>JAQQTO010000028.1:6573512-9449524 GCA_029884595.1 Ormosia semicastrata | reverse complement strand
GAATCATATATAAACCTTTAATATTGAAATTTCAACAATTTACACCTCTAAAAGAAATCTACTCTCAAAGTGACATCCAGAAGTTTCCAAATCTATTACCAAGTGTACATGTGTTAATCCACTATATATTTTTCCTAGCAATGCTTAGAATCTCATCTTGCAAACTTATAGGAATTTACAAAATGTGTTGGTCCACAACATAAATAAAATTTAGCCACCAACAAGTCTATTTAATATATTTAAACAATACACAATAATATCTTAATCTATATCTGGCACATACTCCAACATGCATATAAACTTGTGACTTACTTACATGAGGTAAAGCTCATACTAAGTAGTTCTCACTAGAAAACTTCACTAACTATAACCTAGCGTCATAAGAGGTAAGGATTCATAACCAAACCTATTAGGGAGCTAATCCATTAGTTAAACCCAAATTCTGCCACAACATTCTTGAATTCATCTTCTTTCCAAAAGACTCCAATTGTTTGGCTAAAAGGACATTTTATTCGTAATTTATTTAACTTATTGTCTCTTAAAATTTTACCTAGAATACATCAAGATCATCCATCATAACATCATAGATCCAGATAAAAATCCTTAGCTTTAATCTCTTAAATACTACGTGTATTATTTGAACTTTCTATTTTCAGCACCTTAATCCATATATATTTATCACTTCTATTAGCCTGACATCTATCAATTTACTAAAGTCCTTAAATTTTTCATACTTAAAACTTAACATACCATTAATAATAATCTACCTAAATCCTTCCTCAAAATCATATCATTCGGTACCTCTTCTATTAGAGGTTTCAAAACTAGACAATGGCTTAAAACGGGGGATATACTTTCATACCACTACAGTATTAAATCTATTTAACCATTCAATAAACTCTTACAATCATTGGGACTTCCCAACATAAACTCTTACAGCTTCGATTACTTTGTTATCATTTTTGAGCTTTAAAACCTACCATTCAGTCACTTTATATTACACCTTTCATCACATCCTAAAACTCTTAATCATGAACACCTAATTTGAGTAACTTATAAAGTCCATCACAATTGAGTTAGCTATAATCCTTTAAACATTATAAAAATTATCAGTTTATGTTATAACACCCTATGGGACATCCTTGAGAAATTTTATAATTTTTAACTACGATTTGATGCCCCAACTGAAGCCAAATCAGTAGGTCAAAACTTGGTGTTCAGATTTTTCTTCCATTCCTCAATAGTCATTTTCCTAATTTATTTAACCTAACTACTATATTTTATTTCCAATAAAAATTTGCAGTATTGTTTCCATACATGTTATGTGCATCATATCCAAATTTCACATCAAAACTCTAAGATTTGGGCTCTCAAGTAAATCATATACCAAAATCACTTCCAATAAAATTTACTCATATCCTAAAACTAACCTTACCCAATTCCACGAATTTACTAATATAGTTTCACATTTTATTTTTTCATGAAATTTTATAGAGATTACTCCTACATCTATGAGCATAATATATTAAAATTTCATCTTAAAAGAAATTCATTTAGAACCTCAAATGGTTTCAATCTTGTGACAAAATTCTAAGCACTCCTCGACATGATTTATTAATGACTCAAAACTTAAGCACACATAATCCCCCAAACAAGTTAGAACCATAAGATCATAATTCAAGTCTATAGCCCATAAGAGACAAATAGGGGACTTAATGTACAAGGTGTACTTCTATATTAAATGATCATTACATACCAAAGCATTAAAACAATTATTCCCCAAAAGAATTTTCATCAAAATATTAACATCTTTATACCCAAGCCCTAGATAACAAAGCTAGCTATCCAATTTCAAGGATAGTTATTTTAACCTTTAAATCAACCATCATTAATGTTTTTCTATAAAACAAACCTTATAAATATTCTCTCCTAGTTTAACTTAATGGTTCGAATGGTTTCAAACAAAATCATGTTTCAATTCATCCTATATAACAAAATTTCAATTTCATGAAGGTAGAATTACTATATTCCTCTTATTGGTCTTATTCCAAATCTACTAGTTGTACTTAAACCTTCTAGACTTATATTCCCATGAATTTTGTAAAACCAACACAACAATGTCAAGCAAGTAGTGTTCTTACAATGTTCAAAGAATGACCAATAAGAATTCTAACACTCCAAGAATCTAAACATATTCTTATAGTTCATCCAAAATCTTAAGCCACATCAATTCCTAAGTAACAATTGATTTTCATCACTAGTATTAGCATAATAAAGATGTAAGTTGTAGTTTTCCTAGGGTTCACATTCAAGAAAACTACCAATAAATAAAGAATCTTAAAATCTATGATTCTCACATAGAAGAGGAACTTACCTTGATCCATGAAATGATCTTGTAACGTAGAAACAATCCTCCTAATCCCAATCTATCTCTTCCCCTACGTTCTTTCTCACACCTTATTCTTGATGGCAAATGGCAGAGAGACCTTATGGGAGAGACAGAACCAATATTCGTAAAAAAATAACTCCCATCAAGTTACCAATAGTTAATAAAAGTTTTCAACTTCTCACATTAACCAATAAGTCCCTTTATTTTCATTAATTTACATATAGGCCCAAAATATTATTTCACATGAGTCACACATAATAATTTATTTATTATTTTTCTAACATTCTCCCACTTGACTCATGTGACTTAATAATACATCAATCATGATGCGCATCAACGGACCTTACATACATTGGTTCCATCATTAATCATAATCAAGAATATAAGCTAATAAGAGTCATGGCGGTCACACATTATTTAATCAACACACTTCCTTTTATGTACTACTATATTAACCTTTCTCCTCAATATGATCTTAAAATGAGAAGTCCTTAATAGGTTCAAACATAATGTCATTATCAATAACATAATCTGTTTTCAACAGCATCAATTGCATGCATATACATAAGTAAAAAATAAAAAATTCAGAAACTTATACATTAACAAGCTCAGAGTGTCAAACATAAAACATTACAATTCAACATTCGCTAGCAGACATAATGCCCATATTCTCAACATGGCCAGCAAATATTTTGGGCGATAACCTTTTTGTTAAAGGGTCAGCAATCATAAGTTCGGTGCTAATATGTTCAATTGACACTCTATGTTTCTGAACTTCTTCTTTAACGGTAAAGTACTTCAATTCCATATGTTTAGTACCTTTGGAATATCTATCGTTTTTAGAGAAGAAGACAGCTGCGGAATTATCACAATAAATTTTCAGCGGTCTAGCAATGCTGTCGACTATTCCAAGTCCTAAAATAAAGTTTCGCAGCCAATTAGCTCCGAATCTGGCCTCAAAGCATGCCACAAACTCAGCCTCCATGGTAGATGCAGCAATGACTGTCTGCTTCGCACTTTTCCATGAAATCGCTCCTCCGGCTAAAAGATATACATAGCCAAACGTGGACTTTCTTGTATCCACACAACCAGCAAAGTCTGAATCTGAATATCCAATCACCTCAAGGTGGTCAGATCTCCTATAAGTAAGCATGTGATCCTTCGTTCCTTGCAAGTATCTTAAAACTTTCTTTGCAGCTTTCCAGTGATCTAATCCTGGATTACTTTGATATCTACCCAACATTCCAACTGCAAAACTAATATCTGGACTCGTACATGTTTGAGCATACATCAAACTCCCAACAACAGATGCATACGGAATTGCTTCCATCTGTTTCCGTTCCAAATCATTCTTTAGACATTGCATGAGACTAAATTTGTCTCCTTTCTGAATTGGAACGGGAGATGCTGAGCACTTGTCCATTCTAAATCTCTCTAAAACTTTATTAATATATGATTTCTGAGACAAACCCAACAATTCAAGTGATCTATCCTGGAATATTTCTATTCCGATCACATAGTTTGCCTCTCCCATATCTTTCATTTCAAAGTTGTTAGAGAGAAAATTCTTAGTCTCACGTAATAGACCAAGATCATTAGTTGCAAGTAAGATATCATCAACATACAGAATCAAAAATATAAACTTACTCCCACTGACCTTCAGATATATACACCGATCAACAGTGTTTTCCTTAAATCCAAAGGACATAATAGTATTATTGAACTTAAGATACCATTGTCGGGAAGCTTGTTTAAGTCCATATATTGATCTCTTAAGTTTACACACCATGTGTTCCTTTCCTTTTCCTATGAACCCCATTGGTTGATCAATATAAACATCTTCCTCTAAATTTCCATTTAGAAAGGCAGTTTTCTGAAGGAATAGGAATTTCCATGTAGCTCTAAATCATAATGAGCTACCAAGGCCATGATAATTCTGAAAGAATCTTTCTTGGAAACTGGTGAAAATGTTTCCTTGTAGTCAATGCCATCTTTCTGAGTAAAACCTTTAGCAACAAGTCTGGTCTTGTAACGTTCAAGGTTGCCATTTGAGTCACGTTTAGTCTTAAAGACCCATTTACACCCAACTCTCTTGCAACCTTTAGGCAATTCCACAAGGTCCCAAACACCATTCTGTTCCATGGATTTAAGCTCATCTTTCATAGCATCTAACCATTTATCAGAATTGTCACCAATAATGGCTTCTGAAAATGAAACCGGATCATTATCAATTCCTAAGTCATTTTCTGACTCTTGTAGATATACCACATAATCATTCGAAATAGCAGATCTTCTTTCTCTTTGGGATCTTCTTAATGCTATTTCTTGTGGTTGTTCTACTATAGATTCATTATTAACCTCGGGATCATTAATTTGTTGTTCGTCTTGATTATTATACGGTACATGAGGAACAACAACTTGAGTAGTAGGAACACAAGTCAAAGGAACTTGTGTTCTAACTTCCTTAATCTCCACATTTCGTGAGGCTTCACTCCCACTGGTTTCACCATTCTCAATGAACCTAGCATTTCCAGTTTCAACAATTCTTGTATTATGGGTAGGACAGTAAAATCTATACCTTTTAGATTTTTCTGGATAACCAATGAAATATCCACTGATTGTTCTTGCATCCACTTTCTTTTCTTGTGGATTATAAATCCTAATTTCTGCCCTGCAACCCCAAACATGCAGTGCCTTAAACTAGGTTTCCTACCTGTCCCACAGTTCAAAAGGTGTCTTCTAACTCGCCTTTACTAGGAACCCTGCTTAGTAAATACATGGCAGTCTTTAAGGCATACATCCACAATGATAAGGGTAAAGATGCATTACTTAATATACTCCTAACCATATCCATCAAGGTTCGGTTACGCCTTTCTGACACACCATTTTGTTGTGGTGTACCTGGCATTGTGTATTGAGCACATATGCCATGCTTTTCTAGGAACTTAGCAAATGGACCAGGGTGTTGTCCAGTTTCATCATACCTTCCGTAATACTCACCACCTCTATCGGACCTAACAATTTTCACCTTTCTGTCTAATTGTCTTTCAACTTCATATATGTAAATTTCTAAGGCATCTACTGCTTGAGACTTCTCATGCAGTAAATAGACATATCCATAACGTGAATAATTATCAATAAAGGTAATAAAATATTTTTCTTTACCAAAAGAACTGACATCAAAAGGTCCACATATATCGGTGTGTACTATTTCAAGAAGCTGAGTACTTTTTGTGGCACCTTTCTTTGTGTGTTTTATTTGTTTTCCTTTAATACAATCCACACAAATATTAAGATCAGTGAAATCCAATTCTGGAAGAATTTCATTCTTTACTAGTCTTTCCATTCTTTCCTTGGAAATATGACCCAAACACTTATGCCACAAATAAGTAGAACGTTCATTCACTAAACCACGTTTAGTGCCAACATTATGATGCAAGGTCATAAGTGTTTCAGCATATAAATTATCAAGATTCAATTTATATAAACCATCACAAAGTATACCAGATCCAATCATAAAGGTATGCTTATACAAACTGAAACATCCTTTACCAAATCTAAAAGAGTATCCAGCAACATCAAGTTTAGATAAAGAAACTAAATTCCTAGAAATATTAGGTACATACAAAGTTTCTAACAAATCCAAATGATGTCCAGTGTCTAGGATCAAACGATAAGTCCCGACAGCTTCCACTTGAACTTTCACTCTATTCCCATGAAGACAAACTTCTCATTTGGGCTTATGGTTTGGATTGAAAGGAATCCCTGCATCGTATTAGAAACATGAGTTGTACATCCAGAATCAATCCACCAAGTATTATGTGGAACTTCAGTTAAATTTGATTCGAAATATACATAAGCGTTAAGCTTACCTTTCTTTTCGAACCAAGCTTTTCGTTTCGGGCAATCCTTCTGGAAGTGTCCAGATTTCCCATAGAAATGACATTTGTCATTGTTTGCTTTCTTCTGGATCTTAACGGAGGACTCATTTATCTTTAGTGGTCCTTTCCCCTTTCCATGTTTATTATCAGCCTTCTTACCAGCTCCTTGATAGTTCACATAATGGACAGAGTGACTTCCTTATTTCTTAAGTCTCGTTTCCTCTTGAACCAACATACTGTGCAATTCATGCACATTCCATTTGTCTTTCATGGTGTTATAGTTCATTTGGAACGGACCATACTCAGACGGTAATGAGTTCAGAATGAACTGCACAAGGAAATTCTCATCCACTTCCATTCCCAATGACTTAAGTCTTGCTGCAATATTTATCATTTCTATGACATGTTCATGCATTGTACGAGAACCATCAAACTTCATGATGGTTAAAGTATTCATTAATGTCCCAGCAAGAGACTTGTCAGCAGTTTGGGAGCGCTCTTCCACAAATTTCATAAATTCCTTTGCACTTTCAGTTTTGGGAAGAGCTGACTTAATGTTACTTGCCATGCTCATTCGCATAAACATCAAGCTAAGTCTGTTTGACTTTTCCCAAGTCTTATAATGGGTTTTCTCTTCATTGCTACTAGCGCTGTATAATAGCAAAGAGGCTTCTCAACTTGAAGAGCCAAATCGAGATCCATTACACTAAGGTGAAATTGGACTTGTTCACTCCAATCAGAGAAATTCAACCCATTAAAGATTGGAACAGACGAAGCAAGCGAGTGCAAGGAAAAGGGACAGAAACTGCAATGAACACATGCCTAACATTAATGCTTTGAGTTATAATCTAACATTCAACATAAATTCAGACAATAAACATTTAGTGCACATCAATGTTCTCCTTTGGGTGATACATCAATATACAGCAAACATAATGATGCTAATACAACCAACATTATCAGGTAATGAAACATGAACTAACTAGAAATATTTAATATCTTTGGATATATAAATAAAACTAATAGTACATTCACATTACCAACAATTATGTCCATTAATTATAAAGATAACTAATCAACCTTTGGGTGATCCATAAATGTCTTATAACAATAAACTTCAATTTACCCATAAACTAATAATCATCATTTCATTTATAGCATCCATTCTATGAGTAATTGAAATAAATTATCATTAATTTGGAATTAAATAAACTTACAGATTTGACCACTTTGGTGATTAACAAATCTATCATACATTTAACTCCAAAATATGCATAATAAATAATCACATATACATTTAGCAATTCAATATATAAAATTGTAAACCAACTTGATCATAAATAGGAAAGTCAAATTCCATAAAGTCATCAGGAAAAGGAAATGAACATACATTAATTGACAATTCAATATGTATATTTGAAATGCATTGACGTACAGGGACAGGGAAACTTTATTCTCAATTCTGAAATTTCATCACATACAGGAATTCCATAATTCATCACGTACAGGAATTCCCAATTCCGAATTTCATCACGTACAGGAATGCCATAATTCATCACGTACAGGAATTCCTGATTCCGAATTCCATAATAAAGCTTGATCCATCCAACAGTGTATTACATTATGCATTACAATTCTTGATCGACAATAACAATTCTTTATCACAATTTCAGATAAATGTCGATTTACAATATGCAGCGGAAATCACAATCATAATTTAGAAATTCCCAATTTTAGAAAATTAGGGTTGGTAAAAAATTGGGAAATAATCATACATGAAAAAAAAAACATAAACAATCATACATCGAGAATCATAAAATTCACAACCTGATGCTCTGATACCACATGTAAGTTATAGTTTTCCTAGGATTCACATTCAAGAAAACTACCAATAAATAAAGAATCTTGAAATCTATGATTTTCACATAAAAGAGGAACTTACCTTGATCCATGAAATGATATTGTAACGTAGAAACAATCCTCCTAATCCCAATCTATCTCTTCTCGTACGTTCTTTCTCACACCTTATTCTTGATGGCAAATGGCAGAGAGACCTTATGGGAGAGACAGAACTAATATTCGTAAAAAAATAACTCCCATCAAGTTACCAACAGTTAATAGAAGTTTTCAACTTCTCACATTAACCAATAAGTCCTTTTATTTTCATTAATTTACATATAGGCTCAAAACATTATTTCACATGAGTCACACATAATAATTTATTTATTATTTTTTCAACAAAAGATTCACCTAAAATTCATTCTAAACCAAAATATTTAGCCATGAGACACTATTGGTTTACTCACAACAACTTTTACTTCTAAATCGTGCTAACTATATTGCACCTTTATCCTCATACCATACTCCAAATTCTCACTTCAACGAGTTCCTTAATGATGTATACCTATATCCTTTCCTATGTCAAAATCTTTTTTTTTTCTCAAATAACTAACCCAATCAGTAATCAAATTTGCATCCATAACAATAACTTATGATCTTTAAGCATTAATGATAACCTACACGCTTCTCAAATCAAGTATGTGTTTTCCTAAACAACTTCTTATAACACAACCCCCTTTATTGATCAATAAACAAAGTACACACACCTTAGCCACAGTTCATCATATAATACCAAACTATTGGTATAACATATAACAAGGTTAAGATCAAGCATAGAAAAGAAATCAAACATTGATAGGGAATGAACATGAACATCTAACACTCAACAAAGGAGAGAACATCCTAATATACCTTTGGTAATGCCTCAATTATGAATATGGCCGGCTTCATTAACACAATCATGACTTTATTAAAGGGCACTTGCTCCGTTAACTATAGAGAAACCTAAAGCTAAGATACCAACTTTGCCACGACCCAACCTTAGGGCCCATGACCAATGCATAGGATGGACTAGCCAACCAAGCAAGCCAAATAGATCCATCAAATATAATACAATTGATATACAAGTTTTATAGAGAATTCAATAAAATTTCCCTTAAAAGCTGGAAATTCCTGTATTAGACAATCATGTTCATTCCAAAATATTCATATATATATACTTAGATTTCTAACCAATCAAAGCATCAACACGATGCACAATAGAAGTATACTCATATCTATCCATACATCCAAAACTAAACAAATACAACAGAAACTAGATCCTACTTGTAGATAATGGGGCACAACTAAAGATTTATACAATAATCCAAGTGTATCAAAATACACACAAAAAATAGGCAGCAAAAGAAAAACTAGTTGTCCACACGAACAAGTGCGTGGCTTATCAAGATTATCAAGTTGAGGAGTTGGGACCTTTCTCAACACTGAGATCTAAAAAACATAGGAATAATAGGGCGAGTCACAAGACCCAGTGAGAGATAACATAAACTATAACAAAATTGAGACAATCATAAGTACGAGTTTTTTGAGTCCAACATGCTCTTATTGTTAAAATATATACAATAAATACAAAAAAAAATTTCATCAATACAAAATAATCATTAGATATAATGCATAATGCAAGTTAAATGTGAGGTCTCAATTCAAAATAGTCATTTAGCAAACTTAAACAGATAAATCCCTAATCCATGATCAAATATACACACCTCACTGATAAGCATACCACTCAAAGAGTTAAAGGATTGCCGACCTACTGGGGCCAAAACTAAGCCTCCGTGTAGGCCAAACACGCTAGGCTAGCAACTCCCTTGCTAGCTAGGGTTCGAACCAAGGTGCACCAAGGCTAACGTCTACTATCATTTGCTATATTATACTATCAAAGTTTCCTCCCAAGAAAATCAACTTTGCTTATGTCTGAATATACATAACCATGTATTACTCCAAAAGTTCCAATATATCAAAGTCATCAATAACAACATACCAGACTCATAAATTCTGAAGTATGCATAAGTAAATCCAGAGTTTAAACATCATTAAAACTTCTGCAATATTTTCATTGAGCTCAAATTTCATCACTAATTTCATTATAGTGTAGTAAACATAATCATTTTAGCAAGCCAATTGTTTTTAAAAGGGCTTATCCCAATAATGCAAGTTCTCAAAAATATCAAGAGGCAAAATAGGTTCATAACATACCTTAAATGAACAATACAAAGCTATATAGGGTAAAATAAATACATGAGAAATATGCAAGTTTATGAACACATGTTATAACTTAAGTTATCAACTCACTCAAGAAGCCAAACAATCTTTGGTCCCAAGTCTACAGTGCTACGACACCAACGGAACAATCCTTCGGCAAATGTATGATCACAAACATCATAATCAAAAATGTAATTAACATTTGGAACCAAGAATTAACCCAATACAACTTTTATTCAAAAACCTCTAATTTAAACCCTAGGCCAAATCTCCCAAAATTTGCCCTTATACCAAAATCGCAATATCCGCCATATTATGACTTTTAAAAAAGTGATTGAGGTTAGAGGTTACCTATGTGAGCCACAAAAGTAAAAGGAAAGAGTGAGTAGCTTAATCTCTCCTCAACCTCATAGAACCTAACCTTCACAACAGCTTACACCCAACCAGCAAGGGCATCAATGGCAATTGAGGAAGGAAGGAAGGAAAAAAGGAAGAAGTTGATGGTTTAATGTGGATGGTATAGGGAAGGGAGGAGGAAGATGAATGGAGAGGAAGAGAAACTAAAAATGAAGGTTCTGGACAAACCTAGTCGAAAAAGAAGAGTGTCTCGGGTGGCTAACTGGACAATCTAGATGGTGGCTTACTCAGCACACCACTTATTCATCTTTCTTTATTTTAAGGTAATGTTGAATTAACTTTAAAACATTAATGTAACTAAAGAAATACTCCCCATTTGGATTCAATAAAAATATAAAATAATTAAAATCCTTTAGAATCAAAAGTAAAAAGTTGGGTTTTAGTGCAAAATTTCCAATTCTAGGACTTTTAAAACTTCCCTTCTTCAAAACAAGTAAGTTAAAGGGTCTCAAAAATTCGATAAAAATCATTTTGTAACTCACTATCATCTAAAGATTAATTACTGCTAATTTTGAATTCAAGAAAATGTATATTTTATATAGTCCTCCATGGAGCTATTTAGAGACGAAATTTATTTTTTAGAGACGAAAAAAATCTATTTCTAATTGGAGACAATCAACATGTTCATCTCTAAGTAATTAACAATACCACTTTTTGCTACAGAATTGGGTCCGTCTCTAATTATTTAGAGATGGAAATTTAACATTTTAGAGATGAATTTCTAGAGGTGACCACTAATTCACCAATGCAAATCTAGTTCATAAATTAGTTCTCTACTTTGATTTTAGTGGCAAGCAAGAAGTAACAATAAGACTATACACCCAAACCCTTCCCCTACAGGACCACAAGCCCAAATTTTAGAGGCTATAGGACCACAACCACTCCTACTCACACACAAGTCATGCATCCTAAACCCAAAACTACCTAAACCCGCATACAACAACATGACCACAAACCACAACCAAACCCCTACTCATACACAACCCTTGCATAAAATACCCTAACCCATAATCCCACCCACTGTACCCTAAACCCCTACACAACCAAAATGGAAGACACAGACCCCACATAAACCCCAAATGGAAGGCACCCAACAATATTTACGATGGTGTAAAGAATGACTTATACTCCAAACCCACAATCTATAACAACGTAAAACCTATACCCCATACCCACCACCATTAATAAGAAACAACAAAATATTTAGATTTTAGGGTTACCTATAACGCACTAATCTTCATCTTCTTCCTTTGATGGAGAATTTCTCTAAGTTTGCCTCACACCAAACCCTTGGCTTTGAATTTCTTCCCAAGCTTCAAACATGAAGATGTTACACATTCTTGTGTAACTTTTTCTTTATGTGTTTGAAGTTTCATA
This sequence comes from Ormosia semicastrata, assembly GCA_029884595.1. NCBI lineage: Eukaryota > Viridiplantae > Streptophyta > Magnoliopsida > Fabales > Fabaceae > Ormosia > Ormosia semicastrata. Next base: position 9,437,359 of record JAQQTO010000028.1, on the reverse strand, counting down.
GCACGTGACATTCACGTGTTTCAACTGTCAGTTAGACTTAGATGGAAATCTTAATATTTTCACTTTAAACCAAAGTTGAGGGGGGGGTTTAGTGACTTAAAAAAGTAACTTTAGGGTGTCAAGTGATATCACGTGTAAACACAAGGGGGTTTTATGTAATTTCCCTCATTAATTATTATTTTCTGACTTTACCTATAATTTTAATATATGAGAGATAAGATTAATAAAGTGATAATAATATTTTAAATATTTTAATAAAGTCTAATTCAATAAAATGTGATTATTTTTCCTTATAATCAAGGCTATCTAATGACTATCTTAATTCTTATGTAATAACTTTAATGGTCAAATAAAAGTTGACAAAATAACTTTACAAACATGTACATTGCTCATTTATTGAAAAATAATGTTGCTCACGTACTCTTACACATATATCGTCTCAAATCTACATATTTTTCACCATTTGATCATGACTGATCCCATTTTAATTTTTACATATTTATATTCTGATTTTGTCACATAAACAAATGTGTGTTACATAAGTTATAAAGTGATGGATAAGAAGGATTTTCATTTATCGAATCCATCCATCGGATAAAAAGAAAATGAAAATATTTTTTTGTACAACTTAAATGGACAACTTTATGATAATTCAAATAAGTGATGAACGCATCTAAGATAAGTGATGATTTCAGTTACTTATATAGTTATTTTATTCTATTATACATAATAAGTTAAACTTTGAATTCATTACATAAGTAATAAAGATTAATATTTAGTAATTCTTGTATAAGATGTAATAATTTTAATTTTAATTCATTATATATAATAAAAAATTATTATATCAATAATTAAAATTATCATTTATCTTAAAAGTATTTATTATTTATCTAATTTTTCTTAAAATTATTCATTTTAAATTGTAGAAATAATACAACTGAAAAGATAATTTAAGTGGCCGGTGAAACCGCGGTTTCATTGTATTGGTCGGAATCAAATGGTCAGGTCAAAATATCAAGAGTCAGCCAGCAATCCTAAATTGGCAATCTTGAATTGGGACCACATCAACGCGGTGTACGGTAAGAATATCATTCCCATCGCATGCCATCGCAGTCCTACCCCCGTCCCATCCTCTCCACAACACAAAGTCACTGCACTGTGATGTGAGGCATAAACAGTAAAAAATTAAAATTAAAATATTTCTCATTATTATTCATTATATAATAAAATATTTACGTAAATTTATGTGCTTGCATGTATTAATTATTTTATTGACATAAATCACGTAATATAAATTTATAAAAGAACTTCTGCATTATTTGTTCTAGAAGAAAATTAGGGTCCCCCATCCCGTGTGTATAGCCACAGGTAGCACCAGCTATCCCTATCCCATCTCTTATAACTTAGTATCCATGTGGGCTTTAAAGTCATTTCGGTAGCCATAGTCCCAAGGGACTCTGACTGTCACAGACCACGTCTTCTGTTGGCTTGGCTCCGTGTCAGTTGTCTATATAAAGTTATAAACGCCTACTCTTTCTGAACTGTCAAACTGATTAAGCTTGTTTCGCTCTCATCGTATCATGCTCCTACAACCCCAAGTCAAAACCAAAGAAGCAGAAGCACAAGTTACTGTCCGTCTTGTTTGAGACAAATTTATAATAAGTGCGGTCGATCGAGAAGATGAAGAAAGCAAGCACCAGTAGTGAGTCGTCTAAACTTGATCGCAAAACCGTTGAAAGGAACCGCAGAATTCACATGAAAACTCTCTGCTTCAAGCTTGCTTCTCTTATTCCTTCCAATCAGTACCTCAAAACAGTCAAATCCAAGGTACATAGTCGTCTCTCTCTCTGTCTCTGCCTCCGCCTTAATTGAACTCTTCCCTGAGTCTAAGAAGATCCTAGTTTTCCTAAGTAATTGATGAAAATTAATTAATTGAATATTTCAGGACATGCTAGCACAGCAGGACCTGCTGGATCTGGCAGCCAGGTATATAAAGCATATGACAGAAAGAATAGACAAATTGAAGAGGCAGAAGGAGCACGCCATGAGGTCAAACCAAACCAATCCTAAAACGTTCAATATTGACTCCAAATTGCCAGTTCTTGAGCTAAGGGACTTGGGTTCGGGCATTGAAGTGATGTTGGTAACTGGGTTGAACAAGACCTTTATGTTGTACGAAGTAATTAGTGTCCTTGAGGAAGAAGGCGCTGAAGTTGTCACTGCAAGCTTCTCAACCGTGGGCGATAAGATTTTTCATATTGTTCATGCTCAGGTAAAACAAATATATCTATACTACCTTACTACTCATAAATTAACTAAGCATTAACTGTATATAATGGTCACAAGTAGCTTCATTTCAGCATTCAGCTCTTTTTTAAAAAAAAAAATAAAATAAAATAAGGCAGCACATTCTCCAGCTGTTTTTCATAAGGCTGAAGATTGATTTCAGAATTTCACTTCATTTTGATGAACTTTTCTTCCCTCAGGTTAAAATATCAAGAGTGGGTGTAGATACTACGAGGGTATATCAGAGGCTTCAGGAGTTGATTGCCCCCTTAGAAAGCTGGGAGTACTTGTGAAGACTTGAGAGGCAGACTATCACTAGCTAGCTAGCTATATATATTGGCCAAGGCAGCACATTATAGAAGGGTCTCACAAAGCATTGTTTAAGAAACAGCGTAGCACTTTAATTAGTGAGACAAAATATGCAGTATTAGCTAGGTTGTTTATGTTTTACGGCAAAAGAAGCATGTTAATAAAATACTAGCTTTTCTTTAATAAAAATGTGATCACAAAAAAAACAAAAGAAGAATGTATCTTTTTCTTCGGCTGTTCATTATAGAAATGTGTTCCTGCAATGCTACTCTCGAAAGTTCTCGGTTTAGCATTCAAGAAAAAGATATCTCTCGAAGTGAATAGTTAATCATCTATAAAGAAAACCAATCAATTGAAAATAATAACTGAATGTGTTATTTATAAGAAAACTCGAAAGATGTTTTCAAATATTAAAGTCTTTTGAAAATGAAAGCTTTCTGTATCCTCTAAAGTCTAAACATTCAGATTGCTGTAGCTTGCTAGGAGCAAACATTTGGGTTTTAGAGGCCAAAATTTGGATTTTATTGTCCAGCATTTGGCCTTGCAGTAGTATGTATGCGGCTGGGGTAGGCCTTGCATCTCAATTATCCGGAAATCTAAATCTGAAAGGATGGAAATATTTTTGTGAGATCTAGAAAAATAAAAAGAAAGAAAGAAAGACATACTCTTGTGACCACACATTGCGGCAGAGAGACAGGAATAATGATAAATATTTCCTTTCACTCAAGTGCCGTAAGCTGGCAATGTAGAAATTTCCGGTGTAAGCAAGACTTACTGGCTGAGGGTAAACTTCGAAAAACCCAAAAAAAAAAAATTATTACAGATTTTTTACTTTACATCCCTGAATATTTTATTCTTATTAATTTTATTTTAAAAATGATTTATATTTCTATATTCATATATAATAATCTAATAATTCTCAAGAATATGTAAATGACACGTAACTTTCAAACTTCAAAGACGTATGGCTCCTTAAAAACATTTAAAGAGAAAAGGTTTTGCTAGAAAAAAAAAAAAGGTTATGATCTTTACCCTTTTCTAAACCGCCGCCAATTAATTAAGTTTAGCATGAACTTGTTATGCCCAATTAATAAATTAATTAATTTGTGGGAGGATTACCACTTAACTGTACGGACTGAACCTTTAAAATTGCGACGTAGTTCTATGTATGTAGCTTCGCAGAAAGGCATGCATGCATGCATTGATCAGACACAAGTCAAACCAAAAAAAGTGTAGGACAGCCAAAAGGTTGGTATTAACCAGGACCAAGTTCATGTATATATTATACTAGTATTTTGAACAGTGAAACGCACGGAATAATTCAAAAAATAAAATATAAACATGTATATTATTAAACTAAATTTTGTCAAATAACTAATTATAACTAAATATTTAATTATTTGTAATTTAATATAAAATAAATTTTTAATTATTTAATTATAACTAACTATATCTAGAGATGGGGAAGTAATGTTTAATATATATAAAAGAAAAGATAATAAAAAATTGTATAATAAAGCTGCACATCAAATTCTAGTACTTTATTAGTATGTTACTAACAAAATTAATCAAGTGATATAAGTAAAAAAGAATGAAAGTTACTAATATATAAAATACAAATTATAGTAAAATTAAACACTTAATCATTACTGTAAGAATTGTCATAGTATGATAGTCATATTTAAAAGTAGAACACGAAAGCAATAGTTAAACATAATAGTAGCAAATTTCAGTAACAAAACAACCAAAAGCAGAGGAATTATCGCCAAAAGAGAAACCTACACATCTTCTTCCTCAACAGAATCAAACTTCCACAAAAAATACAACTAAAAGCATAGTTGAACGTAAATATTTGGAAAAAAAATAAAGGACCACAGTTGCTTCATTTCACCTTCAAATTACTTATGATACATATAATTTCCAATCCTTCTCTATCTTGACATCTTTCACCTTGCTAGATATATCACCATCGACCAATGAAACACATTCACCATAAGCTCTTTTTACAAGAGTCAAATTGGGAACATTATTTTCAGCTTGACTACCAAGACATATATCTCCATCACTGAAATGTTGCATCAGGTCCTACAAAACCATAAGTTAAACAAATATTTAATGAACATATCATATTAATTAAAGATAATTATTGAAACTTGTAAAAAAAGCTTAATAACTTTGCAAATCTTAGCAACAGAGGATTGAACATCTTGATACTCAACACTTGAAGATGTATCACCAAGAGATAACCCTACAATAATATCAAGCTAGTAATAGATTCAAAGACAGAAATAAAAACTATTAAATTCCTATTACTAAGAAGTTAAATTATAAAAATTAAAAATAATAAACTAATTATATAATTATAAAGAAAGGATCCAAGTAATTTTTCAGACCTCTTTGGCAAAGAATGAAGGATTGGACTCTCTAAATTTAGAAATAATGGAAGGATTAGAACAAATCTTGGAAACCTTGAAAGAAGGTTCAAAATGATTGAACACTTCTGTGTTAAATTGTGCTTTAAAAAGGAATGATATTTCTATTAGGAATTGTTGAAATTCAGGTGGGTGACCAATTGGACCTCCATTCTAATTCAAAATAACAAAATCAGAAATGAATTTGTAACAAAAATACACATATTACCATAATTTAATTGACCAAAATGAATACTTGCCTTTTGAATGCATTCAAGCAAGTGAGAGCATGATTTTTTCAAAATAAAATATGCATCACGATCATACAATTGAAAAGTAGCACTATTAGTGTTATCCATCACTCTAAGGTTGATTTTATATTTGAGTATAAGTAAATAGAAATAGGATTAGAACACAACTCAAGAAGCAATTACAAATTTAAATACAAACTAATGAACTAACCTTGGAATTACATTCACCGCATGACACTGACAATCTTCACAGTAATACATTCCATTATCTAGGGTAACTGCTTCATTACATGTGCACGCAGCATACCACCAGTCTGGACCATTGTTGACACCCTTCATAGTAACAAAGACTATGTAGATTCCATCCTATAATTAACATGAATATAATCACTCAAATTATAATTCAAGATTTACAATCATGATAGAAATATTCTGTGATTATTTTAAAGAAAAATAATAAACAAAATACTCACATTTTTGCAGTCTTTTAACAGCTCAATAGACTTGCTAGGAGTTATGTTCAGGAAGTCATTGGCAAGTGAATAATAAGGAACATTAGGTTGAAAGGGATGTTGATAACAGAACCAAACGAAAAAAGGAAAAGCAATTAAAATTCCAATATATTATATTTGAAAATTTAATTTAATAAGGTAAATGCAGAATACAAACAAAATAAGGGAACATGAATAATTAGCAAACATGTGTAGGAAAAATAGGAGATTCATTGTCTCTAAACTTAGATATAATGGAAGGATAAAAAAAAATCGTTGTAACCTTGAAAGTTTGTTCAAAATTCCTGCTAACTACTGTCTTTACCTCAACTTTAAAAAGGAATGATTTCTCAATCAAGAATTGCACAAATTCAGGAGGATGACTTATAGGACATCCCCTCTGTTTGTACAACCAAAAAGTCATTAATCATTTGTTCACAAATATGAGAAGAAAAACATAGTTATCTAATGACAAATGACAAATGTAGCACTGTCAACTTCATCAGTGACTGTAAGCTTGATTCTATATCTAATTAAATTAAATATAAAAAAGAACATTAAAAAGAACTCCATTCAACAATCAATAATGCATTTAAATTTAGATGGAAAAATAAAAAACTAACCTAGGAACAACATTCACAACATGGCAGAAACAACGTTCGTAGTAGTACATCCCCGAGTCTGAGGTGACAACTTTGTTGCATTTACATGCAGCGTACCACCAATCTTAGCCATTATTAACACACTTCACAGTTCCAAAGACTATAAAAAAAACCATCCTACAATTATAAATAATAAGAAAAAATTAATTGAAAATGATAAAATTGATTACTGAAAATTGAATACTAAATTAAGAATAAAAAATAAAAGCATATAACACACATCTTCACATTCCTTTAATTCCTAAATGGACTTCCTAGGAGTCCCCTTTAGGAATTCATCCTCAAGGGAGTTATAAGGAACATCAGATATATTTGCAAAGAAAGTAAACATGATATGAGAAAGTAAGAAATAAAATAAGGTGTTAATTAGTATTATGAGAATCTAATATATAGGGAGCACAAACAATGAAGTCACACAAATTACCTATTTTTGAACTCAATGACCTCTGGAATGTTAGGATTACACAACAATCTAGTACCATACATGACATTTTGCAAAAAAATCTTGCCTACAACCAAATAAAACAATTACAAAAACCATATACTTATTAAAAGAATGTGAATAGTAAAGTTTTTAGAAAAACCTAAACATAATAAAAGGCTACAAAATAGATTTACAAAATATCCAGTAACCACGGAGAGTAAAAGATTTAAAGGATAGTAAACCCTTAAAAGTCTTCACTCTTGCGAATTAGATCATAATGACAAATTGATGGATATCACCATTAGCAATGAAGTTGTTGACCTCATCCACATAATCCCCAAAAAGGGCAACCTCTAGCTGCACACTGCAGCTAAAAATAAGTACCAAGTATACTAATTAGATAATATATATTTGGTTGAAGATATATGAAACATGCAAGGGGAATTTAAGAATCAATGTACGTGGGAATTCAAGAATGGATGAAAGAGAATGAAATGCAGTGATCTAATTTAACGCTTCATATGAAATGAGGGTTTCAAATTGAAATTGAATGGATATAACAATGAGGGTAGATAGGAGTCAAAATATATATATCATAGTATACAAATTAGATAAGAGAGTCAAAATATATATATCATAGTATACAAATTAGATAAGAGAAATATGGTCTAGGATATATGAATCATGAAACAAAGAAAATTGTAACAAAGAAAGTATAAGGTATATAAATTACGAAAAATAAGAGATAAAAATTACATTTAAAATCATAAAAGATCATATTATACTAATTACATAATACAAAACAACTTAATGAAATATTATTGGGAAAGGATATATTTGAAACATGCAAGAAGCAAAACTAATACAACAGTTATCTAAATTACAGAAAAGGGGTAAGAAAGGGACATGACCTATCAACATCAAGCACATTGGTTTAAACAGTCAGTTAGAATCACAAAAAAATTGGTTCAGGATATATGAAACATGCAAGGAAGAAAACAATAACAGCAAAGTATCAAGTATATAAATTGCAGAAATATTAGGTAAAAGATACATGAAGCATGCATGAAAAAAATTGATACAGCAAGTATCTAAATTGCACAACAAGGCTAAGATAACAACAAGTATATAAATTAGTATCAAGTATAAGAAATCTAGTTCAACTATCAAGTATACGAATTAGATAACAAAAATATGGTTCAGGATATATGAAACATGCAAGGTAGAAAACTCTAACAACTAAAGAACAAAACTGATACACCAACTATCTAAATTGCAGAAAAGTGGTAAGAAAGGGGCATGACCTGTCAACGTCAAGCTCAATAACTATCATCTTGGTCTTCTTTCCATCTTTGTCATATTTTTTTTCAGTACCAACAACTGTTAGCAGACCCATTACAACTACGAAAAAAACAATTAAAACCATATTGCACACAGTATAACTAAGTAAATGTTATAAAATTATTAATCTTGCAATTACCAGCTAAGAAAGGAAATTCTCCATCACTCTAAAAAATCTCGTCAAATGGAACCAGCTTATAACCATAAAAAGGAATCACTTCACTTTCAAATGGCCTTACAGTAGTTCTCAATTGAAAATTTAAACAATATTCATGTCTCGTAGTTTGAAAGTACCTAGTGTTACCATCAACACCAAAGTAAGCAATTATATAAACTTCCTCTTCATTCAGAAGGGGCTTAAATTTGTATATCAAAGTTTTTCATACAAATGCATGCATGGTACAACCCTACATTTAAATGAAAAAAATTAGATATCAAACATTTAAGAAATTAATGGATGAAACTGAAAAAGGGGAATAGTTACAAATTCATCCATGAACACCATCTTAATGTTATTGATGGTGTCAAGGTTATTGAAACTTGGAAGATACAGTCAAACCACGTTAACCTTGACCCTCCAACACTCCCTCCCTTAGTGGAGTGATTTTCTCCAAAAGATCGATACATAAAGCCATAGAAGATAGTAAACAGGAACGAATCAGAGAAAGGAATATTATCAAATATACGCAGAAAAATATAGAGAAAATAAGACACAACCTTAAGAAATCGGGGTCATTTGCATTCACAAATCCATTTATAGGAAGGAAATTATAGAGAAACACTTAGGGTTTCAAACATGTTCGTATGGCTAGCCACCTTCATTCAACCCTAACCAAGACAAACACAAAAATCATAACCAATCAACTGGAACACCATGAAATAGCCTACAAAAAAATACGCATGTGATTAGGGAATAAGCGAAAGAAACACAGAGTCACCACGGAAGGAATGAGAAAGAGAGAGAATCGCAAAAAGGGGAAGAAAAAATAGAAGAAAGAGAATTGGCCATAAAATTTCCAATAACAATCATGGTGGGCGAGAATTAAAGAATAGATGAAAGAGAATGAATGGGAAAGGAGTTGCAGCATCCCACATGCCATGGAAGAGAGAGGGAATAAGCGAAGGAAATACAGAGTGACCATGGGAAGAAAGAGAAAGAGAGAGGTAATAAACATGAGTGTAGGTGAGAGAAATGAAATAAATGAAACGCTTCGTAGAAAATGAGCGTGTAAAATTGAAATTGAATGGCAATAAATGAAACGCTTTGTAGGAAAATTGAGCTTTTAAAATTGAAACTACTTTCCATCTAATAATGACAATCGGTGTGCGAGTTAAAAAAGAAAAAAGAAACTGAATAGATGAAAGACAATACATGCATGTGGAATAAATGTTGAAGATGATTTGAATTCAAATTTATTTATTTATTAAATAAATGATGTATGGCATACGTAATAATAGTTAATTAATAATTTAAAAATATTTCTTTATTTATTAAATATAAATTATTAAATAAACTTAATAAAACAATATTATTTGTGATAGAATATAACTGTATGACATAAGCAATAATTATTTAATAATTAAAAATTAAAAATCTATTTATTTATTTAAATATATTTTATTAAATAAAATTCAATAAAAAATATTATTTGTGATTAAGTATAGCTATATGGCATAACTAATAATTAATTAATAACTTAAAATTAACAATTTATTTATTTAATAAAAATTGAGAAGGGCTATTATTTGTGATGGAGTACAGTTGTATGGAATAACCAATAATTAATTGATAATTAAAAATTAATAATTTATTTATTTATTTTATAATAAAAATTGAGAAGCTTACTAAGAATAAAATTGTGTAAGTTTTGGAGAGAAAAAAACTACCAAAAACTAACACTTAAGCAGAATTTTTCTTGTAATGATTTTACAAATATATGTGGTATAGATATGAAAAGTATATATTATATCATGATTTGAGAAAAGTAGCATGAGATGAAATAGTTATGTTATTTTAATGACATCTCACACAAATACACACATATATATATATATGGTACATTATTTTTAACTTTATATACAATATAGGATAATATTCATGCACATTTACATTAGACACAATATTCCACATAGATATGCTATATTAAATATCTCATGTAATAGACATGGGACTTATTTTATTAATTTAATAAATAATTAAATTAAATTAATGAACTAAATTCCTATCAAGTAAAAAAAAAATGTAGTTTTGTAATTATAATAACTACTAATTTGATGGAAGTTAGTAGTATTTAAGAAATAGATTTTACATAAAACTTAAGGTCTGTTTTTGGCGTTAAGGTTTTTTCTTCCCTCATCATAAGTAAAATAGAAGAAGAGAGTAAAGAAAAATAAAAAAAATAGAAAATGAGTTTTTAAGATTTCTCTAACACTTTTGAAATACAATTTATTCTTATTCGTGGATAAATGTAAGTGTTTTTATATATTCTTATTTGTAGAAATCATAAATTCTAAAAATTTTATATTTTAATGATAGTTTTTTATATTAAAATTTTTTAAAAAATTATAAATTAATATGTGATATCAAAGTAAGATTATAAAATTCATGATTTTCATTAATAATAATTGATTTTTTTAATTTATATGAATCCTAATTAAAAAAAATTGAGAATTTTTATTATATTATTTTGCTGCATAATATAAGTTAATTTTATGACATATTATTGATCCAAATAGTAAACTATCAATTCTAAGTGTATGTTTTTGCACGTTGTCCAATAAAATATTGTTTCTATTATGTTTTTGCACGTTGAACGAAAACATTACTGCATTTCGTAAAGGCGCCGTAATTGTCAGTGCTTGTTTTCGTTCAACGAAAACAATACTGCATTTCGTAAAGTGTTATTATGCATTACGCATGGAATGCCATGTGAGAAAGGCACCGTCTTTTCGTCTTTTGTGGTTATGTGTTCTAATTAATTGTGTACTTTTTAACTTGTTACAATGTTATATCATAATTATTTATGAAATATTTTTATTTTAGAATTAAAGTATGATAGATTTATTAATTATTAAAGTGATTAAATTTTTAAGTTGATTTGATTTTAAATTGTATAAAAATTATTTTTAATTACCCAAAGAATAAATGCTATGAATAACAAGATAACAATTTATATATGAATAAATTAAAGTTCATTGTTATAATACATTTATGGATCACATAAAGGTTGATTAGCTGCCCTCATAATAAATAAACATGATTGTTGGTAGTGTAAATGCATTATTAATTTAATTTGTATATCCAAAGATAATAAATATTTCTAATTAGTGCATATATTACTGTCAAATAATGTTAAATTGATTAGCATCATTATGTTTATTGTTGTATATTAATGTATCATCTAAAGGAGAATAGTAATATACATTGAATGCTTAAGTAATTTGCTGTTTGAATCTATATAATATGTTAATTTATGACTCACAGTATTAATGTTAGACATATGATCATTACAGTATTTGTCCTTATTTCTTTAAATTCGCTTGCTTCGTCTGTTCCAGTCTTTAATGGGTTGAACTTATCTCATTGGAGTGAACAAGTCTAATAATAGATCTTGATTTGACATTCTAAGTTGAGAAATCTGTTGCTATTGCTGCTGCTAGTAGCAATGAAGAGAAAGCTTGTTATAAGGCTTAGGAAAAGTCAAACAGACTGAGTTTGATGTTTATACGAATTAATGCGAATTAAAAGTTGTAAACTCAAGTGTAGGTTATTTCAAGTAATAAATTCTCAGGAGTCCGAGGTCGATCCATAGGGAATTGATGAAGAAAAATTCTTTGACGTAAGGTAAATATTTTGTCACAACAATAAAAGTGATAAAACTTGGTCACAAATAAAAAGAATTTACTTGGGTTAGGAAATCCACTCTTGGTAAGTAAATTAAGGACAAGATTAATTTTTTTATAACTCAATTAGAATCCACGCATAATGGAGGTTTCAATCGAAAAATATAACATTCAAAGTTCATTTAAGATTATATACGTAATTATATTATGGTTCATTTAATTATTTATTAACACCACCACTTATAAATAGGCTCAAGCATTCATTGTGTCAACCTCTTGTTTGCAATGAATCAAGATCTCCACTTTACAAGGAAGGTTTCTAAATTGATTGAAAACAGAATACAATACATATAATGACCACTTGATAATATATCATTTAAGTACAAGAAAAAAATTAATCTAACCTTAATTTATTACTAAAAGTTTCACCCTTTTACTCAAGTAAAATGAAAATTAGTTACTCATAGACAAGAAGAAAGAAAGAGAGAAGAAGAAAAAGAGAACATAACTTCAATTTAGAACAAAAGAAAATTACAACAAGATAAACAAACAACATAATAGCATGATCTTGATAACTAACACCAAGATGCTTAAATGATCAGCCAAGACTCCCTTTTATAGAGGATTAGGGATACAAAATGACAAGGGAGCTGATTCATGAGTGAGTGGAAAATGCCAAATGACTTTTGATGAGTGGAAAATTATTGAGATTCTTTGTCTCCAAAATCATTCAGTGCTGAACTCATTGCATTCGTCATTTTATCACAAAGTGATTTTCATGAAAGTTGTAGGCTTTTGTCTTAGCTTTCAAATGCCATTAGTTTCAGCCCAAAAGCATTCCTACAGCTCAAGATATGGTCCATTCACTGCACACTGCTCAGGCCCAGCTACAGCTCCTCTGTTCTGACTTGCAAGCCCAATATGACCTCTAAGAAATTCGAACTGGGTCTTGTGTTCTTTATGAAAGTTGTAGATATGGGTCTTAACTTGCTGATGCCAAAATTTAAGCTCAATTCAGTTCTTACAGCCCGAGTTATGCTCTGATTACTGAACACTACTTAGGTTCCAATCACAAAACTCGTGTTCTGACTTCCAAGACTAATTAGCTCCACTAGATGTCTGATTTTGACCTAGAGCTCTTATAAAAGTTGTAGAGCTCTCTCTTATCTTTCCTACAAGGTAAAATATATAATTATTAGATATCTAGAACTCAAGATATGACCAAAATACAGAAATAGTGTAAGACGTAAATCATGCTGAAAAAATCAATTAAGTCCAAACTTACAAAACATAACCAAACTCAATCAATTAAGTACATAGAGAGTGTAAATGACTAAAAATGAGGGTTTATTAATGTATAAAATATGTGATTATCATGAATGAGCATAGCAAACAACATCAAGTAAGCTCTTTCCAAAACTAAAAGTGCTAAAGAATTCATGAGTTTTGTGGAAGAGCGCTCCTAAACTGTTGACAAGTCTCTTGTTGGGACATTAATGAGTACTTTAACTAACATGAAGTTTGATGGTTCTCGTACTATGCATGAGCATATAATTGAAATGACAAATATTGCTGCAAGACTCAAGTCTTTAGGAATAGAAGTGAATGAGAATTTCCTTGTGCAGTTCACTCCAATCTCATTACTGCTTGAGTATGGTCCATTTCAAATGAACTATAATACCATGAAAGATAAATAGAATGTGCACGAATTGCACAGTATATTAGATCAAGAGGAAACTAGACTTGAGAATTAAGGAAATCACTTTATCCATTATTTGAACTATTAAGAAGCTAGAAAGAAAGTTAAAAAAAAAAACATAGAAAGGGAAAATGACCATTAAAGATTGATGAGTCCTCTCTCAATCCAGAAGAAAGAGTCAAACAATTATAGATGTCATTTCTGTGGAAAATCTAGACACTTCTAGAAGGATTGCCCAAGGTGTAAGGCTTGGTTTGAAAAGAAAGATAAGTCTAATGCTTATGTATGTTTCGAATCAAATTTAACTAAAATTCCCATAATACTTGGTGGATTGATTCTGGATGTACAACTCATGTTTCTAAAATGATGTAGGGATTTCTTATAATCCAAACTATAGGCTTAAATAAGAAGTTTTTCTTCATGGGGAATAGAGTGAAGGTTCCACTGGAAGGTATCGGGACTTACCATTTAATCCTAGACATTGGACATCATTTAGATTTATTTGAAACTTCTAAACTTGATGTTGCTCGATACTCTTTTAGGTTTGGTAATTGATGTTTTTGTTTGTATATGTTAGCCATAGCAACCATCACCCAAGAGGGGGTGAATTAATTGATTACAAATTTTTAAAATAACTTTGAGAAATTATGCATTTTAATAAATTCAATCAACACATGCAGTGGAATAAGTCTAACTATTATAGATTACTTAAAAATAACTTGGGTTATGGGATAAATTAAGCAAATAAATTAGATATCAAATTCAACTCAAGAATATATAATTAAAATACAAGAAATAAAGGAGATTGAGTTAAGAAGAGCAAACACTGAATTTATCCTGTTCAGCCACCAACCACTTGTGGCCTACGTCTAGTCTTTAAGTAAACCACCCGAGATTTTTCACTATCACTTCAAGCTTGAACAGGTGCTTGAAACCTTTACAATTCAGAGCACTCTTTACACCTTGGGATACCTCATCCTTTGTGCTTGAGCCTCGATAGTCAGGGATATCTCACCCTTACAATTTCTTTGAGGAATGCCTCACCCTCTTTACAGCAAATCAGAGTGTATAGAAAAGAGAAACTCTCATAAGAGTATAAGATACAATATGAAGCTCTATGAAGCTCTCTAAGGATATCTCAAATTTTGACAAAAAAGAGTACAAAAATTTGGTAAAATATGAATTACAAATTAAAATAAGAAAGAATTGTTTTAGATAGATGAGTATATTTAAAAGATAACTCAAAACCATGTATTTATAGAGATTTAAAAAAAAGAGTCGTTAGGTATTAATTTTATTCAATAAAACCTCAAGAAAATAGTTGTTACGTGATTATTCAAATAACTCTTTAAAAACACGTTCTAGAACATTTTTTTGGGTGTTTTATTCGAATAAATACTTGCTTATTCGAATAAATCACTCTAGTTTCAAAAACTGACTTTAAATGGTCACAACTTCTTCATTTCTCACCCGTTTAAAGCAAATGATCACTCATTGGAAAGATCTTTGAGTCTATTTTAAAATAAAATAAGTTTTAGAGTAAAACTCAAAGTATTTTAAAATATATGATTAAAAGAGTAACCAAAGGTCAGTTTTTCAAAACTCAAACTTAGCTATTTTTCATAGATTTGAACTACCACCATAAGTACCTTTTCAAAACTTGTTTGTTGGGTATTTTAGCAAGTGAAAAAATATTTGTAAAGATTTAAAAACATATTTGAGATATCCAAAAAGCTTCTTACATAAAGACCCTAAGTCCTATAAGCTATACCATTTAATCTTCCTTTCGACTTGGTCTTTGGCTTGATCTTGTCATCATCTTCATGTTTGTTATCATCAAAACATGTATTCATTGTCCAACAGCCAATTACAGTGTAAGCATACCTATATGATTGGTTCTGATATACTTTGCGATGAATTATATAAATTGAATCTTGATAATTTATATGTTGAAACTGTTATAACCTTGCATCATAATGTTGACACTAAACATAGTTTAGTGAATGAATGTTTTGCTTACTTGTGGCATAAATGTTTGAGTCAAATTTCCAAAGAAAAAATGAAAATGTTAGTAAACAATGACATCTTTTCAGATTTGGATTTCACTAACATCAATATTTGTATGGATTGCATTAAGGGAATACAAACAAAACACACAAAGAAAGGTGCCACAAGAAGCACTCAGCTTCTTGAAATTGTACACACTGATATATGTGAACCATTTGATGTTAATTCTTTCGGTAAAGAAAAGTACTTTATCACCTTTATTGATGATTATTCACATTACGAAAATGTCTATTTATTGCAAGAGAAATCTCAGGCAATGAATGCCTTGAAAATTTATGTAAATGAAGTTGAAAGACAATTGAATAGAAAGGTGAAAATCATAAGGTCAGATAGAGGTGATGAGTATTATGGAAGATTTGATGAAATTGGACAACGTCCAGGTCCATTTGCTAAGTTCCTAAAAAAATGTGACAAATGTGCTCAATACACAATCTCAGGTACACCACAACAAAATGGTATATCAAAATGGCATAACTGAACCTTAATGGATATGGTCAGGAGCATGTTAAGTAACACGTCGTTACCATTGTCACTGTGGATGTATGCTTTAAAAACTTCTATGTATTTTTTGAACAGGGTTCCTGCTAAGGTATTTCAAAGACACCTTTTGAATTATGGATAGGTAAGAAACCTAGTTTAAGGCACCTGCATGTTTAGGGATTCCAAAAAGAAATAAGAATATGAAATTGGATGCAAGAACAATTAGTCGATACTTCATTGGCTATCCAGAAAAGTCTAAAAGGTATAGTTCTTACTATCCTACCCATAGTACAAGAATTTTTAAAACTGGGAATACCCGGTTCATTATGAATGGTGAAACCAGTGGGAGTGAAGCTTCACGAAATGTGGAGATTAACGAAGTTAGAATACAAGTTCCTTTGACTTCTGCTCATAATTATGAAATTGTTGTTTCTCATGCTGTTGAACCATATAACAATTAAGAAGAAGAACAAATTAATGATCTCGAAGTTAACAATGAACCTATAGTAGACTAACCACAAGAAATAGCATTAAGAAGATCCCAAAGAGAAGGGAGATTTGTTATTCCGAATAACTATATGGTGTATCTTTAAGAGTCAAAAAATGACTTAGAAATTAATGACAATGATCTAATCTTATTTTCAGAAGCCATTAATAGTGATAATTTTGATAAATGGTTAGATGTCATGAAAGATAAGCTTAAATTAATGGAATATAATGGTGTATAAGACTTTTTGGAATTATCTGAAGGGTGAAAGAGAGTTAGGCGTAAGAGTGTGTTTAGGAGAGCTTTTTTCACTGTGCAAACAGCTTTTTTGTTTTGAAAAAAAAGTTGTTTGCACAATGTTATAACATGTTTGACAAAATCAACTTTAGCTTTTACACGAAATTCAATGCATGATAAAAGCTTTTTAAAGCTAAATTTTATAATGCTGAAAATTGAAGCTTATGATTTCAGCTTATAGATTATTAGTTACACTTTGATATATAAATGCTATTTTGTCCTCAATCAAATAATTTTTTTTCATTCTATACCTATTTTAGTAATTTAATACATAAAATCAATTCTTTTTTATATCATCCAAATAAATCATATTAGCTTAAAATCACTTTTCAGCTAATGTATCCAAACATAAAAATGAATCGATTATAATTAATTATAATCGATTATAACAAAAAGCTTTTATACAATAATTGATTATTGAACATAATTAAGTTTTCACAATTTTCTCAAATACACACTAAATGGGTCTTTAAGACTAAGCATGTGGTGTGCTGTCATAGGAAACCAAAAATGAAACTTATACTCGTAAAAATACATATAGTAGTGCGAGTAAGGAACATTCCCACAGAGAGTATCTAACTTAGTTTTATATTACGTGAACGTAGATGAGGGGTTTTGAGTATAACGAAAATAATTTTAAGAAAAATAATTAAGAAACAATTCAAATTAAATTATCAAAATTAATCAAAAGAAAAAACTTGGTCTAAGTCAATATCCACCACCAGAATTTTACAATTGATTATCGATGCAAGTATATATCAATTCACACTTTGGATATTCACCGTTGGAACTATTTTCCTATCTTTCTTTAGTCGTAATTAATTAGAAAACAAGTGATCTAAATAATCCTAACTACTGAACATCCCAAGACAATTGCTAAAGGTTTAATTTAGTAGCATCTTTAAGAATTAAAGAGATCAATGAAACTAAACAATACAAACACAAGCGGTTACATTTAATTTGGTCAAACATTCTTCTTAAAATCTAATAATTTTTTATGCAACAAATCATTAAATTTTAGTCACTTCACAAATTAGAAGGATCAAACAATTAAGGATTTGATATCTTATTTAGCAATAGATTGTAGCGAATAATAAACTAGGAGGCCTCCTACTAATTAAACGAAACAATCATGAAAATAGTCACACAAGAACATTCGATACACAAAGCATAAATTGAACAATAAAAATAAATTAGATCTCACAGTTTTATTGATTATGAGGCTTCCGTTTCCTTCAACCAATTAAAAACTTAGTCATGCAGGGCCATGAATGAAAACTTGAAGGAGAAGAAAGAAGAAGGGGGAGCGGCATGTAGAGAAATCTCCTCATTACTCCCCCCTTTTATTCTTTTTGTATTTTTCAAGCCTACCAAATCTCCTACCAAATATGTTATAAATATCTCCTATAAACTCTTCTATAAAATCTCCTATAAATATTATAAATATTATCTTAAGATAACAATATCTAAATTTAACTAATTAAGGAAGATATTTAAAATAAAATAAAATACTAATATAACTAGGAAAGTTATATTTTCAGCTAGAATTTTTTGTGCACCAGATCTGGAGATTTCCAAAAATACACCACATTAGATTCGTCTATTATAATTGCAAGCTAAAGAACATCCCAAATTATGAAGCGATATCAAAACTGTCCAAAATCACCCAATTAGATTCATTTTGCATTTAACGTTTCTATTTGCATCCTAAATCAAAATATAAGAATAATGAGCATATTTAGGTACAAAATAAGTATAAAAGATTAAATATTAAGCTCTATTGATCACTACTTGAAAGAGGATAAAGACTTTATTATTCTCAGGGATCTGATGTCCTTTTAGAAACTTTTACTCTGCGATTTGTAGCAGTCTGTGCTCGCTTAGGAACTGTTTCTTAGAATTTATTGGGAATTAAAACCACTTTAAAGATAATAGCAGTTTTCTGCTCCATTTTCCAATTGCCCACTGCCCTCGTGGCCAATCATAGAGGAAGAACAATTAAATGTGGGTTTGAATATGTAGTCGATTCACCTTTTTAGGAACCAATCAGAGAACATTATTCCCTTTATAAATAAGGAATGTTTGTAGTGGGGTTGTCACTTTTTCCTTTCTTTCATTTTCTAGCTTAGTTTTCTAGCTTCATTTGAGACTATGTTTTCTCCAAGTACCACTTTTTTTTTTGCTTCTCATGAGCATGTTGAGGGTCATATCCCTTTTTAGAATCATTTTTCATTTCTTTCCTAACTTCTTAAAGGTGTTCTCTTTTTCCTTGCATATTCCTCTAGTAGGGGCCTTTCTCTCCAAGCGTAATGGCTCAGTGAGGGCCAGGTAACTGCTCTATATTGCTTGGTCAACACGACTCCAAGTAGCAAAAGCCTTTCTTTCCAAGTATGCAGAAGATCCTATTTTTGCCAGGAAGACCCATAGCTTCTGTTGTAGTTCTTGTGAGGCATGGAAGGGTTTCATTGCTCTCCCTCCTTTGCTCCCCTAATTGTCACCATGCCTTGGATGCACAGAGGTGTTTAGGGAGTGTAGGGTTGTGAAGCTTTCTCTTTATGTCAATCAAGAAGGAAGAGTCAGTTGCTCACATCTCGAGGAACCGTTGAGTTGGTCGTGGTCAGTGCTTGGTCATCATCATCATCTCAATAGGCTACCTTATTGGCTTCCTTCAAGTGGGCACTCTTAGATAGGCGTAGTTTATAGGTCTTTCTTATAAAGTTGATAATGTTTGGAATGTGAATAATAATAACAAATTTGCTTTTTTGAATATTCTGCTTTATGTTATCTTGATGACAAACACTCGTTTTGCTAGTCGAGATGAGTCCAAAGCTCAATCTCAGTGGTTGGGTTTGTTTAGTTTGATGAATACTCATTTTGCCTAACCGAGATAAGTCTAAAGTTCCATCTCAATAGTTGGGTTCGTTTAAAAGTATTTGACCACGTTAAACCTTTTAGGTTTATGGGTCAACTTGAACTGGTAAAGGTGGCACGGTAGCCTCTTAGTGTGGAGTCCACTATCCCAAGCTACGATTGGTTACCCTTAACCACTGTAAACCTAGTCTGTTTATGGGTTAAGATGAGTCCATAAAAGTACAGGAGAAGACCCTTAAGTACACTCCTTGACCTTGTGTTTCCAGTTTAGCAAGACTACATAAGTGCACGTGTCGACAAGTAATATAAATGAGTATTCAAGTATCATTCCCACTAGGACTGAATTAAAATTATGTCAAATATTAACCAATTATTGCTTATTCTCTATTCTAGGCAATCGAATTAATTTGTGAGATTAAATGATAAAATAAAATAAAATAAAATAATAATTTTAAAAATAGGATAAAGATAAACAGATAAGAAACAGTGGTTTGAGAATCTAGGGTCTAGCTTCAGTTATTATTTTATTTGATTTCATGCAATCCTTTCTTTACTCTTGATCCTAAACTGGTTATGATAGCTAACATGTTTAAGCATTTATAAACCTCTTTCGATGACTTTGTAAACCTATGGGCATTGATCCAAGCACTATATTTCTATGTGAAATGAAAAAATTTCTATGCATTGAGAGCAAACATCAAACACTTGCTATACATGACCAATAGATATATTTCTATCCTATTGGTAAATCAATTCATTCATACAATTAAAATTAATTGAACATGCATTTTCTAATTCCATGGTCCAACATCCAATTTCCTATTTCTAGTTCATTGGGTTCACTAAGACAACACAAGTAATGACCAATCACATGTGAACATTAAGCATAGAATTAGAAATTAATAACCAAAATTATCACAAAATCAAGAAAGAAGTACAATTTAATCAAATTACATAATAAGATTCATTAGATCCCAGAAAAGAGAATTAGAACAGCATAGTTACAAAGGAAATAAACCCAAGAGAGAACAACAAATTCATCATAAAAATAAGGAAAAAATGAAGGGAAGAACTATATGTTGTATTGGACGAGCAATTCTTCAAGCTTCTCTAAATCCTCATCAATCCATTGCTTCTCTCCCTTCAAGGTCAATCTCCAGAACCCTGTGCCTCCCACACTCCCAAAATCTCTGAAAATTGAGTTCCAGAATACCCAAAACTAAAAACTCCTCTTTTTTCCTATCAGGTTACGTTAAATACGTAACTTATCATGTAACAAGGAGCGTCGCAACATATATTTTGAGGTGTTGTGGCACCTAAGTCTCTGGACTATCAGGGAACGCACACAAAGAAGCAGAGGCCGCGGCACAAATTGAAGAAGTGTCGCGACACTTAATTAGGGAAGTGCCTAGGCACTAAATTGTGAAGTCGTGGCACATATTATTGTATCACCACTTTGAGGAAGTGCCGTGGCACTTAATTTAGGAAGTGCCATGGCACAAATGTCTTCTTCTATCTTTATCCATCTTAAGCTTCTCTTCACTTCTTTGCAAGCTCTTGTAAGTCAGCAAATACCAAACTAATCGAACATTTATATAAGAAGCAAGTGTATATTTAAATTTATATATATGTATGAATACATATTTCCTATATGCTTTTTATCAAGGATTGAATGAAAACAAGGTATAACTCAAAGGTCTAGCCTATGAATGCATTAGAAAATGCTTAGGTAATAACTCTATTTCATCGAGTTATCACACCCCAAACCTACCATTTTGCTAGTCCTGAGCAAAACAAAACAAGATTACCTTAACTTCTCATTCTTAGCATCAAACATCTATACATTCACATTTAAATCCTAATAATTCTGATTCTCAAAATACTCAAGATAATGTGGCATCATGTTAGATCTCATATTCAATGGTTAAAGTTAATTCAATGTCAAGCATACACGCCATTTAATCTTTAACTCATGCTGTCATGCTTCAATTTTTATGTAAAATATTTTTCAAAAAATGATTAAGGAACCCTTTCCCAACTCTAGCATGCACATCCAAGAAAACTCATGATGATACCCAAGCAATTTCAACTCAGATTCCCTTAAAAATGTCATTCATCTCTCTCTCCACTAATGTAGAACCAAGCATGACTAATGATCAAGAGGGTCTTTCAAGCTTGTAATGTAGGGTCAAGGTAATGGGTAAAGAAATGAAAGGAAGGAATAAACAAATATTAGGACACATAATCTTGCAAAACGACCTAAATAAGCCAAATAACCATTACACACAAGGCACATTCTCTAGCATAAGAACCCCCAAAAGCTTATTTTCTAGCACAAGGCAAAATTAGCACAGAACTTTTTTTTTTTACTTTTTCTTACAATTTATTACTTTCCTTTTCTTTTTCTTTTTCTTTTTTTTTAAATCACAAATCTGCTACATTCTAAAATATGCCTATCCCTTGTTTCTGCTGACTTAACTAAGCATTTGCAAGATATGCTACCAATATGGACAATGGTGGATAATTATAATTAAGGGCTTAAAGGTAAGAATGATGTGGGTAAAGAACAGAACATCAAGGCCAATCTTAGTCACAAGGCTCAAAATAGGTACTAGGGATATTCATGCATACAAAGGTAGGCTTGAAAGGCTCAATCAATCCAAAGAACGCCCTAATCATTTCATCAAACATGCTTAGGCTAAAATTTCACCTCAAGAGAGAGTCATGCATTCTTTCAAAATTTAAATCTTCATCACAACAGGGCAAGTCACAGCTTTCTTTAGATATGCACCACTATTGTTATTCCAAGATTCTTAATCATATAAAGAAAAATGCATTTACATATCAACAAAACACTATTAAATTTTTAAATGGCATGCATCCTTTCCCAGAATCAACAATTAATCCAACAGCAGATATATCATAGATCCAATCAGCCACATCGACATTTAACATTACCTTAGTGTCATATTAAATATTTCAATGCAACGCACATAACAAGCATTGATATGCAAAACCCCCCAAACCTAAACACAACATTATCCCAAATGTTGGATACAACTAAAATTAAAATGAGGACAATGATAGAAACAATGTTAAAGATGGACATTAATCATCTGCATCCTCAAGATCTTCGTCAACTAGCGGTGGCATGTACTTAGGAAATTGATCCATAGGTGCTCCGTTATGCTCGGCTTGAAAGTGCATCATTGACACTATACAATCAAATTGGGCTTGCATGGTTGTAGATAACTGTGCAAGATACTGCTCGATATGGTCAAGGTGGTCTAAAGTAGATTGAGTGCATGTCTAGGGGGCCGCAGCTGAGGAGGATGAGGTGGTGCCTCATATAGACTGGCTAATTGAGATAGAATTCACAAGTTTAGGTCTGTTTTGGGGTGAATCAAGTCCTCAGTTGAGGACCATATGACACCAGCCCGCTTGCATAGTGCAGTAATCAAGGAAGGGAACCATAAACCCTGCTGACTTGAAGTGGCAGCTACAATGATCTGGTTGTTGATCAACTTGCCAATATCAATTTGGAATTTTGCCACAATAGCATACAGAAGAATGGCCCTCATCATAGGAACATGTGACAAATGAGTGGTGGGGAGAAGGCGACAAACAATAAAATGATACCAGGCTTTCACATCGAAGTGCAAAGATGCTTGAGGTACTGAGACATATCGGTCACCTGTCATCTTCCATCGCGTACCCGGCACATAGAGTCAGGTGGTCAAATTTTCCATATCAACATCACCATCGATAAAGCACTGATAGTCACACACTTCAGGATGAACATGTATACCATAAATTACTCGTATAGTAGCCGGCTCAAAAGATACTCACTTTTCGCAGACATGTACAATGCTATTCTCATGGGATGCTGTTAGTCATGGCAACCATCACCCAAGAGGGGCGTGAATTAGGTGATTACAAATTTTTAAAACAATTTTGAGAAATTATACATTTTGATATTTCAATTAACACATGTAACGGAATAAGTCTAACTATTGTTGATTACTCAAAAAAAACTTGGGTTATGAGATAAATTAAGCAAATAAATTAGATATCAAATTAAACTCAAGCATATATAATTAAAATACAAGAAATAAAAGAGTTTGAGTTTAGAGAAGAGCAAACACATAATTTATCCTGATTCAGCCACCAACCACTTGTGGCCTACGTTTAGTCCTCAAGTAAACCACCCGAGATTTTTCACTATCACTTCAAGCTTGAATAGGTGCTTGAAACCTTTACACAATAAAGCACTCACCACACCTTGGGACACCTAACCCTCGTGCTTGAGCCTCGACAGTTAGGGATACCTCACCCTTACAATTTCTTTGAGGGATACCTCACCTTCTTTACAGTGAATCAAGATATAGAAGAAAATAAAAACTCGCACAAGAGTAAATATCACAACTTGAAACTCTATGAAGCTCTCTAAGGATATCTCAAATTTTGGTGAAAAGAGCACAAAAAATAGTGAAAAATATGAAACACAAATTAAAGCATGAAAGAATTATTTCAGATAATTGGGTGTTGTTAAAAGATGACCCAAAACATGTATTTATAGAACTCTAAGAAAAAGAGCCGTTGGGTATCATTTAATATCACATTAAAAGCATAGAAAAATAATCGTTGTGTTTCTGCTCGTGCTTATTCGAATAATCAATGTGTTATTTGAATAAATCTTCAAAAACATGTTCTGGAACACTTTTTGGGGTGTTTTATTTGAAGAAATACTTGTTTATTCGAATAACTTGTGTGTTATTCGAATAACTCTTTAAAAACACGTTTTGAAATGTTTTTTGGGCTGTTTTATTCGAATAAATACTTGTTTATTTGAATAACTTGTGTGTTATTTGAATAACTCATTAAAAACACGTTCTGGAATGTTTTCTGGGGTGTTTTATTTGAATAACATATCTTTTATTTGAATAAACCACTCTAATTTCAAAAACTGACTTTAAATGGTCATAACTTCTTCATTTCTCATCCGTTTAAAACAAATGACCACTCATTGGAAAGATCTTTGAGTCTATTTTCAAATGAAATATTTCAGAACAAAACTCAAAGTATTTTAAAAGTTATGATCAAAAGAGTAACCAAATGTCAGTTTTGTAAAACTCAAACTTGACTATTTTTCATAAATTTGAACTACCACCATAACTAACTTTTCAAAACTTGTTTGTTGGGTATTTGAGCATGTGAAAACCATTTGTAAAGATTTGAAAATATATTTGAGATATCCAAAAGGTTTCTTACATAAAGACCCTAAGTCCTATAAGCTATACTACTTAATCTTCCTTTGGACTTTGTCTTTGGCTTGATCTTGTCATCATCTTCATGTTTGTTATCATCAAAATATATATTCATTGTCCAACAACCAATTACATTCTCTCCCTTTTGTATGATGACAAACTATCATTGAGAAAAGAGTTAGTTTAATTAAATTGGAATCTACAAAGTTTTTAGAGAAACTTACTCCCCATTTTTTTCGTAAGAAGTGATTTATATCAGAGATGTGCGTAGCTCCCCCTTACTTTTGGAATCTCAAGATCCATTTTATTTTTACCTAGCTTTTCTGAAAAACATTTTCAAATTATAAGTACTCAAGCTTTTTCTCCCCCTTTTGTCATGATAAAAAAGATGGGGCAAGAAAAAGCATAAAGATAAAACAAAGTATATTCAAGTCCAACAAGATATATTCATTCATAGCAGACTAAAGTAGCATCAAAGTCTAATATTATAAATTTAGCAAGATAAACACAATATTCAGCACATCAACTACAAAGAAGTTCAAAGGAACATATATTCATTCATTGATCAGCCAATTACATTGTAAAACCTTCAAAACAATCATTTACATTTGCAATCCAATTACATTTACCAATTTTTTAGTATTTTGCCATATGTTAGCCATGGATCAAGAGAATCATAGATATCAAACAATAAGCACAAGAACATATTTTTCCATCCAATAGAATCATAGATACCAAACATTCACCTTGATGAAATATGTTATAGTGATAAAAACATGTATAGAATTAACATCATTAATCCTATATGCAATGACAAAATTAGCAAATTAGTATGGAAAGCATACTTCTCATGAAATGAAAACATCTAATCATTTTAAGATCAATTTATCAACAAGTATCATACAATCCATAACATATAGAATACCACAAAAACTAAGAGATAGAGATACTTATTGAGTTAGATAAAGAGTTATGCTCCTTATTTATTGGTCGTTTAACTTTGAGCTTTCTTCCTTCGAATTCTCCATTTCATTGCACTAGAAAAAAGTCTTCTTTATCTTTCTTCTTTGAGTTTTTGTAGGTGACTCCAACTTCCAAGCTTCAGTTTTCATGAAGGAATAAAAATTCTTTGCACCCCTTTTAAAAGTTGAATCTTTTTAAACTTTACTATCCTTAAGTTGAATAAACTTATTCTATTTAAATGCTTACTTGAGGTAGTTATCACCCTACAACACAGTTCAAAGTATTTTCTTTGGTATCCATCAATTTTGGATCCATAGAAGTTAGTCATTATGCAAACTCATAAACAAATAAGCATTCAAAACAACAAATGAATTTACAAGGGCAAAAGATATTTCATTTCATTGATCAATTTATCCAAGTACATATATTCATCAAAAGAATAGCCAATTACATTTGGTTAAGCATTTGCATTTTGCATACATATCATTAAGTTCATATTTTCAATCAAAACAAAACAAAGAAAAGTGTACAACCCTTCATATAACTCATGCTTATTCGAATAACAAAGATATTATTCGAATAAACTTGCGTGGAGACCAATGGTCGTGGCAGTTCTGTCAGAAGTTATTCGAATAGCTCTAAGGTTATTCAAATAACTAGCTCTGTAACTTGGCTGTTTGCCAAGGATTTATTTGAATAACCTTCTGGTTATTCGAATAACCATATAAGGAAAAAAGCCTCGTGAAAGCATTATTCAAATAATGCTCCACTTATTCGAATAGGACAAATACAAGAAAATACAGGATTAAGAGATCAACCTCAGGTTTATTCGAATAAGGTCACTATTTATTCGAATAAAGCATGAAGACATAAAGACATAGGCAGCATATATATTTGAATAAAACACAAGTTATTCGAATGAGACAGATATGAAAAATAAGAACTGTGGTTGCTGGGATCAGGTTATTCGAATAAATTAAATGTTATTCTAATAGAACTGATACGCAACACATTTTTCTCAGCAGCTAATTGAGTTTATTTGAATAACCACAGGTTTATTCGAATAAACCTATCAGAAAAACATTAATAGGCACATACAAGGATACAATTAGAAAGAAGGAAACATACCTAAAGATTAGATACCTACAAAACAAGTTTTGGGATGCCTCCAATGCTCAAGTTAGTAATAATTCAAGAGTAATAAATCAATGATAAAGTAATAAACACAAGTATTCAATTATATGTATGATTGATCAAAAACTCAAGCTCAAGGATATTATCGTTAGTCATGTCATTTCAAACAAGGAGCATACTTTATCTAGCATATTAACATGTAGAAATATTTTTAAGACATAAAGCTAGAAAATCATAATACAAGTTTCACTTATCCAAAGATTGCAAGTCCAAGCTTCATGGAGACAATGAAGAGAGCTTAAAATTATTTCTGGTCTTTGTACTTGGAGTAGCCACTTTCAAGATGCCAAAGTCAGCTCTTGGCCTTTAAGCACACCTACAACACATTTTAATTTTTGACTTTTGGTATCCAAATTTTCTTGGGTCCTTGTGTGTTAGTTTTTTAATGTTAATCCATTATGCTCTTATAAAGATTAACTTTTTCATAGTATGTAAATTTGACCACAACAAATTAAGTAATCAATTACTATTAAGCACATAGCCAATAACATGCTTGCATTCATGATATATAGATAATTTAAAGCATATAAAGCATACATAGTCATAGACTACCTTATGATCAATAAATATGTAAAATAGTGAGTAAAAGGTGTAACAAGAAAGAACATAATCATGTGTTGTATATAATATTTAACTTTTACCAAGTACACATGATTCTATCATTTACTTAAGGCCTACAAGGAATATACCTCAAGTTTATTGGCTTTACATGTGAGTGTGCATAAGAGGTAAAATCTTTTGATACCTTGGCCTTGGTAATCAAGGAAATACTTTTTCTTATCCATTGCTTCTCTTTTGGAGTCTTGAACTTTACAAGTTCTACATTTTGTACTTGAGAAGCTTTGGTTGAAGTCATCTTCCTTCTTTGACCAAAGTTTTTACCATTGGACTTTGGAAGCATTCTCCTTGATGATTCCTCTTTCTTTTAACCAATTTGTCGATCATTTTGAGAAATTTTCTGCAAAATTGAAACATTAGGAGGACATTTTGGTACCTACTTCATTTTGGGTCCTTGAATGTTAGTACTAGGGCCTTTAAGATTTTTAAGAACTCATACCATACAATTTCACATATAAGGATTTTTTCTATAATTGTATAAATGAAAAATATGTCCTAGATGACCACAAAAATTACAAACAATTGAATTTAATGATGGCTTAGTCCTTTGAAGATCATTTTTGAAAAACTTAAGTCTTTTGTTATTTTTATATTCTAAGCTATTTTTGCCATAAGCCTTACTTGAATTTTAATGTAGAATAACACTAATTTTATTCTCATTAACAAGCATGGAATGTAAGCAATTAGAATCATTAGCTTTGACAAATTCAGAATATAAGTCCTCAACTTGATTTTCTAAATTAATGCACTTTTGACAAGAAGTTGAGGTTTCACATTTTAAAGGCATTTCCTCATCAACAAAAGCATATTCATTTTTCAAGGTTTCAATTTCATTTTCAATGGAGGAAATGTTTTCTAAACAACATAAGGTTTTCTTTAATAAAAACAACAAGCCATCATACAATTCATCATATGCACATTGTAGCTCATAATAGGAAGGACTATAATCTAGTTTAACATTATGTACCTCAAAGTCCTTTTTAGCCATATAAGAAGTAGTATCAATTTCTAGCATAATTATCTCTTTAAGAGAATCATCATCTTCCTCGTTGCTGTCCTTCAAGGATTCAAGAACATCTTCTTGAGGATATTTTTTAATCTCTAAAGGTTTTTGCTCTTTTTGCTTTCTATGTACAACTTTATGCAAAAAATCATTGTTAGTAAGATAGATAACATTAAGAGCGTCCCATATATCTTTAGCACCAGAGCAACTCTTAATTTTAGCATAAACTTTATCATTCAAACTACTTCTCAAAATTTGCATAGCTCTAATGTTCAAGGAAAAACATTTCTTGTCATAAGCATTTCAATCTGATTTTAGTTTAGGAGAAAATCCATCAAACACAACATCCTATAAATCTAGACTAATAGATTGCATATAAAATTCTATTCTAGCTTTCCAATAAACAAAATGCACACCATCAAAGAGTGATGGTTTATCAATTTCAAAACCATCCATTTTGAAAAACTTTAAGGTTGCCAACAAACAAGGATCTTTAACTCTAAGCGGTTAAGCTTTCAACAGAGCACGAAACTCTGATACCACTTGTTAGTCATGGCAACCATCACTCAAGAGGGGAGTGAATTAAGTGATTACAAATTTTTAAAATAATTTTGAGAAATTATACATTTTGATATTTTCAATTAACACATGCAACAGAATAAGTCTAACTATTATTGATTACTAAAAAAAAACTTGGGTGACAAGATAAATTAAGCAAATAAATTAGGTATCAAATTTAACTGAAGCATATATAATTAAAATACAAGAAATAAAGGAGTTTGAGTTTAGAGAAGAGCAAACACATAATTTATCCTGATTCAGCCACCAATCACTTGTGGCCTACGTCCAGTCCTCAAGTAAACCATCCGAGATTTTTCACTATCACTTCAAGCTTGAACAGGTGCTTGAAACCTTTACACAATAGAGCACTCACCACACCTTAGGATACCTCACCCTCGTGCTTGAGCCTCGACAGTCAGGGATACCTCACCCTTAGAATTTCTTTGAGGGATACCTCACCCTCTTTACAGTGAATCAAGATATAGAAGAAAAGAAAAACTCTCACAAGAGTAAATATCACAACTTGAAGCTCTATGAAGCTCTCTAAGGATATCTCAAATTTTGGTGAAAAGAGCATAAGAAATAGTGAAAAATATGAAACACAAATTAAAGCATGAAAGAATTATTTCAGATAATTGGGTGTTGTTAAAAGATGACCCAAAACATGTATTTATAGAGTTCTAAGAAAAAGAGTCATTGGGTATCATTTAATATCACATTAAAAGCATAGAAAAATAACTGTTGTGTGTTTCTGCTTGTGCTTATTCGAGTAACCTATGTTATTCGAATAAATCTTCAAAAACACGTTCTGGAACGTTTTCTGAAGTGTTATATTCGAATAAATACTTCGCTATTCGAATAACTTGTGTGTTATTCGACTAACTCTTTAAAAACATGTACTGGAACGTTTTTTGGACTGTTTTATTCGAATAAATACTTGTTTATTCGAATAACCTATGTATTATTTGAATAACTCTTTAAAAACACGTTCTAGAACGTTTTCTGGGGTGTTTTATTCGAATAACATATCCTTTATTCGAATAAACCACTCTGGTTTCAAAAATTGACTTTAAATGGTCATAACTTTTTCATTTCTCATTCGTTTAAAGCAAATGACCACTCATTGGAAAGATCTTTGAGTCTATTTTCAAATGAAATAAGTTTAAGAACAAAACTCAAAGTATTTTGAAAGTTATGATCAAAAGAATAACCAAAGGTTAGTTTTGCAAAACTCAAACTTGACTATTTTTCATAAATTTGAACTATCACCATAAATAACTTTTCAAAACTTGTTTGTTGGGTATTTGAGCATGTGAAAACAATTTGTAAAAATTTGAAAACATATTTGAGATATCCAAAAGGCTTCTTACATAAAGACCCTAAGTCCTATAAACTATACCATTTAATCTTCCTTTGGACTTGGTATTTGGCTTGATCTTGTCATCATCTTCATGTTTGTTATCATCAAAACATATATTCATTGTCCAACAATCAATTACAAATGCGACATTAGCATAAAATTCCCTAACCAATGGACTTATGTCGGCTTCAGGATGAGCACAAAATGTCTCCCAGTGATGATGGGCAACAGTAGCATGTAATTCAAAAATTCACTCAGGCAATTTAAATCCGCACTCTGGAATAAAAATCTTTGAGACCAAAGAATGCTCATGACGTGCTTGAGTCTCTGCTGATACAAATCTGTTACGATCAAAAGAAGGTTGCCCTTGGGAGCAACTGCACTTAGGAGCCATTAAACCTATTAATGAAGATCATAAAAATAATGAGAATTTAAACATCAAAAAGTTATTGCATGAATGGTGAAATTCGTTCAACAATTCATTGTATTTTTTTTTTTCTAGGAGAGGCACAATTAAAATTACATTTACAATACCAAACATATTAATATGCATCAGAGCAAAGACATCAAAACGTAATGCATATTTACACTAATATCCAAAACTTGTTGACATTAAAGCAAATACCCAATCCAAAATTTGCACAATCAATCATAATATGCATCAACCCAACATCAGCATAGTCAAACACCCAAACAGATAGGTGACAAGCTTTCATCAATGTATATGGGTACACTTGAATTAAACCAACACTACTCAGCAAATCAAGGCACCAGCAAGTAAATGGATGAATGAAAGAATGAAAACCAAAGCAATTGTTTTTATTATTATTATTATTTTCTTTTATTCTTTATTATTATTATTTTTTGAATTAGAAAAAAAAATCACAAAACAAGAAAAAGAAGCAAGAAAAGAAAAAAGAAAAAAAACAAAAATAAAAATAATAAAAATCCATAGCCAAAGGTGTGTGAGGAAATCACAAAAAGGGACCAATAGATGAGAAAACCATAACAGCACAAATAGAGGAGAATAAGACTTACCAAAACAACTCAGGAATGGATGAATGGAACACTAAAGCATACCCTTGACCTCTCCTTGTGAAGTGAGAAGATGAATTTAAGCAAGAAAGAAAGATAATGGAGGACGGTTAAAGGGTTCAAGAAGATGAAACTAAGAAACAAAGAGGAAATGGACAATCTGTGAAACCAATTTGAGAGATTAAGACAAGAAGAAGAAAGAAGAAGGGGGAACAACTTTTTTATTTGAAAGGTAATGGACAGTAGCACGTGAACCGTGTAAAATATTAAAGAGGGTGGGCCACGGGCCCAGATGAAAGTTCAAAATTCAAATGCAACAAAACTTTTTTTTTAAGAATGCAAAATAAAGCCGCGGCACATGTGTTTATGAGTGCTGCAGCACATAATTATCTAGACCAATTATGCACAAGATTAGTGCCGCGACACATATTTTTTGGTGATGCGACCTCTCTCTCTCTAGTCTGTTAGTGACCATTGCTCGCAAACTGGGAGCCACGACATGTATTTGTGTGAGCCGCAGCACTCCTGTAGTCCTCAAAAAAATTTATATGATTAGCATTTTATTGAGAAACTATACGCAATCATCATCTTAGCCCACACTCTAACCAAAATAACATGAACTAAACAAATTTCAAACACCCAATTAAATCCAAAAATAGATAGAAAACAATACTATGAATGCAAAAACAAATTAAGAAAAATAAAGAGAGGGTATAGAACTTGGGTTGCCTCCCAAGAAGTGCTCTGTTTATAGTCTTGAGTTTGACTTTCTCTGAATCTTCAAGGTTCAGCTAAGGTGATGGAGGACTTGTGTCGAGCTACTTCTTCTCCCCAGTAATGCTTTAGTCTTTGCCCATTCACCTTGAAACTCAATGAGGAATTTGGTGGAGCAATCTTAATAGCTCCATGAGGGAACGCTTTAATTACCATGAACGGACCCGACCATCTTGACTTCAACTTCCCTGGAAATAATTTGAGCATTGAGTTGTACAACAAGACTTGTTGACTTGGCTCAAACCTCTTTTCAACAATGTGCCTATCATGCCATCTTTTGACTTTTTCCTTGTAAAGTTTGGCATTCTTATAAGCTTGAAGACAAAACTCGTCCAACTCATTCAACTGAAGAAGTCATTTCTCACGAGTAACTTGAAGATCAAAATTTAGCTTTTTGATAGCCCAGTAAGCATGGTGTTCCAACTCTATAGGCAGATGACAAGCTTTTCTAAACACCAGGTTGTACGGAGACATGCCAATCGGAGTTTTGAAAGCAATGCGATAAGCCCATAAAGCATCTTCCAACCTCTTGAACTAATCCTTTCTTGAAGGACACACAATTTTTTCCAATATTCTCTTAATTTCTCGATTAGAAATCTCAAGTTGACCACTTGTCTGTGGGTGATAAGCTGTGGCAACACTGTGAGTGACTCCATATTTTCTCAGGAGCTCTTGAAATCACTTATTGCAAAAATAAAAGCCTTCATCATTAATAATAGCTCTGGGAGTACCAAAGCAAGTAAAGATGTGCTTCTTCAGAAAATGCTCCACCACCTTAGAGTCATTATTGGGCAAGGCTACTGTTTCAACCCATTTGGACACATAATCAACCACCACCAGGATATAAAATTGACTGAAGGAAGGTACAAATGGTCCCATGAAGTCTATTCCGCATACATCAAAAAGCTCAACTTCCAACATGATGCTCAGTGGCATTTCATTTCTTTTAGAGATGTTGCCTGTTCTTTGGCATTTGTCGCATCTGGTAACAAAGGAAGTAACATCTTTAAACAATGAAGGCTAATAAAATTCCGCTTGTAATAAAATGGCCACCATAAGGAGAGGCATGACACTGTTCGAGGATATCCTCAGTTTCCTCCAATGGCACACACCTTCTGATTATATGATTAGCACACTGCCTAAAGAGATAAGGCTCATCCCACAAGTAAAACTTCACATCATGCATGAACTTTTTCCTTTGGTGATGAGATAACTCTGAAGGTATGACTCCACTCACAATGTAGTTGGCATAATTTGCATACTATGGATCCACGCTAGCAACCACAATAAACAACTGTTCATCAGGGAAAGACTCACGAATCAAGGCTGGGTCATGTTGATAATTCTCATTTTACAACCTAGAAAGATGGTCAGCCACCTGGTTCTCAGCACCCTTTCGATCTCTAATCTCCAGGTCGAACTCTTGTAGCAATAAAACCTAGCGAATCAATCTCAGTTTGGCATCTTTTTTGCTTACTAAATATTTGATTGTCGAATGATCTGTGAAAACAAAGACCTTAGTACCAACCAAATATGCCCGAAATTTATCAAATACAAAGACAACCGCAAGGAGTTCCTTCTCCGTAGTGGTGTAATTTAACTAGGCATCATTCAGTGTCTGACTTGTATAATAAATGGAATGAAATATATTGTTCTTCCTTTGGCCCAATACCACTCCAATTGAATAGTCACTGGCGTCACACATCAGCTCAAATGGTAGAGCCCAATCAGGAATAATGATGATGGGTGCTGACACAAGTCTTTTCTTCAACTCCACAAAGGCTTCCATGCAAGACTCATCAAACTTGAAGGGCACATCTTTCTCTAACAAGTTGCACAGTGGTTTGGCAAGCTTGGAAAAATCTTTGATAAACCTTCGGTAAAATCCAGTATGCCCAAGGAACCTCCAGACTCCCTTCACTGAAATTGGTGGAGGAAGCTTCTCAATGACCTCAATTTTAGCTCTATCCACCTCCATTCTCTTATGCGACACTCTATGGCCAAGTACTATGCCTTCTTGGACCATAAAATGTCACTTATCCCAATTGATTACCAAATTTGTCTCCTCACACCTTTGCAACACCAGGGCCAAATTGTTAAGACACTAATCAAAAGAATCACCGAAGACTGAGAAGTCATCCATGAATATCTTCAAACATTTCTCCACCATGTCAGTGAAGATAGCCATCATGCATCTCTGAAAGGTTGCTTGGGCATTACACAACCCAAAGGACATCCTTCTGAAAGCATAAGTACCATATGGACAAGTGAAAGTAGTTTTCTCCTGATCATCCGGGGCAATAACAATCTGATTGTAACCTGAATACCCATTAAGGAAATAGTAAAAAGCATGTCCCACTAATCTATCCAACATCTGATTAATAAATGGTAACGAAAAAAGATCCTTCCTGGTTACAGCGTTAAGCTTCCTATAATCCATACATATGCGCCACCCTGTGACTGTCCTAGTGGGAATCAAGTCATTGTTCTCGTTGGCTACCACTGCCATTCCACCCTTCTTAGGCACACAATGAACTGGGCTCACCTATTTGCTATCAAAGATAGGGTATATGATGGCTACATCTAGCCATTTGATAATTTCCTTCTTGACCACCTCTTTCATGATAGGGTTGAGACGCCTTTGATGTTTAATGATTGGTTTGTGATCAGCTTCCAACAAAATTTTATGCATGCAAATAGTGGGGCTAATACCTCTGATGTCTGCAATAATCCACCCCAAAGCCTTTTGATATTCCCTAAGCACTCTAAGCAACTTGGATTCTTGCTTCTCTGACAAATATGAAGAAATTATCACTGGTAATGTAGATGATTCTCCTAAGTAAGAATACCGTAAATGATCAGGCAACGACTTGAGCTCCAACTTGGGTGGCGTGACTATAGAAGGCTGAAGAATGGACTTATCCACAGATATGTTCAATGGTTCGAAGCTTGGTTTCCTGAAATACTTAGCAGAAGAGTCAAGTAGCTTAATACATTCCATAACATCATCCCTATCTATATACTTATATATGGATGTCAGAGATAAAGCAAGGGAATCATCAGTAAAACTAGTATGAAATGCATTATGGACAACTTGATTAAGCATACCGAGGTAAGAGCACTCCTCATGATCACTTGGAAACTTCATGGCTTTATAAATGTTAAAAGTTACATTTTCCTCATTGACTTGCATAGTAAGTTCACCTTTTGCACGTCAATCATAGTTTTACCAGTAGCCAAGAAAGGTCTCCCGAGAATCAACAGTACATTCTGATCCTCCTCCATGTCGAGGATGATGAAATCATCTGGGAAGATAAACTTGTCCACTCTGACCAAGATATCTTCTATGACACTCATCGGATATGTGAGGGAATGATCGGCTAATTACAAAGTCACTGAACTTGACTTCACCTCCCTCATTCCTAGCCGTTGGAAGATAGATAGAGGCATCAAGTTTATGCTTGCCCCTAAATCACACAAAGCTTTCCCAAAGAACTGACTACCAATGGTGCATGGAATGGTGAAGTTTCCGGGGTCCTTCAACTTAGGAGGTAGCTTGTTTTGTAGGATGGTACTACACTCCTCTGTGAGCACTACAGTATCAAAATCCCCTAGCCTTCTTCTCTTGGACAAGATGTCCATCATAAACTTCACATAACTAGGCATTTGTTCCAAGGCTTCAGCAAATAGTATGTTAATACGAAGTTTCTTGAAAATTTCCAAAAACTTTTGGAATTGAGTATCCAACTTCTATTTAGCCAACCTGTTGGGGAAAGGTGAAGGTGGTGTATAAGGTTTATTTTCCTTCTTCTCACCCTCAACCTTCCTCTTAGAAATTTCTTCATTCTTTTCAGCCTCATTGTTCACAACCACTTCATCTTTTTCCACTTCCACTTCTTCAAATGGCTTAAACTTAGGATTTCCTCCAACTTCCTTCCTACTCCTCAACAATATAGCCTTGCAATCCTTATTAGGGGCACCCTTTGGATTGTTGATCATGTTGCTTGAAAAAGTCCCTGGGGGCCTATTGTTCAGAACTTGAGCAAGTTGTCCAACTTGAGTCTCGAGATTCCTCAAGAAAGCCACTTGGCTTTGCATTAAAGCATTATGAGAAGCTAGCCTGGAATCAATTTTAGTCATATAATCTTGTTGGCTAGTCATGAATTGAGCAAACATCTTGTCTAAGTTAGAAATTGAAGTTGAAGTTGACGTTTTCACTTGAGGAAAACTCTATTGTTGAAAACCAGGAGGAGCACGAGGTGCTTCTTTGGGCTGAAAAGAGGAAGAAGATCCTTGAGAATTTCCACCCCAAGAGAGATTCGAATGGTTCAACCAACTAGAGTTGTAGGTGTTACCAAAAGCATTGCTGTTACTAGGTTGAAGGAACTGATTAGCATATTGCACACTTTCCAACCTAACTGTACAATTTACAGTAGAGTGAAGGTCCCCACAATGATCACAAGTTTTAGCTAAGTTAGTAGCTCCACTTGACACTGAATTGACTGTCATGGTGTCTAGCTTCTTAGAGAGTGCTGCCACTTAAGCTGAAAGTGTTGTGCGAGCATCAACTTCATGTACACCAGCTGCCATCCTCCTAGGAATAACCCTCTCTGAAGGCCACTAGTAGTTGTTGGTAGCCATTTCTTCAAGAAGGTCATAAGCTACATCAATAGATTTGCTCATGAGAGTGCCACCTGTTGCTGCGTCAATAGTTGCTCTAATATTTCCCAGCAACCTATTATAAAATGTCTAAACTTGCAGCCACTTCGGAATACCGTGATGAGGACATCTTCAGATGAGGTCTTTATACATGTCCCAAGCTTCATATAATGAGCCAGAGTCATATTGCACAAAAGAAGTGATGTCATTGTGCATCTTTGTTATTTTAGCAAGAGGGAAATACTTGGCAAGGAACTTGTGGGCCAGATCATCCTATGTTGTAATAGACCCTGCCGGTAAAGAGTTAAGCTAACTCTTGGCCTTGTCCCTCAGAGAAAATGGAAACAACCTCAATCTGATGGCATCTTCAGAGACTCTATTATGCCTGAAGGTGTCACAAATCTCCAAAAAGTTAGAAATGTGTGCATTAGGATCATCACTAGGCAAGCCTTCGAATTGCACTGATGCTTGACTCATCTGGATGATAACTGGCTTGATTTTAAAGTTATTGGCTTGTATAGCCAGCCTCCTGATGCTAGAATGTAAATCTTGAACTTAAGGTGCTGTAAAATCCCTTAATGACCAATTATGATCCTTTTCATTTGCCATAGTATTACTCTTCGAAGTTTGAGCTCTTTCCTTCAAAAGCTTACGAAAAGTCCATTCAATCTCTGGGTCAAACGGAAGAAGCTCAAAACTTTGTGAACGATGCATACACAGAAAAGTGGTACCTGAAATTAAAGACAAGTGTAACATCCCGAAAATTATCTCATTCATCATAAATAGTCGTTTTATAATATTTGAATTTTTTAGGAATTTTTAAGGATTTTTCCGAAAATGTCGAATATTTTAATATATTTCTCATTTTACGTGCACACTGAGTAGAGTCAGTGTAAACGTTTCGAAAATTATTTGTTTCATCACAAATAGTCATTTTATAATATTTTTTATTTTTGAGAAATTTTTTGTATTTTTTTGAAAATGTTGAATATTTTAATATATTTCTCGTTTTACGTACACACTGAGTAGAGTCAGTGTAAACACTCCGAAAATCATTTGTTTTATCATGAATAGTCATTTTCTAATATTTGTGATTTTTGAGAATTTTTGTGGATTTTTCTGGAAACGTCGAATATTTTAGTATATTCCTCATTTTACGTGCGTGCTGAACGGAGCCGGGATAACGAAATGTTTTCCCTGAGGCTGGAAAACCTTGAACTGTGGATGTGTCGATGGGGGATCTTACTAAACTTGAGGCCGGGCACAGTTACAAGGTTTGCGTTCTTCGAGGTTTTATCTGATAAATAAAATCGCTGCATCATAAAATTATCCGATGAATAATAAAATATTATTTTCATCAACTGTAACCTTTATTCACTGGGAAAATAATTCTAACAGTGTAATTAATCATCTGCTCAAGAGTATTTAATTTAGGAGACAAGCTTACTTTGCACTTTATTAAGAAATGTGCAAAGCTTCTCAAGGAAACTTCAAGGAAGCTTCTAGGAAATTTCCTCCAAGCTTCCCAAGGAAGCTAACCAATTTTTTCTCTCTCCTCCCTCACACTCCACTCACGGCTGCTGCACACTTTAGAGGGGGAAAATTTGTGCTTTCATGTAATTAATTATACTACTTTAATTTCAAAAACCAAAAAGTGTTCATTCATTTTCCTATGCACTTTCTCTCTCTACCTTCATCTTTTTCAAGCTTTTTCTCCTCCTTCTCTCTACCCCCTCCATAACCACAAAATTTCAGCCCCTCCTCCACCATTTCTCTTCATATTTTCTCCTCCCAAACACCATTTCTATACTCCTCTCAACCTCCTCTACAACTTCTATTTGAAAGGTTTCCTTCAAAAACCAACTTTTCCTCCATTGTCATCCAAGACAAAGCTTCAAGCTTTAAGGTATAGGTTCCATCCTTCTTTCTTTTTCTCTTCATTTTCATGATCCATGGTCACTATGGTGACCATGGATGCCTTTTTCAAGCTTTGATTGTGATTCTTGTGAAAGTTTGATGCCCTAGGGTTTTGGTGTTGGTGGAATCCGAAAATTCAAGGGAGCTTCAAGGGTGTTTTATTGTTTGTTTTCTCCTCTAGGTAAGAGGGAGATAATCCTCTTCAACCTCTCTTGGTAGTAAGGAACATTGTGTTGTGATTGATTGTGAAAAAATCCTATTGAGGATTATTCTTTGTTTGTATGATTTATATGATTACATGTTATTGTTAAATTGTTTAAGTTATTTGATTGATTGATTATGTATATGTATGTATTTGGATGGATTGGAATCTTGGTTTCGAAGCAAAAATGACTTGGTCCTCTTCCATGAGGCTCACGGTTTTGGGGCCCTAAATTAGAGTTCTTGGTGAAAATTTATAACAAGTGGAAGACATTGCTAATCAAGTTGACAACATGTAATTGATGGAATAAAAAATTGGAATCCTAAGAATTAGTGAGGCTCACGGCCTCTAGGGTTAAAATGGCCTAATCATGTAACTTTATACAACTATGACATTTAATTAACTAAGTAAATAAATAAGAGAATTATGTAATGGAAGGAAATAAATTTAGTAACTTAAAGGAATTCTTTGGACCCTAAAGATAAATAAGGGTGTTTGAGACTTAGTAAGACATAGAAATAAATTCCTCATGTGAATAAGATTAAGTTTAAAGTAAGAACCCAATAACGAAAGGAACTTCATATGAAAAATTAAATTGAAGTGATGCTTAATTAAATGATTAATTAGGAAGCAATTAGGGCTTCATAAAATAGAAAGAACCAAGAATGAAGATTTATCCAAAGGCTTAGAATAAATTTTAATTAAAGTAAGACCATGAATGCAAGTAAGAATGAGAAATGATCCAATTTAAATCATGCTAAGGGAATTAGGTTTAAGATTTAATGATGGACTTATGTAATTAAAATAATAATAAGTAATTAAATAATGTGATAGCATTTCTCAAAAAGAGAAACTTATTAAGAAGGGTATAGAAAGTTAAGCGTAATTTCATAATGTACCTAAAAGAATAATGTATTAATTGAGGATTAATCGAATAAGAGAAACAAGAATTAAGAGTGTAAGTGAGAATTCATAATAAACCTTAGAAGTGTATTATTTCACTTGAATACTGATAATATGATCTTGTGGGTCTATGTGAGGGACCAATGATGTGTTGATGCTTACCTTGGCCAATTGTGACACATTGCGAAAAAGTATGTAATAATAAACATTACCTGATATATGCATGGAGTCATCATGCATTGTGAAAGTCCGGTGGACTATTTGTCAAGGCCATGTTGCCTAGGAGTTGAATCACACCTTAGTGCGGGTGCGAATAGACTAGTGTGGGTCCTGCTCTTGACCTTGAGGGCATTGGGGCACGGGCGTCTCACACCGGGCAGTCGGTAGCCCTGCTGGACCGTGGGACAAACCGATGCAAATGCATCAACGATCCTGACCGGGCACTGTCCTATATTGCGATCTTGTGAGAAAGCCACTGTATAGAGCCTATGCGCAACATTATTGATTGACCGTTTATGGTAAGCACTTGGTCCAAGGCGGACGAGATACTAGCATGTCTCCCTGATCATTCACTCCGATGTTCGTGTCTAGCTCCATAGAGTAGGATTTTGATTATCATGTACATGTGCATAGTAAACACATATATATTACTTGGCATTTAATTTATGCGATGATTGGATTTGCTATCTTATCGATGTTATAATTGCCTGGAACTGCAAAGTTGTTTAATATCTGCCTCTTGATACTGTTTATATTTCTTGTAATGCTACGTGGACGTCCTACGCCGTTTCTATTTCTTACTGCCATAATTGGTAATGAAGTAGGATGTCTCACCTCTTTCTTGTACTTTTCTTGTTCTATGTAAATTCTTGGTTAAAGACTATAAGTGGGAACGAGGTTAGATTCTTTTGGACTTTCTTGGTTTGACCCACTACATCCGGTGATGTCGTCGCGAAGGGGGTTCTATTGGGTTCGTTCGATTTGTGTTCACTGGTGGTGCTAACGCGTGGCGAGTCGACTGGGCTGTAGAGTGGGTACGATATGTTGGGGATCTGAGACTGACTGTCAGGAGGACTCGTGATGGAGATTCTATCCTAACGCTTACTACATCTGTGCATTTGGAGTTGCTCTGCCCATCCGGGAGCTATGGGGCTATCCGATTCGCACTCCCCATGACGATGAGGATTCCATGGCATCAGCTACTAGGGCACCTACTCGTGGGACCGCACTCGGTCATGTCCTTATATCTTCAGATGACCCAGGGGAGGATCCCGAGGTGGATCCGATGGAGTACCCAAGTCCTTAGATAGGGATGTCTGATGGGTAGTTTATGTTTTCTTCTGCATTAATTCTGTTATGGTGTATTTTTAATATATTTACATTTTGAAGTAAATTTTGATGTATTTCATTGTGAGTGATATGAGGAATGCGCCATGTTCTATATGCTTTAACTTAATTAATTTAGTCCTACGTACTGTATTTTATATATATTCTCTTAAATCATATTTGTTAATGACGAACTATGTATTATTGCATTTGTGGCTCATATTTCCTTTATATATATATGAATATATATATATATATATATATATATATATATATATATATATATATATATATATATTCAAATTTGCAAAAGTCTTATGAAGAAGTTGTAGCACGCCAAAAATTTAGTGACCGCGGGATAATGACGATTATGTCGTGGCTATTAGATTGAGGGGTGTTACATTAGGTGGTATCAGAGCTCAGTTCATCCTGTTGAGCCGGGGTATGGACTGACTATGTTTAGACATGTTAGAAGTTCTTAGTGTGTTGTGCACTTCCTTGTCTCTTGATAGAGATGGTTGGAAAAGGAAGGCATAACTTGCCATAGGTTGAATGTTCATAGCTACTGTTGCAAAGTTACAAGATATTGAGTATTGGCCCACTCAATGTGTAATGTTCTGTGTGGACGAAAAACTATGACTTCACCTAGGCGTATTAAGTGAATAGAAGTTCCTTTGGTGAGAAGCTCTGCTGGTATAATTGAACTTGTTTAGGATTTGTTTGCATTTTCGCCCTTGTTGTGTTGTGTGACTCCTTGTGTTTGGTTTCCGAAAGGAGACAATATTGTCTGAAATGGTTACTTCTTGTTTCCATTGTATTTGACAGTCTGTTTTAGAAGGAAGACAATGGCTTGAGGAAGACGTACGCGTAGGAATGTGGAACGCAACAACAAAGGAGTGGATGCGACTATGGAAGCAATGCAGGGAATGGCTGGCGTAACATTACAACCGAATCAGAGGACCGCATAGCAACAGGAGATAGAAGTCGAAGTTCAGAATTTGTTGGGAGAAAGTCAGTTTTTGGGTAACTCTGAACTACCTAAGTTTCAAAGGAGGAATAACAGAATGATCAATCAGCTCAAGTGGAAATTGTACTCGCAACCACTAGGGAATCAACGACGACAGCAACCAACTGGGGGTAATGCTGGTGGTGGCAGACCTAGTCATCCTATGACACTTTTACAGACATGTAAGAAGTATGGAAAAGATCGCTCAACGAGGGAATGTAAGATCAAGAAGGTAATCTGCCTCAAGTGTGGAAAGGACCACTTAACAAAGGACTGTACGATCGAAGGAATAATTTGTTTCAAGTGCAGAAAGCCAGGACATGTGGCGAGAAATTGTACATTGCATAGGACAAAGCCTTCCGTTGGAGATGTATGCACCTCAAAATCTCATGAACAAGGGAGAGTTAATTCCTCCACTCAGAATGAAGACCGAAATGAAGAAGGGGACTGTGCTACAATGGATAACCCTGTGATTCCATTGTATGATTCTAGGGATAACCCATTTCCTG
This sequence comes from Ormosia semicastrata, assembly GCA_029884595.1. NCBI lineage: Eukaryota > Viridiplantae > Streptophyta > Magnoliopsida > Fabales > Fabaceae > Ormosia > Ormosia semicastrata. The sequence continues at coordinate 9,394,143 of JAQQTO010000028.1, read as the reverse complement.
GTGACAAATAATTATATGAGTCTATTAGGATCATTTGTGTCTTTGTCATCTTTTGACTAAGTTATTTCTATCTTTGCTACTAAGAACTTATTGATGGTAGCAAAGTCGTTTAAATTATCTCTACGACCTGTTAAAAATTGAATCCTTCTATTGATCTGATTTGTGTACTTCTTTTACAAATTAGATGTGATGTTGAAAAAGGGATTGGTTATCTTCTAACTATATCCTGTCGAAATATTCCAATGAAAAATTAAAAGTTTATTTTGGGGATTGGGTCGTCTATGTATTTACTTCCTTTCGACCTGAATATTACTGTTCTGATTTACAAGCCTACTCTCGTTACACAAGCTTGTTAAAACTATCTTATTGTTGTTGGGAATTGGAACCTTTTTTTTTCTAATTCAATTATCTATTTTCTAAGTGAATAGGATTGATCTCAGAAAGAGGGGTTGGTTATTTTCTAACCATATCTCACTATTCTATTCCAATAGAACCTTAGTGTTTCTTGAAGCAGAGATTCCTGGATTTGAATCCATGAAACTCATTCTTAAGTTTTATTGGACTATATCATATTCTTCGTTGGACGGGTCCAGTGGTAGACTGAGTGACTTTCCTATCTTTTCCTTCTGACCGTTATAATGTTTCTAGTACATTTCAACTGAGGAAATGTGTTCCTGAATCTGAACCATAACAGTGCACCGAATACAGCACGGTTAGAGAAGGACATACCCTATGTGACGTTTCTGTTAAGATCGAGGATAGATGGCTTAATAAATAAACTAAAGGAAGTTGCTGTTTTCTCCAAGATCAGCTCGTGTTCTGGACTATCATCAAGTTCGCTTGAAGGTAGTAGATATTTCTGAAACGGCTTTTTTAGACACGTTATGGGCACTACGAGTGTTTGGTAACGTCGTACCGTGCAACGAACATGTCGGTAACGTTCATCGATCTCGTGAATAGGATCTTCTTCCCTGTTGAAAACAAATTTGTCGTTGTCTTTGGTGGCAACATTGTGATCTATTCTTAGCATTCGAAGGAGCGTATCGAACCTTTTGTTGTGATTCTTCAAATCCTGAAGAAGGAGAAGAAGATATACGTGAAGTTGTTCATGTGCAAATTCTGGTTAGAGGCAATTTGACTTTTGGGTCACATGATCCCAAAGGAAAGAGTTGCTGTGGATCCATTGAAAGTCGAAATAGTTCTTCAACGAGAAAGACCGACGACCGTAACGGAGATTCGTAGCCAGATGGAAGTAGTTGGTCAATACGGGAGACTTGTCGCAGAATTTTCCACTACGGCAAGACTTCTCCTCTAACTCATACAACAGAGTCAAATTTTGTGTGGACCGATGCATATAGAGGAAATTTTCAAAGGTTGAAGAAACACTCAACTACTTTACCAGTAATAATTATGCCTGATCTCAACGAACCTTTTGAGGTGCCTATTGATGCCTTGTGTTAAATTTTGGAACGTGAGCTTGTGCAGATAGGAGGTGTAGTAGTGTTTGCTTCAAGACAACTGAAGGCATATGAAGGCAGTTACTCTATATAAAAACTCAAAGTTAGCTGTTGGGATTGCGTTGAAGATCTGGAAACGTTTTACAAGGAATCATATCCACGTGTATTCTAAGATAGATCAAATTTCGATGACAAAATTTCTTTTTGAATGGGAGAGTTGTAACATCCCGAAAATTATCTCATTCATCATAAATAGTCATTTTATAATATTTGTGATTTTTGAGAAATTTTCTGTATTTTTTCGAAAACGTTGAATATTTTAATAATTTTCTCGTTTTACGTGTACACTGAGCAGAGTCAGTGGAAACACTCCGAAAATCATTTGTTTTATCATAAATAGTCATTTTCTAATATTTGTGATTTTTGAGAATTTTTGTGGATTTTTCTGGAAATGTTGAATATTTTAGTATATTCCTCATTTTACGTGCGCGCTGAATGGAGCAGGGATAATGAAATGTTTTCCCTGAGGCTGGAAAACCTTGAACTGTGGATGTGTCGACGGGGGATCTTATTAAACCTAAGGCCGGGCACAGTTACGAGGTTTGCATTCTTCGAGGTTTTATCTGATAAATAAAATCGCTGTATCATAAAATTATCTGATGAATAATAAAATATTATTTTCATCAACTGTAACCTTTATTCACTGGGAAAATAATTCTAATAGTGTAATTAATCATCTGCTCAAGAGTATTTAATTTAGGAGACAAGCTTACTTTGCACTTTATTGAGAAATGTGCAAAGCTTCTCAAGGAAGCTTCAAGGAAGCTTCTAGGAAATTTCCTCCAAGCTTCCCAAGGAAGCTAACCAATTTTTTTTCTCTCTCCTCCCTCACACTTCACTCACGGCTGCTGCACACTTTAGAGGGGGAAAGTTTGTGCTTTCACGTAATTAATTATACTACTTTAATTTCAAAAACCAAAAAGTATTTATTCATTTTCCAATGCACTTTCTCTCTCTACCTTCATCTTTTTCAAGCTTTTTCTCCTCCTTCTCTCTACCCCTCCATAACCACGAAAAATTTCAGCCCCTCCTCCACCATTTCTCTTCATCTTTTTCCCTCCCAAACACCATTTCTATACTCCTCTCAACCTCTTCTACAACTTCTATTTGAAAGGTTTCCTTCAAAAACCAACTTTTCCTCCATTGTCATCACAGACAAAGCTTCAAGCTTTAAGGTAAAGCTTCTATCTTTCTTTCTTTTTCTCTTCATTTTCGTGATCCATGGTCACTATGGTGACTATGGATGCCTTTTTCAAGCTTTGATTGTGATTCTTGTGAAAGTTTGATGCCCTAGGGTTTTGGTGTTGGTGGAATCCGAAAATTCAAGGGAGCTTCAAGGGAGTTTTATTGTTTGTTTTCTCCTCTAGGTAAGAGGGAGATAATCCTCTTCAACCTCTCTTGGTAGTAAGGAACATTGTGTTGTGATTGATTATGAAAAAATCCTATTGAGGATTATTCTTTGTTTGTATGATTTATATGATTACATGTTATTGTTAAATTGTTTAAGTTATTTGATTGATTGATTATGTATATGTATGTATTTGGATGGATTGGAATCTTGGTTTCGAAGCAAAAATGACTTGGTCCTCTTCCATGAGGCTCACGGTTTTGGGGCCCTAAATTAGAGTTCTTGGTGAAAATTTATAACAAGTGGAAGACATTGCTAATCAAGTTGACAACATGTAATTAATGGAATAAAAAATTGGAATCCTAAGAATTAGTGAGGCTCACGGCCTCTAGGGTTCAAAATGGCCTAATCATGTAACTTTATACAACTATGACATTTAATTAACCAAGTGAATAATAAGAGAATTATGTAATGGAAGGAAATAAATTTAGTAACTTAAAGGAATTCGACCCTAAAGATAAATAAGGGTGTTTGAGACTTGGTAAGACATAGAAATAAATTCCTCATGTGAATAAGATTAAGTTTAAAGTAAGAACCCAATAACGAAAGGAACTTCATAAGAAAAATTAAATTGAAGTGATACTTAATTAAATGATTAATTAGGAAGCAATTAGGGCTTCATAAAATGGAAAGAACCAAGAATGAAGATTAATCCAAAGGCTTAGAATAAATTTTAATTAAAGTAAGACCATGAGTGCAAGTAAGAATGAGAAATGATCCAATTTAAATCATGCTAAGGGAATTAGGTTTAAGATTTAATGATGGACTTATGTAATTAAAATAATAATAAGTAATTAAATAATGTGATAGCATTTCTCAAAAAGAGAAACTTATTAAGAAGGGTATAGAAAGTTAAGCGTAATTTCATAATGTGCCTAAAAGTATAATGTATTAATTGAGGATTAATCGAATAAGAGAAACAAGAATTAAGAGTGTAAGTGAGAATTCATAATAAACCTTAGAAGTGTATTATTTCATTTGAATACTGATAATATGATCTTGTGGGTCCATGTGAGGGACCATGGATGTGTTTATGCTTACCTTGGCCAATTGTGGCACATTGCAAAAAAGTATGTAATAATAAACATTACCTGATATATGCATGGAGTCATCATGCATTGTGAAAGTCCGGTGGACTATTTGTCAAGGCCATATTGCCTAGGAGTTGAATCACACCTTAGTGCGGGTGCGAATAGACTAGTGTGGGTCCTGCTGTTGACCTTGAGGGCGTCGAGGCGCGGGCGTCTCACACCGGGCAGTCGGTAGCCCCGCTGGACCGTGGGACAAACCGATGCAAACGCACCGACGATCCTGACCGGGCACTGTCCTATATCCCGATCTTGTGAGAATGTCGCTGTATAGAGTCTATGCGCAACATTATTGATTGACCGTTTATGGTAAGCACTTGGTCCAAGGCGGACGAGATATTGGCATGTCTCTCTGATCATTCACTCCGATGTTCGTGTCTAGCTCCATGGAGTAGGATTTTGATTATCATGTACACGTGCATAGTGAACACATATATATTACTTGGCATTTAATTTATGCGATGATTGGATTTGCTATCTTATCGATGTTATAATTGCCTGGAACTGCTAAGTTGTTTAATATCTACCTCTTGATACTGTTTATATTTCTTGTAATGCTACGTGGGCGTCCTATGCCATTTCTGTTTCTTACTGCCATAATTGGTAATGAAGTATGATGTCTCACCTCTTTCTTGTACTTTTCTTGTTCTATGTAAATTCTTGGTTAAAGACTGTAAGTGGGAACGAGGTTGGATTCTTTTGGACTTTCTTGGTTTGACCCACTGCATCCAGTGATGTCGTCGCGAAGGGGGTTCTATTGGGTTCGTTCGAATTGTGTTCATTGGTGCTGCTAACGCGTGGCGAGTCGACTGGGCTGTAGAGTGGGTATGATATGTTGGGGATCTAAGACCGACTGTCAGGAGGACTCGTGATGGAGATCCTATCCTGACGCTTACTACATCTGTGCATTTGGAGTTGCTCTGCCCATCCGGGAGCTATGGGGCGATCCAATTCGCACTCCCCATGACGATGAGGATTCCATGGCATCAACTGCTAGGGCACCTGCCCGTGGGACCGCACTCGGTCCTGTCCTTATATCTTCAGATGGCCTGGGAGAGGATCCTGAGGTGGATCCGATGGAGTACCTAACTCCTTAGACAGGGATGTTTTATGGGTTGTTTATGTTTTCTTCTGCATTAATTCTGTTATGGTGTATTTTTAATATATTTACATTTTGAAGTAAATCTTAATGTATTTCATTGTGAGTGATATGAGGAATGCGCCATGTTTTATTTGCTGTAACTTAATTAATTTAGTCCTACGTACTGTATTTTATATATATTCTCTTAAATCATATTTGTTAATGATGAACTATGTATTATTGCATTCGTGGCTCATATTTCCTTTATATATATATGAAAAAATATATATATATATACTCAAATTTGGAAAAGTCTTATGAAGAAGTTATAGGACGCCAAAAATTTAGTGACCGTGGGATAATGACGATTGTGCCGTGGCTATTAAATCGAGGGGTGTTACAACAAGCAACTCGATATTAATATTAACACAGAAATTCAGAAACAGTCCCCGGCAACGACACCAAAAACTTGTTGGCAGTTTAGCAAGACTACGTAAGCGCACGTGTCGGCAAGTAATATAAATGAGTATTTAAGTATCGTTCCTACGAGGACTGAAATAAAATTATGCCAAATATTAACCAATTACTGCTTATCCTCTATTCCCGACAATCAAATTAATTTGTGAGATTAAATGATAAAATAAAATAAAATAACAATTTTAAAAATAGGATAAAGATAAACAGATAAGAAATAGTGGTTTTAGAATCTAAGGTCTAACTTCACGTATTATTTTATTTGATTTCATGCAATTCTTGCTTTACTCTTGATCCTAAACTAGTTACGATAGCCAACGTGTTTAAGCATTTACAAACCTCTTTCGATGACTTTATAAACCTATGGGCATTAATTAAAACACTATATTTCTATGCGAAAGGACAAAATTCCATGCATTGAGAACAAACATCAAACACTTGCTACACATGACCAATAGATATATTTCTATCTTATTGGCAAATCAATTCATTCATACAATTGAAATTAATTGAACATGCATTTTCTAATTCCATGATCCAACATCCAATTTCCTATTTCTAGTTCATTGGCTTCACCAAGACAACATAAGTAATAACCAATCACATGTGCGCATTAAGCATAGAATTAGAAATTCATAACCAAAATTATCACAAGTCAGGAAAGAAGTACAATTTAATCAAATTACATAATAAGATTCATTAGACTCCAGAAAAGAGAATTAGAACATTATAGTTACGAAGGAAATAAACCTAAGAGGGAACAACAAATTCATCATAAAAATAAAGAAAAGATGAAGGGAAGAACTATGTGTTGTATTGATGAGCAGTTCTTCAAGCTTCTCTAAATCCTCATCAATCCCTTGCTTCTCTCCCTTCAAGGTCAATCTCCAGAACCCTGTGCCTCCCACACTCCCAAAACCTCTAAAAATTGAGTTCTAGAATCCCCAAAACTAAAAACTCGTCTTTTTCCTCGTCAGATTATGTAAATATGTAACTTATCACGTAACAAGGAGTGCCGCGACACATATTTTTGAGGTGCCATGACACCTAAGTCTCTGGACTATCAGGAAACGCACATAGAGAAGCAGAGGTCGTGGCACAAATTAAAGAAGTGTCGCGACACTTAATTAAGGAAGTGCTTAGGCACCAAATTGTGAAGCCGTGGCACATATTGTTGTATCACCACTTTGAGGAAGTACCGTGGCACTTAATTTAGGAAGTGCCATGGCACAAATGTCTTCTTCCATCTTTTATCCATCTTGAGCTTCTCTTTACTTCTTTGCAAGCTCCTGTAAGTCAGCAAATACCAAACTAATCAAACATTCATATAAGAAGCAAGTGTATATTTAAATTTATATAGATGTATGAATACATATTTCCTATACATTTTTTAATAAGGATTGAATGAAAACAAGGTATAACTCAAAGTCTAGCCTATGAATGCATTAGAAAATGCTTAAATAATAACTCTATTTCACAGAGTTATCACCTTGGTAGAGGGTCAAGTGGATTCTTTTGTCTGGCCGTCATGTAAAAATATGCTTAACCTCTGTAAACCTAGTCGGTTTATAGGTTAAGGTCAACCTCAAAAGGGTACGAGTGAAAACTATTGAATGCGCTACTTGACCCTGAAGGGTTGTCAAGTGGATTCTCTTGTTTGGTTGTCATGTATAGATGCCAGAATAGCTAATCCTTTTAAACTTTGTATTCCTCAAACCTTGCCAAGGCGTGGTAACCTTGGGGGTTATGTTTGGCCAGAGTACTCGTGGACTCAAACTCATGGCCAAGGTACTGGCTTTGGATAAGAATGGGCCATAAGTGAGTAGAGCGAGCAAATGTTGAATGATTAAGTCATTGATATCAATTGATGTCTCTTACTTAGTACAAGTAGTTTACATAAAAGTAACTTAAAGATATTCAGCTATAATATTTCCTTAATTTGTCTGCATTTCAGAAGTTCTTGATTGTCTTGCCAGAGAGGGCTTCTAGAGTGTAGGCTCCTGTATTAGTTTTGGACGTGCTTTTGCATGGTCTTTCTTGATTTAGGGCTAACTTCCCATCTTTTGCGTTTTTGCCATCGATATCTGCCCTACGCAATAGGAAATCACTGGGGTTAAACCGCCATGGAATCACTTTGGAGTTATTTCGCGTGGCGATCCTCTATTTGAAGGTCGCTTCCCGAACATGGGCAATGTGGCACTGCTTCTCTAGTAAGTCAAGTTCTTAGTGGATGATATCTGAATTAGCTTCCTTAGAGAAGTTTTGTTTTCTTCAACTCGATTCTCTTATCTCCACTGGGATCATGGTCTCACAATCGTAAGTTAACTTAAAAGGGCTTTCCCTAGTAGAGGAGTGTGGCGTGGTCCGATATATCCATAAGACATGATCGAGTTGTTCCACCTAGTGCTCTTTGGCATCATCGAGTCCCTTTTTGATCCCTTTAAGTATAACCCGGTTGGTGGTCTTAGCTTGCCTGTTGGTTTTTGGATGCTCCACTAAGGTAAAATGTTGTTTGATTTTGAGCCCAGCCAAGAGATCCTTGAACTTCTGATCAGTGAACTGGGTTCTGTTATTCGTGATAATTGACTCTGGGATTCCAAATCTGCTAATGATATTCTTGTGAGTGAATTTTTGGATTCTTTCAGAGGTGATTGTGGCCAATAGTTCTGCTTCAATCCATTTGGTAAAGTAGTCAATAATTGCCACTAAGAATTTGACCTGCTCTGGTGCTTGGGGAAAGGGCCCTAGGAGATCCATTCCCCACTGGTATAATAGCTATGGGATAGACATCATTGATAACTCTTCAAGAGGTCCTGCATAGATGTCTGAATGGCACTTGCATTTATCACATCTCTCCACATGTTCCTTGCTATCAGCTGCCATGGTGGCCTAATAGTACCCTTCCCTTGGCGCTTTCCTTGCCAAGGATTTTTCGCTGAGGTGATGGCCTAAGCTTCCTTCATAGATTTTCATTAAGACATATTTTGCTTCCTTTAGGCCAAGGCACTTGAGGAGGGGAGAAGAGAAACTACGACAATATAGTTGGCTATCAAGAAAGGTGTACCAGGCTATTCTCTGCACTAACTTCTAGGCTTCTTTTTTGTCATTGGGCAGTGAGCAACTATGGAGGTAGGCAAGTATATATGTCATCCAGGTTTCATCATCTTCCAATAGGAGGACATCAGTGTCCATGACACTGGGAGCGAGTAGGGTGTACCAGATCACAGACTTGTTATTGCCCAGGATCTTTGTACTAGCCAGTTTTAACAAGATGTCAGCCTTGGAGTTCTGGTCCTTTAGGATGTGCTCTAGTCTGACATTATCAATTTTTCATCAGCTTTTTAACTATGGCTAAGTATTTCTGTAGTAATGGCTCTTCAGCTTAATATTCCCCTCTTATTTGGGATGTCACCAACTGCGACTCGCTGCATAGAACTATGTCTTTGGCTCCTATCTCCTTTTCCATGTTGATGCCTGCTATTCGTGCTTCATATTCGGCCTGGTTGTTGGACGTAGGGAACTCGAACCTCAATGAATGTTTTAGTGCGAGGCCAGCTTCGTTTTCCAACATGACCCCGGCTCCACTCCCTTTAGAATTTGAGGATCCATAAACATAGATGGTCCAAGAATGAGCTCTAAGGTGGCCGGAGTCCAGTGTAAGTTCAACCAGGAAGTCGGATAGTACATGAGCCTTTATAAATGGTCTTGGCTCGTAAGTACTTCTAAACTCGAAGAGCTCTACTGACTAAGCGATCATTCTCCTTGTGAGATTTGGCTTATAGAGTATTTTCCTGATTGGATGGTCTATCATTTCTACTACTGGGTGGCATTGAAAGTATTGTCTCAACCTCCTTGTAGTGATTAATAATGCTAGAGCCAGCTTCTCAACCTTCCGATAATGGATCTTGCGGCCTTGTAGGACTTTGCTGACAAAGTAGACCGGCCTTTGATCCTCGTTTGTTTTTTTATCAGCACCAAGCTAATTACCTTATTACTGATAGAGAGGTAGGTGTAGAGCGTCTCACTAGCATTCGGACTTGTCAGAATAGGTGGCGTGGATAACATCTTTTTCAACTCTTAGAATGCGACCTCACATTCCGAGGTCCACTCGATGTTCTTTCCCTTTTTTTAAAGTTTGGAAAAGGGGGAAGAGACTTTTGAGCAGTCTTGGCCAAGAAACGTGTGAAGGTAGCAATTCGGCCTATCAGCTACTGCACCTCTATAATTGACTAGGGTTGTGCATATTGAGCATAACTTGACATTTCTCTGTGTTGGCCTCAATACCTCAGTTTGTCAATAGAAAACCTAGAAATTTGTCAACTTGTACTCTGAAGATGTACTTTTCTAGATTCAGCCACATGTTGTGCTTCCGAACCTCAGTGAATACTTCCTTTAAGTCTTTAATGTGGGCACTGGTATCCGCTGTCTTGACTATCATATCATTAATGTATACTTCCAGTATGTTGCCAATTTATCCCTCGAAGACCTTATTCATCATACGCTGGTAAGTTGCTGATGTGTTTTTGAGTCCAAACAGTATGACCCGGTAGCAATAACTCTCCATCTCGGTTATGAAGGCAGTCTTGTCTTCATCTTTTGGGTTCATGGGGACCTGATTGTGTCCGAAATAGGCATCCATAAAGGATACTAGCCTAAAATCGAATGAGTTGTCCACCAACTTGTTAATGTTGGGAAATGAGTAGAGGTCTTTTGGACACGCTTTATTGAGATCGGTGTAATCAATGCACATGCGTCACCGGGTCCGTGGTATATGAGACTTCTCTGATGAACCCGGTGTCTAAGAGCTCAATCACTTGTTTCTGGATCACCTTTTGCCTTCTCAGACCTACCGCCATTGGTTTTGCATTCTTCAAAATAGAAAGTCGGTGGTAGATAAAGTTTAGGTCTAGGCTCGGTATGCCTACTGAAGTCCAAGCAAACATATCCTTTTTTTTTGCAGGATATCAAATAATCAGGCTTTTTCTTCTTGATTGAGTTGCCCTCCAATCTTGGTTACCTGGTTTGGCTTGACACCAAGTTGAAGGGGTTGGAGCTCTCTGTCAAGTTGGGGACATGTATCATGGATCTCTTCACGTTGGTCCGCATCCAAGGTTTTTTTGGTGACTTTTAGGCTCTCATTGTAGCACTTCCTGGCTATGACTTGATCTTCTTTAACTATCATAACTTTGTCCTGTTAGACCAAAAACCTAATGGCCAAGTGGGGTGTGGAAATCATAACCCCAAAGGCATTGAGCGAAGGGTGGCCCAAAATAACATTGTAGGCAGAAAGATAATCAACTACCAAGAACTGGACTTTGACAGTTTTAAAGAAAGGGGTTTTTCTCTAAAGTAAGGTGAGTCTCAATACACCCAACTGGGGTGATCTTATCCCCTGTGAACCCGATCAACTCGCTGGTGTACGAGATGACCTCTTCCTTTGATAATCCTAGCTTGTTGAATAAGTCTAGGAACATTATGTCAATCAAGCTTCCCTGATCCATGAACATTCTATAGACCTCGGTGTTTGTAATTATCCTGGTAATGACCATGAGGTTATCGTGATTTGGGATCCTCATCAAAAAATGAGATTGGTGGAGTTTTTCTTGACCCACTGCTCGATTTGGATTCTGTGAGAGACATCACACTCATCACCGTCCAGAGGGCCTTCTTCCTGGCGTTTCCAAACTCGCCACTGCCTACGAAGCCCCCCGAGATGGTGTTTACTATTCGAGTTATTTCGACATGGCGACAGTTAACTTTATGCGTTTCATCTCGCTGTCCATCGCTAGATGGTGCTCTTAGGGGACATGGACGCTGTCTTACTAGAACACGGGGGGAAATAAGGGGAAGATTCTCTCCAGTAAAAGAAATCTTCAGCTCGTCCTGCCTGAGTTCCGATTGAGGCGCGATTGGTTCTAAGATTGGCTTATGAGCAGCGGGGGCAGATGTTGGGTGGTGATTTACATATGGTTGGTTGCGCACTGCGAAAGCGCAATTCTGATTGGTTGAGGCTTGTCTCCTCCTTGTGTTAACCATGATGATGGTGGTTGTAAGAGAGTTAATGGTGGTAGTGGGAGTGGAAATTTATCATTTCCCATAGACAGAACCAATGTTTAGAACTGGGTTCTAAAGGTTACTTGAAAATGTAAGCGATGGTATATTCCTTTGTGGCGCAGCAACAACAGCAATGGAGTGAGGGTGGGTACTTGCAAAAGGCACTCCGACGCTTAAGTCAGTATATATGCAAGGAGGGTAGTGTGTATATTGGGAATTAGTTCGTACGTTTTTCACCTTGCTGAGTGTATATATATAAGCGCTTTAGGGTGTAAAGAATCTGAGCATTCAATGTGTATTGAATACTGTTACCTGGAATCATGGAAATTTTTATTCCTTGTCATTATTTCCTTGTTTATGCAGGGCATGATTAGAATTGATTTCTGTTGAGGAAGTTATGCCTAATAAATACGCTGCTTCATGCGTGCAATATAACAACCCTTAAAATAGTAATAATAATAATAGTAAGTAATGAGATAAATATCTCAAGGCTTCTTGAAGAAGCCATTGGAATAAATATCTCAAGGCTTCTTGAAGAAGCCATTGGAAGAAAAGTCTCAAGGCTTCTTAAAGAAGCCATTAGAAGAAAAATCTTAAAGCTTCTTGAAGAAGTCATTAGAAGAAAAATCTCAAGGCTTTTTGAAGAAATCATTGTGAGTGAAGTAAGGTGAGATAAGCATGCTAACAAGTGTCAAGCAACAAGCTTAAGACTAACAAAAATCTTAAAGCTTATTGAATAGGCCACACCTCTATATAAGCCAACTTGTTTCCTTCTCCAGAATCAAGAGAAACGTGTTTTCATCTTTCCCCTTTGTAATAACCAAAAACCTCTTCACCTTTCCTCCTTTTAATCAGAAAACTCACTCACCCAACTAACAGAGGCACCTTTGTTGTAGCAACCCAAATTCCTTCATCTTCAATCATTTTTTTATCAATTCCAAATCTATAAAATAGGTAGGAAATAGCGAAAACACCACTCTTTCTTCTTTATTTCTTTTACCCATACCTCTCAGTCCATTCTTTTGCCTCCATTTTTATTTACTTTGTTTTGCTTGAAGAAAAATGGCAAGAAATAGTTTTTTGTTTTGTTTCTACAACATGATTTTAAATGACTTATTCGAATAAGCTAAACCTTGTTAAAAAAACACTTCAAATGTTGTTTTCTAAAAGATTTATTCGAATAAAACTCCTTCTAAATGATAAAAATTGAGATTTCAATTGTGATTCATTTTTTTTTATCATTTTTTATGCATTATTCTTTTAAATTCTTTTCACCATTTTTTTTATTAATGATTTAGTTGGATTATTTCATTGTTTTATTAAAGCTCTTTATTAATACTTTATTTTTGCATTGTTTATACTCCAACGATATCTATTACTAATACAAATTTATGTTAAATGTTTTTATGAAGAGAGTATTTAAGAAATGGCATCCCAGAGATAAAAATGAATCAATGTACAGAGCGATATTGTGGTCATGATTAGAGATTATTATGGGACGCCCTGATTAGAGATTATTGTGACCATGAGCAGAGGACATTAAGAGATGCCTCTTTGTCAAGAGATTATTGAGGATTCCTCAGAAAGAGATCCCTATGATCGTGATTAGAGATTATTGAGGGACGCCCTCATTAGAGATTATTATGGTCATAATTAGAGGACTTTGAGGGACGCCTCATTGTTATAGAGAGAAATGCACATTTAGTTGAGAGAAATGAGATGATGATCAAGAGATAATGATGATGATAATAAAGAAATGATGAAACGAGATGATGAAGAAAAGATGATGAAGAAAAAGAGATGATGAAAAAGATGATGATAAGATGAGGAAAAGAATATTTAGTTACTTATATTTTAACATGGAATTTATTTATTATACTCTTTCAATTTTTATAGAGATTCTTATTCCTTTATTCAGATAATTATTCTTTTAATCTTTGTATTGAGATACTCCAACTTTTATCGAGTTATTTATTCATTCAATATGTATCTTTATCTTGAACTATTTACTCATATTTATTGTATTATTTACTTCTCTTCAAATTTATTTCTTAATTACTAATTTGTTTATTTAAATTTTGTTGAACTCTTAGATATGATTTTAGAAACCGAGAATTGTAAAGAGTGAAAAATGTATATTTATTTTTATTCTTTCTTATTGAGATTATATCTCACCCCTTTGTAATGTAATATTTCAGATAATACCGACTGTTAGAATTCTAATAGATTTTCGAGTTCAGCAAATCTATATGCCAAATCTTGGGGACTAGGGTGTGTTTGGGATAGCTGCAAAAATTTGATTATGCTTAGTAATCGATTATTGTATAAAAGCTTTTTGTTATAATCGATTATAATTGATTTATTTTTATGTTTGGATGCATTAGCTGTAAAGCGATTTTAAGTTAATCTGATTTGTTTGGATGATATAAAAAAGAATCGCTTTTATGCATTAAATTACTAAAATAGGTATAGAATGATTAAAAAAATTATTTGATTGAGGATAAAATGGTATTTACATATCAAAATGTAAGAAATAATCTATAAGCTAAAATCATAAGCTTCAAACTTCAGCATTATAAAAATCAGCTTTAAAAAGCTTTTATTTTACATTGAATTTCGTGTAAAAGCTGAAGCTAATTTTACCAAACATGATTAAACACTGTTACAACAGTTTTTTTTCTCAAAAAAAGCTAAGCAGAATCGATACCAAACATGCACTATGTCTTCACTATCATGTTGAGAGACTTGTTCCTGATAATCTTACTTTATAATGAATAGTTAAAATGAATAATATTTATACATACGGTCGCGCTATTTGTCCAACCAAAAGACTCCAACTTTTGTCCACCGTATGTCACGTGTCATCATTTGAAATTTGAAATATGAAACTGTTCACGTTAAGAATAAGTGGTTAATCTAATACATTCAAATAAGTAAGTTTACGTAATACATTCATCGTTAAGAATAAGTGGTTAATCTAAATTTAAGTTAATACCTTCAAATAAGTGGTTAATCTATATGAATGAGAAAGAGTTCCTAATAATGAATACGTGGTTAATACGTTAGGAATAAGTGGTTAATCAAGATATATGTTTCATTCTCAATAATGAGTAAATGGTTAATACGTTAAGAATAAGTGGTTAATCAATATTTGGTGTCCAAGAAGTAGAAATGACTTGTTATGATAATCGTTTAAGTGGTTAATCAAGATAATAAATAAAAGCGTTAAATGGTTATTTAGGAATAAGTATTTATAATCATATGTAGATATGTAAAAGTAAATGAAAATATTGATAGGCTTTTCTAAGCCTAACTTTTTGTAATGCTTTTGAAAACTACGTAAAATATTATACATAAAAGCTAATATCAGTAATAATTTTGTAACGTCTAGTTCTAAATCACATTAATATCTAAATGAAAAATAATTAAAATAAAAAATTAGAATTAAGACGTTATACGCAATAACGTCTTAGTGCCAATTTGACAGATAGAGTTACTTTAGATTTATGGATTCATAATTCAGTCAATAACTATTATTATTATTATTATTATTATTATTATTATTATTATTATTATTATTATACGAATTCTATAGCTAGTATAGAGAACTCAGCTTTCTGATAAATAAGATTCTCAATCTTATTTTATAAATAAATCACCTAACGAGTCATTATAAATTGTTACATTTATTTATAAAAAATAATTAACATAACTATAACCAACTATTTTCTTAAATTATTTAGAAGCAGGTCGTAGTCTCGTAGAATTGTACAAGAAAGTATTCAAAAAATGCATTGACTTCAACGACGACTATGTCAGATAAGGTTTGTCTTTATTTAGAGATAAATGTTGCAAGTTTGGAATTGCGGATATAAATATGAGATATAGATATGATTCAACAAGAAAAATATTTATCTCACTATTTTTTTATTTTATTTTTTTTTTTTATAATTATGATTAAATGAAAGAAAATAATAATAAAAATAATATAATCAATAATATAAAAAGTATTATAAAAAATAATATGAGAAAAAATATAATAATGATATTATTGTTGATACAATAATGATACCTTGATATGCTAAATTTTAAAAATAATAATAATAATAATAATAATAAATAATAATAATAATATATAAAAAAAGTAAATATCTTCATATTCTGATATATATTATTTTAACATAGAATATATTTAAAAATTTATTATATAACAAATACATAATTTTACATGATAAATTTTAAATATATTTTATATCAAAATAATACATATTAAAATATGAAAATATATACTTTTTATGATTATATGATATATTATTATTAGTACTACATATCAAAAGCCACGTGATCTTTTGTTGTTCCAAAATGAAAATGTTTTCTTTACAACTCTAATTTTTAATATCTACGTGGGACATTGTATCTAATGTGAGTTAGCTTAAATATTGTCATACGTCATCTCTAATTTAATACTGACATTGTCATCATGTTATTAATTATTTTTATTAATAATTAATTTTAAAATCTCAAAATTTTTGTATGTGTATAATATTATTTCTGTTATATATATATTTTTATTTTAAATTGATTAATTATACTTTCACATTACTATATTTATTTTATATTATTTAGAAAATTTCAATATATACATCACACATGAGTGAAAATTTTGCATAAAAATATAATAAAATTAATTAATGTATTTTATTATGAGAAAATTAAAAAATTATTAAGTGTTATTTTTTAAAATTTTTCCTTCATATATATAATATATAATATTTAAATATTTATATTTATATTTCTTGATATTAAAATTTTAAATGAAAATATATTAATATTTTCATATATGAAATAAAAACTTTATAAGAAGAAATGATAAAATCAATTAAAAAGTTCATATTTATAATAAATTTTGTTTAGTAAGATTGTTTAAATGTAATTAAAAACTTGTATCATATAACATTGATGTTTCATTGATGTTTTGAGTAATTACTTATAGGATTTGAGATAATTCTTGTGGACAAATAATGGAAGAAATCAACCTCAATGGAAACATTGATATAACATGTGTAATGGGTAGGGGTGAAAACAGGTTAGGTCAGGTCAAATTTTACCTTAAACAAGTCTGGCCTGTATCCCAATTATAAATCCTGAACTTGGCTTGTGAGCCTAAAATAGACTAATTTTTAAGGTCTGACCTGATCTTTTTAAAAATCGAGTCTGGCCTGAAAACTTATTTAAATGTTTACTTTGCAATAAGACCTTTAAATAGGCTAACATGCTTATCTTTAAATAGGTCAATAAGCATATACATAGGCTAACATGTTTACTTTTAAATAGGCTAAGAAGCCTTTACATATAGGTTAATAGGTCTAAACCTTGAAATAGGTTAATAGGCTTAGATCTTTAAATAGACCAACAAGTATTTAATTTTTAAAATATTATATTAAAATCTAATATTCTAATTCAATAACATAATTCTAACAAATCAGTATATACTTTTGTTATAACTTAACACTCACCTCCTACTTTTATAGATGTTCATTACTTTCTTACTCTAATATTTGATCGATGTAGGACTTGGAGATATACCAAATTGTAAATTTATTGGATAATTTTGTGAACATGGATAAAAGCATCTATATCCCTGTTACAAAAGCAGATTTAGAAGTTTTGAGCTCAATTTTCAATGTATCTCTCTCTGCCTTTTAATGCCAAAATTTTCAATGCCATGATTCTCTGATAGTTCAATGGAAAGATGAGATAGCAAAAATGATTGATCATCATACAAGAGAAGTAGCCATCAAAATCTGACTCATGTAGTGAACATCTTTGTAGTAGTAGTAGCTTAACCTTCTTAGTCATGAAAATTCCTTTGTCTAGTCAAACTAGGAGCTTCAAGCATGCCATTTGCATAAGAAGTCATGGAATCTTAAATGATTTATAGATTTTATGCTTGTTTATTAGAGAGAGAATCTAGAATTTGGAATAGCTCTATAGGTCATTGGAAAAGAGGCCTAGTTATGTTTATTCACTATGGTGATAATGATAGGTTGTTCTACAGTATGTTGCATAAAAAAGGGTTGTTCTACAACATGTTTCTTGTTTTTGTGAATGTAATTTGTCCTTTATGCATATAGCGAGATTAGTATTTTCAATTTTGCTCATTTTGATTGTACTTTTGTTGCTTTTCTCTATAGTTTATCGTGCCATATCTTCTAGGTTGGCATACTTTTGCAAACTCCATAAAGCCAGAGTATTCCAACGGAGTGAATAATGTCAATGCAAGATATGGTGGAGACTATGAATGGAGCAGATAATGGGATCACTTTTGCTTGTATCACACCACCCTTCATGAGTTTCTCAATTTTAAAAATGTGTTAAATCACTTCATCCTATTAACTGAGAATTGTTTTAGAAAATTTGAGATAATGGTGTCATTACTTTTTTTTTTGGTTTTTGACGTGATAGTAGTGTCATTACTTAGAACACTCATTTTGCAATTATATGTCTTCAATAATTTTGTAACTTAGTATATCTCTAAATCTCACATCGACTAAAGACTAAAGCAAGAAAGTGGTGAACATCTATAAAAGTAATGAGTGAGTGTTAAGTTATAACATAATTTTAATTTGTCGTTTCCATTCTGACTTATTAACTTAAGTTTTAGTTACTGACTTTTATTAAAATTTAATTGAAAAAATATTAATATATTATAATAAATTAATAATTATAATTATTATAAATAATATATATTATATTATATATAGTTAAATAAGTCAGGTCAACTTGCCAAATCTAAAAGGCCTATTAGATGACTTGAAGCCTGACTTTTTTAGTTAAACAAGCTTTTAAAAAAGTCTTGATCTAACTTGTTTAGTAAACAGGTCAGGCCTCGCTAAGCCAGAGGTCTGTGACGGGTGACTTGACCTATTTCCACCCCTAGTAATTGGTAAGCTATAGCTTTATGTTATATTGAAATAGATTGAATTTGTGAAAGAGAATAAGATTAAAGAACCTAAGAAATCATATGTCAATTGATTGATTTAACTAATGCGTTATTTTATTTATTCTACTTAAATTGTGTAAACTAAATGTAGAGGCTATAAAATGCTAAGGTATTTGAATTCATTGAATATAATTTGATTATATTGTTATTGATCATTTCAATTTTTATTAGGTTTTTTTTTTATTTTTCATTATAATATCTATTCATCTAAGATTATTTTGTTAGTATAATTTGACATTAGAAGTTAACTTAGTATACTCTTAATAATAAGTTGATAAAACATCCAAATAAATAAACACATAAAAACTAATATAAAAAAGCATAGAATAAAAAATTTAAATTATCTAAAACTATATAAATTAATTATTTATTAGGAGATTATATAAAAAAAAGTATCTATTGAGTGGAGCTGTAACATCCTATGTTTCATAAAATATTCTTGTGAAGAATAAAATTTTAATTTCTTTAACTTGAATATTTTATTTTTGTAATAGTTATTACTAAACAAAAAGGAATTAGATAAAATTTATGCGAATTGAAATCATAAAGATTAACTTTTAGGATAAATTAGTAATAGTAAATAATAGAACAAAATAATTAAATTAAAAATAAAAATTTATTAAAATAAAATTTAGCATTTAATTTTTTGTAATAAAAATTAGAAGTATTTTTTGAGTTAAGATAAAATTATTATTATTATTATAACAAAATATAGAGATATTTATTGGAAAAGTAAAGATATTTAATAGAAGTAATGATTAGTTAAATATTAAAAAAAAAAGGTGCTATGTTGCACTTGGAGAATGGGTGCAACAAACCCATTGACACCCATCAACATCACCCACATGACATAATCAAAAGCCACTTGGTTTGGCTATAAATACGGGGTGGGAAAACTGAAGATTACGTGAAGAACAAAGTGAAAAAGAGTGAAAGAAGTGAGGTGCTGTCAGCCAAAGAGAGAAATCGCATAAGAGGAGGAGAGAAAGAAAAGAGAAGGAGGAAAGAATAAGCAAGAGAGAAAAAAGAGGAAAAGAATTTATGCAAGAGGTAAGAACTGAACCTTCTTTTCAAAAATAAAATCATGGCTTATAGAATGTTTATATGCTTTATTATTTAGTTTATTATTTTAATATTTTATGCATATTATTATTATTGTTAAATTTATTATGCACATATAATATTATGAAAACTTGATATTTGCTTATCTTTAAAATGTTTATGATATTTTAAAAAATTTAGAATTATTATAATTTGAATATTGACTCTTTTATGAGACCAATATAATAAAATATAAAATGATTAAAATATTATTCAAGAACTAAGTTAAATAAATATTTTTAATTATATTGTGCAATAAATATATGTGCATAATATACATGAACTTTCTTATATTTATCTTGGCTTGAGAGCAATTTTATGACATTTATTCTAACTTATATTTACCTTAACTTGAGAGCAATTTTATGTCATTTATTTTGACCTTTACAACAAAATGAATTTTGTGCAATAAATGCACTATCAGAACTAGGACAAACTAAAGACTATGATGAGGACCTGATAAAATATGGACTATGATAAGGACCCGAGAAACTATGGATTGTGATGTGGACTATCAAGAGAAATTATTAAATTAATTTTAAATCATAGTTGATCCCTTGAAGAACTAACATTTAAATTTAATGATTCTAAGTTTTGTGAATTTTATTTAATTGTCATAATTTATTTGTAGACTTGTACTTGATAAATTTATTTGTGATATATTAGATGGTTATGTTTTTGTGTGATGACAAACAAGAGATTCATGAAAAAGTTTGCACCTAACTATTGAGAGGTTGAGGGGTGAATTTCCTTTTATATTACCTACCTGGTTAGTGTGGGTATGTCTGGCTTTGTTGTCACGATATTAAAATAACACCAAAGATAAGGTGGATTTCCTATGGAAGTGAAGGTCTTCGAGTAAAATGTGAGACAAGCAGACATGGAAAGAAAAAGAAAAGTAAATGATGGATTCCCTGTGATGTGGAACTTACTTGCTAATGTTTGTTGATGTTTCGAACTTGCTTACTGATGTTTGAGGAACTTGCTGATGTTTGCTGATACTTGCCGATAATTGGTTCATGTTTGCTGAAATTTAAGGAACTTGCTGATGTTAATATATAAGGCTGTATTGAATGATTTATTTAGCTTTCATTCTGTTATGCTAGAATTGTGTTGCTCTTGTTATACTTTGGTTGCTATGTGATTTTCTGTGTATTTTACACAGCTAAAATTCACTATGTGTTTTCAAATATTTTTATAATTGTTCATTTCCTATTGCGAATTTCTAATTCTCACTCTATTCATGGTGTTTTCAGACTAGCACAGGATGTATTATGGTTATCACAATTCAGATCGACTAAGCATAGACTCTTGTTTAAAATGAGGAAGATATAATTATTAGAAATATGCGTATATGTACTTCTGAGTAAATATTACAACTAGTGTGAGATTTTAATTTGAGAAGTTAAAGATGTGTATTACAACTTTGTGTTGTCCTGTATCAAAACTTATTTTCTTTTATATATTTTTTATTTGGATTTTAATTTCTATCTATAAACTTTTATGAAGTAAATTCAATGATAATATTATTATGGATATGTTTAGAGCTATTATTTTTTCTAAGGGGGTTTACATTTTTGGTATTGGAGCATTAATTTTTGGCACTAGATAGCTATACGTATGCCTTGAATTTTTGCTTATGTTAAGCTTATGTATGATGATTGTTTATATTATTTTGTACATGTCACATAGGATCATAACTACATTAACTTTGCAATATTGAGATTGATCACCTCAATATTGAATTGTTCGTGATTGTATAGGATGACATCAGAACACCCAGAAGTACAGAGTTCACAAAATGATACTCTGACCGAAATATTGGGAGCCATGAAAGGATTGGTTGAAGCTGTCAGGGCCCAGATGTAACACCCTAATATGAATTATCGTAAAATAAACAGAATATCTCAAAATAAATCACATTAAGCATGTCACTTCTAAAGAATGCGAAAAATAAAAACCCATAATAACTTACACAGACATTATAGAGAGCCACGAATGATAAAAATGTCATATATACAAACAACATTAGCTAACATGCTATAGTGTATACATAAACTTTTATAAATAACCAGAAATATACAAATATACAAGCTGATTCACAAAGAAACAAAACACTCATTTAAGCCTTTTATTTTTTTCTTTTTCTTACCCTTTCCTTTTTTGGGGACTTCACCCGGGTTTACATGGAACACACAGGGGTGAGAAATTATAATTTCTCAGTATAAACATATCATGATTAGAAGTTAATCATTTACAACAAATAAATTAACTAAACTCATAGATATATTCGATGTAAAAAAATATTCGATAAACAGCAATATCAAAGAATCATCCATACAATCATAAGATACTATTAAACAAGCAACCAAACAATCAATCGATTAAGCAATGATAACTGCCCATACAATTGTCAAACATGCAATGCTTTATGTTATGAAAAATGATTATGCTCAAATAAAGTCCAAGTATTATGGATATGCAATGCCAATGTAGATTTTAAAGTTGAAAAACACAAGCTATTTACTTATTTCCCAAAAACTTCTGTTTCTTGTATGCACAAAGAATGATAAACTTAAAAGCATAAAACCACTTGGTAATAAGCAAACACTTTTCCCTCACCAACGTAAGAGTACTATTGCCACCCTCATACCGGTAACCCTGACCATGCAAGCATAAATACAAGGAGAATTTAGATCCAACACCTCATTCTTAGGTCATATGTTGTGCACACCATCTAAGGTCACAATACATAGGAAAATAGCAAATATCAAGTTTGAAAACTAAATATCCAAACCACATTTTTAAACAATAGACATAAGAATCCTAGCCTCACTCATCTAACAAAGGTAGCAAGATTCATATTTCTAGTTAAACAGTATTTAGAACATCTCACAATCACTCATAAGTGATTTAGAAAACCAACCTCATGTTGACTAAAGTTCTAAAAACTAACTTAGGCATTCTGTCACACTTGAATGTCTAAGAATTTGTTTTAAATGTAGTTTATGACTTGTTCATGCTAAGAGTTTGGATTAGAAAATGAAAGCTCTCCATTTGGTCCTTTAAAGCTCAAAGTGAGGGTTATAGGAATTTAGATGAGTGATTTAGTGCTTTGATCTATTTTTGATGAAATCAATCAGTGTTTTATGATTTGTATATGTTAGTGAACTTGTTAGGAACCTTAAATCACCAAGAAATTGAGTTGGAGTGGGAAAAATTCAAGAATTTGGCAAATGGAACAGTGTCACAATTTTGTAGAATGAGCTGCAGTGTGTCTAGTTCAGAAACACGACCCGTGTCCGAAGACAGGGGGAGCGTGTAATCAGACAAGTCTCGTGTTTGAGGCCAGAATCTTCAAAATTATCATTTTTTATGTTTTTAAGTTCTTGGCTAGATAGAATCATTTGTGCAAGTCTTTTAAAGTGTATTGAGGCACTTTTTGAGATATTTCTTACAGAGAATTATCAACTTGCATATATGAAAAGTTTGGGAAATCTTAGACATTCAAGTGTGATAGAATGCCTAGGTTAGAGTTTAGAACTTTGTTCAACATGAGGTTGATTTCTAAGTCACTTTAGAGTGATTTTGGGATGTTCTAGATACTGTTTAGCTAGATATATGAATCAAGCTACCTTTGTTGGATAAGTGAGGCCAATATTCTTATGTTCTAGTGTTTGATATGTCGCTCGGATATTTGGTTTTCAAACCTGGTATTTGCTTGTTTTCTATATATTGTGACCTTAGATAGTGTGTACAACCAAATAACCTGAGAATGAGGTGTTGGATCTGAATTCTCCTTGCATGTTTGCTAGTATGGTCAGGGTTACCCGTGTATGAGGTTAGTATTAGTACTCTTACCTTTGTGAGGGGAATGAGTCCACACATCACTAAGTAGTGTGAGGGCTTTTATCCCCATCCTACTCAGTATATACAACAGAACGCGGTTCTTGGAGAAACAAGTAAATAACTTATGTTTTCAAACTTAAAATCTGCATTGGCATTGCATATCCATAATATGTGGACTTTGTGTGAGCATAATCATACTTCATGACATAAAGTATTTCATGGTTGACACTTGTATGGGCATTTGTTATGGCTTAATTGATTGACTATATAGTTGCTCGTTTGATAGTACCTTAAGATTGCATGAGTGATTCTTTGTTATTATTGATTGTCGGATATTCTGTTACATCAAATGTATTTTTGGTGTTCAGTTGTATTATTTATTATAAATGATTACCTGTTGGTCTTGGTATGCTTATACTGAGAAATTGTGATTTCTCACCCTTGTGTGTTCCATGTAAATCCAGGTAAAGTCCTTGAAAAGGGTAAGGGCAAGGAAAAGAAGAAGCAGAAGGCTTAGATTAGTGTTTTGTTTCTTTGTGGACCGATTTGCATATGTGTATATTTCTGGTTGTTTAGAAAGGCTCATGTATACTTTATGGCGTGATAGCCAGTGATAGCTATATATATGATTTTTTGATCATTCATGACTCTCTATAATGACTGTGTAAGTTATTATGAGTTTTTATTTTTTTGCATTTCTAGTAGTAACATGTTTAATGCGATTTATTAAGGAATATTTCATTTATTTTATGATAATTCATAATAGGGTGTTACATCTGTGATCAACCTAGATTATCAAGATCTTTCAGAATTTATGAAAGCCAAACCGCCATCTTTTCATGGAGATTATGACCCAACACTAGTTAAAAATGGGTTATGCAACTAGAAATTTTTTTTACAGTCATGGGAAGCACAAATGCACAAAAGATAGTCTTTGCCACCTACATGCTAGAAAGGGAGGCAGATCATTAGTGGAAAGGTGCTAGGCACTTATTAGGGTCTAGAGGAACTGAAATCACCTGGGAGGTATTTTTAACCACATTCTTTGATAAGTACTTCCCCGATAATGTAAAAAATGAAAAAGAGACAGAATTCATACAACTTAGACAGGGAAACATGACTATAGGACAATATGTGGCCAAATTTGAAGAGCTTTCCAAATTTTATTCCTACTTGAAAAACAATCTTGATGGCCATTGGAAAGCCACAAAATTTGAGTGGAGTTTGAGGCCTGAGATAAGGGAAAATGTGTCAACCTTAGAAATAAAAGATTATGCCATTCTAGTGAACAAATGTCGGATAGTAGAGAAAAGTTATCTAGAGATGGAATTTGAAAGAAACGTTAGAACATTCTAAAAAGAAAAAAAGTAGCAGAAGCTCAAAAGAAAAATAATTTTAAGAACGAAGTAAACTATGAAAAAGATAAGAAGGCTAGCGGACATACACTTGTGTGCAATAAGTGTGGGAAATCTCATGGCTCTAGACCTTGCTATGTGTGTTTCCGATGCAGAAAACTAGCACATTTTGCCAAGGATTGTACCATTGAGAAGATGGTGAACAACCCTATACCCAGACCATAGACTAAAGAAAAAGTATTCGCTTTAAGTGGAGAAGAGGCAAATCAATCCCCTAACATGATTCAAGGTAAATGTTTTCTTAAAGACACTCTCTTAATTGCGTTGTTTGATTCAAGAGCTACACACTCCTTTATATCTATTGATTATGTGAAGAAGTTGAATTTGCTTATAACTTTCTTGTCTTATGATCTGTTAGTTTCAACTCCCACGGGGGAAAAATTTCTACTTCTCAAGCTTGTTTAAAATGTCCTATTTTAATTGAAGGAAAAACTTCTACTTTGAACCTTGTTTGTTTACCTTTGATTGGTATTGATATCATAATTAGAATAGACTAGTTGTCTACTAATGATATTATCTTAGACCAAAGGATTTATCAGGCCTAGTGTGTTATCGTGGGGTTCAACTGTTTTATTAGTTAAGAAAGATGAGAGCATGGGGTTATATGTAGATTATAGGCAATTGAACAAAGTCACAATTAAAAACAAGTATTCACTTCCTAGAATAGATGACCTGTTGGATCAATTGTTGGGAGCCACAGTCTTCTCAAAGATAGACTTGAGATCAGGGTATCATCAGATAAGAGTAAAACCAGAAGATGTACCTAAGACAGCCTTTAGGACCATATATGGGCATTATGAATATTTTGTGATGCCCTTTGGACTTACTAATGCTCCTGCAATATTCATGGATTACATGAATAGAATTTTTAGACCTTACATTGACCAGTTTGTAGTAGTCTTTATGGATGACATACTCATCTATTCTAAGACTAAGAAAGAGCATGAACAAAACCTTAGAATAATGCTACAAATCGTAAAGGAGAAGCAGTTGTATGCCAAGTTAGAAAAGTGTGAATTCTGGTTGAGTGAAGTAAAATTCTTAGGTTATGTGATTACTTAGGGAGGAGTAGTTATGGATCCTAGTAAAGTTGAAGTAGTAGTTCACTGGGAATGGCCAAAGACAATTATTGAGATTAAGAATTTTCTGGGATTGGTCAGATATTATAGAAGATTCATTAAGGGATTCTCCCAGTTAGTTGTACCTCTAACTAGGTTAACTAGAAAGAATCACCATTTTGAGTGAGATTCAGCTTGTGAAACAAGTTTTCAAGAGTTAAAGAATAGACTTACCTCCACTCTAGTTTTAATAATTCCTGATCCTAGACAAAGCTTTCTAGCATATTGTGATGCATCTAAGAAGGGTTTGGAATGTGTTTTGATGTAACAGGGTAGAGTTGCAGTTTATGCATCCAGACAACTTAAATCGTATGAAGAAAATTACCTAACCTATGACTTAGAGTTAGTCGCAATAGTTTTTGCTTTGAAAATTTGGAGGCATTACCTATATGGAGTCAAATTTCTGGTATATAATGATCATAAAAGTTTAAAGTATCTTTTTGACCAAAAGAAGTTAAATATGAGACAACGTAGATGGTTGAAGTTCTTAAAGGACTACGATTTTGAATTGAAATATCATGCTGGTAAAGCTAATATAGTGACCAATGCCTTGAGTAGAAAGCCCTTACACATGCCCTCGATGATGATAAGGGAACAAAAGTTGTTAGAAATTTCAGGGATTTGAAGATTTCAGTGTCCTTCCAACCTCACTGCTTGTATGCCAGTAAACTAAGAATAGAGTGTGATTTAAGAGATCAAGTAAGACCAGCTCAAGAAAATGATGAGTTTTTGCAGACTCTCAACAGAAGAATTCTAGTAGAACAACTTAAACTTTTTCATGTTGATGAGAAATGGGCTATGATGTATGAAGGAAGATTATGTGTGCCCAATGATGAAGAATTAAGCAAGAAGATTTTATCTGAGGCACATTGCAGTAAGTATACTATGCATCCTGGTGCAACCAAAATGTATCAGGATATCAAGAAATTATTTTGGTAGAATGGGATGAAAAGAGACATAGCTAGTTTTGTAACTAAATGTCTAGTTTGCCAAAAAGTTAAAATAAAACACCAGAAGCCTGCTGGATTACTGCAACCTTTGAATATCCCTGAATGGAAATAGGATAGCATACCAATGGATGTTGTGTTAAGATTACCTAGGGCTCCATCAGGTTTATGATGCACCATGGGTAATTGTTGACATGTTAACTAAGTTTGCTCACATTTTGCCTATTAGGATTAGTTGCCCATTGTACAAGTTGGCTTAGGATTACATTCGAGAAATTGTAAGGTTATATGGTGTACCAACTAGTATACTTTCAGACAGAGACCTAAGATTTACCTCAAAATTCTGGGTAGCTTTACAAGAAGCTTTAGGAACTAAACTCCATTTTAGTACGTCTTACCACCCTCAAACAGATGGTCAAACTGAAAGAACCATTCAGACCCTAGAAGATATGCTTAGAGCCTGTATGTTAGAATTTCAAGGAAGTTGGAATACCCATCTACCATTAATAAAGTTTGCTTATAACAACAGTTACCATTCTAACATAGGAATGACACCATTTGAAGCACTGTATGGTGGAAAGTATAGATCACCTTTTGTGTTGGTTAGAAATAGGGGGAAAAAGAATTTATTAGGACCTGATATAGTGCAGCAAACAATAGAAAAGATCAAATTTATCAAAGAAAAATTACTTGTTGTTCAAAGTAGACAGAAAAGTTATGCTAATAAAAGAAGAAGACTTCTGGAATTTGAAGAAGGGGAGCATGTTTTCCTCAAAGTCACTCTTATTACTGGAATTAGAAGAACCCTTAAAACCAAAAAGTTGAATTCCAGATTCATTGGTCCATTCTAAATCCTTTAAAAAATAGGACCTGTTGTCTATCAAATTGCACTTTCCCCAAATCTTTCAAACCTTAATGATGTCTTTCATGTATCCCAACTTAAAAAATATTGTTTTGACCCTTTACACATCATAGAACAAGAAACAATGCAAATAAGAGATAATTTGACTTATGGAACAAAACTTGTATGAATCATGGATAAATCTGTCAAACACTTGAGAGGAAAGGAAATTCCTTTAGTTAAAGTGATCTGGGAAGGACTTTCACCAGAAGAGGCAACATGTGAATTAGAAGATGACATCCAAAAGTCCTATCCAGAATTATTTCAATCAGGTTAGTGAATTTTAGGGACAAAATTCCTAAAATGATGAGAAAAATGTAACATCTTATTTTTTATAAAATATTTTTGTGAAGAATAAAATTTTATTTTTTTAACTTGAATATTTTATTTTTGCAATAGTTATTACTAAACAAAAAGGAATTAGATAAAAATTTGTACAATTGAAATTATAGAGATTAACTTTCTAGATAAATTAATAATAGTAAATAATAGAACAAAAAAATTAAATTAAAAATAAAAATTTATTAAAATAAAGTTTAGCATTTAATTCTTTGTAATAAAAATTAGAAGTATTTTTTGAGTTAAGATAAAATTATTATTATTATTATTATTATTATTATTATTATTATTATTATTATTATTATTATTATTATTATAAAATGTAGAAATATTTATTAAAAAAGTAAAGATATTTAGTAGAAGTAATGATTACTTAAATATAAAAGAAAAAGAAAAGAAAAAGAAAAAGAGGTTCTATGTTGCACTTGGAGAATGAGTGCAACAAACTCATTAAAATCCATTAACATCACTCACATGACATCATCAAAAAGCCACTTGGTTTGGCAATAAATACGGGGTGGGAAAATTGAAGATTATATGAAAAACAAAGTGAAAAAGAGTGAAAGAAATGAGGTGCTATCAGCTAGAGAGAGAAAACGCAGCAGAGAAGGAGAGAGAAGAAAAGGAAGAAAGAAGGAGTGAGAGAGAAAAGAGAAGAAAAAAGAAGAAAAGAATTTCAGCAAAAGGTAAGAACTAAACTTTCTTTTCAAAAATAAAACCATGACTTTAGTATGTTTATATGTTTTATTAGTTAGTTTATTATTTTAATATTTTATGTATATTGTTATTTTTGTTAAATTTATTATGCATATGTAATGTTTTGAAAACTTGATATTTGCTTGTCTTTAAAATATTTATGATATTTTAAAAAATTTAGAATTATTATAATTTGAATGTTGACTCTTTTATGAGACTAATATAATAAACTATAAAATGATTAAAATATTACTTAAGAACTAAGTTAAATAAATATTTTTAATTATATTGTGTAATAAATAAATGTGCATAATATACATGAACTTTCTTATATTTACCTTGACTTTGGAGTACTTTTATGACTTTATTTTGACTTATATTTACCTTAGCTTGGAAGTAATTTTATGACATTTATTTTGACTTTTGCAATAAAAGAATTTTTGTGCAATGAATGCATTATCAGTACTAGGACAAACTAAGGACTATGATGAGAACCTGACAAAATATGGACTATGATGAGAACCTGACAAACTATGGACTGTGATATGGACTATTAAGAGAAATTATTAAATTAATTTTAAATCATAATTGGTCCCTTGAAGAACTAACATTTAAATTTAATAATTCTAAGTTTTGTGAATTTTATTTAATTGCCATGATTTTATTTGTAGACTTGTATATGATAAGTTTATTTGTGATATATTAGATGGTTATATTTGTGTGTGATGGCAAGTAAGAAATTCGTGTAAAAGTTTATACCTAACTGTTGAAAGGCATAGAGATTGATTTCCTTTTATGTTACCTGCTTGATTAGTGTGAGTATGTCTGATTTTATTGTCACGATGTTAAAGTAACACCAAAGATAGAGTGGATTCCTTATGAAAGTAAATGTTTTTGAGTAAAATGTGAGACAAACAGACATGGAAAGAAAAAGAAAAGTAAATGATGAATTCCCTGTGATGAGGAACTTACTTGCTGATGCTTGTTGATGTTTGGAACTTGCTTACTATGTTTAAGGAACTTGCTGATGTTTGTTGATTCTTGTCGATAATTGGTTCCTGTTTGCTGAAATTTAAGGAACTTGCTGATGTTATATATAAGGTTATATTGAATGATTTATTTAGCATTTATTCGGGTATACTAGAATTGTGTTGTTGTTGCTATATTTTGATTGTCATGTGATTTTTTGTATATTTTACACAACTAAAATTCATTATGTGTTTTTAAATATTTTTATAATTGTTCATTTCCTATTAAAAATTTTGAATTCTCACTTTATTCATGATATTTTTTATAATTCTTACTATATTTTTTTTCACATCAATTTTTATATTATTTTATATTAATTATATCACTTTATTATTATTATTTTTTCTTACTTAATCACAATCATAAAATAAATAATAAAAAATATGATAAAAAATATGATGAGATTAACATCCACAAACAGGCCAATGTATGTAATTAGAATATCCAATATTCATATTATTATCTTATTAAAAAATATCACATCCTACACTGAGATAATATCCATTTTTGTTACTAAATTCTTTGAACTCAGCCTTCCAAAATCTTATCAGGCCTTTACACCTCGATACTAGATTACTTCAAGTGCCACCCCTCGTTCATACATTCCATCGAACACTTCCAACGCAGCACACAAATCCCTTACTTAGCCACAGCTAAACTTATCAGGCCTCTCATACCCACATCCAACATCCACTTCAGCAACCCTTCCGCTTTCTCAAACAGCTTCTTTTTTCACAAAATCTTCTTCTTGGGTCAGAGTCAACGCGGGGGAGGATGTGGTCCAACACGATGGCGGAGTGATTTTAGCCATGGCTGCGCGGAGTGAATGTACCAATGGCGGCGCGTGGCAGCGTCAAAGAGTTGGAGAGCTGAGTGTTGGTGCTTCTCTGCTTTGAGGAGCTTTTGAAGAATCTTGAAACTTTTGGATTTTGGAAAAGAGAAGAAGAGGGCAACGGGATGAGATTTGGAAAAGTTTGAAATTTTCACAAAGTAAAGGCTCGAAGCATGGCTTTGAGAGGGTGAAATTTTGATAAGGTGATGTAGGAAAAATATTAACGGTAATTTTATTTGTCTAACTAAAATATTATAATTTTCATCTAATTTATTCATAAATTTATTTTATATCTCATAAAAAATTATAATAATATACAATTTAATTTAATATTTTATTTACATAAATTTATAATATAAATACAGTAATAAGTGCGTATTTTAATTATATAAAAAATATTATCTCAATATTAATCTTATATTTTTACATTATTTTTTAATATTATTTTTTATATTTAATTAATAATGCATAAATTTAAGATTAATTATATATATTAGTTGATTAATAAATAAATTTAAATTTTAATCTTAAATTATAAATTTATTAATTAATTAATTAATATATATGATTAATTATAAATTTATATATTATTAATTAAGTATAAAAAATAATATTAAAAAAAACATAAAATGATTATTTATCAAAAACATTAACTGAATAATTTTGATATTCTTATTATAAATAATGTATGTATTTTTATATTTTATTTAATATCATTTATCATATTTTTTTTTTTATTTTTTTTCTTAATTATATATTTTTAAAAATAATATGTATAATACTCACATTTTTAAAAAAAAAGTGTAAGTGATCATTTTCTTTTTCATTTATCACTTGTGACTTATGGTGTAAAAGTAGTGCTAGTAAAAATAGTGTTGGATGATAATTTCTATTTCATAAATCAATTTTAGTTGAAGTACTCGTCAGTAAAAATCTTTAGTTGAAGTAGATATAATCTTTAATTATTGTAATATTCCACTTTGGATAAAAATTGGATTCAATTTTAAAAGGAGTTATTTTTTTATTTTTTAATTGATTATTATGTATTTATTAATTTAATTAAGTGATATAAATAAATAATAAAATAAATACATAATAATAAATTTAAAAAATTAAAAAAAAAATTCTAAGATTAGACTCAAGTTTTATCTTTTCACTTGAGTGTTAGTATAAAAGTTTAAAAATTATTTAAAAAATATTATAAGATATTTGATACATAGGTATCAAATCCAACACGGCAACTACTTTAAAATATAAGTTGCAATATGAGCTCCCTTCAGAGACCGTGATTGAGCTTAGCGATGGTAAAATTATCCGTATTAATGGAGATTTGTGGGAATTATTTGTGATGAAATGGGAGATAAGTATTCGTTTAATAAATAAAAGTGGGGACGAAGATTATAGTCTTGCGTCACGTGAAAAATCTCTACAAACTCATTAAAAGTATATTTTTTATTAATGTGTATTATATATATTTTTTTTTTTGAGATGAGATAAAAATATTTTTTTTATTATTTTGAAATAATTTTTTATTAAATGAGTTCATAAATGATAAAATTTATTAAAAATATATATATTATTTATGTAATAATTTTTTATATAAATTGATTATTATAAAATATAATTAAATTTAATTTATTATTTATAATATTTTTTTAATTTTATAAGAATCTTAAATTATTAAATAAAATTATAATATATAATATTAAAATTTATTTTTTTATTTTTTTTATAATTTTTAAATTTTATTCTAACATAAATTAATACGCGTGACGAGAAAAAGATGAAAACGGGAGAAATAATATCCCCCCTCACTCTGCCCCGTTACCATCTCTATTTGAGCCTCACATTTCGTACACATACAATGCAGGACGCGAGTTTTTTTTTCTTTTTAATTTACGTCCCCCTCTCTTATTTACTTTTTCTCTATCCCTCTCTCTCTAGTCTCTATTATGCTAGTAGTGGGTCCCCCTTGGGTGTGATCTTCGAGAGTGGAGGCAGTATCCAGTGGCTTTAAAAATTCTAAAATATTTCCAATGTTCTACTATGTAAGTAGTGAGTCCCTCATAGGTGATCTTGTAGGGCATAGACAAGTTTAGTGTATTATTAAAGAATTACTTTAAATTTTTTTATTTTATAATTATTTAATTTTAATTTAATAATATTTTATGTTTTAATATAATCATGAGTATTTGATTATAAGTTTCACTTATTATATTTCTACTAATAATTTTGATTTTGTTATATAATATTTTTTATATTATTTTTGATTTTATATCATTTATTACTTAGATAAATATTTATATATGAATAATTTTTTATTTAATCATAATTATTGATATATATAAATAATATAAAAAAATGATGAGGTAAATATTTTTATTTTATTAAACGGTTACAACGTTATCAATGTCCAAAGATCTCTTTAAAAAAATATTAATCTTATACTATTTTTTAAAAATGTATAATTATTCATATTTTTTTAAAAAGTCTGATTAAGTGAAAATAATAATAATAAATATATAATAAATAATATTAAATAAAATATAAAAATATATATATATATATATTTAATATAAAAATATAAGACTCCTCTCAGAAATCACTATAGAACTCCAACTTTATGGGCTTTCGCATTCATTCTTGGCGGGTGCTATTATAATTCTGTTAGTTTTGAGTCTATTATATATCTTGTCAATTTTAGGTGTGTAATATACTTTACTTTTTATTTATAATAGTAAATTTTTTTAGGTTAACATTTTTTAAGTTAATTTTTTTTAATTTTTTTTTCATATTAGTTTTTTTATCAGGTTAATTTTTTTAATATTTTTTTACAAATTATCATCATCATTATTATCGGTCAATAACTATTCACCGTCACTTAGTCACCATCTTTCGACTATCATTTTTTTTTTTAGGTTATAATATTTACTTTTTAAATTGTATAATTATATAAATAATACAAGTAAAAATATTATCAATTAAAATTATATTAATTTTTATATTTTTCATAAATAACTATGCATACTAAAAATTTTATAAATTTAACTGATAATATTTACACACAATAAAATTTATAAAATTTTTAATATGCATAATTATTTATAAAAAATTATAAAAATTAATATAATTTTAATCGATATTATTGTATAAACAAAAGATCTCTGACTATGAATAATACAATTTTCTAGTGATAAATAATATTTTTTGATAATAAATGATATTTTTTATGGCATAAATAATAATTTTTTTGACATAAACAATATTTTTTAGCGTAAATAATATTTTTTAACACGAAAAATATTTTCGATAGGAATAGTAAATAGAAAATAATGCAACAAATTATAAATCATTAATCATAATCATTGATATATTTTTTAATATAATTAATAATTAAAATACACCAAATACACTATAAACCCTACTATGCAGAATGTATATTAAAATAACAACGATATTTTTTATCAAAATACCCTTTTTTTCTTATATCATTAATTACATTATTTTTTTTTATCAAAATCACCACCGTTCAGATGTATTTATTTTTAAAAAATAATGTATAAACATCATTTTCCATATTAAAAATACCCTTCATTCTTATCAAACTTCAGATATTTTTTGAAGACTCCAAGTTTTCAATCTTACGTTCAGTCCATCATCACTGCTGTGTGGTACTTCCCAATTGCATAGCCCTATGAATGACTAATTCTTCAACGCTATTAAAATTGGTTTGGGTAAGCATTACGTATACACTTACGTGTGTAGAGTACACGCACGTTTAACATAATATTTCTTTTCACAATTCAGTTTCCAATGATTTGACTTCAACATCTGAATTGTAAGGGAATTTTTATGATATTAATTTTAATTTTAAGATTTAGTATCTATAGTGTATTATTATATAATTTAATAGTTATTATTTATTTTTAAATATTTATTATAAATTTCATATTCAATAAGTGTTTTACAGTTTTCTTTAAATATTTGTTATGAAAAATGTTTTATTCTTTTATTTAATCTTTTTATTATTATTTTAATTATTAAATAAAAAAATATTAAATATTTTTTATATTCATAAAATATTAAATATATTTATTTTTTATTTAATATTAAAATAATTAATAAAAAATAATTAATTTTCTTAACTTATTTTTTAATAATTCTCTTAATTATTAAATAAAAAATATTGAATATTTTTATATTCTTAAAATATTGATTATATTTAATTTTTTATTTAATAATTTTTTATTAAATAATAAAAAAATTATTAAAAAATATTTTAAAAAGAGATAGCAAAATTCTTATTAAAAAATTTTTGTAAAAAAATATAACATTACTCTTTTATTATTAAGTTTACATAAAAATTCTCGAACTCTAAACTTTTTTGAACTGTGAAGTGAAGAATTTGCATTCAATTGGTTTCAAAGTTTCAAGGCTTTGTCATCAATACACCGAAACAGTATGAGTGCATCGATGCTCAACCGTGCGTAGGTATAGAAAGCCGAAGATAGCGTTAAGTATCCGAGGCGTTTGAGCGGTGACTGGTGGAGGAAAGCTGGCCGCGACAGACCATCGTCGTTGGAGCACGGAGCAGATGAACAAACCTATAATAGCAGTGAACCTCTTCGTAAGTTAAATTGTCCAATTTATTAGTTGTGTTTTTTCAGTGTGTGGGCAAATCAAGTATTGTGTTTTATAAATGGGCATTCTTTGTTGTTTTAGAGGAAACAATTGCAATGTATGGGTTAGTTTTTTTTATGTATCCATTATGATGTCCACCCTGTGAAGAGATTGACCAATGGGAGGTCCAGCCGAAATAGGGTTCTGGTATTTCTTTTGTACATGGGATTTGAAATAATGATAATAGAAGTTAGAAGGGATTTTTTACTAAAGTGTCACTATTAGTAAAATTATTTATTAAATTATTATTTTTTTAATTATTTATCAAATTACTATTTTTTTAATTATTTATCAAAATATCACTCTTTTGAAACTATATACTTAAACTATGGCTTTTAACCTACGTAGACATTTTTTAATAGTTTACTGGCCAATCGATGTGTCATGTAAATGGCGCATGCATTAATAAGTTGCGCAACATGCATAACATACTTGGCATAACTGCGCGATGCATCCACTTTACGTGAAAACTCTTAGTTACCATTTTACATTCCATCCTTATTTGCTAAGTTTTAAATTTATATAAATTATTTAAATTACTTAATAAAATTTTATAAACGTTTATTAATGAATCCATACTAATTATTACGAAATAAAATATATAATATAAAATTAAAAAAGTGACAAATTTAATATGTTGGTAATATTTAATATTATTTTAGTTATTATGAAGATTTATTAATTACATAACACATATGTTTTTTTTTTGTTAATTTTTAAAAATTTATTGTTTCAATTTATTGTTCAATTTAAAAAACGATTGAAGTATTAATTATTTGCTTTTAATTTTTTCTTTATGTATGATTTTTAATAAATGTAAAAATAATCTAATCAAATGTACGTACATATCTTATTATTGAAGTTATTGAATATATTTAATTAATTTTACACAAATATTTTAAATAACATATCATAAAAATTAAATGGTATATCTTGTAGAAGAGACGTATCACTTATAGGTTATACTTATACTTGGTTAATATAATCCTTAAAACAATCTTCGATGACTTTCCTTTTATTATTAGTCAAATAATAAGAAAAGTTAGTATTGATGATATGGGCATTAAATACTTCTTAAAAAAGCTTATTAGTCCTAAAAAGTTTTTAAATGATTTTTTTTAGTAGGATTCGGATGATAGTGAGTAGGATTCGATCCCAATAATCCCCCCCCAAATTTTTAGTAATTCGAATTAGTAAAAATTTAAATGACAGGAGTTCCCTAAATGTTGGATCTCCCAAAAAGCCAATGATCTTGTTTAATGCAACCGCTACCACAATCTTTAATAAAATCTAAAACAGTGTAAAAAAAACATATATACTTGTAATCTAATTAGGGTACCAAACTCACAATAAGATATTCTCAATAATATTTTACACAAAATCACTAAATATAATCACCGAATGTCAATGAGATGGGCCCGCATCGTCGATGTGGTGGCCTATAAGATGGTTCGGAAAAGGGACACCGTGATGGGTATGGTGGGTATGGTGGGGGTAAGGATATGGTGGGTAACCACTGTGGTGGGTAAGGATATGAGGGGTAACTCGGTGGCGGTATGGATACGGTGAGTAAGGGTATGGTGGGTATGGTGGGTAATATGCGGTGGTGGTGAGTAGGGGGTACGTAGCGCAGTAGTAGAGAGGTGAGTGGGGGTATGTAGCAGCGGTAGCAGCGGTAGGTGGCTGAGTCGTATGCTGGGCAGTAGAGCTGGACTCCTCGGGATGTCGAAGTCGTGTCCGAGTGCTCGCCAATCCTCTCCTCCGTCTACGCCGCATTCCTTGTTGGCTCAACTCCTCGGGCGGCCCTGAAATGTCGTCTGCTGGTGGAGCTGGACGCAGCTGTTCCATCGTAATGTGGTCATGCTCTCGCAATGAGTGTAGGATTTGTGTAGCAGCCTCTCGAGCGACAGTGTCGGTAGTTGAATTGAGCAAATACTCTGCAATGTCCGCCTAATAAACATATATAATTTATGTCATTATACTGAATACAAAATACATATAGTTACTAACAAATTAGTAAAGAACTTACCGCATTCCCAATAGATGCGCTTGTGGGAGCAATCCAGCGTCTGGTAATTCTTTTATACCAACGCATGTACTCAGAACGCGAACTGAGGGGTGCGACCAATGGGACTCCCTTAACAACCTTCTCCCTACGACTATCCCAGGTGGCTATATAAACAGCATGTGTAGCTGGCCAATCCTCATCATGCCTACCTGCCAATGTAACCGAGTGCAATCTGTCTGGCTGGAGTGGTCTCCGTGGAATGGGCTGGTCAAGACCAAACTGGCGCATGACGCGGTCTGGCTGGTGCCACTCAACAATGTGGAAACATATGAGAGGGACCACTGCCAGTGCAATGTCCCTACCAGCCACACAAAAAGGTGGCAATGTTGCCACATGCTCATCCGTGTATGGTTGCCATATAAACTGAAAAAAAGATATGCACAAAACATTAACACAAAGATATGCATAAGTAAATATCTTAAAGGAATGTAAACGAAGACATACCTCATCGTTCTTCAACTGATCGAAGAACTGACGATAATATGTAAGGACGCCAATTACAATATCACTCAATACTTTATGTTTGCGCCACCTATTTGGTAAATGAAAGTTTTGCAAACGTAAGTAAAAATATAAACAAAGTATGTCATGGAAGTAATGTAAAAATATGAAATGAAATAGAAACTTACTCCCATCCTAAGGGACGTAATTGACCACGACCAGCATCGTAAAACACATCAGGCTCATCATGGTCAGCTAGTGAAGGGGCAAGCCGGGGGAATCTGTACCATGCCCAGTACTGCAATAAGATGCATGCACCTCCGATCTCGCGTGCGTCATAGTCCGTAGCTTTACAAAACTCTCTATACAGGTACGCCAAAACTGCAGACCCCCAGTTATACGTCCCGGCAACAGCAAAGTCCTCCAATAATGGGAGAAACATCAAGTGGCTTTGAATGTATAGGAGCATGCTTTCCTTAAATTTACATGACCCAATGGTCCAAATTCATGCATGATCTTGATTCTTTAAGCTCTGTATCTCAATTGTTTAAGAATTTAATTTTTAATGCTTGTAATAAGAAATTGAGATGGATCATGGCTTGATGAGTTAAAGCATTGTTTTTGTTACAGAAATTCAAGAAGGAAAGACCTTGGAAAAGATATGGAAGCAAAGAAGAGTTCAAAATGGAGAAAGATGCAAATGAGAAGCAAGGGCAGCTAATCCACGCCTAGGCGAGCCAAATCCACGCCTAGGCGTGTTCCTCGCAGCTTTATCAGGAATCTCGTGAGAGACCATCACGCCTAGGCGTGGTAAAGTCACGCCTAGACGTGACAAGCAGAAGAAAGGCACGTGATCATAACCACGCCTAGGCGTGGTAAATACATGCCTAGGCGTGGGAAAAATCCTGGCACGCGACTTTTACCCTTATATTCTGATTTTTGGGAAAGAGATGGGGGAATTCTGTTTGGTACACTCAACCACGAATTTCAGAGAGCAATTGAGAAGAGGAGGAACCCATTTGGGTTGAAGGTGACTCAAGGGAGAATCAAGATCAAGGAAGAGGATCAAGCTTGGAATCTCTCCATTTTTGTCTATTCTTTCCCTTTACCTCTTGATTTGTAACTTGATGGATCATTTGATTTCATGTGTTTTCTTCTCTTTCATGATGTGTAACTAAACCCTAATCTAGGGGCTCTCTAGGATCTTGCTATAGATTTGATTAATATGTGATTAATTGGGTATCCTTTCAATGAATTTGATTTTGTTCATCCATATCTATGCTTAATGCTTGTTGTTGATTGGCCATCAATTGCATGATTTTAGTATTCCAATTGAACTAGAGATAGGGAGTTGTGAATATGGATATGGTATGGTTGATGTATGTTCAATTACATTCTATTGCATTGAGTGTGTTGATTAGCTAATGGGATGGACACATACCCATTAGTTATGCATAGCAAGTGTTTGATAATTGGTCTCAATGAGTGATTCTTATGTTAACTCACATGGACACATAGTGGATTAACTAGGTTTTGCATGGGTAATTGTCCTAGACATAGGCTCTTATCTATTGAAGGTTATCAGCTAACAAATATCATTTCATTGATTGGTACTTGTTGATTGCATTTATTCATTGAAGTAGCAAGTGAATAGGGACCCCTAGGCTTTAATCATTCTCATCTTCTCTTGTGGAATTAGTGTTTGGTGTTTTCTTATTTTGTTTCTTTAAATTGTTATTTTAATTGCAACTCATTCTCACAATTCGTTTGCTTGGATAAAAATTTGTGAATTTTGGTTAAGTTTAACATTCTTCTAATTAATCAATCCCTTGGGACACGATACTCTAGCTCTCCTTTATATTACTTGTCGACCCGTGCGCTTACGGATTTACGGATCAATTCCCAACATGCACGAGCTTACCCGAATGATCGGGGCATAAGAAACCCCCAAGCAAGCGAAGTATGTAATGTCGTGCACGCTGTTGCACGTACTCATCATCATCGTCCTCAAGGACTGCAGTAACACTCGGCTGCCACAGGTATGTCATGTCAATGCGTGCCCCAGCTATGAGCGAGGGAGTGTCATCAATCCCTAACAACTGAGCACACAAACTGAGCCAATCATCCCTATGCGTAACGCCAGTGACTGCAGCGCCATCAATGGGAAGACC
The DNA here is from genome assembly GCA_029884595.1 of Ormosia semicastrata. Classification (NCBI taxonomy): domain Eukaryota; kingdom Viridiplantae; phylum Streptophyta; class Magnoliopsida; order Fabales; family Fabaceae; genus Ormosia; species Ormosia semicastrata. The sequence continues at coordinate 9,353,931 of JAQQTO010000028.1, read as the reverse complement.
CGATATGATTCCGATATCCTCTAACGTAATGGTGCACTCCCTGGTAGGCATGTGAAATGTATGCGTCTCTGGGCGCCATCTCTCAACCAACGCAGAGATCAGGGAGTGATCAATACTGTAATAACCCATGTGGGCAACTCCCAAGAAACCAGCCTGCTGAAGATAAGGAATAATTGGAGCAGGGGGGTCCATATGTTTCATCTTCTGAGCACGTTTAACACGCAGGTGTCGGTCCTCATGTCCCTGCCATATATGCTGGGAAACATGGTACTCCTGCAACTCCAAAATCGAGCCGTCCTCTCCTGTCCGGGTTTACACGGAATGCCATCTCGTCACCGTATGCCAAACAATAACAACAATTAGTATGATTCTATTATTATTATAATAAATTATGGTATAACTATATCATAACTATACAAGCAATGCAATATGGAAGAAATGAAGATAACACTGAGAATCAAGTAACATATATAAGAGAATAGTATTCGAATACAACTGCATAGATTAGTGATACAAAATAATACAACTCGTAAATACACATCATTGCTAATACAAGATTCTGAAAAATGAAAATAGGTCCGGGATCAACTAGATGGGCGCAGTCGATGGCCCCGCTCCATCATCCCCCAAGGAACTCGATCCACCGACACACACAAGTACGAGAATTATGTCCACGTTGATGGCATCTTGTACACGTCATCTCCGGCCCTCGCTTCGCGCCAATCCATCTCATTCCCGAGTCGGGTTGATTTTGGTCGACCTTTGGATCTAAGCAATGCACGTGGTGGCACCAAAGTGGCGTTGGGAGCTGCAGCCACCATGGTTCAGCCGGACCAGGTTCAAAGTCAAACTCATAGGCCCTATAAATGCTTTCCATCCTCGTAAACCCTATGAACTAGTTGGAATGGGTCAATCGCCACTAAAGCACACGCAAGATGGCGCGCATGCGAGCAAGGATAATGCAATGCTTGAAACACCCCACAGTCACACCGCCTTTCTTCCCAGGTTCAAAGTATAAGAAAGTCCACCCTGTTGTGTTACAGATTAAAAGCCTCTTCAACCATGAACCTTGTGTTCTCTCTATTGTACCGACGAACTTGGTGTGAACTGGCCTTTGCCAGGTTTACTCTCCAGTGCTTCAATAAGTCATCACTCCAAATCTGGTTAAATTAATGGGAACAACAATATCAAACCATAAATAGATGCACGTGTGCATTTAATTAACGGATAGTACTAAGCAAATCTGTAAGCATTTAATGTGAACAACAATTTGTTTGTGGTTGTACTTAATATTGTAAAACAATATCAAACCTAGTTCAATGTCGTCAATTTCGAATTTGCCTCGTCCTTTCGATTGACGAAGTATTCTACTAACTTCGTATATGTCAATTGAACCAATGCAGTTATAGGTAGATTTCTGCTACCCTTCAACACTCCGTTAATGCACTCTGAAAAATTGGTAGTCATATGACCGAATCTGCGACCACCATCATACGCCAAACTCTATTTTTCTTTTGGAATTCCGTTAATCTAATTTGCCATTTCCGTTGTAACTTTAAGCTTCTCTAGCCTAGCATCAAACTTTATTGCGATTGGTTTATACCCTGATACATCGAATAACTTGGGTTAGTATTACAACCTAACTAGTATTAGTGACAAAATTAGAATATAAGTAGAAAATGTAAAGTATCTGTGTTAATCAAAAATCTTTTCAACTCCTTGTTCAGAAATTTGGAGTTAAAATTGGAACCAATATGCCGTATGCAGAAGACATGATATGCATTCGGAGGCTGCCATCTAAGATTTTCATTTGCCATTGATTGTAAGATGCCTCGATGTCGATCAGAGATCAAACACAAGCCCTCTTGTTGGGTTACATGCAATCTCAGGTGGGCTAAGAACCAACTCCAAACATCCTTGGTCTCCCCCTCCACAATGGCAAATGCAATAGGAAGAGGTTTTCTGTCTCCATCTTGAGTTGTTGCAATCAACAACTTATGACGATACTTGCTATACAAATGAGTGGCATCAATCTGAATGATGGGCTTACAATATCAAAAGCTAGCCATACATGGTCTAAATGTCCAGAATAATCGACAAAAGACTCTTTTTGAACGATCAAGTCGGTTATTCACAAAACATTCCTCGTCTTGCAACTCCACCACTGTGCCTTCCATGTCTCTCTTCATGGCTGCTAGCCATCTGGGCAACACCTCATAAGATTTGTCCCAATCCCCAAAAACATTCACAATAGCCATTTGTTTTGCCTTCCAAGCCTTTCGATATGAAACTTGGTAACCAAATTGGCTTCGAATCCGTTCAATAATTAAAGATACGGGTGCATCGGGTTTTGTTCTGACTAACTCCAATATGCAAGAGCAGATCAAACGAGAGTCCAACTTCTGGTGATCTAATGACATAGATGGGTTTACGCAACTATGAGGTCCATTATATTTTGTAATCTGCCACGTATTCGACCTCCTGCTTTGTATGGCTCTAAGTCTCCAACTACAACCTTCATCAAAATTAGGGCATTTGGCAGTCAGTCTTCGTGAATCAGAGTCTTCAATCTTGTACTCTTGATGCCTGTGAATGGAATATTGTTTGAGAGCTAACTTCACTGAATCTTTTGATGGAAATTGCAAGCCAACATAGAATTCATCACCCATGCTCCAAGTCCCACGAGTGTCTAACTCGGGCAAGCTATCAGGATTATTCAATGTATCCCGAGTTAATTTCGAAAAAGAGGGCATGGTGGCACAAACACGGATTCAGGTCCCCGAGGCATAAATATGGATTGAGGAGCAATCGCCAATGGAACCTGTAATTTTTTTCGGCATCAAAGTTTTCTGCCTCTATGTCAGTGTCTGAATCGTCGCCCTCAACTACTTATTCTTCGTCTTCACTTGACTCCCATACTGCATATCTGACAAGTGGGTTATCAGGTTCAACCATTACACCACCAATAACGATCATATTGCATGACTCAACTTGATTAGACGGACCAACTTGACCTTCAATTTCACCAGGAGCTTCAGCATGCTCTTCTTACCCACTTGTTTCTACCTCCACATACAACTCCATAGACGCCATGTTCAGAGTTTGACAGAAAGAATCTATCATGTACTTTACATCATCATCGTCTTCTATTGGAAGCCCTACCCATCTCCACGGATTGAAGCATTGCGGACACCGATAGACAACTTTTGACACATGTTGGTTTGCTTGAAGCTTCAACTTTGAATGGATCTTAGTTTTCAACCCATCCAAAGTCATGTCGGCTGTGATCACAATAGGTCTAGGAGGAGGACCTCGATACATGACACCCTCTTCACCATCATACATTGTCCCATTAGAGTAAATGTGCACATTTAACGATTTTATCATGTTAACTCCAATTCTGAACAATAATAATTCAACACATTTATTTAATATATTAAACATAAATTACAATATTAATCGGACATATATACTAGGGTAAAAATATTTATAACGATGTATAATAATGTATTACATATATTTATTCAATATATTAACAATCAACTATAATATTCAATACGGTTATTTATGTAAAAAAAAAATTATTTTCTAAAGTCAAATATTTTGAATTAAGCTACATTTACTAATGTAAGTCATGTCAAAGATATATATCCTACTCGATTACCTATAAAATAATTATCATATAATTTAGACTACATATCATACAACTTCATTATTCATTAGTCAATAAAAATATTAAAGTATAATAATATTAAATTACAATTAACACTAACCTACTAAAAAAGTAATCAATAAATAATAAATAAACTATTTAACTATTGAAAGAGATACTTACGGTGTGAAAGCATACAATCTAAAGTTGATCACAAATAATGATCCCGACACCATTTCTCGTAAGAATTGAGAGAGTTCGAGTGTTTAGAGATAAGAAATTTATAGAGAGATAGTGAGAATTTAGGAAATGCTTAGGATGGCACGAACAGGGGAGGGGTGTGGGGATATATACTAGGATTACGCCACCCTTGTTGGCTTATTGCTTTTTGCCAACAAAGGTGGCGCTTTCAGTGTCAAGGCCAACCAGGATGCGCCACGTAGGCTGGCGCATCCACGTAGGTTACGCCAAGCGTGTTGGCGCAACCTATGTGGATGCGCCAGCTTACGTGGCGCATCCTGATTGGCCAGATAATATTAAACAATGCCATGTAAGCCAAAAGAGTGGCAGTTTGGTATATAGTTTCAAAAGAGTGGCATTTTGATAAATAGTTAAAAAAATAGTAATTTGGTAAATAGTTAAAAAAATGATAATTTGATAATTAATTTTACTAACAGTATCAGTTTAATAAAAAAGTCAAGTTAGAAGTCATGGTTGAAACAGCTTATTTGCATAGTTGTATTCGACTGAAAGGAGGTAATAGATAGCATGTATGTGAGAGGAGACTTTGAAAGAGGTTATGGTTTGTAGTTGGGTAATTGTGATTTGGCAATGTAATTGTAAACATAGTTTATAGACTACATAAAAATACTTTATAGACTTTGAAAGAGGAGACTTTGATTAGATTGTATAAAAGTAGGCATGCTTAAGTGGATTATTGATAGTAACCACTATTGTATTTCACTGCAAAGATTATAATACCAGAACCTCCTCTACCTCCGCTAACCTCTATCATGTCTATTCTCTAGAACTCATCATTAAACTCCTTCTATTCGCTATCTTCAGTACTAAATTCCCATAATAGATCTGATACTAGAGGACTGAAATCGAATAAGTATGAACATAAGGGTTCAAATATAAACCCAAGACTTAAAATATAAACAAATAGAGAAACCAATAAATGACCTTTAATAGCAGGCGGTCAATTAAAGTGAGCCAGAATAACATCTTCTGGTGGGCCTGCGGTTTTAAAGGAGAATTCTACACTGCTCACTTTAATGTAGTGAGCATTGATGCTCACTAGAAATGACCGCTGATAACCGGCCACCACTTTTTTAATGTATATTATTATATTATATTTAAAATTATATTTTTGTCCTCCCAAAAACTAAAGTGTTCTAGATTCTGATATTTTTCAACCTGCTTGCTTAGCTAGGAAAACGTCGTGCAAGGGAATGGGAGCCCAAGGCTGCCGTGCGGGTTGGTGGAATTAGGCTCTCCAGTGGCACTGGTTTGTTTGTCTGAGATTGGTTTGATGGCTTGAGGACAGTGATGAGGTTGGTGTCTCTAAGATTTGGGGTTTCCGGGATTTTGGGGATTTTGGTGAAGGAAGCTTTTGGGTGTTCTGTGTTGGTGAAGAAGGAGCATGGTGGAGCAGGGAAGCAGAGGAATGGTTCTGAAAAGCAACTCCGGTAGCAGCTCCGGCAACAGGATTTGTAGAGAATGGTGGCACAAGTGTTGGCTTATTGCTGTAGCAGAAGTGGTTCAGTGTTGGCCCGATTTCTGGATTTTGGTTGAAGAGCACAATTTGGGTATGGAAGATGGTTCTGTTAGGAGGAGAAGGGTGATGGTTTTGCAGTGGTGGATGGTTTGCAGTGCTGCATTTCCTTGATTCTAGTGGGATACATCAACCAATTTACATCAACAAGAGTGAAGCAACGTACCAACTTATTGTTGTAAACCGTGAATCCTGAAGCGAAACCTGCAATTAAATAAAACAGCAAAATCGTAAATAGAAGGATGGTATATATAGGTTGCTTCTATCCTCAAGAATTATTTTGGTATAAACAAAAATTTTATAGGGTACTGCAAGCTTTTTCTATTTGACAGGATTTCAAGAACTGTAAGAAATTTTAAATCACGTAAACTAGTAGAGAAAGAGAATAGAAGTAAAAATCTAAGAGGAAGTTCACCCAAAACAAAACTTAATAAAAGGATGGTATATATAGAAAACAGATTTTGATCATTAGAATATTTAATAGATAACCTATGATTTTCTTACAAGGCCCAATCATGTAATAGTAAAATTGATAAATACGTTCTTAGAATATGACTAGGTCAAAATTTGGATAAGACTAAATTATTTTTAAATTTCTTCAAAAACTTACTTCCAACCAATGTGGGATATTTATTCTTTTGAAATAAAATATTTTTCATAACAATCCCCCACATATTTCAAAAGAATATTAAATAAAATCAATAATTTTAAAAACAGAATTTGGGTTACATCATGAATGCAAACGTTTCGAATCTGGTGTCTTCTGAACTATGAACCAGACCTAGATAAATAGGATTTTAACTTACAATGTAATTGGTGAAGTTTAGACTTCTATGAACCAAAACATTTTTCGTGTAAATTAGAATTCCACTTGATCATGTTTACACCCTCATTTATCTATTCTTTGATAACGAGCTTTGCACTTTTCGCCACAAACTACTGTTACGTTGTTCATGAGTGCTTTAGAGACTATGCTATTATCTCATAGGAGCGGCCCCACTTCACACTCATATAGGTGATTTCATCAAATGTATACTGCACTTTATACACAACCCGTAATGGATATGAAATTCATTAAAAACATTTAGCTTATCCTTACAATAAATGCAGTTTAGCACTTCTCATGCTTCTCACACCATACGAAGGGACAAACAAAGTGCTAGCAGTACTAACAAGTAACTTGTTATTACCCATATGAACTTTTTTCATGGGATCTCCACTCATAAAAGTTGGGTTACCATCACTATCAATTTCAAAATGGCTTAAGTATCATTCCCCTTGGTGTGGTATTTATTAATTTTCTACACAATGATTTTGTCAAAGGATTGGCCCAATTTTCTTATGACTTCACATAATTAATGGATTTAATTCTATCTTTTAGCATATGCTTCACAGAATTATGACGTATACATATAAGTCACTATTTTTCATTATACACATTTTGTTTACTCTTACTATTTGCCATTTTGGCAATCACAGACTCTGAAGAACCTATGTCTTCAGGTTTCTTCCATAAAAGGAATATTTACTAAGAAATTTCTTAGCCACTCAGCCTCAGATGCTACCAAGTTAATAAACTTGGCCTCTATTGTAGATCTGGCTATACAGGTCTGTTTGGATGACTTCCAAGTGACATCACCTCCATTAAGGCTAAAAATAACACTTGTGGATTTAGTCTTATTTGAATCAATGATTTATTTAGCATTATGATCATCATGTCCACACCTCTAATTCAACACCATGGCTCTTGATCCATAGTCTCATCAATCTCAATTAATCTCATAGTGCAATAGGGATATGAAATTCATTCATGCAAGTATCATCAAATACTAGATCATGTACATCTAGATCATGGTTATTACACTCTATAATACATATATAATTAACTATGCATGTCACATAACCAAGTTAATAATAACTCAAAGACAACAAGGATATATGTGATACAATGTAAGACATTATATGAAGCACTCAATGCTCTATTTTAATTTTTAAACTCTACATAAACCATTATAAGGATTATGTGTGTATTTACTCAATCAATTTATAACACATGCAAAATCAAGTACATAAATGCTATCAATATTTGAGCATATTCAGATTGTGATGCACAACAACTAGATCTCAGGCTATCATATCATATTCTAGATTTAGTAGCCTTTTAACTCACTTCTAATCTCATTAAATCATGATTTTGAATTTAAAACAACTTCAACATAAAAACGGATTTATCCAAGAGAGATATAAAAAAAATGTCTTTCTAAAAATTATTTCACACAATTAGAAGCACCACAATGTCTCTTCCTTGGTTCAGGTAAAGAATTTTAGTTAGACACCCTCACACTTTAAAATATTTATACCAAGAACCAATAACACAAAAGTGTAAAATTCATAACTCAATTTAAACCAATTTCGCTCATTGTTTTACTCAAAATCAACAATAGGACTTATATTATAACTCAGAATCAAGTAAATCCATAACAGAACTCATAAGAAGCCAGAACTTATAACTCAGACCCAAAAGTGGTGCCCGTACTGTGGTCCGACGACAACATGCGCGGGAGCAAAAGATGATGACTTCGATCTTTCACTTTCCAAAACGAGTTTGAGGGTTTTGTTTGTTTTTGCTCTTACAACTTTGATCTCTTTCAAGCTAAGCATTTTCCAAAGAAAATATTTGTCTCATTCACAGAACCGATGGCCTCTAAGCAGTGATGACTTCAGTCTCTTCTCACTTTCCAAAACGAGTTTGAGGGTTTTGTTTGTTTTTGCTCTTACAACTTTGATCTCCTTCAAGCTAAGCATTTTCCAAAGAAAATATTTGTCTCATTCACAGAACCCATGGCCTCTAAGCACCACAACAACAAACACCACCCAAAACCAGCGCGTGAACCCACGTAACGCCGTTTGCACCTCTGCCCTTACGTCCAAAACCACATGGACACCGTACTCATTATGCCACACTATACCGGAAAGTCGCGCTCCAGATCCCGCTCTACCCAATTATCACTGTCCTCGTCGTGCAGGAACTAGAACCAGTGACTCGCTCACCAATTCACGCGCACAGATTCGATCCGCATCATATCACTGTCTTGCCGTATGCCAGTCGCCGTCACTCCGCATCATGCACCTCTGCGCCGCCTCCACCTCGAGCTTCTCTTTCCCTTTCCATTGTGTTACCCATTTCCTGATAAAAATCCCACATTTAAAATAAGTTATATCAGTAACATGGAGATTGTAGAAAAAATAACAAAAAATAAACGGACAGGTAAAATTAAATATTGCATGGATAGTATTGACGTGCAGCAATAATCCTTGAGATTGTTGTCAACCGTGAATCCTGAAGCGAAACATGCAATTAAATAAGATAGCAAAACCGTGAAACCTGTAACGTGCAAAGCACTGCCCTCAAGGATTATTTCAGTATAAACGAAAATCTCCCAAGGTACTGCAGGCTCTTCCTGTTTGACAGGGCTTCAAGAACTGCAAGAAATTTTAAATCATGTAACCCAGTAGAGAAAGAGAATAAAAGTGAAAATCTAACACTACAAAAATACTTTAAATTGTGGGGTTTTTTTTTTTCAATTTGCGTGGGTTTTTAACCCCCGCAAATTAAATTGCGGTGATTTTTAAAACCGTCGCATTTACGTTGGCCGCAATATATTGCGGCGATTTTTAAGCAACCCCCACAACATGGAATAAGTTGTGGCGGTTTTTATTCAATTTGGAGGTTTTTAACCTCCACTATCTAGTTGTCTGATTCTATTTATCAAAAAATTGTAGAGGTTTAAAACCGCCGCGATTCAACATGTATTTAAAAAAAAAGATTTATTAAATATAAAACTGTTGATATGAATATGAATTAAATTGTATTAAAAATATTCATAATAACATACAACTTCACAAGTTCGAATCATAATAAGCTAAATAAATTCATCCCTTATAACTTAAACTTACAACTTAAAATCCTTAATAACCTAAAGTAATGCCACAATAAATGCACATAAAAAATCAACACTAAATATATTATTAATGACTTGTGTTGCTACCGCTAGATGATCTTCTTGCATCCAATGACGTAGTAAGTTTACTTGAGGCATCACCTGATTGAAATAGTAAAAGACATTTGGTAAGAATCTACAAAGAGATAAAGATATATAGTGCTATTTGGCTCTATAAAGAGAAAAAATGTAAATAAAAATTGACAAAGATTTGCTAAGCCAATAGCTTCGGAGGTGGAACTCCACTCTAACCATTGACATGTCTCAAGTGAGGAAAGTAAATTAAAATTATTAAAAGTTAATTAATAAAAAATTATTTATAAAACAAGAATAACAATAAATACAAATGAGTGATAATAGATATTTCCTAATAACAAACTTATGCCATAATTACTATATCAGCCGATTTCACAATAAATAAATATGCAGATGCAATTGCTTATAGACTTGTAATAATTAAGGATAGTTAGATTTAGTTCATGATAAAGCAAGCAGGTGCAAACTATCCTATGCTGTATACTTTGCTCTTAGTACCGTGATTGAGTTATTGCACATAGACAATTGAAGCCCCTATTTCTGATAACATTTGTACTCTATTTTTTTTTTTAAAAAAGAGTTGTAGAAATGGGAGTTTTATGTTGGAAGTAGATAGTTTAATGTGATTTTGCTATGATTGGGGGGATTTGTAGAAGAATAGAAGGCCCAATTATTTAAGCAAAATTTTGGGACTATTTACATGGAACATGTAGTTTAAGGTAAGACTGAAGTAACTTTATACCTTAATATGCTGGTTGTAGTGAAAAAAAAAAGCAACAATAGTATGTTGGTTGCATTAGTAATGTACTTCAATTTACTTTATTGAATGGTTGTGTATAGAAGAAATGAGGCAGCAAAGAGCAAAAGTCTATTTTGCGGTAATTAGGCAATTCTGTTAACTTGGTACTGTTTTTGTCTATGTTGGCCTTATGTTTGATATAGTATGACAAGAAATGTAAGTTCCTTGTTGGACTAAAGGTTGTGTTAACCATAAAGTCAGGAGCCATTATTTCGAATCCAGTGTGTGTGGGTGTCAGTATCATGATCATGAATGATTCTATTGCTCAAGTATCATGAAGGAGATAATTAGATACAACAATCAACACTAACACACTTATGTTGAACTATGCTATATTTTAAATTGAAGTTCAAGTAACTACAAAACCATGCTAAGAAAATTGAACTACAATAACAAAAGTAATTACCTTTGGTATGTAGAGCCAATAACCAGTAATCCAGCAGTGTAGGTTTGGGAGTATGAAGGGTTATTACTTAAAAGATTTCTTCCTTTGAAAATGATGAAATTCTCATTAGAATAAAACCAGCCACAATTTTTTGGTTGAACTAGTTTTATAAGTAATACCAACTGTAGCATAGTAGCAGCTAGCAATACCAACTAGCAATTTATGGCAAACAATAGCGAATAATAGCAATTTAGCAATACCAAACTATACTATAGCATAGTAGCGCACTCACAAGTCCCGTTAATATTCTTTCTTTTTCCAACTGTCTCTTTCATCTTCTATTATTTTAATTATAGAATTTTGGCAATAAAAACAATATCAAGATCCATATATTGACCCAGACTTGAACATATAAATATAATTGGCAATATATTCATAAACATGGACAATACGCTACTTATTATAAATATAAACTACCTCAATATGATCTACAAGATATGTGAAGAATTCAACCAATATGGCCATATCCGTATACATTTTACTCATCTTGGAGACATTACTACAACTTCATATAGTCTATTAAATTAAGATGCTTTGATCTATTAACACAAGCACCTTATTTCAATCATTATCATATTGCTAGCATATATCCTTATAACTTCACATTGTAATCTTATATCAATCGCAGGTCGAGATGAACATAAATTTAGAAGGATTGTAGAAACTTCTTGTTGAGATTCAAAACTTCCTATTTCAAACCCAGCTACGGGAGCCATTCTTATGCGGTGATATGCCCAGCTTGATATAAGAAATGGTTACAGCAAAGTGTTGGACAAATAACAAATTTTATAGTTTCAGTGTGGGTGGCCATGAATATAAATACTAATTAGATCAGCAAATTGCTATCATCTAATAGTCTTTTAAAGTTTTGATAAAAAAATAATTTTATGAAATAATGATATTATTAAAACCTCATAATAGGCATACCACAAGTGGGGTAAAGTTCAACTATTCGTTGATATAACTTAATAATAACATTACACAAATATAATTTATAAAATAGCAACTTCCTCCATTAAGGCTTCTATTATCAACTTTAGTATAACAAAGGAAGCTCCTAGGAAGTAGTGTGCAGCTAAATCTAGCGTAGTGTAATCCAGAAGGTAGGATGGATAAAAAAAGATTGAAACAACAGTGTCAGTGTCAGGCAGCTATAAAGATTGAAGTAAGAGCAGGAAATAAAGATGGCATGCAATAAAAAATAATCACCATATGAGCATTTAATGAAATGAAACATTACTGCTCCTTCCTCTCCTGAAGGTTCTTCATTTGCTCCTTGTAATGATTCTCAATGTACTGTTTGGCTGCTGCAACCTTGTGCTTTGTGATACTGGAAAGAGATGCTTCATCTACGGGAGCATTCGAATCTTCATTCCCTCCATTAGTATTATCCTTCTTCCTTGTAGACGCCCTCAGTTTATCCCGTGGCTGAAACTTCTGAAACCAACTCCTCGCAGAATCCATTTTTACATACATTTTATCCCATGGCTGAAACTGACCTAGCAATAAACAACAGAAACCCCTAAGCCCTCCCCCTTTTGTTAAATAACAAGAGACTACACATCAAGCCAATAATCATGCTCACTCTAAAATTCACAAAGACAAAAAATAATTATATGTGTCTTGAACGTATAATTAAAATTCACAATCATGTATCAATTAAATACATGATTTATGCCAGCATTCACAATCAAATTATTCCACTAATTTCTTGAACATGAACATAAAAAAAATAAAAAATACAGGATTTACCCCTGTTTCACTCGTGGTTGAAGATAACTGAGGAGCAAATCATGGGCTTCTTTACCAATCTTAGCTTCACACTCTCTATTACACTGAAGATCGCACACTCTCTATCAGAACCCCTCCTTCTTAAAACCAAAAGGAACCAAAAAACCTTTTCTTCTCTCATCTTCCCCTCTCTAACCGAACTGTGAAAAAAAAACCCTTTTAAGAGAAATATTCAGTAACAAAATAAGAGAAATAGGTGGAATAGAAATTTCATACGAGTAGCTGGAAGTGCTGTGACACTGAAAGGTGGAGAAGTTGCGCGGGTCTGAGGCTGGGCTCGTGTTGCCCGGATCCGGGTGGAGGCACGACGGTGGTGTGGGTATTACGGCGAATAAGCAGAGGCTTTGGTGCGTCGCAGATTTGAGAGGAGAAGGAGTGAGAGAGTGAGAGGGAACAGATGGAGAGGGATCTGCGCCACCTCCGCCATCCCAATCGTCACCGCACATCGTCGCATCTTGCTTCTTGCCACAACCCAAAACCACCAGATCTGTGGCCCACAACCCACCAGCCACCAAACCGGCGACAAACCCAACCATCTTGAGCCACGAACCACCCACCTACCTCCATGCACGAACCACCTGCCTACCTCCATGCTCGAACCCCAGCATTTGGAGAACCATCATCTGGAACCCTGTAGCAGAAATCCAAATCCACGAGCCTAACTCGAAGCCTCCACCGTGCCTCCACCGTGCTTTCATTGACGTCACAGATCTGGAACTTGAAAGGAGGTAGAACAGATTTGGGTTTGAGTGAGAGTGAGAGGGAGAGCGCGCGCGCGAGAGAGAGGGTGAGAGAGTAAGAGGAATTCCAAATTGAGATACTTTGTTCTTAGAGGGAGGGAGGGCCTTTTTTTAATTTGTGAGGGTTAATAACCTCCACTAAAACGTAAAAAACCCCCGCAATTTATATTAATTTATGGCATTTGATAACTCTTGTAAAAAAAACCCCACAATTTACTCTTTTTTTTGTAGTGTAAGAGGAAGTTCACCCAAAACAAAACTTAGTAAAAGGATGGTATATATAGAAAACAGATTTTGGTCGTTAAAATATGGCCGTTGGAATATGTCCATTGAAATATGATTATTGGAATATGTCCGTTGGAATATGACCAGGTCAAAATTCGGATAAGACTAAATCATTTTTAAATCTCTTTAAAAATTTACTTTCAATTAATGTGAGATATTTATTCTTTTAAAATAAAATATTTTTCACAATACTTATAGATTATTCTACAACCAAATTATTCATCATCCTCATTGGGTCCTTTTTTTGCTAGCTCATACAAGTTTAATAATAACCTATGATTTTCTTCCAAGGCCCAATCAGGTAAATCAGTAAAATGATAAATGCGGCACTATAAAAAAAGTAAAAAGAAAAACAAAACAAATATTGATCAACGTTAAATTGACTTACATCAGTTACATGCTCGTGGACGATGATTATACAAATGAGGGGAAAAAAAAAAAAAACAGAAGGAAGAAGTCAAACTCAATGGCATTGAACGAGGCTTTGTTACCATTACTGTTACTATTGTTATTAGTGTTGGTAAGTGCAGAACTTGCTCTGACGACAAGATCACATAGGAAAGTGAGCGACAAGGGGTGATGAGATTGGCAGAGAGGGACAAGGGAGTAGAATCGGTCAGGTAGAAGCTCCTCCTCATCGGGAATGCATGGCATGCACATTGACTCGGAGTTGCAGAGGAAGCAAGTGGGGTTCTCTCGGAGACGACATGGCTGGCTGGGATTGGGTGTTTGTACTGCTTGATTCCACCCTCGTGTCCATCACCCTGATCCTCGATGGTCTTCGAAAAGATTCTAACGCACCAACCCTTTTGATTTATCACAGGCACTGAAATTTTAATTTCCTAATTTTATCCTAACCTATTCTCCAAGTTTTCCATAACACGTGTCAACCTTTCAATTTTTTAAAATTATTTTATCAATGGCTTTGGATACTTGAAGCATTGATGCTTACCACATTAAAGTGAGCATTGTAGAATTCTTCGATTTTAAAAGTCCGACCCTCGTACGTGCCTCAGATAAAGGCTATTCCGAGGAGTTTTTGGTCAATCTGTCTTTAATGTAAAATTATTTATTAAAATATTATTATTTTAAAATTATATATTAAAATGTTTTTTTTGTTCTACGTGGAAGTGCCATCAACGTTGGTTGGTCTGTCGATTATTCTTACATTTGAGTATCTTATAATTGATTAAATTGGTTTCTATTCGTGCTTAATTGTTATCATTTAGTTAAGTTTTTGATATCAAGTTTAATCAGAACATTATTAAGAAACTTTACTTAAATGTGTTCATTAGCGCTCATAATTGAATTATGTCTTTCAAAAAATCTTTGAATGATGGAGTCCATTAGCCTCAAACTAGGCCTACTATCCACTTGAAAAAAGAGCTAAGAATTCAAGGAGATCAATATCATCTCTTGAAGCAATGAAAGAAAAGTCTTTGTAAAGAATCCAGATTGAAAATGAAGGAATCAAATGACAGGGCCCATGTCCCTTGACAGGGGGTGGGCTATGTCATTCTCTGGAATCTCAATTAGACCAATTCTGGCCCATGAACATGTGACACGGCCCGTGTCATCTAACAGGGGGTGAGCCGTATTCTTCTCTGACTTGCAATTTTGTGAAAATCTGTTGACAGACTCAGACAGGGGGTGGGCCGTGTCATTTGACACGGCTCGTGTTGTCGCATCAGAAGGCAAATTTTGGGCTTTCACGAGAAGCTAGGTCAAGAGACCTATAAATAAGAGTGGTTAGACTCTTAGGAAAGGAGTTCTGGCCTGGAGGCAGCTTAGAAACAGTTAGGAAATGGAGAGAGGAGGGTTGGATCGAAGATTGGAGTCTCGGGTTCGAGCAATCGGAGATCTATCATCCTCAATCCTTGGAAATTCGTTTGATATTTAGTTTTTCTTTTACAATTTCATTTCATATGATGTTTCTTTTCTATTTTTCGTTTGATCTTGTATTTGCCATGTGTGACTAAGTTTCTCTTGGTTAAGGGAAGATGAAACCTTAGTTTTGATTATGTGAATCCTTCGTATTCCTTTATATTCAATACAGTTATGTTCTTATTCATATGTTTCTGTTCTTAATTAGGTATAAAGATTTTTATACTCTTTGCTATTTTTACAAGTGATAAAATTAGGATTGCTATGCGCGGTTGCAGTGGTATGATTAGTGAGACATATAATCTAAGTAATTCAATTTCGGTGTGTAATTGAACCTTAGTGTGATTGGTTTTCTAAATCTTAATGCTGTCATTAGGAGGATATAAGAGCGGTTGCTTTATAGTTAACTAGTGATTAGGGATTAATTTGAGCAGTTGCTAAATTAACCAAAACTTAATGAAAACGGAGAATTAATCTCACAATCACATAAGAACATAATTGATCATGTTGATATAAAGGATATGTAGGTTAGCATTATCATATAAATCTAGTGGTAGATTCCATCTCTTAACCAATGTCTTTAAATTGGTAAATTAAATCGTGTTTATTACTGTTGCTTTAGATTCAATTTCTGTTATTAGTTTAATAAACAAAATCCCCTTTTTATTATTTATTATTTATTATTTATCGAGTTTAAATTTGGAATCAATTAATAATATCAATTGAATTGGTTCTCTGTGGATCGACCCTTGCTAACTACAATTGGTTGCAAGGTTTTTATATTTTTTGTGGGACTTGGCAACTGATTTTGTTCTTAATTTTAAATCACAATTTGTACCACACCAAATTTTGGCGCCGTTGCTAGGGAACCAATTTTTCAATTGCGCTATTAATTTGTTTCCTATTTTCACTCTATTTTTGTTTGGTTTTTTTATTTTTAATTCATTGTTTATGACTGTTTTGTAGGTGTTGATGTCCATTGATCATGGTTCAACAGTTAATGGACAATGGGAAAGCACTAGTACATACTTGTGGAATTTGTACTTCACCTGGACATCTCACTGATTGTGTCCCACTCTCCAAGTGGACATAAATGAGGAGGCAGAGGCAGTAAGGAGATATTCTGAACCTTCCAACAACTACAACTCCTACTCCAATACATATTATCTAGGGTGATGGGATCATCCTAACTTAAGTTATGGACAACAATAAGTTCAAGCTCCTAGGCAACCTGAGCCTTCACTAGAGGAGCTAATGAGACAAATGACCAAAATTGATATCTAGTTTCAACAAGAAACAAATGCCATATGCAACGACCTGCAAAACTCTTTGGGGCAGTTAGCCACAGAATTCAGCAAGGTGCAGAGCCTAATTTCTGGAATACTTCCCTCATAACCAGAAGAAAATGTGAAGGAAGATGCTAGTGTTGTTACACTGCGAAGTGGGAAGACATTAGATGAACCCACCTCCCCTCCACAAGCCACTAAAGAGAAAGAACTAGAGCCTAAAGAGGTAAATGGGGAAGGGAAAAACTTTATGGCCCCTAAAGTAAGTATTCTTGAACCTTTTCTTAATGTAGTGGAAGAGCAATATGATGAGTTGTGTGATGAATTCTTAATTTTATTGGTTTCAATAATTCTATTAATTGCCACTCATGTACTGATTATAATGGTGATATGATATGTACTAGTTGTGATGAGATTTCTGTATACTTGAAAGTTGATGATTCCATTTACGCAGCAGCTAATGGTATTGAAGGATCTATCAACAATGTTCTTGACGCAGTTGCAGACTCTAAGACCCAAAGGGAGGTGGAATTGCAAGCTACTGAAGAATTTTCATAGGGGGAAGAAGTGCACAGGATGACAATCACTATTGTGGATTTTGTTTTTGGACCTTGGTTTAACCTAAACAATGACAGCGAAATTGTTAAATTACACATATTACATCCTAGTGGTGAAGCCAAGGAAATTAAGGAAGGCCAATGGGACCCTGGTGGAAGCCCTCATGCTTTAAGCTCAACTTGGTCATTACACTTCAACCAATGGGACCCCAGTGAAAGCTATCATGCTGTTTCAACCATAACTTGGTCATTACGTTTCAGCCAGTGGGATCCTGATGGAGTCTTTTCACCTACCTCACTTGATAAGGTCAATGGACACCGTTTCAAGCCTTCCCATGAGCTTTCAGAAAGTGTGGAAGTGGAAGTGATGACATTTTACCATCCACATTATAAAGATCACTTAGGAATGTCCCATTGTCGGGCTGAGGAGAATAAACTAAGCACTTAATGGGAGGCAACCCATCATCAAGAAAATCAGATTTGCTTTCTTTTTCTCTCTTATTTTATGTTTCTTTATTGTTTTCTTGCTGAGTTTCTTAAGTTAAGTAAACCTTGGTGTGTTTCTTGCATGGTTACCCATGTCTCCAACAAAGTGAAGTCCCAATTTCTCCCTCTCTTGTGCCATCCATTTGCACAACCCTCACTTATGTTTTGAATCTTATTGTTGATATTTTGGCATTGTATTGGATCTTATTTTGGACATGAATGATAATTACTGGTCAGGGATTCAATGTTCTTCTTAATGTCTTTGAATATGCATGGTTAGTTTACTTGCGTTATTTTCTCTAATGTGTGTATGCCTTGACATTAGGGACAATGTCTGCTTTAAGTGTGGGAGGAGTAATGATCATGTTGAATTTATGATGCATGCCTCTCCAATAGGTTTTAGAGTGATTTGAATGGTGAGTAAAAGATCCATTTAAAATAATAATAATTTGAAGGAGTAGATTTGCTTGCTTTTAAATCTGTCAGGTGAGGTCTTGAAAAATTAAAGGGTTAATTTGAATATGATAAATTGAGACCTAGTGAGATTTTGGGCCTTGATGTGAATGGCTAATTTTAGGCCATTTTGGTTCTTTGTTATGTGATTCCACTCTTGATTATGTGTTTTGTAGAACTTGTCTTGACTCTCTTTTAAGCTGCAAATGACTATTGCACACATTTGAAATGATAAAGGCATTTCTTTCAAATAGCTATTGGCCAAAAAGCCGTCCTTGCATTTTATCCATTGTTTACCCCCTTTGAGCCTAATTAACTTTTTCTTCATTTATAACTCAATACAAGCCTAAAAGCGAAAAATTATTATGCTACCCTACCTTAGGGAGTAGAAAAGCTTAATGATTATGTTGGGGATTAGTTTTTGAATAAGTGTGGGGGTATTTAACAATATTTTTGCCTAGCTATATATGCATATAAAAATATATATTGACAAAACAAAAAGATGCTTGGATGTGATAAAAAAAGGAGCTCAAAAATGAGAAAGAAAGAAATGAAGAAAAGGAAAAATTTGACTGCTGTATGGAGAAAGGCAAGAAAAAGGAAAGATGAAAAAAAAATTGAGGTTGAAGAAAGAGTGCTTGGGTGACTTTTAGTGTAATGATTGAATATATTCTCATTTGCTTTTCTAATTCCTAGGTTCTAGCATTGTTTATCCTTGTTGTATCCTACCTTGACCTTGACTCTATTACAACCTGATTGAAGACTTTTTGATCTTTGTGTGCATGTGACCTAAGGGGTAGAGAAGTAGAGGCTTTACAAGCCTATGGTAGAGCATGTTTTCATGAGTTGGTTGAGAGTAAACACAAGCCTGAAATACTTGAGTGAAAAGCATATCAGTAAGGATTTATCATACTGATTTGACTCAGATATTTGATTGATTTTACTTGCCGATTGGGATTGTCAAGAGAGGAAATTCGTGATTGCTTAAAATCTTTGAAGAAATTAAAGCATATCGGTCTTTGCTCATTATTCTGCACTTTCATGGCTTATTGGGAAACTATGTTTAATTGTATATTTTTTCCCAGGAGTGCAAAAGGCTAAGTATGGGGGTATTTGATCTATCGATTATTCCTATGTAACGCCTCTTTTTGGGAGGGAACGTCACATTGTCATTTACAATGCGAAAAATAAAATTATAAGTTAAGACCCGGTTCTTTGTATAAAGATAAATTTACTTAGTTATAATCGTGTAATTAAATTAGCGAGTATTTTTTTTGTTATAATTAATAAAAATAGTGATAAGACATAATTGTAATGAAGAGTAAAATAGAAATAAAGCATACATCAAACCAACATACATGTACAATGATATATCATTATATTAAACTTGTTTGATTACAACGCCTGAATATACAAAATGTAAAATTATACATATATGCCCCAAGAGATCATAAATATATAGCCTACCAAAATAATAACAAATCAGGCCCCCAAAATAAACACTGATAACCATCAGTAGCTATCGACAATATCAATCCCTAAGAGGAGAAGGCACCGTGTCAGGATCCTCTTCGGGATCCTCCTCAGGATCTTCCTCATTCGAGGAAACCTTCATAGGAGCCACCGAGTTACGGGCCGGGGCTCGAGCAGTGGAAACAAAAGAATCCTCCTATGGGGTGTAATAACGATCACCCCACATCTCCCTGATGGGCAAGTAAAACTCTAAACGTAGACTGACACTGTAAGTGAAGATGGGCGGATCATGACGCCCCCATGACAGCGAAATCGACACGTCCCCCTTGTAGATACAGCGATTGGAATTTAGGTTGATGTGCCAGTAGTCTAGCCCTCCGAGGAAGGTCAAACGCATATAACCTAAAAATTCATGTGGGTGTGCCGCCATGATCCAACAACAGGTGCTAGTCGCGGTTGGGCCAGAAACCGAGAATTCGTGAGCTTTACCCTCCTTGCCGACGTCTTCGATGAAACATATTTATAAATAGGCAGAAATAATGGAAACACAGGAAAAAGGTAAGACATCCTACCATCATTACCAATTATGGCAGCAGAGAAACAAAACGACGCAAAGCGCCCATATAACATTTCAAAAATAATAACAATAAGCCTTAAATAACAGCAGTTAAACAATTAAGCAGTTCCAGGCAATTATACATCAGTAAAGTAGCAGTTCCAATATATCATAAGAATTAAATGCCAGATAATACATAGACTCACTATGTATATGCATACAACACCAAAATCCTACTCCATGGAGCTAGACACAAACAGTCGGAGAGAAAGATCAGGAGACATGTCTGCAACTCGGCTGCCGCGGCCAAAGTGCCATAACTCATCAGTTTATCCACGTGCACATCAAGGCATTGTACAGACATTCTACACTAGATCATGATATAGGACAGTGTCTCGGTTCGGATCATCGGTGCGTTTGCATCGGTCTGCCCCACGGACAGAAGAGCTACCAACTGCCCATTGCGAGGTACCCGTACCCTGACGTCCCCAAGGTCAACAATATGACCTACATTAGTCTACTCGCACCCGCACTAAGGTGTGTTCAATCTCCTAGGCAACATAGCCTTAACAACAGTCCAACGGACATTCATAGTGCATGACAACTCAATGCATAATCATGTATGTTTATCATTTCATACTTTCCCACAATATGCCACAATTGGCCAAAGTAAGCATCATAATATTCTTGGTCCCACACATGGACTCACATTAAATAGTCTAAGGCCTTCTAATGATACATTACATTTTTGGTACATTATGGAATTGTTTAGTGTTCTCATTTACACTCATATTCTTACTTTAATTGAAAATCATTCTAAGTCTTTTAGGTAAAGTTCCATCCTTGGTTCTTTCCATTTTATGAAATCTTAAATAATTCCTAATTGTCCAAATTAATTAAGTTCCACTTCAATGTGATGTCTCTTATGAAATTCTTTTCATAATTAGGTTCCTTACTTTAAACTTAGTCTTATTCACTTAAAGAATTATTTCTAAGTCTTACCAAGTCTCACACATCCTTACTTGTTCTTAAAGTCCAAATAATTCCCTTAGGTTACCAAATTTATTTCCTTCCATTACATAATCCTCTTATTTATTTACTTGATTAATTAAATGTCATAGTTGTATGAAGTTACATGATTAGGCCATTATTAACCCTAGAGGCCGTGAGCATCACTAAGTCTTAGGATTCCAAATTTTCATTCTATTAATTACATATTGTCCACTTAATTAGCTATGTCTTCTACTTATTATAAATTTTCACCAAGAACCCTAATTTTTGGGCCCTAAAACCGTGAGCCTCATGGAAGATGACAAAGTCATTTTTGCTTCCATTCAAGATTCCAGTTCATCCAAATACATACATATATATACTCAATCAATCAAATAACTTAAACAAATTAAAAACAATATGTAATCATACAAATCATACAAACAAAGAGAGTAACCCTACTATGGTTTCTCACAACCAATCACAACACAAGGTTCCTTACTACTAATAGAGGTTGAGGAGGAGTATCTTCCTCTTACCAAAGAGAAGAAAACAAGCAATGGAACTCCTTTGAAGCTCCTTGCAATTTTCGGATTTACACCTCTAAGAACCCTAAAAATTACAACTTCATTAAATTAACAAGAGGACTTGAAAAAGAATGGATCAATGGTCATAAAGAAGACCTTGAACATGAAAATGAAGAGAAAAGGGTGAGGAACCAAGAACGTTACCCAAAAGCTTGAAGCTTGAAGTTTGAAGAAGAAGATGGAGAAGATGAAACCTTTTCAAGAAATCACCAACTAGAGATGTGTTTAGAATGTAAAGGAGATTTAAAAAATGTGTTTAGATGAAATTTTTGTGATGGTTGAGGCTTGAGAGAGGGGCTAGCCGTGAGGTGTTCTAGAGAGAAGGAGGAGAACCAAAAAATGAAAGGAAGATGAAGGTAGAGAGAGAAGTGAATAGAAAAGTGAAAGATGCTTTTAGGTTTTCTTTTGGATTTAGATAGATTGAATAATTAAATGAAGCACAAATTTGGCTCCCAAATTATGCAGTTGTTGCTGTGTGAGGGGAGGGAGGAGAGAGAGAAAATGAAGCTTCTTTGAGAAGCTTGTGTGCATTTTCAATAAAGGAGATGTGATTAGACATAAAGGAGATTGCCTTTAGATAAGATAATGTGATTTAATAGTTAAAATAATAAGGTAATTAGGATTTTACTACAAGCTATTACCCAATAGATAATTGTTACAGTGGACAAAGTCAGTATTAATTATCCGATGAATAATAGAGCGTACCGCAAAATTTTAATTAACAGTACGTACAAAGATTTTATTTATCAGATAAAACTTCAAAAAATGTAAACCTCGTAAATTATGCCCGACCTCGGGTTTAGTAAAATCCCCCGTTGACATATCCACAGTTCAAGGTTTATCAGCCTCAGGAAAAATATTTTATTATCCCGGCTCCGCTCAGTGCGTACGTAAAACGAAGAATATACTATAATATTCGACGTTTCTAGAAAAATCTAGAAAAATTCTCAAAAATCACAAATATTAAAAAATAACTATTCATCATAAAACAAACAATTTTCGGGATGTTTCAATGACTTTCTGACTCGGTTACACACGTAAAATGAAAAATATATTAAAATATTTGACATTTTCGAAAAATTCTAGAAAAATTTTTAAAAATCATAAATATTATAAAATGATTATCTATGATGAAATAAATAATTTTCGGGGTGTTACATCCTACACTTGAGTGTCTTATAATTGATTAAATTAGTTTCCATTCGTGTTTAATTATTATTATTTAGCTAAGTTTCTGATATCAAGCTTAATCAGAACATTATTGCGAAACTTTGCCTAAATGTGTTTATTAGCGCTCATAATTGAATTATGTCTTTTAGGAGATCTATGAGTGATGGAGTCCATTAGCCTCAAACTAGGCCTACTATCCACTTGAAGAAAGAGCTAAGGATTCAAGGAGATCAATATCACTTCTTGAAGCAATGAAAGAAAAGTATTTGTAAAGAATCTAAGCTAAAATGAAGGAATCAAATGATAGGGCCCATGTCCCCTGACAGGGGGTGGGCCGTGTCCTTATCTGGAATCTTAATTGGACCAATTCTAGCCCATGAACATGTGACACGGCCCGTGTCATTTGACAGGGGGTGGGTTGTGTCCTTCTCTGACTTGCAATTCTATGAAAATCTGTTGATAGACTCAGACAAGGGGTGGGCCGTGTCAAATGACACGGCCCATGTTGTCACATCAGAAGGCAAATTTTGGGCTTTCATGAGAAGCTAGGTCAAGAGACCTATAAATAAGAGTGCTTAGACTCTTAGGAAAGGAGTTCTGGCCTGGAGGCATCTCAGAAACAGTTAGGAAACAGAAAGAGGAGGGTTGGATCGAAGATTGGAGTCTCGGGTTCGAGCAATCGGAGATCTATCATCCTCAATCCTTGGAAATTCGTTTGATATTTAGTTTTCTTCAACAATTTCATTTCATATGATGTTTCTTTTCTGTTTTTCGTTTGATCTTGTATTTGCCATGTGTGGCTAAGTTTCTCTTAGTTAAGGGAAGATGAAACCCTAGTTTTGATTATGTGAATCCTTCGTATTCCTTTATATTCAATACAGTTATGTTCTTATTCATATATTTCTGTTCTTAATTAGGTATAAAGGTTTTTATACTCTTTGCTATTTTTAAAAGTGGTAAAACTAAGATTGCTATGCACGATTGCGGTGGTATGATTAGTGAGACATATGATCTAAGTAATTCAATTCCGGTGTGTAATTGGACCTTAGTGTGATTGGTTTTCTAAATCTTAATGCTGTCATTAGGAGGATATAAGAGCAGTTTCTTTATAGCTAACTGTGATTAGGGATTAATTTGAGCGATTGCTAAATTAACTAAAACTTAAGGAAAATAAAGAATTAATCTCACAATCACGTAAGAACATAATTGATCATGTTGATATAAATGATATGTAGGTTAACATTATCATATAAATCTAGTGGTAGATTCCATCTCTTAACTAATGTCTTTAAATTGGTAAATCAAATCGTGTTTATTGCTGTTGCTTTAGATTCAATTTCTGTTATTAGTTTAATAAACAAAATCTCCTTTTTATTGTTTATTGTTTATCAGAGTTTAAATTTGAAATCGATTAATAGTGTCAATTGAATTGGTTCTCTGTGGATCGACCCTTGTTAACTACATCTGGTTGTAAGGTTTTTATATTTTTTGTGGGACTTGGCAACTGATTTTGTTCTTATTTTTAAATCACAATCTGTACCACACCATTGGTGCTATTTTTTTGAAACAAAAAATAATAATAAATGTCGCACTGCATGTTTTCTTTTCACGTAATAGTGCCAGACGTGTTGAAATTATAAACGTAGTAATGCCTAATGCGTTAAGTATGTCACTTACATTTTTTAAAAATGTAAGTATAAATAGAATTATTCTTTTAGTATTTTATCGAATTCAATTGCTTTATTGAAAATTTTATTTTTTACAACATAAAATTTTTTAGTCATACAATAAAAAAAATATTTTATAATTTACTTATAGCCTGCGACTAAGTTAAAAAAAAGTGTAAACAAATATAAGTATGTCAAAATAACGTAAGATAAATTTGTGATCACTCAAAACCATGTCATGACTGGTTCATGGGTTATAATATCAGCCTAGCAAGCCAATCAAAATCAACTAACCTTAATAGTTCAAACATTCTGATTCTATGAGAAATTTGACAAAGTTTTTCCTAAAAGTTGGACGTTCCCAAAAGTACTTCATCCTATTTAATGAAACATATTCATATATATTTAGATTTTCAAATCAACAAAGCATCTATATGATGCATAATAGAAACAATTGTACATATACATACAGTCATCCTAGATTAAGCAAATGTAAATGTAATAAAAGGTATATAATTTAATCCAAGTGTAATGACCATATCAATGAGAAGAGTCAGAGTCAGAATGTGGTGGTTTGTGAGAGGGATCAGAAGAAGGTCCTAGTTGTGATGAATTTGGATATGGTGGGTATGGAAATGATAGTGTAAGAGTAAAGGTTAAAGGATTTTGTGGGTAAGTGTAAGTAGGTGGTGGATATCCTGTAGATGGCAGGTAACCTATAGGTGGTGGGTAACCTAAATACGGTGGGTAAGATGTAAGAGGTGGTTGAAATGGTGGGTAAGTAGCAGTAGCAGTAGTGCTTGGGGGTTGAATCCTAAGCGCACTTGAAGAATCAGAGTCCTCTGAATATCGAAGTTGTGTCTGAGTATTCGCTAACTCTGTCCTTCTTCTACCGCACGTCATTTGTTCTTCAAATTGCTCGGGTGGCCTTGGAATGTCATCTGCAGGAGGAGTTGGACGAAGTTATGCCATTGTAATGTCATCATGCTCCTTTAATGAAGATAAGATCTGTTTGGCAGATTCTTGAAGGCTAACTATACTAAATCCTGAATTCGGGTTCGTAACCCAAGCATATAAATTCTTTGCAATGTCAATCTAAGAAACATATATAACATATGTCATCATCAATACAAAATACATTTGGTATGGAGCAGAACATATTGCTAAATAACTTTCCACGTTTCTCAATGGATGCACTAGTACGAGAAATCTAGTGTATGGTATTTATGGTGGCGTGTGTGGATAATGTCAATGCGCGTGACGTTATTACATGGATAACGCCAACGCATGTGGCATTATTACGTAAATAACACCAATGTGTTTGACGTTATTACGTGGATAACGCTAACCTTTACAGCGTTTCCACATAAATAACGTCAATCATATTGACGTAATTACGTGGAAAACATCATGCACTTTGGCACTATTTACATGGATAAAAAAAATAAAAAATGTTACATTGAATAAAAGAATAACATTTTAATATATAATTTCAAAAAATAATATTTTAATAAATAATTTTGCCATTAAAACAATTTTGTCAAAAACCCCTATTTCAAGGTTGTGAACTACTTCCCAAAATAATTGACTTCTAAGCAATTAGTCAGTTTTGAACTTTTTTTCATTTTTTTTATATACCTATACTGTGTTTGTCTTTATTTCCTAGGGCTTGGGAAAAGAAAAAATATCATCTTACATCACTTTTTTAACACCATTTTTAACACCTGATTAATGATGTACAAATTCATAGTTAATCACATATATTGATTGGTCAATGAGTAAATTTATAATTTAGGAGTTGAAGTTTGAATTTATTCATTAACCAACCAATACACATGATTAACTACGAATTTGTACATCATTAACCAGATATTGAAAGTGGTGTTAAAAAATGATGTAAGAACATATGGGTTGTTGGGAAAAATTGAGTTAGGCAAACCATATCACTTATATATATATATATATATATATATGTATGTATGTATATATAAAACTAATAAAACTTACACAAACTATGTATACTTGTATTCTTCATATACTCCCATATAAGTTATTAAATAATACCTTACTTTAGCTGTACATTTTTATTTTTTTTATGGTTCAAATTATACACATATCTTATATAATTTATGCAAGCATATTTTTCTTACATATATTATTTCTTATGATGGTGAAAAGATTAATTGAAGATCTCATATAACTTTTCGAAAATTGGTTTAACTTTTAAAAAACTTGAAAATGTTTTATTTTATTTTATTTTATGTTGAATTATCTTATTTTATACTTAAAAAAGCTTTTCAAGAGACCTTTGACTGCTTGAGAAAAGAGTGAGAACCTTATTTCCAAACAAAAGGTCGTGGAGCTCGGGTAGAGATGAACGTGGACACTGAAGCTGGGGAAGAAACCAAGAAGTGTTTCCTAGTTCTTTATCATCAGCACTGACTGTTGGGTAGCATCGTTGGGACTAATGATCATTCTTAGTTGGAACTGTTGCCGGCTTGGAAACCCACAAGCAGTTTGAGCTTTGAAGAAACTTCTGCCTCAAGAAGTTTCCCACCTTGTCTTCTTTATGGAAAAATGCAAAAAAGCAGTTGTGATGCGAAGAATGAGGAATTTGGGTGGATTTGAGAATGTCCTTCTTGTTGATTGTAGAGTTAATGAAAGAGATAGAGTAGGTCGTTTGGCTTTCCTATGAGGTATGGGGTGGAGGTACAACCAATTTCTATGTCCAGCAATCACATGGATATCAGAATTAAATGTCCTAAGGTGAATGAAGAGTGGAGGGATACTGGATCCACGGATGGCCAGAAAGGGAGCACAAACACCTTACTTGTGGCTTGCTGAAGGATCTTAAAAGCCAAGTTTCTTTTCCTTGGCTTTGTTTTGGAGAATTTAACCAAATTCACACTCGAGAAGATAAAGATATGGGAACCTCTAGGGAACTTTGCCTTGTTGATGAATTCAGAAAAGGAATCCACGAGTGAGTTCTTGGACTTGGGTGTTTTTTTGCTGGCGATACACATGGTCAAATTGATGGCAGGAAGATAGCCTAGCCAAAGCTAGATTAGACCATGCTTTTGCAAATCCTCAATGGCGTGAGATATTTCAATCTGTATTGGTTGAGCACTGGCCATGTATCAATCTGATCACACTCCAATCACAATTTTCTTTGGGGCCTTTAGCCCGAAACAGAAGAGGAGATCTAGACCATTTAGATTTAGAGAACTCTGGTTACAATAGAAAGCCTGCTCTGCAATCATTTGCGATTCATGGGCAACTAGTGGCTTAACTGCTCATGAGAAATACAGTGGTTCGGGTAGCG
Source organism: Ormosia semicastrata (assembly GCA_029884595.1). NCBI lineage: Eukaryota > Viridiplantae > Streptophyta > Magnoliopsida > Fabales > Fabaceae > Ormosia > Ormosia semicastrata. The sequence continues at coordinate 9,325,974 of JAQQTO010000028.1, read as the reverse complement.
ATATTTTTGGTGATCTTCCAAGAAAAACTTGTGAAATGCAGAAGCAACTAAAGTTTGTCCAATCTGCACCGCATACTAAGGAGAACTAGGGGAGGGAAAATGAAATTACAAGGGATCTTGATAATTTTCTAGCAAAAGAAGAGGTTGGTTAGTATCAGAGGTCTCGGGCTAATTTGGCTTTGCATGGTGATAGAAATACCAATTTTTTTCCATAGAAAGGATTCTCAAAGATATAGCAAGGGTTATTACTAATTTTTACAACGATCTTTTTAAATCCACACAACCAGTTGATATTGAGGATGTTACATAGATGGTTCAGGGAAGGATGATAGCACCATTGGCAGACATTTTGGGTAAGGATTTCTCTGGAATTGAGGTATATGTGGCTGTCTCAATCGTATCCAATGAAGGCCCCTGGTCCAGATGGAATGCCTACGCTTTTCTACCATAAATTATGGCATATTGTGGAGCACGAGGTAATTGATGTTGTTTTAAATATTCTTGATCATGATGGTGATCAGAGTTGTTTTAATCACACTTACATATGTCTCATCCAAAGATTAACAAACCTAGGCATACTAAGGATTTTAGATTTATGCAACGTGATTTTTAAACTTGTTATTAAGGCTGTTACAAATAGATTGAAAATTATTTTTCCTCATATCATTGGGGAAAACTAGAGTGCTTTTGTGCTAGGAAGATTAATTACCAATAATACTCTCATTGGCTATGACATTTTTCATTTTACAAGAAAGAAGCAGGGAAGGCGAGGGTATATAGAATTGAAACTTGATATGACTAATGTCTATGATAGGGTGGACTGGAATATTTTACAGCTAGTTATGTATCAGATGGGATTCCTTGAGAAAACGGTTAAGCTCATTATGCGATGTGTTATTACTGTATCTTTTTCTTTGCTTGTGAATAGGGTGCCAAGGGAGACTTTCTATCCTAAGCGAGGTATTAGGCAAGGGGTTCCCCTTTCACCTTATTTATTTATTCTTTGTGTTGAAGTATTATCTACATTAATTACTACATAACGGGTGAAAAGGAATTTACATGGTATTAAAATTGCACAGAGGACCCTTGAAATTTTGCATTTACTATTTGCAAATGATAGTATTGTTTTCATTAGAGCTTTGCAGCTTAAAATTTGTCAAGTCTGTTCCTGATGTGTATCAACAGAAATCTGGTCAACGCATAAATTCGGATAAATCTGAACTCTCTTTAGCCGAAATGTACAGCAGGATAGGACACAAATCATCTAAGATGAATTGGAAATTAAGGCAGTAGAGAGTTACTCTAAATATCTTGGCCTTCCGACGATGGTTGGCAAATCCATGAAACAAGTGTTTGAATTTGTACAAGACGTTTGGAAGAGACTAAAGAGATGGAAAGAAAAACATTTACTCAGGTTGGGACAGAACTCTTGATCAAATTTGTGGTGTAGGCTATCCCCCCTTACACTATGTGGTGTTTTCTGCTTCCCATATCGGTTTGTGACCAAATTGAAGCAATAATCAGTCAATTTTGGTGGGCAAGTAAAGACCATGATAAGGAAATACACTAGGTGGAATGGGAGTCTTTATGTTAGCCAAAATAAAACGATGGGGGAACGTGATTTCGTAGTTTTCATTCTTTTAGTTTGGCTTTTCCTCGTAAGCAAATCTGTAGAATTGTGCAAGCAACAAACTCTCTTATTGCTTGTGTTTTAGGTAGTAAGTTTTTCCCTTCAACATATGTGCTCAACACTAAACTCTCACCAAACTCGAGTTAGTAATTGGAATGCGAAACCGGTGATCGACAAGGGCTGTTTTTGGCGAGTTGGAGATGGGAATTCAGAGCCGATTTTGAAGGATGGGTGGCTGGCAAATCAGAATGCTCATAAGCTATGGAGTACAATCTAAGTTTTGAATGAGAATGCAACTGTTTCTGAGCTGATTGATGAGGTAAACAAGTCCTGGGATTTTCAACTTATTTAGTCTATGTTCATACCTTTTAAAGCTACACAAGTGTTATCTCTTCGTTTACCCCTTTTTCCAAAGTCTGATCAACTAGTGTGGGGGGAGCACAGAGATGGAATGTTTACGGTTAAGACACTATATCAACTGGCTAGGTTAATGGATAATGAAGGTGCTAGCAGCAGTGGCTCAAGTGCTGATATGTGCAAGACATGGTATAAGCTTTGGGGGTGTAATTAACATGGCTCAACGTACAAAGCTCTTTGCATGGAGGGGTTAAAATTGTCTCCCGACAAGAGCTTAACTTTGCATTAAAGGGGTACAATGTCCACATTTCTGCCCTTGGTGTTGTTATTAAGAAGAAACACTAGAACACAAATTGAGAGACTGCCCTTGGGTCAAATCACTATGGTTTCAATCTTCTTGTGGGGTGTGGGTGGATGCCAATGCTTCGGGTCCCATTATTCAGTGGCTTCAGCAAGTGTTTCTACATTGGCTAGATGACGCTATTAAGTGTTTTTTGTCCATACTTCACGGGACTTGGCTTGCAAGGAATAAACTCTACTTTGAAGAATTACACACCCCAGCAGAGTTGGTGCTGGCTAGAGCTAGGGTTGTAATCGGTTGGTTTGATTTAGTTTTTGAAAAAAAATAAATTTGAATTAATTAAAATCAATTAGTTCAGTTTGATTTGATTTTTGTATTTTTTGATAGTCAAATTTAAATCAAATCGAATTAATATCGTACTGATTGATTTGATTCGGGTGATCGGGTTGACCATTATTTTTTACACAAAAATTAGTTAAATAATTAGCTTTTCATATAAAAAAATACATAATAAACTTATGAAAAAAATTTTAAAAATAGAATCAAACTTATTTATCTCAATAAACATACTACAAAGTACAACAAATAGACAAAGTCTAAACAAACAAACATAATTAAAAGATACATAATAATGGATACCAATACAAAGACAAGTGCACAATATCACTCATACTTAGTCCAAACATAATTAAAGTCAATCCAAATCAATCTAAACTCAATTCATCCAACATTAAAAACTCATGATTCATCAAATTCAATTATATATATATATATATATATATATATATATATATATATATATATATATATTTGGTTTGATTCAATTCTCGAATTTGAAATTTTAAATATGAGAATTGAACTAATTAAGCTTTAATCGATTTGGATTTTACACAAATCAATCAATATACCCAAACCAAACTGAACCAATTAAATTGGTTCAGTTCAGATTGGTCGGGTTATCAGAACCAATTTACACCCCTAGGTAGAGCTACCCAAAGTTGGCATGAATACAAGTTTTGATTAAAAATAATAATAATTTGAAGTAAATAGAATTTTGATGGTTATGTAACCTTTGATGTGGTAGTTATTGTGAGTTATGAAAGTTATGAGAGTTATTCTGAGTAATGAAGAATTATGGTGTATCATTAGGGAAAATTATTTCATTAGAGTTATGTAGTTATAGGATGATTTATTTCATATGTTAAAAGAAAAATTACTATTATTAATTAGAGAAAGTTATAGAATGTGTAAGGTCTCTTTCACTTCTATAAGTATCCTATGTACTTTGGAGTTTGTTACAAGAAGAAATAAAAAAATTACAAAGTATCTTTTCTATTATTCTTCTACTCTAACAAAGTGGTATAAGAGCTAGTGAGATTTGAGTGATGGAAAATAATCAAATGGTTCTATTTCAATTCCCTCGTCTTATAAAAGATAACTATGAAACTTGATCTCGTTGCACGAAGGCATTACTTGGATCACAAGATGCTTGGGAGATTGTAGAGTGTGGCTATACTAAGCCACAAAATGAGGTCACTTTGTCTCAAAATGAGAATGAAGCATTGACAAAGTCATAGAGAAAGGGCCAACAAGCATTGTCCCTCATTTATCAAGGTTTGGATGATTTAATGCTTGAGAAGGTGAGCAATGTGTTCACCGCAAAAGAAGCTTGGGGAATTTTACAAAATTCTCTTAAAGGTGCAGACAAAGTGAAGAAGGTGCGACTTCTAATTTTACGACGTGAGTTTGAAGCTTTGCACATAACGGAATCCAAAACTCTTTTAGATTATAGCTCAAAGGTGTTGGCCAATGTTAATCAAATGAAATGGTATGATGAAAACATTGAAGATGATAGTGTGAAAGATAAGATCCTTTGCTCTTTGACTTCAAAGTTTGATTATGTGACTTGTGTTTTTGAGAATTCAAATGATTTAGACACCATGACCATTGATGAGTTGCTTGGGGCTATACTAGTCGAAGAAGAAAAATTGTTAAAAGGGCAAAATGAGCCTTTGGAGCAAGTCCTCAAAGCCAAGGTTTCATTGCAAGATGATGGAGGAGACAAGAGTCAAAGAAGACGTGGACATGAACGTGGATGAGGAAGATGGCGTGGTCAAGGCTAAGGTCGAAGAGGAAGAGGCAACCGTGACAATTCCAACAATTAAGAAACAATCCATCATTCAACTAGGAGTCGTGGAAGAGGAGTGTCTAGAGAAAGAGGCAACTATCTTAGAACAAATGAGAGGAGGAATGACAAGTCCAATATTGAATGTTTCAATTGTCATAAATTTGGGCATTATGCTTCGGAATGTTATTATGGTACTAATGATGTTGAATAAAAAGCCTACCTTATTGACAAAGAAGAAGTTGAAGAGCCAACCTTATTGTTATTACTCAAAGATGATGAAAATGATGACAAAAGCTCATGATATCTTGACAAGAGTGCAAACAATCATATGTATGGCTACAAAGAAAAAATTGTGGAGCTTGATGAGAAGGTGAAGGGCGATATTTCATTTAGAAACACCTCAAAAGTCCAAATTCAAGGCAAATGTACCATTTTAAATTCTCTTAAAGATGGTGGGCACAAGTTAGTTACCGATGTTTACTATGTACCCAAATTAAAAAGTAATATTTGAGTTTGAGACAACTAATTGAGAAGGGATATGAAATTCATATGAAAGATTGTTATCTTTAGCTCAGAGATCATAATGCTAACTTGGTTACTAAGGTGTCTATGACAAAAAAAAGAATGTTCATGTTGAATCTCAATATAATTGAAGCAAAGTGTTTAAAGGCCAATGTTGAAGATGAAGGATGGTGTTGGCATATGCGATTTGGTTACTTAAATTTTGAAGTACTCAAAACCTTGGGAGAAAAAAAGATGGTGAAAGGGATGCCCTCAATTAACCATCCCAATCTATTATGTGAAGCATGTCTCCTTGGCAAACATGCAAGAGCAAGCTTTCCAAAGAAGGCAACTACAAGAGCAACCAAACCATTGCAACTTGTTCACATCGATGTATGTGACCCAATCAATCCTTCCTCATTTGGTAAAAATAAATATTTCTTGCTTTTTATTGATGATTACAGTATGAAGACTTGGGTTTAGTTTATAAAGGAAAATCTGAAGTATTTGTAACCTTTAAAAATTTCAAAGCTCTTGTAGAAAAAAGAGAAGTGGTTATATAATCAAATCTCTAAGATTCGATAGATGAGGTGAATTTACATCTAAAGAATTTAATGAATTTTGTGAAAGAAATGAAATTTTCCGCCCTCTAATAGTTCCTAGATCACCACAACAAAATGGTGTAGCAGAGTTTTACCCACAACATGTCTCCGCGAAAAATATTTTTGGATTTTTATTTCTCAAGAAGCCTATGCAAAGGAGATGTTGAAGAAGTTCAACATGTTTGATTGTAACTCTATGAACACACCCATGGATTGTGGAGTTAAATTGTCAAAGTTTGATGATGGAGTGAAAGAAGATCCTACCATTTTCAAAAGCCTTGTAGGAAGCTTAAGATACTTGACTTCGACAAGACTCGACATTCTTTTTGCGATTGGAGTTGTGAGTCGCCACATGGAATCATCTACTTCTACCCACATGAAAGTTATTCGGAGGATTCTTCGTTACCTAAAAGGTACAATTGATTTTGGGCTATTTTATTCATTTTTTAATGATTTCAAGCTTGTGGGATATTGCGATAATGATGTTACGGGAGATGTTGATGATAGAAAGAGTACTACCAGTTTTGTATTCTTTATGGGAGATTGTGTTATTTCATGGAGTTCTAAAAAATAATCCATTGTCACACTTTCAACTTGTGAGTCTGAGTATGTGGTAACAACTTCTTGCACTTGTCATGCTATATGATGTTAGTCATGGCAACCATCACTTAAGAGGAGGGTGACTTGGGTGATTACAAATTTTTAAAACACCATTGAGAAATTATACATTTTGATATTTTCAATCAACACAAGCAGCGGAATAAGTTTAATAAATGTACAACTATTAGAGATTTCTCAATTACCACTTGAGCTATAGGATAAATCAAGCAAATAAGCTAGATATCAAATTCAAATCAAGCAAATATAATTAAAGCACAAATGTAAAGGAGATAGAGTTGAGAGAAGCAAACACAATATTTATCCTAGTTCAGCCACCAACCACTTGTGGCTTACGTTAAGTCCTCAAGTAAATCACCCGAGATTTTTCACTAAACCTTCAAGTTTGAACAAGTTCTTGAAAACCTTTACAACAAATAGCACTCAACACACCTTTGGGATGCCTCACCCTTTGTGTTTGAGCCTCAAAATAGAGATACCTACCCTTTACAACTTTTGAGGGATACCTTACCCTTTTTACAATCAAGGGATACCTCAACCTTTTCTCTAGAGGGATTCCTCACTCTCTTTACAAGAAATCAAAGTGTTTAAGAAAGATAAACTTTCAAAAGAGTGGATATTACAAATTGAAACTTATGGGTATCAAGGAATCACACACTAAAGTTCAAAACAGAGGTTTTAGAGAAATGAGATAAAACACGATTTTAATGCTCAAGAAACTTGTTCAGATTGATTGCTAACATTTCTTTGATGTCCAAATACTTTCATTTATAGCCAAATGCATTTTAGAGCCGTTGGAGATGGTTGGGACATTAAATGCTTTGAATAGAGCAGTTGGGAGATGACTTCTGCTATCCCAGATAACAGGTTATTAGTTTTACCTAACAAGTAATTTGTTTCATCAGAAAACACTATAACACGCAAATAACAGGTTATTTGAAAGCTCTATTAAATTAGGAACATTTGAAAATCAAGAGGGAACGTTCCCAACAAGCAACTAACCTATTATGGACATTCCATAATAGGTTATTCACTTTAAAACCTTTAAAGATGCATTTCTGTCACAACGAATAACCTGTTATGGATTTCAAATAATCAGTTATTGGTTTCAGAAAACTGGTTATTCAAAACATATAATCAGTTATTTAAAACACATAATCAGTTATTGACTTACTAAGGAACAAGATTTCCAAAGGATTATACAACCAAAGTTTCCCAAATCATTTTAAACCTTTCTAAAATCATTTTCCTTAAACTTGATGAGTATTTTCACAAGTATAAAACATGATTTTCTTTTCATCCTTTCTAAAAACATTTTGCTCAAACTTGATCAATATAAAACATGTTAAAAAGCTCCTGACTTAGTGAATAACCTGTTATGGGAAATCCATAATCGATTATTACACTCTGATTTTGAAAACTAACTTTAAATTTCATAACTTCTTCGTTTCTTATCCATTTAAAATAAATGACTATTCATTAGAAAGATCTTTGAGTCTATTTTCATATGAAATAAGTTTCAGAATAAAACTCAAAATATTTTGAAAGATATGATTAAAAGAGTAACCAAAGGTCAGTTTTGTAAAACTTAAACTTGACTATTTTTCATATTGTTGAACTACCACCGTAACTTCCTTTTCAAAACATGTTTGTTAGGCATTTAGGAATGTAAGAAAAATTTGTAAAGATTTTAAAAATATATTTGAGCTTAGTGTGATTCCTTTCTACCTTTACATAAGATCTAAGTCCTATAAGCTAAGCTTGAAAAACTTGGACTTGATCTTGCCATCATCAATTCTAGTCCTTAGGCTTGTTGATGTAATCCAAACTTCTAAAAAAATTATTCTCTTCAAATCTTGTAAATGCTTAGAACATCTTATCATTCTCATTTTTCTTGAGTTGAGCATAATTATGATCTTTTGCTTTCTTGTTGCAATGCTCACTTTTAGTACTTGGATTGTCCTACAAAGTATTGTTTACTTAAAACAAACATAATTAGTCCAAATTCATAATTCAATATTTTCATATGCATGATTCATAAATGTATAACTATAGCTAGTCTAATATGCATATAAGACTTTCATATACACATCTAAATAAGATATTTATCAATTACTAATAGATATACTCTATGTAGGATGCAACAAAGAACACTTTACACACTTTCATTTAAATAAAGTCAAATCCAATATTAATTCATTATAACTCATATAAAGCATTACTGAATATATTATATAAAGAATGCTACACATATCACATTGCATGATTGTTAAGTGAAATATAACTAGATAAAGTACATAATCATGCATGATCCAATATAATCTATTAAGTACATCTATGTAGCATAAATATCATTCTTTTTGTCTTGTGTTTGTCATCATCAAAACTTAACATATTAAAATATTAGGGCAAACTTATTTCCACCATCTCATTCTTTTTTTATGATGACAAATCACCAGAGAAAAATATGTTGAGTAATATAGAAAAATATATATTCATGTGAGCATATCAAACAATTAAGTACAAGAACATGTTTTTCTTTCCAATTCTCACTCCCTCTATTTGACATCAACAAAAAGACTTAGGATGAAAAGAGAATATTTTCTCCTCCCATATAGATAAAACTCATGTTGCTAAAAAGAGTAGGATCATCAAAACCAAAAACTTCTTCAAGTTAATCAAAACATAACTATCTCTCCCTATTTGATTCTACATATGATTTAGGAATAGAGAGATGGAACAAACATGCTTTCAAGATATAAAAGATTATTCATTCAATGCTTGTTATATTTTGGTATATCAACATTTAGTATATGATAGCAATAAGTTTAAGAAATTATGTCTAACATATAATATCTTGCATACCACATGATAAATAAGTACCGCTTGATGAAAGTTACAAAATCCATATAAGGTCATGGAATTAAGGTTTTCAAATAAAAGATCATACAACTTGCCACATATCAAGCATTTCTCAATGAAAGAATCAAAAGATATGAAGTTTAAGAATGTTTACCTTCTTTCATTAATAGAGGGAAAGAGAATAAGAGATGGACTTCGTTGACATGTTGATAGTATTAACAATAAAACATTTCATGTCAAATAAGGATGTAAGCCAATAGATATAAGTAACAATTTAAGAGCTAGGCTTCCCCTCAAAATATGTATATTATCAAAATATAAAATATAATAGTTTAACATAGGCATGCATATATTTATAATAAACAAGAACATGGAAGAAAGATATATAAGAGAAAGAGTTAGTTTGAATAAATTGGAATACACAAAGATTGTTAGAGAGACTTACTCCCTTTTTTTTTTGTAAAAGGTAATTTATATCAGATATGTGCGTAGCTCCCCTTTACTTTTGGAATTCAAGATCCGTTTTAGTTTTACCTTTCTTTTCTCAATCAAAGAACTCAAGATTTTTCTCCCCTTTTTTGTCATGATAAAAAAGATGAGGCAAGATAAAGCATAGAGTTAAAGCAATATGATATTTATTCAAATTCATCATTTGCAAAGCAGTAACAAATTAGCAAGATTTAATATTCAGCAATGCATCCAATATCCTCATTCAAGTTCAACTCTATTTTAGCAAATCAACCACTCAATATTCAACAAGGTAAACATAATGAAGCTCAAAACATATTTTCATTCATTGATCGAAAAGGCTGCCAATTATATTTACCAATTTATTAGAATTATGCCATAGATAAAGAGAATCATAGACATCAAACATTCACCTTGATGAAATATGCTATAGGGATCAAAGTATGTATAGAACTAATATCATCCACCCTATATGCAATGACAAAAATTAGCAAGTTAATATTCAATTAAGCTCTTCATCAATGCTAAACATATTTCTCATGTAAAGAAAATATCTAATCATTTAAGATTAAATTATCAACAAGTATCATATAATTCATAGCATATAGAATATCATAATAGCTTAGGGATAGAGATACTTATTGAGAGAGTGATACTTCTTTAGAATGTTCTTCATTTATTAGTCCTTTGAGTTTGAGCTTTCCTCCATTGAGTATTTCATTTCATTGCACTTGAAGAAAGTCTCTTCATGTCCTTCTTCATCCAACTCTTCTCATTTATTCACATATATTTGACATTTCAATATTTGATGACTATATTTGAAGCACATAGAGACACTTGCAAAGCTAATTTTAAAAGTTCTCTAAAACATAGGTTAACATCAAATATCATTTAAGCTCATTTACAAACATAATTTAGGTTTATATATAATGTAAAACATGTACCACATTATTAACCATGTGATGTTAACTCTATCAAGAATGTATGAAGCACATATGCACTTGAATCCAAAAACATAGTTTAAGTATTTTCAAAGTAAGATTCAAGTTTATCAAGAAAAACTTGATCATCATCAAAATATATATAAACAATTTGGGGCAAACAATGATCATGTAAGGTATGTAATATCAAGTAAGGAATATTAGTATGCACACATGTCAATCAAAAACAAAAAGTTCCTTATTGTAATGCAAGAATTGAAAAACCATGGAACTATAACTTTCAAAACCAATTATGATTTATTTCAAGATATACTTCAATGTAAGAATAATTGAAGTTCAAAGACAAGTTCAAGGCACAAGATGAATCATTTACTACTTGTTTTCAAGATATGAACATATCAAGCAATTTCAAATAAGAAGACATATAACATTTAACTTTTCAATCTCCAAGTAAGTATATAAGACAATTAACATCAAAGAGAAAAGATTAGAACTACTTATGAATATGTGAATTTTCATATTTGAACAAAGAGAATTGGTCACAAGCTCAATAACAAAGATATTGCCATAAAACATGTCATTCCAAGTAAAGCGTGTACGTATCTAACATGTTAACATATGTAAATATACTTTTGTTGAGGGTTAAACGTGTTGCCCTTTTTGCTAACCGCAAGTGCACGGGTCGCACAAGTAATACAGATACAGAGTAAAAGTTCGTTCCCACGAGGATATTACGATATAAAGCTAAATACCAACTAATAGCTTAATCAATTCTAGACAATGACATAAAAATAGGAAAATAATATAAAAACTATCTAATCTACAAAAGCAATAAACCTAAAAGCGGTTAAGTTTCAGGAAATCCTCCTTCACCCCTTACATCTATCAACAACATGTCATTCCCCTCATAAATACAAATGCATTGATTAGGTTAGCTTGAGAATCTTCATTAGTCAAAAGCCTATGTCTAAGTCAATCAACCCTGGTTTCAGTTGCCCAACTCACTAAATTTCCTTGAGAGCCAGCGCAACTTCCACTCATGAACGATCTATTCTCAATCACACACTATACATGGTTAATAGGTATATTTCTATCCTATTAAAGAATCAACTCATCCAAGCCAATTGAACTCGCCGAACATGTATCAACCACACCATATCCATATCAACAAATCCCTATGTCTAGTTCATTTGCTAATATTAGGATCATGCAATTGAGGCCAACCAAGAACAAGCATTAAACACAGATAATGATTGAACCATAATCAAACATCCACACAAATTCAGAGAAGAACACATCATTAATATAAATAAAAGGATCCAAAATATTCCTAAACAAAGCTTAGCTATACAAAAGATAAGGAAGAGAAGAGAGAAAGGGAAAAGAGAGAAAGAAGCTCATTGATTTGTCTCTGAAGCTTGAATCCTCCTTCAATCCTTTGATCCTTGACTCCAATCCACCAGCAATGAAGATCTAGCCAAGCTATCTAACCTAAAACTAACCTAAACTAACTAAACTAATAAAACATAAAAAGAGAAAGATGGCCAAATGGCCAAATCTCAGAAAAACAGAGAGAAAATGGAGAGAGATGGGAGAGGTTAAGAGAAAAACGTGTAAAAATCTATTTATAGGCTCAGCAGCCGCCTTCACGCCACGGCGTCACATATGCGCGCCGCGGCGCACAATGGGTCGGTCTATTTACCGCCGCAACGTTCACTTCATTACGCCGCGGCGCTCATGCCCCGGGTCCAAGTATGACCAGGCTGAAAATCCTCTTTGCGCCGCGGCGTGCTCTGCCTTGCGTCGCGGCGTTGCTTGCTGGAATGCCAATTTGGCTTCCTCTTCATCTTTAAGCTCAACTGCTCCATATTTAACCTTGTTTGGAGCCCCTCCTATCATAGAGAAAACACCAAATCAATAACATATATAAATCTACTCAATCCATAATCATTAAAGCTCAGTTTTGCGCAATAACATATCAGAAAGGCTTAGAATCAGAATATGACAAATATAAACACAAAACCCTCCAAATATGCATTTAAACAAGGACATAGCATTCATTCTAGCATAATGATAGGGCACAAATAACTGCATTCTATGTAGCTATCACACCCCCAAACCTACATTTTGCTAGTCCTCGAGCAAAACAAAATAGAACTAAGTAAATCACTAAAACATTCAAATCAATTTTTTTTCATTCAGTAAATATATTTCAATTTTCTTATTTTCAATCAAAATCAAATACTAGTGTGTACTGACTGCATCAATCTTCAAAAAGTGCAAATGCCTCGTAAACAGTTCCACACATATACAATCCTAAACATGCTAACAAGCCAGAAAACTCTTAATGCAATTCACATTAATCACAAACATGCAAGAAAAAGTTCTTCTAATCAAGTCATACACATTCAGATAAGTTTATAAGCATACATGCATATGATTCACAGAATCCACAAAATTATAAATCAACTCTCTCTCCACTAATGTAAATCACACAAGATTGAGGATCAAAAGGGACTTTATCAGCTTATATTGTTAGGCCAATGGTATGGGCGAAAGAAATGAAGGGAAAGATACAATACAAATATTGAGACACATAATATACTACTCCAAGACTTGAGCCACAAACTGACATTAGCAGGGTATTCAAAAATGAGATCATAAAACTTGCCAGAACCATTTTCGATGCTTTTTGAACTTTACTTTTCTTAAGCTTTTGCTTTTCTTTTCATTTTCATTTTTCTTTTGATTTTCTCTTTCTTTTCTTTTCTATTTTTGCAAAGCAATGCTTCTTTTCTTTTCTTTGTTTTGCATCTGATTCCTTCAGGCTCGTTTTGAATTGAATATTCATACCCTTAATCATCAGACTCATTTCAAGAAATAACACATCATATACTCAACAAACAATAAGGGTAGGAAGAAAATGACATGCTTTCACATGCATTAGAACGGATAACAGGTTAACGAACACAATGATTATGAAAAACAAATAAGGCCAAACAGTTTAAGGCTTCAAAAAGGGACCTAAGAATATCATCATATCAAGGTAAGCTTTTTTAAGGCTCAATCGGTCCAAACAATGCCCTAATCATCTCCTCAATCATGCACAACTTAGGATTTCACCTCAAGAGAGTTCAAAAACAATTTCTAGGATAATCAAAACTCTACATGTACATCCATAAACATTCTCAAAACATGCACTCTTATCATTTTCAAAGTTACACTTGCATCTAAGTGAGATGTAAATAATGCATCAAAAGTAACTAAATTGTTTCACATGCATCAGATCACATAAGGTTTCACTGAAAAAGGGGCAAATAGCAACCTTTCACATCATGAACAACCAAAAACAACACCAACATTCTTGCAACATGTCATGCATTCAAATGGATTCAACTTTCTAAGTTCAAGCATGCACAACATCTTTTGCATAAAGTGAAAATTGAAAATCTTGTCATCAACACATCAGTGATAGTCAAAACAAAATATAATCATGAAAATATATTGACTAACACCACTGCATACTCAAAATACCAATACATGTTAACATTAAGCATAAAAGTAACAAAACATGTAAAGATATTCCCCCAAACCTAAAATGAAATGTATCTTTAATGAACATGGCCTATAGGGAACCTGAGACAAGTACTGAGTATTATTAAATACTACAAAACAGAAAAAATAACAAAAATAAAAACAAAAACAGCAAAAACAGGGGATCAGCGCATGCGGCATACCCGTGCTTAGGTCGCGGCGCTCACAAAAAGCTGCATAATTATGCAGAAACGCCCCTTGCGCCGCGGCGCGTACTACCCTACGCCGCGGCGTGACTACACAAACTGCTAAATTTAGCAGCAAACACAGTTTTGCTGCTGGGTTTGGCTCTTATGGGTCTCTAGCTGCAACAAAACTTGTTCAAAAAGCTAAATTACAAAAATGTACAACACACACATAATAACACATATAAACAACTTACTAACCTATATACAAACCTAAACAAACTTAAAACTTTAAAAACAAACAAAAACATTAAACTAACCTAATTAACATATTAACCTATATACTAACTAACACAAACAATATTTAAAACATAAACAAACAAGAACTAACACATAACAACTAACAAAAACTATAAACTACTAAACTAACATACTAACACTTATATACACGAACATACTAACAAAAACACATTAACACAACTAACAAACTAATATGCTAACATATTTAACATAACACATTAACATACTACCTATTTATGCACAAAGTAAAAACAGGAATGAAACATAAACATAGGGTACCCTCCCACGAAGGGCTTAAGTTATAGTCCCAACAGGACTTTGTCACCAAAATTGAAAGATTGCGGATGAGTAGTCTTCAAGAACTTGATCCAAGGGTTATCCTTTCAGGAGTCGCGAATTTCCTCAAGGGTCTCGTATTAATGAAATCACTCAGCTTCTTATTCGAAACTAAAATAAAACAGAAACAAAACATAGATTATATACAACTTATATACAACTTGAATTAGAACCAATCAAACTCATTGTTGATATTAGCAATATAAAAACTATCCCCGGCAACGGTGCCAAAAACTTATTGAGGGTCAAACGTGTTGCCCTTTTTGCTAACTGCAAGTGCACGGGTCGCACAAGTAATACAGATACAGAGTAAAAGTTCGTTCCCATGAGGATATTACGATATAAAGCTAAATACCAACCAATAGCTTAATAGGTTAGAACTACTTATGAATATGTGAATTTTCATATTTGAACAAAGAGTTGGTCACAAGCTCAATAACAAAGATATTACCATAAAACATGTCATTCCAAGTAAAGTGTGTACATATCTAACATGTTAACATATGTAAATATACTTTTGTTGAGGGTCAAACGTGTTGCCCTTTTTGCTAACCGCAAGTGCACGGGTCGCACAAGTAATACAGATACAGAGTAAAAGTTCGTTCCCACGAGGATATTACGATATAAAGCTAAATACCAACCAATAGCTTAATCAATTCTAGACAATGACATAAAAATAGGAAAATAATATAAAAACTATCTAATCTACAAAAGCAATAAACCTAAAAGCGGTTAGGTTTCAGGAAATCCTCCTTCACCCCCTACATCTATCAACAACATGCCATTCCCCTCATAAATACAAATGCATAGATTAGGTTAGCTTGAGAATCTTCATTAGTCAAAAGCCTATGTCTAGGTCAATCAACCCTGGTTTCAGTTATCCAACTCACTAAGTTTCCTTGAGAGCCAGCACAACTTCCACTCATGAACGATCTATTCTCAATCACACACTATACATGGTTAATAGGTATATTTCTATCCTATTAACGAATCAACTCATCCAAGCTAATTGAACTCGCCGAACATGTATCAACCACACCATATCCATATCAACAAATCCCTATGTCTAGTTCATTTGCTAATATTAGGATCATGCAATTGAGGCCAACCAAGAACAAGCATTAAACACAGATAATGATTGAACCATAATCAAACATCCACACAAATTTAGAGAAGAACATATCATTAATATAAATAAAAGGATCCAAAATATTTCTAAACAAAGCTTAGCTATACAAAAGATAAGGAAGAGAAGAGAGAAAGGGAAAAGAGAGAAAGAAGCTCATTGATTTGTCTCTGAAACTTGAATCCTTCTTCAATCCTTTGATCCTTGACTCCAATCCACCAGTAATGAAGATCTAGCTAAGCTATCTAACCTAAAACTAACCTAAACTAACTAAACTAATAAAACATAAAAAGAGAGAGATGGCCAAATGGCCAAATCTCAGAAAAACAGAGAGAAAACGGAGAGAGATGGTAGAGGTTAAGAGAAAAACGTGTAAAAATCTATTTATAGACTCAACAGCCGCCTTCACGCCGCTGCACCCACATATGTGCGCCGCGGCGGACAATGGGCCGGTCTATTTACCGCCGCAACGTTCACTTCATTACGCCGCGGCGCTCATGCCCTGGGTCCAAATATGACCAGGTTGAAAATCCTTTTTGGGCCGCGGCGTGCTCTGCCTTGCGCCGCGGCGTTGCTTGCTGAAATGCCAATTTGGCTTCCTCTTCATCTTTAAGCTCAACTGCTCCATATTTAACCTTGTTTGGAGCCCCTCCTATCATAGAGAAAACACCAAATCAATAACATATATAAATCTACTCAATCCATAATCATTAAAGCTCAGTTTTGCGCAATAACATATCAAAAAGGCTTAGAATCAGAATATGACAAATATAAACACAAAACCCTCCAAATATGCATTTAAATAAGGACATAGCATTCATTCTAGCACAAGGATAGGGCACAAATAACTGCATTCTATGTAGCTATCAACTTTCAAGACATAATGTTAGAAAATCACAACTTAAAACATGTTAAGACATAAAAAATAACTCTGTAGTTATCCAGATATCACATGATATTCAAATTAAAGCATAGGTAATGATAAGAGATTGATGTCACCAAAAGTGTACTCTTTGAGTTTTTGTAGGTGACTTCAACTTCCATGCCTTAAGGCTCCTTGAGAATGTTGTGGTTCTCCATGCCATTCTTTTTATGTTTTCATCATTCTTAGAGGACTTGAACCATTTCAAATTTTCTGAATCTCAAGTAGCATAGTTTCACTTCACTTCAATGCATGTTTGAGCTAATAGTCACCCTACAACACAATTCATAGTACTTTCTTTGGTATCTACCAATTTTAGATCCATAGAGGTTAGTCATTGATTATTAATCCATTATATTCTCATAAAGGTCAATTTTTGTTATAGTATATAAATTGAGCACAATAAATTAAACAATCAATTACCATTAAGCACATAGCTAATAACATGCTTACTTTCATGATATATAAAAAATTCAAAAATTAGAAAGTATACCTAGGTATTGTAGAACCTTATGTTACAATAAGAATGGACATAATCATGTACTAAGCATAACATTCGAATTTTACCAACTACACATGATTCTATCCTTTACCTAAGTCCTATAAGGAATATACCTCAAATTCATTAACTTTACAAGTGAATGTGCATAAGAGGTAAAAGCTTTTGATACCTTGGCCTCGGTAATCAAGGAAACTCTTGTCCTTACTCAATGCTTCTCTTTTGGTGTGTTGAACTTTGCAAGTTTCACATTTTGTACTTGAGAAGCATTGGTTGAAGCTATCTTCTTTCCAAAACTTCTACCATTGGGCTTTGGAAACATTCCCCTTGATGATTCCTTCTTCACTTGACCAATTTGTCCATCCTTTTGAGAATTCTGCATAATTGAAACATTAAGAGGATATTTTGGTATCCACTTCATCTTGGGTCCTTGAATATTAATACTAGGGCCTTTAAGATCTTTAGGAACCCATACCATTGGTGCGCGTAAAATACACTTAAGAGCAAGTGCACTCTATCGCCAAGTAATATAGGACTTGAGTCCCAGTTATCAATCCCACAAAGAATAAATGATAATTACTAGATTCGTAAAACTCTTTGTTATTCAGACAATCAAAAGTATATGAAGGAATTCAAATTAAAATCAAAATAACAAATAAAGAAAAACAATGAACAATTTAAACAAAGAAAAGATAATCAATGAGAAAGAGACTAGGGCGCAAGGTTCACTTGAATCCAATTATTCAGATTTTCTTTCAATTATGATTAAGGTAATTCTTTTGCCAATATTCTCTTATTTACTATTGAATCCCAATGGTCATAGATGAAACAATATTCTATTCCTAATTTAATTCACCTATTTGGTCATTTAGTTGAATTAATCAAGAATGCATTAAGCTTCAATTCAAGAGATGAACTAACATACCGTCAATTCCATTGGTAGGATAAATCGATGTTTGGTCATTCACCAATCTAATCCTAAGCTTACCATATAGATCAACTCATTGAATGTGGATGGTCATCGGTCAAACAATGAATTAACACATGCCAAATGTGATTAAATTCTGATAAGAATACAAGCAATATGATAAACCCAAAAAGAAATTACCATAATCAAATTAGAAATCAAATCCAAATAATTAGGAAAACAAGATCCCCCATAGCCCTAGCTATGGGTTTAGCTACTCATGTTCAATAAAAACATACCCATATCAGAATACAAACCCATACAAAGAAAACCCAAAGAAAAAGGGAAACTAAAAAGAAAGAGAAATCAAAACCCCTTTAATGGAGATTAATATCTTCAAGCCTTCAAGAATCCTCCTTTGAAATTGCCTTCCAAGGTCTGCTGCTGCAAAACAACTCTCTCAGAATTAGAAATTTTCTGTGTAATGTGCTCAATGTTATCCCTCTATGTGGTGTAACACTTTAATTTAAAGAAAGTCAGGCCTGCTGTTGCATAACCAGCGCTTAGGCGCTGGTTATTGGGCACTCAGTCACTTAAGCCCAAATACTCTGCTGCTCCTCTTGTGCACTCAGGCGCTCCTTCTCAGCGCTCAAGCGCTGAAACATTAATTCACCGTTGCTGCATACGTTTCCAGCGCTCAGGCGCTACACACCAGCGTTCAAGTGCTGGTTTCTGGTGAAATTTCTTCTTCTTCTTGCTCCTTTGCACATTCAATCTTCTCCCCGCATAATTACCTGACAAAAACACACAAAATAGTTAATAAAAACACAATTAAACAATACTAAAAATATAACAAAACTAACAAACAAAATTCATTAAAAGTAAATAAAAGGAATATGAAAAACCAAGGAATTGAACCGTAAAAATAGGACATATTGACGGTTTATCAACTCCCCTACACTTGAGCTTTGCTTGTCCTCAAGCAAAGAATAGTAATCAACAACAATATCAAACTCAACATCAAGAAACATGAATCAAAGGGAAATTCCACAATTAAAAGAAATTCAAGTTCAGCAATCAAATCCAATCAAGTAAGATCATTTAACACTTAAACAATTAGAGGCTTGAGTCTTGCTTGCAATTGTTCTCTTCACCAACATCTGAGATCACTCAACTTACCATCGCTCAAGTGTTTAAAGGACAAAGAGATCACCCAAATTTCTTTTGAAAAATACAATACCATAAGCTTGCTTATCAATCCCATCTCCACTTTCAAGTTCACATACAACACAAGAATAAAAAGGACTTTCCTTTGGTTGTAACAGGGCCAAGGGTATAATAGAAGATAGGAAGAAAGGATAAAATAGGGTAAAAAAATTACTCATGAATAAATTAATACAAAGTAGAATCAGGCTGTAAAGATGATAGATAGAGCATGATGCACAATATATAATATAACAACTTCTCACTTTCAACCCAATATTCTCATTATTCTTCACCAATAATTCTTTTCTTTTCTTTCTTTTTCATTTTTTTCTCTTTTTTTTTCAAACTTTCTTTATCTTTTTCTTTTTTTTTTAATTTTTTTCTTTTTTTTTTCAACCCTTGAAGACCAAAGCAACATTTCAAGACTTTTCAATCAACACATCAATTGCTCTAAAAAATTCAACCTGATTATTCAATTGGGTATTCAAAGAAATCAATTTCAGGCTCAAATGGGACAACTAAGGGGTTATTTAATCAATGCAACTCTGGAAATCAAGAAAGAATTAAGCCTAATTGCCTTAATCATATTCAAGTATGCATGTGAATCATTAAAGCCTTAACAATATATCAAAGTAAGTTCTAGCACACATCAATCAAGAGAAAACTCACTCCAGAAGAAACATCCAATCATTAAGGCTCAAAACTCACTTTCTGGCTAGAGTTAATAAAGAGAACAAAAGCAAGCAAACATGGCTAATTTTTAACTAAGATGCTAAATTTCACTTTTCTTCATTGAAAAAGATTGCTTCACACATTATCAGCTCATGATCAATGGAATTCCCTTCAAAACATATCTCCATCAGCTCAGAATAAATCAAGAAATCAACATACAATTCCAGCTTAATTACCAACAATACTCAAGTGCTTCAACAAAATATTTTTTTTGACAAAAAAAATGTAAAAGTACTCCCCACACTTAAGATAAACATTATCTTCAATGTGGAAGAAAAAGAAATAAAGGAGGTAAAGAAAAGAACAACACAACCTGATGAATAATGAAATAATGTCAGGTAAAGGAGAAGCACAAGAGTTAGCGCAGCAATAGAATCTGAAAAATAAAATCTCAAAACACATGAGTAGAATCTAAAAGAAAAACAAAAATAACAAAAATAACTAAAATAAAATAAAAGAAGAAGAAACACAGGTTACCTCCTGTTAAGTGCTTGTTTAACGTCATTAGCTCGACGTTACCTTTTCAGAAGAATCAAGGTGGCTTAAAGCAAGAGAAATAGGAGGACTTCTTTTTCTTTTCAAAATAGTTCTTCCTCCCTTCAACAATGGCCTTAGGACTGCTTCCAACAGAATTGTGAACTTGACAAGAGCTTGACTGTCCCAATTGCACCTTAACTCCACTAGGCCAATGTGATTGCACTCGATCAACAGATGAAGGACCAATCTGTGAAAAAACATGAATCTTAGGAGGACCTTTATCTGTCTCAGTAGCTTGACATTCCAACAGATCAACATCAACACTGTATGATGGCGGGGGGTCTTTAATAGCTAAGGTTTCCTGCTTCTTAGCTTGAACAAAATTGATAGGAGCATGGAGATTTGACATTGGGGAAGATTTAGCCTCCCTAAAGACATTGATGAACACATAATCTCCATCTCCTCTCAAAATGAGCTTACCCCGAGGTACATCAATCACAGCTCCAGAAGTAGCTAAAAATGGTCTCCCAAGAATAAGAGGAATATCAGCATCCTCTTTCATATCTAGCACTACAAAATCAACTGGGAATATGAATCTGTCCACCTTCACCAAAACATCCTCCACCACACCACGCGGGTAAGCGAAAGATCTATCAGTCAACTGTAGTGAAATGTTGGTGGGCTTCGGTTCCTGCATTCCCAATTTCTTAAACACAGAGAAAGGCATCAAATTAATACTAACACCCAAACCACATAGTGCTTTATCAAAATAAGAGTTACCAATAGTGCAAAGAATAGTAAAACTCTCTAGATCTTTCAATTTTGGGGATAACTTCTTTAAAAGAATGGCAGAACACTCCTCAGTAAGACATACAGTCTCAAATTCCTCAAGCTTGCGTTTCTTTATAAGTATTTCCTTTAGAAACTTCGCATACTTGGGCATCTGAGAGATGACTTCAATGAACGGAATATTAATTTGTAATTTTTTGAATATCTCCAAGAATCTGGCAAATTGCTGATCTGGTTGATTGTTGTTGAGCCTCTGAGGAAATGAGATCTTGGCATATGAGGATGGTTCATAAACTCTGCTCTGCTCATGATCCTTCTTCGCTCTCTGCCACTTCGGTGCTTTCTTCTCAACCTCTTTTTCTTGATTGATATCTTCAATAAGGACATCTTCAGTTGCCTTCTCATCTTCATGCACAGACTGAACAAGAGAATCTCTAAGCTTTGGCATTTCCTTCTTTTGAGAGGACTCCTCAAGTTTCTTACCACTTCTAAGGAAAATTGCATGGGCCTGTTCTCTCGGATTAGTCTCAGTAGTGCTAGGCAATGTCCCTGGTGCCCTCGCTGTCATTAATGTAGTCAGCTGACTAATCTGAGTCTCCATGTTCTTCATTTTGGCATCAGAATTTTGCATGTACTTCATGACCAGATCTTTAAAACTCAGCTTCTCTGCAGGTGTTTGGAAACCAGGAGGTGGTGGCGGAACTCTTTGCTGATTCTGCTGATAGCCTTGCTGATTCCCCATTTAAAATTTGGGTGGTCCTTCTAACCAAGATTGTACGTATTTGAATATGGATTGTACTGTTGCCAGTTGAAATTACCAATAAAATTTACTGCTTCAGGCTCGAGGGCAAAAGGACTACTGACTTGACAAATTACACTTGTATAACCCTGTCCTCCACATGCCTCACAAATGATTGGTGGGACTGCACTATTTGTCACCATCAAAGTCTCCACCTTCTTGGTCAAAGCTTCCAACTGACTCAGAATTGTAATAGAAGAATCAACAGCATGCACACCTGCTTATTTCTTAGGAGCCTGGCGCTCATTCTGCCACTGATAATTGTTCAGCGCCATTTCTTCAATCAAAGCTTGGCTCTCAGTAGGTGTTTTCCTCCATATTGTACCTCCCGCAGTAGCATCAATAAGTGAACAGTTTGTAGGTGACAAACCATTATAAAAAGTTTGAACCTACTGCCATACAGGAAATCCATGATGTGGACATCTCCTCAACAACTCCTGAAAGCGCTCTCAAGCTTCATAAAGAGTGTCCATCTCAAACTGTACAAAAGAAGATATATCATTTCTCAACTTAGTAGATTTAGAAGGAGAAAAATACTTAGCCAGAAACTGTTGTATTAATTGATCCCATGTAGTGATGGAACCCCTCGGTAGTGACGTTAACCATTGGTTTGCTTTGTCCCTAAGAGAGAAAGGAAAGAGTCACAATCGGATTGCATCATCTGTCACTCCATTACACTTGATAGTATCACACAACTGCAAAAACCTGGCCAAATGCTGATTTGGATCATCCGAAGGCAATCCACCAAACTAAACTGAATTCTGAATCATAGAGATTAATGCTGGTTTAATCTCAAAATTATTAGCCGTCACAGCTGGTCTTATTATACTTCCTCCATACCCTTCAGCAGTGGGCATAGAGTACTCAAACATGGTTCGCTCTGCTGGGATAACTCTTTTTTCTCAGTTGGCCTCAACAATTGGTTGCCTTTCCATCCTACTTATGTTTTCTGTTACAGCTGCAATAAAAGTCTGCTTCTTTAACCTACGAGCTATTTTCTCAATTTCTGGATCAAAAGCCAAATCAGGATACTGAGATCGAGTGAGCATAAACAAAAAAAAACAAGAAGAGAAAAATTAATTAAAATAGAATAAAATAAGAAAACAAAATAAAAATAAAAATAAAAAAAACAAGAAATAAAAATTAAAATAAGATATAAACGAAAACAAAAAAAAACAAAAATGAAAAATTAATTAAAAATAAAATAAAATAAAAACAAAAATAAAAATAAAAATAAAATAAGGAATAAAAGAAAAGGACGTCTAAATTAACTAGAGTTTTTCGCTTCTAATATTACCAAACTTATTCCCCGGCAAACGACGCCAAAAATTTGATGCGCGTAAAATACACTAAGAGCAAATGCACTCTATGTTATTATTTTATAGGACTTGAGTCCCAGTTATCGATCCCACGAGGAATAAATGGTAATTATTAGATTCGCAAAACTCTTTGTTATTCAGAAAATCGAAAGTGTATGAAGGAATTCAAATTAAAATCAAAATAACAAATAAAGAAAAAAATGAACAATTTAAACAAAGAAAAGATAATCAATGAGAAAGAGACTAGGGCGCAAGGTTCACTTGAATCTAATTATTCAGATTTTATTTCAATTATAATTAAGGTAATTCTTTTACCAATATTCTCTTATTTGCTATTGAATCCCAATGGTCATGGATGAAACAATATTCTATTCCTAATTTAATTCACCTATTTGGTCATTTAGTTGAATTAATCAAGAATGTATTAAGCTTCAATTCAAGAGATGAACTAACATACCGTCAATTCCATTGGTAGGATAAATCGATGTTTGGTTATTCACCAATCTAATCCTAAGCTTACCATATAGATCCACTCATTGAATGCGGATGGTCACCGGTCAAACAATGAATTAACACATGCCAAAAGTGATCAAATTCTGACAAGAATACAAGTAATATGATAAACCCAAAAAGAAATTACCATAATCAAATTAGAAATCAAATCCAAATAATTAGAAAAACAAGATCCCCCATAACCTAGCTATGGGATTAGCTACTCATGTTCAATAAAAACATACCCATATCAGAATACAAACCTATAGAAAGAAAACCCAAAGAAAAAGGAAAACTAAAAAGAAAGAGAAATCAAAATCCCTTTAATGGAGATTAAGATCTTCAAACCTTCAAGAATTCTTCTTTGAAATTGCCCTCCAAGGTCTGTTGCCGCAAAACAACTCTCTCAGGATTAAGGATTTTTTGTGTAATGTGCTCAATGTTATCCCTCTATGTGGTGTAACTCTTTAATTTAAAGAAAGTCAGGCCTGCTGTTGCGCAACCAGCGCTTAGGCGCTGGTTACTGGGCGCTTGGGCACTCAGTCACTTAAGCCCAAATACTCTGCTGCTCCTCTTGTGCGCTCAGGCGCTCATTCTCAGCGCTTAAGTACTGAAACATTAATTCACCGTTGCTGCATACGTTTCCAGCGCTCAGGCGCTACACACTAGCGCTCAAGCGCTGGTTTCTGGTGAAATTTCTTCTTCTTCTTGCTCCTTTGCACATTGAATATTCTCCCCGCACAATTACCTGACAAAAGCACTCAAAATACTTAATAAAAACACAATTAAACAATACTAAAAATATAATAAAACTAACAAACAAAATTCATTAAAAGTAAATAAAAGGAATATGAAAAACTATGGAATTGAATCGTAAAAATATGACATATTGACGATTCATCAACCATACTATTTCTCTTATAAAGATTTCTTCTATAATTGTATAAATGAGAAATATGTCTTAAATGACCATGAAAATTGTAAATAATTGAATTCAATGATGTCTTGGTCCTTCGAAGATCATTTTTGAAAAACTTAAGCCTTTGGTTGTTATTACATTCTAAGCTATTTTTGCCACAAGCCTTACTTGAAATTCCATGTGGAATAACATCAATTTCATTCTTATTGACAAACATGGAATGTAAGCAATTAGAATAATTAGTTTTGGCAAATTCAAAATATAAGTCCTCAACTTGATTTTCTAAATCAATGCACTTTTCACAAGAACTTGAGGTTTTACATTTCAAAGGTATTTCCTCATCAAGAAAACCATATTCATTTTCAATGGAGGAAATTTTTCCAAACAAGATAAATTTTTCTTTCTTAAATTCAACAAACCATCATATAATTCATTATATGCACATTGTAGCTCATAATAGGAAGGACTATAATCTAGTTTAAGATTATTTACCTCAAAGTCCTTTTTAGCCATATAGGAAGTAGTCTTAATTTCTAGCATACTTGGCTCTTTAAGGGAATCACAATCTTCTTCATTGTTGTCCATTAAGGATTCAAGAACATATACCATTTGATTTTGCTTTGCCACTTCTTCAAATTGAGTATCATCATCATTAAGAGGTATTGGTCTCCCTTCAATAGTTTGAACATCTTTTTAAGGACATTTTTCATGATAAGATTCCTTCAATGACTTTTGCTCTTCTTGCTCTCTATATACAACTTTATGCAAAAAATCATTATCAGCAAGATAAATAGCATCAAGAGCATCCCATATATCTTTAGCACTAGAGCAACTCTTAATTCTAGCATAAACATCATCATTCAAATTACTTCTCAAGATTTGCATAGATTTAATGTTCAATGAAAAACATTTTTTGTCATAGGCATTCCAAGTTTATTTTGATTTGAAAGTAAATCCATCAAGCATAATATCCAACAAATCAAGATCAATAAATTACATATAAAATTTCATTCTAACTTTTCGATAAACAAAATTCACACCATCAAAGAATGATGGTTTATCAATTTCAAAACTTTCTATTTTGAAAAGCTTTCAATGATTGCTAACAGACAAGGATCTTTTACTCTAAGCGATTAAGCTTTCTACAGAATACGAAACTCTAATATCACTAGTTAGTGATGACAACTATCACCTAAGAGAGGGGGAGAATTGAGTGATTATAAATTTTTAAAACACCTTTGGAAAATTATACATTTTGATATTTTCAATCAACACAAGCAGCAGAATAAGTTTAACAAAGGTACAACTATTAGAGATTTCTCAAATACAACATGAGCTATAGGATAAATCAAGCAAATAAGCTAGATATCAAATTCAACTCAAGCAAATATAATTAAGGCACAAATGTAAAGGAGATAGAGTTGAGATAAGCAAACACAATATTTATTTTGGTTCAGCCACCAACCACTTGTGGCCTACATCCAATTCTCAAGTAAACCACTCGAGATTTTTCACTAAACCTTCAAGTTTAAATAGGTGCGTGAAAACATTTACAATATAGAGCATTTAACACACCTCTGGGATGCCTCACCCTTTGTACTTAAGCCTCAAAATAAGGAGACCTCACCCTTTAAAGCTTTTAAAGGATATCTCACCCTCTTTATAATTAAGGGATACCTCACCCTTTTCTCTAGAGGGATACCTCACCCTCTTTATAGGAAATCAAAGTGTTTAAGAAAGATAAACTCTCAAAAGAGTGAATATTACAAATTGAAGCTTATGGGTATCAAGGAATCACACACTAAAGCTTAAAATAAAGGTTTTAGAGAAATGAGAGTAAAACACGAATTTAATGCTCAAGAAACTTATTCAGATTGATTGCCAAGTTTTCTTTGATGCCCAAACACTTTCATTTATAGACAAATACAGTTTAGAGCCGTTGGAGGTGGTTTGGACATTAAATGCTCTCAATAGAGCCATTGGGAGATGACTTCTACTATCCCAGATTATAGGTTATTGGTTTTGCCTAACAGGTTATTTGTTTCATTAGAAAACACTGTAGCATGTAAATAACAGGTTATTTGAAAGCTCTAATTAGTTAGGAACATTTGAAAATCAAGAGGGAACGTTCCCAACATGCAAATAACCTGTTATGGACTTTCTAGAATCGATTATTCACTTTAAAACCATTAAAGATGCGTTTCTGTCACAATGAATAACCTATTATGAATTTCAAATAATCAGTTATTGGTTTTAGATAACTAGTTATTTAAAACACATAATCAGTTATTCAAAACACATAATCAATTATTCAAAACATATAATTAGTTATTAGTTTACCAAGAAAATAAGATTTCTAAATGATTATACAGCCAAAGTTTCCCAAATCATTTTCAACCTTTCTAAAATCATTTTCCACAAACTTGATGAGTATTTTCACAAGTATAAAACATGATTTTTTTTCATCCTTTCTAAAAATATTTTGCTCAAAACACAAACTTGACTATTTTTTATAGTTTTAAACTACCACCATAACTTCCTTTTCAAAACATGTTTGTTAGGCATTTTAGAATGTAAGAAAAATTTGTAAAGATTTTAAAAATATATTTGAGTTCAGTGTGATTCCTTTCTACCTTTACACAAGATCTAAGTCCTATAAGCTAAGCTTGAAGAACTTGGACTTGATCTTGCCATCATCAATTCTAGTCCTTAGGTTTGTTGATGTAATCCAAGCTTCCAAAAAAAATTATTCTCTTCAAATCTTGCAAATATTTGGAACATCTTATCATTCTCATTCTTCTTGAGTTGAGCATAATTATGATCTTTTACTTTCTTATTGCAATGCTCACTCTTAGTACTTGAATTGTCCTATAAAGTATTGCTCACTTAAAACAAACATAGTTAATCTAAATTCATAATTTAATATTTTCATATGCATGATTCATTAATGTATAATTATAGTTAGTCTAGCATTCATATAAGACTTTCATAGACACATTCAACTAAAATATTTATCAATTACTAATAGATATGCTCTATGTAGGATGCAACACAGAACATTTTGCACATTTTTATTTAAATAGAATCAAATCCAATATTAGTTCATTATAATTCATATAAAGCATTATTGAATATACTATATAAAGAATGCTACACATATCTTATTGTATGATTATTAAGTGAAATATAATTAGATAAACTACATAATCATGCATGATCTAATATAATTGCACATCTATGTAGCATAAATATCATTCTTTTTGTCTTGTGTTTGTCATCATCAAAATTTAATATATTAAAATATTGGGACAAACTTATTTCCACATATGGCTTAGGAGGTTGTTGAAAGAAATTTATTTTTCACAAGAGGAAACAACAAAGATTTGTATTAAAAATCCAGTGTACCATTATCAAAACAAGCACATAGATACAATGTTCCATTTTATTAGAGAGTATGTTGATAACAAGGTGATTGAGCCCAAATATGTGAAGACACAAGATCAAATTGTTGATATTTTTACTAACCCTCTCAAGTTTGAAGAATTTCAAAAATTGTAAGCAACGCTTGGAATGAAGAAAAAGACTTCAACTTAAGGGAGAATGTTGATTAAAAATAATAATAATTTGAAGTTAATAGAATTTTGGTAGTTATGTGACCGTTAATGTGATAGCTATTGTGAGTTATAGAAGTTATGAGAGTTATTTTGTCAATAATGAAGAATTATGGTATATCATTAGAGAGAATTATTTAATTGGAGTTATGTAGTTATAGGATAGTTTATTTCATGAGTTAAAAGGAGAATTATTATTGTTAATTAAAGAGAGTTATAGAATGTGTAAGGTTTCTTTCACTTCTATAAGTATCTTATGTACTTTGGAGTTTGTTAAAAGAAGAAATAAACAAATTACAAAGCATCTCTTCTATTATTCTTCCACTATAACAACAAGAACACTATTTGAAGGACAATCATAGATCTAATGGTAATGTTACTAATTCTGTGATGTGTGCAACGAGATGGCAGCCCCTTCCTACTGGGCTATAGAAATTAAATATTGATGTGTCAACATATAGTGATGGGTTAGTTGGCGATTATTAGAGACCACGAGGGGAATATTATGGCAACAATGACGTGGTGTATCCCAGCGAAGTGAAAGGTAGCGATGTCGTAGATTTTGGCTATAAGGAAGGGAATTTAGTTTGCTCTTAACCTATGCTTCTTTGAGATTATGTTGGAGATGGACTTAAGAATGTGCTGCTAGGCATTTCAACAGTGTGCCATTACTAGTTGATACGTGGGTTCAATAATAATGGATTGTAAATTGCTAGCCATGCATTTTAGGAACTTTCCTTGTCTGAAAGGTACTAAAGATGTAGTGAAGCAGAGAAGAAAGAGAGAACGAGAGAGGAAGAAAGATGAATATGAATTGTTGAACTGAATACTCAGTTTACAACTATTAACAAACTCAGCTTATATACACATTAACAAACCATCAGTTAGTTATAACTAACTGCTAGCTAAGCATAACTAACTATAACTAACTCTAACATAACTAACTATCCTTTATAGCCCCCTGCAAACTTAGAGGATGAACATCTTCAACTCTGAGTTTGTGTTTAAGATAGAGAAACTGAGTCTTGAAAATAGATTTAGTTAGAGTATCAGCTACTTGTTCTCTGGACGGAATGTGCCTCACTTCAATTGTCTTTCCAATAACTTTTCATGAACTAAGTAGAGTTCCAATTCAAAATGCTTTGTGCGAGCATGTAGAATTGGATTTGCAGCCAATAAAACTGCACACAAGTTATCACAGCAGACCATAGGTGTGGCTAAAACTGAAAACTTCAATTCACTCAACAAGGACTGAATTCGGGTTAACTCTACTACTACTGCTGCAAGGCTCCTATATTCTACCTTTGTGCTTGATCTAGACACCACTCTTTACTTTTTAGATGACCAAGAAATGATGTTAGGACCAATGAAAACACAACAATTTGAGGTAGACCTGCGATCATCAGGATCTGCCCCCCAATCATTGTCAAAAAATGCCATTAGATTTAGTATGGCAATTGTCCTAAGATGGAGTCTAAATGATAATGTGCCCTTCAAATACCTCAAAATACGCTTCACTTTTCTCCAGTGAGTCTCCAAGGGATTATGCATGAATTAACAAACTTTGTTCACTGCATAGGCTAAATCTGGTCGAGTCATTGTTACACACTATAATGCTCCCACAATGGACCTATAGAGAGATGGATTAGCAGTAGGATCACTGCTTGTACCAGACAATTTCAAGCCACTGGTCATGGGAGTAATAATACGTTTGACATTTAGCATTTTGGCTTTGGCAAACAAGTTTGAGATGTACTTAGTTTGAGAAAGATGGATGCCTCCATTCTTAGTAGCTCGAACCTCAATTCCCAAGAAATAGTGAAGATGACCAAGATCTTTGAAAGCAAATTTGTGATTAAGAGAAGTGATAAGTTTCTTGATTTTTGTTAGAGAAGTGCTTGTGACTAGTATGTCATCAACATTAACTAGCACATAAGTGGTGGAAGCGGCAGTGAATCTAACAAAGAGCGAGAGAAATCACATTTAGTGGAATTGAACCCCAAGCTTCTGAGAGTGTTAGTCAGTTGTTCAAACCAGGCTCTGGGGGATTGTTTGAGACCATAAATTGCCTTGTGTAGTTTACAAACCAAGGATCCATCTCCTTGAACAAAGCCTTCAGGCTGCTGCATATACACTTCTTCCTTAAGAATGTCATTGAGAAAGGTATTATTGAAGTCAAGCTGATGAACTGGCCATTCTCTAGACAGTGCAACAATAAGAATGATTCTGATAGTAGTAGGCTTAATAACTAAACTAAATGTCTCAGAAAAATCAAAACTTGCTTTTTCATGGAACCTCTTTGTTACTAGGCATACCTTATACTTATGTGTAGTACCATCAGGATTTTCCTTAACCTTAAACACCCATTTGCAACCTATAGCTATTCTGTTAGGAGGTAGATGGACCAATGACCATGTGTTATTCTGTGTGAGGGCAAGAAATTCAGCTTTCATTGCTTCATGCCAATGTTATTTAGAGAGAGCTTCAGATACAGAAGTAGGTTCAATAGCAGTTGTATAAGCTGTGGGCCTAAAAATTCCTACTTTAGACCTTATAGTCATTGAATGAGTATTTGTGACAGAACTAAGAACTACAACTTGATCAGAACTAGGAACTGCAATTTTTGATCAGCAAAAGCTCCTGTATCACTGACTGAAACTATTGGAACAAAAGAATTAATGTGCAAGGATGAATTCTGAGGTGTTGGTGACAAGCTAAGATCATGAGCATGTTAAGCAACCTGAGGTAGAGAATTGATAGGATGGACAGTGGGAATTACAGGAACATTGGATTGAGAATAAGTAGGATTAGGTGATGACATTGAGTGAGATGGTTTTGGGAAAAATTAAGAGGAAGGATCTTTGAATGGAAACACAAATTCAAAAAATTGAACATGCCTAGTAATATAAATTTTACCACTAGGAGACAGTCATTTGTAATATTTGTGTGCAACACGATAGCCAAGAAAAACACATTGTTCTGATCTAAACTGAAGTTTGTTATTATTATAAGGCCTCAGATAAGGATAATATGCACATCCAAATGGTTTTAAAAAATGATAATCAGGTTGTGTGGTAAACAAAGCCTGTAATGGAGATTGATTATGAAGTACAGGTGTTAGCAACCTGTTTATAAGATAAGTAGCAGCAAGGAAAGCATCCTCATAATATGTTAAAGGAAGGGAAGCTGAGGCCAAGAGAGTGAGACCTATTTCAGTAATATGTCTATGCTTGCGTTCAGCTAAACCATTTTGTTTATGCACATATGGACAACTCTTCCTATGGATAATACCACGATCTATTAGGTATTTAGTGAACATTGAATATTCACCCCTCCATCAGTTTGGACTGCTTTAATTAGATGACCAATTTGCAGTTCAACCATGGATTTAAATTTGATGAAGACAGAAAATGCTTGAGATTTATTTTGGAGTAGAAAAATCCATCTAAACTTAGTACAAACATAAATAAAATGAATATAATAACTAGCATCCTTAGCAGTAGGAACATGGGAAGGACCCCAAAGATCAGTATATATCGATTCCAAAAGAGTTTTGTACATAGTATCAGATATAGGAAATGGCAATTTATGACTTTTGACCATATAACAGAATTCACACAATACAGAAATTTGACTAGGATCAAAAGAAATGTTATATGACTTGAGAACTTTCTGGACTGTTTTGAAGGATGGATGCCCCAACCTTGAGTGCCACAGTTGCAAAACTTTCTCTGGGGAAGAAAGCTGTTGTAGAATAGTACTTTGAGCAGAAGAGATATGGAAGCTGGAGATGAAGAGAGGGAAAGGTGATCAAAGGCATACAAGCCATTCTTAACAGTTCCTCAGAGTAGAACTTGATTGGAACCCTGTGATTTAACCACATAATGATTAGGATGGAATTCAAAGTATACATGATTATCTTTAGCAGACTGAGATGCACTTAGGAAATTTTTAGTAATATCAGGATCATGTAAGAGATTATGAAGACATAAAGAAGAAGAAAATAATGGAGACTGAATAGTAGATTGCCCTATATGCTTTATGATCAAACTTGAACCATTGCCAACAAGAACTTGATCTGGACCATTGTAATCTTCTTTCACAAACAAGTTATCAGCACTAGGTGTGAGGTAATTTGTAGCTCCTGAGTCAGGATACCATGTTGGATCATACAAGGTTTTAGGAATAGCCAGCATTGCTTGTGGAGGTAGTTGTGAAGAGGTGGATGCATATTGACCAGAAAGATTATTGGTATTGCTAGCTCCTGAAATGCTAAGTTTCGGATAAGAATCATCATAACGATGATAACAGTACTATGCTATATGGCCATATCTCCCACACAATTAACATTGGGGCTTAGTAGAACTCCAATTGTGCTTACCTCCACCACAACCATTTCTTCCTCTAAAGAAAGATTGGCCTCAAAAACCACCTCTAACACCACTTCTACCTTAATGCTGGTAGTTACCTTGATGCTGATAGGAGCCATGACCTTGACCAGAATTATTGGTACCAAATCTTGAATACCCTGTGTCACCACCTCTTATACCTCCTCTATATTGTTGTGACTAGATTAGATGAGTTTAAAGCGGGGAATCAACTGTACTAAATTGTTTATGCTTCTTAAGTCTTTCTTCTTGAGCTATAAGCAAGGATTCAATCTTTGTAATTGTGTATGACTTAGATATGGAGATAACTGATGTAATGAAACCATCACAATCTTCATCCAAACCATTAAAAATAGCATCAATGTGATCAGTGGTATCAACCAAAGAACTAATAGTAGCTAAAGCATTAACAATTTTCTTAATTTGTAAGCATTGATTGAAGAAGAAGAATCTTTCTTGACATTTCATAATTGAAGTTTTAACTATACTAACTTGTTTATGCTTCTCAAGTCTTTCTTCTTGAGCCATAAGCAAGGCTTCAATCTTTGTAATTGTGTATGACTTAGATCTGGAGATAACTGATGTAACCTTTATAATCTTCATCTAAACCATAAAAAATAGTATCAATGTGATCAGAGGTATCAACTGGAGAACCAACAGCAGCTAAAGCATCGACAATTTTATTCATTTGTAAGCATTGATTGAAGAAGAAGAATCTTTCTTGACATTTCATAATTGAAGTTTTAATTATTTCACCTTAGCCTTGATCTGAGGTGCAAAGAAAATTTCAAGTTTATGCCAAATCTGATATGCAAATTCACTTCTAACCATGCAAAGCATCATCGATTCACCCAGGGGGGAATTTGTTACCTCATTAACCTATCTTATACTGAATGGACTTTTTCACTACCTCAAACTATTAGGAATAGAAAGTGCGTGTGTAAGACTGTGGATTCATGTTTAACTCTTACATAAACACCACAATAACTCTACACTAAGTCTATCCTTATATTACTAGCTCTACTTCAACTCTATGTGAGCACTTCATGCACTATGGCATTCAACTATTGCCAAGTTAACTTACTATACTTGTATCTAGTATCCCACCTCCTCATCACTCCACAAGTGATATCTAATACAACACCATGTTTCCTAGGGAGCTAGACACCTAACTATGGCAATCCATAGCTAATGGATGCACAAGGTCTCCTTACTTTCCCATATATGCAAGATAATATTTCTCTCTAAGAAAAACTCCTATCCATAGCAACATTAAGATGAGAAAAATACTAGGTTATTCTAAGCAACATCCACTTGGAGAATGAATATTCAACTTATGTTGTGTCATTTATCAAGAATAATAAGCACCTCCCTATTACCCTTGATTTGCCACAAGGATTAGGAAAACTCAAGGTCTATAGGTTAGTGAATTCCTAAATTAGTAGTAGAAACATGGTAAGATCTACTTAGCCGGTCACACCTAAATGAATGATAAACATTAGAAATAAAAGAACACAAACAATCTCAATTAGCAAAAGGAAAATAGCATCTATTTTAAACAAATATAGTCAAGTCTAGGGCTTTGACATCTCCTTCAAGCAAGAGAGGAATTAAACAAACATGGTTAAAGAAACCATGGATACAAACAATAAGGACAAAATAAGAAATTCAAGTGATGAAAAGATGGAATAGATATGAGTGCTTGATCTTCTTAAATCTCCTTCTCCTGATCTTGGTCTTCAAAGCCTTCAATTTTTGGGCATGTCTTCTCCTCCTTCGGAGATTTTTTTTCCTAATGATTTCACTATACGACCTCTCTTCACATTGGGATTTCTCCCTTCTTGCCTTTCTTCACACTAGGATTGCTCCATTTTGTTGTGCAGCTTAATGCTGCTTAAATAGAGAACTGCTGCCTCTTAATTTAGGAAGATGAAACCCTAAAAAATCAATACATGAGTGAATTAACCTGATCCCAACTTAAATTAGCCTTAGAAACCACGTGCCCAGATCACACAGTCGTATGATCTGGCTGTGTAATCGCTCGTGCATGACAACATCAATACATCCATCTTGTTCGGCAATCTTCATGGTATAGATATGAGAATTAGGAAATATGGTAAACATTGAAGTTGTATCTATGTGCCTTAAATTTCTAACACCACTGAAATCACCTTAGTTTGATTTTTGTGGATCAAGATATTCCCAAAACATTGCCCAGAGGTCAGACAATAAATTTATTCATATTAAATTTGATTGTGTTTCCAGTTTTTCGTCGATTGGCTTCCTTACAAAATAAGATTAAATCAATGAGTTACTATCCATATGAAGCTTTAATAAATCTCATTAATTATAACTATAAAGCAAGTGGGAAAGCCCTCATATTAATTACGAGATAATTTATCAGAATAAAAGCATTTATGACTGGCTAAAATAGTAACAACTCTAATATTTGTAATTTAATGACTAAATAATGGAAATTATGCAATAAAATCATAAAGCCATATAAAAGGGAAATTATCATTATTTCTATTAATATTAATTAAACACTAAAAATTGACATTAATTGCAACCTATTAGTTCTTGCATTATAATTCCCTGCACTTCAATTTCATGCAATTTACTTCTGTGCAATATATATTTGACTATTGGTTTAATTTCTGTTATTTACATTTGATGTTCCTTTACATTCTTTGCACATTGATGTTTCACCATTTGTTTTCAATCATATTTACATTTCATATCCTTTACATTTTGCATGTTTACATTTTGTCAATTTCACATTTACATAGGACATTTACCATTCCTGCACTTTAAGTTCTTGTCAATTTTGCTACAATTTGCATATTTTCCAGATTCCCAATATTGTCAAATTCTCATTTATTTGACGAATATGACACTTTAATTTTATGAATTATCAAGAATTTGAGAATGTCAAAAGAATTTTATAGAAGTTGTGGGTAGTGGTGAATTAAGTTCAATCATTGCTGACGATTATGACATTCTGTCTAACAGTGAGTTAGGTGGGGCTGGTCCTCAATTCAGATCAATCCGACATTTTCCCCCAGCACCCTTTTTCTACATATGACATCCACATGTGTAAAAAACTGTTCGACAAGGATGATAACGTGCCACGTCAAACAAGTTATAGCAGTGCCAAGACAGAACGTAATGGTTGGACCAAGTTCATGTCTATTTTGAACCTCCAGGAACCAAATTAATGACATCTCTTGTATCTTTAGGGGATCTAATTGAACATTTACCTTTTCTAAAATTTCAAGTTAGATAAGTAATTCTTATATGTTGAGTTATATTATAGAAATTAAATGAGTTCTTTTAAATAATTAAAATAATACAATAAAGTGCAGTACAAGAATTGTCAGTTTATTGTATTAAAGCTTTAGTGGATGCCGTTTGATCCTATCAGTTCAATTAATGTTAATTAGTAATAAAAGTAGTTATTATACTATAATGGTTGATGTCAAAACTATGGTTGTATGTAATTATTTAGGAATCTCAAGGAGTTAGTTTAATGTTAGATGAACATGTGACATGTGAGTAAATACATTATTACTTACGAATAAATTGTAAGGAATATCTTGTAAGTTTCTATGATATATTTTTTTTAAACAAAAGAAAGAATAGAGAAAATGGACAAAGGTCGCTTATGGTTGCAGGAGTCTTAGTTTATGGCAAGCTTAGCTTTCATGCAAGAAAATCAATCCTTGTTTGGCAGGCTTTTTACCGTATTCTTGATTTATAAGCATGCTTGTTTTGCATTAATTTAGACACACGCTTGATATGTTTCTTCGTAGGAGGTTATTAGGTCTATTGACAAATGGAGAATATTTTGCATGATATATAAATAGGAAGTATCTGACAAAGCCAGGTGAAGTATCTTGACAATTTATTGATAAGCACGTTGCCACACTTCTACAGAATCCTGATAAGGCATACTTGGTTAAGAGTAGCTAGGTGGTTGCATGCTTTGTTGTGATATACTAACATAGACAAAAGTCAACATTTACCAATTGCCAAGAGAGATGAAACATATTACTTGGTAAAGCAAGATCCATGCTTTAAGGAACATTTACTAATGCAAGCTTATTGGTTTTAATAGTTCAAGAAAACTTTTCAACAGTGTTATTAAACTCGAATCAGATCGGCCAATCCAACCAATAAACCGGTCAATTAACTAGTCCAAGTCATAAATTGGATTAGTTACGTATTTAAACCGGTGAAACCCGGTCTCACTCGATATAAACTGGCCGGTTTCCAACGATCCGATCGAGTTTTATGAATCAGTCGAGTTACATCTTAAAAAAAAAACACTGCTGAGGAAGAAAAGAGAAACCCGCACCCCACCCTCCCTCTCCGGCACTTGTACCACAGCCTTATTCCAGCAGAGTCAACACCACTGGTCAAGGATGCACATCAAAGTGTGATTCGTCCACATTGACGCTTGAACGCTGCTCCACATCTCGCAGCCATGAATAGCCGATAAACCACGCTGGATTCAAGAGCAGTTGCGGCAAAAAAATAGAACACAGCGAGAGAAAAGAAGTTTGTTTGCAAATGAAAAGAGTAAGGAAGAAGAGAAAATGTAATATGTAATGAGTAAATGAAAGCAAGACTACATGAGAGAGGGATATCTCTCACAAGTAAATAAAACACATCATAGTATCCCACTTTTTTTACTTTCGTTGATTACTTTTAAATTCATTCTCATTTCATTTGATTAAATTTCAATTACATTTCATTTCATTTCACTTTATTTTTAGTTCATTTCATTACATTTTAACTTCATTAGGTATTTATACTTCTTTTTATTTCATTACAAATTTAAAGTTTTAAATGATTATAAATTTTATAATAAAATTTGTACATTTGAAGAATCTAATTATAAATGAAGATGTGGCAATTTTTTATTAAATCAGAAATAAATTTAATTTATTTATAAGTCTTATTTTTATGTTAATGTAATTTATTTCTTAATTTTATTTTTATGTGAGTTTTTATTTGAAATAAATATTTATATATTTATTTTATTTTTTATGATTCAGATCAGTTTAACATTGACTCACTAGTTGAACCAGTAACCCGATGTCTTGTCTGTTCGATTCCTTGTCGTTATATATATAAGAGGTGAAAAAAGTGAATATTAACCTTTAAATCTTACATGAATTATTAATATTTACTCTTCTCATTATCTCACAATAAAAATTCATCTTATTAAATACGCCCCCTATATCTATATATATATATATAGTTTCTAAACAAATTTTTGCATAATAGAAGGAGCGACTTTACAATCAGTTTTAACAAAAATCTTTTGTTGAATAGATTATCTTAAAATTTTGTGATTCTTAACACTATAGATAAAATCTATTTCTTAACTGTACTATATATATATATATATATGTCGACAGGGCATTGAAAGACATTAAATCAGTATTAATGCAGACATTTAATAAGGCATTAAGTCAGTATTAATGCGGCATTGAAATACATTAAATCAGTATTAATGCCTTGTTATCTAGAAAGCACGGACATGCTATTTTATTGGCGTGTCCGCGTGTCAGACACGTGTCCGACACGGACGCACGACGACGCGCACACGACACGCGTGTCTCACGTGTCCAAGTGTGTCCAATTAAAAAAATTATTTTTTTTGGCTCGGACACGGCCATGACACATCTCGAACACACCGCGGACACATATTGGACACAACCCATTAAAATTTAAAAAAAAATTACTGTGTGACAGTGTACTAATATCACGGCCCACAAGCCCAATATCACCCGACCCACCGTCAGGAAAAATCTTCTATTCTTCCTCAATACATTGTGTTCACTGTGTGCTAATAGTTCAAGCTTCAAGTGAGTTTCACTCTGGTTTGGTATTTCAATTTTCAATTATTGTTAGTTTCTTTTCTAATTATAAATGAAGATGCTTGTGTTGTCATTGAGGAGTTGTGTTTGGAATGTTTATAATTAAAATTATATATATATATGTCGTGTCCGTGCCGTGTCCGTGTCCTAAAATTTTTGAATTTGGTGTGTCCTTGTGTCTGTGTTTGTGTCGTGTTCCGTGTCTGTGTCCGTTTCCGTTTCCGTGCTTCATAGCTTGTTATTAAAGTTTAGAATCAATAGCATTAAACCGATAGTCAACCGTGTTTAATGATGTGTTAATGCTGTAAATAGAGTTTATGATGTAAATATTTACTTTCCTTCTTTGTTTAGCTTGTTATGGTAGTTTTCTATTTATTTCTTGAATTGTAGTCAGTTTGTCTCTTACACTCCTTCTATAAAAAGAGTCTTTGTACAATTTGATTATGTATCAATAAAAATATAGAAAATATAGTTTTCAAGTTAGTATTAGAGAAGTGTTCTCGTAGCACTGGTGCCTCTAATTTCATGCCATGGCTGACAGTTCCTCAGCCACCCAACACGCCCCGAGTAGGGAGTGGACCTAGCACGGCTGAGTGGTGAACGGAGCACCACCACGTCCTTGGCAATCCATCCAAAACTGGAGCAGAAGATGCTGTTCGGAGACTCCCACTCTGTCCAGATCACCACATTCGTCTCAATGGGGCGAACTACCTCTGGTGGTCACAGTCAGTCCAGATGTACATCTATGGCAGAGGTAAGCTTGTATATCTAATTGGTGAGCGACTCCAACCCGATGTCATCGACCCACAATATGTGATGTAGGATGCTAAACATTCCAAGGTGATGACGTGGCTGGTGAACTCAATGGAAGAATATATCAGCTGCAATTACATATGCTATCCCACAACTAAGGAATTATCCGATATTGTCACTAAGATGTACTCTGACTTGGGGAATAAGTCACAAATATATGAACTCACCCTACAAGCTAGAGAGATTCAGTATGGAGGGGATAATGTGACAAAATACTTCTATTCTCTAAAGTGGGTATGGTAGGATGCCAAACACCACCAGCAGATAGTGGAAGAAGGCAGAATATTCTAGTTTCTTGCTGGTCTCAATGAAGAACTTGATGAAGTTCATGGCAGAATTATTAGAAGGTCAAGTCTACCTTCACTTGGTGAGGTCTTTGTAGAGCTTCGCAAAGAAGAAACCCGAATGAGTGTAATGATGGGAAAAAAATAAGATAGATTCAACTTCTACTGAGACCAACGCTTTTGTTGTAGAAGCCACTGCCTATAAAAACTCCATAAACCAGAAGAGCCCTTCAAATTTGTGGTATGGTTACTACAATAAATCTCGTCATACCCGAGAAACCTGCTGGAAAATCCATGGGAAACCAGCACACTTGAAGGGCAGCAAGCTTGGTTCTAAGCCTCTCCGAGCACCTCCCACAGCCCATGAAGTCAAGAAGACCTTTTCGAGCAAGGATCAACTTGAATAGCTCCTAAGGTTGCTAAAAACTAGTTCCTTATCTAGTACTCCTAGTGGTTCTTTGGCATAAATAGGTAATTTTAGTATTCTTAGTTCTCTTACCTACACCTCAGAGTCGTATGTACCTTGGATCATTGATTTAGGTGCATCTGATCATATGACAAGCCTTTCGTCTCTGTTTAAGACCTATTTTCCTTGTTTTGGAAGTGAAAAAAATTAGAGTTGTAGATGGTAGTTTTTCACCAATTGCAGGTAAAGGCAGTATCGCATTATCCAAACTTATTGACTTAAAAAATATCTTGCATTTCCCAAGTTATCCTGCAACCTTCTATTTGTTAGTAAAATTTGCAAAGATTCTATTGCCATGTAAAATTCTTAGCCTCTCATTATGTGTTTCAAGACTGGACTTCAGGGAGGACAATTGGCAGTGCTAGACTGATAGATGGACTCTACTACTTTGAGGTTGACTCTAAGAATAAAGTAGATCAAGGTCTAAGTGGTATAAGTTCTCAACCTATACGAGCCCAGATAATGCTCTGGCATAATAGACTATGGCATCCTAGCTTTCAGTACCTTAAACATTTGTTTCCAAATTTATTTAGAAATTTTGATTGTTCCTCTTTTGAATGTGAAAGTTGTGCTCTTGAAAAAAATCATCATTTCTCTTATCTTTCACAACCTTATCATGCATCCAAACCCTTTCATCTGATTCATAGTGATGTATAGGGCTCTTCGAAAATCACAACATAGATTAGAAAACTGTGGTTTGTAAGTTTTATTGATGAGCACAAACGGCTATGTTGAATTTATCTAATGCATGAAAAATCCAAGGTTCCCAATGTGTTTAAATTTTTTTCAAATATGGTTGAAACACAATTTGACACACAGATCAATATTTTAAGAACTGATAATGACACTGAATATTTTAATAAAACCCTGAATGGTTTTTTTTTTGTAATCACAGGCATTCAACATCAATCTGCATGTCCAAACACCCCTCAACAAAATGACATTGTTGAAAGGAAAAATAAGCATCTACTTGATGTAGCCCGAGCCATTATGTTTGAAGGAAATGCCCCCAAATACTTGTGGGGGGATGCTATCCTGACAGCAACATACCTCATAAATAGGATGCCCACACGTGTGTTAAATTATCACACTCCTTTGGACAAATTTAAGATGATTTTTCCAACTTGTAGGTTGCATGCTAATCTGCCTTTAAAAGTTTTTGGTTGTACGACTTTTGTGCATATACCCTCTATATCTCGGTCTAAACTTGACCCAGGGATGAAAAATGCATTTTCATTGGATATGCCCCTCACCAAAGAGGGTACAAATGTTTTAATCATAACACTAAAAAATTACATGTCAGCATGAATGTTACCTTCTTGAAACATCAAACTTTTTTTCAAAAAAATTCTTTTTTGGAGAAGAATAATGGTGAAGGTATTTTTTTACATAACAATATTTCTTTGCATGAACCTCTACCCAAACTTATTTTACACACTGAAGAAGGTGAACTAGAAAATGAAACTGGTAAGGAAGAACAAGTTTCAAACTTAGGTGGTGCCCAAACAAGAAAAGAAATACCACAGTTAAATAAGGAACTTTATATTTATACTCAGAAAAATCTAAAACAGAGCAGAGATCAACCTATCATTCCTGCACAAGACCAATTGGATCTCCCAGAAGGCAGCCCAACAAATGAATCACTTGTTCTTCCAGGTAACACTAAACTCCCTGTTTTAAATTTTGACTTGCCTATAGCTCTTAGGAGAAGTAGAAGAAACTACACTATGAAAAAACCCAAAAATGGTCCAAGTTATCTCATTTCCAAGTATGTCTCCTATAAAAATCTTTCCTAAAATCATCAAGCCTTCATCTCTAAAATTACAAATTTGTTTCTACCTAAAAACATTGAGGAAGCACTAGATGATCCAAATTGAAAATTAGCAGTTTTAGAAGAGATGAATGCTCTTAAGAAAAATGGAACTTGGGAAATTGTTAACCTACCACACGATAAAAGGAGAGTAGGATGTAAGTGAGTCTTTACCATTAAATGGAAAGTAGATAGGAGTATAGAAAGGTATAAAGCTAGGTTGGTAGCAAAGAGATTCACTCAAACCTATGGGGTAGATTATCAAGAGACTTTTGCTCCAATAGCTAAACTTAACTCTATTTGGATCCTGCTATCTGTTGCTGTCAATTCCAATTGGCCCCTACACCAATTGGATGTAAAAAAATGCCTTTCTAAATAGAGATTTAGAGAAAGAAGTGTTTATAAGTTTTCCTCCAGGATTTGAAGGAGATCTTGGAAGAAATAAGGTGTACAGACTAAAGAAATCCTTGTATGACCTAAAACAATCTCCAAGAGCATGGTTTAAACTTTTTGGAATAGTGGTAAGACACTTTAGCTATACTCAAAGCCAAGCTGATCACACATTATTCTACAAACACTCAGTAGATGGCAAAATTGTAATTCTAATTGTGTATATAGATGATATTATTTTGACAGCTGATGATGGTGTTGAGCTCAAAAACTTGAAGGAGAGACTTGCTAAAGTGTTCAAAATCAAGGAACTTGGTCCATTGAAATACTTTCTTCGAATTGAGTTTGCTAGGTCCAAAGAAGGTATATTTATTAATTAGTGGAAGTATATTATGGATCTTTTAAAAGAAAC
Source organism: Ormosia semicastrata (assembly GCA_029884595.1). NCBI lineage: Eukaryota > Viridiplantae > Streptophyta > Magnoliopsida > Fabales > Fabaceae > Ormosia > Ormosia semicastrata. Next base: position 9,282,962 of record JAQQTO010000028.1, on the reverse strand, counting down.
AGGTTTGTTGGGATGTAAAGCTGCTGAAACACCTATTGAGCCTAACATCAAATTGTAACCAGCCAAACCCAAGGATATGGTAGACAAGGGAAGGTATCAGCGACTGGTCGGGAGGTTAATCTATTTATCCCATACCCGTCCGGACATAGCATTTGCTCTGAGCATGGTAAGTTAGTTTATGCATTCACCAGGACTTGAACAATTTGAGGCAGTAAATAGGATCCTAAAGTATTTGAAGGGATCACCTAGAAGATGTCTTCTCTTTAAAAGGAGTGGACACCTACAAGTGGAAGCCTACATTGATGTAGATTGGGCTGGGACTGTAATAGACTGAAGGTCAACATTAGGCTATTGCACCTTTGTTGGAAGAAATCTGATTAGTTGGAGAAGCAAGAAGCAAAATGTCGTGGCAAGAAGTAATGTAGAAGCTGAATTTAGAGCAATGGCTTATAAAATATGTCAAGTATTGTGGGTTGAAAAAATTCTACAAGAATTAAGAACCTATAATTCTCCACCAATAAAACTGTATTGTGACAACAAGTCAGCAATCTCCATTGCTCACCCTCCAGTCTTACATGATAGAACAAAACATGTGGGAAGTTGATAAACACTTCATCAGGGAGAAGATAGAAAGTGGACAGATTTGCATCTCATATGTCCCCACAACAGAACAGTCCACAGACATTCTAACCAAGGGACTACCTAAGAAGTTATTTGATAGTATAACAAACAAGGTGTCTATGGAGGACATTTTCAAGCCAACTTGAGGGGGAGTGTCGACAGGACATTGAAAGATATTAAATCATTATTAATGCAGGCATTTAATAAGGCATTAAATTAGTATTAATGCGGCATTGAAAGACATTAAATCAGTATTAAGGCCTTGTTATTAAAGCTAAGAATCAATAACATTAAACCAGTAGTCAACTGTGTTTAATGCTGTGTTAATGCTATAAATAGAGTTTATGATGTAAATATTTAGTTTCCTTCTTTGTTTAGCTTGTCATGGTAGTTTTTATTTGTTTCTTGAATTGTAGTTAGTTTGTCTCCTACACTCCTTCTATAAAAGAAGTCACTTGTACCATTTGATTATGTATCAATAAAAATACAGAAAATATAGTTTTCAAGTATATATATATGTAGGGGACATATCTAGTGAGATACGTTTTTATTGTGAAAGAGTGAGATGAACAAATCTTGACCATACAATCATACATGGATGGTCAAAATTAAAAGTTACTTCAAAGTCATGTGTCCACTTAAAAAAGTCACATGACCTTGAGTGGTCTTTTAATCTTGACCTTAAGTAACTTTTAATCTTGACCATCTATGTATGGTTATATGGTCAAGATTTATTCCTCTCACCCTCTCACAATAAAAATTCCTCTCATTAGATATGTTTCCTATATATATATATATATATGAAGCGTATCTAGTGAGAAGAGTGAATCTTGACCATTAAATTTTATAAGAATGGTCAAGATTAGAACATAAATGCATGTGACTTTTTTAAGTGGTCACATAACCTTTTAGTAACTTTTAATCTTGATCATTCATGTATGGTTATATGGTCAAGATTTACTCCTATCACTCTTTCATAATAAAAACCTTTTTCACTAGATATGCCCCCATATATATATATATATATGCAATAGCAAGAGCACAAATCTCTTCTTGCCTAATTGCTCTATGTAGTTAATATTTTAGCTTCATTCTTTGGCAATCTTTTCCTTTAGAATAAACCTTTGTTTTACTTTCCATTAATAAAGTTTGTATAAATCAAGTTTGTAAGGTTTGGATTATTTTTACTTGATCCTATTAGTCTTCTTAAAGCTTTAATCAAGGATCATTTTTCTATAGATTCTATCATTCTTGATATATTCACTAGATAAAAATATTTAAGCAATATATATCCAATCTTGTCCTATTACAAAGATTGGTTAAAGATCTAAAACTAAGATCTGATTAAGCCATTAGAAGCTGAGAAAGTTCTTGAATACCATATTAACTAATTTTCACCCAAGAATATTTTTATAGTAAGTACTTATTAGAATACTTTTGGGTTATTCAAGTATAATCTTGTTTTAAATAAATTTTCTTGAAGGTTTATAATAGTGATTTTGTTATGGTTTATATTTTAAAATTTTATTGACAACTCGAGTTATGAACTTTATGCTAAAGTTTTTAAATTATCTTATTTTATTACGTACAATTATTATATATTTTTCTATAACTAATCGGATAAAATCAAGGTTAGAAACATACATATCCTTAATCATTAGGCGAACCACTTGGATTTACGATTATTTAAATGAAATTGCTTTCAGTAGATCAGATTAGATCAATTGTATGACAATGCAATAATGTAAATATTCGTTTCTTATATAGGTATATCGTTACTTTTGTTATATCCGTTCAGTTATAGACTTCAATTTATGCTTTTCCTTTTTTTTTTAAAGTTTACTATTCAGTAATTACTACCTAATTGACTGTTATCAACTTCGTAGTTTTGGCAAAAGGAAAAAAAAAAGATTAAACTTTTTTAGATTAAACATTTTCTGTGGAATAATCTTGAATATAATATATAATATTAACATTAGTCTTAAATATAAGTTACTCACAAACTGATACAACACAGGATGAAGAATCACAACATGAAGCAGCACCAGAAGAGCAGCAAACATCTAGAAGAATCAAAGGAGCACCAATTACCAAATTGGGCTCGAGATTTCTAGTGCAACTAACACTCAGCTGGCGTAGCATGTTGTTTGTGACAATTGTAACTAACTCATTTGGAGTAGTTGAAACAGTAAAGAGTTGAGGATTACTTAGCTGAAAATAGATGAGCATAAATGAGAGATAGACTCACTGTAAATGTAAGAAGAAGGAGAAAACAGTATAGTAGGGAGTTCTCACCCCAAACTTGAAGGAAGGGGATTCTCTTTTGAGTTCATTCTCATTGTGCAGCTCTGTCTAGAGAGTGTGTCATCAATTTCTGTTGATTGTTCTTGATCCTTTGAGAGTCATCAATAATACTCTTGAGATTCTTTCCAAGATCTATCACAAACCATAATGTATTCATTAATTTCATACTATAATTAACACTAGGTGCTTCAATATTTTGTAAGAAAGAAGCAATAAAATCATATACTGAACTTTCACATGGGGAAAAAAATCATTTTCCAGATATCAACTGCATTGACCCTAACGTATTATCTAACTCACGTGCCACGAAATATGAACTCTAACCTGATAGCTGAACTGGAAATTACCAGATAGGTATGCATTATGAAGCGCGATAGGAAAAATTAGCACTCAACTAAGCCTCAGAGAAATAAGCAACTTCACGCTTGAAGAAAAAGAACATAATTTCATTTAATTTAATTTCATATCAAAGTTTGTGTCATACATAACACACCTATAGCGTATTTGTAACCTAATGATAACAAAATCCTAATTAAATATAAAATCTTATCAAATAATAATTTCTTGAAATAAAAATCCTAATCAAATATAAAATTCTTAAAATATAAAATCTTAATCAAATCAAATAAATTATTAAAAATTGGATATCTAAAAATAAAGAAATATTTAAAAATATCTAAATAACAAAATAAAATATTCTAATATCCTAAATTATCTAAATAATATTTAAAAATAAAATCACAAAATATCCCAATTAAAAATAATATAGATTTATATATGTCATGACGATACTCTAAGAAATCCTCTGCACATCCCGTGTCATTCTCCTCCACTTGAGAAAAACTCAACCTCGAGTTTCTATTGACAGGCGTGGGATTTGGAATAAGCCTAATGTAATTACAAGTTTCTTTAACATTGTATCAATCCCAACTGTTGTGGGAGTAGCATTTTTCCCATCATTTATAACTTTGGTATCATCATATTTTTGTTCCAATACTGACCACTTAAATTGCGGTAGTGACTTCTCTATGGACATGCTCTTAACCATATTATTATCATCATTTACCGAAACTAGAGTGATCTCACTCATCGCTCCCTTCTTCAAGTCTTGCAAATCTATTAGCCTCTCTTCTTCGATACCAGTTTTGCAAATGAGTTGTGTCATGTCCTCCATAACCTCTTCCTTTAAAGATTCTAACATATGAGGTTCTCCTTTGGTCACAATTTCTACCACCTCACTTTTAGCATCCTCCTCATACTCATCATCATCCCCATTTGGACTGCAATAAACCTCTCCGTTCTCCTCTTCTCACTCCACATTCACTACAATAAATGGATTTGTGGTTTTCCAATGTTGACGTCGCCTTTGGTATTGGTTGAATAAAATCTTCTCATAGTTAAAGGGAAGAAATTCTAGTCTTAACAATTGCTTCATCCTGAACCATGTTCTAACTGGTGCTTTCCCCTCATGGTTCCTTCTCCGCTTTAAGCTTTTCCACCAAGGAGAAGCTCTACCCTTGAAACTACATGCGACAAGTTTCACCCTTTTCTCCTCTGGAATCTTCATATATTCAAGGAATTTGTCCATCTCTATAATCCAATCAAGAAATTCTTTAATATTCAAAGTTCCATCAAAATAAGGAATATCTACCTTTGTCGAAAATTGTGGGCATATTGATCTGTTGATTATTCCTTTATCTTAAATGGCTTGTAATTGATTCATTGGACTCCATTTGTGCTTAATTGTCATCATTTAGCTAAGTTTCTGACATCAAATCCTAGTTGGATCTTTACTATGAAACTTTGCTTAAATGTGTTTTTAGACACTAATAAGTAAATTGAACTTTTCAGGAAACCTTTGGATGACGGAGTCCATCAGGCTTGACGTCCACTTGAAGAAAGACTAAAGATTTATGAAGATGAAGATCACCTTTTGAAGCAATGAGAGAAGAGTTTCTGAGAAGAATTCAGGCTGAAAATGAAGTGCCTATGTCAAATTTCAGGGCCTGCGTAAAGTTTCAGGGCCTGTGTCACATTTCAGGGCCTAGGCCGTGTAAAATTACACAACCGTGTAAAATTACACGGCCATGGCCGTGTACCTCTCTGACTTGTGAAACAAGAGAATTTTTATCACCCAAACAGAGCATTACACGGCCGTGTAATTTGGTCAGACTTTGAATTATTAAAACTTCTACGAGAAGTTTGTGTTGGAGGCCTATATATTGACACTCTTGGCTCCTTTGGAAGGAAGTTCTGACCTTGGGAAGCAGCTAGAAACCCTAGGAAAATGAGAGGGGAGGCTTGGATCAAAGATTGGAGTCTCGGGTTCGAGCAATCAGAGATCCATCATCCTCAATCCTCAGAAACTCGTTTGCTATTTAGTTTTTTCTTCTGCACTTTGTTTCTTATGTTGTTCTTTCTAAGTTTTTCTTGTGATTTTGTTCTAGCTATGTGTAACTAAACCTCCTTTAGTTAAGGGAGTGATGAAACCACTAGTTTTGATATTGTGAATCTTACATATTTGATTATTTCAACACAGTTATGTTTTTATTCATATATTCCTGAATCTATTGTTGGTATGAAGGTTTTTGTACTTGTTCCCACTTTCAAAGTAGTAGATCTGGGTTTATTATGTGTGGTTGCGGTAATAGGTCTAGAGGATTGTATGTTGTTAGTATAAGAACCTTTATACACATTTGCCAGTGATAAAAGTGGTAGATCTGGATTTATTATGCGCGGTTGCGGTAATAGATCTAGAGAAATATATGATATAAGTAATTTAATCCCTGTGTGTGATTAGATCTTAGCGTAATTGGTTTTCTAAATCTTAATGCAATTATTGGATAGTTGTAAGAGCGGTTGCTTTATGACTAATCAGTGATTAGGAGTTAATTTGAGCGGTTGCTAAATTAGCCAACACTAAAGGAAACAGAGATTTATTCTCACAATTGCATAAAAACATAACTAGCATGTTGGAATAAAAAGATATGTGGGTTTACAACATCATATAAATATAGTGGTGGATTCAATCTCTTAACCAATTTCTCTTATATTTTTAATTCTAGTTTGTTTATTGTTATTGTTTTTGAAACTGTTCATTATTCATCAAAACTCCAAAAACCCTTTTTTTCCTATTTATTGTTAATCAGAGTTTAAATTAGGAATTGTTTGATAGTGTTGATTGAATTGGTTCTCTGTGGACCGACCTTTACTAACTACAACTAGTTGTAAGGTTTTTATTTTCTGGTTGGCTTGACAACTGATTTTTATTTGAATTTTAATCACTATCCGCCTCACACCAAGAATTTTGGCGCCGTTACTGGGGAGCCAATTTTTCAATTTCACTATTGATTTATTTCCTATTTTACTCTGTTTTTGTCTTTATTTTTAGTTTTCTTTTGATTTTTGCTTTCTGAGTGTTTTGTAGGTATTGATGTCCATTGAAGGGTTAGACGAGGGATTGCAGAATTTGAGGAATTATATTGATCAACTCAACTCACATCCTTAATTTCTCTTCCATCTAGCTAATTTCCAACCCACACCTACCGACATTGAAGCTGTCCGTCACATTGATCTATCAAGTTCAGAGACATTTGAGTCATCTGAAATATCTGAAGAGGTGACAATGGCAGAAAACACTTTAAGGGCATTGGGTGCTCCAGACTTGGATCAACAGCCTCTATGCATAGACATTCTTGAAAATGAAGAGGCATTTGAATTGACATCCAGCTTAATCTATCTCTTGCCATCTTTCAATGGATTACTCGGAGAGGACCCCAACAAGCACTTGAAGGAAATTCATGTGGCATGTTCTAGCATGAAGCCTGCAGGAATTCATGTATAGCAAGTCAAGTTGAGAGCTTTTCCATTCTTACTGAAAGATTCTGCTAAGGAGTGGCTTTACTATTTGCTACCCGGATCCATCCAATCATGGCAGGACATGGCTCGAGCTTTCCTAGATAGATACTTCCCAGCCTTAAAAGTCACAACAATGAGAAAAGAAATTTGTGGTATTCAACAAAGGCATGGGGAATCACTTCATGACTACTGGGAGAGATTTAAGAAGCTATGTTTCAGCTGCCCTCATCATCAAATAAGTGAGTAGCTCTTAATTCAGTATTTCTATGAAGGCTTACAAGTGATGGATCGCAACATGATTGATATTGCTAGTGGAGGAGCATTGGTTGATAAAACTCCTCAAGAAGCTAGAAACTTAATCTCAAGAATGGCTGCCAATACTCAACAGTTCTACTCTAGAAATGATACTGGAGTGAGAGCAGTGAAAGAAGCAGAGACAACTAGTCTATAGCAGCAAATGACTCAATTGACTGCTATAGTTCAGAGGTTAATGGATAAAGGTAAAGAACCAATTCATGCTTGTGGGATCTGTTGTTCATCTGGACATCCCACTAATATGTGTCCTACTCTCCAAGAGGACACAAATGAGGAGATAAGAGCAGTAGGGGGATATGCTGGACTTTCAAAAATTATAACCTTTACTCAAACATATATAATCTGAGTTGCAGGGATCATCCTAATTTTAGTTATACAAAGCAACCTCAGAATCAACCTCCAACTTATGGACCTCCAGGATTCCAACAAAGGCAAGCACCTTTCCTCCAGAGACAGCAGCAAGTTCAAGCTCCTAAGCAACCTGAGCCTTCACTAGAGGAGGAGGGAGACCATTTTTGAAGGCTGGTGAAATGGGGAATTAATTAGATTCAATATTTTTGAAGCTATGAGATACCATTGATAACATGCAATTCTCTTGATACGAAGAAACAATGACTACAATCAATAACTTACAGAATCAGATAGGGCAGTTGTCCATCGAATTCAACAAGTTTCAAAGCCAAGCTTGAATCCTCCTATGATGGAGGTTGTAAAAAGGAGATATTGAAGCTCCTAGGGAAACTACCCTCACAGCCAGAAGTGAATCCGAGGGAAAATGCTAGTGCTGTCATATTGAGAAGCAAAAAGTCATTGGATGCGCCTACATCTCCTCCACCAATCACTCAAGAGAAAGATGAAACACCCAAGGAAGCAAATGAAAAGGGGCAAAGCTCCAAAGCCCCTAAGGTAAGTAATTCTGAAACCTCTCCTAAATATGTCACTAAAGCTCCTTTTCCCAGCAAGTTGGCAAAGACTAAGAAAGAAGAAGCAGAAAAAGCGATCCTAGAGACTTTTAGGAAGGTGGAAATTAATATCCCTTTGTTAGATGTCATTAAGCAAGTACCTAGGTACGTAAAATTTCTAAAAGAATTATGCACTAATGATAATTATGATTTTTAACATATTAATTATCCACACAATTACCTTATTAATGATGTCCAGATTGTAATTAAGTGATCTTAGCACTCATTTAGATCATTGGGTTGAATTGGGCTTTAAAGCAAATATATGTAGTTGATCTCATATGACCCGCGGAGACGTGTAACGACATAATCTCAATGCTTGTGTCTCTTTGGATTTTAATGCTTATTGACAGTGGTTCAGTATTTTGACCATAACTTGAGTTGTAGATCTCTGATTTTGATGTTCTTTATATGCTAGGAAAGATGAGAACAATATCTACAAGTTTTGTGAAATGTTAAATTGGAATATTCGGATGTTTACATGGTCAAATACAGCCTTGAAGTTGGACCAGTGGTACTGTTACGAATTCTGGACACACCTTCACTATTTTGGGCATATCTCACTCATTTCAAGCCCAAATTAAGCATATGAGTACTCCTTGGAAAGCTTACTTCAAAGGCTATCTGATGGACTTGATTTGAATTACAGATTATGACAGAAATTCAAAAGATGGAAACATGGAAAAGGTGAAGGAATCATTGGAAGGTGGGAGACACACTTTCATAATGAGAAAATAATTCAATAGAAGGTGGGAGACACACTTTGATAATGGAGGAATAATTAACAAAAGTGGGTGAATCACTTTTGACTTTTTTTAGTGAATGATGCTGGCTCTAGGAAGCCTCGTGTTAGTGTCAGTTTCGAGATCACGAATCGATCCATTTGCTGTATGAAGAGCCATTTAAGCATATGGCCCAGGAAAAAGTTTCATCATAGTCCACCATCCTTTAGCCACCAATAAGAGGAGAGCAATCAGATTTGTGAAAAATATGATGGAGAGCTTCTACCTACGCAGTAAAGTGGTGATTGTAGTTTTAGTTTTTGATTTTTTTGGAGACTTCTTCTTCTTCTCTTTTCTCTCCTCCTCCTCTCTTTTCTAGAAACATTATTTTCATGGTTCTTGAAGATTCTCCAATGGTGATGGCTATGGAGAGTTAAACTTTCAAGAAAGACATACTTTAATCAATCCAAGAGATTGACATTCTTGATGATTAATTTTGAGATCTTGTTTTAATTGCTATACATTCATCTATTAATCAAATTTCTCTTTTCTTCTTCTCCTATTTAAATTTTAATTCTTTTGATTTAATGCTTAATTTGATTGGGATTTGCATATGTTAATCATGCGTAATTATCATGTGCCAAGAGATGAATTACTAGCCCTTTCACCTTGTCCAAGGTTAAATAATTCACAATCTCATATGGTTCAAAGGTCCAAGAATCCATCTTTATGTGTTTGATTGGGTTCAGAAATTTGATTTAAACCTCTTTGTATTTATTTAGCTTGGTTGGATCTTAGTTTTTTAAGTTAATTTGGGTTTTGGATGGATGCTTAATTTCTCTAACCTTAATTAATTGAATTCTAGAAAAGCGTTTCTAGTAGAAGATCCATGGATCATTGAGAGGCGTAATAAATAAGTCTTGATGTGATCTAAGATCAAGGATTTGGTTGATAGTTGAATGGATCTATAAAGATCAAGGATGGATTAAAATCAAGATTGGTTAATTCTCTTGCTAGATTGGCTTGTTTTCCTAATTTTGTTTACTCATTTTAATTGCTTCTTTGTTATTTAATCTTGCAAAACTCTCTCCCAAATTATTTATTAACCTCTTAATCCGACTTCATAATTAGAGTGATCTTCGGCACCGAAACTCTTTAGACCGAATCTGTTACCTTATCTTGATAGCTACAAGTAATTTTGGTAAATCTCATGGTTATAAATTGATTTAAATTTGGTAATCTCATTAGCAAAGTGGTGGCTTAGTCAGTGTCTAACATACAAGAGGAAATTGAAAGGAAAAATGAAAGGGTCCAAGTAGGAGAAAATGTTTTTGTTGCCATGGTTATCTATTAACGAAACATGTAAAAAAAAATAAACATATTTAATGAAACTCCCACTAACCAAATGTAAAGATCCCATCGAAAGATTTCCTAGTGGGCCACATTTACCATACCATGCACTATAGGTAACACAAGGTTTGAAAGGCCTAATGCTTGATTTAGGTGCATCCTATAAATGTCAAATGCCAGTTAAGTACTGGTTGGCATTTGGATTTATGCATCTTTATACTTAGGTCCTTTGGAACCACATAATGACTTAATATTTTCTTTGAGGAATGTTATTATTAGATCAATTTATTAAACTTGATAGATCTAATGCATACCCAAAAGGTGTGGTTGAAGATGTTTTGGTGCTTTAAAAAGCCGCTGAATGAATTAGTATTTTGTCTCCACATGATGATACTTATAGAAACCTCTTTTATGTCTTGGACAAGGAAGAGAGAGAAAGGCACGACACGCAGATCGTATTCTCCCAAAATAGCATAAAATAAAGACTAAGCTCCATATCTTGTTAGGAGACCATTTTTTTTGAAGATAAAACAAAGATTTGAATATCGCGCTTTCGAATATCACACACCACCACCGGTTTCTTGGAGAAAAATTCGAGTTGGACCCTTACGCCTCCATGACGGCTAGGGCAACAACATTTGAACCCTAAGGCCCACAAAAATTGATGTGCACTCACAACCGCCAACTCTAACAATGGAATTTGATGGAGAATTAATTAGATTCAATATTTTTGAAGCTTCATGAGATACCCATATACAGTGATGTGCTCAAAACCGCTTGTTTAATTGATTCTTTTGATTTTTTAATTTATCACATATATAGATATCGAAAAACGACTTTTTCAAAACCGTTTTTGACATTCTTATGCTTTCTTGTTTCGATAAACTTCTAACATTATTTCGATTTCGTAACATGTAAAGATGTATCTTTTATGAGGAAAAGATCAATAATGAAGAAGAACCATAGAGTGAGGACATTAATGAAATTGGGAATTGCGGATCAAAATATCTCGCAGCGGAATAAAAGGATTCCTCTTGAAGCGTGAAAAACACAAGCGAGGCCTCACCAACACCGTAATAGAGCTCTCTTCCACTCCGTTTCGCGGTGCTAGTTGCGAATAGAAGAGAAGAGGTATCTTTTGTTGATTTATAATAGTTACTTATGAGTGTGATATACCTTAACCTTCTGTTGTGTAGGTACCTGAACTAGAACTGAAAGCATTGCTTGATCATCTTAAATACATCTTCTTAGAGGAGAAGGACACTCTTCCAGTAATAATTGCAAAGTCACTCACCTAAGAGCAAGAAGAGAAATTGGTGGCTATTTTTCGATACTCGATTAGAACATAAATGAGATCGCCTCATATTGACTCATTGGTTGGTCAATATTTCGCGACATCAATCGGGGGCCCGAAGATTAGTCTCTCCATTTATATGCATAGGATCTTAATGGAGGAGGGTGCCAATAACCAACTTTATAATCACCTTGTTACGAGATGACGTTTGATGGCATTAAAACACACAACTCCTCATGTGAGATTTCGAACCACATACCCATTATCACTATGAGAATCGCTTATGATACTCAAAGGAGGTTGAATCCTCCTATGATGGAGGTTGTGAAAAAGGAGATGTGGTCATCTTGAAGCTCCATAAGTGTGGGGATGATCTACCCATCCATTTCCTATGGCATCAAACTTACTATTCTAAGGACTTTATTATGTGGGAACACAATAAGCCTCATATATAAAATAGCATAATAGAATATATGTAGTACCAAAGAAATGCGACAAAGGGAATTAGTACCAAAGAAATGTTATTGTAAGAAATGCTAAAAATGAGCTTATTCCCACTAGGTTACAAACGGGGTGGCGTGTCTGCATTGATTACAGAAAGCTGAATGTTGCCACTAGAAAAGACCACTTTCCTTTGCCTTTCATTGATCAAATGTTAAAAAGATTAGCTACTCATTCTCATTATTGTTTTCTGGATGGCTTTTCAGGTTACAATCTGATTGCTATTGCTCCAGAAGACCAGGATAAAACCACATTCACTTGTCCATTTGGTACCTTTGCTTACAAGAGAATGCCTTTTGGACTCTATAATGCACCAGGAACTTTCCAAAGATTCATGATGAGCATATTCTTTGATTATATTGAAAATATTATTAAGGTTTTTATGGATGACTTTAATGTCTTTGGAAATGGTTTTGAAAGTTGTTTGGAATATTTAACATTGGTGCTTAAAAGATACATTGACACTAACCTTGTACTGAATTGAGAAAAATGCCATTTCATGGTAGAGGAAGGTATTGTGTTAGGTCATATAATTTCTGCTAGGGGAATTGAGGTAGATAAGGCTAAGGTAGAACTCATGCAATCTTTGCCCCCACCCACTAGTGTGCAGGAAATTCATTCTTTTATTGGCCATGCAGTTTTTATCGGCGATTCATCAAAGACTTCTCTAAAATCTCATTGTCCCTTTGCAAGCTACTCCAAAAAGATATGCAATTCAACTTTGATGAGAATTGTATGGGAGCTTTTACTAAGCTCAAGAAATTGTTGACTGTTGCGCTTGTCATTAGGCCACCTAACTGGGAACTACCATTTGAGCTGATGTGTGATGCCAGTGACTTCGCGATAGAGGCTATCTTAGGACAGCGAGTTGATAGAGTTTCTTATGCCATTTATTATGCATCAAGGACTCTAAATGATGCTCAACTCAACTATTCAACAACTGAAAAAAAAACTTCTAGCTGTTATTTTTGCTTTAGAAAAATTTAGATCATATCTCATTGGTTCTAAAGTAATTGTGTTTTCAGATCATGCAGCTTTGAAGTATCTCCTGACAAAGAAAGAAGCAAAGCCTAGATTGCTCCAAAGGATTTTATTGCTCTAGAAATTTGACTTGGAGATTAAAGATAAGAAAGGGAGTGAAAACTTGGTGGCCGATCACTTGAGTAGGTTAGTAACTGAAGAGGAAGAAATGCCTATCATGGAGACTTTTCTGGATGAGTATCTGATGGCCATTAAGGCCATAATCCCTTGGTATGCTGACATTGTTAACTACCAGGTTACTAAGGATTTTCCAGAGGGTTTGAACAAGACCCAAAGAGATAAATTAAGGAGCGACTGTAAGTATTACACTGGGATGAGCCGTACCTCTGGAAGCATTGTGTAGATCAGGTCATTAGGAGGTGCATTCCTGATTCTGAGACACACTCTATTCTCTCCTTTTGCCACACCTATGCTTGTGGAGGACATTTTGACATTAAAAGGATAGCCAACAAGGTGCTTGACAGTGGTTTCTATTGGCCCATAATCTTTAAAGATGCCTACAATTTCTGTAAGTCCTGTGATCGCTGTCAGAGAACAGGTAACATTGGTCCTCGAAATCAAATGCCTCAAACTCCGATCATTTTTGTGAAAGTTTTTGATGTATGGGGTATTGATTTTATGAGACCATTTCTTCCTTCTTTTGGTTTTCATACATTCTCTTATCTATTGATCATGTGTCTAAATGAGTGGAAGCAAAAGCCACCCGATCTGATGATTCTAAAACTGTTGCAGATTTTGTTAAATAACATATTTTCTCCATGTTCGGGATCCCAAGGGCTATCATCAGTGACTAAGGGACCCATTTCTGCAACAGAACATTTGATGCTCTTTTAAGGAAATATAGAGTGATGCATAGAATTTCCACACCTTATCATCCACAGACAAATGGGCAAACTGAAGTGTCTAACGGAGAGATTAAATCAATCTTGAAAAAGACGGTGAATCCCTCACGTAAGGATTGAAGTACTAGACTTGAGGATGCGTTATGGGCTTATAGGACTGCCTATAAGACTCTAATTGGCATGTCACCATTTCGGTTGGTGTATGGAAAGCCTTATCATCTGCCCGTAGAGCTGCAACATCACTCTTATTGGGTCATTAAGAGAGTCAATCTAGACTTGGAAGGTGCTGGAAAGCATAGGAAGTTCCAATTACAGGAACTGGAAAAAATGAGGAATGAAACCTTCAAGAATGCCCTAATCTACAATACTAAAGCTAAGGCATTCCACGACCAATTGATCTCTAGGAAAGAATTCCACAAAGGACAAAAAGTGTTACTCTATCAATTCAGACTTAAATTATTTTCAGGTAAATTTCGTTCTAAGTGGATTGGACCATTTGTGGTAACTAATGTCTTTCCTTTTGGTGCAGTAGAGATCATGAGTGAAACATCTGCTAAAGCATTTAAGGTCAATGGGCACCATCTCAAACTATATCATGAACTTCCTGACAGTGCAGAAGTGGAAGTGGTGACCCTTCTCCTTCCACAATATGAAGATCATTGAGAGCATCCGCTGTTGGAACTAGAATAAACCCCTTAGATGAAAACAATCATCTATAACCTAGAAAATAATCATGTTGATCATTAGGAAATTATGCAAAAATTATGCGAAAGCGTACCTGAATTCATAATGACCAATATCTCTTCAGAGTCGTATGATTTGGTCTTCCAGATCTACACGTATTTCCTGAGAGAACCTTTTTGCTTTCCCTCTGCTTCTTTCTGATGATGGGATGTCAGGAAAGATGAGAACAATACGTGTGACTCGGGGACCATCACCTATTTTATAGACAATCCTAGGGTTATCTATTGACTTTTTTATTTTAGCCCATAGCAAAAATAGAATTACCCTTTAGTCTCTACACATTAAAGGCCCATATCCTATTAGATACATTAAAGCCCAAATAATCTAAACCTTATCAGATCACTTTTAATTGGGCTCAACCTTAAGTGATAGCCCACAATACATAATTATTCACATATAAGGCAATATTGGATTAAGGATCCAACAATCTCCCACTTAGACTATATGTGTAACCTTCTGATTATGTATTACAAAATTAACCATACGAGCTCAATGTTGTTGTCATTACTAAAAGTATTTATAACCAATCCGGTCCATTAATCGTACCAACATAGGATCAAAGCAGTTTTCGCTACAATTATCGTAACTCAACCCATCAATAATCACATATACTAATATAAATGAATGACGTGGATCATGATATGGATGTGATGTGTAGCATGGAATTTTCATGTGATGTGATCTTAACATGCCTAATTCCAATTGTTCCTCCTTAAACCTTAGTGAGATCAAAGCATAACAAAATTAAAGTGTCAATACACCAAAACTTTATTTCTGCAGAAAATATTCTTAAACCATACATAAACAAAAAAGTCTATATCATAAAAGCATTTAAAAGTTACAAACTCCCATTAAAACTGAACATCACTTAATGACATAACACCCATATGAGCAGTGTGCTCATGAAACATTTTGGGTGGTAACCCTTTAGTAAGCGGATCCGCAACCATGGAGTTTGTTCTGATATGATCTATAGACAACTGTCCACTCTGAACTCTTTCTTTAATAACAGGGAATTTGATGTCTATGTGCTTCGACTTTGTCGAGCTCTGTTGTTATTAGAAAATAGAACTGCTGATTTATTGTCACAAAATAACTTGAGTGGTCTTTCAATACCATCCACTATGCATAGCCCGTGACAAAATTTCGTAGCCAAATTCCATGATTGGATGCCTCATAACATGCTATGAACTCTGCTGCCATAGTAGAAGAGGCTATAAGAGACTGTTTAGCACTCTTCCAAGAAATAGCACCTCCAGCTAGCAGGTATAGATAGCCCGATGTAGATTTCATACTATTTTGGCATCCAGCAAAATCGGAGTCAGTATACCAAATGATCTCAAGCTTATCCGACCTCCGATATGTGAGCATGTAGTCTTTCGCTCTCTGTAAGTACCGCATGACCCGTTTGACTACTTTCCAATAGTCTAATCCTGGATTCACTACAAAAAACACGCTAAATTACGACGGTTTTTTTACGGGGGTTATCAAACTCCACAAATTGACACATATTGTGGGAGTTTTTTTACCTTTCAGTAGAGGTTATCAACCCCTACAAATTAAAAAAAGTTGAATTTTATATTCCCTCTATTTTTTCTCCCCTTCGTCTCACACTCGAACACTCCCATTCACTCTATCGCTCTCCCTCTCACTTTCCCTCTAATTTTTTGCCTCCCTCTTACCGTTTCACTCTCCCTCTCCCTCTCCCTCTCCCTCTCACCACTGTCGTGCAAGATCTAGTGCGAAGGCCCTCAATTGTTCCTGCACAGCCACACACCACCACGAACCCAGATCCGTCTTGCATAACCGCGCACCACCACAAACCCAGATCCGCCTTGCACAGCCACACATCGTCATGATTGTTCCTTTCACTCTCTGTTACCGGTCATTTCCTCTTTTCCTCTACCCAGATCCTGTTTTTCTCTACCAAGTTTTGTTTCCTCCTTTCCCCTTTCTTCTTTACTTTCTTTTTCCATTTGAATGGAATCAAATCAATGTTAAAGTCTAAATTCATTCCATCTTCTCTTGCATTTTGATGGCACTGACACCCAAAATATTTTTGCTCTTTTTTGAGTTAGGAAATAAAAAGGGATTTGAAATGCTATTCCTCTTTTTTTTTTCTTTTTTTTCCTAGCAAGTGTGTATTTTATTTGATTATTATTGTATTTGATGATGTTGTAATTTTGGTGATGAGAGAGTGGAAAATTGATACACGGTTGTGAATGTTAATATGTTAAGTCCACTGGTGAGTTTCTTCTTCCATGTGGTTAAAATAATTGGTTATTTGTTTTGTTAGAAATTGAGGTTCTGATATGAATGGGATTATGTGATATTTGGTGACATAAATTTATTGAGATAATTTGGGTTAGATTTGCATTATTAAATTTACTGGAAAAAAAAAAGACATTATTAAATTTTTGTAGGCTATACAGCTAGATCCAAAATTTTCTAAGAACATTGGGCTGATTGTTCTACTTAATGGTGCTTTTGCAATAAATGGCAATGTGAATCCAGCTGCTGAAGCCAATGTGAGTTTTTTAATTTTGAATTAAAATCCTTAATATAGATTCCATGAAAATATTATATGTTTCACTGCTGAATCTGCCTCACTCTTTGGTTGGGTTTGGTTCCAAATATTTGGTGATCCAGATGCTGTAAATCTTATTTGATGAAGTGTTGTAAATTGAATATGAAATGCATGTAAATCAATGTATTTACAAGTGAGGCTGATGTACTGGCAGTGGGGATAAATGTTATACACCAAGTTGTATTGATAGGTACCCCTTTAGCAGAGTCCTATGCACTTTTTTTTGCTATACTTACGTATTCATTTGGTCTTACTTAAATGGATAAATTTCCTTTTGTAAATCTTGTGTGGTTTTTAACTTTACACATCTCTATTTCTTCCAGTTATTGTAGTTTTGTGTGCTTTTTCTTTCAGGTTTTACCTATCATTGATCCAGTAACATTTTGTAAGGAAGTTTAGTTTTATATTTGATAAGTTCTTTTTAAAAAAGTTTTCATCTCAACTGAACTCATAGAGCTCTTCCTAACTGAACAAGTATTCTTTGAAGACCTTCTTTGATTAATGTATAAATAGTGTAGTAGATTACTAAGTAGTAACAATTCATACCTGATGAAAACTTGATTAATAGTAGACCTTCTATTATCTAAACTCCAATACCCGAGCCTTTGTAATAATAATTTTTCTGGTTCAATTCCTGCATCCTTGTCCAACTTGACAAAGCTAGAAAGTTTGGATTTGAGCTTCAATTTCATTGAGGAGAGCATTCCACCTGATCTTGGAAGGCTTCATAACTTGACGGTTTTGGATTTGTCACACAATCAGCTATCCAGTGATAGTCCTTCAATCTTCAATATCTCCATACTGCAAGTGGTTGATTTCGCCTATAATTCCTTATCAGGTAATTTTTTTATGTTACATGATCTAACTTGGACTTACACCCATTTTTTATTCATTTTCATCTGTTCAGTTATATAGATAACTACAAGTTACACTTTTCGATTGTAAAAGCATTTTTTAGGTACAGCAGCTAGAAAACAGGCACAAATACACACTGAAGCTACATTAATATATGGATCTTGATATTGTTTTTATTACCAAAATTCTATAATTGAAATAATAGAAGATGAAAGAGACAGTTGGGAAAAGAAAGAATATTAACAGGACTACTGGTAGTCTGCTACTTTGCTATAGTATGGTTTGGTATTGCTAGCTGCTACTCTACTATTGTTTGCCATAAATTTAAATATACAAAATAACAAGATCATTTGGCATTTTCTAATATTGCTAACCACAATGGATGTTTTTTAAAGATAGTTTTTCACTTATCAAATCCTTATAAGATAATAGGATCCTAATAAAATGTTTCGGAAGAATGAATTCTCAGAGGACTTATTCGAATATCATCCCCAATATTTGAATAAAGAGTTTTTATTTTGGATTTTAAGAAGCTTTATTCGAATACCCATCTCCTTATTCGAATAGCACTTATTTGCATAGCATTATTTGAATAACTAAAATGTTATTCGAATAATGAACATTAGAATGTCACAAATATGAGGTTTTTAAACGTGAACGCGACTTCTATTAAATTTTTTGATATTTATATACACATAATGGGTTATTATAAATTACCACGTATTTTGATATTTTCAATTAAAGAATTACTTTTATTGAGATGTTTATTATAGTTTTGTTAATTATTTCCAATTTTAATGTTTTTAATGAATTATTGTGTGAAGAACATATTTTTCTATATGTGATCTCATGAATAGAAATGAATCAATGTGTAAATTTTCATGAGCCATATTGTTGAAATTATAGAGCCAAATAGCACTATATATATTTATTTCTTTGTAATTTCTTACCAAATGTCTTTTACTATTTCAGCCAAGTGATGCTTCAAGTGAACATACTACTCCATTGGATGCAAGAAGATGAGCTGGGTAGCAACATAAATCACAAATAGCATATTTAGTGTTGATTTTTTATGTGCATTTATTGTGACACTATTATAGGTTATTAAGGATTTTAAGTTGTAAGTTTAAGTTACAATAGATGAATTTATTTAGCTTATTATGGATTCAAACTAATGATGTTGTATGTTATTATGAATATTTTTAATGCAATTTAATTCACATTCATATCAACAGTTTTATATTTAATAATTTTTTTATAGTTAATGTATTGGTTTAACGTATTTTTTGGTAGTAGCAAAAAGACATGTTAAATGGCAAATTTTAAATCTCTGTAATTTTTTGGTAAATAGAATTAGGCAATTAGATAGTGGAGGTTAAAAACCTCTGCAAATTGAATAAAAACCGCCACAAATTGTGGGGGTTTTAAACCGCCTCAACTTATTCACTATTGCGGGGGTTGCTTAAAAACTGCCTTAATATATTGCGGCCAACATAAATGTAGCGGTTTTTAAAACAGCCGCAATTTAATTTGCGGAGGTTAAAAACCCTCGCAAATCGAAAAAAAAACCCCCGTAATTTAGCACATTTTTTGTAGTAATTACTCAAGTATCTACCCAACATCCCTATAATGTACGTAATATCAGGACGCGTACAAACCTGAGCATACATTAGACTCCCTACTACTGATGCATAGGGAATCTTCTACATTTTCTTTTCTTCAAAGCCATTCTTAGGACACTAATTGAGACTAAACTTGTCTCCCTTAGCCACAAGGGTATCACCTGGTTTACACTCTTACATGCCATATCTCTTGAGAACCTTTTTAATATAGCCTTTTTGTGACAACCCAAGAATACCCCAAGAACGATCTCGGTGTATCTGTATGCCCAATACAAAAGATGCATTACCAAGGTATTTCATCTCAAAATTCTTAGCTAGAAATCTCTTGGTTTCATATAATAATTCTATATCATTACTGGCAAGCAAAATGTCATTAACATATAAAACTAGAAAAATATACTTGCACCCACAGAACTTATGATATATACAGTCATCTACCAAATTCACCTCAAAACCAAATGAGATGATTACTTGATGAAACTTGAAATACCATTTTCGAGATGCTTGCTTGAGCCCATAGATGGATTTCTTAAGTTTGTAAACCATATTCTTTGAGTATTCCGAAACAAAATTTTCTGGTTGCACTATATAGATTGTCTCATCAATGTCACTATTGAGAAACGCCGTCTTTACATCCATCTGATGTAACTCAAGATCGAAATGCACCACCAATGCCATTATAGTCCTGAAAGAGTCCTTCGAAGATACTGGAGAGAAAGTTTCTTTATAGTCGATGCCTTCTTTCTGTGTAAATCCCTTTGCTACAAGACGAGCCTTATATCTTTCAACATCGCCTTTTGAATCCCTCGTGATCTTAAATATCCATTTGCAACCAATGAGTTTTGCAACTTCAGGAAATGGGACAAGATCCCAAACGTCATTGTCCTTCATGGACTTAATCTCTTCATTCATGGCATCAATCCACTTTTGAGAGTTAGAACTTTCCATGGCTTCACGGAAGTTGATCGGATCATCTTCCATCACTCCAATGTCAACCTCATGTTCTTGGAGAAATACAATGTAATCATCTGGTGTTGCACTTCTCCTTTCTCTCATGGATCTCTTTAATGGCATAGGTTCTTGAGGTGGAAGAGTTTGTTCTTCAGGAATAATTTCTTGCATGGGAGGTTCGACATTGTCTTGATCTATTGTGTCTTCAACAGGGTCAGGAAGAGGTTCCTGAACAATGTCAATAACACCTGTAGGAATATCAACATATTCCTCTTCAAAGACAATGTCCCTAACTATATCTCTCCCGGCAAACTCGACATCCTCAAAGAACCGGGCATTTCCCGATTCAAAAATTGACTTAGTTGTGGGATCATAAAACTTGTAACCCCTGGACCTTTCAGAGTATCCAATAAAATAGCAACTGACCGTCCTTGAGTCCAATTTCTTTTCATTTGGTTTTTTTTATTATTTCTTTTGAGGCACCGTATCTGCAGCTTCCTTATCCATCTTCCTATTCAATCCCTTGCCCTTATACTTTAAGGTAGAGGCAAAATGAGCACTTTCTGTCTTGTCTTGCTTCAACCTTTCTTTTTCCTGAACACAATGTGAGATGAGCTCATTCAGAGACTAAGTCTATTTCTGACAATTATAGCTCACCTTAAACTGGTTAAACTGTGTTGGAAGAGATATCAGAACCAGATGCACCAGCAAGTCCTCAGAGAGTTCTAGCTTAAGTGCTTTTAGCTTTGAAGTAATATAAGACATCTCCATGATGTACTCCCTGATGTTGCCCTTACCTATATATTTCATTGAAATTAGTTTTGCCAAGAACGTACTTATTTCAGTCTTTTCATTCTTGACAAACCTCTTTTCAATATCTGCAAGGAACTCCTTAGCTGTAGTTATCTTTTCAGATATTGTATTCCTGAATGCTTCTGGAATGGCCTTCTTCATGATCATCACACTCATGCAATTTGACCTCTCCCACCTTTCCATCTCCTTCTTATCTTCAAAGGTACTCTGATCTGTAAGAGGTGAGGGAGAGTCAACCCTTAACGCAAGGTCGATGTCCATTACTCCAAGAACTATCAAGATATTTTCTTTCCAAGACTTGAAGTTTGAACCATTCAGCATAAGAATAGAGTTAATGTTGGCAGTAATACTCGCAGGATCATTTATAGTTGAATAGAGAACAATAAACAAACAAAACATGCTCAGATAAGTCTCAAAATCAAAGTAATACTAAATTCAAATAAGGTAAATCCCATCTTAAGATACCGGGAATCCATTAACATTTTATCTTTGGACAAAATATTAACTTTTCAGTGATACCTTGGCATAGTAATCAAACACTGATAATAAGAACATGTCAAACAATAAATCTTCCTTTGGGTCGATTCATTATTCACATGTAAAACTGAATAATTATCACGCATTTATCACCACAAATGCACTTATAATTCTGTAAATACTCACATTCCTTTGGGCCGATCAATATCTACATAAATTATAAGCACACAATCTTTTATATTTTAAAATAAATTAATCTCCACAAGAGAGGTCACTTTGGTAACATGTTGTTTCAATTAATTTATCCCAAAATATATATAAACTTTTCCAATATTTGAATTTAGGATGGCTAAAAATATACCCAAAATAAACATATAACACTTCTAATTTTCCAGAAACAATACATAGAATTTAATAAAATCAATCTACATTTGTGCGTGTGATTTCCAGAATAATATATACATACAATCAATACCAGATTATTGCCTTTATTGGTTCCTGATCATACTATAGCTTTAGAGCAATTTTAATATTTCTTTTAATATAATAATAATTGTTCATTATAAACCCATATATAATAAAGGAGCTGTAAAACGTTTGACCAAGGAATATACATTGCTACAAGCGCATACGTATTCGAAACTAAATTCATGATCGATATATATGCGCAAATCAAATTTACAATGATACACGTAAATCGAAAAGAATCAATTACGCAAGTAGGCAAAAGACGCTGGAAATAGTGTGGTGCTCTGATTTCTAATCCAAATCCAAATAATATAGATTGGAAAACACGCAGATATAAATTGGAAAACACACAAATATCCAGAAAACCACCACTTAATTCAATTTTAAATCATATAAATCATAACCAGATTCATAAAGAAAATAAAGAATTTCTTAATGATCAAACATAACCTGCTCTGATACCAATTGTTGGAACCAGAATAAACCCCTTAGATGAAAACAATCATCTATAACCTACAAAATAATCATGTTGATCATTAGGAAATTGTACAAAAATTGTACGGAAGCATACCTGAATTCATAATGACCTATAACTCTTCAGAGTTGTGCGGTTTGGTCTTCCAGATATACACGTATTCCCTGAGAGAACCCTTTAGCTTTTCCTCTGCTTCTTTCTGATGATGGGATGTCAAGAAAGATGATAATGATACGTGTGACTCGGGGACCATCACCTATTTTATAGACAACCCTAGGGTTATCTATTGGTGTTTCTATTTTAGCCTATCGCAAAAATAGAATTACCCTTTAGTCTCTACACATTAAAGGCCCATATCCTATTAGATACATTAAAGCCCAAATAATCTAAACCTTATCAGATCACTTTTAATTGGGCTTAACCTTAAGTGACAGCCCACAATACATAATTATTCACATATAAGGCCAATGTTGGATTAAGGATCCAACATCAGCATGTCGGGCAGAGGACAATAAACTAAGCGCTTAATAGGAGGCAACCCATCATCAAGAAAAACTAGTTTTGATTTCTTTATCTCTTTTATCTTGTGTTTTTATCAATTTCATCGAATAGATTTTGATTTGTTTCTTGACTAGTAGAATGTGAATCTTTGGAAAGCCTTATGTTTGGATTGCTACATGTGTGTTTGAATTCTTTCATGGATTGTTGGATGATTGTGTGGATTGATTACAGAGGAAATCAAGTAAAATTATTGGAATGAACTCTTTTGTGGTGTTGTTGTATGCTAAATCATGTTCTTTAGGGCTGATTTCTTTAAATTAAGAAGTTAAATTTTTAATTTCGTGATGAATGGACTAAGTAAAGAGTCAAACTCTTGAGACGCCTTCATATGAATTTATGCTTTACGAACTTCTCGTTTGTGGAATCCTTTCAAGATTAATGATGAGTTATAGTCTTGGGAATCTGACTTTAAATGACCTTGAGCCTTACTTTAGGAATGATTTCCTAAGTGTTTTTCAAAGCACAACACCATCCATAATGTTTCATAAGAGTTTCCCTATCGTTTTAATGTGAATTGAATCATTTAGGGATGCATTTTGATGAGTTTTTGGTAGAAAAGGAGCAGGGGAGGTCATGTACAATTACACAGGTCGTGTATGCATGAGCAGCAAAAGTTTCCTCAAGTCAAAGGCATACACGGCCTAGGCCGTGTCCTATGACACCACCATATAATCGTGAGGTATGTTTTATTTTAAAAAAAAATGGAAGTCAGTGTAGTACACGGCTTAGGCCGTGTACCATTACACAGCCGTGTAATCGTGGTCATGTGGAGCCACACGGCCATGTAAACGTGACAGAGCCTATTTTAGGGCTTCGTCTTCCCTTTCCCCCCCAAATTTCCCCTTTTCCCATGCAACCACCACCTTCACCTCCTCCAAATCCACTGTAGCCACCACTCCAATCCTCCATTTTCAACCAATTTTCACCCAAAATCTCTCAAATCTCTCATCATTTCTCCTTTTTTCCTTACATTTCTCCTCAAAATTTCATCCCAAAATCAACACCCCCCACAACGTAACCACCACCAAAGATAGCCAACCACCATTTTTCTTCCATCTTCTACCTTCAAATCACTACCCATCTCTCTTTCTCTTTTCTATCTCCATTTTAGCCAACCCACCTCCAATCTCTCACCACCCACGCTTCCACCATAGCCACCACCACAACCTCTATTTCTCTTTCATTTTCTAACACCAAATAACTACCCACTTCTCCATTTCACTATTTATCACTCATCCATCACCAAAACTACCCATTTCACCTAATTTCCACAAAACCCATACTTTCCCTCTCTCTCCACTGTGACCACCACCCCACGGACCACCATTTCTCCACTTTCCATAATACCCACACTCTCCAATTTACAAAATGCCTCCAAAGAAACGAGTTAAGCACACCGCTAGTGGCAAACCATGCCACGCTATGTCTACTCCACGTGCACCATAAGCAACAGCTCCACCACCTCCTCTATCTCCTCCTGAGGTAAATATTCATCCCATTTTGACTAAGGAAATTATGCCTACTAAATTCTTAGATGAATATACTCTTAGGCAGGTAGGACTATATGATGAGGTTGTCACTCTATTAAATGGAATTGGCTGGGGCAGATTTACTAGTTTGCACGCACCCACTTATGCCACGTTCACTAGGGAGTTTTTGTCCACTTTTAGCTCTAAAATGTATCCCCTTAGTGACCAGGACAAGTGGCCAGGTGACATTCAATTTGGGCTTTTTGATTTACCCCACCACCTAAACATCCATGAATTTAGTGCAATTTTTTGTTTTCCTCAAGGGCATAACATGGTTCCCCGCACCTTTAATCCTAACCGTGTCTGGTCAAATTTGACTGTTGCTGGTTCGGGGAATTATGATGCCAAGATGTCCAAGGCCTCAAAACTAAGGTCTCCCACCCATAGGTACTTCAGAAGTGGCTAGCAAACACTATCTGTGCTAGGGGGAGAGTCAAGAAACCATTAATAAGACTGAACTATATTTCTTGTACTGTATGATTCATAGAGAACCTGCAAATGGGGGGTATTGGCTGTGTGGTCTACTTAACCAAATTAACACATCCACTAGGCCTGGTCGTATTTTAGTGGGAGGGTTTATCACCATCATAGCTCAGCATTTTTGTTTAATGTTAGATATGCTTCATGAGAGTCCCGTGCGAGGTTCTTCTGCTGTTGATGGTTCCACTCTGATTCACATGGGCTTATGTGAAAATCAGAATGGAGCCTTGTTTTTGGTATGAGCTGGTGATTAGGACATTGATGCGTGAAATCCGCAAGTGTACGGTTTCGTCGTCAAGTAATAAAAAGATCAAATCCACAGGGACCGTGTCTACGAATACCAATTAATTAATTAATTCAATTCAATTAAACAAAAGGGAATATGATTGTTGATTAAGAAGAACGTAATAATAAGCAATTAAATAAAAATCAAAGTGCAGAATTTAGAACAAAATTAGCAAGTTATCAAGAAGGGGTTTTTCAAATTCAAGAAAGCTTCCAAGATTGAGGTACCACAATGATACAAGACAAATCCTAATTGATAACTCTTTTATTAAATCTGAAATTTAATTGAAGGTGAATTACCCTAAATTAGTTAATGTTCTTTCTCAAGATACAAGATCTGTGCTCGATTAAACTAATTCCTACTCTCGTGGTAATTGAATTTAAATTGAACCCATTACGCTTTGTGGTAATTCATTGAATCCTCGAAAAGCTAAAACTACTCTCATGATTTAAACCTTAAGTTCAATTCTTATGGTTCCAACACCTAGGTTCACCTCTCAGTATGTCCTTAAATGCCTATGAGATGCAAATAAGTGGCCAGTAAATTCACATGAATAAGAGCAATAAGAATTGAATCAAAGAATATTCAAGATCAATAAAAGGGGAAACAACGTCAATTAATCATTATCAATATATCAAAGGGCATTGCCCAATCCTAGAAACAAAAGAAACTACTTAGACATAGAGAAGAAGGAACAAGAAAACATGTTCATAAACATCCAAACCCATAATCCAAAAAAGAAGAGGGAAGAAAGATCAAGAACCAAAGCCTCCAATGTGCCTCCTCCAAAACAAAATTAGAACCCTTTAATTGTATTCAAAACATCTATTTATAGCCTAGGGTTTTTAATTGGCTAAAAGGCCCCCCAAAAGAAATAAAAATAAAAACTTAAAAACTGATGCACACTGCGATCCACGGCCGTGGATGGTTCCACGGCCAGGTCGTGGATCATTCTGCCAAGAAGTCCATCCTGTGTCATTTGAGCTCCACGGCCGTGGAACTCTCTGCAATCCTCTTTTCCTTCTTAAAGTTGTCCCTTGATCCATGGTCGTGGTTTGATCCACGGGTAGGCCGTGGATCCCTCTGGAATGATCTTTTTGCACCTTTATTACTATTCATTAGGCTCCAACTTCAAACATGCGAGCATTCCATTCAATCCAAGGCTAATTCAACATTAATCCTGCACAAAAGAACACCAAAAACATCGCAGTTATCCAAACTAAGGGAAAAACAAACCAAAAAGGGAAACTAAATGCCTAAAATGCTCAAGAATGCATACAAAACAAGAACAAAACATGATGTTATTTCACACACATCAAATCCCCCCATGCTTAAGACTTTGCTTGTCCCCAAGCAAAATTTAATGTCAAACCAAGAAGTGGGATCAAAAGACAATAAGGATTAAGGAACCCGAGAAAATAATATCTAAGCAATAGGCTAAAGCAAACAAAGAATCTGAGAGGTAATCAAAATCAAGTCCAATTAGAGGCTAAGTTCTTAGAAATCATGCATCCTTACTAATTGAATTAAGTTCACTCCACTAACCACACTCAAAGTATTTAAGGGTGAAAACCATACGCTCTAAATCCTTCAAAGAAAATGCACTTCCATATGCTTGATAAGAAACCAGATTTCCACTAATAATCAACATGCATGCAAGAATCAAAAGGTCTTTCAATGGTTGTAATGAGGCCATGGGAATGATGTTAGGTAAGGTAGAGAAAGGAAGGTATGACAAAGGGCTAATCAAGATTTTCAATAAACACAAGTAATCCAATAGAACATAAATAGAGCAAAAGCCAATTTTTTTCAATCTAAAACATAACTCCACATTTCAAAGACTTTTCTTCCTTACTTTTCCTTCTCTTCTTTCTCCTTTTTTTCAAGCTTTCATCTCATTATGTTTCTTTTATTTTCTTTTTCTTTTTCTCTTTTTTTTTCATTTGAGAAAGAGGAAGCTCAAATACATATAATTCCCAACACAACTTTCAAACAACTTTCAAGCCTAATTCGCTCTATTTAATATT
Organism: Ormosia semicastrata; assembly: GCA_029884595.1. Lineage (NCBI taxonomy): Eukaryota > Viridiplantae > Streptophyta > Magnoliopsida > Fabales > Fabaceae > Ormosia > Ormosia semicastrata. Next base: position 9,255,277 of record JAQQTO010000028.1, on the reverse strand, counting down.
CTAAATGATAACCAACAATGTTTCAGCATAGGTATCAAGAAAACAAGTATGCAATAGGCTCAAAATGGGCAACTAGAGGATGAAAGTGTAACAATTTCATAAGGCAGAAAAATATCTAAAATGCCTTAATCACATTCAAGTATGCAACCAAAATTTTCGCCTAAAAAAGGTTTCAAATCAAGTTCTAGAGCACATGATCAATGAGGAATATCACTCAACACAAAGAATGGGAACAAAAATCATATAATGCATAAGTCTCATATAAGCTCAAAACTCACATTTAGAGGTTTAAAAATTCAATGAGAAGCACAAATTCAGAGAACATTATGCTAATTATCAACTATCAAAAGATCACCTCTACTATCAATTAAAACAATTCCTGTAACCTACCACAAGAATCAACAAATGGGTTCTAAATTAATACCATCTCAAAGTCCTTAAAAAAGAGGGACACAAGTTCAACCAAAAACCCAAGAGATATGATGGCGTGAAAATGCAACATGAAAATGCAATGCAAAACAAGACATGAGAATGCATGAGACTCTAAATGAAAATACCAATTATCTAAAATGAAAATATGAAAATATCCCCCCAAGCTTAGAACCTACATTGTCTCCAATGTAAAAATCGAAAACAAGAGAAGGGATAAAAGAAAAGAAAACAACTCACTGCGGTGGTGGAAAATGGTAATGACTCAAATGCCAACTATGAATGGCCCGGATCATGCTCTCCATACTCGAATCGTCCCTCCGAGGCTGTGAGGCGGCCATCGCAGCCGACCCCGCCGACGAAGTTCCTCTAGTATGTGACAACTGCTGCTTTGCTGCTCAAAGCATGAAGTTCCTCCAAAGAAGCATAAATCCATGTGAGACTATCCTCTGAAGGACCTGCAAAAGAAGAAGAAGAGGGACGAGAGGTGCCTGCCCTTGGTGGAGGGCGAAGGGGGCGCTGAACATCAATGAGGTCATCTGTTGCACTCCCAGGTGTGCGCCAATTTTCACGGTTGCGCACAGTGATAGCAGGTGGGTTAGGAAGGGGTAAGGGTTGAGCACTATTAGGCAAACGGAGGCAGAAAATTCCATCCTCTTTGACAATCATCTTAATTGCTAAACAAGACTCGAGATCAATCCTAGAGTTTCCTCAAACTACCTCCAGACCATCCAAATCATATTCAAAGAAATTGGCTATCGCCGTGATAAGCCTACCAATAACAATGGCCCCAGATTGGGCTCTAGCTACCCTAAGCAGATGCCTAGCAAGAAAAGATCCAGTGTCCATTTTGACATCATTAAGAATGGCCCACATAAAAGCAAGTTCATCAGCACGAACATTGTCATCACTATCCCCACGCCCAAATAAAGTATGAGCCATGATTTGGTGGAGATAGCGAAAGCAAGGATTCGGCAGAAAATATGCCTTACAATTAGAGGAATCATATGAACCTGACCCACAAGAGATATGAGCCCAAAATGAAATTGCGGAAAAACCACTTGGGTGCCTCCTTTCCCCCCCAAGCAGGTAATCCAAAAATCTCATTAAATTCCTCCAAATTTAAGCAATGCTCATTATTGAACAGCCGAAAAATGATCCGGCCTGCAGAGCAACCTTCCCCTTGAAGGATATGAGCCTCAATAGAACTAAGAAATTCCAATGTAAGCTCAGTGTAAGTGGGATACTTTAAATTCAAAATATAAGTCCATTCTGCCCTATCAAGCATCCAATCAAAGCCATCACGCAAGCCTAAGGTATCAAGAACAACATCATCCATATACCTAGTGCTAACTATCCTTCTATTCACTAACACATTGTAACGATCTATCTTCTCATTATTCCTAAAATTAAAACCATGGGGATTAGGGGGATTACCTCTTGGAGCAGCAGTGCCTCTACCCCGTGTCCTTGAACTTGAACCAGCTTCGCCCCTCTGATGCTTGTTCGTCATGCTGCCTAGCCACACCAAATCAATCAAGCACAACAAAAACCCCCTCTGTGCAGCACTATTCACGTATGGAGGCAAATTTGCCAAATTGGGGGTTTTCCAAATTGGAAGAAGGGAATGGTTGGGTAGAGGTGAGGAAGGGGAGAAATGGTAGGAAAATGGAAGAAAAGGGATGATTTATGGAGTAAAGAAGTGGTTCTGAAGGATTGGGTATGGTGGGTTATGGTGGGTTAAGGTGGAGAAGGAAGAAGGAGAAGGAGGGAGAATAAGGGGAAAGGGTTAGCTTTGAGAGGGAGGAAGAAGATGGTTAATGTAGAATGGTGAGGGAAATAAGGATTAATGGGGGTTTGGGAGGATGGGTATAGGGGCTGAGGGAGAGAAAAAGGAGAAGAAGGAAAGAAGAAGTGGGGAAATGAAGAAGGGAAGGGGGGCGTGGTTTTTGAAAACTGGCAGCAGCGATCCACGGCCGTGGATTGATCCACGGCCGTGCCGTGGCACTCGACTTTTGGCCTCCTTTTTTTTTTTTTTTTTTTTTTTGAATAGAGAGTTCCACGACCGTGGTTTCATCCACGGCCATGCCGTGGAATTCTCTGACTTTTCTTTTTTTTTTTGGAAGAACTGAGATCTACGACCATGGATTGATCCACGACCATGGATTGATCCACGACCTGGCCGTGGATCTCTCTGACTTATACCTTCTCCTCTGGTTTGCATTCTATGGCCATGGAATTTTTTATAGGCGGGGTGTGGAACCTTCTGACCTCTCTCTTCTTCTAAATATGTTTTCAAAAAGGGGTCAAACCTAAACAAAATCCAAAAGACAAACATCAAAACAACAATCTAACACACAAAATTAAAAGAAAAAGATGAAATAAAACAGAAAAACAAGAAAACATAGGTTGCCTCCTAAGAAGCACTTATTTAAAGTCATAAGCTCGACTCCTATGCTCCCATCACTCTGCAGTTGGGTCACGGAGGGCAATGTTTATCCTCTTCTTAAGTTGCTCCTCCGCTAGATAGTGCTTCAACCGCTGACCATTAACCTTGAAAGTCCCTCGCTCTTCATTCCAAACTTCCACAGCACCATAGGGAAACACTTTCTTCACCAAAAATGGCCCCGACCATCTTGACTTAAGTTTTCCGAGAAAAAGTTTCAATCTAGAATTGAAAAGAAGCACCAGTTCTCCTTCACGAAACTCTCGACGAAGAATATGCTTGTCATGCCACCTCTTGGTTCTTTCCTTGTATGACTTGGCAGTCTCATAAGCATCCAATCTCAGCTCATCAAGCTCATGAAGTTGAAGCTTTCTCTTTTCTCCTGCCGCTTTTAAGTCAAAATTCAGAAGCTTAATAGCCCAAAAAGTTTTATGTTCAAGCTCAACGGGTAGATGACAGGGCTTCCTATAAATCAGTCGAAAGAGTGTCATCCCAATAGGAGTCTTGTAAGCAGTACGGTAAGCCCAAAGAACGTCATCAAGCTTCAAAGACTAATCCTTTCTTGAGCTAGACATAGTCTTTTCCAGAATACTCTTTATCTCTCGATTAGATACCTCCATTTAGCCAGAAGTCTGAGGATGGTAAGGTGTAGCAACCTTATAAGTGACTCCATATTTCTTCAAGAGGTTCTCAAATTGTCTCTCTATGAAATGTGAACCTCCATCACTTATCACAGCCCTAGGAACTCCAAACCTTGGGAAAATGATCTTCTTGAATAGCTTGATCACGGTCCTTGCATCACTGATTGGAGATGGAATGACCTCCACCCACTTAGATACATAATCAACAGCTACAAGAATGAATTTATTGTTGCAGGAGGATGGAAAAGGGCACATGTAGTCAACTCCCCAAACATCAAATATCTCCACGTCAAGAATAGTATTCATTGGCATCTCATGCCTCTTGGAGATACTTCCAGCTCTCTGACATGGATCACATGTTAACACATAATTCCGAGCATCTCTGAAAATATGAGGCCAAAAGAAACCAGACTGAAGAACTTTGGCTGCCGTCTTGGAGGCACTAGCATGTCCTCCATAGGATGCAAAATGACAATAACTCAATATACTCGGAGCCTCTTCCTCGGAGACACATTTCCTATAAATACCATCAGCACGCCTCCGGTATATGTATGGGTCATCCTACACAAAATTTTTTAGATTTGAGAAGAATTTCTTCTTCTGCTGATAGTTGAGCTCAGGAGGTAGAACCTTACTAACCAAGTAGTTTGCATAGTCAGCATACCAGGGAGCACTTTCTGCAAAAACTACAAATAATTGCTCATCGGGGAAAGAATCATCAATAGGCAATTTGCTCTCCCCAATCACCCGTTGCTCAAGCCTAGATAAATGATCTGCCACTTGATTCTCCGTCCCTTTTCTATCCAGAATCTCTAAATCAAACTCTTGTAGGAGAAGGATCTAACGGATAAGTCGAGGCTTTGCTTCCTTCTTGCTCATGAGATACCTAAGTGCCGAATGATTAGTGTACATGGTCATCTTTGACCCCATTAGATAGGACCTGAACTTCTCAAAAGCGAAAACTACCGCTAGCAAATCTTTCTCTGTAGTGGCATAGTTTGCTTGAGCTCCATCAAGTGTCTTGCTAGTATAGTAAATTGCATGCAATTTCTTGTCCTTTCTTTGCCCCAACACAGCTCCTACGACATAGTCACTGGCATCACACATGACCTCGAAAGATAAATTTCAATCCGGTGTTTGCAAAATGAGAGCAGTGATCAAAGCTTCTTTCAACCTGCAAAAGGTATTCAAACAGTTACTATCAAAATTAAATGGAACATCCTTCACTAAGAGATTAGACAAAGGTTTAGCAATTTTAGAAAAATCTTTAATGAATCTCCGGTAAAAACTGGTATGTCCCAAGAAACTTCGCACTCCTTTCACATTCACCGGTGGAGGCAATTTCTCAATCACTTCAATTTTCACCTTATCCACCTCAATTCTTTTTCCAGAGACCAAATGTCCAAAGCACTATCCCCTCTTGTACCATAAAATGACACTTCTCCCAATTTAAGACAAGATTAACCTCCTCACATCTCTGTAAAATATTAGATAAATTGAACAAACAATCATCAAAGTTAGTACCATATACTGAAAAATCATCCATAAAAACTTCCATGATGTTTTCAATAAATTCAAAAAATATTACAGTCATGCATCTTTAGAAAGTAGCAGGGGCATTACATAAACCAAATGGCATTCTCCTATAGGAAAAAGTGCCGTAAGGGCAAGTAAATGTGGTTTTCTCCTGGTCACTAGGATGAATAGGGATTTGGTGGAATCCTGAATAACCATCTAAGTAACAAAAGTGTGTATGCCTAGCTAGCCTCTCAAGCATCTGATCAATGAAGGGAAGAGGGAAGTGATCTTTCCTAGTTGCACTATTCAACTTCCTATAATCAATGCACATCCTCCAACCTGTGACTGTCCTAGTGGGAATCAATTGATTTTTCTCATTTTCAATTACAGTCATCCCCCCTTTCTTAGGAACCACATGCACAGGACTAACCCATTCACTATCAGAAATTGGGTAAATTACCCCAGCATCAAGTAACTTAAGTACCTCTTTTTTAACAACCTCTTTCATATTAGGATTCAACCTACGTTGATGCTCAATAGAGGGTTTATAGTCAGGTTCCATCAAAATTCTATGCATGCAAAAAGAAGAATTTATGCCTTTAATATCATCAAGAGTATATCCTATGACCTTTCTATGCATCCTAAGAGCCCTAAGCAATTTCTCAGTCTCTAACTCATTCAAGCTAGTACTAACAATGACAGGATAAGAAGAGTTAGGACCAAGAAACTCATACCTGAGAGTGGAAGGAAGAGTTTTAAGTTCTACCTTAGGAGCCTTTTCTTCTTCCCAATCTTCAGACTTAGGCTTTGGCTCAAGCTTTTCCACTTTGGCTTTGCAAGGAGGAATTATGGAGTTTGCCTCCAACAAGCGGGCATATTCAGCTACCTCTCCTCCAGAATCAATAGAGCCGCCACCAACCAAGCATCTCTCCAATGGATCTTCCAAATGAATAATGGTGGACTCTTCTTCCACCACCTGGTGCAATAAATCAATCCTATAACAAGAGTCCTCAAAAGAAGGTTGTTTAATAGATTTAGAAATATCAAACTCAACCTTATTATCTTCAACAGTTAAAGACAATTTGCCATTTTTAACATCAATTATAACACCAGCAGTAGCTAAGAAAAACCTACCAAGAATAATGGGGATTTGGGAATCCTCATCCATTTCGAGCACAACAAAATCAGCAAGAATGAAAAACCTACCAACACGGATAGGAACATCCTCCAAGATGCCTACAGGATACTTGACGGATCGATCCGCCAATTGAAGTGAGATAGTTGTGGGTTTTAGCTCACCCACCTCCAACTTCTTACACACAGAAAGGGACATAAGACTAACACTAGCCCCCAAATCACACAGAGCTTTATCAAAGTTAGTGTTGCCAATCAAACAGGGAATAGAGAAGCTACCTGGATCCTTTAACTTAGGAGGCAATTTATTTTGAATTAAAACACTACACTCCTCAGTTAAAGCTACTGTCTCATAGTCATATAGCTTCCTCTTATTAGACAAGATGTCCTTAAGAAACTTAGCATAGGTAGGCATTTGTTTTAACGCCTCAGTGAAGGGTACATTAATGTACAATTTCTTAAGAACCTCTAAGAACTTTCCAAACTTCCTGTCTAACTTCGCCTTAGCAAGTCTTTGAGGGAAAGGAACTAGGCGTTGGTATAGCTCAAGGGGTACATACTTAGACACCTTCTCATTAGTTTCCTCCTCTTCTAAGGGTTGTGCCTTAGTCTCTTTTTCCTCATTCCCCTCATCTTTGTCACTCTCCCCATTACCCTTAGGATCCTCTAACTTCTTTCCACTCCTCAAACTGATAGCCTTACAATGCTCATTGCCTAGGTTGACTTCAGGTTGACCAGGAAACTTACCTTGCTGCCTAAGAGAAGTGTTAGCTTATTGGGCAATCTGGGTTTCTAACATCTTATTATGAATAGCTAAATTGTCAACCTTAGCTGACAACTCTTTAATTGCCTGAGATACAACTTGCCCATGGTGCCTAAACTCCTCATTCTACTTAGACTGGCTCTCAACAAAATTCTCAAGAAAAAATTCAAGTCTAGATTTCTGTACCTGTGGGACTCCAGAAGAGGGTTTAGCATTACCTTGCCCAGCTTGGTACTGACTATTCCGGTAAGAGAAGTTAGGATGTGACCTCCAACCAGGGTTGTAAGTTTGAGAATACGGATCATTCCTCCCCTTTTGGTTGAAGTCATGGAAATTATGGCATGATTCCACTTGTTCCACCGGTGCACCATGTGAGGAACCCATTCCAACTTGGCATTCAGCACCTATATGTCCCTGTGCTCCACAAATCTCACAAAAATTGTTAGAGGCACCTATGGCATTAACATGAGCTTTCTCAAGCATGTCAAAACGTTTATTCAAGGAATCAAACTTTGACATAATTAAATCAACACCATCTACCTCAAACTTACCTCCTGAGAGCTTTCTCGGGTTATGGCCTCTTTCATTAGCCCATTGGTGATGATTTGAAGCTACACTCTCAATTATCCCATAAGCTTCTGTGAGCCTTCGATTCATCAAAGCTCCACCAGCTACAGAGTCAAGAGACACCTTCGAAGAATATTCCAAACCATTATAGAAGGTGTGGACAATTAACCATTTCTCTAACCCATGGTGTGGGCAGGCTTCCAGCAAAGCCTTATATCTATCCTAAGCTTCTGACAATGACTCGCCATCTTTCTAAACAAAGCTTGTGATTTGGGTCCTTAGGTGAGCAGTCTTAGAAGGTGGAAAGAATTTATCCAAAAAGGCTTACTCCAATTAGTCCTAAGTAGTTATCATCTCAGCAGGAACAGACTTCATCCAAGCTCTAGCTCTATCTCTCAACGATAGAGGAAATAGGCGGAGACGAATAGCATCAACAGAGGCACCTTCGATCTTGAGGGTCTCACAGAACTTTAAGAACATATCCTCATGATCATTAGGATCCTCTAACGACAATCCTCCAAACTAGTTCTGCTTTATCGTAGAAAGTAGGGCAGGAGGTATGGTGAAGTGGCTGGCTTCAATGTCTGGCTGAGCAATTCCAGATCGCAAACCCCGAGCATTAGGGGCTGCATACTCTTTTAACGGTTTATTATCCTCAGTTGCTGCCATGACAAGTGGTGGTTCGGATATTTCTCTTACTCTTTGCCTTTGTTGTCTTCTCCTTCTACGTAAAGTTCTTTCAATTTTAGGATCTGCTTCAATAAGAGTCCCAAAACGTCTAGTACTTTGCATAAACAAGAGAAATTACCTGCAGAGAGTCAAAGAGAAATCAAGAATGTAAGAACCAAATAAAAGAAAAAGGTTTAAAATAATTAAATTAAAAATTAAATTAATATTCAAGAAAAACACAATCCCCGACAACGGCGCCAAAAACTTGATGTGTGAAATCCGCAAGTATACGGTTTCGTCGTCAAGTAATAAAAAGATCGAATCCACAGGGACCGTGTCTATGAATACCAATTAATTAATTAATTCAATTAAATTAAACAAAAGAGAATATGATTATTGATTAAGAAGAATGTAATAATAAGTAATTAAAAAAAAATCAAAGTGCATAATTTAGAACAAAATTAGCAAGTTATCAAGAAGGGATTTTTCAAATTCAAGAAAGCTTCCAAGATTGGAGTACCACAATGATACAAGACAAATCCTAATTGACAACCCTTTTATTAAATCTGAAATTCAATTGAAAGTGAATTACCCTAAATTAGTTAATGTTCTTTCTCAAGATACAAGATCCGTGCCCGATTAAACCAATTCCTACTCTCGTAGTAATTGAATTTAAATTGAACCCATTACGCTTTGTGGTAATTCATTGAATCCTCGAAAGGCTAAAACTACTCTCGTGATTTAAACCTTAAGTTCAATTCTTATGATTCCAACACCTAGGTTCACCTCTCAGTACATCCCTAAATGCCTATGAGATGCAAATAAGTGGCCAGCAAATTCACATGCATAGGAGCAATAATAATTGAATCAAAGAATATTCAAGATTAATAAAGGGGAAACAACGTCAATTAATCATTATCAATGTATCAAAGGGCATTGCCCAATCCTAAAAACAAAAGAAACTACTCAGACATAGAGAAGAAAGAACAAGAAAACATGTTCATAAACATCCAAACCCGTAATCCAAGAGAGAAGAGGGAAGAAAGATCAAGAACCAAAGCCTCCAATGTGCCTCCTCCAAAACAAAATTAGAACCCCCTAATTGTATTCAGAACATCTATTTATAGCCTAGGGTTTTTAATTGGCTAAAAGGCCCCCAAAAGAAATAAAAATAAAAACTTGAAAACTGTTGCGCACTATGATCCACGGCCGTGGATGGTTACACGGCCAGGCCATGGATCATTCTGCCAAGAAGTCCATCCTGTGTCATTTGAGTTCCACGGCCGTGGATGGTTCCACGGCCAGGCCGTGGAACTCTCTGCAATTCTCTTTTCCTTCTTAAAGTTGTTCCTCGATCCATGGCCGTGGTTTGATCTACGGGCAGGCCGTGGATCCCTCTGCAATGGCTTTTTTGCACCTTTATTTGCTATTCATTAAGCTCCAACTTTAAACATGCGAGCATTTCATTCAATCCAAGGCCAATTCAACATTAATCCTGCACAAAAGAACATCAAAAACATCGCAATTATCCGAACTAAGGGAAAAACAAACCAAAAAAAGAAACTAAAATGCCTAAAATGCTCAAGAATGCATGCAAAATAAGAACAAAACATGATGTTATTTCACACACACCAGATAATCCTACGCAACCAGCAGAGCCTCAGGAGTATGATGACACCCTAGTACCTCTAGAGTTTGTTTCTCGTGTTGCTGATGAGGCAGGTCCATCTACCTCTAGGGCACGACCCACTACTTTGGACGACGTCATTGCACGTATTAATCGCCTAGAGATAGACCACACTGCATGACTTCAGACTATTGATGCTCACTTGGCCTCCATTCATAGTACCATGGATGAGATCCTCCGGCGTCTTCAGTAGACTTTCCCCATCTCCCTACTATATGTACTCCCTAGTTTCCATTGTATGCTCATTCTACAGTATTGTGTATTGTGCGATTTAGTTTCACCTATACATTTGGTTATTTATTTCATAGTTTGGTGTTTTTTATTCCATTTTTACGTGTTTGTGTTCTAGCTTTGTTGTTTATTTTTCTTTTTCTAGATATGTATAGCATTTTCTCGTGTTTATATTTTTCTTTTTCTGGATGTGTGTAGCATTGAGGACAATGCTTGGTTTAAGTGTGGGGGTGTGATTAATGTAATCAGTGTGATGTGATGTCTTGTTATGAATTGTAGTAATTTCCTGGGGATTGAATGTGTGACTGTCTGAACTGTATTACCTCTCTTGGGATGTATGCAATTGATCTTCAATGTTTGATTAATTTTTCTTATGGATACTTCTCCAATGGGCTTTAAGTTTCTGATGAGCTTTCAAGTGATGTGATTAGTGAGCATTTGACCTAAAATTTTTGGAAAGAATTTAATAAAACTTTAAGCTTGATTGAATGAACTTTCTGGTTATCAATTTTGTCGGGTGAGATTCTAAAAAATTAAAGAGTTTAATTAAAAATGATGAATCGAAACCTAGTGAGTTTTTGGGCCTTGTTGTGAATGGCTAATTTTAGGCCATTTTGATTCTTTGATTGTGTGATTCCACTCATGATTATGTGTTCTTCAGAACTTGTCTTAGTTCTCTTCTAAGCTGCTAATGACCACTGCATGCAATTGAAATAAAAAAGGCATTTCTTTTAAATAACTACTAGCTAAATAGTCATCCTTACATTTTATCCTTTGTTTAACCCCTTTGAGCCTAATTGACCTTCTTTCCTTCGATCTAAGCTCAATTTAAGCCAAAAAGTGAAAAACCATTTTGCTACCCATCCTTGCATTGATATTGACAAAATATCATTGTGAATAGGATGGAAGGTGTTTGTAAAAAAAAAAAGTTAGAAAAAAAAAAAAGAAAAGGTACAGAAAAGTAAATTGAACTTGAAAATTGTTGGGAAATTCTTTGCGCTGATTGAATATCTTTCCCTTTTGCTCTTGTAGTTCCTATGGTCTAGCTTTGTTTATCTTTGATATATCCTACCCTGACCCTGACCCCATTACAACCTGAATAAAGTCTTTTTGATCTTTGTATGCATGTGGTCTGAGTGGTAGAAAAGTAGAGGCTTGACAAGCCTATGGTAGAACATGTTTTCATGAGTTAGTTGAGAGTAAACACAAGCCTAAAACACTTGAGTGAGAAAGCATATTAGTGAGGATTTATCATAATGATTGAACCCTGAAATTTGATTAATTTTGCTTACTAATTTGGATTGCTAAGAAAGGGAATTCTTGATTGCTCAAATTCTTTAAAGAACTGAATGCATAAAGGTCTTTGCTCACTATTCTGCATTTGTATAGCTTACTGGGAAACTGTGTTGAACTGCATATTTTTGCCCAGGAGTGCAAAAGGCTAAGTGTGGGGGTAATTGATTTGTTGATTATTCCTTTATCTTAAATGCCTTGTAATTGATTCATTGGACTCCATTTGTGCTTAATTGTCATCATTTAGCTAAGTTTCTGACATCGAATCCTAATTGGATCTTTACTATGAAACTTTGCTTAAATGTGTTTTTAGACACTAATAAGTAAATTGAACTTTTTAGGAAACCTTTAGATGACGGAGTCCATCAGGCTTGACGTCCACTTGAAGAAAGATTAAAGATTCATGAAGATGAAGATCACCTTTTGAAGCAATGAGAGAAGAGTTTCTGAGAAGAATTCAGGCTGAAAATGAAGGGTTTATGTCAAATTTCAGGGCCTGCGTCACATTTCAGGGCCTAGGCCATGTAAAATTACACGGCTATGGCTGTGTACCTCTCTAACTTTTGAAACAGGAGAATTTTTATCACCCAAACAGAGTATTACATGGCCTAGGCCATGTAATCCCACACGGCCATGTAATTTGGTCAGACTTTGAATTATTGAAACTTCTACGAGAAGTTTGTGTTGGAGGCCTGTATATTGACACTCTTGGCTCCTTTGGAAGGAAGTTCTGACCTTGGGAAGCAGTTGAAACCCCTAGGAAAAGGAGAGGGGAGGCTTGGATCAAAGATTAGAGTCTCGGGTTCGAGCAATCGGAGATCCATCATCCTCAATCCTTAAAAACTCGTTTGCTATTTAGTTTTTCTTCTGCACTTTGTTTCTTATGTTGTTCTTTCTCAGTTTTTCTTGTGATTTTGTTGTAGCTATGTGTAACTAAACCTCCCTTGGTTAAGGGGTTGATGAAACCACTAGTTTTGATGTTGTGAATCTTACGTATTTGATTATTTCAAAACAGTTATGTTTTTATTCTTATATTTCTGAATCTATTGTTAGTATGAAGGTTTTTGTACTTGTTTCCACTTTCAAAGCTGTAGATCTAGGTTTATTATACACAGTTGCGGTAATAGATCTAGAGGATTGTATGTTGTTGGTATAAGAACCTTTATACTCATTTGTCAGTGATAAAAGTGGTAGATCTAGATTTATTATGTGCGGTTGCGATAATAGATCTAGAGAAATATATGATATAAGTAATTTAATCCTGGTGTGTGATTAGATCTTAACATAATTAGTTTTCTAAATCTTAATTCAATTGTTGGATAGTTGTAAGAGCGGTTGCTTTATGACTAATCAGTGATTAGGAGTTGATTTGAGCGGTTGCTAAATTGGCCAACACTTAAGGAAAATAGAGATTTATTCTCACAATTGCATAAAAACATAATTGAGCATGTTGGAATAAAAGGATATGTGGGTTTACACCATCATATAAATCTAGTGGTAGATTCAATCTCTTAACCAATTTCTCTTATATTGTTAATTCTAGTTTATTTATTGTTATTATTTTTGAAACTGTTCATTGTTCATCAAAACTCCAAAAACCTCCTTTTTTACTGTTTATTGTTAATCAAAGTTTAAATTGGGAATTGTTTAATAGTGTTGATTGAATTGGTTCTCTATGGATCGACCCTTACTAACTACAACTAGTTGTAAGGTTTTTATTTTCTGGTAGGCTTAACAACTGATTTTTATCTGAATTTTAATCATTATCCGCCTCACACCACATATCTATGATCGAATCCTGTTTCCTATGTCTAGCGTCCCTCACAAGTTCCTCGTAATAATTGTTTTCCTCATATAAATCATCAGAGTAGACTTGTTGTCTACGCATATGTCCAGAAACAAGTTTGTTGATAGGCTATCTGCGAGCTACTTCATCTCGAGACGTTTCCTATTGTCATTCTAATTTCTGTTGGTGCCTACACTTAGAGCATAGATCGATATACAATTTCTTCAAAGTGTTGTTCCAAACATTGGAATTTAAGATTTGCTCATTCCTCAAAAGCTCTCAATGCCCCCTCATGATCTAGCATGGATCAAGAGGTCTCAATTCGTAGATCTTCATCATGAGAACCACCACTTTCTCTAACCATGCCATTAGTCATCAAACCTTCTCTAATACCAACTGACGTAGTGTGTAAAGCGTGATAGGAAAGGCTAGCACTTAGCTAAGCCTCAAAGAGAAACAAGCAACTTCATGCTTGAAGAAAAAGAATGTTTCATTTAATTTAATTTAATTCATATCAAAGTCTATCTCCTACATAACACACCTATAGGGTATTTATAACCTAATGATAATAAAGTCCTAATTTATAAAATCTTATCAAATAATAATTTCTTGAAAAAAAAATCCTAAGCAAATCAAATTAATCAAATAAATTATTAAAGATAGGATATCTAAAAATAAGGAAATATTTAAAAATCCCTATATAACAAAATAAAATATTCTAATATATTAAATTATCTAAATAATATTTTAAAATAAAATCACAAAAATATCTTAATTAAAAATAATATAAATTTATCCTATGCCATGACAATACTCTAAGAAATCTTTTGCACATCCCGCGTTCTCACCCAAAACTCGAAGGAAGGGAATTCTCTTTTGAGTTGTTCATTCTCATTGTGCAGCTCTGTTCAGAGAGTGTGTCATCAATTCTTGTTTGATTGTTCTTGATCCTTTGAGAGTTCGTCAATAATACTCTTGAGATTCTTTCCAAGATCTATCCCAAACCATAATGTATTCATTAATTTCATACTATAATTAACAATAGGTGCTTCAATATTTTCTAAGAAAGACGCAATAAAGTCATTTATTAAACTTACACATGGGGAAAAAATCATTTACCAGATATCAACTGCATTGACCCTAACGTATTATCTAACTTATGTGCCACGAAAGATGAACTATAACCTGATAGCTGAACTGGAAATTACCAGATAGGTATGCATTATGCTTTATGATATAGTTTATTATTGTTGAGATAGGATTTCAGTGTAATCCCAAAAGTGAGAACGAGGATATTGTTACAGTGAGGGATTAGTATCATTTATAAGTCGTAAGTAATCATGAATTTTGCTTCACGGTGAAAAGTTGTTGAATAAAATTTAATAATTTAATTAATAGTTAATAAATAAATAAATATAAAAATATACTTTATACTAAAAAAAGATGCATAACGTCCTAAATTTAAACTTCATAAATTTATTTATTTTAGATAAATTCTCACATTTTTTTAATCTAATTGTTTTGGATTGGGTATGAGCCCAGAAAACTGGAGCTACTTGACCCACCAAGCTAGTCCTCAGACGTGCAATGTACAAAGAGTCACTCGCCCACTCAAAATGGGTTGGGACTAATCATACGAAACAATGACTTCCTGCACTACAAAGAAGTAGAGCGCAATATGCACTGATACGCTCAGACCCCCTATACTTTTTACACGCTCATACGTCTCTATATAAAGACTCAACAAGAGGACAAGGTATGCATTAACTCCATTACAAAATATCTTCCTCAAGCAGCCACTGACTTGAGCGTCGGAGTGCCTTTCGCAAGTATTTACCCCCTCACTCCTCGAATCTTTACTGCTGCGCCATGGAGGAATCAACCATCACTTACCTTCTTAGGTAATTCTTAGAACCTAGTTCCGAAATTGACACCATCTGTGGGAAACGATCAATTTCTATTCCCGACTCCACTCTCAATACTCCACCTACCACCGCCACAATGGTGGACGCAAAAAGGAGACAAACTCCAACAACCCAAAACAGAGTTCCGACAGTAACCTGTAATGTCCTAATATTTAAACTAATGACATATATAAAATTATGCATTAGCAATCATATTAGAATACGTCACTTAGATCAATATCAATTTTTCAAGAAGGAAAAGATATATAATATACAAAATATGAGCCTAAAGTGGACATACTACATATCTGTAGAACTGTGTTCTATACAAATAATACATCAAGGTAAATCAAATACTTCATATGTCACTAAGGCACAAAAATGGTATACAACCATCTGTATATGTCAAAAACAAAAGGAGCAAAAGATCTATAAGATTAAGTCCTTTTTTGCCTCTATGGTCTGCACAAGGACGTCTTAGAATCATTATGGAAATCAAACAAATGGGGTGAGAATCTCATAATTCTCAGTAAAAATTATAAAAACATATCATCATAATCATTTCAGCAATTTTAGGGGTAAATCATTTCAAATCATTAACATATAATCAGTAGAAAGGTGGCCAAAGCCAAATCACATCCTTTCTCTTCTCGAAACAGAGGTTCATTTTATAAGTTTAACAAAATCATTTGTATAATCAAAGAAGTCATCAAATCTCATCATAATCTCAATATCATATCAAGAATCCAATCCATGATAGACTTATGTAATAAGCTATCTCATAATGTTCATCCTTCAATAATCATTATTTATCAATCATCAATAATCATCAATCATCTTTTATCAAAATGGTATGGAAGGAATGTTCATCCTCATAATACCGTTTACTTGGCAGCAGTTTGTTTTCAGGTTAGTGTACTTTAACCTATATATAACAATCTTTCTTGTTACATGGAACTACTCCGAGTAACCCAATCAACCACAACCAATGAAGGAATGTCCATCATCTTTATAGTTATGAGTAGAGAAGGAATGTCCATCCTCAATTACTTTTGATAAGGTGAGTATCATCCATCATCACACTATCTTTAATCTAGGAATACCTCAAGTAGAAAGGGAATGTCCATATTCAACTACATTTCATCTAGGGAGGACTTAGGTAAAGAAGGAGGAAATGTCTATCCTCAACCTCAATTACATAGGTGGTAAGGGAATGTCCATCCTCAACCACCATTATCCAAGTCTCACCCTAGGTCCAAGGATATCTTAGATAATGGGTTACTCTTGAAAATCAATTATTATCTCTAGGTTGATCTTCTCAACTATTAATCTCATCATGCAGATATAGGATATTTCATTATATCATCTCATATCATAGCATAATGCATCAATATCTCATCAATCATGTAATAGAGTATTTCATCATATCATTTCATAGTTAGAATTTCACAAATCCAAGGTGATTAATTCCTCTATAAAATATCCTTACTAGTGTCTTAACACTCTTTAAAAGCATATATAAACAAATCCAACAAGTAGGGAACTCCAAATCATCGAATTAGATATCCTAGAAAAAATCAGCTCTGGGTGCCTCGTTGCCCACTCTCCAGCGCCTAGGCGCTGGTATGGCAAAACGCTGCCTATTCTTCCTTGTCGCTGGTGCCTGGGCGGTGAACACTGATGCTCAAGCGCTCCTTAGGTGCTCAGGCGCTCAGGCGTTCTTCACCTGGAGGTTAGGCGCCCTGCGCACAACCTGAAGCAGAAATGGTTTTGAGCAATGGGCACTTGGGTGCCCAACTCTGACGCCTAGGCGTCAATGTACCAAAAGACCCATTTCAGTTCCTCTGGTTTTTAAACCAGATTCTAACCTCCCAAACTCAAGTTTTAAGTAGTTTTCAACCATAAACATGGAGCCTAAACCTGCTAAAACTCTTATATAAACTCTAAACTCAATTAGCATGGAATTCATGAGCCAAACAACATCTTCTATACCTAATTTTCAACTACCAACACAAGTAGGCAACAGGAGGTTCATAGGTTCACAAACAACAACCATGCATAGTTTTAGCCAAAAGCAAACCAAATTCAGCTCAAGGAAATGAAAATCAATCAAAGGACCCATCTTTAACTCAAAAACTGTTTTCTTTAACTCAGACAACCAAGCAAGAAATCAACAAGTTGATGAAGAAAAAGATGAGAGAAAGGAATAAGCACCCCTACCTCAACTTGACACTTTCTTCTTCCCTTTTTCCTTTCTTCTTTCTTGGTTGCTTCCTCCTTCTTTTTCCCTTGTTTCTTTCTTGTCTTTCTTTTTCCCCTTTGCTAGTGCATGAGAACGCGAGAATAGAGAGAATGAGAAAGGCAAGTTACAAAAAGTCAATAAAAGTGATAAGAATAGCAGAATTCTATAGTAGATAAGGTAAAAAAGAGTTAAAAGAAATGAAATCCATCTAGAACTTTATATCTACTAAGAACACTCTAGTTTTTCATAAATGAATGTTTTAACCTTCATAAGTATCGTAGAAAATTCTAGAATTTCATTTCATTCTCTATATTACCATTCCACCATTTTTCTTATACTGCATTATTAGTCTCTAAGCTTCATTAGTCTTTCAAGGGTTAAATTAAACCCACGGAATTGAATTAAGAAGCTTTCAGATATCCACTCTAATTATTCATAGATTAGAAATAAATCTTTCTTATTTATTTCTATTTTCTCAGCTATTTAAACAAAATCCAAGTTTAAATAAGTTATTTCTCATATTCAATGTTATAGATTTATACTCAAATAAATTCAATTAATTACCAAAATTAACAGGCGACCTGTACCAGTATTAATGAGCTTCTATAATCCAGATTAAGTCTATTGGGTGAGAGAGAATGTTACATAACCCACCACTAGCATCGACCCTTGTCGCCTATGAACCAGCTTTAACTTGACCGGAATCTAGGTAGAACGGGCACGAGAATTCCTCCACTAGATAGAATCTCCCCCTGCTTCCCAAGAGAGTTCCACAGAGACATCGCTTTGATTTTAAAAAGGTGAATTTCAAAGATACTAAATGGTGGTCGTCAGCATTGTGAAGACCTAGAGATCTAGTGGGAGATAACCGCTCCCACCTTAAGTAACCTAGACCATAAACACTATTTATGGGGGATTCACGGGCAATGGTGAGTCAGCAAACACAAGGAAAAAGGTCGTTCAAGCGGTGATGAGTATGACCTCAATCGCAGAATCCAAGAATAGCACTTACAGTAAAATCACTAGCATCACACATGATCTTGAAAGGTAAAGTCCAATCAAGCGGCTGCATTATTGATGCTGAGGTAAGCTTGCTAATTAGTGTTTTAAAGGCCTCTTGACTAAGCTTGTGTCCATTCAAATAGGGCATCTTTAGCTAGGAGGTCACATAGTGGTCTAGATATGGTGGAAAAATTCTGTATGAACCTCATATAAAAGCTCGCATGACCAAGAAAAGATCTCACACCCTTTATTGTCCTAGGTGTTGGCAACTTAGAGATTAATTCGATCTTAGATTGATCAACCTCTATTCCCGTAGAAGAAATAATATACCCTAAGACAATACCTGAAGGTACCGTAAAGTGATATTTTTTCCAATTCAAAATCAATTCCTTTTCCTCACAACAAGTCAACACTCTCTCAAAATTTAATAAACATGCATCAAAAGAAGATCCAAAAACAGTCAAGTTATCTATAAAAACTTCCATGCAATTTTCAACTATGTCACTAAAAATGCTTATCATGCAACGTTAAAAACTAGCAAGTGCATTACATAATCCAAATGACACTTTACGAAAAGCATAATTACCAAAAGGATAAGTGAAAGTGGTTTTATCCTAGTCTTCTAATGTAATTTCAATTTGGTAATAACCAAAATAACCATTAAAGAAACAATAGAAAGGATGACCAGCCACACGCTCAAGAACTTAATCAGTAAAAGGGTAGAGGAAAATGGTCTTTCCAGGTGGCAGCATTCAACTTTCTATCATCAATGCATATTCGCCACCCAGTCACAAGTTTTGTAGGGACTAACTCTCCCAGGTCATTCGTCACCATAATAACACCTGACTTTTTAGGAACAACTTGTGTAGGACTTGCCCATTTACTATCAGTAATAGGATATATGATTCCTATATTTAATAGTTTCAACACTTCATTGTTCACCACTTCTTTCATAGTGGGATTAAGCTACACTTGAAGGAACTTATTTTTCACTTTTCTCAAGCAATTCCTCAAACATTGGTTGCCATGCTCGAGTATCACAATCCTGAGTTCTATCAAAAATAGCACAAATATCAACAACATCAGATGAATTACTGATAGAATCAAACTCAAAATTAACAAGAAAATATTCAAGGGGATCAAAATCATGGCCTGTGGAAACTCCCATATCCATGAGTGAGTCAACCATGTATATCTGGTGGCCCTTATCATCATCTTCTGACTGTTTTGCAATATAGAAGATAATCAACTCAAGAGTCATATTTCTAAAAGATAGCTTCATAATCCCATTCCTAAAATTAATAAGAGCATTAGCAGTGGCAAGGAAAAGTCTACCTAAAATCAAAGGAATTTTAGAAGTAGTATCAACAGTAGAGCTAGTGTCGAGGATTAGGAAATCAATAAGATAATAAAATTTATCAATTTGAATTAGAACATCCTCTACCACACCCCGGGGGTACTTTGACTGAACGGTCAACCAATTGCTATACCATAGTGGTTGGTTTGATTTCTCCCAATCTCAACTGCAAATAAATAGAATATGGCATTAGATTCACGCTAGCTCCTAAATCTAGCAAAGCTTGACCAAACTCATGATTTCTGATGCTGCATGCTGTAACATCCTCTTTTTAGCATGTTAGACTAGTTTATGGTTACAAAGGTATCATAACACTTATTTAACATGTCTATTAATTATTGTGACAAATTCAGTTAGTTTAGGCACTTTGTTACAACTCAGAGTGTGAAAAGTAGCTTAAAATAACTCAGATAGTAGCATAAATGGCTAAATTAAGGGAAATGAATCTAGAGAATTTGTTTTTAAGTCACAAATAGGTGTAAGAGGATGTAGTTAAAATTTGAGAATAATCGAAGTCAAATTGGTATTTTTAGGCATACTGGTTGTGCATTTAATGTCCGATTGACTAACAGCAGATATGAAAAAATATGATAATGGTAAAACAACATTTTTAACGAATCTTAGTATTTATTTTAAAGTTGTCAGAAGTTAAAAAAATTAATTTATCTAAATCTAAGTATTTTTAGAAGATTGGGAAGTATCAGTGAAATATCAAAGGGGTATAAGTCACACATGGCTGAGGCCCTTTAGGCTGACTTTTAACACTTGATATTTCAAGCCTTTCACCCTCATTTCACTTACTTTTCTCACAATTGAACCAAAAACAATAGTAACCAAGGAAAGCAAAGAGGAAAAGCTTAAGGAGGAAGAAAGGGAATGGTAAGGCCAAGATTGAACAACCACCATCACCAAGAACTTGAGGTAGGGGATTCTAAACTTGAAACTCATCACTTTCCTTAATATTTTCTATTGATCAAAGTTAGGTCATTAGATGGAGAAAATGGGTTTTAAAGAGTGAAAATCTATTTTCTTTGATTGATTCTTGTTGTCTTTAATTGAAATTAGCTATCATAGATTAATGAGAGCATGAAAATTGAATTAGACATTAGATATGGTCAATTAGTCCCTAAAGTGGAAATTTAAGCAATGAACAAGTTGGTATGTGAATTTGAGAATTAATCCAAGTTTAAGTGAACTAATAGGTTGTAAAAGTGTTACAACATATTTAGGAAGTGTTTGTGAAGCTAGAAATCACCAAGGAGTCAAGTTCAGATGATTGGAAGTGATTTTAGGTCAATGGAACAGTACACATTCCTATTTTTTGCAGAATTCTGTAGAAAATGTCCTCGCACTGCTGCGTGAGTGATGCCACGTCGAGGCGTGACTTCCAAAATATGCATCCGAGAGCAGTACGTCGCGGCGTGACTGAGAACCACGCCAAGGCGCGTGAGATAGAGAGCTGCACGCTGCAGCGTGACCATGCTGTGCTGCGGCGTGAATTTCAGGAATATTCAAAAATGATATTCTTGATGTTTTGAGGTTCTCTACTAGTTGAGATCATTTATATATGATTTCTTAAGTGTAGTAAGACACTTTTAGGGATATTTCACAAATGGAATAACCACCTAGCATATAAAAACAAGTTTGAGTTTTCTAAGCTTTTCTAGAGTTGAGAATTGCTTGAAATGAAATATTAATTAAGAGTTGGTTCCTATACTGGTCATACGGGAGCCATAGTACAATTATTCTAATTAAGGGTGTGAGTTAAATCCTTTAACCTTGCAAAGTAATGAGTAAAGCTCTTTGCTAAGGAGGTAATTGTGAGAGGTAAATGTCAGTACAATATTTTACCTAGGACAAGCAGTGAGCTAAGCTATTTGTCAAGTAACATGAAGAATATGATCAACCTTATGTAGTGTACAATTTACTAACACGGGCCTTAGGATGAGTTAAGTCCTAAGTTAGACATTGAAGCAAGTTAAGCAATTTGCCAAGTTTAGTTAATGTTTCATAATTGTATGGGCGATTGTGTAACATCGAGATAGATTAGATTTCTACACATTATACAGGTGTATGGGTGATTGTATAATGTTGTTATCAATTATGTTTATGTGTAATTTATATTAGTGAATGCCATGTGATACATGTATATTACTGGGAGTTTTTATGTTCTCGCCCTTTTTTATGTTTCCATGGTAAAAGCAAGTCCAGACCCTAGTAAAGGGGTAAAGCGGCTAAAGAAGGAGCAACAAGACTAGATATATAGCTTTTAGTTTTTGTTGTTGAACAACTTGTGTATAGTGTACCTTGACTTGTAGTTTATAGTAATTTGTTGTTGTACATATGACGCTATGCTTTTGAGGCTTTAGATGTATATATTTATGATATACTTTTATTATGGCTCTCCATATTTAATTCTTTAATTATATGGGATTAGAATGATAGTAATAGTAGAAGTAACATGTTTAATGCTAAATATCTTTATATAAGTAGTTATATTTAGATATTCGTATTAGGTGTTACATTATGATATCAGAGTAGTTCATCCTATTGAGTCAGGGTATGGACTGACTATGCGTAGGCATGTTAGTAGTTTTGATGTGTGTTGTGTATTTTTTGTCTCTTTTGTCAGATGTTTGCATAACTTGCATTTTGTTTTAGATGTTAATAATTACTATTGCACTATTACATGGTATTGAGACTAATCAACTTGATATTTAATGTGTTGTGTGTACAGGAAACTATGACTTCTCCTAGGTGAACTGGAGAGAATGAAAATTCTTCTGGTGATAGTCCTAGCATGGCCAAGGCCTTTATGGCAATGGCCAAAGTGATACAAGATCAGACAGCTGCTACTAATAAAATGTTGGAGAGCCTAGAAACTCAGCAACCTCTACCATCAGTACTACCACTAATTCAGCCTGAGCAACTAGTCCAAGAGGCTCCAATTGGAAGGAATCAGAACGTCCAGGACCTCTCAGAGTTTAGAAAGTCTACTCCATCATCCTACAGAGGTAAGTACAACCCAGTCAAAGCTAAGGGTTGGCTCAATGAAATGAATAAGATCTTCACAGTTATGACTTGCTCAGATGAACAGAGAGTGCTTTTGCCTCCTACATGCTAGAAGGGGAGGCAGAGGATTAGTGAACTAATATAAAGAAGGTGATGGATGCCTCAGGAACCCAGGTTACTTGGGATTTCTTCAAAGGATCTTTCCTAGAGAATTTTTTCCCTCATAATTTACACAATGCAAAAGAGATGGAGTTCCTGAAGCTAAAACAAAGCAGCTTGTCTATTGGCCAGTATGTGGCCAAATTCAGTGAATTGTCAAAGTTTTCGTCCTATATTAGATTCCACACATATAAGAAGTGGAAATGTGCTAAGTTTGAGTAAGGACTGAGAGAAGACATCCATACGGCTATTAAACCCTTTAAGATCTAAGACTTTTCATCGTTGGTGAATAAGTATCAGATAGTGGAATATGGTGGTTTACAACCCCAACTAGAGCAGAGAACATAGAACTTCCAAAAGAAGAAGACTCCTAAACTCGGTTACCAACAAGCCAAAGGTAAACAGGTTCAAGGAGGAGTAGAGGGACTTAAATGTCCTAAGTGTGGGAGACAATACGGAGACAACCTTTGCTTAGCAAGGTAATCAGTTTGTTATGCATATGGATAGCTAGGACATATGTCTAGAGATTGCCCACAGAAGAAGAAGACTATTTTCACCCCTAGACCACAAGCAGCAAGAATAGTTTATACTCTAAGTGGTAAGGAGGTGACCTAGTCTTCGAGTATGATTCAAGGTAAATGCATAATTCATGATCACTTTTTAACTGTTTTATATGATTCAGTAGCATCCCACTCCTTTATTTCTAGTGATTATGTGAAGTTTTTTGATTTGTCTATGACAGATCTTTCTTTTGATTTATCTATTTCCACTCCCACTAGTAAATCAGTTACAACTTCAAAAATTTGTTTGGATTGTTGTATAAAGTTAAAGGATAGGATATTCTTTGTGAATCTTATTTGTTTACCTATAGTAGATATTAATGTTATTCATAGCATGCATTAGTTTTCCTCCAATCATGTAGTTTTGAACTGTGCAGATAAAACCTTAGTGTTTATGTCAAATGTATCTACCAAAGTTAACCCTTCCGAGTCAATGTATCTCAATGCAAGCCACGTGAATCATTGTTTGGAGGAGGGAGCTCAAGGGTATATTCTCCTTTTCTCTCTCAGCACAGAGGTTGAGTACAACCTAGGTGAGGGAGTACCCAGAAGTATTCCTGAGAGATGTAGCAAAGTTACCACCCATCAGAGAGATAAAGTTTTCTATAGACTTAGTTCCAGGGACAGGACCTATTTCTATGGCACCCTATATGATGGCACCTCTAAAACTAGCAAAGCTTAAGAAACAAATTGAAGAATTACTAGAGAAATGATTCATTAGGTCGAGTGTTTCTCCATAGGGAGCACCTATGTTGCTAGTGAAGAAGAAAGATAGTACCATGAAATTGTGTGTAGATTATACATAATTGAATAGGGTAACTGATAACTTCATGATATGTAGTTATTTGTACTCTATATCTGTGCTACATTGATAGTTTAGTCCTTTTTAAGAAGCATACATAGAAGAATTGAGGCTTATATTTGTTAAATTCTATTTTGATATCTTCTTATATAAACTTGTATAAATCTTGCATATTCTTTAAGTTATTAAATGGATTTGCAACTATAAGTAACTTGGTGATTTCTCTATTGTAGGAAAAGTCCTAAACAAGTTGATTTGTGGAAGAATTGGGCCAACATTGGAAGAGAAAGTCAAGTGTGAAATTCAGCATCTCACTCTGCGGCGCAAGCATATGAATGTCACGGCATGGTGCATTCCCTTGCTTCAGAAAAAAAAAACTCGTGGCTAGAGTGTCGCGGCACAAAGAAGTGGATGCCATGGTGTTAGTGACCTAATTTAACACGTGCCACGGCGTAGGCATATTAATGCCGTGGTGTGACTCTATTTTTCTGAGCCTATAAATACGGTTTCATCAAATTTCATAGGAGAGTTTTTTATATTTTTAGAACACAGTTGCTAGGTTTGGGCGTGAGACTGAAAGGAAGCAAAAGTAGCCAAGGTTGGAAGCCATCTTCATCTTGGAGGAAGATTAAAGCATCAAGGATCATCATCATTGAGCTTTTCTCTTTTATTTCTTCTATTTTCTCTTTTCCATTATCATGAACATGATGTATATGCATATATTTTTGTGTTTCATGGCTAGCTAAGCTGTGTATAAGGATTTCTTTGGATCCTTCTTTGGATATTGAATGATTTTGTAATCCTTTGAGTTTATATAGATGATTTGGTTTTGTTCAATCATATGGATCTTAATTCTCTTGATTGTTTAATCAGTTTTTAAGTGATTTGTTGAAATCTAATGAACTTAGATAGAAATATACCTCTTGACCTTGCATAATAATTGTTGAGAATAGATCTTAATGAGTGGATTTTGCACTAGTTCTGATGAAAACATAGTGAATCAGATAAATGAAACATGGTTGATTGACCTAAACATAGGCTGTTAACTAAGTTAGTTTCTCAGGCTAACCTAATCCTTTCATTTATGTTGCTTATAAGGAATTCTTATTATCAATTGAAGTAGGGGGTGAAGAAGGATTCCCTATCCTCTAATCATTCACTTTAATTCTCAATTTAATGCACTTAAGTCTTTTAATTAACTTAAACATTTTTTTCCCAATTTCAATGTTCTAGAATAGAATTAAGTAAGCTATTGGTTAATAATCTGCAATAGGAGTAGCCCTATTCCTCGTGGGAGCGATATCATACTCTTTAATATATTACTTATTTGACTTGTGCACTTGCAGTAAGCAAAAGCCATCAACAGTAACCATCAAGAATAAGTATCTATTGCCTAAGATAGAGGATCTAATGGATCAGTTGAGGGGAGCATCAATGTTCTCCAAGATTGACCTAAGGTCAGGATATCACCAAATAAGGGTTAGGGATGGAGATATTCCTAAAACTACTTTTAGGACTAGGTATGGACATTATAAGTATCGTGTGATGTCCTTTAGGTTGACAGATGCACTAGCGGTATTCATGGATTACATGAATATGATTTTTAGACCCCACCTAGATCAGTTTGTAGTAGTGTTCATAAATGACATCCTAATATATTCCCATACAACGGAAGAGCATGAACTGCATGTTAGAATTGTTTTAGAGATTCTCAGAGAGAAGAAATAGTTTGCCAAGCTATCAAAGTGTGAGTTTTGGCTTACAGAAGTTCAGTTTTTGGGGTATGTGATCTCTCAAGGAGGGATTTCAGTGGACCCTAGTAAGGTATATGCAATGTTGCAGTGGTAGAGACCCACCACTGTGACAGAGATCAGAAGTTTCATAGGCCTAGGTGGATATTATAGGAGATTCATCAATGGATTCTCTTAGTTAGCACTACCCTTGACTAGATTAATCAGGAAAGGTAGTACTTTTGTTTGAACTCAAGAATGTGAGGATAGTTTCCAAGAGCTTAAGTTGAGGTTGACTACTACCCCAGTTTTGGTAATTACGGATCCACAGTTGTGATGCTTTAAAGATGGGCTTAGGGTGTGTTCTGATGCAACATAGGCGAGTAGTTGCTTATACATCGAGGCAATTGAGGCCTCATAAGGAGAACTATCCCACCCATGATATGGAATTAGCAGCTGTAGTGTTTGCCTTGAAAATGTGGAGACATTATCTTTATGGAGTTCAATTTGAGGTGTTCAGCAACCATAAGAGTTTAGAATATTTGTTTGATTAGAAAGAGCTGAACATGAGATAGAGAAGATGGATGAAGTTTCTAAAGGACTATGACTTTGAGCTTAAGTATCATCCGGGTAAGGCCAATGTAGTGGCCGATGCACTAAGTAAAAAATCCTTACATGTGTCTCAGATGATGGTTCGAGAGGGTCAGGTTCTTGAGAGGTTAAGAGACTTGAGTCTTAGTGTAACAATGGTACCCCAGAGTCTCTTTATGAGCAGGGTAGACTTAGTTAGTGATCTAAGACCTCAAATTCTAGAAGCTCAGAGTGAGGATGAAACCCTAGGCGAGATAAGAAAGCAAATTTTCTTAGGGGATCAGATAGAGTTTGATATGGTAGATGATGGAATGATTAAGTTTAGATATAGACTTTGCATTCCAAGAGATTCTGCAATCAAAAAGAAGATCTTAGAGGAAGCTCATAGTAGTCGATACACCATCCATCCAAAAGCCACTAAGATGTATTAATATATGAGAAAGTTATTTTGGTGGCCAGGAATGAAGAAGGAAATAGCAGAGTTTGTGTCTCAATGCTTAGTGTGCCAGAAAGTTAAGATAGAGCACCAAAAACCTTTAGGACCTCTCTAATCCTTAGCAATTCCTAAATGGAAATAGGAGAACATCACAATGGATTTTGTGACAAGTTTTCCTAGGACTCAGTTAGGTTATGATACAATTTGGGTCACAGTGGATAGACTAACCAAGTCTGCTCACCTTTTGCCGATGAGAATGAACTACTCCTTAGAGAAATTAGCTCAATTATACCTACAGGAGATAGTTAGGCTAGATGGAGTTCTCCTCAGCATAGTTTCAGATAGAAATCCTTGATTTATATCTAGATTTTGGGGAGCCTTGCAAAAGGCCTTTAGGACTAGGCTCAGTCTTAGTACAACATACTAACCACAAATAGATGGACAGTCAGAGAGAACTATCCTGACCTTAGAGGATATGCTTAGAGCTTGTGTTTTAGATCAACAAGGTAGTTGGGATAAACTCTTGCCTTTAGTAGAGTTTAACTACAGCAACAGTTATTATGCCAGCATAAGAATGGCACCATATAAGGCACTTTATAGTAAGAAGTGTAGGTCCCCATTATGTTGGCATAAGATAGGAGAGAAAGTTATTCTAGGACCTAATTTAGTACAATAGACTTCAGAGCAGATTAAAATGATCAAGCATAGAATGGTTGTAGTTCAGAGTAGGCAAACCAGTTTTGCTGATAGGAGGAGGAGACCTTTAAAGTTCGATGAGGGTGAACATGTTTTCTTAAGAGTCACTCCTACAATAGGAATTGGTAGAGCTTTGAAAACCAGAAAGTTAAACCCTCGTTTCGTTGGTCCTTACCAAATTCTAAAAAGAGTTGGACCTAAAGCCTACCAAATAGCTCTTCCACCCAGTTTGTCAAACATTCATGATGTTTTTCATGTATCCCAAATCAGAAAGTACAATCTGGATCCTTCACACATCATTAGGAATGAATCTATACAGTCAAGAGTTGGTTTGTCTTATGTAGTGAAACCGATGAGGATTATAGACAGAGGGGTCAAAGAGCTCAGAGGTAAGCATATTCCTCTAGTGAAGGTCATTTGAGGTGAAGCAGGCACAGAGGAGGCTACATGGGAGTTAGAGTCTCGTATGCAACTAGATTACCTAGACTTGTTTATATAAGGTAAGCAATTTTGAGGACAAAATTTTTAAAAATGAGGGGAGAAATGTAACATCCTCTTTTTAGTAAGTTAGGCTAGTTTATGGTTACAAAGATAACCTAACACTTATTTAACATGTCTGTTAATTATTACGGCTAACAAAGTTAGTTTAGGAACTTTGTTGCAACTTAGAGTGTAAAAAATAGCTTAAAATGACTCAGATAGTAGCATAAATGCCTATATTAAAGGAAATGAATCTAGAGAGTTTGTTACTAAGTCACAAATAGGTGTAAGAGAATGTAGTTAAAATTTGAGAATAATCAGAGTCAATTTGGTATTTTTAAGCATATTGGTTGTGCATTTAATGCCCGGTTGACTAGTAACATATATGAAAAAATATGATAATGGTGAAACAATATTTTTAATGAATCTTAGTATTTATTTTAAAGTTGTTAAAAGTTAGAAAACTTGATTTAGCTAAATCTAAGTATTTTTAGTAGAT
The DNA here is from genome assembly GCA_029884595.1 of Ormosia semicastrata. Lineage (NCBI taxonomy): Eukaryota > Viridiplantae > Streptophyta > Magnoliopsida > Fabales > Fabaceae > Ormosia > Ormosia semicastrata. Next base: position 9,226,643 of record JAQQTO010000028.1, on the reverse strand, counting down.
CAAGAAGTATTAGTGAAATGTCAAAGAGGTATAAGTCACTCACGACTAAGGCCCTTTAGGTTGACTTTTAACACTTGATATTTCAATCCTTTCACCCTCATTTCACTTACTTTTCTCATAATTGAACCAAAAACAATAGCAACCAAGGAGAGCAAAGAGGAAAAGCACAACGAGGAAGAGGAAAGGAGGAAGAAAGGGAAGGGTAAGGCCAAGATTGAACAACCACCATCACCAAGAACTTGAGGTAGGGGATTCTTAACTTGAAACTCATCACTTTCCTTAACATTTTCTATTGATCAAAGTTAGGTCATTAAATGGAGAAAATGGGTTTTAAAGAGTGAAAATATGTTTTCTTTGCTTGATTCTTGTTGTCTTTGATTGAAATTAGCTATCACAGATTAATGAGAGCATGAGAATTGAATTAAATATTAGATATGGTCAATTAGTCCCAAAGTGGAAATTTAAGTAATGAACAAGTTGGTATGTGAATTTGAGAATTAATCCAAGTTTAAGTGAACTAATAGGTTGTAAAAGTGTTACAACATATTTAGGAAGTGTTGGCGAAGCTAGAAATCACCTAGGAGCCAAGTTCAGATGATTGGAAGTGGTTTTAGGTTAATGGAATAGTGCCCATTCCTGATTTTCTGTAGAATTCTGCTGAAAATGCCCTCGCGCCATGACGTGAATAATGCCACACCGAGGCGTGACTTCCAGTATGTGCACCCGAGAGTAACATATCGTGGCGTGGCTGAGAACCACGCTGAGGCGTATGAGACAGAGAGTTGCGCGTCACGGCGTGACCATGCTGTGCAGCAGCGTGAGTTCCAGGAATCTTCAAAAATGATATTCTTAATGTTTTGAGGTTCTCTACTAGTTGAGATCATTTATATATGCTTTCTTAAGTGTAGTAAGATACTTTTAGGGATATTTCACAAATGGAATAACCACTTAGCATATAAGAACAAGTTTGAGTTTTCTAAGCTTTTCTAGAGTTAAGAATTGCTTGAAATGAAATATTAATTAAGAGTTAGTTCCTATACCGATTATAGGGGAGCCATAGTACAATTATTCTAATTAAGGGTGTAAGTTAAATCCCTTAACCGTGCAAAGCAGTGAGTAAATCTCTTTTCTAAGGAGGTAATTATGAAAGGTAAATGTCAGTACAACATTTTACCTAGGATAAGCAGTGAGCTAAGCTATTTGTCAAGTAATATGAGGAATATGATCAACCTTATGTAATGTAGTAAAGTGAGTTAAACTTACTAATACGAGTCTTAGGATGAGTTAAGTCCTAAGTTAGGCATTGAAGTGAGTTAAACAATTTGCCAAGTTTAGTTGATGTTTCATAATTGTATGGGCGATTGTGTAACATCGAGATAGATTAGATTTCTGCACATTATACAGTTATATGGGTGATTGTATAATGTTGTTATCAATTATGTGTATGTGCAATTTATATTATTGAATGTCATGTGATACATATATATTACTAGAAATTTTTATGGTCTTATCCTTTTTTATGTTTCCATGGTAAAAGCTGGTCCAAACCATAGTAAGGGGGTAAAGCAGCTAAAGAAGGAACAACAAGACCAATATGATTGCTTAATTTGATTTGGATGTTGATGATATGATTGCATAATTACCACGTGTTTAATGAGGATTAAAAAGACCAAATAATGCACGAAAGGCTTCTTGGATGTTGTTTATTAAGCTTAGTTGAATTCTGAGTTTTAGATTAATTTAGGATTAGATGGGTGCTTAATTCATTTAACCTTGATTAATTAAATTCTGGATGCTTATCTTGTAGAGAATTCATGGATTATCTTTAGGCTTCTTGATGTGATCTAAGACCAAGAATCTGATTAGCAATTGAATGGAATCGTAGTGATCAATGATGGATTAAATTCAAGATTAGTTGATTTTCTTAGATTGGTTGTTTACTTGATTCTGATTACAATTTTTAATTATTTTTTGTTAATTAATTTTGTAACCCTTTTTCCCCTTGTTAACCTTTTTAATTTAATTGCTTGATTAGAGTGATTCAAGGGTTTGACCTGGTTGTGCCTTATACTACAAGTATTTTGGTGAGTCGGTTTATAAATTAATTTAATTTGATAGTCTCGATAGCTATCAAATTTTGGCATTGTTGTCGGGAATCAATCTAAGTTTAATCAATCATATTAGGAGTATAATTAGCTACTAATCTTTCACTAACCCTTATTTTCCTTATTTCAGGTAGTTTCTAACTCAATTTAGACATCTAAGTGGAATTTTATAAAGACAAACAGTTTTAGATTGGGCTAAAAATTAGTTAGTTGAAGGAAAACAGTGTGTTCTACAAGGCTCACTATTTATAGTGTTGTCCACCCTATTTTGGCCAAATTCCATCGTTTAGACCACTTTTCTATTTTTGAAGATTTTTTATTACATTTTTTACTACCATTTTTAAGTAGTTTTCACCCTATGGTAGTCCCATAATTTTTAAAATTGTGTAGGTAGGGTAAGTAGTGTTATTTTGGCATAATTTTAATGTTGGGTAGTCCATTTTGCATATTTTTTGTTTATGCGCTTTTACATGTTTTATGACCAAGTCTTCTAGTAATCATTTGTTTGACATTGACCTTGATATTGAGAGTACCTTAATAGAGATCGTAAGCATAGTGAAATGATAAATTCTAAAATTAAAATTGAGCCTGAGAATATAAGTAGCACTACAACTATAGCTGATAACACTGAAACTAAAACTAAACATAAGAATACAAATAACACTACAAACATGGCTGATAATTTGGATAATAGGACTCTTAAGGAACTATTTGCACTTAATGTGAATTACCAATCTCTGTGCATTCAATATCATGATTTAAATGCTGATTTTGAATTGAAATCTGGATTGATACACTTGCTGCCAAAGTTTCATGGACTTGCAGGAGAGGATCCCTGTAAGCATTTGAAGGAGTTTCATGTGGTGTGCTCCACTATGAAAGCAAAAGGAATTCCTGAAGAACACATCAAATTGAGAGCCTTTCCTTTCTCATTAAATGGAGTAGCCAAGGATTAGTTATATTACTTGCATTCAGCTGCCATAACAAGTTGGAATGATATGAAGAGACTATTCCTAGAAATGTTCTTCCTTATTTCTAGAGTTGCTGCTATTAGGATGGACATAAGGCAGATATCAAGAGAAACTCTATATGAGTATTGGGAGAGATTCAAGAAGTTGCGTACAAGCTGTCCTCATCACCAGATCCGTGACCAGTTGCTAATCCAGTATTTCTATAAGGAACTTTTACCTATAGATAAAAGCATGGTAGATGCTACCTCTGGAGGAGTTTAAGTGGACAAAACCCTACTGCAATAAGAGATTTAATAGTGAACCTGGCAGCAAATACACAACAATTTGGCATACGAGTCATTACCTCAACCAATGGAGTCAATGAAGTAAGGGTTTCTGATGCTGATCAACAAATAATTGAGAACAGATTGGAGGAGTTGACTTCCTTGGTTAGGCAACTAGCATTGGGATAAAAATAAATTCAGTCCCTAGCAAAACTTTGTGGAATCTGCTCCTTGCCAGATCACCCAATAAACCAGTGTCTTGCACTCTAAGAAAGTAATGAAGTAGTGGTTGGAATCTTTCCTGGTAAACCATACCAGCAGTAGCCAAAGTATGACCATTATTCTAATACGTATAACCCTAGATAGAGAGATTATTCCAGTATGTGGTATGGCAACAATTTTGGCCAACTTCAGTAATAGCAGCAGTAAACTAGATATAACACACTAGGCCCGAGCAAGCAACAATTCCAACAACCAGTGAAATAGCCCATACAACAAAGTAGCAATTCAAAACCTCACTTGGCAAACTTGGTGAAGCAGTTAGCAGCCAATAACCTTTAGTTTCAACAGAGAACCGAGACCACCATTCAAAACTTGAAGACTCAAATTGGTCAAGTTGTAACTTCTATCAATAAGTTGAAGACTCAAGGTTCTAGTTAATTGCCCTCCCAAACAATTAATAACCCAAGAGGCAATGTGAGTGTCATAACCTTGAGAAGTGGTAAAGAAGTTAGTGATCTAACCAAACTCTAACCAGAGATTATGCAATAGGATTGTACAAAAAAATCAGATCTAGTAAACTATAATTTTGCAAAGATTCAATACAACAAAATATAGAACATGCAGAGAATTCGAAGAAAAATCAGAAGTTAATGAAAAGTTCTACAAAAAAAACTCCTTTTAGCACTCCTTTTCCTTTTCCCGATAGAATGACTCAATCAAAGATAGCCAAAATTGAATTAGACAGGGAGGTTATGGATACCTTTCGGAAAGTAAAAGTCAATATACCTCTCCTAGAAGTAATAAAGCAGATTTCAAAATATGCTAAATTTATGAAGGAATTACGCACTCATAAGAGGAGGTTGAAAGGAAATGAGAAAGTGAGCATGTGAAGAAATGTTTTTGCCTTGATCCAAGCAAATATGCCTCCTAAATGCAAGGATCTTGGAATATTTACCATTTCTTCCATAATAGGCAATAAGCAGTTTACACATGCAATGTTGGATTTAGGTGCTCAATTAATGTGATGCCAAAATTAGTTTATGAATCTCTGCAGATTGGAGAGTTGAAGTCAACCGGAGTTATCATTTAGCTAGTAAATAGGAGCACAACTCATCTTGTAGGAGTGGTTGAAGATGTTTTGGTAAGAATAAATAATTTAATATTTCCAGTAGATTTTTATGATCTGAACATGAAAGATGAATTTGCATATAGTCAACCACCTTTGATTTTAGGTAGACCCTTCTTGAAAACTGTAAAAAAAACTAAGATTGATGTGCATGTTGGTACCCTTTCCATGGAGTTTAGGGATAGCATAGTTCAATTTATTATCTTTGATGCCATAAAATATCCTTTAGAAAAGCATTCTGTTTTTCAGTTAAACATCATTGATTTGCTTGTTGATGATATGCATGTTATATGTTAGCTGAATTTCTTGAAATTGTGGGATTTCTGGATAATGTTGATTTTTCTAGATGTTTTGGATGTTCTGTTTCTATTTGTGATGAGACAAGTATGTGTGCCACATGTTCTAAGATTTCTACGTATACGGAAGATAATACTGCGTGTTTTGAATTTTTTGATTCTATAGGATATGATTATGATATTTTGGAAGATTGTACACAGATTACAGGTGATGTTGCAGCTAAAACAGCAGAATTAGTTTCTTCAATCAGATTGATACATTCAATGCTATAACCATCTACCCTTGAGTTAAAAGTCTTTACCTGAACATTTGAAGTATGTGTTCTAGGAAGCAGATGAGAAGCTACCATTGATAATAGCAAAGAATTTTCAGCCTGAACAAGAAGAGAAATTGTTGCAGATCTTGAAGTAGCGCAAGAAAGCCATTGGATGGATGCTTGCATATATTTTTGAGATTAGCCCCTGCACATGCATGCATCATATTTTATTGGAGAAGGAAGCCAAACCAGTGGGGCAACCTCAAAGAAGACTTAACCTTCTAATTTTGGATGTGGTGAAGAAAGAAATGAGCAAACTATTGTCAACTAGCATTATTTACCCCATTGCAGATAACAAGTGGGTGAGTCCGGTACAAGTAGTTCCCAAGAAGGTCAGGATAACTGTGGTCATCAATGAGAAAAATGAGTTGGTCCCTAGTAGAGTACAGAATAATTGGAGAGTTTGTATTGATTACAGGAAGCTCAACCAAGCCACTAGGAGGGATCACATTCCCTTGCCCTTTATTGATCATATGTTAGAAAGGTTAGTTGGCAAGTTGCATTATTGCTTCCTAAATGGATTTTCAGGATACTTTTATATTCACATAGCCTTGGAGGACCAAGAGAAGACAACCTTCACCTACCTATTTAGTACGTTTTCTTATAGGAGGATGCCTTTTAGGCTTTGTAATGCCCCAGGTACATTCCAGCGATGTATGGTGAGTGTTTTCTGTGACTTGTTAGAACACTGCATAGAAGTTTTTATGGATAACTTTATAGTTTATGGATCTTATTTTGATGCATGTTTGACAGCCTTGCTAGGCTACTTGATAGGTGCATTGAGGCACATCTTGTTCTTAATTTTGAGAAATGTCATTTCATGGTGGAACAATGTATAGTCTTAGGGTATGTAGTTTCTAGCAAAGGCATTGAAGTAGATAGATCAATGATCGATGTTATTGCCTCTTTATCCTACCCTACTTGTGTGTGGGAAGTGTATTTCTTTCTTGGTTATGCAGGGTTCTACAAGCTCTTTCATTGTCCAGGATTCTTCAAAAAGAAATCGAGTTCAAATTTGATGAGCATTGCAAGAAGGCATTTGATCATTTGAAGAAGAACTTGACCTCTTCTCCCATTATTCAGTCACCAAATTGGGAGTTTCCTTTTGATCTGATGTGTGATGCCTCTAACATTGTAGTTGGCGCCATCCTTTCTCAACGAGTTGACAAGCAACTTCATATGATATCTTATGTCTCTCATACTTTGGATTCTGCCCAAGCCAATTACACCACCACTGAAAAGGAGCTTCTAGCAATTGTTTTTACTTTAGATAAATTTCGTTCCTATTTGCTGGGCACTAAAGTTATTTTTTTCTCTGACCATGCAACCTTGAAGTTCTTGCTGAAGAAGCCTGAGGCAAAGCCTAGACTCATTCGGTGGATGTTGCTTTGACAGAAGTTTGATATTGAGATCAGAGATAAGAGCAGAGTCGAAAACTTGGTGGCAAATCATCTAAGCTAAATCCCATAAGCAGTGGATACTCTTCCTATCTGATAGACCTTCCCAGATGAGTAACTTTTTCAGCTGCGAGGTAAGGACCCTTGGTATGCTAATTTAGTGAATTATTTAGTTGCATATGAGTTACCTGCTTATTTTAAAAAGCATCAAATTGATAGGATTAAGAGTGAGTCTAAATATTATATATGAGATGATCCTTATCTATGGAGACTATATAGTGACCAAGTGATTAGACATTGTGTTCTTGATTATGAGTTTTAGTCTATTCTACATTTTTGTCTTACCCTTACATGTGGTGGTCACTTTGGACTGCAACGCACTGCTAGGAAGATTTTAGACTTTGGATTGTATTGGCCCACCTTGTTTCATGTTGCTTACAATTATTATAAGAATTGTGAACAATGCGAATGAACAAGTAACACTTCCCATAGGAATGAGATAGCTCAACAACCATTATTGTTTTGTGAGATATTTGATGTGTTGGGCATTAATTTCATGGGCCCTTTCCTAATTCCTTTGGCTTTGTTTACATTCTGATAGCTATTGATTATGTATCTAAGTGGGTGGAGGCAAATACCGATGATTCTTATATTGTTTTAGAATTTGTCAGGTCTCATATTTTCTGTAGGTTTAGAGTTTTGAAAGCTATAATCAGTGACCAAGGCTCCCATTTTTGTACATGGAGGTATTGTTGAAGAAATATGGTATGAGGCATAAGGTCTCAACTCCTTACCATCCACAAAACAATGGGCAAGTCGAAGTTTCAAATCGGGAGTTGAAACAAGTATTGGAAAAAACATTCCAGTGAAATAGAAAAGATTAGAGCTAGAGGCTTGAAGACACATTGTGGGCATATAGGACTGCCTTTAAGACTCCTTTAGGCATATCTCCCTATAGGATAATCTTTGGCAGAGCATGTCACCTTCTGGTAGAGATTGAGCACAAAGCCTATTCGGCAGTAAAGAAGTTCAACCTTGACCTGAACCAAGCCAGATCCCAAAGAAAACTTTAACTCCAAGAACTTGAAGAGATTTAGTTAGAAGCTTATGAGAATTTTAGTATCTACAAAGAGAAGACCAAAGCCTTTCATGATAAGATGATTGTAAGAAAAGAATTTGTGATTAGTTAAAAAGTTATCCTTTACAATTCTAGCCTCAAGTTCATGCCCGATAAGCTCCGTTCTAGGTGGCTAGGTACTTTTATAGTCACTAAGGTTTTTCCTTATGGTGTAGTGGAGATCATAAGTGAGGCAACTAACAAAGCTTTCAAAGTCAATGGACACCACCTCAAGCAATTCTATGAGGGAGCTTAAGAGGGTATGGTGGAGGAGGTCCACTTGCAAGCAGCCATATACATCACTTGATAAGGATGTTTCTTCCTTCTCTCCTTTATTTTTACTTATCTTAAATTTCTTGATGATTTGATGTTTTATAAGCTTTACATTGAGGATAATGTAAGATTTATGGGATTTTTTTACCAAACTGCCATTAGTGGCAAAATTATTTACCAAATTGTCATACTTTTGAAACTATATACCAAACTGCCACATTTTTTGCCTACGTAGATTATTTTATTATTTACAATTATGCCAACACATATGGCATAATTACATGGAAAACGCCAGTATAGATGGCGCGTTGCTGCCATTTTTCTCGTAATTATGTCATACGTGTTGGCGTTTTCCACATAATAACGCCACACGTTTGGCGTTACTAGTGAATAATGCTACGTTAACCGTGAAGCTCTCCTTTCCTTCTATTCCAGAGGACTGTGATGATATTTACATGCAACAGTGTGCACGAGCATATATACAAAGATGATGCCATTCACGTAATAACGCTAGCGCTGTTGGCGCTTTCCATATAATACGACATATGTGTTTGGCATTATCTAGGCAATAACGCCTAACACATTAGCGCTATTATGTAGCCACTGCAATATTGTAATATTGTATATGAAACTTATTTAAATACTGTAACAAGATGCAAGCACCTCTAATCCCGTGCATATTATAGTTTATAGCTTTGCAAAGCTCCCTATACAAGTACGCTAAGACCGTAGATCCTCGACTGTATATCCCATCAATGGTAAAGTCTTCCAATAGGGGAAGGAATATTATGTGCACATATTTACCAGAATGATCAGGAAATAACAAACACCCAATTAATCTAAGTATATATGCCCGTGTACACTGCTGCACGCAAATATCATCATCGTCCTCTAGAAGAGAAAGAAAGGAGAGCTTCACAAGTAACATGGCATTATTACGTGAAAAACGCCAACACGTATGACATTATTATGTGGAAAACGCCAACATGTATGGAGTAATTATGTGGAAAACACCAGCAACACTAAAACTATTACGTGGATAGCGTCATCTATGCTAGTGTTTTCCACGTAATTACGCCATACGTGTTAGGGTAATTATAAATAATAAAATAATCCACATAGGCAAAAAGTGTGGTAGTTTGGTATATAGTTTCAAAAGTATGGCAGTTTGGTAAATAATTTTGCCACTAATGGCACCTTCGTAAAAAAAAGTGTGGGGGACAAATTTACATTCCGTTTTATGCTTTTAATTTTACTATTTATATTTTGTTCTTCAATTTTGTTTTTCTATTTTGACATATATATATATATATATATATATATATATATATATATATATATATAATTGTGTTTTTAATTACTTTCCAATGAAATTTTGAGATTTGTGAAAGTTGTGAGCATGCATCAATTGAAGTTAAAGGTTTATGACATAATTGAATAAATTGTCTTTCATCTTTAGATTAACTAGTTTGGAAATGAAAATTAAATTGGTAAATTGAGTTTGATAGAAGCATGACTTGTGAGACTTTGAGACTTATAATGAATGGATTGGGTATTTATGTCATTCTCTTCTTTCTTGTGTAATTTTTACTCATGAAATTTGTTACCCTATAACTTGTTTTGATTATTTTTTTAGGTTACATTTTCACATGCATACATGAACATAATTGAGGCATTTTTCTTGAATTAGCTACTTTAGCTAAATAGTCAACCTTGCATATTTTCCACTGACTAACCCCTTTGAACTTATTTGACCATTCCTTCTTTTAAGCTCATTACATGCCTTAAATGGAAAATCATGTTTTTAACTAACCTTAGGGAATAGGAGAGCATTAACATTGTTATTGGAAGTGTTCTTGAATAAGTGTGGGGGTATGCTAATTAGTCTGCAAAGTGTTTGGTGAAAAAGAAAGAGTGACCAATTAAAAAAAACAAAGGAAATGTTTGTAAAAAAAGGGGGGGAAATGATATGTAAAGAGAATTTGTATTACATGGAATTAGGATAAACTTTCATGCTTGTTATTTGAACTCATCCCCAATGTTCTTTTGTTCTCTTTAGTATTTAACTTGTCATCTTCATATTATTTCCTTCTCTTACTTTGATCTCATTACAACCTTGCATAAAGTCCTCTTGATTTGAATGTGCATGTGTTTTGAGCAGTGGAGAAGTAGAAGATAAGCAAGCTTATGGTAGTACAAATTTTTATAGGTTGAATTGAGTGAAACATTTACCTTCTAAACACTTGAGGGATTGAGAGTGTATCTTGTGAGGTTCAATCTTTCTTGATTTTGTTAGTCATGGCAACCATTACCCAAGAAGGGGGGTGAATTGGGTATAAAAACTTTTTCACAAATGCTCTTAAAATAAATATAAATATTTAAGCTATTTAAATAAACGCACAGAAGGAACGTGATGAAGAAAAGAAACTTTAAGAACAGTGGAAAGTAAATGTGTAATAAAATAAATTGCATAAAATAAAGAGATAAAGAGAAGAAGAGCAGGCACGATATTTATCCTGGTTCGACCACCAACCACTTGTGGTCTACGTCCAGTCCCCGAAACACACAGCTCGAGATTTTTCACTATATGTACAAGCTTCAATAGGTGCTTGCAACCGTTACATGAAAGAGCACTTTTCACACACAAGGAAACTCTACCCTTGTGCTAAAGTCTCAACCCGCAGGGATACCTCACCCTTATACAAACCTTAGAGGGATACCTCACCCCCTTTACAAACCTTGAAGGATACCTCACCCTCAATACAGAAGAACAGAAAATATAGATGAAGAGAAATTCTCACTCAGAGTAAATAATACAATTTGAAGCTCTATGAAGCTCTATAAGGATATCTCAAATTTTGGCTAAAAAGAGCACAGAAATTTGGTAAAATATGTATCACAAAATAAAGCAAGAATGAATCATTTCAGATAAATGGGTGTGTGTCAAAGATGTCCCAAAAACATGTATTTATAGTGGTATAAGAAAAAGAACCGTTGGGTATAATTTAATATCACATTTAAAGCCTCTGAAAATAGCCGTTGCGTAGAACTGGATCGTGTTTATTCGAATAAACGAAGTCCTATTCGAATAAATCACTATTAACACATTAGGAAGTGTTTTCAGAAACCTTTTATTCGAATAAACATTTGGTTATTCGAATAAACATTTAGTTATTCGAATAAAACATTAAAAACACGTTCAATAACGTTTTTTGGGTCATGTTATTCGAATAACCCTTTGGTTATTCGAATAAACCATTAAAAACTCGGTCTGGTATGATTTTTGTAGTGAGTTATTCGAATAACATATGCTTTATTCGAATAAAGCACTCAGATTTCAAAAACTGACTTTAAATGGTCATAACTTCTTCATTTCTTATCCGTTTTAAGCAAATGACCAGTCATTGGAAAGATCTTTGAGTCTATTTTCAAATAAAGAAGTTTCAAAAAAAAACTCAAAGTATTTTGAAAGATATGATCAAAAGAGTGACCAAAGGTCAGTTCTACAAAACCCAAACTTGGCTATTTTTCATAAATTTGAACTACCACCATAAATAACTTTTCAAAACTTGTTTGTTGGGTATTTTAGCATAGGAAAACCATTTGTAAAAATATATTTGAGATATCCATAAGGCTTCGTACATAAAGACACTAAGTCCTATAAGCTATACCATTTAATCTTCCTTTGGACTTGATCTTTGACTTGACTTCGATGTTTATTAATACCTTCATGAAATAGGCATTCACATTCTCCTTTGTGTTGAGCTTAATTGAGATCTTTTGCTTTCTTGTTGCAAGCTCACTCTTGGTACTTGGACTATCCTACAAAGTATCACTCACTTAAACAAGCATAGTTAGTCCAAAAACATAATTTAATATCTTCATATGCATGAATCATAAATATATAGCTTTGGTTAGTTTAACATGCATATAAGACATTCATAGGCACATCCAAATAAGATATTTATTAAATACTAATGGATATGCTCTATATAGAATGTAACAAAGAGTATAAGCAAGATATTCTTTTTATCTTATATTTGTCATCATCAAAACTTAACATATTAAACCATTTGGGGCAAACTTATATCCACAATCTCTCCCTTTTTGATGATGACAAATCACCAAAGAAAAAAATATTGAACAATATATAAGAATTGATATTTATGTAAGCATATCAAGCAATTAAATACAAGAACATATTTTTCTTTCTAATTTTCTCTCCCCCTATTTGACATCAACAAAAAGGCTTAGGAAAGAAAGATAATATTTTTCTCTCCCCTTATAGATAAAACTCATGATTCAAAGAGAGATGAAATAAACATGCTTTTAAGATATAGAAGATTATTCATGCAATGCTTGTCATATTTTTGTATGTCAACATTTAGCACATGATAACAATAAAACACTTTATGTAATCAACCAAGGATGTAAGGCAAGAGATATAAACAACTTAAGAGCTAGACTCCCCATCAAAATATGCATATTATCAAAATAAAGCAAGGGCAAAGATATTTATTCTTAATCCAAAATTTTAAGACTTCTCCCCCTTTCAAAAAGAATTTTATAAGAGCAGTATTTTAGAAAGGTAGAGATGTTTTAAAAAAAACCATATATTCCTTGGAAACATCTAGTTATTTAAGATTAATTTATCAACAAGTATCATACAATTCATAACATATAGAATACCATAAAAGCTAAGGGATAGAGATACTTATTGAATTAGATAAAGAGTGATGATCCTTCTTTATTGGTCCTTTAACTTTGAGTTTTCTTCCTTTGAATTCTCCATTCCATTGTACTAGAAGAAAGTCTTCTTTATCTTCCTCTTCATTTGAATTCCATTCAAATTTTCTCATTTAGCCACATATGCTTGTATGTAAAAAAAATCTGATGGCTATATTTGAAATACATAGAGAGACTTGCAAAGCTAACTTTAAAAGTCCTCTAAAACACAGGTTAGCATCAAATATCATTCAATCTCATTTACAAGCATAAATTAGGTTGATATATAATTTAAAGCATGTATCACATTATCAACTATGCAATATTAGTTCTAAGAAGAATGCATGAAGCGCATATGCACTTGAATCAAAAAAATGTTTAAGCATTTTAAGGCGTGATTCAAGTTTATCAAGAAGCATGTAATTATCATCAAAACTTATTTAGACATTTTTAGGCAAATAATTTTCATGTAAGGCATGTGAAGGTATAACATAACTTTCTACTTCTCCAAATATTATATGATATCAAATTTAAAGTATAAATAAGGATTGATATCACCAGAAGTGTAGTCTTTGAATTTTTGTAGATGACTCTCACTTCCAAGCTTCAAGTTTTCACGAGGGAATAGAGATTCTTTGCACCCCTTTCAAAAGTTGAATTCTTTTACTATCCTCAACTTGAATAAGCTTATTCCATTTAAATGCTTGCTTGAGGTAGTTATCACCCTACAACACAATTCAAAGAATTTTCTTTGGTATCCATCAATTTTGAATCCATAGAGGTTAATTATTATGTCAAACTTATAAACAAATAAGCATTTAAAATAATAAATAAGTTCACAATGGCAACAGATATTTCATGATCAATCAAGCTAATTATATATAAGCATCAAAAGAATTTAACATGTATTAATGAAACGCAGCAGAACATATTATGTTTTATTCGAATAAAAAGTGTTTTATTCGAATAGAAGAAGATCTGGGTTTTATTCAAATAGATGAGTAGGAAAAGCTGAGCATTGTGGCCTTTAACATATTTTATTCGAATAGTCCTATGGGTTATTTGAATAGACAGAAAGCAAATAATCAAGACTAATTAACCAAGTCTCTGGTTATTCGAATAATATGAGTTCTATTCGAATAGACAGAGAGCAAGCGTAAATAACTGATAAAACAAGTTTCAGGTTATTCGAATAATCTAAAAAGTTATTCGAATAGACAGAGCGCATGATACACACAGGTTTGAACACAGGAACCAGTTTATTCGAATAAACTAAGTATTATTCGAATAAAGTCGATATTCAACACAAATTGATCAGCTTGAAGGAATGTTATTCGAATAAGGTTTCAAATAAAACTATTAACAAGCACAGTAAAGCATACGTTTAAAATTAAAAATTAAGATAGAATAAAAATCATGTTTAAATAATAAATTCAAATATTTAATTATATGTATGATTGATCAAAAGCTCAAGTTCAAGGATATTATCATTAGACATGTCATTTCAAACCAGAATTATACTTTATCTAGCATATTAACATGTAGAAGAATTTTCAAATTATAAGGTTAGAAAAGCATAATAAAAGTTGTCACTTATCCGAAAATTGTAAGTCCAAACTTTACGTGGACAAGGAAGAGAGCTTGAAATTATTTCTGGTCTTTGTACTTGCAGCAACCATTTTCAAGATGTCAAAGTCAGCTCTTGGCCTTCAAGCACACCTACAACACACTTTAATTTTTGACTTTTGGTATCCAAATTTTGTTGGGTCCTTGTGTGTTAGTTTTTGGCTATTAATCTATTATGCTCTCATAAAGATCAATTTTTCCATAATATGTAATTTGAGCACAATAAATTAAATAATCATTTTTTATTAAGCATATAACCGATAACATGCTTGCTTTCATGATACATAGACAGTTTTAAAGCATATAAAGCATACATAAGCATTATAGAACTTTATGTACCAAGATATAACAAATTAATGAATTTTAATATAATAAGAATGAACATAATCATGTGTTAAATATAATATTCAAATTTTATCAAATACACATGATTCTATCCTCTACCTAAGGCCTACAAGGAATATACCTCAAATTTATTGACTTTGCATGTAAATGCTCATGAGAGGTAAAAACTGTTGATACCTTGGCCTTGGTAAACAATGGAACTCTTTTCCTTACCCATTGCTTCTCTTTTGGTATTTTGAACTTTGCAAGTTCTACATTTTGTACTTGAGAAGCTTTGGTTGAAATCATCTTCCTTCTTTGACTAAAATCTCTTTCATTGGGCTTTGGAAGCGCTCTTCGTGATGATTCCTCTTTCCTTTGACCAATAAGTCCATCCTTTTGAGAAATTTTTTGCATAATTGAAACACTAGGAGGACATTTTGGTATCCACTTCATTTTGGGTCCTTGAATGTTAGTATTAGGGCCTTTAAGATTTTTAGGAACTCATACCATATAATTTCTCATATAATGATTTCTTCTATAATTGCATAAATGAGAAATATGTCCTAGATGACCGCAAAAATTACAAACAATTGAATTTAATGATGGCTTGATCCTTTGAATATCATTTTTGAAAAACTTAAGCGTTTTTTTGTTATTACATTCTATGTTATTTCTGCCACAAGCTTTACTTGAATTTTCATGTGGAATAATATTGATTTTATTTTCATTAACAAGCATAGAATGTAAGCATTTAGAATCATTAGCTTTGGAAAGTTTGAAAGATAAGTCCTCAACTTGATTTTCTAAATTAATGCATTTTTCACAAGAAGATGAGGTTTTGTATTTCAAAGGCATTTCCTCATTAAGAAAAGCATATTCATTTTTCAAAAACTCAATTTTATTTTTAATAGAGGAAATGTTTTCCAAACTCGATAAGTTTTTCTTTTCTAAATTTAACAAACCATCATACAATTCATTATATGCACTTTGCAACTCATCATAAGAAGGACTATAATATAGTTTAAAATTATTTACCTCAAAGTCCTTTTTAGCCATATGGGAAGTAGTGTCAATTTCTAGGGTACTTGCCTCTTTAAGAGAGTCACATTCTTCCTCATCAATTTTGTTTTGCCATGCCTTTTCTTCAAATTGAGCATCATTGTTACCAAGTGGCATTTGGCTCCCTTCAATAGTTTGAGTATCTCTTTGAGGATATTTTTCATGACAAGCTTCCTCTAATGGCGTTTGCTCTTCTTGCTTTCTATATGCAACTTTATGCACAAAATCATCGTTAGCAAGATAAATAGCATTAAGAGCATCCCATATATCTTTAGCACAAGAACAATCTTTAATTTCAGCATAAGTATCATCATTTAAACTACTTCTCAAAATTTGCATAGCTCTAATATTCAAAGAAAAACATTTTTTGTCAAAACTATTCCAAGTTTGTTTTGATTTATAAATAAATCCATTTAGCACAACATCTCACAAATCCACATCAACAGATTGCATATAAAACTCTATTCTAGCTTTCCAATAAACAAAATGCACACCATCAAAGAATGGTGGTTTATCAATTTCAAAACCTTCCATTTTGAAAAACTTTCAAGGTTGCTAACAGACAAGGATCTTTAACTCTAAGCGGTTAAGCTTTCACCAGAGCATGAAGCTCTGATACCACTTGTTAGTCATGGCAACTATTACCCAAAAGGGGGGGTGAATTGGGTATAAAAACTTTTTCACAAATGCTCTTAAAATAAATATAAATATTTAAGCTATTTAAATAAACGCACAGAAGGAACGTGATGAAGAAAAGAAACTTTAAGAACAGTGGAAAGTAAATGTGCAATAAAATAAATTGCATAAAATAAAGAGATAAAGAGAAGAAGAAGCGAGCACGATATTTATCCTGGTTCGACCACCAACCACTTGTGGTCTACGTCCGATTCAGAAACACACTTCGAGATTTTTCACTATATGTACAAGCTTTAATAGGTGCTTGCAACCGTTACATGAAAGAGCACTTTTCACACACAGGGAAACTCTACCCTTGTGCTAAAGTCTCAGCCCGCAGGGATACCTCACCCTTATACAAACCTTAGAGGGATACCTCACCCCCTTTACAAACCTTGAAGGATACCTCACCCTCAATACAGAAGAACAGAAAATATAGATGAAGAGAAATTCTCACTCAGAGTAAATAATACAATTTGAAGCTCTATGAAGCTCTATAAGGATATCTCAAATTTTGGCTAAAAAGAGCACAGAAATTTGGTAAAATATGTATCACAAAATAAAGCAAGAATGAATCATTTCAGATAAATGGGTGTGTGTCAAAGATGTCCCAAAAACATGTATTTATAGTGGTATAAGAAAAAGAGCCGTTGGGTATAATTTAATATCACATTTAAAGCCTCTGAAAATAGCCGTTGCGTAAAACTGGATCGTGTTTATTCGAATAAACGAAGTCCTATTCGAATAAATCACTATTAACACATTAGGAAGTGTTTTCAGAAACCTTTTATTCGAATAAACATTTGGTTATTCGAATAAACATTTAGTTTTTCGAATAAAATGTTAAAAACACGTTCAATAACATTTTTTGGGTCATGTTATTCGAATAACCCTTTGGTTATTCGAATAAACCATTAAAAACTCGGTCTGGTATGATTTTTGTGGTGAGTTATTCGAATAATATATGCTTTATTCGAATAAAGCACTCAGATTTTGAAAACTGACTTTAAATGGTCATAACTTCTTCATTTCTTATCTGTTTTAAGCAAATGACCAGTCATTGGAAAGATCTTTGAGTCTATTTTCAAATGAAAGAAGTTTCAAAACAAAACTCAAAGTATTTTGAAAGATATGATTAAAAGAGTGACCAAAGGTCAGTTTTACAAAACCCAAACTTGGCTATTTTTCATAAATTTGAACTACCACCATAAATAACTTTTCAAAACTTATTTGTTGGGTATTTTAGCATAGGAAAACCATTTGTAAAAACATATTTGAGATATCCATAAGGCTTCGTACATAAAGACACTAAGTCCTATAAGCTATACCATTTAATCTTCCTTTGGACTTGGTCTTTGACATGACTTCGATGTTTATCAATACCTTCATGAAATAGGCATTCACATTCTCCTTTGTATTGAGCTTAATTGAGATCTTTTGCTTTCTTGTTGCAAGATTATTCTTGGTACTTGGACTATCCTACAAAGTATCACTCACTTAAACAAGCATAATTAGTCCAAAAACATAATTTAATATCTTCATATGCATGAATCATAAATATATAGCTTTAGTTAATTTAACATGCATATAAGACATTCATAGACACATCCAAATAAGATATTTATTAAATACTAATGGATATGCTCTATATAAAATGCAACCAAGAGTATAAGCAAGATATTCTTTTTGTCTTGTATTTGTCATCATCAAAACTTAACATATTAAACCATTTGGGGCAAACTTATTTCCACAGATTTATGTTTTTTAATTGAAGTTACCTTACTTATTGATTTGAGATGGAAAGAAATGTTACTTCATAAATATTTTAATTCTTTGAAGCTTTGGTTGCTCTTCTTACTTATAGACTTTTTTCATTCTTGAACATCAATGGAAAGTGAGTCCTGTAGAGTTTTTAACTTTTGAATTTGTGTTGTTGTTCCTTATTTCTTATGTTGAATTTCTAGTTTTGCCCAGGAGTATAAAAACTAAGTGTAGAGAAATTTGATAAACATAATTTTCATATATTAGTTAACCCTCTTATTTTAATCTCTTAGACCTCTTATATGTTTAATTAATTGGTTTTTGCCACATTTTATAAGTTTGGGTTCAAATTTAGCTTAATTGTATTTTTTAGCATTATTAGAAATTTTACATTGTTTCTTTATTTTAGGCATACATTGAGTTCTAGTCATCTAAAAATTATGAATTTTATTTTGTAAAAAAACTGAGATAGATCTCTACAACTTGAATGAGACCTTGAAGGCTGAATCAGATGTCTAGTGGGTCAGATTGTGTCACAAAATTAGAACAGAGATACTGTCATTGGAACATGGACGATGTGCAAAGATTGGACCATAATTTGGGTAGTATATGTCATTTGGAGCTGAAACTAGTGTCATTTGAAAGATGAGACATAGATATTCAATCTTATAAAGACCACTTACCAAAAAGGTAACATTTTGATGTGTTTTAACCCTTTGAAGTTAGTTGAAGGGTTTAGAGAGCTGTTAAGAATGTTTTGGGCATAATTCTCTCATTCTAAGTCCAAATTATGCGAGTTAGGTGTCCAATTAAAGTTAAGAGAAAAAAGATTAACCCTAAGTTAAGGAAAAAATTGGATTTTTATTTTTAGAGATAGTTATTTAAGCAGTAGCAGTAGCCACGAAACTCAATCCTAATTTTCTCCTAGCCGCTCTTGCTTGCACTTCCTCTCTTCATGTTTCTTCTTCTCCTTTCTCTCTAGTTTTCTTTCTTTTCTATTTTTCCCTTCCATCATGGAGGGTTAAACCCTTTTAAATCAATCCTAGGGATTAACAATCTTGATGTATAATTCTGAGATTTTGTTTTGATTGTTTTACATTAAATTACTAATCGAGTTTCTCTTTTACTTGTTGATCAAGTTTATCTTTTACTTGTTAATCAAGTTTATCTTTTACTTGTTAATCAATTTCCTCTTTTATTTTGTTAAATCTGATGTTAATGTGATAATTACATAATTACCACGTGTTTAATGAGGATTACACAGACTAAACAATGCATCAAAGTCTTCTTGGATATTGTTTGTTAAACTTGGTTGAATTTTAGGTTTTAGATTAATTTAGGATTAGATGGGTGCTTAATTCATTTAACCTTGATTAATTAAATTCTATATGCTTACCTTATAGAGAATTCATAGATCATCTTAAAGTTTCTTGATGTGATCTAAGACTAAGAATTTGATTAGTAATTGAATGGATTCGTAGTGATCAATGGTGGATTAAATTCAAAATTAGTTGATTTCCTTCAATTGGTTGTTTACTTAATTCTATTTACAATTTTTAATTACTTTCTGTTAATTAATTTTGCAACCCTTTTTTTTCCCTTGTTAACCTCTTAATTTGATTCCTTGATTAGAATGATCCAAGGGCTCGACCTAGTTATGTCTTATACTATAAGTATTTTGGTGAATTAGTTTATGAATTAATTTAATTTGATAGTCTTGACAGCTATCAAGCTCAAGTTCCTTGGGCAGCTCGACATCACTACTATTCTTATTCTTTTCCACATCCTCTGATTTGTTCGTTGTTGGGTGTGTAATGATGTACCACTTCGTGTCACAATGGCATCCACATCCTTCAAATTCTCTTGTACCATATGTTGACCATGGGGTACAGAGTGAGCTTGAGAAGGGAACCTGCCTCACTCATTCACATTCAAGGAGTTCATTAATGTGGACACTTGGCTCTTTATCTCCTTGTTTTCTTCAACAACCTGCGTAATCAAATATTCAAACTTTTGGTTAGTCTTATCCAGTGCCTCAATAAAAGCATGCAAAGTGTCTTCTAAAGGACTCTTAGAAGGTGAAGGTGCATGATACGATGTAGGATATGACCTAGGGGTTGTGCAGGCACCGATTTTTAGACTTCTAGCTAAAGTTGGGGTTATTGCGCCACCCTAGACTATAGGTATCAGAGAAAGGTGTAAAAGGCTTCTTGTACATACCTAAGATATTATATTGTTCCTTATACATCCCTCTCATCTCAATAGATGTGGGACATTCTTAGGCGAGGTGATCTACCCTGCCACACACAATGCATGGTTTAAAAGACTCTATATGATTAGCCACATGTATTGGCTTTAAATCCTTACTCTTTAACACCTTTAGCTCCCTAGTGAGTATCTCAACCTTAGTCTTTAGGTTATTATCTTCCCTGAGATAGTAAATTCTATCACCATTTGGGTTTCCTACAAGTCGTGACCTATTTGTGCTCTCAGTAGCACTAGGTCCAGTCCAAGTGTGAGCTTTTTCAGCAAGCTTATTGAGGTATTCTATGGCCTCATCAGGATCATTTTGTAAGAACTCACCATTATACGTCATCTCCACAAACTGGCATTCTCTAGGTGTAAGTCCCTCATAAAAATAGCTCACTAAGCACCAATTCTCATACCCATGGTGAGGACACATACTCAATAACTCCTTAAATCTCTCCCAAGACTGATACAAAGTCTCACTGTCCTTTTGCGCAAACGTGAAGAATTGCCATTTTAAAGTGTTGGTATTATGTTAGGGAAAGTATTTATTAAAGAAGGTCTGAGTCATCTCATTCCATAACCCAATAGATCATTGTCCCAATGAGTATAGCCAACTCTTAGATCTATCCTTCATAGAGAAAGGAAAGAACTTAGGTCTCACAACGTCATCAATTGCATTTTGACTATGAAAAGTCACAACTACTTCCTTAAACTCCCTAATGTGAAAATATGGATTTTCATTTTTCAAGCCATGAAAAGTAGGGAGTAACTGTATCATCCCTATTTTAAAATCTAGTTGGTGAGTATTAGCTAGAAATATGATGCATGATGGTGTGGCTGTGTGTATAGGGTGGAGGTAATCCTGAAGGGTCCTAGTGGGTTGATCTCTGTGTTCGCTTATTTCCTCATAATTAGAAGAAATATCAAACAAATGAATAGAAAAATTAGACTCTAACTCTGACACAGTTCTATAAGCAAACAGACCCAAGGCGTCTCTATACTTGTTCATCTAAGGTAGAGAAAAATGTAACACTAAAAAAGACTACAAAAAGAAAAAAATAAGAAAAAAATATGCAACAAGCTAAAAAAAAGGGAACAAAGTTACCACCTTTACAAACTGCTGAAAAGAAAAATTATCTAGCAATTCTTCTCTTATTTCCTTGGCAATGGTGCCAAAATTTAATTACACTCAAAGAATAATACGATAGTTGTAGCACAGTTTTGGAGTATTAATTCCATACAAAGAAAAATTAAAAGAATAACAAAAGGAACAAAGAAACTAAAGAAAAATATTAAATGACTAATGGTAAATAAAGATTAATTTTGAATGTAAATTAAAGTGAAGCAAAGTAAACAAATTAAGTTTCTACTAGATGTAAAATGACTAAGGTTCAGAATCCACCAAGATTAATTTTAACATTAACTATGTCAAATTATTATACTTAAATAATTTAACTCATGAACATCTAGCGACAAATATGTGATCACTTAAAATAATAATCAAGTGTATAATAAAATTTCCCTAATCAATAGTAAATTATCAAATCATCAAATGTATCCTTTATAAGAAATCACAATTGATATCCAACAATGACCACTAAAACTCAGATAACACAAATAAATTGCAAAGCATGAGAAAAGCATGACTAAACTCATCTAAAAATTCATTCATATAATTTGATAGAAAAATAAAATCAATAAGCATTAAATCCTAAAATTGGATAAAAAAAAAATTCAACATAGCAATGCCAAAACAATCATGATTTCATCATCCCCTTGATATAGAGAATTTAACAAGACATAGTATGATTAGAACACAATAAAATTTTCTCACTAATATTCTCCATTGCATACAACTTCAAAATCTTCTCTGCACTACCACGTCGCTTCTTCTCAATTCGTTTCACGCTGTGCCTCCTTCTTTTCTTCTCTTTTTTTTTCTCCCACTTCGTGCAGCTCTGTACGTTGTGCAGCCTTTCTTCAATTCATTTTTCTCTCTTTCTTTTTTTCCTTCCCTCCTACAGTGCTCCTGCTACAATGTCCTTTTTCTTCTTCTTCTTTTTTTGTGTGTGGTGTAGGACCTTCACATGTTTCTTTTCTCTCTAGTCTATATTTATACCTCTATGTCGCTATTGGGAAGTGTTTCAATAGACACTAGGACTTCGTATTGGTTTGCACCGCTTCACTTGGCTAGACCATGGTCCATTACTATGGCCCCTTTGAACTTTTGTCTTCATATCTATTCTTTACTCATATTAATCTATAAGATAAAATAATTAAATAGTGAGACTAAATGGATTAAAATAAATACAAGAATAGAAAAATTATGAAGTTTATATATATATATATATATATATATATATATATAAATTATTGTTGCTTAAGAGTATTCTAAAGTAAATAGAAACTCAATTTAAAAATACACATTAATTCCAATGATTTCTATTCATATTTTAGCATTTTAGTCCAATAATAGGATATTTAGAGAGCATTTTTGTATACTCATCACAACTTCATTTGAATAATTGGATGTTCATACATTAGTTCGAGAATGTTTTCTGTCATTTCGGCATCCCAATCACCATTGTCATCTTCCTTTATCTTTTCTCCACCATGCATTCCATATGCTATAGCATAAATCAGGGGTAGATTTCTATTAGGAACCACATAGAGTGCAAGTGCTTCGAGTCCTGTGATGAATCCTATAAAGATTTCAAGGAGACTTTCATCCAGCCACTCTACATATGTTCTTCAAATCCTAGAAGTTGCTTTGGGTTGTCATCCATTATTCTTAACTCTAAAGGGCAAGCCAAAAATCAACCTTTACAACCATAAGGGATTTTGAGTGCTAGAGATTGCTTGGAGTAAGATGATGGATCTTGAACAACGTATAGTTAACTTCTTTTTTGAAATGATGAATAAGCAACTTATACACTGTTCACAACTCATCAATTGTATCAAGAGCGACATGGTGGGCATTCTAAGTATAGTCCGTGGTTCAAGTTGTAAAAGACACTTCTATGCTCTTTAACATAGCATTTTTATATTTTTATTCCTTTGCCTTTTCTTTTATTCACATTTGACCACGGTTTAATTTTTGTGCATATAGTAGATAGCATGGCACCGAGAAAGAATCTCAGGAAGTTGAAGAAGTTGATCAAGGAGAAAGCGACTATTTTTTATTCTAAAGCTACTCACACAGATTCCAGAGCACGAATTGTGGTGGAGGGTCAGCACGAGGTAGCAAAGGGTATAAGTTCTAAGCCTATCAACACTACTCCCCTTGCCCGAAAGCTCAAGGCCATTGACTAGGTTAGGAAGAGATGGTTTAAGAAGATAATCACAGTGGACAACAAGCCTGTCATGGAGGCCTCAGTGGTTGGCGATAGGGTTGAGGTCACTAACATTTCTCTAAGCTCCTTGGCAGCCATCTGCGGGCATTTTTTTGATGTGGTTGGGCACGCTGTTAGGGCCAAACAAACTTGTTTGCCCATTTGCTAACCGCAAGTGCATGAGTCGCATAAGTAATAAAATGATGAGTACAGATATCGTTCCCACGAGAATAAGTTTATTTCCAATGCTAAGTATTAACCAATAGCTTATTTAATTCTATTCAAGAACATAAAAATAAGGGAAAATAATTAAACTAAAGACTAAAAAGTGGTAAAGATAATGGTTAGATATTAGGGAAATCCTTCTTCACCCTTTACTTCAACCAATAATATGCAATCCTCTTCATAAATATGAATGCAATGATTAGGTTAGCTTGAGAATCCACATTAGCTAAACGTCTATGTCTAGGTCATCTAATTATGGTTTTAATTGCCCAATTCACTAAGTGTCCTTGAGAGCTAACACAAAATTCACTTTTTAAGGTCTATTCTCAAACACATGCTATGCATGGCTAAGAAGTATATTTCTATCCCATTAGCGAATCAACTCATCCCGTCATTGGAATAGAATCGAACATGCATCAATCATACATATGATCTCAAACCTAAATCCTTATGTCTAGGTTCATTTGACTTTATCAAATCAATTTAAATGTTGGCCAAATACTCAAGAGCATTAAGAACAATATGATTGAAAAAAATCAAATATCTACACAAACTCAGAGAAGAACAAATCATTAATATTCATAAAAAAGATTCAAAGTCATCCCTAAATACAGCTGCTACATCATTGAACACGAAAATACAAATCAAAATACATGTTCAAGAAATGAGGAAGAGAAAAGAGCAAAGGGGGAAAGAGAAAGCTTATGGATTTCGCCATTGAAGCTCAGATCCTCCTCCAAGAGAAAGAGGGCTTCCGTCCTTAGCTCCCCAAGTTCCATCTCCACCTCCAATGGAGGACCTAACCGCAGCCTCTAACCCTAAAACCTAAAAACCTAAGAGATAAAATTTAGAGAGCCCCGAGAGAGAGCGTGAGAAATAGAATAAATAGACTCAGTTCGCCGATACGCGCCGCGGCGTGGACAAGCCCACACCTCGGCGTGAAGCTCTCTGTCTTGTCAATATGCACTGGATGAGACCATCACACCGCGGCGTGCACATGTTTGAGTCACGGCGTGGAGCTCTAGAATACCACATTGGCTTCTTTCCTCCAATGCTAGGCCATGACTTATATCAATTTGTCTCTTTTGAGCCCTTCCTGTATTAGAGAAAGCACCAAGTTAAATATAATTACAAATATACTTAATCAATCAACAAATTTACACAAATTGCTCAAAAACATAAAGGAATATCTCAAAATAGAATTCCACAAATATAAGCATAAAACCTTCTAAGTATGCATAAAAACAAAGACTAAGCATACCATGAAGCACAAATATGGGACATAAATAACTACATTTCATAGAGTTATCGCACCCCAAACTTAAAATGTTGCTAGTCCTCGAGCAATATAAAGTATGACTAAGAAAACTCACTTTGACAATTCATGCGTGATGTGTGTGAAGCAACATCATATTTTGTTCTTGTTTTACATGCATTCTTGAGCATTTTAAGCATTTTAGTTTTCTTTTTTGGTTTGTTTTTCTCTTAGTTTAGATAACTGCGGTGTTTGTGGTGTTATTGTGCAGGATTGGTGCTAAATTGGCTTTGGAATGAATGGAATGCTCGCATGTTTGAAGTTGGAGCTTAATGAATAGCAATAAAGGTGCAAAAGGCTATTCCAGTGAGATCCACGGCCTGCCCGTGGATCAAACCACGGCCATGGATCGAGGGATAACTTAAAGAAGGAAAAGAGAACTCCAGTGAGTTCCACGGCCAGGCCGTGGATCGCAGTGCGCAGCAGTTTTTATGTTTTTCTTTTTATTTCTTTTAGGGATTTTTAGCCAATTAAAACCCTAAGTTATATATAGATGTTCTGAATAGAATTAGGGGGTTCTAATTTGGTTTTGGGAGGAGGCACATTGGAGGCTTTGGCTCTTGATCTTCATCTTTCTTCCCTCTTCTCTCTTGGATTACGGGTTTGGATGTTTAAGAACATGTTTTCTGATTTCTTTTTCTCTATGTCTGAGTAGTTTCTTTTGTTTCTAGGATTGGGCAATGCCCTTTGATACATTAATAATGATTAATTGACGTTGTTTCCCCTTTTATTGATGTTGAATGTTCTTTGATTCAATTCTTATTGCTCTTATTCATGTGAATTTGCTGGCCACTTATTTGCATCTCAGAGGCATTTAGGGACGTACTGAGAAGTGAACCTAGGTGTTGGAACCATAAGAATTGAACTTAAGGTCTAAATCACTAGAGTAGTTTTAGCCTTTCGAGAATTCAATGAATTACCACAAAACGTAATAGGTTCAATTTAAATTCAATTACCACGAGAGTAGGAATTGGTTTAATTGGGCACGGATCTTGTATCTTGAGAAAGAACATTAACTAATTTAGGGTAATTCACCTTCAATTAAATTTCAGATTTAATAAAAGGGTTATCAATTAGGATTTATCTTGTATCATTGTGGTATCCCAATCTTGGAAGCTTTCTTGAATCTGAATATCATTCTTGATTACTTGCTATTTTTGTTCTGAATTCTGTTTTCTTGATTTTTATTTAATTATTTTGTTATTACGTTCTTCTTAATAAACAATCATATTCCCTTTTGTTTAATCTAATTGAATTAATTAATTAATTGGTATTCATAGACAGTCCTATGGATTCGATCTTTTTATTACTTGATGACGAAACCGTACACTTGCGGATTTCACGCATCAAGTTTTTGGCACCATTGCCGGGGACTGTGTTTTTCTTGAATATCAGTTTAATTTTTAATTTAATTATTTTAAACCTTTTTTCTTTTATTTGGTTCTTACGTTCTAGATTTTTCTTTGACTCTCAGTAGGTAATTTCTCTTGTTTATGCAAAGTGCTAGACGTTCTGGGACTCTTATTGAAGCAGATCCTGAAATTGAAAGAACTTTACGTAGAAGGAGAAGACAACAAAGGCAAAGAGTAAGAGAAATATCTGAACCAACACTTGTTATGGCAGCAGCTGAGGATAATAAACCGTTAAAAGAGTATGCAGCCCCTAATGCTTGGGTTTGCGATCTGGAATTGCTCGGCCAGACATTGAAGCCAGGCACTTCACCATACCTCCTGCCCTACTTTCTATGATAAGGCAGAACCAGTTTAGATGATTGCCGTCAGAGGATCCTAATGATCATGTGGATATGTTCTTGGAGTTCTGTGAGACCCTCAAGATCGAAGGCGCCTCTGTTGATGCTATTCATCTCCACCTGTTTCCTCTATCATTGAGAGATAGAGCTAGAGCTTTCCTGAAGTCCATTCGTGCTGAGACGATAACTACTTGGGACTAATTGGAGCAAGCCTTTTTGGATAAATTCTTTCCACCTTCCAAGACTGCTCACCTAAGGACCCAAATCACAAGCTTTGTTCAGAAAGATGGCGAGTCATTGTCAGAAGCTTGGGATCGATATAAGGCTTTGCTAGAAGCCTACCCACACCATGGGTTAGAGAAATGGTTGATCGTCCACACCTTCTACAATGGTTTAGAATATTCTTCGAAGGTGTCTCTTGACCACGCAGCTGGTGGAGCTCTGATGAATAAAAGGCTCACAGAAGCTTATGAGATTATTGAGAGTGTTACTTCAAATCATCACCAATGGGCCAATGAAAGAGGGCACAACCCGAGAAAGCTCTCGGGAGGTAAGTTTGAGGTAGATGGTGTTGATTTAATTATGTCAAAGTTTGATTCTTTGAATAAACATTTTGACATGCTTGAGAAAGCTCATGTTAATGCCATAGGTGCCTCTAACAATTTTTGTGAGATTTGTGGAGCACAGGGACATATTGGTGCTGAATGCCAAGTTGAAATGGGATCCTCACATGGTGCATCGATAGAGCAAGTGGAATCATGCCACAATTTCTATGACTTTAACCAAAAAGGGAGGAATGATCCGTATTCTCAAACTTACAACTCTGGTTGGAGGTCACATCCTAACTTCTCTTACCAGAATAATCAGTACCAAGTTGGGCAAGGTAATGCTAAACCCTCCTCTGGAATCCCACAGGTACAAAAATCTAGACTTGAGTCTCTTCTTGAAAATTTTGTTGAAAGTCAGTCTAAGCAAAATGAGGAGTTTAGGCACCATGGGCAAGTTGTGACTAAGGCAATTAAAGAGTTTTCAGCTAAGGTTGACAATTTAGCTATTCATAGAAAGATGTTGGAAACCCAGATTGCCTAACAAGCAAGCAGTTCTCATAGGCAACAAGGTAAGTTTCCTGGTCAACCTGAAATGAACCCAGGCATTGAACATTGTAAGGCTGTGAGTTTGAGGAGTGGAAAGAAATTAGAGGATTCCTTGGGTAAGGGGGAGAGTGAAAAAGATAAGGGAATTGAGGATAAAGAGACTAAGACACAACCCTTAGAAGAGGAGGACACTACTGAGAAGGTGTCTAAGTATATACCCCCTGAACCTTACCAACCCCCAGTTCCTTTCCCTCAAAGATTGGCCAAGGCAAAGTTAGACATGTAGTTTGGGAAGTTCCTAGAGGTCCTAAAGAAATTGTACATTAATGTGCCCTTCACTGAGGCGTTAAAACAAATACCTACCTATGCTAAGTTTCTTAAGGACATCTTGTCTAATAAGAAGAAGCTAGAAGAATATGAGATAGTGGCTTTAACTAAGGAATGTAGTGCGTTAATTCAAAATAAATTGTCTCCTAAGTTAAAAGATCCAGGTAGCTTCTTTATTCCCTGTTTGATTAGCAACACTAATTTTGACAAAGCTCTGTGTGACTTGGGGGCTAGTGTTAGTCTTATGCCCCTTTCGTTGTGCAAGAAGTTGGAGGTGGGTGAGCTAAAACCCACAATTATCTCTCTTCAATTGGCGGATCGGTCTATTAAGTACCCTATAGGCATCTTGGAGGATGTTCCCATTAAGGTTGGTAAATTTTACATGCCGGTGGATTTTGTTGTGCTTGACATGGAAGCTGATGCTACAATGCCGATCATACTTGGGCGTCCATTCCTTGCCACTAGAAGGGCGATCATTGATGTCCATGAAGGAAAATTGACTTTACGATTGAATGATGAGGAAGTAGTTTTTGATGTTTTTAAATCTAAAAATAATTCTAATTCCTTAAATTCATGTAATCGCATTGATGCTACTAAAGTTGTGGATAATGTTGTGCTTTCAGGTATACAGGAATCAGTGACTGATGCTATGCCCTGCAAGGAAGGACCTAAGAAGCAGAGTGACAAGTGTGTCGAGAAGCGTAAATTTAAACTCAGGGATAGAGTTCTTGTTAATAACTCGCTTCTACGTTTCTGACCTAGTAAGTTATGGTCGAAATGGTCTGCACCATATGAGATTGTTCGAGTTTTATCCTACGGTGTGCTTGAGGTGCAGAAAGAATGTCATAAGCCTTTCATGATAAATAGCCAGAGAGTGAAACACTTCGAAGGAGTGGGGACTGAGCACTACTCCATTGACATCACCTGAGCACAAAAACCAGACCAGAGTCGAGCTTATGACTTTAAACAAACGCTTCTTGAGAGGCAACCCATGTTTTCTTATTTTTCTATTTTATTTCATCTCTTTCTTTTAATTTTGTGTGATAGATTATTGTTTTGATGTTTGTCTTTTGGATTTTGTTTAGGTTTGACCCCTTCTTGAAGTCATATTTAGAAGAAGAAAGAGATCAGAAGGTTCCACATCCCACCCATGGAAAATTCCATGGCCATGGAATGCAAACTAGAGGAGAAAGTATAAGTCAGAGAGATCCACGGCCAGGCCGTGGATCAATCCATGGCCGTGGATCTTAGTTTAAAAAAAGAAAAAAAAAAAGAGAAAAGTCAGAGAATTCCACGGCCCTGGCCGTGTTCATAACACGGCCGTGGAACTCTTTGTTTCAAAAAAAAAAACCCGTCGGCGGCGTCACGGCCGGCCGTGGATCAATCCACGGCCGTGGATCGCTGCTTTGCCAGATTTCAAAACCACGCCCTTCCCTTCTTCATTTCCCCACTTCTACTTCTTTACTTCTTCTCCTTCTTTTCTCCTTCAACCCCTATACCCATCCTCCCAACCCCTATTCATCCTTATTTCCCTCACATTTCTACATTCACCATCTTCTTCCTCCCTCTCAAGGCCACCCTTTCCCCCATTCTCCCTCCTTCTTCTTCTTCCTTCTCCACCTTCACCCACCATAACCCACCATACCCAAACCTTCCAAACCACTTCTTTCCTCCACAAATTATCCCTTTTCTTTTATTTTCCTACCATTTCTCCCCTTCCTCACCTCTACCCAACAATTCCCTCCTTCCAATTTGGCAAACCCCCAATTTGGCAAATTTGCCTCCATACATGAATAGTGCTGCATAGAGGGGTTTTTGTTGTGCTTGATTGATTTGGTGTGACTAGGCAGAATAACAAACAAGCGTCAGAGGAGCGAAGCTAGTTCAAGTTCAAGGACACGAGGTAGAGGTACTGCTGCTCCAAGAGGTAATCCCCCTAATCCCCATGGTTTTAATTTTAGGGATAATGAGCAGAGAGATCGTTATAATGTGTTGGTGAATAGAAGGATAGTTAGCACTAGGTATATGGATGATGTTGTTCTTGATACCTTAGGCTTGCGTGATGATTTTGATTGGATGCATGATAGGGCAGGATGGACTTATTTTTTGAATTTAAAGTGTCCCACTTACACTGAGCTTACATTGGAATTTCTTAGCTCTATTGAGGCTCATATACTTCAGGGGGAAGGTTGCTCTGAAGGCTGGATCACTTTCCGGCTGTTCAATAATAAGCATTACTTGAATTTAGAGGAGTTTAATGAGATTTTTGGATTACCTGCTGGGGGGGAAATGAGGCACCGAAGTGGTTTTTCCACAATTTCTTTTTGGGCTCATATCTCTCGTGGGTCAGGTTCATATGATTCCTCAAATTGTAAGGCTTCTTTTCTGCCAAATCCTTGCCTTCGCTATCTCCACTGAATCATGGCTCATACTCTATTTGGGCGTGGGGATAGTGATGGCAATGTTCGTGCTGATGAACTTGCTTTTATGTGGGCCATTCTTAATGATGTCAAACTGGACACTGAATCTTTTCTTGCTAGGCATTTGCTTAGGGTTGCTAGAGCCCAATCTGGGGCCATTGTTATTGGTGGGCTTATCACGGCGATAACCAATTTCTTTGAATATGATTTAGATGGTTTGGAGGCAGTTCGAGGAAACTCTAAGATTAATCTCGAGTCTTGTTTAGCAATTAAGATGATTGTCAAAGAGGATGGAATTTTCTGCCTCTGTTTGCCTAATAGTGCTCAGCCCTTACCCCTTCCTAACCCACCTGCTATTACTGTGCGCAACCGTGCAAATTGGCGCACACCTGAGAGTTCAACAGATGAACCCATTGATGTTCAGCGCCCTCTTCACCCTCCACCGAGGGTAGGCACCTCTCGTTCTTCTTCTTCTTCTTCTTCTTCTTCTACAGATCCTTCCGAGGATGGTCTCACACGGATTTATACTTCTCTGGAGGCACTTCATGCTGAGCAGGCGCAGCAGCGCCACATGCTAGAGGAGCTTCATCAGCAGGGCCAGGCTACTGATGGCCGCCTGCAAACCTTGGAAGGGACAGTTCAGAGTATGGAGAGCATGATCCGGGCCATTCATGGTTGGCATTTGAGTCAAAACCATTTTCCACCACCACAGTGAGTTCATTTCTTTTCTTTTTACCCTTCTCTTGTTTTAGATTTTTACATTGGGGACAATGTAGGTTCTAAGCTTGGGGGGTATTTTCATTTTCATTTTAGATAATTGGTATTGTCATTTAGAGTCTCATGCATTCTCATGCCTTGTTTTGCATAGCATTTTCTCATTCATCATATCTCTTGGGTTTTTGATTGAACTTGTGCCCCTCTCTTTTGAGGATTTTGGGATGGTATTAATTTGGAACCCAATTGTTGATTCTTGTGATAGGCTACAGGCATTGTTTTAATTTGATAGTAAAGGTGATCTTTTGATAATTGATAATTAGCATAATGTTCTCTGAATTTGTGCTTCTTATTGAATTTATAAACCTCTAAATGTGAGTTTTGAGCCTATTTGGGACTTATGCACTGTATAATTTTTGTTCCCATTCTTTGTGTTGAGTGATATTCCTCATTGATCTTGTGCTCTAGAACTTGATTTGAAACCATTTTGAGGCAAAAATTTTGGTTGCATGCTTGAATATGATTAAGGCATCTTAGGTATTTTTCTGGCCTTCTGAATTTGTGATACTTTCATCCACTAGTTGCCCAATTTGAGCTTATTGCATATTTAATTTTCTTGATGCCTATGATGATATATTATTGGTAATCATTTAGAGTATTAAATGGAGCAAAGTGGGTTTGAAAGTTGTGAAAAGTGTGTTAGGAATCATATGTGAATAACATTTCTCTTTCTCAAAAAAAAAAGGGGGTGCAAATAAAAGAAAATCATAAAAAGCTTGAAAAAGAGGAAAGAAAAGAAAAGAACTGAAGAAAATTCTTTGAAATGTGGAGTTGTTTTAGATTGAAATATTGCCTTTGCTCCATTTAATTTCTATTGGATTACTTGTGTTTATTGAGAATCTTGATGAGCCCTTTTGTGCAAACCTTCCTTTCTCTTCCTTACCTAACATCATTCCCATGGCCCCATTACAACCCTTGAAAGACCTTTTGATTCTTGCATGCATGCTGATTTGATTTCTTATCAAGCATATGGTAGTACATTTTCTTTGAGGGATTTTGAGCGTATAGTTTTCACCCTTAAACAGTTTGAGTGTGGTTAGTGGAGTGAACTTAATTTAATCAGTGAGGATGCATGATTTCTGAGAACTTAGCCTCTAATTGGACTTGATTTTGATTACCTCTCAGATTCTTGGTTTGCCTTAGCCTATTGCTTGGATATTATTTTCTCGGGTTCCTGATTCTTTATTGTCTTTTGATCCCACATCTTGGTTTGGCATTAATTATTGTTTGGGGACAAGCAAAGTCTTAAGCTTGGGGGGATTTGATGTGTGTGAAACAACATCATATTTTGTTCTTGTTTTGCATGCATTCTTGAGCATTTTAGGCATTTTAGTTTTCCTTTTTGGTTTATTTTTCTCTTAGTTCAGATAACTGCGGTGTTTGTGGTGTTATTGTGCAGGATTGGTGCTAAATTGGCTTTGGAATGAATGGAATGCTCGCATGTTTGAAGTTGGAGCTTAATGGATAGCAATAAAGGTGCAAAAAGGCCATTCCAGAGAGATCCACGGCCTGCCCGTGGATCAAACCACGACCATGGATCGAGGGACAACTTAAAGAAAGAAAAGAGAATTCTCCACGGCTAGGTGAGTGGAACCATCCACGGCCGTGGATCGCAGTGTGCAGTAGTTTTTATGTTTTTCTTTTTATTTCTTTTGCGGGCTTTTTAGCCAATTAAAATCCTAAGTTATATATAGATGTTCTGAATAGAATTAGGGGGTTCTAATTTGGTTTTGGGAGGAGGCACATTGGAGGCTTTGGCTCTTGATCTTCATCTTTCTTCCCTCTTCTCTCTTGGATTACGGGTTTGGATGTTTAAGAACATGTTTTCTGATTTCTTCTTCTCTATGTCTGAATAGTTTCTTTTGTTTCTAGGATTGGGCAATGCCCTTTGATATATTGATAATGATTAATTGACGTTGTTTCCCCTTTTATTGATGTTGAATGTTCTTTGATTCAATTCTTATTGCTCTTATTCATGTGAATTTGCTGGCCACTTATTTGCATCTCATAGGCATTTAGGGATGTACTGAGAGGTGAACCTAGGTGTTGCAACCATAAGAATTGAACTTAAGGTCTAAATCACGAGAGTAGTTTTAGCATTTCGAGGATTCAATGAATTATCACAAAACGTAATGGGTTCAATTTAAATTCAATTACCACGAGAGTAGGAATTGGTTTAATTGGGCACCGATCTTGTATCTTGAGAAAGAACATTAACTAATTTAGGGTAATTCACCTTCAATTGAATTTCAGATTTAATAAAAGGGTTATCAATTAGGATTTATCTTATATCATTATGGTATCCCAATCTTAGAAGCTTTCTTGAATCTGAATACCATTCTTGATTACTTGCTATTTTTGTTCTGAATTTTGTTTTCTTGATTTTTATTTAATTGTTTTGTTATTACGTTCTTCTTAATAAACAATCATATTCCCTTTTGTTTAATCTAATTGAATTAATTAATTAACTGGTATTCATAGACACAGTCCCTGTGGATTCGATCTTTTTACTACTTGACGACGAAACTGTACACTTGCGGATTTCACGCATCAATTCGCACATGCATTCAATAATGATAAATTCAATTTTCTTTTAACCATAACCAGTGCACAATGATTATAATGGCTCTTAAAGAATGCACATGCCTCACAGTTAAGCTCAACAAATACACAATCCTTAACATGCCATCAATCAAGCTTTCAATCATGCACATGACATCTTTTACAAACATGCAAGCTCAACTTGTCCTTTTTAAATCATGTTCATCCGGATAAGTTTATGAACCTACACATGGATATAAATCAAGACTCCACAAAATTGTAGTACAACTCTCTCTCCACTAATGTAAATCACACATAATCAAGGATCAAGAGGGACTTTAATAGCTTACAATGTAAGGCCAAGATGATGGGGTGCAGAACAAAGGGGAATGGAAAACATACAAATATTGAGAAACATAACATGACTTTTCAAGACTTGAGTAACTACAACAAGGGTATACAAAATAAAAAATAAATAAAACTATCCAGAACCACTCAATGCTTTTTTTTTCATTTATGCTTTCTTTCTTTCATGTGTTTTTTTCTTTTCTTTTCTTTTTCTCTTTTTGTATTTTCTTTTTGTTTAACAAAAATAACTTCTTGTACAACAAATGGTTCCTTCAAGCCACTTTTGTATTGAACAACATAAATACCCTAAATAATGGACTCAAGTGAAGAAATAACATATCATGGACTTAACAAACATAAAGGGAAGGAAAAGATTGTAATGCTTTCACATGCATTAGAATGGTTACAAGGTAGGAAATATGAGGGTGAAAGAAGAACATAGAAGGCCAAACATTTAGAAACCTTCAAAAGGGGACCTAGGGATATCATCATATCAGGGTAAGCTTTTTAAGGCTCAATTAGTCCAAACAATGCCCTAATCACTTCCTCAATCATGCATAATCTAGGATTTCACCTCAAGAGAGTTGTAAAATAATTTCAAGGATAGCATAAATCATCCACATGCACAATCCATAAACATTCTTGAAACAAACACTCATATTTTTTCAAAGTTAAACACGCATCTAAGTAAGAAACACATCATGCATAAAAACAAACAAGATTACTTAAGCATGTTTCAAGATTGCAAATGGATTCACAAAAGAATTGAGGATAATCACAAGCATTTATATCATTGGCCAACCAAAACTACACTAGCAAATGGCAACAAATCATACATTCAAAATATTCATCATTTTTCATTCAAGCATGCATAACATCATGTAAAGAATGTTGAAAATTGATCTTTTATCAACAACCCACCAGTAATAGTCAAAATAGGATATAATCATGAAAACATGATGACTATCACTAGCACATACTTAAAGTATCAAAACATGTGTAATCATTAAGCATTAAGGGTGAAAACATGCAATGATACTCTCCCAAACCAAAGTGAATGTGTGTTCTTGGTGTTCATGGTCTATAGGGTACTTGAGCAAGTCAAAATAGCATCCTAACTAGAACTAAGCATTATTAAACAAAGAAAAATTATAAAAAATAACAGAAATATGCAAAACCAGGGGCCACGCCGAGGCGTGAACATTCCCATGCCGCGGCGTGGAGCTCTTAGGTGTGTTTTCCTGATATGGCAGAGATTGTCACGCCTAGGCGTGAACTTGGTGCCCCTAGGCGTGATTAAAAAGCTACAGAATTTTGCAGCAAAATTGAGCGTGCGTCACGGCGTGGAGAAAGGTTATGCCGCGGCATGAGAAGTCATGCTGCAGAATTCTGCAGCAGACTAGTTTTTGCCAGAACTGGTGCTCCATTTTGGCCCCTAGCACCTCCAAAATGTGTCTAAAACCTTAAAACACAGAATGTACAATAAAATCAAAACAAAAACACAAAAATGCATTATTAGCACTTATATACAAAATAAGAACATAAACTAAAAATAACATAAAAAGCTAAATACTAAAGGATCTAAAGATATCCAAATAGACTTATTGAGCTAAACTAAAAACAAAACTTGAATTAGAACTAAGTAAACTCTTTGTCAATATTAACAATACAAAAATAATGCCTTATCCCCAGCAACGACGTCAAAAACTTGTTAGGGCCAAACAAACTTGTTTGCCCATTTGCTAACCGCAAGTGCACAGATCGCGCAAGTAATAAAATGATGAGTACAGATATCGTTCCCATGAGGATAAGTTTATTTCCAATGCTAAGTATTAACCGATAGCTTACCTAATTCTATTCAAGAACATAAAAATAGGGGAAAACAATTAAACTAAAGACTAAAAAGCAGTAAAGATAATGGTTAGATATTAGGAAAATCTTTCTTCACCCTTTACTTCAACCAACAACATGCAATCCTCTTCATAAATATGAATGCAATGATTAGGTTAGCTTGAGAATCTACATTAGCTAAACGCCTATGTCTAGGTCATTTAATCATGGTTTTAGTTGCCCAACTCACTAAGTATCCTTGAGAGCTAATACAAAATTCACTCTTTAAGATCTATTCTCAAACACGTATTATGCATGGCTAAAACCTATATTTCTATCCCATTAGTGAATTAACTCATCCCGCCATTGGAATAGAATTGAATATGCATCAATCATACATACGATCTCAAACTCAAATCCCTATGTCTAGGTTCATTAAACTTTATCAAATTAACTTAAATGTTGGCCAAACACTCAAGAGCATTAAGAACAATATGATTGAACAAAATCAAAGATCCACACAAACTCATAGAATAACAAATCATTAATATTCATAAAAAGGATTTAAAGTCGTCCCTAAATACAGCCTCTACATCATTGAACACGAAAATATAAATCAAAATACATGTTCAAGAAATGAGGAAGAGAAAAGAGCAAAAGGTGAAAGAGAAAGCTTATGGATTTCGCCATTGAAGCTCAGATCCTCCTCCAAGAGAAAGAGGGCTTCCATTCTTAGCTCCCCAAGCTCCATCTCCACCTCCAATGGAGGACCCAACTGCAGCCTCTAACCCTAAAACCTAAAAACCTAAGAGAGAAAACTGAGAGAGCCCAGAGAGAGAGCGTGAAAAATAAAATAAATAGACTCAGTTCGCCGATGCAAGCCGCGGCGTGGACAAGCCCACGCCTTGGCGTGAAGCTCTCTATCTTGTCAGTATGCGCTGGCTAAGACCATTATGTCGCGGCATGCACATGTTTGAGCCGCGACATGGAGCTTTGGAATGCCTCATTGGCTTCTTTTCTCCAATGTTGGGCCTTGGCTTGTATCAATTCGTCTCTTTTGAGCCCTATCTACTTAATCAATCAACAAATATGCACAAATTGCTCAAAAACATAAAGGAAGATCTCAAAATAGAATTCCACAAATATAAGCATAAAACCTTCTAAATATGCATAAGAACAAGGACTAAGCATGCCATGAAGCACAAATATGGGGCATAAATAACTATATTTCATGGAGTTATCACATGCTGACCTCTTCTTCAAGATCTTAGAGGATACTCCTATTCTGGGAAAGCAATCTCCAACTAAGCTTTTCCTTTGTGGTGAGAGGCTTGGTTTCCAGGTGAGTAGCCTGTTTCGATACCTGGAAACTGCTATCTTCGATGTGAAGAGGATAGCAGTGATGGAATCGGACTTGAAGTAGCTTTAGGAGAAGAGTTCGACCTGGGAGACTGAAAAGACAAAGATAAGGGCAGAGCTGACCAACCTCTGTGTCAGGTTGAAGACTACTGAAGACTTGGTGATCTCCACTAATCGTCATGTTAAAAGCTGGAAGAAAAAGATGAAGGGCACCGAGTCTAAGGAAAAAGAGGCTGAGGATGCTAAGTCCAAACTCAGAGCTTTAGAAGGAGAATGCTATACTAGTAACTCGGATCTTAGAGCACGAGAAGGCTCAAGAGGCAGATCTCTACGCTTGGGCAAAAGTGAAGGCGTCCCTTACGAAAGGTTGGGAGGATTCTAATAGGGAGTCCTTCAATATTGCCTTAGCACAGATATGGATTCTCCACCCAAAGTTGGGCACTCCTAGAGTGAGCGAGCTGAAGATGGTGGTTGATGGGAAGATCATTGATGAGCTAAACTCTGACGGTGATGATGACCGACGGTGATGATGAGGAGGACAATGGAAAGGCTAATATTAAGGCCAATGTCATAGAGGACAATGTCAACCATCCAGATGCCAACACTCAAAAGGACAACATCAACCATCCAGATGCTTTAGAGGCTTGAACATCCTCTGCTCCTCATTTGTTCTCTTTCTCTCTCTCCCTCTCTCTCTCTCTCTCTTTGTTGCAATTGTGGCCCCTAGTAGGCCTTTTGGTTGTTGCATGTATAATATTTCCCCTTAGTGAGGTTTCTTTTGATTTTTTGTTATTTCTCTTATTATTGTACTACCTTTGTGCTTCATAATTTGTAATTTAGTTTTAAGTGATTCGACGTCGCATTGGCTTTAGTATAGGATCCGAACTTTGCTTTTATCTAATGTATTAGGGATCTGACGTCCTTCTTGCTTAAGTTGGGACTCGTGGTCCCATACTTAGATTTTGTTTATTGTATTAGGGATCCAATGTCCCTTTAGCTTAAGTTAGGATCCATTGTCCCATACTTAGCTTATTTTAACATATTAGGGATCTAGCGTCACTTTGGCTTAAGTTGGGATTCGTGGTCTCATATTTAGTTTTTGTTTAATGAATGAAGGATCCAACATCCCTTTAGGATCCTTGGTCCCATACTTTGCTTTTGTTTAATGCATTAGGCATCCAACATCCTTTTGGCTTAAGTAGATATCTAAGGCCCCATACTTAGCTTTTCTTTAGTGCATTAAGGATCCAACATCCTTTTGGCTTAAGTTGGGATTCATGGCCCCATACTTAGCTTTTGTTTAATGAATTAGGGATCCAACATCCCTTTAACTTACATTAGGATTTATGGTCCCATACTTAGCTTTTTGTTTAATGCACTAGGGATCCAATGTCCCTTTTGCTTAATATTATTAAGATTTCTAATGAACCTAAAATTGTGATTGTGAAAACTTGTTATACTGAACAAAAACATCATTTCATTAATAATGTCAGGTCACAACTTCTTACATATGTTACTGTTTACAATGGATCTAGGTATAATATTTTTTGAGATTGCTAGTATGCCATGATCTTAGTAGCTCTTGGCTAGAAAGTCAGGCAATTTTGTATGATCTTTTGTCAAATGTCTCTGTGACCCGATATAGGCCTTCCTAATTTGGGGCAAGCTTTCCATCCCTTGTGTTTCATCATTTGATGTATGCCTTTCTTTGAACAAGGTCCCCCACTTTGAATTTTTGTGGGGAAACCCTTCAATTATATCACTAGGTGGTTCGAAGCTTGAAAGTGACCTTTCTAATGTGAACAATTTCTCATTGTTCTTCACTTAGGTTCAATTCATCTTGGAGAAGTCAATCATTTAGGTGTTAGAGAAATGTTCTTTTCACCAACTTGGTTCTCCGGTTTCAACTGTGATCATTACTTCATAACAATAGGTGAGTCTAAAGGGGGTTCTCCTATGGCAGAATATAGGGTCATCCGATATGCCCACAACATAAGGCTTGACTGGTCTACCCATTCTCCTTTGCATCCTCTAGCTTTCTCTTTAATCCTCTAAGTATCACCCTATTAGTTGCCTCAACCTATCTATTGGCCTACGGGTGTTCTACTGAGGTGAAATGATGATTGAATAGAGGTTAGAGCAAAGTTTTCTAAACTTCTTATCAGCAAATTGGGTTATGTTATCCATGACAATCGACTCTAAAATCCTAAGCCAGCAAATTATGTGCTTATGCAAAAATTCTTCACTCTCTTAGTTGTGATGGTTGCCATGGGCTCTGTTTCAATCCACTTTGTGAAATAGTTCATAGTAACAATCAACTACTTCAACAACCAGGTGCTTATGGGGAAAGGTCCCAAAAGGTCTAACCCTCATTTACAAAGGGCCATGGCACAGAAGTAGTGGAAAGTTCCTCTAGTGAAGTTGTTTAGATGTCAGAGCACCTATGGCACTTGTAGTGACTTTAAACATGGGCCATCAATTCAACCACCATCGTGGGCCTAAAATATCTGGCTCGTAGGGCCTTTATAGTTAGGGACCTTCCTCTGAGGTGTGATCCGCAAGAGCCCTCATGGATCTTGGTTAATACGTACTTTGCCTTGTTCAGACTAAGACACTTAAGCAATAGGATAGAGAACCTTCTCCAATAGAGTTTATTATCCACTAGGACATACCAACTAGATGTTTTAATGACCTTCTTAGACTTCTTAGAGGTATGTTGCAATAGGTTTAATCTAGTTGTCGTCTTCTTCCACTGAGGAGTGTCTCTTGGATAAAAGACATATTATTCCTTAGGCTTTTGGTACTAGCTAGTTTGGATAGTATACTTGTCCAAGAGTTTTGTTTTCGAGGAATGTAACCTACCTTGACTTTAGAGAATTCAACCATAAGCTACTTTACTTTCACTAAGTACTTCTATAATTAGAGGTCTTTGACTTGATATTCACCCTGACCTAGGATGTTACCAATTGCAAATCACTTGATGATAACTAATTCTGTTGAAAATTGAATATCACTGCTCCTAATATTTGGAATGGGTTAATATGTTTTCTGTGGAGCTCTTTTATTACTCTAACATATGTAGAACTAAACTTTGTGTCAAAGAACATTTTTGGGTGATTAGGGAGAATTAAGAAGCTCAATTATTGATTTGAGAAATTTTAAGAAATACTTGAGAAGGTTCCTGATGAACATGAGAAAGTTCACCCTAAGAAGGTCTTAAGAAGGTAGTGAGAAAGTTTAACTAGAGATCAGAAAGATGAAGAGTTTCCATAAATCCAAATTCAAGGACAAATTAGTCATCAAGAAGCAGTCATAACCATTTGAATCATCAAAGGATATTTCAAGTGATGATGTTTTTGAAGATGAGAAGATTGAAGTTCTTCAGGCAATAAGAAAGTTTGACGAAAAAGTTGGCCGAAAAAGTATGGAGAGAAGGTTGCTCGTGATAAAGTCCAAATGAACATTCTCACTGACTAATACTTAAAACACATATGCTGACTCATCAGAAAGGACAAGAATAATAGATACCTACCAAGGAAAGGACAGTTACCATTGTAGTACTACAATGGATATATTCTTGAAGTCTATAAAAGGATCCTAGCCTAGAGATTTGAAGGTTATGAACCTTGAATGCATATATAACAATGTAAAAGCGAACTGAACATTATCATCTCTGCCTGCCTAAACTTGATCTTATGTAATCCTTTACAGGTGTGTTGTTAGCTCTACAAATTAGTGTGTATCTACTCTTTGAGTGTTTTTTAGAGCTACCCATCAGATAAAAATACCTATTTCTTTATATTGATACTTGAGTGTGAAAGTGAGCTTCTGGGCTATGTAATTCACTTGAATCTTGAAGTGTTTACCCTAAAGAGACTGTGGTGCAAATAATACTTGTATTATAGCCTTGAGAGACTCGATTTTCAAAGAATACTCAATATTGTGGAAAATTTGAGTAAAAGTTAAGTACTGGATATAGCCCACCTAGATTTGGGGTGACCTAGTATAAATTCTGGTGTTCTTGT
Source organism: Ormosia semicastrata (assembly GCA_029884595.1). Classification (NCBI taxonomy): domain Eukaryota; kingdom Viridiplantae; phylum Streptophyta; class Magnoliopsida; order Fabales; family Fabaceae; genus Ormosia; species Ormosia semicastrata. Next base: position 9,184,793 of record JAQQTO010000028.1, on the reverse strand, counting down.
TTCCTCCCTTACTCTTTTAATCCACTATTCTATCAACACTTCACCGAGTTGGAAAAACTTACACTAATCAAGAGCATATGAGGAAGTTACTGAGAATCTTGTTTAAGGTGTGGAGACCAAAGATAAGGATAATTCAAAAAGCCAATGATCTGTTACCCTTGAGATTGGATGAACTGATGGGATTCCTGAAAATGCATGACCAAGAGCTGGCTAGCTGAGATGGAAGAGGATGTACTAAGAAAATGAAAAAAGTATTGCTCTTAAATCCACTCAAAAAGTCCCCAAGCAACCTTCTTACTAACCATCTCATAGCTCTCTTAGATCAAGAGCTAAATTTGATGATGAAAGTGAGGAATATGATGATGATGCTTCCGATGAAGATGAGGTTTCATTTATCTCTAGAAAAATTCAAAAGATATAGAAAAGGAGAGGAACAAAGGGAAAGGACTTTCAACGTAAGAAAGAGTTTTAGAAAGGAGATTCAAGCAACACTAACAAGGGACAACTAACATGCTATGAGTGTAGGAAGGCCACATTAGGTCGAGTATCCTCTGTTGAATAAATCTCAAAAGAAATTCTCAAAGAAGAAGGGGACGATGGCAACTTGAAAGGATCTAGATGATGATTCATCAAGTGATGAAAAGCAAAAGGAAGTCATAAACCTCTGCCTAGTTGTTAGCGATTAAGAAAATGATGATAAGGTATCAGTTGCTAAACCTCCTCACCCTTCTTATGATGAACTTAAATTTACTTTTGATAATATTTTGTCTGACTCCAATATTCTGGCTCAAAGATGCATTGTCTTGGAAGCTAAGTTATCATAATTACAAATAGAAAATGATTCTTTGAAAGCCGACAATGCAACTTTGAATGAGAAAGTTGGATCTTTAATCAAAAAGAATGTTGAGCTAACAGCTCTAACTAAGTTGAAAGGTGTTGAATCTTCTCATAAACCCTCTCAATAACCTTCTCATGTGTTTAATGCCTTCAATCTTTAGGCGCATCTTCCTCTCTTTCAAAGCATTTCACTCTAAAGATTTCTCAAGACAGCCTCTCTTCACATTGGGATTGCTCCCTTCTTGCACCTCTATCTCTTAGGATCACTTCACTTTGTTGTGTTGCTTCATAGCGCTTAAATAGGGAATGGTTATGTTGTGTTTTAGGAAGCTGAAATCCTAAGAACCAATCTATTAATGATTTGACCCAGAACCAACTTAAAATCATGCTCAAGATCTTGGATATGGATCACACGACCATGTTTTTGCACTCCTCGCAACAACATCAGTACCATCAAGTTGACATGTTATTTTCATGGTCCAGATGCGTGAATTAGGAAAAATAGGTAAATAAGAGAGTTATAGCCTTGTGTCTTAGTTTTCCAATGTTGTTGGAATCACTTTGATTGTATATCTATAGTTCAAGATATTCTCAAAATATTGCATATAGGTCAGATAGCAAAGTTACCTAAATTAGATTTAATTGCTTTTCATGTTTATGTTGATTGACTCACCTATAAAACTAGATAAAATCAATGAGATACTATCCATGTCAAGCCACAATAAATCTCATTAATTATAATAAAATAGCAAGTTGAAAAGTCTTCATATTAATTACAAGATATATTACTATAATAACCACATTTATGACTTACCAAAATAGGAATAAATCTAATATATTGCAATTAATACCTAAATCATGAGAATTAAGTAATAAAATCACAAAGCCATCTAAAATGGGATTTTATCATAATATCTATTAAATGGGATTAATTAATTACAATTAAGATCTAATATAATATTAATTAAATACAAAAATTATGCATTATTTGCAACCTATCAATCAACCACACAATTGGGCACAATAGTCCCTAAAAAGGATTAATGTGACCAATATTTGTGGTTCCTTAAGGACTACGATAGGGGGTTTAAGTTTTCAGGGACTAATGTGTTTGGCATCAATATTTTGTTACCAAGTGGCCTCAATACTCAAGAGGGGGGGTGAATTGAGTAGTTAAAAATAAGTTCACAAATCTTTCGCAAATCGTTTGACAATCAATTTTCGTTGAAGCTATTGAATGATCAGAGATAATTGAATAGATGAGTTAAGCACTTTTACTAATGAACGTAATAGCCAAGGAGACAATATCCAAATAAAACAATGAAACAGTGCACAAAGATAAACAGAGGAGAGTTTAGAGAAACAAACACGTCGTTTATCCTGGTTCAATCACTACTCCACTTGTGATCTACGTCCAAATTCCCAAGCAACACCTTGAGATTTTCCACTATATCTTCAAGCTTCAATGGGTGCTTGAAAAATCACTACAACCTTGAGCACTCAACAAGATGGGATACCTCACCCAAAAGCTTGAGCCTCTATTTTCCAAGGGATACCTCACCCTTACAATACTTGAGGGATACCTCACCCTCACTAATCGAATGTATAAGATTGAAATAGAAGAAGCTCTCTCTAGAGCAAGTGTTTACAAATTGAAGCTCTAATATGCTCTCAAAGATTTTTCACGTTTTTAGTCGAAAACAGAGCAAGAAATGATTTTAAGGATTGATTCACGTTTTGAAGTATGATGATCGCTTTTGGTTCAAGGTCAACCGTAAACAAAGACCCAACTTGGGTATTTATAAGTTTCTCAATTAATAGAGCCGTTGGAGGTAGTTGGGCATGCATTTAATGCATTTAATATAGCCGTTGACGTTGTCGATGCGTGTAATCGATTACATTATTGTTCCAAATAGTTTTACGAATTTTCTCAAGGGCTCGTGTAATCGATTACATTCTTGAGGTAATCGATTACATGGCTTCGACTTTTGCTTGTAATCGATTACAATGCTCATGTAATCGATTACATGACTTCTGACTTGCTGTGTAATCGATTACAATATTCATGTAATCGATTACATGGCTCGTCGAACGTGTTCTTTGAGTTTCTGGGTTTTGTGTAATCGATTACATTATTGGTGTAATCGATTACATGGCTTCTGACTTTGTTTGTAATCGATTACAACATCAATGTAATCGATTACATTACTCGTCGAACGTGTTCTTTGCCTTTCTGGGCTTTGTGTAATCGATTACATACATTGTGTAATCGATTACATGGCCTCTGACTTTCTTGTAATCGATTACATTGTTCATGTAATCGATTACATGCTTTCTGTTTGATGTGTAATCGATTACAAACATTGTGTAATCGATTACATTGGCCTTTGAACACATTTTTCAAGTCCAATAACGCTTGTAAGTCATTTCCAACACCTCAAGATACTTGATTAAACATAAATCCTTTTAAGAGTGTTAGATTTAAAGTTGAAACTCAAGTTTTATTGAAAGCCATGTTTAACTTTGAAATTTCCCATTTATTTTGAAATCACATATTGAAAAACCATTTGAGAAATCTTGAGAGCATTTAACAATAATCTCCTAAGTCTAAATAACTAATTAAACCTTCTGTCTTCTTTCTTTGATCTTGATTTTTCCTTTTGTGCTTGATCTTTTCTTTTGCTTTTGTTATCATCAAAAACCTTTTGACATGCCTTAGAGACATAAGCATTCACATTCTCCCCCTTTTTGATGATGACAAACTGATCATAGGAAAAAGAAAGAATTTTTGCATTTGTATATAATAGTCATTTAGGTACAATGTTGCCCCCGGAGATTATGCATGATATTGGGTTAGATTTTGCATATGAAAAGCTTAATAACTTAAAAGGTCAATAACTCCCCAGTACTCATGCAACCTTTAATTTCTCATGCAACCATTAATTACATTTCATTTCATTTTCATTTTTCCTTATTTTCTCCCCGTTGGCATTATCAAAAAGACATAAGCATTTAAGAAAAAAATGGACAAAGATGATAGCTATATTGCATGATTCCCAATTGTTTGCCATAACGTAAAAGCCACAAAGATCACCAATCAATATTCCAACATGTACCAATCATTCAAAGTGAAAACAAGTTCATGTATTAATAATCAGCATGTACAAATAAACATGTCACAACCAGTTGGCAATAATCAAAAGATAACCATATAGGTATACCAATTTTATATAATCAAAGTCAAAACAAAATAAGTACAAGGTGGTCATCAATACAAGAAAAATATATCAAGGCGTAAGGCCATGATCACTATCAGTGTCCTCGCTGTCACAAAAGACTTCACCCTCTGGATCCGCAGCAGAGTCTCCTAGATCAATGTTATCATCGCTGGGCATAAGGTCGTCGTCAGAGTCCAGAAGCTCCTCATCATCAGCAGGAACTCCAGATGGACCAGCGAAGGATATGGGATCCTGAGGAGGGCGAGGATGTGGGGGTGCAAGAAGCAGCAGGACTCTCAGGAACAGGAGGTCCACGTAAGAGGGATCGAATGGAGGCAAGCTCCTGGTCTGAGTAGTCCATCCTCAGCTCAAGATGGTCGATCTTTTGCTCTATATGATCCATGCGTGTGTTTACGTTGGCGCTCAGGTTGCGCATCTCTTGGAGCAGAAGATCAAGAGAAGCTGGAGCAGGAGCAGAGGCAGGGTACTGAGCCTCCTCATCATCACTATCTGGATCGTGATGGATATGGCCAAATGTGCCATGAGTAATGTAATGCCACCTATCTTCCATCTTGTAGAGCTGAAGCTTCTTCAGAGTATGCAGCCCAATTGATTGGGGTCCCTTCGAGCTGGTGTCCTTGGACTCTTCATCGAAATGCGACAAGATACTCAAGGATTGTGGTGACTAACATGGCGAAGGGAGAGCAGAGTTCTTCTTTTTCTTGATGTCCAGCATATGCTCTAGAATATAGTATCCCCGCTTATTGGGTGCCCTGTGGTCATTACCCATAATGCCACTACATCATCCTTGAGGACTTGGGAGTAATTCCCTCCTCTGGGAATCAATCCACGAACCAAGAGGTAGTGGAGGACCCTGTTTTCCATAGTGAGGCCGGTGGCCATTATTCTCGCGTCTAGGATCACTGGGGAGGTGGTAGCCGGTCCCTAATCAAGGAGAGAAGAGCAGCCTTATGCTCAAACTCATGCCCCCGTACTTTGGCATTTCCACGAACCGAGCTCCATCGGGAGTGAGCTTGGTAAGCCTATACCACTGCCATTGATAACCCGATTTGTTGCTTTTTCACTTCGAAATGATGCAATTATCCTCAAACCTTGTGTTAGCATAAAACACTCGGACAAGGTTAGGGTAGATGGCCTTCTCTATGCTCAGGAATCCCAGCAAGCCTAAGTTTTCTATGGTCCTAAAGCTCTCTAAAGGTTCACTCTCGCAAAAGGTGATGGGAAGATACCTGGGAGAGATGATTTTGCGAAGCTGGAAGTTCTTCCGGAACAATTCAGCTTTCTTCACGGTGGAGAAGTGCCTCGTGAGGTCCAGCCGTAGATATTGCGTGAAGAGCCACCGAGGAACCTCCAACAAAGCAGCCCTGTTCTTGGGCGCTTCGAGCGATGAGAGGATTCACCATTGATGAGAAGGAGAAGCAAGGGTTGAGTGGTAAATGGTTGAGGATGAGTGAGGAGAGAGAGAGGGACGAGATTAGGTCGAAAAAAGTGGAGAGGGTGTTCATGAGAGAAGATGGGGAGATTTGGATGAGGGATGTGAGGGGATTTGATCAGTGGGCTATGTGGAGAAGGGTTTTCCGAGATTGAGAGAGGCGAAATGACCGGTTTTGATGGAGATTTGAGTAAGAAAAGAGAGATTTTGAGATCCGAGGTGCGTGGGAGCGAAGGAGAGAACGAGGAAGATGAACAGCCCAAATGAAATGAGCTCTACGCGCGTCGGGAACCTTTTAAAACCCCGTGCAATCGATTACATTGTGTGTGTAATTGATTACATGCATTCTCAGTGGGTATGTAATCGATTACATTTTTGGTGTAATCGATTACATGCTTTTTGGTGGGTATGTAATCGATTACATTTTTAGTGTAATCGATTACATGCTTTCTGAACCTTGTAATCGATTACATAGTTGATGTAATCGATTACCGAGTTCTGAGTTAGTTGTAATCGATTACAAAATGTGTGTAATCGATTACATGCATGACAGACGAACACATGTAATCGATTACAAAGGCATTGTAATCGATTACCAAGACTTTTTAACTCAGATTTTATGCGTTCCAAACAAGCATATAATCAATTTTAATTCATCCAAATCAGTTTTAAAGCAACTTAAATCAATTCAAATCATCATGCAAGCATATAGACTAATCATATTATGATTCAACTCATATAATTAATCAAAATTATCATTTTTACCAAGAATTTCACCCTTTTTGGTGAAATTTGAGGTTGTTGAATTTCTTATCAAAGATGGACATGAGGCACCTGCAAAATAATTTGGGGGAAACCTCCGACGCTCAAGTTAGTATGGGATTCAAACATATAATGAAAATTCAGAGATTGTGCAGCAATGTGGCATAATTATGCGAAAAACGCAAGCTTAGGCATTTGTTTTAGGATTATGCAAAGAAATATCTAACTTATGCATGAATGGTCCAATATGCCCAGCTCATTTCTAATGTAGAAAAATGCTTCTTTTGCTAGGGGTTTGGTGAAAATATCGCTAATTGCTTAGTTGTTTCAACAAATTCAAGTATGCAATCACCCCTTTGAACATGATCTCTAATGAAATGATGTCTTATTTCAATATGCTTAGTTCTAGAATGCAAAATGGGATTTTTTGACAAGTTAATTGCACTAGTATTATCACATTTTATGGGAATGTGATCAAGCTCAAGACCATAGTCCAAGAGTTGTCACTGTTTCATCCAAAGGACTTGAGCACAAAGAACTCCCACCGCAACATATTCACTTCAAATTTGTAGACAATGCCACACTATTTTGTTTCTTCTTTGTGCCAAGAAACTAGTGAGCTTCCAAGCAAGTGGCATGTCCCACTAGTGCTCTTTCGATCCATTTTGCATCCAGCAAAATCAGAATCGGAGTACCCAATAAGACTACATGAGGCTCCCTTAGGGTACCATAAACCCATTTGTGACGTGCCTATTAGATATTTCATTATTCTCTTAACAGCACTTAAGTGTGATTCCTTAGGATTAGCTTGATATCTAGCACACATGCATACACTAAACATTATATCAGGCCTACTTGCAGTGAGATAAAGGAGTGAGCCAATCATACCTCTATATTTTATAATTTCCACCGATTTACCTCCTTCATCCTTATCCAAATAGCAAGAGGTGCCCATAGGAGTAGCCATATGCTTGACATTGTCCATTCCAAACTTTTTGAGCAGCTCCTTGCAATACTTGGATTGGCTTATAAATGTTCCTTCTCTTGTTTGCTTGATTTGTAGACCAAGGAAGAAGTTGAGCTCACCTATCATGGACATCTCAAACTCACTTTGCATAATGTTTGAAAATTCTTTACAAAGAGAGTTGTTAGTAGCTCCAAATATAATGTCATCAACATAGATTTGAACTAGAAGAATGTCATGCATTTTGTGTTTTATGAAAAGAGTGGTGTCAACTTTACCTCTAGAAAAGCCTTTTTCTAAAAGAAATTTGCTCAACCTTTCATACCAAGCTCTAGGAGCTTGTTTCAAGCCATACAAGGCCTTTTTCAATTTAAAAACATGGTTGGGCATTTCAAAGTTCTCAAAACCAGGAGGTTGTTCTACATACACCTCTTCTTGTATAAAACCATTTAAAAAGGCACTTTTAACATCCATTTGATAGAGTTTGAAGTCCATGATGCAAGCATATGCAAGTAGCATTCTAATGGCCTCTAATCTAGCTACGGGAGCATAAGTTTCTTCATAATCTATGCCTTCTTCTTGATTATATCCCTTAGCTACAAGCCTAGCTTTATTTCTTATTATTAAACCCGTTTCATCAAGTTTGTTCCTAAAGACCCATTTGGTGCCAATTATAGGATGATCATTGGGCCTTGAACTAATTCCCAAACTTGATTCCTCTCAAATTGGTTTAGTTCTTCTTGCATGGCCAAGATCCAATGCTCATCATTAATGGCCTTATTTATGTCTTTAGGTTCAACTTGAGAGACAAAGGCTAGATGATTACATGCATCTCTAAGTGAGTTTCGAGTGATTACCCCTTTTGATACATCACCTATCACCTTGTCAAGAGGATGATACCTTGAAGTCCTCCATTCCTTGGGTAGATCCAAGATTTTAGAATCTTCTTGCCATGAGTGATCAAGGAGTCTCTCTTCTTCCTTCTTGGACTCTATCTCTTGATTTTCCAAGTGCGTCTTTGCCAAGATTTCTGCAACATCATCAACAAGTTCCTTTCTCGACTCATTTGGGTTAGTTTCATCAAATGCAACATGTATGGATTCTTCTATGGTCATAGTTCGTTTATTATAGACTCTAAAGGCCTTGCTATGAATAGAATAACCAATGAATATTCCCTCATCAGATTTTGCATCAAACTTCCCCAAGTTATCCTTTCCATTATTCAAAACAAAGCATTTACATCCAAGAACATGAAAATGTGACACATTAGGTTTCCTTCCTTTGTACAATTCATATGGGGTTTTCTTTAAAATTGGCCTTATTAAGGCTCTATTCATAACATAACAAGCGGTGTTAACCATATCCGCCCAAAAGTACTTAGGAAGATTGGCCTCATTGAGCATAGTTCTTGCCATTTCTTCTAAAGATCGATTTTTCCTTTCTACAACACCATTTTGTTGTGGTGTTCTAGGGGCAGAAAAATTATGCTCAATGCCATGTTCATCACAAAAAGTTTCAAATTCATGATTTTCAAATTCACCACCATGATCACTTCTTATGGATGCAATACAAAAACCTTTTTCGTTTTGGATAACTTTGGCAAGTTTTCTAAATGATTGAAAAGTATCATTTTTGTGAGCCAAGAATAATGTCCATGTAAATCTAGAAAAGTCATCCACAATCACTAATGCATAGTAATTCCCACCAAAGCTCATAGTTCTAGAGGGTCCAAAAAGATCCATGTGCAAAAGTTGTAAAGGTCTAGAAGTTGAAACTATGTTTTTAGCTTTGAAAGAGACCTTTACTTGTTTTCCCTTTTGACATGCATCACAAAGTTTGTCTTTTTCAAATTTGAGCTTTGGAAGACCAATTACTAGTTTTTTAGAAACTAATTTGTTTAAGTGATCCATGTGAATGTGAGCAATTCTTCTATGCCATAACCATGAATCATTTTCTCTACTCATAAAGCATTTAGCATCATTTGAGGAAATATCATCAAGACTAATCATATATATGTTATTGACCCTATGACCAACAAACTTAACTTGCTTATCATCTTTTCCCTCAATTATACAACAAGAGGAATCAAATATAACTCTATTTCCTTTATCACACAATTGACTAATACTAAGTAAATTATGTTTAAGTCCTTCAACAAGTAAGACATTATCAATAGATGATGAAGGGATCTTACCAACTTTGCCAATTCCAAGAATCTTCCCTTTGTTGTTGTCACCATATGTGACATGACCATGTTTCTTGTGTGTAAGGGAGGAGAACTTGGAGCCATCATCGGTCATGTGCTTGGAGCAACCACTATCAAGATACCAACTTGAGCTCTTGGTCTTCAAGCACACCTACAACACACATTCAAGATTTAACTTTTGGTACCTAAATTGTTTTGGGTCCTTGTGTGTTAGAATTAGGTATGGTGCCTTTAGGGACCCAAACCCTTTTGATTCCAACCTTAGTGTTTATGTTCTTTCTAACATTGCAAGTGGATGCACTATGCCCTTTCCTACCACAGTGAAAACATTTAACAAAGGGGCTACTTGAAGTTTTTGAGGAAACAAAGAAGTTCTTATAAGATTTTTGATGGTTGCTTGGATTAAATCCTAAACCGGCTTTTTGGAAAACACATTTTTGTCTCCCTAACAACACATTCAAGTTGTCTCTTCCAAAAGTGAATTTTGCAAGAGTGTTGTTCAAGTCTTCAATTTCTTTTTCAAAAGCTTTGCATGATAAACAAGGTAATGATATGGATGCATTATCATGTGAGGAACAAATCATGCATGATGAATTAGCATCTATGAGTCCTAAAGTCTCATTTTCAATTTTAAGTTCATTTATCTCCTTGGTTAAAGTAGAAACTTTCTTTGTCAATAGGAGATTGTTTTATTGGAAGACAAAATCATTTTTGTGAGCCTCAAAGATTCATCATGTAATTCTTGAAAGGCATCTTGCAATTCATCATAAGAAGGTGGAGGTTCTAGGTTAGAAGAGGTTACCTCGGTGTCGCTTTCTCCACTTTCTTCTCCTTGAGCCATGAGGCAAAGATGGGCTTCCTCATTTTCTGAATCATCGGAAGAGCTTAAGTCATTATCCTCCCAAGCTATATATGCTCTTCTTCCTTTCTTTTCCTTGGAGGGTCTTTTCTCAAACTTCTCCGTCTTCTTGAGATATATAGGACACTCCATTTTCATGTGCCCCGATTTTCCGCATTCATAGCATTTTGGAGGAGTGGAGGATCCTTCTCCTTTGTGATATGCTTTCTTTTGAGGAAACGGTGGTCTTCTTTGAAATCCCTTTTTCTTCAAGAATCTTCCGAATTTTCTCACAAGGAGACTAAGATTCTCCTCACTTAGCTCAATATTTTCAGCATCCTCTTCACCATCTTCATCATCATCTTCAAGTATGGGAGAGGTGGCCTTGAGTGCAATTCCCTTCTTCTTTTTGTCATGTTCTTCATTTTGATTGAGCCTACTTAGTTCCAGCTCATGCTCTTGAAGTTTTCCGAATAGGGTGGCTAGAGACATGGTTGATAAATCTCTTGATTCCGCAATCGCCGTTACCTTGGGTTGCCAATTCCCGCTTAGACATCTCAAGACTTTGTTAATAAGATCCTCATTAGGAAATGTCTTTCCCAATGAGATGAGATGATTAACAATATGAGTAAATCTCTTTGCATATCTTGAATACTCTCACCTTGATTCATTCTAAACAATTCATATTCATGAGTAAGAGTGTTTATTCGAGATCTTTTACTTCACTAGTACCTTCATGAGTTACTTGTAGGGTATCCCACATTTCTTTTGCGGTCTTACAATTTGACACCCTAAAGAATTCATCATACCCCAAAGATGTGGTGATGATGTTCTTGGCTCTCAAATTATATTGAACCTTCTTTTTATCATCATCGGTCCAATCACTTCTAGGTGTATTAATTGTTACACCATCCTTAGTTTGTGTAGGGACAAAAGCACCATTTTCAATCAAGCGTCCCACACATCTAAGTCAATAGCTTCAATAAAAATTTTCATCCTTTCTTTCCAATAGGCATAACCATCCCCATTGAAATAAGGAGGTCTATTTATAGAAGAACCTTCATTTGAAAAACCATTTGAAGCCATCACTTCTCTTGAAGCATTTTAAGCTCTTTATACAAGAGTCTAGCTCGATACCACTTGTTACCAAGTGGCCTCAATACTCAAGAGGGGGTGAATTGAGTAGTTAAAAATAAGTTCACAAATCTTTCACAAATCGTTTGACAATCAATTTTCGTTGAAGCTATTGAATGATCGAGATAATTGAATAGATGAGTTAAGCACTTTTACTAATGAACGTAATAGCCAAGGAGACAATATCCAAATAAAACAATGAAACAAAGGCACAAAGATAAACAGAGGAGAGTTTAGAGAAACAAACACAGATCGTTTATCCTAGTTCAATCACTACTCCACTTGTGATCTACGTCCAGTCCCCAAGCAACACCTTGAGATTTTCCACTATATCTTCAAGCTTCAATGGGTGCTTGAAAAACCACTACAACCTTGAGCACTCAACAGTATGGGATACCTCTCCCAAAAGCTTGAGCCTCTATTTTCCAAGGGATACCTCACCCTTACAATACTTGAAGGATACCTCACCCTCACTAATCAGAATGTATAAGATTGAAATAGAAGAAGCTCTCTCTAGAGCAAGTGTTTACAAATTGAAGCTCTAATATGCTCTCAAAGATTTTTCACGTTTTTAGTCAGAAAACAGAGCAAGAAATGATTTTAAGGATTGATTCACGTTTTGAAGTATGATGATCAGTTTTTGGTTCAAGGTCAAATAAACAAAGACCCAACTTGGGTATTTATAAGTTTCTCAATTAATAGAGCCGTTGGAGGTAGTTGGGCATGCATTTAATGCATTTAATATAGCCGTTGGACGTTGTCAGGATGCGTGTAATCGATTACATTATTGTTCCAACGTTTTCTGAATTTTCTGGGCTCTGTGTAATCGATTACATTCTTGAGGTAATCGATTACATGGCTTCTGACTTTTGCTTGTAATCGATTACAATGCTCATGTAATCGATTACATGACTTCTGACTTGCTGTGTAATCGATTACAATATTCATGTAATCGATTACATGGCTCGTCGAACGTGTTCTTTGAGTTTCGGGTTTTGTGTAATCGATTACATTATTGGTGTAATCGATTACATTCTTCGACTTTGTTTGTAATCGATTACAACATCAATGTAATCGATTACATTACTCGTCGAACGTGTTCTTTGCCTTTCGGGCTTTGTGTAATCGATTACATACATTGTGTAATCGATTACATAACCTTCGACTTTCTTATGTAATCGATTACATTGTTCATGTAATCGATTACATGCTTTCTGTTTGATGTGTAATCATTACAAACATTGTGTAATCGATTACATTGGCCTTTGAACACATTTTTCAAGTCCAATAACGCTTGTAAGTCATTTCCAACACCTCAAGATACTTGATTAAACATAAATCCTTTTAAGAGTGTTAGATTTAAAGTTGAAACTCAAGTTTTATTGAAAGCCATGTTTAACTTTGAAATTTCCCATTTATTTTGAAATCACATATTGAAAAACCATTTGAGAAATCTTGAGAGCATTTAACATTAATCTCCTAAGTCTAAATAACTAATTAAACCTTCTGTCTTCTTTCTTTGATCTTGATTTTTCCTTTTGTGCTTGATCTTCTCTTTTGCTTTTGTTATCATCAAAAACCTTTTGACATGTCTTAGAGACATAAGCATTCACATATTTGTCCACCATTTTGACCAAAATGCTTTTTTTAAAGAAAAAAGCAAGTATTCGTCTCAATTGGTGGTCTAGCATTGATAGTTGTGGTGGTGATTGTGGCAATGGGGTGATAGTAATGGTGGTGGTGCGATGACATTTGTGACAGTGGCATTAGTGATGGTAATGGTAGGGAAAAGAAAGAAAGTAAATTTTTTTCTTATCGTAAGATATCATGTAGGGAGTGCTCATGGCCTATTCTGGACCGAAGCTAAATTTGTTGGGTTGGGTTCTTGAAATTAGAGCCGAAATATTTTTTGGGTCTTGTTGAGGCCACACTTCAGATCGGTCAAACTCGGCCCGATGCTACCTATTATTTTAAAACTTATAATTTTATAAAAATTGGTAACAAATTATAAGACTTCTTAACTTAAAGTAATACATTTTGCATTAACATAATTTGTTTCAAAATATATATTGTAAAGCATCCAATAATTTTTGTTTCATACTTTTAAATTTTTATAACTTAACTATACATAATATTCAAATTTGTAAATTTTATCTAAATATCAAGTTGGCCCGATCTTAACCTAGTCACTAATCGAACCATGATCAAGTGGGTCTAGGTCTTAAATTTTGGCTAAATAAAAATATTAGGTCATATTCAGGCAATATTAAACCTAGCACAACCCCACGCATGAACACCCATGATATCATGTGATGTTTGAAAGGATAGAGTTATATGTTTATAATAATGAGATAAAAGTGTTTAACAAGATTTGAATATACTATCAAATATGTACATTAAAATACCCGCAAAATTATGATAATATTTATTTATGAGTTTAATTTTGATTTGCTAGATAAAAATTTTGTATTATCTTTAAATCATATGTGTACATATCATTAAAAGAATTTGATTTTTCATGTGGTTATTGTTAAAACTTTATTATTTTAATTATATGATAAGAACGAAATTGTGCCAAACTTAAACTAAAATGATATTGAATTGAGTTTCATCAAATGAAAGTATTTATTTTCCATAACAATGTAAGGTTAAATATGGATAAAAATAATGTTTAATAAGAAAACATTAATAAATTCACGAGTCAGTTGAAGAATTTATTAAATTGAATCATATTTTAATCATTATTATAATATTTTTCTATGAATATAAAAATAGCAATATTATTTACACAACATTTCTCTTCTATTATTCCTAGGTTATTTTTTTAAGTAATATAACAATAAATATACATCTTTTAATACACTTTTTCTTTCTTTCTTTTTTCATATATGTATAAATGTAAGAATGATGTAAAAATATAATATGTAAAAAAAAAATTTCTATATAAAAAGAAACTCATGTAAATTTTGATAATAATAATATTATGGGGCAATAAACGCAAAATATTACTGTCATAAATAAGCAAGAAAGAGGAGGAGGAGGAGGAGACCAAGTGGGTCAGAGGCACACGCTATGCGCAGGCAAATCCATGTGCCCACATGGATGATTGGAGTGGCCGTGGCAAATTTGCGGAGGGAAAGAGGAAGAAGATGAACAACAACAACATCATCATCAAACGACAACTGAAACACCCACAACCATATCTGGCAAACTCACCTTACCCAAAATTCTCACTGTTCCCTGTTTTTATTACACCGCACCAATAATCACAATCTCACACACAGAGAAGAAGATAGGGTGAAGAAGGAACTAAGATGAAGGAAAGCAGTGATGGGTTTGTGAGGGCTGATCAGATTGATCTGAAGAGCATAGATGAACAGCTAGAGAGGCACCTGAACAAGGCATTGACTATGGAGAAGATGAAGCAGAAAGAGGAATATGGTACTGATCATGTTCATCATACAAGCTCTATTGCTACTTCCATTAAATTCAAAAGTGTAGCAGTAGGTGGTGCTACCTTCAAGAAGCAAAGGCAGGAGTGGGAGATTGATCCTTCCAACCTCATCATCAAGAGTGTCATAGCTCGTGGCACTTTCGGTACTGTCCACCGTGGTGTCTATGATGGCCAAGATGTCGCTGGTAACTTCTTCTCTTTCTCTTTTTGTATTTTTTTTCTTTTTGGGATCAATTTTCCTCATCAGCTACTGATTTCCCCTTTCCACCAAAAGCTTAAAGTACAAGTTTCATTTTAAAAAAAAAATCTATGTTCTCGTGATTTCCATCTTTTTCTTTTCAATTTTCTCTTTTTTTCTTCAAAATAACCTAATGAATTTGTCAATTAACTTAACTTAAAATAAGTAAACATCAACCGATGTAATTACCAAAAGTTCTAAATTTATTATTACCCAAAAAAATTCTAAATTTATTTCAGCAAAATTATTATTTCAATTCAGTCAGTTAACTGTTTAAAATTAATGCTAGAGATGTTGCCTGAAGCACGCATTAATTTTGCTCCAAGAGCATGGTAGAATTTCTCTTCAAGGGGCCAATTCCTTTGCTCCTCTTCATGGGGGAGACTCTGTATTTTTCTTGAAAAGAGTTGACTTCTACAATAGTTTGGTCATGGGTCGTTTTGGATCCATTCCTATGCATTCCTAGACTCATACAATCTGACTGTTCATGTGATCCCAGTTGGTCTATCTTATGTTCTTATGGTCTTGTGGTGAATATAATTTAAGTACAATGTTATTGTTAGGTTGGTTATCGTTTTAATATACTTAGTGGTTTGCTTTTCTGCATTTCACTGAGGACCATTATTGTGATTATTTACTTAATTAGCAGTTAAAATGCTGGACTGGGGTGAAGAAGGGCAACGGACGGAAGCTGAAATTGCTGCCCTCCGATCAGCATTTACACAAGAAGTTGCAGTTTGGCATAAACTTGATCATTCTAATGTGACTAAGGTCAATTTCATTTCTTCAGCTTCAACTTCTTGTTCTTGTTGTTTTTGCTATTTGAGCTTGTGTTTTCAATGTAGCTTATCATCTGATTTTTTTTGGGGGTGGAGGAGAGAGAGAGTGGGTTTTATGTTCATGTTATGAGATCGAAAGTTGTAATGTCCTATAAACTTTGATTATATCAAGTGAGGGTTTCATTTCGGTAAAAGGCTATTCAGTCCTATTCTATAATGCCTATGCCTCCTTCTTTCGGTTTTATACTTTGTCTTTCAAGGCTTTCAGTGTTTAGGTCTTTTGATAATTCTTTATTGGGGTAGGGTTCCAAGTTATGTACTTTGTCAGGGATTTCATTCTTAAATGAGTTGTCCCCATCCCCCCCCCCCCTTTTTTCCCTGCTTTCCCTTGACTTATGTTTGAATTTGCTGGAAATTGTGAAATGGTATGCTGTTGAGGGCCTTTTTTATGATATTTTGATCTTCAAGCAAATTGTTTTAAGAGCATGATGTGTGCAGGTTTCCTGCTGTAATAGTATTCCGGATCTTTTTATTTGTGAAATATTAAAATTTCAAGTATTTTAAGGAAATAATATAGAAATAGTTCTCAATATTTTGAAGTTTATTTACCATATATGAGCTTAACTGTCCTACATTTTTATTCTCCTCCTATTGTATATGTTGATAATCTAATTTTTTAAGTAAGGACATGGAAGTGAGAATAATTTTAAGGATAAGGGTTTTGTGGGGTGAGATTGTTGTGATATGTAAGTTGAAATAGTTAGTATGAGACTGTAGAGAATCTTGTATGGGGCTCAAGTTAAGTTTTTAGATGATAAAGCAGTTTTTGAAGAGGACTCTGTTGACTATATCCTATCTAATAAATGTAGATAATTCTCACTTCTATCATGTTAAACAGTTTAGATACTCTGTTGGTGTAAGAATAGATACTGATAACTTCATATAAAAAGGAATTCGTTTAGCAATATTGTCATTCTATACATTTTAAGTGCTTTAAGCCTGAAAGAGTCTTTCATAATGGAAGATGGAAAAGAATGTGAATGTGTATTTTCCATTTGGTTCTACAAACTTATTTATGTTGAACAAAGCTTGTGAATAAATAATCAAGCCTAACAACATTTTTTGAAATCTACTTATCATGAAAGCTTTTTCTTGCCATCTATTCTTTACGGTGAATCTGTTCTCTGGAAGAATTTGTATGTGTATTACCATTTTCTCCTCTTAATGAACTTCAGCTTTTCTTCAACAGCCAGAAAAGATATTCTATATCTTCATTTCATGTAAGTTCATTCACTTGAATGTTCAGCTAGTGTGTCCTGGTCTTTGTTATATTATTTTCTAGGATAAAAGTACTTGTAGGTATAGAGATTAGGGAACAAGGCTAACCATAATGCCCCTCTCTATTCTTTTTCTTCATGACATTTTCTCTTTCCTGTTTCATCTTGTGATAATTGCAGTTAATTTCGCCCCTCTTTTCAGAGGGTATTATGCACTTTCTGCAAGTGATTTTCTTCCCTAGTTTCTCAAACAATTTTCTTTCTCCATGTTTAGTTTATAGGGGCAACAATGGGGTCTTCAGAATTACAGATACAAACTGATAATGGTCTAATTAGCATGCCAAGCAATATCTGCTGTGTTGTTGTGGAGTATCTTCCTGGAGGTGCGCTGAAATCTTTCCTTATAAAGAATAGGAGGAGGAAGTTAGCTTTTAAGGTTGTCATCCAGCTGGCACTTGATCTTGCAAGAGGGTATTTATATTTTTGTAATTTTTTTCCTCAATGTAATAGTGGTTTAGCTGGTTGACAACAAAGACTGCCTCATAATTTGTTTAGGTAACCCTTCAAATTGAATTCACTTGGTTTTGCAGGCTGAGTTATCTTCACTCTCAAAAGATTGTCCACAGAGATGTAAAGACAGAGAACATGCTGTTGGATAAGACACGCACTGTTAAAATTACTGATTTTGGGGTTGCACGTGTTGAAGCATCAAATCCTAATGACATGACTGGGGAGACTGGTACACTTGGTTACATGGCTCCCGAGGTGTGTAGCCAGTATCTCTAGAAACTTTTACAATTAGAAATTATTGTACAAGCATGTATGGAAGAGTGGAAGCATTAGTGCAAAGGCTTGCAGTGTCCAAAACATATTTCATCTGATCAGAAATGGGTATATCCAGTCCCCATATGTTTTCTGAGTGGGGATGGGTGTCTTTGATCTTCAGTGTCATTCATAATTAGCATTCTTCAATAAGGATAAATGATGGCCTTAATAATGCAGCAAATAGTGTGCCAATGAGCAAAGAAAAAGATGATATAAAATTTTTTAATTTGATCAAAGAGAAAGCTCGTGTAATTGACTACTCACTTATTTGCCAAATGGATGCTGGCTTTCAGGTTTTAAATGGCAACCCCTATAACAGGAAATGTGATGTGTACAGTTTTGGTATCTGTTTATGGGAAATATATTGTTGTGACATGCCATATCCTGATCTAAGTTTCGCAGAGATTACTTCAGCCGTTGTTCGCCAGGTATGTCTTTTTCTGGTTTTGATTTGATTCTGTCTCACTTAAGCAGTGCATGTTGTCACTGTGAATTCAGATTCAAAATGATTCCACGATTTTGATTTTATTATTTTCTGTTGAAATTTTAGAATCTGAGACCAGAAATACCAAGATGTTGCCCAAGTTCTCTAGCAAACGTAATGAGGAGATGCTGGGATGCCAATCCTGATAAACGGCCTGAGATGGATGAGGTAGTTTCCATGCTGGAGGCCATTGACACATCCAAAGGTGGAGGTATGATCCCTGTTGATCAGCAGCAGGGGTGTCTTTGCTTCCGCAAGTACAGAGGGCCCTGAGGTTTGTCTCTTTAGTCCAGCAAACGATTAAGTTATAGTGATTTTTCACAATTTAAAGAATCAATATGTATCTATTTGCCAAGATGAGAGCAATATACAGTAGAGGGTATAGGAAGGAGGGTCTGGTGACGTGTCAATTCTTATGTAAAGCCATACCTCTTATTTTCTTTTATTCTTACCTCTTTTCTCCCCATGGTTTGGGTTTTGTGGGTATGGGTACTACTTTCAGCTTGGCAATATGTTACCGGACTGGCCTTTAACCTTGTAAGATCATTGTACTGTTGTAATCATGATTGATACGATTAAATTGGATCTATTTGCTAGGTATTCTCTTATCTCTACTATCTGTTTCAGTATGTTTGCTTGTAATAATTTCCAAAAGAAGGTGGTGGAGCAATGGTCTACATGGTAGAATAAAGGGAATGAAATGAAAATCGGATCAAAATCATGCTCAGCAGAATTCTTCTTTAGTGAGAAATTATTATATACTCCAATGCATATTCACCATTGATTTTAAATGCATTCACATAAATTTTAAAGAAAATAACTTAAATCAATGATAGAAATCCTTCTAGAGCATCTATGTATTACTGTACTAGGAGCATTGTATAATTTGTCTTCATTATTTGCACTTTAATCAAAGTCTAAAATACTTTAAAGATTGTAAGAGAAAAGAAATAAATATGTACAAAATTAGTAAGATACAAATGCTTGCAAGTTGCCTTTGTATAAAAAAGCAAAACAGAAACAGACATAGAACACCTTACCAGCAACCCCCTAACTAGATTAGGTAAACAGTGAACATAAAACGAGAATTCTAACATAAATTTTAATAAATAATTATTATAATATATTATAATTAATATTATAATTGACTTAGTGCATCGGACTTGAAACACGGAATTAAGCTGTCTTCATACTACCAACAGCGATACAAGAAATGGAAACAAAATGCCATATTACCATGGCCATCTTAAGGTTGAGGTGAGGCGGCCATAGACTATGGTTAATTCAGAAAATACAAAACAAGCTATTGATGAAAATAGCCAATGAGAGATGGGTTGTTGGCTATCTCATCCAACCAAATTGTTCTTGGCTACCATATTCCACCAAATTATAATTCAACACAATGGTTCGCCGGCAACGGCATAACTCAGAAAAGGACTGGAAACCAATAATTTTAAAGCAAGCATAGTTCACATTGCCGTGACTCTAGGAGTCAAGGTAGATGAAGACTATAGAAAATAATTATACAGAAGTCATAATTAAAAAAAAAAAGTAAAACTGCAATTTCCATTAGCAAAACCTTTTTTGCTGAAAAAACAGGGTCAACAACCCAAAAACACACTAACTAGGAAGTAGCCAACAAAAATTAATATTAGCATAGTCAAAATACAGAAGGAATGCCTTTCTTTTTGCTGTTAAGGCCCAAGCTAAGATGGTGGCCGAAGTGAGCCATGGGATCGGCACTAGAATTTACCTCCCCGAAGATATGGATCCATCAGCAAAACATAATGACTCTTGTCACATGATCACAGTAAATATCTTAATTACTTATTAAGACTATTATTGAAGTGATAACACATAATAATTAGGGAATAGTGTATTACGTAGACCAATAGTAATTTAAAATTAAACTCCCTATTTATTTAGCTACTTCACCAAAATATCTTGGCTAATTTTTTTAACAAAAAATAAAAATTAATGTCAGCTATTGAATGCGGCTAATAATTAAGAATTAATAAACAAGAAGCATATATTAAAGTCTCCTTGGATTTCCACATATAGAAAACCACGCCATAATAAATTAATAATGCCAAATAGCGTAGCGTTTACCCATAATAATAATAATAATAATAATAATAATATAATGCCATATGGTAGCAATTTAACTCCAAAATTGACATCATTTTTTAGGGCGTTAAGAATATATTTTTTAATACACTTTTTTTAATATATTCTATTTCATTAAATCACATTATATATTAAAGTACATATTTAAATTTAATTATATATTAATTAAATTAATTATATGTTAATTAAAATTAAATATATATTTTAATTTTAATATATAAAATGACTTAATAAAAAACGTATTAAAAAAAGTATAATGGAGAATGTTTCCAAACATTTTTTTTTTTTGGTAGTAAGTGTTTGGAGTTGCTCTGTTATTTACTATTGTTTCCCCCAAACACATCCAGTGTTAATTGTTGGATTAATGCTAGGAATTTGAATTTAATAACAGAAAGAGACAGGACATAGGACCAGCTCCGTGGTACCCAAACGTAGTTGTACGCAAACGCATCACCCATCTCATCTTCCCTCCTCGAAGAACACATGTAATGTTGTAATTAAATTAAAGTTTCCAGATTTGTCATTATTATATATATATATATTTATCCAGTTTTGTTTGGGACTTTGGTTAACTTCAACCCCTGCTGAATTGGGTCATACGATCAATGATATGTTGTAACGGCGCAATAAAAAAAGCAAGCGTCAGATTTCTGGTATTTTTCAGGTTGGGGAAAAACAATTTAAATACATGATGATGAGAGCAGCCAGGTAGCTTGCCGTTGCTGCAATTAGTGGTTGGGCCTGTGGTTTGTTGTCTTTGAGGAGCAAACAAAATTGATCAGAATCAAACACTTTGAAGGGAGGCTTGGCTACTCGCTGAAAATTTGGCCAAATTATGGTGATGGAGATTGTCATTTCTTTGATCATCTTGTTTGTGGGGATTGCTATTTTGGTGTCCATCCATGTGTGCATCGTGGGGAGGGCTTTCAGAAGAGATAATAATCATGATCATGGTGGTGGAGATACTCAAGGCCAGAGTAGTAGTACCACCACGAAAAGAATGTCTGGTGGTGACAATATTGATGACCTGAAGAACCTTCCTTGCTTTGATTACGAGGAACCAGAGAAAGGGTGCAGCCTCGTGGATTGTGCTGTTTGCTTGGAGAGCTTCAAGGTTGGTGATGCGTGCAGGTTGTTGCCCAACTGCAGCCACAGTTTCCATGTCCAGTGCATAGATTCGTGGATACTCAAGACACCCATTTGTCCGATTTGTCGAACATGGATTCATTCCCGAGTAGTTTTGAGGGAAGAAAGTGCTGTTTCTGACAATGTAGAAATTGAAATGGCATAGAGCAAATCAAAGAGCTCTGACGGTGTCTGAATTGGGCTCCTAATTTGCTTCGTGTCAACCCCGAAGATGGATGTAATGTGGGGGGTTCTCTATTACCTTTCATTAAACATCAGTAAATATTTGTAAGATCATTAATCACTAATCTCACCTGAGTAATGATGCTTACACTCACATATTCTCAATATTTCATTTCATATACTTACCTCTAATTATTAGGTAACACTCTAATTTCAGTGCGAGGATCAATTTAATTTGAGGCGAATTTTGTTGTTCAAAGGGTCAAACATCATTCTGATTGGTTTTTATGCAAAGCTTATCCATCCAGAATGCTGTGTGTCGTGGACACATTTTCAGCCGCAAGATTGTGAACCAATACGAAAATGGTAAATGTTTCTTTGTCTTTTCATCCTAATGAAAGGACACAAGTACTATTGCCTGTGCGGTTGTATCTTGGACAGTTTGATCTGGTTCTGGTACATATACAATGTCCTAAAGATTTCTCGCCATCCCTCAATTCAATAATACCAGGATAGGGCAATCCCAAGTGACTGCTATGCTTATACGTAAACAAATACTTGAAAGAGGAAGAATATTTTTGAATATTATTTTTTAATAATATTGTACAGGTATGATTTATATGATATAGATTTATGATAATAATGACTTGCTTAAAATAAAGTTAAATTATAGGAAATAAATATGTCATAATACAAGAATCAAATCTATCCTAATAATGAGAATAAAAGAATAAATATGTACAATAAAGAAAATAAATTTGTACAATAAAGTCCAACACTCCCCCTCAATCCTACATAATGAATATCTATCATTCTCAACTCACAAGAAAGATCTTGAAAGTCTTTCATGTAGGTAATCCCTGGCTTAACACATCTGTCAAACGATGCTCAAAGGAATTATCGTTGCATGACGTTCACTATCCAATTTTTCCTCGATAAAGTGTCGATTTTCCTTTGTTCATCGCTATTTGAGCATGGATTATTACGCGATCTTAAATGATTTGTTATCACAAAACAACTTCATGGTGTTTCATATTTTATTCTCAAGTCATCTAGTATGATCTTCATCCATAAGAATTCACAAACTCCTTGTCAGTATACCGAAACTCAAGACTCGACCGTGCCACTACGTTTGTTTCTTACTTCTCCATGTTACTAGATTTCCACCTGAAACATACAATAACTGATGTTGACCTCCTCATCAGAACTAAACCTCGCATAATCAAGATCAGTATACACTTCCATGGACAAGTTTCCCCTTTTTAAATAGTAGTCCTCTTCCAGGCGTGGTTTTAAGATATTGTAGAATTCGATCCACGGCCGTATGTGTCTCTCCCTCGGATCATGCATGAATTGACTAACAATACCGACAAAGATATCTTTAGATCGTGTCCGGTATGTCTGTATATCGGTTTCCCAACTAGCCTCGATATTGAGATTTATCTACCTTGGGACTCTCTTCATCATTTCTCATTTTGTGATTATTGGCTTACACCCGAGTTTTCCAATTTCTTTAAGAAGATCTAAGACATATTTTCTTTGTGAAATGAAAATACCTTGCTTGAGTAGAAATGCAACTTCAATTCCAAGAAGTACTTTAGTTTTCCAAGATCTTTCATTTCGAACTCAAAGACTAATTTCTCCTTTAGGAGTTGCTTCTCAACTAAGTCATCACCGATATAATGATATCATCAACATACACAAGCAAAACGTGAGTTTACCTTCTTGTGAATGTTTAAAAGAGAGAAGTATGATCACCTTGACTTTGTTTGTAACCCAGGGACACCATTGTTTTGGTGAATCTTCCAAACCAAGCACGGGAGATTGCTTTAACCCGTATAACGCCTTTCTTTA
The DNA here is from genome assembly GCA_029884595.1 of Ormosia semicastrata. NCBI lineage: Eukaryota > Viridiplantae > Streptophyta > Magnoliopsida > Fabales > Fabaceae > Ormosia > Ormosia semicastrata. The sequence continues at coordinate 9,161,035 of JAQQTO010000028.1, read as the reverse complement.
ACTCACTTGTTCCTTCCATTAGTGGAATCATATCCAGGGGGGAATTTCCATATAAACTTCCTCCTCTAAGTCTCCATGAAGAAAAGCATTTTTAACATCGAACTGGTGTAATTCCCACTTAAAGTGAACAAGTGAGGAGAGTAAGATCCTTACAATTCATCTTGGCTACTCGCGCAAATGTCTCCTCATAGTCAATTCCATAAGTCCGAGTGTATCCCTTTGCCACCAACCTTGCTTTATCCGGTCTAGTGTACCATCGGTGATATTTCAAAGTATATATCCATCGACACCCAACCGCCTTTTGTCACCTGGCCTTTCAACAATCTCCCATGTTCCATTCCTTTCCAATGTACTCATCTCCTCATTCATGGCTTGAATCTAGTTCTTATCCTTCAATGCTTCATGTACGATGTTGGGATTTTAATAGAATCTATGGCTGAAATGAAACTCCTGTCTTGCATTGAAAGATGTTTAGAAGAGACAAATTGAGAAATAGGGTACTTTGGATTGGGACAATACCTTTTCCCTTTCCTTAATGCAATGGGTAAGTCATCTAGGACAGTTTCACAATTATTCAAAGACATGTTAACGGTTCGGAATAGTATTATCCTTCAAAAATAGGAAGTTCGAGAGATAGGAAAACTTGTATCTTTAGTACTTACCGTTGGTTCGGACATCTGAAGTTCTTTGTTGGGCCGCCAAGTGGGGTGCCGAAGAAGATGCTAATTCCTGTGTAGAGTCAGATGGTAAAGGAAGGAAGGGCCAGTAGAGCAAGAAGAACTCAGCCTCAGCTTCCTGAGTGTTCTCCCCCTGAAGCTGAGGACGAGTAAAGAAGGATTCTGTTTCATGAAAAGTGACATCCATGGAGACAAAAAAATGACGACTTGAAGGGTGATAGCATTTGTACCCCTTTTTGTTAGGAGCATAACCCAGAAAAACACATTTGACAGCACGAGGATCAAGTTTGTTGCGATGTTGGCGATGTACATGAACAAAAGCCACACAACCAAAGACACGAGACTGTAAACTCTGCATAATAGGAACAGATGGAAAGTGAGAGGTCATTAGTTGGACAGGACTTACATTACCTAAGACACGAGATGGTAACCGATTGATTAAATATGTAGCAGTTAGCACAGCCTCCCCCCAATATGAGTTAGGAACAGACATTTGAAATAGTAAGGCTCTAGTGATTTCAAGTAAATGATGATTTTTCCTTTCGGCAACACCATTTTGCTGAGGAGTATCAACACATGTAAGTTCATGCACAATGCCATGCTCTTTAATAAATGTAGAGAAATTTTGGTTGACATACTCTTTACCATTATCGAGCAAACGCTTAATGGATTTTCCAAATTGGGTTTGAATCATGTGGTAAAAGTGGACAAACAATTGAAACACCTCTGATTTATCTTTCATTAGAAAAAGCCAAGTTACCCGAGTACAATCATCAATGAAAGAAACAAACCATTTAGTGCACCGAAATATTAGAGATAGATGCAGGGACCCCAAACATCGAGTAGATAAGTGCAAAAGGCTCAACACTTTTATTAGAACTAGGTGAAAAGGTTACACGATGGTGTTTGGCCAACTCACAAACATCACAATGAAAAGACTCAATGGATTCTTTTAAAAATAAAGACTAAACATAGACTTAAGCAAAGAAAATGAAGGATGTCCCAAACGCTTGTGTTGTAGCCAAATTTGAGCGAAGAATAGACTCGAACTGGACTTATGACAGGAAAGAAGCAACTTCGATCAGGGACCACCATTAGGCAAGCATATTAAGGAAATAGTACAACCCTCCTGTTCCTTAGCAACTCCAATCGTCCTCCCCGTGACAAGATCCTGAAAGACACAATGAGAATGAAAAAAGGTTACAAAGACAATTATTGTCTTTAATAAGTTTATGAATGGAAATCAAATTATTTGAAAGCTTAGGAACATGAAGCACATTGTTTAAGTGTAGAGAGAATGGAGTGTAATAGTACCAGAACCCGCAACCGAGGTTTGAGAGCCATCACTACGGTTATATAATGCTTACTAGAAGAAGGTTGATAAGATAATAGAGGTGGTGAATAAAAGGTCATATGATCGCAGCACCGAGTCCAAAATCCATAAATTCTCGATACTGTAAGCATTGAATGATTGAAAACAAAAATTCTTACCACCATGGTTTAGAGAACAGAGCCGAAGGCTTACCGAGAGAGTCAATGAGAGTCAAGCGCTCCAAATTTTTACTAAGGTGGAACTTCATCACTCACATTTGAGTCCGAGGCATAGAATCCGAAGTAGTCATATTTACCCGACTTTGCTTTGCAAACTCTTGAACCCTCCCCCGTACGGTTAAAACAGAGACTCACGATGGATTTTGCAACGCCGGGGTTCTTTGTAGCTCGTGGCGTGGGAAGACTTTGACCGGTGTAACGCTTTGTGGTAGGGGACAATGGACAAGGATCTGTGACGATGTAGGTAGGTGGTAGAGCAAGCAATGGCTACGTGGGCTATCTCGATCTAATTGAGGCAAAGAATGAAGGCCGCCAAAAACCCAAAGAATGAAGGTTGGTTCGATCAAGAATGAAGGCCGATCGCAATGAAACAATAGAGACTCTCGGACGGGAGCTCTGATACCAACTTGAAAGAGATAGAATATTTCTGAATATTATTTCTTGATAATATTGTACAGGTATGATTTACATTATATAGGTTTATGACAATAATGACTTGCCTAAAATAGAGCTAAATTACAGGAAATAAATATGTCATAATACAAGAATCAAATCTACCATAATAATGAGAATAAAAGAATAAATCTGTACAATAAAGAAAATAAATCTGTACAATAAAGTCCAACACAAATTATTATCATATCAATTTCGTCTTTAACAAAAAACGTTTATATATCTAATGTTCTTTGATACTATTCGATGTTCTTCCCTATTTTAGCTTGCGGTGACAAGAACAAAGCAGTTACCAATTTAAAAGTACAAGTAGAGCGAACGCAAGGACTCACTCAGTCACTCTAAACGAAATCAATTTGAGACCATCAAGAATAGAAAGCAGATGCCTGATAAAATGTACTCAAAATTTTCAGCTCTGATTAATTACAGAATTTAGCCGTAAAGAGCTTTTCTATACCAAATATACATTGATCTCAATATCATAGCTAAACTTCATGCTGTAACACCGAATTTCACACATAAATTTACGTCGTTTGGTACTTGCTACGTCAGGGCTTTCAGTATGCCGAATAACAACTTCATTGACTCCATAGTAACACTAAAGGTATATTTGATTCAACTTATTTTTTAAACTTTTAGTTATTAGTTATTTTAAACACGAAATAAATTTATCCAAACACACTAATAATTTTTACCATGTTTGGATTATAATTTTCCCACCCCCAAACCATGGTTTAGAGGAAGCAGACAGAGTTTCATCCTCAAACTGACATATTTGGTAAAACTTTAGTTGGGGTATGTATAATGGGATTTTGGAGTCAAACCATAGTTTGAGTGGAAGAGAAAAACATTTACTTTAACGTGAAGACATTTATGGTCGAAAAAAAAATACACGAACTCACTTTTCAAATAAAAGTATCCAAACACATTTCACCAAAAAGAAAGCTATATCAAAATAAATCACTTTTCTGCAAACTCATTTTGACCAAAACCAAATTTGCAAAATTAAGTTTATTCAAAATCAATTTTGAAAACTATAATCCATACACACACTAGACATTGGCACTCAATCAGTGGGGATGAGGATACCCACAAGTCAAAATGTCATCCAGCCATCACATGCAAAAATAAAAAAAGATCTATTTGGGCCTTTGGAACCACTGGACGGCAAGAAAAAGGAGAAAGTGCAATGCAAGTTCACTTTTTCACCACAATTGTCTAAAGAAAAACACACCCGCCCAGCCCCAAAATGAAAATATGACAGAATAATTTGATGTTGTAACCCAAATCTTAACGGCAGATGCCAACTAATGAGACAGAATTCAGTTCAAGTACAACCACACAATAGCTTCTATGCAGATGTTCTTTAAGAAAGAACAGAAGAATCATGTTCTTATGTTCTGATCTTACTGTTTTACATTTCCTTACTAACAAGGCATAGTTTTCATTTCCTTTGCAGGCAAGAAAACACCTATACTTCAAAAACCTAAGTCATAACGCATAAGTTATATCAAGCAATGATAACCAGCAGTTGGTTTAATTCTTTTCAGTATTGCTCTCCAGCTCCCTCTTCAGCTGAAGAGAGAAATCATCACTGACATCATCATCATCCCAATCATCCTCCCACTGTTGAGTCACTTCTTTCCCTTCCTCCTTGTCATACCATTCTGCAAGTTATATAACAATAAAGGACAAAAGAAATAGAAACAAACAATAGAATGTAAGCAAAAGGGAAGAATTGTTAAAGCACAAAATTTTAAGTCACCAAACAAATCAAGTTGGATATGCAGTCTCTAATACCCAAAGAACTTTCAAATACCATCACTAGCACAAGCAATTAAAAGAATCCTATTATCTGCACCCTAAAAGTATTTATGACTAATGAGAAACAGCATCAACACCATGAGGAACTAAGATGCACGGGTACGCCAAAATTGGTGGTGTACCGTATCGTATTTGTATCTGATCGCACTCGTACTTTTGGCATATTCCTGTTTTTTTTTTTTTTTGGTTTTTGAATACCACTACCCTCAAAGTATTGCTACTCAAAAAATCTGAGATACAGATTCAAGTCTCGTTCTCACCAATTACTTCTATCAAAACATATTCTCACTATTTAAATCTTGCCCTCCTCAAAATTGTCACACAGAATAGCCAACTCACATCCTCACCAAACAAGTTAGACAACACATGCGATTCAGGTTGGGGTGATCATATGAGGATAAATTTAATTATTCTTTTTTACATATATAAATATAAATATTTTATTTAATATATAACACAGTACCTGTATCTTAATTTTTTTAAAAATTATCGTATATGTGCATTGTATAGTATTGGATACTCATACCTGTACTCATGCAATAACTATTCGGCATTGAGACTCATGACAGCAAAATGGCTAATTTGGAATGTACTAAACTAAGTTTCAGTCAAATGTGCAACAATATGTGAAGGGGATCTTTCCATTGAAATGGTTTGAAGCAAAAGTGGATTAGAGAAGGTCTCTCTTGATTGCTGGGTTTATGACATAACCAAGCTACAAATACCAAATCCCACCAAATGATCAGATCCCAATTGTCAAATGACTTTCATCTTCTAATGAATGTTAATTGTCAAGTAATGTTTGAATTTGATCAATAAGATGCATTCGAAAATAATCACAAACAGAAATAAACAACGGAAACCCACAAAGTGAAATTGAAACAGAAACAAAGAAACTGCATCAGCGATGGCGTGAAAGAATGAGATGATTTAGATTTACCGTCATTGATTTCAAACTCTTCAAATTCATCATCGTCTTCGAAGAGATCAATCTTGACGTCCTCGGTGGTTGCCTTTGTTTCGGTCGCCATAGATAAACCTGAATCTGCAACCAATTCGAAGTCAAAAGTGCATATATTTGATGAATTCAGAAAGTGGAAAAAAAAAAACTAGGTTAAATAAACGGGAATAAGGTGTGCCATCAAACCAACAACCAAAAATTTCTGATAATTAGTAATTGGAATGAAAGACACACTTACCGGCAGAGGGCAAAAACAACGATGAATGTGGAGTGCCTACACGATGAGCCCAGAATCTTCTGCTTTTGAAGGGAGTAAGTAACGTCACCAAGGGTTTATAGTTTATAATTTGAGAACAGTGAAAACTCAGAACAGTACAGCAAAAACGACGTAGTTGGTTCCAAAAGTTTTTATTTTATTTTCTTTTCTTTTTGGTAATGATGACATATAATAAATTAACTAACCCTAAAGGGTAACAATCTAATAAGCACATAAAAAAGACATAGAAACAAGACATGACATAAATATAAATATGAAGATACATTAAATTTAAAAAGTTATAAGATATGAATATGACATACATATCAAAATAAATTAAAGAATTTAATTTATGTATATATATAATTAAAAAATTTAAGAAAAAAAATTCATAATTTACTAATATTATTTCTATAAATTTGAATATTTATAATATCTTAATATTTTAATTGACATTGACTAAAGTAATGGTTTGATGATAACAAACAAGAAAGGAATGGAAGTCAAGAAAGATCAAGTCCCAAGACTCTTCAAACTTAGTTTATAGGACTTAGATATTGTGTAAAGGTAAAAAGGAATCACACTATTCAAACAAGTTTTAAACATATTTATAAGTGTTTCTAAAATGTTTAAATGCCCAACAAACTTGTTTTGGAAAATTTAGTTATGGTAATAGTTAAAAACTATGAAAAATAATGTTTTATGTTTTACAAAACTGACATTTAATTACTCTTTTGATCATAACTTTCAAATTACTTTGAGTTTTGTTTCAAAAGTTATTTCATATGAAAATAGACTCAAATATCTTTTCAATGACTGGTCATTTGCTTTAAACGGATAAGAAACGAAAAAGTTATGACTAATTAAAGTTTGAGTTTTGAAAATTTGACCTTTGGTTACTATTTTGATAATATCTTTCAAAATACTTTGAGTTTTGTTCTGAAACTTCTTTCATATGAAAGTAGACTCAAAGAGCTTTCCAATGAGTGGTCATTTGCTTTAATTGGATAAGAAATGAAGAAGTTATGACCTTTTAAAGTCGGTTTCAAAAATCAAAAATGGTGTAATCGATTACACGAGTCATGTAATCAATTACAACGTTGACAGAAGTCGTGTAATCGATTACATAAAGTATGTAATCGATTACAAAGTGCCCAGAAAGCTTGTAATCGATTACATGAAGCTTGTAATCGATTACAAAGTGCCCAGGAACGTTTCTAACGGCTATAAACGGTTAGTTTTCATAGAAAATCATTTCTAAAACCCTCCAACGGCTCTAAAACTCATTGGGCTATCAATACAAGTGTTTGGGCATCAAAAATGAGTTGGAGAACATTCTGAAAATTACCCTTGAGCATTGAAAACGAAATTCATCATCTTTTTCTCCAAATCTTTGTTTTGAGCTAAGTGTGTAAATCCTTTATACCCATAAGTTTCAAGTTGTATTATCTACTCTTCAAGAGAGTTTCTATCTTCCACACTTTGTGTAATCTATAAAGAGAGGCTGAGGTATCCCTCTAGAGTAAAGGGTGAGGTATCCCTAGAGAGTGAGGCATCTCTCAAAGTTAGTAAAGGGTGAGGTATCCCTTGAGGGTGAGGCATCCCTCAAAAGTTGTAAAGGGTGAGGTATCCCTATTTGAGGCTCAAGCACAAGGGTGAGGTATCCCAAGGTGTGTTGAGTGCTCTCAATTGTAAAGGTTATCAAGCACCTGTTGAAACTTGAAGATTGTGAAAAATCTCTAGCGGTTGCTTGAGGACTGGACGTAGATCACAAGTGGATTGGTGATCGAATCAGGATAAACTATTGTGTTTGATCTTCTAAACTCTTTCTCTTTACATTTGCACCTTAATTATATATGCTTGAGTTGAAATTGATATTTAGTTTATTTGCTTGATTTATCCTATATTTCAAGTTGTAGTTGAGTAATCTATAATAGTTGTACATTTATTGTGCATATTCCGTTGCATTTATTTATTGAGTGATTTAAAATGCATAATTTGTCAAAGTTGCATTAAAACAAGTCATCACCCAATTCACCCCCCCTCTTGCGTAATGGTTACCATGGCTAACAAATATATATTATATGTGTTAATATTTATTACCTAATAAGTCTCTCTCAAAAAATATGAAGCATAATTTTTATTAACATTTTCTAAAAAATCTCCTAAATTAACTTCTCCTAATAGAATTAACCATGTACAAGTACATATACATCCAAAAAAAAATTAACTAGATGAAATAGTGGTGTGAAATAAACTTCAATTACGATGAAATGGATGGCTTGGTACAAGCAAAAGTAGAAAGAGCTGATGAAAATAGTAGTGTGTAAAAAGATAAAACTTAAAAAACTAATAATGGCGTGTAACAGGATAAAACTTAAAATACTAGTATATGAAAATAGTTGCTTAGGACGTCAGTCATGTGATTGAACTTAAGTAGGTTACGAACTTACTAATTGAACGTTAGTCATGAAAACTAATTTTTTTTTTAAATATTAATAGGTCATGTCCTAGATGTGTCCAAACATGTTCGAGTCATATCCAAAATGAAAAGAATATTTTTTATTGGATATATTCGGACACGCAGGAGACATGTGTCGTATGCGCATTCCCATGTATCTGACACGGACACACGTCCGACACGCAGACACACCTAAAAAATGATGTGTCTATGCTTCATAGGTAAATAGTAGATGAATATATAATATGTGAGTAAGTGCATGATCACAAGTTTGAATCGCATTTATGCTAATTTTTTGGGATAGAATATTATTTTGAATCTCCATGGATGGCCTCCTTTTAATTGGATGTAGGAGGTGAATTAGTCGAAGTGCATGCAAATCGAACTGAACACCACCTAATCACAATATATATATATATATATATATATATAATTGTTTATAGGAAAATTTTGTCTATGTGTTAACAAACTTATGATTTCAGATATTTATCTAGAAAGAAAATCTCCTCCTCAAAAAATTCTTAATTTATTGGTGACTTACAAATTTAAAATGTCAAATAAGTACAATAACAAAAAATTTGGCAGAGTAGCAACTTGGCATAATGGAAAAAAAGTGCAAAATAAATGAAATTGACAATAAAGTAAACTTCAAGGTTGATAAATGATAGAAAATATAAAAGTGGAAAGTGCAATCTGACTATCTAGCAATGACTTGAATGGAAAGTTGGCCAACCAAAGCGATGGTACATCTACACCAATAGCAAAACCGCTCAAAGCCTCGAAAGCAGCTCGGACATTTGAGTTTTAGGAGGAAGAACCCTCACCTACTGGTCGATGGCCTCTAATCGAAGGACCCAACATCATCTTGGTATCTACAACTTCAAAATCCATCCTTGAATGCCTTTTCACCTTAGAATCTGACCTAGTTTTAGAAGATTATAGGTCATGCACTGCTTGAATAGACTCCAAACGAAGAGCAGTTTAGTCGGTCAGAGTTGAAGTAGCATTCTCTTTACTCTTCTACTTTTTCAAGCTCGTCTACACCTCTCGAGCATTAAGACAAGGAGTTATTAATTCTGTAATTACAAAAGAAGATCATTAATACTTAGAAAGAAATTAACCTTGAAATTTATACATTAAAAATACTTACGAAAAATTTTAGAAAGCTCAATCAGGTCATCTCTGAACTTTACTAAGGAACCAGTGTCCAGAACGGGAGATTTCTCCAGGACATCAACAAGAGCTCGGTAGGGTAACGATAAACTTCAGTACTCTACACCCAATATAGAGATCGGTTCGCTCTACCAATACAAAGGGTACCTTTCTACCCCATAAACATCAAGAAAAAATGCAAGGTCAGTCGGGGGAGAACTCACGCGAAAAAACTTAGATTTAAAATTTTTGTATGAAGTGTCAAAGGTGGAAAGAATCCTTTTTTGTGGATGCCCATTGAGTGATACCTATCTGCCCTTACCGACACCCTCACATTGAAAAAAAGAAAAGAATATTCTTATGCTCAGGTTTAGACCGAGGTACCACACCAAAACTTCAAAGGCCTGAACAAATGCGCAACAGTTCAGATAGAGCTAGGTCGAAGCGACATTTAGCTTTTGTAAAACCCCCCTTTGATAATCTGAAAAGGGGAGTCGTAACCTGAGCAGGATAAAGAAAGTGTTGTAGACATAAAGCCATCCTAGCTCGTCGCTTGGACCAAGGTTCATATAAATCTTATCTTCAGGGTGACACGGTTGGCAAATGAACCTGGTTTCATCCCTGTCAGATGCCATCACTATTTGTGGGCAGAGTGTAGCGATACTCTCGGTCGAAGTATAGGCTGAGTAGTATTTTTTGACATCGGGATGGACCCAACCATCTAAGTCCTCCGAATTAAGGGTAGGCGACCAGTTTCTAACACTTCGGTTGGACGTGCTCATGCTTAAATCCTCCATAGCCTTCTTATCATTCTTTAAGGGGGAATCACCAATGTCTTGCTGACAAGATTCTGGTGCCCGTGACTCACTCTCACTACTTCCCTTAACAGAACATCGCACTCTGTGCCACCCTCCATACCCAAAATTTCCCCAATCTAAACAAAAAGAAGTGCGAGAGTGGAGGGAGCAGGAATTACCTAGTAAGTAAGTCTCGCATAGGAAATCTTTGAATGAAACTGGAAGGAAAATGCAAAACTTGACATTTGACCAAGAAAGTGATGAATTCCTTTTTTAAAAGAGGAAGAAATGAGGAAAGAGGCTTGAATGTGTTTCCCACGATGAATTGAGTGAAGTAGGAGATGAAGTGAAGTTTTGAATAAAGAAAAACCGCTGGAAAATGATAGTGGAGGATGAAGGAAAATGAACAGTTCTTCTGTCTCGACCATTAGATGTATCTAACGATGGGAGTTTAAAAGCCAGGGATCAATGGTTATGATGCATCCAAGTAGCAGGTGTATTAATTGTGAAATGATTAACACGACACACACCTAGTGAATGAATGACACGTGGCTTACACAGCACAACCTTCGATGCGTTGATGTATGGGGCGTCTAAGTAATTACCTTGCAGAACCGTCAGCCTTCGCACAATGCATAGGATGTGGGCCATCCTGGCCCAGGTCTTCCCCGATGACTTTTAAGCTCAGCACATCTTTACAGATGACTAAGCTGGAGGGCTATGGACCGTACCAGTCTTGTTGTGGGCTAGGATGGCGCAGTTCTTCTCTGATGATTCTTAAGCTCAGCCCATCTTTATACATGATCAAGCTAGAGGGCATGTTTTGAGTACTGAATGAGGCCTAGGTCGGTAGAGGTCCAAATTGTAAAAATTGATCTTCGGAAGCAAATAAACATTTTTTACTTTATTCAACTTAGTTGTCATAAGATTAAGTATAATACTTACATGTTTCGTGCATCTTTCTTTTTCTAGAACAATTCAACCAACAATTTTCACCTTCCTTATGGGATGATGGGCCCAACTTTTTTCTGTCTAGCTGTTATAGTTGGACTTAAACCCACTGGTTAAATTATCACCCTTAACCTTTTCATTGATAAGGCATTTCCAGTTAATTTTGACTCTAAATTTCACTAGCTTCATAGCTAACAATCTTAACACAGATTTTGAATCCATTTCTGACAAAGAACATGTGGTCTTTTTTACTTTTTAGTTGAGTGCCTTTGTCTTTTGCTCTAAATCACTTGAAGTCACAAAATCTTATCTGCCATTTGCTATATTGCTTCACAAGGGTTGAAAACCTTTGCCTTAGCAAATTAATCTTGGCTCAACTTTATAAGTCGATAAGGGAGGCATTCAATCAATTTCACCTCAAAGCACATACTAGCAAGGAAACTCTCTTGGATTCTTGGTCCAAAAGAAAGGATTAGATGTTATTAGAACAAGGCTAAGGCTATTGTTGAAGCATCACCTCCTTCGAATAAGAAGCAACTCCAATCTTAGCTTGGAAAGATAAACTTCCTAAGAAGATTCATCTCGAATCTATTTGAAAAGACCAAGGTCTTCTCCCCACTTTTGAAGCATACGGCTGAACAAGAGTTTCAATGGAAGATAGAGCACCAAGAGGCCTTTGACTAAATTAAGCATTGTTTGGCTAATCCTCCAGTGATGATGCCTCAAACACCAGGACGTTCGTTGAAGTTATATATCTCTACATCAGATGAAATAATTGGGAGCATGTTGGCCCAAGAAGATGAAAATGTAATTGAAAAAGTCATTTACTATCTTAGTAGGGTTTTGATAGATATTGAGACTATATATAGTGCAATAGAAAAGTTATGTTTAGCTTTGTATTTCTCATATACTAAGTTAAAGTATTATATGAAGTCATACGATGTACTTGTGATTTCAAAGATAGATATAATAAAGTGTATGTTATCCAAACCTATCTTGCATGATAGAGTAGAAAAACGGGCTCTTGCTTTAACTGAGTTTTCTTTGAAATATGCGCCATTAAAGGCTATAACAGGCCAAGTTCTGGAAGATATTTTAACTCATCATCCTTGTGTTGACATAGAAGAAAGTGATATTAACTACATGGGATTGAAACCATAGAAGTTGTATTCCGATTGATCGAAACACAATGGAGGTGTTGGTCTAGGGGTTTTAATTATTTCACCTATTGAAATCCTAACTAAGTTTCTATTCGATTTAAAATATGAATGTTTGAATAATGAAGCAGAATATGAAGCTTTGATAGTTGACTTGCAAACATTAATCTCACACAAAGCCATAAATATCATAATATTGGGTGATTCCCAGTTAGTCATTAAACAATTGACTCGATAATATAAATTTATTGACCAAAATATATTTAGTTATTTTACTTTTACAACAAAATTATTATGTGAATTTGATGAGGTTATAATGCAACATATTCTAAGAGAAGAAAATTATGAAGCTAATAAACTTGCTCAAATAGCTTCAGGTTATAAGATTTCGAGCGAAACACTATCAAAGTTAATCGAAATAAAAAAAAATTGTATCCTTTCATAAATATAGAAATATGTTCAATCAAAGATATGATGGCTCTGATTGGAGAAATTTAATTTTTGATTATTTAAAGAATCTAAGTTCATCAGTCAAAAGTAAAATAAAATACAGAGCCCTACACTATGTTATAATGAGTTATTCACTTTACAAAAAGTTAGTAAATAGAAATTTATTGACATATTTAAGTGAAAAGGAAGCATACACAGTCTTAGCAGAAGTACATGAAGGCATTTGTGGTGCTCATCAGGATAGTGAAAAAAATGAAGTGGGTTCTCCTCAGGCAGAGGGTATATTGGCCTACAATGGCTAAGGATTGTAATTCCTATACAAGTCTTATGAGAAATGTCAAAGGTATGGGAACATTCAACATGTTCCAGCCAGTGAGTTATATTCACTTATTAAGCCTTTACCATTTCGAGGATGGGCACTCGATCTGATAGGACAGGTTCATCCCCCATTTTCTAAAGGTCACAAATATATATTAGTTGCCAATGATTATTTTACAAAATGGGTTGAAGCAATCCTATTGAAAGATGTTACTTAACAGGATATAATAAATTTTATCAAAGAAAACATTTTATACATGTTTGGTATTCCTCAAACTTTGACAACTGATCAAGGGATCGTTTCTATTGGTCGATATATAACTGAGTTTATTAAATCGAGGGATATTAAATTAATTACCTTGATGCCATATTATGCTCAAGCTAATGGGCAGGTTGAGGTAGCCAATAAAATCCTAAATGGATTAATAAAAAGAATGTTGGTCGAAAGCCAAGAAGTTGACATGAGATATTAAGCCAAGTTCTGTGAGCTTATCAAAATTCTCCTAAAGAGGCAAAGTACTACACCTTACCATTTGGTATATGGTCATGAAGCAATGTTGCCAATTGAAATTAACCTTCAATCAATTAGATTGCAACGTCAAGACGAAATCCCAATATAAGATTATTGGGATTCGACATTTGATGAATTAAATCACTTAGATAAAGAAAGGTTAATTGCTCTTAAAATTTTGATTCAACAAAAAGAAAGAATTGCAAAATTCTATGATCTTTGAGTCAAGAGAAAGAAGTTTATGTTAGGTGACTTAGTATGGAAGGTTATCTTACCTATGGAAAAAAGATCAAAGTTATATGGTAAACGGTCTCCAAAGTGGGAAGGACCATATCAAATTGAAAAAGTATTTTCTGAAAATGCTTATTCGATTCTAAATATTAGTTCTAATGAAAGAACTGCTTCAATAAATAGCAAATATTTAGAACAGTATAGGCCAAAAATTCATGAAGTAAAAACTTCACATTGAATAAAATGTTAAAAGTACAACTTCAAAAGGAAAATATATATTTGAAAAAAAAATTAAAAATGTTGGAAGTAAGATTGAAGAGATCCCCAGGTCTCTGCTGCCTTTTTCTTCTTTGTTAAAGCTTTCTCGAAAAAAGGAGTGGGTGTCTCAATTGTTGTCATTACATCCTTACTTTTGGTATCCATTTCTGATAATCCTTTTCAATTCTTGTTCTTGGGTTATGAAGTCACCAACAGCAGCTTAAAGTTCTTAATGTTGTCGTTTGAGTTCTTTTAATTGGTATTCGAGCTCAACGATCTTCTCTTCATTTTGATTTATACACTGCTGAGTAATCAAAATAGCGGTGGTTAGCTTCGAGTAGTGCTTTTTGAACTTAGATACATCGTGCATCAATTTGGCTCTATTCTCTAAGAGTTATTGATGATCAATAATGGCTCTCTCAAAATCAAGAAGTTTGGTCATCAAGTCTTCTGTTAAGTTTTTGAGCTCCTAAAAAACTTGCTCGGTATTTGAATCCAGAAGTTACTTTTTTCAATCAAGTTGCTCGAGGAGACTAACCATCTTTTGTTTGCTATCTTCTATAACCATTAGCTAATACAACCCAAGGTTCAGCAAGGCAATGAGCTCTTTCAAAAGCTGGGAAGGAGAAATGCTCTGGACTTTAACTTCAGAGTGGGCACTTGAATAAAGAGACTTTGAAGACAATGAAGTTTTCCCAAATAGAATATCTTCAATTCATTTTAGAGGATCGTCTTCATCATCTTCTTCGTCCATGCTGATGGCATCTGCCTCCTCATCAATGTTGACTCCAAGTGTTTCAATAGGTTGATAGACCTGAAAAGGAAGGAATTGAATCCCTTGGAGGAGAAGGATGAGGAGTTGGAGTCCTGAGCCTCCTCAAAGTCACGGGAGAAGTCTCACTAGGAGACTGGTGGGCAGATTCATGTTTGAAATCCAAAGATTAGAAAAAAAGAGAGAAGATTTTGAATACTAAAAGATAAAGAGAAAATCCTTGCCATACTATGATCAGCCCTATGACTGACTGAAGAGGATATGGTAGCTCTCGAAGAAGGTTGCTCGTCCACCTCTTGCTGGGAAGAGTTAGAGCTATCAACATTCAAGATTTCCTTTTATCTGGAAGCAATGTGCTTCACATGGCCAGACCTCATAGGACATTCCTTTATGACTTTTTCCTAAAGATTAAAAGTTAATTGAAGTCAAATATAAAATTGACAAAGATGAGATTGAAGAATAAGTTATTTTTGCCTTAGACTTTGGGGTAATTGCCTCATCAGGCTCTTCAAAAGTCCTTTTTTAGTTGATTTAGCCTTGGAAGAAGTAGGTACAACGAATTTCTTCTTCGAGCAGGAAGTGGAGAGGATCTTCCCAGAGGCCTTGGATTTGGTTTTGGAAATTTTATTGGGCCTCTGAGGTTCATCTTCCCAATCTTCCTCTACCCTTAATTCTTCCATTATCCGCATTCTTTTCGAGACTGTATAAAGAAATTAAAAATGACTACTAGTCAAATCGAAAGACAAAAAGGGTAAGAAAGAATTAATAAACTTTATCATAAGGTGGATATTTTATTACTTGAGTATATCCATAGATTGGAACTTGATAATTATTCATATAGCAGTTGGCAAAAGACGCCTCATGCTTGTTCGATTCCTTGACCACACCCAATGCTTCACTTTTGGGGTCTGGATACCAATTTACCAAGCAAAAAGGAGTACAGGAAGTGGAGGGAGTTTGAGTGGAGTTTTATAATCCTTGAATGAAGCAAAAGGATTCGAAATCATAACACTTATGAATCGAGCATAATATTTTTGGTAATGTTCTGGTCGCTTTTGCTTTAGGATTTGCTTAACCTCTCGAACCACCAATCTTAAGTTTTGAGGGTCATATTTAACTTAAAAGAATTTCTCAAATTTAGAAATTTCTTTGATATGCGTATCTTTTGACTTCTTCTGAGTGTCTCCAGTCTGCATAAATGATCCTGGGTTAGTCATTCTGCTAAAGTAATCTTCAATCGAAAGCTTCTGTGGTAAATAATACTGGTCTCACTAGTTGGAAAAACCTAAGGTTGTAAAGAAAGAAGGTTTGCACTCGAAAGGATTGAATCATTCACTTCTTTCACCATTTTTCTTAAGAAAATGTTTATAGTGCTTAAAATCCCTGACTCTAGACTCACATGTCTGACATTCTTCTTGAAGAGAAATGGGAGAAGGAGAAGGAATGCACTAAGAGAAACCAAATTGTCTAGAGACGCATGAGGGAAGGTATAGAATGAGACTAAAGTCTTTCGACTTTGGAAAACTGGGTAACAGAATTTGAGTGGTGAACATATGACTCCACAAGTTAAGGCTTTTAGACTAGGCCCCTGGGGCATTACAAAAGAAAGGATTTTAAAACCAATCAGGGCCATAGTCTTTAGAAGTAAAAGGAGAAAAGTTGAAGTTGTTAAAATGAAGTTTCATGTTCATGAATAAAGAAAAGAAGAATTTGAAATCCTCAACCTCTTTTCTAGACTTAGAACAAAAATGGAGGTGAGATAAATGGTGTCCTTTGTAAGGTTTAGAGACATGAAGGGGAAAGGAACTCTGAAGATGTGGTTTAAAGATGGCATTAAGCCAGAGTTAAAGTAACGAGAATGGGCTACCAAGGTTAGTTAAAGGTTTATCTTCTGATTGAAGAAGATTGATAGGCTTAGCCATCGAAGAGTAAAATTGAGCAAGGATTAATTTGCTCAAACACAAAGGAGAACCCTCATGGAGAAGGATGACCAAATGCTGTAGAGATTTTGGAACTTGAAATGACTTGGTATAGAAAACAAAAGCACTAAGCCATAGGGTGAGGAATGCAACATGCACCTAGTCAGAAACGATATCAGTATTTAGGTGGTTGTTTTTTATAAAGGCAATATAAATAAGTTTTGATCAATTAGGTTCTATGATCTATTTGGATTCTAAAGTACTTGTGATTACTTAACCCATTGGTTTTAAGCCCGTGATGGCAGCTAAGTCGAAGAGTGTAGGGGTTAATATGCCATAAGGGACATGCAAAGAGTTAGTGGTTTTATTCTAAAAGAAAAAAGACCTAGATAACATGGGAGCATTATACTCAATGCGTTCCCTACTAAGTGGAATAAAATAAAAAATGCCAGTTGCCTTCATTGACCCTGCTTAGCTTTTTCGATTCTATTCAATCACTGCAGATAAGAAGACTTAGTTTGTGGTTCTAAAGGGGAGAGCTTCTGAAAATTTTGGGAAAATAGTCAAGGAAATCCATTTTTAAAGAATTACCAAAGGTAGAAATAGCTTCACCTTCTAGACTTGGAAAAAGTAAGAGATGGATTCATAGTCATTTAAAGAAAGGGTTGGTCCTAGGAATGCATATTTCTCTTGGGCAATGGAAAAGGGGATCTTTACTTGAGATTTCCATAAATCTAAATTATTAGTGGAAGGATCCAGGACGAATAGCACCCTTCTTTTTTCTAGAGGAGTGGCTACGGTAGCAGCATTTGGCAGAACCACCATTTCCTCAATCTTAGAAAAAGAGTGAGACCATTGAGTAGAAGCAGCTTTGGAAGAAGAAGATGCCATGGATCCTTACGAGTTCAAGAAAGAGAAAGGAATGATGCAAAGAACTGATTTTGACTAAGGGTTATGCCTTTGCACTTGGAAAAGAAGGCAAAGGACTGGGAAATTTTTGGAAAAGCTTCAGAGAGTAAGAATGACACATAAGAAGCTCGGAGATAGAGAAAGCTCAGAGAGAGAGAGAAGGCATAGAGAGATAGAGAGCTTAATGAGGGAAGATAGAGAAGTGAGGCAGTAAAAGTACTTTTTAAGCTTTAATAAGCGTTTTAAAAAAAGGGGGGGAAGGTGCGCACTATCCTCATTAAAACTGACATTATGATGGGATGGTTGAAGCCATTTTATCCATAAAAGGCCATCATTAGATTGAGGTTTCCTAAAGCATATGATAGTTGGTTACTGGGAGAGTAGCCACGTTGTGGCTATAAAATAATTTAAAATTTAAATTTAAATTTAAATATTTTCCCCTGACTTTTCCTTGACTACTCATATCAGTTTGAACTGGTAAAGAATAACTAAAAGTTGTTAAGTCAAGGTTTAATTGAAAAGCAGTGCTTGAAACAATAATATTTTATCTCTCATATTTCAAGAATAAATATTGGGGGCATCTATTGGTATAAAAATAACACTTTTTGATTCAAACAATTTTGAGGTGTAATCAAAGACTTACTTCGAGAACTTACATGTTATGATTCTATTAGAATCAAACTTATAATAAGGTTATCGAAATAATAATTTTGATTTAGAAGTTACCAAAATGGTAGTTTTGATTTGGGCTCGAAAAATGAGACTCAAAGTAACTACACTTGGGATTTTCTGAAGATGGAAGTAAAGATCATGACCAGAAGACAGTAGTTATTCAAAGGATCAAGTTTACATTCAAATAAAATAGAATTTGAATTTAAAACAGAAGTTAGCAGTAGTTATGAATGTAAGATGCTAATAAAGATCAAGTAGTTATTGGAACATGAGGATTACTGAGAAAGATTGAGCAGTTACTTCACAGGGATTGCTAGCAATGATTAGACAGTTATTTTTATTTTAGACACTTGTCAGAATCTTGTAAAGGGTGGTAGTTACCTAGGATTTCTATAAATACCAAAAAGATAGAAACATTTAAGGGTTAGAAATTCTATACACACAAACACTTGTAAGCACGCTCTCCAGTCACTCTGACATTCACGAGCAAACACGCAAGTATAATCAAGTATGTTTCCATTCGGTTCCTTTTCTGTACAATTTACAATTTCAATGCAAATTTAATTCAATTCCATTTACACTTCCAGTCATTTATTTTCTTACAAATTCTTTTCTACTTCTGATTAATTGATTCTTTCAAGATTATTTGATTTCTTTTAATTGCTTTTCTTTACTTGTTTTCTTTACTTTTCTATAAGTTTACATTTCTATTCATTTTACTTAGTTGCATATTTACTTTTCCTAATTTTACATTGCTTTTTTTAAATTACTATCGTTTATTGTTCTACAGTTTATATTTATTGTCAAGTTTAATTTACTACAATTTAATTCCTTGTTCTTTACATTTCATGCCAGCTAATTGTTTTCTTTAAATTGTTTTCTGATGAGTGTTAAATACACTTATCTTTTGGATTTATTTATTAGGATTTTTAATTTATTTTTATTTAGTTTTTATTTATTTTTAAATAATTATCTCTTTACCTAGTCATATTTGAATTTTTAGGATAAATCATCGATTTTGTACAAAAATAAGAAATTCCTAAAGATAAATATATGCAGGATTCTTATCTTATTCTTAGATGCTAATTAGAGTTCTAATTAGATAGACAATCTTAGATTGGATATTGGATAAGGATTCTCAAAGAGATTTGATTTGGAGAAAAATTCAGATTCATGCACTATCCTGACTATTCCTCATTAATTAAGTCATATCTTGAGTTATAGAGATCAGATCGATACGCCGTTTATGGCATTGAAAAGCTAATAGAAAATCTTACAAATTATCTATTGAGATTGAGGGCAGATTTGACCATCTGAAAGGTGAGAAAATTCGTGCAAGTCAGATACGAAAAGCTATCAACTTTTCTATAAAAGGGAGAAAACAAGTTTAGCAAAGGAGTGTTCTTTGGTTCAGATAATCCAGCAGAAATTTAGAGAGAGAGACTTTTGTGATAGCAAACTTTGAGAGGTAGATCAGAAGAGAGAATTGCCACAAATTCTTGGAGGATAGCCTCGAAGAGAAGACAAATTTCTTGAAGGCTTGAAGATCTTAATCACAGTAAAAGAGGTTTTGATTTTTCTTCCCTTTAGTTTTCCCTTTTCTTTGGGTATTTCCTTTCATGGAATTGTATCTTGATATAGATTTGTTTATATTGAACATGAGTAGAAAAACCCATAGCTAGGGCTATGAGAGATCTTGTTTTCCTAATTATTTGGGTTTGATTTCTAATTTGGTTAAGGTAATTTCTTTTAGGGTCTATCATATTACTTGCGTTATTGTTATAACTTGATCACTTTTGACATGTGTTAATTCATTGTTTGATCGGTGACCATCCGCATTTATGGTAAGCCTAGGATTAGATTGGTAAATGACCAAACATTAATTTTTCTTACTAATGAAATTGACAGATATGTTAGTTCATCTTTTGAATTGAGACTTAATGCATTCCTAATTAATTCAACTAAGATACCAAATAGGTGATTTAATTTAGGAATAAAATATTGTTTCATCTATGACCATTAGGATTCAATAGCAAGTAAGAGAATATTGGCAAAAGAATTACCTTACATCATAAATGAAAGAAAATTTGAATAATTGGATTCAAGTGAACCTTGTGCCCTATTTTCTCTCTCATTGATTATCTATTCTTTGTTTGATTATTCATTGTTTTTCTTTATTAGTTTTCTGATTTTATCTTGAATTTCTTCATACATTATCGATTGTCTAGATAACAAAAAGTTTTACGAATCTAGTAATTATCACTTATTCCTCGTGGGATCGATAATTAGGATTTAAGTCTTATATTATTTGGTGATAGAATACACTTGCTCTTAGTGTATTTTACGCGTATCAAGTTTTTTGCGCTGTTACTGGGGAATAAGTTTGGTAATATTAGATGCAAAAAACTCTAGTTAATTTAGACGAGTTTTTATTTTATTTCTTATTTTATTTTTTATTTTGTTTATTTTGTTTATTTTTATTTATTTATTTTAAATCGTTTGTCTTTTAATTCATTTGTCTTTTTTATTTATTTTTATTTTATTTTTTATTTTATTTTTTATTTCTTATTTTATTTCTTTTGTTTTTGTTTATTTTTGTTTGTTTATTTTTAATTAATTAGTCACTTCATCTCTTTGCTCATATTTCTTGTTTATGCTTACTCGTTCGTAATTTCCAGATCTGACATTTGATTCAGAAATTGAGAAAACAACTCGTAGCTTAATGAAGTAATCTCATATTAAAAGTTGTGATTGAAGAAGTTACAAGAAGGATGAAGAGAGAGATAATAATTGAGGGGAATCCTGAAGAACGAGCTACCCCAGCAGAGCGGACCATGCTTGAGTATTCCGTGCCCACTGCTAAAGGGTATAGAGGGAGTATTATAAGACTAGCTGTGGTGGCTAACAATTTTGAGATCAAACCAGCATTGATCTCCATGATTCAAAATTCTGTTCAGTTTGGTGGATTGCCTTCGGATGATCCAAATCAGCATTTGGTCAGGTTCTTACAGTTGTGTTATACTATAAAGTGCAATTGGGTGACAGATGATGCAATCCGATTATGACTCTTTCCTTTTTATCTTAGGGATAGAGTGAGTCAATGGTTAACATGATTACTGATGCACACTTTTTAGTTGTCGCATTTGCAAACCCAAGTGCAGGTTGTCTCAAGTAATAAATTTCTCGGTGAGTCCGAGGTCGATCCACTGGGAATTGATGAAGATTATTTAAGGTAAGGTTAATATTTTGTTACTACAGTAAAAATTATTTACTTGGGTAAAAATGATCCACTCTTGGTAAATAAAGTAAAAGTAAGATTAATTCCTTTTATAACTCAATTAGAATCCTCGCAACATGGAGGTTCCAATCGGAAAATATAACGTTAAAAGTCCATTAAAATAATACACGTAATTATATTATGTTTCCTAAAAATATTACCACCACTTATAAATGGGTTAAAGCATTCATTGTGCCAATATTTTGTCTACAACAAATCAAGAACTCCTCTTTACAAAGATGATTTCTAAATTATAAGAAACAAATTATAATACGTATAATGGTTACTAGAAAATATAAATCATTTAAGCACAAGAGAAGAATAAATCTAACCTTACTTTATTACCAAGAGCTTCACCCTTTCACCTAAGTAAAATGAAACTTAGTTACTCATAGATAAGAAAAAAGAAAGAAAGAAAAAGAAGAAGAAGAAGAACATGACTTTCATTTAGAACAAAGGAAAATTACTACAAGAAAACCTAGTAACAAAATGGTATCATTTTGGTAACTAACACCTAATACCTTCAATGATCTACCAAGGCCCCCTTTTATAGAGGATTAGAGATACAAAATGTCAAGGGGGCTGAGTCATTAGTGGTTGAATGATTGGAAAATGAGTGGAAAATACCAAATGACATTAAATGAGTGGGAAATTATGGAGATTCCTTGTCTCCAAAATCATGCAGCTCTGAAGTCATTGCATTCGTCATTTTTGAACCACGTGGTCTTCATGAAAGTTGTAGTCCTAGATCTTAGCTTTCAAATGGCTTTAGTTTGGGTCCAATATCATTTCTACAACTCCAGATACATTCAAATTACTACATACTGTCCAGGCCCAGTCACAGCTCCTCTGTTCTGACTTACAAACCCAATATCACCTTCAAGGAATCCGATTCTGGAAAAGTGTTCAACATGAAAGTTGTAGATATGGGTCTTAACTATTCAGCATCCAAATTTCAGTCCATTTTACAACATCTAGCCCAAAATCTGTGATGAACAGTATACGTAGGTCAAGCTGTCAGGAACAGTACTCTAGTTCTTGCTTCAACCCCAATTTGAGTTATTTACTCGTGTGATTGGGCCTTTGAGGTCTTCATGAAAGTTATAGAACTCTCTCTTATCTTTCAAATGCCACTAGAATCAACTCCAAAGACCACCTACAGCCCAAGATATGACCCAAATACAGAAATAGTGTAAGACGTAAATTATGCTGAAAAATTCAATTAAGTTTAATTTGAGTCCAAATTTACAAAACATAATAAAACTCAATCAATTAAGTACATAAAGAGTGTAAATGACTAAAAATGAAGGCTTATTAATGTATCAAATATGTGATCATCAAATTCCCCCACACTTAACTTTTGCACTCCTGGGCAAAACACAAAAGACAAAGACCAAAGAAAAACGACACAGACTCAAAAACTAAAACTCTAAATGATTCAATGACTCAAGAAGAGCAACTAGACATTCAAGGATCAAAACATTCATGAGGTAACATGTCTTCGCATCTCAAACTAACAAGCAAGGAAACTTCAAGTTAAAAAGAATGAATCAAGAATGATAGATCCTCACGAATTCACTCTCAATCTCTCAAGTGTTTAAAAAGGTTAGTATTTCACTCTATTCAACTCATGAATAATTGCACTACCATAAGCTTGCTTATCTTCTACTTCTTCGCTACTCAAAAACAACATATATACACAAATCATGAGGACTTTAATCAAGGTTATAATGAAGCCAAGGTAAAGGTGGAAGTAATATAGATATGATAAGTTAAAGACCAAAGAGAATAGATGAGCATTATGTTACAGTTAGAGTGGAGAAGATGTTTGAGAACATTCAGTCTAACTTTCTCAAGATTTTCTTAATTCTTTCTCTATTTGTTTGTTTGTTTTTTTTTCTCATAAAGGGCATTGACCAATATTTGACTAATGTTTTGTTAAAGATCAATTGGTAAGTTGAATTCATTGTTAGGCTTGAACATTCTCCTTCTATTCCTGTTATTTCCAAGAATTCGCTGGCCAGCTCTTTTTTTTTTTATAGAAACAATCTGCACACGCACCCCCACACTTGTTCAAAAACTCATCAAATAACAAAGTCAATGCTCTCTTATTCCCTAAGGTTGGGTTAAAACATGGTTTTTCATTTAAGGCACGTAATGAGTTAGAAACAAAGAATGGTCAAATAAGCTCAAAGGGGTTAAGCAAAGGAAAATATGTAAGGTTAGCTATTTGGTCAAAGTAGTTAATTCAAGAAAATTTGCCTCAATCATGTTTATGTATGCATGTGAAAATGTAACCTCAAAAAGAATCAAAGCAAGTTCTAGAGTAACAATTTCATGAGAAAAAATCACACAAGAAAGAAGAGAATGGTACAGATGCTCAATCCATTCATTGATAGGTTCAAAATCTCACAAGGCATATATCCATCATTCTCAGTCCACAAAAATTTCAACATCCATAACCAAGCATGTGATATTTAAGAAAGAAGACAATTTACTCAATCATGTAAATTTCCCTGTATCTGAATTACTACTTCCACACAACAAAGTTATTTACCCCAATCTAGATGCGTCTCAAGAGTAAAATTACCGCCACAGCAAAATTTACTCCTTACTCTGCCATCCTTCACTGGTTTAGTAAGTTACTGACAAACACATAAACACAACAGACATATTAATATACACACTTTCTAAAAAAAAAATTATTTTTTTAAATTTTTTTTTTAACTTTTACACACAATTATCCTTCCCCCCAACCAGATCACAACATTGTCCTCAATGTTAACAATTAAATCCAAATGAAGAAATAATTATCAATATACATCAAAGAAATTATTGGGACAAAATTAAACAAAGTAATGAGGAGAAGTCACATACACGAAATGCTTAAACGAGAAGAGAATAACTACATCTTGACAAAGGTTAGCAATGACAAAAAAAAAATGAAATAAATAAGCATGGAAACAAAAAATAATAATTTTTTTTGGGTTTTTTTTTTGTTTTATATATTTTTTTTTGACCGACACTATTTACATCCTGATACAAAGGCTCCGAAATCTGGAAGGCACTTAAGCCGACTCAATAAAAATACGAAATACTAAAAACTTACCTCAGCTTTGGTAGACAGGATCGTCTACCAAAGTTTCTGCTACATCTGGATCATTCAACTCAAGTTATAGCTTCCACCGCTGACCATTTACCTTCTTCCAAATTAATTTTATAAGAACAGACCAAGGGACGAACACCTTTTTTATCAGTAATGCTCCAACCTTTCATAATAAACTCCTTAAACTTTGGTTGCCATGCCTGAGTGTCATGATCTTGAGTTTTATCAAAAATAGTAGAAATATCAACTACATCAGAGGGATTACTGATAGAATTAAACTCAGAATTGACAAGAAAATTCTCAAGGGGATCAAATTCATGGGTTGTAGAAACTCCCCTATCCATGATTGAGTCAATCATGTATGTCTGGTGGCCTTCGTCATCATTTTCTGGCTTAACAAGACTTTTTGTCACCTTAGGTTCCTTGGGTAGCTCAGCATCACTACTATCTTGATTCTTTTCCACATCCTCTAGATCATTCACACTCAAGGAGTTCATCACTTTAGACATTTGGCTCTTTATCTCCTTACTTTCTTCAATAACTTTTTCATTCTTAAGGGTTATCATTGACTTGACTTGATTTATTTGTTGGTTTTCTGGATTACCATCTTTTAGACTGTATTGACCCTTGGGATTTAGTTGAGGTTGAGAGGGAAACTTTCCTTTCTCATGAATGGCAAGTGCAGAAGAAAGTTTAGCAAGAGTGTCTTTTATGTCAATCATGGTTTGATTGTTGTGGTTATTGATGGCCTCTTGTTTTTCCATGAATGCATGCAATGTTCCTTCAAGGTTTTTCCTATATGGTGGGACATAGGGTACATATCCTTGAGGATTTTGAGAATCTTGTTGTGCCTGAGGAGGTGGTGGTTGCATGAGTTGTGGCTGATTGCTATTCCTCCAACTGAAGTTCGAGTGATTTCTCCATCCCGGATTGTATGTATCTGAAAAAGAAGAAGTGAATGGCTTTTTAAAAGTGTTCATTGCATTTACTTGCTCATGCACAACTTCTTTAAACATAGGAAGTTTTGGACATTCATTTGTTGAGTGTCCCAATTCATCATAAATGCTACAAATTTCTTCATTTTGCACAGATTTGAATTCTTTTACTTTCCGAGATTCCATAGCTTCAATCTTTCTAGCCAAATTGGCAAACTTAGCATTTAGATCTTCTTCTTGACTAAGATGATATTTTCCTTTACTAGCATTTGCAAGATTAGATCTAATTGAATTTTCAGAAGGATTAGTATCATGCCAAGATTGAGAATTTTCAGCCAAATTGTCTAAATAATCTAAAGCTTCTTCAGGTTCTTTATCAAGAAACTCACCATTACACATTGTTTCCACAAATTGTTTAGTTTCGGGTGTCAACCCTTCATAAAAGAAGCTTATAGTGTGTCATTTTTCAAAACCATGATGTGGGCAAGAATTCAAAAAATCTTTAAAACATTCCCAACTTTGAAAATATGCTTCATTTGAATTTTGGAAAAAAATTTGGATTTGTCTTTTCAAAGCATTAGTTTTATGTGTTGGAAAAAATTTCTTCAAAAACTTACATTGCATTTCTTGCCATGTGCTAATTGATCTTGGTTTCAAAGTGTTAAACCAAGTTTTTGCTTTATCTTTCAAAGAAAAAGGAAACAATTTAAGCTTAACAACCTTTTCAGTGCAAGTTTGATCATGAAAAGCGGTACATACTTCCTCAAATTCTTTTAGATGTAAATATGGGCTTTCAGATTCTAAACCATAGAAATTAGGAAGTAAAGAAATCATACCTAGCTTGAATCTAAAATTGTTGGCATTGAGTGGAAAGATAAAACATTATGGACTAGAATTTCGAGATGGTTGCAAATACTCACGCATGGTTCGCAACAGTTGATTTTCATATTCATCATGCACACTTTCATTTTCAGCCATTGTATTTGATGTGTGTGATTGTGATTCAGACAAATCAATATGTACAGTACTAGGATTAATTTTAACCAAACGACCATAATTTAAATCACGATACCAATTAAACATAAACAAGTAACTTAAAATAGAAAAAAAAATACACAAGCTAGCAGTATAAATCGTCCATTAAATATTAACAAAGGTGTGGTATAAATCAACCACTAAATAAGAAAATAACAAAGGTGGGGTAATAAACCAACCACCAAATAAAAAAAATAACAAAGGTGGGGTAATAAACCAACCACCAAATAAAAAAAAAAAAAAATGGTATGGTAGAAACCAACCACCAAATAAAAAATAACAAAGGTGAGGTAATAAACCAATCACCAAATAAAATAAATAAAAAAATAAATAAAAAGTTAGTATATAGATAAATTAAAATGTTAGAAGCGGATAAAGTAAAAAGTTAGATAATTAGTAAGTTAGTAAAAAAAAAAAAAGACGCAGAAAATAAATACGAGAAAATAAATACGAGAAAATAAAGTACAAAAAAAATAAAAGGGAGAGTTACCCCCACTAAGTTAAAATGTACAAGAAAATAAAATGGAGAATTACCCCAATCGTATTTAAATTAAAATGCGAGAAAATAAAGTGCGAGAAAGTAAATTACAAAAAAAAAAATAAGTAAAAGGGAGAGATTCCCCCACTAAGTTAGTGCGTAAAATAAAAGGGAGAGGTTCCCCCACTAAGTTAGTATGCACAGAAATTAAAAAGGGAGAAGTTCCCCCATTAGTTAGTATGTTAGTATATATACAAATTTTTATACCAAAAATTCAGTCTTCAAATCAAGTCCCCGACAACAACAAAAAACTTGATGCACACTTTTTAGTTGTCGCATTTGCAAACCCAAGTGCGAGTTGTCTCAAGTAATAAATTTCTCGGTGAGTCTCGAGGTCGATCCACAGGGAATTGATGAAGATTATTTAAGGTAAGGTTAATATTTTGTTACTACAGTAAAAATTATTTACTTGGGTAAAAATGATCCACTCTTGGTAAATAAAGTAAAAGTAAGATTAATTCCTTTTATAACTCAATTAGAATCCTCGCAACATGGAGGTTCCAATCGGAAAATATAACGTTAAAAGTCCATTAAAATAATACACGTAATTATATTATGTTTCCTAAAAATATTACCACCACTTATAAATGGGTTAAAGCATTCATTGTGTCAATATTTTGTCTACAACAAATCAAGAACTCCTCTTTACAAAGATGATTTCTAAATTATAAGAAACAAATTATAATACGTATAATGGTTACTAGAAAATATAAATCATTTAAGCACAAGAGAAGAATAAATCTAACCTTACTTTATTACCAAGAGCTTCACCCTTTCACCCAAGTAAAATGAAACTTAGTTATTCATAGATAAGAAGAAAGAAAGAAAGAAGAAGAAGAAGAACATGACTTTCATTTAGAACAAAAGAAAATTACTACAAGAAAACCTAGTAACAAAATGGTATCATTTTGGTAACTAACACATAATACCTTAAATGATCTGCCAAGGCCCCCTTTTATAGAGGATTAGAGATACAAAATGTCAAGGGGGCTGAGTCATTAGTGGTTGAATGATTGGAAAATGAGTGGAAAATGCCAAATGACATTAAATGAGTGGGAAATTATGGAGATTCCTTGTCTCCAAAATCATGCAGCTCTGAAGTCATTGTATTCGTCATTTTTGAACCAAGTGGTCTTCATGAAAGTTGTAGGCCTGGATCTTAGCTTTTAAATGGCTTTAGTTTGGGTCCAATATCATTTCTACAACTCCAGATACGTTCAAATTACTACATACTGTCCAGGCCCAGTCACAGCTCCTCTGTTCTGACTTCCAAACCCAATATCACCTTCAAGGAATCTGATTCTGGAAAAGTGTTCAACATAAAAGTTGTAGATATGGGTCTTAACTATTCCGTATCCAAATTTCAGTTCATTTTACAACATATAGCCCAAAATCTGTGATGAACAGTATACGTAGGTCAAGCTGTCAGGAACAGTACTCTAGTTCTTGCTTCAACCCCAATTTGAGTTATTTACTCGTGTGATTGGGCCTTTGAGGTCTTCATGAAAGTTATAGAACTCTCTCTTATCTTTCAAATGCCACTAGAATTAGCTCCAAAGACTACCTACAGCCCAAGATATGACCCAAATACAGAAATAGTGTAAGACGTAAATTATGCTGAAAAATTCAATTAAGTCTAATTTGAGTCCAAATTTACAAAACATAATAAAACTCAATCAATTAAGTACATAAAGAGTGTAAATGACTAAAAATGAAGACTTATTAATGTATCAAATATGTGATCATCAATTACCAAGGGGTTTCATCACTACATGAGATGAATTGACACAACAGTTTCTGGTTAAGTATTTTACTCCCTCTAAATTGGCTAAGTTAAGGAATGACATATCTTCTTTTGTGCAGTTTGACATGGACACTCTCTGTGAAACTTAGGAATATTTTCAAGAGTTGTTGAAGAGATGTCAACATCATGGATTTTTCGTATGGTAGTAGGTACAAACTTTTTATAATGGTTTGTCGCCTGCCAACCGTTCATTCACTGATGCTGTTGCAGGAGGTACAATTTAGAGGAAAACACCTACTAAGAGCCAAGCACTGATTGAAGAAATGACGTTGAATAGTTTCCAATGGCAAAATGAGTGTCAGGTTCCTAAGAAACAAGCAGGTGTACACGCTATTGATTCTTCTATAGTCATTCTGAGTCAATTGGAAGCATTGACAAAGAAGGTGGAGACTTTTATGATAACAAACAATACAGCCCCACCAATCATATGTGAAGCATGTGGCAGACAAGTTCATACGAGTTCAAACTGTCAAGTTGGTAGACCTTTTACCCCCAAACCTGAAGTAGCAAATTTTGTTGGTAATTCCAACCGGTAGCAGTACAATTCATATGCTAATACGTACAATCCCGGTTGGAGGGACCACCCTAATTTCAATTGGAGAAATCAATAGGGCTATCAACAATATCAACGGAGAGCTCCACAACTACCTCCAGGTTTCCAAGCACATGCAGAGAAGCCAAGTTTTGAAGATTTGGTAATGAAGTACATGTTGAATTCAAATACTAGAATGAAGAGCATGGAGACTCAGATTAGTCAGTTAGCTACATTGATGACAGCAAGGACACCAAGGACGTTGCTTAGTACTACTGAGACTAATATGAAGGAACATGCCAATGCAATTACCCTAAGAAGTGCCAAGATTTTGGGAGGACATATAAATGAAGCACCTACTTCGTCAGGAATTGAGAAAAAGAAAAATGATATTTTTACTGAAGAAGTCTTAATTCAAGATGGTAATAAAAAATAGAGGTTGAGAAAGAACAACCAAAGTGGCGCAGAACGAAGAAGGATCACGAGCAGAACACAGTATATGAACCATCACTATATGCTAAGATCCCATTCCCTCAGAGGCTCAAGAACAATCAACAAGATAGTCAATTTGTTAAATTCTTGGAGATGTTCAAGAAGTTGCAGATTAACATTCCGTTTGTTGAAGTCATCTCTCAAATGCCCAAGTATGCAAAGTTCTTGAAGGAAATACTGACAAAGAAATGCAAGCTTGAGGAATTTGAGACAATGTGTCTAACTGAGGAGTGCTCCACTATCATCTCGAAGAAGTTACCCCCAAAATTAAAAGATCTAGGGAGTTTTACTATTCCTTACTCTATTGGTAATTCTTAGTTTGAGAAAGAATTATGTGATTTGGGTGCTAGTATTAATTTGATGTCTTTCTCTATTTTTAAGAAATTAGGAATGCAGGAACCAAAGCCTACCAACATTTCATTACAGTTAGCTGATGATCTATTACTTACCCTCGTGGTGTGGTGGAGGATGTTTTGGTGAAGGTGGACAAATTTATTTTCCCAATTGATTTTGTGGTGCTGGATATGGATGAGG
Source organism: Ormosia semicastrata (assembly GCA_029884595.1). Lineage (NCBI taxonomy): Eukaryota > Viridiplantae > Streptophyta > Magnoliopsida > Fabales > Fabaceae > Ormosia > Ormosia semicastrata. The sequence goes on along the minus strand of JAQQTO010000028.1, from coordinate 9,130,502 downwards.
ATAACATTGTTATTCCTCTAATTCTTGGAGGACTGTTTCTGGAAACTTCAGGAGATGTGATTGATGTCTCTCTGGGTGAGCTTATCTTAAGAGTGGATGGAGATTATGCGACCATCAATGTCTTTAAGGAGGCTAAATCTTCCCCAATGTCAAATCTCTATGCCCCTATCAATTTTGTTCAAGTTAAGAAGCAGGAAGCTTTAGCTATCAAAGACCCCCCACCATCATACAATGTTGATGTTGACCTTCTGAAAACTCAAATTTATAAAATAGATAAAGGTCCTTCTATGATCCATGCTCCTTCATAAATTGGTCATTCATCTGTTGATCGATTGAAACCACCATGGTTTAGTGGGATCTCTTGCGCTAAGACACTTCTAGAGCAACCAAGTCCTTATCAAGCTCAAAATACTTTTGGAGGCACCTCCAAGGTCATGGACAAAGGATGGAATCACTGGTTTGAAATGAAAAAGGCGTCATCCTATTTCTCTTACTTTAAGCTACCTTGATTTATCTGAAAAAGGCAATATCGAACTAATGATGTTAAACAAGCATCACAGGAGGCAACCTGTGTTACTTCTTTTTATTTCTTATTTTAATTTTTTTTGTTATTTATATTGTTATTTTCTAGATGCTACTCATTTGTTTTGGAACAAATCTTATGATTTTTCAGATTCTGTTGCAGCATTGACTCTTGTGCGTCTTCGATGTCTAACATTGTATCACTTGTCATCTGGTTGTATTGTTCTTTTCTTTACCCTTTTTATTTCTTTTTCTTCCACATTGAGGATAATGTTTATCTTAAGTGTGGGGGGTACTTTTATAATTTTTTGTGAAAAAAAATTGGATGAACACTTGAGTAATGCTGGTAATTAAGCAAGAATTGTGTGTTGATGTCTTGATTTATTATGAGCTGATAGAGATATGTTTTAAAGGGGATTTCATTACTCATGAGTTGATAATATGTGAAGCAATCTTTTTTAATGAAGCAAGTGAAATTTAGCATCTTAGTTGGAAATTAGTCATGTCTGCTTGCATTTATTCTCTCTATCAACTTAGCTAAAAAGTGAGTTTCGAGCTTTAATGATTGGATTTTTCATAAATAAAATCCTATTTTTCTTTTGGAGCGAGTTTTCTCTTGATTGATGTACGCTAGAACTTGCTTTGATATCTTGTTGAGACTTTAATGATTCACTTGCATACTTGAATATAACTAAGGCAATTAGGCTTATTCTTTCTTGACTTTCAGAGTTGCATTGTGAAAATAATCCCTTAGTTGCCCCATTTGAGCCTGAAGTTAATTTATTTGAATATCCAATTGAATAATCAGGTTGAATTCTATGGAGTATCTGATGTGTTAATTGAAAAGTCATAAAGGGTTGTTGTTGTCTTTAAGGGTAAAAAAAGCATGAAAAAATAAAAAAATGAAAGAAAAGAAAAAAAATGGCAAAGGAAAAAAAAAAGAAAAAGAGAAAATAATTGTTGGTGAAGAATAATGAAAATATTGGGTTGAAAGTGAAAATTTATTATATCTTTATGCATTATGCTCCATTTATCATCTTTTCAGCCTTATTCTACTTTGTATCGATTTATCCATGAGCATTCTCTACCCTTATTTATCTTTTTCCTACCTTTCATTATACCCTTAGCCCTGTTACAACTAAAGGAAGTTCTTTTGATTCTTATGTTGTATATGAACTTGGAAATGGAGATAAGATTGATAATCAAACCTATGATTTTGCATTTTTCAAGAGAAATTTAAGTGATCTCTTAGTCCTGAAACACTGAAGCGATGAAAAGATGAGTGATCTCAATTAGTTGGTAAGAAAAAAAGATGCAAGCTAGACGTAAGCCTCTAATTGTTTTAAGTACTAAATGATTTTATTAGATTGGATTTGATTGTTGAACTTAAATTTTTAAATTGTGAAATTTTCTTTGATTCATGTTTTTGGATGCTAAGTTTAATATTGTTTTCGATTCTTATTATTTGCTTGAAGACAAGTAATTGTTCAAGTTTGAAGGTATTTGATGAGTGTTAAACACACCCATCTTTCGGATTTATTTATTAAGATTTTTAATTGATTTTTATTTTGTTTATTTTTAAATAATTATCTCTTCACCTAGTTATATTTAAATTTTTAGGATAAATCATCAGATTTTGTACAAAAATAAAAAATTCCTGAAGATAAATATGTGAATGATTCTTATTTTATTTTTAGATGCTAATTAGAGTTCTAATTGAATACAAAATCTTATATTGGAAATTTGATAAGGATTCTCAAAGAGATTTGATTTGGAGCAAAATTCAGATTCCAGCACTATCCTGACCATTCCTCATTAATTGAGCCATATCTTGAATTATAGAGATTAGATTGATGCGCCGTTTGTGGCATTAAAAAGCTAACAGAAAATACTACAAGACCGAGGGCAAATTCAGCCATCTGAAGGGTGAGAAAAATCATGCAAGTTAGATACGAAAAGCTGTCAGCTTTTCTATAAAAGGGGAAAAATAAGTTTAGCAAATGAGCTCTCTTTTGTTCAGATCATCGAGTAGAAATTTAGAGAGAGAGACTTTTGCGATAGCAGACTTTGAGAGGTAGATCAAAAGAGAGAATTTTCACGAATCCTTGGAAGACAGCCTCAAAGAAAAAACAAATTTCTTGAAGGTTTGAAGATCTTAATCACCGTAAAAGGGGTTTTGATTTCTCTTCCCTTTACTTTTCTCTTTTCTTTGGGTATTGCCTTTCATGGAATTGTATATTGATATAAGTTTGTTTGTATTGAACATAAGTATCTAAACTCATAGCTAGGGTTATGAGGAATCTTGTTTTCTTAATTATTTGGGTTTGATTTCTAATTTGATTAAGGTAATTTCTTTTAGGGTTTATCATATTGCTTGCATTCTTGTCATAACTTGATCACTTTTGGCATGTGTTAATTCAATGTTTGATTGGTGACCATCTGCATTCAATGAGTGGATCTACATGGTAAACCTAGGATTAGATTGGTGAATGACCAAACATCAATTTTTCTTACTAATGGAATTGATAGGTATATTAGTTCATCTATTAAATTGAGGCTTAATGCATTCTTAATTAATTTAACTAAATGACCAAATAGGTGATTTAATTTAGGAATAGAATATTGTTTCATCCATGATCATTAGTTTTCAATAGCAAGTAAGAGAATATTAACAAAAGAATTATCTTACATCATGAATGAAATAAAATCTGAATAATTGGATTCAAGTGAACCTTGCACCCTAGTCTCTCTCTCATTGATTATCTATTCTCTGTTTGATTGTTCATTATTTTATTTATTTGTTTTCTAATTTTATCTTCAATTTCTTCATACACTATCGATTGTCTGGATAACAAAGAGTTTTACGAATCTAGTAATTATCACTTATTCCTCGTGGGATCGATAACTAGGACTTAAGTCTTATATTACTTGGCGATAGAGTACACTTGCTCTTAGTATATTTTACACATATCATTTTCTTTGTTTTGTTTTACTGTGATTCAAACATTTCAACAAGTTATTTTCATTGCATTGTTATTGCTTTATTTGTCTTATTTTAGTTTTGCTAAGTTCACTACTACAATACTACTATACTTCAATTTCAATCTATACATCTTTGTGTTTTACTCAAAATTATTTTTGGCATTCATAATTTAAAATACCAGTGAAGTACTATAGAATCCTTTAAGGAAGTGATTCTTTTCTCCGAATCGAGATCCCGAATTGAATTTGTCTGTTGACAAAAGTTACGCTAAACACAGCCATGTTGTGTTCTACAATTCTTAAAATTTGTTGTATCCCCTATGTTTGTGTCATATCATATTCATACTCAATGTGGTGTCTATGCTTCTTAATTTATAAGTCCTATAAGTGTTTACTAAGTTTGGGCATCTATCTGACTCTAAAATGAGACAACCGTCCCTTTATTCTAAATTTTTACTATACCAAAAATAAAACTTGCTTTAGTATTAGTAATATGAAATATTAATTTTTATATAGATTTTGTTAATGTATATGTTTAGGACACATTAAAAAATATGTATTACCTTTCATCAATTTATCTTAATAGGGGTGTCCGTGGGTTGGGCTGGGTAGGTTCAGCGTCATTTTTGGACCCGACTCGCGTAAGAGATTTTTTCCCTCGACTCGACCTAACCCGATCAATAGATTTTCTTCACTCGACCTGACCCAACCCGACCCACTCAAGAGTGGGTTGGGTTGGGTCCAACCCGTGAGTCCGACATTTTAAAAAAATTCTTGAAGAAAAAATCAAAATACAAAATCTATCAAATTAACATCATAAGTTTCAATATCAAATAAACTAAACACCATAAGTCAATAAGTGCATAAAAAATTAACAACTAATAAGTCTTACAAAGTCTTGAATAAATTAAACAAAACTAGTCATAACTTAAACAACAAATTAGTCTAACAAATCAAAGTCAGTGTCATCACGCATGTCATATGAATTATGGACAACATAATCATTGACTTCACTCTTTATTTTATCCATATACTCTTTATCATCTAAACGATCCATTGATTTTTCAATACAATGGTCACTTAGATGCATCGAGAGTCTTATGAACTTATTTTCTTTGTTCACTTTGAGAGTAACATCATAATGCCTACACTTAAACTTGATTGGAACAATACAAAAATGAGGAGAAAGCATCCTAAAATGTCACCATGGATAGTTAGGATCCATGGACATATCATAGAATTTTGCACGATGGCGTGCCCTCCTTTCCTCCTTAGTCTGCACAATCAACAAGACAATTATCAAATTACATACAAATTTAAACTCAACAATGAAATAATAAGTTCATAAAAATTAGAAAGTCAACCATTAAACTGCAAACAACTAAAAGAATCAATGTTTAAGATCTACAATTTTTTCTCTAACAGCTGACATATCTAACATACCAAAAAGGTATTAACAATTAGTAATAGAAAATTAATAATTCATTAAAAAAATTGAATGAGTTCTATATAACACATTACCAGTTTCAAGCTTCTCAATATCATCCATATGAACCCGCAAATCTATGGGTTTCTTAGGAGTTGTCAACCAATTTTGAGTACAGATTAATGCATTAACAATGATAGGTTGCAAAGAACTACAAAAAGGGTCAAGAACTCACCCTCTAGTACTAAATACTGACTCAGATGAAACTGTAGAAACAGGAATTGCTAAGATATCCTTAACAATGAATGAAAGAACATGATACTTCTTGGTCTTTTCTCTCCACCATGTAAGAATATCAAAGTCATCCACATCATCCTCCTTGTACCTCTCAAGCTCATTCTTTTTTATCGCGTGTTATTTTTTCTTTACTTTCAATTTAAACTCGGATTTATAACTATCATTATTATCTTCAATATCATCATCATGTGTAGAGGAAGGAACATCAGATGACATGCAACTAGAATCACTAGCATCAAGAGGAATAAGATGCATTTGTTGATAATGTTCAAACAATGTCCTCATAACATCGTTCAACTTCTTCATAATTTTCACACTCAATTCCAAGCCATACATCTTTTCTAAGCAAAACTCAACATAATCCATTTTATACATTGGATCAAGGACAATAGCTACAAGTAATAAGTAATTTAGAGGACCATCAATGTCATCCCAATATTTATCTAACTTCATTTTCATGGAAATGACCATCTCTTTCAAAATTGGATCATTCCATCCAATTTACTTCTTTATAAACTTATTGATATCACACAATTTATGGAAGAAAAAATTTGAAATAACATACAATGATCCAGAAAAAGTAAGAGTAGCATCATAAAAAACTTTCAAAAATTTAATAATAGGAGTGAGTGTTACAGATTAGAGGCGAGTGAAAACTGATTTTACAAAAAAAAAAAAGTCGTGGGTGGGTTGGGTTGTGTGGGTTGGAAGTATTCCAACCCATTATCCGACTTACACACTGTGAGTTGAACATTTTTCAACTCGACCCAACCCGCGAACCTAACCCAACCCGCATTTTATGGATTGAATTTAGTCGAAACCCGCGAAATCGTGGATCAACCCGACCTGCTGGACACCCCTATATCTTAATACTTAAAGTAAGGAAATATTAAATACTTTCAAAAATTTTAAAATATTAACTATTTTTATTTTTATTTAATATTTTTTTTAATTTCTTAAAGTCTATCCTAAAGGCACGTAATAACTAAACTCATTTTATTTTACAACTGTCTAAACCGCTTAATATAAGTCTCTTACTACTTGATCTTGGGATTGAATCACTGATATTATTTGCATAACCCAAAAAAAAAAAAATCTGAAACTAAAACAACAACTTCCTAGTTAAACGGGAGAGAAGATTTAAATCACATCTCTATCCAAAACTCATTTATGCACAATATCCGTTCAAATGTTTAATAAGTTTGTTAGATTTAGATTTGTTTTTGAAATTTACAAACTGATTAATATATTGATTTAGTTCGATTATGACAGGATTATGAATGGATCCACGCCAGTTTAATTGATTAATATAAAGATGTATGAAGAATCGAACCCAAACAAATTGTAAAGTGAAGACAGACTTGAAAGTCATCTAGAAATATGATTTCTGCATCTAATTTCACACTCCTTCATTTGATTATTATATGCATGCTTGGTAATCCTTATTTTTAAAGAAATAATTATTTATTTTTTTAAAAAAATTTAAAAAATTTCGATTATAAATTATTTTGAGCACAATTAAAATAAACTAATTAAAAAACACAGGACATCCAAGTGTACAGAAATTTCCAGCTACTTAATTGAAATTAGCTCGTTAGGGTAAAAACAAGGAGCTAATTTCATAAATCTCAAATGTGGTAAGAGGAACATCTGACATAATATTTACAAGGAGTAAAAGGAAGAAGCTTCTAATTAAATCAAGATAAGTGAACTAATCGTTGCTGCGAAACTGACGAGCCAACCAATCCAGAAGTTCTTTTCTCGTTGAACTCTTGTAGAACATTGATGAGGGAGCGTGCTTTCTTAGCCGCATGAGGAGTACCATCCGTAAGAAGTGAATAAATCAAAGGCATAAGTGAGGGGTCCTTAGCTAAAACACCTACTACCTCTGCACCAACGTTGACGCTTAGCGACAGCAAAATTGAAACACAGTATTCCTTCCCTGCACGCGACGTTGCAGATTGCAAAACCCGAATGATCAATGGCAAAGCCTTGGCTTGTAATATAGCATGTGCTCCCTCGACACTCTCTGCCAAGGCAACGAGAACTGCTAAACAATCAGTGATAAGATCAGCTTTATCTGAAGAAGCTAAAACACCAACAAGGGCAGGAACAACACCAGCTACAAGCACCCTTTGACGATTTTTAGGAAGCAAAATCAACCCAAAAATCGCAACCACTGCATTCTTTTTCCCACAAGTTGTTCCTTCCTTGATCATCTCTACTAAAGCCGGGATTGCATCAGGGTTTTCTCCTATTAATTTCCTGTACTCTTTCACCGAAGAAAGATTAAATATTGTAGCAGCTGCGATTTGGCGAGCTTCTGAACTAAGCCCTCTTTTGAGAACTTTAACTATAGGTGCTAAACCCCTACTCTCCATGATAATTTCCCTGCCACTGGCGTGCATTGAGAGCTTCAAAAGAGCAGCGATTGCATTCTCTTGCGTGGTTTTATCATCAGTGGCTAAAAGATCTAGCAGCGGGGGCACCGTGCCCACCTCAACCAAACACGCCCTATTGAAAATGTTGTTCCTAGAAAGCAAACGGACCTCAGAAGCAGCCTTATTTTTCTGCTCATCTGTTCCAAACACCAGCCTCCGAGCGAGAAACCAAGAGAGGAATTGCATGGAATGCGCGGCGGCAGGACTACCGGGCTCGATGGTCCCCGTTATACCGCGGTTCCAATTACTCGATTTGGTGATGGAAATGCCGTGATCGGCACAGAACTGTTGGATTAACTTCTTAAGCGTTGTGTTCGGGACTAACTCTGCGCTTTTGAGCCTCTCCCCTGTTTTAGGGCATATCATGCTTCCTGCTTTCAGCCATTTCTGAATGGAGGCTCGATCGTAAGTCTGGCCAGTAGATACGGTCACGGGATCCGTCATTAGCTCGAGGGAAATCGGGCACCGGAAATCCTCTGGTTTTACGCAGCTTAACATCTCTGTGCTGCACCTTGCTTCAGGTTGCTCTGATGCGGCGTCGTTTTGGAATTGGAAATCCAACAGAGTTTCGAAGATCACTCCTCTACAGTAACACAAGAACCCTAACAAACTACTCAACAACGGAACCTCTCCCTCCTCAGAACCAGAAAACTCAAAACCGATCATTTCCTCTTCTAAGAATTCGGCCTCTTTGTTACAATCAGTCCAGCTCTTAATCTCGAGGTAATCAAGGATTCGCTTCATGACATTCACGTCAGGTTCGGTTCCCCTCTCGAACTGTTGCAAAACCGAGTGAACTCGTTTGGTTTCACGTTCGTCGTCAGAGTCGAGTTCCATTTTGGCTTTCCTAGCTTGCTTGGTTACTAGTTCTACTAACTCTTTCACTTCGCCACAAACCTCGATGTTATGAAGGGCCAACACGTCAAGCGCGATGGCCACGGCACGAATGAGAACCCTGAACTGCGTGGCAACGTATTGGGACTTCATCAGCATCCAAAGTCGTGCACCTTCGCGAGCGCAATCTTGCATCAAGAAGTGGATTTTTTGGAAGGTGAGGTGGAGCTCCGAGAAGCAGAGAACGTCGGGGTCTGGGATAACTATACTGCGGTCTCGGATTTCTTGGAAGAATATAAGGAGGATAGCGATCTGGCGCGTTGTTTCTCTGGCGTTTCGTCGTTGCGTGGCGAAGAATTTGGATTGGAGATTGCATATGTTCTGTGAGAGAGTGATTAAAGAGGCGAGAAGGGTCGATGGAGATATGGCTTCACAGGGGCGCACCGCTGGGAACGATAGGGCACGGCGATGTGTTGGGTTGGGTTTAGGAGTCATTTTTTTAATTTGAAGCAAAGGAGGAAACGAGAACACTGAAACAGGGGAAGTCTGTTTCTCTGAATTTCGAAGGGTATGGATATTGTGTGGCGGGGTTGGTCAATTATCAAGAAGGAAGGTACCTGTGCTGACTGGATGATCTTCTGGACACATGGCATGGTGGCTGACATTTTGGACCCAGGGAGGTTTTCCTTTGAGTTGACTCGGACGTTTGTGTAAAGTGGATATGATGGGGATTGATTCGGTAACTATTTGTTAGTACTAGTTAGTAAATGGCAATGCACGAAATTTTTTAAAGTTTTCATTTATTTAAAATTTTAATTTAGAAATTTAATTTTTATTATGTTATATATATGCGTCAGATTAATTGATACCAGTGTAAGAATACAACTCTTATACCAAAATTTAACCTTTGATTTTGTTTTAAACAAACGGTTGAGATTAGATCATTTAATGAAAAAAATAGAATTATTAAAAACTCTAATTTTTAATAAATAAAAAATAGAATGCTTGAGTTTATTTTTTAAATTTAATGAAGCGAGACAATATGAATTTATTCTTAACTTAACTTATTTTGTTTATATTTTTTTTTTTTTACATTTAATCTAAAAATAAAAAATGTATTAAAATAATAACATTTATTTTTACATTTATTCTCATTATTTGTGAGTCCGATCTCCACAGTGGTTGGAGTGTGGTTGTTCGACAGTTGTTGGGTGGGAGTTAAGGGTGGCTTTTGGTGATGGTAGAAGATATTATTCGACGTTGCAAGAACCTCAAACTCACATACAAGGAAGCAAACGTGATCGGTGCAAAGAAGGAGGATGGAGGTGGATCAAGTTCTTTAGAAAAGCTCCTGTTGGTGGCCAGACTCTTGCCCGTACGCCCTTTCAACCATAGGGCCATGGGTAAGATAATGCAGAACATTTGGAGACTGGTTAAAGGGGTGGAGTTTAGGAAGATTGGTGATAATATCATGCAAGGTTTCAAATCTCGGAATAAGATGGTTGTAGCAGCTGTGACAAAATGGTTGTGGCGGTGGTCGTTTCTGCTTTAGCCCGCGACACGGTTGAATTTGAAAATCATGTGTGACAGCCGCAACAGAACAGTGTTGCGGCCGCAACGGATGAGGCGTAATGGCGTTTCAGCCACAACACTCCTCTGTTTAGATTTTCTCACTTCCAACACCATTTCTTTCAATTTTTCTCAATATAAAAAGCCAAAAACATACACCAAATCAACCCTAATGAAAGCCTAACCTCTTGAGAGACTCAGATACCCATCTTGTCACTCAGATCTGTTGAAGGAGTTCCTGCCACTGCATCTTGGGTTAATCTGGACCTTTATTTTGCAATCTCTGGTTTAGGCTAGTCTCGATCCGTGGTGGAGGCGTGGATCCGTGGTGCAGCACCTCAGCCCTCAGCCCTCAGCCTCAGGTAACCCCTCAAATCCATGGCTGATTTATGTCTATTTAGAGGTATGGTCGTGGGTGTTGTTGTGGGTGGGCCGTGGGGGGTGTTGGGTTGTTGTGGTTATTGCTGTGGGAACGGGAAAAAGGAAGGTCGTGAGTGTTCTTGATGAAACAGAGAGGTGAGGGAGTGAAGGACGGTGAAGGCTGTGGTGGCCCGTGGCCGGGGAAGGCCGTGGTGGCCTGTGGGTGAGTGGGGGGTTGAGGGACGGCGTGATGGCCCATGGTCAAGGACGACCATAGTGGCCCGTGGCCGGGGAAAATTGTGGTGGCCCGTGGGTGAGTGGGGAGTGAGGGACGGGGACGGGAAAAAGGAAAAATGGAGGGAGGGAGGGATTGTGAAAGTCAAAAACAGAGGAGGGGAAATAGGGGAGTGAGAAAGGGAAAATGGGGGGGGGGAGCATGGGAAATGGGAAAAAATTGGGCAAAATCGGAGGAGGGAAAAAATTGGGGAGGGGGAATGACTAGGGGTAATGGGGAAATCGAGGAGGGAAATTAGAACCAAGCTAATTGATTCCCAATATGATGTTGGTGAATTTGGTATTGGTGTATCATTTGAAGGCAGCCAAGGCAACTATCCACCATATTATCAGCATCCTTCTTACATGTCTCATGGCTACTATCCACCTATGCCAACCCCACCATATTATCAGCCTTCCATGAATTACCAAAAGCTTTATCAGTATCCATCATCAAATGTTTCCTATGATCAGCAACAACAAATGGAACCACCAAGAAATTCAAGATTTCTTGATTATGTCTTTGGCAGAGCAGGATATAATGATAACCAAAGTGAAAGTGGAGGTTATGATCCAACACGTCATTCTACCATGTGGTGAAGTAATCACTCATGCATGAACTTTGTTTAATATATTAGTAGCTAATGATTTGTTTATATTGAGGTTGAAGTAATCACTCATGTATGAACTTTGTTAAATATATGAGTAGCTATTGATTTATTTATGTTGAAGCAATCACTTATGTATGAACTTTGTTGACTATGAGTAGCTACTAATTTATTTATGTTTTAATATTGGTCAATTAATCGATTGCTTTTGGATATCTCTTATTAATGAAAAAAATTATAAATTATTAGTTATGATACATTATACAATAAAATAGATAATTTAATCTAATTGGTGTCAAGTTGTGAAGAATTCACACTGCAACGACCGCAATCCGCATCGTAGAAATTCGCAATGCCCACAATCGCAAAAATCGCATCGCGACCATGACCTCGACCTCTACCGTGACCGAGATTTAAAACCTTGATATCATGCTTTTCAAGTTTTGCAATAGAAAAGATAGAGATAGAGTTTTGGAGGGGCATCCCTGGTCTTTTGACAAGCACTTGCTCATTGTTCAAGAGTATGGAGGAAAGCTTAAGCCGTAAGAACTTTCATTTGATTCTTCTCCGTTTTAGGTGAGAGTGGTAGACTTTCCAACTGAGTTCATAACAAGAGTTAATAGGGAGAAGATCAAGAATGCAATGGGCAGATGCATTGAGGTAGGGGTGGATCGAAATGGTAGTGTGGTGGGTGATTTTTTGATTATCCAGTGATGATGGATGTGAGAAAACCACTCAGGAGGGGGGTTACGTTAAATCTGGATTCTAAAGGGGAGAAATAGTGGCTTTTCATTCAGTACGAATGACTCTCAAATTTTTATTATGCTTATGGTCTTATGTGTTGGTGTTTGCCCTAGAGACCAATTCATTCTGACTGTACCTACTTACATTGTATTATACTATTTATTTAATACATGAGGCATTTCATTTATTATGCTGTTTATTATAAATATAATAAAGTCCTTAGAATAGTAAGTTTAATATCATAGGATATCAAATAGATGACTTGATAGTGAGATCTTATTGGATAGATTCAGAACACTATTCTTAAATGTCTCTAGTCAAATATTATTGTTAATTAGGACAACAATAATGCATTGAGACTAGTATGTGCGTAGACTGATGGCCACGTCTCACGGGTCATAGATATGAGATATCAAGTCTTCACATGGATATATATTATAGTAATAATGTATTGGATTGACCCACCATAAGAGCGCTACGTGGATCGTTACGTGAGTGTCATAAGCGATTCTTAAAGTGACAATGGTATATGTGGTTCTTTGACCTTAAATCATTACGATTCCTATAAGAAGAGTTGTATGTTTTAATGCCATCAAATGTCATCTGTAACAAGGTAATTATAAAGTTGGTTATTGGATATACCGTGAATCATGCAGAGGGATATGAGTGACCTAGATAGGATTTATCCCTCTTACATAACAGGAGTGATATCTTTGGGCTCCCTGATTGAGTGAGACTATGAAATGTATGACCATACTCAAATAAGCTAATATGCGATATTGATCTCATTTGTTATTACTAAATCTACTCGAGTATCAGGAAAATTGAAGATTGAACTATACAAGAAAGACACATTCCATGCCTTATGTTCAATTTAGATATCTGGACAAAGGGACTAAACTATACGGAAACACTGGTCACATAAAAGTTATGTCAAATCACTGACATTCTCATTACTTGGGTAGCAGTGATGTGTTATTAGATATCACTCACTACTTGTTATATTAAAATAAGATTTTAATATTACTGCCAACGACATGAGAACCTGTAGGGTCACACACATAGAACAGACTGTATTGGAGCAATTAGAATCCAAGTTAGACTAGGGTTCTATCATGGTCTAGACTCATAACAAATGAATCCAAGGTTGCACTGCTAAACCTACTGCTACTCTCACTCGTATAAGGCAGTCGCTATTATAAATAGTACTGCTAAGGAACAGCCAAGGAGCATTAGTTACAAACCCTAGTTGCACCCTAATAGAAACAGTGAGTGAGTGAGTGACAGATTTCTCTTCTCTTCATAGTTAGCACTATGTTAGAGACGTGGAACTCCAAGATCACAAACATTAGACGTTTGTGAGTCTATTTGTGTGGACAACATAGAGGCATCGCCGTTGTTGTGGTGCTAGTGATTTTGTCTCGGTTGTTTTTTGTCTGGCTTCAAGAGGTAAACTCGAAAATCACGTTTCATGGCTCTCCTTTTCACATGGATCCTTGGTGGGAATCCTTTTTCCGCTGTATTTTTGTTCACGGATTTCCCAACATTATGGGCTATAGTAAGGAAGACTGTGATGATGACTTGGGTGATGAAGAGGAGTTACAGTTTGGTGACTGCCTTAGAGCATCTAATGGTTTGAACACTTTCACTACTTCGAGATTTCTAATGACATCTTTGGTTGAACATAAGGAGGGGTTCTTTCTCAAGGACAATGAAGATGAGTAAAGTTTTATCAGGGTGCAAACAACCCTAAACAGTGTGCTGAATTCTAAAGAGAAGGAAATCGAGTCTAATAACAGGCCTAATATGTTAGTTACATCACCAGTTAAAAAGTCCAATCAAGGAGCAAATATGAGTGGATCAAAATCTAAACACAAGAGTTACAAGGTTTCTAAAGTCTCTAAGAAGGAATCAGGTAAAAAGTATGGAACCTCCCAAACTACAAAAAGGAGCTTAGAAGCTTTTCTAAGAGGTACCAAGGACATGGAATTAGACGAGGTGGGTGTTGTTTAGAAGGTAAGGAAGTAGCAAGATGAGGATGTGGTCATTTCATCTTTTATATCTACAGGGACTACCTTGCAGCCTCGCTAGGAGCCATGAAGATCTTAACATGGAATTATCGTGGTCTCGGGAATCCACAAGAAATTTTGGCGTTATGTCTCCTTTTGGGACAAGAAGAACCTGATTTGGTGTGTTTGATAGAAACTAAATTGTCAAGTATAGAGTTCACTAGCTTGAGGTGGAAACTTGGTTTTAATGGTGGTATTGGAGTTAGTAGTGATGGAAAAAGAAGTGGTTTGGGTATGTTGTGGAAGGAGGAGGTGGACCTGGCTATTAGATCATATGGTAGTCATTATATGAACTGCATTATTCAGAATGGAAACCCGAGGGAAGCATGACATTTTACATTATTTTATGGTGATCCTATTGTGGCCAACCGGGTTCATTCTTAGGAGTTATTTAAAAATCTCAACTATGACCCTTAGTTACCATGGGTCTTGGGAGGAGATTTTAATGAAATCTTATGTCAAAGTGAGAAGACTGGTGACCCTAGAGCTATTCACCAGATTGATAGTTTCAGAGAAGTGGTTGATGAATATGGATTGTAGGACCTAGGTTTCTCTAGGCATTGGTTTACATGGAATAATGGGAGGATTGGTGCTTAGAATATTCAGGTTTGGTTGGATAGGTTCTTAGCTAACTTGGCATGGATGGAAAAATGGAGGAACTCACAGGTAACCCATATTTTCTCTTCACATTCAGATCATTCTCCAATCTTGCTGGTTAAGGACGGCGATCATGTGGCTAGTTTGAGTAACATGTGAGAAAACCTGTATAGGTTTGAGAAAATATAGCTAAATCATGAGAAGTGTGCTCAAATTATTTCCTCAGGATGGGCTGAATCTTATTTTAATCATAGTATTTCTAGTGTGGCTAGCAAAATTGGTTGCATTAGTGAATACTTGAAGGATTGGAATAAGCATACTTTTGGTAGTGTCAACAAGCAGATTAAAGAATACAAGGATAAGATCAAGAATCTAAACGAAAGGGGCCCAAATGAGAGCAATGTGTTGAAATTGAAGGATTTGAAGCAAGAGCTCAATGAATTGTTGAAAAGATAGGAAATCATGTGGAGACAGTGCTCTTAAGTTAGATAAATGAAGAAGGGGATTAGAACGCAAAATTTTTCCATGGGAAAGCATCAACCAGGAAGAAGAAAAGTAAAATATCTATGATTCAAGATAAGTAGGGTGAGTGGCATTCAGGTTATGATGATGTGGAAAGGGTTGCCAGAAACTATTTCCAGGACCTGTTTTGCTCTAATGTGCCAACTCGGATGGATGAGGCTTTAGCAAGTATTGATTGTAGAATTTTAGATGATATGAATAATTTTTTATTCATGCCATTTACAGCTCTTGAAGTAAAAGAGGCTATTTTTCTAATGGAGGCTACAAAGTTTTTAGGCCCTAATGGTATGCCTGCTTTATTTTTTTTTTAGAAATTTTAGGATTTAGTGGGAGGTGATATAATTGAAGCTATTTTAAAATTTTTGAATGATGATTTTATTGATGAAAATAATGAGACTTTTATTATTCTAATTCCCAAAATTCAAACTCCTAAGAATATGAAACAATTTTGGCCTATTTCTTTATGCAATGTACTGTACAAAATTATCAGCAAGGTCTTAGCTAATAGGTTGAACATTGTTCTTCCATCTACCATTTTAGAGTCATAAAGTGCTTTCGTTTGAAATTGTCATATTACAAACAACGTTCTAATTCTTATGAGCTTGTTCATGCTCTAAGAAATAAGCGCTCTGGTAAAGAAGGATACCTTGCCCTTGTTACCAAGTAGCTTCAAACTCAGGAGGGGAGTGAATTGAGTTTATAAAATATTATCAAACTTTTCACAAAATACTTATATATTAATTTTTGTTGAAGCTATTAATTGATTGAGGTGAATAGATAGATGATATTAAATACATCATTCACAAATAAATAAGCCAAGATGAAGAGTATTCAAGCAAGCATATAAAATTAAAGCACAAATATAAAGGAGTTTGAATTGAGAAAAACAAACACAAAATTTATCTTGGTTCAGCCACCCCTTGTGATCTACGTCCAATCCTTGAGTAAACCACCAGAGATTTTTCACTAAACCTTCAAGTTTGAACAGGTGCTTGAAACTTTTACAACCAAGAGCACTTAGCACACCTCTGGGATGCCTTACCCTTTATGTTTGAGCCTCAAAATAGGGATACCTCACCCTCTTTACAATCAAGGGATACATCATCATTTAC
This sequence comes from Ormosia semicastrata, assembly GCA_029884595.1. Taxonomy (NCBI): domain Eukaryota; kingdom Viridiplantae; phylum Streptophyta; class Magnoliopsida; order Fabales; family Fabaceae; genus Ormosia; species Ormosia semicastrata. The sequence continues at coordinate 9,114,146 of JAQQTO010000028.1, read as the reverse complement.
TTTATCAAGGGATACCTCACCATTTTATATCTTAAGGGATACCTCACCCTATTTTAGAGAAAATCAAAGAAATATTGAATGATAAACTCTTAAAAGAGTAGATTATACAAATTGAAACTTTATAGGTAGAAGGATAAAGACACTTTTTAGCTCATAAAACAGAGTATGATTTTCAAGGTTGTTTAACTCGTATTTAATGCTCAACAAGATGTTTCAGATTAATTTCCTCTCACTCTTTAATGCTCAAAGACTTGTATTTATAGCGCAATGCCTTAAAAATCCATTGGGAGTGGTTGGAGCATTAAATACAAGCAAACTAGCCATTAATTTTTATTTTTGGAAACTGGTCTATTCGAATAGACTAAGCATCTAGTCGAATAGACACGTTTTTAGCATAACAAGGAATGATTTATGGATGAGCCTATTCGAATAGGCCTATGCTTTATTCGAATAGAGCCTTTTTTAAAAACAAAGGCGCGTAGCCATTTTAAAACTTCTATTCGAATAGATGCCCTATTTTATTCAAATAGTGCTTGATGGAATGGAAATCTTGGCATTCTGAATTTTTCTATTCGAATAGGGATACCTTCTATTCGAATAGACCTATTGAAAAACAATTTTAATCAACTTCGTAAACTTGTCAAATGTTTCCAAAAGATCCAACAAGCTTTCAAATACTTGAACGTCCTTTCTTAAGAAACCAAAACTCATTTTAAAACCTTGAAACCATGTATGCTATTTGGGTTCTTGAAAAATAAGTTTAAAGCTTTAGTGTGAACTCTTTTATATTTACAAATTGATCTAAGTCCTAAAACTATTCTTGAAAGGTCTTGGACTTGATCTTGCCAATATCTTCTTGTTTGTTATCATCAAAACAATCTTCAATGGTCAATAGCCAATTACTGCCTTGAAGCTAGATATGAGTAAGGCCTATGACTATGCTAAATGGCCTTTTCTTGAAGCTATTATGAAGAAGATGGGTTTTGGTGACAGTTGGATCGGGAGGATCATGATGTGTGTAAGAACAGTGTCCTACTCCATATTGCTAAATGGGTTTCCTGGAGAAATTTTTAGACTGCATAAAGGACTGAGACAGGGGGATCCTTTATCGTCATATCTTTTTGTTCTCTATGTAGAATGTCTGTCATCTCTAATTTCAAAGGCAGAGGAACAGTCTCTTTTCTCGGGATTACGAGTTTACAGAGATGCCCCCGTGGTTTCCCATTTGTTTTTTGGAGATGACTACCTATTTTTCTCGAGAGCCTCTATGGAAGATTGCAATACTATCTTGAATATTCTTTCCCTTTGTGAAGCGACGTCAAGCCAGACAGTAAATTTTGATAAATCTGCTATACTATTTAGTCCTAATGTTAATATGGAGCTTAAGAATCATATTATGTTAGCTTTCCAAGTGCAAGTGGTAGCCTATTTAGAAAAAAATATTTTGGTTTACCTTCCATGATTGGTTGGTCAATAAATGGTACTTTGTAATCTTTAAAGGATAGAGTCTAGAAGAGGCTCAAATGGTAGAAGGAAAAAATTCTTTCAAAAGGAGGTAAAGAAATTATCATCACGACTGTGGCTCAAGCCATTCCTACCTATTCAATGGCATGTTTCAAAATCCCATCCATTCTTTGTAAGGAGGTTGAAATGATGATATGAAGTTCTAGTAGGGGAACCAATTGGATGATAGGAAGATCCATTGGATTGGGTGGAATAAACTATGTTGGCCTAAAAAGGCAGGGGGATGGGCTTCCGAGATCTTCACATATTTAATCTAGCAATGCTAGCTAAGCAAGGATGGAAATTGCTACAAAATCCTAATTCTCTGGTTGCAAGAGTATTGAAAGCTAGATATTATCCAAATGGTAATTTTTTGAATGCTCATTTTAGAACTAAACCTTCTTTCACTTGGAAAAGCTTGGTGGAAGTTAGAAAAGTTCTTCAACAGCGAATAATTTGGAGAGTTGGTGATGGCCGTAGCATTGATATTAGGGAAGATGCATGGATTCCAGAACTTTCAAAGTTTAAAACTCAGTAACCAAATTCAGTTCCTAGCAATCTACAGAGGGTTTCTCAACTGATTTTTACAAACCTGCCTTATTGGAATGTGGAGTTGATTTTAACCAGCTTTCCAAAGTAGGAAGTAAATTTGATTTTGTAGATTCCTTTACGCTATGGACACCAAGAGGACTCTCAATTCTAGTTTTATGATTCTCAAGGAGTTTTTATAGTAAAAAATGCATACAAGCTAGCTTGGCATAACTCAATTCAGGGAAAAGTGGGGTCATTTAGTCTCATGTGTGGTGGATGAGAAATCTTGTGTGGCAGGGGAAAAACTTGCACCCATCAATTGTGATTGCTATGGAAGCATGTTTGAAATTACAAGCTTTCAGCAAGCAAAAGCATGTGGCCAGCCCCAACAGGTGTCGGGTAGCAACACCCTCAAATGGCAAAGTCTAGCTCAAAACAGGTACATAATTAATGTTGATGCTGCAATATCTATGGATTCCAATTCTGTAGGGATTGGTATCATTATCAAGGATTGCCAAGGGTTGTTTATGGATGGAAAAACTACAAAAATTTTAGGGTGTTCCAATCCACATAGAGGTGAGTGTCTTGCTACTCGAGAGGGTTCCATTTTTGCATGGGAATTAGGTTTTTGCAGAGTTATGCTGGAAGGTGATACAAAAAAATGTTTATGATTATGTTCAAAAATGGGTTCTAAGTTTACTTGAGAAGGTAAGAGATGGTGGATTTCTCTGCAGTGCAGCAGCAATAGCAATGGAGCGAGGGGGTGGGTACTTACAAAAGGCACTCTGACGCTCAAGTCAGTATGTGCGCAAAAAAGGGTAATGTATATTGGGAATTATGTCGTACATATTTCACCTTGCTAAGTGTATATATATGAGCATTTTAGGGTGTGAGGAATCTGAACATTCACTTACGTATTAAATGTTGTTACCTGGAATTGTGGAAACCATCATTCCTTGTCATTATTCCCCTATTTATGCAGAGCATGATTAGAATTGATTCTTGTTAAGGAATTTATGCCTAGTAAATAGGTTGCTTCACATGCATAATAACATCTGGGTGCTAGCTTGGCAGGTTGGGTTACTCCAAATCTATGGACCCATAACCTGGTTCAAAACAGTTGTCCTCAGCTTGGTGCTTATATGGGATAGCTAGGTGTCAAGATATGAGTTCAATTGGAGCACATGGCGTGCGATGGACAAAGGGATTCAAGTTATAGTGTCAACGTCGGAACTCACGATGTTTTTCCTAAAGGGCCAAGGTCCGTGATGTATCATGATAAGCTCCCTAGGTTAATGGGTAAGGTTGGGATTCGTGATGGATCACTCTACTTAAGTCATCATACCGTTGTACAGGCTAGGTGGTAAATTGCCCCTATGCATAATTTGTGGGGTATGAATGCACCTTAGTTTTGGACCGAGATCTGTGGTGTTGTTATACCATAGTATCTCATTTAAGGTCCGTGATACAGGTTAGGATGTTCTCAAACATCATGCATTGTTTTAGTTTTAATTACTCTGAACATTATCCTTTGGATGCTTTTGTTCAGAAACAATACGCCATGTGGTAGAAGAATAATAGAAGTCATCGTTTGGGGCTTGTAGTATCATGATTAGCTATTTTCAAATTTAAAAAAAGAGGCGTCATGATGAGGCACTTTAAACGAAAAGACGTATCTGCCCCCATTAATGGCAGCAATTTGGGGTGAGGATCTTGGAGGCGCTCCAGAGGGCGGATTAAGCTAGAGGGCTGGCCAGGCGTGGTCCTAGTCATCTGCTCTCCGAGCTTTTGATGAAGTTAGGAGACTTTAGTGATTCTTCAGAGTCTAACTTGGGTGTGTCCTGTGTAGGTATGGCGTGAACCCGTAGGGCTGTACTTGTGGAGCATAGGGGATTCGTCTTTCCACGGGACACAATCATATATTGGTGGGTGGACCAAGAGGTTTTAGGCACCCCTTCCAAAATAAAGACGCCCCATGATGCCTACAACAAACAACAATATTTACATCTCATTGTGGAAGAGCTTAGAGACCGTGAATTTGCAATCCAACACCCCTTGGAGGAGGAAATGGTGTGCTCGATCCGTACAGCAGGCAAACACTTCATGTATATGTATGAGGCTCTCTTTACCCAAATCAGGGTACAGCTGCCATTCACCAAGTTCCAGAAGAGCATCTTTAATCATTTACTAGTGGGGCCTACTCAACTCCATCAGAATGCTTGGGGATTTGTCTGAACATTCAAGCTTGTGTGCTAGGTCTTTGAGTGGCTGTACTCGGTCAAGTCCTTCTTCTATCTTTTCTCTTGGCTTCGACCTCTAAGGTGACTAACTCAAGGGGTGGGTTACTGATGCAGAATTGATATGTTGTAAACCCAAGTGCAGGTTGTCTCAAGTAATAAACTCTCAGGAGTTCGAGGTCGATCCACAGGGAATTGATGAAGAAGAATTCTTTGAGGTAAAGAAAGGATTTGTCACAACAATAAAAGTGATAAAACTTGTTCACAATTAAAAAGGACTTGCTTGGGTTAGGAGATCCACTATTGCTAAGTAAATTAAGAACAAAATTAATTCTTTTTATAACTCAATTAGAATCCACGAATAACGGAGGTTCTAATAAGAAAATACATTATTCAAAGTTTATTTAAGATTATATGTGTAATTATATTATGATTCCTTTAATTATCTACTAATGCAAACACTTGTAAATCGGTTCACGTATTCATTGTGTCAATACTTTGTCTACAATAAATCAAGATCTCCACTTTGCAAGGAAGGCTTCTAAATTGATTAGAAACAAAATACAACACATATAATGACCAATTGATAATATAACATTCAAGCACAAGAAATGAATTAATCTAACCTTATTTCATTACCAAAAGTTTCACCCTTTTACTCAAGCAAAATGAAAACAAGTTACTCATAAACAAGAAGAAAGAAAGAGAGAAGAATAGGAAGATGAACATAATTTCTATTTAGAACAAAAAAAAATTACAACAAGAGAAACAAATAATACAAGAACAAGATCTTGATCTCTAAACCAATATGATTCTAATGAGTAACTCATATTGCCTTTTATAGAGCATGAAGGGTACAAAATGACAAGGGAGTTGTTTAATGAGTGGGTGGATGAGTGAAACATGACAATATAGTTATTAATGAGTGAGTGGATGAGTGGGTAAATTATTGTCATGCTTGTCTCCTTTCTCAACTAATTTAACTATCTTCATATGTCTATAACTTTATCATAATGTAACCTATTGCATAAGTGGTCTCATGAAAGTTGAAGGGTTTTGTCTCAGCTTTCCAGTGCCACTGGTTTCATTGTAATCTGACCTTTATAACCCAAGATATAGGCCAATATTTTCATAGTGTTCGGGTTGCAGCAACAGCACCCCTGTTTTGACTTTTAGGCCCAATATGACCTACTAGACATCCAAATATGCTCTTGTGTTACCATGAAAGTTGTTGATTTGGGTTTTAGCTTTCATTTGGGCTTTGTTTGGCGTCAATTGAACTCTTAGAAATCAAGAAATGGACTGATGAGTGCACAGAGGTCAACCTGTCAAGATTAGAATTCTGATTGTTACTTCCACTTTAATTTAAATTATTCAAATGTGTGATTCCTTGCTTGAGGTCTTCATAAAACTTGTAGAAAATTGTTTTAGATTTCATACAAGACCATAATCACATCAATCAAATATTTTCAACTTAGATTATATCTAATTTATTGAACGCTACGAGACAAATTAAGGATAATTCATGCAATAATTCTTTCAATGATCCAATTAGGCCCAATATCATAAAATGTGACAAAACTAACTTAATTAAGCCTAACTGAACCTTAAGAAACCCACTGAGAGGATTATTAAATGGATAAAATATATTACTATCAAATTCCACCGCACTTAACTTTTGCACTCTTGGGCAAAACACATAAGACCAAAACTAGGGAACAAGAAAAAAAATAACAAAAACTAAAAACTCTAAAAGACTCAAATTCTATTGATATTCAAGAATGAAAAAGTTTATAAGCAAGAAGTGCAACCAAAGATTCAAGGGATCAAAACATTTAGGAGGTAATATTTTTTCACATCTCAAACAATAAGCAAGGAACTTCAATTGAAAAGCAGAGTCAAGAATGATAGATCTTCAGAAGATTCACTCTCAATCCTTCAAGTGTTTAAAAGGTAGGTATTTCACTTATTTCAACCTATGAAAAATTACACTACTATAAGCTTGCTTATCTTCTACTTCTCCACTACTCAAAACACATGCACACATAAATCAAGAGGACTTTATTTAAAGTTATAATGAGATCAAGGTAAAAGAGAGGGTAATATGGATATGATAGGTTAAATATTAAAGAGAATAAAAGAGCATTAGGTTTGAGTTCAAATAACAAGTATGAAAGTTCATCCAAACTCAACCTAATGCATATTCCCTTTTACATATTCTTTTCACTTCCCCTTTTTACCTTGTTAACCTTTCTTTACACTTTGTTTTTTTTTTTTATTTTTTGTTTTAAGAAGATGTCTACTCTTTCCTTTTTCTTCAACTGTTTTGCACACACACCCTCACACTTATTCAAGAACTCATCCAATGTCAATGCTCTATTATTCCCTAAGGTTGGGTAAGAACACACACACAAACACACACACATATATATATATTAAGACATGTAATGAGTTAAAAACAAGGAATGGTCAAATAAGTTCAAAGGGGTTAAGTAAGAGAAAATATGCAAGGTTAACTATTTGGTTAAAGTAGCTATTTCAAGAAAAATGCCTTAATCATGTTTATGTATGCATGTGGAAATTTAGCCTCAAATAGAGTCAAAGCAAGTTCTAGAGTAACAATTCCATGAGTGAAAATCACACAAGAAAGAAAAGAATAGTACAAATGTTTAATCTATTCATTAATAGGCTCAAAATCTTACAAGGCATACATCTATCATTCTTAATCCACCAATTCAACATCCTTAACTAAGCATGTGAAATTTAAGAAAGAAGATAGTTTATTCAATCATGCTATGATCCCTGAATTTCAATTGCTTCAAAGGATGTGAGAGTGCATTCACTTGAATCTTTCAAAGGAAATCAAATAATAAAACTTTGTTACTTTCACAAATCAACACAAAATAGTTATCTACTTAATTACTCCTTACTCTGCCACCAATTTAGATGTGTCTCAAGAGTAAATTTACCTTAAGGGCATAATTTACTCCTTACTCTACCATCCTTAATTAATTTTGCTATTAGTAAGTTACTATAATCATATCAATAAACATATTTCCCTATTTTTTTTTTAGTTTTTTTTAGGTCAACTATCATTCCCTCCAACCAGATCACAACATTGTCCTCAATGTTAAAATATAGATAGGTAAAGGATAGAAGATATTCCCTGTTATGGCAATTACTGAAAAGAAAAACCTAGCACAAATTTAAACAGAAACAAAGTACGATAACAAAAACCAAAGGTAAAGGAGAGTTATAAATGGAGTGTCATATCAAACCCGCATTCCTTGCTGCTTCCTTCTGACTAATCTACTTGAGTTATTATTGGATCAAGTTCATAAACAAAAGCTTGGAGTTTATCAATTAACTCATCGACAGTGGAAGTAGAGACAAGTATCTGCCTAGGCGAATGTTGATAAAGTTCTATTTCACAAAATGGTTAAGAAAAGATAACAAACTATCAAAGAAATTATTAATATTCAACAAACCTATGAGTTTATGGTGAATTTTCAGTTGGGCCCAAGAGACAACTTGAAAAACTTCTGTCAAAGTACTATAGCCACCTGGTAAGGCAATGAATGCATCAAAATTTTCAAGCATTTTCCTCATTCATCCATGCATATTTGGTACTTGTAATTCCTCCCCAATTGTCTTTTCAATTATGTTCTTTGGAGTTAAAGCTCTAGGAATGATACCTAAAACTTGACCACCTCTTAGATGTGCAGAGATTGATATAGCACCCATTAACCCAATGCTACCTCCCCCATATACTACATGAATATTCCTCGCAGCAAGTGTTCGACCAAGAGTGCTTGCTGCGTTTACAAACTCTGTACTTTTCCTAAAACTTGACCCACAAAATATATTAATATTTATAAATTGACAAATAGAAGCTCCCTTCATTTTACATTCACCTTCCCTTGAATGATTATGAGTTGGATGAAAATGAAGAAAATTGAGTGTTTAAATAGGGAAAAGAATGAAAAATGTAATAACAGCACCTATATGGGTAAGTTGGCTGTTGTCAGAAAAGATTGAAATTAAGAAGCACTATTTTTTTTCCTTCTTTTTTTATTATTTTATTTTTTTTGAAAGAAAACGAGAGATGGAACTAGTCCAAAACTAGAGGTTAGGCTCTCACGCCCGTTTATTCAATAAAGATGGCATATATTTAACCTGTGTGTCATCAGTACAGGGAATTGGTGGCATATCTTTATACTGCATGTCACCAGTGTAGTAATACTAAGACGACTCAACCAATCTTGAAATTCTTCTCCCTCCCATTTGTGGAATATTTTGGATTGAGCTACGATGCAACTAATTAAAATGCGTAAATCTGACAGCCACCACAAACTACCACAACCGATGAGAGGTCGCTGGAGAGCCCATGGCCTGAAATCACAGGATCCAGCTCAGTAGCATAGTCATGCGAGTATGCTAACACGGGATGCTTCTATCTGCCCATCATCTCAACTTGCCTAAAAGGTAAACTTTGGGTCACTGAGAACGGCTCTCTACAGAGCATGTCACACGAACTTTATTTAAAGACCGACGTGCGAAGGTCCAACCTAAGTTAATGATGGGTTTAACCCTAAGGTTAGGGGCTCCACACTCAATTAAGAGCATGGTACTCTTTCAATCGCCCTTTTTTTCTGAGATGAACAAGATAATAACATACATGTTGTTGTGATTGTGACTCACATCTTCCTCTGGTTTTATGTCCAGTAACGACTTAAACGCCTTCTATAAGTCAAGGATAAGCTTCCCATCCAATTTTCTTATAAATTAGAAAACAGGGTCTTTTTGATTCAGATTCCCAAGACTGTAACGCTTTTGCTCGTTCCTGAAAAGATTCCATAAATTAAGAAGTTCATGATGCACAACTCCATAAGAATGCTTCTCAAAAGTCAATAAGATATTATTTAATGACTCTTTATTCAGTCCATTCTTAATAAAGTATATTTTATCTTCTCCATTTGCGAAAATCATCCCCAAAGAATGACATCGCTTGTTACAATTCCATCACACACATTTATGACAAACTTGCATTCTTTTCGCTATTCTCCTTTTAGAATACGAACTTTTACCGAGACCTGTCATGTATGAGGCAAATGAATTTGAATATTCACCTGCTAAATGAACCTTTGCTTTGATTATCTAGCGTATATCTTCCAGGATGCCCTTGTGCATTAACATTCTCAATCTTTCACACCTAACTTTATAGATTTTTATTAGAGCATTTTGAGAAAGAGAAGGAAAATATTTTTTAAAATTTGAGAGAATGACATCCATTTTAAAGGAGAAAAAATTAGTTATTATGGGAAACTGAAAAATAAACCAACTTAAGAGTCACAAAGACCGAGGTCACAAAGAACTGCAAAAAGAAAGCAACAAAATTAAAATAAATTCTTCTTATAACATGGATTAGAAAGGGAGATGGATTCTACCTCAACAACTTAGGTTTCCAGAAATGGTTTGAGTCTTTGTCCATTGACCTTAAATACATTATCATTCCTAGGGTTCTCAATGTCTATGGCCCCATGTGGATACATATGTTTGACAACAAAAGGGCCACTCCACCTAGATCTCAATTTTCTAGGGAATATGTAAAGCCGAGAATTATAAAGCAGAACTTTTTGACTAATTTCAAAAGATTTCCTCAAAATTGATTTATCATGAAAAGCTTTTGTTCTAACTTTAGAAATCTTTGAGTTTTCATATGAACTATTTCTCAATTCCTCAAGTTCATTTAATTACAATTTGCTTAATTTGTAAGCATCATCAAGGTTTAGATTGAAAGCTTTAATGGCCTAAAATGCTTTTGCTCTAGTTTTATAGGTAAGTGACAAGGTTTTCCATAGACTAACCAATAGGGACATGCCTAAAGATGTTTTGAAAGCAATACGATAAGTCCAAAGTGCATCGTTTAGTCTTAAAGACCAATCTTTATGATTTGGGTTAACCATTTTTTTTAAAATTTGTTTAATCTCCCTATTTTCTAATTCTACTTGTCTACTTGTTTGAGGGTGATAAGGGGTGGCAATTTTGTTTATAATGCCATATTTCTTCATTAATGATTCAAATGGTTTATTGTAAAAATATGTTTTCCCATCACTGATGATTGCTCGAGGGATTCCAAATCGACTCAAGACATTTTTTTTTAAATTTAAGAACAGTTTTATGATCATTGTGTCAACATGGAATCGCCTCAATCCATTTTGAGACATAATCAACTACAACCAAAATATGCACAAATCCAAATGATGATGGCAATGGACCCATGAAATCAATTCCTCAGCAAAAAAAAAAAAATTTCAATGACAAGGATAGGGTTCAGAGGCATTATGTTTCGTTTAGAAATGGAACCTAATTTTTGACAATTTTTATAACTTTTGCAAAATGTATACCTGTCCTTAAATAAAGTGGCCAATAAAATCCACACTGCAAGATTTTTGCAGCTGTTTTCTTTGAAGAAAAGTGATCTTCACATGCTTCTGAGTAATTACCTACCTCACTGTTGGGCACACATCTCCAAATGATTTGATCAGGACAATATTTGAATAAATATGGGTCATCCTAATAAATTTTTTTCACCTCAATAAAAAATTTCCTTTTGTCTTGGTGCATCCATTGAGGTGACATCTTTCCTATTACAATAAAATTAACAATGTTAACAAACCAAGACATGGAATTGACAAAAAATAAAAATTTATTTGGAAAAGAATCATTGATAGGTGTGACGTCAAAAGGTGAGTTTGTTGTAAGTCTGGACAAATGATCTGTAATAATATTTTCAGCTCTTTTCTTATATTTTATTGTGATGTTGAATTCTTGAATCAGCAAGATCCACCGTATCAACCTCGGTTTGGCATCCTGCTTAGACATTAAATATCTAACAATAACATGATCGGTGAAAACAATAGTAGAAGAACCAATTAAATAAGCTCAAAATTTGTCTAATGCAAAAAGTTACAACAAGTAGTTCTTTTTCAGTAATGGTGTAATTTATTTATGCACTATTCAAAGTTTGACTTGCATAATAAATTATATGAGGCTTACCTTCCTTTCTTTGACCTGAAACAGTGCCAACAGCAAAATCACTAGCATCACACATCAACTCAAAAGGCAAAAATCAGTCAGGGGGTTGCATGATAGGGGCAGATGTCAGAAGATCAATTAATTTTTTAAAAGATTTTTAGCATTCTTGAGTCCAATCAAATGGTGCATCTTTTATTAAAAGATTACATAATGACCTGGATATAACACTAAAGTCCTTAATGAATCTTCTGTAAAATCCTGCATGTCTTATAAATGAACGAACTTCCCTAACTGTTTTTGGTGAAGGCAAATGGGCAATTAATTCAACTTTGGCCTTATCAACTTCAATTCCTTTAGAAGATATCTCATGACCTAACACTATTCCTGAGGTAACCATATAATGACATTTTTCTCAGTTTAACACAAGTCTTTTTTCTTCACATCTTTTAAGAACTTTTTCCAAATTGTCAAGATAAATTTCAAATGACTTTCCATAAACTGTCAAGTTATCCATGAAAACCTCTAAATAATGCTCAACCATGTCACTAAAAATACTTAGCATGCATCATTGGAATGTTGCTGGAGCATTACAAAGGCCAAATGACATTCTTTTGTATGCAAAATGCTAAAAGGGTATGCAAAAGTGGTCTTTTCTTGTTCCTCTAATGCAAAAGGTATTTGATAATAGCTCGAATAACCATCAAGAAAATAGTAGTAGGGATGTCCTGCTACAATTTCTAAAATTTGATCAAGAAATAGTAAGGGAAAATGATCTTTCCTAATGGCAACATTTAATTTTCTAAAACCAATACACAAACGCCAACTGGATGAGACTTGCGTAGGTATTAGCTCACTTTTTTCATTTTCAACCACTATTATTGCAAATTTCTTATGTACAACTTATGTAGGGCTTACCCACTGGCTATCAGAGATATGGTAGATAATTCCAATATTAAGTAATTTGAGAACTTTAGCTCTAACTATCTCTTTCATGTGTGAATTTAATCTTCTTTGAAGTTATTGAGTTGATTTAGCATTATCCTCTAAATGTATTTTATGTGTACAAATTAATAGACTAATGCCTTTTATGTCCTTTAATATCCATCCAATTACACTTTTATACCTTTTAAGTACTTCTATTAATATACCTTCTTGTTCTCTAGTAAGGGTCGAAGAAATTACCACTAGAAAACTTTGTTCTTCTCCCAAAAATGTGTACTTCAACTTAGCAGGTAATGGCTTTAGTTCTAGTGTGGGTACTTCTTCATGAGTTTTAGCTCTTCGAATCTTGGCTTCCATCCTTTATATTCTAATACTTGTGTACAATCAAGCAAATAGTATTTTTCAAAAATATCATCATCTAATTGCATACCTGAGTCAAATGAATTAATTAAACAAATTTCTAATGGGTTAGAAGAACTCTTGGTTTGAAGATGATCATCTATAATGGCGTAGATCCCTTCAACTTCCTCCTTTTCATCATGGATTTCCTGTGGTTGCTTGCATATGTTGAAAACATTAAGTTCCAGTGTCATATTTCTAAATGTTAGCTTCATCACTCCATTTCTGCAATTTATCAAAGCATTAGATGTTACTAAAAATGGGTGACCTAAAATAACAGGAATTGACTTGCAACTATTAATCATATGTTCAGTTTCTAAGATAATAAAATCTACAAGATATATGAATTTATCAACTTGTACCAACACATCTTCCATTATTCCTTTTGAAATTTTAGGTGATCTATCGGCAAGTAGAAGAGTTATAGAAGTTGGTTTTAATTCACCTAGGTTGAGTTGCTGATAAACTGAATATGAAGCAAATTAACACTAGCACCAAGATCAAATTGTTTAATTTTATGTTCTCCAATAATGCATGAAACTGTAGGACAACCAGGGTATTTATATTTTGGTACATTATTATTATAAAGAATGAAGCTTACTTGTTTAGCCAAAAAAACTTTCTTTTTCACATTTAATTTCCTTTTAACAGTGCATAGGTCCTTCAAAATTTTGGCATAAGAAGGAACCTATTTGATAGCATCTAATAGAGGAATATTGACCTTCACTTATTTAAAAATTTCAAAAATTTTAGTATTGTGGTTCAATTTCCTTGAATTGTTTAATGCTTGAGGAAATGGGGGTGAAGGCAAAAGTTTGGTCTCATTTTGGCTAGTGGCTTATCAATCTCTTCTTTATCTTGGGGGATTGATTCATCATCTCTCTCACAAGGTTTAGGAATTTGTTTTTCAATAATCTTTCCATTCTTAATAGTTATCACTGACTTGACTTGATCTATTTGTTGACTTTCTGAACTACCCTTATTTAGACTGTACTGACTCTTGGGATTTCGTTGAGGTTGAGAAGGAAATTTTTCTTTCTCGTGAATGGTGAGTGCAGAAGCAAATTTAACAAGAGTGTCTTTTATGTCAATCATGGCTTGAGTGTTTTGGTTATTAATGGCCTCTTACTTTTCCATGAATGCATGCAATATTCATTCAAGGTTTTTCCTATATGGTGGGACATAAGGTGCGTATTCTTGAGAATTTTGAGAGTCTAGTTGTTCCTGAGGAAGTGGTGGTTGCATAAACTGTGCATGATTATTATTCCTCCAACTGAAGTTCAGGTGATTTCTCCATCCCAGATTGTATGAATCTAAAAAAGAAGAGGTAAATGGCTTTTTAAAATTGTTCATTACATTTACTTGTTCATGCACAACTTCTTTAAAAATAGGAATTTTTGGACATTCATTTGTTGAGTGTCCTAATTCATCATAAATGCCACAAATTTCTTCATTTTGCACATATTTGATTTTTTTTTACTTTCCCTAATTCCATGACTTCAATCTTTCTAGCCAAACTGGAAAACCTAGCATTTAGATCTTCTTCTTGACTAAGGTGATATTTTTCTTTACTAGTATTTACAAAGTTAGATCTAATTAAATTTTCAGAAGGATTAGTACAATGCCAAGATTGAGAATTCTCAGCCAAATGGTCTAAATATTCTAAAACTTCTTCAGGTTCTTTATCAAGAAACTCGTCATTACACATTGTTTCCATAAATTGTTTGGTTTCAAGTGTTAACCCTTCATAAAAGAAGCTTATAGTGCACTATTTTTTAAAGTCATGATGTGGGTAAGAATTTAACAAATCTTTAAAACGTTCTCAACTATAAAAATATGCTTCATTTGAATTTTGGGAAAAATTTTGGATTTATCTTTTCAAAGCATTGGTTTTATGTGTTAGAACTTTTTTTTTAAAAACTCACTTTGTATTTCTTGTCATGTGCTAATTGATCTTGGTTTCAAAGCGTTAAGTCAAGTTTTTGCTTTATCTTTTAAAGGAAAAGGAAACAATTTAAGTTTGACAAATTTTTTCGTGCAATTTTGATCAATGAAAGTGATACATACTTCCTCAAATCCTTTTAGATATAAATATGGGCTTTCAGATTCTAAACCATGGAAATTAAGAAGTAATGAAATCATACCCGGTTTAAATCTAAAATTATTAGCATTGAGTGGAAAGATAAAATATGATAGATTAGAATTTCGAGATGGTTATAAATATTCACGTATGGTTCGCAACGGTTGATTTTCATGTTCATCATGTACACTTTCATTTTCAGCTATTGTGTTTAATGTGTGTGATTATAATTCAAATAGATTAATATATAAAGTACCAAGATTAGTTTTAACCAAATGACTAGAACTTGAATCATGATACCAATTAAGCATAAATAAGTGACTTAAAATAAGAAAAAAATAAAAATATATACAGAGCTCAACCTTCCATAATAATAATAAAAAAATATATTAATAAGTAGGCGGTAAACTTGCCATGGTAACAAAAATATTAACAAGTAGGTGGTAAACCTACCATTAAATATGATACAACTAGAAAATTAAAAGAGTAGAGAAAGAATATACCAGATAATGAAGTTTACTTAAAGAAAGAAAACCTCAATAAATTTGTTCTTCAAATCAAGTCCCTGACAACAACGCCAAAAACTTGATACATAATTGATATGTTGCAAACCTAAGTGCAGGTTGTCTCAAGTAATAAATTCTCAAGAGTTCGAGGTCTATCCATCGAGAATTAATGAAGAAGAATTCTTTGAGGTAAGGAAATGATTTATCACAACAATAAAGGTGATAAAACTTGTTCACAATTAAAAAAGATTTACTTGGGTTAGGAGATCCACTCTTGGTAAGTAAATTAAGGACGAAAATTAAATTTTTTTTATAACTCAATTAGAATCCACGTATAACGGAGGTTCCAATAGGAAAATACAGTATTCAAAGTTCATTTAAGATTATACATGTAATTATATTATGGTTTCTTTAATTATCTACTAACGCCAACACTTGTAAATGGGTGCAAGTGTTCATTGTGCCAATACCTTGTCTACAACAAATTAAGATCTCTACTTTGCAAGGAGGGTTTCTAAATTGATTGGAAACAAAATACAACACATATAATGATCAATTGATAATATAACATTCAAGCACAATAAATGGATTAATCTAACCTTATTTCATTACCAAAAGTTTTACCCTTTCACCCAAGCAAAATGAAAATTAGTTACTCATAAACAAGAAGAAAGAAAGAGAGAAGAAGAGGAATATGAATATAATTTCTATTTAGAACAAAAGAAAACTACAACAAGAGAAACAAATAATACAAGAATAAGATCTTGATCTCTAAACTAAGATGATTCTAATGAGCAACCCATAGTTCCTTTTATAGAGCATGAAGGGTACAAAATGAAAAGGGAGTTGTTTAATGAGTGGGTGGATGAGTGGAACATAACAATAGAGTTATTAATGAGTGGGTGGATGAGTGGGTAAATTATTGTCATGCTTGTCTCACTGCTCAACCAATTTAGGTGTCTTCACATGACTATAACTCTATCATTACATAACCTATTATATAAGTGGTCTTCATAAAAATTGAAGGATTTTGTCTCAGCTTTCCAATGCCACCATTTTCATCATAATCTGACCCCTACAACCCAAGATATGGCCCAATATTTTCACAGTGTTCGGGTTCTAGCAAAAGCACTTCTATTATGACTTATAAGCCTAATATGACCTACTAGACATCCAAATATGCTCTTGTATTCTTCATGAAAGTTGTAGATTTGGGTCTTAACTTTTATTTGAGAGTAGCTTGGAGTCAATTGAACTACTATAACTTAAGAAATGGGCTGATGAGTGCGCAGATCAAGATCAGAATTTTGACTCTTGCTTTCACTTCAATTTAAATTATCCAAACATGTGATTCCTCTCTTGAGGTATCATGAAACTTGTAGAGAATTATTTTAACTTTCATACAAGACCAGAATCACATCAATCAAATATTTTTAACTCAGATTATAGCTAATTTACTGAACATTGCCAAATAGATAAATTAAGAAAAATTCATGCCATAATTCCTTCAATGATCCAATTAGGCCCAATATCATAAAATGTGAGAAAACCAACTTAATTAAGCCTAGTTGAATCTTAAGAAGCCCAGTAAGATGATTATTAAATGGATAAAATATATTGTTATTAGTTACCTTGCAAGCACAAAGTGTAACACCCTAATACAATTATCGTAAAATAAATAAAATATTTCAAGATAAATCGCATTACGCATGTCACTTCTAAAAAATGCATAAAACATAAATCCATAATAACCCGTATAGTCATTATAGAGAGCCACAAATGATAAAAAAGATCATATATACATACATCACTGGCTAACAAGTCATACTGTATACATAAACTTTTACAAACAACCAAAAGAGTACAGTTATACAATCTGATTCAAAAAGAAATAAAGCGACTAAACTAAGCCTTCCGCTTCTTCTTTTTCTTGCTTTTTCCCTTTGGAGGGATTTCACCTGGATTTATATGGAACACACATGGGGTGAGAAATCATAATTTCTCAGTATTAGCATACAAAGACCAGTAGTTAATCATTTACAATAAATAAATGAACTGAACACATAATTACACTCTATGTAATAGAATACCCAAAAATACAATCCTAAGATACTATCAAACAAGCAACCAATCAATGAACTGGTCAAGCAACTAAGCGAGACAACTGCCCATACAATTATCAATAATGCAATGCTTTACGTTATGAGATATGGTTATGCTCAAACAAAGTCCTAATAGAATGATTATGCAATGCTAATGCAGGTTTTAGTTTTTAAAAACACAAGTTATTTACTTATTTCCCAAAAATCTCTATTTCTTGTATATTCAAAGCAAGGTAAGCCTAAAAGTATAAACCCACTCGGTAGTAGGTAGACATTTTTTCCTCACCATGTAAGAGTACTATTGTCACCCCCATACCAGTAACCCTGACCATGCAAGCATAAATGCAAGGAGAATTTAGATCCAACCCTTCATTCTCAGATCATATGGTTGTGCATACCATATAAGGTCACAATACATAGGAAAATAGTAAATACCAAGTTTGAAAACTAAAGGTCCAAGTCACATTTTAACTACTAGCACATAGGAATATTAGCTTCACCTATCCAACAAGGTAGCAAGATTGATATCTCTAGCTAAATAGTATCTAGAACATCAGACAATCACTCACAAGTGATTTAGAAATCAACCTCATGTTGACCAAAGTTCTAAACACTAACCTAGGCATTTTGTTACACTTTGAATGTCTAAGAATTTCTCAAACGTTTCATATATGCAAGTTAATAATTTTCTCCAAGAAATATCTCCAAAAGTGTCTCTTTACACCCTAAAAGACTTGCACAAATGATCCTAACAAGTAGGAAATTAAATTAGCATCACAATGCTAATAACATGTTTCTGCCTTGTCTCGACGCCTAAGCATGGAACCAAGGGCACTTGGGTGCGTGAGCAGCAAAAACATGCAGCTCTCTAGACGATTGGCACTTGAGCGCACAAACACCAGTGCTTGAGTGTTGAACAACCAGAGGCAAATCTGCAGAATTCTACAAATGTGTGGCATTGTTCCATTAGTGCTATACACGAAATTTGATCACATCAAATTGGTTTCTTGGTGATTTTAAGTCCCAAATAAGTTTACAAACATGAAGGAAACATAAAACACCAATTGATTGAATAAAAAATGGATCCAAAAACCAAATCACTCATCCAAATCCCAAAAATCAAGACTTTGAGCATTTTAGGTCCAAATAGAGAATTTTCAGTTTCTAATCCAAGCTCTTAGCGTGAACAAGTCATAAACTACATTTAAAACTTATCCAAGCAATAAAATCACTCAAAACACCACAAGAACTCATTTTGACATTTCAAACCTCAAATAGCCTAAACATGGAAAAATGAGAACTAATGAAGTTTCAAGCTCAAGAACCCCTACCTTGTGAGGCAAAGCTGCTGCAGATTGTGCCTCAATCTAGAACATTGGATTTCCCCTTTGATCTCCTCTTCTTTCTCTCTTATTCTTCATCCTTTTCTCCTTTCTTTCTTGCTTCGACTAGTTCTTTTTTTCTTTTGTCAGTCGTGAAGAGTGAATGAGAAACAAGTGAAAAACTACAAATATCATGAAAGAAAAGTCAACATATAGGTTGAAAACCGTGGAGAGTTAAGGGCCATTGGTTATAACATTGATACTTCCCAATCTACTAAAAACACTCAGATTTATCTAAATCAAATTTTCTAAGTTCCAAAAACTTTAAAATAAATACTAATATTTAGTAAAAAAAAAGTCATTTCACCAGTATCATAATTTTCCATATCTGTGACTGGTCAATCCGACATTAAAACACACAACCAATATGCCTAAAAATACCAAACAGACTCCGATTATTCTTAAAATTTAACCACATCACAGAATACATATTTGTGACTTAAAAATAAATTATCCACATTTGTTTCCATTTGGTAAGTCATTTAGACTACTATCTGGGTCATTTTAAGCTACTTTTCACATTTCAGCTTATAACAAAGTGCCTAAACTAATTCAGATTATCATAAAATTAAATAGGCATGTCAAACAAGTATTAAGCTACCTCTGTAACTATTTATAAGTCTAACATGTTGAAGAGGATGTTATATTTCTTCCCCTTTTTAAAATTTTGTCCACAAAATTGTTTACCTCATATAAACAACTCTAGGTAGTCTTGCTACATGTGAGATTCCAACTCTCAAGTCGCCTCCTCGAAACCAACACTATCCCAAAGCACCTTCACTAGAGGAATTGGCTTACCTCTAAGCTCTTTGACCCCTCTGTCCATGATCCTCATCAGCCACATAACATAAGACAAATAATCTCTTAACTGCACAGATTCATTTCTTATGACATGTGAAGGATCTGGATTGTACTTCCTAAGATGTGACACATGGAAGACATCATGAAGGTTTGACAAACTGGGCAGAAGGGTAATTTGGTAGGCTACGGGTCCAATTCTCTTTAGGATCTGGTAGGGACCAATGAAATGAGGGTTTAACTTCAGTGTTCTCAATGCTCTACCAATCCCTATAGTAGGAGTGACTCTCAAGAATACATGATTTCCCTCATTAAACTCTAGAGGTCTTCTCCTCTTATCAGCATAGCTCTTTTGCCTACTCTGAGCCATAACCAACCTTTCCCAAATCATCTTAATTTGATCAGTAGTCTATTGTACTAACTCAGGTCCTAAGATGATTTTCTCTCCAATCTCATACCAACACAAAAGGGACCTACACTTTCTACCATAAAGTGCTTCATACGGTGTCATACCTCTGCTAGTATGAAAACTGTTGTTGTAGGTAAACTCCACTAAGGGTAAGAACTTATCCCGACTCCCTTTCTGCTCTAGCACACATGCTCTTGGTATATCCTTAAGGGTTTGAATAGTCCTTTTCGATTGACTATCAGTCTATGGATGATATGATGTACTCAAACTAAGCTTTGTCCCAAAAGCTTTCTGCAAGGCTGTCCAAAATCTAGATGTAAATTTAAGGTCTCTATTAGAAACTATACTAAGGGGTATACCGCACATCCTAACTATCTCCTGAAGGTATAACTGGGCAAATGTATCTATGGAGTAGTTAGCTCTAATAAGTATAAAATGGGCAGACTTGGTTAATCTATCCACGACAACCCATATTGCATCAAATCCTAACTGAGTCTTGGGCAAGCTCATCATAAAATCCGTTATGATGTTATCCCATTTCCACTCAGGGATTCCCAAAGATTGAAGAGGTCTAGAGGGTTTCTGATATTCTATCTTTACCTTCTGACGAGTTGGGCACCTAGACACAAACTCGGTTATGTCCATTTTCACACCAAACCACCAAAACAACTTCTTCAAGTCTTGATACATCTTAGTGGCCTCGGGATGGATAGTGTACTGACTATAGTGAGCTTCTTCAAGGATATTTTCCTTGATTTTGGATTCCCAAGGAATGCAAAGTCTACCTCTAAACTTAATTATCCCATCATCCACCATATCAAACTCTGCAGGATTACCTAAAAAGATCTGCTCACTTACATCACTAAGAGTCTCATCTTCCTTTTGAGCTTACAAGATATGAGTCCAAAAGTCACTCACTATGTCCACTCGACTCACACTGAGACTACGTAGTAACACAGTTACTGAAAGACTCATGTTTCTAAAACTCTCAAGAAGTTCACTCTCTTGGATCATTATTTGGGACATATGTAAGGATTTTCTACTTAGGGCATTAGTCACCACATTTGCTTTACCCGAATGGTACTTTAACTCAAAGTCGTAGTCATTCAAAAATTCCATCCATCTTCGTTGTCTCATGTTCAGCTCCTTCTGATCAAATAAGTACTTTAAACTCTTGTGATCATTGAACACCTCAAACTGAACTCTACACAAATCATGTCTCTAAACTTTTAGGGCGAACACTACTGCAGCTAACTCTAGATCATGAGTAGGGTAGTTCTCCTCACGAGGCCTTAACTGCCTTTATGCACAGGCAACAACTCTCCTATGTTGCATCAAAACACAATCCAAACCCATCTTTGAAGCATCACAATATACCTCAAAGTTCTCCAAAAGATCCATAATTACCAACACTGGTGTAGTACTCAACTTCACTTTTATCTTTTGAAAACTGTCCTCACAAACCTGGGTCCATTCAAAAGAACTATATTTCCTAGTCAATCTAGTCAATGATAGTGCTAATTGAGAAAAACCCTTTATGAATCTTCTATAGTACCCCGCTAAGCCTATGAAGCTCCTGATCTCAGTCACAGTGGTGGGTCTCTCTCATTGCAACATTGCATCAACTTTGCTTAGGTCTAAAGAAATCCCACCCTGAGATATCACATGTCCCAAAAACTGCACTTCTGAAAGCCAGAACTCACACTTAGATAGTTTGACAAACAACCTATTCTCCTTAAGGGGCTCCAACATTATCCTCAGATGTTGTTCATGCTCCTCCATTGTCTTAGAATAGATTAAGATATCATTAATAAACACCACAATAAATTAATCCAGGTAGGGTCTAAAGATCCTGTTCATGTAATCCATGAACACTGCCAATATATTCGTCAACCCAAAGGACATCATGAGATACTCATAATGCCCATACCTAGTTCTAAAAGTTGTCTTAGGGATATCCTCTTCCTTAACCCTTATCTAATGATAACCGGACCTAAGATCAATCTTTGAGAAAACTGTAGCTCCTCTCAACTGATCCATTAGATCATCTATCCTAGGAAACAGATACTTATTTTTAATGGTCACCTTGTTTAGCTGTCTATAATCCACACAGAACCTCATGGTACTATTCTTTTTCTTCACTAAAAGCACAGGTGCTCCCCATGGAGAAACAATTGACCTAATGAATTACTTATCCAACAAATCCTCGATTTGCTTCTTGAGTTCTGCTAACTCTAGTGGCGCCGTTCTATAAGGTGTTATAGAGATAGGTCCCGTCCCAAGCACTAAGTCTATAGAAAACTCTATTTCTCGCTCAGGTGGCAATTCTATTATGTCACTTGGGAAAATTTCAGGATATTCTCCACCACAGGTATTTCACCTAGGTTTTGCTCAACCTCAGCATTTAGTGAAAAAAAGATAACATACCCTAGAGATCCCTCCTCCAAATAAAGGTTAACCTGATTTGCATTGAGATATATAGACTCAGATGGAATGACTCTGGTAGGTATATCTAACAAGAAAACTAGGGATTTTTTTGAACAATTCAACACTACATGGTTAGCAGATAACCAATCCACGCCAAGGATGAAATCAATATCTACAAAAGGCAAATAGATAAGGTTTACACTAAAAATCCTATCTTCTACCTTTACACAAAAATCAAGACAGACTCTGGATGTTGTAACTGGTTTACTAGTAGGCGTAGATATAGATAAGTCATATGAAAGTTTAGACACAGATAAATCCAGTTCATTCACATAATCATTCGAAGCAAAAGAATGATATGCTCCCGAATCATATAATATAGTTAAAAGATGATTGTGAATTATGCATTTACCTTCGATAAGATCGGAAGACTGAGTCACCTTTTCACCACCTAGAGTGTAAACTCTCCCTCTAGCTTGTGGTTTCTAGGTAGGCACAGCTTTCTTCCTTGATGGGCACTCATTAGCAAAATGCCAAAGCTGTCCACAAACAAAACACGCCGAGCAAGGCTGGTTTCCATGTTGTTTCCCACACTTGGAATACTTAGGTCCCACAAACTCCTTCTGAACCTGCTTACCCTTGTCTTGAGTAAACTAGATTTTGAAGATCCTTTCTTGAACTTGTCGTCTCCCTGCTTCCTTTTTTGAAGGTCTTGTGACTTAGGCTCCACTAAAAGCTTTATAGAACGCCATTCGATTATCCGACATTTGTTAATCAAAGTTTCAAAGTCCCGAATCTCAAACGATTGGATGGAATTTTGAATGTCTTCCCTCAATCCTTCCTTAAACTTAACACACTTCCATGATTCATCTGGGTTAAGCCTGATGCAAGATGAGAACTTAGACAACTCATTGAATTTGACCACATACTGGCCAACAAACATGTCCCCCTGTTCCAACTTGAGAAATTCCATCTCTTTGGAATTCTGAAGATTTTGTGGAAAGAACTTCCTCAGAAAAGAATTCCTAAAGATCTCCCACGTCACATTAGTCCTTGACACGTCAAGAGCTCTCTTGGTATCCACTCATCAATCCTCTGCCTCATCCTCCAGCATGTACGAAGCAAAGAACACCTTTTGCTCGTCTGAGCAAGCCATGATAGTGAAAATCTTCTCCATCTCTTTGAGCTAACCCTCAGCTCTGACTGGGTTGTACTCCCCCTTGAATGAAGATAGATTTGATTTCCTGAACTCCAAGAGGTCTTGGAAAGTATGATTCCTCCAAACTACCTCTTGGGTTGGTTGCCCCTGGTGGTGTGGTGGTGGTGTAGGCAGTTAATGTTGAGTTGTACTCATTCTCTCAAACATCCTTGTTGTCGCAGCTGCTTGCTCTCGAATAGCTTTAGTTGTTGCAGCTGTTTACTCTTGCATAGCAGTGGCAGTAGCGACTATTTGGTTCCTCATTGCCTCAACCATTACCATAAAGGCTCCAACCTTGTCAGGGCCTTCATCACCAGAGTTCCTACTCCCACGCAGTCACCCTCATGCTTCCATAGTTTCCTATAAACAGAGAACAATACGTATTGAGGTAGCTAATCCCAATATCAAGTAACTGTGCAACAGCAGCTAAAACAGTCATATCAAAGGCAGTTCACACAATTCAATTAAACATCTCACACAAGAGACAAAAGAAATGCACAACATAAGAGGAACTCCTAAACTTGCTTAAGCATAGTCAGTTCACACCTCGGCTCAATAGGATAAACTACTCTGATACCATAATGTAACACCTTAATACAATTATTGTAAAATAAATGAAATATTTCAAGATAAATCACATTAAGCATGTCACTTCTAAAAAATGCATAAAACATAAATCCACAATAATGAGTATAGTCATTATAGAGAGCCATGAATGATAAAAATATTATATATACATACATCACTGGATAACAAGCCATACTGTATACATAAACTTTTACAAATAACTAGAAAAGTACAAATATACAATATGATTCAAAAAGAAATAAAGCGACTAGACTAAGTTTTCTGCTTCTTCTTTTTCTTGCCTTTTTTCCTTTGGAGGGACTTCACTTGGATTTACATAGAGCGCACATGAGGTGAGAAATCACAATTTCTCAGTATTCGCATATCAAGATCAGTAGTTAATCATTTATAACAAATAAATGATCTAAATATATAATTACACTCTATGTAATAGAATATCCAAAAAATCAATAACATCAAAGAATTGCCCATACAATCCTAAGATACTATCGAGTAAGCAACCAATCAATCAACCGGTCAAGCAACTAAGCAAGATAACTACTCATACAATTATCAACAATGCAATGCTTTATGTTATGAGATATGATTATGCTCAAACAAAGTCCTAATAGAATGATTATGCAATACTAATACAGGTTTTAGTTTTGAAAACACAAGTTATTTACTTATTTCCTAGAAACCTTTGTTTCTTGTATATTCAAAGTAAGATAAGCCTAAAAGCACAAACTCACTTAGTAATATGTAGACACTTTCCCCTCACCATGTAAGAGCACTGTTGCCACCCACATACTGGTAACCCTGACCATGCAAGTATAAATGTAAGAAAAATTTAGATCCAACCCCTCATTCTCAAATCATATGGTTGTGCACACCATCTAAGGTTACAATACATAGGAAAATAGTAAATACCAAGTTTGAAAACTAAAGGTCCAAGTCACATTTTAACCATTAGCACATGAGAATCTTAGTTTCACTTATCCAACAAGGTAGCAAGATTGATATCTCTAGCTAAATAGTATCTAGAACATCAGACAATCACTCACAAGTGATTTAGAAATCAACCTCATGTTGACCAAAGTTCTAAACACTAACCTAGGCATTCTGTTACACTTTGAATGTCTAAGAATTTCCCAAACTTTTCATATATGCAAGTTGATAATTCTCTCCAAGAAATATCCCCAAAAGTGTCTCTTTACACCCCAAAAGGCTTGCACAAATGATCCTAACAAGTAGGAAATTAAATTAGTATCACAATGCTAATAACACGTTTCTGCCCTGTCTTGGCACCTAAGCGGGGAACCAAGGGCGCTTGAGCGCTCGAGTAACAAAAACACACAACTCTTTGGATGATTGACACTTGAGCAGGCAAACACCAGTGCTTGAGTGCTAAATGACCAGAGGCAAATCTGCAGATATGTGGCATTGTACTATTAGTTCCATACATGAAATTTGATCACATCAAATTAGTTTCTTGGTGATTTTAAGTCCCAAACAAGTTCACAAACATGGAGAAAACATAAAACACTAATTGATTTCATAAAAAATGGATCCAAAAACCAAATCACTCATCCAAATCCCAAAAATCAAGACTTTGAGCATTTTAGGTCCAAATGGAGAATTTTCAGTTTCTAATTCAAACTCTTAGCATGAGCAAGTCATAAACTATATTTAAAACTTATCCAAGTAAGAAAATCACTCAAAATACTACAAGAACTCATTTTGACATATCAAACCTCAAATAGCCTAAACATGGAATAATGAGAACTAATGAAGTTTCAAGCTCAAGAAACTCTACCTTGTGAAGCAATGCTGCTACAGAGTGTGCCTTAATCCAGAACCTTGGATTTCCCCTTTGATCTCCTTTTCTTTCTCTCTTGTTATTCCTCCTTTTCTCCTTTCTCTCTTGCTTCCACTGGTTCTATTTTTCCAGCCATGAATAGTGAATGAGAAACAAGTGAAAAACTACAAATATCATGAAAGAAAAGTCTAACATATAGGCTGAAAACCGTGGAGAGTTAAGGGTCATTGGTTATAACACTGATACTTTCCTATATGCTAAAAATACTCAAATTTAGCTAAATCAAGTTTTTCAAGTTCCAACAACTTTAAAATAAATATTAATATTCATTTAAAAAGTCATTTCACCAGTATTATAATTTTTCATATCTATGACTAGTCAATCCAGCATTAAAACACACAACTAGTATGCCTAAAAATACCAAACAGGCTCCAATTATTCTAAAACTTCAACCACATCACAGAATACATATTTGTGACTTAGAAATAAATTATCCACATCTATTTCCATTAGCTAAGCCATTTATACTAATATCTAGGTTATTTTAAACTATTTTTCACCTTTCAGTTACAGCAAAGTACCTAAACTAATTTAAATTGTCACAAAATTAAATAAACATGTTAAGAAAGTATTAAGCTACTTCTATAACTATTTATAAGTCTAACATGTTGAAAAGGTTGTTACACAAAGTGGGTGCAAAATTTTTAAGCTCTATCAAAAGTCTTTTAAAAACTTCAAGAGGGACTTTTTAAGGATATATTAGGCTCCGGGTTCGTCACCCCGGAGAGCCAAACACTTTTTTTTTATCTATATTGTACCAAAGGTAGTTGGGAGTGGAGTAATGAAAAGATAGAGACTCAGATTCTGAGATCTTTCCTCTCGAGACATTGTCCTACACTTCCTGATTAACTAGACCAAAGAGGGGGGGCATTAGTTGTAAGGATATCTTTGATGAGCCCTCCGACTCTATAAAGGCCTTACTAGGTATCTTGTCCTACACATTTTTCTTCTTGTACTTATCTTCTTACGTTTAATATTTGTCTAAGTGTTGCAACATTTTTTTCTTCTTTTTTAGAAAGCATGGCTCCATGGACCGGACTGTAGGGCCTGGCCAAGAAGTTGGTAGCTAGGGGTGGTAGGGTGTCTAGATCTCAGCCCCTAGCGACTAATCAAAGGGTGATTGTTGTTGCTCATACACTTTCAAGCAATATGGTCCCCATTCCTGCGGCTGTGGTGATCTCCCCAACTCCCCTGAACACTGTGGTCCAAGATGCTGAACATAGTTCTCCTTCTCCGCCGTTGTGACCTTGGAAGAGGCAAGTTGAGAGTAGTAGGTATGCTAGGGGGAAGAGGCTAACCATTGAGGGCATTCTAGAGGATCTTGAGGTGTTTAAGGTCCTAACTAATTTGAGGCCTGAGGGGGCTCTAAGTTCTAAGGGTGCTCCACGGTCTAAGGGTGTTCCACTCTGCTTTCCAGCTAGATCGATGTGGACTGGGGAGGCTGATCCTACCAATTTTATTGATGGTACCTTGTTGAGTCCCGCTGAGAACGATGTCTTGATCAAGCACAACATGACGAACCTCCTATATGAGGCTCAACTCCAGGGTTTACGCATTGTCTCTTTCCTTCAATTTATGGAGAAGGCTTGGGAGTTTGTCCGGGATGTTATCAGCTTGGAGGGGGAGCTTAATACTTTTCGAGGTGAAAAGTAAAACATTGAGCTAGATATTGTCAAAAAGGTTAGGCAGCTAGCCTAAGCTGCCGTGAAGGTAACCCAGAAGGACAGGCAAGTAGCCCAACCGACAAAGAGCTCAAGTCACGTGACTCCGAGATGGACAAGCTCTGGACTAAGGTCTCCTTCCTTATCACAGACAATGCCATGTTCACCTCTCTTTGTACTCAAGTTGCTGAGCTAGATTCGCTTCGAGTCCAACTTAGCGAAGCAACGGCTCGGGAGAATGCATTGAAGGAGAACTTAGCCTCGATTGAGTCCGTCCTCACTAATGGCAGGGTTCAGTGTGAACTTTTACGACAGTCCGAGACCTGGTTGAATGAAGAACTTACCCAAACTATTGATGATTGGTCAAAGTCTGGGGAGGAATCATTTGAGAATGCACTTAACCAATATCGCCTTCCTAACCTCGGTCTTAAAAAGGAGAGGGTAGGTGCACTAAAGAGGTTCTGGATGGCCAAATTGTGGATATGGTTACTCCAGTGGCTCCCTTAAATGATTAACTAGACCAAAGGGTGGATGGCGGAGGAGGGCCAGAGGTTACACTAGAGATTGGATGAGAAAATACTAAGGCTGTTGTGGCCGAGGCGATATAGAATGAGGTGGCACAGGTTGAGGAGATACAGACCGAGGCGATGCGATCTGAGGCAATAATAGCGACTTTAGAAGATTGAAGCCCCACTTTTTTATGTCCAATGTAATTATTTTTCATTGCCCACAGCGAGGGGTTTTTGATGTATTTGGATAAGTCTCAACCTCAGGCATTTTCTATTTAATTTTAATACTTGGAATTTTCTTCATAACTATGTATGCTTTCCTTTTGTTGGGACGAGTCCAATGCTAAATCTCAGTGCCTCTTTCATACTTATCATATTTTTGCCTTCACAATGTTGAGATAGGTTCGACACTCAATCTTGGTATTGATTTCACACTTAAGCAATTTGCTCATGTAATTCACTGAGACCTGTCCAATGCTTGATCTCGGTAACAATACTTTGGATTATTAAAATTGGGGTGCAAAGTCCCATGAAAGGTTGGGATCTGTCGTCTATAGTTGTAGGTCAATGTTTGACGTGTTCTTTTGTAGTCTCTGTTAATTACTACTTGAAGGAGGTTAGGGACTTTATTACTCTTGGGGATCTGATGTCCTTTTAGCAGCCTTTACTCTGTGATTTGTAGTAATTGGTGCTAGCTTGGGAATCATTACTTTGAATTTATTGGGAATTAAAACTACTTTAAAGATAATAGTAGTTTTCTACTCCATTTTTTAACTGCCCGCTGCCTTTATGGCCAATCACAAGGGATGAACAATAAAACGCGTCTTTGAATAAACAATCAGTTCACCTTTATAAATAAGAAATATTTGCAGTGGGGTTGTCACTTGTTCATTTCTTTCATTTTCTGGATTCTTTTTTAGAGGGTGGCCTCTTTATGCTTTTCATGAGCATGTTAAGGGTCATTGTCCCTTTCTAGAACCCTCTTCCGTTTTTTTCCTAAATTTTTAAAGGTGTCCCTTTTCTCCTTGCATATTCTTCTGGTGGAGGCCCTTCTCTCTAAGCATATTGGCTCGGTGAGGGCTAAGTAACTGTTCTATGTGGCTTAGTCAACACGTCTCTGAGCAGCAGAAGCTTTTCTTTCTAGGTATATGTAGAAGATCCTGCTTTGTCCTGGAAGGCTCATGGCTTCTGTTGTAGTTCTTGTGAGGCGTGAAGAGGTTTCACCGCCTTTCCTCCCATGCTCCCTTGATTATCGCCATGCCTTGAGTGCACATAGGTGTTTAAGAAGCGTAGGGTTGTGAAACCTTCTCCTCATGTTGATCAAAAGAGAAGAGATAGGCATTTACTTCTTGAAGAACCGTTGAGGTATTCGTGGTCAGTGCTTGATCATCATCATTATCTAACCAAGCTACCTTCTTGGCTTCTTTCAGATGGGCGCTTTTGTCTGAGAGTAACTTATAGATCCTTATTGTAAAATAGATTATGTTTGAAATGTGACTAACAATAAATTTGGTCTTTTGGATATTATGCTTTTTATTGTCTTGATGACGAACACTCGTTTTGCCAGTTGAGATGAGTCCAAAGCTCGATCTCGATGGTCGGGTTTGTTTAGTTTGACAAATACTCATTTTTCCTAACCGAGATGACTCCGAAGCTTAATCTCAGTAGTCATATTTGTTTAGTTTGACGAACGCTCGTTTTGCTTGATCAAGATGAGTTTAAAGCTCAATCTCGGTAGTTGGGTTCGTTTAGGAATGGTTGAGGTGACACGACAGCCTCTTGGTGTGGAGTCCACTATCTCGGGCTATAGTCTGTTACACTTAACCACTGTAAATCTGATCGATTTATGGGTTAAGGTGAGGCCATAAAGGTACATGTGAAGACCTTTGAATATACTTCTTTACCTCGATTGAGGGTTAAGTGGATTCTCCTGTCTGGCCGTCATGTAAAAATACACTTAACCTCTGTAAACTTAGTCAGTTTATGGGTTAAGGTCGAGCTCAAATAGGTATAGGTGAAAATCCTTGTATGTGCTATTTGACCCCGGAGGGTGTTCAAGTGGATTCCCCAGTTTGGACACTATGTGTAGATATTAAAATAGTTAATCCTTTTTGGACCTTGTATTTCTCGGACCTCGCCAAGGTGTGGTAACCTTATGAGTTGTGTCAAGCCGAAGCATTCGTGGACTCAAAGTCACGGCCAAAATAATGGCTTTAGATAATAATGAGTCGAAGTACCCGTGGACCCAA
The DNA here is from genome assembly GCA_029884595.1 of Ormosia semicastrata. Taxonomy (NCBI): domain Eukaryota; kingdom Viridiplantae; phylum Streptophyta; class Magnoliopsida; order Fabales; family Fabaceae; genus Ormosia; species Ormosia semicastrata. Next base: position 9,083,729 of record JAQQTO010000028.1, on the reverse strand, counting down.
GGTCACGACTGAGGTACTAACTTTAGATTATACGACATTTGGAAAAATAGATGATTTTATTGATATTAAAAGATGTTTTACACAGTAGAAGTAACAATGACAAAGCATTACAAAATCGTATGGGTTACTTCAGTGTGATGACGATTATCCTCTTGGTTGTCATTCTGAGGTTGTACCCTGTCTTGATTTTGGGCATTAGCTTGAGATGAGCGTGGGTCGGGGTTCTTATCCCTAGTAGAAGAATGTCTTATTCGGTAGAGAGGAGAAAGACTCCAGAGACTATAACTTCACTTCCTGTAGTGGCCTCCCCTCCGAACGTTGTTCCGCGTTTGCACACATATCAGCCCAAATGTCCATCTCAGATAAGAAACTCGATGCCATCTTAGAGGTTGGTACAGTCCTACATGTTGTGACTGTGATTACCATGCAACATTGATGATGAGTTTTGATGATAACAAATATGGAGATGATGAGAAGATCAAGTCCAAGTTGTTCAAGTCTAGCTTTAGGACTTAGGATCTCTCTTGTACAGAGCTCTCATAGAATATCTCAGTGTTTAACTCAAAAGATCTAAGAACTTGTTTTTCTACAAACCAAATTAAAGTTCTAATAAGCCTTTGATAATCAAAGAGATTGTGGTTTTTCTAATCTTGTTCATAGAAGCGTTTTTCATGTTTTTAACAGAGGCATTCGAATGCTTTTAAAGTCATTCGAATACAATCTTCTGAAAAAGCTTCTACAAACGTGTTTTTTGATAAAGGTATTCGAATACTCATTTGAGGCATTCGAATACAACGTGTTTTTAATATAGGTATTCGAATACCATATGAAGCATTCGAATACAACCTTCTAAAAGGCTTTTACAAACGTGTTTTCAACTAAAGGCATTCGAATACCTTGGTTTGGTATTCGAATAACGTGGGTCTGATCTGTTTTTTATATACTGATATCAGAGGTATTCGAATACCTCATAACGGCATTCGAATAACCCAAGCTTAAACTATTTTTTATATATTGATATCAGTGGTATTCGAATACCACAATAATGTATTCGAATAACCCACGAGTTTCAGCTTCTGTTTTTTGAAATTGATACGCAAACGGATTTTGCATTTATTATGCATTCAATTTCCCCAGCGAAATTTTCTGTTTAAAGGCTCTATAAATAGAGACCTTCCCTCACGGCTGACATACACCAATCCTTGAATTTATTTTCTGGCTGTGCTAAAATACTGCTTGCATAAATTCTCTCTTTCTCTCTGTGCTCTTTTGATAAAATTCTGAGATATTGTTAGAGAGCTCTATAGTGCTTCAATTTGTATTACTTACTCTGAGTGAGAGTTTCTCTTCATCTATTTTCTGATATTTTGTATCGAGGGTGAGGTATCCCTCAAGGTTTGTATAAGGGTGAGGTATCCTCAGTGAGACTTTAGCACAAGGGTAGAGTGTCCCTGTGTGTGAAAAGTGCTCTATTTTGTAACGGTAGCAAGCACCTATTGAAGCTTGTATACTTAGTGAAAAATCTCGACTTTCAAGGACTGGACGTAGACCATAAGTGGGTTAGTGGTCGAACCAGGATAAATACTGTGCCTGCTTCTCTTTTCCCTAATCTCTTTATTTTATGCAATTTATTTTACTGCGTATTTACTTTTCACTGTTCTTTATTGTTTCTTTTCTTCTTCTCATTCCTTCTGTGCATTTATTTATTAAACTTTTGATATTCGTTTTAATTAAAAGAGGTTTTTGCAAAAAAGTTTTATACTCAATTCACCCCCCTCTTGAGTACTGGAAGCCACTTGGTAACAAGTGGTATCAGAGCTAGACTCTTATATAAAGAGCTTAGCAGCTTCAAGAGAACATGGCTTCCTCAAACAATTTTTCAGAAGGATCTTCCATAAACCGACCACCCTTTTTCAATGGGGATGGTTATACATATTGGAAGGAAAGAATGAAAATCTTCATCGAAGCTATTGATCTAAATGTATGGGATGCTGTCAAAAATGGTGCTTTTATACCCACACATGAGGTCGATGGTGTAAGGACCGAAACACCATGAAATAAATGGTCTGATGAAAACAAAAGAAAAGTTCAATTTAATTTAAAAGCCAAAAATATTATTACTACTGTTTTGGGATATGATGAGTTTTTTAGAATTTCAAATTATAAAACTGCTAAAGAAATGTGGGATACTTTGCAAGTTACCTATGAGGGTACTAGTGAAGTTAAGAGGTTGAGAATAAATTCTCTAACTCGTGAATATGAATTATTCAGAATGAACCAAGGAGAAAGCATTCAGGAAATGCAAAAGAGGTTCACCCACATAGTTAATCATCTTGCATCTTTAGGCAAAAGTTTTTCTAACGAAGATTTGATTAACAAAGTTTTGAGATGTCTTAGCAGGATTTGGCAACCCAAAGTGACAGCAATATCAAAATCAAGAGATTTATCCACAATGACTTTAGCTATCCTCTTTGGAAAACTTCATGAGCACGAATTGGAACTAAGCAGACTAAGCCAAAGCGAAGAGAACGATAAAAAGAAAAAGGGAATAGCGCTCAAAGCCACTTCATCAACATTCGACAATGATGATGAAGAAAATGAAGAAAGTTCAGAGAACATCGAGGTAAGTGAAGAAAATCTAAGTTTACTAGTTAAAAAGTTTGGTAAATTTCTCAGGAAAAAGGGAACGCAAAGAAGACCTCCCTTCCCTCCTAAAAAGACACACTTCAAAGGCGAAGGAACTTCATCGACTCCAACTTGCTATGAATGTGGCAAACCTGGTCACATGAAAATGGAGTGCCCAGTTTATCAAAAGAAAAATGAGAAATTTGAAAAGAAGCCCTTTAAGGAAAGAAAAGGAAGAAAAGCCTACATAGCGTGGGATGAAAACGACATGGACTCAACTGACAGCTCAGATAGTGAAGAAGCTCAATTGTGTCTCATGGCAAAAAGAGATGAAGAAGAAAGCGAAAACGAGGTAAGTTCTAATACTACTTTATTACCCTCTTACGATGAGTTACAAGATGCTTTTGAGGAATTACATGAAGAATCTTTAAAACTCACAAAAATTATTTCTTCATTTAAGAGAACAATTTCTTCTTTAGAAAATCAAATTCTTGTTTTAAACAAAGAAATAGAAGAATTGAAAATTGAAAACGAAACTTTAGGAATCATTGATGCATGCACAAATTATTCTTCACATGCTTCTACTTCTTCATCTTGTTCTTCATGTCATATACTTGAAAAAGAAAACGAAGACCTAAAGAACACTCTTTCTAAATTCACCTTTGGAAGGGATAACTTAAATATTTTATTAGGAAGACAAAGAGTGGTTTTTCAAAAAGCCAGGATAGGTTATAACTCGAAAAATCAACAAAAACTCTATAAAAATTTCTTTGTGCATTCTAGTGTTTCAAGTAGTCCTTTTATTAAATGTTTTTATTGTGAAAGAAAAGGACATAGTGCTTCAACGTGTAATGCAAGGAAAAATATAAATACAAAATTTAGAACAAAAATGGTTTGGGTTCCTAAGGGTACTATACCCAAAACTAACACACAAGGACCCAAGAAAGTTTGGGTACCAAAAGTTAAAAACTACACTTGTGTTGTAGGTGTGCTTGAAAGCCAGGAGTTCAAATTGGTATCTTGATAGCGGCTGCTCCAAGCACATAACCGGAGACGACTCAAAATTCACCATGCTTATTCCCAAGAATCATGGACACGTCACTTATGGCGATAACAACAAGGGTAAAATTCTTGGAATCGGCAAAGTCGGTAAGAACCCTAACTCCTCTATTGAAAATGTGCTGCTTGTTGAGGGTTTGAAACATAACTTGCTTAGTATTAGTCAATTATGTGATAAAGGAAATAAAGTTATATTTAATTCAAATTGTTGCATAATTGAAGATAAAAATGACAAGTATGTTAAATTCATTGGTCATAGAGTAAACAACATCTATATGATTAGTCTTGATGATATATCTTCAAATGATGCGAAATGCCTTTTAAGTAAGAATGATGATTCATGGTTATAGCATAGGAGAATTGCACACATTCACATGGATCACTTAAAGAAGTTGGTCTTTAAAGAGCTAGTAATTGGACTAGCCAAGCTTAATTTCATAAAAGATAAATTATGTGATGCATGTCAAAAGGGTAAACAAATAAAGGTCTCCTTTAAAGCAAAAAATATAGTTTCAACTTCTAGACCTTTACAACTTTTGCACATGGATCTATTTGGACCTTCTAGAACTATGAGCTTTGGTGGAAATTACTATGCTTTAGTGATTGTGGATGATTTTTCTAGGTTTACATGGACTTTATTTCTTGCAAATAAAAATGATGCATTTCTAGCTTTTAAAAGACTTGCCAAAGTTATTCAAAATGAAAAAGGTTTTCAAATATCTTCTATAAGAAGTGATCACGGTGGCGAATTTGAAAACAATGTTTTTGAAAATTACTGTGATGAACATGACATTAATCATAATTTCTCTGCCCCTAGAACTCCGTAACAAAACGGAGTTGTAGAAAGGAAAAACCGTTCTTTAGAAGAAATGGCGAGAACTATGCTTAATGAGACTGCTTTTCCTAAATACTTTTGGGCGGATGCTGTAAGTACAGCTTGTTATATAATGAACCGGGCCCTTATAAGGCCTATTTTAAAGAAAACCCCATATGAATTGTATAAGGGAAGAAAGCCAAATGTCTCACACTTTTATGTTTTTGGTTGCAAATGTTTTGTTTTAAACAATGGAAAAGATAATTTAGGCAAGTTTGATGCTAAGTCTGATGAAGGTATATTTCTTGGCTATTCAAATCATAGTAAAGCTTTTCGCATATATAATAAAAGAACTATGACTATTGAAGAATCTATACATGTCGCATTTGATGAAACTGACCCAAATGGATCGAGAAAGGATATTGTTGTTGATGATGTTGCAGAAGTTTTGGCGGAAACACATTTGGATAATAAAGAAAAAGAAATCAAGGAGAAAGAGGATAAACAAAGACAAGAAGATTCGCAAGCTTTGGAACTTCCCAAAGAATGGCGAACTTCAAAATATCACTCCCTTGATCAGATTATCGGTGATGTATCTAAAAGTGTAAGTACTCGTAACTCTCTTAGAAATACTTGTAATCATTTAGCATTTGTTTCTCAAATTGAACCTAAGGATTTAATTGAAGCTTTTGATGATGAACATTGGATCTTAGCTATGCATGAGGAATTAAATCAATTTGAAAGAAATTAAGTTTGGGAATTAGTCGCTAGACCTAATAATCACCCCATAATTGGCACTAAATGGGTTTTTAGAAACAAACTTGATGAAAATGGGTTAATAACTAGAAACAAAGCTAGATTGGTTGCTAAAGGATATAATCAAGAAGAAGGTATAGATTATGAAGAAACCTATGCACCTGTAGCTAGACTAGAAGCTATTAGAATGTTACTTGCTTATGCTTGCATCATGAATTTCAAATTATATCAAATGGATGTCAAAAGTGCTTTTCTAAATGGTTTTATTCAAGAGGAGGTATACGTTGAACAACCTCCAGGTTTTTAAAATCATGAACTGCCCAACCATGTTTTTAAACTTAAAGAGGCTTTATATGGTTTAAAGCAAGCTCCTAGAGCTTGGTATAAAAGGTTGAGTAAATTTCTTTTAGAAAATGGTTTTTCAAGAGGAAAAGTCGACACTACCCTTTTTATTAAAAATAAAAAGCATGACATTCTTCTTGTACAAGTATATGTGGATGATATTATCTTCGGTGCTACTAATGAATCCCTTTGCAAAGAATTTGCTAAGTCAATGCAGAATGAATTTGAAATGTCAATGATGGGAGAATTGAATTTCTTCCTCGGACTTCAAATCAAACAAACGAACGAAGGGACTTTCATAAGCCAAACAAAATACTGCAAGGAATTGCTCAAGAGATTTGAAATGGAAAACGCTAAATACATGGCCACTCCGATGGGCACGTCTTGCTACTTAGACAAAGATGAAGAAGGTAAATCAGTAGAAATAACGAAATATAGAGGTATGATTGGATCTCTCCTTTATCTTACTGCTAGTAGGCCAGATATTATGGTTAGTGCATGCATGTGTGCTAGATATCAGGCAAACCCTAAGGAATCTCATTTAAGTGCTGTTAAACGAATAATGAAATACCTAGTAGGCACTTCACAAATGGGCTTGTGGTACCCTAAAGGTGCCTTTTGTAGCCTAATAGGCTATTCTGACTCTGATTTTGCTGGGTGCAAATTGGACAGAAAAAGTACTAGTGGGACATGCCACTTGCTTAGTAGTTATTTAGTTTCTTGGCATAACAAGAAACAAAATAGTGTGACTTTGTCTACCGCTGAGGCTGAATATGTTGCAGCCGGGAGTTGCTGCGCTCAGATCCTTTGGATGAAGCAACAACTCTTAGACTATGGTCTTCAGCTTGATCACATCCCAATAAGTTGTGATAACACTAGTGTAATAAATATCTCTAAGAATCCCATACTGCATTCTAGAACAAAGCATATAGAGATAAGACACCACTTTATCAGAGATCACGTACAAAAAGGGGATTGCATTCTTGAATTTGTTGAAACATCTAAGCAACTTGCAGATATCTTCACTAAACCCCTAGCAAAATAAGCATTTTATTATATAAGAGGAGAATTGGGCATAATTGATCAATCCAACATTTAAATGCTTGTTATTTGCTTAAATTTGTGTTTAATCCTTCTTGAAATTTTACTGACTTAAGCGTCGGAGTTATCCCAAAATCTTTTTTACAGGTACTTCATCAACAGGTATGCGTTTATCTTTCAAAAATTACATTTTCTGGACATTTATAAGTGCTTTTCTTGTTTAGTTATTCAAATACCTCCATATGGTATTCGAATACCCTTACTGTTATATGAGAAAACCTTCGTTCTTTTTGTTTAAGGCATTCGAATACCTTAAAGGGTTATTCGAATGCCCAGAGGCTTTTTTGTCTCAGTCCCCGAAACAGCTCTCTGGAGCATTCGAATGCCATCAGGGTTATTCGAATACCTAGATGCTTCCTGTTTCTGTTTCTCTCTAGAGTATTCGAATACCATTATGTCGTATTCGAATACTTGCTCCCTTAGCCTTCTCCTCTATCTCTGGAATATTCAAATACCATCAGTTTGTCTCTGGAGTATTCGAATACTTCATGAGCATTCGAATACCTTTAAAAGCATTCGAATACCTTCGTTTGGCAGCCAAGCCTATTCTGGTAATCTATTCGAATAACTTATGTGGTATTCGAATACCTTATGTGGTATTCGAATACCCTCTGCCTGAAGGCTGCGCCCCTTGAGTTCTTCCAAACGCTGTATTCGAATATCTTCTCTTGGTATTCGAATACCTCTGGTTTTTTCTTTAAAATACCCCCTCCCTACCTGCGTATCCGAATACGCCCTTTTTGTTTTCTCTCAGTTTTTCAAAACCTCTTCGTTTTCCCTCTTCCTCAAACCTCCCTTTCTCACCGTCTCCACCCCTCCTTTCTCTTTTTCCTCCTTTCTTTTTCTTTCAATGGCCTCATCTTCATCTCGCTCTAAGCGTCCTCGTACAAAGACGGCTCCATGCAATAACCCATTGGACCTTCGCAGGCTTTCCTCCAATGAGCAACAACTCGGGTGCTTCGTTACACACTTTCGAGAGCGCAACTTGGTGCATCCTAAGTACCTTGACTTGGGGTTCTTCGAAAGAAAATGTGGTTTTGACTTTCTAAACCGGCTAAACCACCAAGGCGTACTTCGCTTCTGCTCTTTCTCTGCTGCTTTGTATCCCGACCTTGTCAAAATGTTCTACTACAATCTGAAGATTGAAGGTCAGGAGCTACACTCCAGTGTCTGCGATCAAATCATTGTGATCACACTCGGCGATTGGGTTCAGATGTTTGGCTTGCAGTCCACTGGCCACTTTGCTGAAGAAGATTCACTTCTCCAACTCTTCGACAAGAACAGAGCAATTGAAGATGTTCTTCGCCCTGGGTTGGCTTTACCTTGGACTCAAAAAAGAGTCAAAGGGGGCATGATGAAGAGCCAGGACAGGCTCCTCCACTATGCTTATGCCCACATCCTCGCTCCTAGAGGTGGGAACTATGCCTACATGAGTGAAGATGACGTGTTCATGCTATGGATTCTAAAGCAAGGTCATCAGATCAACTGGCCCGTCTTCATTATGAAGCACATGATGAGGGCAAGAGGTAAAGAGCGGTATGAACTTCCCTATGGCGTAATCATCACTGCCTTCTTAGGCAAGTATCCACACATTCTGGAAACCGAGCGAGCGACCCCGCTAACCCATCATCACGTTTTTGGGTCCTTTACCCTTAACAAAATGAAGATGATCAGGACCGATGAAGGCTGGGTGTTCCCAATGGAAGTTGATGATGAAGACAACGACCCTGCTGCCCCTGTTGCTACTGCTGATATTCCCGCTCCTGTCACGAATGAGCAAATCCTGGCTACCCTGTTGGATAACAGAACCTACATGGAGAACACCTTCACTATTCCGTTTGACGTAATCTCTCGGTGTTGAGCGTGAACAGCCGCCCTTCGAGCTCTTGCCGTCCGGCAACGACCCCGCCTCTCCTCCTCCACCACCTGATGCCTATTTCTAGGGCTTGCTTAGTAGTAGGATTTGTTGCTTGTGTTTTGCTCTTGGCTGTTTATTGTATTGATTGCCTTTTAATTACTTTTGTACATGCCATTGGCCACTTATATTTAATAGAATGAGTATTTTTACTTTCATCTGCTGTCAAATGCAAACTGTTTATTGTTTATCTCATACATATCGATATGCTTTATTGAATGACTGCCTCCTTTTTGATCATGTCAAAAGGGGGAGAAAAATAATCAATCTTATTTGAGAAAAGACAGATTTTATGCTGGCTTTTGGATTCCAAAAGCAAGGGGGAGAATATGCTTGTTTTGTTACCTCTGAGAGTAAGTCTCTATCTTTTTGAATTTCAATTTATATGAACTAATGCTTTTCTCAATGATAGTTTGTCATCATCAAAAAGGGGGAGAATGTGATTACCATGCAACATTGATGATGAGTTTTGATGATAACAAATATGGAGATGATGAGATGATGAGAAGATCAAGTCCAAGTTGTTCAAGTCTAGCTTTAGGACTTAGGATCTCTCTTGTACAGAGCTCTCATAGAATATCTCAGTGTTTAACTCAAAAGATCTAAGAACTTGTTTTTCTACAAACCAAATTAAAGTTCTAATAAGCCTTTGATAATCAAAGAGATTGTGGTTTTTCTAATCTTGTTCATAGAAGCGTTTTTCATGTTTTTAACAGAGGCATTCGAATGCTTTTAAAGTCATTCGAATACAATCTTCTGAAAAAGCTTCTACAAACGTGTTTTTTAATAAAGGTATTCGAATACTCATTTGAGGCATTCGAATACAACGTGTTTTTAATATAGGTATTCAAATACCATATAAAGCATTCGAATACAACCTTCTAAAAGGCTTTACCAAACGTGTTTTCAGCTAAAGGCATTTGAATACCTTGGTTTGGTATTCGAATAACGTGGGTCTGATCTGTTTTTTATATACTGATATCAGAGGTATTCGAATACCTCATAACGGCATTCGAATAACCCAAGTTTAAACTATTTTTTATATATTGATATCAGTGGTATTCGAATACCACAATAATGTATTCGAATAACCCACGAGTTTCAGCTTCTGTTTTTTGAAATTGATACGCAAACAGATTTTGCATTTATTATGCATTCAATTTCCCTAGCAAAATTTTCTGTTTAAAGGCTCTATAAATAGAGACCTTCCCTCACGGCTGACATATACCAATCCTTGAATTTATTTTCTAGCTATACTAAAATACTGCTTGCATAATTTCTCCTTTTCTCTCTGTGTTCTTTTGATAAAATTCTGAGATATTGTTAGAGAGCTCTATAGTGCTTCAATTTGTATTACTTACTCTGAGTGAGAGTTTCTCTTCATCTATTTTCTGATATTTTGTATCGAGGGTGAGGTATCCTCAAGGTTTGTATAAGGGTGAGGTATCCTCAGGCCGAGACTTTAGCACAAGGATGAGTGTCCCTGTGTGTGAAAAGTGCTCTATTTTGTAACGGTAGCAAGCACCTATTGAAGCTTGTATACTTAGTGAAAAATCTCAGCTTTCGAGGACTAGACGTAAACCACAAGTGGGTTCGTGGTCGAACTAGGATAAATACTATGCTTGCTTCTCTTTTCCCTAATCTCTTTATTTTATGCAATTTATTTTACTGCGCATTTACTTTTCGTTGTTCTTTATTGTTTCTTTTCTTCTTCTCATTCCTTCTGTGCATTTATTTATTAAACTTTTGATATTCGTTTTAATTAAAAGAGGTTTTTACGAAAAAGTTTTATACTCAATTCACCCCCTCTCTTGAGTATTGGAAGCCACTTGGTAACAGTGACAATGGCTGTTATGCCAAGCATAGTGTTTGGACTTGTCCTTCTGCTTTTTCAATGAGGAAGGTCTCTGCACACCCGTGAGCTCGGTGTTCATGACCTCCTAGTAGATCTAGGCCATAGGTGTATTGAGGGGAGTGTATTTTTTGTACTTCCCTTTGAAAAGTGGCTTCGAATTCCAGCCTTAGTGATTTTATTGCTACCAGACTTGAGCTTAGCATCCTCTTTCTCAAGACGCTTCCTAGCCCGGAGAACATTTTTTGTATTGATGTATTTATCAACACGGACACGAAACTCGTCTATAGTCTTAGGTTCCTTCTTTACCAGAGAGAAAGAAAATTATCCTAGTCAGAGCCGCTCTTTAATGTAGAACAGTCCGAGTCTTTCATCCCAGTCACACATATTTACAATCTCCTTATTGAACCGAGATATAAAGTCTTAGAGAGATTCTTCATTTTCTTGCCTGATTTGGGAGAGGCATAAAATGGATTTAGGCTATACTTTGCTGGTGGTGAAGTGCAATAAAAATCTCGAGGACTGGCTCCCCCAGTTATCCACGGACCTTGGAGCTAAGGTGGTTAACCATCTCAAGGTGGCTTTCTTTTAAGAAAGGGGGGAAACACGACACATGAGAGAGTCATCGCCCCTAACAAACAAGAATGTAGAAATGTAGGCATCCAAGTGTTCCTGAGGGTCTGTGGTCCTGTTATAAGCTTCAATGTTGGAAGGATACTTGAACCACCTAGGGATTTTGTAAGCCATCAATCTGTCAGAGAAGGGTTGGTTTTGTGAAACCATGTTCCCTACTTTGTGTTCTTGCTCTCTTGAATGGACAAGTTCAGCATTATGACTGGGACCTACGATCCTCGAGTTCTCTAGAAGGTAGTCTTTATGCTGATGTCGGTCTTTTCTATTTTCCTGATTTCTCTTTGGGGACCGATTTTCATCTTCGTGGTCCTAGTTAACAGCTCTCACTAGGTTATGAATCCTTTTATCCTGATACTGAATTCGCTCATCTTGAAGTCTAACAAGAGAGCAGCTCTGCTCTAAATAGATCTTGATGGTTAATTTCAGCAAGGTGAGACTAAGCTTTGTTCACTACACGGTCACCAAGGCGTTGCAGCGTCGAAACTCGCTATCCAACATCCCTAGAAAATGCCCTCTGTGGACCGAGATGTTGTCTCACTGGAACTCGCAAGGGAGGAGAGGGGAGATTCTTTCCAGTGAAAGAAGTCTCCTGTCCATCCTGCTTTGTTTTCAGTTGAGCTACGAATGGTCCTAGGAATAATTCATGAGCAAGGACGGATGCTGGATGACAGTTCGAAGATGGCGGGTTTCGTGCAGCAGAGGTGTAATTTTGGTTGGTTGAGATTTGTCTCCTCCTTGTGTTAACCATGATGATGGCTGCAATAGAAGTGCTAAAAGTGGTGTTGGGAGTAGAAATTTATCTTTCCCACATATTGCGCTAATGTTTAGAACTGGATTCTAAGGGTTACTTGAGAATGGAAGAGATGGTGGATTCCTCCGTGGCACAACAGCAACAGTAATGGAGGGAGGGATGGATACTTGAAAATGCACTTCAACGCTCAAGTCAGTATATGCACAAAGAGGGTAGTGTGTATTGGGAATTAGGTTGTACCTCTTTCACCTTGATGAGTATATATATATGGGTGTTTTAGGGTGTGAGGAATTCGAGCATTCAGTGTGTATTGAATGTTGTTACCTGAAATCGTGGAAACTATTATTCCTTGTCATTATTCCTCTATTTATGTGAGACATGATTAGAATTGATTCCTGTTGAGGAAGTTACACCTAGTAAATAGGCTGCTTCACATGCACAGTAATGTTTGGGCACCATCCTGGCAGGTCGAGTTGTTCTAAATCTATGGATCCATAATCTAGTCTAGAACAGATTGTATCCTGGGTGATAAGGAGGATCTCTCTTATAATGACTCTATTATGTGAGATATTTTCCTTTTTGGTTCTTGGTTTGATTTTTTTTTTTATTGTGGGTCAGTTAGGAGGGAATGTAATAAACTAGTTGATGAATTAGCTCATTATGCTTTACAAAGAGGAGAAGAGATTTGGATTGAGGATCCACCTCCTTGTATTGAAACTTTGTTATTTGATGATATTCTAAATAAGTAAATTCAAATTTCATATTTAAAAAAAAGTTATACTCTCTCTTTACATTAAAATTAAAACTAAACTCAAGCTTTCTTTTTCTTAATTAAAAATCAGATTTCAATACTCTCTTTATACATTAAATGACCTAATCTTAACCATTAGATTAAAATAAAATTAAAGGTCAGATTTTGGTGTAAGAGTTGTATTCTTACATTGGTGTAAATTAATTCCCTCCATATATATATATATATATGTGTGTGTGTGTGTGTGTGTGTGTGTGTGTGTGTGTGTGTGAAGCATATCTAGTGAGATGAGTTTTTATTGTGAGATGGTGAGAAGCGGTAAATCTTGACCATACAACCATACATGGATAGTCAAGATTAAAAGTTACTTAAAGGTCATGTGACCACTTAAAAAGTCACATGCATTTATCTTATAATCTTGACCATTTATGAAAGATCCAATGATCAAAATTTACTCTCTCATCTCTCACACATAATAAGCACTCCTCTCACACACATACACTTCCTATATATATATATATATATATATATATATATATATATATATGAGGCATATCTAGTGAGATGATTTTTTATTATGAGAGGGTAAGACCAATAAATCTTGACCATACAACCATATAGATGATCAATATTAAAAGTTACTTAAAAGTCATGTGATCACTTAAAAAAATCACATGCATTTATATTCTAATTTTGACCATTCATGTAAGATCCAATGGTCAAAATTTACTTTTCTCACATCTTATAATAAACACTTCTTTCACCACACACACATATAGTATGTTATAAAAAAAAAGTCGAGTTGATAATATTTTATTTGAGTTATAGAAAATAAAAAAAAGGATAAAATTTTTAGATTAATCTAATTATGTATAAAAATATTATACATATTAATTGTTGACTTTCATAAATAAGTTTTTGTTTTTTTAATTCCCAAAATAAGTAAATAAAAATATCTTCTAATAGGCAAATTAATGATAATAGACTTTATTATAAAAGGAATTAAAACTAAAAAGAAAGGTTTGAGGAAAAAAAATTCTGTCTAGTCAAATTAATAATAATAATAGATTATTGATAATGCTCGTGGGTCCATAACTACCGACCTCAGACGTGGACATATCATTTGGCAATGTGTGGCCCCTTTGGAAGGATAACAAAGCTAGGGATGGCAAAAATCCCCGAGACTCAGAGATCCCTGCGGGGACTGTCTTGAATAGGACCACGAATGCGAGGTTTTTTCTCTCATGACCCAGGGTATGGAAAAAAATTCTCTCATGGTATGTTTGGGGACGGAGGACGAGGATCATACTCCTACCAAATGAGTTTCTTCGTTTTCGTTAAAATTACTATAATAACCTTCATAATATATATTATAAATAAATATATATATATATTTTAGTAATTTTACCTTTTATTAATTTTTATATTTATTTAAAATTTAAAAATTAAAAAAATATAAAATTATGTTATTTTACTAAATTAACCCTCCCCTTACCCATTAAACTAGACTCTAGTCCTATGCCCCTACTCCTATGACTTGTGTCGCCCCACTTTCCCAAATATTTCTCCCCTTTCCCAAATATTTATCTCTCTCTCTCTCACGCACGTCCGCCCCCCCCCATCCTCCTCCCCCCCCCCCCCCCCTCCCATAGCACGCAGGATGCAACCATCGAGCCACGCTCCTCTCCATGTAGCGTCACTCCCCTCCGCACTGCGCAACGTCAATCCTCTCCACCCAGCGTCGCTCCTCTCTGCACCAAGCATGTCTACCACAACACCGCTCCTCTCCGCTGTGCAGCACCGCTCCATCCCAGAACCCAGATTTGTGATCTCCAACGTCGCTCCATCCTAGAACCCAGATCTGAGATCTCCGATGCCGTCCTAAAACCCAGATCTGGGATCTTCGGCGTCCCAGAACCCAGATCTGAGATCTCCGGCATCGCGCCGTCATCTCATCGTCCGTGGAAGGACCAACACCAACTTAGCTTTCTTTTTCCTATTTTTTTCAACTTTTTGGATTTTTTTTCCTGAGTTTTTGCCATTGTGAGGAATCCCCGTGAGTATTTGCAGGGATTCGGGGAACGGGAATAGGGGAAAAAATTCCCCCGTAGTGAGGATCGGGGATGGGGACGGCGACGGGGAGTTAATCAGTTAACGAGGACCTCCCTGCTCCTGCCCCGCGCGGGTACCACCCCTAAACAAAGCGTGTTTGAACGAATGTAACTATTTAAGTTAAAATTTGATACTAGAGACTTGAGACTTGGCCAGATTTAACTAGTAATAATAAGGGGATTTAGTTACCTATCTTTTTTAATTCCCAAAATAAGTAAATAAAAATATCTTCTAATAGGCAAATTAATGATAATAGACTTTATTATAAAAGGAATTAAAACTAAAAAGAAAGGTTTGAGAAAAAAAATTCTATCTAGTCAAATTAATAATAATAATAGATTATTGATAATGCTCATGGGTCCATAACTACCGACCTCAGACGTGGATATATCATCTGGCAATGTGTGGCCCCTTTGGAAGGATAACAAAGCTAGGGATGGCAAAAATCCCCGAGACTCGGAGATCCCTGCGGGGACTGTCTTGAATGGGACCCTGAATGCGAGGTTTTTTTCTCCTCGTGGGGACTGGGGTAAGGAAAAAAATTCTCTCGTGGTATGTTTGGGGATGGGGACGAGGATCATCTTGCCGCCTTGACAAATGAGTTTCTGTTTTTCGTTAAAATTACTATAATAACCTTCATAATATATATTATAAATAAATATATATATTTTAGTAATTTTACCTTTTATTAATTTTTATATTTATTTAAAATTTAAAAATTAAAAAAATATAAAATTATGTTATTTTACTAAATTAACCCTCCCCTTACCCATTAAACTAGACTCTAGTCCTACGCCCTACTCTTATGACTTGTGTCGGCCCATTTTCCCAAATATTTCTCCCCTTTCCCAAATATTTATCTCTCTTCTTAGTCACGCACGTCCCCCCCCCCTCCCCTCCCATAGCACACAGGATGCAACCACCGAGCCACGCTCCTCTCCCACGCATTATGCGTCCGCTCCCCTCACGCGCGGCAGCAATCCAATCCTCTCCACCCGGCGTCGCTCCTCTCCGCACCAAGCATGTCTACCGCAAATTAGCTCTCTCCGCACGTGAAGACCGCTCTATCCCGTAACCCATTTGTGATCTCCAACGTCGCTCCATCCTAGAACCCAGATCTGAGATCTCCGATGTCGTCCTAAAACCCAGATCTGAGATCTCCGGCGTCCTAAAACCCAGATCTGAGATCTCCGGCGTCCTAGAACCCAGATCTGAGATCTCCGGCATCGCGCCGTCACCTCATCGTCTGTGGAAGGACCAACACCAACTTAGCTTTCTTTTTCCTATTTTTTTTCAACTTTTTGGATTCTTTTTCCTGAGTTTTTGCCATTGTGGGGAATCCCCGTGAGTAGTTGCAGGGATTTGGGGAACGGGAATAGGGGAAAAAATTCCCTCGTAGTGAGGATCGAGGACAGGGACGGGGACGGGGACGGGGAGTTAATCAGTTAACGAGGACCTCCCTGCTCCTGCCCCGCGCGGGTGCCACCCCTAAACAAAGCGTGTTTGAATGAATGTAACTACTTAAGTTGAAACTTGATACTAGAGACTTGAGACTTGGCCAGATTTAACTAGTAATAGTAAGGGGATTTAGTTACCTATCTTTTTTTTTTTGACCAAAAAAATGAAAGATACTTATTTTTTTTTTTAAGAATTTGATATTCCAATAAATTATTAAATATTTTATTGACTATTGATTATTTTTAAATATTTATTATGAATATTTGATAACTTACTTGAGTAGCAAACACATTAAGACGACATAAAATTTCTTGTAATAGTAATAGTACTAATTATTTATTAAACATGAAGTACTCATTGCTTGTATTTACGATATTAACATTAATTAAAATGCATACTTGATCATGCTGACGAAAAGATACATGGGAAAATGAATTAGTAGTTCTCACGCATTTGAATATAATGTCTAGACTATTTTAGTCGGCATGACTAGAGGAAGAGATAATGAGTTTTATGAAAGACTATTGGTTCAAAACTTATTAAACTTGTGCTTTATTAAATTGTTGACGCATTTGATGACTATTAGATTTATACTAAATTATTAATTTAAAAATTATTTATTGAAGTTATAATTTAGATTAAAGTGAAAATTCTTGAGTTTGAATTAAATTCTTATATATTTAGATAATTATTAACCAATAAATGTTTCATAGATGATTATTTTGATCTGAAATGTTTAAAGATAATTAAGATACTAATATCTTTAAAAAATAGGTACGACTGTGAGAAATGAATGTTATCATCAGTCAATTAATATATCAAAAGTTATCAGTAAAATGTGTAATATGAACAGGGGGACTCAATCGGTTAAAGATTGACCATATAAGTACAGCTACCTGCAGTCGAAGAAGAAGAAAATTAGGACCATAAGTTGGTAAGGTTATGTTTCTACTAGTTATATATCTAGATTTTTCTGGTTTTGTTCAATTCTAGTGTTGATATCTACATAGTCTAACATGCGTGCAAATGGGTCCTTATCAGTTATGACGTGGATAAACATATCCTTATACCCATTCCACATTTCATATTTTCCCATGAAAAAAAGTTAGTAACACAAAAATAAAGAATACAAATTATCTTTATTGAAGCGAGTGGTTTGTAGAATCCTCCTTGGATAGACTCAAGCTTACTCTAGTAGCTTCCTTTTTGGACAGACCCAAATTTATTCTGACAGCCTCCTTAGTGTGTTGAAAAAGAAAGTTGGGTACATTTAAAATGTTCTAACACCTAGTAAATAAGAGTGTAAGAAAGAAGAGAACGAGGGAGATGATTCTTACCCTTATTATAGCTATTTATAAAGAAGATGGAGACTAAGTAGGGCTTAAGGGTAAATTAGTTTTTTTAAGTATTTTGTAAATATCTTTAAAAAAGTTTTTAAATACTTTTCTCATATAATGTGCTAAAAAATAATTAATCTTTAAGAGAAGATATTTCTTTTATTCTAATAATTGAATGTTATACCTTTAAAGTTATTAGACTTGATCTTAT
Source organism: Ormosia semicastrata (assembly GCA_029884595.1). Taxonomy (NCBI): domain Eukaryota; kingdom Viridiplantae; phylum Streptophyta; class Magnoliopsida; order Fabales; family Fabaceae; genus Ormosia; species Ormosia semicastrata. The sequence continues at coordinate 9,066,012 of JAQQTO010000028.1, read as the reverse complement.
TAAACCCAATTCTCCGGCCCAGATCGACAAACTTCCTTATTAGACGCCAAATCGCCGGCCCAAATCAACAAACTTTCCACAAACCAAATTATTGATGTTATTTTACTTTAACCGATGGAGAGAGAAAAGAGAAAGATAGTAAAAGATGTTAAACAATTTAACTGTGAGGAATCTATAAAAAATTCCTCTGTTGTTTTCCCATTAGTAATCCTTATTTGTGGTCACAATCCATGCCATGGCTTCTGGTGTTATTTACTAATCAAATTATGACGTTGACGGAAAAGCATTAAGCTTGACGTGGGCCAATCGCATACTGCCCAATCTAACGGGTTTCCATTCTACATCACAATTATTTAACAGAAAAATAATGAGATCTAATTACTATATGAAAAGGGAAAATGTTCGCACTCGCAAATTCAAATTAAAAATTAAAAATAGAGATTGGAAGGAAGTAGAAGTCATCGTCCCTTTGGTTGAGACATATCGCATATGCATTATAGATTCGACAGGTGCTAGCTAGGAGCCGCTGTTTCGAAAGAAAATAACTAAATGGTCATGCGTACTAAGGTCCACACTGTACTGAGTGTACTGGTGAAAATATGTTCGGTGATCTATCAAAGACTTATAATTTGATTTATTTAAAATTTAACATGATCAGACTTGTTTAATAAAAAAATTAAGTTAAATTTTTTAAAAAATCTATTTAATTAAATAAACTTGACTTCAAGTATTTGAAAAAAAAATTTAAATTTAGTATGTCGATCTATTTCCTACATATATTATTATTTTATATATATTATAAAATTTTTTAATAAATAATATAATATTTTTTAAAAATTTAAATTCTGTTAACTTATATAAAAGTCTAAATTTATTATATTATTTTGTTAATTTATTTAAAAGTAGATTAAACCTTATTGTAAAATAAATTTTTAAATAAATTTTTAGATTAAGTTAAATTTTTAAATAAGTCAAATCAAACTTTTAAAAAAATTAAATTAAACCTTTAAAATTAACCTATATCAAATAAATAAATTATGCTTAAATCTTATATTTAAAAAATAAATCAAATTTATTTAAGATAAAATTAACCTGAATAACTTATTTTTCTCCTAATTAGGAGGTTAAGCCTACCAAATCCAAAGTGGCTTTCCTAAAAGGACTTTTCCTACCTAGTTGTTGATTTATGTGCTTTGACTAAAATGACATTTTTTTTTTAAATGCTATTGAGGGCTAAGCCCCTAAGAAACAGCAATATCTTTTGGATGAGATAAAATGACAGCTTTTGATCAGAAATCCTTTTGGCTGTTTTCAAATTAATTGCAACCCTCCACTGCGAGAGCTTTCGTAACCGTTGGAAAAACACTATCAACAACACGTTCATTGCATTCATGCTTGAAAGTCGGAAATCAAAGCTATAATAAGGATTGTCATTCGTATTTACACCTAGCCTCGCTGCAAATTAACTTTAAATCTAACATTCGCAGGGTTGACTTGGTCCAACTACCCTTGACACTGAAGCATTCGATATCAATATTAAATCCGAATGTGTGATTCCGATTCCCACACACAAACACAAACACACAGTGTCAAAGCTGCTTCTTTCGGTTCATCCCCTTATTTTATTGGGTCAATAAGCTTTCATCATACTAGGAGGCCAAGAGGGTAGCTTGTTTCTGAAACAATAATATCCTAGTGATTAGAAATTGGTAGGTGCCTCCCGGTGTCAAATCCTCTACAATTCTTTTCTGTATAACAACAATAAAATAATAACAATTAAAAATTATCATTAATTAAGAGAGTTATGTAATTTTTTCTCAATGAATAATATTTTATTAAGAAAACAATATTTGAGTACAAGACATGTACAGAGGAATTGAATCCTCCATGCAGATATTTCGGTTTTCTAGATTTATTGGCAACCATGTTCCGCGTAAGATTTACTTATCAATTAGAGCAACTATCTTCTAGTGTTTATGATGGTATTCGAGGTTCTGTTGAGGATTACTCCTACAATGGCTCTATCCGGGGAGATATTTATCTATTTGTTTTTTGGTTTTCTAGATTTACAAGCAATTGTGTTATGCGTGATTGTAATATGGCTGATGCTGTGGCTAAGTGTTTTAAAGGGAGACTGCAAGTTTCTTAAATAGAATATCATTTCTGCATTAGTTTCTTTCTAGTGTTAGAGCAGAGGAGATGAGTACTTACAAGACACTCCAACACTCAAGTAAGTTAAGGCACAAGTTGATAGAGAGTGAGAGAAAAAATCATTACCATATGATTACAGTGAGCTAATTAAAGGAGTAAGAGTGTCTTGGGGGACCAAATAATAGGTAAGGGTAGATCAGTCATATTAAGTGGTGAAGGGAAACTTCTTAGTACCTTTATTGACTTGTGTGCTGACCTATGATTAGTCTCCCTAAGGGAACATTCCTATTGTAGGGTGAGTAGAGTCTTTGTCTAATGAGACATTGGGTTTGGCCTTATTGGACCCAAAATCCTAGTCATGAATCATGATCATTGCCCCTATGTTAATGCTTTAATGTTTTGGGATGCACTCGAAGTTCCTAGGGGCCAAACTCTTTCGGCTCTTGACTGCGGATCTTGGTGTATGGACTCTCGCCTTTAGCTGGCAGCCTTGGATCATGGGGTTTTCACTGTGGTTTCGACCTCAGAGTTCCTTTTACAAGTGGCATGTAAACGATCTGTTGGATTTCAGATACTAGGGAGTTTATCACTGGATTTTTTAAATCGTTGCCCGTAGTGGATTCAACCTGTGGTAACTGAAGGCATGACCTTTGGATTGTTCGAGACATTTTGTCTACTGCACTGACATCCCTTCGCCTGGGTAGCAGCAGCCTTTCTACCACGTGGCATAAGGGGCTTCATTTGCATCCAGCTGTTGCTTGGTTTTCACGCTTGACAATTATTTCAAATATTGAAAGTTTTCAAAACTACCCCTAAGTGTGGGTGCCATTTGGCACTGGCACTTCCTTATAAATAGGGGTGAAGGAAGTAGTCTTTTATTTTATGCTCCCCTTACTTTCCAGACTTATTCTAACCCTTTGTCTCTTTCTCTTTCCAGCAATTCTCAGCGATTTCAAACCGCCGTATGCGACGACTCGCTGCTACTTTCGATGGGTCTCTCCACGAATTGTTCCCACTCTCTCCATAGGTATCTCCCCTATTTCCTTTTTCTTTTCCATTTTTTTTGCATTATGGTTAGATGGTGTGCTGTAGTAGGCAACAAAAAATAAAATGTATACTCTTAAAAATACATATAGTACTGCGAGTAAGGATCGTTTCCACAGAGAGTATTTAGCCTAGTTTTATACTACGTGAACATGGATGGGGGGTTTTTGAGTATGATGAAAACAATTTTATGAAAAATAACTAAGGAATAATTTAAATTAAAGTATCAAAATTAATCAAAAGAACAAACCTTGGTCTAAGTCAACATCCACCATCGAAATTTTACATCTGATAATCAATGCAAGTATATATCAATTCACACTTTGAATATTCACCGTTGGAACTATTTTCCTATCTCTCCATAATCATGGTTAATAAGAAAACAAGTGGTCTAAATAACTCTAACTACTAAACATCCCAAGACAAGCGCTAAAGGTTTAATCTAGTAGCATCTTTAAGAATTAGAGAGATCGATGAAACTAAACAACACAAGCATAAGCGGTTGTATTTAATTTAGTCAAGTGTTCTTTCTAAGATCTAATAATTTTTGACGCAACAAATCATTAAAATTTTAGTTGCTTCACAAATTAGAGAGATCAAACAATTACGGATTTGATATCTAATCTAGTAGTAATTTGCAACAAATAATAAACTAGTAAGCTTCTAGTAATTAAATGAAACAATCATGATAATAGTCACAGAAGAACATCTGATACTTAAAACATAAATTGAACAATAAAAGTAAATTAGATCTCATAGTTTTATTGATTTCGAGGCTTCTGTTTTCTTGTACTAATTAAAAATTTAGCCACGCAGGGCCATGGATGACAACTTGAAGGAGAAGAAAGAGAAAAGGGGGAGGGGGAAGTGGCGTGTGAGAAATCTGATGATTTCTTCCCCCCGTTACCCGTTATTTATCAGCTTTGCAAGCCTACTAAATCTCTCATAAAATCTCCTACCAAATCTCCTAAACATATTCTAAATATTATCCTAAAATAACAATATCTAAATCTAACTAATTAAGGAAAATATTTAAAAAAATAAAATGGAGTCCTAATATAGCTAGAAAAATGAAGTTTTCAGTTAGAATTTTTGTGCACCAGATCTGGAAATTTTCAAAAATAAACTATGTCATATTCGTGCATTAGAATTGCAGGCTAAGGAATATCCCAGAACATCTGTAGTGTAGGTGCAACAACTTCAAATCAGATTTCAAGCTTGATGCAGCTAGTATCTCTCAAAACTCAAAGCATGAAAGTTGTAGAGATTTTTCTTAGATTTTCATAGTATCTTGAATCATCTCAATTGAAGCTCGGATGAGAGAGTTATGCCTAGATTACGAAGCGATGTCAAAACTATCCAAAATTGCCCAATCAGCTTTGTTTCACACTTAACACCTCCATTTGCATCCTAAATCAAAATATAAGAATAATGAGTACATTTAGGGACCAAATAAGTATAAAAGACAAAACATTAAGGGAGAAAAAATTGATATTTTACATTTTTATCAAATTTTCCTACACTTAACTTTTGCTCATCTTCGAGCAAAACTCAAATTCATTTTCCGAAAAACACTAAGGTTGCAACACCATCAACAAAGAACAACCAAGCTCTTGAAAACTCATAACATATCATGAACAAACATTCTTAAACAACTTACAATTATTGAGTAAGCATTTTCACTTGAAGATTAAGTAAACTAAATACATAGATCCTCACGGGATTAAACACTAGACACTCATGTGTTTGAAAGGTATGTGTTTCACTCAAATTCTTTCCAATGGAAATGATCTACCATAGGCTTGCATATCTTCTCATCCTCCACCATTGGGATCATATGCATAACACGTATCATAAGGACTTTTCAAAAGTTGTAATGGGATTTAAGATCAAGGTGGGAAATATTTGGGAATGTAACTCAAAAGCCATCGAAACTAGGGGAGCAAAAAAAATGAATCAACTCACGATTGAATATATAAGACATGTAAAACTGATGAGTGTAAAATATACTCATCTTTTAGGTTTATTTATTAGGATTTTTAATTTATATTTATTTAGTTTTTTTTTGTTTTTTTATTTTTTTAAATAATTATCTCTTCATCTAGGATTATTCAATTTTTAGGAAAAATAATCAAATTTTGTACAAAAATAAGAAATTCCTCAATATAAATATTTGAAGCATTTGAATATTCGATATAAGAATTATACTATTTATTTATGATATTGAGTAAATTTTGTACCCACTGATTTAAATGTATTTTTATTGTGTTTTGTAGGAATTTAAGAAAAGATCAAGTTAGATTCTTAATTGGAGCGCAAACAATCTCTACTTAATGACAAAGTATCTTTGCGTTTAATGCAAGGATCTCAAGGAGTTTATTAATTTGAGTGAAATATTTGTTTCCTAATTTATATGGATTCAACAAAAAAGAATAGGAAATAAGATATTTAGTCAAAGATTAATTAAGAGATCATATCAACGTGCTTTTTGCGGCATTGAAAAGCTAACAGAAAATCCTACAAATTATCTGTTGAGATTGAGGGTAGATTCTGCTATTTGGTGGGTGAGAAAATCATGCAAAAAAGGATACGAAAAAGCTGTCAATTTTTCTATAAAAAGAGAAAATAAGTTTAGCAAAGTAACTCTCTTTTGGTTTGAAAAATACATAAAAAATATAGAGTTTTAAGAGTCTCAAAAGCAGCGAGGGGACAAGCCTTAGGAGAGGAGGAGGAGCCGTTATGGAGCTCTCATGGAGTTAAAAATTGAATAACCATTGAAGACGCTTTGGTTTCTTCTCTACAGTTCTATCATGATGAATTCACTTTCCTCTTCCTATCTTTTCTTCTCTTTTGCCATGTGTAGCTAAATTCGTGTGTTTTGAGGGTGAAGATGTAACTTGATTCAATCGATATGTATTAAGATTAGATTTTTAATTAATTTCTTTTCTATTTAATTTGAGTGCTTATTATGGTTCTTAATACTTTTATGAATTGGCCACTCATAAATTGATCTAGTGAGATGTGTGTAGAATCGGAAGATTTGCATATGACTTAGACCATAAATAATAAGTGCCATAATTTATAATCATCTAGGAATAGAGGTTATAGGTTGTGTGGGAGAATTGTGGTATTTTCCATGAGAATCTATAGAGTGAAGGTTATGCTTTTAAAAGTTGGGGTTTAGATCAAGGAATTGATTAGGCTTTAATAATTAAAGAGAATTAACTCGCCAAGAAATTGGGTTTTAATTAATTAAGGGATTCTCCCCATCAATTGAATGACTAAAAATTAATTAGAATGAAGATCCCAAAGCTACTCTATTGTCTATGATAGATTGTTGAATTAAGTGAAGTCAGATCCCTAGTGTTTTAATTTTGTGCGTTTTTATGTGTTTTTGTCTTTTATAATTTTGTGTCTTTAATTGCCTTGAATCACAATTATTGGTTGCCTAGATAGTATTAATATTAGAGAAGTGGTACTTGGTAAACTAATTCCTCGTGGGAACGATATCTTACTCATCATTTATTATTTTTGCGATTTGGTGCACTTGCCAATATCACAACAAAAACTAATCACTCCATTCAGCAGCTTCTTCAATTTGTATATATCATATATAAACAGACCTTTTTCTTGGAATTTTATGAGCAATTATAGACAGTTTGTAACATTAAAAGCAATTTCCTGTATCACTTCCTTTCTATCTTTTTAATCTTTTTATTTTTATTTTACCAAAATTACATCAGCAATGGAACTCATGAATTGAGAATAAAAACATGTTCCATTTCACCAGTTATAGCTACACCACAAATCCAGACATCCCCACACTTATTTCTTACACACCCATTCATATCATAAAGGTGAATAATGCTCCACTAGTTCTACAGCTTGGGTAAAGACATTTTTTTTTAGTTTAAAGATTGTAACGTAGGTTCACAAGACAAGTTCTAGAGAAACAAATATATAGAAGAATATCTTACATGAAAGAAAATAATGAGACTAATATGGATGTGTCAGTCTAAAGGCTCAAAATCTCACCAACTTTTGTCTACCAAGTTTATTCACTACCATTCTCAAGGAAAAAACCTAAACTAATTAATTTAAAGCTTGAAAGACTACTTGTTCAATCATGTTATGAATTATGAATCCTTCAAGCTTAATTGAATCTTGCTCATCACATACACAACCTAAATCCCCTCCCCCCACACTTAAAACTTACATTATCCCCAATGTAAGGTTAAATGCAAAGAAAAGGCAAAAATAATCAAAATATAAATGCAAAAATAAGAAAAGGAACGAACTCCCCTTGGGTTGTCTCCCAAGAAATGCCTTTGTTTATTGTCATTGGCTCGACTCAATGCTTCCTTCTTCAATCAGTATGAATCGGATCCTCAAGGTCTAGTTCTGCCACATTCTCTACTTAGAAACCTTTATAGAAAAGCTTAAGTCTATAGCCAATCACCTTGGACACTTTGGAAGTTGCTAAATTTTAAATTTCAACTGCACCATAAGGAAAAACATTAGTAACAATAGAATGTCCAATCCAATGAGAACATAACCTACCTGAAAACAAACGAAGCCGTGAATAGTATTAGAAGGACTTTTTGACCAACTTTAAACTCCTTCCTAGAGATCATCTTGTCATGAAAAGCCTTCACCTTTTCCTTGTAAATCCTTGCACTCTCATAGGCATCATTGCAAATTTCCTCTAACTTTTGCAATTGTAACTTCTTGTGGTCTCCACTTTCATCCATCTTAATGTTAAAAATTTTGATAGCCCAATAAGCCTTGTGTTCTAACTTAACTAGAAGGTGGCATGGTCTCCCAAACACCAACTGATAAGGTAACATACTAATGGGCGTCTTATAGGCAGTCCTATATGCCCACAAGACGTCATCCAAGCACAAACTCTAATATTTTCTACTTGGATAGACCATCTTTTCAATGATGGACTTGATCTCTCAATTTGACACTTCTGCTTGTCCACTAGTTTGCAGATGATAGGTAGTTGACACCTTATGGATCACATGGTACTTTCTCAGCAAAGTCTCCATAATTTGATTGCAAAAATAAGTGCCTTGATCACTTGTTAGAGATCTTGGAATTCCAAACCGGAAGAATATGTTAGACTTGATAAAATCTATAACAACTTTAAAATCATCAGTCTTGGTAGCTTTAGCTTCCACCTATTTCGAGACATAATCAACAACAAGCAAAATATAAACATAACCAAAAGATACAGGGAATGGTTCCATGAAATCGATGCCCTAAACATAAAAAATTTCATAATATAGTATGGAGATTTGTGGCATCTCATTCCTTTGGGATATATTGTCTTTTAACAATGATCACATGACTTACAAAAAAAATATGAATCTCAAAATAAAAATGACCAATACAAACCACATTCTAGCATTTTTCTCATTGTCCTCTTAGCTCCAAAGTGACCCTCATAAGCATAAGAATGAAAAAAAGGTGACAATACAAACAATTTCATTTTCAGGAATGCATATTCTTATAACTTGATCTGCATAATGCTTCCATAAGTATGGGTCATCCCACACATAATATTTGGCATCACTCTTGATCTAATCTCTTTGAGTTTTAGACAAATCAGGAGGTAACATATTAGTAACAAAATAATTTACAATATTCACATAAAAAGGTGATGTCACACTCACGGAAAACAATTGCTCATCAAGGAATGTTTCTTGTAGACGAAGTTCATCCTCCATATGAACTAAACGACTCAAATGATCTACAACACAATTTTTTGTCCCTCTTTTGTCTTTGATCTCCAAATCAAATTCACTCAAGAGAAGTATCCATCTTATTAATCTTGGTTTTGCCTCTTTCTTTGTCATCAAATAATGAAAAGCTGCATGATCAGAGTAAACAATGACTTTAGTACCAAGTAAAAAAGATCAAAACTTTTCTAAAGCAAAAATAATAGCTAAAAGTTCTTTTTCAGTAGTAGAATAACTTCTCCAAGCATCATTCAAAGTCCTATAAGCATAATAAATGACATGAAATGATTTTCCAATTCTTTGACCCAAAATGACGCCTACTGCATAATCACTTGTGTCACACATTATCTCAAAAGGAACGTTCCAGTCAAGGGGTTGGATAACTGGGGTAGAAGTCAACAGTTCCTTCAACTTATCAAATACCTTTTTACATGCCTCATCGAACTCAAAAGCCACATCCTTTTGTAGCAACTTGCATAATTTTGGAGAAGTCCTTAATGAATCTTCGGTAAAAACCTACATGTCCAAGAAAATAACAAACTTCCTACACACTAGTGGGATAAAGTAAAGATTGAATAATATCAACTTTAGCTTTATCTACCACAATTCCCTTGGATGAAACAACAAGACCCAAAACTATACCTTGCTCAACCATAAAATGACATTTTTCAGAGATTAACACAAGGTTAGTTTCTATGCATCTTTGGACAACAAGTGTAAGATTATGCAAACAATTATCAAAGGACTTTTCATAAATTGTGAAATTATCTATAAAGACCTCTATGATATGCTCAATATAATATGAAAATATTCTAACCATACACATTTGAAAAGTGGCTGGGGCATTGCAAAGACCAAGGTGCATACGACGATATGCAAAAGTCCTGAAGGGGCATGTAAAAGCCATCTTTTCTTGATCCTTCGGAGCAATTGCAATATGAAAATAACTTGAATAACCATCAAGAAAATAGTAGTAAGAATGACTAATAAACTTTTCAAGCATTTGATCAATAAAAGGTAAAAGGAAGTGGTCCTTGCGGGTTACAACATTTAATTTTCTATAATCTATACAAATTCGCCACCAATTTTGAATATGGTAGGAATTAACTCATCATTCTGATTTTTCACAATAATTATTCCAATCTTTTTAGGAACCACTTGAACCGGGCTAACCCAATTGCTATTTGAAATAGGATAAATCACTCCAACTTCAAGAAGTTTGAGGATCTCCTTCTTCACTACATCCATCATGGGTGGGTTTAATCTTCTTTGCAGTTGATGGGAAGGTTTTTCTTCCTCTTCAAGTAAAATATAGTGCATGCATGTAGACGGACTAATTCCTTTAATATTCACAATTGTCTAACCAATAGCCATCTTATGTTCTTTAAGGACCTGCACAAGCTTTTCTTCTTGCAGTGTACTAAGTTTACTGAAGATGATCGCTGGTAACGTTCCTCCATCTCCAAGGAACATGTACTTGAGATGATAGGAGAGAGGCTTCAAATCTGGAATGGGAGCTTGTAAAACAAAGGGTAAAAGCCTCTCGTTAGAAACTGGTAACGTAATATAAGGAATGTTACTTGACTACTATAACTTTGGAAAATCATTTAACGTTGCAATATTTTCCTGCAAATCAATACTCAAGGCTAACTCCTCATTCTCTTTCTTAATAAGCTTCATAATGGCAACTTCCAATCCATCTTTTCCATCAAGTTCAAAAACTTATTGTGCTAAAGAATTAATCACATCAATAGAATAAATAGGGTTATCATCACTAGGATATTTCATGGCATCATAAATATTTTAAACTTAACAATTTCATGATCAAATTCCATGGTAAGTGTGCCACTATGAACATCTATCTTAGTATTGGTTGTCTTTAAGAATGGTTTTCCTAACAAAATAGAAGCAATTTGGTCACCATTTTCCATATCAAGCACATAGAAATCAGCACGAAAAACTAAATCATTAACTTGTACAAGAACATCCTCAACTGCTCCCTTAGGATAGGCATTAGATCTATCAGCCAATTAATTCACAACACCAGTTTTATTCAAAGGTCCAAGTTTCAAAGAAGCATATATAGAATATCGCATGACATTGATAGAAGCTCCTAAATCTATCATGACCTCTTCTCAAATCTAGTGTTACCTATTGTACAAGGGATAACAAACATACCTAGATCTTTGCACTTTCCAAGGAGTTTTCTTTGAATAACTGCGGAAACATTCTCCCTAACTCTCACCTTCTCACATCCTTTAAGTTTCTATTTCCTTTTAATTGTACATAGTTCTTTTAGAAATTTGGCATAACGAGGTACTTGTTTAATAGCATTTAAAAGAGGAATATTTACCTTGCATCTACGAAAAGTCTCATATAAATCTTATTTTGCTCATCTTTTCTAGATTCTTCTAAAGCTTAAGGAAAATGAGGTACTTTTTTATAATTAGAAAGATGTGGAAACTTACACTTAGGTACGTCATCATCATTAGCAACATTTCTGTCTACGATGGAAATTTTCTCCTTTTCTTGCTTCGACGATGCAAGAGCTGCCTTTACTAGAATCTCAAATTCTTTACCACTTCTCAAAATGATTACACTTGTATTTTCTCTTGGATTTAATACTATCTGAGAGGGTAATTTCCTTGAAATTTGTGCCTCTAGCCGACTAATTATGGTTGTCATCTAGCCCATTTGATTATCCAAACTTTGAATACTAGCCCTTGCCTCTTGTTGAAATTGTTTCATCTCTTGTTGAAATTGTAAAGTATTAGTGGCACGAGACATAACAATATCTTCTAAATACATACCAGAATTAGAAGTTTGGCTCGATTGTTGTCTAGGGGTATGGCCGCTTATATAGCTAGAACTTAGGCAGTTTTGAGTCGCGGACTGATTTACTTGTGGATTCCCATAGCTAACATTGGGGTGATCCCTTAATCCCAAATTATACGTGCTCAAATAGAGATCATATTTCCTTTGCAATTGTCTAGGAAAACCATCCGCCGCATTCACTTGCTCAATGGGCTCCCCTTGAAGAGTTGGGCACATATAGGTTGGATGCCCTACTACCAAACAAATCTCACAAGCCTTCGCTATTTGCATATTACCTATAGCCATTTGATGAACAAGAGAAGTTAGACTCGCAATTTATTGGTCAAGGGAGGAAATATTTACCTCATTAACATGCTTAGATGAAGGGTCAAGCCTAATGCCAAATTGTTGAGAATTGGCCGCCATATTTGCAATCAAGTTTCTCACGGCATCGAGAGTTTTATCTGCCAAAGCTCCTCCACTAGCAGCATCAATCGTGCTTCTATCAGTTGGTATAAGGTCCTCATAGAAATACTCGATAAGTAACTGATTAGTAATTTGATGATGGGGTCAGCTTGCATATAATTTCTTGAAATGTTCCCAGTATTCGTGCAAGGACTCTCCGTTATGTTGTCTTACACCACAATTTTTGTTTCGAATGTTGGCTGCCCTTAAAGCTGGGAAATATTTCTCCAAAAACAACATCTTCATCTCGTTCCATGTGGTAGTACTCTAGGAAGGTAAATAATAGAGCCAATCCTTAGTTGAATCTTTCAGAGAAAACAAAAGGGCTCTTAATTTAATTTATGCTTCAGTCACCCCCATGAGTTTCTTACTCGTGCATACCATATGAAACACCTTTAGATGCTTGTGTGGATTTTCACCAACAGGGCCATAAAAAGTGGGCAAGAGATGTATTAGTCCAAAATTTAATTCAAAAGTAGTAGAAGCATCTAAAGTAGGAAATGTTATGCATAAGGGTTATTGATTCAAATCAGGGGCAGCAAGCTCTTTCAAATTTCAATTTTCAGCTATGACTTCATTTTCTTCTATATCAGAATCGCTAGCAAATAGGGAATTAAGAGCTAAATCGTTCTCTTCAGAATTTCTCCGAGCTTCCCTCCTTAACTTGCACAAAGTTCTCTCTATTTCTAGATTGCTTTGTAGATCACCTTGATTAGAAGATCGAGTTACGGTCATACGCAATCAAGGAAACTCTAATAAACTATGAAAAACAAATTAGGAAAAATCTATAGTAATGAAAATAAATAAATATTCTATGCTAAAAAAAAGCCTAAAAATCCTAGAAAATAGTGGAATTTGGCCTTGAAAGGGTGGGACTACTAAGCCAAAGGATTAACTTGTCTACCTCAGAACGTTGTTTACCTTCAGAAAACTATAATATCAAGGTCTAGTTCTATCGAAATCAGAATTATGCCGAAACCGTACTGATTTAAAATTGATGATTTATTATTATTATTAATTAAAAATTTCAAGAACAAAATAAGGATCACAAGAAGTACAAAAATTAACTTGAATCACTCCCTAACAATAGTGCTAAAATTTGGTATGCTATCGCAGGCAACCCAAAATAAAAAGGTATTCTCTTAAAAATACATGTAGTAATGCGAGTAAGGATCGTTTCCACGGAGAGTATCTAGCCTAGTTTTATATTACATGAACATGGATGGGGGGTTTGAGTAATGCAAAAACAATTTAAAGAAAAATAACTAAGGAACAATTCAAATTAAAGTAGCGAAATTAATAAAAAAAACCTTGGTCTAAGTCAACATCCACCATCAGAATTTTACAATTGATCATCAATGCAAGTATATATCAATTCACACTTTGAATGTTCACCATTGGAACTATTTTCCTATCTCTTTAGTCATGGTTAATCAGAAAACAAGCGATTTAAATAACCCTAGCTAATAAACACCCCAAGACAAGCGTTAAAGGTTTAATGTAGTAGCAACTTTAAGAATTATAGAGATTAATGAAATTAAATAACATAAGCACAAGCAGTTACTTTTAATTTAGTCAAGTGTTCTTTCTAAGATCTAATAATTTCTAACACAACAAATCATTAAATTTTAGTTGCTTCACAAATTAGAGGGATCAAACAATTATATATTTGATATCTAATCTAGCAATCTAATGAATAATAAACTAGTAGAGCTCCTAGTAATTAAACGAAACAATTATGATAATAGTCATAGAAGAACATCTGATACTCAAAGCATAAGTTGAACAATAAAAATAAATTAGATATCACAATTTTATTGATTTCGAGACTTTCATTTCCTTCTACTAATTAAAAATTTAGCCATGCAAGGCCATGGATGAAAACTTGAAGGAGAAGAGAGAGAAGAGTGGGGGGGGGGGAACGGCGTGTGAGAAATATGATGATGTCTTCCCCCTTTACCTATTATTTATCAACTTTTCAAGCTTACCAAATTTCTTATCAAATCTCCTACAAAATCTTCTAAAAATTCTCCTAAAGATATTCTAAATATTATCCTAAGATAACAATATTGATAATAGCCTAAATTTTCTCTATTTTTCTTATAAAAATAGACATTATTATATCTCATTATATTTGATTTTAGTGACTTTATAATACTATTGATTTATTTATTTAAAGAAGTTAGTAATTTAATTATTGTGATAATTGTAGGAAATTTGTTTAAAAATTCTTGGACAACAAAATAATGACAGTTTGGTAGCAAGTTTAATCGAATGAAGAAATCAAGACTTGGGCTAACAACAAAAAAGAAAAGAAAAAGAAAAGCCCATTATAAAATAGGAGGCGGTAATTGAAAAGCACACGACTTAAGAGAAAAGGGAGAATTTGACAACGCCATTAACGCAGCAAAAAGGAAAAAAAAAAAAAGAAAGGAGACGTGACGGTTTGCAAAGATTGGAAGTTTGTTTAGTTTGAAGGAGAAAACTTTCATTATTTTATGGATTTTTCTTCTTTCTTTGTATTTGATACTCTTACTATGAATAACTAATTTTATTTTCTAGGATTAAGATGAAACCCTAATCTTTGTTTTAGATGATTTAATTTTGTTTGAGATATTTTTCTTTATTCTATAATTGCACAATAGTAATGATTATTGAGCTTTAATTGTTATTCAATTTAATTTTTATTGATTGTCTTGTAGTTAATTAGTAAATTTAAATTGTTATATTTTAATCACATGCTTAATTCTTGTAGTCTTAGGTGTGGGTTATGAAATATTATTCATTACTTTTGAGATCTAAGGATTGAATAGTTCATGCTATGTTAAATGATTTATGTCATAATTTGAATACGTCATATTATTTTAGATGAATTATGTCATTAATTAGATTTCAATGATCTTTAGTAGTGATCAAAACTTGTAACTGTAGATACTCCATAAAATAAAATTAATTCTCATTCAAGTTAAATTCATCTTTACATAGTTAGTGGTGGATTCGAGGTCCTAGAATTGATCTTTCATTGAACTTACATTTTTAATTTGAATTATTTTATTTAGATTTATTATTCAATTTTAGTTTTAGTGTATCACATAATTTAAATTATTAGATTAATTAAATAAAGTAAAAATCTTTTTCCTCTTCAAATTAATTGAGGTAAAAATTAGATTTTAGTTAATTTTATCACCTCCCTATGGATACGATACCCTTATATTTACCAAATATTACATTGATCTTATGCACTTACATATAAAGGGTAATTTTATTACTTAAAAATTCTCTACCAAGTTTTTTGCATTGTTGTCGGCGAGTTGATTTTGTAATTGCTTTAATTTATTTTTTTCCTATTTTAATTTTTAGTCTAGGATTATTTATGTATTTATTTATTTATTTTATTTTATTTTACTTGTTTGGACTTAGTGTTTTTATCTTTATTATTAGTTTTTTCTCTTTTTATTTTTTATTTTTTTTTTTTTAGTTTTTGTTGACAACTGTTGGAGAAGGTCAATTCTACTTGAACTTGTGACTCCACATGCTTTTGTTTCAACTTTTACTCTTATTAGTTTGATATTCTGTCTGAGTTATGTTTAGTAAGCGTTCATTATCATTAGATTTAAAGGAGTACAACCCAGAGATAGAGCGTATACCTAGAGCAATTAGAACACAAAATCAATCTGCACTCATTAATACTAATTTAAATATGGCAAATAATAATCGAGCACTTAGGGAATATTTTACACTGAATGCATATGATTCTCTTGCTTGTACCCATGTGCCTGAGATTGAGGCTAACCCCTTTGAAATTAAGCCTAGTGTAATTCATATGCTACCAACATTTTATTGGCTTGAATATGAAAATCCTTATAAGCACCTAGATACATTCTTAAAGGTATGCTCCACTGTCAAAATCCCTAATGTTACTAATGATGCAATTTGTCTTTGTCTTTTTTCGTTTTCTTTAAAAGATAAGGCTAAAGCACATGTGATAACATTGCCAGTTGGGATAGATTATCAGGAGAAATTTTAAAGAAATATTTCTCAATTGATAAACTTACTACAATGAGACATGCCATCACCCCTTTTTTTCTCAAGTTAATAATGAACAATTTTATGAGAGTTAGGAAAGATTTAAGGATCTTTGGTGCCATTGTCCACACCATAAAGTTCCTAAATGGCAACAAGTGCAAAACTTTTATTCTGGATTGAATGAACACAACCAGTAGATGGTTGATGCATCGTGTGGGAATACTTTCTTGCACAAAACCCTAGATAAGGCATGAGAGTTATTTGAGCACTTAAGTGAGAATTTACAATTGTATGTCCATCCTAACAGCCAAATATATCAAGGCAATTAAGAAATAAATGGGGAATTTATGAGATTTCACATACATTTGATCTGATAATTAAGGTGGAATATCTATCTAAGAAAATGGACCAGGTGGATGCATTATCTACGAAGATGGATCAATTGTTATCTTTGAGTAAAAAACATGCTAATTCTTCTAATGTGCATAATGTGTATACTATTTGTTCTAATCCTTTCTATACTTCATATGATTGTCTTGTTGCTTCACGATTTTATGAATTTTCATTAGAGCAGAATAATGCAATCAAAGGATTTCCTCCACAAAATAACTCATATTCTTTCACTTACAATCTTGGGTGAAGGAATCATCCTAACTTCTCTTGGAAGCAACAAGGTGTTGAAGCACAACAAAGGTGGCATCCTAATCAAGCGAGTCAAATTGGTATGACACCACCCCCTAGCTTTCAACCACAAAGGTATATAACCAATCCATCTCAAGCATCAAGCAGTAGTTCTAACTTGGAGGACAAAATAGATAAGGTATTATCTTGAGTGATAAACTTGAACTCTAAGATGCAATTCATGGAATCTAATATGTCACTTTTAGACTCTCACGCTCAATCTATAGCAAAATTAGAGACTCAAATTAGACAACTAGCTATTGCTATAGGAAATAGAGAGGAGGGTAAGCTTCTAAGTCATCCCATAGAGAACCTGAGAGGTCAAACCCATGAGCAAGTTAAGGTTGTAATGATTCTTAGGAATATGAAAAAGGTGGAAAATAGGGTGAATAAGGAGAGGGTGCATGATGATGAGGATGGGGATAATTAAAAAGAAAATAAATAATAAACCAAATCTCATTCCTCTATTATGACTGATTCTTCAATTTCGGACTCATATGAGCCAAAGGTTCCTTATCCTCAAGCCTTAGAAGTACCTTAACATTTTAAGAAAAATAAGCAAAGGGAGGATATTCTTGAAACCTTTAAGTAAGTAAAGATCAATCTACCCCTTTTGAATGCTATTCAATAGATTCTTGCTTATGCCAAGTTCCTTAAATACATGTGCACATTTAAAAGAAAATCTAAAGCACATATGTCTAAGAAGATTCACTTAAGTAAACAGGTAAACTTAATTTTGAATTTTAACACACCACCTTAGTTGAAAGTTCATGGTATTCCTACTATTTCTTGTTATATTGGTGATCATAAGATTGATAAAGCACTCTTGGATCTAGGTTCTAGTGTTAATCTGATGCCATATTCTATTTATGAAGAGTTAGGCTTGGGTGAGTTGCAGCCATCAAATTATTCTTGATGAGTGTAAAATATACTCATATTTTGAGTTTATTTATTAGGATTTTTAATTTATTTTTATTTTTATTTTTTATTTTTATTTATTTTTAATTTATAATTATCTCTTCACCTAGTTATATTTGAATTTTCAGGATAAATCATTAGATTTTGTGCAAAAATAAGAAATTTTAAAAGATAAATATTTGAAAGATTCTTATCCTATTCTTAGATGCTAATTAGAGTTCTAATTGGATATAAAATCTTAGATTAGAGATTAGATAAGAATTCTCAAAGAGATTTGATTCGGATTCTCGTACTATCCTGATCATTCCTCATTAATTGAGTCATATCTTGAGCTATAGAGATAAGATCGACGTGCCATTTGTGGCATTGAAAATCTAACAGAAAATCCTACTAATTATTTGTTGAGATCAAGGGCATATTCAATCATCAGAAGGGTGAGAAAAATTGTGCAAGTTAGTTACAAAAAGCTATTAGCTTTTCTATAAGAAGGGGAAAATGAGTTTAGCAAAGTAGCTTTCTTTTAGTTCAAAAAATACACTTAAAATATAGAGTTTTGGAGGCTTAAAGGTAGCAAGTGGACAAGCCCTAGGAGAGGAAGAGAAGCTGTCATGGAGCTCTTATGGAGTTGGAGATCGAATTACCATTGAAGGTACTTAGGTTTATTCTCTACGGTTCTATCATGATGAATTCTCTTTCCTCTTCCTTTCTCTTCTTCTCTTTTGTCAAGTGTAGCTAAATTCCTATGTTTCTAGGGTGAATATGTAACTTGATTTAATCGATATGTATTAAGATTAGATTTTTAATTAATTTCTTTTCTATTCAATTTAAGTGCTTATTATGGTTCTTGATGCTTTTATGAATTGATCACTCATAAATTGATCTAGTGAGATGTTTGTAGAATCAGAAGGTTTACATATGACTTAGACCATAAATAATAAATGTCATGATTTATAATTATCTAGGAATAGAGGTTATAAGTTGTGTGAGAGAATTGTGGTATTTTTCATGAGAATCCATAGAGTGAAGGTCATGCCTTTAAGAGTTGGGGTTTAGATCAAGGAATTGGCTAGACTTTGATAATTAAAGAGAATTAAGTCGCCAAGGAATTGAGTTTTAATTAATTAAGGAATTCTCCCCATCAATTGAATGACTAGAAATTAATTAGAATGAAGTTCCCAAAGATACTTTATTCTTTGATTTCTCAGCCCCTGTGTATTTTGTATTTCTGTATTATTTCTAGGTGCATAGAAGGCTTCATCAATCAGAAGAGGAGATAAGAGCCATGAAGGAAGATTTTAGTAATAGAGATTAGAAGAGTACTATGAAGAAAGTTGTATAGGTATTGTAACATCCCAATATTTACTATCCAGATATATCGTCATATAAAAGAGTAATCAATATTGACCATGCTACTTCTATCATATAACAACGAACTAAAACCATAATCATTCATACATAATGAGTAAATATGGAGAGCCACATTTACACAATGAGTAAAACCCTAATCAATATATATATATATATATATATATATATATATATATATACACACACACACACACACACACACACACATCATTGGCTAAAAAGGCATACAGTCAAACATAACTTTAAACTACTAAAGCAAATAAAGATATACAAGCTTAGCCTAAAAGAGCATTTATGCTACACGTCTTCATATGCCTTTCTCTTTCCTTTTGAAATGCTTCCACCTGGATTTACATGAAAACACAATCGGGGTGAGAAATCACAATTTCTCAGTATAAGTATTTCAAAACCAGCATTTATCATTTTACAAAGAATAAATCAACAACTAATTGTCAGGAAAAAGTTTACAACCGGTATAAGAATTACTACTTACAACTAAATGAACATCTCACATAGCAACCCTATGTAACATTCTCAAGCAAACCTTAATCCTAACCCCACTACAAGAGAGATATCAACAATATTATACAATCGCCCATACAATCCTATATATCATTGAATAGGTCACTGCCCATACAATTACCATGCAAATGCAATAATGATTATGTTGAATATTTATGCCTAGCATGTCCTAAGACAATGATTATGCAATGATATTAAAATAGTGTTAGTGTAATGTCATGAAACTTAACTATTCTCAAGAACTCCATTCCTTGTACTTTCCCTGAGTAGTATGACTCTAACCATTTCTCACTACCTAGCAATGAATGGTCTACTCCACCTCTTAACAAAGGGTGTTCACCATCTTATACACCATTCACAGATACATGAAAATAGCAAGTGTGTGATAAAATATGGAAAGTGATATTTAGCACACATATTTAATGCCACATTGGATATCCTCCTACACAAGCCATAACCAATGCTCTTAAACATGTCTATCCTCGTCCACGAGGCTTTTCTATCATCAACTTAGGAATACCCACATATTCACACTATGTGTCATTCCCATCACATATAGCATCACAAAATATGTTAAAACAACCCCATATGGGTCAAAATCCTAAGTGTTACCCTATGACATTTCCAACTCACTGGATGCCTAAGGACTCACACTTTTCTCACCTGAACTAGGTAGTCATTTCTTCCTTGAAATACTCCCATAACTTCCTTAAAATACTTTAGGAAACATATACTAATGATCCCATCTAGCCAAGAACTTGAAAACATAAAAAATGACATTTTTTGAAAATTTTGGCCTCAGACACGGGTCATGTTTGATTACATGCCCCCTCCCTCGTGTTTTGCTCTGTGAGCACTATTTCACGAATTTCAACTAGCAGAGTAGGACATGACCCCCCATGTCTTCGGACACGAGCCGTGTCTCAAAACCAGACACTCTGCAGAAAAATCTACAGAATCGTGGCACTATTCTATTAGCCAAATTCTTAGATGTTAGCCACTCCAACTCAGTTTCTAAGTGATTTAATGTCCCTAACAAGTTTACTAACACATAGGAATCTTTAATTACTAACATAAACCTCCAATTTGGATTCTATGATCAAAATCACAAATCAAAACCTAACTTTTCTCACTTTTAGGTTCAAGGTTCAAATATCCAATTCTAGGTTTTTAATACAAACCTATTACATGAATAAGTCCTAAACAATCAAGGAAACTTAATCAAGCAATAAAAACACCTTAAACACCTCTAGAAACGAATTTAACCTATTGAGCCTCACAAATGCATAAATGGTAAAAGTGAAAAAAAGAGGATGAAAGAAGCACAAACCCCTACCTCTTGGATCAAAGATGGTGAGGATGATGAAGCCTTAGCTTTCCCCTTCCTTTTCCTTTCCTCCTCTTCTTCCTTCTTTTCTTGGCTTTCCTTTGCCTCTCCCTTGGTAGCTATAGCCGTGAGAA
Source organism: Ormosia semicastrata (assembly GCA_029884595.1). Taxonomy (NCBI): domain Eukaryota; kingdom Viridiplantae; phylum Streptophyta; class Magnoliopsida; order Fabales; family Fabaceae; genus Ormosia; species Ormosia semicastrata. Next base: position 9,044,818 of record JAQQTO010000028.1, on the reverse strand, counting down.
AAAAGAGTGAAAAAAGTGAAAAATGAGATACAAATATCTCATCTCAAGCCTTTAAGTAACAATGCTGAAACACTTGGTCGTGAGTGACTTTGGTCACTTAAGCCAAGTGATATATCCAAAGAATACTTATTTCACAAATCTATTCCTAACTTCGAGGACTCAAAATATATCCTAAGATTCATTAAAAATTCTTTTTCACCAAAAGCTGATATTTCCATATCATCTGAGGGTTAAAAATATCAAATCAACTTTGATTAACCTCAAACTTTAACCATATCTATTTTCACATATTTGTGACCTAGAAACATGTTCTCTATACTTATTTCTATTAACTAAGCAGTTTAAGTCAAATCTAGAACCAAAAACAACTATTTTCCAAACACGGAGCTACAATAAAAAGACTAAACAAGCTCAAACGATCACAAAACTTAACAAACATGCCAAACTAATAATAGGCTACCTCTATAATCATATACAAGTATAACATGTTTTCACGGGTGTTACAGGTATTCCCATGGAGGCATATGTTGATGTATTTGTATAAGGATTTTTTTCAGTATATGTATATTATTATAACTATTACAGGCTCATATTTTTGGTATATGTATAAATGTTTTCATAAAATTTTATTATTGGTATCAAAGTAACATGCCTAATCCTAGTCTCTAAGGCGTGATCCTAGACATGTTATTAGTACTAGTATTAAGATATTACACTATACATCAAAGATGGTAACCTGAAATGACAAAATGAAACTAACTTGCGAATAAAAACAAAGAAAACAACAGCATACAAAAGGGAAAAAAATAAGAGAAAACAAAAATAAAACAAAACAAATAAAACAAATAAAGAAAAACATATATGTGTGGTGTTGTCAAGGTTGATAGACCGGATCCACAAGTGGAACGTCTTTCACTTCCGAAACTTGCCTGTCAATTAAAACTTTAAGGCGTTGACCATTTACTTTAAAGATCCGACCATCGTTAAGATCCTCTATTTCTACCACTTCATTTGTAAAAACATTACTCACTACAAAAGGGTCGGTCCACCTAGATCGAAGTTTTCCTGGATGCTTATGAAGTCTAGATTCATATAAGAACACTAAATCATTAGACTTAAACATTTTTCTCAAAATATTTTTTATTATCATGAATTGCTTTCATTTTAGCCTTATAGATTTTAGAGTTCTCATAAGAATCATTTCTCAACTCCTCTAACTCAGTCAATTGAAATTTTTGAAACTTACTGTTTCTCCCATGTCAAAATTGAAATGCTTGATAACCCAATAAGCTCGATGCTTAAGCTCCACAGGTAAGTGGCAAGGCTTTCCAAAAAACAAGCCTACAAGGTGACATGCCTAAAATAGTTTTAAAAGTTGTACGGTAGGCCCAAAGTGCACCAACTAGTCTCAAAGACTAATCTTTGCGATCTGGGTTAACTATTTTTTCTAAAATTTGCTTAATTTCCCTATTTGCATATTCTACCTGTCCACTTGTCTGGGGGTGGTAGGCAGTATAGATCTTATGTATCACCCCATATTTTTTCATAAAAGCCTCAAAAGAACAGTTGCAAAATTGTGTACCCCGGTCATTAATGATAGCATATAGTGTTCTAAATTGAAATAACACATTCTCTTTGAGAAATTTAATTACCATCCTATTATCATTGTTGCTGCAAGCTACTACCTTTACCCATTTTGACACATAATCTACTACCACAATAATATATTGATATCTAAAAGAAGGACAAAATGATCCTATAAAATTAATGTCCCAACAATCAAAAATTTCAATCGCTAAAATTGGGTTTAAGGGCATCATATTATGACGAGATATTACTCCTAACTTTTGACACTTTTCACATGAGCAACAATAAATGTTTGCATCCTTAAATAAGGTGAGCTAATAAAATCCATACTGTAGAATTTTTACAGCAGTTTTCTTTATTAAAAAGTGGCCTCCACAAGCTTAGGAGTGACAAAATTCTAAGACGCTAGCAATCTCTTCATCAAGGATGCAACACCTTAAAATTTGGTCAGGGATGTATTTGAAAAAAATGGGTCATCCCAATAGAAATTGTGTACCTCAATCATGAACTTCATTTTATCCCGAGCACTCCAATCCACAGGTATCTCACCTGCAGCCAAATAATTCACAATATGAGCAAACCATGGTAGAGAAGTAATAGAAAATAAATGCTCATCGGGAAAATCATCCCTGATTGGCAGGTGGCCAGAGGTGTCCTCAAATGTGAGCCTCGAGAGATGATTAGCCACTACATTCTTCGCTCATTTTCTATCTTTGATGGTGATGTCAAATTCCTGCAAAAGTAAAATCCACCGTATTAGTCACGCCTTAGCATCCTTCTTTGTAAGAAGGTACTTAAAAGTTGCATGATATGTGAAAATAATAATAGGAGAACCAATCAAGTAAGTACAAAACTTATCCAAAGCAAACATTATAGCTAGCAACTCTTTTTCATTGGTGGAGTAATTCATCTTAGCACTATTTAGAATAAAAGGCTTCCCCTCCCTTTGTTGCCCAAGAACAGCATCTACAGCAAAATCACTAGCATCACACATGATCTTATAAGGTAAAGTCTAATCAGGTGGCTGCATTATTGGTGCTGAGGTAAGCTTTCTAATTAGCGCTTTAAAGGCCTTTGGACAAGCTTATGTCCACTCAAATGGGGCATCTTTAGCTAAGAGGTCTCATAGTAGTTTAGATATGGTGGAAATATTCTGTATGAACCTCCTATAAAAACTCGCATGACCAAGAAAAGATCTCACTTCCTTTATTATCCTAGGTGTAGGCAACTTAGAGATTCAATCTTAGATTGATCAACCTCTATCCCCCTAGAAGAAATAATATTCCCTAAGATAATACCTGAAGGTACCATAAAATGTCATTTTTCCCAATTCAAAACCAATTCCTTTTCCTCAAAAGGAGTTAACACTCTCTCTAAATTCAATAAGCGTGCGTCAAAAGAATATCCAAAAACAGTCAAGTCATCCATAAAAACTTTCATGCAATTTTCAATTATGTCACTAAAAATGCTCATCATGCAATGTTGAAAAGTAGCAAGTGCATTACACAATCCAAATGGCATTCTACGAAAAGCATAAGTACCAAAAGGATAAGTGAAAGTGGTTTTATCTAGGTCTTTTAATGCAGTTTCAATTTGATGATAACCAGAATAACCATCCAAGAAACAATAGAAAGGATGACCAGCCACACGCTCAAGAATTTGATTAATAAAAGGGATAGGAAAATGGTCTTTCCAAGTGGCAGCATTCAACTTTCTGTAATCAACGCACATCCGCCACCTAGTCATAAGTTTTGTAGGGACTAACTCTCCCAAGTCATTCTTCACCACATTTACACCTGACATTTTAGGAACAACCTATGTAGGACTTACCCATTTAATATCTGCAATAGGATATATGATTCTTGCATATAATAGTTTCAACATTTCATTCTTCACCACTTCTTTTATAGTGGGATTAAGCTTACATTGGGGATCTTTACAAGGGTTAGTTCCTTCCTCCAAATTAATTTTAGGAGAACAGATCAAGGGACTAATACATTTTATATCAGTAGTGCTCCAACCTAGGGTTGACTTATGCTCACTTAGGGTTCAAATTAATTTCTCACTTTGAGAATCAGATAATTCAGACAAGATAATAGAAGGAAAAGTATCACCTGGACCAAGGAAAGCATGCTTTAAACCCTTAGGTAGAGGCTTCAATTCAACTTTGGGTGCTTCTACACTTAAAGGAATTTGTTTTTCACCTTTCTCTAGTAACTCCTCAACTTTTGGTTGTCATGCCCGAGTGCCATAATCCTAAGTTCAATAAAAAAAATAGCACAAATATCAACTAAATCAGATGGATTATTAATAGAATCAAACTCAGAATTAACAAGAAAATACTCAATGGGATCAAAATCATGGGTTGTAGAAACTCCCCTCTCCATGATTGAGTCAATCATATATGTTTGGTGGCCCCCGTCATCATCTTCTGGTTGTTTTATAATATGGAAGATATTCACCTTGAGAGTCATGTTTTCAAAAGACAACTTCATGAGCTCATTCTTGTAATTAATAAGACCATTACCAGTGACAAAGAAGGGCCTACCTAAAATCAAAGAAATTTTTAGAAGTAGTATCAACAACAGAGCTAGTGTCGAGGATTAGGAAATCAACAGGATAATAAAATTTGTCAATTTGAATTTGAACATCCTCTACCACACCCTAAGGTACTTTGACTGAACAGTTAGCCAATTTCAATACCACAGTGGTTAGTTGGATTTCTCCCAACCCCAACTGCAAATAAATAGAATATGACATTAGATTCACGCTAGCTCCTAAATCTAGCAAAGTTTGCCCAAACTCATGATTTCTAATGCTGCATGCAATGGTTGGACAACTAGAATCTTTGTACTTGGGAAGAATCCACTGCTTAATTAGAACACTAACTTGTTCTATCAGGAACACTATCTTCTTCACATGGTGCCTCCACTTAACTGTACAGAAATCATTGAGAACTTTTGCATAAGTAGGAACTTGTTTAATCACATGCAAAAGAGGAAAATTAATTTTTACATGCCTTAGATTCTCTAGGATTTCATTATTAGGATCCAGAATTCGCTTGCTTGATTTTAAAGCTTGAGGGAATGGTACCTTAACAGGACTCTTTGTCACCTTAGGTTCCTTGGGCAACTCAGCATCACTACTATCTTGATTCTTTTCCACATTCTCTGATTTGTTCGTTGTTGGGATGTATAATGACTTACCACTTCGTGTCATAATGACATTCACATCCTTCAAATTCTCTTGCACCATATGTTGACCATGGGGTGTGGACTGAGCTTGAGAAGGGAACTTACCTCGCTCACTCACACTCAAGGAGTTCATCAATTTGGACACTTGGCTCTTTATCTCCTTGTTTTCTTCAACAACTTGCGTAATCAAATATTCAAAGTTTTAGTTAGTCTTACCTTGTGCCTCAATAAAAGCCTACAAAGTGTCTTAAAAAAGACTCCTAGAAGATGAAGGTGCATGATATGGTGTAGGATATTGATAGCTATCGAGACTATCAAATTATATCAATTTGTAAGTTAATTAACTAAATTGCTTGTATAAGGCATAACCGGGTCGAGTTCTTGAATCACTCTAATTAAATAATTAAATTAAGAATTTAAAAAATAGTGGAAAAAGTTATAAAATTGATTAAACAAAATCAATAAAAAATTGTAAACACAATTAAGTAAACAACCAATCTAATGAAATCAACTAATCCTGAATTTAATCCATCATTGACCACTAGGAATCCATTCAATTACTAATCAGATTCTTGGTCATAGATTATATCAAGAAGTCTTAAGATGATCCATAAATTCTCTATTAGAAATGCATCCAGAATTTAATTAATCAATGTTAAATGAATTAAGTACTTATCTAATCCTAAATTAATTTAAAACCCAGAATTCAACTAAGCTTAACAATCCATCAAACACCTTTGATACATTGTTTAGTCTTTGTAATCCTCATTAAACACGAGGTAATTATGCAATTATTACATCAACATCCAAATAAAATTAATAATTCAATCTAAATTTAACAAAATCAAAAGAGGTAAAAGAGAAACTTGATTAATAAGTAAAACAGAAACTTGATTAACAATTAAATGTAAAATAATCAAAACAAGATCTCAGAATTAAACATCAAGATTGTCAATCCCTAGAATTGACTAAAAAAGGTCTATCCCTCCATGGATGGAAGGGAAGAAAATCAGAAAAGAAGAAACCTAGAGAGAAGGGAGAGGAAGAGAGATGAAGAGAGAAAGCGCAAGTAAGAGCGTCTAAGAGAAAATTAGGGTTCAGTTCGTGGTTATTGCTACTACTTAAATAACAATTTCTAAAATTAAAAATTTAAGTTTTCCTTTACCTTAGGGTTAATTTTCTTGCTCTTAGCTTTAATTGAACACCTAATTTGCCTAATTTGAGCTTAAGATGAAAGAATTATGCCCAGAGTATTCTTAATAGCTCTCTAGACCCGTCAGCCGACTTCAAATGGTGAGAATGCCATAAAAAAGTCATTTTTTTATAAGTGGTCTTCATAAGTGTTGAAGATATATGTCTCAAATTTCCAATGGCTCCAGTCTCAGCTCCATATGGCTCCTACAGCCCAAATTATGGCCCAATCTTTGCATATCATTCAGGTTCCAATGACATCATCTCTATTCTGACTTCATGGCCCACTCTGACCTACTAGACATTCGATTCAACCTTTGAGCTCTGCATCAAAGTTGTAGAGCTTTCTCTCAAATTTTCTAAAAGATAAAACTCATAATTTTTAAAATTATATAACTCAAGTTACACCTAAAATACAGAAATAGTGTAAAATTTGTAATAATGCTAAAAAATACAATTAAGCCCAATTTGAACCCAAACTTATAAAATATGTCCAAAACTAATTAATTAAGCACATAAGAGGTCTTAGAGACTAAATATGAGGGTTAACTAATGTATGAAAATTGTATTTATCAGATATGATCTAGGGGGTTATGCAGGCGGCTGGTTTTTTAGACTTTCAACTAAAATTAGGGTGATTGTGCTACCCCAGATTATAGGTATCAGAGAAAGGTGTAAAATGCTTCTTACACATACCTAAGGCATTACATTTTTCCTTGTACATCCCTCTTATCTTAGCAAATATGGGACACTCTTAGGTGATGTGATCTACCCTGCCACATACAAAACATGGTTTAAAAGACTCTGCATGATTAGCCACATGTGTTGGTTTTAAGTCCTTAGTCTTTAACACCTCTAGCTCCTTAGTGAGCATCTCAACCTTCACCTTTAGGTTATCTGATGCGTGTGGATGTAGTGATTAAAAATCAGTTGTTAGGCTCACCAGAAAATAAAAAAAAAAAAACCTTACAACTAGTTGTAGTTAGTAAGGGTCGATCCACAGAGAACCAAGTCAATTAAAACTATCAAGTAATTCCCAATTTAAACTCTAATTAACAATAAACAGTAAAAAGGGGGGTTTTGGAGTTTTGATGAATAATGAACAGTTTCAAAGACAATAACAATAAATAAACTGAAAACAACAATATAAGAAAATTGGTTAAGAGATTGAATCCACCACTAGATTTATATGATGATGTAAATCCACATATTATTTTATTCTAACATGCTCAATTATGTTTTTATGCAATTGTGAGAGTAAACCTCTGTTTTCCTTACGTGTTGGCCAATTTAGCAACCGCTCAAATCAACTTCTAATCACTGATTAATCATAAAGCAACCGCTCTTACAATTATCCAACAATTGCATTAAGATTTAGAAAACCAATTACACTAAGATCTAATCACACACCGGATTAAATTACTTAGAACATATATTTCTCTAGATCTATTACCACAACCGTGCATAATAAACCCAAATCTACCACTTTTATAACTCAACAAATAGCACAAAGATAATTATACCCACATGAACATCATACATCCCATTAGATCTATTACCACAACCGTGCATATAATAAACCCAACTCTATCTCATAGAAAGTGGAAACAAGTATAAAAACCTTCATACCAACAATAGATTCGAAATATATGAATAAAAACATAACGTGTTGAAATAATCAAATATGCAAGGTTTACAACATCAATACTAGCAGTTTCATCACCCTCTTAACCAAAGGAGGTTTAGTTACACATAGCTAAAAGGAAATCACAAGAAAAAGCGAGAAGAAACAAGAAGAAACAAGAAGAAACTATGAGAGAAATGAAGGAGAGTTCAAGTTGTGTCTTCCATGATAACCGATGGTGCCCTTTTATAGAAGTCGGGGTAGCAAAATGACAAAGGGGAGTGGGTTGGTGAATGGGGTAGTTGAGAGGGTTGGTGAGTGAAGTAGGTGAAAGGGTTGGTGAATGAAGTAGGTGAATGGGTTGGTGAGTGAAGTAGGTGAATGGGTTGGTGAGTGAAGTAGGTGAATGGGTTGGTGAGTGCGAAAATTCCTTGGTCTGACTTGGAAGCCAAAAACGACTGATAATGCTTCGGATTCATGAAAAGTATTCTTCATGAAAGTTTTAGGTCTTTGTCTTGGCTATAACATGCATATCTGGATCGTCCAATTTGGCTTCCTACAGCCCAAGATATGACCCAAATACCGCGGTTGCTCAAACCCAAACTTCAGCACCTCTGTTTCGACTTGCAAGCTCAAACTGACCCATTAGACTTCATTATTTCAAAATGTGTTCTTCATGAAAGTTGTTTATTTGGGTCTTGACTATCAGCTATCCAAATTTCAGCCCATCTCCATTATTAAAACTTGATATATGATTTTATGAGTGCACACCGTTCGGATTCTAGTGACAGAACTCGTATTCTGACTTTCATGTACACTTAGGTCCCTTAGACATCTGTTTAAGACTTCGAGCTCTTCATCAAAGTTGTAGAGCTCTCTCTTAGCTTTCCTACAAGATAAAATTCATAATTGTCAGATATTAGGAACTCAAGTTATGGCCAAAATACAGAAATAGTGTAAAATCTCAATAATGCTGAAAATATTCAATTAGGACCAATTTGAGCTTAGACTCACAAAATCATACCAAACTCAATCAATTAAGAATATGGAGAGTGTGAATGACTAATCATAAGGGTTTCTTAATAAATAAAATATGTGATTATCAAATTCCCCCACACTTAGCTTTTTGCACTCCTGGGCAAAACTCAAGACCAAAACAAGGACATAAGAGATTAACAAAAATTTAAATTCCAACGACATTCAAGAGCCCAAAATTTTACAATCAAGAAGAACAACCAAAGGTTCAAAGGATCAAAACATTCATGAGTTAACAATTCTCCACATCTCAAACCAACAAGCAATGTATCTTCAATATGAATCGAGAATGATAGATCTTCACAAGATTCCCTCTCAATCTCTCAAGTGTTTAAAAAGGTAGGTATTTCACTCAATTCAACCATGAAAATTGCACTACCATAAGCTTGCTTATCTTCTACTTCTCCACTACTCAAAACACATGCATACACAAATCATGAGGACTTTATTCAAGGTTGTAGTGAGGTCAAGGTAACAGAAGAGGGTAAAATGGATATGAGAGGATAAATACCAAAGAGAATAAAAGCAAATGAGAGCTGAGTTCCAATAACAAGCATAAAAGTTCATCCCAACTCTAATGTATAACCCTTTACATATTCATTTCTCAATCCTTTTTTTTTTTTTATATATGAACATAACTATATACATACATTCTTTTTTTTTTTGTTTATTTTTTTTTTTTTGGGCACTCTTTCCTTTTTCAACAACCATTTTGTACACACACCCCACACTTGTTCAAAAACTCATTCATTAACCAAGCTAATGTTCTTTTATTCCCTAAGGTAAAATAAGAACACGATTTTCCATTTAAGGTACATAATGAGCTAGAAACAAGGAATGGTTAAATAAGCTCAAAGGGGTTAAGCAAAGGAAAATATACAAGGTTGGCGGGAATCGAGAGAATTTTCAAGAAGTCAAAAGAGTGCTTGATATCATATTGAAAACAAGGTTGGCTATTTGGTTAAACTAGCTAATTAAGAAAGAGGGCCTCAATCATGTTCATGCATGCAAGTGAAAACGTAGCTTTTAAAAAGAATCAAAGCAAGTTCTAGAGCAACAATTTCATGAGTGAAATTCACACAAGAAAGAAGAGAATGGCATAAATGTTAAATCCATCCATTAGGCTCAAAATCTCACCAGGTATGCATCCATCAAACTCAATTCATTAATTCAATCATCCATCACCAAGCACATCAGTTCAAGAAGGGAGAAAAGTTATTCAATCATGCAATGATTCTTTTCTTTAAAAACCTTTTTTTTTTTTTTTTTGAAATTAAGACATTTTTTTTAATGCTAAAATCTCTCCCCACACTTAATATAACATTGCCCTCAATGTGAAAGAGAGATATAGAAAAGAGCAACACAACCCGATAAGAAGTGAATCAACACTAAGCGAAAAAGAAGCACTGCTTGTCATTCTTTATGCCGAACCACTCGAAAAGAAACCAAATAATAAAACTTTAGTACTTCCACAATTTAATACTAATTAATTACTACCTAAAAACAAGCTCCTTACTCTGCCACCAATTAAGATGCGTCTCAAGAGTAAAATTACTCCTTACTCTGCCATCACTAATTAGTTTAATAAGTCCATGACAATCATATCATACTTTCCAGACAAAACAATTTTTTTTTTTTAAATTTTAAATTTTTTTTTTAGGTCAACTATCCTTCCCCCCAACTAGATCACAACATTGTCCCCAATGTTAAAATATAGATGAGTAAATGATAGAAGATATTACCTGTTGGAGAAAGCTGACACAAATTTAAACAGAAACAAAGTACGATGAATAAAACTAAAGATAAAGGAAAGTTATAGATGAAGTGTCAGGTCACACTGTTGTTTCTTGCTGCCTCCCTTGTTGTTGTCTCGCTTTGCTACTGTCTCTACCAATCTATTTGGGCATCCACTGATCGAGTTCATAAACAAAGGCTTCCAATTTATCAATTAACTCATCAACAATGGAAGCGAGATAAGGAGTTGTCTTGCGTAAGGTGTGACAAATTTACAAATTCCACAAAGATGGTCAACAAAAGATAACAAATTATCAAAGAAATTATTAACATTCAACAAACCTATGGGTTTATGGTGGATGTTCAGTTGAGCCCAAGAAACAATTTGAAAGACTTCTTCCAAAGTACCAAAACCACCAGGTAAGGCTATGAAGGCATCAGAGTTTTCAAGCATTGCCGTCATTCGTGCATGCATAGATGATACTTGAATTTCTGTCCAATTGTCTTTCCAATAAAGTTCCTTCGAGTTAAAGGTTCGGGAATGACACCTAAAACTCGACCACCTCTTAGAAATGCAGACGTGATACAACCCCCATTAACCCAAGGCAACCTCCCCATATACTACACGAATGTTCCTCGCGGTAGCAGTGTTCTACCAAGAGTGGTTCTGTGCGTTGACAAACTCTAAACTCTTCCCATAATGTGTCCCACAAAATACACAGATACTAACAAGTCTACGAACAGAAGAAGAAGAAGCTCCCTCCATCTCTACACTCACACTCTCTGTGTATGATTAAGAGTTGCAGAAAAGTGAAGAAAATGGAGTGTCTAAATAGGAAAGAGAATAGAAAAAAAAAAAATAACTCCTATATGAGTAGGTTGGCTGTTGTCAGAAAACTTTTGAATTTTTTTTTTTGGTTTTTATTTTTATTTTTTAATGTTTTGTTTTGTTTTTGTTTTTTTTTAAATAATAAATGCATAAGATAGTATATACAGATTGTTGTGATTGTGGCTCACATCTTCCTCTGGTTTTACGTCCAGAAACGGCTTGAACGCCTTCTATGAGTCGGGGATAGGCTTCCCATCCAATTTTCTTATAAACTGGCAAACAGGGTCTTTTAGAGTCAGATTCCCAAGACTGTAGCGTTCTTTTTCATCCTTGAAGAGATTCCACAAACGAAGAAGTTCACGATGCACCAATCCACAAGAATGCGTCTCAAGAGTCAATAAGATATCATCTAATGACTCCTTACTCAGTCCATTCTTAATGAAGAAAATTTTATCTTCTCTATTTGCGGAAACCATCCCCAAAGTACGACATCGCGTATTGCAATTCCATCGTGCACACTTGTAACAAACGTGCATTCTTTTTGCTCTTCTCTTTTTCGAAAATGAACTTTTACCGAGACCAGGCATGTATCGGACAAATGAATCGGAAGATTCACTAGCTAAACGAACCTTTGCTTCGATTATCCAGCGTATATCTTCTGGGATGCCCTTGTACATTAACAGTCTCAATCTCTCACACCTAGCTTTGTAAATTTTGGTTAGAACATTTTTATGAACAAGGGGAAATACTTTTTTAGATTTGAAAGAATGACATCCATTTTGAAAGAGAAGAAATCAGTTATTATGGGAAACTGAAAGACAAACCGACTCGAGAGTCACGAGTACCGTTATCCGCCGTTTAACCGGGAACTGAAAGAACTGCAAAAAGAAGAAACAAATTAAAATAAATTCTACTCATAACAAGGATTAGAAAGGGAGATGGATTCTACCTCAACAGCTTGATGTTCCAAAAATGGTTTGAGTCTTTTTTGCTTTATAAATTTTTTTTTATTTTTATTATTTTTTTATGCATCATTTATTGATTCCGCAATTCATGCAAGTGCAATTTGCGTAACTTAGGAGCATCATTTTTTTTTTCAGAAATGGACCCCAATTTTTGACAATGTTCGCAACTTTTGTAAAAAGTATAACGCCTTTGAATAATATGGCCAATAAAATCCATACTTTGCAAGATTTTGCAAAATTGTTTTCTTTGAAGAAAAATGACCTCCACATGCTTTCTTCGAATGACAAAATTCAATGACACTACTTACCTCATTGTCGGTACAAATCTCCAAAAGATTTGATCAGGACAATAATTGAACAAATATGGGTCAGCACAATAGAATTTTTTTTTTTTAAATCAATCAATTTTTTTTTTTATTATTCATAATGCGGATGGAGAAGGTTCATCACCTCCACTTCTACATTCTCTGGAAGTTCATAATAAGGTTTGAGACGATGACCATTGACCTTAAATGTTTTGCCGAAATTTCACTCCCGATCTCAACCGCACCAAAAGGAAAAACATTAGTTACCACAAATGGCCCAATCCACTTAGAACGCAGCTTTACCTGGAAACAATTTGAGTCTTGATTGAAAAAGTAAAACTTTTTGCCCTCTCGTGAAATTTCTTTCGGAAATCAACTGGTCATGGAATGCCTTAGCTTTAGTCTTATAAATCGGGCATTCTCGAAGGCCTCATTTCTTAATTCTTCCAGCCTCTGTAATCGAACTTCCTTTGCTTTCCAGCTCCTTCCAATTCCATATTTACTTGTTTAATGGCCCAATAAGAGCGATGTTGCAACTCAACGGGCAAATGACAGGGCTTTCCATACACCAACCGAAATGGTGACATGCCAATGGGAGTCTTATAGGCAGTCCTATAAGCCCATAAAGCGTCGTCAAGTCGAGTGCTCCAATCCTTTCTTGATGGATTCACTGTCTTTTCAAGGATTGACTTAATCTCCCGGTTGGACACTTCAGTTTGCCCATTTGTTTGTGGATGGTAAGGAGTGGAGATTCTGTGCATAACTCCATATCTTTTCAATAGAGCATCAAAGGTTCTATTGCAAAAATGAGTCCCTTGGTCACTGATGATAGCCCTTGGGGTCCCGAACCTGGAGAAAATATGTGTTCTAACAAAATCTACAACAGTTTTAGAATCATCAGATCGGGTGGCTTTTGCTTCCACCCATTTAGACACATAATCAACAGATAAAAGAATGTATGTGAAACCAAATGAAGGAGGGAATGGCCCCATGAAATCAATACCCCACACATCAAAGAGTTCCACAAAAATGATCGGAGTCTGAGGCATTTGATTACGAGGACCAATATTACCTGTTCTCTGACATCGGTCACAAGACTTACAAGTTGTAAGCGTCTTTGAAAATTGAAGGCCAATAGAAACCACCGTCCAAGCACTTTGTTGGTCATTCCTTTTACCGCCAAAGTGTCCTCCACATGCATAGGTGTGGCAAAAGGAGAGGATGGAGTGTGTCTCGGAATCGGAATGCACCTTCTAATGACTTGATCTCGCACAATGCTTCCATAAGTACGGCTCATCCCGTATATAGTATTTATAGTCACTCCTTAATTTATCTCTTTGGGCCTTGTTCAAACCCTCCTGAAAGTCCTTAGTAACCAGGTAGTTAACAATGTCAAAGATACATACAAGGGATTATGGTGTTGACAACCATCAAATATTCATCCGAAAAAGTCTCCATGATAGGCATTTCTTCCTCTTCGCTTACCAATCTACTCAAGTGATCGGCCACCAAGTTTTCGCTCCCTTTCTTGTCTTTAATCTCCAAGTCAAATTCTGGAGCAATAAAATCCATCGAGCAATCTAGGCTTTGCTTCTTTCTTTGTTAGAAGATACTTCAAGGTCCGCATGATCTGAAAACACAATCACTTTAGAACCAATTAGATATGATCTAAATTTTTCTAAAGCAAATACAACAGCTAGAAGTTCCTTTTCTGTGGTTGAGTAATTAAGTTGAGCATCATTTAGAGTCCTTGATGCATAGTAAATGGCATAAGGAACTCTATCAACTCGTTGTCCCAAGACAGCTCCTACTGCAAAGTCACTGGCATCACACATTAGTTCAAAAGGTAACTCCCAGTTGGGTGGCCTGATGATAGGCGCAACAGTTAACAACTTCTTGAGTTTATTGAAAGCTTCCATACATTTCTCATCGAAGTTAAAATTAACATCTTTTTGAAGAAGTCTACAAAGGGGCAATGAGACTTTAGAAAAGTCTTTAATGAATCTCCGGTAGAAACCTACATGACCAATAAAAGAACGAATTTCCCGCACACTAGTGGGTGGTGGCAAAGAATGCATGAGTTCTACCTTAGCTTTATCTACTTCAATTCCCTAGCGAAATTACATGACCTAACACAATACCTTCATTCACCATGAAATGACATTTTTCCCAATTCAGTACCAGGTTAGTGTCAATGCATCTTTTAAGAACCAATGTTAAATGTTCCAAGCAATTTTCAAAATCATTTCCAAAGACACTAAAGTCATCCATAAAAACCTCAATGATGTTTTCAATGTAATCAAAAAATAAACTCATCATGCATCTTTGGAAAGTTCCTGGTGCATTGCGAGTCCAAAAGGCATTCGCCTATATGCAAAGGTACCAAATGGACAAGTGAATGTAGTCTTGTCTTGGTCTTCCTCGAGCTATGGCAATCTGATTGTAACCGAAAAACCATCCGTAAAAACAATAATGAGAATGACCAAATAAATCTTTCTAACATTTGATCAATGAAAGGTAAAGGAAAGTGGTCTTTTCTCGTGGCGGCATTCAACTTCCGTAATCAATACAAACACGCCACCCTGCGTCTCGTAACCTTGTGGGAATAAGCTCATTTTCAGCATTTCTTACCACAAAGTAATTCCAGATTTCTTTGGTACTACCTCGGACCGGGCTTACCCACTTGCTATCGAAATGGGGTAGATCACCCCACACTTAGGAGCTTTAGTATCTCCTTTTTCACAACTTCCATCATGGGAGGATTCAACCTCCGCCGAGGGTCTCTCACAGTTTAGTATCCTCCTCCATTAATATCCCGTGCATACAAATGGAGGGACTAATACCCTTGATATCGCCTATTGACCAACCAATGGTCATCTTATGTTCCCGCAAAACAGCCTACCGCTTTCTCTTCTTGTTCTTGGGTGAGTGACTTTGCAATTATTACTTTGGAAGGGTGTCCTTCTCTCCCAAGAAGATGTATTTAAGATGATCAGCAAATGCTTTAAGTTCCAATTCAGGTGCCCGCACAAATGAAGGTTGAGGTATATCGATAGTAACAGGGTAAATCAACAAAAGTTACCTCATGCTCTTTCTTACGAGTGGAAGAGAGCTCTTTTAAGGCAAAGAACAATTTCATCAATGTCTTCACTCCATGGCTCTTCTTCACTCTTCTTCTTTTCCTCCCGTACATCTAAGCTATGAGTTAGAATTGTATCAAGAGCATCAAAATGGTTAGTATCAAAAGCTACGAAATTAAAGAATCAAAAGGATCAAAAGAATCAATTAAACAAGCGAGTGCACATCACTTGGGTATCTCATAGCTTCAAAAATATTGAATCTAATTAATTCCCCATCAAATTCCATTGTTAGAGTTCCCGAGTGCACATCAATTTTTGTCCGCGCTAGCCTCTTCAAAAATGGTCTCCCTAACAGGATAGGAGCAGATTTGGGAGACTCATCCTCTTCCATGTCCAAAACATAGAAGTCTGTATTTAAACACTAATTCATTCACCTGCACCAAAACATCTTCAACCACACCCTTAGGGTATGTATTAGATCTATCGACCAATTGAATAACGACACCAAGTAGGTTCCAAAGGACCCAAGTATAAAGATGCATAAATAGAATATGGCATGACATTTATAGATGCACCTAAATCAAGCATTGCCCTTTCAAACCTTGTGTTACCTATAGTGCATGGAATGGTGAATGTGCCGGGGTCCTTACATTTGGTTGGGAGTTTCTTTTAATTACAAATTTGAAACATTTTCTCCCACTTGGACCTTTTCATTTCCTTTTAACTTCCTCTTGTTAGTGCATAATTCTTTCGAAAAATTTTGCATATCTAGGTACACGCTTAATGGCATCTAACAAAGGGATATTAACCTCTACCTTCCTAAAAGTCTCAAGTATTTCTTTTTCTTTCTTCTTTCTTGGTTTTAACCAATCTACTAGGAAAAGGAGCTTTAGTAACATATTTAGGAAGGGGTTCGAAATACTTACCTTAGGGGCTTTGGAAGTTTGCCCCTTATCATTTGCTTCTTTGGGTGGTTCATCCGTCTCTTGAGTGATTGGTGGAGGAGATGTAGGCTCATCCATCGTCTTTCCGCTTCTCAACGTGACAAAGACTAGCATTTTCCCTCGGATTGACTTCCGGTTTGTGAGGGTAGTTTTCCCGAAGCTTGGCTTTGAAACTTGTTGAATTCCGTGGACAGCTGCCCTATCTCGATTCTGTAAGTTATTGATTGCAGTCCTTGTTTCTTGTTGGAACTGCGAATTATTAGTAGCCATTTGCTTCACTAGCTCCTCTAGTGAAGGCTCAGGTTGCTTAGGAGTTTGAACTTCTTCTCTCTCGAGGGAAATGTGCTTGCCTTTGTTGGAATCTGGAGGTCCATAAGCCGGAGGTTGATTTTGAGGTTGCTTTACATAGCTAAAATTAGGATGATCCCTCCAACCTGGATTATATGTGTTTGAGTAGGGGTTGTAATTTTTTGAAAGGCCGCAGATATCCCCCTCTTTGCTCTTACCTCCTCATTTGTGTCCTCTTGGAGAGTGGGACACGTATCGTTGGGATGTCCAGGATGAACAACAGATCCCACAAGCATTAACTGTGCTTTACCTGAATCCATTAACCGCCGAACCATAGCAAGAATTGAGTCATTTGTCTTCTTTGTAGATTTGTTGTCTCTACTTCTTTCATCGCTCTTACTCCAGTCATTTCTAGAGTAGAATTGTTGAGTATTGGCACCATTCTTGAAATCAAGTTTCTAGCTTCTTGAGGAGTTTTATCAACTAATGCTCCTCCACTAGCAAAGATCAATCATGTTGCGGTCCATCACTAGCAAACCTTCATAAAAGTAATCAGATCGAAGTTGTTCACTGATTTGATGCTGAGGACAACTAGCACACAATCTCTTGAATCTCTCCCAATACTCATGAAGTGATTCCCCATGTCTTTGTTGGATGCCGCAAATTTCTTTTCTGATGGTGGCGGCCTTTGATGCAGGAAAATATCTGTCTAGGAAAGCCCGAGCCATATTCTGCCATGTCTGAATTGATCCGGGTGGCAAGTAGTACAACTACTCCTTTGCAGAATCCTTTAGGGAAAATGGAAAAGCTCTCAGCTTGACTTGCTCCACTGAAATTCCTGCAGGTTTCATACTAGAACACACAACATGGATTTCCTTCAGATGTTTGTTAGGATCTTCTCCGGCTAGTCCATTAAAAGATGGCAAAAGATGAATGAGACCAGATTTCAACTCAAATGCTTCCTCATTCTCAGGAATTTCTATGCACAGAGGTTGTTGGTCTAAGTTCGGAGCACCCAACATCCTTAGTGTATTTTCTGCCATCACTGCTTCTTCAGGTGGCTCAGATATCTCAGATGCCGCAGAACTGGAAAGATCTATGTGACGGGCAGCTTCAACGTCAGCAGGTGTGAAGTGGAAATTATCCGGATGGAAGGGAAATTGAGGATGTGAAGTGAGTTGATCAATATAGTTCCTCAAATTTAGCAATCCTGCGTCTACCCCTTCAATAGACATCAACACCTACAAAATACTCAGAAAAAAAAATTCAAAACTAAAAATAAAAACAAAAATAAAAACAGAGTAAAAATAGGAAATAAATTAATAGTGTAATTGAAAAATTGGCTCCCAACGGCGCCAAAATTCTGATGCGTGTGGATGTAGTGATTAAAAATCAGTTGTTAGGCTCACCAGAAAATAAAAAAAAAAAAAAACCTTACAACTAGTTGTAGTTAGTAAGGGTCGATCCACAGAGAACCAAGTCAATTAACACTATCAAGTAATTCCCAATTTAAACTCTAATTAACAATAAACAAGAAAAGGGGGTTTTGGAGTTTTGATGAATAATGAACAGTTTCAAAGACAATAACAATAAATAAACTGAAAACAACAATATAAGAAAATTGGTTAAGAGATTGAATCCACCACTAGATTTATATGATGATGTAAATCCACATATTATTTTATTCCAACATGCTCAATTATGTTTTTATGCAATTGTGAGAGTAAACCTCTGTTTTCCTTACGTGTTGGCCAATTTAGCAACCGCTCAAATCAACTTCTAATCACTGATTAATCATAAAGCAACCGCTCTTACAATTATCCAACAATTGCATTAAGATTTAGAAAACCAATTACACTAAGATCTAATCACACACCGGGATTAAATTACTTAGAACATATATTTCTCTAGATCTATTACCACAACCGTGCATAATAAACCCAAATCTACCACTTTTATAACTGGCAAATAGCACAAAGATAATTATACCCACATGAACATCATACATCCCATTAGATCTATTACCACAACCGTGCATAATAAACCCAACTCTATCTCATAGAAAGTGGAAACAAGTATAAAAACCTTCATACCAACAATAGATTCGAAATATATGAATAAAAACATAACTGTGTTGAAATAATCAAATATGCAAGGTTTACAACATCAATACTAGCAGCTTTCATCACCCTCTTAACCAAAGGAGGTTTAGTTACACATAGCTAAAAGGAAATCACAAGAAAAACGAGAAGAAACAAGAGAAACAAGAAGAAACTATGAGAGAAATGAAGGAGAGTTCAAGTTGTGTCTTCCATGATAACCGATGGTGCCCTTTTATAGAAGTCTGGGGTAGCAAAATGACAAAGGGGAGTGGGTTGGTGAATGGGGTAGTTGAGAGGGTTGGTGAGTGAAGTAGGTGAAAGGGTTGGTGAATGAAGTAGGTGAATGGGTTGGTGAGTGAAGTAGGTGAATGGGTTGGTGAGTGAAGTAGGTGAATGGGTTGGTGAGTGCGAAAATTCCTTGGTCTGACTTGGAAGCCAAAAACGATCGATAATGCTTCGGATTCATGAAAAGTATTCTTCATGAAAGTTTTAGGTCTTTGTCTTGGCTATAACATGCATATCTGGATCGTCCAATTTGGCTTCCTACAGCCCAAGATATGACCCAAATACCGCGGTTGCTCAAACCCAAACTTCAGCACCTCTGTTTCGACTTGCAAGCTCAAACTGACCCATTAGACTTCATTATTTCAAAATGTGTTCTTCATGAAAGTTGTTTATTTGGGTCTTGACTATCAGCTATCCAAATTTCAGCCCATCTCCATTATTAAAACTTGATATATGATTTTATGAGTGCACACCGTTCGGATTCTAGTGACAGAACTCGTATTCTGACTTTCATGTACACTTAGGTCCCTTAGACATCTGTTTAAGACTTCGAGCTCTTCATCAAAGTTGTAGAGCTCTCTCTTAGCTTTCCTACAAGATAAAATTCATAATTGTCAGATATTAGGAACTCAAGTTATGGCCAAAATACAGAAACAGTGTAAAATCTCAATAATGCTGAAAATATTCAATTAGGACCAATTTGAGCTTAGACTCACAAAATCATACCAAACTCAATCAATTAAGAATATGGAGAGTGTGAATGACTAATCATAAGGGTTTCTTAATAAATAAAATATGTGATTATCATTATCCTCTTCCCTAAGATGGTAGATTCCACCACCATTTGAGTTTCTTGTAGGTGATAACATATTTGTGCTCTTAGTAGCACTAGGTCCAGTTTAATTGTGAGCTTTTTCAGCAAGTCTGTTAAGGTATTTTGTGGCTTCATCAGGATCTTTTAGTAAAAACTCACCATTATACATTATCTTCACAAATTATCACTCTCAATATGTAAGTCCTTCACAAAAATAGCTCATTAAGTACCAATTCTCATACCCATGGTGAGGACACATACTCAACAACTCCTTAAATCTCTCCCAATATTGATACAAAGTCTCACTGTCCTTTTGTGCAAAGGTAGAGATTTGCCTTTTTAAAGCGTTGGTCTTATGTTGGGGAAAGAATTTATTAAAGAAAGTCTGAGTCATCTCATTTCATGACCCAGTAGATCATAGTCTCAGCGAGTATAGCCAACTCTTAGCTCTATCCTTCAAAGAGAACAGAAAGAACTTTAGTCTTACAATGTCATCAGTTGCATTTTGACTATGGAAAGTCGCAATTACTTCCTTAAACTCCCTAATGTGCAAATATGAATTTTTATTTTCCAAGTCATAAAAGTAAGGAGTAATTGTATCATCCTTGTTTTAAAATCCAATTAGCGAGTATTAGTTGGAAACATGATGCATGATGGTGTAGCTATGTGTGTAGGGTAGAGGTAATCCTAAAGGTTCCTAGTGGGTTGATCTCCATGTTTACTCATTTCGTTAAAATTAGAAGAAGTATCAAACAAATTATTAGAAAAATCAGACTCTAACTTACTACAAAAAGAAAAGAAAAGAAAATAAAGATGCAGCAAGCTAAAAAATAAAAGAGTGAAGTTACCTCCTTTACAAATTGTTAAAAAGAAAAATTGTCTAGCAATTATTTTACTGTCTCCCCAGCAATGGTGCCAAAATTTGATTATGCCCAAAGAATAATGTGGTAGTTATAGCACTGCTTTAGGGTGTCAATTTTACATAGAAACAAATTAAAAGAATAGCATAAGGAACAAAGAAACTAAAGAAAAATATCAAATGATTAATGGTGAACAAAGATTAATTTTAAATAAAAATTAAAGTGAAGCAAAGTGACTAAGGGAAAAGTACTCAAATTTGATGAATAGTAAAGCATCGAAAGTCCTTTGCACAAATCCAGTATTTTGATTGTTCTTAATTCATTGAATAACTCAACTAGGAACTCAATGTCCAAAATTCCCAACTAGAAAGTATAGATTTATAAACTAAAATTAAACTAAATGTAACCCTTTGAAAAATCATTCACCACTTTTAGAATACATAAATTATTATCTTTATTGAGAAAATTCAACGATGACAATATACTCAGGGAACGATATTGCAACAAAGAAGTAAATCAATACAGATAAATAATTGCTCCAAACATAATCAAAGAACTAATCCATTCAATAGAAAAATCATGATTGAATCCATAAACAGAATAAATTCTATGATTATTCGGAGAAGAAAACATCAACAATGAATTGAGAATGATAAAACAAAGGAGTTTTAGTAATTGAAAATCAAATACATAAATTAAAAATAAATTGAAAATGCCATTTATTATGCAAGTTCATCCTTAGCCTTACTTGAGAATTTAGTTATCCATACTATGATGATAAACAAATAAATTTTAGAGAAAAAGCTTTCAAGTTTGCCGTCTTTACACGTCCTCTGCCTTTTCCTATCCCGCATCACTATTCTTCTTCTTTTTTCCTTACTATGCGACCTACCACTATGCGGTGTTCTCTCTTCTTTTATAATTATTTTCACCGACACCACAATAGGTTAAACCCCTCTACACACCATTTTAATAACCCAACCATGAATCTTTACAAATTGTAAGCATAGGTCATCTCCCCTTATTTGGTTTCAACTTTTCCTTCACGTGAACATAGGTCTAGCCGCTCACTTCTGTGATTGACATTGACTAAATGCAAATGGTTTTGATGTCGACAAACAAGAAAGCAATGGAAACACAATGATCAAGTCACAAGGAATTCAAGATTAGCATGTAGGTCATAGATCTTGTGTAAATGTATATTAAGGATTCACTCTAAGCTCATCTTTTGGCTTTCTTAAAATGGCTTTACAAAATCATTCTTTTCAATCATGAAATTCATAGCTTAAACAAATGGTTTTTAGTAAAGATAAAAAAGTTTTCTAAAAAACCCCCTGGAAATCTAATCTCCTTCTCTAGGAAAATAAATAATAGCCAAAACAGAAATGCACATTTTTGTGTTTTAAAAGAACTAACTAGTTTGGTAAAAAGCATAACTTATTTATTGTCTTGTTAGAGGCCAATTTTTAAGGCCCTTAACCGATTAGGAGTAGCTCCTAATCGATTAGTCTGATGAAATAGAGGCATTGCCTCTTTATATCTTATATGCCTAACCGATTAGGCAAATTGATTAATCAAGTATTTGAATACACAGAAGCATTTCCTTTCATTTTATAACAGGACCTAACTGATTAGGTTAAAGCCCTAATTGGTTATTTGCTTTCTTAGAAGAAAAATGCATTAAGTCCTAACCAATTAACATGAGGCTCTAATCAGTTAGTTGCTTTCCCAGAAACCAAGTTTATTAAGCCTTAACTAATTAGGACGTGAATCTAATCGGTTATTCTCTATAACAGAAGCTTTTATTTTGAGCTTAAAAGGGCCCCTAACCGATTAGGGTGCTTGCATAACCGATTAGGCCTGTTATCTAGAAAATGAGAAGAAGCACGTAACGGCTATATTAAAGAGCATTTAATGCTCTCATCTACCCCCAACGGCTATCAATGGCCCTTAACTATAAATCTGGGTGTTGGGCATTAATGAAGGGTTAGAAAAACTGAGACTAACAATCTGAAATCACTACTGAGCATTAAAAATGAGTTTTCTCATCATTTCATATAATCCTCTGTTTTGAGCTTTAGCTTGTATGAATCCTTAATACCATAGTTCTTCAATTTGTATTATCTGCTCTAGAGAGAGTTTCTTCCATCTAAATCTTGTACAATTTGTTAAGAGGGGGTGAGGTATCCCTCAAAATTATAAGGGTGAGATATCCCTTAAATATAGAGGCTCAAGCACAAGGGCGAGGCATCCCAAGGTGTGTTGAGTACTCCAATTTGTAAAGGTTGTCAGGCACATGCTTTCAAGCTTGAAGATATAGTGAAAATCTCGAGTGATTGCTTGAGGACTGGACGTAAGCCACAAGTGGATTAGTGGCTGAACCAGGATAAAGCTTGGTGTTTGTTCTTCTAAATTCAACTCTTTAATATTGTGCACTGTTTTATTGAGTTTAGTTAAATACTATCTTGCTTGATTGATGTATTTGTAAGTGAAAAAGTTCATCTCATCTATCCATTTATCTCTACTAATCAAATAGCTTCAATGAAAATAAAAATTCAAGTATTTAACAAAAGATTTGTAAACTTGTTTTATATACTCAATTCACCCCCCCTCTTGAGTAATTGAGGTCACTTGGTAATAACTTCTTTCTTTTAATTTTTCTTCCTGTAATTGTTGGTGTAGTCACGGCCCCACTTGATTCATAACAAGCACTTGTGCAGTTGTGCCACATCTTCATATACTCATTTCTTCTCAATCTTCTATATCGATAATACTGTTCACGAGCTCTTTTAAATGACATCTTAGTGCTGCCATAGACCTCTCATCTGTATCATAATCTATGTCACTTTCTCCTAGTCTCCCACCTTGTACAATTAGCACTTAGTGTAGTAATTAATTTATCGTAAAGAAACAATTGATAATGTCACAAAATCAATAAAATTAAATATATTGAGATATAATAATACCTATTTTTTATAAGAAAAATATATAAAATTAGGCTATTATCACATATCTATAAATGCCACAACATGGATTCATTTGCTTCTTCATCCTTAAGTGAAACATTTCCTCCACTCTTCATGAACAATGGAAAAACTTTATTTTGGGTCATTGGAATTGTGATAATCAACAGGTTTTGCTTCTTGTCTATGATCATGCAACATTTCTCATTAAATTCACTTCATACCCTTTTTTAATAAGTTGTTCAACACTCAAGAGACTTTGAGATAAAGAAGGAACATAAAGTGTATCTTTTATTAGTTTAGAATTAGCTCTCTTGGTATGAACAACAATTTCCCCTATGCCTTCAATTGTCAAGGTCTTACCATCTCCAAGCTTTACATTTGACTTGAATTTCTCATCTAGTGAGACAAAGTTCTCCTTGATTCTAGTCATATGGCTGCTACAACCACTGTCAACATACCACACATCTTCTTCTTCTTGTGAGGAGTTACAAAGGTAGAAAACTTGCTTCGAAGTTCATTTTGAATTTTCTGTAAAGTCAGCTTTATTCTTTTCTTTCTTTGGACAATCTATCACCTTATAGTCTGAATTCTTGCATCTAGTGCATTGTCAAAACTAGCAGTTGTTGTTGTCATGATTATCTTTCTTACAAATGGAGCAACGAGGAGTGATTTTTTCTCAGCCTATCTTGGTTAAATCTTCCTCTTTCATTTCCTCTACTTGATCTTCCTCTTCTTCTTAGGGGTTGTTGATTATTTCTAGGCTTCTTATCTCCATCTTTCTTTTCTAAAAAATTCTTTTTTGATTGAGATGCTTGCTCCAAAGGTTGTTCAACCCTACACAGTAAACGACTCATAATGAGCCCAAGAGTAAAATTTGTGTTTTGAAGTATAGGAAACTCCCTTTGGTGCTCCTCAAGGGTGAGCCTCTTGCTACCCATAACCTTAGACTTTAGAGCACAGAATGAACCTATAGAGGTGAAAGATTCATCATAATTTCTACTAAAAGGCCCAAGATACCCTTCCACCTTTTTTATCTCAAAGAATGGCGGTACCCAAGAAGGATATCTTCAAGCCTGTTAGCACTAGAACACCTACTACCTCAAGTATGAAACTTAATAGTTTCAGGCCGCCTCTGCGCCTCTGTGCCCCTGGGGCTAAAGAACCCCTAGGGGCCCTCCCCTGCTGTGAGTGGTGCAGTGGAGGTAAAAGTTGCTCTAGGATTTCTAGAGAAGATCCTTCTTCTATGTTACTCCTCATTTCCTTAATTTTAATCATAATGTAGAAAAATAGAAAGGACAAGGGAAGGAAGGGAGATATTAATAGGAGAATAGGAGCAATTCGTGGAAAGACTCACCAAAATTAGTTATGAGTCGTCACATATGATGGTTTGAAACTGCTAAGAATTACTAGAAAGAAAAAGAGACGAATGGTTGGAAGAAGTCTGGAAAGTAAAGGGAGTAGAAAATGAAAGATTACTCCCTTCACTCCTTATTTATAGGGAAATGCTAATGCTAACTACCATCCACTCTTAGGAGAAGTTTCATAAACTATTCAAATTTTGAAATAATCACAAGTTACAAATCTAAGTAACGACTGCATGTAGACGCATCTCCTTGCGCCACGTGACAGAAAGGCTACTACTATGCAGGTGATGGGAGGTCAACGTAGTAGAAGAAACGCCTTGGATATGTCAAAGATCACGCCTTCAGTTACCATAGGTTGCATCCATGATGGATAATGATTTAACCACCCAATGATAAAATCTTGGTATTCGAGATCCAACAGATCGTGTATATGCCATTAGTAAAAAGAACTCTGAGGTCGAGACCATGGTGAAAACCCCGTGATCGATAGCCATCAACTAAAGGTGAGAGTCCGCACACTGAGATCAATGGTCAAGAGCCAAAAGAGTCTAGCCCTTAAGAACTCAGAGTGCATTACAGTGCAAAAATCCATAACCTCGGTTTGAACCCTAGCGAGCACGAAGCTTGACACTCTAATAACCATCAAAGCACAAACTTGGGGGTAATGATCATGAATAAGGTTTTGGACCCAATAAAGTTAAGGCTAATGTCTCATAAGATAAAAACTCCATTCACCCTACAAAAGGAATGTTCCCTTTAAGAAGACCAATGATAGTTCAGCACACAGGCCAAGGAAGGTGTTGGGAAATTTCTTACCTAATATGACCAATCTAGCTTTACTTACTACTTGGTCCCCAAGACTCTCCTACTCCTATAAATAGCTCACTATAGCCTTATGGTAAGGATCTTTTCCTTCACTCTCTACTAACTTGTGCCCTAACTTACTTGAGCATTGAAGTGTCTTGTAGGTCCCTAACCCCCTGCTCCTAAACTTAAAGGAAGCTATTATAGTAAAGATATTCTATCTAAGGGGCCTGCAATCTCCCCTTGCATTAGGGCAAAACTGTGGTTGAGGTCAAAGATGTTATAGAGACTTCGGCCAAAGACGGAGAGCACACTACTATTGTCAACCTCACTGTGCCATCGCTATCCTCCTTCTTGTCCGTCTAGAGCTATGACTTTAACATATGTGGTCATACGAATATGTTTTTCTAGATGGATGAGGACATGGAGGTCTTATGAAGGTTCTCCTCCTCTAAACTCCTCTTGAACCTTTAGAAATCTTCAATTTACCATCATCATTCAGTACCTGGAAAAAGTGTTTCATGTGAAGGACTCGGTGTTGGAGTCTTACCTCAGGGCACTTCAGTAATAAAGTGCCGCTTGGGATGAGGAGAAGAAAGAGTTTATGGAGAGCTTGACCATGGCCAAGAATAAGTTGTAAACAGTTAAGAAGAAGGCTAAGGATGCCGGAACCAAGGCAGAGACCTAGCAGACCTAGGCCAAGGACCTTAAGGTCCAAGCCAAGGATTCCAAGGCCAAAGCGAAGGATCGAGAAGCCGAGGTTCTTGGCCTAGAGGAGAAGGTGTCTCGGGTCTTAAAGCTCAAGATGTAGCTAGAGGAGGAGTGCAATGCTTGGGCCAAAAAGTGGGAGGCCTTGGAGGCTAAGAAGGATGGTTACCTCAAAGGCTGGAATGGTACAACTGAGTAGTCCTTCAAAAATGCCCTAGCCCAAGTTTTTATTCTCTACCCCGATATCACTAACTTCATTAATATCGATCCTCTGAAGGTCGTGGTTGATTGCTAGATTGTGGACGTGGGCGTTGACAATGATGAGGATGAGGACGATGTTTAGGGTGAAGCCGGCATCGACACTATTGTTGATGCCTGTCTTACCCAGAGGCTGATGTGGAAGCCTAGGCTTAGCTTTCCTCATTATCTTTTGTCTTATTTTGGCCCCTTTATGGGCTTTTTGTTTTGGTAAAGACATACATCACCCAGTGTTTTAAGGCGTAATCAAACTACATTTGCTATTATATTTCTCTATGATTGATGTTTTGTTATTTCATGTTCTAGGGTCCAACGCCCCTTCACTTAGCATACAGCCTAAGTTAAGATTTGTGGTCTACTTGGCTTTTAATTTTGTGCTTTAGGGATCCAACATCCTTTTAGTACTTAGTCTAAGTTGGGATCCATGGTCTTATACTTGCCTTTTGCTATGCTTTAAGGATCCAATGTCCCTTTAGCATTAAGCCTAAGTTAGGATCTGTGGTTGGTGTGGTGTGGAATACGATTAAAAATTAATATTAAAAATAGTTGCCAAGTTCCACCAAAAATATAAAACCCTTGCAACCAATTGTAGTAAGCAAGGGTCGATCCACAGAGAACCAATTCAATTAACACTATCAATTCAATTCCTAAATTAAACTCTGATGAAAAATAAACAGTAAAAGTAAAAGGGGGGTTTTGTTGATTAAAACTAAAAAGAGAAATTAAACTTAAACCAAAGCAGTAAACACAAATTGAATTACCAAGTTAAAGACATTGGTTAAGAGATGGAATCCACCACTAGATTTATATGATTATGCTAACTTACATATCCTTTATACCAACATGATCAATTATGTTCTTATGTAATTGTGAGATAAATCCCATGTCTTCCTTAAGTTTCGCTTAATTCAGCAACCGCTCAAATCAAACCCTAACCATTAGTTATTTGTAAAGCAACCGCTCTTACACTTACCTAATGATTGCATTAAGAATTAGAAAACCAATCACACTAAGATCTAATCACACACCGGATTAAATTGCTTAGATCATATGTTTCACTAGTTATACCACCGCAATCTACAAGATATAGCAATCCTAGTTTTACCACTCTCGAAGTTTGGCAAGAATATAAAGACCTTTATATTGATTTATGAACAGAAACATATGAATAAAAACATAATTGTATTGATATAAAGAAGTATGTAAGATTTACATAATCAAAACTAGAGTTTCATATTCCCTTAACCAATCAAGAAGTTTAGCCACACATGGCAAAGTTAAAATCACAAGCAAAATAGAAGAAAAACTTAGTTCAGAACGAAAGTGCAAAAGAAAACTAAAGATCAAACTAGTTTCCAAAAGTTGGGGATGATCGATCTCCGATTGCTCGAACCCGAGACTCCAATCTTCGATCCAACCTCCCTTCCCCTTGGTCTTTGTGTTTCCCTCAGTTCCCTTGACGGCTCTCCCTGTCCAGACCTCCTTTAAGGGCTCTAAGCAACCCTATTTATAGGTTTGGATACCTAATTTAACATCATAATACGAATTTAACTTTCTGGTGCGACGACACGGGCCATGTCATATGACACGGCCCAGGCCCTGTACTTTTCTGTCAGCCCAATTCCATGTATTTCACAAGTCGAGAAAGGACACGGCCCAGGCCCTTAATTTGACACGAGCCGTGTCGTTTGACACGGCCCACCCCCGTCAGGTGACATGGGCCCCGTAATTTGACACGCCCCAGCCCCAATTTGACATGGGCCCCGTAATTTGGCACCTTCATTTTCAGCCTGGATTCTTTACAAATACTTTTCTTTCATTGCTTCAAGATGTGATATTGATCTCCTTAAGCATTCATCTCTCTCCTTAAATGGTCATCAAGCTCGGTTCAATGCTAATAGACTCAAACACTCAAAGATATCCTGAAAAGCATAATTCATTTATGAGTGTTTATAACCACATTTAAGCATAGTTTCACAATAAACATCCAATTAAGCTCTAAAGCAGAAACTTAGCTAAATATCAACAATTAAGCACAAATGGAGTCCAATTAAATCAATCATAAGGCAATTAAAATATGAAAATAATCGACAGATTAAATACCCCCACACTTAGCCTTTTGCACTCCTGGGCAAAACATAAGACCAAACCAAGGAACAAGGAAAATAAAACAAATTCAAAAACTTAACAATTTAAAGAACTCAATTTCCAATGATATTCAAGAGAGGCAAAAAGAGCAAGAAAAGATTCAAGGGATCACAATATTCAAGAGATAACAATTCTTCACATCTCAAACCAACATGCAAAGTATCTTCAAATTGAAAAGCATGAATTAAGAATGATAGATCCTCACAAGATACACTCTCAATCTCTCAAGTGTTTACCAGGTAAGTATTTCACTTAATTCAACCCATGAAAAATGCACTACCATAAGCTTGCTTATCTTCTACTTCTCCACTACTCAAACATATGCACACACAAATCAAGAGGACTTTATTTAAGGTTGTAATTGGGCCAAGGTAAAGGAAGAAAATAATATGGATATGGTAAGATGAGCACCCAAGAGAATAAAAGAACATTGGGGAGGAACTCAATTGACAAACATGAAATTTTTATCCCCTCAAATCTATATAATGCATATTCTCTTTACAAATTCCTTTCCTTTTTCTTTTTTTTTTCTTACAACCTTTCTTGAATTTTTTTTTCTTTGCTTTTTTTTTTTCACCAACACCTTGCATATTACACTTCAACTTGCACAACCCCCACACTTGTCCTATTAAATACTTGCAAGCAAAAGAGCTCCCCTAATGAAAATGAACCAATGCTCTCCCATTCCCTAAGGTAAGGTAAAATCATGGTTTTTCACATAAATCATATAATGAGGTAAGACAAAGAATAGGTAAATAGGCTCAAGGGGTTAATCAAAGGGAAATAATGCAAGGTTGGCTATTTGGCCAAAGTAGTTAATCACAAAAGAATGCCTCAATCATGTTCATGTATGCAAGTGAAAATGTAGCCTCAAAAAGAATTAAAGCAAGTTCTAGAGTGATCAATATGACATAAGTGAAAATCACAGAAGAAAGAAGATAATGACATAAATGCTAAATCCATCCATCAAAAGGCTCAAAATCTCACCAGGTATGCATCTATCAAAGTCAATTCATCAATCAAACATCCAAAACCAAGCATGCCAAATTCAAGATGACAGAAGAAATTTATAAATCATAACCTTGAATTTCAATTGCTTCAAACTCATAGACTTCACAAATCTCAAAACATCATTGGAAATCAAATAAAAACACAATTTTTTTCAAAAACAAAATGAAAATAGAAATTAAAATAAAAATAAAAATAAAACAGAAAACAAAATGTCAATTCCTCCCCCACACTTAAATTTTACATTGTCCTCAATGTAAACCTCAATAATAAACAATCATTAATAAATCTAGGATAAGTAAGATAGAAGAGAGAGAAGAAACATCCTTATCAACTGAAGTAACAGAGGTAGATGAAGAGATTTCCACCAGGATCCTATTGGCGAAAGCATAATAACCAATTTATGCTTAAAATAACATGAGAGCTTCCACTGGGGTCCCATTGGCTGAAGTGTAATGACCAAGTTAAGCTTGAGGAATGAGGGCTTCCACCAGGATCCCATTGGCCTTCCTTATTTTCCTTGGCTTCACCATTGAAAAGTAATATGTGCACTTCATCAACTTCATATGCATTGTTTCTATTGGACCATGACCCAAAAATAAAATCCACTTCAGCAGTGTCCGTCATCTGGTGCTCTTCTCCCTTCACTGAAAACTCTTCAGTAGCCTACAATTCCATCTCTCCTTGTATCTTAGATCCTGTAACTGCATCAAAAGCATTATTGATAGATCCTTCAACAACATTAGCTTCTACACAAACAGAATCATCAGCTCTCAAGAATGCAAAAATTTCAGCATAAACAACACATATCATGTCACCATCACAATCAGTACATGAGTTCCAATGAGTATAATTATTGAAACCAATAAAATCAGGAAATTCATCACACAACTCATCATACTGTCTCTCCACTACCTTAGGAAGGAGTTCAAGAATACTTACCTTGGGGGCCTTAGAGTTTTCCCCCTCCTCACTTACCTCTTTAGGCTCTTGGTCTTTTTCTTGAATAGTTTGTGGAGGAGAGGTGGGTTCACCTAACAAGCTCCCACTTCGCGATATGATAGCACTAGAATCTTCCTTCACATCCTCTTCGGGTTGTGAGGGAAGTCTTCCAGAAATTAGGCTCAATATCTTGCTGAATTCTGTGGCTAACTGCCCCAAAGAGTTTTGCAGGTCATCGCTCATGGCCTTTGTTTCTTCTTGAAATGCGAATGTTATTAGTGACCATTTGTCTTATTAGCTCCTCCAATGAAGGTTCAGGTTGCCTAGGAGCTTGAACTTGCTGTTGCCCATAACTCAAGTTAGGAGGATCCCACCACCCTGGATAATATGTATTGGAGTAGGGGTTGTAGTTGTCAGATGGTTCAGAATATCCCCATACTGCCTCTACCTCCTCATTTGTGTCTACTAGGAAAGTGGGACACAAATCAGTGGGATGTCCAGATGATAAACAAATCTCACAAGCTTCCATGATCAATGGACATCAACATCTACAAACACTCGAAAGAAAGAATCAAAAATTAAAATAAAAAAAAAACAAAAATAGAGTAAAAATAGGAAACAAATTAATAGCGCAATTGGAAAATTGGTTCCCGGGCAACGGCGCCAAAATTTGGTGTGGTGTGGAATACGATTAAAAATTAATATTAAAATAAGTTGCCAAGTTCCACCAAAAATATAAAAACCTTGCAACCAATTGTAGTAAGCAAGGGTCGATCCACAGAGAACCAATTCAATTAACACTATCAATTCAATTCCTAAATTAAACTCTGATGAAAAATAAACAGTAAAAGTAAAAGGGGGGTTTTGTTGATTAAAACTAAAAAGAGAAATTAAACTTAAACCAAAGCAGTAAACACAAATTGAATTACCAAGTTAAAGACATTGGTTAAGAGATGGAATCCACCACTAGATTTATATGATTATGCTAACTTACATATCCTTTATACCAACATGATCAATTATGTTCTTATGTAATTGTGAGATAAATCCCATGTCTTCCTTAAGTTTCGCTTAATTCAGCAACCGCTCAAATCAAACCCTAACCATTAGTTATTTGTAAAGCAACCGCTCTTACACTTACCTAATGATTGCATTAAGAATTAGAAAACCAATCACACTAAGATCTAATCACACACCGGGATTAAATTGCTTAGATCATATGTTTCACTAGTCATACCACCGCAACCGCACATAGCAATCCTAGTTTTACCACTCTCGAAGTTTGGCAAGAATATAAAGACCTTTATATTGATTTATGAACAGAAACATATGAATAAAAACATAATTGTATTGATATAAAGAAGTATGCAAGATTTACATAATCAAAACTAGAGTTTCATCTTCCCTTAACCAATCAAGAAGTTTAGCCACACATGGCAAAGTTAAAATCACAAGAAAAATAGAAGAAAAACATAGTTCAGAACGAAAGTGCAAAAGAAAACTAAAGATCAAACTAGTTTCCAAAAGTTGGGGATGATCGATCTCCGACTGCTCGAACCCGAGACTCCAATCTTCGATCCAATCTCCCTTCCCCTTGGTCTTTGTGTTTCCCTCAGTTCCCTTGACGGCTCTCTCTGTCCAGACCTCCTTTAAGGGCTCTAAGCAACCCTATTTATAGGTTTGGATACCTAATTTAACATCAAAATACGAATTTAACTTTCTGGTGCGACGACACGGGCCATGTCATATGACACGGCCCAGGCCCTGTACTTTTCTGTTAGCCCAATTCCATGTATTTCACAAGTCAGAGAAGGACACGACCCAGGCCCTGTAATTTGACACGGGACGTGTCGTTTGACACGGCCCCACCCCTATCAGGTGACATGGGCCCCGTAATTTGACACGGCCCAGTGCCCCGTAATTTGACATGGGCCCGTAATTTGGCACCTTCATTTTCACTGGATTCTTTACAAATACTTTCTTTCATTGCTTCAAGAGGTGATATTGATCTCCTTAAGCATTCATCTCTCTCCTTAAATGGTCATCAAGCTCGGTTCAATACTAATGGACTCAAACACTCAAAGATATCCTGAAAAGCATAATTCATTTATGAGTGTTTATAACCACATTTAAGCATAGTTTCACAATAAACATCCAATTAAGCTCTAAAGCAGAAACTTAGCTAAATATCAACAATTAAGCACATATGGAGTCCAATTAAATCAATCATAAGGCAATTAAAATATGAAAATAATCGACAGATTAGTGGTCCCATACTTGGCTTTTGCTATGCTTTAGGGATCTAATGTCCCTTTAGCATTTAGCCAATGTTAGGATATGTAGTCTCATAAGTGGCTTTCTGTCCCGTGCTTTAGGTATGCAATGTCCCTTTAGTAGCATTGTGTGTATTTAACTTGCTGAGAGTAAAGGTCTTGCTGAAGTTGTTGTATTGAATATTCCTCTATAATTCCATTCATTGCGATTGTACTTTTTTTTACACTCTTTGCTTACAAAAATAGGAATTCCTATTACATTTAACTAGAATATTTATCCATGTTAGAGGCGTGCTTGGACCTACGCAACACCCTTCCAAAGGGGTCAGTGGTCTTGTTAGCTCCTTTCTCCAACATTTTCGTGACCCAGTATGGGCCTTCCCAATTTAGGGTCAACTTTCTTTCTCTTTCATTTTGCCCCATGATTGTCGCCTTCCTCAAGATGAGGTCTCCCACTTTGAACCTTCGTGGAGAGACTTGCTTGTTGTATCTTAGCATAGTTCGAAGTTTGAAAGCAATTTCTCTCACATGGGCAATATTGGGTTATTCTTAGGTAAGATCAAGCTCTTCTAATAGTAGTCAGTCATTTCACTCTTTAGATAAATGCTTATACTTCCAGCTTGGTTCCCATATTTCGACGGGAATCATAGCTTCACAGCCATAAATGAGTTTAAAAGGGGTCTTTCTTGTGGGTGAGTAGGGCATGGTTTGATATGCCCATAGCGTGTGCCCTAATTTTTTTG
The DNA here is from genome assembly GCA_029884595.1 of Ormosia semicastrata. Taxonomy (NCBI): domain Eukaryota; kingdom Viridiplantae; phylum Streptophyta; class Magnoliopsida; order Fabales; family Fabaceae; genus Ormosia; species Ormosia semicastrata. The sequence goes on along the minus strand of JAQQTO010000028.1, from coordinate 9,010,767 downwards.
CCCATTTTCCTTTGGCGTCCTCAAGCCTTCTTTTTAGACCTTAGAGAATCATCCTATTTGTTGCTTCGGCTTGCCCATTAGCATGGGGGTGCTCTACCAAAGTGAAGTGCTACTCGATGTGGAGGTCAAAGCATGCTTCCATGAACTTCCTATCCATTAATTGAGTTTTGTTGTCCATGATGATGGACTTCCAAATCCCAAACCTACAAATGATGCTTTTCTTTAGGAATTTCTTCATATTCTCTATCGTAATGGTTGCCAACGGTTCTAACTCAATTCATTTCTTGAAGTAATCAATAGCCACTATTAAGTCCTTCAGTTGGTCGGGTGCTTGGGGATAAAGTCCTAAAAGGTCTAATCCCCATTTGCAAAAAGGCCTTGAAACTAACGGTAGAGAGTTCTTCAGGTGGGTTAATTTAGTTATCAGAGAACTTTTGGCACTTGTCACAATTTTGGACATAAGCCATCACATTTGTCGACATGGTAGGCCAGTAGTATCCTACTCGTAGGGCTATTCTAGCCAAGGATCTTCCCCCCAAGTGTTGTCTGCAGTATCCCTCGTAGATTTTTTCCAAGATATATTAGGCCTCCTTCGGGGTGAGGCACTTGAGAAAAAGAAGTGAAAAACCTTGGTGGTAGAGTTTATTGTCTACTATGACATGCCACGTCTATATCTTGACTACCCTTTTGGCTTCTTTCAAATCCTAGAAGAGTTTTCCATCACAAAGGTAACTTATGATTAGTCTCATTTAGCCGTCCTCTTCATCCATTGACATCACAGTCATGGGCTCTGCTATGCTTATAATGGATTGGCTTCCTAGATACCTGACTTATTATTCTTGGGGCTCTTTCTACTCGCTAATTTAGACAAGATATCTTCCTTGGAATTTTGCACTCGGGGAATATGATCTATTATAACCTCAGAGAACACTTCTATAAACTATTTCACCTTTATCAAGTATCTTTGAGGTTGGGGATCCTTTGCCTAGTATTGTCCTTAGACCTGGGATTTTACCAGCTGGAAATCACTACAAAATTTGACCTTTAATGCTCTGAGATCTTTTGCCATGAGGAGCCCCGCTTTAATTTCCTTTTATTTAACTTAATTGTTTGAGGTAGGGAACTCAAACTTTAGGGACTATTAAGTTGTTACTTCTTTTGCATTCTCTAGGATTATTCTCATTCTACTTCCTTTCAGATTTGAGGCTCCATCCACATAAATAGTCCACTCTTTTTCTTGGTCGGAGGTTAGGCAGTGAGTGAATTCTACAATAAAATCGAATAGAGCTTGCACTTTTACAGCCTGGTGGGGTTCATATCTTATTCTGAACTCAGACAACTCTACTGACCACAATATCATTCTCCCAGCGAAGTCGAGTTTGTGCAAAACTTGTTTGATGGGTTAGTCCATTCTTACCACAATGGAGTGGCATTGGAAATACTACCTTAACCTCCTAGATAAAATGAATAATGCAAATGCTAGCTTCTTAATTGTCTAATAGCAAAGTTTGGGTCCCTGCAGCACTTTACTCATAAAGTAAACTTGCTTTTGACCTTCCTATGTTTCCCTGATAAAGACCAAACTAACTGCTTCCACCCCCACTAACAAATAAAGGTATAGAACTTCTTCATCCTCTGACTTAGTCAAGTTGGGAGGTGTGGAAAGTGCAAGCTTCAAACTTTGGAAAACTTCTTCGCACTCAGAAGTCCACATGAAGTATTTTCCTTTCCTTAGGAGTTTGAAGAATGGTAAGGCTTTCTATGCTGACTTGGAGACAAATCCTATGAGTGCCACTATTATAACATCTTCTCTAAAAATTGCCTATGAGGATAAATAGCTAGAAATTTTACGACTAAAGTAAAGGTTGATTTTTTCTAGAATTTTTGTAAGATTGGAGCATAGAAAAAATAATATAAAATTAGAAACTCTTAGGAACCACCTAGGCGTGAAACATAGAAGGAAAGGAAGTGAATATATTAATAAAATAATCAACATAAGATGCATGTGCTTAAAAATAAGGAATAAAATAATAAGGTGCCTTGTCTTGGTAATTGAGTTAGAAAATTCTAGGCTATGATTAACATCTAGTAATTAGGAGCCTAGGACTTAGAAGAAAATTTATAACCTATGCATGTACATAAGTGTGACACATAGGAGGAACCAAATAAAAAAAATTAAAAACATATACTCTTCTAGTTACCACATACAAAATACATTTATAATTACCACCTTAAGTAAAGAATAAAATAATAATTTATCTAAGTAAATATCAACTAGTGGCCAATGAATGGAAAGCTACTAATTTAAGTCACTTCACTTACCCTCTCTATAAATAGGCAGCAACACCTCCCCACCCCACACACACCACTTCACTTCATCTACTTAGAAGCATTTTTTATAGCTAGAGTGACAAAGGATCAAGACTAGGAGGAGTAGGAAGAGAAATTTTGGAGCTTGAATCTTTGATTTTGGAGATGGAAACTTGGAGCTAGGAACAACCTCATCATCACCTCACCTCTTCTTCACCATTTACATAAGCTCATCAAGAGGTAAGAGGAAATCCTTTTTCTCAACCTCATGACATATCATGCTTTAGTCCATGGAGCTTTGGAGTTACTATTTTATTGAATTTGAGCATGCTAAAATATGATTTTTGGGGGTTAAGGTTTAGGATTTGAGATGAAAAATTGTTGCAAGTGGTTTTATTATGTAAAGGATGCATCTAGTTACTATTTTATTGGATTAAGCATATTAATATGCCTCTATTTTTGTGTGTAAGGGCTAGAATCTGAGATTGGGTTTGTAGAAAATAAAGGGTTTGTTTAATTGTTATTGTTTGCCTTTAGTTCATGACTATATGATTCTTGAATTAGTTATCTTTTTTGGTGATGATTTCGGTGATATATGGATCTTCCTAGTATGCTTGGATGATGATGTTTTGTTTAGATTCTTGGTTGGAGGCCATTCGGCTACTAGAGGAAAAAGATGAAATGATGAGTTGAATCTCTTAGTTTGAAGCCTTAGATGAACATGTGATTAATTCTTGATGTATATGTTTATATTATTCATAAACATGGTTGTTGAGCATGATAATTGATGATGAACATTTGATATGGCATTTGGTCATGATATAGTAAGAAATGTGATGTTATAACTTATATGACTATACTTGCATTTGAATTGTATGATGCATGCAAAAAAAAAAATTATATCTAAAAGACATGATAATCAAAGTGGAAAGACCAATGAGATTCCCTCTATATGGGTAGAGGAGGCCTCAAGATTTAGATATGATTCTTAGTAAGAGAAGTGATCCCTAGAGTTGTCCATCTGCCTAAAAAAGAGAAAAGAGAATGTCGGGGGGATGCCCTTGACCAGAAAGTGAGCTCAAGACCTTGCACATGTGACTATAGAATGGGGGATGACTCAGGTTGGCCAATCAAGAGAAAAAAAATAGAATGAGGCTCATCTCCATAATAAAATAAATAAATGATAAAAGGAATTATAAGAGAATCATGCATTCTGATATGTCTTATCCTATGTGCATTTGTCTAATTTTGTATGAATTGGTAAGTTGCTCTCTTGAATTAAATTATGGTATGCATGAGGTGTTTTTATGAAAATGAAAAGTATTTTCTGCGCTCAGACACAACTAGAAGCATTATAGTTCAAAATAACATTTTCTACAATATTTTCTTACCTACTCAGAATTTATAATTCTCACTCCTATAGTCTAATGATTCCAGATAACCAGTAGTGAAGATGCTTGTCATTACAATTATCATCAAGATTCACTATGTTTAGGTTCACATCCTAAAGCTTAATGGTTTTGTTTGAGTTGTAGTTGCTTTTATTGTTTGTTCTATTGACGAATAGTTGCAATGTATTGGTTGCACCTAACATAAGCTAAATTTGCCTTTTTGAGATTGCACCACTATGTTGGGTTGGTTGTACTATTAAACCCTTTTATTCATGAACCCTAGGGATTTTCTAGGTTGGACCTTGAATGCACATTTTTCTAGATTTAGCCTCATGTCATGCTTCTGTAATTGTGCAAACACTTCTACAAGGTCGAAGGTATGGTCACTCGTGGTTGGGGTCTTGACAATCATGTCATTTATATACACTTCCATTACCTTTCTGATTTGGTCCTCAAAAACCTTGTTCATCATCTTTTGGTAAGTGGTCCCTACATTCTTCAGGCCAAAGGGACGTTGTAGTAATAGCTTGCTCTCTCTATGATAAAGGCTATATTTTCTCACCTTATGGGTGCATCATGTAACGCCCCAATACTAATACTATAAGTATATCTGAATTACATAAAAGTATTTAGAATTAGGTACGTGACAACTATACTATTATTGATTCTTGATAAATAAATATAGTAATTCTATTTCTAAATTGAGCCTTGTAAGGGATAACAAAATTTCTGAATATAATATACGTATGAGTTATCCGGTTATACACTTAATATGTACAAGTCATATTAGCATTAATATTCCATATAATCTAGTACATCAGTGTTCAAGAGATACAACCCAAAGCTTTATAGGCCTATGTACACATAAACTCTATACAAACCACTACATAATAGTAAATACAAAGCCATGCACAAAATGATAAATAGTCCTATGCTATATTAGCATCATTGCTCCTACTCCAAAGGTGGATCTCGTGCTGGAATTATTATAGAAAATATATACAAGAGGTGAGAATCCTAGAAATTCTCAATAGATCTAATATATAAAATGGCATCATAATAATTTTAACTATTTCAGAAAATCAAATCAATACTTAAAAATATCATATAGAAAGGTGGCTAATGCCAAAAGGTTTCCTTTTTCTTCCTGAGGCAGAAATTCAATTTAATCATTTATCAACAACATATATCCAAATAATATAACTAGTCTCAACACATCATCAATAAATCATAGATTTCAACAAGAATAAATCAAGTACAAACTATAACTCACTATCTCTAGAGTATTTACATTCTTCCACAATGCAAACATTCTATGTCAAATCTATGATTTATATGAAGAATATATTCATGATGACGTATATCTACTCAACCAAGTATAAATCATTTTTTAGTGCTCATTAATCATCATCTTTATAAGTTTATTCCCAAGTAACTCTGGCCAAAACTATAAGAATCTCATTTAGGATCACCTCCTCTCTTGAGGATCATGTCCAATAACAAATTTCGGTTCACCTCCTCTCCCGAGGATCGCCTCCTGAATCCATATCTAATAATTTTATATCATCTCCCTTCCCAAGGATCATTTCCAGAATTTGTATCTAAGAATCTAAGATCATCCCATTTCTCGAGGATTATATCCAGATCACCCCCTTCCTGAGGATCATTTCTAGAATCTTTTAAATTTTGAGCACCTTACATGTTAATTCAATGCTAGCTCAACTTTGACATCTTAAAGGAGCAAATCATATTTTAGTACACCTCATAATCATAACAAGTGTACATGTCAAGTTATCTCATATCATAGATATATCTAGTGCACAGTATTATCACTTCTCAAGTAAACTTAGTGCACAATCATAATGTAAGTTACTTCACTTAATGAACTTAATCAAATCTCTTCATATTGTACTATATAAAACTTTATTTATTCAAAACAGGGGACTAGTAATCAATTATCATTCTCTGATAATCAATTATCACTAGCATTCATATCAATTCTAGAACATGGTAATCGATTATCATAGCTAGATAATCAATTACCATCATCCATTATCACCTCTTTGGAAACTAATATTCAATTGTCAATTCCCTATAATCGATTGTCATGGGATTTTCAACAACCAGGAGGTATTCTAATATAATAACCTCGGTTCAATGTTTTTCTCTTCATTTTCAATCAACACAACATCAAATCTCTATGCATTCTTGATAAAAGCTTAATTTTTATATATTTTTTTTATAAAAAATGGGCATTATTATATCTCATTATATTTAATTTTAGTGACTTTTGATATTATTGATTGATTTATTAAAAAATTATTAATTTAATTATTATGGTAATTGTAGGATATTTGTAATATTTTTATTGAAATTTTTTGAAAGCTAGTGTTTTACTTGAAGACTTGTTTGGTAAACCAAATTATAGAATTCATATATGCAGGGGCTTTGGATTTGAATGAAAAGATGAATAAATAGAGAGGAGGGCCACGTAACCACCACTTGGCTAAATGGAAAAGCAGCTGGCCCAAGTTCACGTGATGAAAAGTCAAAAGCAAATTACAAATTGAAAAGATTTATAGTCTATGATGCAACCATCCGATGCGATACTTGGCTTCTTAAAAATTAGGATACTGGTACGAAAGATACGGCATAACATATATATAAAAAATCATAACATATATATTAAAAATTATCACTAAAAAAGAGTTAGGATAAAAAATTTAAAAATTAAAAATTCTAAAACATTGAATCAATTAAAAATTTAATTTTTTAATCACAATTAAATTGTTAATTTTAAAACGTGAATCAACTTAAAAGTTTTAATTGCTTTGAAAACTTTTCGCCTTATATATAGTATATATTATACGTGTAAATATTTAAAAATGTTACATTATATATATATATATATATATATATATATATATATATATATATATATATATATATATATAAAAACTTATAACTAAAAAGAATCATGATAAACATTGAAAAAATAAAAGTTAAAATTTTAATATTAAATTATTAAAAAGTGGCTTAAAAGTGTGTGTGACTGCATGTGACATTTTAATATTATGAAGCTTATGTTGACAAAACATCCAAAAAGTCGTGTGACAGAAAAGTTCGAAAAGTAAAAACTTTAATATTAAGTTATTAATAAAACAAAAGTCATCGACAAGCTCGTGAAGCCCGTGATGGGTATTAACTTGAACCTGAAAGATGCAAATTGTAGAGTTTCTGTTTTGACGATAAAATGGAAACTGAAAGTTTGAGAGAGCTTCGACCAGAGAGACCGAGAGAGCTTCGATCAGGGCGAGACGAGATGAGCTTCAGTGCTGTAGGGAGTTACTCCACAACTTGTCACGGATACACGCATATCGGAGATTGTGGAGAGAATCAAATCGAGAAGGAGGCCGTAGATCTAGAAAACCATAGGTGAATGGGTGTTTTTCTACTCAAAATATAGGGTTAAGGTAAGTTAAATAGGCTGAATCTATTTGATAAGTTTAATCCCAAAAAAATCTCGAATTTTTCAAATTGATTTGATTCACTGGCCATTTACACGTTTTTGACCGTTTTGGGGCGTTTCAGAGCGTTTCGGAACGTGTCCTAAAAAAAAAACAAGAGAGAGAGCTGTCCGTACGTTTTCCGACGATCAGTACGCGTTTCCATTTCGGGTATGTATCTGAGCGTCGCACTCTAGGTGCTTCATAGTTTATAGTTGGTTTACAAAAACTGTGCCCATATGGAAACCAAGGGAGGCGGTGGAAACTTTATATAAAAGAGAACAAGCAAGCTGCAGAGGAGCACAGCGTCATGGGGAATTTAATAGATTGGAGCGCAGAACAGTAGTGTCGCGGGAGAGAGGAAACAGAGAGTGCAGCGTGGAAAAATCACAGAGAAAAAGAAGAGGAGTATTAATGAAAAATATTAGTGAAATAATTTTATTATGTTCTAGGGCTTCAGTATTTAAGAAGGGGAGTGAATTGAATATATAAAAATTTTTACAAATACTTGAAAAATAATTTTTATTAAAACTATTTTTCAAATGAAGTGAATGAATAGAGAAGATAGAAAATTTTACTCACAAAATAAACAAGTCAAGATAGAAAATAATCAAGCATATATATCAAATTAAAGTACAAGAAATAAAGGAGTTTGAGATGAGAAGAACAAATGCAATATTTATCCTAATTCAGTCATTAACCACTTATGATCTATGTCCAGTCCTCAAGTAAACACCCAAGATTTTTTCACTATAACTTCAGGCTTGAATAGGTGTCTGCTACCTTTACAATCCAAAGCAGTCTTCACAGCTTAGGATACCTCACTCTTGTACTTGAGTCTCAATAGTTAGGGATACCTCATCCTTAAAATTTCTTTGAGGGATACCTCACCCTCTTTACAATGAATCCAAATATAGTAGAAAAAAAAACTCTCAAAAGAGTGGATAATACAACTCGAAGTTCTATGAAGCTCTTTAAGGATATCTCAAATTTTGACGAAAAAGAGCATAAGAATTTGGCAAAATATGAATCACAAATTAAGCATGAAAGAATTATTTTAGATAGTTGAGTGTGTGTAAAAGATTACCCAAAATCATGTATTTATATTTATAGTGTTCTTAAGAAAATAGCCATTATGGGTATTTAATCCTCGTATTGAATGCGAAAATAGACGTTTCTTTCTAAAACAGGAATCGTGTTTATTCGAATAACTTGTGTGTTATTCAAATAACACTTTAAATACCCCAAGAACAAACTGGTTCTGTAACGTGTTATTTGACTAACATCATGGTTATTTGAGTAACCCTTTTTAAAAGAGTTTTCTAAAAAACATATTTATTCGAATAACATTCTTGTTACTCGAATAAAGCATTTTGAAATATACGTTTTGGAACGACTTTATTCGAATAGCATAAGTGCTATTTGAATAACTCTTTTTGAACACAGAAACGCACAACTAGTTTTAAAGTTGTTATTCGAATAACAACATGGTTATTCGAATAAACTTTGATAAAAGAAGGAAAACTAATCATTTGACTTAGTTTATTCAAATAGATAGAGCTTTATTTGAATAAACCTGCTTAAAAACATTTTTAAACACTTTTTAAAACTTGCCAATTGTTTCCAAATTTCCCAACAAACTTTTAATTATTTCCAAAAGTCATTTTGAAGTCTTGAAGGCCATGTATGCTATTTGAATTTATTGAAAAACAAGTTTAGAACTTTTCTTCCAAAACCAATGAGATATCCAGAAGGCTTCTTACAGAAAGACTCTAAGTCTTAAAGCTATTCTTGAAGTTCTTGGACTTGGTCTTACCACCATCTTCATGTTTGTTATCATCAAAACAAGTCTTCAATGTCAAATAGCCAATTACAAGATGAAACCTTGATTGTTTTGGCAGTGCTTTATTGAATTAATTTTATCCAATTTCAGGATTTAATGCTTATTGATTCTATTTTCTATCAGATTATATGAATAATTTTTTAGATGAGTTCAGTCATGTTTTTCTCATGCTTTGCAAATTATTTGTGTCATCTGAGTATTGGTGGTCATTGTTGGATATCAATTGTGATTTATTTTTAGCGATACATTTGATGATTTGAATTCTAGCATTTGAATTCTGCTTGTACTTCATTACCAAATCTTCAAAGCTTGGCTTCTTTATAGGTGTTTAGAAACCTTGAGGTAGTTGTGGAGCTCCCTGCTGATTCTGCTGATAACCATGTCGATTTCCCCATTTGAAATTAGGGTAGTCCCTCCAACCGGGATTGTACGTATTAGCATATGGATTGTACTGTTGCCGATTGGAATTACTAACAAAATTTACTCCTTCGGGCTCGGGGGCAAATGGACTACTAACTTGAGAGTTTGCACATATATGACCTTGTCCTTCATATGCTTCACAAATGATTGGTTGGGCTACAATGTTTGTTACAATCAAAGTCTCCACCTTCTTTGTTAATGCTTCCAATTGACTCATAATAGCAATAGAGGAATCAACAACATGTACACCTACTTGTTTCTTAGGAACCTAGCGCTCATTTTGCCATTGATAACTATTTAGCGCCATTTCTTCAATCAGTGCTTGACTATCAGTAAGTGTTTTCCTCCAAATTGTACCTCCCGCAGTAGCATTAATAAGTGAACGGTTTGCAGGCGATAAACCATTGTAAAAATTTTGTACCTGCTGTTATACGGAAAATCCATGATGTGAACATCTCCTCAACAACTCTTGAAAGCGTTCCCAAGCTTCGTAAAGAGTGTCCATGTCAAACTATACAAAAGAAGATACGTCATTCCATAACTTAGCAGATTTAGAAGGAGGGAAATACTTAGCCAGAAATTATTGTGTCAACTGATCCCATGTAAAGATGGAACCCTTTAGTAGTAACGCTAACCATTGACTTGCTCTATCCCTAAGAGAAAAAAGAAAGAGTCGCAATCGAATTGCATCATCTGTCACTTCATTGTACTTGATAGTATCACACAACTAAAAGAACCTAGCTAAATGCTTATTTGGATCATCCGAAGGCAATCTACCAAACTGAACTAAATTCTGAATCATGGAGATCAATGCTGATTTGATCTCAAAGTTATTAGCCGCCATAACTAGTCTTATAATACTCCCTCCATACCCTTCAGTAGTGGGCATGGAATACTCAAGCATGGTTCGCACCGCTAGGATAGCTCTTTCTTCACGATTCGCCTCAATTGTTGGTTGTTTCTCCATCTTGTTTATATCTTTTATCACAGCTGCAATATAAGATTACTTCCTTAACCTGCGAGCTATTTTATCAATTTCTGGATCAAATGTCAAATCAGGAAACTGAGATTGAGTAAGCGTAAACAAAAAAAATATGAAGTGACAAATTAATTAAAAAATAAAATAAAATAAAATAAGAAGTAGAAATAAAAATAAAAATATAAAATAAAGAATAAAATAAAAGGGTGTCTAAATTAATTAGAGTTTTTCGCTTCTAATATTACCAAACTTATTCCCAAGCAATGGCGCTAAAAACTTGATACACGTAAAATACACTAAGAGCAAGTGCACTTTATCGCTAAGTAATATAGGACTTGAGTCCCAATTATCGATCCCACGAGGAATAAGTGATAATTACTAAATTTGTAAAACTCTTTGTTATCCAGACAATCAGAAGTGAAGAGAAATTCAAATTAAAACTGAAAAACAAGTAAAGAAAAACAATGAACAATCAAACAAAGAATAGATAATCAATGAGAGAGAGACTAGGGCGCAAGATTCACTTGAATCCAATTATTCAGATTTTCTTTCATTTATGATGTAAGGTAATTCTTTTGCCAATATTCTTTTACCTGCTATTGAATCCCAATGGTCATGGATGAAATAATATTATATTCCTAAATTAAATCACCTATTTGATCATTTAGTTGAATTAATTTGGAATGCATTAAGCTTCAATTCAAGAGATGAACTAACATACCTATCAATTCCATTAGTAGGAAAAATTAATGTTTGATCATTCACCAATCTAATCCTAGGCTTACCATATAGATCTACTCATTGAATGTGGATGGTCATTGGTCAAACAATGAATTAGCATATGTTAAAAGTGATCAAGTTATCATAAGAATGCAAGCAATATGATAAACTCTAAAGAAATTACCCTAATCAAATCAGAAATCAAACCCAAATAATTAGAAAAACAATATCCCCCATAGCCCTAGCTATGGGTTTAGGTACTCATGTTTAATACAAACAAACTCATATCAGAATACAAACCCATGAAAGGTAATACCCAAAGAAATGAGAAAACTAGAAAGAAAGAGAAATCGAAACTCCTTTAATGGAGATTATGATCTTCAAACCTTCAAGAATCGAATCCTCCCTTTGAATTCGTCCTCCAAGGTCTGCTAGTGCGAAACTACCCTCTCAGAATTAGGGATTTTTTGTGTGATGTGTAAAGTCAAAAAGTCAAAAGTCTATTGAATTGTGGCGCAACTCCTCTATTTATTGAAATTCACGTGCTCTGTTACGCAACCAGCGCCTAGGCACTGACTTCTGAACATTTAGGGTACTTAACCACTTAAACTAGGACGCGCGCTGTTACGCGTTGCGCGCTCAGGCGCTCTTCATCAGCGCTTAAGCACTGGGTCACTAAATCACCGCTGCTGCATACACTTTGGGCGCTCAAGCGCTCCACTCCAGTGCTCAAGCACTGGACGCTGATGAAAAACTCCTCTTTTCCTTACTTCTTTGAACGTCCAATCTTCTCCATATACAATTACTTGATAAAAACACATAAAACACATAATGAAAACACAATTAAACAATATTAAAAATATAACAAAAACTTACAAACAAAGTTCAATAAAAATAAAATAAACATAAAAAGAACATAAAAAACTAAGGAATTGAACTGTTAAAATATGACATGTTAACAGTTCATCAATGGCCCACAGACATTCTTAATAGATGGCCAGAGCACGAGGCACTACTATGAGAAAGAGAATGGGTCATCCTATTTTTGGTGTTTTAAGCCACCTTGATCAATCTAAAAACAAAGGCAGCGTCTGTTTGGGATCCTCAAGTGCACGGGTCAACAAGTAATATAATGAGAGTTAAAGTATCGTGTCACAAGGGATTGATAACTTGAAAGGTGCCAAAACCTAACCAATTTCCATAAATTCTTATTCAAGCAATCGAAATATGAGAGTGATTTTTTAATGAAAAAAATAACAACTTAAAATAGACAAAACTAGATACACCAAAAACCAAGTTCGCAAGAGAAAGATGAGTATGGATAAAGTTTTGGGGTCCCTATTCACTTGCTACTTCATTGAATACTTGCAACTCAAGAACAACTACCAAAGAATTGATTTTGCTAGCAGAAACTGATTATAGATAAAAGCCTATGTCTAGGTCAATTACTCATATGAAACTTACCCAAACCACTATGTGTCCATGTGAATTAGCATAAGAATCACTCATTAATACCAAGTTTCAAACACTTGCTATGCATGGCCAAAGGGTATGTATCCATCCCATTAGCTAATCAACACACCCAATTAACTCGAATGTAATTGAGCATACATCAACCATATCATGTTCATATTCCCAATTTCTTATGTCTAGTTCAATTGAGAATACTATAATCATGCAATTGATGGCCAATCAAGAACAAGCATTAAGCATAAGTATGGAAGAACAAAACCAAATTCATTGATAAAAACTCAAAGGAATTACAAAATATTCAAATTTATAGCAAGATCCTAGAGAACCCCTAGATTAGAGTTTAGTTACACACCATAAGAGAAGGAGAAATAAATACAATCATGGAATCCATCAAATTACAAAACAAGAGAGAAAAGGGAAAGAGTGAACAAATTGGAGAGAATCCAAGCTTGATCTTCCTCTCTTGATCTTGATTCTTCACTTGATTCTTCTCTTCTCCAAGTAGAAACTTGCTCCTCTCACTTCCACTCACAAACTCTGTTCTTCAAAAACCAAAAAGTGCCTCCCCTCCTCTCCAAAATCAAAATAAAAGGCTAATTTTGCGGACTTGGGATTTTTCCACGCTTAGGTGCAGCTTTTTCATGCCTAGGCGTGACAACAAAACATGTTTTGTCAGCATGCTACCCACTCCTAGGTGTAACCTTTCACACCTAGGCGCCACTTTCCCACGCCTAGGCATGGGTTCTCTGTCTAATTTTTCCTGAAAACCCCAAAGTGTCGCCTAGGCGTGGGTTGTCAAGTTTTCCTCCCTTCACGCTTTCTTCCAAATTTAAGCATCTCTTCACTTTCCTCATCTCTTCCAAGACCTTTTCATATCGAATATCTGCATCAAAACAATGCTAAAGTTTGTTAAACCAGGATCCATCCAAATTTCTTAAATAAAATTATCAAATATCCAATTCTTAATCATTTGAGACAACAAGCTTAAATCATCAAAATCATGCATGATTTGAACCTTTGGACTTGAAAATTTAAGAATAACATGCTCATACACATTCACATTCAAGTGAAATAACTCTATTTCCTAGAGTTATCAACATCGAGCTAATGACGTTAAACAAGCGCTTCATAGGAGGCAACTTATGTTTCTTCTTTATATATCTTATTTTCATTGTTTTTGTTATTTTTTTATGTTTGTGTTTCTTTTAGATGCTACTCATTTGTTTTGAAAAAATATTAGGATTTTTCAGATTTTTTTGCGGTGTTGACTCTTGTGTTTCTTCTCTGTATGACACTGTATCACTTTTCATCATGTTGTGTTGTTCTTTTCTTTTTCCCTTTATTTCTTTTTCTTCCATATTGAGGACAATGTTAATCTAAGTGTTGGGGGTAGTCCTAAAAAAAATTGCACAATTGATGAATACTTTGTAATTGGCATTGACTAAAGCAATGGTTTTGATGATAACAAACAAAGAAAGAAATGATAATGCAAAGGACAAGTCTCAAAGAGCTTCAAGTTTAGATTGCAAGTCTTAGAAATCTTGTATAAAGGTATTTGTAGGATTCACATTAAGCTCATCAATTGGTTTTATTATTCAACTTAAACAAGTTTACAAAATCAGGATCTATACTTGTGAAAAATGATATTTAAAGTTTGAGCAAAATAATTTTTAGAAAGATTGAAAAATCCTTTGAAAATATTATTTTCTTAACAAAATCATTAACAGGTTTCTGGATAAGTCATGACCCATTTAGAAAAGCCCCTAACCGATTAGAGACTCTATCTAACCGGTTATTGGACAAGTCAGGAGCCATTTTGAAAAGCTCCTCACCAGTTAGTGCAATCCTCTAACCGATTATTGAGAAAGTCAGAGACCAAATTTTAAGTCTCCTAACCGGTTAGCTAAATTCCCTAACCGGTTAGCAAAATCTCCTAACCAGTTAGTAAAATCTCCTAACTGGTTATTTGAAAGTCAGAAAACACGCACAAAACAGCTCTATTAAGAGCATTTAATGTTTCCAACCACTCCCCAACGTCTCTTAATTGCTTTTATCTATAAAACTAGGTTGTTGGGCATTAATGAAGGGTTAGAGAAACTAAGATAAACATCTGAAAATCCTTCTTGAGCACAAATTTGTATTTCCTTAATTATATTTATCATACTCTGTTTTTGAGCTTAGGAAGTGTGAATCTTCAATACCTATAAGCTTCAAGTTGTATTATCTACTCTTTAAGGGAGTTTCTATTCATCTATTTCTTTGTATAATCTATATAGAGAGGGTGAGGTATCCCTCAAGATTGTAAGGGTGAGGTATCTCTTGAAAGAAGAGGCTTAAGCACAAGGGTAAGGTATCTCAAGGTGTGTTGAGTGCTCCATCTTGTACAGGTTGTCAAACACCTGTTTGAAGCTTGAAGATATAATAAAAATCTCGGGTGTTTACTTGAGGACTAGACGTAGGCCACAAGCGGATTAGTGGCTGAACCAGGATAAAGTTCTGTGTTTGTCTTCTTAAACTCATCTTTTTTATTTTATGCATTGTTTCATTGAATATCTTGCATACTGTCTTACTTGGTTGTTTTACTCATACGTGAAAATCCTCTACTTCATTTATCCATTTAATTTCAATAAACAATAGTTTCAACAAAAATTGAGAATCAAGTTTTTTGCGAAGGAATTGCGAAATTATTTTACTTACTCAATTCACCCCCTCTTGAGTATTGAGGCCACTTGGTAACAAGTTGTATCAGAGTTAGACTCTTGTGTAAAGAGCTTAGCAGTTTCAAGAGAAGTGATGGCTTCAAATGGTTTTTCAAATGAAGGTTATTCTATTAATCGACCTCCCTATTTCAAAGGGGATGGTTATGACTATTGGAAAGAAAATAATGAAAAATTTTATTGAAGCTATTGATCTTGATGTGTAGGATGCCGTTGAAAATGGTCCTTTTGTTCCCACATGCATAATTAATGGTGTAAGAACAAATACACCTAGAAGTGAATAGACCGATGAAGACAAAAAGAAGGTTCAATATAATTTGAGAGCCAAGAATATCATTACCACATCCTTGGGATATGATGAATTCTTTAGGATGTCAAATTGTAAAATCGCCCAAGAAATGTGGGATACCTTACAAGTAACTCATGAGGGTTCAAGTGAAGTAAAACGAACAAGAATAAACACTCTCACTCATGAATATGAATTATTTAGAATGAACCAAGGAGGGAGTATTCAAGAAATGACAAAAAAATTTACACATATCGTAAATCATCTTGCTTCATTGGGAAAGACTTTTCCTAATGAGAACCTCATTAACAAAATCTTAAGATGTTTGAGTAGGAATTAGCAACCAAAGGTGACGGCTATTACGGAATCAAGGAATCTATTAACAATGACGCTAGCCACCTTATTTGGGAAGCTTCAAGAACGTGAGTTGGAGCTAAATAGGCTCAATCAAAATGAAGAGCATGATAAGAAGAAAAAAGGGATTGCACTCAAAGCCACTTCTTCTACAATTGAAGATGATGATGAAGATGGTGAAGAAGATACAGAAAATCTTGAGCTAAGTAAAAAGAATCTTAGTCTCCTTATGAGGAAGTTTGGAAAATTCTTAAAGAAGAATGGATTCCAAAGAAGGTCACCATTCCCTCAAAAGAAAGCCTATCACAAAGGAGAAAGATCCTCAACTTCTCCAAAATGTTATGAATGTGAAAAATTGAGGCACATGAAAATAGAGTGTCCTTTGTATCTTAAGAAGACGGGGAAGTTTGAGAAAAGGTCATCCAAAGAAAAGAAAGGAAGAAGAGCATATATAACATGGGATACAATGACATGAGTTCTTCCAATAGCTCAGAGAATGAAGAAGCTCATCTTTGTCTCATGGCTCAAGGAGAATAAAGTGAAGAGAGCGACACCGATGTGTGCTTGAAGACCAAAAGCTCAAGTTGGCATCTTGATAGTGGTTGCTCCAAGTATAATCGGTGATGGCTCCAAGTTTTCCTTCCTTGTCCCCAAAAAAGTGGTCATATGACATATGGTACAACAAAGGGAAGATCCTTGGAGTTGGTAAAGTTGGTAAGAACCCTTTTTCATCTATTGATAATGTTTTGCTTGTTGAATGACTCAAACATAACTTGCTTAGCATTAGTCAACTATATGATAAGGGGAATAGAGTAATATTTGATTCTAATTATTGCATAATTAAGGATAAAGATAATAAGCATATTAAGTTTGTTGGTCATAGAGTCAATAATATATATATGATTAGCTTTGATGACATTTCCTCAAATGATGCTAAATGTTTTATGAGTAAAGAAAATGATTCATGATTATAGCATAGAAGAATTGCTCACATTCACATGGATCACTTAAACAAATTAGTTTCTAAGAACTAGTAATTGGTCTTTCAAAGCTCAAATTTGAAAAAGATAAACTTTGTGATGCATGTCAAAAGGAAAAACAAGTAAAGGTCTTTTTTAAAGCTAAAAATGTGATTTCAACTTCTAGACCTTTATAACTTTTGCACATGGATCTTTTTGGTCCCTCTAGAACTATGAGCTTTAGGAGAAATTACTATGCATTAGTGAGTATGGATGATTTTTCTAAGTTTACATGGACATTATTCTTATCTCACAAAAATAATGTTTTTCAATCATTCAAAAAACTTGCCAAAGTTATCCAAAATGAAAAAGGTTTTTGTGTTGCATCCATAAAAAGTGACCATGGCGATGAATTTGAAAACCATGAATTTGAAACATTTTGTGATAAACATGGCATTGAGTACAATTTTTCTGCCCCTAGAATACCACAACAAAATGGTGTTATAGAAAGAAAAAATAGATCTTTAGAAGAAATGGCAAGAACTATGCTCAATGAGGGCAACCTTCCTAAGTATTTTTGAGCGGATACGGTTAACACTGGTTGTTATGGTATGAATAGAGCCCTAATAAGGTTAATTTTAAAGAAAACCCCTTATGAATTGTACAAAGGAAGGAAGCTAAATATTTCACACTTTTATGTCTTTGGATGTAAATGCTTTGTTTTAAATAATGGAAAGGATAACTTAGGGTTAATGAAAAATCTGATGAATGGATATTTCTTGGATATTCTATACATAGTAAGGTCTTTAGAGTTTATAATAAATGAACTATGACCATAGAAGAGTTCATACATGTTGCTTTTGATAAAACTAACCAAAATGAACCGAGAAAGGAGCTTGTTAATGATGTTGCAGAAATCATGGCAAGAACACACTTGGAGATTCAAGAGAAAGAGCCTTAAGAATCAAGAAGTAAGAACCCTTGATCACTCAAGACAAGAGGATTCAGAAATCATGGATCTACCCAAAGAATGGAGGACATCAAAGTATCATCCTCTTGACAAGGTGATAGGTGATGTATCAAAAGGGATAATTACTCGAAACTCACTTAGAGATGCATGTAACCATATGCCTTTTGTTTCTCAAGTAGAACCTAAAGATATAAATGAGGACATTAATGATGAACATTGGCAAGAACACACTTGGAGATTCAAGAGAAAGAGCCTAAGAAGCAAGAAGTAATAACCCTTGATCACTCAAGATAAAAGGATTCAGAAATCATGGATCTACCCAAAGAATGGAGGACATCAAAGTATCATCCTCTTGACAAGGTGATAGGTGATGTATCAAAAGGGGTAATTACTCGAAACTCACTTAGAGATATATATAACCATATGACTTTTGTTTCTCAAGTAGAACCTAAAGACATAAATGAGATCATTAATGATGAACATTGGATCTTGGCCATACAAGATGAACTAAACCAATTTGAAAGAAATAAATTTTGGGAATTAGTTCCAAGACCCAATGATCATCCTACAATTGGCACCAAATGGGTCTTTAGGAATAAATTTGATGAAATGGGCTTAATAATAAGAAGTAAAGTTAGGTTGGTTACAAAATGATATAATCAAGAAGAATGAATAAATTATGAAGAAACATATGCTCCCGTAGCTAGATTAGAAGCCATTAGAATGCTACTTGTTTATGCATGCATCATGGATTTTAAGCTTTTTCAAATGGATATCAAAAGTGTTTTCTTAAATGGTTTCATTCAAGAAGAAGTGAATGTGGATCAACCCCCCAGTTTTGAAAACTTTGAACTACCCAACCATGTTTTTAAATTGAAAAAGGCCTTGTATGGCTTGAAACAAGCTCCTAGAGCTTGGTATGAAAGGTTGAGTAAGTTCCTTTTGGAAAAAGGATTTTCTAGAGAAAAGGTTGATGCCACTCTTTTCATCAAGTATAAAAAGCATGACATACTTTTTGTTCAAATAAATGTTGATGATATTATATTTGGTGCTACTAATAATTCTCTCTACAATGAGTTTTGTAAAATTATACAAAATGAATTTGAAATGTCTATGATGGGTGAGTTCAACTTCTTTCTTGGCCTCCAAATCAAACAAACAAGAAATGGGACTTTCATAAGCTAGTCCAAGTATGGCAAGAAGTTGCTCAAGAAGTTTAGAATGGATAATGCCAAGCATATGGCTACACCAATGGGCACTTCTTGTTATTTGGACAAGGATGAAGGAGATAAATATGTAAAAATTACAAAATATAGAGGTATGATTGACTCACTCCTTTATCTTACAGTAAGTAGGCCTGATATTGTGTTTAGTGTATGCATATGTGCTAGATATCAAGCTAATCCTAAAGAATCACACTTATGTACTATAAAATGAATTATGAAATATCTAATCAGTACTTCACAAATGAGTTTGTGGTACCCTAAGGGTGCCTCTTGTAGCCTAGTTGGTTACTCCGATTCTAATTTTGCAGGATATAAAATGGATAGGAAAAGCACTAGTGGGACATGTCACTTGCTTGGAAGTTCACTAGTTTCCTGGCATAGCAAGAAGCAAAATAGTATGGCATTGTCTACAGTTGAAGCTGAATATGTTGCAGATGGGAGTTGTTGTACTCAAATCCTTTGGATGAAGCAACAACTCCTAGACTATGGTCTAGAGCTGGATCACATCCCTATAAGGTGTGATAACACTAGCGCAATCAACTTGTCAAAAAATCCCATTTCACACTCAAATTAGGCATCACTTTATAAGAGATCATGTTCAAAAAGGTGATTGCATCCTTGAATTTGTGGAAACCACTAAGCAACTAGTGGACATCTTCAATAAACCTTTAAATAAAGAAATTATTTTTTATAGGAAGTGAACTTGGCATATTGGATCAATCATGCATCTAAACTCTTAATGCACAATTTTCTCTTGCTGCACAAAGTCACAATTTTCTGCGTAATCTGCTTTCTTGTTGCATAATTTGATTGGTTTGCTGCATAATATGTCATTTTTGCTGCATAATTGCCTTACTTTAACCACTTTTGAATCCAATACTGACTTGAGCATCGGAGTGTCCCCCAAATTTTTTTTGCAGGTGCTTGATCCATACTTAAGTCCCTTATCTTCCTCTAATCATGTTCCTGCTGATGAAAATTATTTTTGAGTCTCTTGAAGAAGAAAATTTTGTGTTTGGGATGCCTCCATAGTGATTAATGTTGATAAAAGTGAAACCAAGTTGGAAAAGTTTGGTGTTTGAAGATCTGATTTCTTGAAGAATTGTCAACTTTGGAAGTGCAATAATCAATCAGAAAAAGAAAAGAATCTATTATGTGGGTTTTGGAAATCTGTTTGATAAGGTAAAATGCTCTCTGCCAAAGCCCAATAACCGGTTAGAGCAACTAGCTAACCGGTTAGTGCCCAATTTTCCTTCTCACCTAACCGGTTAGGGCCTCTTTTTCATTTCACCAAACCGGTTACCCAACATCCCCTAACCGGTTAGGAGTCTTCAAAAACCTCCCCATCGTGAATCCATCCTTATTCACGAAAGCTTCATTTCCTCCATTATCATCTTCTTCCTCAAGCACCCACTCACACCCACTCACTCAAACTCCTCTCCCACTCCAAATCCAACCAAAATACACCACTGAAACTTATTTTCCATCACTTTCACTGATTAAAACTTCCATTTTCTTTCAAAAATTTTCACCTCCCCTCACACTTTCTCTCTCCTAACCGTGCCTTCACCACCATTTTTACTCAACATGGCTAGCAGCTCTTCTTTCCCCAAGAGGTCACGCACCAAAAATCCAAATGTGCCAAAGGAAAAATCTCCTTCAGACAATGGCCCGAATTTTTCCATAACATTGAATCGTGGAAGATATTTCTCCCACCCTGCTCAAATGAATAAATACTAGTTGGAATTTTATGCTCGACGCATCATTTCACCTAAGTGAATGGGCTAGGAGTTCTTCGTCAACGAAGGATTCACTTCTTTTACAGAGCTCCTTAAATTCCATGGATTGAAGACTCTTGTCACTACCAATCCCAGGTATTTCTATCTTGAACCCATTAAACCTTATTTCTGTAATTTAAATATTGTGGGAGGAAATTTGGTTTCTGAATTCAAAAGGCATAAGATTATTGTGACTCCAAGTCAGTGGGTTCCTCTGTTTAGTCTTTCTCATTCTAAAGAAAAGCTTAATGTGGAAAATCATAGCTCATGGGAAAGGTATAGCAGAGAATAAGCTATCATGGGCATGCTTCATCCTGGCATTCAAATGCCAAAGGGGACTTTTACTACCGGCCTTATGAAGTTACCAGATCGTCTTCTTCATTTTGTTGTAATGCATATCTTAGCACCAAGGGCAAGTAACTATGCCTTGGTTGAAGAAGAAGACATCTTCCTGGTATGGATTCTCAAAGAGTGTGTAAAGATTAATTGGCCATATTACATCATGCACAACATGAAGAAAGCCCAAGAAAAGGCAATGATGGATCTCCCTTACGCCTTATTGGTTGCTAAGATTTTAGACCAATATAAGGTTAATCTTGATGATGATGGAATCATCAAAACCACCACTCACCATAATTTTGGGCTTACCTCCCTCAATCAAATGCATGCAAAGAAAATAAATGGCGAATGGGTCTATGGTCTTGGATTTGAGGCAGCTCCACCAGAAGAAAACTTGCCTGCTACCCCTGTTGATGAGCCTATGGAAGAGGCTCCTGCCACAAATGAAGATCATATCTTAGCAGTCATTGCAAACATACAAGCTAGCATCCAAGCTCAGATTATGGATTTTTGAGTCTATCAAGAGCACACTAATGGAGCTATATATGATCACTTGAAAGCTTTAGAGGAGCGCTTGGACAAACTTGAGGTTGGACCTTCACCAACAGATGATGATGGGGCTTAGGCATGCATTACCTATTTCTACTTTTAGCTACTTTGTTTTAGCTTGTTTTATGGTATGCTTATAGCTCATCTAACCATAATGAGATATCTTTTTATCTATGATATTCATTAGCTTATAATTTGCTTAAACATGCTTAGTATGACTTGAACATCTTTTGAAATGAATCTATGATTCTTTGATTATCCTATGTATGGCATTGATTCTAGGCAACTTCTCTCTTTGTCCAAATATATTTCATATATCTTTTTGATCATGACAAAAGGGGGATAAGTTATTGACTTTGAGAAAAGGTAAATACAAGTAAACTCAATGATTTTGAGATTCCTAAATTAAGGAGGAGCTGTACAAACTCTGAACTAGTCACCTCTTGAAAAATAGAGGGGGAGTAAGCCTCTAACACCTTTTGTGAATTCTAATTTATTTAAACTAATTCTTTTCTCAATGGTTGTTTGTCATCATCAAAAAAGGGGAGAATGTAATTGGCATTGACTAAAGCAATGATTTTGATTATAACAAATAAAGAAAGAAATGATGATGCAAAGGACAAGTCTCAAAGAGCCAAGTTTAGATTATAAGTCTTTGTGTAAAGGTATTTGTAGGATTCACACTAAGCTCATCAAATTGGTTTTATTACTTAACTTAAACAAGTTTACAAAATCAGGATCTATACTTGTGAAAACGATATTTAAAGTTTGAGCAAAATAGTTTTTAGAAAGATTGAAAAATCTTTTGAAAATCTTACTTTCTTGACAAAATCATTAATAGGTTTTTGGATAAGTCATGAGCCATTTAGAAAAGCCCCTAACCGATTAGAGACTCTATCTAACTGGTTATTGGACATGTCAAGAGCCATTTTGAAAAGCTCCTAACTAGTTAGTGAAATCCTCTAACTAATTATTGAGAAAGTCAGATACCAAAATTTAAGTCTCCTAACCGATTAGCTAAATTTCCTAACCAGTTAGCAAGTGAATTAGAAGTCATTTTTAAAGTCTCCTAACCAGTTAGCTAAATTCCCTAATCGGTTAGCAAAATCTCCTAACCGGTTAGTGAAATATCCTAACTGGTTATTTAAAAGTCAGAAAACATGCACAACGGCTCTATTAAGAGCATTTAATGTTTCCAACCACTCTCCAACGTCTCTTAATTGCTTTTATCTATAAAACTAAGTTGTTTGGCATTAATGAAGGGTTAGAGAAACTAAGACAAACATCTGAAAATCCTTCTCAAGCAAAAATTTGTATTTCCTTAATCACATTCATCATACTCTATTTTTGAGCTTAGAAAGTGTGAATCTTCAATACCCATAAGTTTCAAGTTGTATTATCTATTCTTTGAGAGAGTTTATATTCATCTATTTCTTTGTATAATTTGTATAGAGAGAGTGAGGTATCCCTCAAGGTTGTAAGGGTGAGGTATCTCTTGAAAGAAGAAGCTCAAACAAAAGGGTGAGGTATCCCAAGGTGTGTTGAGTACTCCATCTTGTAAAGGTTGTCAAGCACCTGTTTGAAGCTTGAAGATATAGTGAAAATCTCGGGTGTTTACTTGAGGACTAGACGTAAGCTACAAGTAGATTGGTGGATGAATCAGGATAAAGCTCTGTGTTTGTCTTCTTAAACTCATCTCCTTTATTTTGTGCACTGTTTCATTGAATATCTTGCATACTATCTTACCTGGTTGTTTTACTCATACGTGAAAACCCTCTACTTCCTTTATCCATTCAATTTCAATAAACAATAACTTCAACGAAAATTGAGAATCAAGTGTTTTGCGAAGGAATTGCAAAATTATTTTACTTACTCAATTCACCCCCTCTTAAGTATTGAGGCCACTTGGTAACACACTTAAGTATTGCTGGTAATTAAGTAGGAATTGTGTGTTAATTGTTTAAATTAATACTGAGCTAATACAAATATGTTTTAAAGGGGAATCCATTACTCATGAGTTGATATTGTGTAAAGCAATCTTGTTCAATTAAGTAAAGTGACATTTAGCATCTTAGTTAGAAATTAGTCATGTCTGCTTGCTTTTGTTCTCTATATTAATTTAGTCAGAAAGTGAGTTTTGAGCTTTAATGATTGGATTTTTCATAAATAAAATCTATTTTCTTCTAGAGTGAGTTTTCTCTTAATTAATGTGTACTAGAACTTACTTTGATATCTTATTGAGACTTTAATGATTCACATACATACTTGAAAATGATTAAGGCAATTAAGTTTAATTCTTTATTGACTTTAAGAGTTGCATTGATAAAATAACCCATTAGTTGCCCTATTTGAGCATATAATTGATTTTTTTGAATACCCAATTGAATAATCAAGTTGGATTCTTTGGAGCATCTAATGTGTTGATTGAAAAGTCATTAAGGATTGCTTTTGTCTTCAAGGGTTTAAAAAAAAGAAAAATGAATGAAAAATGAAAGAAAAAAATAGAAAAGAAGAAAGAAATGGATTGTTGGTGAAGAATAATAAGAATAATGGGTTGAAAGTGAGAATTTGTTATATCTTTGTGCATTATACTCTATTTATCATCTTTTCAGCCTGATTTTACTTTGTATCGATTTATCCATGAGCATTCTTTACCCTTATTTACCTTTTTCTTACCTTTCATTATACCCTTGGCCCCGTTACAACCAAAGAAAGTCCTTTTGATTCTTGTACTATATGTGAACTTGGAAGTGAAGATGAGATTGATAACCAAGCTATGGTATTACATTTTTCATGAGAAATTTGAGTGATCTCTTTGTCCTTAAACACTTAAGTGATGAAATGATGAGTGACCTCAATTGATTGGTAAAGAGAAAATTTGCAAGCTAGACACAAGCCTTTAATTTTTTTAAGTGCTAAATAATCTTGCTTGATTAGATTTACTTGCTGAACTTGAATTTTTAAAATTATGAAATTTTCCTTGATTCATATTTCTGGATGTTGAGTTTAATCTTACTTTTGATTCCTATTCTTTGCTTAAGGATAAGCAAAGCTCAAGTGTGGGGGGTTGATAAGCCTATATTTTATAGTCTTATACCAGATAAACTGAGGTGATTTACTTATGTTTATTAATGAATTTTAGATAGATCTTTATCATTATTTTTGTTTTTGTAGATTGAATAGAATTTATCACATTTAGAGTGAAAGTAGGCAAGGCACCATGTTACTAAGCATAAAAAGCACAAATTTCTGTTTGGTGTCCCAATGCTTGAGCGTTGGGAATGGAGCGCCCAAACGCTCAGAACGTATGCAGTAACATTGTCTCAGTGTCTCAGTGCCTGAGCATTGGGAAGGCAGTGCCTGAGTGTTGGGAAGGCAGCGCCTGAGCGTTGGGAAGGCAGCGCCTGAGCACGCAACGTGTTACACAGCGTGTATCTAGATTAGTGGCTCAGCGCTTAAGCCCCTATAAGTCAATGCCTAGGCGCTGGTCACGTAATAGCAACGTGATTTTTTTATTAAATAGAGGAGTTATGCCATAATGCAACACAACACTCACAACACGTAGAAAATTCCTAATCTTAAGATAACACTTTCACAGCAATAGACTTTAGAGGAAGGCTTCGAAGGGAGGATTCAATTCTTGCAGGCTTGAAGATCATAATCACCATAAAAGAGGTTTTGATTTCTCTTTCCCTCTAGTTTTCCCCTTTCTTTGGGTTTTCTTTTCATGGATTTGTGTTTTGATATGACTTTGTTTGTATTGAATATGAGTAGCTAAACTCATAGCTAGGGCTAAGGGGGATCTTGTTTTCTTAATTATTTAGGTTTGATCTTGAATTTGATTAAGGTAATTTCTTTTAGAGTTTATTATATTACTTACATTCTTGTCAGAACTTGATCACTTTTGGTATGTATTAATTCATTGTTTGACTGGTGACCATCTACACTCAATGAGTGGACCTATATGATAAATCTAGGATTAGATTGGTGAATGACTAAACATCAATTTATCCTACCAATGGAATTGACAGTATGTTAGTTCATCTCTTGAATTGGGCTTAATGCATTCCTAATTAATTCAACTAAATGACCAAATAGGTGATTCAATTTAGGAATCAAATATTGTTTCATCCATGACTATTGGGATTCAATAGTAATTAAGAAAATATTGGCAAAAAAATTACTTTACATCATGAATGAGTAAAAATCTGATTAATTAGAGTCAAGTGAACCTTATGCCCTAGTCTCTCTCTGATTAATTATCTTCGCATTGTTTGATTGTTCATTATTATTATTTATTTATTTTATGATATTAAATTGAATTTCTCTTCACTTCCGATTGTCTAAATAACAAAGAGTTTTACGAATCTAGTAATTACCACTTATTCCTCGTGGAATCCACAACTGAGACTTAAGTCTTATATTACTTTGCAATAGAGTGCACTTACTCTTAGTGTATTTTACGCGTATCACTCCCCACGAATAATCTTGGGAGATGTTGAGTCTGAATTTCAAGGTGGAGGAATACAGCCAGAATATTGATTTGCTTGAAGCTCTAAAACAGCGCATACACATATTTGTTGACCACGTTAGTTTTTGTAGTAAGTGGTACAACATTGGCATAGATCCCATAAGAAAATGTACAGTGGTACTCATCGAGCATTATTCTCAAAGTTTTATCCGCTACAATCGATTCTCCTACATGTGAGTCCATTAGGATGTCATAGATTATTGACAAAGCAGGAGAGAGGAATCTTGGATAATCTGGGAATATACTGCATAAGGACCTCTGCATGTAGAAGATTTTTAGCATAATTTGCTCCTGATGACCCCAAGTATGTAGGTAGGACACACAATATCATCATCTTAATGAAGCCATCATTGTAATGCTAAGAGGCGACCCACATCATTGGAGAGGCATCAAGAAGAGATCTTAGAGTTTTGTTTATATTTACCATTGATCCTTCAGCTGCCTCAAATTTGGATGGTGCACTGAGAGTGATTGAGCCATTCGCGATGGAGCCTTTTCTCGCACACGATCACTCCACTTAGAACACCAACCAAATATATCATCATCACATAGACTAGAGGAAGAAACAAGGGACTAGTGGCTGTGATGCACAAGTTCAATTGCTGAAGCCATCTTTGGTTAACCCCTATCTTTATGATTGTTTTGTGGGGTCATAACCATTAGGAATGGATGTCAAAAACCCCTTTAAAATCACTCAAATAATGCACTCCAAAATTGCTTTGAGTTCAAATGCCAATAGTCCTCTATTACCTTATTATCCTGAAACAAGCTTCGGACGTCTTAACATCGAGCCTGTTAAGGTTGAAATGCCCAGTCTCATGTCCGGTTTCATGCTTTGTCATGCCAATTGGGTCCCTCTCGACCCTTTAGCAGCACACCACCAATTCCTCTATACAAACCCACCAACCGCTCTCTTTGGGCGCTCAGCGCCGTACGGCAACTGTCATCCGCCGTGAGTAGAAGGGCAATGGAGGAGCAGAAGGCGTAGTAGAGAGGGCATGGCACAGAAAACAAAGTGCCATGGTGTGGGTCTTGTATTACACGAGTCAAATTTGTGAGATCCATGGGGTAAGGGGAAGATGCATCTGCTAGGGTTCACTCCTCCATGGTCCAGAGAACCTCCATGAGCAGGGAGCGGGAACCACCGATGGTGACGGAATTGGCACCCAATGCGGCCATCGCGTTACTGGCCTCGACCATAGAGGTTTGCTTTTGTAAATCCTTTTGGGTTCTGAAGAGGATGGCAACAGTTATGGCCTACTCACAAATTGTAGCGTTTTGGTACCAGCGATTACCTCAACATGGAACTAGGGGATTGTCATAGTGAACACACTGCTATCCTCCATAGGGGATGGGCAGAGCATCTCCTCCATAGGCATTGTTGCGCTATGCTCCATGGCTGCCTTGTCCAGTCATGTGGATTCCTGCGAGAAGGACAGGCAGAGCTTGTTTTGTAATGGCAGTGGTGGAGGAAAAAGACCTCATCTGGATGTGTTTGAATAGGTGATGGTGGGATTTGAAGTTTATCGGTTCCCACAAATGGCGTCAATGTTCTGAAGTGAATTCAGAGATGTACCTAGGATAGACACATCATAGTGGTTGAAGGAAGACTCCTTTGTAGCATGGTAGCGGCAGTGGTGGTGCGAGGGGTGGGTACTTGTAAAAGGCACTTTGATGCTCAAGTTAGACCATGTACATGAAAGACAGTCTGTATATCAGAGGAGATGCGATTCTTTTAAGACCTGACATGATATTTATAAGAGCATTTTAGGATGAGTGCAATCTGTATTAAATGCAGTTATTTAGGATTAGAATCCATTAGGGATTGTGATCCCTTTTAACTAATTTCCCTATTTATGTGGAATGTGATTAGCTTTCATATCCATCAAGGATACTTCAAAGATTTATGCTTAATAAATAGGCTGATATACTCATCAAGATAGCGCGTAATAATATCTAGGTATTATTCTGGTGGGTTGGGTTGCTCTTGAGCTGCAAACCCAAAATTTGGTCTAGAACACTAAGTTTTTTATTTTGTTGGGACAGTTATCCATAAACCTTTCTCTTTTAGTCAGACTGGAAAATCAATCAAAATTATGATATGCCACAAGAGAGAGAGTACCTGAGGACCTTGCTCTATGCCTTTCTTGAATGGATCATTAATAACACATCTCAAAGCAGTTGCTTTGGCTTTCTCTAGGAACTCATCATATATTCGTTCATGCACATAAGTATGTGACCCAGCTCCACAACATTGACCCTAATAATTACCTTGTACATATCTTATTCACATGTGCTGATCTTGCTCCAAGTGAATTAAAAGGATAATCGATAGATCATAGATGAAAAAAAAACTAATTAAAAAACAGAGCAAAGTGTGCAAGTTCCACAGCCATGTCAACATCAGCATCATCACACATTATGAAAGGTGATTTTCCTCCAATCTCTAATGTCACTGGCTTAATATTGCTTTTTGTAGCCAATTGGTATATAATATTTTTCTGTGTCAGTCCATCCAGTAAAAGCTAGCTGCAGAGATCCAAAAGAATAATATATCAAGTTAGAAACATAAATAAGGAAATAAATATTGATAATTTGTATATATTTCTGAATGAATGAATACATGAAGGTTAACTTCTATTTATACAAGAATGCTATTGTACAGGAAAGAAAAATAATAAAATATAATTATGTACTAAATCAATCTAATTATGCATTAAATTAATTACAATCATCTCTAAAATCAATCGTGATCAATCATAATTAATCACGCTAGCATCCTCCCTCAAACTCAAGTGGGTATAAAAGAAACCAACTTGAGTTTGAAAACTAGAGTACAGAATTGGTTAAGATGATGTGCTTTGGTGAACAGATTGGCTAGTTGATCAAGAGTGCCAATGAAACTAAGACGAAGAGCAGCACGAAAAATGTGTTGACGAATGAAGTGGTAGTCGATCTCAATATGCTTGGTGTGCTCATGAAAAACCTCATTATGAGCAATCTGAATAGCAATCTTATTATAACAATAAAGAGACTGAGAGAGGATTGAGAAATACCCAAGTCTTCAAGAAGCTAATGTAACCAAAGTATTTTATATATGGTGTCAGCTAGTGCTCGATATTTTGCTTCAGTACTGGAATGTGTAATTAAAGTCTATTTCTTGTTTCGCTATAAAATAAGTACATCACCAAGATAGATACAGTAGGCAGTGGTAGATCGACAATCAATGGGATCTCCACCCAAATCAGGATCAGAATAAGTCCAAAGAACCAAGGAGGAGTTGGCTAAGAAATGAAGCCCATGAAACATAGTTCCTTTTATATACCGAATAATATGTAGAACAGCAGCATAATGAGTAGTGCGCGGAGCTAACACAAACTGGCTGACTAGATGAACAACATATGAAATGTCTAGATGAGTAATAGTAAAATAAATCAATATGCCAACTAACTTCCAATAGAGAGCAGGATCATTAAGTATTATACCATCCAAAGGTGTAAACCTGACATTAAGTTCTAGAGGAGTGGACTCAATGCGACTGTCTGAGAGACCAACTTAAGAAATAAGATCCGAAGAATATTTAGCTTGGGATAAATAAATACCATCAATAGAGGAAAGAACCTCAAGACCCAAAAAATAATTGAGAAGGCCAAGACACTTCATCTCAAAATTATGACTCAAAGGAGCTTTAAGATCAGCAATACCAGAAGTATCATCACCTGTAATAATCATGTCATCAACATAAAGAAGCAGTAACGTAGTGCCACTATCAGTCTTACGGATAAAGAGTGTTGAATCATGAAAACTAGAGGAGAATCCAAGCTAACTGATAGTGAAACTAAACTTAGCAGACCAGGCTCGAGGAGCTTGTTTAAGACCATACAAAGCTTTGTGAAGAATATAGACCTTGTTAGGTGGACAAGAGTAACCTAGTGGTGGTCTCATATAGACTTCTTCTTCTAAGTCACCATTAAGAGAGGCATTCTTCACATCCATCTGATTAAGAGTCCAGTTACGGTTGGCAGCAATAGAAAGAAGAGGATGAATTAAAGTAAGACGAGCAACTAAAGCAAAGGTTTCTTCATAATCAATCACATATTCCTGAGTAAAACCTTTGGCCATCAAGCGAGCTTTATAACGATCAACAAACCCATCAGATCGAGTTTTAATCTTATAAACCCATTTATATCTGATAAGAGCTTTATTAGAAGGAAGATCAACCATTTCCCAAGTACCATTATTCTCCAAATCCTATAATTCTTTGTTCATAGCTTGTTGCCAATAAGAGTCAATGGATGCCTCTAAATATGTTTATAATTCATGAAGGTGAAGCATGATAGAAAAACAATGATAATCACGAAGGTAGGTGGGAAGGTTTCTTACCCAAGAGGAACGAATGGTAGTGTCAGATGCAGAATCAATGGTTGGGATAGTGTTAGCGGAATGAGTCAAAACTTCAAATGATGATGAGAGCTCACTGGGAAAATCGCAAGAAGAACCCGGAGGTGGAGATCCTGTCTCAAATACATCTGAAGACTCTGTATCAAAATCATGTGGAAAAAGATCAATAAATGGTGTAGTGAACAAGGGGTAGAAATGGAAGGAATGGACTTGAACTGAGACAATGTGGAGAATAAAGTATCCTCCTAAAAGACAACATGATGAGAAATACAAATGCACTGAGAGACTAGATCCCAGCAGCGATAACCTTTGTGTTTAGTAGTATAACCAAGAAAGCAATAGAGACAGGCATAGGATTCAAGCTTAGTGTGCTCATGGGATTAAAGAAGAAAAAAATAAGCACAACCAAAAACTTTGAGAGAACTATAGTGTGGAGGTCTGAGTGAAGACGTTCATAATGATATACAATAGCAAGAACCGAGGAAAGGATACGATTGATACCATAGACAACAATAAGAGCAGCTTCACCCCACATATGTTTAGGACAAGAAATGAGCATACCTCGAATAGAGTCAAGAATATGTCAATGCTTTCTTTCAGCATGACCATTTTACTGAGATGTACTAGGACATA
The DNA here is from genome assembly GCA_029884595.1 of Ormosia semicastrata. Lineage (NCBI taxonomy): Eukaryota > Viridiplantae > Streptophyta > Magnoliopsida > Fabales > Fabaceae > Ormosia > Ormosia semicastrata. Next base: position 8,979,382 of record JAQQTO010000028.1, on the reverse strand, counting down.
AAAACTCAAAAAGGGTTCCCTATTCAGTAAGAAAAATGAGTAGTTTTGAATCACGATATTTTGAGGCATTATCACGACGAAAAACCTTAATTGTCTTTGAAAACTGAGTTTTAATCACAGTGGCAAAGGTAATGTAGATTTGAGGAAGTTCAGAATGATTTTTCATTAAATATATCTAGGTAAAATGTGAATAGTCATCAATAAAAATCATAAAATATCAACACTCCCCCATAGTAGGTGTAGGAGCTGGACCCAAAACATCAGAATGCACAAGATCAAAAAAAGAAACAGAAATGGAAGTACTTTTATTAAAAGATAAAGCAGGTTGTTTGGCTATTTGATAAGATGTACAGTGCAAAGATTCTTCTTCAACAGACCTTAAAACACCCTGAGAAATGAGATGACATAATTTACTAAAAGAATTATGACAAGACGTTAATGCCACAACTAAAGAGAAGAAGTAATAAAAGTAGCACAAATAGTTGACACAATAGGTGGTGGAACATAGAGGGTAGTAAGCTTAAACAATCGTCTAACTTTACGAACATTCCCAATGATCTGTCTCGTCTGTGGATCCTGCACAGAACAACCAGTAGAAGAAAAGATGAGTATATAACCAAGGTCACACAATTGGCCAACAGAGATGATATTAAAGTTTAATTTGAGAATAAGGTAAGTTTCTGATAGGGTAAGGGTAGGTAGGGAGATAAGACCCTTATAAATTACTTCCATAAGAGACCCATCAACAGTATGAATGGAATAAATGGTATCTCTAGAAGAAAAGGAAGAGAATGCATAGGATAAGGAAGTCATATGATTACAAAATGCAAAATCAAAATACCAATGATTATTACCAAGGGTAATGGCTAAGGTAGTAGGAGTATGACCAGATTGAGAAAGGACTTGCTTAAGAAGAGACTCGAGATCAGTAATGGAAAGAGAGATCTGGGAATCTGAGGCATCATCGGCAACTAAAGCTGCAAGCATAGGCTTGGAGGAGGAAATAGCACGAGGTTGAAACTTTATTTGATCAGACCTTTGTGGACAAGTAGAGTACTATGGACGACTAGGGCATTGCTCAATCAAATGTCCTAGAACTTTGCAGTATTTGCATATCTGAAAGGGGTATGTAGGAGTAATATGACCCTTCTTCTTACAAGTGTGGCACTCTATGGTGGGACATTCAGTAAAAACATTACCATTATGGCAGTGACTACATAATTTTCCCTTCTAATGAGTAATTGCAAAGGCTAAATCTACTTTAAGTAGAAGAAGACCCAATCTAGTTTCTTCTAATTTCATATGGGGAAGTGCATCCTTTAGTGTGGGTAGGGGATCTTGATGTAGTAGAGAAGCTTGAACAGGCTCATAGTCATCAATGAGAGCCATTAGAAACTCGATGAGCCTAGTGCAATTACGGTACTCCTCATATAATTTGGCATCACTTTTGTGTTTCAAGGTTAGCTCACACAAAATTAGTTGATCCCAAATAACTTCCATCTGAGCTAAGAACTCATATACAACTTGTCTGGGTTCTTGTTTCAGACTGTTGAGTTCCTTCAGCAGTTGATATTGATGAGCCAAATCAGAAATTGTATATCTATTTTCGAGATGATCCTCTACCTCTTTAGTAGTGTCAGAACGTCCAAACTACAAGTGAATGCTAGGAGTGGAGGTGTTTCAGAACCAAGTGATAATTTGATGATTTTTGTTATCTCAATCTTCTAATTCTTCAGCAAACTTCTCATCAGTGTCATCTTTAGCTTTGACAGGGCAAGTAATATCACCTATGTGATATCGCCAAAGTTTTTAGCTTTTCAAAAAGTCACGCTTTGCCTCAACCTAGTGGGTGTAGTTCAAACTATTGAGTAAAACTAGAATGGGTTGAGCAACATCAGACTTTTTCATAGTAGTAAAGAAGAATAACAAAGAAAAAGTGCACTTTCGAGCCTGAATTGACAGAAAAGAACCTAAAAAATGAAAAGATCTCACCAGAAAATCTTGGAAAGAGTCTGGTGTCACATCAGCACTACCACATCAGCATTGCCACATCCGCATTACCACGTCAGCATTTTAGATGACACGTCAATCAGATGGACCAGGTTAGTAGGTCACATCAGCGCCTTCGCCACGTCTGCAGGATTTGGCGCGTGGGACACATGCAGAAGGAGAAAGTGGTGCATGACGGCGCGTTTGGCGATGGTTAGAGGTGAGATTTTGGTGGTCGATAGATTGGCAGACAGCGGTTCTAACGGTGTCGACGGTGTCAAAAACAGGGGTCTGGGGAGCGATGAATCGGAAATAGCAGTGGTGAGGTATTTTGGGGATATGAAACAATGTCTGAATGAAGGTCTGCAACGATATTTGAAACAGAGTTTGGATTCTAGGATAGAATTTGAAACAGAGTTTGGATCTAGGACGACATCTAGAACAGAGTTTTGAATCGAGAACGGTGTCTGAATAGAGCGGACATCGGTGGTCTGGACCGAGAGCCTAGGCTCTCTAATACCAAGTTAAAAACAGAAACAAGGAGACAAATATTAGTAATTTGTGTATATTTTTAAATGAATGAATACAGGAAGGCTAGCCTCTATTTATACAAGAAGACTGTTGTACAAGAAAAGAAAATAATAAAATATAACTATGTGCTAAATCAATCTAATTATATACTAAATCAATTACATTAATCCCTAAAATCAACCGTGATCAACCATAATCTTAATCATAATTAATCATGTAACATATCACTTAATTAACATGGCTTCATTTTCTTATGCATTATAAGTTAAAATCAATCCCTGATGGCGGTTAGCCTCATGAGGGATTGTTCCTATAGTTCCTTGCATATTTTAGGGAGAAAGTATGGATCTTTCACTAACAAAACAAGTTCATTATTAATGAATTCAGAATTAACATGCATTTGTTTAAAGGATTACCTTGTCCACATCCTTATGATTGGCAAGAGCAGAACCAGCAATTGGACCAAAATCAGACACAACATTTAGAACCCTTCGTGGAAGACCAGCCTGACACAAAAATATACATTTTAGATTGAATACAATCCAATGCAACATTATCAGCATTCTTTGGATCTACTCATTGTTAAGACTACCTCTTGAAATAGCTGTGCTGCAAATAAACTAGTCAAAGGTGTTTGCTCAGCAGTCTTTACTACGACAGTATTACCACATGTTAGTATTGGGCCAACCTTCTATGCAAGCAACAATAGAGGAAACTTCCAAGGTGTGATTTGCCTGGCAACCCCAATTGGTTCATGCAATGTTTGTGCATGATAATTCCCATCAGCTGGAACCGTGAGACCATGAATTTTATTTGCCCAACCTAAATTAATTATGGGCAGCAAATCATCAGAAAATCACATAAAATATATGGATAAACAAATTAATTATTAGTCTCATTGGTCCCTCTCACCAGCATAGTAATAAAGTAGATGTATGACCATGGTAGTTCAATTTTGGCAGCCTGTTCATGAAGCTTGCCATTATTCCATGTTTCCAGTGCTACAAGCTCATTGCCGTGTTTCTCAACCAAATTAACAATAAGCAATAGTATCCGTGATCTTTCTTGCAGGGGTTATATCAATATTATATAGTTTTTTTCTTTTTTTCAGGTAAAGTCAATATCATATAGTTGATTAAAATAAATGTGTTGAGTAGCAGAGGAATAGAAGATGTGGCATAGGACTAGGAAGCAGAGTAAGTTCATACATATGGGGTCATCTTTGGCCATGATCCCTTATTAAAAGCCTGTCACCTTCAGCAACATGAGCAATCACTTCCCCAGTTCGCGGGCCATAGGCGGGAAAAGTTTTTCCTAATGACCAATTAAGTGTCCCCCGTGAGGTTTCACAATTTGTCAACTACACAGCCCTCCATAACATTAGAGGTATTAAGCCACATGAACCTGATGCAGCATCTACAAATTCTCTATTTATTAGATGCTTAGTGTATCTTATTTCGACAGGTGGTGTGATTAATTCATTAACTTCTGCAACAGCGCTCAACCTGTTGATGTTTCTCCACCTTGTGGGGTTTCTTCCATCAATAAAACAAAAGAAAAAAAAAAGGAATAGAATTTTATAGGACGAATCTGCATAAATATTGTGTACATATAGTTGTAGAATTGCATAAATTTCCTCTGTTTCTTAGTTTACTTTTCCTTTTACTTGCGCAGAGGAGAGTTCCATTTGTTGAACTACAACAGTGGATGACCAAATTTTTATCGTTGTTCAACGGTTTTCACTCTACATCTTCAATGACTTTTGTGAATTTTTTTTTTTTAAGACTTCAGATCCATCTCATGGGCATGGTGCAGGAGCCTTCTAGTAGAGTCCTTATGTGGCCCTTTAATGAGACCTGAGGAGGGTGAAGGATAGGGGATGGAAAAGTATTATGGAGAGCATTTGCAAGAAAAAGAAAAAAAAAGGCTTTATAAGGCTTTATACGCTTTATAAAATAAAAAGAGAAAAATATAAAACCAGTTGTGTAAAAAAAATGTGAGAAGTCCCACATCGAAAAAAAGAGAAGAAGAAAAAGGTTTTATAAGTTTTGTGGTTCAAGATTCAAATTGGTTAACCTTTTTGGGTCAAGTAGTCCAATCTAAGATACAAGCCTATATTCTTCTTCATCCTTCCAATTATGTCAAGTCCTCCTCCAATACCAATGTCAAATATCAAAAAAACATTATCCTTACTATTGCTTATAGACCTTTAAAACACTCAAATATGCTTTGTGTTCATTTAATAAATCAAAACTTAATTTTCATTTCTTAATCATGAAAGCACGATAATATTTCCATTGAATTTCTTTTTTTTTTGGTGAGATAAAGGCTTTGAGCATAGGGTAACACTCCTTTGTGGTGTTGAAGGTCAAGCAGCTAGCAGTAGATCTTATTGTGACTATGAAGGAGTGTTGCTCCTGTGCTTAAAACCTTTATCACAAAATATGGGAAAAAAATCAATAGAAAGATTATTGTGTTTGCATAATTGAGTAACCAAAATTAAGTTTTGATTTAGTGAAGGAACATAAAGCACATTTGGAAGCTTTAGAGGTTTGGACTAGTGTTGTGGTGAAACCCATGTGAAATTATGAGAAATAGGTAAACTTGAGCCATTAGCTATTGTGAGTTGATTAATACCTCCATATTCAGATTGAGAGAGAAATTTATAAAGTCGTTGAAGATTTGATAAGAAGTCCTAGAGTCCATAAAGGAGGAATAATTCATATTTAAATTACTAGAAAGAAATGCATAGGGAGCATTGAGATTTCAACCTCTCCCCTAGGGTTTGTGCCACCTAAAGGAGAAGTGCTGCTTCTTCTGTCTTGTATGGCTCCATCAAACTTTGTTATGCATCATCAGTGTTCGTCGTCTCTCACTGCCACTTCCATTTGGTGTGTGGATCGTTTCTACAGTTGTGGTTTAGCTTTCTCCTTCCAGTGCTTCGTGAAACCACTGTCTTTGCCTAAGTCTCAGCCACATCACCTCCGCGTAGTCGTGGTTTGATCACTTGGTCCTGATCAATTGCTATGCAGGGGAATGCAGTTCATGGTTGCCCTTTGCTAGGCAGAGCCGCTAGATCTTAACAACAGACACTCTCCACAACCCTCTATCGCGTCCTGGTTCTTGTTCCTTGTTGTGATCAATATGAATTTGGCCTCATCTTATTCATCCTCTCCATTGATATTAGCCAATGAAGAGGTTGTAAGTTTCGACGATGATGAAACGCTTGTCCTCACCCTGGTGACTATTTATGTTCTGGTGGGGGTATTTTTTCAAAGAGGAGTTCTCTTAAAGAAAAATCCATAGGCTTGAAATGAAAAGCCTATCAGTGGAACCCTTATCCGAGAGCTCTCTTATGCCATCAACTTTTAGGCTGTGGTGGAGGAATCTACTAAACCCATACAACAAAAAGTGGCAAGATGTACACCTAGTTCACTTAATGGTGTGGCTCAATTGGCAAATTTGGAAGCCTAGAAATGAGGTTATCTATAATGGAAATAGGTTGTCTCATGTTGATACTTTTTGTATTATCCGGGGTCGATGTTCTGAGTTTTCTACATCATGAGTTGTCAGTTGATTAGATGTCTTTTCCTCTTTGTTGGAATGATATTAGGTAGTTGCCCGTTTTGATATATTGACTTTGTCTCCCTCTCATTTTCGTTAATGAAATTTGTATCTATGACAAAAAAATGCATAGAGAACATTGCAATTGACTATTACTTTGTGCGTGATGTTGCAAATAAGTCTCTCAATGTATCTCATGTCTCCAGGCATCTGGTTGGAGCCAAATATGTTAGAATTTTATTTATGGACAAACATAAATCATATTATATAGAACCCAGATTAATTAGATGTTAACATTATTAGAGCATTTTGTTTAGTCCGAATTGTGATCAATATTATTAATGAGCCTATTGTTGTTAAAGCACTGCTCATATATGTGGGTTTTGTTTATGGGTCCTGTATATGGGTTTGCCATAGTGGGTAGGTTTAATCCATTTTAACTATTTTATATATACAGGGAGAGGCCCCTATTCCTAACCACTCTAGTGCGTACAGTTGCCCCATTGATACTGACGCGTGAGCGACTATTGTGGGATAGGAATAGTATCTCTCCCTCATCGTGTTTTACTTTTCAGGATTGTTCGACAATGTCTTCTTCATCGATGCTATTTCAAGGTAACCCTAAAATCTTTTATATGAAATTGATATGTCATAAATTATTGGGATTAATAGATCCGATAAATATTTTCTATCAATTGGTATCAGAGCCAATGTTTTAATCCTGATTATGACTATCAATATCTTGTTTTAATCCCGAAATCTTAACGTATGTAATGTTTAATTAATTTTATTTTATAATCGATTTCAAAGAATAAAGTTAGGGCTTTTATACATTGGGTTGTTCTGAATTCAGAAACATATTTATTGTATTTTGATATTGTGAATTTACAAATAATTTTATGCAAATCCATTGAACCCTAAAGTTACAATTCTTATATGATTCGTTTTCCTTTTGGAGTTTTTTCAACAAATTGACTTAGGGCTATTGTAGATCCCTGTTTGACGAGTCTAAACACGTATGGATCATTTCTTTTGGTTGTGAAAAAATTGGAAATTCTTTAACAAATAGTACGCACGTTTGTTCTTTTTTTGGTTGAGAAAACCCATCCTTTTGTGTCATTTTTTTTGGAAATTAAACTAGGGAAATTGTAGAGCCCATTTTTTTGAATCTATAGACACCAAGAAATTGAATTTTGGTGGAGAATCGAGGGAGAAAATCAGCGCGACCCGTTCCTAGATGAACCGGGTCGCGCGACCCGTTACAGCGAAACGGGCGAAGAGGGAGACCTGCTCCCAGACGACGCCCACTCGCGCTGGTGGCGCGTGGAGGCGCGTGCGGCCTCCTGAAAAGTGTTTTTGAACTTCTATTTTTTGGGTTGTGCTCCACGCGCCCTATAGTATTTTTTGGTAATTTTTATTTATTTTTTAATACCCATTTAATATTTATTTTAAAATTTTCAGAGATTAAAATTATTAAAAATATATGGTGCTGTCCTCTTTTGCTTCTGAAAATTTTTGTGTATTATTGTGATATTGTTGAGCATGATATATATTGTACACTCTCAGAATTGATGTTGTTTGGTCACTCAAATATTTTTTTTTGGTGCTATTTTGTGCATAAATTGATATATAATGTTTTGAAAATTATATGTCTTGTTGTTATTTATGCGATTAATTCTGAGAATTGTTATTTAAAGTATTATTGTATTATTGTAATCTCACCTTCGCTGGACCAATTATGTTGAGGTGTTAATATTGTTAATATTTTGTTAATAATGTTGCATTGGAATTTATATTAATAATGCGCTTACCCTATCAGTTTGCCTTTATTAATGTGATTCCTAATGATTTGTTGAGTGATGTTATTTTGGGTACTTTTCATAATTGTGAGCTCGCCTTCGCAGGACCAATTATTATAAGGTGCTATTTTGTTGATAAAATATTGTTATGTTGTGGCTTTGGGGATTATATTGGTAATGCGCTTACCCTATCGGTTTGCCTTTATTAATGTGATTCCTAATGATTTGTTAAAGGCATTAAGGTTCTGATCTTAGAGTTCTCAGTATCCTTTCGGTACTAGCTTTAGGGACATGATTTTGATGTCTGTGGGAGTCTACTCATGTATTGTAATTCGGGACCCTTCTACGGATTGCAATCGCATGGGAAAACTCAATTATGGTTTTGCTCAAATGTTGTACATGTTGATATGCTTAACAAAATCTCCCTTTAATATATTGTTCTTTCAGCTTCATCGATGCAAATGAGTGCTATAACGAAATTGAATGAGACTAATTTTGAGGACTGGGTGGATTCTGTGAAATTGTTCCTGGCTGTCTCTAATGTTGATGCTGCTCTCACTGAGGATGAACCTCAGAGACCCACAAATGCATCTTCTGCTACAGAAAAGAAGAAGCATGAAAGGTGGGTTCAATCCAATAAAGTTTGTTTGATGACCATGAAGTATAGCATGGAAAAGACTATTAAAGAAAGCATTCCTGAAACAAATAATGCTAAAGAGTTCCTCAAGTCTGTTGGTGAGAAATTCAAGAAGTTCGATAAAACTGAAAAGGCCTATTACCTCTCTTTATTGACAAAGATTGCATATGATGGTGTAAGTGGTGTTCATGAACATGTTTTGAAGCTTGTGAACTGGTACAACAAGTTGAGGCCCATGAAAGTGGAGTTGGGAGAGGATTTCCTGGTCTAGTAGGTGTTTGAGTCTCTTCCGGCTAGTTTTGATGTCTTGAGAACCACTTACAATGCTCAAAAAGAAGAGTGGACTATTGATGAACTTATATCTGTTCTTACTCAAGAGGAGCATACCATGAAGAAGGGCAAGGCTCACAGTGTGCAGTTTGTTTCTCACAAGAATGGTGAAAAGAAGAAGAAATTTACTAAAGGGAAGAACAGTAAGCCTCAATTTAAGAAAAAGTGGAATGATAAGCCTGGATATTCTTCTAAGCCATCTTCTGGTCCTGGTGAGACTTCTGGTGTTAAACCCAAATATCATTTTAATGGAAATTGTAAGTTCTGTGATATATATGGACATAAGCAGTCTGATTGTTTAAAGTTTAAGAGTTGGCTTGAGAAAAAAAAAAAGGTAACCCCTTAGCTCTAGTATGTTTTAAAGCGAATCTAGTTGATGTTCCTTTAAATACCTAGTGGCTAGATACTGGTGCAACTATTCATGTTACAAATTCATTGCAGGAATTCAGAAGCAGGAGGAAACCAAGTGAAGGGGAGTTGATGATCACAGTAGGAAATGGAGCTAAAGTCAAAGTAGAACATATAGGAGTGGTTTCATTAAAGTTGTGTATTGGACATGATTTAGTTTTGAAAGATACAGTTTATGTGCCTTCTATGAGGAGGAATTTGATTTCAGTTTCTGTTTTGGATAGTTGTGGCTACTCTTTCCATTTTAGTAATGCAAAAGTTTCTTTATATTATGATTGTGTTCTTGTTGGTTCTGGAGTATTGTCTAATGGTTTATACATGTTGAATGTTGATTCTTTTTCTGGTGATCAACGGGATTCAGATATCAATAATGTTATTGGAAACAAGCGTGGTAAAGTTGCTGAAAAATCTTCTATGTTGTGGCACAAACGTTTAGGACACATCTCTAGGGAGAGAATGGAAAGGTTGATCAAGGAGAATATTCTTCATGACCTGGACTTCTCTGATTTTGATACTTGTGTTGATTGTATAAGAGGGAAACTCACAGCTGGAGCCAGGAAGAGTGGGGTTACCAGGAGTGAAGGAATACTATAGTTGATTCATACAGATATTTGTGGGCTTATTACTCCTATTGCTATGGGTGATTTTAGGTACTTTATCACGTTTATTGATGACTTCTCTAGATACGGGTGGATTGATTTGCTACATAAGAAATCTGATTCTTTAGATGCCTTTAAAGCATTCAAAGTCACTGTTGAATTGAAATTTAGTAAGCAAATCAAATGTGTGAGGTCTGATAGAGGTGGTGAATACTATGGCAGGTATGATGAAACTGGTAGAAATCCTGGACCTTTTGCTAGGTTCTTACAGGACTGTGGTATTGAGGCACAGTACACCATGCCTGGCACTCCACAACAAAACGGAGTTGTAGAGAGACGAAATCGTACTCTTATGGATATGGTGAGGTGCATGCTTAGTCATTCTACTCTTCCAGAATTCTTGTGGGGAGATGCTTTGAAGACTGCTGCTTATATATTGAATCATGTGCCAAGTAAATCTGTGCTGAAGACTCCATATGAGCTTATGATAGGCAAACGGCCTACCTTGAGGCATTTCCGTGTTTGGGGATGTAGGGCAGAGGTGAGACTTTATAACCCACATTTAAAGAAACTTGATCCCAAAACCATCAGTGGTTTCTTCATTGGCTATTGTATTGGCTCAAGGGGTTCTAGGTTCTATTGTCCTTCTCATACTACTAGAGTTATTGTGTAACACCCTTTCTGGGGATGTCACATTTATGATGCAGAAAAATAAAATAAATAAAATCCTTACCCAAGTTATAAAAATATTGATACTTAAGTAATATTTGTGATATCTATATATATATATTTTCCTTTTATAATTTTAACATTAAATAAATTAACGCAGAAACACAAAATATAACAAACATAAATTCACCATAATATACATGTGATTCTTGTCTGAAGTATACAACTAAATTACAACTATTAATATTTAATAAAACAGTAAAAGACAGTATACTACTAAAACATAATACCTAAGACATGAGCCCTCGTCATAAGACAAATTCCTTAGTTAGGAATGTCTTGACCGATAGAAATTCAACCCAAAAATGTATCGAAGTTCTCTCTAGGAGTATAGTGAAACTCGTCCCACAACTCCCTAATAGGTAAAATGATCTCTACTAAAGCAACCGTGTAACGTGTAGTAACCAACCCCTGCCGAGCCCTACTTACTGATAAAGTCACGTTACCACTATACTTTATGTGTCCGGTGTCCCAGTGGACATACCAAGCCTCAGCGCCTTCGAGAAATTGTAGCCTAAAGAAACCTAATTGTCCTCCTCTTTCCGCCATTGTAGTCTTTGATGATTTAAACATAAAATAGAAACAGATAAAACAATATAATGAAGAGGTGAGACAATCTACACCATTACCCGCATGGCAATAAAGAAAACGACAATACAAACAAATATCACAATAGTACATACCAACATTACATACATAATATAACAAAGTAATACACATTAAAATAACACATACCATTATATCATGTATAATATATTAAAGCAATAAATATTAAAATAACACATATCATACTTAATATATTAAAACAAGACATCATATATTTTATCACGTAATATGGTAAACCGTAAAGTGCGGATGATGCATGAACAAGAAAATACGGTAATGCATGAACACACACCGACTCGTTCCTACTCCATGGAGCTAAACACGATATCCGAGAGAATGATCTGAATAGAAAACTAATAATACTTTATGGCTGCCCAACCAAGCTATTGCACTTGTCAATACATCGTGTCTATAGCCCACAAATTCAAAACATCGTGTAGCAAGACACAAATCCATACATCGTGTACCACAGTATAGTACTTACTAGTCCCCTCAAGATCCCGACTAAGAATAGTGCTTGTCAAGATCATTAGTGTGTTGCCCGATACCACGGTCCCGGAGGAGCAACCCACGCCCGCATATGGAATTCTCCGCACACTAATGTCTCCAAGTTCATAAATGAACCACACTACACTTATCACACCGAACACGGTGTAATTCGCCTCGTCAATCAATCACCAATTTTAACCCAAATTGGCACAATACTCTAAACATGAGCTAAAATTACTAAAATACCTCTATTATCCAAATTTTACCATAATTACGAAAAATTACCAAAATACCCTTTGTCACCAAAAACCAAAGTATAGTACGTCCCACCTGACAGTACTAACAAAATACCAAAATATAGTACGTCCCACCCGACAGTACTACACCACAACATGTCCGGTCCACCACTTTGGCCCGACAGAAAAACTCACTGTATCGATTAATCGCGTAGGAATTTTATCGCATTTTCACAATCTCGTTATTTTCACAAACGTTTTTAAATCATGTAAATATATTTTGACATTTTTAAACATCATAAAACTATTTTCTCAATCGCGTAGGATTTTTAATTCATTTTCTTAACCGAATAGCTTATAATTGTTATTTTCAATATGTGTAAAACTATATCTAGTATATTTAAAATACGTAGAATATTTTTCTTGTATTCTAAATATAGTATGGAATCTTTTCATTTTTATGCGTCTGATTTTAATAAATTTCGGCAAAGATTTTGCCTATAAAATCAGTATAAGGTATTTTTAACGTTTTCCTCTAAATATAGTTTATTTTATTTTTACCCTATAAGTTCACTTTGAAATTCACTAACGCGCTTCAAAATTTATAGTATGAGCTCTACGTTAGTACTTTTCAAGTGTCTGATTAATTTCTTACTTAAACTGAATTCTGCTAAGTTAAAATTCTAGAACAGAATTAATTCCTTTGGTTTTCTCAATGATTCTTTGGAATCAATTTATGTTATAAAATAATTATCTAACCTATCTTAGTAAATAAAATGGCATGTTGGCCAAATCAAAATAAAAATGGCATTTGTTTATACACTAAATGGCATATTGGCCATAATGAAGCTAAACCATTTTTAACTTTGATTATTTTACTTAAATTCCTTACATCAGTTTCTTAGAAAATTGCTGAGAACATTTTGGTTCTCTATTGGGATGCAAGGCCGTATGCCTCATAGTGTGTTCTTTGGAACACTCATGCATTTCGTATATATTATTCACATCCTAATTAAATAATTACACAATTATAAATACATACAATTATGTAATCACATATAAAACACATACAATATATTTTAAGCCATAATCATGCATAGCAAAAATAATAAAAACTATAATCATGCATAGCAAATTAAAATCACAATTAGTAAAGCATGTAAACAATCAAAAACAATAAAATTCACAAATAAACCATACAACCGAATCCTTATGGATTCTACACACAAACACAATCCATTTTCTCATCACCACTTAGGGTTGATGAGATTAAATCTCCCTCTTACCTCTTGTAGACAAAACAATCGGTAAGATTTCCTCCTTTTCCTCTAAATTTCGTACAAGCTCCAAAACAATTCCTAAAATTCTTAAACAGTTAGTAAATACACATACAAGGTACAAAATAGGAAAACCATGGAACAATCATGGTTAGAAAAATTAAAAATCAAATATTGATCCATAGAAACCAAACTTACCCTTAAGTAAGTAAGCAAAAGGTTGGATTTTGGACAAGATAGAGTAGGAATTCGGAAAAACTTTGTGAATGAAAAGTGTTTAGAATAGGATTTGGGTTCAAGAAATGTGATGAGATAAAATTATAGAAGTTGATTGGTGTGGGTTGGAGTGCATGGCCGAAAACCATTGAAGAAAAAAGAAAGAAAAACTGATGCTCAGGTTCGTAGGATTTCTGAGAGAAAAAGATGAATACTTTTTGATGTGAGAGAAAATGTAATTTATGATAATGAAATTATGAGGCGGCTGCCGTGTGGTTATCTTCGGGTGAGGTTGAGTGTTGAATTTCGCTAGGTAAATATCCTAATATATTAACATTTAATTAAACACATGGCTTACGTCATTCACTTGACTTTCAAGGCTTTTGGATTGTTCAAGAATCATGTAGAACCTCCTCCAAGCTGCTGCATGGCGGTGAGTTTCAAGGGTAATTTTTGACGAAAATCAACCTGACAGAATAATGTAAAATAGGAGAACGTTATTTTCCAAGAATGACTAAATATCAAGTTCTGTCGGATGGGAATTCTGTCGAACGAAGATCAAAACTGTCGAATGAACTTAAAAGGTCAACAGAATCCTAATTCGTCGGACGAGTGTTAACGTTGAAGAAATCTTCCAATTGTCGAATCGACGAAAGTACCATATGGTCAAAATTCTAATTCGACGAATCTTGACATTAGAGAAGTTTCTCTACTAAATAGTTTAGAAGTTCTTACTCGACGGTCGATGAACATTATCATTCTACTTCGACGGATATTAGCATCCTCACTCGACGGATATTAACATTGCCTAAATGGTCTGAATATCAAATTCGACGATAAGTGTTTGTCCAACAATGAGCAACCTTCGACATAAAATAGTGTTCGACAACGAATAGTAGTACTATTTATGATCAGTTAGGTCGATTACATAGCAGTCATCTTCATTTTGATTTGGAGAATCGTCCGACAAGATTGAGGGAAAAAGAGAACCATATTGTTTTTGACTGATTCTCTGCCAACAGCAACATCCATCGTTTTGTCGAATTTGAGGAAGTCTTCCATGTTTTTGAATAGATAGTCTTTGTCGGAAAAGATAACCTTAGTCGAAATAGATAATCTTGGTCGGAAGAGATAGTCTTTGTCAGAATAAATGGTCTTGGTCAGAAAAAGCAGCCATAACAGCCAAATCTTTGATTTCTGATTCAAAAACTGAGAATCGGCTTCATCCAATTTTGAGGTATTTTGGGTTCTGTCGAACTACCAATTGATGTTGTCGGGAAATGCTCTGGAAGTGTCGAATTCAACTCACTATTTAACTTATGCTTGCATTCAGTAATTAAATCCGACGGGATCAAAATGTTAGGAAAATTTCTTCAAGTGTTTGGATCTTGTCCAAATTCTGTCGATGTCAAGACCTTCAAAAATCTTGGATTGTCGAATGAGTTACGTGAGATTGGTCCTTTGGATCCCTGTAAGGCTTGAGAAAGACCGAGTCTATCGACAGGAGTATATTCATAAAACTGTCGAGCTTTGTTTGTCGGAATAGGCTTGAAATGAAGTCAGTATCGACAAGAATCTATTCTCAAAAGAAATTGTCGAATTCGGTTTGTCGAAACAGGTTTTGAAATGAAAACCATTTGGGAAAATGTTGAGGAACTTCTATCGGATTGGGATTTCCAGAATTTTGGTCGAATTAGAATTCCAGAATTTTGGTCGGTTGATTATTATGGCAAATTATAGTCGGATCGAATAATTCATTGCTATAGCAGCTATGAATAAAGTAACAGATATTTATCAGTAAAATAGAATTATTTTACAGATAAATTCTAACCATTAAGAGATTCTTTTCTGTGTTACTCAGATTCAGGTTAGTAAGATCCCCCGTCTCTAAATAAATCAGATAAGAATTTTCCCGGCCCGAAAATTATTATTTTCTTGACCAGGAGCAAATCACTCAAAACAATCAAAAACAATATCGGAATAATCAAATTATTTTTATAATGCACAGAAAACACAAACGATGTAATTCTGCTATTACTATTCACATAATCAGAATTTGGGGTGTTACAACTCTCCCCCTCTAAAATAAAGTTTCGTCCTCGAAACTTGACATACTTAAAATAAAAACAGATACTGCTCTCTTAACTTCTCTCCCAACTCCCATGTTGCTTCACCACATATATCGTTTCAAACCACTTTAACCAATGCAATTTCTTTACTTTGAAGTTACTTTGTCCTTCGATCTTCAATCTTGACTGGAAACGTCTCGTATGTTGAATTCTCCTTCATTTGTACGATGTCTAACGGAGTATCCGATACGGTCCGATAAACTTCAGAGTGAGCTTCCTCGACTTAATCACTCGTCTAACTCCAGTCATAGGTATCACATGTAGATATACATGATCACCTTCTTCGGATTCAAGCGGTCTGGGTCTTTTACCAGCATAACTCTTTTGTAGCGTCCGAGTTGTCTTCATCTTGTTTTGGATCATCTTCACTTTCTCAGTTGTCCGCTGCATAAATTCCGGTCCTACAATCTTACTTTCACCAGTATGATACCAACGCAATAACATTCTACAGCGTCTCCCATATATTGCCTTATAGGTTGTCATTCCTATACTCGAATGAAACTATCGTTGTATATGAATTCTATCAATAGTAGAAATTCATCTCAACAAGTCCTTTGAAAAATTCTAACTATCGTCTCTTCCTTATATCCAAGCCGCTCTTGATTGAACAGGTACTTCAAGCCTTTGAAATTTTCATAGACTTTATAGGAAAGAAAATATCTTCAGGTTTTCCTTGCAAAACAACTATCGCGTATCCTAAAACGTATCTCGAACAATTCTTCTCATGCACGTCCCACCACCTTGAAGTATACGCCACGACCTTTCAATTTGATTTCAACACTCAATCTAAATCTACGAGTTAAACTTCTTCTTCAGAATTTGCATCTGACTAGGTTCGCACATAACTCCTTCTTATTCCTCAGAAGTTGAAGAACTGCATTGAGATCTTCAGCATGTTCCTTTGAATTTCGAGAATAGGTCAAAATATTGCCAATAATGACAAATTTGCCTAGATGAGAAAGAAAGATTCTATTTATACAATTCGTGAACATCGTCAAAACATTCCCTATCCCGAATGGTAGTACTGAATATTCATAGTGTTTGCAACGCATCTGAAAAACTATCTTGGAACATTCTCTACCTCTATGCGAATCTGATAATTACCAGCACACAAATCGATCTTGGAACGAACAACGAGTTTCTTTATTTGATCTTCTGGCGCCCCTGTTGCCACATTATTCTAGATTTTCTTCATCAAGAGAAGTTATTCTACTTGTCTATTTTTAATCTTAACAGAAAATGTCTCATAGATCAAGTTTTCTTCTAATTGCACTGTATTTGGTAGTATGACATAAGTTGGATCAAGAATAATCCTTCTTAATTGAAATTCATGAAAGATACTATGAAGGTTATAAAGAAGAATAATAAGACTGTTCAGTAGATTACTAAATTAGCCCAACAAAGAATTTGAGATGGTCTAACAGATTTCGAAATGAACATAGTCCAATAATTTTTTTTTTTTTGAAATGAACTTTCTGGATTCAAATCCAAAAATTTCAGGTCAAAGAAACATTAAAATTGCATTGCAACAATCTAGTAGAATATGGTTGAAAAATAACCAATCCATTTAAAAAGTCAGGATCTCAGATAGATGTGATTTTAGATAAACAAACCAAATCAACAAAGAGATTTGATATTCAATAGATATAGAGTAGAATTTAGAAAACTTTGAGCATAAGCAACAAGTTCAACAAGAAGAATAGAAATACTCAAATCACTCTATAACAAAGACACGGATAAATCAGATTGATTTACTTAGTCTATTTGAGAAAGAAATAGACAAACCAGATCAATAGAAAATTTTTAAACTGTAATAATAATAGGATAGTTTTAGACAGGCTCAAGTAATAATAGCAAGTTTAGGAGTTGAAATAACATTATGAAAAGAAGTAAAACATAGATAACTCCAAAAGATTTTCACAATCAAAGATCACAAGAGAATGAGTTACCTTACGAATTATATAGCACAGTTTTTAAGATCACCCTCTATGGCCCAACTTTCTTGCTTCTTAAGTTTTAATATTTTAAGCTTTCATATTACACTCCTTGCATTGGCTCTTTCTTCTTTTTAAGATTTTGAAACACGTGTATTACTAACGAAAGTTTCCATCTTCAGCTGATCACACTCTTTGAATAAGTGTTCAGACTTTCCACACTTTCAAGCACTTGGTTGGTGATGCCACAGTCCGACCAAAATCGTTGCTACTAGTACTTCATTTCTTTGTTCATTGTTGCTTCCTCGATAGTTGTACATACGACTTTTAGCTAAAAACGATTGGCCTTACGCTTCCTTCTATTTTGGATTATCAAAGATTTTAAGTTACAGCTCCTCGCATTCGATAGCTGCTCCAATCCTAATAATCTATGAAGTTCGATTATCAATTCCAGTCGCTGAGCGATCATTTGTCTCTTTTGTACTACTACTTCAATCGCCTTGTGCATCACGCTTCTAGCTATAACTATACGATCCTCATCACGTTGCACGTCCACACGCTCATGTTCGTAATGTTCCGTTATCTTTCTTCAAAGATAAACAAAATCAACACACAACGAACTAAACGTAGCTATTTCGCACAAAGTCGTTTCCTTTCGAAAATCGAACATATCTCTGTGTTTAATATCAGAGATTCACACAGCACAAACAAGACAAACCTACCCACAAACCCAAAAGACTCTAACTTGGGCTCTGATACCAACCAATGTAACACCCTTTCTGGGGATGTCACATTTATGATGCAAAAAAATAAAATAAATAAAATCCTTACCCAAGTTATAAAAATATTTGATACTTAAGTAATATTTGTGATATCTATATATATATATTTTCCTTTTATAATTTTAACATTAAATAAATTAACGCAGAAACACAAAATATAACAAACATAAATTCACCATAATATACATGTGATTCTTGTCTCAAGTATACAACTAAATTACAACTATTAATATTTAATAAAACAAGAAAAGACAAGATACTACTAAAACATAATACCTAAGACATGAGCCCTCGTCATAAGACAAATTCCTTAGTTAGGAATGTCTTGACCGATAGAAATTCGACCCAAAAATGTATCGAAGTTCTCTCTAGGAGTATAGTGAAACTCGTCCCACAACTCCCTAATAGGTAAAATGATCTCTACTAAAGCAACCGTGTAACGTGTAGTAACCAACCCCTGCCGAGTCCTACTTACTGATAAAGTCACGTTACCACTATACTTTATGTGTCCGGTGTCCCAGTGGACATACCAAGCCTCAGCGCCTTCGAGAAATTGTAGCCTAAAGAAACCTAACTGTCCTCCTCTTTCCGCCATTGTAGTCTTTGATGATTTAAACATAAAATAGAAACAGATAAAACAATACAATGAAGAGGTGAGACAATCTACACCATTACCCACATGGCAATAAAGAAAACGACAATACAAACAAATATCACAATAGTACATACCAACATTACATACATAATATAACAAAGTAATACACATTAAAATAACACATACCATTATATCATGTATAATATATTAAAGCAATAAATATTAAAATAACACATATCATACTTAATATATTAAAACAGTACATCATATATTTTATCACAGAATATGGTAAACCGTAAAGTGCAGATGATGCATGAACAGTAAAATACAGGTAATGCATGAACACACACTGACTCGTTCCTACTCCATGGAGCTAAACACAGATATCTGAGAGAATGATCTGAATAGAAAACTAATAATACTTTATGGCTGCCCAACCAAGCTATTGCACTGTCAATACATCGTGTCTATAGCCCACAGTCCAAAACATCGTGTAGCAGTACACAGTCCATACATCGTGTACCACAGGTATAGTACTTACTAGTCCCCTCAAGATCCTGACTAAGAATAGTGCTTGTCAAGATCATTAGTGTGTTGCCCGATACCACGGTCCAGAGGAGCAACCCACTGCCCGCATGTGGAATTCTCCGCACACTAATGTCTCCAAGTTCATAAATGAACCACACTACACTTATCATACCGAACACGGTGTAATTCGCCTCGTCAATCAATCACCAATTTTAACCCAAATTGGCACAATACTCTAAACATGAGCTAAAATTACTAAAATACCTCTATTATCCAAATTTTACCATAATTACGAAAAATTACCAAAATACCCTTTGTCACCAAAAACCAAAGTATAGTACGTCCCACCTGACAGTACTAACAAAATACCAAAATATAGTACGTCCCACCTGACAGTACTACACCACAACATGTCCGGGTCCACCACTTTGGCCCGACAGAAAAACTCACTGTATCGATTAATCGCGTAGGAATTTTATCGCATTTTCACAATCTCGTTATTTTCACAAACGTTTTTAAATCGTGTAATTATATTTTGACATTTTTAAACATCATAAAACTATTTTCTCAATCGCGTAGGATTTTTAATTCATTTTCTTAACCGAATAGCTTATAATTGTTATTTTCAATATGTGTAAAACTATATCTAGTATATTTAAAATACGTAGAATATTTTTCTTGTGTTCTAAATATAGTATGGAATCTTTTCATTTTATGCGTCTGATTTTAATAAATTTTGGCAGCATTTTGCCTATAAAATCAGTATAAGGTATTTTTAACGTTTTCCTCTAAATATAGTTTATTTTATTTTTACCCTATAAGTTCACTTTGAAATTCACTAACGCGCTTCAAAATTTATAGTATGAGCTCTACGTTAGTACTTTTCAAGTGTCTGATTAATTTCTTACTTAAACTGAATTCTGCTAAGTTAAAATTCTAGAACAGAATTAATTCCTTTGGTTTTCTCAATGATTCTTTGGAATCAATTTATGTTATAAAATAATTATCTAACCTATCTTAGTAAATAAAATGGCATGTTGGCCAAATCAAAATAAAAATGGCATTTGTTTATACCCTAAATGGCATATTGGCCATAATGAAGCTAAACCATTTTTAACTTTGATTATTTTACTTAAATTCCTTACATCAGTTTCTTAGAAAATTGCTGAGAACATTTTGGTTCTCTATTGGGATGCAAGGCCGTATGCCTCATAGTGTGTTCTTTGGAACACTCATGCATTTCGTATATGTTATTCACATCCTAATTAAATAATTACACAATTATAAATACATACAATTATGTAATCACATATAAAACACATACAATATATTTTAAGCCATAATCATGCATAGCAAAAATAATAAAAACTATAATCATGCATAGCAAATTAAAATCACAATTAGTAAAGCATGTAAACAATCAAAAACAATAAAATTCACAAATAAACTATACAACCGAATCCTTATGGATTCTACACACAAACACAATCCATTTTCTCATCACCACTTAGGGTTGATGAGATTAAATCTCCCTCTTACCTCTTGTAGACAAAACAATCGGTAAGATTTCCTCCTTTTCCTCTAAATTTCGTACAAGCTCCAAAACAATTCCTAAAATTCTTAAACAATTAGTAAATACACATACAAGGTACAAAATAGGAAAACCATGGAACAATCATGGTTAGAAAAATTAAAAATCAAATATTGAACCATAGAAACCAAACTTACCCTTAAGTAAGTAAGCAAAAGGTTGGATTTTGGACAAGATAGAGTAGGAATTTGGAAAAACTTTGTGAATGAAAAGTGTTTAGAATAGGATTTGGGTTTAAGAAATGTGATGAGATAAAATTATAGAAGTTGATTGGTGTGGGTTGGAGTGCATGGCCGAAAACCATTGAAGAAAAAAGAAAGAAAAACTGATGCTCAGGTTCGTAGGATTTCTGAGAGAAAAAGATGAATACTTTTTGATGTGAGAGAAAATGTAATTTATGAGAGTGAAATTATGAGGCGGCTGCCGTGTGGTTATCTTCGGGTGAGGTTGAGTGTTGAATTTTGCTAGGTAAATATCCTAATATATTAACATTTAATTAAACACATGGCTTACATCATTCACTTGACTTTCAAGGCTTTTGGATTGTTCAAGAATCATGTAGAACCTCCTCCAAGCTGCTGCATGGCGGTGAGTTTCAAGGGTAATTTTTGACGAAAATCAACCTGACAGAATGATGTAAAATGGGAGAACGTTATTTTCCAAGAATGGCTAAATATCAAGTTCTGTCGGATGGGAATTCTGTCGAACGAAGATCAAAACTGTCGAATGAACTTAAAAGGTCAACAGAATCCTAATTCGTCGGACGGGTGTTAACGTTGAAGAAATCTTCCAATTGTCGAATCGACGAAAGTACCATATGGTCAAAATTCTAATTCGACGAATCTTGACATTAGAGAAGTTTCTCTACTAAATAGTTTAGAAGTTCTTACTCGACGGTCGATGAACATTATCATTCTACTTCGACGGATATTAGCATCCTCACTCGACGGATATTAACATTGCCTAAATGGTCTGAATATCAAATTCGACGATAAGTGTTTGTCCAACAATGAGCAACCTTCGACATAAAATAGTGTTCGACAACGAATAGTAGTACTATTTATGATCAGTTAGGTCGATTACATAGCAGTCATCTTCATTTTGATTTGGAGAATCGTCCGACAAGATTGAGGGAAAAAGAGAACCATATTGTTTTTGGTGATTCTCTGACAACAACAGAACATCCATCGTTTTGTCGAATTTGAGGAAGTCTTCCATGTTTTTGAATAGATAGTCTTTGTCGGAAAAGATAACCTTAGTCGAAATAGATAATCTTGGTCGGAAGAGATAGTCTTTGTCAGAATAAATGGTCTTGGTCGAAAAAAGCGACCATAACAGCCAAATCTTTGATTTCTGATTCAAAAACGAGAATCGGCTTCATCCAATTTTGAGGTATTTTGGGTTCTGTCGAACTACCAATTGATGTTGTCGGGAAATGCTCTGGAAGTGTCGAATTCATCTCACTATTTAACTTATGCTTGCATTCAGTAATTAAATCCGACGGGATCAAAATGTTAGGAAAATTTCTTCAAGTGTTTGGATCTTGTCCAAATTGCCGATGTCAAGACCTTCAAAAATCTTGGATTGTCGAATGAGTTACGTGAGATTGGTCCTTTGGATCCTCAGTAAGGCTTGAGAAAGACCGAGTCTATCGACAGGAGTATATTCATAAAGCTGTCGAGCTTTGTTTGTCGAATAGGCTTGAAATGAAGTCGATCGACAAGAATCTATTCTCAAAAGAAATTGTCAAATTCGGTTTGTCGAAACAGGTTTTGAAATGAAAACCATTTGGGAAAATGTTGAGGAACTTCATCGGATTGGGATTTCCAAATTTTGGTCGAATTAGAATTCGAAATTTTGGTCGGTTGATTATTATGGCAAATTATAGTCGATCGAATAATTCATTGCTATAGCAAATATGAATAAAGTAACAGATATTTATCGGTAAAATAGAATTATTTTACGAGATAAATTCTAACCATTAAGAGATTCTTTTACGTGTTACTCGATTCGGGTTAAGTAAGATCCCCGTCTCTAAATAAATCGGATAAGAATTTTTCCCTACCGAAAATTATTATTTTCTTGACCAGGAGCAAATCACTCAAAACAATCAAAAACAATATCGGAATAATCAAATTATTTTTATAATGCACAGAAAACACAAACAGTGTAATTCTGCTATTACTATTCACATAATCAGAATTTGGGGTGTTACATATTGAATCCGATCGGGCTATCTATTTTGAAGGGGACTTAGGACATGGTGGAACTCAGGAGCCGCGTATTGTTGATTTTAGTGAGGAGCATGTTGTTGTTCCTATTCCTGTTAATCCCTTTCCAGGGATAATGTCATCTCCTCTGATCTATAATGATAATGTTGTTGATCCTGTTGATGTTGTCGATATTCCTCAACAAGTTGAAAATAATGTACAGATTCCAGATGTTGTTGTGACTCCACTGAGAAGATCTGAGCGGGTTCCTATATCCACTGAGTCTACTAGATTCAGGGACTATGTTGTGTACCTGCAGGAGCATAAGTTTAATTCAGTTGAGGATTCTAATCCTATTTCTTTTCAAGAGGCCATGGTTAGTCCTGATAGTGCACCATGGCTAGTGGCTATGGAGGATGAATTGGCTTCCATGAGAAAGAATAATGTTTGGGAATTGGTAGAATTGCCTACTGGTTGTAAAACTGTTGATTGTAAATGGGTCTTTAAGACTAAACGTGATGCTAAAGGTGAAATTGAGAGGTATAAGGCCAGACTTGTTGCTAAGGGATATAACCAGAGGGAAGGCATTGATTATAAGGAGACTCTCTCACCGGTCTCCACTAAAGACTCTTTTCGTGTTGTGATGGCATTGGTTGCTCATTTTGATTTGGAGCTTCATCAAATGGATGTTAAGACCGCCTTCCTAAATGGTGATTTGTATGAGGATGTGTATATGGATCAACCTGATGGTTTTGTTGAAAATGGTAAAGATCATATGGTATGCAAATTGAGACGATCCATTTATGGATTAAAACAGGCTTCCAGGCAATGGTATTTGAAATTTGATTATATTGTTAGTTCTCTTGGTTTTAAAGAGAATACTGTTGACCAATGCATTTATCTGAAGTTTAGTGGGAGCAGATTCATCATTCTTGTTTTATATGTTGATGATGTATTGTTGGCGAGTAATGATTATGTTTTTCTGAATGAGACAAAGCAGATGTTGACAGCACATTTTGATATGAAAGATCTTGGTGATGCCTCTTTTGTGTTAGGTATTGAGATTCACCGTGACAGATCTAGTGGTATTCTTGGCTTGTCTCAGAAAGCTTATATTGAAAGGATTCTGAATAGATTTAATATGAAATCTTGTAATCCTTGTACTGCGCCTATTCAAAAGGGTGAAAGACTTTCTAATACCCAGTGTCCTCAAAGTGATAAAGATGTTGCTGAAATGGAGAAAGTCTCATATGCTTCCGCTGTTGGCAATCTTATGTATGCTCAAGTTTGTACACGTCCTGATATTGCTTTTGTTGTTAGTGTACTTGGGAGATACTTGAGCAAACCTGGTGTGGCTCATTGGCAGGCTGCAAACCGAGTTATGAGGTATCTACAGGGTACCAAAGATTGTATGCTTACCTATAGGAGGTCTGACCGCCTTAAGGTGATAGGCTATACTGATTCTGATTATGGTGGTTGTCCAGATGACTACAAGTCCACATCAGGGTATATCTTTATGTTAGCAGGAGGAGCTGTATCTTGGAAGAGTGTTAAACAGACACTTACAGCTACTTCTACTATGGAGGCAGAGTATATAGCTTGTTATGAGGCTACGCGTCAAGCGATATGGTTGAAAAATTTGTGGAGAGTATTTACAGACCTCTTACTATTTATTGTGATAATTCTGCCGTAGTGTGCTTCTCTCAAATTAATAAAAGCTGAAAGCGTTCAAAGCATTTTGATACAAAATTCATGTTTGTTAGAGAGAAGATTCAGGAGTTTCAGACTCGTGTTGAGCATATCCCTACAGAACTTATGGTTGTAGACCCACTAACTAAAGGTTTAGCTGTTAAAGTTTTTATTGATCATGTAACCCGTATGGGTATAGTGAGGTCTTTTGATGTTTTGGGTTAGTGAGAGTTTAATTTTATAATTTTGTTATGACCTCATTTTATTATGTCTCGATACAATTATATTATTATTATCATTGTCATATAATATTGTTATTGTTATTGATCTCATGAGCTTTGTTTATTTATGATATGACATATTGTGGAGACATTTTGGACCCAGTCATTTTGTTGTTGTCTTTGAGATGTTAAATCTCAGAAAGCATCTTGGGCGGATGCTTGGGGCCATTTTGTTGGGAAATGCAATTTGATCACATATTGGCATGCAAATTTTGGATGTGCTTTCCCATTACCCATTTACCACATTTTGATGGGTCACCGAGATATGAGTATATTGCATGTATGATATCAGTACTCCTTAGAGTATGATTTTCTGCATTGTTGGGATACTTGTAGTCTCATTTTGGACCATTTGTTGAGAGTGCTAGTTCGATTTTGACATCATGTTGTGGCCACATATTGTTTGATTAATCTGGAGAATTATTTTCTTATTAAAGTGATATAATGTGACTTATGTTGTCCAAGTGGGAGAATGTTAGAATTTTATTTATAAACAAACATAAATTATATTATATAGAACCCAGATTAATTAGATGTTAAAATTATTAGAGCATTTTGTTTAGTCTGAATTGTGATCAGTATTATTAATGGGCCTATTGTTGTTAAAGCACTGCTCATATATGTGGGTTTTGTTTATGGGTCCTGTATATGAGTTTGCCATAGTGGGTAGGTTTAATCCATTTTAACTATTTTATATATACAGGGAGAGGTCCCTATTCCTAACCACTCTAGTGCGTATAGTTGCTCCATTGATACTGACGCGTGAGCGACTATTGTGGGATAGGAATAGTATCTCTCACTCATCGTATTTTACTTTTCAGGATTGTTCGACAATGTCTTCTTCATCGATGCTATTTCAAGGTAACCCTAAAATCTTTTATATGAAATTGATATGTCATAAATTATTAGGATTAATAGATCCGATAAATATTTTCTATCAAAATATTTCCACAAAACCATTATATAGACACGGACAATTTTTTGGTCCAAGATTGGTGTTATAGCTTGAATTATCTTGCTTGGGAGTATTATAGTGTATGATCACTAATTTTTAAATATTCAAAATGTAATTTTGAATTTGTAAATTAGTTTACATTGTAATATTTGTATTTCAAAATATTAGGTGATATTTACTACTGTATAAATATGAGAAATTATCATCAATTAAATTGCCATTGCTATCCTTCCACAAATTATCTTCTTTATTTTTCAATTAATAAGAAATTAAGAATGTTAAATCCAGCCGAAGGAGAAAAAGAAAGGTTTACTCAACAAATCACGTTAGCAAAACAATCGTAAGCAAGTTCCAACACGACCCGCATCTCATGCACGATCTTAAGTTTTGTTGGAAAATCAATCCAAATTATGATATGGCACAAGAGAGAGAGTACCTGAGTACCTTGCTTTACGCCTTTCTTGAATGGATCACCAACAACACGTCTCAAAGCAGTTGCCTTGGCTTTCTCTAGGAACTCATCATATATTCGTTCATGCACATAGGTACATGACCCAGCTCAAGAACCTTGACCCTAATAATTACCTTGTAAATATCTTATTCACATGTGCTAATCTAGCTCCAAGCGAATTAAAAGGATAATCGATAGATCATAAATGGAATAAACCTGATTAAAAAATAGAGCAAAGTGTACAAGTTCTATGTAACACCCTCCTTAGGGCGTTACACTTCGTGTTACTCAATTATCATATCACCCCTTCATTATAAAATAAGCTTTGTAATTTAAATACGACTTGTAAAATTTCTTAATATCAATAAGATAAACTTAACGGAAAATAAAAATATTACAACATCATCACAAATAATTTACATCATATATACACAACTCTTAGTACTGTTATACTTAAATATTTACAGACCGGGTTCTCAAAGTATTTGAACATTATTTAAAATTAACATAATGCCCAAGTAACTCTAAACATGCAGAACCCTCAGATGGGTCCTCCTCAGACTCCTCAACAGGGAGGAATCCAACTTGACACAAAATATACAATACTAACTGTACCAGGAGTACAGTAGTAAGCTCCTATTACTTGTTTATGTGAGAAATACATTTTCCAAATAAGCTCGACGCACTATGCCTCCGGTTCCCATCAACCTTACGAAAACTCAAATCTCCATCTCTTTGGAACTCAACTTCGTTCTTGAAAATCGATCTTCCTTATGCGTTCTCACTCAACGTCTTGCTTAATCTCTTTACAATTATAAATACAATACGAAATAGACAGACAAAGAGGTGAGATCACCTACGCCAATACCAGTATGGTAGCAATGAAGATAAACACATACTAACACATCATACATAATTACAATTATGCCACCAACATTCATTTATCTAACACATATCGTTTATCATCATAATTCATACCATAATTCATAATTACATCCATGTCCTTATCAATATTCACTTATTCAATAATTCAGTTATCATAAACAATAATGATGATAATGCACTCAGCATTATCATCATCATTATTTTCCAAGTATTCAAAACAATTGTCATAACTCACAATCAATATTCCTCAATTATTATATCACACGATGTAAATGCTCAGATTTATGCATATGTACAAAGACTCGATTTATCAAAACAATTCTATAGAGGTTTTTCACAATTTCGAGGAGAATGCTCTGCAGTTAATCGTCCAAATTAGCCCACGAGACAATCTCCAGGTCTTACGGTTAATTGTCCCTTAGCTCATAGACAATCTCCGGTCTTACGTTAATTGTCCAAATTTTATTCAACTTTATCGGACTTTTTCAATACACATTCAAATGCACCATGTACAGTTCATTTTCTTTATCTCATATTCTCAATTCATTTTCTTTATCTCATATTCGGGGTCCTCAAAATTGGCCCAATAGTGTCATTATTGTAATTTCATCGCGAAACCATATTTTTCGCATTTTCTCAATCGCACAACAGTTCTTCATGAAAATCACATTTATGAAATAGTCCCTTGAAAAATTCATATTTTACGAAATCATCCCTCATAAAATTCATAATTTACAACATAGTCCCTCATAAAAATCCTATTGACGAAATAGTTCTT
This sequence comes from Ormosia semicastrata, assembly GCA_029884595.1. Taxonomy (NCBI): domain Eukaryota; kingdom Viridiplantae; phylum Streptophyta; class Magnoliopsida; order Fabales; family Fabaceae; genus Ormosia; species Ormosia semicastrata. The sequence goes on along the minus strand of JAQQTO010000028.1, from coordinate 8,951,164 downwards.
CATAAAATTCATATTTCCAAAATAGCCCTTCATAAATTCATATGAATTACATTTTAGTCCCTCAAAATATACTAATTACTTTCTTGTCCCTCAAACATATAAATTACCTTTTAATCCCTCAAAAATAGAATAATTACTTTCTTGTCCCTCAAAACATATAAATTACGTTTTAGTCCCTCAAAAATAGAATAATCGTATTATCGTCCTTCAAAACACATAAATTACATTTTTGTCTCTCAAAACATAGTATTTTCACTATAGCCCCTCAAAGTTTTATATTTGCATAGTGACCCTATATTTCCATAATATTTCCAATTAAATCCCTTTCTTATAAAATTTACAGAAATTTACAGTATAAATTCCACGTACCTAAAGTATAAGTTTCTCTATAGTATACATTCTACATACACACAATTATCAGTTCCTTAAGCATTACAGCATACAGATAAGAATCGAAATAAATTCAAATCTCATAAATGCTACACATAAACACATAGAAACACAATCAGGTACATCCCAATTACAGTTCAAACACACAAACACAATCAAGCACATCTCAAAACAGTTCAATAATCTCAAACAATAGCGAATTAACTTCAAACAATAGGTGAATAAATCCTTAAGGATTTTTCACCGAACAGACCATCTTCATACTACCAGAACAAGAGTGGTAAGGTTGAGTCTCCCTCTTACCTCTTGAAGACAAGCTTTGTAAGCTTTCCTCCCTTGCCTTGAAACTTTATAAATCTCCTAACAAGCCCTAAAATTTTCAAGAAAAATTAGTGAAGGACCATACAAGAATCAAGGTTGAAAACCATGGAAAAATCATGGTTAAAAACATTAAAATCAAACTTGGAATTCTTGAATCAAAGCTTACCTTTTTAAGAAAAGATTGAAGAAGCTTAGGTTGATGAAGCTTTGAACAAGGTAGATAATTTTGTGATAATACCTTGTGAAGGAGAAATGCTTAGAACATGACTTGAGTCAAAATAAAATCAAGAGATGGATTTTTAAAGATTTAATGGTGTGATTTGGAGGTGGTGACCGGTTGTGAAGAAGAAGATGGAACATGGGAGAGAAGATACGTGAGTTTTCCTTGGTGTTTTGGAGAGAAATGGACTTTTATTTTGAGAAGTAAAAAGTGAAGATGAAGACACGAATAAGCTGCTGGCCGTGTGATATTTTGGGAGATAAATGGCTTATGTTTTGGGAAATAACAAGTGAAGAATGAAAATGTGAATAAGTTGCTGCCAGCCGTGTGATCCCACGTGAAATGTGAGTGATTTTACTTGAGAAAATTATCTAATTTTGGGTGCACAAAGACAGCTGCTCACCGTGAATGATTTGTGATATTTGGAGATCTTTATTTGCATCATTATCCACTCCATTTCCAGCTGCTCATTTGTTGCTGCCGTGTGCTTTCTTTGTGATGGACGTGAATGACATTTGCTTGAGCAAATGGCCATGCATTAATTGCACAACAACTCTCTCTTCTCATTGGTTGCAAGCTTGACTTTTGCATGTCATTTGGACCTTCAATTATCACATGCAATCTTCACAAATCTGCTGGACGGTATTGCATGATGTTGGACGTTCAATTTGCTGCATGCTTGGACCATTTTCTGCTGCTCCAAATCTGCTGGACCGTGGAGCTCATTTTGCTGCCCCAATTCCGCTGCTGGTCCATGCCCTTTTAGGTGAGTTTAAGTCCTTTAATTGATTGTTAATCCAAGCTAAATTCTGCTGCTATTGGGCCACAAATTTTGCTGCTATTGGGCCATGAGTTTAGGTGCTGCTGGGCTCTCTAAATTCTGCTGCTGTCCAAGGTGGTTTAGGTGGGTTTAAGTCCTTAATTCTTCATTAGTTCAAGCCTAATTACTAGTCAATTGGTTAGCCAATTAATTGGGTTTAATCTCCTAACCATTCTTACTTAATTCTTCAAGTACATAACTAATTTAGTTTAACATATTTAGCTTGTATCTAATACATAATAATCATGCATCATCACCTCTAATTAGAATTAGGACATTAAATTAAAGATTAAGTTATAACTAATCCCTAATCAAGTTAGTTTACTTAGTTGCTTAATTAGGTAATTAGGACAACTAAATTAAGGTTAATTAGTTTCCTAAATAAAAGTCAAGCAATTAATGTTGACTCAATCTTATCTATTAATCTTATCTATGGTGGATATTACTTGGTAGTTTTAGTAAGCTTTGTTTTACACCATTGATTGAATCAATGGTGAAGATCAAGGCCTCTAAGTTAAGTTTCAAATCTAATGGTTCATAAAGAAGTCTAAACTTCTTCCCTTGACCAATTATCATTGGTTAGAAAAGTCTAACCAATTGTTTTGACTATATCCTATTGGTTCACTTTAATTTTACTTACAAGAAATGTTCCAAACACTTTTTCTATTAATTAAAACTTATCGGGTCCAACATTCATAGCAACGACTGCTATAAACGTAATCACGGATATTTATCCGTACAATATTATTCTTTTATAGATAGATTCTAAAAATTATAAGATTCTTTTCTCGAATCATTCGTAGTCGGGTTTAGTAAGATCTCCCGCTTTCCAAATGAGACAGATCGAATTTCCTACCGAAAAATATTATTTTTCCTAGCCAGGAGCAATCACACGAATGATCAAATATGATCTCGTAACAATCAAATTAATTTTTATACCACACATAAAATGCAAAAAGAGTAATTCTGCTATTGTTATTCATATAGTCAGAATTCGGGGTGTTACAACTCTCCCCTTCTAAAATAAAGTTTCGTCCTCGAAACTTGACATACACTTAACACAAAAATGGATACTGCTCTCTAATCTTTTCTTCCAACTCCCATGTGGCTTCACCACTTACATCGTTCCAAACTACTTTAACTAATGCAATGTCTTTTCCTCGAAGATGCTTTATCCTTCGGTCTTCAATCCTGACTGGAACTGTCTCGTAGGTTAAGTTCTCCTTTAGTTGTACAGTATCTGGTTCAATAATGTGAGTCGAATCTGGAATATATTTCCGTAATTGTGACACGTGAAATACATTATGAAGATTTAATGAAAACGACGGTAGTGCGACTTGATAAGCTACCGGCCTATCCGATGAAGTATCTGATACGGTCCAATAAACTTGGGAGTAAACTTCCTCGACTTGATGACTCATCTAACTCCAGTCATAGGCGTCACACGTAAAAATACATGGTCACCTTCTTCAAATTCCATTGATCTTCATCTTTTATCTACATAGCTCTTTTGCCGCGTCTGAGCTGTTCTCATCTTATCTCAAAGTATCTTCACTTCCTTAGTGGGCTGTCGCACAATTTCTGGTTCCACGATGTTACTTTCACCAGTACGATACCAACGCAAAGGCGTTCTACGGCGTTTCCCATATAATGTCTCATAGGGTGTCATCCCTATGCTCAAACGAAACTATCGTTGTATATGAATTCTATCAATACCAGAAATTCATCTTAACAAGTCCTTTGAAAATTCTAACTATTCGTCTCTTCTCGATGTCCAAGCCTTTCTTGATTGAACAGGTACTTCAAGCCTTTGAATTTATTGTGAACTTGATAGGAAAGAAAACGTCTTCAGATTTTCCTTGCAAAACAACTATCGCGTATCCTAAAACGTAACTCGAACAATTCTTCTCATGCGCATTTCACTGCCTTGAAGTATACGTCACCGCCTTTCCATTTGAATTTATCACTTCATCTAAATCCACAAGTTGAACTCCTTGTAACAGAATTTACGTTTGATTAATTTCGCACATAACTCCTTCTTCTTCTTCAAAATTGAAGAATCGCATTGAAATCTTCAGCATGCTCCTTGGAATTTCGAGAATAGGTCAAAATATTGCCAATAATGACAAATTTGCCAGATAAAAAAAAATCCTATTTATAGAATTCACGGACATCGTCAAAACATTCCCTACTCTGAATGGTAGTACTGACTATTCATAGTTCTTGTAACGCCTTTTAAAAATTATCTTGGAACATTCTCTACCTTCACGTGAATCTGATAACAACCAGTACACAAGTCGATCTTGGAACGAAGAACGATCCCTTTCATTTGATCTTCTGGCTCTCCTGTCATCACATCATCCTAGATTTTCTTCATCAAGATAAGTTGTTCTACTGGCCTATTTTTACTCTTAACAGAAATTGTCTCATAGATCAAGTTTTCTTTTAATTGTACTGTATTTGATATTATAACACAAATTGAATCAGGAATGATCCTTTTTAATTGGGATACATGAAAGACACTATGAAGGTCATAAGGAAAAGTAATAAGACTTTTCAGCAAATTACTAGATTAGTCCAACAAAGAATTTGAGATGGTCTAATAGATTTTGAAATGAACATAGTCCAATAATTTTAGAAATGAACTTTCTGGATTCAAATCCAAAAATCTCAGGTCAAGGAAAACAATAAAATTGCTTTGCAACAATCTAGTAGGATATGGTTAGAAAATAACCAATCCATTTAAAAGTCAGGATCACAAATAGATGAAATTTTAGATAAACAAATCAAATCCACAGAAAAGATTTGATACCCAATAGATGCAAGGTAGAGTTAGAAAACTTGAGTATAACCAACAAGTTTAACAAGAAGAGTAGAAATACTCAAATCACATTATAACAAAGACACGGATAAGTCAAATTAATTTACTCAGTCTATTTGAAAAAGAAATAGACAAATCAAATTAACAGAAAAATTTTAAACTCAAATAATAACAGGATAGTTTTATACAAACTCAAGTGGTAAAAACAAGTTTAGAAGTTGACGTAGTATTACGAAAAGAACAAAACACAGATAACCCCCAAAAGATTTACACAGTCACAGATTACAAGAGATTGAGTTACCTTACACAAGATTATAAGATGCTTTAAGATTACCCTACATGGCACAACTTCCTCGCTCCTTAAATTTTTGTATTTGAATGTTCTCACTACACTCTTTGCACCACTCTTTCTTCTTCTTCTTCTTCTTCTTCTTCTTCTTCTTCTTGATTTTTGAAATGCATGTATTACTAATGGAAGATCCCATCTTCGATTGATCACAATTCCTAGAAAAATGTCCAGGCTTCCCACATCTATAACAAATAAACCCTTTATCCGATAATCTTTGGTAAGATGACCTTTTCCACACTTGAAACATTTCGGTGATGATGCCACACCGACCAAAATCGTTGCCACTAGTACTCCCCTCTTTGTTCGTTGTTGCTTCCTCGGTGGTCGTACACACCGCTTTTGCTTTTCGGACATGATCGACTTTACGCTTCCTTCCATCTTGGATTATCGAAGGTTCTAAGTTACGAGTTTCTCACATTCGATGGCTGCTCCAATCCTAGTAAACTATGAAGTTCGATTATCAGTTCCTGCTGTTGAGTGATCATCTGTCTCTGTTGTACTGCTACTTCAATCATCTTTTGCATTACACTTCTAGCTGCGACAATACGATCTTCATCACGTCTCGCGTTTACATGCTCATATTCGCTACGTTCCATTATCTTCCTTCAAAGATAAATAAAATCAAAACATGACGAACTTAACGCAACTATTTCACATAACATCGTCTCCTTTCGAAAACCAAAATATATCTCTGTGTTCAACATCGAGATTCACACAAAGACAAACAAGACAAGCCTACCCACAAACCCAAAAGACTCTAACTTGGGCTCTGATACCACCTAATGTAACACCCTCCTTAGGGCATCACACTTCGTGTTACTCAATTATCATATTACCCCTTCATTATAAAATATGCTTTGTAATTTAAATACGACTTGTAAAATTTCTTAATATCAATAAGATAAACTTAACGGAAAATAAAAATATTACAACATCATCACAAATAATTTACATCATATATACACAACTCTTAGTACTGTTATACTTAAATATTTACAGACCAGGTTCTCAAAGTATTTGAACATTATTTAAAATTAACATAATGCCCAAGTAACTCTAAACATGCAGAACCCTCAGACGGGTCCTCCTCAGACTCCTCAACAGGGAGGAATCCAACTTGACACAAAATATACAATACTAACTGTACCAGGAGTACAGTAGTAAGCTCCCTATTACTGTTTATGTGAGAAATACATTTTCCAGCAAGCTCGACGCACTATGCCTCCGGTTCCCATCAACCTTACGAAAACTCAGCATCTCCATCTCTTTGGAACTCAACTTCATTCTTGAAAATCTGATCTTCCTTGCGTTCTCACTCAACGCCTTGCTTAATCTCTTTACAATTATAAATACAATACAGAAATAGACAGACAAAGAGGTGAGATCACCTACGCCAATACCAAGAGATGGTAGCAATAAAGATAAACACATACTAACACATCATACATAATTACAATTATGCCACCAACATTCATTTATCTAACACATATCGTTTATCATCATAATTCATACCATAATTCATAATTACATCCATGTCCTTATCAATATTCACTTATTCAATAATTCGGTTATCATAAACAATAATGATGATAATGCACTCAAAGATTATCATCATCATTATTTTCCAAGTATTCAAAACAATTGTCATAACTCACAATCAATATTCCTCAATTATTATATCACACGAGATGTAAATGCTCGATTTATGCATATGTACAAAGACTCGGTTTATCAAAACAATTCTATAGAGGTTTTTCACAATTTCGAGGAGAATGCTCAGTTAATCGTCCGGCCTTAGCCCACACGACAATCTCCGGTCTTAAGTTAATTGTCCAAATTTTAGCTCACGAGACAATCTCCAGGTCTTACAGTTAATTGTCCAAATTTTCAAATTTATCGGACTTTTTCAATACACATTCAAATGCACCATGTACGTTCATTTTCTTTATCTCATATTCTCAATTCATTTTCTTTATCTCATATTCGGTCCTCAAAATTGGCCCAATAGTGTCATTATTGTAATTTCATCGCTAAACCATATTTTTCGCATTTTCTCAATCGCACAACAGCTTCTTCATGAAAATCACATTTATGAAATAGTCCCTTGAAAAATTCATATTTTACTTAAATCATCCCTCATAAAATTCATAATTTACAACATAGTCCCTCATAAAAATCCTATTGACGAAATAGTTCTTCATAAAATTCATATTTCCAAAATAGCCCTTCATAAATTCATATGAATTACATTTTAGTCCCTCAAAATATACTAATTACTTTCTTGTCCCTCAAACATATAAATTACCTTTTAATCCCTCAAAAATAGAATAATTACTTTCTTGTCCCTCAAAACATATAAATTACGTTTTAGTCCCTCAAAAATAGAATAATCGTATTATCGTCCTTCAAAACACATAAATTACATTTTTGTCTCTCAAAACATAGTATTTTCACTATAGCCCCTCAAAGTTTTATATTTGCATAGTGACCCTATATTTCCATAATATTTCCAATTAAATCCCTTTCTTATAAAATTTACGAAATTTACAAGATAAATTCCACGTACCTAAAGTATAAGTTTCTCTATAGTATACATTCTACATACACACAATTATCAGGTTCCTTAAGCATTACAAACATACGAGATAAGAATCGAAATAAATTCAAATCTCATAAATGCTACACATAAACACATAGAAACACAATCAGGTACATCACAATTACAGTTCAAACACACAAACACAATCAAGCACATCTCAAAACAGTTCAATAATCTCAAACAATAGCGAATTAACTTCAAACAATAGGTGAATAAATCCTTAAGGATTTTTCACCGAAAACAGTACATCTTCATACTACCAGAACAAGAGTGGTAAGGTTGAGTCTCCCTCTTACCTCTTGAAGACAAGTTTTGTAAGCTTTCCTCCCTTGCCTTGAAACTTTATAAATCTCCTAACAAGCCCTAAAATTTTCAAGAAAAATTAGTGAAGGACCATACAAGAATCAAGGTTGAAAACCATGGAAAAATCATGGTTAAAAACATTAAAATCAAACTTGGAATTCTTGAATCAAAGCTTACCTTTTTAAGAAAAGATTGAAGAAGCTTAGGTTGATGAAGCTTTGAACAAGGTAGATAATTTTGTGGTAATACCTTGTGAAGGAGAAATGCTTAGAACATGACTTGAGTCAAAATAAAATCAAGAGATGGATTTTTAAAGATTTAATGGTGTGATTTGGAGGTGGTGACCAGTTGTGAAGAAGAAGATGGAACATGGGAGAGAAGATACGTGAGTTTTCCTTGGTGTTTTGGAGAGAAATGGACTTTTATTTTGAGAAGTAAAAAGTGAAGATGAAGACACGAATAAGCTGCTGGCCGTGTGATATTTTGGGAGATAAATGGCTTATGTTTTGGGAAATAACAAGTGAAGAATGAAAATGTGAATAAGTTGCTGCCAGCCGTGTGATCCCACGTGAAATGTGGGTGATTTTACTTGAGAAAATTATCTAATTTTGGGTGCACAAAGACAGCTGCTCACCGTGAATGATTTGTGATATTTGGAGATCTTTATTTGCATCATTATCCACTCCATTTCCAGCTGCTCATTTGTTGCTGCCGTGTGCTTTCTTTGTGATGGACGTGAATGACATTTGCTTGAGCAAATGGCCATGCATTAATTGCACAACAACTCTCTCTTCTCATTGGTTGCAAGCTTGACTTTTGCATGTCATTTGGACCTTCAATTATCACATGCAATCTTCACAAATCTGCTGGACGGTATTGCATGATGTTGGACGTTCAATTTGCTGCATGCTGGACCGTGTTCTGCTACTCCAAATCTGCTGGACCGTGGAGCTCATTTTGCTGCCCCAATTCCGCTGCTGGTCCATGCCCTTTTAGGTGAGTTTAAGTCCTTTAATTGATTGCTAATCCAAGCTAAATTCTGCTGCTATTGGGCCACAAATTTTGTTGCTGTTGGGCCATGAGTTTAGGTGCTGCTGGGCTCTCCAAATTCTGCTGCTGTCCAAGGTGGTTTAGGTGGGTTTAAGTCCTTAATTCTTCATTAGTTCAAGCCTAATTACTAGTCAATTGGTTAGCCAATTAATTGGGTTTAATCTCCTAACCATTCTTACTTAATTCTTCAAGTACATAACTAATTTAGTTTAACATATTTAGCTTGTATCTAATACATAATAATCATGCATCATCACCTCTAATTAGAATTAGGACATTAAATTAAAGATTAAGTTATAACTAATCCCTAATCAAGTTAGTTTACTTAGTTGCTTAATTAGGTAATTAGGACAACTAAATTAAGGTTAATTAGTTTCCTAAATAAAAGTCAAGCAATTAATGTTGACTCAATCTTATCTATTAATCTTATCTATGGTGAATATTACTTGGTAGTTTTAGTAAGCTTTGTTTTACACCATTGATTGAATCAATGGTGAAGATCAAGGCCTCTAAGTTAAGTTTCAAATCTAATGGTTCATAAAGAAGTCTAAACTTCTTCCCTTGACCAATTATCATTGGTTAGAAAAGTCTAACCAATTGTTTTGACTATATCCTATTGGTTCACTTTAATTTTACTTACAAGAAATGTTCCAAACACTTTTTCTATTAATTAAAACTTATCGGGTCCAACATTCATAAGCAACGACCGCTATAAACGTAATCACGGATATTTATCCGTACAATATTATTCTTTTTATAGATAGATTCTAAAAATTATAAGATTCTTTTCTCAATCATTCAGAGTCGGGTTTAGTAAGATCCCCCGTTTCCAAATGAGACAGATCAGAATTTCTCCGGCCTGAAAAATATTATTTTTCCTAGCCAGGAGCAATCACACAGAATGATCAAATATAATCTCAGAACAATCAAATTAATTTTTATACCACACATAAAATGCAAAACAGAGTAATTCTGCTATTGTTATTCATATAGTCAGAATTCGGGGTGTTACATTCTACAATCTTGCAGAGGTGACAAAACGGGTCAACTTGCCTCGCGCTCCTCGTCCCGTTCCACTTTCAACCCACTAAAATATGGAGCGGGACGGAGCGGGTTGACCCGTTTTAAAAAATAAGTTAGAAGAGCCAATCCATTTTATTTTAAGATGGGTTGGTGGATTGACGAGTTGACCTGTCTAAAAGAGAAAATGTCAACCCGTTTAATTTACCTAAAAAATAAAAAAAATGTATAAAAACAAAAAAAATTCATAAAAATTTAAAAAAATAAAAAAATTATAATTTATACGTACTAAAAAAAAAAAAAAATAAAGTAAAATTAGTATCATACTCATAAAAATATCACAAACACAAACAAAAATACTTATTTATAATACTTTTAAAAAAAATCTCAATTCAACAAGCGAACCCGCCCCCACCCCACTTAACCCGAAGATTATACAGACGGGTTATGCAAGTTGAAAAATAAAAGTAAGTTGAAATATTAAACCCAACCCGTTAAAAAATGGCGAGTTGACAGGTTAACCCAACGGATTGAACCCGTTTTTTCACCTTTACAACCTTGTCAACGTCAGCATCATCACACACTATGAAAAGTGATTTTCCTCCAAGCTCCAATGTCACTGGCTTCAGATTGCTTTTTGCAGCCAATTGGCATATAATTTTTTCCCGTGTCAGTATACCCAATAGAAGCTAGCTGCGAAGATCCAAAAGAATGTTATATCACTTAATCAGCATGGCTTCATTTTCTTATGCATTATATGTTAAAATCAATCCCTGATGGTGGTTGGCCTCATAAGGGATTGTTCCTATAATTCCTTGCATATTTTAGGGAGAAAGTATGGATCTTTCACTAACAAGACAAGTTCATTGTTAATGAATTCAGAATTAACATGCATTTGTATAAAGGATTACCTTGTCCACATCCTTATGACTGGCAAGAGCAGAACCAGCAATTGGACTAAAACCAGACACAACATTTAGAACCCCTGGGGGAAGACCAGCCTGACACAAAATATGCATTTTAGATTGAATACAATCCAATGCAACATTATCAGCGTTCTTTGGATCTACTCATTGTTAAGACTACCTCTTGAAATAGCTGGGTTGCAAATAAACCAGTGAAAGGTGTTTGCTCAGTAGTCTTTACTACGACAGTATTACCACATGTTAGTGCTGGGCCAACCTTCAATGCAAACAACAATAGAGGAAAGTTCCAAGGTATGATTTGCCCAGCAACCCCAATTGGGTCATGCAATGTTTGTGCGTGATAATTCCCATCGGCTGGAACCGTGAGACCATGAATTTTATCTGCTCAACCTATATTAATTATGGGTGGGAAATCATCAGAAAATCACATAAAATGTATGGATAAACAAATTAATTATTAGTCTCATTGGTCCCTCTCACCAGCATAGTAATGAAGTAGAAGTATGACGAAGGTAATTCAATTTTGGCAGCCTGTTCATGAAGCTTGCCATTATTCCATGTTTCCAGTGCTGCAAGCTCATTACTGTGTTTCTCAACCAAATCAGCAATGCGCAATAGTATCCGTGATCTTTTCTACAGCGGTTATATCAATATTATATAGTTTTTTCTTTCTTTTTTTCAGGTAAAGTTAATATCATATAGTTGATTAAAATAAATGTGTTGAGTAGCAGAGGAATAGAAGATGTGGCATAGGACTAGGAAGCAGAATAAGATCATACATATGGGGTCATCTTTGGCCATGGTCCCTCATCAAAAGCCTTTCGAGCTGCAGATACTGCTCGGTTGATATCCTCTCAGTCACCTTCAACAATATGAGCAATCACTTCCCCAATTCGCGGGTCATATGTGGGAAAAGTTTTTCCTAATGACCAATTAAGAGTCCCCCGTGAGGTTTCACAATTTGTCAACTACACAGCACTGCATAACATTAGAGGTATTAAGCCACATGAACCTGATGCAGCATCTACAAAATTCTCCATTTATTAGATGCTTGGTGTATCTTATTTCGACAGGTGGTGTGATTAATTCATTAACTTCTGCAACAGTGCTCAACCTGTTGATGTTTCTTCACCTTATGGGGTCTCTTCCTTCAATAAAACAAAAGAGAAAAAAGGAATAAAATTTTATAGGAAGAATCTGCATAACTATTGTGTACATATAGTTGCAGAATTGTATAAATTTCCTGTGTTTCTTAGTTTACTTTTCCTTTTACTTGCGCAAGGGAGAGTTCCATTTGTTGAACTACAATAGTGGATGACAAAATTTTTATCGTTGCTCAACAGTTTGCACTCTACTTCTTCAATGACTTCTGTGATTTTTTTTTTTTAAGACTTGGGATCCATCTCATGGGCATGGTGCGGCAGCCTTCTAGTAGAGTCCGTATGTGGCCCTTTAATGAGACCTGAGGAGAATGGGGGATAGGAGATGGAAAAGTATTATGGTGAGCATTTGAAGGAACTGAATCTCATTAATTTTTATATGTCTAAAACTCTTACCAATTCAGCTATTACGACGTAACAATGACCTTGTGATTTGGACTTTGAACTTTTTTGCTTTAAATAAAAAATTATATGGTAAAATAAGTTTGTCTCAATTTACATTTACTTGCACAATGCTGTATAAATGTAAAAAAGTACATTTGCTATTAAAATTTGAATAGTTATGGGTATGGACTCTATTCTGGCCCAGTATCTTGGATTATGATTCAATATGAGCGAACCAATTGGGCCCTCCCAATTGTAGCTTCTGCCAGTTGTGGTCCTTGTTAGTAAAGTGACTCTCTTAATGGATAGCAACTATATTACAATAGGAAAATTATTATCATACATCATTTTTTTTCTCACACCTATTTTGAATAGGTGTGATTAAGTGAAAAAAAGTAATAGAAAAATATAAGTATGATAAATGATATTAAGAGAGATGTAAAAAGAAATGTATACACTATTTGTGGTAAGAATATCATTATTGATTACAATAATATTCCTCATTTAATGAGAATAATTTATAATTTTTGAATCAAATCTTCTCATGATTATCTATCTTAATTATATGAAAATTGTATCTCTTTAGATATTACTTTTCCTGTAAGTAAATGCGTGTTATAAATACAGTGTTAAGCAGGTATATATCTAATCTCATATATTATCTCCCTCTTAACATAGAATCCTAACTTGAATATCAGAATATCTTACTGTTACACTACCCCTCTTTTGATCTTGGTTTTGAACTGACTCTATAATTAAAAACTAGAGAAACATTATAGTGTAATAGTTGTGTATAGTAAATACTTAAAGAATATTCCAAAAAAATTATGTTTTATTCTTGCAATGATTCCTATTTATTATATATTATACCTGTATTTTTGGTACTCAATTTTACATTCAAAGGGCAGAGAGCATGGCCCATGTTGCAAATCCGTGTACTTATTTTCATTATATAATTCAAGGAGAAACTGACATAACACTATCAACTTCTTCAAACATCCTCAACCTATACTCACTTATTTATATTAAAACTAGTTATTTCGTTATTTTTTTAATAACTGTATACACTTCAATAATTAATTTTGTTTCAAATAATTGAGTAAATGAGAATAACATGGAAAACGATAGATCTTGTCAAGAATCAAACTGGTATGTTGAAGCAAAGCCATCAAGGATGAATAAAGCGAGAAAACAAGCTGGGCGCTGAACAACACGAGTGGTCTGGTCCCCTCTAGAGAAGTGATTCAAGCAAACAGAGTGAACAAATCTGAAATTCCTCCACCCTGGAGTCTGAAGCAAAAACATTCCTTTTTGCTTATATGATCTAGAAAACATCTTACTAATATTAGTTAGAAGTTAGAAGTTGGCATTAGCAAAGGGTTTTATTTCAGAATTCAGAATAATTGCACAATCACGTTTCCTACAAACAAAAAACAAGCCTTGTTTGTTAATTGTTATCCAATGATTTCCTTGCCACCCTCCTTAAGTTTTATGTCTGGACACGTTGCATTTTAGTGTTTCATTATCTGAAGATGAAAGCCAAACCATCGTTATCGGAATCCTATTTCATCAATTTTGTCTTTGTTTCCCTGCTTTCCTGTTAACATGACGTTCTTGTTCAGGAATCAATGGATTACTATCAAATTCGAGAGTAAGATCCAATGACGTTGGAAATTCAAGTGTGTTGAAGTGCTATATTAGTAAAAGATAAGTTAAATGAAGAGTATATAAGTGAAAAGACCTATAGACTCATTATCTTAAAATTTTAGATTAAAATGTGGTGTCAGATCCATTATAATAATTTCTTACTTAGTCCATTGATGGAGATTTTTCCTGTTTTTGAGCTCCTCCTATGATCCAACAAATGATATAAGAGCCGATGGTTCATCTGATCCGAGTATTTGGAGACGGTGGTTAGTACTCAAGTTAGGCCTTGGTATTTAGGTCGGCCCTAACCCATGTTGTGGAGTACATTAACAAAACTTGAGTCTTAATTGGTAACTTTGTTAATACTCATAATTGCTTCTACTTGAAGGAGAACATACTAATGTTGCGACTCACACCTCCACTTGAGGAGAAGAATATTAAAAATTCAAGTGAGTGTTAAAATCTCACATTAGTAAAATATAGATTAAGTAAAAAATATATAAGTAGGAAGACTTATTGTCTTAAGATTTTTGGTCAAGATGTGCTGTCACCTCATTATAATAATTTCTTACCTAGTGCATTTATAGATATCTCTTCTGTTTTTTGGGCTCCCCCTGCCCAACATTTTCATCCTACAGTAGCAGTGCCATTCCGGAGAAGTTGCATTTGAGTAGTTAACAAGTGGAAATTACAGAAATTATAGAGGCATCAAAATCCAACCGGTTTAAAGTTGAGAAATCAAAACAGGTTCTTTGTCTCAGAGTGACATCACATTATTTGGGCATTGTCTGAGAGGAAAATGGCGATAGCCAGTTAGCCATGCAGGATTTACATACTTACAGTCATAATTACATAACACTCTTGTATACTTTCACTATTATTATCCAAAGCACAAAGAACAAAACCATAGGAGTTTGAGCAAAACAGGTTCTTTGTCTGACAGTGACATCACATTATTTGGGCATTGTCTGAGAGGAAAATGATGATAGCCAGTTAGCCATGCAGGATTTACATACTTACAGTCATAATTACATAACACTCTTGTATACTTTCAATATTATTATCCAAAGCACAAAGAACAAAACCATAGGAGTTTGAGCAATTTACAGCCATGCAGGATTCTTCAACGGTGAAACCACAGCTTTCACCTGCAGGTAGTTGTTAAGACTGTAGATTCCCTTCTCCCTGCCTATGCCGCTCATCTTGTACCCACCAAAAGGAATTGCAGCATCAAAAACATCAAAGCAATTAATCCAAACAGTTCCAACCCTCAGTGCCCGCATCAAAGTGTTGGCTGTGTTCACGTTCTTAGTGAAGACACCTGCAGCTAGACCATAACGTGTTGCATTTGCCCTTCGTATAACTTCATCAATGTCCCTAGTATAAAGCAAAAATTATTAGAACAATTTTAGAATGCCAAATAAAAAATTTCTGCTTCCTCATTATTGTTTAAAAACATTTTGGTTTACATTTTGTTTTTACCAAATATTGTTCTCTTTTTTCTTATGGACCACTTGAAAATGGTGTTGAAGTTCACTTAGACCAAGAATAGGATGACACCATACATTTGCATGAAGAAAATTTTAAACAAATGTTGCAGTACCAGCGCTTTCCATAAACACCTATCTGGATTTATTATACCGACAATTTTTCTTTGGTACAGAATTGCATCCATACGGAAATTTTAGCAACAAGAAATAAGCAAGTGGGAATTGAAATTTCACTCACTTGAACTTCAAGATGGATTGAACTGGGCCAAAGATTTCATCTTTTGCTATCAACATATCATCCTGATCATCAGCAAGCATGTGTTAGAAAATGCTTCAAGATATTGCTGATCTGCAAACCACTTGTGCCAAATAATCAATACCTGAACATTTGAGAAGAGAGTTGGCTTGACAAAGAAGCCCCTTGAGCCAATTCTGTCACCCCCACATTCAAGTGTAGCGTTGCTTTCAATGCCAGACCTTATGTACCTAAGAACTTTCTCAAATTGTTCGACGTCAATCTGGGATTTTCGCAAGGGCCAGGAGATAGTGTGAGTTTATTACATCAGAGTATGATCAAGAATGTACTGAACAACAAAGTATGGGGTGTTCTGTCAAAGGTTAACTTTTCAAAGACATTGAACTCAAACACTTCGAACAAAATAAGAATGAACAAAGAGGTAATCAATAACATAATGCTTACTTATTTTGAAGGGGAAAGGAGTACCTGAGGACCTTGTTCAACACCCTTTTTGAAGGGATCGCCAACAACACGTCTCAAAGCACGTGCCTTTGATTTCTCCAGGAACTCATCATAGATATGCTCATGTACAAAGGTACGAGACCCAGCACAGCAACATTGCCCCTAGAATGAACACAGCAACATAAGTCATAAGCATCTTCTTCACATCTGCATATCCAGGTTCAACTTCAAGCAAGGGATGGGAACTGGTTGAGCAAACCTGATTAAAGAACAGAGCAAAGTGTGCAAGTTCTACAGCCTGGTCAACGTCAGCATCCTCACATACTATGAAAGGTGATTTCCCTCCAAGTTCCAATGTCACGGGCTTCAGGTTGCTTCTTGCAGCCAATTCAAGTACAATTTTTCCAGTATCGGTAGATCCAGTGAATGCAAGCTGCAAAAATATAAGAAAAGATATGGTTGGGTTTTACCAGAATAACATTATGTAAAGGGTAATCTAAAGGATATAGACAATAAGCAAATGCAAGCCAGCACTTTCTTGCATAACATGCCACAGTATATATGTTTGATAATTTCATGAACCACCTGCGTCAAAAGCCTAAGCTGTTAGGAGGAACTGAGGAATTAGAAGATTTGCTTAAATGTCTCCAACAGATATTAACTATAAGCATAAGCAAAACAAAAAGTAGGATAAGATAGTGTGTCTTGCTTTCTTTCCTATTGATCAATGTTATGACAATCATTTTGATATCCCCATAAAATTGGGGGAGAAGAATTTTTCAAACAATTTTTCAAATAAAATTTATCCCTGAATTTTTCATCCCTATTTGTAAGGGGACACCAAACTGACCCTACATCTGATACAACAGGGCATAAATAAGTACCACTGGTCTGATAAAACCTGACACAACCTTATATGGGGTTTCAGACCAATCATGCTCGCAAATATAAAACACATGAGAGTATCCTAAATATTTTTCGCAGCTTGGATCCTCGAGATGGAATAAAAGGATATTTAAATCAAGCCAGGTTCATTCTCGATTCCTTACTGTCCCCAAAATACCTTGTCCACATCCATATGACTTGCAAGAGCTGCTCCAGCTGTTGGACCATACCCAGAAACTATATTCAAAACACCTGGAGGAAGACCAGCCTGCCAAAAAGGGTGCACTTTAAGTTAAACACTTAAACCCCATAAGAAACACAAATGTAACTGAAATATTTCTTCAAAATCTATGCTGGAGTGTTAGGAACACACTCCTTTCAACACATCTTTTTTTATTGAGTCATGTCATACACTAAAATAACACTCAAACTTGATTATACGCTACTCAAACTTGATTACACGCTAATCAAGTTTGAGTGTTATTTTAGTATTCCACGTGATACAATAAAACAAAATGTGTTGAAAGAAGTGTGATCGAGAATGTGTTCCTAGTACTCCTTAAATCTAAAATACGGCATAAGCATGGCATGTCAACACAAATTGAGGTTTTGGCAATTGGCATCACATATCTAAACATTTTGTTTGCATTTTTACAGCTTCTGCAACAATATTCCAAAACTAGAACAATCCAAAATATAGTGGTAAAAGAAAAGGACAATGACATGACAAATCATATGGCAATGTCAATTCTAGAAGATTCCTTGAGCATTACTTTTATCAATTACTAGGCATTCGTCCAAACTTCACACTTGAAGTAAACTTTGACCGGGCAAATTGTGGATTTGACTGCTTCATCCCCAAATTAAGCTCATTATATGTACCAAGTAGGTAGAATTCCATTTGATTTTATTTAATTATTTTTTTCCCATAAGTCGTTAGAAGTAGAATGAAGTATCACCATAGCAATGGTTTCAGTAGACATTTATGCAATAATGGACTCAACTAGCAAGTGTATATATGACGTCTTGAAAATCAGCAGTCTAGCTGTGTCCTTGTGTATTAGAGATGGGGAGAGAGCATAGCTTATGAGCTCACCTCATGAAATAGTTTTCCCACATAGAGGGCCGTCAGTGGTGTTTGCTCAGCAGTCTTGAGGACGATGGTATTACCACATGCTAGAGCTGGTCCAACTTTCCAAGCAAACATGATGAGAGGGAAGTTCCAAGGTATGATTTGTCCTGCAACGCCAATTGGTTCGTGCAATGTCTCCACATGATAATTTCCATCAGCGGGGACTGTCAGACCATGAATTTTATCTGCCCAACCTGAAACCAAAAAAAAATGTTTGGAGATTATCAGATTTATTATTATTTTTTTAGAAAAAATGGATAAGAAACACTAACAACTAATTGGTGTTACTGATCCTACCCGCATAGTAGTGAAACAAGCGCACAAACAATGGTAATTCAGAATTGGCAGACTGTTCATAAGGCTTTCCACAGTTCCATGTCTCCAGAGCTGCAAGCTCATCGCTATGCTTCTCAACCAAATCAGCAAAGCGCAGCAATATCTTACATCTTTCCTGAAGAAATTGTTTTTAAAAAAATCATAAACTAATTCAGGGTCGTGCAAGAAAAGGGAGGAGACTCAGGAAAATGCCTACATAAGCAGTCATTTTTGGCCAAGGTCCTTCATCAAAGGCCTTGCGAGCTGCTGTTACTGCACGGTTGATATCTTCTGCATCACCTTCAGCAACATGAGCAATCGCTTCTCCTGTGCGCGGGTCATACGTTGGAAAAGTATTCCCTGAGACCAAAAGAAATGCCAAATGAAGTTCCCTATAGAATTTGCTATATGGCAAAGTAACAACCTTTGCTCAAACTAGACAAACCTGATGCAGCATCTAGAAATTGCCCATTTATCAGATGCTTTGTGTAACTTATTTGAACTTGTGGAGTGATTAATTCCTCAACTGCTGCTGCAGTACTAAATCTGCTAACGTTTCCCCACTTGCCAGAGTTTCTCCCTGTGGGAAAAAAATTCATGTGATTTAAATTGTACTTCATCAAAATTCATGTAATGTGAACATCACACTCATTATGTTGGGACAAAGGACAACACATATACGGTAAGACAAATTATAAAAAAAAAAATAGCAAAAGTGAATAATAACTACTAGTCTAAGAGAAGATACACTTATATACTAAAGTTGGGTCTAAAATCACATCTTTGAAGTTATTTAAATTGTCTAATTATATGTCGATAAATCTGGTGTGCTAAACAAACAATGCTAGTCAAATAGTTCCTGCACTTTGATGAAGTACAGAGGCAGAACACTTGCAAACAGAGAAACACTTGGCCATCATTCATAAAGGGGTATATATAAAACCCATCAAAGATTAACACTGACAGTGACCAAAAAGCAAGAAGGTGAAGCTGTAAAATAAAGAAGATAAGGAAGGAACTGGGTTGGTCACCAAGTGAGTAAAGCAGAGATGCAGCTTGAGAAGAAGGAGAAGCAGATAGAGAGCGCGACAGAAGCCAGGAAAGTCTGCGAGCTGCCATGACCAAAGCAAGTATCTCCAAAGAGTGTTGCCTTCTTCTTCTTCTTCTTCCTCTTGTTGATGAGGAGCTTTACAGAATACAAATGGTTACAATTTTTGTCTGTGACATTAAACCAATCCATATTTAAATAATTATATAAACTTTTATATTATATAATAATTTAAATTAAAATTGATAATACATCACTTATTATTTAATTAAATTTACATTACTTATATTAATAAGATTTATGCAAATATTTCTTCCATATCCGTCACTTTTGCCAAGAAAAATGGAAATCGTTGAAAAGGGACTATGTGACTATGATGTTACGTGTCATTTTGTCGATGACACTTTACCTATACTCATATGGTTTGAGGATAATAATTATTAAGGAAGAAAGGAAATTGAAAATTGCAGCTGATAGTTATAGTTTATGGATTTAATTTAAAGATAATATTAGTGTAAAAAAATTATATTATTATTTAATTATATATTATTATATAATTAAAAATATTTAATTATTTTAATAATTAATTCAAAAAGTATATATATAATAATATATAATTAATTAAAAATATAAATAAATTTATATTAACAACACATAAAAATTAAACTCATAATTTATTTATATCGACATTCTGAGGATGAATTGGAGATTTGGAGTACTATTATTAGCCAAGCAAAATCATGTTGACGTGTAAGGGGACAATTATTTAAGATATTAAAATAATTAAATTATATAATCAATTAATATAATATATTTAATATATAAAAAAGAAAAATATTATGAGATTATCTTAGGTTTACTTTTATTCTTAAATTGAGAGTATTTTAAGTTTAGGAAACATTAAATATTAAGATAATTTTTTAATAAATTTAAAATATTTTAAAATTATAAAATGATAACAAATTATAGCAAAGTAATTAAATTAAAAGAATCTAAATATATAATACTTAAAATATCCTCAATTTAATTAAAAGATTTTGAAACTTTCAATAATTTAATTACGTTGTGTTCTCACTATCTTTATCAATAATTTTTTATAATTCTTATTTCACTAACATAATTACATTTAATTGACTATCAATTTTTTATATGTAATCATTTTTGTAATTATTTTTTAATTCTCTCATTTTTTTTATATAATTAATTTTATCACATTTCAATCTCACTACCCAAATAACATATATAATTAAGTTTTATTATTCTCTTTTCATTTTAGCTTCCTCTAACAAACGATAGTTGATTCCCCCTTTTCTTTTCATCTGTCTCGCTGCTTCTCTCCATCTGTCGTCTCTCTCCTTCGCTCCTTCATCTCTTCGTTCGTCTCAATACTTCTCTCAGTCTGGGCGTACCGTTCCTGCGCTCCTTCACTCACTCCTTCTATTTGTGTTTCTCTTTGTTTACCTATCATGTTTTTTGCTAAATTTTGTGAGCGATTTTCCCAAGTATTGGAGGCTAGCTGGCAGTTGTTAGTTTGTAACTCTTTGTTTACCTATCATGCTTTTTGCTAAAATTTGCGTGCAATTTTCCCAAGTATTGGAGGCCAGCTGGCAGTTGTTAATTTGTAAATTTTATAAGAATTTTAATATAAAAAATTATCATTAAAACATAAAGATCTTAAAATTTATATTTTTTACAAATAAAAATATAAGAAGATATTAATATTTATTCATAAATAATTAGTAGACTATATTTTAAGAACGTTAGGGAGATCTTAAAACTCATTTTCTAATCTTTTATTTTTTTCTTTATACTTCTTCTACTTTGATGATGGTGAGAGAAAAAAAAACTCTCACGACTAGAAATAGACCTTGAGTTTTACATAAAAATTATTTTTTAAATACTGCTAACTTCTATCAAGTTGACAGTTATTATAATTGTAAAACTGTCATTTCATTTTTACCCAATAAGAATTTAGTCCATTAATTTAATTTAATTATTTATTAAATTAATAAGATAAGACATTTAATATAACATTCTCTCACTTGGTTCATGTGACATTACATTATTTGTAATTTGATAAGCCTTTCAAAATATAATATGAATTCATATATATAGTCAAATTCTTCTTTATATTAGATACATCATTTATTTTGACCAAGAATAAAAATAACATAAGTCATGGCGATCATATATCATTTAATCAACATAGCTCCTTCCATGTACCACAGAGTTAGTCATTTCCTTAACATGACCTATAAATGAAAAGCACATAATTGGTCTAACAATAATGTCTTTATTAAAAACAGAACATGTTATCATTATTCCTATTCAATCATGTATACAAACTCGACAAACAGGTAAGAGAAACACATTCATTCATGAGCTCAAAGTGTCAAGGTACATAAAACATAATCATTAACATAATATATAATAATACCTACTAGGAAACAATGTCCATACTTTCAACATGTCCACTAAATATTTTGGGCAGTAACCCTTTCGTCAAAGGGTTAGCAATTATAAAGTCGGCGCTAACGTGCTCTATTGACACTCTATGTTTTGGAACTTCTTCTTTAACAATAAAGTATTTCAATTCCATATGTTTAGCACTTTTAGAATATTTGTCGTTTTTAGAATATAAGATTGTTGAAGACAATAAATTTTAGCGACTTGACAATACTGTTAATAATTCTAAGTCTTAAATAAAATTCTACAATCATAATTCATTAATAATGGCCTCAAAGCATGTCATAACGTTAAATTTATCCTCTTTCTGAGTTAGAACCATACCTACTGACCATTTATCCATTTTCTATATCTTTATTGATATAGGCTTTTTGAGACAAACCCAACAATCCTTGTGATCTATCCCAAAATATTTATATCTCGATCATATAGTTTGCCTCTCCTATATCCTTCATTTCAAAGTTTTTAGAGAGAATATTCTTAGTCTCACTTAATAGACTAATATAATTAGTTGCAAGTAAGATGTTATCAACATACAGAATCAGAAATAGCATCGCAACAATAGGTTAATTTGAAGGGAGTTTCTCCTATGCAGGAATGGGGTGTGGTCCGATATGCCCATAGGATGTGATCGAGCTACCCCACCCAATTTCCGTTAACTTCATCGAGTCTCTTTTTGATTCCATGAAGAATTGCCCAGTTGGCAACTTCAGCTTGTCCGTTAGTTTTTGGGTATTCTACAGCGGTGAAATGCTATTTGATTTTGAATCCAGCTAAGAGATCTTTGAATTTTTTTATTAGTAAACTGGGTTCCATTATCCTTGATAGTAGACTCTAGGATACCAAACTTAATGATGAAATTCTTATAAGTGAACTTCTGAATCCACGCTGATGTGATGGTGGATAACGGTTCTACCTCAATCCATTTAGTGAAATAATCCATAACTACCACTAAGTATTTGATCTGTCCTAGCGCTTGAAGAAAAGGACCTAGGATATCCATCCCTCACTGATAAAAGGGCCAAGGGATGGACATCATAGATAATTCTTCTAGTGGGGCAGCATAAATGTTCGAGAACCATTGACATTGATTGCATTTATGGACATGTTCCATGTTATCTACTTCTATGCTAGGCTAGTAGTATCCAACCCTTAGCGCTTTTCGTGCTAGGGACTTTCCACTGAGGTAATGGCAATAACTCCCTTCATGGATTTTGGTCATGACATATTCTGCCTCTTTTGGACCAAAGCACTTAAGGAGGGGAGAAGAAAATCTGCGACAGTATAGCAAAATATCAAAGATAGTATACCAAGCTACTGTCCGTACTATTTTCTAAGCTTCTTTTTGGTTTTCAGGTAATATGCCATTACGAAGGTAAGCAACTATAGGTGTCATCCAAGTTTCACCATCTTCCAATAGGAGGACTTCGGTGTCCGTAATGCTGAGAATGAGTAAGGTATCTTGGATTACGGTTCTATTGTTTCCAGGGCTCTTGGTGCTGGCAAAGTTTGACATGTTATTAGCTCTGGAGTTTTGTTTTCTCAGGATATGTTCCACCTTGACATTATCAAAGCTCTCCATTACTTTCTTTACTTTGGTTAGGTATTTCTGCAACAAGGGCTCCTTAGCCTGATACTCACCCTGGATTTGGAATGTCGCTAGCTACGAATCACTGCATAGAACTATATATGTGGCTCCCATTTCTTTTGCTATGGTGATGCCTGTGATACAAGTTTCATATTCTGCTTGGTTATTTGAAGTAAAGAACTCAAACCTTAAAGAATGTTCTATCATGAGCCTGACTTCGTTTTCCAAAATAACTTCGACACCACTCCCTTTAGGATTCGAGGACCCATCAACATAGATGGTCTAGAAATTCATTCTAGGATGGTCGGGATCCAGTGTAAGCTCAACCAGAAAGTCAGATAAGACTTGAACCTTAATGACTTGTCTTGGCTCATAAGTGATACCAAATTCGAAGAGCTCCATTGACTAAGCGATCATTCTTTCAACAAGATCTGGCTTATGCAACACTTGTCGAATCAGTTGATCCATCCTTATTATCATGGGGCAACATTGAAAAATATTACTATAACCTTCTTGCAATAGTTAGCAATGTTAGGGCCAGTTTCTCAATTTTCTGATAGTGGAGCTTGGGGCCTTGTAGAACCTTGCTGACGAAATAAATCAGCCTCTGACCTTCTTTGGTTTCTCTTTTCAAGATTGAATTGATTGCTTCATTGCTGACTAAGAGGTAAGCATATTTCACCAGGATCCGGTCTTGTTAAGATTAGCAGTGTAGGTACCATTTTCTTCAATTCCTAAAAGGTAGTCTCACACTCTAAGGTCCACTCAAAATCTTTTCCCTTTTTAAGAGTTTTGAAGAAGTGAAAGGATTTTAAAGCATCCTTAGCTAGGAAGAGAGTGAGGGCCGCCATTCGACCTGTGAATTGTTGAACCTCTTTAATGGACTGTTGGCTACGCATATCAAGAACAGCCTGACATTTCTCAAGGTTAGCTTCAATGCCTCAATTTGTCAATGAAAATCCTAAAAATTTGTCGACTTGTACTCCGAAAAGTGCATTTTTATAGGTTTAGTCTCATATTATGCTTCCATATTTGGGCGAACACCTCTTCCAAGTCTTTCACATGGTTACCAGTTTCTATTGTCTTGACTATCATGATGTCTATATAGATTTCTAGCATCCTGCCAATTTGTTTTTCAAATACTTTATTCATCATCCGCTGGTAAGTTACGCCTGCATTTTGTAATCTAAACGACATGACATGGTAACAATAGCTTCTCATCTTGGTTATGAATGCAGTTTTATCTTCGTCCTCCGAGTTCATGGGACTTGGTTATATCTAGAATAGGCATCCATGAATG
The DNA here is from genome assembly GCA_029884595.1 of Ormosia semicastrata. Classification (NCBI taxonomy): domain Eukaryota; kingdom Viridiplantae; phylum Streptophyta; class Magnoliopsida; order Fabales; family Fabaceae; genus Ormosia; species Ormosia semicastrata. The sequence continues at coordinate 8,926,230 of JAQQTO010000028.1, read as the reverse complement.
TGAGTGAGAAGTCGAAACCCAGATGAATTGTCCACTAATTTATCTATGTTAAGGAGAGTGGATAAAGGTCTTTTGGGCAAGCCTTATTCAGGTCAGTGTAATCGACACACATACACCACTTCCCATTAACCTTTTTTACTAGGATCACGTTAGAAAGCCAAGTGGTGTAAGAAACTTCTCTAATGAATCTAGCATCTAGAAGTTCTTTAACCTACTTTTGTATTACTTCCTATCTCTCTAGTTCGACTTTCTTTTTTTGTTGGGCCCCCAGCTTCGCATCCTTCTTGATTGAGAATCAGTGGCAAATGAATTTAGGATCTAATCTCGACATATTAGCAAACATCCAATCAAAGAGATTTTTATTTTTCATAAGAAACTCAACTAGGTGGGATCTTTCCTCCTGGCTCAAGTGTCCTCCAATTTTGGTTACCTGGTCTGGCTTGGCACCAAGTTGAAGAGATTGAAGTTCTCCATCAAGTTGAGGGTGCGTATCGCAAATCTCTTCACGAACATCTAATTCAATCAAAAGGACATTGATGGGATCTGTAATGACTGATGCTAAATTATTGTGTTAGTCCATGGTCTGGGCCTTCTTAGCAATCTTCAAGTTTTCATTATAGCATTTTCTAGCTGTAGCCTAATCTCGTTTAATCATAACAACCTTGTCATGCTGGTCGAGGAATGGCTAAGTAGGTGTGGATATCACAACCCCAAAAGCATTGAACGAATGGCGACCCAGTATAACATTATATGTCGAAGGGCAATCGACAATAAGAAATTTGACCTTAAGAGTCTTAAATAGGGAATCCTTCCCTAAGGTCAAAAAAGTCTCAATGTATCCTACCAGGGTGATCTTGTCTACTATTAATCTGATCAACTCGCCGGTGTATGGGATCAATTCTTTTCTTGAGAGTCCTAGCTTCTCAAAGAGATCAAGAAACATAATATATGTCGAGCTTCCCTGGTCAACAAATATATACCAAACTTCGACATTGGTGATTATCCTATAGATAACCATAGGGTCTTCATGATCTAGGATAGTATAACCATAATCTTCATCTGAAAAAGAAATTGACAGAGACTTCTTGGGTTTGTCCTCTGATTTTAATCTCAAATGGGAAGCTATGCTCAATACCACTAGGAGTGCTTTCTTTCTCGCATTTCCTGATTCACTGCTACTCGCAAAAACCCTCCAAAATAGTGTTAATTGTTCGAGTTACTTCTTTGTGATGGCGCTCATTGTCCTAGCTAGGATTATGCTGGGGTTGTGCCCTTTCCTAATTCTGAGCATTATCTCAAGATAGGCCAACCTCAGGATTTTCGTTCCTCAAAAGTGAGTGTCTTCTCTAGTATGGTGGAGATGGGCTTCTTCGAGGACTATAGCTTCGCTTCCTACAGTCCCATCCTCCCTTTTGATTATCATTCTGGGATTGACGCACATATCTGGCTAGACGACCATCCCAGATCAAGAACTCGATAGCATCTTGAAGGTTGATGTAGTCCTCAGTATTATGCTCATGACCTTCGTGAGATGCACAGTGCTTGGACTTATCTTTCTGTGTATATTTTCTCAATGGGGAAGGTCTTTGTACATCACTGAACTCCGTATTCATCACTTTTTAGTAGATCTAAGTTTGAGATGTGTTAAGGGGGTGTAACTCTCATACTTTACTTTTAACGGTAGTCTCGAATTCTAGTTTTGTTGTGGAGCTTATCCGGGTTTAGGCTTGGCATCTTCTCCTTTCTCAAGATGCTTCTTAGCCCATAAAACGTCCTCTGCATTGATATATTTGTCAGTTCTAGCCCAAAATTCTTCCATTGTCTTGGGATCTTTTTCAGCAAGAGAAAAGGAAAACGGCTCAGGGCGAGGTACTTCCCTCATGTAATGTAATCTAAGTCTTTTATCCTAATCACAAATATTCACAACTTCTTTATTGAACTGGGATATAAAGTCTCAGAGAGATTCTTCCTTTCCTTGCTTAATATGGGAAAGGCATAAAATGGATTTCGGGTACACCTTACTAGTGGTGAAGTGCAACAAAAATCTCGATGACAAATCTTCCCAATCAACAACGGTATTAGGAGTTAAGGTAGTGAATCATCTCACGGTGGCTTTTTTCAAAGAAAGAAGGAAAGCACGATGTATGAGTAGATCATCTCCTTCAGCAAATAATAAAGCAGAGGCATAGGCATCTAGGTGTTCTTGAGGATTCTTGGTCCCATCATAAGCGTCAATATTAGTTGAATACTTGAAGCATCTAAGGATCTCGCAGGTCATCAATTCATAAGAGAAAAGTTGGTTTTGCTTAACTGACTTTCTCCGTCCTAAATCTTGCTTTCTATTTCCACGAGTCGGGTTCTTAGCTCTTTGACTGAGCTCCGTAATCCTTGAGTATTCTAGATTATGTACCCTGTTGCGGGCTAGTTCCCTTCTGTTTTCTTGATTTTAGTGGCAAATACGATTCTCGTCCTCTTTCTCCTGGTTAGCAACTCTTTCCAGGTTATGGCTCCATTCGTCCTGGAGTTTAACTAGAGAATTAAACTCCTCCCTAGATAGCTCCAAGAGACCGGATTCGCCTTGGTGGGACCAAACTTCATCGTTGTTCACCTGTGCTCCTAAGCATTGTAATGTTGATACCCGTTGCTTGGTATCTCCTAATGGGGCTCCATGTGGGCCAAGTAGCTGTGTCTCCGGAACACACCACGGTTGAGGGGAGAGATTTTCACCATATAGAGATTTTCACCATAGAGCGATACCGAAGTCTCTTCTCTATTCGATCAAAGTTTATCTTTTCATAGAAAAGAATCACCTAAATAAGGTTGAAGAAAGTGGTTTCCTCCGATGCACGGTGGTTGTGACGGTGATGCGAGTGGTGAGTACCTGCAAAAGCACTCCGATGCTCAAGTTAAACCGTGCATAAGGTGAGTAGTATTTAGAATTAGATGCATACCTTTACTACCTTATGTGATATTTATAAGAGTGTCTTATTAGATAAGAATCATATTTAAATTTGCATTAAACACTACAAAAAATTGAATAAATTACGGTAATTTTTTTTTTGCATATTACTGCAGTTTTAACTGCCATTTTTTTCGTCAGTGGCGGTTTCCAAAACTAACGTAATTATCTTCACCGTTCGGTATAATACGGCGGTTTCCTATTAACCGCCACGACAACTATCATAATTTACCATGTATAAAATGGCAGTTTAGTTTTTATATAAAACGACAGTTAGAACTGCCGTAATTTACATAACACCAACCCAAAAATATAAATTACGGCGGTTAAAACTGTCGTAATTTACATAACCCTAACCCAAAAAAATGTAAATTGTGGCGGTTAGAACTTTCGTAATTTACATAACCCCAACCCAAAAAAATGTAAATTACGACAGTTAGAACTACCGTAATTTACATAACACCAACAAAAAAATTTATACTGATCATATTTTTTGCTTCTAATTTTTGGTATTTAAAGAACAAAATGGAAGTTGCCCTAATACAGGCAACACTACATACACCAATAGTCCACTCGTGTCAAATTGTTCATGGTCAAGTCTAATTTACATGCCATCAAAGGTATTTTCACTGTTTCTATTCAAATAGCACTCTATTCAAATGTCACAACATAGTTAAAATTGACTTGACCAGTGACCACAAACTATCACTGCCAGAAACAAGTGGTGATCAAAGAGAATCTCACTTCACAAAGAAAACAACTAATTATGTCAAATAAAAGACTCAAATCAATTCCCAAGCAAGATATCATGCCTTGTTTCAAAAAAAGGAATAAGTTTGTTCCATACATAATAGCAAAAACAAAAGTGACAAAGAAGCAAGTTTTCTCTATGACTATACGTTGAGTAATGCCCTATAATTGCTCCAGAGAAATAAAACTAGCAGTATATATAATAATACAAGGTTATTGACTTATTGCCAAGTTAATATTGGCCAAGTATATATACAGTACACCCTTTAATAGCATAGTAGTATAGGCAATTGGTAAAATCTAAATAAACAGTGCAATAAATAAATATAGAACTGAAGCCACCATAATTGAACTTACCAAAGAGCCTACGGAAGCAAAGGCACATAAAATATTTTGCTATGATGTAAACAAAATCTCTATAGACAAAGGATTGAAACCATTCAGAATAACACTACCGCTGTATAAGCTCTAAGGTTTCCACCTCAGCATCAAGATTGAGCCCTTCTTCTTTGCAAATGAAAGATATTTGGCTGCTCAAGATTTCTTCTAACAATGGCTTGAACCTGAATTTTGCACACCTTGAAGCAAGTGGTTCTATAATCCTACAAAAAATTACAACCTTGTAACTTATAAAAATCAATGGGTCATCGGACTTGAATGGAGCTCTCTGAATCTGCCTCTGTTTCGACTGAGACATTACTCAAGCTTTTGATGCAAAATCTCTGCATTTTCTTAGAGAAACCAATGTCATTTGAGAGAATCCATTGCCCTCAAAATTAAGAGAACCAGAATATGGAGTATTAAAATAAAGTAAAGTAAAGTAAAGTAAAGTAAAATAAAATAAAATAGATGAGATGAGACAGTAAGTGTTTAGAAAAGGAAATTAAGAAACCAAACCAAAAAGTGCTTACTATTTCTCTACCCATGGCTGAGAGCTCTGTAGGATTGGCGCCATCCGTGATCTCTTCTCACTTCTCACACTCTATCCCTTCTCTTCCCCACTATTTCTTTGCTTTATACTATATGTAGGACTTTATACGATTCTAGTATGATTTCATTTTACATTACTTTATCAACTACTCTCTTTCCTAGGCTATTCCAATAAACAAAAATATATTTGCTCCTATTAGTTTTCATATAATCATCACCATCACTGTCTACTAAGATGCAAAGTTAAACCTAGAAGTTGATTCATTTTGAAATGGACATCTCACTTCTCAATATTGTACACAACCATCACAGATCTCATATCATTTTCAAAAATCCAAAGTAAAACAATTAAAGAAGAAGAAAAAAAATTACCCTTCTAGAGTATAACATAACACAATCATATAAAAAGCTAGCTCATTGAAATTTCTTTTCTTTTTTTATTTTTAATTTGGAAAGAAAGAAACAGATTATGTCATTAGTGAACAATGGGTGATGGAAATACCTTGAGAGTGAGAAGAAAGGATTGGAAATTGGAGACAGAGAAGCAAAGATGGTGGCCTCTGGGAAGATGCTTAGGGTCAACAATGGGTGAGGTGGCGCTCTATAGACCTTCGGGAAGGTTGTTGGTTGGGTTGCGCTCGATGAGGTGTAGATAGAGAGAAGATGAGGGAAGTGCAGCCATACCACCTTGAAGTCTCCGAAGTGAGGGCTCTCCACTTCCTCGAACCCTAACATTTTCAATTCTGATTACACAAAGAAATTAAAAAAAAAAGCTCAACATTTATGGATGGTAAAAACCAAACCTGGTCCGAACATAGGAACCACCTGCGAGCCACCATTCCAAGCCGTCGTCTGCACCATAGCTGCGCCTTCCTCTGCCTAGAAAATGTCCCAAGCCGCGCCGTTCCATCGTAGCCATCTACCCCCACATGAACCCAGATCTGGTCGTGATCCACCACGCTAACCACCTCGGACCACTGCCGTCCTCAGTTTCTACCAGACCCACCGCACGCTGTCCTCCACTGCAAGCCCAGAACCACGCGCACCACCGCACAAGCCACCACTACCCAGATCTGCTCACCGTGCCGCCTCTTGCCATCTCGTTGCACCGCTGTTCGCATCGTGCTCCACATGCAGCCATCAACCACCACAACCCCAGATCAAAATGGAGCGCTGCAGCGAGAATGAGAGGGAAAGGGAGAGGGCAAGAGAGAGAGCGTTAGAGGGAATTTTAGGTTTTTAATTATCAAACAGGAAGAGAGGTTCTTTAAAATATTTTAATTAAAATTTAAAATGAAAATAATGGCAATTAAAACTGTTCTTTTATACATTTAACTGCCATTTTTTATTTGTAAAATATGACAGGTGCAAAACTGACATATTATACTACATATTATGGCAGTGTTTTAAAACTGCAATATTAAAACTACCGTAATTTACACTTTTTTTGTAGTGAAATGTTGTTAATTAGGATAAGAATCTAATAAAATTGTTATATCTTATAACTATCTCCTCCATTTATGAGGGATATAATTGATTTATCTATTTATGAGGGATTATGTTAAAGATTTACTCCCTATAAAACACTCATAAATATTTAGGATCCAATTCTAGCAGGTCAGGTTGTTCCTGAACTGCTAACTTGAAACCCGATCCAGAATAGTACCCCAAAAATGGTTAGTCACAGTGGAATTGGGTTATGACCCCAAGAGAACTTTACTTACAATGTTAAGAATTCAAATACTTGAGTCACTATTTTGAAGATGACTTTACCTAACCATCACTCTTAACCTAAAAGTTTGTCTCATAATAATACCTGTTTGGATACATTAGTGAAAGACCAAAAAACATACTATAAGTCTCAATATAGGTTTATAGTGATTTTTACAAATATGTTACCACTGAAGAATCGCTCATATAAGGTTGAACCCATAATTTTTTTGGTCTAATTTTATTTGGCCAGCAAAAATCCCAAATTACTCTTTATCATACCTGCCCTTTTAGCGTTCGCAGTAAACCACCACAAAAAGCAATTTTGTTAGCGAAAAGAATAAGGAAAAATTAATGTTAAGATTTAAGAATGGCTAAGAATGAATATTTAATTTTAAGAGATATAAAAAATTTAAATTATTAAGAAGGATAGTACAAAATCTATTTAAAGAGAGGGATTATTATAATTCATTTAATGAACAAATAAAAATATCGTTAATGAAAGCAATAACTACTCAGGTTAAAAACAAGTAACTATTCATTAATAAATAATAGTCATTTGTAAAATTCATAAACAATAGTAATTTGTAAAAAAATTATAACTTAATAAAGAACTTTATTTCCATAAAAGAAGTAGAACTTTATTTATTATTATCACTCATTCAATGGGAGTAAATGATTGCTCAATAACAAGTAATAGTTATTCACAAGTTTATTTTTAATTTCATAGATATGATGAAAACTTCATTTACATTTGTTATCCTTTCAGTTGGATAAACAACCACTCAATGAAAAATAATAGTCATTTGTAAATTTTTTCATAATTTCATGCATCTAATATATAACTTCGTTTCTGATAAACCTATATTTTATAACATTTAATTGAACAAATGATGGTGATTTGCTTGTAATTATGAAATAATTTTAAATGAATCCTTATCATTATCTTCGTTTTGCAGATCTAGAAAGATTTAATGCATTTGGAGAGAAAGCAGGTGAAGATGTCATGTTTTCAAGGCAAAAGTGGAGAAATCTAAGACAATTCTCTACTACTTCCATGAAGAACTCAAAGGCCCAATCACGCGTTTGGATAACTCAAATTGGAGTTGAAGTAAGAACTAGGGTGCTGATCCTGACAGCTTAACCTTTGCGTACTGTTCATGATATATCTCAAGCTACAAGTTATCAAATGAGATGAAATTTTGATGGTTGATAGTTAAGATTCAAATCTACAACTTTCATATTGAACACTTTTTCAGATTTGGAGGTATAATGGGTCATATTGGGCTTGGAAGTCAGATTACAGGGCCTGCGTCAAAATACAGGGCCTAGAAGTACACGGCCGTGTGAGAATACACGGCCTAGGCCATGTACGCCTCTGACTTTGCGTATGAAATAGTGAAGTTTTGGACCCCCAACTCAGAATCATACACGGCCTAGGCCGTGTATGACCTCCTGGCGTGTATGACCTCCGAACTCATTATTGCAAACTTCTGTGCGAAGTTTGTGTTGGGGGCCTATATATTGACATTCTTAGCACGTTTTGAAGGGGGTGGAGACCTAGAGGAGCAGCTACAACTCCTTGGAAAAGGAGAGAGGAGGCATAGAATTAGAGATCTAAAGAAAGGAGGGGCGATCTAAGGAAAAAAGGATTGATCTGAAGAAAGAAGGATTTTCTTGGAAGCTTGAAGAGTGAATTTCATCAAAAGGGGTTTTTGATCTCTCTTTCTTTCTATTTCTCTTATTTTTTTTTTTGCTATCTTCTCATGGATCTGTATCTTATTATGAGTTTGTTTGTATTAAATATGTGTGGTTAAATTCATAGCTAGGGTTATAGGGGATCTTGTGTTTTTAATTATGTGAATTTGATTTCTAAATTAATTATGGTAATTTCTTTGTGGATTTACTATATTGCTTGAATTCTTGTCATAACTTGATCACTTGTGACATTCATTAATTCATTGTTTGACCGGTGACCATCCGCACTCAATGAGTGGATCTATATGGTAAGCCTGGGATTATATTGGTAAATGACCAAATATCAATTTCTCCTACCAATGGAATTGACGGGTTGTTAGTTCATATCTTGAAATTTGAACTTAATACATTCTTAATTAATTCAACTAAATGACCAAATAGGTGGATTAAATTAAGAATAGAATATTATTTCATCCATGACCATTGGGATTCAATAGCTTATAGGATAATATTGGCAAAAGAATTACCTGTTTCATAATTGAAAGAAGATCTGAATAATGAGACTCAAGTGAACCTTGCGCCCTAGCATCTCTCTATCTTTGTCTATCTTTTCTTTATTTAATTGTTCTTTTTATTTTCCTCATTAGTTTTCTGTTTTAAATTTGGATCTTGCATACACTTTTAACTGTCTAAATAACATAAGAGTTTTACAACTTTAGTAATTATCATTTATTCCTCGTGGAATCGATAACTTGGACTCATAGTCCTATATATTACTTGGCGGTAGAGTGCACTTGCTCTTAGTGTATATTTTGCACGCACCAAGTTTTTAGCGCCGTTGCCGGGGAATAATTTTGGTAATATTAGAGGCGTAAAATTCTAGTTAATTTAGATGAAATTTTTATTTTAATTTATTTTATCTGTTTTTATTATTGTGTTTTGCTTTTGTTTATCTTTATTTGCTTTTATTTTTATTTAACCTTATTTGTATTTATTTTCTTATTTTGTATATTTCTGTTTTGTTTTTATTGTCATTTTTTTCTTTTATTTTTGTTTATTATCTTTGTTCATGTTTTTTTAATTAATTTTTCATTACAATTTTCACTTGTTCATTTTTCTTATTTATGTTCACTTCCTCTCAGTTTCCTAATTTGACATTTGATTCAGAAATTGATAAAACAGCTCGCAGGTTAAGAAAGCAAACTCAAAATTCAGCTGTGACAGAAGACATAAATAGAATGGAAGGACCAGCAATTGAAGGGAATCATGATGAAATAGCTAACCCAGTAGAGCGAACCATGTTTGAGTACTCTATGCCCACTACTGAAGGGTATGGAGGAAGTATTATAAGACCAGCTGTGGCGGCTAACAATTTTGAGATCAAACCTGCATTGATCTCCATGATTCGAATTCTGTACAGTTTGGTGGATTACCTTCAGATGATCCAAATCAGCATTTGGCTAGATTTTTGCAGTTGTGTGACACTATCAAGTACAATGGAGTAACAGATGATGCAATCAGATTGCGACTCTTTCCTTTCTCTCTTAGAGACAAGGCGAGTCAATGGTTAACGTCACTTCTAAGGGGTTTCATCACTACATGGGATCAATTGACACAATAATTTCTGGGTAAGTATTTTTCTCCTTCTAAATCTGCTAAGTTAAGAAATGATATATCTTCTTTTGTGTAGTTTGAAATGGATACTCTTTATGAAGCTTGGGAGCGCTTTCAAGAGTTATTGAGGAGATGTCCACACCATGGATTTCCCGTGTGGCAGCAAGTCCAGACTTTTTATAACGGTTTATCTTCTACAAATCGTTCCCTCATTGATGCTGCTGCAGGAGGTACTATATGGAGGAAAACACCTACTGAAAGCCAAGCATTGATTGAAGAAATGGCGCTGAACAGTTATCAATGGCAAAATGAGCGCCAAATTCTTAAGAAACCAGTAGGAGTGCATGCTGTGGACGCTTCTACTACCATTCTGAATCAATTGGAAGCCTTGACAAAGAAGGTGGAAACCTTGATGGTAACAAGTAGTGCAGCCCCACCAACTATTTGCGATGCATGTGGAGGACAGGGTCATACAAGTTCAAACTGTCAAGTTAGTAGTCTCTTTGCCCCAGAACCTGAAGCAGCAAATTTTGTTGGAAATCCCAACCGGCAGCAGTACAATCCTTATGCCAACACCTACAATCCCAGTTGGAGGGACCACCCCAATTTTAAATGGGGAAATCAACAAAGCTATCAGCATAATCAACAGAGAGCCCCACAACCACCTCCAGGTTTTCAAGCACCTACAGAGAAGCCAAGCTTTGAAAATCTTGTAATAAAGTACATGCAAAATTTAGAAGCTAGAATGAAGACCATGGAGACTCAAATCAGTCAGTTGACTACTCTGATGTCAGAAAGGCCACCAGGATCTTTGCCTAGCTCTACTGAACCTAACCCAAAGGAACAGGTAAATGCAATTTTCCTGAGAAGTGGTAAGGAACTTGGGGAGTCTCCGCAGAAGAAAGAAATGTCAGAGCCTAGAAATACTCTTGTTCAGTCAGTGCAAGAAGATGAGAAGGCAACTGACGATGTCCTTACTGAATATGTCAACCAAGAGAGAGAGGTTGAGAAGAAAGCACCAAAGTGGCAGAGAGCTAAGAAGGATCGTGAGCAGAGTGCAATTTATGAACCATCCCCATATGCCAAGATCTCATTCCCTCAGAGGCTCAAGAGCAATCAGCCAGATCAGCAATTTGCCAAATTCTTGGAAATATTCAAGAAATTATAAATTAATATTCCGTTCGTTGAAGCCATATCTCAAATGCCCAAGTATGCGAAGTTTCTGAAGGAAATACTTATAAAGAAATGTAAGCTTGAGGAATTTGAGATTGTATGTCTTACTGAGGAGTGTTCTGCTATTCTTTTGAAGAAGTTATCTTCAAAATTAAAAGATCTAGGGAGTTTTACTATTCCTTACACTATTGGTAACTCTTATTTTGATAAGGCATTATGTGATTTGGGTACTAGTGTTAATTTGATGCCTTTCTCTGTGTTTAAGAAATTGGGAATGCAGGAACCGAAGCCCATCAACATTTCACTACAGTTGGCTGATAGATCCTTCACTTACCCGCATGGTGTGGAGGAGGATGTTTTAGTAAAGGTGGATAAATTTATTTTCCCAGTTGATTTTATGGTGCTAGATATAGAAGAGGATGCTGATATTCCGCTCATTCTTGGAAGACCGTTTTTGGCCACTTCTGGAGCTGTGATTGATGTACCTCGGGGTGAGCTCATCTTGAGAGTGGATGGAGATCATGTGACCATCAATGTCTTTAGGGAGGCTAAATCTTCCCCAATGTCAAATTTCCATACCCCTATTAATTTTGTTCAAGCTAAGAAGCAGGAAACCTTAGCTATTAAAGACCCCCCACCATCATACAGTGTTGATGTTGATCTTTTGGAAAGTCAAGCTGCTGAGACAGATAAAGGTCCTCCCAAGATTCATGTTTCTTCACAGATTGGTCTTTCATCTGTTGATCGAGTGCAACCACCTTGGCCTAGTGGAGTTAAGGCGCAATTGGGATAGTCAAGCTCTTTTCTAGTTCAGAATTCTGTTGGAAGCAGTCCCAAGGCCATTGTTGAAGGGAGGAAGAACTATTTTGAAAAGAAAAAGACATCTTCCTATTTCTCTTACTTTAAGCCACCTTGATTCTTCTGAAAAAGGCAATGTCGAGCTAATGACGTTAAACAAGCGCTTAACAGGAGGCAACCTGTGTTTCTTCTTTCTTTATTTTATTTTAGTTATTTATGTTTTTTTTTGTTTTTCTTTTAGATTCTACTCATGTGTTTGGGATTTCATTTTTCAGATTGTGTTGCTGCGCTGACTCTTGTGCTTCTCCTTTGCCTGCCATGTCTCATGCCTCATCAGGTTGTATTGCTATTTTCTTTACTCTTTATTTATCTCTCTGTCACATTGAGGACAATGTTAATATTAAGTATGGGGGAGTGGTAATGTACTTGGTAATGTACTCTGAAAAAAATAAATTTGCACAACTGATGAACACTTGAGTATTGCTAATAGTTAAGCTAGAATTGTGTGTTAATTGCTTGATTTACTCTGAGCTGATAGAAATATGTTTGAAAGGGGAATATGTTAATTATGAAATTATTTTGTGTGAAGTAATCCTGTTCAATTGAGAAAAGTGAAATTTAGCATCTTTGAGTCATGCCTGCTTGTTTCTGTTTTCTTTATCAACTTAATTAGAAAGTGAGTTTTGAACTTTAATGATTGAATTTTTCATAAATAAAGTCCTATTTTCCTTTTGGAGTGAATTTTCTTTTGATTGATGTGCACTATAACTTGCTTTGATATCTTGTTGAAATTTTAATGATTCATATACATGCTTGAATGTGATTGAGGCAATTAGGTTTTATTCTTTCTTGACTTTCAGAGTTGTATTGATAAAAATAACCCTTAGTTGCCTCATTTGAGCCTGAATTTGATTTTTTTGAATATCCAGTTAAATAATCAGGTTGAATTCTTTGGAGCATCTGATGTGTTGAAAAAAAAAAGTCTTAGAAATTATGTTTTATCTTCAAGGGTATTAAAAACAATAGAGGAAAAAAAATGGAATTGAAAAAGGAAAAGAATTATTGGTGAAGAATAATGAAAATATTGGGTTAAAATTGAGGATTGATTAAATGTTTGTGCATTATGCTCTATTTATCTTTTCAGCCTGATTCTACTTCGTATTGATTAATTCATGAATATTTTTCCCTTATTTATCTTTTTCCTACCCTGCATTATTACCCTTGGCCACGTTATAACCAGACAAAGTCTTCTTGATTCTTGCTATGTATGTGACCTTGAAAGTAGAGATGAGATTGATAGGCAAGCTTATGGTTTAACATTTTTCATGAGAAATTTGAGTGATCTCTTCATCCTTAAACACTTAAGAGATAGAAAGTTGAGTGATCTCATATGATTGGTAAAGAAAACAATTGCAAGCTAGGCTAAAGCATCTTATTGTTTAAAATTGCTGAATGATCTTGATTGATTGGATTTGATTACTGATCTTGAACTTTGGAATTCCCGTTGATTTATGTTTCTGGATGTTAAGATTGATCTTCTTTGTTGACCCCTATTCTTTGCTTGAGGACAAGCAAAAGCTCAAGTGTGGGGGAGTTGATAAGCCTATATTTTATAACATTTAATTGAACAAATGATGGTGATTTGCTTGTAATTATGAAATAATTTTAAATGAATCCTTATCATTATCTTCGTTTTGCAGATCTAGAAAGATTTAATGCATTTGGAGAGAAAGCAGGTGAAGATGTCGTGTTTTCAAGGCAAAAGTGGAGAAATCTAAGACAATTCTCTACTACTTCCATGAAGACCTCAAAGGCCTAATCACGCGTTTGGATAACTCAAATTGGAGTTGAAGCAAGAACTAGGGTGCTGATCCTGACAGCTTGACCTTTGCGTACTGTTCATGATATATCTCAAGCTACAAGTTGTCAAATGAGCTGAAATTTTGATGGTTGATAGTTAAAATTCAAATCTACAACTTTCATGTTGAACACTTTTTAAGTTTTGGAGGTCTAATGGGTCATATTGGGCTTGGAAGTCAGATTATAGGGCCTGCGTCAAAATACAGGGCCTGCGTCAAAATACAGGGCCTGCATCAGAATACAGGGCCTAGAAGTACACGGCCGTGTGAGAATACACGGCCTCGGCCGTGTACGCCTCTGACTTTGCGTATGAAATAGTGAAGTTTTGGACCCCCAACTCAGAATCATACACGGCCTAGGCCGTGTATGCATACACGGTTGTGTATGATCTCCAGAACTCAATTATTGCAAACTTCTGCGCGAAGTTTGTGTTGGGGGCCTATATATTGACATTCTTGGCACGTTTTGAAGGGGGTGGAGACCTAGAGGAGCAGCTACAACTCCTTGGAGAAGGAGAGAGGAGGCATAGAATTAGAGATCTAAAGAAAGGAGGGGCAGATCTAAGGAAAAGAAGGATTGATCTGAAGAAAGGAAGGATTTTCTTGGAAGCTTGAAGAGCTGAATTTCATCAAAAGGGGTTTTTGATCTCTCTTTCTTTCTATTTCTCTTATTTTCTTTTGCTATCTTCTCATGGATCTGTATCTTATTATGAGTTTGTTTGTATTAAATATGTGTGGTTAAATTCATAGCTAGGGCTATGAGGGATCTTGTGTTCTTAATTATGTGAATTTGATTTCTAAATTGATTATGGTAATTTCTTTGTGGGTTTACTATATTGCTTGAATTCTTGTCATAACTTGATCACTTGTGACATTCATTAATTCATTGTTTGACCGATGACCATCCGCACTCAATGAGTGGTTCTATATGGTAAGCCTAGGATTATATTGGTGAATGACCAAATATTAATTTCTCCTACCAATGGAATTGACGGGTTGTTAGTTCATATCTTGAAATTGGAACTAAATGCATTCTTAATTAATTCAACTAAATGACCAAATAGGTGGATTAAATTAAGAATAGAATATTATTTCATCCATGACCATTGGGATTCAATAGCTTATAAGATAATATTGGAAAAAGAATTACCTGTTTCATAATTGAAAGAAGATCCGAATAATGAGACTTAAGTAAACCTTGTGCCCTAGCATCTCTCTATCTTTGTCTATCTTTTCTTTATTTAATTGTTCTTTTTATTTTCCTCATTAGTTTTCTGTTTTAAATTTGGATCTTGCATACACTTTCGACTGTCTAAATAACATAAGAGTTTTACAACTTTAGTAATTATCATTTATTCCTCGTGGGATCGATAACTTGGACTCATAGTCCTATATTACTTGGCGATAGAGTGCACTTGCTCTTAGTGTATATTTTGCACGCACCAGTTTACAATTATTAACTGCTCAGTAAGATAAATAGCTACTCATTAATAAGCAATAACTATTGATAAATTTCTTCTTAACTTCATTAATATAATATAGAATTTCATATACATTTGTTAGCTATTCAATAGGAACAAATAACAATTCAATAAAAAGCAATAGTCATTTGTACATTTGTTCCTTACTTTAGTTATTTAATATATAACTTCATTTATAGTTTGTTAACCACACAATGATAATAAATAATCACTTATTAACAAGTAATAACTTTTCATAAATTTCTTTCTTATTTCATGTATTTAATTTATAATTTCATTTACAATTATTAATCATTCAATAAAAATAAATAACTACTCATTAACAAGCAATAACCATTCAAAAATTTCTTCATATCAATATTTTTGTCCATGAAGTGAAATCGAATAGCATTTCTCTCTAAATAAATTCTGTTTGAGACTTCTTAATAATTTAAACTTTTTATAAACCTCAAAATTAAATATTCTTTTCTAGTGGTGCATAGCATTAATTTTTCGTAAATAATAAGGAGCCGTTTATTGATCAAATATTTAATTTTAGTTAAACTCTAATTTTAATAAAATGAATTAATTATATTAGAACTCCAAAATATGAAAATTCAACTATAAAGTTAATTTCTTTTTTCAAGAATTAATGATATATTAAAAGATTAAATTATCAACGCTAGCTTTTCTCTTCTTTTTATCCAGAAATTAAGTCCCAAGAATCTAAAAAAGAAGAGGAACGAGAAAATTCCAAATAAACATACTTTCAAAAGCCAATTTGAGTAATCTTGAAGGAAACCAATAATGACAAGCTTATAAACTATTGTTATCATGACGATTTTCTTATTATAATGAAAGGGACATGATAACTTACATGGTCCCGTCTTGAGTGCATATAATTAATAATGACAAAGACATATAGCCTTTGCTTAAGAATATGATATTACAAAAAAGGGAGAAGTAAAAATATTCCCATTAAATTATTATCATTACATTGATAACAATTTTTATAAAGTATTTCAAAAAAATATTAATTTTTTTTTGCAAAAGATAATGAAATTCATTATCAAAAATCCAAAATACTTTTAACTTATAAAGTACAGACGCGTCATTTTTATGCATGTCTATGTGACAGATACGTACTTGTGTCAGATATATAGAGACGCGCATATGACACACGTATTCTATATGTTTAAATACATATATGATTAAAAAAATTATATTTTTCGACTTGGACATATTTTAGACATGGCTTGAATACGCTTGACATACGTATCGAGGATACGATTGACACGCCTCTAAACACGACTTAGACAATGGCCCATATTAATATTTTTTTAAAAAAACATTAGTTTCCATGACTAATGTCCAATTAGTAAGCCTGTAACTCACTCAAGCTCAATCACATGATTGACGTCCCAAGTCACTATTTTCATATACTAGTATTTGAAGTTTTATATTCTCACACGCCACTATTAGATTTTTAAGTTTTATATTTTCACACACCACTACTTTCATCTGCTCCTTTTACCTCTGCTTGTACCAAGTCATCCACTTCATCGTAATCGAAACTTGCCTCACATCACTATTCTCTCTAGTTAATTTTGTTGGATGCGCAGGTAGTTGTAAATGATTAGTTTTATTAAGAGAAGTTAGTTTAAGAGATTATTTAAAAAATGTCAATAAACATTATTCTTTATATTTTTTAGGAGGGAATTACTAGATAACAAATATTAATACATATGATATATATTAAAATATTATAAATATTCAAGTTTATAAAAATGATATTAATAAATTATAAATTTTTTTTAAATTTTATAATTATATATATACATAAAACAAATTTTTTAATTTACTTTGATTTGATATATATATATATATATATATATATGTCTATATCTTATAATTTTTTAAATTTAATATATCTTTATATCTATATTTATGTTATATTTTATATCTGTATCTATGTCTGTAATTCATAACTTTCAAACAAATTTGAAAAGATGGTTTAAATATGCCTTAGGCACATTCCAATAACACATAAATAATTGATTTGATATCACATCTTTCATAAATACTTTAACATCTAATTTTAACCCAAATCTTAAGATATTAAATTCATAAATTCTTCAACTTATATAATCGTGACTTATTCCTTTCTTTCTCTTCTTTCATTTACACCTTTATATCTTTTCTTTTTTTTGTCAAAACAGTACATAACTTGCAAAGAGACAAACAACAAAGCCAAATAAAGCCCAGCCTATCAATAGAACAATACAACAAAGAAATACTTCAGTAAGCCCAAGCATGCTTGATGGGAAAAGATGTAGATTGCCAATGCAAACTAGGGCGGATGGCATGGTGCATCTTCCTAGTTTTAGGTGTGTCATACATTTTTAAATTTATTTGTAATAGTAATTTTTTTTATTTTAGGTTACTTTGTTATTTTTCTTTTACAAACCACCAGCCATCTCCAGCCAGCCACTTCTAGCTGGTCGGCCGCCACCAACTGACCACCTCCAGTCACCTCTAACCGGCCACTGGCAGCAGCTAACTTTGGTCGAGCTACCTCAAGTTGGTCACTGTTTATTTTTTTAAAATTACACAATTATATAAATAATATCGATTAAAATTATATTAATTTTATATTTTTTATACATAATTGTGTATAATAAAAATTTAATAGATTTTAATTAATAATATTTACACACAATAATACAATTTTCTCAATGTGAGTGTGTAAAAAGTTTTTAAAAAAAATATATTTTTAACTGATAATATTATCAAGTTTTAATTGGTAAAAAAATATTACTTCTTATAAATTTTAACTGATAATATTTATACAGTTATACAACTTAAAAAAATTAAAAGTAATCGATAATGGCAAACAGTTACCAATCGGCGGTGTACAGTGATCAAAAAGCGATGTACAGTAACTTGTTGATCAACGACAGTGATAGTGATAATATATAAAAAATATATATAAAACTAAAAAAAAAATATTACTTAACAAATTTATTTTACTTGATCTAAATTATTAATATTTTTTTATAATTAAATCAATAATTTAAATTAAATAATGCACTATGCATCTTCTTTTAAAAGGCCTATATTAAACATCATCTACAAACTAGCTGGAATCTAGAGTCACATGACTCCCTTCCATGACCTGCGAAGCATAAAGAAAGGACGAAAAGCTACCAGACGGCATTTAGGCGTGTATTTCTGGTACTCATCTATGATCTTGGTACTCCCCAGTCAGGCTGTCATAGATAAACGATGACATAAGAAAAGTTTGAAAAATATGTTTTGTATTATCTGAATCATTTTAAAATTAATGAATATGTATAAAAAATTATTTATAAAAGAGAAAATTTACATAAAAAAATATATTTAAAATAATATCTTTAATTATATAAAAATTAAATTTTAAAATAATATAAAATTAAATTAAATTTAATTATAAAATATGTTCTAAATATCTTAACAAGAACCACATTTACAAATTCCAATCTTCATTTCCTTGCATCTAGTAGGTTCATGTCAAGCTCCCATTTTCTTTTTCTGCTTTTAGGATCCAGATCTAGCATTTCTAACTCTATCCTCCTGAATCTTCTGTGTTATAGGACTTGGTGGAGACGAGACCCAAGCAGATGGGAGGGGATTTGAGCTAACCAATCGAGCAACCTCATGTGCACTTGACGTCCACAGAAATCGGAGCCAGGGAGGGTCTGTTTGAGAACTTGAATATCATCAGTGATTGATGTTACGGTGATAATATATTAACAATATGTATTTTTAATATTAAAATTAAGTTTTATTATATTTTAATATAAATAATTTTGGTGATTTTATAATTTGTTAATTAATTTCTTTAAATATATTAATTATTAATTTTTTTTTTTATTTTGTGATAGCTTTTAAGTAAAACAACAAGATGGTTAGTATTATTAGTATAAGAAAAATATGTTTAAGAAATAATTAAATCAAGATAAATTTCAAATTGAAACATTTTAATATTATTCTAGACCGAGATTTTGAATTATCAGTCAAGAGAACTAGATCCTATCAGAATAATACCTAGATATTATTACATGCTATCTTGATGAGTATATCAATCAATTTATTAGGCATAAATTTCTCAAGTATCCTTGATGGATATGGAAGTTAATTATATCCCACATAAATAGAAAAATTAGTTAAAAGAGATCACAATCCCTAAAGAATTCTAATCCTAAATATCTGTATTTAATACAGATTGCACTCATCATATGACGCTATTATAAATACCATGTCAGGTTTCAACGGTATGGATCTCCTCGAATATACAGACTGTCCTTATTGTACACAGTCTAACTTGAGCATTAGAGTGTCTTTTGCAAGTACCCACCCCTGTGCAATACGCTCAGCTGCTGCTCAAGAAGGAAACTACCGTAATGTGCCTACTTCAGGTACTCTCTGAATCCACTTCAGAACATTGGCGCCGACTGTAGAGAAGATAAACTTCAAATCTCACCACTACCTATTCAAACACATTTAAAGGAAGTCTTGTTCCTCCATCACCACCATGGAGTGCAACGAAGCAGCGCCTATAGAGGAGATGCTTTGCCCATCATCTTTTTCTCAAATCTCCTAACTCTACAGCATCTTGATCACCGTGACAATCCATTGGTTCCATGTTGAGGTCAACAGTGGCGCCGTGACACCGCGATTCGCGAGCAGGTCATAGCCGCTGCCATCCTCCATGGGACGGAATGGGGTTATTTCCATGCTGCAACTGAACGCATTCTCCAGACTTACAGTGGAATCCAAATGCCCGGAACAGAACATTGGCCCTCATGTTCTATGAGATGCGCAAGTTAACGAATGTAATAGCCTTAAAAACTTGTTTCCTAGTTGTGGCATTGAGGCTGCACATTACGAGAGGTGCAATGACGCTGCCTTTGAACGTGGGGAAGTTCTTGCGTGGGCGTGAATTTCCTCGGAGCTAGGACGTTGAAGTCCAAAATGATAGAGATCATGCTAAATAAAGAGCCACTTCACCGAATCCACTCGGTGACCGAGTCTACTAAGTACACGAGGAGTTCAAAATAGCAGTCACTGCTCTGTTCCTTGATGCGCATCTTGGAAACTTCATCCTCGCTGCTGCCTTTGAGAAGCAACAGCTGTGCAACAAGATAGCTCCACCATGATCCCTAACCTGTTACATTCTGGGCCGAACTCAGTTTCGTGTCATGGGTGGTCGTGAACGCCATTGACAGCTCCGTTGAATGCAATAAGAAGAGGAGGACTAAGTCAGTGGAGGTGAGCCACCATGTTCCACCGCCTGCACTCATCCTCGCCATCACCTTCGAAGAGCAGCACCCATACTAATGAAATGGTGCCGCCGTTTGCTGCCAGACGCTCCCACCTTGCCGGATCACCCAGTTGGCCGACGCTTACCACCGTCCAACCGTAGGAAGCCTCCCCCCAGAAAATCACCGCTTCTAGAATCGCATCCCCAGTCATCGAACATCCATGTTTGCCCCCAATTTACTGTCTAAACCACTTCGGGGACTTACGGAGAGCGATCATGATAGGAAGAGAAAGAGGGCGTTCATGGTGATAATTGTTTTGGCAGAGCGACGAAGGATGTGGTGGTGGTTGTGTAGGGAAGGCAACAGACTGACTTCTCTGCACCGCCAGGATCCACTGCTAGCTTGCTACATCTCAATGGCTTTTGGATCAGAACCACAACGGAAGGACCTGCAGAAGGATTTGCAGAAGCAAACCTCTATGGACGAGGTCAGCCATGCGATGGTCGCACTGGGCGTCGGTTCCGTCACTACCAATGTAACATCCCGAAAATTGCTTATTTCATTATAAATAATTATTTTATAATATTTGTGATTTTTGGTGATTTTTGTGAAATTTCTGGAAATGTTGAATATTTTAATATATTTCTCGTTTTGTGTATGCATTGAGCGGAGCCGGGATAACGAAATGTTCTCCCTGAGGCTGGTAAACCTTGAACTGTCAATGCGTCGACGGGGGATCTTACTAAACCCGAGGCCAGGCACAGTTTGCGAGGTTTGCATTTTTCAAGGTTTTATCAGCTAGATAAAATCGCAGTATCATAAAATTATCGGATGAATAATAAAATATTATTTTCATCACTTGTAATTTTATTCACTAAGAAAATAATTCTACAGTGTAATTGATCATCTATCAGATGTATTTAATTTGGAGACTAGCTTACCATACACTTTATCGAGGAGCGCGCGAAGCTTCTCAAGGAAGCTTCTTTCAACTATTATTTTATTATTTCTCTCTCCTCCTATTTTGTGCAGCACGTTTGAATTAAGGGGTCTAATTCATTTCTCTCTCATTCTCCTCATTCACGCTGGTCACTCTCCTGTAAGCAGCCCTCACTATTCACTCATTTTTCTCTCTTCTCTTTCACCCCAGTTGAAGAACACCATCCACCCACATTTACATTTTTTTATATCTTCCAAAACCGTCACAATCCTAGCACCATTTCGTGTTTGGAGAACCACCATATCTGAGGAAAACATCTCCAAGGTCCTACATTTTCTTCATCTTCATCTTCTCCACTGTTGAAGTTTAAATGTTAGAACTTTAAGGTAAAGCTCTTAGCTTTTTCATCATCTCTTCTCATTTTCGTAACCCACTGTCATTTCGATGATCATGGGTATCTATTTCAACACTTGATTCTGATTTTGGTAAGTTTGAATGTTCAAGGATCTCCTGGAAACTGAAAACGTGATTTCTGACCAAAAAGGAGCAGCCTTTCTTTGTGCTTCTCCAAGGTAAGAGGAAGACACTCCTCCTCAACCTATTTTAGCATTTAGGAACGTCTGTGATTGGTGTTGAGGGTCATTCTACTTTTGTATGTTGTTTTGTATTGCATCTGTGCTATTTGATTGTTTGAGTTTTGAATATATATATATATATCTGGATGTATTGGAACGTGGAATAAGGAAGGGAATGAGTCCCGATTGGTTCTCGGATAGTTACGGTGTAGGCCAAGAAATTTGGAAACTTAATGAGAAAACTGGTAATAGTATGAAATCTGGCCAAAATACGTCGAATGTGAAAAATCCGTCGAGTATGAACTTCTGGCCAAACCTGTCGAATTTGATATCCTAATTACTTAGTAGAATGTTAAAATCCGTCGAGTATGAACTTCTGGCCAAACCTGTCGAATTTGATATCCTAATTACTTAGTAAAATGTTAAAATCCGTCGAGTATGAACTTCTGGCCAAACCTGTCGAATTTGATATCCTAATTACTTAGTAGAATGTTAAAATCCGTCGAGTATGAACTTCGGCCAAACACATCCGAATTTGATATCCTAATTACTTAGTAAAATGTTAAAATCCGTCGAGTATGAACTTCTGGCCAAACCTGTCGAATTTGATATCCTAATTACTTAGTAGAATGTTAAAATCCGTCGAGTATGAACTTCTGGCCAAACCTGTCGAATTTGATATCTTGATCACTTGGTAAAATGTTAAAATCCGTCGAGTTTAGACTTCTGACCATTTCCGTCGAATGTCAATACCCGTCGAGTTTAGATTTCTGACCACCAAACATCATGTGAAAATCCGTCGAGTTTAGATCTTTGACCACTAAACACAATGTCAAAATCCGTCGAGTATGAACCCCGACCATGTCCGTCGAGATTGATCTTCCGACCAAAACCCGTCGAGTAGAGTCCCTAGACACTTCGGAGAAACTGTCCCAAAGTCAATAATCATCGAGTTTGAGAGACAATGCCTGTCGAGTAGATGAATTTCTTCAGACCTGTCGAAATTAGAGATTTCGATAAGTGTTTCGTCGGTTCGACACTTGGGAGATTTTCTCCAATGTCGACACCCATACTCGTCGAATTGAGGCTTTTGCTGACCTTCTGGAGGGTTCGACAGTTCTGTCCTTCGTTCGACAGAACTCCCGTTCGACAGAAAATGATCTGTTGCCAATTTTGTTATAAAATGTCCCTCATTTATTTTCATCCTGCTACCATGTTGTTTTCGTCGAATGGCAGCCTCAGTTTTTCACTAAATATATGTCTCCATCGAACTTACAAGTGCTGTTTATCACCCAACATCTAATAATTAAATTTGTGAATCTATTGGTGATTCCGACCATGTATCTTCCTGGACTCAAAACCTTTGGACTAATAAAAGATATATTAATTATAAAGAATTGGATGACCAGAAATTAATTAGGATTCATAAACAGGGAAGAACATGAGTATAGGTGACCAGGTGAGGCACATAATGAATCTAATGATTGATTTCTAATATGACTATGAATGAGATTGTGATTATCCTTAAAATGCGCTATTGATTTTACGTGGATCCGTGAATGGGATCACTTCATTGTTAAATGATATGATATGCATTTGAAATAGGATTGGCCTAGTTTGGTATGAGAAGCATGATTGAGTCATGCATTGAACCCATATGCATTTAAATGTGCATTATCATTGTGACATTGGGTCGACGAAATGTACTTTGAGAAACATCTGTTGACGATTGAGTCGGATGTACTTTGAGAAACATCTGGTTGACGATTGAGTCGGATGTACTTTGAGAAACATCTGGTTGACGATCGAGTCGGATGTACTTTGGATTTATTCCCATGAAGTAAGATCTTGATTATTGAGGGCACATGTGCATAGTGAGTCCATGAATTATCTGGCATACATTGTTATTATAATTGGAACTGTTGTATTTTTGATATATCTATATATATATGACTCACTGGCTTGTTTGGTTGATTATAACTGCTACTAAATGTTTATTACCATTATTGTTGTCATAAATGCTATGTAGGCGCTTTACGCCGCTTTAGGTTTCTTGATGCTATGACCGTAATGATGGTAGGATGTCTTACCTCTTTCTTGTACTTTTCTTGCTCTATGTTAATTTTTGGTTAAAGACTATAAGTGGGAACGAAGTTGGATTCCTTTGGATTTTATTGGTTTGACCTACGCATTCGGTGATGCCGTCGCGAAGGAGCTCTTTTTGGGGTTTGTTCGAATTGTGTTCGCTTCGATACCAAGACCAAGAGAGTCGACCGACCGACAAGCGTATGTGACATCTTTGCCGGGATCGACTTTGACCATGAAGAGGACTGCGATTGAAGACCTTATCTTGTATTTCTCACTACACCTATGAGCCTCTAATTGCCTCACGCAATCGGATACGATGGAGTGCCCAACTCCTTAGTCGTAGATATATTATGGGTAGTTTATATTTTATTTTGCATTACCTATATAAAGTGTATTTTTTAGTACATGTATGCTTTGAGGCAATTATCCAGACTTAAATGTTGTAAATTGAGTACATATTATAATTCATAATTTAACTGGTTGTATATGTAACTACTCATTCGTGGCTCCTATTTTCCTCATATGAGAAATGTTTAATATTTATGGTAAATTTGTTGTTTGACAATGTTAGCACGCCGACATTTAGTGACCGTGACATAATGACGATTGTGCATTGGTTATTAAATCGAGGGGTGTTACATTTTATGGTATCGAGCTCGCCCATCCCGTTGAGCCTGGGTATGGACCGACTATGCTAAGACATGTTAGAAGTTTTTGTATGTTGTGTACTTCCTTGTCTCTTGATTGAGATGTTGGGAAAGGAAGGCATGGCTTGCCGTAGGTTGAGTATTGGTAGCTCCTGTTGCACACTACGTGACATTGAGTACTAGCCCACTCAATGTGTAATGTTCTGTGACTACAGGAAACTATGACTTCACCTTGGCATATTAAGGTAATAGGAGTTCTTTAGAAAGAAGCTCAGCTGGTATGACTGAACTTGCTTAGGATTTGTTTGCATTTACACCCTTGTAGTGTTACCTCTAGAATTGTTTGAGCCTAGGGGTTAGAAAAAGGGTAGTTGAATAAGACTTGCAAGGTTAGTGGACTAAGGCGTCCAAAAGGTTTTCGAAAATCGATTCTCTTTGGAAAGGAGTATCTGGCATAAGTTTGGTTCGAGGAGCTGCATAGGAGTCAAAGACTTACTGGAGATCGCGCCGTAGAAGGCAGAATGAAGGAGCTCAAGTTATAGTCTTTTGAGTTTGTCTTGATTGGGTTATGTGACTTTTGTGCTTGGTTTCCAAAAAGAGACAATATTGTTTGGAATGAATGCTTTTGATTTTCCCTTATTATTTGACTTGTTTGTTCTCGAAGGAAGACAATGACTCGAGGTAAATATAAGCGCGTGAACCCGGGGAGTGACAATGATGACACGACTGCGGCAACCAAAGAAATACAAAGAATGGTTAATATAACTACACGCCAAGATCAGAGAGCTGCACAACAAGCAGAATTGGAAGTTGAGGTTCGAAATTTGAAGGAAGAAAGTCGACTTTGGGGTAACTCGGATTACCGAAGTTCCAAAGGAGGAACCGTGGAAAGGCCAATCGGTTTAAGCGGCCGTATACACTACGACCAAGGGAGCGAAGAAGGCGGACATCAAACGCATCATGGTGGTGCGAGTGGTAGTAAGTCCAATCCAACTGTGGTACCATTATCAATGTGTAAGAAGTGCGGAAAGGACCACTTCATGAGGGACTGTAAGATCGAAGGAATAATCTGTTTCAAGTGCGGGGAATAAGGACATGTGGCGAGAAACTGTACTTCGCAAGGGATGAAGCCTTACGTCGGAAATGTGCGTACTTCAAAATCTCACAAAGAAGGGAAAGTTAATTCCTCCACCCTGACTGAAGATCGGAGTGAAGAAAGGGACTGTGCTACAGTGGATGACCCTGTGACTTCACTGTATAATTTCGGGGGTAACCCATTTCTTTATGACGTATGAACGTATGAATTCAATAGGGATATTCATACCCTCGTTATCTTTTGACTAAGTTATTTCTATTTTGGCTACTAAGAACTTGTTGATGATAGCCAAGTTGTTTAAATTATCCAATGACTTGTTAAAGATTGAATCTTTTGGTGATCTGATTTGTTTACTTCTCTTACAAATTAGATGTAATGTTAACAAAAGGGATTGGTTATCTTTCAACCATATCCTGTTGAAATATTCCAATGAAATTCTAAGAGTTCGTTTATGGAATTGAGTTATCTGTGTATTTATTTCCTTTCGATTCGAATGATACTGTTCTCGTTTGTAAGACTACTCTCATTATAATAGGTCTGTTTAGAACTATCTTATTGTTGTTAGAAATTGAAACCCTTTTTACCAATTCAATCACCTACTTTCTTCATGAATAGGCTTAATCTCAGGAAGGGGATTGATTGTTTTCTAAACGGGTCTCGTTATTCAATTTCAATGGAAACTAAGTGTTTCTTGAGACAGAAATTTCCTAGATGTGAATCAATGAAACTCACTCCTACGTTTTATTAGACTATATCATACTCTTCGTTAGGTGGGCCCAGTGGTAAATCAAGTAACTTCCCTATTTTTCTTTCTGACCTTTATAACGTTTCTAGTATACTTCGATTGAGTAAATGTGTTCCCGAATCTGAACCATAACAACCTGCTAAGCGTAGCACGATAAAGTGAGAACTTACCCTATGAGACATTTGTTCGAATCAAGGAAAGACGATTTGGCAAATCAATGGAAGGACGCCGTTATTTTCTCAAATATCATTTTGGGTTCTCAACTATCATTAAGATCATTTGAGAGAAGGGTATATTTCCAAGGTAACTTTCTCTGATACGTAGTGAATACCACGGGTATTTCGTAATGTCGTTCCAAGTAATGAACACTTCGGTAGTAACCATCGACTACACAAACAAGACCTTTCTTCCCTATTGAGACAGAATTGTCATGTTGTTCTTCAAATTCAGAAGAAGAACAAGGAGTTACGCTAGAAGCTGTTCAAGTGTGAATTTCGGTTTGAGGCAGTTTAACTTTTGAGTCAAGTGATCTTTAAAAGAAGGAACTATTGAAGATCCGTCGCGAGTTGGAGCAATTCTTCAATGGGACAGACCAAAGACTCGTATTACAGATTTGTAACTTTAAAGGATCAGCTGAATAGTATGGGGGACTCACTGCAGAATTCTTCAGAATGGTTTTGTATGGACTGATGTATACGAGGAAAGATTTTCAAGAATTCAAGAGACACTCGATTTCTTCGCCAAAGATGATTCTGCCCAACCCCAATGAACTTTTTGGGATACCTAGTGATGCTTCGCATTGGAAGTTTAGAACGTGTGCTTGATCAGAATAGAAGGAATGGTAACGTGCGCTTAGAGACAATCGAGAATACATGGGAAGGATTACCTTACACCAACTCAGAATTAGCTCTGCAGTTGCATTGAAGGTCTAGAGGCATTTTCTACAAGGAGAAATTCTCAATGCCTATAGTAATCTTAAGAGCCAAAGGTATTTTAGTTTATTAGAATGAGTTGAATATAAGGCAGAAACGATGGTTAGAAGTTCCAAAAGATTTTGATTTTGTTTTGGTATAATATCAGAAGAGGTGAATGTCGTAGAGGACGCCTTAGGAAGAAAATACGTTTAGTTGTCTACTACAGTGAGCAAGAAGAGTAAGTTCGATAGAGCCACTCAGCGGTGTACAATTGTTTAGGGAGTTGGCTGTTGGATGGCTGAAGACTCAAGGAGCGTAGAATCTTTTGTTGATCGGCCTATGACGTCAACGCGTTTTTGCTCATTAATATAAGATGCTCAGTGGAAGGAAGTAACCTTATTGCCTGTGATTTAGATTGATGCAACTGAACATACAACATGAGAACTAGGAGACGAAATGAAAGAAACACAGTCACGTTTCTTCTAAGATATGACGAATTTCGAGGACGAAATTCCTTTTTAGAAGGGGAGTGTTGTAACATCCCAAAAATTGCTTATTTCATTATAAATAATCATTTTATAATATTTGTGATTTTTGGTGATTTTTGTGAAATTTCTGGAAATGTTGAATATTTTAATATATTCCTCGTTTTGCGTATGCATTGAGCGGAGCCGGATAACGAAATGTTCTCCCGAGGCTAGTAAACCTTGAACTGTCAATGCGTCGACGGGGATCTTACTAAACCCGAGGCCAGGCACGGTTGCGAGGTTTGCATTTTTCAAGGTTTTATCTCTAGATAAAATCGCGGTATCATAAAATTATTGGATGAATAATAAAATATTATTTTCATCACTTGTAATTTTATTCACCGAGAAAATAATTCTACAAGGTAATTGATCATCTATCGATGTATTTAATTTGGAGACTAGCTTACCATACACTTTATCGAGGAGCGCGCGAAGCTTCTCAAGGAAGCTTCTTCCAACTATTATTTTATTATTTCTCTCTCCTCCTATTTTGTGCAGCACGTTTGAATTAAGGGGTCTAATTCATTTCTCTCCCATTCTCCTCATTCACGCTGGTCACTCTCCTGTAAGCAGCCCTCACTATTCACTTATTTTTCTCTCTTCTCTTTCACTCCATAGCAGCAACACCATCCACCCACATTTACATTTTTTTATCTTCCAAAACCGTCACAATCCTAGCACCATTTCGTGTTTGGAGAACCACCATATCTGAGGAAAACATCTCCAAGGTCCTACATTTTCTTCATCTTCATCTTCTCCACTGTTGAAGTTTAAAGGTTAGAACTTTAAGGTAAAGCTCTTAGCTTTTTCATCATCTCTTCTCATTTTCGTAACCCACTGTCATTTCGATGACCATGGGTATCTATTTCAACACTTGATTCTGATTTTGGTAAGTTTGAATGTTCAAGGATCTCCTGGAAACTGAAAACGTGATTTCTGACCAAAAGGAGCAGCCTTTCTTTGTGCTTCTCCAAGGTAAGAGGAAGACACTCCTCCTCAACCTATTTTAGCATTTAGGAACGTCTGTGATTGGTGTTGAGGGTCATTCTACTTTTGTATGTTGTTTTGTATTGCATCTGTGCTATTTGATTATTTGAGTTTTGAATATATATATATATCTGGATGTATTAGAACGTGGAATAAGGAAGGGAATGAGTCCCGACTGGTTCTCGGATAGTTACGGTGTAGGCCAAGAAATTTGGAAACTTAATGAGAAAACTGGTAATAGTGTGAAATCTGGCCAAAATACGTCGAATATGAAAACCTGTCGAATTTGATATCCTAATTACTTAGTAAAATGTTAAAATCCGTCGAGTATGAACTTCTGGCCAAACCTGTCGAATTTGATATCCTAATTACTTAGTAAAATGTTAAAATCCGTCGAGTATGAACTTCTGGCCAAACCCACAAATTTGATATCCTAATTACTTAGTAGAATGTTAAAATCAATCGAGTATGAACTTCGCCAAACTTATCGAATTTGATATCCTAATTACTTAGTAAAATGTTAAAATCCGTCGAGTATGAACTTCTGGCCAAACCTGTCGAATTTGATATCCTAATTACTTAGTAGAATGTTAAAATCCGTCGAGTATGAACTTCTGGCAAAACCTGTCGAATTTGATATCTTGATCACTTGGTAAAATGTTAAAATCCGTCTAGTTTAGACTTCTGACCATTTCCGTCGAATGTCAATACCCGTCGAGTTTAGATTTCTGACTACCAAACACCATGTGAAAATCCGTCTAGTTTAGATCTTTGACCACTAAACACAATGTCAAAATCCGTCGAGTATGAACCCCGACCATGTCCGTCGAGATTGATCTTCCGACCAAAACCCGTCGAGTAGAGTCCCTAGACACTTAGGAGAAACTGTCCCAAAGTCAATAATCGTCGAGTTTGAGAGACAATGCCTGTCGAGTAGATGAATTTCTTCAGACCCGTCGAAATTAGAGATTTCGATGAGTGTTTCGTCGGTTCGACACTTGGGAGATTTTCTCCAATGTCGACACCCATACCCGTCGAATTGAGGCTTTTGCTGACCTTCTGGAGGGTTCGACAGTTCTGTCCTTCATTCGACAGAACTCCCGTTCGACAGAAAATGATCTGTTGCCAATTTTGTTATAAAATGTCCCTCATTTATTTTCATCCTGCTACCATGTTGTTTTCGTCGAATGGCAGCCTCAGTTTTTCACTAAATATATGTCTCCATCGAACTTACAAGTGTTGTTTATCACCCAACATCTAATAATTAAATTTGTGAATCTATTGGTGATTCCGACCGTGTATCTTCCCGGACTCAAAACCTTTGGACTAATAAAAGATATATTAATTATAAAGAATTGGATGACCGAAATTAATTAGGATTCATAAACGAGGGAAGAACATGAGTATAGGTGACCAGGTGAGGCACATAATGAATCTAATGATTGATTTCTAATATGACTATGAATGAGATTGTGATTATCCTTAAAATGCGCTATTGATTTTACGTGGATCCGTGAATAGGATCGACTTCATTGTTAAATGATATGATATGCATTTGAAATAGGATTGGCCTAGTTTGGTATGAGAAGCATGATTGAGTCATGCATTGAACCCATATGCATTTAAATGTGCATTATCATTGTGACATTGGGTCGACGAAATGTACTTTGAGAAACATCTGGTTGACGATTGAGTCGGATGTACTTTGAGAAACATCTGGTTGACGATCGAGTCGGATGTACTTTGGATTTATTCCCATGAAGTAGGATCTTGATTATCGAGGGCACATGTGCATAGTGAGTCCATGAATTATCTGGCATACATTGTTATTATAATTGGAACTGTTGTATTTTTGATATATCTATATATATATGACTGCCTGGAACTGTTTGGTTGATTATAACTGCTACTAAATGTTTATTACCATTATTGCTGTCATAAATGCTATGTGGGCGCTTTGCGCCGTTTGGTTTCTTGATGCTATGACTGGTAATGATGGTAGGATGTCTTACCTCTTTCTTGTACTTTTCTTGCTCTATGTTAATTTTTGGTTAAAGACTATAAGTGGGAACGAAGTTGGATTCCTTTGGATTTTATTGGTTTGACCTACTGCATTCGGTGATGCCGTCGCGAAGGGAGCTCTTTTTGGGGTTTGTTCGAATTGTGTTCGCTTCGATACCAAGACCAGTAGAGTCGACTGGACCGACAAGCGTATGTGACATGCTGGGGATCTGACTTTGACCATGAAGAGGACTGCGATTGAAGACCTTATCTTGTATTTCTCACTACACCGGTGAGCCCGAAATTGCCTCACGCATTCGGGATACGATGGAGTGCCCAACTCCTTAGTCGTAAATATATTATGGGTAGTTTATATTTTATTTTGCATTACCTATATAAAGTGTATTTTTTAGTACATGTATGCTTTGAGGCAATTATCCAGACTTAAATGTTGTAAATTGAGTACATATTATAATTCATAATTTAACTGGTTGTATATGTAACTACTCATTCGTGGCTCCTATTTTCCTCATATGAGAAATGTTTAATATTTATGGTAAATTTGTTGTTTGACAATGTTAGCACGCCGACATTTAGTGACCGTGACATAATGACGATTGTGCATTGGTTATTAAATCGAGGGGTGTTACAACCAACGGTTCCCACTCTGACACGTAGAGGCCCCTCTGGACCACAGAGAAGTGAACCCCAGCAGATGGTGGAGCGCTTCCTCGGTTCCTCTCAAGAAGGTCCCAAACAGTAATTTTTTCGAAGCCCCCCGCGCTGGCGACGTGACCACATTCGCTATCTCCTAGAGTCTAGCTTCAACGTCGATGCCTGAGGTTTGTGGGATTCCATCGCCCTCCATTACACCGGCCTCGCTGACCTCCTCGACACTGTCCACATACTCCTCGAGAGCTGCGCTACCTGCTCCATGCACACTTTTGATGGCAATCGATGCTATTTCGCCACCCTCGATTTGAACGTCCACAAGCTTCTCAAGGCTTTCGAGGCCTGTCCCCCGCCCTTATCAGTCGCCTTGCATGACACCCTTTTGGTGCACCATCTGTGATTACCATGCAACATTGATGATGAGTTTTGATGATAACAAATATGAAGATGATGAGATGATATCAAGTCCAAGTTGTTCAAGCTTAACTTCAGGACTTAGGATCTTTTTTTGTGCAGAGCTCTCATAGGATATCTTAGTGTTTTAGTCAAAAGATCTAAAAACATGTTTTCTCACAAACCAAATTAAGGTTCTTAAATTAATCAAAGAGTTTGTGAAAATTAGAAATCACCTAATCTGTTTTCTAAAGGTGTTTATCATGTTTTCAAATAAAAGCATTCGAATAACCTAAGAATCATTCAAATACAATCTTCTGAAAAAACCTCCCCAAACGTGGTTTTTAATAAGGTATTCGAATACTCATATGAGGCATTCGAATACAACACATTTTTTATAGAGGTATTCGAATACCATATGAGGCATTCGAATACACCCTTTTAAAAGGCTCTTACAAACGTGTTTTCAGCTAAAGGCATTCGAATACTTTGGTTTGGTATTCGAATAACGTGGGTTTCTTCTGTTTTTTATATACTGATATAAGAGGTATTCGAATACCTCATAACGGCATTCGAATACTCCAAGCTTAAACCTTTTTTTTTATATATATATCAGTGGTATTCGAATACCACAGTAATGTATTCGAATATCCCACGTTTTTCAGCTTCTGTTTGAAATTGATACGCAACATTTTTTTTGCATTAATTATGTAATCAATTTTCCCAGTGAAAATTTCTGATCAGAGGCTTTATAAATAGAGACCTTCCTCACGGCTGCAAATACACCAATCCTTCAATTTATTTTCTGACTGTGCTAAAATACTGTTTGCATATTTTCTCTCTTTTTCTCTCTGTGCTCTTTTGGTAAAATTCTGAGATATTGTTAGAGAGCTCTATAGTGCTTCAATTTGTATTACTTACTCTGAGTGAGAGTTTCTCTTCATCTATTTTCTCGATATTTTTTATCGAGGGTGAGTTACCCTCAAGGTTTGTATAAGGGTGAGGTATCCTATGATGAGACTTTAGCACAAGGGTATAGTGTCCCCGTGTGTGAAAAGTGCTCTATTTTGTAACGGTAGCAAGCACCTATTGAAGCTTGTATACTTAGTGAAAAATCTCGGCTTTTGAGGACTGGACGTAGACCACAAGTGGGTTAGTGATCCAACCAGGATAAATACTGTGCTTACTTCTCTTTTCCCTAATCTCTTTTTTTTATGCGATTTATTTTATTGCACATTTATTTTACACTGTTCTTTATCGTTTCTTTTCTTCTTCTTATTCCTTCTGTGCATTTATTTATTAAGCTTTTGATATTCATTTTAATTAAAAGAGGTTTTGCGAAAAAGTTTTTATACTCAATTCACCCCCCCTCTTGAGTACTGGAAGCCACTTGGTAACAAGTGGTATCAGAGTTAGACTCTTATATAAAGAGCTTAGCAGCTTCAAGAGAACATGGCTTCTTCAAATGGTTTTTCAGAAGGATCTTCCATAAATCGACCACCCTTTTTCAATGGGGATGGTTATGCATATTGGAAGGAAAGAATGAAAATCTTCATCGAAGCTAGTGATCTAGATGTATGGGATGTTGTCGAAAACGGCGCTTTTATACCCACACATGAGATCGATGGTGTAAGGACCGAAACACCACGAAATAAATGGTCTGATGAAGACAAAAGAAAAGTTCAATTTAATTTAAAAGTCAAAAATATTATTACTACTGCTTTGGGATATGATGAGTGTTTTAGAATTTCAAAT
Source organism: Ormosia semicastrata (assembly GCA_029884595.1). Lineage (NCBI taxonomy): Eukaryota > Viridiplantae > Streptophyta > Magnoliopsida > Fabales > Fabaceae > Ormosia > Ormosia semicastrata. The sequence continues at coordinate 8,892,636 of JAQQTO010000028.1, read as the reverse complement.
TGTAAAACTGCTAAAGAAATGTGGGATACTTTGCAAGTTACCCATGAGGGTACTAGTGAAGTTAAGAGGTTGAGAATAAATTCTCTAACTCGTGAATATGAATTATTCAGAATGAACCAAGGAGAAAGCATTTAGGAAATGCAAAAGAGGTTCACCCACATAGTTAATCATCTTGCATCTTTAGGCAAAAGTTTTTCTAACGAAGATTTGATTAACAAAGTTTTGAGGTATCTTAGCAGGATTTGGCAACCCAAAGTAACAGTAATATCTGAATCAAGGGATTTGTCCACAATGACCTTAGCTACCCCCTTTGGAAAACTTCATGAGCACGAATTGGAACTAAGCAGACTAAGCCAAAGCGAAGAGAACGATAAAAAGAAAAAGGGAATAGCGCTCAAAGCCACTTCATCAACATTTGACAATGATGATGAAGAAAATGAAGAAAGTTCAGAGAATATCGAGGTAAGTGAAGAAAATTTAAGTTTACTAGTTAAAAAGTTTGGTAAATTTCTCAGGAAAAAGGGAACGCAAAGAAGACCTCCCTTCCCTCCTAAAAAGACACACTTCAAAGGCGAAGGAGCCTCATCAACTCCAACTTTCTATGAATGTGGCAAACCTGGTCACATAAAAATGGAGTGCCCCGTTTATCAAAAGAAGAAGGAGAAATTTGAAAAGAAGCCCTTCAAGGAAAGAAGAGGAAGAAAAGCCTACATAGCGTGGGATGAAAACGACATGGACTCAACTGATAGCTCAGATAGCGAAGAAGCTCAACTGTGTCTCATGGCAAAAGGAGATGAAGAAGAAAGCGAAAATGAGGTAAGTTCTAATACTACTCTATTGCCCTCTTACGATGAGTTACAAGATGCTTTTGAGGAACTACATGAGGAATCTTTAAAACTCACAAAAATTATTTCTTCATCTAAGAAAATAATTTCCTCTTTAGAAAATCAAATTCTTGTTTTAAACAAAGAAATAGAGGAATTAAAAATTGAAAACGAGACTTTAGGAATCATTGATGCATGCACAAATCATTCTTCACATGCTTCTACTTCCTCATCTTGTTCTTCATGTCATATACTTGAAAAAGAAAACGAAGACCTAAAGAACACTCTTTCTAAATTTATCTTTGGAAGAGATAATTTAAATATTTTATTAGGAAGACAAAGAGTGGTTTTTCAAAAGGCCGGGATAGGTTATAACCCGAAAAATCAACAAAAATTCTATAAAAATTTCTTTGTGCATTCTAGTGTTTCAAGTAGTCCTTTTATAAAATGTTTTTATTGTGGAAGAAAAGGACATAGTGCTTCAACATGTAATGCAAGGAAAAATATAAGTACAAAAGGTGGAACAAAAATGATTTGGGTTCCCAAGGGTACCTTACCCAAAATTGACACACAAGGACCCAAGAAAGTTTGGGTACCAAAAGTTAAAAACTAAACTTGTGTTGTAGGTGTGCTTGAAAGCCAGGAATTCAAATTGGTATCTTGATAGCGGCTGCTCCAAGCACATGACCGGGGACGACTCAAAATTCACCATGCTTATTCCCAAGAATCATGGACACGTCACTTATGGCAATAACAACAAGGGTAAAATTCTTGGAATCGACAAAGTCGGTAAGAACCCAAACTCCTCTATTGAAAATGTGCTGCTTGTTGAGGGTTTGAAACACAATTTACTTAGTATTAGCCAATTATGTGATAAAGGAAATAAAGTTATATTTGATTCAAACTGTTGCATAATTGAAGATAAAAATGACAAACATGTTAAATTCATTGGTCATAGAATGAACAACATCTATATGATTAGTCTTGATGATATATCTTCAAATAATGCGAAATGCCTTGTCAGTAAGAATGATGATTCATGGCTATGGCATAGGAGAATCGCACATATTCACATGGATCACTTAATGAAGTTGGTCTCTAAAGAGCTAGTAATTGGACTACCCAAGCTTAATTTTATAAAAGATAAGTTGTGTGATGCATGTCAAAAGGGTAAACAAATAAAGGTCTCCTTTAAAGCAAAAAATATAGTTTCAACTTCTAGACCTTTACAACTTTTGCACATGGATCTTTTTGGACCTTCTAGAACTATGAGCTTTGGTGGGAATTACTATGCTTTAGTGATTGTGGATGATTTTTCTAGGTTTACATGGACTTTATTTCTTGCAAATAAAAATGATGCATTTCTAGCTTTTAAAAGACTTGCCAAAGTTATTCAAAATGAAAAAAGTTTTCAAATCTCTTCTATAAGAAGTAACCACGGTGGCGAATTTGAAAACAACGTTTTTAAAAATTACTGTGATGAACATGGCATTAATCATAATTTCTCTGCCTCTAGAACTCCGCAACAAAAAGGAGTTGTAGAAAGGAAAAACCGTTCTTTAGAAAAAATGGCGAGAACTATGCTTAATAAGGCTGCTCTTCCTAAATACTTTTGTGCGGACGCTGTAAGTACAGCTTGTTATGTAATGAACCGGGCTCTTATAAGGCCTATTTTAAAGAAAACCCCAAATGAGTTGTATAAGGGAAGAAAGCCAAATGTCTCACACCTTCATGTTTTTGGTTGCAAATGTTTTGTTTTAAACAATGGAAAAGATAATTTCGGCAAGTTTGATGCTAAGTCTGATGAAGGTATATTTCTTGACTATTCAAATCATAGTAAAGCCTTTTGCATTTACAATAAAAGAACGATGACTATTGAAGAATCTATACATGTTGTATTTGACGAAACTGACCCAAGTGGATCGAGAAAGGATCTTGTTGTTGATGATGTTGCAGAAATCTTGGCGGAAACACATTTGGACAGTAAAGAAAAGGAAATCAAGGAAAAAGAGGATGAACTAAGACAGGAGGATTCACAAGCTTTGGAACTTCCCAAAGAATGACGAACTTCAAAATATCACTCCCTTGATCAAATTATCAGTGATGTTTCTAAAGGTGTAAGTACTCGTAACTCCCTTAGAAATACTTGTAATCACTTAGCTTTTGTTTTTCAAATTGAACCTAAGGATTTAATTGAAGCTTTTGATGATGAACATTGGATCCTAGCTATGCATGAGGAATTAAATCAGTTTGAAAGAAATCAAGTTTGGGAATTAGTTGTTAGACCTAATAATCACCTTATAATTGGAACTAAATGGGTTTTTAGAAACAAACTTGATGAAAATGGGTTGATAACTAGAAACAAAGCTAGATTGGTTGCTAAATGGTATAATCAAGAAGAAGGAATAGATTATGAAGAAACCTATGCACCTGTAGCTAGATTAGAAGCTATTAGAATGTTACTTGCTTATGCTTGCATCATGAATTTCAAATTATATCAAATGGATGTCAAGAGTGCTTTTCTGAATGGTTTTATTCAAGAGGAGGTATACGTTGAACAACCTCCAGGTTTTGAAAATCATGAACTGCCCAACCATGTTTTTAAACTTAAAAAGGCTTTATATGGTTTAAAGCAAGCTCCTAGAGCTTGGTATGAAAGGTTGAGTAAGTTTCTTTTGGAAAATGGTTTTTCAAGAGGAAAAGTTGATACTACTATTTTTATTAAAAATAAAAAGCATGACATTCTTCTTGTGCAAGTATATGTGGATGATATTATCTTCGGTGCTACTAATGAATCCCTTTGCAAAGAATTTGCTAAGTCAATGCAGAATGAATTTGAAATGTCAATGATGGGAGAATTAAATTTCTTCCTTGGACTTCAAATCAAACAAACAAACGAAGGGACTTTCATAAGTCAAACAAAATACTGCAAGGAATTTCTGAAAAGATTTAAAATGGAAAACGCTAAACACATGGCCACTCCGATGAGCACGTCTTGCTACTTGGACAAAGATGAAGGAGGTAAATCAGTAGAAATAACGAAATATAGAGGTATGATTGGTTCTCTCCTTTATCTTACTGCTAGTAGGCCAGATATAATGTTTAGTGTATGCATGTGTGCTAGATATTAAGCAAACCCTAAGGAATCTCACTTAAGTGCTGTCAAATGTATAATGAAATACCTAGTAGGCACTTCACAAATGGGCTTATGGTATCCTAAGGGTGCCTCTTGTAGCTTGATAGGCTATTCTGACTCTGACTTTGCTGGGTGCAAATTGGACAGGAAAAGTACTAGTGGGACATGCCACTTGCTTGGTAGTTCTTTAGTTTCTTAGCATAGTAAGAAACAAAACAGTGTGGCTTTGTCTACCGCTGAGGCTGAATATATTGTAGCCGGGAGTTGCTGCGCTCAAATCCTTTGGATGAAGCAACAACTCTTAGACTACGGTCTTCAGCTTGATCACATCCCCATAAGATGTGATAACACTAGTGCAATAAATATCTCTAAGAATCCTATACTGCATTCTAGAACAAAGCATATAGAGATAAGACACCACTTTATCAGAGATCACATACAAAAAGGGGATTGCATTCTTGAATTTGTTGAAATATCTAAGTAACTTGCAGATATATTCACTAAACCCCTAGCAAAAGAAGCATTTTATTATATAAGAGGAGAATTGGGCATAATTGATCAATCCAACATTTAAATGCTTGTTATTTGCTTAAATTTATGTTTAATAATTACTGACTTGAGCGTCGGAGTTTTTCCAAAATCTTTTTTTGCAGGTACTTCATCAACAGGTATGCGTCTATCTGTCAAAATTGCTTTTTCTGGACTTTTATAAGTGTTTTTCTTGCTTAGTTATTCGAATACCATATAGAAGTATTCGAATACCCTTCTGTTATTTGAGAACACCAACGCTTTTCTGTTTAAGGCATTCGAATACCTTAAAGGGTTATTCGAATACCCAAAGACTTTTATGTCTCAATCCACGAAACAGCTCTCTGGAGCATTCGAATACCATAGGGTTATTCGAATACCCAGACGTCTCCTGTCTCTGTTTCTCTCAGAAGTATTTGAATACCATTATGAGCATTTGAATACCTGCTCCCTTAGCCTGCTCCTTTGTCTCTGGAATATTCGAATACCTTCAGTTAGTCTCTGGAGTATTCGAATACTTCATGAGCATTCGAATACTTTTAAAAGTATTTGAATACCTTCGTGTGGCAGCCAAGCTTTTTCTGGTGTTTATTCGAATACCTGGGGTGGTATTCGAATACCCCCTGTCTGGAGGCTGCGCCTGTTGAGCTCTCCTATTCGAATACCCTCTCCTCTCCTTTATATACCCCCTTTTCCCACGTATCCGAATACTCTTCTCCCTTCTATCCCCACTTTCAAAACTTTTGGTTTTCCCTCCTCCATTGACCTCCCTCTCTCACGGTCTCTACCCTTCCTCCTCTCTTCTCCTCCATGGCCTCATCCTTCTCTCGCTCTAAGTGTCCTCGTACGAAGACGGCTCTGTGCAACAACCCGTTGGACCTTCGCAGGCTCTCCTCTAATGAGCAACAGCTCAGGCGCTTCGTTACACACTTTCGAGAGCGCAACTTGGTGCATCCTAAGTATCTCGACTTGGGGTTCTTCGAACGAGAAGGCGGTTTCGACTTTCTCAATCGGCTACGCCACCAAGGCGTACTTCGCTTTTGCTCCTTCTCTGCTCCGTTGTATCCCGACCTCGTCAAAATGTTCTACTGTAATCTGAAGATCGAAGGTCAGGAACTGCACTCTAGTATCTGCAATCAAAACATCGTAGTCACACCTGGCGATTGGGTTAAGATGTTTGGCTTACCGTCCACTGGCAACTTTGCTGACGAAGATTCTCTCCTCCAACTCTTCGACAAGAACCAAGCTATTGAGGATGTTCTTCGCCCTGGGTTGGCTTTACCTTCGACTCAAAAAGGAGTCAAAGAGGGCATCATGAAGAGCCAGGACAGGCTCCTCCACTATGCCTATGCCTACATCCTCGCTCCTAGAGGTGGGAACTACGCCTACATGAGTGAAGACGACGTGTTCATGCTATGGGTTCTAAAGCAAGGCCATCAGATCAACTGGCCCGTCTTCATTATGAGGCACATGATGAGGGCAAGAAGTAAAGAGCGATGTGAACTTCCCTACGACGTTATCATCACTGCCTTCTTAGGCAAGTATCCACACATTCTGGAAACCGAGCGTGCAACCCCGCTAACCCATCATCACGTCTTTGGTTCCTTTACTCTTAACAAAATGAAGATGATCAGGACTGATGAAGGATGGGTGTTCCCAGTGGAAGTTGATGATGAAGATAACGACCCCGCCGCCGCCCCGCCGCCGCCGATGCTCCCGCTCCCGTCATGAATGAGCAACTTCGGCTACTACCCCGTTGGATAACGAAACTACATGGAGAACACCTTCACTATTCATTTTGATGAATCGGCCGGTGTTGAGCGTGAACAGCCGCCCTTCGAGGCCTGCCGTCTGCAATGACCCCGCTCTCTCTCCTCCACCACCTGATGCCTACTTCTAGGGCTTGCTTAGTCTTAGGACCAGTCGCTTATGTTCCATTTTTAGCTGTTTATTATATTGTTGCCCCTTTAATTACTTTTGTATATGTGCTTGCCACTTTCATTTAATGCAATGAGTATTTTTTTTTCCTTGTCAATTGCTTTTTGATTATCTCATATATATCACTATGCTTTATTAGTTGAATATATCCTTTTTGATCATGTCAAAAGGGGGAGAAAAATTTGAGAAAAGACAGGATTAACACTGGCTCTTGGATTCCAAAAGTAAGGGGGAGATAATTATGCTTGTTAAACTAATACTTTTCTCACTGATAGTTTGTCATCATCAAAAAGGGGGAGAATGTGATTACCATGCAACATTGATGATGAGTTTTGATGATAACAAATATGGAGATGATGAGATGATATCAAGTCCAAGTTGTTCAAGCTTAACTTTAGGACTTAGGATCTTTTTTTGTACAGAGCTCTCATAGGATATCTCAGTGTTTTAGTCAAAAGATCTAAAAACATGTTTTCTCACAAACCAAATTAAGGTTCTTAAATTAATCAAAGAGTTTGTGAAAATTAGAAATCACCTAATCTGTTTTCTAAATGTGTTTATCATGTTTTCAAATAAAAGCATTCGAATAACCTAAGAATCATTCGAATACAATCTTCTGAAAAAGCCTCCCCAAACGTGGTTTTTAATAAGGTATTCGAATACTCATTTGAGGCATTCGAATACAACGTGTTTTTTATAGAGGTATTCGAATACCATATGAGGCATTCGAATACACCCTTTTAAAAGGCTCTTACAAACGTGTTTTCAGCTAAAGGCATTCGAATGCTTTGGTTTGGTATTCGAATAACGTGGGTTTCTTCTATTTTTTATATACTGATATAAGAGGTATTCGAATACCTCATAACGGCATTCGAATACTCCAAGCTTAAACCTTTTTTTTTATATATATATCAGTGGTATTCGAATACCACAGTAATGTATTCGAATATCCCACATTTTTCAGCTTCTGTTTGAAATTGATACGCAATGTTTTTTTTGCATTAATTATGTAATCAATTTCTCCAGTGAAAATTTCTGATCAGAGGCTCTATAAATAGAGACCTCCCTCACGGCTGCAAATACACCAATCCTTGAATTTATTTTCTGACTGTGCTAAAATACTGTTTGCATATTTTCTCTCTTTTTCTCTCTGTGCTCTTTTGGTAAAATTCTGAGATATTTTTAGAGAGCTCTATAGTGCTTCAATTTGTATTACTTACTCTGAGTGAGAGTTTCTCTTCATCTATTTTCTGATATTTTGTATCGAGGGTGAGGTATCCCTCAAGGTTTGTATAAGGGTGAGGTATCCTCATGATGAGACTTTAGCACAAGGGTATAGTGTCCCTGTGTGTGAAAAGTGCTCTATTTTGTAACGGTAGCAAGCACCTATTGAAGCTTGTATACTTAGTAAAAAATCTCGGCTTTCGAGGACTGGACGTAGACCACAAGTGGGTTAGTGATCGAATCAGGATAAATATTGTGCTTGCTTCTCTTTTCCCTAATCTCTTTTTTTTATGCAATTTATTTTATTGCACATTTATTTTACGCTGTTCTTTATTGTTTCTTTTCTTCTTCTCATTCCTTCTGTGCATTTATTTATTAAGCTTTTGATATTCGTTTTAATTAAAAGAGATTTTGCGAAAAAGTTTTTATACTCAATTCACCCCCCTCTTGAGTACTGGAAGCCACTTGGTAACAAGTGGTATCAGAGCTAGACTCTTGTATAAAGAGCTTAGCAGCTTCAAGAGAACATGGCTTCTTCAAATGATTTTTCAGAAGGATCTTCCATAAATCGACCACCCTTTTTCAATGGGGATGGTTATGCATATTGGAAGGAAAGAATGAAAATCTTCATCGAAGCTATTGATCTAGATGTATGGGATGCTGTCGAAAACGGCGCTTTTATACCCACACATGAGATCGATGGTGTAAGGACCGAAGCACCACGAAATAAATGGTCTGATGAAGACAAAAGAAAAGTTCAATTTAATTTAAAAGCTAAAAATATTATTACTACTGCTTTGGGATATGATGAGTTTTTTAGAATTTCAAATTGTAAAACTGCTAAAGAAATGTGGGATACTTTGCAAGTTACCCATGAGGGTACTAGTGAAGTTAAGAGGTCGAGATTAAATTCTCTAACTTGTGAATATGAATTATTCAGAATGAACCAAGGAGAAAGCATTCAGGAAATGCAAAAGAGGTTCACCCACATAGTTAATCATCTTGCATCTTTAGGCAAAAGTTTTTCTAACGAAGATTTGATTAACAAAGTTTTGAGGTATCTTAGCAGGATTTGGCAACCCAAAGTAACAGCAATATCCGAATCAAGGGATTTGTCCACAATGACCTTAGCTACCCTCTTTGGAAAACTTCATGAGCACGAATTGGAACTAAGCAGACTAAGTCAAAGCGAAGAGAACGATAAAAAGAAAAAGGGAATAGCGCTCAAAGCCACTTCATCAACATTCGACAATGATGATGAAGAAAATGAAGAAAGTTCAGAGAATATCGAGGTAAGTGAAGAAAATTTAAGTTTACTAGTTAAAAAGTTTGGTAAATTTCTCAGGAAAAAGGGAACGCAAAGAAGACCTCCCTTCCCTCCTAAAAAGACACACTTCAAAGGTGAAGAAGCCTCATCAACTCCAACTTGCTATGAATATGGCAAACCTGGTCACATGAAAATGGAGTGCCCTGTTTATCAAAAGAAGAAGGAGAAATTTGAAAAGAAGCCCTTCAAGGAAAGAAAAGGAAGAAAAGCCTACATAGCGTGGGATGAAAACGACATGGACTCAACTGATAGCTCAGATAGCGAAGAAGCTCAACTGTGTCTCATGGCAAAAGGAGATGAAGAAGAAAGCGAAAATAAGGTAAGTTCTAATACTACTCTATTGCCTTCTTACGATGAGTTACAAGATGCTTTTGAGGAACTACATGAGGAATCTTTAAAACTCACAAAAATTATTTCTTTATCTAAGAAAACAATTTCCTCTTTAGAAAATTAAATTCTTGTTTTAAACAAAGAAATAGACAAATTAAAAATTGAAAATGAGACTTTAGGAATCATTGATGCATGCACAAATCATTCTTCACATGCTTCTACTTCCTCATCTTGTTCTTCATGTCATATACTTGAAAAAGAAAACGAAGACCTAAAGAACACTCTTTCTAAATTTACCTTTGGAAGAGATAATTTAAATATTTTATTAGGAAGACAAAGAGTGGTTTTTCAAAAAGCCGGGATAGGTTATAACCCGAAAAATCAAAAAACTCTATAAAAATTTCTTTGTGCATTCTAGTGTTTCAAGTAGTCCTTTTATAAAATATTTTTTTTGTGGAAGAAAAGGACATAGTGCTTCAATATGTAATGCAAAGAAAAATATAAGTGCAAAAGTTGGAACAAAAATGATTTGGGTTCCCAAGGGTAGCTTACCCAAAACTGACACACAAGGACCCAAGAAAGTTTGGGTACCGAAAGTTAAAAACTAAACTTGTGTTGTAGGTGTGCTTGAAAGCCAGGAGTTCAAATTGGTATCTTGATAGCGGCTGCTCCAAGCCCATGACCGGGGACGACTCAAAATTCACCATGCTTATTCCCAAGAATCATGGATACGTCACTTATGGTGATAACAACAAGGGTAAAATTCTTGGAATCGGCAAAGTCGGTAAGAACCCAAACTCCTCTATTGAAAATGTGCTGCTTGTTGAGGGTTTGAAACACAATTTACTTAGTATTAGCCAATTATGTGATAAAGGAAATAAAGTTATATTTGATTCAAACTGTTGCATAATTGAAGATAAAAATGACAAACATGTTAAATTCATTGGTCATAGAATAAACAACATCTATATGATTAGTCTTGATGATATATCTTCAAATGATGCGAAATGCCTTTTAAGTAAGAATGATGATTCATGGCTATGGCATAGGAGAATCGCACACATTCACATGGATCACTTAAAGAAGTTGGTCTCTAAAGAGCTAGTAATTGGACTACCCAAGCTTAATTTTATAAAAGATAAGTTGTGTGATGCATGTCAAAAGGGTAAACAAATAAAGGTCTCCTTTAAAGCAAAAAATATAGTTTCAACTTCTAGACCTTTATAACTTTTGCACATGGATCTTTTTGGACCTTCTGGAACTATGAGCTTTGGTAGGAATTACTATGCTTTAGTGATTGTGGATGATTTTTCTAAGTTTACATGGACTTTATTTCTTGCAAATAAAAATGATGCATTTCTAGCTTTTAAAAGACTTGCCAAAGTTATTCAAAATGAAAAAAGTTTTCAAATCTCTTCTATAAGAAGTAACCACAGTGGCGAATTTGAAAACAACATTTTTGAAAATTACTGTGATGAACATGGCATTAATCATAATTTCTCTGCCCCTAGAACTCCGCAACAAAACGGAGTTGTAGAAAGGAAAAACCATTCTTTAGAAGAAATGGCGAGAACTATGCTTAATGAGGCTGCTCTTCCTAAATACTTTTGGGCGGACGCTGTAAGTACAGCTTGTTATGTAATGAACCGGGCTCTTATAAGGCCTATTTTAAAGAAAACCCCATATGAGTTGTATAAGGGAAAAAAGCCAAATGTTTCACACCTTCATGTTTTTTGTTGCAAATGTTTTGTTTTAAACAATGAAAAAGATAATTTAGGCAAGTTTAATGCTAAGTCTGATGAAGGTATATTTCTTGGCTATTCAAATCATAGTAAAGCTTTTTGCATTTACAATAAAAGAACTATGACTATTGAAGAATCTATACATGTTGCATTTGATGAAACTGACCCAAGTGGATCGAGAAAGGATCTTGTTGTTGATGATGTTGCAGAAATCTTGGCGGAAACACATTTGGACAGTAAAGAAAAGGAAATCAAGGAAAAAGAGGATGAACTAAGACAGGAGGATTCGCAAGCTTTGGAACTTCCCAAAGAATGGCGAACTTCAAAATATCACTCCCTTGATCAAATTATCGGTGATGTTTCTAAAGGTGTAAGTACTCGTAACTCCCTTAGAAATACTTGTAATCACTTAGCTTTTGTTTCTCAAATTGAACCTAAGGATTTAATTGAAGCTTTTGATGATGAACATTAGATCCTAGCTATGCATGAGGAATTAAATCAGTTTGAAAGAAATCAAGTTTGAGAATTAGTTGTTAGACCTAATAATCACCCTATAATTGGAACTAAATGGGTTTTTAGAAATAAACTTGATAAAAATAGGTTAATAACTAGAAACAAAGCTAGATTGGTTGCTAAAGGGTATAATTAAGAAGAAGGAATAGATTATGAAGAAACCTATGCACCTGTAGCTAGATTAGAAGCTATTAGAATGTTACTTGCTTATGCTTGCATCATGAATTTCAAATTATATCAAATGGATGTCAAGAGTGCTTTTCTGAATGGTTTTATTCAAGAGGAGGTATACGTTGAACAACCTCCAGGTTTTGAAAATCATGAACTGCCCAACCATGTTTTTAAACTTAAAAAGGCTTTATATGGTTTAAAGCAAGCTCCTAGAGCTTGGTATGAAAGGTTGAGTAAGTTTCTTTTGGAAAATGGTTTTTCAAGAGGAAAAGTTGATACTACTCTTTTTATTAAAAATAAAAAGCATGACATTCTTCTTGTGCAAGTATATGTGGATGATATTATCTTCGGTGCTACTAATGAATCCCTTTGCAAAGAATTTGCTAAGTCAATGCAGAATGAATTTGAAATGTCAATGATGGGAGAATTAAATTTCTTCCTTGGACTTCAAATCAAACAAACAAACGAAGGGACTTTCATAAGTCAAACAAAATACTGCAAGGAATTGCTGAAAAGATTTAAAATGGAAAACGCTAAACACATGACCACTCCGATGAGCACGTCTTGCTACTTGGACAAAGATGAAGGAGGTAAATCAGTAGAAATAACGAAATATAGAGGTATGATTGGTTCTCTCCTTTATCTTACTGCTAGTAGGCCAGATATAATGTTTAGTGTATGCATGTGTGCTAGATATCAAGAAAACCCTAAGGAATCTCACTTAAGTGCTGTCAAACGTATAATGAAATACCTAGTAGGTACTTCACAAATGGGTTTATGGTATCCTAAGGGTGCCTCTTGTAGCCTGATAGGTTATTCTGACTCTGACTTTGCTGGGTGCAAATTGGACAGGAAAAGTACTAGTGGGACATGCCACTTGCATGGTAGTTCTTTAGTTTCTTGGCATAGTAAGAAACAAAACAGTGTGGCTTTGTCTACCGCTGAGGTCAATATGTTGCAGCCGGAGTTGTTCTTTCAAATCCTTTGGATGAAGCAACAACTCTTAGACTACGGTCTTCAGCTTGATCACATCCCAATAAGATGTGATAACACTAGTGCAATAAATATCTCTAAGAATCCTATACTGTATTCTAGAACAAAGCATATAGAGATAAGACACCACTTTATCAGAGATCACGTACAAAAAGGGGATTGCATTCTTGAATTTGTTGAAATATCTAAGTAACTTGCAGATATCTTCACTAAACCCCTAACAAAAGAAGCATTTTATTATATAAGAGGAGAATTGGGCATAATTGATCAATCCAACATTTAAATGCTTGTTATTTGCTTAAATTTATGTTTAATAATTACTGACTTGAGCGTCGGAGTTTTTCCAAAATCTTTTTTTTTTGCAGGTACTTCATCAACAAGTATGCGTCTATCTGTCAAAATTGCATTTTCTGGACTTTTATAAGTGTTTTTCTTGCTTAGTTATTCGAATACCATATAGAAGTATTCGAATACCCTTCTGTTATTTGAGAACACCAATGCTTTTCTATTTAAGGCATTCGAATACCTTAAAGGGTTATTCGAATACCCAGAGACTTTTATGTCTCAGTCCACGAAATAGCTCTCTCGAGCATTCGAATACCATAGGATTATTCGAATACCCAGCACGCCTCCGTCTCTGTTTCTCTCAAGTATTCAAATACCATTATGAGCATTCGAATACCTGCTCCCTAGCCTCGCTCCTCTGTCTCGGAATATTCGAATACCTTCAGCTTAGTCTCTCGAGTATTCGAATACTTCATGAGCATTCGAATACTTTTAAAAGTATTCAATACCTTCACGTGTGCAACCAAGCTTTTTCTCGTGTTTTATTCGAATACCTAGTGTGGTATTCGAATACCCCGTCCGGGAGGCTGCGCTGTTGAGCTCTCCTATTCGAATACCCTCTCCTCTCCTTTATATACCCCTTTTCCCACGTATCCGAATACTCTTCTCCCTTCTATCCCCACTTTCAAAACTTTTGGTTTTCACTCCTCCAATAACCTCCCTCTCTCACGGTCTCTACCCTTCCTCCTCTCCTCCATGGCCTCATCCTCCTCTCGCTCTAAGTGTCCTCGTACGAAGACGGCTCCGTGCAACAACCCGTTGGACCTTCGCAGGCTCTCCTCTAATGAGCAACAGCTCGGGCGCTTCGTTACACACTTTCGAGAGCACAACTTGGTGCATCCTAAGTATCTCGACTTAGGGTTCTTCGAACGAGAAGGCGGTTTCGACTTTCTCAACCGGCTACGCCACCAAGGCGTACTTCGCTTCTGCTCCTTCTCTGCTCTGTTGTATCCCGACCTCATCAAAATGTTCTACTGCAATCTGAAGATCGAAGGTCAGGAACTGCACTCCAGTATCTGCGATCAAAACATCGTAGTTATACCCAGCGATTGGGTTCAGATGTTTGGCTTACCGTCCACTGGCAACTTTGCTGACGAAGATTCTCTCCTCTAACTCTTCGACAAGAACCAAGCTATTGAGGATGTTCTTCGCCCTGGGTTGGCTTTACCTTCGACTCAAAAAGGAGTCAAAGGGGGCATGATGAAGAGCCAGGACAGGCTCCTCCACTATGCCTATGCCTACATCCTCGCTCCTAGAGGTGGGAACTATGCCTACATGAGTGAAGACGACGTGTTCATGCTATGGGTTCTAAAGCAAGGCCATCAGATCAACTGGCCCGTCTTCATTATGAGGCACATGATGAGGGCAAGAAGTAAAGAGCGATGTGAACTTCCCTACGACGTTATCATCACTGCTTTCTTAGGCAAGTATCCACACGTTCTGGAAACCGAGCATGCAACCCCGCTAACCCATCATCACATCTTTGGTTCCTTTACTCTTAACAAAATGAAGATGATCAGGACTGATGAAGGATGAGTGTTCCCAGTGGAAGTTGATGATGAAGATAACGACCCTGCTGCCCCTGCTGCTCCTGCTGCTAATGCTCCCGCTCCTGTCACGAATGAGCAACTTCTGGCTACCCTGTTGGATAACAGAAACTACATGGAGAACACCTTCACTATTCTGTTTGACAGAATCGCTGGTGTTGAGCGTGAACAGGCTACCCTTCGAGCCCTGTTGTCTGGCAATGACCTTGCCTCTCCTCCTCCACCACCTGATGCCTACTTTTAGGGCTTGCTTAGTCTTAGGACCAGTCGCTTATGTTCCGTTTTTAGCTGTTTATTATATTGTTGCCCTTTTAATTACTTTTGTATATGTGCTTGCCACTTTTATTTAATGCAATGAGTATTTTTTTCCTTGTCAATAGCTTTTTGATTATCTCATATATATCACTATGCTTTATTAGTTGAATATATCCTTTTTGATCATGTCAAAAGGGGAGAAAAATTTGAGAAAAGACAGGATTAACACTGGCTCTTGGATTCCAAAAGCAAGGGGGAGATGATTATGCTTGTTAAACTAATACTTTTCTCACTGATAGTTTGCCATCATCAAAAAGGGGGAGAATGTGATTACCATGTAACATTGATGATGAGTTTTGATGATAACAAATATGGAGATGATGAGATGATATCAAGTCCAAGTTGTTCAAGCTTAACTTTAGGACTTAGGATCTTTTTTTGTACAGAGCTCTCATAGGATATCTCAGTGTTTTAGTCAAAAGATCTAAAAACATGTTTTCTCACAAACCAAATTAAGGTTCTTAAATTAATCAAAGAGTTTGTGAAAATTAGAAATCACCTAATCTGTTTTCTAAAGGTGTTTATCATGTTTTCAAATAAAAGCATTCGATTAACCTAAGAATCATTCGAATACAATCTTCTGAAAAAGTCTCCCCAAACGTGGTTTTTAATAAGGTATTCGAATACTCATTTGAGGCATTCGAATACAACGTGTTTTTTATAGAGGTATTCGAATACCATATGAGGCATTCGAATACACCCTTTTAAAAGGCTCTTACAAACGTGTTTTCAGCTAAAGGCATTCGAATGCTTTGGTTTGGTATTCGAATAACGTGGGTTTCTTCTGTTTTTTATATACTGATATAAGAGGTATTCGAATACCTCATAACGGCATTCGAATACTCCAAGCTTAAACCTTTTTTTTTATATATATCAGTGGTATTCAAATACCACAGTAATGTATTCGAATATCCCACGTTTTTCAGCTTCTGTTTGAAATTGATACGCAACATTTTTTTTGCATTAATTATGTAATCAATTTCCCCAGTGAAAATTTCTGATCAGAGGCTCTATAAATAGAGACCTCCCTCACGGCTGCAAATACACCAATCCTTGAATTTATTTTCTGACTGTGCTAAAATACTGTTTGCATATTTTCTCTCTTTTTCTCTCTTTGCTCTTTTGGTAAAATTCTGAGATATTGTTAGAGAGCTCTATAGTGCTTCAATTTGTATTACTTACTCTGAGTGAGAGTTTCTCTTCATCTATTTTCTGATATTTTGTATCGAGGTGAGGTATCCTCAAGGTTTGTATAAGGGTGAGGTATCCCTACAGACTGAGACTTTAGCACAAGGGTATAGTGTCCCTGTGTGTGAAAAGTGCTCTATTTTGTAACGTAGCAAGCACCTATTGAAGCTTGTATACTTAGTGAAAAATCTCAGCTTTCGAGGACTGGACGTAGACCACAAGTGGGTTAGTGATCGAACCAGGATAAATACTGTGCTTGCTTCTCTTTTTCCTAATCTCTTTTTTTATGCGATTTATTTTATTGCACATTTATTTTACGCTGTTCTTTATTGTTTCTTTTCTTCTTCTCATTCCTTCTGTGCATTTATTTATTAAGCTTTTGATATTCGTTTTAATTAAAAGAGATTTTGCGAAAAAGTTTTTATACTCAATTCACCCCCCCTCTTGAGTACTGGAAGCCACTTGGTAACAAGTGGTATCAGAGCTAGACTCTTATATAAAGAGCTTAGCAGCTTCAAGAGAACATGGCTTCTTCAAATGGTTTTTCAGAAAGATCTTCCATAAACCGACCACCCTTTTTCAATGGGGATGGTTATGCATATTGGAAGGAAAGAATGAAAATCTTCATCGAAGCTATTGATCTAGATGTATGGGATGCTGTCGAAAATGACGCTTTTATACCCACACATGAGATCGATGGTGTAAGGACCGAAACACCACGAAATAAATGGTCTGATGAAGACAAAAGAAAAGTTCAATTTAATTTAAAAGCCAAAAATATTATTACTACTGCTTTGGGATATGATGAGTTTTTTAGAATTTCAAATTGTAAAACTGCTAAAGAAATGTGGGATACTTTGCAAGTTACCCATGAGGGTACTAGTGAAGTTAAGAGGTCGAGAATAAATTCTCTAACTCGTGAATATGAATTATTCAGAATGAACCAAGGAGAAAGCATTCAGGAAATGCAAAAGAGGTTCACCCACATAGTTAATCCTATTGCATCTTTAGGAAAAAAAATTTCTATCGAAGATTTGATTAACAAAGTTTTGAGGTGTCTTAGCAGGATTTGGCAACCCAAAGTAACAGCAATATCCGAATCAAGGGATTTGTCCACAATGACCTTAGCTACCCTCTTTGGAAAACTTCATGAGCACGAATTGGAACTAAGCAGACTAAGCTAAAGCGAAGAGAACGATAAAAAGAAAAAGGGAATAGCGCTCAAAGCCACTTCATCAACATTCGACAATGATGATGAAGAAAATGAAGAAAGTTCAGAGAATATCGAGGTAAGTGAAGAAAATTTAAGTTTACTAGTTAAAAAGTTTGATAAATTTCTCAGGAAAAAGGGAACGCAAAGAAGACCTCCATTCCCTCCTAAAAAGACACACTTCATAGGCGAAGGAGCCTCATCAACTCCAACTTGCTATGAATGTGGCAAACCTGGTCACATGAAAATGGAGTGCCCCGTTTATCAAAAGAAGAAGGAGAAATTTGAAAAGAAGCCCTTCAAGGAAAAAGAAGAAGAAAAGCCTACATAGCGTGGGATGAAAATGACATGGACTCAACTGATAGCTCAGATAGCGAAGAAGCTCAACTGTGTCTCATGGCAAAAGGAGATGAAGAAGAAAGCGAAAATGAGGTAAGTTCTAATACTACTCTATTGCCTTCTTACGATGAGTTACAAGATGCTTTTGAGGTACTACATGAGGAATCTTTAAAACTCACAAAAATTATTTCTTCATCTAAGAAAACAATTTCCTCTTTAGAAAATCAAATTCTTGTTTTAAACAAAGAAATAGAGGAATTAAAAATTGAAAACGAGACTTTAGGAATCATTGATGCATGCACAAATCATTCTTCACATGCTTCTACTTCCTCATATTGTTCTTCTTGTCATATACTTGAAAAAGAAAACGAAGACCTAAAGAACACTCTTTCTAAATTTACCTTTGGAAGAGATAATTTAAATATTTTATTAGGAAGACAAAGAGTGATTTTTCAAAAAGCCGGGATAGGTTATAACCCAAAAAATCAACAAAAACTCTATAAAAAATTTTTTGTGCATTCTAGTATTTCAAGTAGTCCTTTTATAAAATGTTTTTATTGTGGAAGAAAAGGACATAGTGCTTCAACATGTAATGCAAGGAAAAATATAAGTACAAAAGTTGGAACAAAAATGATTTGGGTTCCCAAGGGTACCTTACCCAAAACTGACACACAAGGACCCAAGAAAGTTTGGGTACCAAAAGTTAAAAACTAAACTTGTGTTATAGGTGTGCTTGAAAGCCAGGAGTTCAAATTGGTATCTTGATAGTGGCTGCTCCAAGCACATGACCGGGGACGACTCAAAATTCACCATGCTTATTCCCAAGAATCATGGACACGTCACTTATGGCGATAACAACAAGGGTAAAATTTTTGGAATCGGCAAAGTCGGTAAGAACCTAAACTCCTCTATTGAAAATGTGCTGCTTGTTGAGGGTTTGAAACACAATTTACTTAGTATTAGCCAATTATGTGATAAAGAAAATAAAGTTATATTTAATTCAAACTGTTGCATAATTGAAGATAAAAATGACAAACATGTTAAATTCATTAGTCATAGAATAAACAACATCTATATGATTAGTCTTGATGATATATCTTCAAATGATGCGAAATGTCTTTTAAGTAAGAATAATGATTCATGGCTATGGCATAGGAGAATCGCACACATTCACATGGATCACTTAAAGAAGTTGGTCTCTAAAGAGCTAGTAATTGGACTACCCAAGCTTAATTTTATAAAAGATAAGTTGTATGATGCATGTCAAAAGGGTAAACAAATAAAGGTCTCATTTAAAGCAAAAAATATAGTTTCAACTTCTAGACCTTTACAACTTCTTACCCTCAAGAAAGCCATCATACTCCCCCTCAATGGTCACACCCAACCGAGACCAAAGTTGCAGGATACAGTATGGGGCACCCTGTTCTTATCCTCCCAGTAACAGAGAGCTCAGGAAGGATATTAGCAAACATGATGGCACCTCCTTGCTGCACGTGACACCAAGCCTAACGTGGCTGACCACCCCTCAGTTCCTCTTAGGTACCCCTATGGAGGAGATGCTCGAGAGGACCTCTGACTTTGCTATTATTTTTAGCTACTATGAATGGAGCCTGAGATATTGTTGTCATTGTCCACCATCTCTCCTCCTTCTTGTCTCTATTTTCGAAGAGGAAAAATGGAGACCGTGCAAGCCATGCAAAAATAGCGGATAAAATAGCAGATGGAAGAGGTGATGAAGCGCACATCCATCACATCTCTCCTCCGTTGAAGATGTGGGCTTTTTACCTATATGGTCATAATGGTTAACGACGTTGTTGTCAAAGCTTTGTAACAAAGAGATGCTGGGCTCAGGGGAGTGATTAGTAGAGGTGCCACTCATGACCATTGGGTTTGGAGTCGATTTTAGAGTTATTATCAAAGCCAGAAAGAAAATCACAAGGTGATCCAAGTGATGGAAGCCAAAGAAAGTTGCAAGGTGATCCATGTGATGAATGTCAATCAGTGCATGTTGACTTCCTTCCCTATCTTGAAGACCATGACTTGAGCATGGAAGCATATATAAGTGAATATATTTCTTCATTGGCAATGTAGTTGAAGCTTTCTTTAAGGATGCACTCTGGTAGATATTCACAGTTCAGATGGGGTCTCTTTACTAGCCTCAGAAAACACATATCCTCTGCTTTCTTCGCAATAGGTCTGACGATTTATGCTCATCTCCTTTTTTGATATGTAACTTGAAAAAAGTTTTCGAAGACATCAAACGGCCACAAGGTTACCACGCCTTGATGAGGACCGAAGAAGACAAGGTCAGAAGAGGTTCAGCCATACAAGATGGCTAAACAGGGGAATCCACTTAACCACCCTCTAGGGGCAAGTAGTGCATTCAAGGGTTTTCACTGTACTCTTAAGCCATTACAATACCCCTCAAGAGTGTCTCATGCTAAAAAGGTTGCGCAGTAGAAAAATCTCAAGTCATGGGAAAATTCTCATACTCTAATCATACAAACTAAAAACCCCGGCATGGACCACTAATACCTAAGTCAGGTGGGATCCCAAAAGTCTAATATGACTAATGAAGGACCTCGGGTAAGATTTATTTTTGCCTAAGTCTGGAATGTCATGTGTTTGATAAGATGAACATAGGACTCCGGGCCATGGTTGTAAATTGTGCCTAAGTCCGGAATGTCATGTGTTCGATAAGATGAGCATAGGACCCTAGACCAAGGTTTTAAATTATGCTTAAGTCTGGAATGACCATATGTTTGATAAAATGAACATAGGATCCCAGGCTATGGTTTTAAATTATGCCTATGTCCGGAATGTCATATGTTCGATAATATGAATATAGGACCTCGGACTAAGGTTTTAAATTATACCTAAGCTAAAAGGGATTCTAAATGCCCTGAGCTAAGGTGTTATTTTTTGCCTAAATCTGAAGATTCCAAATGCTCGATATTGTGAGCTTTGGATTATGGATTAATGTATTATATTTACCCAAATCTAAAGATTCTGAACGCTCGATATTATGAGCCTTGGATTATGGATTAGGGTGTTATTTATGCCTATGTCTTGAATTCCAAAACGCTTGATTATGATAGGCATTGGACCATAGACTAAGGCGTCATTTTTACCTAAGTCAAGTGGAATGTCATGCACTCGATATTATGGGTGTGGGATCCCGGACCATGATTTTTTCCATAAGGAAACAATTTCATAAGTCCGTAAAATGGTTGTGAAAAGCAACACAATGGGCGTTGGACCCAGTACGGACCATGGAAAAAGAAATAAACATGGCAACAATTTTGGTTCATTTTACGGACTCCAGTTACACCCTGGAATGTCCACTTATGGCCAATTGACACATGGACCATGTTCGGACTACAACGCATCCACAAGTGTCATGATTAAATGCCTCCAGATTAGAACTCATAACCTTATGGAGAAGCACAGACCACGGCTTCAAGTAAAAGCACGGAGTCCGTCATTCGAGGGCATTGAGACTTGCTACTTTACTATACTAGCCAAGCGCCAAGCCGGGGGCAACAATTTTGAACCGTAATCCGGGATCTTGCCCTTTGGTTAACCTGGCACGCATTCGACTTGAGTCCGTCGTTGACACCCTAGCAGGAGTTCACTAATGACATACAACCGAGATCCCCCGAATTACACATGGGGGCAACGTATGGCTTACCTCAGAGGACTGAATGACAACGTAAGTAGGGCGATCCGACTTGGACCCCGACCTTATATGTCAACCCCGGAGGAATACTATGATATATCACGGACCTCGGCCCTTTTGAAACATTGTGAGATCCAGCGTTAACTCTGACTTGGATCCCTTTGCTCACTGCGTGCTGTGTGCTCCTGCTAAACATAGGTACCTTGACACTTAGCTATCCCATCTAAGCGCTAAGCTGGGGGCAACTGTTCTAGATCGAGATTTTAGGTTATCAGTCATGAGCAACCCGGTCCCACCAGAATAATACTCAGATATTATTATGCACTATCTTGATGAGTATATTAACCTATTTATTAGGCATAAATATCTTAAGTATCCTTGATGGATATAGAAGCTAATTATATCTCACATAAATAGGGAAATTAGTTAAAAGAGATTACAATCCCGAAAGGATTCTAATCCTAAATATCTGCATTTAATACAGATTGCACTCATCCTATGATGTTCCTATAAATACCATGTCAGGTCTCAAAGGTATGGATCTCCTCGAATATACAGACTGTCTTTATTGTACACAGTCTAACTTGAGCGTTGGAGTGCCTTTTGTAAGTACCCACCCCCCTATGCCATACGCTCAGCTGCTGCTCAAGGAGAAAACCACCGTAACGTGCCTACTTCAGGTACCCTCTGAATCCACTTCAAAACATGACACTTGGACTTTATGGGAATTAGTGCTCTTTTAAAAAGAATATCAGTTTCATACGGATTTTCTTAACTGCTTCCTATCTTTGCGACCAATCAGAGATTAGAAGTATTTATTTCAGCTGACTTTATCAAGTCAGGTCACCTTTTGCGGGACCAATCAGAATCCCTCATGTATGTTATAAGTAGAGAATACTTCTTCGTGAGCTAGCATTCCCTTCTTTTACATTCTCGTGTAGAAATGGTTTCTTCCGAGAGAATGAGTGTAGCTCTTTTTTCATTTTCCACATTTGTGAAGAGAGCTTCATCGTTTGCAGAGACTATACTCTTATATTTTCCAAAGTTCTTGAAGATGTTTGATTTTCCTTGAACATTCTTTTCTTTTGATGGGAGCCTTTCTTTCTTGGCATAAAATTGGGTTGCTATGCATTTAGGAAGGCGGAAGCCTTTATCTCCTGGCGTACATGGGAGTGTCTAACCCCACTCACTAGCGTGTAGTGGTGCATCCATGATCCAATGCATAGCGAACCTGTAGAATGCTCTGACCAACCCATTTTCCCTTCTCCAAGGGATTCCCAGTGCTGGACCGGGCTGATATGGTGAAAAATCATCCTTCTCGGAAGGAAAAAGCCAAGGGGATGACTTAGGGTGGTCTGCTTTCTTTGACTTGCTTTCAAAGAAGCAGCGAGTATCCTTTTTTACTATCTTCGGCTAAGAAGGTAAAGAGGGAAATAGTTGGCAGAGCGATTCTGTTTCGGAGTGGCTTCAGTCTGTTCCGGGGTGGAAAGACTACTGGAGCTGCTACGTGACTTGAGGCAACTTGGAATGATTGAGGCCGGCGGAGGATCCTCAAGCTAGAGAGATCGTAACCTGTCCAACAAGCGATAGAATATCTCGGTCTTTAGTCGCATCACGGAGAAGGCAGTGCAAAGAACTTTGGTATTCGTTCTGGCATTATGATCCCAGTTTGCCAATGTTCTTCAAATCCAATCCACTTTTTCAAGAGACCGGGGTTTGGAGATGTGGACGGGGCACGACTTAGGCTGCTGGAGATGTTTGCCCCTTTCCCCAGGCTGCTCTTTTACATTCCATGTCTCAATATTTTCTTTTTTCTCCTTTTCGGATGTATGACAATGTATAGAATGAAGGTGATTCGATAAAGACTTTGCATTCTATATTTGTTCTGTATTTCCCTATTTTTTCGCTGAGGTAACGCTGCCGGGATAAGTCCAACACTTATTCTGGTATAACACCGTAATGACATTGCCGGGGTAGGTCCAATGCTAACCTCGATATAACGCCATAGTAATTGCGTCTCGACATTAGTTCGTAGTCCATATTGTAAATAGTGATTTGAAGCCGAGATCCATTTAACAAGTCTGAGTTTCTCTTTTAACATCCGTACAACGCTTTGAGTCACTGCATAACCATCTTTTTAATTGCTATTACAGCTGTGTGGGCCACGTGGTGCGATTTCAATGGAGGGATGTGCCTAGAGCTCCGCGCGCCATGATGAGCACCTTTTGAACTTGCGATGGAGAGGACAGAAATGTCCTCTAACCATTCAACCTTTATAACCTAAAGTCAAGGGTTCGTCTTCCTCACCTCACAATTTCTAATTACCTTCACTGAGAACACCATGCGACAAAAGCTTTGGCTCTTTTGGGTATTTTCCAGCTATTCGCAACTTCTCCATTATTCTAGCACTGCCTCTCCATTGTCCAAGCACTCTGTCTGTACATACTAAGTAGCTTTCTTTCAACTCTCTCGTCATTTGTGTTTTTAGAATGCTCATTGCTTTTGAAAAGTAGAGTAGTAGTGCATTTCTAGTTTTGCTTTTCGTTAAATAGACCTTAGTGATTTACATAAATTTTATCACCTCCCTGAAACACCATCTCCGTCGCGCTATGCGCGGCGGAGGAGTTCCTCTGAAGGCTTTATTTCTGGTGGGGCAGGAGGTCGACAGGGGGTTTGAATTATTTCGCTCTCCCTGTGTCTGAATCTATGAGATTATTGATTTTGACAGTTGCTTACCGACTTCTTTGGATGTTCTCAGGATTTCCATGGCCAAAGGAAAAAAGGATAAAGTCCAGCCCCCGCTCCACGATGTCCGTGACCCAATAGAGGACGAGCTTATTTGAATTCAGCGAGGTCCCGGGATGGTATATCCATGGGTGGTGGACAATGTATGGAATCGTCAGTCCAAGTTTTCAAGCGAAACTGTACTCCGAGAATCATTATTTGCCTTGGAGTTAACCGTGAACAAAGCTCGGGACAACGAATTCCAAGTCGTTTGATCAGACTGGAGTGAGAGAGTGTGTTCCTGCCGAGAAGCCGGTTCATATTTTATGTTCCTGTATGAGCCCATTTTTCTCAAGTTGGGGCTTCGAATGCTGTTTTCTGACTTCCAAATGGCCGTTCTCCGTACTCTACATGTGGCCCCATCGCAGATCTATCCTAATGGCTGGGGTTACATAATCTCTTTCGAGAGATTTTGCCGGTTAATGAGCCTTAAGTGCTCAGTTAATACCTTTTTTTATTTTTATACACGAATAATCACTCAGGGGACAGTAATGCAAACAAGTTAGCTTGTCATTCGGTCACGGCCTGGTCGTAAATCCTTTGATATTTTCGAAGAAAGCTTTAAAAGGTTTAAGACTGCATTTTTCAAGGTCAAAGCCATGGAGAGATGTCAACCACCTCAAACCAGACGAGGAGCCAGAATTTCTACTTTACTGGATGCAAGGCTGCTGGGGTGTGCCCCTCAGTTTAATTGAAAAAGAGGAGGGGGATCTCGACCCCGAGGAGCTCAAGTCTGTTAGATTCATAGACCAATATGCCAAGAAGCATGGGAACATCAATATTAGAAATGTTCTCTGTACCCCTGGTGATGGTCTTCTTTATGCTTTGTTAGGTAGGAATTAGGGCGTTATTACCCGTAGTATCCCTAGGTGTTTGCACTTTGTCTTCATGTATCAATATTTTGTGGTGTGCTAACTGTGTACTTGTTTCTATTTTGTTTCTGTTAGCAACATGACTTCTGGGTCTTCCATAATCGCTCTGCATTTTGCAAGAACCTGGAGAAAGGGGAAGAAGTTCGCGACCTCTTCTTCTGCTGTCGCCCCGGCATCCTCTAGCCAGGGCATTATTATCGGAGAGAATGATCAGTAGGCTTACCCTACCCACAATCTTCAGAGGAGAAAGAGGCGGGCTATTGAAGGACCTCTTGAACATGACGGGAGGTCGTCGGAGGGTGGTGATAAAGATAGGGAGGATTTTTTGCCAATCATCACGGGGCACTCTGAGCCCGACCCTTTCATTATTGGACGGTTTTTAAACGGCAAGGTCAAGCAGCATATTGTCGAGCAAGGTTTGGCCCAAACTTTGGCTACACTTCAGAGGCAAGCTCTCCAAGCGGCTGTCGAGATCCGGGTAATCGAAGAGACTATTGAGAGTGCTGACAAAAGGGCGTCGGAAGATCTGAAGACTCTGAGGAAGGCCAATAAAGATGTTAGCCAGAAGCTGAGCGCGTCCCTAAAATTGAACGAAGATACTCGGGCAAGGGTCACCGAACTGGAGAAGGCTTTGGCGGATTTTGAGTCTGCCAAGAAAACTAAGAAGCTCGAGGCCGGCAAGGGCATTGGCGCACTGGAGGAGACGTGATATCTGGAAAAATCGGGGAGAGCAATTTCAAAATACCATGGCGCAAATCCAATACTTCAATCCCGGGGTTTCCCTTGTCTTGGAGGGTGTTACCCTAGATAAAATCTTCCATAACGGCCAACTTGTCTTCGCAAAAGAACTA
Organism: Ormosia semicastrata; assembly: GCA_029884595.1. NCBI lineage: Eukaryota > Viridiplantae > Streptophyta > Magnoliopsida > Fabales > Fabaceae > Ormosia > Ormosia semicastrata. The sequence goes on along the minus strand of JAQQTO010000028.1, from coordinate 8,866,780 downwards.
GTCACAAGTGCTCCTGGCGCCAACACGGAAGTTATTCAAATCCCGGAGGGGGAAGAGGCTAGCGTTTGAGCTTTATCTCGCTCTTTTCCTTCATCTTGCTTTTTGCCTGCGTGGGGTTTTATTATATATATATATTAAGGATAATTGCCCCGTGTTTGGGGTTTATAATTAATTACTTTGTTTCACCGTTTATTCTCTTGTTTTTCATGGTCTGACTTGGGTCTAACGCCCATCTTTATAGTCATTTTAATGGACTTAGAAAAAGCTTTTTGTGATATAAAACCATGGTTCGGGATCCTACACTCATACTGTTGAGTGAATGACATTCCACTTGATTTAGGTAGAAATAGTGTCTTAGTCTGTAATCTAACGTTTATAGCAATCAAACACTTAGGCAAAATAAAACCTTAATCCATATTCCGGTGCTTATTATAGGAAGCATTTGGAATTGCAGACATAGGTAAAAATAATACCTTGGTTCAGGGTATATTATGTGAAGACCCTTTTACCTCCTTAGGCATAAACATTATTTAACCTTACCCGGGGTACCCTAATAACCATATAGATTTTGAGATCCCTTCTCAGTTTAGGTATAAAGAAGGAGTGTGTACATATGATCCGTATTGCCTCCTGTTCATTTGACCTTTTAACAGTCAATGTCGCGCGTTGAACTAAATTTGATATCTGAATAACTTTATTTTATTGATGATATTGGGGGGACAAAAGTCTGTACAGAGCATATTATTCAAAACAAGGATGGATCAAACATAATTCTACTAGAGGGCTAGGCCACTACGGGCATTTAGCTATAGTATTTTCTTAGTTTATCCGCATTCCAATAATTCTTAACCGGGGTGGCAGATAACGTTTCCAAGGTGTAAGCTCCCTTACCCATACTGGTGACGACATGGTAGGGGCTTTCCCAGTTAGGGGCTAATTTCCCTTGGGAGGCATTTTTCCCTCCTATGTCGGCTCTCTTGGACACTAAGTCGCCTGACTGGCATTTTCTTGGGACCACTTTCTTGTTGTACCTAGCCGCTGTCTTTTGTTTAAGAGCAGCATCTCGTATGTGAGCCACATTTCTTCTTTCCTTCAGTAGGTCCAGGTCTTCTCTAATTAGATCGGGATTGCTATCAGATGAGAACTGTTAGTAATGCCAGCTGGGCTCTCCAATCTCTACTGGGATCATGGCTTCACAGCCTTAGGTCAATTTGAATGGAGATTCACCCCTGGTGGAATGGGGAGTAGTCCGGTATGCCCAGAGAACATGATTGACCTGCTCGACCCAGTTCCCTTTGGTTTCATCTAACCTCATTTTTAAGCCCCACACGATGATCCTATTAGCAGCTTCGGCTTGTCCGTTTGTCCTGGGGTTCTCAACAGAGCTGCAATGGTGCTTTATTTTCAACCCGACCAGTAGCTCTTCAAAATTTTTATCCTTAAACTGGGTACTGTTATCCATGATGATGGATTCCAATACGCCAAACCTGGTTATAAGATGGCACTAAGTAAACTTTTGAATTTGCGCCGAGGTGATAGTGACCAGAGGTTCGGCCTCAATCCATTTAGTAAAATAATCTACCTCTACCACCAAGTACGTAAACTGTCCTGGGGCCTGGGGAAACAGACCCAAGATGTCCATACCCCACCTGTAAAAAGGCCACGGAATCGACGTCGTGAATAGTTCCTTAGAGGGGGCTTGATAATGATCTGCATAGTACTGGCACTTGTCGTAAATTTGAACGTGTGTTTGAGAGTCAGTTTCCATTATCGGCCAATAGCATCCTGTCCTTAATACTTTTTGGGCTAGGGCTTTGCCTCCTAAATGGTGACCGCAACTTCTTTCATGAACTTCAGCTAAGGCGTATTCTGCTTCCTTTGGGGTTAAGCATTTTAGAAGGGGGGATGACAAGCCACATCGGTATAAACGGCCGTTATAAATAGTATACTGGACTGCGGTATTTACTAATTTGGAAGCTTCTTTTGGGTCCGATAGTAAAGTTCCATGCTGCAAATAGCCCAGTATAGGGGTGATCCAAGATGACTGATGGTCCTCTATTTGGAATATGTTTTGATCCGTGATGGAGGGTTGAGAGAGAGTTTCTTGAATTACTGACCAGTTGTTGTCGAGGCTCTTCATACTGGCCATCTTAGACAGAAGATCTGCTCTAGAGTTTTGTTCTCTTGGAATGTGTTTTATCTTGACCTCCTCAAAGCCCCTCAAGAGTTCCTGGACCTTACTCAAGTATTTCTGTAGGAGAGGTTCTTTAGCTTGATATTCTCCTCGGATTTGGGAGGTTACCAGCTGGGAGTCACTGCAAAGTGTGATCCGCGTTACCTTCATATCATTTGTCATTAGTAATCCAGCGATGCAGGCCTCATACTCAGCCTGATTGTTCGAGGTCGGGAATTCAAACTTCAGGGAATGTTCGAGGGTCAATCCCTCTGAATTCTCCAATATCACCCTGACCCCGCTTCCCTTGGGGTTTGACGACCCGTCAACCAAAATGGTCTAAGAGGCTTTTTTAGGGTCGCCGTTGTCCGATGTGAGTTCTGTCTAGGAAATCGAATAATGCTTGGGCTTTTATTACAAGTCATGGTTCATATGTGATCCCAAACTCTAAGAACTCGACCGACCATGCAATTATTCGTCTAGCAAAATTTGGTTTATATAGCACTTGCAGGATGGGTTGATCCGTTCTTACCACCACTGGGTGGCATTGAAAATATTGCCGAAATCTTCTTGCTGTAATAATGAGTGCAAAAGTAACTTTCTTTACCTTTTGGTACTGAAGCTCGGGGTCCTGAAGGACCTTGCTTACAAAGTAGACAGGCTTCTGTCCTTCGTCAGTTTTCCGGATCAAAACTGAGCTTACGGCTCGTCATGGACAGATAGATATAAGTAGAGCGTTTTCCCGGTATTTGGCCTCATCAAAATAGGAGGGGAGAATAGAAGATTTTTTAAGGATATGAAGGCATCCTCACACTCTGGGGCCCATTCAAAACTTTTCCCTTTCTTGAGTAGTTTGAACAGGGGGAGAGACTTGTGAGCGGCCTTGGCTAAGAATCTTGTGAGGGCCGCTATGCACCCCGTAAGCTGTTGTACTTCTTTGACGTTTTGGGGACTTTTCATATTGAGGATGGCTTGACACTTGTCCGGATTGGCTTCGATTCCTCGGTGAGTTAGCATGAACCTCAAAAATTTTCTGACCTGGACCCCGAAAGCGCATTTCTCCAGGTTCAACTTCATGTTGTACTTTCGGACTTGTGCGAATACTTCCTCGAGGTCTGCCGTGTGCAATCCACCGTGTGTGGTCTTTACTATCATGTCATATATATAAACTTCTAGCATCTTTCCCACTTGGTTTTCGAAAACCTTATTCATCATCCTCTGGTAGGTGGCCCCTGCATTCTTTAGGCCAAAAGGCATGACCTTGTAGCAGTAGCTCACCCTATCAATAATGAAAGCAGTTTTATCCTCATCTCCAGCGTACATGAGAATCTGATTGTACCCGAAATATGCATCCATGAACAAGAGCTATCGGAATCCCGAGGAGCCATCCACTAATTTGTCCACATTGGAGAGTGGGTATGGATCCTTGGGACAGACTTTATTCAAATTGATATAGTCTACGTACATTCTCTATTTTCCATTAGAGTTCTTTACCAGAACCACGTTGGAAAGCCATGTGGTGTAGGAGATTTCTCTGATGAAGTTGCCATTTAATAGCTCTTTAACTTGGTCTTCAACGACTTGCTGCCTCTCGGGTCTGACCTTCCTTTTCTTTTGTGCGACCGACCTGGCACCTTCTTTAATTGACAGACAGTGGCAAATAAAGGTAGGATTGAGTCCGGGCATGTCGGAGGAAGTCCATGCAAAAAGGTCTCTATTTTTTAACAAGAGTTCTGACAGTTGTTGTTTCTCTTTTTCACCCAGACGAGCTCCGATCTTGGTAACCTGTTCTGGGTTGGTCCCGAGTTGAAGAGATTGTAGTTCGCCTTCGGGCTGGGGCCAAGTACCCCAGATTTCTTCCCTGACATCCAACTTGGTCATTAAAATGTTGACTTGGTCAAGGGTCGGGGTAGAAATGGCAGGTCTCTCCTTCCCGGGTGCTTTACAAATTTTTAGGCTCTCATTGTAGCATTTTCTGGCGGCAATTTGGTCGCCTTTTATAGTGACGACGTCATTGTTCTTATTGAGGAACTTCATCACGAGGTGGGTGGTAGATACCACTGCTCCAAGCCCGTTGAGAGAAGGACGATCCAGGATAATGTTATAAGCCGAAGGGCAGTCCACAATCAGGAATTTTACCTTGACAGTCCTGAAGAGTTTAGATGATCCGAGGGTCAGGTGGGTTTCGTAGTATCTGACCGGGGTAATTTTCTCACCGGTGAAACCCGTCAATTCTCCTACATGGGGAGTCAAGTCGGATTGCGGAAGCTCTAGCTTCTGATAAAGATCTAGGAACATAATGCCTGCTGAGCTCCCTTGGTCTACGAAAATTCGGCGAACCTCGGCATTGAAAATTACCCCAGAGATGACGAGTGGATTGTCGTGATCCGGGATTATTCTGCCGTAGTCTTCATCCGAGAAGGTGATAAGAGGCGCCTTTCTGCCTTCTGCTTGTGTCCTAGGTTCTGAGTGGACCACGCTAAAAACGGTCATTCTAAGGATTTTCTTCCAAGCTCCATTGGAAGATCCTCCTCCGGTGAAGCCATCGGCAATGGTATGAATCGTTCTATTGGGCTCGGAGCGATGGTCATCGTTATCACTAGGGGGAGCGTTCCTAGTCCTATCTTGCCAATTGTTGTTATCTCGACGAGGTGAAGTCCGGGATCTTCGCCTAGGACTTCTTGTCCTTCTTCTGCGTGGAGGGAACAGACTCCAACGTGGGGTGCGTCTATTATCTCTGCGTCTATTGTCCAATGGAGCTCGGAAGAAAGCAAAACAACAAGATGGTTAGTATTATTAGTATAAGAAAAATATGTTTAAGAAATAATTAAATCAATAGAAATTTCAAATTAAAACATTTTAATACCATTTTAATTATCTTATGCTAGAAACTTAACTACATCTCTTATTGTTATTGAGTCATTATGTTAGTGAGCTCATAGCATATATATATATATATAAGGCATAGACAGTCGGGTGGAGAGTCGGAAAATCAAGTGGCAGAGGCGTGAATGTGGGGAGAATTAACAAAAAAAAAATAGAGGAATTACAGCAGCGCAGTGTTTTAGGGAAATTGTAAAGGAAGGCAAATTGTGACGCATGCGGCTCGACAAAAAAGATATAAAATTAAAGAGCACAGAATTATAAAACGGGGAGAAGGCGCAGTGGAGAGAGAAAAAGGGGATGAGATGCATAGTGCCACACAAACGCAGTTTGAGGAGAAATTCTTTTTTTTTTATGATTTTTTTTTTGTGTTTGATATTTTTACTGTAAATAATTATTTTTATTTTCTAAAATTAAGATGAAATTTTAATCTTTATTTTAGATGATTTAATTTTGTTTAAAAAAAATTATGTTCAATAATTATATAATATTAATAATTATTGATCTTTAATTGTTATTCAATTTAATTTTTATTGATTGTCTTATAGTCAATTAATAAATTTAAATTGATATCTTTTAATTACATGTCTAATTCTTGTAGTCTTAGGTATAGATTGTATAATAGTATTCATTTCTTTGAAATTTAAGAATTTAATAGTTCATGTTATGTTAAATAATTTATGTCATAATTTGAATAAATCATATTATTTTAAATAAATTATGTCATTAATTAGATTTTAATAATTTTTAGTAGCGATCAAAGTTTGTAGTTGTAGACACGCTACAAAACAAGAATAATTATCATTCAAGTTAAATTCATCTTTATATAATTAGTGGTGAATTCAAGATCCTAAAATTGTTCTTTAATTGCTCTTAAATTTTTAATTTGAGTCATTTAATTTAAATTTATTATTTAATTTTAATTTTAATTTAACACATAATTTATATTTTCAGTTTAATTAAATAAAATAAAAATCTCTTTTTTTTTCTTTTAAATTAATTTAAGTAGATATTAAATTATAGTTAATCTTATCATTCACAAGTAGAGTATGACATCTTTATATTTGTCAAATATTACATTGATCTTGTGCACTTGCAAATAAGGGGTAATTTTAGTACTTGAAAATCTCTATCAAGTTTTTGGCGTCGTTATCGGTAAGTTAATTTTGTGATTGTTTAATTTAATTTTTGCCTATTTTAATTTTTAATTTAAGATTTTTTTTTAGTTGTTTAATTTTCTATTTTATTTATTTTATTTTATTTTATTTATTTTTTTTTTGTTAACAAGGTTGGAGAAGGTCAATTCTACTCGAACTTGTGACTCCAAGTACTTTTGTTCCAGTTCTTACTCTTATTAATTTGATATTTTGTTTGGGTTATGTTTGGTAGGCTCTCATTATCATTAGATTTGAAAGACTACAACTTAGAGATAGAACATATACTTAGAGCACTTAGAGCACAAAATCAAACTGTACTCATTGATGCTAATATGGCAAATAATAATTGAGCACTAAGAGAGTATTTTACTCCAAATATATATAATTCTCCTGCTTGTGCCCGTTTGTCTGAGATTGGGGCTAACCACTTTGAAATTAAGCCTAGTATAATTCAAATGTTACCAACATTTTATGGGCTTGAGTCTGAAAATCTTTATAAGTACCTAGATGCTTTCCTAAGAGCTATGTTCTACTTTCAAAATTGTTAATGATGCAATTCGTCTCCATCTTTTTCCTTTTTCTTTAAAGGATAAGGCTAAAGATTGGTTTTCTACATGTGATAACATTATCACTTGAGATAGATTATCAGGAGAATTTTTAAAGAAATATTTCTCAATTAGTAAACTTACTGCAATGGGACGTGCCATCACTACTTTTTCTCAAGTTAATAATGAACATTCTTCATGATAGTTGGGAAAGATTTAAAGTTCTTTTGTGCTGTTGTCCACACCATGAAATTTCTAAATGGTAACAAGTGCAAAACTTTTATTCTAGATTGAATGAACGCAACCAACAAATAGTTGACGCATCGTGTAGGGGTATTTTCTTGCACAAAACCCCAGATGAGGCACGGGAGTTATTTGAGCACTTAAGTGAGAATTCACAATTGCATGCCTTGTCTTCACAACCAAATATATCAAGACAATTAGGGAATAAAAAGGGAATTTATGAGATTTCACACACATCTAATTTGGCAATTAACGTAGAATCTCTATCTAAGAAAATGGACTAGGTGGATGCATTATTTAAGAAGATGGATCAATTGTTATCTTTGAGTCAAAAACATGCTAATTCTTCTAATGTGCATAATGTGTATACCGTTTGTTCTAACCTTTCTCATATTTCATATGATTGCACTGTTGCCTCACAATTTTTTGAATTTTCACTAGAGTAGACTAATGCAGCCCAAGGATTTCCTTCACAAAATAACTCATATTCTAATACTTACAATCTTGGTTGAAGGAATCATCCTAACTTCTTTTGGAAGCAACAAGGTGTTGAAGTACAACAAGGGCAACAACCTAATCAAGCAGGTCAAATTGGTATGATACCACCTACTGGCTTTCAACCACAATAGTATGCATCTAACCCATCTCAAACTTCAAACAGTATTTCCAACTTAGAGGACAAAATAGATAAGGTATTATCTTGTGTAACAAACTTGGACTCTAGGATGCAATTCATGGAATCTAAGATGCCACTTTTAGACTCTCACGCTCAATCTATAGCAAAATTAGAGACTCAAATTGGACAACTAGACATTACTATAAGAAATAGAGAGGTGGGTAAGCTTCCAAGTCATTCCATAGAGAACCCGAGAGATCAATGTTGGGAAATTCATGAACAAAAATGCAGTGGAAAAAGGATTCCCACTAAGGATCCATGTTAAAAGGGGGCCATGATTCGTGATTTTTCGGGTTTACCTCTTGAAGCCATATGAATAACGTTTAATGCAAATCACCAGCACCGCAACAATGAAGATGCCTCTACGTAATCCAAACGAATAGACTCACAAACATCCAACGTCTGTAATCTTGGAGTCCCACGTCTCTAGCATAGTGTTAGCTGCATAGAGAAAAGAAACTTGTCACTCTCTCACTCAGTGTTTCTGTTAGGGTGCGGCTAGGGTTCATTATGTGTCCTTTGACAGCCCCTTAGCAGTGCTATTTATAATAGTAACTGCTTTATGCAAGTGAGAGTAGTAGCAGGATTAGCAGTGCAACCTTGGACTCACCTGTTATGAGTCTGGCCCACAATGAATCCTAGTCCAACTTGGATTCTCATTGCTCCAATTCAGTCTATTCTATGTGTATGACCTTGTAGGTTCTCATGACGTTGGCAGTAATATTAAAATCTTATTTTAATATTACAAGTAGTGAGCAGTATCTAGCAACACATCACCGCTACCCAAGTAATTAGAATGTCAGTGATTTGACATAACCTTTCTGTGACCAATGTTTTCGTATAGTTTAGTCCCTTTGTCTAGATATTTATATTGAACACAAGGCATGGTATATGTCACCCTTGTATAGTTCAATCTTCCGTTTCCTGATACTCGAGTAAACTTAGTAATAACAAATATCAATATCTCATATTGACTCATTTGAGTATGGTCATACATTTCGTAGTCTCACTCAATCAAGGGCCCCGAAGATATCGCTCCTGTTATGTAGGAGGGACAAATCTCATCTAAGTCACTCACATCCATCTGCATGATTCGCGGTATGTCCAATAATTAACTTTATAATCACCTTGTTACTGATGATGTTTGATGATATTAAAACATACAACTCCTTATGTAGGAATCGTAATGATTTTAGGTCAAAGAACTACATACACCATTGTCACTTTGAGAATTGCTTATGACACTCACGTAATGATCCATACACCATTCTCATGGTAGGTTAGTCCAATACATCATTACTCTAATATGTATCTATGTGAAGACTTGATATCTCATATCCATAACATGTGAGATGTGGTCATCAGTCTACCCACATACTAGTCTCAATGCAGTATTGTTGTCCTAATTGATAATAATACTTGATTAGAGGCATTTAAGAATAGTATTTTGAATTTATCCAATTGGATCTCATGATTAAGTCATCCACTTGATGTCCTATAGCATTAAACTTACTATTATAAGGACTTTATTATGTTTATTATAAATAACACAATAAATAAAATGTCTCATGTATTAAATAAATAGCGTGATACAATGTATGTAAATACGGTCAAAATAAATTAGCCTCTAGGGCATACACCAACAGTCAAACCCATGAGCAAGCTAAGGTTGTAATGATTCTCAGGAATGAGAAAGAGATTGATAATGAGGTGAATAAAGGGAAAGTGCATGATACTTGGGAAGTGGAGAATTGTGAAGAAGATATAGATTCAAATCATTTTCATTCTCCTAAGGCTTCTAATTTCATACCTTCGATTCCATATGAGCCAAAGGTTCCTTACCCTTAAGCCTTAGAAACACCTTCACATTTTAAGAAAGATAAGCAGAGGGAGGATATTCTTGAGACCTTCAAGAAGGTAAAGATCAATCTTCCTCTTTTGGATGCTATTCAGAAAATTCTTGTTTATGCTAAGTTTCTTAAAGATATGTACACATTTAAAAGAAAATCTAAAGCACATATGTCTAAGAATGTTTGCCTAAGTGAATAGGTAAACTTAATTTTATATTTTAACACACCAACTAAGTTGAAATATCCTGGTGTTCCTACTATTTCTTGCTATATTGGTGATCATAAGATTGATAAAACACTCTTGGATTTAGGTTCTAGTGTTAATATGATGTCATATTCTGTTTATGAAAAGCTAGGCTTAGGTGAGTTGCAGCCATCAAATTGTTCTACACAATTAGATGATAGGTCAGTTAGGATCCCTAGAGAAAGATTTGATGATATTTTAGTGAAAATCGATAAGGGATTCTTTCCTATTGATTTCATAATGTTTGATATGGAACCCTCTCACTCATCAAAAAAAGAAATTCTCATTATTTTGGGGAGGCATTTCTTAGCCACTGCTGATTGCATATTATTAGTTCTTAAAAAATTAATGGTACTTGATGAGCGAAGGCGTGAGAGGCAGGTGGAGTGTGAGAAGGGTGATGGCAGTAGATTCCATTTCCAAACGGTGGAAAAAACCACAACTACTCTGTTTGTTGATAACCTACCTATGTCTATGACAAGATTGTGGCTATAGCAGATATTCAAATATGAAGGGAAAATTACAGACGTTTACATTTCTATGAAAAATAGGAGAACTTGCACTTGGCCCTTTGGCTTCGTTCGATTCTATAGGCGGCAGGAGGCTTTAAAGGCAATTGAAATGTTAAATGGGTTGGTGATTAAAGGTTATGCAATGAAAGTGTAGGAAGCGGCATACTCAAGAATGGACGTATAGAAGGTTGTTGTGAACAATAATGCACAACAAAAAGATGTGGTTGTGCATGGTAAGGAAGGAAGGATGAATCTTAGGGTTAGGAGATCATACAGAGATGTGATTATCTCAAACTCTGCAACTCAACTAAGAAACAAGGGTCCTTCACACCATCAAAATAATAAGGGAAGAAAGTTTGCTAGAAACAATGATAGGAAGCCTTTAATAATAGAGAAGAGTATTGAGGAAAACCCAGAAAAGAAAACGAAGGTGGTCAAAGGCGTAGTTTGTGAAGAAAATATGGGATGGTTGAGGAGAAGCATTGTTGGGGAGACCTCATATCCTATTGATATTGACACCCTACTGGCAAAACTGATTACTGAATGGTCTTCAATCACAAACCTGCAGGATATGGGCAAGCACAAAGCTCTCCTGACATTTTCCTCCATGGAAGATATAGAGGAAGCTTTATCATCGGGGGGTGATTTTTTGAAGAACTGCTTTGAGGACTATAGAAGATGGTCAGATGAAGAATTTTGTTTAACCATGAGAGTATGGTTTGAATGCCTTGGTATTCTTCCCCATGCTTGGTCTTATGATAATATTAGGAAGATTGGACAGTGTTGGGGGGAGGTCGTTTGCTTCGACAGAGAAACTGAATCAGCCTTGTCCCTTGGCGCTGCAAGACTCCTAATAGATACAGTGTACTGGCCTTCGATTAGTGGCTGGGTTTTTCTATCAGTAGATGGTAAGGAATTTCATGTCTATGTCAAGGAAGTTAGAAAGGACGCAGAGTGTGCATGGAAGAAGTGCAGGGTCAGGCCAAGGATGGGGTGTAGCTCGATGGATCCATCTTTATCAAGTGATAGAGATGATGAACTCGCCAGAGAAGATAAGTTAGGGCCTCTGGTTGTACCTACAGTCGTGACTCAACGGGAAGGGCAATGGGTAGACAGTAGGGTTGTAGTGTTTATTGAAGCATTGGGAATGAATCTGCCTCATTTATCACAAGGTGAAAACCATGTCCATATTGAATGTTCCTGTGAGTCTCCCTTAATGACGTAGGTTGGATATTCTCCTGTTAGAACGTGCATGGCAACTTTCAGTGAAGACAGGAGGACGAACGAGGTAGCTGCTGCTATGCAAATGGGTCTTCGTGGGCCCAAGTCAGTTAAAAATACAAATCCAATTTTAATAGTTAGTGGAAATGTAAATGAAATGGACCATGGCCTCATTCGGTGTAAAGCATTAGAATGTGACTCCTCAAATTTTTCCCCTAATTTTAGGCCCAATCCAGCGGTGTCTTGTGCAAACTCATCTAATATATTTACTGTGGCTTGCCCGAATAAGAATGGGAATCATAATCAAAGTTCTAGAGACTTCTCAGCATCTTGCACAGGGAATGAAGTGTGGAATGAAGGTGCAGAGGACACAGACGCAGAGGATGTTGAGGAGGCTCAAGAAACTTGGAAGGTGGGGAAGATAGTTGGATTGGTGTCCTCAAATGAAGAGGAGACAATCCTAGCTATCCAAAATGCTAGGAAATCAATCAAGAAAAGGAGCAGGAAAGCTTCAAAAAAGAAGGAGTCACGAGAGAGGCTATAAGCTCTCTAGTTCCAGGTGTGCTCTTCTCTGTTTTAGTATGTGTTTTTTATGCTGGAATATTAGGGGTATTGGGGGTGGGGGAAATGTGTTGTTGTGAAAAAACTGGTGATTGAAAAAGAAATTCATTTTTGGGTCTAGTAGAAATAAAACAAGCATTCCTTACTAATAAGAAAATTCGAAGTCTGTGGGGAAGGATTGATTGTGGCTGGTGTTTTGTGGAAGCAATAAACAGTGGTGGTGGCCTAATTTGTGTTTGGGATAAAGAGTTTTTCAAGCAAATAAAGATATTTTATGGCCAAAGGTGGGTGTGCATGGAAGATGTTGTATCTGATTAGAAGTTTCATTATGCCATCATGTTGGTATATGGTCCCCACAGTCGTAGTGAAAGAAACACAATGTGGCAAGAATTGTTAAACCTTAAGAAGGTGGTGATGGTCCCTATGCTCATTATGGGGGATTTTAATAAGGTGCTTCTGCCTAAAGAAAGGAAAAGGGGGATGTGTTATGTTGCCAAGTATGGTAGATTTTACTGAGTGGGTCCAAAATATGGGCCTTGTAGACATGCCTCTTATTAGAAGAAAATTCACTTGGTCGAGAGGGAGGCCGCAGAGTAAATTGGACATGATGTTTGTGGAGAATGAATGGCTTGTTATTTTTCAGGACCTATATTAATAGGGGGTGAGAAGGTCAGTCTCAGATCACTTACCTTTGCTACTTGAATTAGAGACCTTGAACTGGGGACCAAAGCCCTTCAGGTCGCTGGATGTATGGTTTTCGCATAAGGACATTACTGAAATGGTGGAGCTGGAATGGAAGAACCTGGGCAATATATTGTGAATGCTTATGTCATGAAGCATACCAAATAAAGTTTTTTATGATAACAAAGTCAAGATGAAGATCAAGATCAAAAGAAGTGACTAAGATCAAAAGATGTATATTTGGTATATGATATAGGTCTTAGGATCTCAATGTAAAATGCTCTCAAGTATCTTAATTATCTCCAAATGTTTTTTTCAAAGATTCTTTAAAATCAATTTGAAGTTCAAAGTACATATTTTAAATAAATGATTATTTTAATCTTAGATTTTGTAAATCATGTCTACATCTCAACAAATCCATGTTTATCTAAGTTGGGTATGGCCATCAAGTTTGATTGAACTTAAAAATTGTGTTTAAGGGCTATTGTAATCGATTACACAAGTGTTGTAATCGATTACAAGTCAATCAGAGGCCTTGTAATCGATTACATTGAGATTTTAATCTATTACAAGCATGGCAGAAGCCTTGTAATCGATTACATTAAGGAAGTAATGGATTATAAGTCTAGAAGAGGCTATGACGGCTGTAATCGATTACATCTTGCCCAGAATGCCAAGAACACATTCTAAAGAGCCAAGTAATCGATTACATGGATTATGTAATTAATTATATCAAGTCTGACAATAGCCAACGGCTATTTTCTTGGAATTTAAAACTGCCATAAATGCCACCAAACAACTTATTTGATCTGAAAACTTATAAATATATGTCTTGGGTCATCATTTGTGGCTAACCAACACCTTGAAACATATTTCTATCATTCTAATCCGAGAATCAATCTTTCAAACCCTTATTGCTCTATTTTTGCAAATCACTTGAGATATTCTTGAAGAGCAATCTAGGACTTCAATTTATATCAACTACTCTTGTGAGAGTTTCATCTTGTAGACACTTCAATTCTTTGTAAAGAGGGTGAGGTATCCCTCAAGGTTGTAAAGGGTGAGGTATCCCTTGAAGTTGAGGTTCAAGCACAAAGGGTGAGGTATCCTAATATGTGGTGAGTGCTCTATTGTATAAAGGTTGCAAGAACCTGTTGAAGCTTGAAGATATAGTGAAAATCTTGAGTGATTGCTTGAGGACTGAATGTAGGCCACAAGTGGATTGGTGGCTGAACTAGGATAAATCTTGTGTTTGATCTTCTCAACTCTATCTTTTTATATTTGTGCTTTAATTTTATATGCTTGCTCGAATACTTTCTATCTTATTTTATTTATTTGTGAGTGAGTTATTCAATATCATTTATTTATTCACTTCAATCAATCAATAGCTTCAACAAAAATTGGTGATCAAGCGCTTTGCGAAAGATTTACGAAAATATTTTACAAACTCAATTCAACCCCTCTTGAGTATTGACTCCACTTGGTAACATATATCAGTTGTGGAAAAGTTGAAAGGGTTGAAATATCCTATAAAAAAAATGGAATATAGAAATTTTTGGCCATATTGATAACAAAATCAAGTGCTTAGAGACAGAGTTATCCACAATTAACCTTTTGGCTGAGGCTGGAGATCTAGACGAAGTTGAGATGGGTAGGAGGAATGCTCTTGTAAGTCAGTTGGGAATATGGTATAAAAGAAAAGAAGATTATTGGAGGCAATTATCTAGTGAAAGATACTTTAAGGAGTCAGATAAAAACACAAAACTTTTTCATGTCATGGCTGCTAATAGGAGAAGGAAAAAATAGATTCTTGAGTTGAAGGTGGGAAGGAGGGTTTTTTAGGACCTGAAGAACATTAAAAAAGTGGTAAGAAAATTCTTTAAAGATTTATACAAACAGGACTCTCTACCAATTATTGAAGTCCAAGAAGGTATGCTACCATCTATCAATAGGGATCAAGCATTGGTTCTTGAAGTTATGCCAACCGTAGAAGAGATAAGAAGTGTTGTTTGGTGTTGTGATCCTACAAAATCACCCGGGTATGATGGGTTCAACTTAAATTTTATAAAGAGTATGTGGAGTGTAATAGGTGAAGAATTCTCTAATTTTATTCTTGACTTCTTTTCATCGGGTTCTTTTCCAAGAAAGGTAAATATGACTTAGGTGACTTTAATTCCAAAGATAGAGGGGGCTAGCTATATGTCAAAGTGTAGACCTATTAGTATGGTTAGGTGTATATACAAGGTAATTGTTAAAATTTTAGCCACACAGATGAAAAAGGTTATGCCAGACTTAGTGGGTGAGATTCAAACAACTTTTGTCAGTGGAAGGCAGATCCTTGAAGGGGCGCTTATTGCCATTGAAGTGGTTCATTAGTTTAAGAAGCAGAAAATTTCTGTAGTGATCATGAAACTTGATTTTCAGAAAGCATATGACTTAGTTAGATAGAGCTTTGTTGATCATATGTTAAAGCGTATGGATTTTGGGGTGAAATGGAGAAGATGGGTGTCTCAATGTATTTTAACGGCATCTATGTCAGTTTTTGTGAATGGTTCTCCAACAATGCCTTTCAATATGGAGCGTGGCCTAAGACAAGGAGATCCTCTATCCCTTTTCTTATTTGTATTGGTTGCGAAAGTCTTCAATCGGATGGTGTGGCGAGCCAAGGAAGTTAGATTGATAGATGGTGTTTTCATTAGGAAGGATAAGGTTGAACTGTCTTATCTATAATTTGCATATGACATAGTTTTTTGCATGTCTAAGGAATAAATGATCTTTAACTATAGAAGATTGTTGGATTGTTTTAGTGTCATGTCTGGACTAAAAATAAACTATACAAAGTCGGCACTCATTCCTTTCTCTTGCCCGTAGCTGTGGATTGATAGGGTGTGCAGTAGGATAAGATGCTTGGTTGCTTCCTTGCCAATTAATTATTTAGGGATCGCTCTTGGGTCAAGCCTGAGGAAGATGGACACATGGAGGCCGGTTGTGGACAAGATTGAGAAGAAGCTTGCTTCTTAGAAGAGGCTACTGTCTAGATCAGGTAGTCTTGTTTTGATTAAGTTTGTACTCAATAACCTCCCTTGATATTATCTTGGGCTTTTTAAAATTCTGGTGACAATGGTCAAAAAGATAATAAGGATCCAAAGTAAGTTCTTCTGGAGTGGTGATATTAGTAAGAGAGGTCTTCCTCTTATTAAGTGGAGTGTTACTCAAAAATAAAAAAATATGGGAGGTCTTGGTGTGGGCGATTTGGTTATTTAAAATGTTGTTATGCTATTCAAATGGTGGTGGCACTTTTCAGCTGAAGAAAAACCCTTATGGAAACGAGTTGTGTGTTCTAAGTATAATCTGATCTTAGGTAGACCGCTTGTTGAGCAGAAGTTATTGTCTAAAGGGGGTCCTTGGGCGAATGTTTACAATATTACAAATTCTGGAAAAAAAGACGTAAAATCAGTCAGCATGGTTTTTGGATGAATGTAGGAAATGGTATGAAGGCTTTGTTTTGGGAAGACAAGTGGATTGATGATAGGAGTCTTAAAGATAAGTTTAAAAGGTTGTTTGTTGTCTCGTTGTAAAAAAATAAGGTAATTGCGGAGTTCGGGGTGTGGGATGAATATAATTGGAGTTGGAACTCTCTTTGGAGATGTGTGTTATTTGTTTGGGAGTTGCAACAACTTAATGAACTAAATATTTTGTTATCTTAAGCTTCTTTTAATAAAGAGACTAAGGACAAGCTTTTTTAGAAATTTGACTCTAAAGGTTCCTTTTCGATTAAATTATTCTTGTTTGCTGAAGCTTCTTTATCATGTTCCATGTGTCTTTCTAGCAATATTACAAAAGGCGTATGACAGGGTCTTGCTACTCCAAGGGCTGAGCTGCTTGTATGGTTTGTGTTGCTGGGAAGGTTAAACATCAAAGATCGCCTTAGGAAGCTCAACTTAATTCAGGAAAGTGATAAAGGATGCCCATTTTGTTTTTCTGATAAGGAAAGTATTAAACATCTCTTTTTCACTTATTTTTTCTCTTGGAAGTTATGGTGTACTTGTCTAGAGTGGTGGGGATTTTACTAGTCTTCCCCTTTTGACCCACACACTTTTTCTGATTCGTGGATGGACATTGGTTTGTTTGGTTTTCAAAAAAAATTGTTGGTGACTTTATTTTTTGTTATTATTTGGAAGATTTGGCAAGTTAGGAACAAGTTGGTGTTCGACAAAATTGTACCAAACTAGGAACAGGTCCACACTCATGTTAAGTTGAGACTTGGGTATTGGACTAAGGGATGGTGCTCTGGTTTTCCTTTTTCACCAGAATTTTTTATGTCTAATTTGCAGAATGTTAGGAGATAGAAGCTCTCTGGATCGATAAGTCAATAGGTTGTAACATGGGCTCCTATGTCTGTGGGTGTCTTTCCTTAGAGTTAGATGGTTCAGTTAGAAGAAATTCGGGGATGCTTATTATTGGAGGTACTTTTAAGGATTGTGTGGGAAGACATGGTGTCGTTGTGTTAACTCTGTGGTTTGCTGTGATGCCAATGAAGCTGACTTTCTGGCCATTGTTTTTGCTGTTAAAAATGTCTCTTCAAAAAACATGATTTTCACAATATTCGATCTTGATTGCTTTTGCCTCCTTGCTTGCCTTGTCTTGGGTGGGTGATGATAAGATTGTCTCGTGGAAGATGCACTTCCTTTGAAACAAGTTCCAATCTATCAAGAGGTGTTTCAAGGACTTACAATTTGTGCATCAGAAAAGAATAATCAAGCCTAAAGAAGTTTTTTGGTTTAATAGTGATGATAACTTTGGGGAGCAGAAGATTTCTTAGTTTTGTTCATGAGTTTTTGAGGTTTTTGCTTTTTCTTGATCTTTTGATCTGTTGTACTTCCTTATGTTTCTTTTACGCTTGCTTATTGTAGGTTCATGTTCCTCTCTGTTAGGGAGAGTCTTTTGAGCATTGAACCTTTGTTATTTATCAAAAAAAAAAAACCTTAATATCTTCAAGCCTTCTAGTCAACTTGCTGTGGAAGATGAATATGAGTATGTCTTTGTAGATGTAATTGATGAGAGAGTTAAAGAGATTATACCTCCTATTTTGTCTAAGGGACCTTTAGAGAGTATACCTTCACATAGTGATTTGGAGAATTTTTACTTAAGAAGTGATGTACTTGGGGTTAATGAAATATTTGGTTGTTCTCCATCTTTTGAAACTACTTCATGGGTAGTAAGGTATGAGCATTTATCTCCTTGAGTTAATTTAGATTTAATAGCTCTAGTTGTAGGTAGAATTTTCTTTTACTCTTTAGATAGTTTTATTTTATTATTTGAGTTGGCTTAAGTGTTTCCCAGAGTTTAGAACCTTTGTATGGAGATGCAAATAGTGTTAACAAAAAATATAAAAAAATATAAGTTATAAAAAAAAGTTTTAGATTGTTTTGGTTTTTACTTCTTTATTTATCTCATTTTATTTGTTTTTGTTATTTTTATTGTTAGTTTTTAGATGCTACTCATTTCTTTTGGAAAGGATAATGTGATTTTCCGGATTTTATTGCAGAGTTGACTCTTGTGCTTTTCTTTGCCTAACATTATGTCACTTTTTTATCAGGTTGTGTTGCTATTTTCTTTAACTCATTTATTTCTTTGTCTTTCACATTGAGGATAATGTGTGATTTAGGTGTAGGGGGGTGGAAAAAAATTGAAAAAAATTGAGAAAATTTTGATTGATTTTTTTTTTTTTAGAGATTTGATGCTCTCATTGTGCATGATTATTCCGTTTGTTTATTAATTAAAGTTCACGTGGTCTATATGCATTTAAGGGCAATTTTTGGTCTTAATAGGTTGGTAGTCAAAGCTTATGCGACCATATTCCAATTCACCTTGAACTATAGGCATAAGATGGATTCTCATGTATTTTGACTACTTGAGTTGTGAATAGATGAAAGTTTTTTTCTTTTTTGTCAATTACTTGGTGGATTGCCTTAAAATTTTTGTCTCCTTCTTGCAAGAAAAAAAAATTGAAATTGGAATGTGTTGAATATTTTTAAGGCTCTAAGAACCAATGTTTAGGTTATTTTTAATTTCCATATATTATGCTTACACATAAATATGTACTTGTAGTGCTTCTATGCTATTGGTTGACTTGAGTTAGTAGATCTGAGGGGTGTCTTATCACCTAATGCATTGGATCAACTGGAACAGGAGTCATTGATTGAATACTCATTACATGAGTCACTCATGAGATAGAGCATTAAGAGTCATGTGTTTAAAAAAAAATAAAATTGAAAGTATTATGCTATGAAAGATGTTGGTTGTAACTTGATGGCATAAAATTGAGTTAATTGATGAATAAGATTAATTCTTAATGTTATTTTTGTTGTCATTAGAAGTGTGATGAAGTCTTATGTCTTTTTTTTTGTTGATGTGAAGATAATGCTTAAATTGCTTAAGTTTTGATTCTTAGCCCATGAGATTGAAGTTGCCTGAAAATATGTACTGGAATTGATCTTAAATTTTGAGTTAAAATTATTTAAGATAAAGTTGTGCACGAGATTTATTCTTATTTATTTAATGCATTAATATTTGAGTATAATTTTCTTTGTTCGAAGACTAACAAAGTTTTGGTACAAGAGAGTTAATAATAGTCGAATAATATATATTTTTAATATTAAAATTAGGTTTTATTATATTTTCAATGCAAGTAATTTTGGTAATTTTGTAACTTGTAAATTAATTTATTTAAGCATATTAATTATTGATTTTTTTTTAATGATAGCTTCTAGGTAACACAATAAGATGACTAGTATTATTAGTCAATGAAGAATATGTTCAAAGAATAATTAAACTAAGACAATTGAGGAGTGGTCACATTAGATTTTAATTTGGAACACTTTGAAACTATTTTAATTATCTTGTTAAAAGTTTGATCACATCTCTTATTGAGCCATTATGTTAGTGGGCCCATAGCAAATAAAAGAAAAAGAAAAAAAATAGGAGCTAACCTAATTGACGTCTCAGCAATATATATAGACCGTGGGAAGGAAGGGGCGGGGGGGACTGGAGAATTGGAAGGTCAAGTAAGTGGGAGCAGCGTGAATGTGGGGAGAATTAAGAAAATAAAGAATTGCAGCAGCGCAACATTTTTGGGGAAATTGTAAAGGATGGCAAATTGTGACGTACGCGGCTCGAGAAAAAAGATATAAAATTGAATAGCACAAATTATAAAGGGGAAGTAGGGGTGTAATTGAGTTGATTTAGTTCAATTTTTGAGAAAAATAAATTTAAATTAATTAAAATTGATTAGTTTGGTTTGATTTAATTTTTTTTTATTTTTTGATAATCAAATTTGAACTAAATCGAATCGAATATTTATGGATTGGTTTAATTTGAGTGATCGGGTTGATCATTTCTTTTTTACACAAAAATTAGGTAAATAATTAATTTTTCATAACAAAAAAATAAGTAATAATAAACCTACGAAAAAATTTTTAGAAATGAAATTAAACTTACTTATCTCAATAAGCACACTACAAAGTACAAATTCTAAAATTATATGTTCAGCACGTTGTCATAACCTACTAATAATACACTCAGTCAGTGTCTTTTGATGTATGATACTCTATTTATTTTAGAATTTTTGACTAAATATTTAGTTCCTATATAAATAAGGGTATAAGTTAGTTAATTTGTATGACTTTAATGGTGGATTATAGTATATGCTTCCGGACTTACTACTTGTAATGTATTATAAAATATTTTTTTTGTGTTAAGTTATTTCATAATAACAACCTGTATGTAATACAACTTTTAGAAAGTTAGTTTCAAGTATAATGGACTTTTTTCTTATATTTCTGGACTTGTTATTTGTTATGTATTATAATATTTTTTTGAGTTAAGTTGTCATATTAATATTTTAAGCTCAAGGCTTAAAAGCTCTTGACTTATGACATAGAATAAATCAGATTGCACTCTCTTTAATCTTTTTTATTTTGCTTCTACACTTATTTTAGTCATTATATTTATATAAATTAATTAGTTAAATTAGATGTCATGCATTCTGATTTGTTGCTCTGATGCATTGTGTGTGTGTGTGTGTGTCTCTCTCTCTCTCTCTATATATATATATATATTTTTATTTATTTATATAAATTAGTTAGTTAAATTAGTTAGTTAAATTGGATGTCATGCACTCTAATTTGTTGCCCTGATGTATTGTGTATGTGTGTGTGTGTGTGTGTATAGTTTGGTTTGGTTTGGTTCTCGGGGTTTGAAACTTTCAATCCGAGAACCAAACCAATTAAACTTCATTTAGTTTGAATTTTGTCCGAACCAATCAATATACCTAAATCAAACTAAACCAATTTAATTAGTTCAGTTCGAGTTAATCGGGTTGGTCGGATTATCCGAACCAATTTACACCCCTAG
The DNA here is from genome assembly GCA_029884595.1 of Ormosia semicastrata. Classification (NCBI taxonomy): domain Eukaryota; kingdom Viridiplantae; phylum Streptophyta; class Magnoliopsida; order Fabales; family Fabaceae; genus Ormosia; species Ormosia semicastrata. The sequence goes on along the minus strand of JAQQTO010000028.1, from coordinate 8,845,619 downwards.
CAAAGAGAGAAAGAGGAGACGAGACGCACAGTGCCATACAAATGCAGTTTGAGGAGAAATTCTTTTTTCTTTTATGAATTTTTTTCTTTGTATTTGATACTCTTATTATAAGTAGTTAATTTTATTTTTTAGGATTAAGATGAAATACTAATCTTTATTTTAGATGATTTAACTTTGTTTGAGATATTTGTTTTTGTTATATAATTACACAATATTGATAATTATTGATCTTTAATTATTATTTAATTTAATTTTTATTGATTGTCTTGTAATCAATTAGTAAATTTAAAGTGATATCTTTTAATCATATGCCTAATTCTTATAGTCTTAGGTATGAATTGTGCAATAATATTCATTGCTTTGAGATCTAATAATTGAATAGTTCATGTTATGTTAAATGATTTATATCATAATTTGAATAGGCCATATTTTAGATGAATTATGTCATTAATTAGATTTCAATAATCTTTAATAGTAATCAAAACTTATAGTCGTAAACACTCCATAGAACAATATTAATTTTCATTCAAGTTAAATTCATTTTTATATGGTTCATAATGAATTCGAGTCTTAAAATTATTTTTTAATTATTCTTATATTTTTAATTTGAGTCGTTTAATTTAAATTTATTATTTAATTTTAATTTTAATTTAACACATAATTTATATTTTTAATTTAATTAAATAAAATAAAAATATCATTTTTTTTCTTTTAAATTAATTTAAGTAGATATTATATTTTAATTAATTATATTATTTCTCATGTAGTCGACATCCTTATATTTATCAAATGTTACATTAATCTTATGCATTTATAAGTAAAAGATAATTTTATTACTTAAAAATATCTATCATATGGTCTGCTCAAAGGAGGAGCCTCCGCAAGCTTCAATAACTTGCAGGTTGTCCGCTTTAAACGACATTGCAGAACCAGTAAAGGAGGAAGCTAAAAGAATCAGCTTCCATGAGTGCCAAAGCTTCTGTTACGAAGAAGGAACCAACCGCTATCTTCCTAGTAGATCCTGCAAGCAGCCTACCATCATGATCCCTACATACCGTTGCAATTGCTCCAATTCCTGTTTGGTTGTTAAGTTGGCATCTACATTCCATTTAAATTTGTTCTGACGTGGTGGCCTCCACCAAGTATTCCTTTACCCCAGTGGTATTCATTTAAATTACATGTGTAGCTTTTATGTGCTGATTTTGATTTGAAAGGCCCGTAATAAGGTCAGCCATGGATTGGGCTTTTCCCCTCAAAATAACAACTATTTCACTTATGCATTATCTGTTGTGATTTTTATTATTTTAATTTAGAATTTTATTTTGTTAATTAAGAGATTTTATTTATTTTAAAATTTTAATTATAATTAAGATTTGTATTTTAATAAAATTCTATCTAAATCTTAAATCTTATCATAATCTAGTTATATTTAATTTGTATTTGATTTATTTTATAAAAAGACTATAAATATCTCTTCTATCAACAATTTATAAAATATTTTTTTATTATTAAATTCAATTTGAAATATATTTCTATTTCTTGAGACTGAGTCTCTTGACACCAAGTGTCTTTTTTATTAAAGTTAAAAGAATATGTATTGTCTCGAAATCTACTAATAAGGGTAAATCACAAGTCTTTAATAACGCTTCTTCTATAGAATGTCTTTACTACGCACCATGCTAAGAATCACAAAACTTCTCAGTGCTCTCGTAAGACTCTTACTATTGGAACTGATCATATTACTTCCATTGAATCAGATAATTTAGTGGACGAGGTTGTCGAGCATGTAGATTATCCTTCTGACATTGAAAAGGACGACGAAAATGTTTGAAACGATCCATCACATTCCCTTAACATCAAGAGGAGGTGCATCTTATTCACTCCCACACCAGATAGTTCCTCGAAATGGACTAGCATTTTTCTTACTTATATCAATTTAGATGATAAAGTTTGCAAGTTAAAAATTAATGGAGGTAGTATCTCAAATGCCATTTGACTTCTGTTGCGTCTAGATTTGGTCTTAAACCAGAACCCTACCCCGCCCCATTTAAGGTTGCTTAGGTAGATGAGACTTATCTGGAAGTCAAACAAAGGTGCAAAGTTCCCCTCTATATTAGTGGTTGTAAGGAACATGTTTATTGTACATTCTTTACTATGATCATTAGGTTGCAAGATAAGCCTTATACCATTAAATTTAAAGGTATGTATTGTCCCTATCTTGGTGGACCATATCATGATCATATAACTAAGGGCGACCTAACAAAATGTGAGTAACTTTTATAGGTAAAGCATCACAATAGATATTTTTCTCGTAAGATCCTAATGCAAGTGGTACCTTACACTTGTGGGTGACCTTTAGATAAGTATCATTTATCTAAGCTATCCTAAAAGGTTATGGGTAAGGTTATATGTTTAAACCACATCTAGTCACACTCCTTTAGAAATCACATTTAATGTTTATTGATGACTAAACTACAACTTTTAACCTCACATTTAATGAAGGTTTTCCATGCATCATAAATAAGAGATTTACGAACGCACTTTATGACATTAATATGATTTGGCAACATATTTTTCATGCTTTAGCATGATACGCATGGATGTTACCAATTAAAGGACCTTGCCAAATTTTTCGTAAGATTGGGCTTAATGCATATTTACTTGATTTACTTGCTGATTTGACTATTAGTTCTGTTTCAATGTGGAGGATTTGTTACCTTACCAAGGTACCTTTGAGCCTCCTTTATTGCGTCTTATTGTTTCTGCAGGTCGCATATCTCAGGTTCCTCTAATTCCTTCTATTCCACTACAGTATGATTAGACTTACGCTGTGATGGATGATGATGTTGTTGACCATATCTTGGATGACGAGTTTGTTGGTTCTTGTTCTGCTTCATTCCGCCACTATCTTGTGAAGTGGAAGAATTGACCTACAATGATGCCACTTGGATTTCTAAGGATGATCTCCACCTCCTAGATCCTGTTCTTTTGGAAGAGTACTAGATTTCTACCTCTCTGGAGGCGAGTGCTCTCAATGGGGGGATGATGCACTATCTGTTGTGAATTTTTATTATTTTCATTTGGGATTTTATTTTATTAATTAAGGGATTTTTATTTATTTTATGATTTTAGTTATAATTAGGATTTTTATTTTAATGGGATTCTATCCAAATTCCAAATGTTATCATCATCTAGTTATATTTAATTTGTATTCTGTTTGTTTTGTAAAAGGACTATAAATATCCCTCCCATCAGCACTTAAAAAACATTTTTTATTATTAAATTCAATTCAGAATAATATTTTAATTTCTTGAAACCAAGTCTTTTCGCACCGAGTGTCTTTATCTTTTAGTTCTACATCATTCTCCCTTTCCATATTCCCCACAAAATGAAAGCTGGCAAACTTTCCCCCTATTCGAAAAAATCTCCCTGAGCTTTAAGTTTACCTGCAACAAAGCATTAAGGCTTGATATATTTTCAGTCGATGGGATTAGTTGAAGTTGGGATGCAAACCAAATTGGTTCTGTCCATGGGCAAAGAAGAATATGTTCACAATTTCATCTTCTTTATCGCACAGAAGGCATACCTGGGAGTTTGATAAGTGCCTATTAAATAGGTTTGCTCTCCTTAGGATAGCGTTATGACAACACTTCCATATGAATATTTTAATTTTCTAGGGATATTAAGATTCAACAACCAATTCTATAAATTTGTTAGAGTATTATGAGAGAAGAAGGCCTTGGGGGATACAGTAATAGTTTCTAGGCTCCACTAGATTTGATTGTGTAGGACCCATCCCTGGTATGTGGCCAAATTAACTTGTCTTCCCCTGGAGTTATCCTCAGAGGAACCTAATAAGCTCTGATTGCACTCTCATAGCCAAACATATTTCCCAATTTTTGCATGTCCCATTTCACCTGATTTTGTTCAAAAAGAACTTGAAGAGTATCACCATGGTCTCTGTTAGGATCAAGCGCTTACCACTAGGCTAAAAGTTATAGCTGTTAGTTAGGACGCAACTTTATTTCTTTATAGTGGCAGCGCATAGCCTCGCATCTATAACGTGCTACATGGCGGGCATGAGGGGCTTCGCAGCGCACACATGGCGCATCGGCAAGCTGGGCTGTCAAGCTCCCTTGATGTACACCCATACATACATGCGAGTCTTAGGGTGATTGCTGGATTCCCATAAATCCAACAATCTCCCCCTCAGCGACACCCGGGGGACTCGAACCTGTAACCTCGCTTTGATACCACTTGTTAGGATCAAGCACTTACTACTAGGCTAAAAGCTATAACTGTTAGTCAGGGTGTAACTTTATTTTTTTATAATGGCAGCGTATAGCCCCGCGTTTATAAAGTGTTGGGGGCGGGCATGAGGGGTTTCGCAGCGCACACATGGCGCACCGACAGGCTGAGCTGTCAAACTCCATTGATGTACGCCCATACGTACATGCGAGTCCTATAGTGATTGCTGGATTCCCATAAATCCAACAGTCTCCTTGGTGTTGAAGAGTTAGTGGGCCACCTTGGAGCCAGTTATCCCTCCATACTTTGATAGTTTTCTCATCACCCATAATCCATCTTCTTAAACTCCTTATAAACTCCTTTCCGTAAAAGATACTATTCCAACTCTAGGATGCACCACAAACTCTTTTTGCATGTAGAAAATCACTAATGGGATAATATATGCTTTTCAAAATTCTAACCCACAAAGATTCTAGGCTAGACATATTTCTGTAGGCTTGCTTAGCCAGCAGGGTTGTGTTTATATTGCTTAGGATTTTAAAACCCATTCGTCCCATCAATTTAGATTGAGCTAAATCCATCCACTTCTTCTAATGAATGCCTCTCTCACCTCCATTCTCGCTCTACTAGAATTTGGCAATTTTAGAACAAAAAGAATCAAAGAATTTCCTTAGGAATCTAATAACAAACATTGTATAGCTTGGGATAGCTTGAATGACTGCCCTTATGAGCACTTCCTTCCTAACCTGATTCAGCAGTCTCTCTTTCCACCCCTCCATCTTACTTAAGATTATCTCCTTCATCCATTAGAGTGCACTGCTTTTACATTTTTCCCATTCTGCTAGGAGGCCTAGGTACCTCCTTGGTGAATGCCAGGCCTCAATATTTAAAGCTGATGCAATTTGGGTTCTTAGCTCAAGGGGACTATTCTTGCTTAATATAACCCCATATTTCTGTAGGTTGATTCTCTGCTAAATGCAATTGAGTATCTATTAAGAATGTGTGTCAACTGGTATGCCTCTTTCAAGTTGGCTAATGAGAAGAGGATGGCATTGTCAACAAAAAAACAAGTGGGCTAGAGGAGGGGCTTGTTTAGCCAGCTAATCCTAATAAGGTTTCCTTCATCTAGAGCTCTGTGAATCATACATGACAAAGCTTCTATAGCTTCTATGGCACAAAACTCCTTACTCAGCTTGCCTTTGATCTTAGACCTGTAAGTTATTATTCTAACACATGTCATAACTAGGGAGATCTAGTTTCTATAAAAACCATTCGCTCCCTAAACTCTCTACAAGAAATCCCACTCTAATCAATCATATTCTTTGTTCATATCAAGTTTGATTGCCATACCAAAGTTGTTGCCCTTTGCTCTCTTCCTAAGATGGTGAAATACCTCATGTACAACTAGGATGTTATCCTAAATTTGTTTGTCGGCAATGAAAGCACTTTGGTTGGGGCTAACAAGGTTATTCATAAAACCCTTCAAATGTTGGACCAGAATTCTTGAAATAATTTTCTACAATAAATTGGAACAACTTATCGGTATAAATTGGTTAATACTCTCCGGTAAGGGAACAACACCATTTGAGTCTTATTCAAAGTTTTTGGCAATACTCTTAAATAAAAACTTCACATCCTTGCACACATCCTTCTTTATTGTCTCCCTGGATTGCCTATAAAATAAGCCATTGAAACCATCTAGTCTTGGGGACTTGAGGACACCTAAAACTTCAATACCTTTCTTAATTTCACTTTTTGTGATTTCTTGATAGAGCCTTCTGTTTATTTATGTCGTCACGAGTTTAGGCACTATTGAAACTCCTTGTTCAAAATCCTTCGCACCCTCCGACGTATAGATACCTCGGAAATGTCTTTCAACAGATTTTATACTTTTATCCATCCCCTCAACCCATTGTCCCTGGGCGTCTTTCATTCACACCTACAAAATCTTTTATTGTAACAGTTTCGTCCTCTACCCGAGGGGTTGGTCTCCAGAGAGACCAAGGTCGGTCGTTTGATAGTTCGTTTGTAACATCTCAGATTTAATGACAATAGTATAATCTGTATTATACCACAATAATTAGATCTAAGCATGTTACTAACTACTAAAACATTTCTAATACAATATAACAACATTATATAAGAAAGTATGGGCCACGATCTATCAATATATACATAACATTGGTATGTTCATAAATACAAACTATGTATAAAGTTTACAAGTAGGCCCCTCAAGGCATAAAAGATAAAAGTTTTCAAAAGAAACATAAAGATAAACTAAACTAAGCACTCCAAGCTCCTGCCTGCACTTCACTTTTCATAAGTCTTCTTTCTTGGAATCATTATGGAAACACACACACGAGGTGAGAATCACATATTCTCAGTAGCTAAAATTCATAAATCATGTCATCACCATCATTCCAGCCATTTCGGGGAAAAACACAATTCTAAATTCAAGTCTCATACATAACAAGCTAGAAAGGTGGCAAAAGCCAAAACCTTGTCTTTTCTCTTCCCGAAATAGATTCTCATTTTATACGTTTCTAAAGAAAACTCATTTCTACAAATAGTTTTCAAGTAATCACCATACTCACAAAATCAACATCTCCATCTCAGAGATATGCAATTGCCCATACAATCGCAATGCATAAATATATTATGTTTAGCAATCACCTATACAATTGCCATGCTATGCCAAATTATGCCTTATGAGCATGCCTATGCAATAACTTAAGTATGTAATAAGTAATGTTATGATACCATTAACGACAATCAAATTCCATGGTAATGTCATGATATGCATGAATCCTGAACAAAGTAAAGAAACCCGGCTCCATGAGCCTTGAACAAGCACTGAACCTAGTCCTAGCAGTCTTCTCTCCGGGTAGTTGGTCTTCATCAATAACAAGGAATCCATGCTCAAGTCTTCTATTATAACAAGGAATCCATCCTCAAAGTCATACAATAGGGAGAGAGTTATGCGTCCTCACGTTATCGTAATTCAGGATCACCCCCAAAAGTAAGGAATTCATCCTTAACTACCTTCCATTTAGGATAACATCTAACAAAAAGGAAAAATCCTACCTCAATTGCCAGAATAATGAAGGAGAGGAAGTCCATCATTAACTCATCACTATAATTGGAAGGAAACTATCCTCCTTACCTAACATAGGTTATCCTCAAATGTGAGGCTCACACCCTTCAACAAACACAGATACAACATATATACAACCATGTCTAACTACCTCTCATAATTAGTATTACAAATCAATTTGATTCATCACATTCTCACTTCATTAAATACCTCTATTAGAGTCTTATTACTCATTTACAAGTATAAAAGAAGAAACTACACCTTTAGAAGACTCCATTGCATCAAACAATAATTCTTGTCCAAGTTTAGAAGTCACGCCTCGGCGTAGCCTTGCCACGTCGCAACACAAGCCTGCGACAGAGAAATTTGCAGAATTCTAAAGATACGAGTTAGTGTTGCATTAGAACAAAACCCTCCCTCAATCACTCAAAACTCAATTCTAAGTGATTTCCAACATCAAATGAGATTTATTAACACATTGTAACTCTTATACAACTTTAATTTCACTCAAACAATGAATTATGAATCTTCATCCATTTAAAAACCTAAAACCCCATTTTTGACTCAAATGGAAATCAAAAGTATCTAAGGGCTGAAAATTCATTCTTATGCATCTAACAACTCAAAAACAGGCCATCCTCAATTTTCTAACAAGATTCAAACCAAAAACACCAAATTGACACTTCAAGCCCATTTCTCTCATTAAGCCCCTCATGAACCAAGATGAAGAAATGAGAAATGAAATCACTGAGAAGCTTTTCTCCTTCCTTTCCTTCTTCCTACTCTTGGTTCGTTGATCCTCCTCTTTTTCCTTGTTTATTTCCTTTCCCCTTGTGTTTTTCTGCTAGAAGCCGTGAGAAGAGATGAGAAAATGAGAGAAAATATCTCATTCTTGACTTAAATAAGCCAAGACAACAGAAGGAATAAGGAAGTTGTGTAATACTTGGTCATTTAAGTGACTATCTCTAATTCTTGATCTGTTAAGAACACTTAGAGTCCACCAAATCAAGTTTTCTTACTTCCAACATGTTTAAAATAAATGCTAAGATTCATAAAAAATATTATTCTAACATTTTCATACTTTTTCATATCTGTTACTAGTCAATCCAGCATTAAAACACACTCAATATACTTAAAAATGTCAAACTTACACCGATTATCCTCAAATTTTAACCACATCTTCTTTCATATATTTGTGACTTAGAAACAAATTTCTCACATTTATTTTCATTAACTGAGCAGTTTAATCTAATTTTGGGACTAATAACAATTATATTTCATACATAGTGTTACAATAAAGTAACTAAACGTGCTCAGAAGGTCACAAAATTTAACAAGCATGACATACTAGTATTAGGCTACCTCTGTAACCATAAACAAGTCTATCATGTTTTCACGAGTGTTACATCGTTGGTTGGAGATGAGGTCGAATACTAGCAGAGGCACTTCGACCGATCAATCTTGGAGTCAAGCCAGTGATGAAAACATAGGTAGAGAAAAGTGAATATGTTTGGCCTAAGCTGCCAAGCCAGTTTATATAGAAATTCGAAGGACTAACTTTAGTTCAGGCCATTTAGGATTATGAATGTTATGTCTAGTCATTATGATGCAAAGACGTTATGTATCGTCATTATGGCTTAAGGCCGTTATATCTGGTTATTATAGCGTGTGACGTTATGTCTGGTTATTATGATGTGGGGTCATTATGTCTGTTGCTGAGTCATATTAAGCATGTGTTTGTTGAGTAGTTACTTATTTGGATATAGGTCGGTCAGACCTTGCAGAAATGAGCCTAACTTATAGTCGGACGCCAATTGGATTAGGATGGTCCACAGTCCCCTACCTTGTTCATCTATGAAGGTGGGCAGAGCTTAAGAGTAATCGGATGTCAATTGGGTCAGGACAGTCCACACTCCTCAGCTTGGGCAATCGGTGATGATAGCCCCAGCTTGTATTATTAATATTTATTCTTATCCAAGCTTATGAATCTGGATGGTTCACAATCCCCCAGCTTGGGCAAATCACAAAGTGAATGGCTGAGCTTTTCTGAGTTCTTCACAATTTTTAAGCTTCGTCCCTAGGTAACCTTCCTAGATGAGTGGTGAGATCTTTTGTGCATGTATTTTCCCGACCTTAGCTATAAATTTTTCAAACCTGATCCGATCTTGAGTTTTTTCAATTTAGGCCAGTTTTCAAAGGCATCATGGTTTGACCATGACCTCGGATAGCTTCACATGTCTTCATTTTTTAATGGAAGATTTTGACCTCAGAATTTTTTTCGAGTTTGGATGACTTCATACATATGGACTTTTCAATCAGCATCATGGGCTCGGAGTTGGCATCGGCTAGGGGCTGGCATCAGCTCTGAGCCGACATCATCATCCCGAGTTTTTGGGGCCTTCGCTCTGTGATCAGCTCTGGATCGGCATCGGCTCATAGGCCGGTTATCCTCGGTTCTGGATCGACATCGGCTAGTAGGTCGATTATCCTCGGTCTTTGACCGGCATTAGCTTGTAAGCCGATTATCCTTGATCTTTAACCGGCATCGGCTCGTAGATCGGTTATCCTTGATCTTTAATCGGCATCGGCTCGTAGACCGGTTATCCTTGGTCTTTGGCCGACATCGGCTCGTAGACTGGTTATCCTTGGTCTTTGGCTGACATCGGTTCGTAGACCAGTTATCCTTGGTCTTTGCCCGACATCGGTTCATAGACTGGTTATCCTTAGTTTTGGACCAGCATCGGCTCGTAGGTTGGTTATCCTCGGTCTTTGACTAGCATCGACTCGTAGGCCAATTATCCTCGGTCATAAGCTCGTAGGCTAGTTATCCTCGGTCTTTGACCGACATCAGCTCTGGGTTGGTTTGGCCCGAGTTTTCGGGGCTTTCATCTGAAATTTTTCAAGAATTTGTTGGAGGTTTGATCTAGCTTGTCTTGATTCTATTATGTGAGTAATTATGATAATAATTTGCAATTGAAATAAACATAATTAAATAAACACAACTAGATTTTCATAACTAGGTAAGGTTGGTCGCATTAAGGTGTGATGAGGTTGTCCTAAAGTTAAGTTTGAAGCTATTTAACAATATTATTAAATGAACAGTTATCCATTCTATGGCTAGTGAATGAGAAACAACAAAGTAATATGATATTATAATCAATTTAATGTTATACAATTATTAGTTAATACTAAATAAAAAATAAAATAATGAGAAATAACAATTAAAGCAATATGATATTATGATCAGTTTAGTGTTATGTACTTATTAATTAATAAATAAATAGTATTTAAAGAATCCAATGACAATGAATATTATTTAAAATATTAATTAGTATTAAATCAATGTTTCATCAACAATATGTTGAACAATCAATCAATAGCCAATTAATCCATGATATCATGAAATGACAATAATTATATAAAATAATGACTAATCAATAGTCAATTAATTCCATGATAATAACACATATCAATGTCATTTACTATCATGTCATTTATGTTCCCTAATTAATAATAAAAGACAATAATATATAAAATAATGACAAATTAATAACCAATTAATTCTATGAAATGACAATAATGTGACCAATCAATGTCATTTACTATCATGTCATACATGTTCCCTAATTAATAATAAAAGATAATAATATATAAAATAATGACCAATTAATTTCATGAAATGACAAAAATGTGACCAATCAATGTCATTTATTATTATGTTATATATGTTGCTTAATTAGTAATAAAAGATAATAATATATAAAATAATGGTCATTAATATAAAATTAAATGGAGAATAAATTATTGACTTAAAAATTATTCAATTTACCCTATCATAATCGAAAATGCCAATTAATGAACCATAAATCATGATTAAGAACTTGCTAACCAACATAAAAATAATAGAAAGTAAAAAAGTATAATTTTCATTTTGATATAAATATGCTTTATGATATTAATCGCAATAACTGTAGGATATGGCTATCTTTAATGGGTGTTCCACCAGTACATCAGTATCTGGACAAAGATTTAGCACTGTGTTTCTGCAGCTGTGCTACTACGATACTGCCAAAGAAATAACTCATCTGGGTCCTCGCTTCCCATTTTGAAGTTGGTAAGGCAGGGGTAGAACCGGCTAGCCGAGATCCCTAAACCAAACATGTAAGGAAGTTGAATTTCATATTGAAAGTGGTTGGTAATCATTGCTAAGCAATCAAATGACGAGGAAATAATGTCTTGTTACACATTAGACAGCACAACATATGGCTAAAAGATCATGCCAACAACTCCTTTTTTTTCAAAAGACTAGTGGAAATCGATGCCAAGCGGTCCACTAATCTTTCTTTCACTTTGAAGATTCTGCATCAAGTGACTAGTTAATACTTGCGAATAAATAACCATGGTATTTAAAGTATGATATTATAAAATATGACCAAGGTGTATATGAAGCAGCATTAAAATATGGTATTTAAAATGATCATGGTATTTAAATGTTATGAAACCAATTAACAACAATAATTGAGAATTGTAATAATATGGAATAATTGTGATAATTATGATAGATTAAAAGTATGAATGTGTAAGAGAAAATGGTACCCTTTCCTGTGCATATTCATGAACCCAAATAAATAGAATGCTAATTAAACCAAAACCACATGAAGATGTTGATTAAATATGCATATAGAGATCTGGAGGACTGACTCTTCAGATACCTTCCGTTCAGGCCATTTAGAATTATGAATATTATGTCTGGTCATTATGACGCATGCAAAGACGTTATTTATAGTCATTATAACGCAATGCCGTTATGTTTAGTTATTATGGTGCGAGACGTTATGTCTAGTCATTATGGTGCGATGTCGTTATGTCTGTTGGTGGGTCGTATTAAGCACGTGTTTGTTGAGCTACTATCCATTCAGGTATAGGCCGGCCAGACCTTGCAGAAATGAGTCTAACTTATGGTCGGATGCCAAATGGGTCAAGATGGTCTAGTAACATTTATTCAATGTTAAGTAGTTAATATGTCAGGCCCATTCCCCCTCTTTAAGCCGACGATGAGGATGACTACTTTGGTTTGGCCTGGACACCTTCGGGTGAATTTACTATTAGTAGCACTTACCACATTCTTCCTGGGAGCCCAGCTACCACTGATGTTTGTTGGAATGAGCATGGAAAGGGCCCCAATGCATCAAAACCTTTGCTTGGCAGGCTGTCAATGACAGACTACCCACTACGCTGAGGTGCAGCAAGTGGTCTAGTGGAACTCCTTCTTGCCTCCATTTGAGTGACTTGGAAACCACCATCCACGCCTTTAGGGACTGTCCCTTGAATTCTCGAATATGGATCTGCTTGGTGGACTTGGAAAAAATCCCATCATTTTTTTATGGTGATGTTCAAGTTTGGTTTCATAATAACCTCACCTCTAATTATAGCTTCCTCCATGATTTCCAATGGAAAAATCTGTTTATGGTCACCGTTTGGTACCTCTGGAAATGGAGAAATTTGGAATGATTTGAAACTAACTATAGACGTCTCCACATAGCTTCAAAGATTATTCAGGATTATGTCAGAACTATCAATCAAAGTAGACATGGCCCTTTCCAAAGAAGAACCTTATCTGCTCACAATTGGATTCACATTAGTTGGTACCCCACTCCTAAAGGCTGGGTTAATGTCAATACCGATGGAGCTTCTCATGGGAACCCAGGAAGTGTAGCTTGCGGTGGTCTTATAAGGGGGAAAATGGTCAGTGGTTTGTAGGATTCTCTTTCAACATTGGCCATTGTTCTTCCTACATTGCTGAATTGTAGGGCCTCCTCAATGGACTCTAACTTGCCTAGCAGAGAGGTTTCAAAAAGGTCATTTTTTAGAGTGACTCAAAGGTTGTTCTCAACAATTTAAGAATGGAAAATGATGATCACGTCACTTTTTTATATTATTTTTTAATAATTGTGATTAAGTGAGAAAATATTAATATGTGAATGTTGATGTGAATGATATGAAGAGTAATGTAAAAAATAATATATAAAAAGTGTGCTGAGAAATTTTGATTAAGAAAAAAGTCCCCGACAGTTTCCAAGCACAATAAGTAGCTCCAAATCATTCGTCCATGGTGCTCTAGGGATTGGACTATTTCCTTTTCACACACCTTACATGAAGGGAATCAAAGCGCGGACTACCTTGCTAATCTCAGCTTCTCTCTTGGGTCTGAGCTTCATGTTTGGGACAATCCCCCCATCGAATCGAGTCTATTACTTCTAGCTGATACTTCACGAGTCTCTTGCCCCGCCCTATGTAATTTGTTTTCTTTTGGGCTCTTGCCCCTCTTGCCCCTATTGTAAAAAGATTTGTTTGGACGAGTTTTTAAAATAAAATTTTTTTATGTGCTTTTTTAAAAATATTTTTTTAAAAAGTAAAAATTATTTTATGTTTGTATGAAATATTAGAAAAATATTTTTTTGATGTTTAAACATTTTTTTATGTTATAAATAGGTCTTGTTTTTAAAAGCACCAAATTTTAGCTAGCAAAAAAAGATCTTTTTAGTGCTTTTGTTTTTATAAAAAAAGTCATCCAAATATGATAAAAAAATGTAAAAAAAAAAAAAAAATTTAAACAAAAAATATCTTTTTATCAAAATAAGCGCATTCAAATGAGGTCCAAACACAAGAAAAATAGTTAACATGTCAAATGTGATATATATATTCAGCTTATGTTAAATAGATGATAGCTATGCCTATGGATCTAAAATTGCAATGTGGAGTTAAATTTGTTGTTTTGAAGAAGAAGCTGCAGTCAGGGTATTTGGAGAATTAAGATAAAAAAATTATTAAATCCTTCAATTTAAAAGAAGTTAACTTAATATAGAAGTAGTTATTAATTCATATTAAAAATGGTTAATAGTTAACTAAACGTTAAATAGATTAATCGTAAACCCTACTTTGATTTTTTTTTAATTAAAAACTTATTCACAAAGACTTTTTAAATTGCAAAGGAGTCTACCCAACAATGGTTAGTCGCAGTAGAAGTGATATGTGACCAAGGCGAATTTTATTTATAATGTTAGAGATTCAAAATTTGGTGTTGTCATTTTGAAAATGACTTTACTTAATTACTGTTTTGAACCGAAGGTTAGTCTCACAACAGTATCTGTGATGATGTATTCTTCAGAGACAATAAAAAAAAGATAGAAATGGATCTTCCCTTTTATTTTCTTTGGAATGAAAGACAAAATGATCGCTTTCGTTAAGTGAAGGGTCCAACTCATTTGGGATCTATCAGCTATTTTGCATAGGATTGTGTCTTAGCATCCGTTGCTCATAATGGTGGTGTTTTTTTTTCATATAAAACTAAAATCAAGTGTAAACTAAAGAGGGTGCTTGTGCCCAACATGCACTATTGGACCTTTGATGTTTGGACCGAATATATCATAACTCACTAGGTTCGCTAACCTTGTGCTCTGTTGCATGGTCCTGATATGGGTAGTAGAGAAGCAAACTTATGTATCCGTTTTGGAGAGTCAGATCTTTTCTATTGTGGAGGCACGAAATCATGCAGTAACAAATGTTTTATTTGTTTTTTTCTTTCATTCTTATGAGAAGCTCTTGATATTATGGTACTGAATTGTGTATTCTTTCATTTTAGTAATCAATTTTCAACTATATATAAAAGATAAAGAATAAATGAGGAATAGTTGGCAAACAAAAAACTAAAGAGGAATATATTGTGGACACACAAAACTCTTACTTTTGGGGTTTTTCCTGTTTCAATTTTTTGGGTCAACTCCCATTCTGATTTAAAAATTTATGATCTTCAATCCAGTCAAGAACATTGCTAATTAACTTGTGATAGCCTATCCCAATAGCCACATAATACTTTGATTTGCTCCACCAAACGTCAAATTTTGGCAAGACAACTTAGTGCACCAATTTTCTAAATACAAACATCAACAAAAATTACTTGATCTTGAGAATATATAATAACTTAGATAAACTACTGAGAGAAAATACTTTTTCTCTGTATGAGTAGATACAAGATGTAGGCTTTAGACTAAGAAGAATGGAGAAGAAGTTCAGCAACAGCACTTACGTATTATGTTGGTTTTGTATTCATTGAAATATATACTATACAAAACATATATTGACTTACAACATAAGTTTCTTTAGTCTTACAACATAAGCTTTTAATCTAGATCACAAACTATTTCATCATTACAAGATTCAAAAAATCACTGCTAATAACAACTTTAATGTATATTAGTATTATTAAATTCAAAATATCTGGTTGTTAGATGTGACAGCAAAAGTGTCACAGACTTCTTCACTCCTCCTTGGCACTTTTGCTGGAAACACCAAGGACTGTCCTTAATGTTTCAAACCTTGCTTTAGGCAAGGCCTTGGTTAGGATATCTACAGCTCGATCTTCTGATTTGCAGTGAATCAGCTTCACTTCCTTCTCTCTTTTAGCTTGTCTAACAAAATGGTATTTGATCTTAATATGCTTCCTTCTACCATGGAACACATGGTTCTTCACCATTGCCACTACTGATTTGTCGTCACACGGAATATCAGTGGCTTCTTCTTGTTTCTGATTCAAGTCTTGTAACATTTTCCCCAACCAAATTGCTTGGTTAATAGCAGTTGCAACAGATATGTATTCTGCTCTAGCTGATGACTATGCTACAGTCTTTTGCTTCTTAGAATGCCAGTTGAATACACCTGAGCCAATTAAGAACACATATGTTGATGAACTTTTCATGTCATCACAAGAACCAGCCCAATCCCTGTCAGTATACCCAATTAGCTTCATATTAGTAAACTTTCTAAACCAAATTCCCAGCTCAGTTGTACCTTTAATGTACCTCAGCACCCTTTTAGCAACCCTGTAATGCTTCTCACTAGGATTTTGCATAAACCTAGAGTAAGCTTGTAGCAAAACATAACATCTGGTCTTGTAGTAGTTAAACATAATAGACAACCAACCAAGCTTCTATATACACCAGCATTGATCTTTCCTGCTCCATCTTCCTTGCTTAATTTCTCATTTTGCATCAAAGGAGTGTTGACTAGTTTGCAATTTGCCATGCCAAACTTCTTCAAGACTTCCATTGCATATTTTCTTTAACATATGAAGATTCCTTGCTGAGTTTGATGAATGTCTATTCCAAGAAAATAAGTCATTTCTCCCAAATCAGTCATCTCAAACATATTATTCATTTCAGATTTGAACTTCTCTATAAGAGTACAATTGCTTCCAGTCACTAACAAATCATCAATGTATAAGGATATAACAATCAAATCACAATTAGCTTACTTGACATATAAAGTTGGATCACTAATATTTCTCTCAAATTCTAACTGCAATAAATAATTATCAATTATGTTGTACTAGGCTCTTGGAGCCTATTTCAGTCCATATAGAGCCATTTTAAGCAAGTAGACTTTGTCTTCGCTGTCAGTAACAACAAAGCCTTGTGTTGCTCAATGAAGATCTCTTCCTCCAAGTAACCATTGAGAAAAGTTGATTTAACATCCAATTGGAAAAATTTCCAACCTTTTTGAGCTGCCAAGGCTATTAACAATCTTATAGTGTCATACTTTGCTACTAGAGCAAAGGTATCAGTAAAGTCAACTTCATATTGTTGAGAATAGACCTTGACTACTAATCTTGCTTTGAGTTTATTGATAGAACCATCTGAATTGAACTTGGTTCTGTATACCCACTTGACACCAATACCCTTCTTATTTTTTAGTCTGTCCACTAGCTACCAAGTCTCATTCTTTTTGATCATGCTTAGCTCCTCCTTCATTGCAGCTATCCAACCATGTGAGCTTGCAGCTTCAATATAGTTGGTTGGTTCCAATGTTGCAGCGTTACATCTTTCATAAATATCAGAGAGCAGTCTCGTGCCTTTAATAGTAGCTTCAGTATCACTTTCAGATTCAAACCCTCCACCTACTTCTTCTTCCTGAGATATATTTCTTCTAACTGAATCTTCACTGGCTTCCTCAACTTCCTTCCTGTCCTACTTCCAAATAGTAGCTTCATCAAATTTTGCATCTTTGTTGACCATGATCTTTTCAGTTTTCAAGTTAAAACACCCTGTAACCTTTTGTATTGTTGTTGTAACCTAAGAAAATTCATACATCAGCTTTTTGATCAAGCATATCTCTCTTGGCTTTTGGAATATAGGATTAGCATATGCATCCAAAGACTCTAAGATGATCCATAGCTGGCTTGACCTCAAACTATGCCTCAAATGGATTTTTATCTTTTAGTGCCTTTATTGGAAGCTTGTTAAGTAAGTAGACGACAGTATTGACTGCCACTGCCTAAAAAATCTTTGGAAGCTTCTTCTAAATCAAAAAGCATCTTGCCATCTCCATGATAGTCCTATTTTTTCTTTCACTAACTTTATTCTGTTAAGGAGTGTAAGGAACTGTAAGTTGATGCTGAATGTCAGCTTCTTCACAAAATTTAACAAATTTCTCTGATGTGTACTCAGTACCATTATCGAATCTGAGCACTTTAATTTTGCAACCAACTTGGTTTTCAACAAGGCTTTTGAACTTTTTAAACACATCAACAACATCTGACTTTAGCTTGAGAAAATAAACCCAACACATCCGACTATAGTCATATATAAATAAAATAAAAAATTTGCTTCCATTAAGAGATGGTGTTTTCATAGGTCCACACACAATAGTGTGGATTAGCTGTAGCTTCTCTGAAGCTCTCCAAACACTATTTTTAGGAAAATGCTGTCTATGTAGGTTTCCAAGTGAACACAAATCACAAACAGATTTGCATTCATCAATAATAAGCAGATTTTAAATTAAGCCTTTACGGGACATGTGCTTTAGAGAAAAATAATTAAAATGATTAAATCTTCTATGCCATAAAGAGGATTCATCAACTGAGCTAATGAAAGCTCGTATATCAGTTTGCTTCCAATTAATTGGAAAACTTCTATCAATCATTTTGACAGAAAGAATCTTAGCATGAGTAGGATCAAACACACTACATGACTTATTCTCAAAATGTATAACATAATTCTTCTCAAGCAGCTGACCAACACTAAGTAGGCTTTGACTTATTTCAGGAACCAAAGGCACAACAAAAATAAATCTAGTACCTGAAGTGGTCTCTACTGCAACTATGCCTTTGCCTCGAACTTGCACATGTTTTCCATTTCCCACTTTCACTTTTGAAGTGTAACTTCTATCTAACTCTGTAAATAAGCCAACATCATAAGTCATGTCGTGAGTGCAACTACTGTCAACCAGCCAAGCATCTGAGCTATAGTTTGCTATATAGCAGGTTAAAACAAACAAATTTTCCTCTTGCTGCACTTCATTTTTTGCCACTTAAGCTTGCTGTGTTTGTTATTCAGATTTGCTTTTGCAAACTTTCTTCACATGGACAAATTGTTTGCATGACCTGTATTGAACTTCTGGTCTATACCAACAATAATTAGCTAAATGACCCTTTTTCTTGTAGTGAGGATAGAAACCAAACTTGTATTTCCTGCCAACACCCTTATTTCCTTGAGAATCCTTCTTCTCTTTATCTTTTTTCTCACTAAAATATTTCTTTCCATTGCTGGTTGATGAAGCTTTTCCTTTATGGGCTGCAGAGAAGGCTCCTTCAACTGCTTCTTGTTTAAATGATCTCCTCTGCTCTTGTGCTTGCAAGGCACTTACTAACTCTGAGAGAGTTAAGCTATTTAAATCTCTAGAATCTTCTAAAGAGGAAATCTTTTATTCAAATTTCTCATGTAGACTTACAAGTACCTTCTCAACAATCCTCTTGTCAGTAAGCTCCTCTTCAAGAAGCCTGATCTACTTCACAACCTTCATGAGCCTGTCAGAGTATTCTTTGACAGTCTCTATATCCTTCATCCTTAAAAGCTCAAACTCTCTCCTAAGATTCAAAACTCGCATCTGCCTTGTATTTTCACTGCCTTGAAACTCCATCATGAAAGTGTCCCAAGCTTCCTTTGCAGTTTCACAAGCCATAATCCTTGTGAATATATCATGACATAGCATTTTGAATGCAGGACAGTGCTTTGAATATCTTAGCACACTCCTCACTATGCTGCTTTATTTGGGCTATAGTAGGATTGCCTCACAATGGAGGTGGATATACTCTTGTTTCCACAACCTCCCAAAGGTCATAAGCCCTCAAATAAGTTTTTATTTTGACAGCCCATATTAGGTAATTTTCTCCAGAGAAAACAGGAGGTGGGGTGCTGAGAAGTTTGTTGAAGCCACTAGTGAAGGTCTCCTTGGGGAAAGGAACCTTTTTTGTTTTCTCTCACACTCACACCCACAACCCCTCAAAGATCAGAGAAAGCTCTAGTACCAAATGTAGGCTTTAGACTAAGAAGAATGGAGAGGAAGTTTAGCAACAACACTTACGTATTATGTTGGTTCTATATTCATTGAAATATATATTATACAAAACATACATTGACTTACAACATAAGCTTCTCTATCTTACAACATAAGCTTTTAATTTAGACCACAGACTATTTCATCATTACAAGATTCAAAAAATCACTGCTAATAACAGTTTTAATGTACATTACTATTATTAAATTCAAAATATCTAGTTGCAGGATGTGACAGCAAAAGTGCCACAGACTTCTTCGCAAGAAATAGGAATCAAGTATGTCTTATGTCCCCAGTCTTAATTCTGTCCTCACGAGACTTCAGCTAATCTTCTTGGTATGTAGAGAAATCAGGCTCTGTTGGCTTGAACATCTTGGGCATCTTTAAACTGCTAGCATCAGCGATTGTTACTTTTTTAACTGCCCCTTTTTTAGTGTTTGCTGCAAATTTTGAAGCCAAAACTGTAGCCCCAAGATTCTGGGTATGGCTTGCAATGTCCCCCATTGAACTCTCTCCAGCACTAGTTTCTTCATAATCTTCTTGATCCATCCTATTTGTGTAGTACAAATTCTCTTTTTCTAACAACTCCATTGCTAATTTTCTCTTGCGGTGACGTCTCCAAGCAGCTTGTATAAAGCAAGCCCCCCAAGCCCTCCACTGATGGGAATAGTACCTGAAAGCATGCTGGAGTTTCTTACTGTGGAGGCGCTTAAACTGGCTGGCCACAAATTTGAGGTCCTCGGCTCTAAGTGCAAATGCTTCAACTTCAGTAATGGTCTTGACTGTTCGAGTGGATGATGGAAGGTTAAGACTAGAGGTAGCCATCAAAGCCCATGTCAGCAATTCTTCACCACAAAAGTCACCAGGTTTGAGGGTTATAGAGTTGAAGAATCCTGATCTCCCACCATCAGTTGTGGAGCTTTCTACTTGTCCTCTAATAATGAAAAGCATTTCTTTCACTGGATCACCTTCTCGGACGATGTAGGTGTCTTTTGTATTTAATGATGAAACAAGGCGTTCACATATGGCATCGAGGAGCTGGTCATCCATTTGACCGAAAAATGGAACCTAAACAGAACAAGAATTAAAAATCAATGTTCATATTGACATTTAGTTGAACCTTGCTATGTTACTTAAATATTAATTTGTTTAGTTATGATACTATGATCAAATATGAGCCTAAAGATTTCATTGCAAATTCCTACACAATAAATAAGTTGGATATGTTTGGACCTCTTTATTATCTCCAAAATAATAACATAGCCTAGTTATTAATTTATGAACATAAACCATTTGATGTATCCTACTAATAGTTTAAGATATATATAATACACACACACATTTTTAACCAATAACAAGAGACTTACCCGACGAACAATGTCAAGACAGAGATGCCTTTGAATCTGGCGCCGAAGGTCCAAAGGCAAAGAGCGCAAGATAGCTTCTTCATCTACACCTCTAGTTGCAAGCCATTTATATTGAACAAACCGGCGAACACGTTCTTGTAGTTCTGGTGGAAGTTGGCGGTGATTCATCCACTCTTCTGTGTCTTTTTGTTTAAGTCTCCACTCTTCAAGTCTAGCAGTTGAAGATTGCAGATAATTCTTTTATAAAAAATAAAGAAGAAAAATCATGAGAAAGGACAAGAAAAAAAAAAGGAACATTGTTAAAAGTATCTGTCAATCCTTTTCATAGAAAGACAACATAATTTGAAGTTTTGCTTCCCTATGATGACAAGAAGAAGTGGATTTTATTTATTACAAATATAAACCACAGAACGTGTAGAAAAATACCTGCATGTTACCAATGAGATGCGCAAACAGGATTAGACCTGAGATGCAGATGAAACTTGAAAATAATGTTTCAGTACTGTAAGTGCTCGTCTGAAGATTTTGTCCATATGAACTGCACAACGGAAAAGGGTTCAAAACACATTAGACAACCTTAAAAGGAGACTGCTCACCTCTGATACCTATTTCATGTGTTGATGTGTTAAATCAAAACTTGAAAAGAAGATAGTTATACTATGACATCATGAGCTATAAAACTGATTTGGCAAAACTAAATTAATTGAACAGCATGCATATACCTTAGATTTTTTAAACCCCACCAGAGGCAGTAAAAATATTTTTGGAAGAATCTTGATGAAGAGACGTGATCAGTAAAAGCATCAGCGAACATTCCAAACTGAAAGTGGTTTTTATCATTGAGAGCATCACAATCGGTGAGGACTCTAGTGCGTCTGAACCAAGCTTGCCGTTCGTGGTTGGTCAGGGTAGCACAATCGAGAAACGAAGGATTGCAAGATGGAGAGTGCGTTCTATTCATCTCCTTCCTACAAGTTATTCTCCAGCACTCGTACTGGCGCTGAATGGACGACACATACCACGAAGCCCCTAAAACCTGCACTGACAACACAATAATTGGAACACAAGTTATCAACAATTGGAACTATTAACAATTTAAATTCACGAAAATGTATATATACAATGAATAAATTACATGGCTGGCTAACATGTAGAAACCAAGATTGTACAATGCCCCTGCCAAGGCAGTTTTGGCTATAAGCCCGCTAGTCTTTAAGATTCGGCGTTGCAGAGGAAAAATCTGAAACAACCGAGGAACATACTGAATGAGAACAATCAGGGACAAGGTGTGATTTACATGAGCTACCGTTGAATTTTTCAGCGCCGGAATCACGAACCAAACCACAATCTGCAATTGCATACATGAAAACAATTTGTAATCGATGGGGAAGTACCCATTAATCCTTTATTTCAAAAAATAAACAATATTGCTGAAACCCCGACCCATGGCACGCTTCTAATGAATGCATGTCCTTAGTGCCTGATGCATATATTAGAAAGAGTGAAGTTATTTAAACACTTAAAATATGACACTTAATTGATATTTTGTTCATATTATTGTATGATATAATCATTTTACTTTAAGATATGGTATATTTAAACACTTACTTGTACTCATATCGATATATAATATTTATATAAAATGTTGTATAACAAATGTTCATGAAATATTTTTATATTAGAAAATAAAGTTATACTCAAGGTTTCAAAAAATAGTCCGTTACGTCTAATGTAGCTGTGACAAATCAGTTGCGACGTCCGCCACTATTATAACAGGCCACGATTGCGATTGTATCAGTCTGCATTATGCCGAAACAACCACAACCGAGATTTAAAACTTTGGTTATACTCTTACAATCTGCTATAGTTTTTGACTAAGATGATCAAGATGCACATGTTTTATGATCAATAAACAATATTGTTGGAACCCCAACCCACGACACATTACATTATAATGAATACATGTCCTTAATGCTCCATGCTGATATAAAAAAATAATATTGCACCGTTAACTTATACTCTCGATGAAAGAGAGAACCATCGATAATATATACCTGGGGTAGAGGAAGGGTGGCAAGGAGATCAACGATGAAATCTGACTTGAGGTAGCGAGTGGCGATCTGGCGAGGATCGGTGACAAGTTCTTTGCGGCCGTAAACGCGAGAGGTGGGAGAGACGAAGGCGGTGCGAAACTTGAGGACCATGTGGAAAAGGAAGAAGAGATCGGCTACGGTGCGGGAGAAGGTGACAAAGACGCCGAGGACAATGTCGGTCTGCATGCAAGCTTTGTCGCCTGTGATGGGGAAATAGAAGTAGAGTGGGTCGAGGAAGAGGGCGAAGATGCATGCGTAGAGGAAGGTGCGGTTCCATCGTGCCACGAACTTGGACCTCGGGTCGAGGATTTGGTACCACCATGGGACCTTCTTTCTCAGAGAGAAGGATTTGGGGAAACGGCTTCGGAAGCGAGACGAAACTGCGAATCGGTGGAAATCACTGTTCATCATTGTGTTCTTCTTCCTCCGCTTTTATCTTCTTCTCTCATCACGCTGACGGTGAACAAGACAGGTGGAATGTGACAAAGGGGGTTTCTTGGAAAATCACAGGGAAAGAAAGAGAGAAATTAACGCTTCAAAAAATGTGGAGGAGGGAGAATGAGCTCGGAGGTTCCGGTGTAGGATCATAGGATGGACGTTAAACAAGGAAAGAGCGCCAACCCTTTCCAAATATATTTTAGAAAAATGATATTTGCATGCCATATTTTCATATCATATTTTCATTTTTTTTTTGTTTACATTTGTCACTTTGAAAAAAAAGAAAGAGAGATAATATATTAATTAAAAAGTGTGTTTATTTTATTTTATTATTTAAAATGAAAAAGTATTAAAATAGTATAAGAAAAGAAGTGTATAAATAGTATCACCCTATATTTAGTTAAATAATAATTATATTCATACATCACTTTTGTTACATATTTTTTACACTTATTTCTTTTTGAATAATAATAATATAAGAAAAACATAATTCTCAATATACACTCTCTCAATTTTTTTTACTAAAATAAGTAAAGTGTAAAGTGATATAATGTAAAATGGTGCATGATCAACATTATTCTTAATTAAGTGCAATCTCTTTAACAAATTATAGAAAGGATTTTTTTTGTAAGAAAGAGTATGCTTTTTTAATTAAGTGCAACTTCATTTTTTTTTATTGTATACCATGAGTATCCTCATGCTAGAGGTGGTAGAATAAAACATATATACACATAATTTATACATATATCAACTTAGCACAATTTTGACAATTTAATTACAACTAATCCCACGTCATTTTTTGCATACCAACAATTTGATTTTGCCACTTAGACTTGAAGAGATGTGATAGAACGCAAATACAATGTTTGAAAACAAATTCTCCTTCCTTCGAGTCATGAAGAGAAAACTCCCAATATGAACTAAGTTCATTCACAAAATACAATTCTCTAATGTGTTACAATAGACATCTAAGGCTTATTTATACAAGTGTGCTCACTAACTAACTAACAATATAACTATACTAACTAACTAATACATTTTGTATCAATAATGTTATGAGTCCCACATTTAGTAAATAAAAAAGTTCAATATGGTACTTAAGTTAGGGGTGCTCATGACTCAACCTGGCTTGATGTATTTATTGAGTCGGATTCGAGCCTTACTTCGAGTTAGCCAAACTCAACCCGACATTACATAATATTTTTAAACTTATACTTTTTTAGAAAATTAGTAACAAATTATAATATTTTTTAGCTTATATTTGCATAACATGTTAATATTTTATATTGATATATTTTGTTTCAAAACATATATTGTAAAACATTATTTATAGTTTTGGTTTCTTATTTTTAAAATTTAATGGCTTAGCTAAGTATTACATTCAAATTTATACATTTATCTAAATATCGGGTGGACCCAATCCCGACCTAGTCATTAGTCAGACATTGATCGGGTTAGGTCCGAGTTTGGAAAATTAACCCAATGAAATTATTGGGTCGAGATCAAGCCAAGTTAAACCCGACACAACCTGGCTAATGAGCATCCCTAACTTAAGTCATGAGGCTCTCCCACCTAATGGATTAGCCTTTTAGATTAGGCTCTCCTTTTGGGCTTAAGTCATGACAATTGATGTTCTCATTGAGAGTTGGGTTATGAAAAAGGGCTACCTATAGGATAGATTAAGGTGCAATACCCTCTCGCAAGTAGGGTTGTCAAATAGCCCAACCTAGATCACGACGAGTCATAAGTTAAACTGGGTGAGCCAAACTGACTCGCGTTTATACGAGCTACAAAATAAGCAGTCCGACTCACATTACATAAACTTGCGGACCTAAACAAAAGGGCCGAGAAATTAATTTTTGTTACCTATAATTAAACTTGAATCGCATCAACTCATAACTCGCTCTAAACAGGTGGCTCGCGAAACCTTTTTTTTCACATTGCAACACCCTTCCCTTTTCCTAAATGATAGAATGCAATTATGCAAATGAAATGTAAATACTTCCAAACTCAATCTTAAGTCAATTACCATAATTAAACATTAAAATATAATTAACTTACAAACATAATCCAATCCATGTCCAATTCAAATGAATTAAAAAGTCTTCAAACCAAATGTTTCAAAGGCCAAACCAAAGCATAATAAATACTAAATCATAAGTCAAATGACTCAAAACCAAATCCATAGTCACCCCACAAGTCCACAAGTCACCAAATGTCTCAAAGCATAACTATTACATCATAAGTTAAATAAAATGACTCAAATAAAGCCACAACCACAAGTCTACAAATACTAAATTTAATAATTAAAACAACATCTATTTTTTTCACAGCTTTAATTTTATTTTGTTTTGCTGTGAGCAGCCTACAAGGCCCTACGGGCCGATCCATTTAACTCGCGGCCAAACAGTGCAAGCCAAAATGGATCACGTTTTTTCAAGTCAATAATTTTGAAACCTAACTCGCATAGTTTTGACGGCCTTACTCATAGGGGTGTTGTACTAAATATTGATAAATGAGTGAAGCCGCCAAAGGAAAAAGTACTATCATCAGGTCATTATGATAGAGACACAATGTTATGTGTGTCACATTGAATAAATAAGGAAGTTTAATGTAGTACTTAAGTCATAAGACTCTCCCACATAATGGATTAGTATTTTGGATCGAGCTCTCCTCATGGACTTAAGTCATAACAATTATATGTGAATGCTAGGAGATGTGCAACAATTTTTTGAGGAGGTAATGACTTGAGCCAAGCTCGCTAGACTCATGCTTTGCTCTTTAAAATGGTGAGGTGATGTAAATGAACTGAGTTATTCGTGAATGGTGAGGTGATGTAAATGAACTGAGTTATTCGTGAATTATTCGAGCTCGGGTCGTTAAATATTCGATCAATCTTGTTTGTTTAACTAAACAAATAAGCCTAAGCTTTAATTTAAACTCGATTATATAAATTTGTCAAGTCTAAGATTTATGGGTTTGCCATTAAAACCTTGCCAATAGCTTGATTATATATATAATGTAGGAGGAAATTATCATAATTAATATGAAAATGAAAATCATAGGATTGCTAAAGTTATTTATCTTAAAAAGTATTTGTAAAAGATTAACAACAAGTATATACAATTGTCAATGGACTCTATTTCCGTACACAAAGGAAGAAGACTATTTTATTGTGAAAATATTTTGAATATTTTTAAGTGTTAAATCTTATTTTGAAATTTATTTTTGCAATATAGTGGAAGAGGTTATGAATTTTTTATCATTCTATGTAATGCATCATGCAAAAAGAGTCTTTATTTCTATTTTTAATTCATCTTCTACTATAAAGAGATATTTATTAATTATTAGCTTAATAAATTTAAAATATATAAAAAATACTTTAAGGAGAGATTTGATAAAGGAAAGAAAATAATTAAATCATAAATGAGTTAAACAAGTCGAACTCAAGTTTTCAGATTTTTAAATAAGCTGAATTCAAGTTTTAAAATTGACTTGTTTAAATAAATGAGTCAAGTTTGAGTAGTCTATTTTTTTCATAAATCAAACTCGAGCTTCAAGTGTTCGGCTTAACTTGACTCATTTACATATTTATTAAGTATGATTTATCATAAGTATTCAAATTAGATAGCTATGTTAAAAATGCACCTATCTTATAATTTTTTTTATATATATCAAATAATAATTTAAATATTTAAAAAATATAATAAAAGATCGTATACCAATATAAGAATTTATCGTATAGAAGCGGTTCGGTTTAGTTGCTATGTAAAAAAGAAATTAATATTGTAGCCCACGTGGCCAAGGCCCATGGAACAAGAGGAATTAGATTCACACAATCCAATTTGTTTTTTGGCTAATAATTTTTTTACACTACTTTTCCATATCTTTTATTTACTACTACTTATTTCAAAAGAAAAAAAGAAAGAAAGAGAAAGTATATAGGAAAGCGTTTCTCTTATTTTACTATTTATTAAAGAAGTGATATAAAAATGATATAAAAAAATATTAATTTTATTATTCACACACCAAAATTTACACACTACTTTTACATTAATTAATTATTTCATAATACGACTAATCGACATAGCTTTGATCACCACATACATCTATGTAGTAATAGATTATCATTTTCATTCACCACATAACACAAGCTAATAATTAATTATTTATACACTAATCTCTGATATAAAAATAATATACAAAATTTAATGTGTAAATATCTTTTTCTAAAAGTATATCTATACGCTAACAAGAAGTTTTATATATATTATTAAATGCCTTAGTTACAAATAGGATTACTTCAGTTACAGTATCAATTAGTTTATCTGATAAAGTTTTTTTATAGATAAATATAGAATAATAATCATCTTATTTCAAATAGTATCTACACTTATTTTAATATTATATGAAAGTTAGTAAATGAAATATAAATTATTAATTAATGAGTATATACAAATATATATTTCTTTCAAATTTCTGACCCCGTTAATCAATTTATATACATCATTAATTATTTTTTTGTTCTTTATTAACTAATTTTTTATATACTCATTAATTAATTTTTATAAATCATTAATCATGAATTTATATTTCATTAACTAATTTTATGTAATATAAAAAATAATATAATATTGTTAAAAATGAATAAAATTATCAGGAGTTAGATAAATATAAGCATCTGAGATCAAATTTTATTTTCACCCGCTTCTATCTTAAGTGTGTGTGAGTTACTTACTAATTAAAATCTATAAGTTTACCGACCAAAAGAAAAAAAAGAAGAGATCGTATCATTATGATGGCTAAACGCAATATTATCAAAACTTCTAATGACCAAGCAATGCCATGTGGTCTTTACCGACATGGCCATTTTTTTCGTCATTAAAAGTTCTCAGCCAATGATTATTCCTGTTCTTCTTTGATACATTGAATTCTAATTGCCTTTAAAATCAAGGGATGAGATCACCTGTCTCCATTTTTTGTCTTTTTTCTTGTCTCCTCATTTAAATTTTAACAAGTATTCTAAACTTAATTATATGTCTCATTCTCACTTAATTCATTTTACATTTGTCAAAATTTAAGTGAAGAGATAAGGAAAAAGACAGGAAATGGAGACAGGTGATCTCCATCTAAAATCATGATCCTTTGTCTTGCCGCATTGTAATTACAAGAACAGATATATATATATATATAATATATATATATATATATATATATATATATATATATATATATATGAGAACATAATCAACATGCGCGCTTTAACTTTCAGGACAAAGTATCCACAGTTGGACCTCTATATTTCTTCCCGGTTTGCAAACAGTTTTCTCATGTTTGGTTTTCATAGTGATTTAGACATCAGAAATTGAAAAATTGATAATTTGACACTTATCGCATAAAAGGACAAGCCACCAGCAACACGAAGATAAAGTAGAGCCAACCATATAGAGTCTCTTGTGGTACCAAAACCTCATGGGTAGAGTCAGTTTCAAAGTTCATCCTTCAGGTGAGATGAGTAATGGTAAAATTGATTTCTCTACTCCAAGGATATTACCTGCAGAAGGAAATGATGGAGAACCTGGTAGTCATGTACATCCAAACGTTCCTGGGTGGTTTTCGGAGTATTCTCCATTATGGCCAGGTGGGTTCACATGAATGAAGTTGAGTTTTTTTAATCATCTTTAAGTTGCTTAATGACAAATATCGCCTTGTATTCCCTGTTTGTGACTTAGGAAATGTATCTTTCATTCTTTCTTTCTGATAGAGATCAAATGCAGGGGTGTTGGAAATTTAGACTTCATGGATTCATTTAATTAATTATTAGTTATATATTAGCATATTCATATATTTGTAAGTTTTAAGTATTTATCAAGTTAGTGAATAAATGCATTTAATATTTTAGAGTTAAGTTCATTGTAAGAGTTGTTAAAAGATATCATATATACTAATAAATAATATTGTATTGGTGTTTTTTATTCAAGTCAAGTCAAGAGTAAACCATAAATATCAAATCAAGTGAGTTTCGTTAGAGTGTGAGTGTTATTTTTTCTACTATATCATTTAAGGGAAACTTAAATTACATTGAGTTTTTTCAAAATTACGTTTAAATCTTTTATTTTCAAACTCGAAGTTGATGCATTTGTTATGTCCTTGAATTCTTAATGTGGTAAAAAAAAAGAAAAAGAAATATTATGTCTGCCCATCAAATGAAAATTATGAAATATTTTGCATGCGCTTAATAGATTTGCTGGGCATCTGACCATGCTTCAAGTGCAAGGGTAATAATATCTTTGTTATTATCTTGTGTAAAATGCATGCATGTGAGGTTAATGTATTGCTCATATTTTAATCTTCCCCCATCCCCACACCTTCCTTAAAGAACAATCAAAGAGTAAATATGTTGTCACTTGGACATAACTCGAGGTAAGGGTGGATTGTTGCCGATGTCATACAGCTTACAGGTTCGATTTTCATGTAAATAAAAAAGAGTAAACCTGTCACTCCTCTAGCTGTGACATTTTTTAACATAAGAATAATTCTAAATTTTTTTATATAATTTTTTTAATTATTTTTATATTTATTAAATAAAAAAATATTAAATAATTTTTATGTTTTCAAGATATTAAATATATTTATTTTATTTTTTAATATTTTTTCTATTAAGTATTAAGAGATTAATAAGATGATATAGAAAAACTCTAATAAAAATATTCGTAGTACACTACAGGAGCTGTTTTTTGTTAATCATGCTTGTCCCCTTCTATTGTAGTTTACTAGTTTCATTTGTTTTTGTGCAGTCTTATTGTTAAACCCACATTCAAAATAAAGATGTCAGTAAGAGAAGTTTTGTATTCTGAATAATTGGAGATGATAAATTTTCAACTACTTCCCCCGGTAAAAGTTTCGATATAGCTAACCAAATTGATTGACGTATCCTGCAGGACAAGCACACTTTTTGAAAGTAGAAAATATTTTTTTCCAAGGGAAGTCTGAATACCAAAATATGCTAGTTTTTCAGGTGACGACAACTACAAAACATATTATCTTACTTGGCTTGATATTAAATTATGGAATATAAGCTGTTTCTGTGATTGGTGCTTCTTCTTGAACGTGGAATTTAATTCAATTGCAGTCATCGACATATGGTAAAGTTTTTGTCCTGGATGGAGCACTCCAACTCACTGAGAAGGATGAATGTTCTTACCAAGAAATGATGACTCACCTTCCTCTTTGCTCTATCCCAAACCCAAAAAAGGTTTTTATGTCTTACATATTGTAGGAAAGATTAAAATCCAAATCATTTCAATATTGCAGAATGCTATAAGTGTGTCAAAACAAGATTTGCTGAAATCTGAACCTTTTTATTATTATTTTTCTATCCTCTCATCTTTTAGGTGCTGCTTATTGGTGGTGGAGATGGCGGCATCCTTAGGGAAATTTCCCGCCACTCGTCTGTTGAACAGATGGATATATGTGAAATAGACACGATGCTGATTGATGTGAGCAAAATGTTTGACCTCTTTTCTATATTAGCCAAAGAGTCAAACTTTGGCTTTATGTACCCGTACATTAAAATTACAGTGTCTTTCAAGCATTTTTATTGGATTAAAAAAAGAATTATACCAAACCAACTAAACTCCAATTAAGCAACAGGTCATGACTGATGATATAGTCTACGAATTTTCTGTTTCTAGGTTTATAAAGAATTTTTCCCACATGTGGCTGTTGGATACCAGGATTCTCGAGTCAAGCTTCATGTTATAGATGGTACATCCAAAATATATATATTGTTAATGTTATTATTGCTGTTGCTGTGATCGGTTTTCTTCTTGAAACTAGCAGGAACTCTTTTTCTGAATTCTGTTCCAAGAGGCACCTATGATGCAATAATAGTGGATGCCTTCGACCCAATAAGTATCTCTCTTTTATTCTATTTATTGCCTTTGAATTTTGAAAGAACATCTTATCTTGTTCAGTGATAGTTAGTGTCACATATATTTGGTCCAGGGCCTGATCATGAGCTTTTTGAATCTCAATTCTTTGAACTGGTTTCAAAGGCTCTCCGTCCAGGAGGAGTCCTGTGCATCCAAGCAGAGAGCATTTGGTTTCAGTCTCTAGATATTGGAGAACTTCTCACCAAATGCCGCCAAACTTTCAAAGGCTCCATTGATTATGCATGGACAACTGTCCCCGCATATCCAAGGCAAGCATCCTTCTATCCTTCTACACTAAGTGAACATGGAACTACCAAAACGATATAAATTAACATAACCTTACCAAACCATTTTACTTTGGTTAATTTGATTTCACCGTAGTTTTAAATTGCAGTTACGATCGTGGTTGTGAAAATTATTAAAATTGTAATATTACCGATAATTATAAAAAAAATGTAATTGATACAGTTGTAATAACAGTCATGATACAGTTACGAAAATCACTAAAATCATAATATTATGACTACAATTATAATTGCGAATTGCAATTTAAAACCATGGATTTTACCATTCACTAGTATTCTATTGATTTCCAAAAGATTATAACCTAACCAACCAGTTCTTTTCTTTTAGTGGGGTCATCGGTTTCTTGCTTTGTTCCACCGAAGGTCCACACGTGGACTTCAGAATTCCAATTAATCCGATCAATCCAGGAAATTATGGCATATCAAAGCAGCCCTTGAAGTTTTACAACTCAGAGGTAAGCATATACACCATCTGAATTTGACACCATTATTTATTCTGTTTCTTTATACCTTTTCCATGTTGTATGTCCGTTTCAGGTTCATTCAGCTGCATTTTGCTTGCCATCATTTGCAAAAAGGTTCACTAACAGCAAAGCTAAGAGCACACTGTAAATGGGTTTTGATGTTATAAGGGCAGAGACATGATCGTATAGTTGCAAGCGTGAGTAATACTAATACCGACAACACTGCAGGCCTCCATTCATGCCCATTCCAACAATAATCTTTGCCAAGTAAGATACCATCATTGTGTCTGGATTTTTGATAAAATTGTACTTTGCTATACTGAAAACAGTCTAGTGTGTTATGCCTTAAAAAAAAAAAAAACCTTCACACAGTGTCATTAAACAAACAGAGCGGATCAATATTTGATAATATCATCTATTCCCCACATGTTCTTTGTACGAATCGTTATATTTTTGAGCAATTGTACTAATGGAGTAGGGTAAACTAGTTGGTATTAGAAAGACAATAAAGCAATGTAAGAGAGGTATAAGGTAACAAAGCCTAACATAATTGCGCCTACCTAACAAGATATTGCTGCTGATTCTCCATCAATTGGAGTTCTTTTTTTTTTTTTTGGGGTACAATCTATTGGAGTTCTTTAATCGTGCCTTTTGGATGACCAAATGATGGAATGCAATCTTGTATAAATATTTATGTACCTTGATACCTTAATCAATTTGAAAGTTTGGTCTTTCACCATTGTCCTAAGTCCGAACCCATGAAACCCTGTGTGGTTGGATATGTCCCATGCTTTTATATAAATTGCAATATGCAACATGCAGCACAAATATTGAAGTTTTAGAGTACTCCATAATCGCAATGCGGGCCATACTTTTTTACAATTATCCCTAATTATTTATAATTGCATTGGATTGGCAACAATAACTCATTTATCCTAAAGGGATTTAAAAGAATATTTTATATTGAGATATTTTTATATGTATACAGACTTATTATGTTATATTTATACATAAAAAAAAGTTAGAGAAAAAAATAAATTTTACTAAATTTATTCATCACAAAAAATTATTTTTTTCTTAAATTTTTTCTTTTTTATGTGTAAATTTAATATGATAAATCTGTGTTCATACAAAAATATCTTATGTTATAAACTCATCATGGTCACTTTGTCTCCATGAAAGTCGGTAATTTGGAAGCACACTTGAACGCTAACGGCCTTGCATGACCCTGAAAGATTTCCCACTCTGTGTCTGTATTACAATAAATTATATATATGCATATATTTTTTGGTTTGGTTATGTGACCTGATCTCAGTGGTTGAAAGTTGAAACTATGGAACACTCGATGATTGAACAACATGGAATCAAATCCCCGAATCAGTGTTCGAGATTGTAGAGGGATAAAACACGAAAATGTTGCTCAACTTTGAATTATAAATAGTGGTAGGAACTAGGAACCGGTGTGATCATCAACGTTTCTCCTTAAATCACGTCATCTTTGTGGTGATCGTCTGTAGCATAACAGTTATTTCCGCAGTTACCCTTACTAAAGGCCTATCATTTTCTTCTTTGTTTGCCATAAATGAAATGCCAGTTTCTAAGACATCCTTTTCTTAAAATTATATAATAATTCTTGTAGGTTAGCATTAATTGTAGTTATTTGGTTAAGTCCCCTTTGCATTAACATGAATACTTTAAGTTGCTTTACAACTTGTCCCATTGAGAGTTGTATTTCAAGGAATGTGAACTATATAGGAATCCAGTCTTTCACGTGTCTTAAAGGTCATTGGATCAACACGGCAATTCTTAATAATCAATAACCATGTCTTCAACAAATAACCCTTATCTATGTTCTAATTTCATGTAAACATTCTATAATTTTTGCTTACACCTTTTACATTCATGCTATTATAATTAATTTTTGTGTTAGTCATAACTCCAAAAATTAGAGTTATTTAAATCTTATTTTGTAAATATTTATCTTGCTAAGTCCTATTTCTTATAATTTTGCAAAGTTTTGAGTATAGTTGTATGTAATGTTTTAAAAATCGATTGAATTATTAAACTAGAAAGGAGAGCGGTTTATGGTTCAATCGATTTAATCGATTAAGTTAGTGATTAATCGGATGAGATTATATATATTTAAAATAAGTTAGATAAATGTTATTTTTTATAAAATATAATTTGAAAATAATGATATAAAATTTTAAAATAACTGAATGATAATAATAATAATTGCTACACATATAATTAAAAAAGCACCACCCTAAACTCACATTCATATCATTTTTTCTCATAGACCTTTTTTTATATTAATTTTAAATAATTATAATTAAATAAAAAAATATAAAAAATGTAATATAATTAATAATATGAAAATAATATGAAGAAAAAAAATTAAAAAATCAAATTTATTATAATTAAAATACATTTTACATTGATAAGCGTATAAAGTCTAAAATGTTTAACAACTTTTTTGGTTGTCACCACAATCTAGGAGAATCATAATGATAGGTAGGTGGGATTGAAAAATATCATTATTTATCTAATTAAAATATATTTAATTTAATTTAATTTGTTTATAAAATTATTTTAAATATCATAAAAATACTATAATTACATATAAAATAATTAAATATCTTTATCACGTTAACATGTCATATATATATATATATATATATATATATACAGAACGGATTCAAAATATTTAATATAGGTCGAAAATCATGAATCATATTATTAAATATAAAAAAATTAAAGTTAATAAATAAAAATGTATTCACCTTTAAATTATTTAGTGAGTTAAGATTAAAATATACTATTTTAAATTAAAAATAAATATATTCTTATTTATTCACTTTAAAAGAGTATTTTTTTATTATATAAGAAGATTTATGAATAAAATGAAAAAAGTAAAAAAAATATTTATATTAGATATTAAATGTATCACAATAGTAGTTGTCCTTTATATCATAATTTATAAACAAAATTAAATTTATATATATATATATATATATATATATATATATATTAAAAAAGGAAATATAGTGAAACTAAAAGTGAGAGGAGTTAGTAGATTTATTATATAAAGATTAAAAATTAATAGAAAAATGAGTTAAAATTATAATATCAATGTATATAAAATAATCGTAAATTACATGTTAAATACATATCAAGTCTAATCTCATTTAACTTTATCATTTTTATCTTTAAAATAATTTTACTTGACCTCTTTTTGAGATTAGTTCTTATAATATTGATACCATTTTTATTTGAGAAATTACTCATATTTTTTTTATTTTATATTTTCAATGAAATTTTAAAGTAAGGGATGTATATATAATTTTGTAAACAAAGAAGGATATTAGAGTGTAATAACAATATATAAAATCGGATATGTGTATAATTTTTAAATAAGAATGTTAATATAATAAGTATTAATTTTATAAAAAATTAATATAATTATTTTTTATATTTTAATAAATTTAATTAAATTATTAATACTTAAAAGAAAATAATGAGAAAGGGGGGGGCCAAGGCCCATGCTCGCATGTTAAATCATGTCCTCTATATATATATAATTTACATATTATAATGCACATAAAATATTCTCTTTTTTTAAGTTGAAGACAGACATATGAAAATGGAGACTTTGTCTCTGCATCAAAATGTTTTTCTCTTTTTTCTCCTCTGGTTCTTTTCAGTACCTTGCACTAGCCACACAGACCCACGCCTGCACCTCGCCGAAGATGGAGAACCAGTCGCCAGAATTGCTTTTGCTTCTTGCACTTGCTGCATTTTATGCGTGAACCATGAAGGGAAGAGAGCTGCTAGTGACTAAGACGGCAGGACACCAGAAGGGAACCTAACATTTTGGATTTTCTTTGCTCAACAACATAACTGGCCGGTTTTATTGAATCCGGTTGGCCGGTTTTTGTCGGTTCATGTCGGTTTTACACGATCTAACTGCTCCAACGATTTTTTGATATAATCAAAACCGGTGATATCCCTAGTGCACAGTTCAACTGACTCAATTGAACAGGTGAACTGTTTTTAAAACATTAATTATACAGATTAGATCGACCCTGTCGGTCTGACAGACACACTTGTGAACTAGCCTTTTGGTTAGGGGTGTAAATTAGTTCAGATAATCTGACCAACCCGATCAATCCAAACTAAACCAATTAAATTGGTTCAATTTGATTTGAGTATATTGATTGGTTTGAATAAAATCTAAATCAATTAAAACTTAATTGGTTCGGTTATCGAATTTGAAATTTTAAAATCAAACTAAACCAAATCATATATTTATATATTTTATTTTTAAAAAAAATTATGTTACAATATTTTTTTGCTACTATTTATTTTTTTGATTTTTTGTAATACTTTCTCAATTTTTAACTCCTAAAACGTCGTTTTCGTTTAACACAGAAGGCTAGAAATCTCCTCTGCCAAAATGTTCGATTCTGCTCACTAACATTGCAGTTCTGGCTAGGAATATGCTATCAGGTGCTATTCCAAAAACTCTTAGAGAGGTGAAAGACTTGAAAACTTTGGATCTTTCCTTCAACTAACTCTCTGCATTCATTCCTATTGAACTTCAAAATCTATATATCCTTCAGCTTTTAAACATCTCTTATAATGATTTAGAAAGAACTATTCTTAATGGTGGAGTTTTTCAAAATCTCTCTGCTGTCCATTTAGAAAGCAATAAAAAACTTTACTTATATTTTGCATGTGAGCCTCATGGCCATGGAAGAAGGCATGTCAGACATTACATCATCTTAACCACAATGGTAATACTGATACTATGTCTGACAATTTATTTACTACTATACATAAAGAACAGAAAAGTGAAAGTAACAACAACAACATCATCTGAACTTGGAAGCTTAGAAACGATGAATTGACTTTAAATGTTCTAGTATTGACTTTAAAAATAATGAATTTCTGACTCTAATTTATGAGTACTTAAGTAATGGAAGCTTGGAAGATTAGATTAAGGGGAAGAGAAAGCATGCAAATGAAAATGAGTTGAATCTTATGGAGAGACTGAATATAGATATTGATGCTGTTTGTGGATTGGATTACCTACACAGTGATAGTGAAATTCCTATTGTGCATTGTGATTTGAAATCTAACAACATTCTCTTAGATAAAAATATGACTGCAAAGGTTGGAGACTTTAGATTCGCTAGGTTGCTGATTCAAAGTTCAACTAATCAAGTCTCCATTAGTTCCACTCATGTCCTTAGGGGTTCAATTGATTATATATATACCTCTAAGTTAGTAGCCTCACAATTTTCTTTTAATTGAATAGTAATAGTATACAACTTGTCAAGTTAAATCACTCTTGAAGAATTTTTTAACTTATTCAAATATAATTTCTTAATACAAATATCAATATATTTTTATTCTTTTTTTATGAACTTTTAATACACATTCTAAAATATAAAATAATTATTAGTATTCAAATCAATAAATTTGATTTTATTTTTAATTTTTTTCATAAGTATATTATATATTTTTTTTATGAAAAGCTAATTATTTAACTAATTTTTGTATTTAAAAAATAACTGACTTGATCATCTGAATTAAACCAATCCATAAATATTTGGTTCGGTTTGATTCAGATTTGATTATCAAAAAATATAAAAATCGAACCAAATCAAAACAATTGATTTTGATTAGTTCAAATTTATTTTCTCTCAAAAATCAAATCAAACTACTTACTTACACTCTTATTTTTGGTCGTTCAGTCAGCTGTGGACAGTTTTTCTTACTAATCCGGTCAAATCCACCTGACTCGGAGCAACCTGATTGACCCGCCCGGTTATCTCTGAACCGGCTCATATTAAAAAAAAAAAACAACTTGCATAGGGAAGAAGATGAGCAGCTTTCTCTCGAAGCACCTGTTTGTGAAGAGAATTTTTGAACGTGAACAGAGAGAAAAACGAAGAAAAAGAAAATGAGGTTGCTGATCATTATCTATGGCATGGGAGAGAAAGGTTGTAACGTTGCTGTGTTGTATGACGCCTCGCCACCAGAAACAATAGATCATGCTTAATCCGTGATGATGCTTATATAATTGCCTTGTGGTATTGTGGAGAGTGGAAGAACATTGGCTCGAAGATGTTTACAGAGGAAGAAAAGAAAAAGAATGACTGTTGTTCTATGTTGATGGCCATGAAAAAAGTGATTTTTGAAATAAAAAATAGATAGGATAAGACTTGCAGGTGGATACGTTTCATTGGTTATGATGGGATTTTTTTTTGTCAGTTTTTATAAGTTGTTTCTTTTCATGTTTTTTTTTGTTTTATATTTTTGTTTGTAAAAGAAGATGATCACATTAGATAAGTAAAAAAATAATAGAGCAAATGTTTATTTTATTTATTTGACAAAGAATTTAATTTGCTCGTCTAAATTTGTTTTATCATAATTTGGTTACATCAATAATAATTTTTTTATATGATATATTTTTATATAGTATATTTTATATAAACTACTTTTTTCATATAGAATTTTTATAAAAAAAATTATCTAAATTTTAAAGTTTAATGATTTAACTCACGAATGGATTGTTGACTTGTTGACTCAATCTCCTCTAATCTAATTTATATAACTATAATTTTGAGTTTGTATTTCATGATTTTTATTTTTAAATTCTTTATATGTATAATTTAGCCTTAATTTAGTAAACTTTGTTAGAATTTTTTATAACTTAAGTGTCTTATAAGAGGTTGTGATTATTTTGTAGATTTTGACATTAAAAGGGACTTAAAAAAAGCCAAAAGGAGG
Source organism: Ormosia semicastrata (assembly GCA_029884595.1). Lineage (NCBI taxonomy): Eukaryota > Viridiplantae > Streptophyta > Magnoliopsida > Fabales > Fabaceae > Ormosia > Ormosia semicastrata. The sequence continues at coordinate 8,806,488 of JAQQTO010000028.1, read as the reverse complement.
AAGAAAATAAGGCCACGTTGAAGAGAGGAAGTTAAGTAATCAACCTAGAAAGTTACACTACAACGCATGAATTACACACTCTAGCGTGAAAGCCTCAATACAAACTACCCAAAATAAAGTTGAGCTATAATGCAAAATGCAAAAACAGGCCCAGAATCTTGGCCGTTTTAGTGGCCAAATGATCATCTGTTAGTGTCTTTTGTTCATCCCCAATCTTCACTAAGACTGTGTGAGTCAGGTCTTGGAGAGCTTTAGAGAGAGCTATTTCAACCTTGAAGATCAAGTTCTTGGAAAAGGATTCAAGTTCAAAGAGGTTACTTATAGTTCTTCTCCTTCTTCCTTTACTTGATTTTCTTGGGATTGCAATGTAGATCTAGGTTTTGTCTTTCTTGCTTTGATGAATTGCTAAACCTCTTTAGTTAGGGTGAAGATGTAGCTTGACTTTGATGATGTACTTGGTTTTCTAAACTTATCTAAGTTTTTATTTCCATATTTGAGTGTTTATCTCTGTTCTTAATGCTTTAATGATTTAGCCATTCATAAATTGTTTAGTTAGTCATGTGTTGAATTGGAAAATTTGATACATGTTCTTGAACCTTGCGATAAACACCATGACCTTTGCTTTTGTGATGAGATTTAGCTTTTGTGTTCTTCATAAAAATTGTAACTCTTTTTCTTAGCTTTCTAATGCCACTAGAATCACCTCGTTTTGACTCCTATAGCTCAAGTTATGATCATTTTACTGTGCAAAGGTCAAAGTTGAGATTGAGCAAGATGCATTTTTAGTTAGGAAATGCATGATGTTTTGGCATTTTATAAGGCTAGGAGCCTTAGAGGGACTTTAGATAACCATATTGAGGTGGGTTATCAAGGGGTAATGTGTTGGAACATCTTAGGCATCCATAGTGGAATGGAATGCCATAGAATAACACTCAGGATTTAGACCCATATGGGTTTGTTTTAACATCTTTTGTGATGTTGTGATGTGATAGGAATGACATATAGCGTGAGTATGTGAGTATTCCTAATTTGGAGAGTGAATGTGTTGAATCAAATGGATTCGTAGTGCTAATTATGTGGGATAATTAGGCATGATTATATATACATATATTATGTATTATGATGAATTGAGGAAATAAGTTTACCTAAGTGTTGGAATACTAATATATGTTCTTTTAAGAGTGTTAAAGTACTTCTATAAATATTTGATGAAGTGTTGTGAAATGCATATAAATCAATTATGAAACTAGTTATGGGAAGTAATTGGTAATTGATTTGCATGAGATGTTTGTGGAGCATATTGAGATGTGTAATACCCTCTCTATTTGATTGTTGAATCATATTGATTTGAAATGCTAATTATGAGGATTTAATTAGACATGATGATATACTTGATTGTATGATTTTGCATTTTTGAAAAGTATAAACCCTGCAGATGTGGGTGATTGCTTTTTGATAGGTGTGAGCCCTGTAGATATGGGTGATTGCTTTCTAAAAGGTGTGAGTCCCGTAGATGTGGGTGATCTATATTAGGCAAGGTGAATTGTATCCTTCCTAATATAGAGTTGATAAGGATGGATTTCTTTATTCATTATCGATAACTGTGTAGTAGATGGATTTCACTATCCAGGGGGGATGGATTTCCTCTATGATAATGATGTTTACTGGATGGACTTCCAGTGCTTGTATGAGTTGCCTTTCTGAAAAGTATGAACCCTGTAGATGTGGCTGATTGCTTTTTGACAGGTGTGAACCTCGTAGATGTGGGTAATTTATATTAAGTAAGGTAGATTGTATCATTCCTAATATAGAGTTGATAATGATGAATTTCCTTATTCATTATTGATAACTATGTAGTTGATAGACTTCACTACCCGGGGGGGGATGAATTTCCTCTGTGATAATGATGTTTTATGCCTGATAATATACATGATGTATGTTTTGCCTTTTTGAAAGGTGTGAGCCCTGTAGATGTGGGTGATCTATATTAGGCCAAGTGGATTGTTATCCTTCTTAATATAAAGTTGATAAGGATGGATTTCCTTATTCATTATCGATAATTGTGTAGTTGATGGGCTTCACTACCCAGGGGGGATGGGTTTCCTTTGTGATAATGATGTTTGCTGGATGGACTTCCAGTGCTTGTTCAAGATTATAGTTGTGACTTCTATTACTTTGTTCAAGTTTCATGCATTCATGACATTACAATGGAACTGGAAGTTCTTGGATATTGTATCATACATTATTCATTTTCATGCTTAGGATATTGCATAGACATAAACACTAGACATAATTTAGCATAGCATGACAATTGTATGGGCGGTTGCTATTATGACATAAAACCATGACATTACAATTGTATGGGTAGTTGCATATCTCTGAGATGGAGATGTAATGTTTATATCTCTGAGACGAAGATGTTGTTGCTTCTGTGATTGAAGTGTTAATTTCCATAATTGTGAATAATTATCTGAATGAATATGTATATATACTGGTAGTGAAATACTGCTACTGAGATATGTTTTCTCACCCCGATTGTGTTGCCATGTAAATCCAGGTGCGAGATCTTCGCAAGGGAAGAAGAAAATGTGTGAGGTTTAGCACAGTGTAGGTGTTGTTGTGAACTGAGCTTGTATATATTTTATATTTGCTTAATTGTTTTGAGTTATGTATAACAGTATGCCCTGCTGAGGCTGTGATGTATATATATAATTGTTCATTTGTGGCTCATATTTTCTATATAATATTGATATGTTATATTGAAAATTGCATAGCTGTAGTAAGTAACATGCTTCAATCTAATCATTGTGATATACTTTGGGTATATTATGGTTATTAAATTCAGGATGTTACAACAATCATGGAGATTTAACGACCATAGAACAAGAAGGAATTACAATCCTTATTAGGAAAGATCAACTTTTTATGATGATTCATCTCGAATCTATTGGGTTAGTTGAAGATATGTTCTCCATTATTGAAGCTTAAGAAAGAGGAAGAATTCATATGGAATGAGAAACACCAAAGAGCCTTCAATGAGATAAAGAAATACTTAGGTAATCCTCCTATTATGACTCTTTCTGAAGCTGGCAGACCGTTGAACTTGTACATTTTAGTGTCAAAGGATACCTTTGGGAGCTTTCTTGCTCAAGATGGTAAAGATGGTGTCAAGCGGTCAATTTTCTACTACAATCAGATGCTAGTCAAAGCTTAAAAGAACTATAGTGACATAGAAAAACTATGTTTAGCCTTATAGTCATCATATATGAAATTGAAAATTTTTGTTACTGACTAAAGTATGTGTTCTTTCTGATGTTAATATTATTCGCTGCATGTTGTTAAAACTAACTACTCATAATAGAATTAGGAGATGCAATTGCCTTATATGAATTTTCATTACAATATGTACCAAGAAAATCTATGAAATGGCAAGTGTTGGTTGATTTTGTGGTTAAACATCACTCTAAGGAAATAGTTCCTTATATCGGCCTAAAGAGAAGTAGAATGTATTTTGATGATTCTAGCCACTATAAAGGTTTAGGAATTAGTGTTTTTGTACTAAGTCCTAAAGATAACTCAATAAAGTATAGGTTCTAAATCAATCCCGAGTGTTCAAATAATGAGGTTGAATACAAAGCATTGATTACGGGCCACAAAATTTTACTTCAAATGGGTTGTATAAATGTCAAAGTCATTAGGGATTTTCAATTGGTAATCAAACAAATGACTAGACAATACTGGTATGTTAATGAACATCTGGTCAATTACTTTGTAATAGCTGCAAAGTTGGCCTTTGAGTTTGACGAAATCGTGATTATGCTCGTAGTAAGAGCTTTAAATGAGGTTACTAATGAATTAGCATAGCTACCTTCAGGGTATAAAGTGTCAACATTGACCATAACCCAACTAATTAAGGCCAAAACTTCATTGTCGCCTATGAGTTAAAGAAAAATAAATTTTGTTAAGGTAAACAACAATGTAGATTCAGATGATTGGAGAAAACCTTGATTGAATATTTAAATAATCATAACACATAAGTTGATATAAAAATCAAAATAAGGGCCTTCAACTTTGTGCTTGCAGAAGGAATTATGTGTTGCAAGTCAGTCGATAGAAGTTTATTGACCTGTTTGGACAATAAAGAAGCTTATATGACCATGGCAAAAGTCCATAAGGGAATATGTGGAGCCCATCAAATAGGCCATAAAATGAATTGGTTACTACGTCAATGAAGATACTTTCGACCTTCTATGTGGAAAGATTGCGAAGAATATTCTAAGTCATGTTTAAAATGCCAAAAGCATGGCCCTATACAACATCTGCTTGTTGACCAATTGCATTCAATCTTTAATTCGTGGCCATTTATGGGATGGTCTATGGATATCATCGGTCAAATACATCCATCCGCCTTTGACAGAAAATGTTCTTTATTAGGAAGGACCATTTAAGATGACACATTGCTACTCTAGTAGTGAGTATCAATTACAAGAAGTGCATGTCAGTCAATGTATTGGATATATCAATGGAAAATTTCTAAAAATATATAGGTAAAAAATACATGAAGTAAAAATACCAATGTAATTGCCACCAAGGCCAAACACATGTCCATTTCAAAAAAAAAATTTAATTTCCCCAACAGGTCCCTGTGAATCTATTAGTACTGTAACACCCACCTTAGGATGCCACATTTATGTTACATAATTACCAAATTAACCTTATATAGATAACGTACATTGTAGAGAAAAATACGAAATTCAAAATTTCTTAATAATAAGAGAATAAACTTAGCAGAAAATAAAACATCACAGCATCATTACAAATAATTTACATCATTTATACATATCCAAGTCTCTTGTTATACATATACAAATCTTTAACACTCTCATACTATAATTATTACAAACTAGTCACTCCAAAAAGTTTAAACACTATTTACATTGACATCTTCGCCCAAGTACAACTAGGCAGCTGAGCCCTCAGAAGTAGCCGGACCCTCAGATGGATCCTCCTCTGATTCCCCGGGTGGGGGAATTCCAACCCAACATAAAGTCCGGGGAGCAAATGTCCAAGCGGACGATACGACACTACTCTCTCTAGGGGTGCGATAGTACGCTCCCCAGTGCTGCCTAATGGATATAGGGAACTCTAATTGTACATAAATAGTAACAGAAAAGTAAGGGTTCCTTAACTGTAGCCTACTCAATCTAATATTTACATCTCCCACATAATATATACTCTCTCTCTCAAGATCTTCAGTCCATGCCTCGTCTCCTCCGATGAATGTCAGTCTCATGTAACCCAGGAAACTAGGAATCTCCACCGCCATCAGAACTCGAAATTCTCAACGGAATCTGGACCTTTCTCTGCTTCTCGCTCTACGTCCGGCTCAGTGTCTTAACAACACATACACATGATACAATATATACATACAAGAGGTGAGATCACCTATGCCAATACCAGTATGGTAGCAATGAAGATAAACACATTCAAAATATCATACAGATGTCATACTATAATTACAGTTATGCCTTTAGCCTTATATATCATTAATTACACAGGAAATAAAACAAGAATTACGATTACGATATTTTCAATACTCTAGTATGCAATATTTTAATTATTACGAGTACTAATTACATATGAGTAAGAATTACAATGATATATCCTCTATGAATGCAAATGTGAATGCAATGTATACTGACTCAATATCCTACTCCATGGAGCTACAACTCAAGTCGGAGAGAATGACTGAAAAGATCTGTCGGCACCAACATGCTTCAGACCACGTGCTCAATTTCTGCACATCTAGCATATGCACGACAGTCTTTATCAAATCATGATTAGGGATAGTGTCTCGGTCCGGATCATTGGTGTGTTGCATCGCCCAACCCACTGTACATGAAGAGCTACCAACTGTCCATTGTAGGCAACCCGCACCCCAATGGCCCCAAGGTCAACAGATGACCTACACTACGCTTATCGCACCCACTCAGGAGGTGTAATCTCTCCTAGGTAACTTGCCTTACACAGTCCTTTGGACCTTTTCAATGCATGTACTATGCACTATTCACAACTTCCATTGATATCCCATGTGCAGGGTTCATATAATAATTTAACAGCAATGTTACTGTAATTTAATCGCGTAATCATATTTTCGTATTTTCTCACTCGCGACTCAATTCTCACACTTTTCAAATCACGTAGTGATTTTTCAAGTGTTTTCCAATCGCGTAACTATTTTTCATACGTTTTAAATCGAATTCTTGTTTTACTCATTTTAATATTAAAATTTACTGTATTTTTCTCATATTTGCAAAATAGTCCTTTAAAATACATAATTATATATTCGTCCCTCAAAACAGATTAATTATACTTTTGTCCCTCAAAACACATAATTTACATTTCTGTCCCTCAAAATATAGTATTTTCACTATAATCCCTCAAAATTTTATATTTACATAATGACCCCATATTTCTATGGCATTTTCAATTGAGCCCCTTCCTCATAAAATTTACCGTGTAAATTTCACATACATACAATATAAGTTTCGCTACAGTATATATTTCACATACACACATATTATCAGTTCCTTAAGCATTATAGCATACAGGCAAGAATCGAAACAAAATTAGATCTCACAGATACTACACGTACAGACATAGAAACACAAGCAATCACATCCCAAATACAATCCAAACATAGAAACACAATCAAGCACATCTCAATATACAGTCAATCAATACGGTCAAGAACCTCAAACAATAGGTGAATAAATCCTTAAGGATTTTTCACCGAACAAACCATCCTCATACTACCAGAACATGGGTGGTAAGGTTAAGTCTCCCTCTTACCTCTTGAAGACAAGCTTTCTAAGCTTTCCTCCTTTCCTTGAGACTTTGTTCACCTCCTAAACAAGCCCCAAATTTCCAAGAAAATTAGTGAAGGTTCATACAAGAATCAAGGTTGAAAACCATGGAGAAATCATGGTTAATAAAATTAAAATCAAACTTGGAATTCTTGAATCAAAGCTTACTCTTTTAGGAAAAGGTTGAAGAAGCTTAGGTTGAAGAAGCTTTGAACAAGGTAAGATAGTGAAGAAGAAATGCTTAGAACATGGCTTGAGTCAAAACAAACTAAGAGATAAGTGTTTAAAAAGAATGGATGGTGTGAGTTTTTGGTGGTGACCGATTGGGAGAAGAAGATGGAAAATGGGAGATGCGTGAGTTTCCCTTGAAACTTTGAGAGAATAAGCTCATGTTTTGATAAGTAAAAAGTGAATAATGATGAAGTGAGAATGCTGCTGCCAAGCCGTGTAATACTTGTGATATTTGGGAAAATTACTTGAGTGTGATTATCTAATTTTGAGTGCATGAAGACAGCTGCCAACCGTGTGATAATTTGTGACATTTGAAGAGATTATTTGCATGGTTATCCACTCCTTCCAGCTGCCACATGAGTTGCTACCGTGCTGTGTTTTTGTGAATGACGTGAATGAACATTTTGCTTGAGCAAGAAGCCATGCATTAATTGCACAATGACACTCACTTCTCATTGGTCACAAGCTTGACTTTGCATGGCTTTGCATGACAATTAAGCATTTAAATATTACATAGAAGCTTCAAATATTTGCTGAACCGTGCTACTATTTCTGTTTGGACCTTCACCAATCCTATTTGCTCCCAAAACGTTCTTTGACCGTCTAATTTCTGCATGCTGGGCCGTTCCAATTTTGCTGCTCCAAAACTCTGCTGGACCATGGAGTTAGGTAAGTATTAAACCCTTTAATTGGTTGCTAATTTCAAGCTCAATTCTGCTGCTCTAATTCAGTTGGATCGTGGCATATTTAGGTCTTCTTGGGCTTTGTCCAAATTCTATTTCTTTGTTGGGCCTCCAATTGCACTCTCTTGGTCCATGGTGGTTTAGGTAAGTTTAAGTCCTTAATTAATTATTAGTTCAAGCCTAATTACTAGTTAGTTGATTAGCTATTTGATTGGATTTAATTTTCTAACCATTCTTACTTAATCCTTCAAGTATAAAACTAATCTAATTTAACATATTTAGCTTGTATCTAATACACATTTAACATGCATCATCACCTCTAATTAGGATGAGGGCATTAAATTAAAGATTAAGTTATAACTAATCCCTAATCAAGTTAGTTTACTTAATTTCCTAATTAGGTAATTAGGACAACTAAATTAAGGTTAATTAATTTCCTAAGCAAAAGTCAAGCAATTAATGTTGACTCAATCTTATCCATTAATCTTATCTATGGTGAATATTACTTGATAGTTTTTGGTAGGATTTGTTTTACACCATTGATTGAATCAATGACGAAGATCAAAGCTCCTAAGTCAAGCTTCAAATCTAATGGTCCACAAGGAAGTCTAAACTTCTTTCCTTGACCAATTTTCATTGGTTAGAAAAGTCCAACCATTTGTTTTGACTATATTCTATTGGTTCACTTTAATTTTAATTACAAGAAATATTCTAAACACTTTTCTATTAATTAAAACTTATCGGGTCCAACATTCATAGCAACAACTGCTATAAATATAATCACAGATATTTTATCAATACAATATTTTTATCTTTACTGATAGATTCAAAAAGATTAAAAGATTCTTTTCTGAGTCACTCGGATTTGGATTTAGTAAGATCCCCCGTCTCCAAATGAGGCAGATCAGAATTTCCCCGGCCTAAAAAAATTATTATTTTTCCTGGCCAGGAGCAATCACACAAAATGATCAAATATGATCTCAGAACAGTCAAATTATTTTTATACCACACGTAAAATACAAAAGCGTTGTAATTACTCTATTACTATTCATATAGTCAGAATTTGGGGTGTTACAAGTACCATTACCCTCATAGAGCAACCTATCTGCTTGGAATTTGACTTGTAGAGCATGCCAATTGGATTTGAGGTGGTCTCATTCAATTTCAGCCTCCCTAACTTCATCGATCAAATCAGAATATTCATCATAAAGTGAATCCAAGGTGTAGTTTAGTTGGGAGGCTTCTTCTTTGAGACTTTCCTTACTCTTTTCAGTGGCCTCATGTTTTACAGCCTGATTTTGGAGTAAATTCCTAAGCTGCTCCGCTTCTTTTTCTTTCTTGTGCAAAGTTATGTGCAAGTCTACAATCTCCTTGTCGAGCACAGCTAGTTCATCCTTACATTCAGTGAACTCTATCAACCTCTTGCGGCTTTGTACTTTTGGCAACCTTCTTTGATCTTAACTGCTAGAGCTTCCTTTTGATCATCATAAGTTTTAAGTTGATCCATGCTTTCTCTGGTAGCTTTATAAGAGGTAAAGATAGAGCGACATTGTGCACTAATGAATTGAAGGGACTTGTGCAACCTGGATGGTGTGATCTCATCTTCTACATTGTCAAAATACTCAAGATGGTGAAAAAGTTGAACCTTTACATTGGAGTCATTGGCAATGATTTCTAAAGGTTTACTCAATAGAAGGCTAATGCTACTAATGAACTTTAGGTGGTTCATGACTTTTCCTTTGCCTTTCTCCTTTAAAGACTTTTCTCTAGCCTTAAACCACACATCAACAAATGGATCTTTAGCAAATGAGTCCATTTTGAGGATGCCATTTGAAGAAGATGATCCCTTGCCTAGAGAACTTTAGAGAATACTGGTATCAATGGCAGGAGTATCAATGGCACCATTCACTCCTACTTCTACTTAGTCAACTGGATTTTGGGGAGCATGAGAATTAGAAGCCAACTCATTAGTTTCAACAACCACACCAATAGCTTCTCTATCATTAGTTTCAACTTATTCATAAAAGAACTACATGAGGGTTTATTCCCTTCAAATTCAACATCTAGAGGATGAACTTTAATGGGAACTTGGGAGGCTATAGGGGCAGCCTCTGGTGGAGGAAAGGAAGAAGATTAGCCTTCAACTGTCAGCTTAAGGGGTGGGATCTCCATAGTTTCATCACTCTTATAAGAATCATCCTCTAGAGCAATCCTCTACCTCTTTCCCTAAAAGTCAAGTTATTTTACATAAGTGATAAAATCACAAAAGATGCCAAAGAAAAATGAAAAGAAAAATGTGGTTTTACAATTGTCACTCCTTTAGTGAATCTTTCCAAGGGGATCACTAGTTCCTTGATAACTACTTCAAGCTTTCTCTTTCCCTGAAACAAAGCAAACTATGAGAAAAGATATGATGAACAACATCAAAAATCAAAGAGGACAAAGTATATCTTACTTTGGCTTCTGCAACCTTTTTTGAATGAGTCTCTTCATTGAGAGAAAGGTTGACCTTTTCCTAAAGATCCAAAGAATAGAAATTAGTATACAAGAGATTGACTTAGAAATATACTAAGGATGGACAAGCTCATTGGTGAAGTTTCTTGATTGATAGTGGGGGAACTAGAAGAAGAAGAATGAGTTTCCTTACCTTGCAAAGAAATGATGCATCAAATTGACTTAACAAGTAATGCAGAATGTAAAATTTAAGTTACTTGAATTGGCACCAACCAGTCTATTGAGTAGCCCTTTGGATGACATGTTGATAAGCCATTCAAATTTTAACCATCTTATTGAATTGGCTTAGTGATGTAAGACCTCAAATTTAAACAAAAATACTTGGTCACTTCATGATCGAACATGTTAGATTATTCAGTTCAACAATTTGCCAACTTGTTCAAATTTAGGAGGAGACTAAGTTGTGTTTAGTTGGTCGACCATCTATGCAATGTTGTCTTAGAAAAGGAAAATGATTGTGATCTAACTTGTTCGACACATAGACATAAGGAAATGAAATTTCATTGATATGTCAACAGATTGAAAATATCAAAGGATAAGAAGTTTACAATGGCCTAAAGTCTGTTTCTAGGTAACAATATAGAGTTCTTGGCATATTATGTAGAATACTTCCAACGATTGAAAGAAGCTATCACTATCACTCACTGAACTACTCTAGCCAGGGAAGCAAAGCAACCAACAGGTTCAAGTAACTTCTTTTCCTAAACTGCAACCCTTCCTAGCTCCCCAATATATCTAAAGTGACTTGAATCTCAAGGTGGCCAGGGAGGTAGAGACATGTACATAGATTCCATCAGATTCAGTTATTCATCCAACAAAGGCTAATAAATTCTTGGAGCTGTAGAAGCCATGACAAACCCTCATATTTGACTAGAAGAGTATCTAGGGTTGGCCATAACCTTTTGGAGGAAATCTTAGGAGAACTTATTGGCCTCAGCTAATAAACATATATAGATAGAAGAATATCCCGCCGTTGAAAGGACTATATTGGAAGCCATTTTTGAGGAATCTTGAAAAAGAAAAGTTGGAAGATGAAGGCTGCTTGAGGGGATAAAGGCATCTTACTCATGCCATCTTGTTGAAGAAAGTGAGAATTTTATCTCAACTCTTTATAAGGGAAGATTTAAATGCTTATTGGACAGCCAAGAGGTGCAAAGAATGAATGTAGTAAAAAAAATGTACACCCAAAGTGAATGATACTTAAAGAGGTGCAACGTTTCACGAGAGAACATTCATAAGTGTTATCGTTTCGTCTAACCACTCAAGGGTCACACTTAGGGAAGCATCTATTGGGATCATATTGAAAATTATATATTTGGCACACGTGGGAAATACACCACAATTATGAATATGTGGCATGTGGTAGTACTAAGGCTGCTAAGAAATTGTCAAGTGGATAATAGAATTACTGGTAGACAATACTAGGGCTGTATATATAGGTAATATTGATGTTGCTTAGATATTGGGAAATTGCTTAAGTTTAGTCATGAACAATAAAGTACAGAAGCAATTTTGGTAGTACTGAAACTATCCAACTCAAAGATAGTACTTATGCTATCTTAAAAAATTGGTTGTATTGATGCTATCAAACATTGGGATAAATGGTAATACTGAGGTTACCATAAGGTCGACAACTATATCTTGGAGTCAAAATTGAAATGGTGCACAACAACAATATTGACATTATTGAAGAAAACTCCAAAATAAACTAAGTCATTGGGAGCTAGTTTTATAATGTTGCATAGCGACAATACTGTTATTATCGACAAGAAGTTTTGAGAAGGCTTAAGTTTAAGAGGCACATGACAAGCATGTGACTTTCTAGAAGATCTTCAGTTACAAAGTGTAAGTCATGGGCCAAAACCCATGTTGGGAAGTTATTCCCTCTACTCCCCATTTAGACATATGAAACTCACCATGAAGATATGTAATGAAGTTATGCATTATTGGAGAAAAAGCAGTAACCGTCGAGGACAAGTGGCTCAATCTTAATAGACATTAGATTATTGCAGAATCATTGGATGCCAAGAACAGTTACTCAATTCATCTATAAATAAGGAGTCTTGGTAACATTGCAAAAGTTCCTAAACACTTTACACTCCTCACCTGCAATAGGAAGCCAAGTTACCAGTGACCACACTATCATTTTCTTTTCTAGAGTATCTTGTCTTTTTCTAGAATTTTAGCTTCAACCTTAGGAGTAGTTCATAACTCATAGCTTGTTATTGGAATTGCGCTATAAGTGTATTTTTCAAGTTCAATTTCAATATCAATTACTTTCACTTAATGACACATTTTATTTACATTTGTTGGGGTATTCGATATATGCTTAAACACGCTCACACACTTTATCATTCAATATCATGAATATTGACCTCATTACAAAACTAGCTAAGTAACATAGAAAGAGTCCCTTAATTTTTTACGAGAATTTGATCCTTCTCTCCTCTTGAACATCAAAGGGTCAAAATTTTGAGTTTTAAGCCACATGTCAAAGGCCACATAAGACTGAATATTTTCCCTAGAAAAACACCATAGAATTGTCTGAAAATTATTAAATGGAAAGTAAAGTATTTATTATATTAGGAAAGTAAAAAATAATTAATACTTTCTCTTTTTCTAAGTAATTATATGCATTTAATAAGGGTATTAAATGCTCCATAACCATTGTACCAAAACCCTTCTTATATACACAAGTATAAGGCATATTGCATATGAAAAATGCTAGATATACATAATTTTTTTAGCCAGAATTTTTGACAAAGTGAATTGTCATGCTTTGTGACTATTGAATAAATGAGCGATTCCTATAACTTTATTTCGTCTAACAACCATGCTTAAATTCTATCAAAATTCTAGTTAAATTTTTCTAACAATGTAGCATTATTCCTTATAGAAACCAACTGCATTTAATTTTTAAGATCTCCTAAACACTAATCACACATTAAATACAATCAGCATTAAAAAAATAAATGCAATAAATAAAGTTAGATTTGGATAATCTAACTTAGGAATAGACTTTAAAAAATAAAATATAAGTGGTAATTATTAATTAGAAGATTAAGTGAATAAATTCTCACATAAAAATAATAAAGTTGTGCTATGAAAGCCTCAAGCGTTTCAATGATTGAAGTTTCTTTGGTTCAAAAGTTACAAACTTTAAAAAATAAAAAATACAAGGTGTTGATCTCAAGAAAAATACAAACATCCAGTGGCAAAAACTATCGAGCATTTGAAACGCTCAACAAGTCGACAGTTTCATAGCAAAACAGAAAATGACATGGTACTTCTTCATTCAAATCCATAATTAATGTAGTGTGATCTTACACCACTCCACTTCTAACTAAATCTTTATCGTTGGCAATTGATCATAGAAATTCAATTATCTTAGTATTGCAGATAAATAGAGAGAAAAATTCAAAACTTGAAGGATAAGGGCACTTCCAATTTGTAGAGAGATATAAACTCGGAAGCGGGCCTAAAGGCACATTTCATGTGTTTCCTGGGTGGTATGCTGATGAATTGTGGCCAGGTAAGCACTTCTTTCAATGTCACCCTAGGGAAGGTTCATATAGCTTCTGATCTATATGATTTGGCCTCAAGTTTATTTTTTATTTTTAATTTGATGTGTTGAACTTCTTTTAATTTGATCATAAAAGAGGTTCAAGAGTTAAAGTTGAATGATACATGTTAGATAAAATACAAGCAAAACATTTCACGAAAAAGAAAGCACAAGCAAAACAATTTGATTACGTGATCAAACAATCTCATAAGGGAGTTCATACCACCTAAACCATAATGCTTAGGTATTGTTTTTGTTCTGGATAGAATTCGGGACTAGTCCAATAAAGAGCAATCCAACTTATCAAGGAGAGATTTCGGCTCATAGTGCACATATCAGCAGTCATAATTGCACTTAACAAATTATGAGGAAATCTTTCTCAAGTCCCTCATTTATAGGAATTATAGTTAAGGAGACAATCACTCCAAGTCTCCAACTAATTCCATGTTTGTAGGGATTATCATTTATTATCCATTAATGCTGATTTCAAATGTGATTTTCCTTCTATCACACTCACTTATAAATATTAGACAAAGCCACTAAGTTATGAATCTAAACCTTTAGACACTACCCACCTTGTGTACAGTTTAACTTGAACATCAGAGTGCTTTTTACAAGTACCCACCCCTTGCACCACCTTTGCTGCCACTGTGCTACAAAGGAAACCACCATCATCAACCACTTTGAAGTGAACCTCTGAAACCCATTCAGAGCATTGGCGCCGTCTGTGGGAGATGTAAAATTCAAATCCCATCACTTCCAACATGGTAATCACCAGACAAAACTGTGCCTCCACTGCACCAACAAGTCAGCCACTAGCCACCATCGCAGCTTCATGGCTTCATAAGAATTGATCGTTGCCCAGCTAGAACCCATTCATAATGGAGAAGAGGATTCTTTATCCAATGATAACCTTTCCCCTCCGCCATGGTGTGTTCTGGCCACACAGCTACTTAGATCACACGAAGCCCCCTCGAGTGAAGCCAAACCCCATGTTTCGACTTTACAGCGCCTAGGCACTAGAGTAAATTAGGAGTACGGACAATCTCGACAAGAGGAGACAATTCCTATTGAATTATCATGTCAAGAACTGATTGCCTTAATCTGCCTTCAGGATTGTCGCAACCGGGATCACGGCCAGAAAACCAAAAGATAGGTTTTTGAAAATAATGGAGTTACCACCAATATTTATTTAGATTAGGAAAACATTAGAAAAATCCTTTAATTAGGAAAACTGATCTTTTGAAAAACGAGTTTGGATTCGGCAGTCAATTATAGGTAGGAAAGGTGTTAACATCTCCCTTAAAAAAACATTATAACTATTTATAAAAGAAAAAGAAACAATCAAATTATGAAAATTAATTTTGCTTGACAAAAATGAATTCTCGCTCTTATGTATCCCCTGGTGCAATGGGGAGCTCAAAGTCATGTCATTCTTTAGAAAAAACGATTATAGGTTAGTTGTTTTTAATTTTGAAAAGATTTTTGTTTTGAAGATTCATTTTTTTAGACGTTAGGTTCAAAATAAACTCCACAAAATCAAAAATATTGTTTACCCTATTCTACCCAAACCTAAAAATAATATCAATTGAGATTTTTATCTTTTATTTTTTATTAAAAAAAACATAAACTAGGCCCTAAACTACCCAGCTTAGCCCAAATAAACAGAACTCTTGATTCATGAAACACTAACATCTATATACTAACAGAGCACAATAAAGATAGACAAACTAACAAAAACACGGAGAGAAGGAGGTGTGAAGGTCATTAGGTGGCTAGTGCAGCAAGGATAGTGGCTGGCTGACGGCAGAACATTAGTGGTTCCAATTTAGATGAAGGCAGTGGGTGTGGAGTTGAGGTGTAGGCTGGCTTTGTAAGTGTGGAGGCTGGCTTTGGCTCTAGCACAGTTTGGATTCAAGAAAAGGTGGTGGCTGGTCATCGTGGGTCACCTAGTGGCTCGAGGTGGGTTATTTAGGTGGCAGTTTGTGTGGTTTCAGATTTGGGTGGCAGCTTTGTTTTGGAACATAGGTTAAATTTAGAGTTAATTTTCTAGGTTTTGGAGTTATTGTGAATGGGCAGAGGTTTGTATTTGCTTATGGAAATTTTGGTTGATATGGTGGCTTTAATTTTGAGATCTAAGATGTAGATAGTGAGGGTTGATTCAGACGTTTAAATAACTGGAGCAGAGGTTTGAAGCATGGTGGTTTGGGTTTTCTTCAGATTGAAGTGTGTGTTGTGAAGTGTGTGCTTATGAGTGGTTGAGAGCCAAAATGTGAAGAAAGAAAAATGCAGCAATTCAGATGCAAACAACAATGAATGCATATACCTCCAACTTTCAGAAAAACACTTGGAAATTTTCTTTTCACTCAAAGTTTTTTTTCTACAATTTCACTTCTCACTCTCACTATTTTCTCACACTAGTCACTCCCATCCTCTCTCTGCATTGCTTCCCCTTTTATAGACTCAAAAAAGGAGAACAACTTCCAAGCTGTGTTGCACAGGGACCAGACCGTATAGTCTCTTTCCCACTCCATTTTTAGTTTTCAAGTTCGCTTCCTTTTTTTCTCTGCTGCTGCTATCTTCATTCTTGGTGTTTAGTCCTTTGGCTCTCTTTTTTCCATGGTTGACTTTTCATGGCTTGCAAGTGTTGCAGGAGGTGTAACAGGATGTATATGTAGGAGGCAACTTAGGTTATTGCTCCCTTACCATTTTGGTGCTTTATTTTAGAAACTTTTAGCTTCACACTTTTCTTTTTCTTTTGCAATGACCAAAAAAACATGCTTTTGTCTTTTCTTTTTGGGTTTGTTTATTTGGCTGAAATGTTAGCATCTTGTTTTCTTCTTTTTTTAATAAGAAAAAAAGTATTTTTTTTCATTTTCATTTTTTTGTACAAATAATAAGAAAAGGTAGTGGTCCAAATAAAATGAAAGTAAATAAAACCTAGAAAAATATTATGTGTTCAAAACATTGCAATTAAGCATCATTTAACATAAAATTATTAGTCTTAACATAAAATTATTAGTCCTTGATTAAGCAACAAAAATAAAATATTTATGGATAAAATTAGATATCAACAACTATCCCCTTTTGCTTTGCATTTAAACTAAATGGAAAGCAAAGGAATTGATTCAATTTTGTTCATGAAAATTTCCCTTTCCTTTTCTTTGTTATCTCCCCTCTTTTTTTTTTACTGTATAGAGTGTGCGAATCGATGCAAAACATAATAGATATTAAAAGCAAGGTAAAAAACGTGGGGTATGAGGACCTCGAAAGGTAAATGTCACATGTATATGGACCTGGTGACTTAAAGGAAATGGGTACGGGGACTTGGAAACTTAAAAATAATAGGTATGAGGACCCAAAAACTAGAGGTTATGGGTGCGGGGACATGGAAAACTAAAGGCAATGGGTACAGAGACCCGTTGACACTTGATCGAAAGGTAAAAGGCTTATGAGACTCGTTGAAGCTTAACAAAAGGGTAAGAAAGCTTGTGGAGCTGGGTATCCACCGAAACTTGACAGGAGCAAGGTAAAAAGCTTTCCAAGTTAGGTATCCACTGACGCTTGATAGAGAACTTAAAGGCAAAAAAGTAAAAAGCTTGCGGAGTCAATTATCCGCCAAAGCTTGGCAGAAAACTTAAAGCAGAAAAGGTAAAGAGCTTGTGAAGTTGGGTATCCATCGAAACTTGACAGAAATCTTAGAGCTGAAAAGTAAAAAGCTTGAGGAGTTAGATATCCACTGAAGTCTGACAGAGAACTTAAAGGCAGAAAAGTAAAAAGCTTGACATAAAACTTAACAGTAGAAAGGTAAAAGCTTGCAGAGTCTAGTATCCACTGAAGCTTGACAGAAAACTTAAAGTAGAAAAATAAAAAGCTTACAGAGTCGAGTATCCACCAAAGCTTGACAGAAAACTTAAAGCAGAAAAAGTAGAAAGCTTGTGGAGTCTAGTATCCACCAAAATTTGAGAGAAAAATTAGAGCAAAAAAGTAAAAAGCTTGCGAGTCGGGTATCCACCGAAGCGTGGCAGAAAACTTAAAGCAAAAAAGGTAAAAAGCTTGCAGAGTCGGGTATCCACGCCAAAGCTTGGCAGAAAACTTATAAAAGAAAAGTAAAAAGCTTGCGAAGTCAGGTATCCACCGAAGTTTGACAGAAAACATAGAGCAAAAAAGGTAAAAAGCTTACAAAGTCGAGTATCCGCTGAA
The DNA here is from genome assembly GCA_029884595.1 of Ormosia semicastrata. NCBI lineage: Eukaryota > Viridiplantae > Streptophyta > Magnoliopsida > Fabales > Fabaceae > Ormosia > Ormosia semicastrata. Next base: position 8,788,429 of record JAQQTO010000028.1, on the reverse strand, counting down.
ACTTGATAGAAAACTTAATGTAGAAAAGGAAAAAGCTTGCGAAGTTGGGTATCCACCAAAGCTTGACAGAAAACTTAAAGCAGAAAAGGTAAAAAGCTTGCATAGTTGGGTATCTGCCAAAGTTTGACAAAAAACTTAAAGCAACAAAGTAAAAAGCTTGCGGAGTTGGGTATCCATTGAAGCTTAACAAAAAACTTAAAGCTGAAAAGGTAAAAAGCTTGCAGAGTCGGGTATCCACCGAAGCTTGACAGTAAACTTAAAGCAAAAAAGTAAAAGCTTGCAGAGTTGAGTATCCGCTAAAACTTGTCAAAAAACTCAAAGGCAGAAAGATAAAAAGCTTACATGATCAGCCACTCGTTGAAGCTTAAAGGAACCTAAAGCCAATAGGTGCGAGGACCTGGGAACTAAAAAGAAATGGTGTTGATTTTGTAAATGCATGATACAATGGATGTCCTACTATAAAGATTCTCATGAACAAATTAGGTAAACAATTTTGACACATCAGGGCTTTAATTGAGTCGCTTTTGATTCGACAACTCTTAAGAACTTTTTCCCATAGTAGGATCAAGGTTGAAGAGTAACAAGATTCATTAATTTGCTTTATGATTTGCTTAATTTTTCTTTTTTTTTCTCATTAATACTTTTATCGGGAATTCATTGCATTTCCCATTTCATTAATTTGCAATATTGTCACATATGTCGCATTTCACTATAAATCTATCATGAGAAATGCATATTGAATCGATAATAGGTTGCAACAAAAAGGGATTATCATTATAGAAAGGAAAAGTATAGGAAAAGCAGTACAAAAGGGATTAGAATTGAAAGGTTTACACAAAAATGTTGGAGTGGAGTTTTTCAACTCTTCCAGTGATACTCTCTAGGATGATCAGTGCTAATTTCCCAAGTATGCATCCTTAAACACCCCTTTGTCTATTTCTAAGAATACGATTTGACCCAATTTTCACACATGATGAGTGTTTCATGACAAAACTTCATATATTTAAATTGTCCCAGTTCAGCCCAAATCTCTGTGTATCGAAGCATTTCATGATTTTTCATTATAAATTCAAACTGCCCCAATTTGGCCTTAATAAACTTAGACTACCCTAGTTTGTGACTTAAGGCAAATTCACTTTTTTGGATGTGTCAGGTACTATTTTTTGACCTTAACTTTTGCTTAGATCGCTCTTTTTAAGTTTTCAACCTAGCGGGTCACTCTAACTTTTACCTAGGTCGCCTTTTAGGTTTTCAGCCTAGCGAGCCACCTTTTTTTCTTTTTAAGCGTAATACATTTTGATTGCATTTGAATTTACAGGAAGTGGTAAATCTTCACCATCCATGTTTGTGAGAATCAAGGCCCCTCCCGACGATGCCTTTTTCACGACATAAGGTCCCTTGTAGTTTTGAGCCTATTTTCCTTGATGATCCTTTTGAATGGGAAGAATCTTCTTGAGTACTAGATCTCTTTTTTCAAACTGTCGAGGGCACACCTTTTTTGCATAGGCTTTCATCATTCTCTTCTAGTAAAGCTAGCCATGACATAGTGCAACTAATCTCTTTCCTTTAAAGAGGTTTAACTGATCAAATCGAGTTTGGACCCATTCAGCTTTTTCTAATCCTGCCTCCACTAGCACTCTTAATGATGGGATTTCCACTTCAATAAGGAGTACTGCTTCCATTCCATAAACCAAAGAGAAAAGGGTTGCCCTAGTTAAAGTATGAACGAACATGCAATAGCCATGCAATGCAAATGGTAGCATTTTATGCCAATCTTTGTATGTTACAACCATCTTCTAGATAATCTTCTTAATGTTCTTGTTTGCTGTCTTAACTGCCCTATTCATCTTAGGGCGATAAAGTGAGGAATTGTGGTGCTCAATTTTGAAACTTTCACACATCTCCTTCATCATCATATTGTTCAGATTAGTGAAATTGTTAGTGATAATTTTGATTGGCAAACCGTAATGACAAATTAACTCCTTTTTGACAAACATGATCACTATACTCTTGCTCACTTTGGCATAAGAAACAGCTTCGACCATTTTGTGAAGTAATCAATTGCAACAAAAATAAAGCAATGCCCATTTAAGGCCTTCGGTTCAATGGGCCCTATGCCATCCATTCCCCACATCGAGAATGGGCAAGGTGTTGTTAAAACATTCAAAGGTACTGGTAGTGCATGAACCCTGTCAGCATATGTTTGGCATTTATGAAACTTCTTCAAATAATTGAAACAATCAGTTTCCATCGTCAATCAATAGCACCCAGCTCTTAGGATCTTTATTGCCATTGCATGCCCATTCGCATGAGTTCCAAAAGAACCTTCATGAACATCTCTGATGATTTTCTCAGCCTCCACTACATCAACACATCTTAGCAACACCATGTTGTGGTTCCTCTTGTAGAGCACTTACAAGTCTTTTGAGGGTCTACTTGTCATTTTTTGAAGCATCTGGAGGGTATTCTCTGCTCTTGATAAAGCATTTGGTGTCATGATACCACGGTTTCCCATATGACTCCACTTCTACCATTTGACAATATGCTGATTGGTCACGACTTTTCATTTTTATAAGTGACAAGTCCCTATCATGGCTTACTTTGAACATTGATGACAATGTGGCTAAAGCATCAACCAACTGATTATATTCCTGAAGGACATGACGGAATGTGATTTCATTGAGCTGTTCAATCAATTCCTTGATGTAAGCATGATAAGGGATTAACTTGGCAACTCGAGTTTCTCATTCTCCCTTTAGCTGATGAATGACTAAGGAAGAGTCCTCGTATACCTCAAGAAATTTTGCCTTTGATTCTATCATTACTTGGATTTTCATGGCACATGCTTCATACTCAGTTATGATGTTTGTACAATTAAAGCACAGTCTAGCAGTGATTGGAATAAAATTATTTTTAGGAGAAATTAGTATAGCTCCAATTCCATGCCCTAGTGAATTAGAAGTTCCGACGACAACAAAGTCCACTTTTCTTTTTTCGAGGATTCTTCTTCTCCAAATAAAGCCATTATAACTTCATCAGAGAATTCACATTGCATAGACCCATAATTCTCCATAGGTTGACTAGCCAAGAATTCTACAAGAGCGCTACCTTTTACTGCTTTTTGGGTGATATAGATAATGTCATATTCTGATATCAAAACTTGCCAACATGAAATCATCCCAGTGAGAGCAGGCTTTTCAAAGATGAACTTGACTGTCCATTTTAGGCACTAACCAAGTGGTGTAACACAACATGTACTACCTCAAACGATGGACTGTCCATGCCAAGGCACAACACGTGCGCTCCAATAATGAGTATTTTACCGCATAGTTGGTAAACTTCTTACTCAAGTAATAGATGTCATGTTCCTTTCTACCAGTTTCATCGTGCTGCCCCAGTACACAACTCATGGATTCATCTAACACAGTCAAGTACATGATGAGAGGCTTTCCCAGCACTAGAGGTACCAAAATTAGGGATTCTTGTAGATACTGCTTGATCTTCTTAAATACTGTTTGACAATCTTTGTTCTATTCTATTATTTGGTTTTTACGCAACAACTTGAAAATTAGTTTGCACGTCGCAATTGGGATATAAATCTAGCAATATAATTCAGTCTCCCTAAAAACCCATGAACTTCTTTGCATAGTTCATACTTTGCATAGTTAATTTCATCTTTGCATAGTTAGTGGTGGATTCGAGGTCCTAGAATTGTTCTTTGATTGACCTTGCATTTTAATTTGAGTTATTTTATTTAGATTTATTATTTAACTTTAGTTTTAGTCTAGCTCCTAATTTAAATTCTTAGATTAATTAAATAAAATAAAAATATTTTTTTTTCTTTAAATTAATTTAGGTAGAAATTAAATTTTAGTTAATGTTGTCACTCTCTATGGGTACGACACCCTTATATTTGCTAGATATTACATAGATCTTGTGCGCTTGCAAGTAAATGGTAATTTTATTACTTGAAAATTTTCTACCAAGTTAGTGACATAATTCATCTAAAATAACATGACCTATTCAAATTATGACATAAACCATTTAATATAGCATGAACTATTCAATTCTCAGATCACAAAAGTAATAAATACTATTGCACAACTCATACCTAAGACTACAAGAATTAGGCATGTGATTAAAATATATCAATTTAAATTTACTAATTGACTAAAAGACAATCAATAAAAATTAAATTGAATAACAATTAAAGATCAATAATTTACTAATTGACTAAAAGACAATCAATAAAAATTAAATTGAATAACAATTAAAGATTAATAATTATCATCATTGATCAATTATAGAATAAAGAAAAATATCCTAAACAAAGATTAGGGTTTCATCTTAATCCTAGAAATGAAATTAGATACTCCTTCCTCCTCTACTTCGTGTGGCACTATGTGTCTCTCTCTAGTCTCAAGCCCCTCTGCTCCCCCATTTTCCTTGTCTACTAATAAGAGATTTTACTAAATAGAACTATATTTTGCACAAAATCTCCTTAATTGGTTCCCAAATAATAAAAAGATATTGATTAAATTTAGAAAATAAATTTTAGGAGACTCATTCTACTTAATTGGTCCCCAATTAATGAAAAGATCTAGATTGGATTTAAGAAACCAATTTGAGGAAACTTAATCTTCTTTTATTGAAGGCTGATAGATTTTTTTATCTTTTTATCTCTTTATTTTTCTCATCATTCGGATGACAAAATTAGCCTTCAATGTCTACAGAATAGTTGTTACATTTTCTGTTAGCTTTCCAATCTACAAGAATTGTGTCAATCTAATATCTGTAGTCTATGATATGGTCCAAATACAACAACAAGATAAAAAAATATGAGTTGAATCCAAATTTGCAACAAATTTCCTTCACTTTAAGAATCCTTATCTTTAAGTTTACACACCTAATTGGGGTTTTGGATCAAACATAAGATTTGGATAAGATCACTTCAAAATTCTATCTTTAAGATGTCCTTATTTTATCCAAAATCCTCTAGATTTATCTTAGTCTTGCATAATGACATTTGTGATGTCATACAAGTTCAGGTGCAAAGGTTCCTCTTCAATTACTCTTCTTTATGGCACATCACAACATCTTACTGATTGCACCACTTTTACTTTTAAATATTTATAACTAACACATAATTTAGTAATTAATTTATCTCAAAGAAACAAATATTAATGCCGCAAAATCAATAAAATTAAATATATTGAGATATAATAATGCTTATTTTCATAAGAAAAATATATAAAAATTATGCTATTATCACAACCTCCAATTAGCTTATTGCTTGTTCCTAGCAATGAAAGTGACTTAAACCAATGCTCAAAATAAATCATATCTCTAATCAATTTAATCAAATCTAATTTATCTTAACTCAGGAGTATTGGTCATGCATCAGAACACCACAATTGTTACAAAAATTCTACCATCATCAGACTCAAAGTGTATGAATAATATAGTTACGATGACATATACCAATTATCTCCAAATATCATAATTAGAATCCCTATCATAGAGCATATTTTAACTACATGCAATCCTCACAAGAGTTACCCTCAACAAAAAATATCACTTAGAAGTATAGTATCACTCATAGCAAGTATATGTGAGAATAGTAGTTAGCACAAATTAAAACTAATATCTCACATAAAATAAATGAAAGAACACTAAGAAAACAAAACAAATATCATTTCATGGAAGGATGCCAAGATAAAAAAATTTGCATCACACCTTTAGATTAACCATGTAATCTTTTAAGATCAAATAGAATTTTATTAAGTTTATAATGCAAGTAAAGGAAAAATATGAAGGCTAAAGGGTAACAATGAAAATCAAAAGTATTCCAAGAATATTTTGAAGTTCACATCTACATTTTCAATATCACTTTCACCTTCTTTAAATCACTTTATTCAACTAATCCCAATACCTACATTTTTTTCTTCACACTTTTTTGTAATTTTTTTCAAACTTTATTTTTTTTCTATTTTTTTCTGACTTTTCCAAAAAAAATTATTTTCACTTTTTTTAAAAAAAATTCTCATATCACCCCATATTACAATTACAATGTTTCTTTCTTGATACACTTTATTTAGAAAAGAATTAAGAAAGAAAGACTTAATAAACAGGCTCAAAAGGGTAACTAGTGGTAAAATGTGAAAGAATAAAAAATATTATTTCAAGACTCAAAATAAGATACACGACCTGATATCATCTCTTAAGAAAATACTTAACTCAATCAATTTTCATGGCATCAAATTAAATGCAAGTGTAATATAAAATTTCTCTTTAACCAAAAATAACAATAATCAAATGATCTAGTGAGAAAATAAAATAAAATAAATTGTGAGAACTAGCAATAAATTGGATGATCAAGAAAAGACTCACATAATAAAACGAATGGCTCAAAACTCACTAGGTAAAAATAGTATCCACATGTTGTCATCAAGTTTTCTAATTATTTCAATTCTTCAACAATGAGATACGCATAAGTAGCCAAGTGAATATCTGAAACAATTTGAGTAAAATGATAGGAAAAAAAATTCACATAAAAGTGACATAATGATAACATGATTGAATACTCAAGTAACGCCTACTCCCAATCAAAATAAAAAATTGTTCTCAATGTTTCAAATTGAATACAGACTTAAGAAATAATCATCAATATATATCAAAATAATTATTGGGACAAAAAGAAGAAAGAATAATAGGGAAAAGTCACATACATAAATGCTTAGAAATTAAAAGCGAATAATTACACCTTGATAATTGTTAGCAATGAAAAGAAATAACAAAAAGAAAAGAAAATGAAATAAAATAAATAAACAAGCAAACTATTTTTTTTTGTATTTTTACTTTTTTTAAATTTTTTTGTTGACCAATACTATTTACATCCCCATACAAAAACTTCGAGCTCTGGGAGGCACTTAAGCTGACTCAAATAGTAAAGTGAAATTAAGTACAAAAAAACTAATCTATCAAAAGAAAATGAAACAAAAACTTATATTGTCTTCCATATAGCGCTAAATTTAAAGTCTTTAACCAAACTTGAATTCTAAGTGCTCTAAGTGTACGCTCTACCTCAGGAACATACTCTTTTAAATCTAATGACAAAGAGCGTCTTCCCAACATAAACAAAACACAATATCAAACTGAAAGAGAGTAAGAGTTGGATCAATAGCTTCTGGAATCAAAAGTTTGAGTAGAATTGGTCTACTCTAACCTTTTCAACAAAAACTAAAAACAATAAAAACAAATAAAAACACTAAGACCAAAAAATAAAATAAAATAAAATAAAAAATCTAAAAATTAAATAAATAAAAAATACTAGACTAAAAATTAAAATAGGCAAAAAGTAAATTAAAACAATCACAAAATCAATTTTTTGGCAATAGCACAAAAAAACTTGGTAGAGAATTTTTAAGTAATAAAATTACTCTTTATTTGCTAGTGCACAAGATCTGTGTAATATATGACAAATATAAGGGTGTCGTACCTATAGAAAGTGGCAACATTAACTAAAATCTAATGGTTGCCTAAATTAATTTAAAGAAAAAGAAAATAGATTTTTATTTTGTTTAATTAATCTAAGAATTTAAATTACAAGCTAAACTAAACCTAAAGTTAAATAATAAATCTAAATAAAATAACTCAAATTAAAATGCAAGGTCAATCAAAGAACAATTCCAGGATCTCGAATCTATCGCAAATTATGCAAAGATGAATTTAACTTGAATAAAAATTAATCTTATTCTATGGAGTGTCGACGGCTACAAACTTTAATCGCTACAAAAGATTATTAAAATCTAATTAATGACATAATTTATCTAAAATAACATGACTTATTCAAATTATGTTTTAAACCATTTAATATGGCATGAACTATTCAATTTTTATATCACAAAAGTAATTAATACTATTGCACGACTTATACCTATGACTACAAGAATTAGGCATGTGATTAAAATATATCAATTCAAATTTACTAATTGACTAAAAGAAAATCAATAAAAATTAAATTGAATAACAATTAAAGATCAATAATCATCATCATTGTGCAATTATATAACAAATAAAAATATCACAAGCAAAGTTAAATCATCTAAAATAAAGATTACGATTTCATCTTAATCCTAGAAAATAAAATTAGTTACTCCTTCTTCCTCTATTTTGTGTGGCGTTATGCGTCTCTCTCTAGTCTCGAGGCCCTATGCTCCCTCTTCTCCTTGTCTATTAATAATAGATTTTACCTAATAGAATTGTATCTTGCACAAAATCTCCTTATTTGGTCTCCAAATAATAAAAAGATATTAATTAAATTAAGGAAACTAAATTTAGGAAACTCAATATCCTTAATTGGTCCATAAATAATAAAAGGATATTGATTGAATTTAGGAAATTAATTTTAGGAAACTTAATCTCTTTTTATTGAAGGCTGCTAGATTTTTGTCCTTTTCTCTCTCTATTTTTATCGTCCTTCATATGACGAAATTAGGGTTTGAGGTCAACATAAGAGTTGTTGCATTTTCTGTTAGCTTTCCAACGCCAGAATTGCATTGATATGATATCTGTAGCCCAAGATATAGTCTAAATACAGAAACAAGTTCAAAAAATACAAGTTGACAGAATTTGTGAATTTGCAACAAATTCTCTTCTCTTTAAGGATCATTATCCAATCTTCAGTTATCCTTATCTTCAAGTTTCAACCCTTATCAAGGACTTTGGATGAGGCATAAGATTTGGATAAAATCTCTTTAAAATTTTATCTTCAGGATTTTCTTATTTTATCAAAAATCCTTTAGATTTATCTTAGTATTACATAATGACATTTGTGGTAACAAACAAGTTTAGGTGCAAAGGCTCATCTTCAATTAATTTTCTTTATGGCACGTCTCAACATCTTACTAATTGCACTAGTTTTACTTTCAAATATATACAATTAACACATAATTTAGAAATTAATTTATCTCAAAGAAACAAATGATAATGTCACAAAATCAATAAAATTAAATATATTAAGATATAATAATGTCTGTTTGGGCTTAAGAATGCAAGGCCTCTCTGAAGAGGAAAGGAGAAAGTTGATATCCTTCTTGCAAGAAAGCAAGGACCTTTTTGCCTAGACTGCGGCTGATATGCCCAACCTTGATCTTGACTTTGTCTATCATTGATTATGCCCAAATGTCAAACCGGTGTCATAGAGGAAGGGGAAGGTGGGACCAAAGCGCCAAAGACCTATAGAAGAGCAAGTCAAAGAACTCCTAAACACAAGCTTTATAAGAGAGGTGACCTACACCACTTGGGTTTCAAATGTGGTCCTAGTTAAAAAGTCCTCAGGGAAGTAACAGATGTGTGTTGATTACACAAACCATAATAAAGTCTACTCTAAGGACCCCTACCCATTATCAAATACAGATAAGTTAGTGCATGGCTCCTCTAGGTATAAGTGCTAATCTTTTATGGATGGATATTCAAGATGCAACCAAATCCCAATGTACCCAAAAGATGAGGAAAAAATAACTTTCATCATAGGGAGAGCAAGTTATTATTACAAGATGATGCCTTTTGGGTTGAAGATTGCAAGGGTCACTTATTAGAGAACGATGAACAAGGTTTTTGAGGAACATATTAGGAAGGTGATGGACGTGTATATTGAAGATATGATAGTCAAGACTCCAACCACGAGAGACCATGTGTCTGACCTCGCAGAGGTTTTTGCATAGTTGAGGAAGCACAACATGCAAAGCCCTTGCCGGTGCTCCATCGGACCACGACCCGCGCCTCCGCCCATCAAACTAGCAATAGTGCGCCGCACCACCAGACCATCGTGCATCATCGTGAGACGCCCCGCCTTGTGCCGGTCAGTTGCTACTAGCTCTTCCCAGATCGCGTTGCCGCACTACTAGACCATCGTGTCGTCGCATTCCCAAGATCCACCGTGAGCCATCCTCAAACTCCCCCTCCCATTAGTTGCTTTGTTTTGTTTTTGTTATTAGAAAGACTAAAAGTCTCTTTCTGATTACTTTTTGTTTCCTTTGCTTTCTTTTTTCTTTTTACTTATTAATTGAATGTCTTACTTGGGTGAAGTCATGAGATATTTTATTTTTACTTGTACAAAATAAATTCTAAATAATCTTATTCCATATTATTCTTTGTAAATATGTCATTATACATTTGTACTTGTATTTTAATTTAACTCATTTATTTTTGTATTAATGTATTAATCAAACAATTTAAAATGGCCGACGACGAAAAAATTGGGAGAGGATTGGAGCACCAATCAATTACACTCTTCCCAATACTATTGAGGCTTTATATTGAATCTTGTCAGGAACGCTAATGAGGTCTAATTTTCACATAAAAAACAAAATAATTATGTAAAATAAAATACAACCTTTTTTTTATAAACCAAAATAAAATCATTAAATAAAAGTGAATAACTTCACATAGTCTCAACCTTATGATTGTTGTGAATTCAAAAATTCTTTTTTGTCACTCTTCAAAAATAATTTTTTTCTTTGTAAAATTCATTTTGAATCATTTTATCCCATGAAAAATAAATATTTTGAAAATTATTTTTCTTGTGAAATTAAAACATTTTTTTTAATTCATCACTCTCATGTAATATGTTGCAGGCTTGGAATTTGTTCTAAAATAATGGCTATTTAGCCGCCTATTCCATGTCTTAGTCATTTATCATCTTTGATAACATGCTGACAAATGGGACATTTCAAAATAAAAATAAAAAAATTCTTTTCTTTTTAATAGTAAATGACCAATTTAATTAATTTTACAAATAACATTAGATTAAATAGGTAACCATTCTTAGAATGGACGGTATAGGGTGCTAATACCTTCCCTACCTGTAATCAATCCCCGAACCACAAACTCTGAAATGTAGACCATCTCTTTGGTGTCCAATTGCACTATTCCATTTAATGGATAAAGCGATTGGTGGCGATTCCCAACATCCCGAGGTCTTTTCCTCCTCATTCTTTTTATTTTTTGCGACGCCCTTCGGGACGGTTGCGACAACTGGCGACTCCACTGGGGACATTACAGGGTTACTCTCATGTTGTTTACTCTTTGATTATGTTAGTCCATTTTTGTTTCGTTTGTTTATTTGTTTCATTTTGTTGTACATTTTGTTTGCATTACACATTGTACTTCTGCATTGTGAATAAATTTGCTTGCATGTTCCCTCATGTATACTTGCACACATAAGCTTTATACCTGAGTTCAGTACCTTGTAGGCTTAGATAGAGGGTAAAGTAGTATTGCTTTGAGAGACCTTTGATCTCCGGATAGGCATATGAAAACCCCTCACTCAAATTGAACTTCTTCCGCTTGTAACCTATCATGGGTGAGGATTGAGGACTCTTGCTAGCCAAAGTATTAGTGATAGCAAGGGGCAATTTGGGGACTTTTTGTCCGATAAGGGTCTAGAACCAAAGCTATCACTTGCTGAAATAACTTTAGAGCTACCATGGTACATAAAACCCATCTTTTAGGACAGGTACCAAGCTTAGGACCATGTCTCCGCTTACATAATTTTACTCTTGTTTTAGTGTGCTTATATTTGTATTTTTTTTTATCATATTCATAATAATACAAAAAAATTATCTCTACGACACCCATATAGGAGCTCGCTCCCAATCAAAAGTCATGGATGAACTGGGGCAGTCACAAGAAGAGCTGAGGAATGAAATAAGCCAATTAAAGGAACAAATGGCCAAGGTCTTAGAAGTTCTGCAAGCTTTGAAAAGAACAAAAAACACAGAGGGGATTCCTTCAGGAGCAAATGATGATCCTTCATACACACCTGCTCACCCACATGGCTTTGCATCAATTCCTTGATAATATCCTGGCGTCACCTCTCAAGGGGCCATGATGCCACTCACTTGTTACCCAAATAACCCTGCACAAAACCCTGTTACGAATCATCGAGAAACATATGCATCTCTATTCCCACCATATGGCCTGCCACCTGGTTATGCACCACCATTAGCCACCAATACCCTTGAGGGTAGTGCACTGCCAGTCACAACAACTTCAAACCCTCCAAACACTACCCAAACATAAGGATCTCAGCCAAATGCCAACGAGATTCCTCAGTTTCCTGTGTTCATTCCCCCATATGGTCTTCCCCCAGGTTTTGTGTCATCACAAATTACTAACCCTCCCGAGAGCGGCACAGCATTAGTAATGCCTACTTCAGGGCCACAACACTCGATTCCAGCCTAACCTCTTTACCTTTGTGCTAATAGGACCTCATTGATGCAACATTCAACCCCTTTTTACATGCCACAATTTTTCCCCCATAAGATTGTTGGTACTCCTCTGCTGAACCCTTCAACTGAAGGCCTTCAATCTAAGGAAAAACTAAAAGTTCTTGAAGAGAGACTACGAGCTATAGAAGGAGCAAGTAGCTATGATCTTTTAAATGCTTCAGAACTTTGCCTTGTCTTGGATGTGGTGATTCCCCCAAAGTTTAAAGTCCTGAATTTTGACAAATATAATGGAACCACTTGCCCAAAGAACCATCTGACCATGTACATCCGCAAGATGGCATCACAAGCTCATGATGACAAGTTATTGATCCATTTCTTCCAAGACAGCTTAGCTGGGGCAGCGTCTAACTGGTATACACATCTTGAACGTACCCATATTCGATGTTTCAAGGACTTAGCTAATGCTTTCTTGAAGCAATATAAATACAACATCGATATAGCACTAGATAGACTGTAGTTGCAGAATATGGTTAAAAAGAAAGTTGAAACCTTTAAGGAATATGCTCAACGGTGGAGAAAAATAGCTTCTCAGGTTGAACCCCCATTGATAGAAAGAGAAATGGTGGCTATATTCATCGATACTCTCCAATCTCCATTCTATGACAAGATGATAAGGAGTGTGTCATCAAATTTCTCGGACATGGCCATCATTAGAGAAAGAGTCGAGGGAGGAAAGAGAAGTGGGAAGATCGCTAAAAATTCAATAGGGATGATTAGTGCCAAAAGGCCCCTAACAGGGAAGAAAAAAGAAGGAGAAGCCCATGTTGTCACTTCCGATCAGAGAAGTTTCACCCAAGGAAAACCTAGCCAAGCACCTATTAACCCTTAACTATGCTTCCAACCTCCCTATATATCTTACAACCCATACAGTGCTAATGTCTCCCAAGCTCCATACCCTCAACCTTATAACCCAATGATCCATTATCATATATAACCTCTTATCCTAAACCAAATATTCCCTACCATGCCATCTTAATTAACCCAACCATGGGCCCAAAACCCAAATATAAACCTACCAAGGTCGACAAAAGAGGATAATGGAAGAGAAAAAAGAGAAGTGGCTGGCCCGATTAGAAAATAGAGAACATAAAGCTGAGGGGATCCCCATCTATGACATCTGATAGAACTTTTGAAGTGCAGTGGGCGCCATTGAGGATAATCAACCCATCAATTATGGTGTCAATCTAGTGTACCATTGTTCCCCAGATGTAGAGCTCAATAATTGGGAGATCATCAATTATGACCTTTGAGATTGATGTAAAGTAATTCTGTAATGTTAATCTTATAGCTCTGCCCAAAGCTTTAGGAAGATATGTTGAGAAAACAGGCTCGCATGTTCCTTTTTTTAATATTTACTATCAATAAATACATTTTCTTGCCATTCTTTTAGTTTCTATCCAACCATTATATTAACCTTCATTCATTACCTTTTTACTTGTGCGGATCTGAAAGTGATTTTCTTGAAAATGACAGTGCTATGACCCCATTATATCATTTTGACCATCCCATTAAAAAAGATAATGGTGATAATTGGGAACCCTCTCCTGAGCTAATAAGATTAATGGAATAAAAGGCTAAAGAAATTCAACCCCACGAAGAGTCAACAGAAGTGATTAATTTGGGGGCAGATGATGAAAAAGAAAAAAAGTTAAAATTGGCACTTCTATGAAAAAAGATAAATGAAGCAAGTTAGTTGAGTTCTGATCTAATTATTATGATATTTTCGTATGGTCGTACCAAGATATGCCAGGGCTAGATCCGAGCATGGCTTCCTACAAAATTCTGTTATACCCCAATGCTAAGACGAAAAAGCAAAAACTAAAGAGAATGCAACCCTGAAATAAAAAGAGGAAGTCACCCAAGCAATTGGAAGCAGGATTTTTGAAAAGGGAACAAATAAGTAATCACTTGTGCATTATCTTTTGGTCTCGAAATTAAAGTTTTGAAAATAAACAGTCATGATTTGAAAATGAAGATTAATTATCTTTCTCTATCCTTCACAATATGTAATATCCCTTGTTACCCCCTTTTGAGCTTGAAAATTTTCTTTAAAGAACCTCAGACAAGAATCACCCCTACACTAGGGGTTAGCAAAAAAAAGGAAAAAAGAAGAAGAAAAAGAAAAAGAAGAAGATAGGTGATAATCACATATTTTATTTATTTAGAAACCCTTATGTTTAGTCATTTACACTCTCCATATTCTTAATTGATTGAGTTTAATATGATTTTGTGAGTTTGAGCTTAAATTGGTCCTAATTGAATATTTTTAACATTATTGAGATTTTACACTGTTTCTGTATTTTGGCCATAACTTGAGTTCCTGATATCTGATAATCATGAATTTTATCTTGTAGAAAAGCTAAGAGGAAGCTCTACAACTTTGATGAAGAGCTCGAAGTCCTAAACAGATGTCTAAGGGACCTAAGTTTACATGGAAGTCAGAATACGGGTTCTGTCACTAGAATCCGAACGGTGTGCACTCATAAAATGATATCTCAAGCTGTAATAATGGAGATGGACTGAAATTTGGATAGTTGATAGTCAAGACCCAAATAAACAACTTTCATGAAGAACACCTTTTGAAAGAATGAAGTCTAATGGGTCAGTTTGGGCTTGCAAGTCGGAACAGAGGTGCTGAAGTTGGGTTTGAGCAACCTGTGGTATTTGGGTCATATCTTGGGCTGTAGGAAGCCACATTGGATGATCCAGATATGCATGTTATAGCCAAGACAAAGATCTACAACTTTCATGAAGAGTACTTTCATGAATCTGAAGTATAATCGGTCGTTTTTGGCTTCCAAGTTAGACCAAGGAATTTTCGCACTCAACCACTCCACTCCACTCATCCACTCAACCACTCCACTCCACTCACCCACTCAATCAACCCACTCAACCACTCATCCACTAAATCAATCCACTCAACTACTCAACCACTCCACTCCACTCATCCACTCAACTACTCAACCACTCCACTCCACTCATCCACTCAACCACTCCACTCCACTAACCCACTCATCCATCCACTCCCCTTTGTCATTTTGTTACCCTAGACTTCTATAAAAGGCAACATTGGTTATCATGAAAGAAGTTGGACTCTTGTTCATTTCTCTCATAGTTTCTTCTTGTTTCTTCATAGTTTTTTCTTGTGATTTCTTTCTAGTTATGTGTAACTAAACCTCCCTTGGTTAAGGGGGTGATGAAACCACTAGTATTGATGTTGTGAATCTTGCATATTTGATTATTTCAATACAGTTATATTTTTATTCATATATTTCTGAATCTATTGTTGGTATGAAGGTTTTTGTACTTGTTCCCACTTTCAAAGTGATAGATCTAGGTTTATTATGTGCGGTTGCGGTAGTAGATCTAGCAGAATGTATGATGTTCATGTGGGTACAATTATCTTTGTGCTATTTGCCAGTTATAAAAATGGTAGATCTGGGTTTATTATGCGCAATTGCGGTAGTAGATCTAGAGAAATATATATTCTAAGTAATTTAATCCCGGTGTGTGATTAGATCTTAGTGTAATTGGTTTTCTAAATCTTAATGCAATTGTTGGATAGTTGTAAGAGCGGTTGCTTTATGACTAATCAGTGATTAGGAGTTGATTTGAGCGGTTGCTAAATTGGCCAACACGTAAGGAAAACAGAGATTTACTCTCACAATTGCGTAAGAACATAATTGAGCATGTTGGAATAAAATGATATGTGGATTTACATTATCATATAAATCTAGTAGTGGATTCAATCTCTTAACCAATTTTCTTATATTGTTGATTTCAGTTCATTTATTGTTATTGTCTTTGAAGCTGTTCATTGTTCATCAAAACTCCAAAACCCCCCTTTTTACTATTTATTGTTAATCAGAGTCTAAATTGGGAATTGTTTAATAGTGTTAATTGAATTGGTTCTCTGTGGATCGACCCTTACTAACTACAACTAGTTGTAAGGTTTTTATTTTCTGGTGGGCCCGACAACTGATTTTTATCTAAATTTTAATCACTACATCCGCACGCATCGAATTTTGGCACCGATTCTTGGGAGCCAATTTTTCAATTACACTATTAATTTATTTCCTATTTTTACTCTGTTTTTATTTTTGTTTTTATTTTTGAATATTTCTTTTTGAGTGTTTTGTAGGTGTTGATGTCCATTGAAGGGGTAGACGAAGGATTGCTAAATTTGAGGAACTATATTGATCAACTCACTTCACATCCTCAATTTCCTTTCCATCCAGATAATTTCCACTTCACACCTGCTGACATTGAAGCTGCCCGTTACATTGATCTATCAAGTTCAGAGACATCTGAAATATCTGAAGAAGTGACGATGGCAGAAAACACTTTAAGGGCATTGGGTGCTCCAGATCTAGATCAACAGCCTCTGTGCATGGACATTCTTGAAAATGAAGAGGCATTTGAATTGAAATCCGGTTTAATCCATCTCTTGCCATCTTTCGATGGATTACCCGGAGAGGACCCCAACAAGCACTTGAAGGAAATTCATGTGGTATGATCTAGCATGAAACCTGCAGGAATTCATGTAGAGTAAGTCAAATTGAAAGCATTTCCATTCTCATTGAAAGACTCAGCAAAGGAGTGGCTTTACTACTTGCCACCCGGATCCATCCAATCATGGCAGGACATGGCCCGAACTTTCCTAGACAGATACTTCCTTCAAAAGTTGCAACAATCGAAAAGAAATCAGTGGTATTCAACAAAGGCATGGGGAATCACTCCATGACTACTTTGGGAGAGATTTAAGAAGTTATGTTTTAGCTGCCTCATCATCAAATAAGTGAGCGACTCTTAATTCGATCATTTCTATGAAGGCTTACAAGTGATGGATCGCAACATGATTGATCTTTGCTAGTGGAGGAGCATTGGTTGATAAAACTCCTCAAGAAGCTAGAAACTTGATCTCAAGAATGGCTGCCAATACTCAACAATTCTACTCTAGAAATGACACTAGAGTAAAAGCAGTGAAAAAAGTAGAGACAACAAGTCTATAGCAAAGAATGACTCGAATTGATTTGCTATGGTTCACGGTTAATGGATACGGTGCAAAGCACCGGTTCATGCTTGTGGGATCTGTTGTTCATCCGGACATCCCACGATATATGTCCCACTCTCCAAGAGGACACTAATGAGGAGGTAAGAGCGGTAGGGGATATCTTTGGACTTTCAAAAAATTACAACCCCTACTCAAACACATATAATCCAGGTTGGAGGGATCATCCTAATTTCAATGCAAAGCAACCTCAAAATCAACCTCCAAATTATGGACCTCCGGATTCCAACAAAGGCAAGCACCTTTCCTCGAGACGGCAAGACAAGTTCAAGCTCCTAAGCAACCTGAGCCTTCACTAGAGGAGCTAGTGAAGCAAATGGCCACTAATAATTTACAGTTCCAACAAGAAACAAATGTAACCATACAAAGTTTCAAACAAGAAACAAGGATTGCAATCAATAACTTGCAGAATCAGATAGGGCAGCTGTCCACAGAATTCAACAAGTTTCAAAGCCAAGCTTCAGGAAAACTACCCTCACAGCCAGAAGTAAATCCGAGGGAAAATGCTAGTGCTGTCACGTTGAGAAGCGGAAAGACGATGGATGAGCCTACATCTCCTCTACCAATCACTCAAGAGAAAGATGAACCACCCAAAGAAACAAATGATAAGGGGCAAACTTCTAAAGCTCCTAAGGTAAGTATTTCTAAACCCCTTCCTAAATATGTTACTAAAGCTCCTTTTCCTAGTAGGTTAGTTAAAACCAAGAAAGAAGAAGCAGAAAAAGAAATACTTGAGACTTTTAGGAAGGTAGAGGTTAATATCCCTTTGTTAGATGCCATTAAGCAGGTACCTAGATATGCAAAATTTCTGAAAGAATTATGCACTAACAAGAGGAAGTTAAAAGGAAATGAAAAAGTCCAAGTGGGAGAAAATGTTTCAGCTGTCATTAAAAAGAAACTCCCAACCAAATGTAAGGACCCTAGCACATTCACCATTCCATGCACTATAGGTAACACAAGGTTTGAAAGGGCAATGCTTGATTTAGGTGCATCTATAAATGTCATGCCATATTCTATTTATGCATCTTTATACTTGGGTCCTTTGGAACCTACTGGTATTGTTATTCAATTGGCTGATAGATCTAATGCATACCCTAAGGGTGTGGTTGAAGATGTTTTGGTGCAGGTGAATGAATTAGTGTTTCCAGCAGACTTCTATGTTTTGGACATGGAAGAGGATGAGTCTCCCAAATCTGCTCCTATCTTGCTAGGGAGACCATTTTTGAAGACTGGGCGGACAAAAATTGATGTGCACTCAGGAACTCTAACAATGGAATTTGATGGGGAATTAATTAGATTCAATATTTTTGAAGTTATGAGATACCCAAGTGATGTGCACTCTGCTTGTTTAATTGATTCTTTTGATCCTTTTAATTCTTTAATTTTTGCAGCTTTTGATACTAACCATTTTGATGCTCTTGATACAATTCTAACTCATAGCTTAGATGTACAGGAGGAAAAGAAGAAGAGTGAAGAAGAGCCATGGAGTGAAGACATTGATGAAATTGTTGCTGCCTTACAAGAGCTCTCTTCCACTCCAGAAGAGCACGAGGTAACTTTTGTTGATTTACCTGTTACTACTGATATACCTTAACCTTCTGTTGTGCAGGCACCTGAATTGGAACTTAAAGCACTGCCTGATCATCTTAAATACATCTTCTTGGGGGAGAAGGACACCCTTCCAGTAATAATTGCAAAGTCACTCACCCAAGAATAAGAGGAGAAACTGATAGCTGTTTTGTAGGAACATAAGACAGCCATTGGTTGGTCAATAGCTGATATCAAGGGTATTAGTCCCTCCATTTGTATGCACAGGATATTAATGGAGGAGGATACTAAACCTGTGAGAGACCCTCAGCGGAGGTTGAATCCTCCCATGATGGAAGTTGTGAAAAAGGAGATACTGAAACTCCTAAGTGTGGGGGTGATCTACCCCATTTCTGACAGCAAGTGGGTAAGCCCAGTCCAGGTAGTAGCAAAGAAATCTGGAATTACTGTGGTAAAAAATACTGAAAATGAGCTTATTCCCACTAGGTTACAGACAGGGTGGCATGTTTGCATTGATTACAGGAAGTTGAATGCCGCCACGAGAAAAGACCACTTTCCTTTACCTTTCATTGATCAAATGTTAGAAATATTAGCTGGCCATTCTCATTATTATTTTCTAGATGGTTTTTCAGGTTACAATCAGATTGCCATAGCTCCAGAAGACCAAGACAAGACTACATTCACTTGTCCATTTGGTACCTTTGCATATAGGCGAATGCCTTTTGGACTCTGCAATGCACCAGGAACTTTCCAAAGATGCATGATGAGTTTATTTTCTGATTACATTGAAAACATCATTGAGGTTTTTATGGATGACTTTAGTGTCTTTGGAAATGATTTTGAAAATTGCCTGGAACATTTAACATTGGTTCTTAAAAGATGCATTGACACTAACCTGGTACTGAATTGGAAAAAATATCATTTCATGGTGAATGAAAGTATTGTGTTAGGTCATGTAATTTCTGCTAGGGGAATTGAAGTAGATAAAGCTAAGGTAGAACTCATGCATTCTTTGCCACCACCCACTAGTGTGCGGGAGATTCGTTCTTTTATTGGTCATGCAGGTTTCTATCGGAGATTCATTAAAGACTTTTCTAAAGTCTCATTGCCGCTTTGCAGACTTCTTCAAAAAGATGTTAATTTTAACTTTGATGAGAAATGAATGGAAGCTTTCAATAAACTCAAGAAGTTGTTAACTATTGCGCCTATCATCAGGCCACCCAACTGGGAGTTACCTTTTGAACTAATGTGTGATGCCAGTGACTTTGCAGTAGGAGCTGTCTTGGGACAACGAGTTGATAGAGTTCCTTATGCCATTTACTATGCATTAAGGACTCTAAATGATGCTCAGCTTAATTACTCAACCACAGAAAAGGAACTTCTAGCTGTTGTATTTGCTTTAGAAAAATTTAGATCATATCTAATTGGTTCTAAAGTGATTGTGTTTTCAGATCATGCACCTTGAAGTATCTTCTAACAAAGAAAGAAGCAAAGCCTAGATTGCTCCGATGGATTTTATTGCTCCAGGAATTTGACTTGGAGATTAAAGACAAGAAAGGGAGCGAAAACTTGGTGGTCGATCACTTGAGTAGATTGGTAACTGAAGAGGAAGAAATGCCTATCATGGAGACTTTTTCGGATGAATATTTGATGGTTGTCAACACCATAATCCCTTGGTATCTTGACATTGTTAACTACCTGGTTACTAAGGACTTTCCTGGAGGGTTTGAACAAGGCCCAAAGAGATAAATTAAGGAGTGATCAGTAATACTATATCCGGGATGACCCGTACTTATGGAAGCATTGTGCGATCAAGTCATTAGGAGGTGCATTCCCGATTCTCGAGACACACTCCATCCTCTCCTTTTGCCACACCTATGCATGTGGAGGACACTTTGGCGAGTAAAAGGATAGCCAATAAAGTGCTTGACAGTGGTTTCTATTGGCCTTCAATTTTCAAAGATGCTTACAACTTCTGTAAGTCTTGTGACCGCTGTCAGAGAACAGATTTTGTTAAAACATATATTTTCTCTAGGTTCGGGACCCCAAGGGCTATCATCAGTGACCAAGGGACTCATTTTTGCAACAGAACCTTTGATGCTCTATTGAAAAGATATGGAGTTATGCACAGAATCTCCACTCCTTACCATCCACAGACAAATGGGCAAATTGAAGTGTCCAACCGGGAGATTAAGTCAATCCTTGAAAAAACAGTGAATCCCTCAAGAAAAGATTGGAGCACTCGACTTGAAAATGCTTTATGGGCTTATAGGACTGCCTATAAGACTCCCATTGGCATGTCACCATTTCGGTTGGTGTATGGAAAGCCCTGTCATTTGCCCGTTGAGTTACAACATCACTCTTACTGGGCCATTAAACAAGTAAATATGGAATTGGAAGGAGCTGGAAAGCAAAGGAAGTTCCAGTTACAGGAACTGGAAGAATTAAGAAATGAGGCCTTCGAGAATGTCCTGATTTATAAGACTAAAGCTAAGGCATTCCATGACCAGTTGATTTCCGAAAAGAAATTTCACGAGGCCAAAAAGTTCTCGCTTTTTCAATCAAGACTCAAATTGTTTCCAGTAAATCTGCGTTCTAAGTGGATTGGGCCATTTGTGGTAACTAATGTTTTTCCTTTTGGTGCGGTTGAGATCGGGAGTGAAATTTCGTGCAAAACATTTAAGGTCAATGGTCATCGTCTCAAACCTTATTATGAACTTCCGAGAATGCGAGAAATGGAGGTGATGAATCTTCTCCATCCGCATTATGAATAAAAAAAGAAAAAAAAACAAAAAAAAAATAGCTGTATGCCCGACAATAAGCGACAACAATTGTGAAAATCTTGCAGTATAGATTTTATTAGCCTACTTTATTCAAGGTCTGCAAAAGCTGCGGAAATAGGTCAAAAAAAGTTCTGCTTTGAGATTATCATCTGCACCTACTCCTTGAAAAATTGAGATCTAGGAGGTGCAGTTCTTTTGTTGTCAAACACATGTATCCTCTGGGGCCGTAGATATTGAGGATCCTAAGAATGGTAATGCGCTTAAAGTTCATGGACAAAGACTCAACCATTCCTGGAAAACCAAGTTCTTGAGTTCTTTGTGTTACCGGTTAAGTGGCGGATACGGTACTCCGTGACTCTCAAGTCGGTTTATTTTTCAGTTTTCCAAAATAACTGAACCCTTCTTCTCCTTATGGATGTAATTCTTTCAAACCTGAGCAAATATTTTCCTTCTCTTCCTCAAAATGCTCTGAGAACAATCTACAAAGTTCGATGTGAAAGATTGAGACTTGCACAAAGGTATGCCGAAGATGTACTGTTGGATAATTGAAGCAAAGGTCCGATTAGCAGGTGAGTCCTCAATTTCATTTAACTCATATATGCCTGGTTTTGGAAGAAGTTCATATTCTAAAAGGAGAAGAGCAAAAAGGTTACAAGTTTGTCACAAATGTGGACGATGGAACTGTAACAAGCGATGTCGTACTTTGGGGATGGTTTCCGTAAATAGAGAAGATAAAATTTTCTTTATTAAGAATGGACTGAGTAAGGAGTCATTAGATGATATCTTATTGACTCTTGAGACGCATTATTGTGGATTGGTGCATCGTGAAATTCTTAAATTGTGGAATCTCTTCAAGGATGAAGAAAAACGCTACAGTCTTGGGAATCTGACTCTAAAAGACCCTGTTTGCCAATTTATAAGAAAATTGGATAGGAAGTTTATCCTCGACTCATAGAAGACGTTTAAGCCATTACTGGACGTTAAACCAGAGGCAGATATGAGCCATATCCATAAACAATCTGTACGTATCATCCTCTTCTTCTTCTTCATGTCATCTTTCAAAAAAACAAAAAATAAAAACAAAACAAAAACAAAAACAAAACAAAAACAAAACAAAAAAAAAAACAAAACAAAAAAAAAAAAAGATTCTGTTTCTTAATTTCAACCTTTTCTGACAACAGCCAACCTACCCTTATAGGTGCAATTATTTCCCTTACCATTCTTTTTCTTATTTAAACACTCCCTTTTCTCTACTAACCTTCAACTCAGAAACACTCAAAGAGAGGAAGAGTATAGAATGGGGCCTTCTATTCGTAACCTCAAAAATGTCTGTGTTTTTTGTGGGTCGAGTTATGGGAAGGGATTAGAATTTGTAAACGCAGCTAGCACTCTTGGTCAATCACTTGCTGCGAGGAATATTCATCTTGTATATGGGGGAGGTTGTCGTGGGTTAATGGGGGTTGTAACACTTTCTGCTTTTATAGGAGGCAGTCAGGTTTTAGGTGTTATTCCTAAACCTTTAGCTGAAAATAACATCACTGGAAAGACAGTTGGAGAAGAAATTCAGGTAACATCCATGCATGGGCGAATGAAAACAATGGTTGACAATTCTGATGCATTTCTTGTCTTACCAGGTGGTTTTGGTACTTTGGAAGAAATTTTTCAAATTGTCTCTTGGGCGAATCCGAACATCCACCATAAACCCATTGGTTTGTTGAATGTTAATAATTTCTTTGATCTTTTGTTATTTTTTCTTGACAATGCTGTGGAACAGAAATTTATCACTCCTTCGGGAAGACAACTTCTTATCTCTGCCTCCACTATTGATGAGCTCATTGATAAATTAGAAGCTTTTGAGTATGTACCTGATAAGGTATTAGCTCAGATAGATTGGTCAACAGGAAGCAGCGAAGGAAGTGACAAGAAAAGAAAGCCAGATCTGACACTTTCTCTTTAGTCGGTTTAATTTTATTGTACTTTATTTCTGTTTAAATTTGTGTCAGCTTTCTCCAATAGGTAATATCTTCTATCCTTTACTCATCTATATTTTAACATTGAGGACAATGTTGTGATCTAGTTGGGGGGAAGGATAGTTGACCTAAAACAAAAAAAAAAAATTGTTGTTTTGTTTGGAAAGTATGATATGATTGTCATGGACTTATTAAACCAATTAGTGATGGCAGAGTAAGGAGTAATTTTACTCTTGAGACGCATCTTAATTGGTGGCAGAGTAAGGAGTTTATTTTTAGGTAGTAATTAATTAGTATTAAATTGTGGAAGTACTAAAGTTTTATTATTTGATTTCTTTTCGTGGTCTGATGCGGTACTGACAGTGTGTTTCTTTTCTGCTTAGCGTTGATTCACTTCTTATCAGGTTGTATTGCTCTTTTCTATATCTCTCTTTCACATTGAGGGCAATGTTATATTAAGTGTGGGGGAGAGATTTTAGCATAAAAAATGTCTTAATTTCAAAAAAAAAAGTTTTAAAAGAAAAAGAATCATTGCATGATTGAATAACTTTTCTCCCTTCTTGAATTGATGTGCTTGGTGATGGATGATTGAATTGATGAATTGAGTTTGATGGATGCATACCTTGTGAGATTTTGAGCCTAATGGATGGATTCAACATTTATGCCATTCTCTTCTCTTTTGTGTGACTTTCACTCATGTTAATGACCACTCTAGAACTTGCTTTGATTCTTTTTAAGGCTACATTTCACTTGCATGCATGAACATGATTGAGGCCCTCTTTCTTAATTAGCTAGTTTAACCAAATAGCCAACCTTGTTTTCAATATGATATCAAGTACTCTTTTGACTTCTTGAAAATTCTCTGATTCCTGCCAACCTTGTATATTTTCCTTTGCTTAACCCCTTTGAGCTTATTTGACCATTCCTTGTTTCTAACTCATTATGTACCTTAAATGAAAAATCATGTTCTTATTTTACCTTAGGGAATAAAAGAACATTAGCTTAGTTAATGGATGAGTTTTTGAACAAGTGTGGGGGTGTGTGTACAAAATGGTTGTTGAAAAAGGAAAGAGTGCCTAAAAAAAAAGTTGAGAAAAGGATTGAGAAATGAATATGTAAAGAGTTATACATTAGAGTTGGGACGAACTTTTATACTTGTTATTTGAACTCAGCTCTCATTTGCTTTTATTCTCTTTAGTATTTATCCTCTCATATCCATTTTACCCTCTTCTGTTACCTTGACCTCACTACAACCTTGAATAAAGTCCTCATGATTTGTGTATGCATGTGTTTTGAGTAGTGGAGAAATAGAAGATAAGCAAGCTTATGGTAGTGCAATTTTCATGGTTGAATTGAGTGAAATACCTATCTTTTAAACACTTGAGAGATTGAGAGGGAATCTTGTGAAGATCTATCATTCTCGATTCAAGTTGAAGATACCTTGCTTGTTGGTTTGAGATGTGGAGAATTGTTAACTCATGAATGTTTTGATCCCTTGAACCTTTGGTTGTTCTTCTTAATTGTAAAATTTTGGGCTCTTAAATGTCGTTGGAATTTAAAATTTTGTTAATCTCTTATGTCCTTGTTTTGGTCTTGAGTTTTGCCCAGGAGTGCAAAAAGCTAAGTGTGGGGGAATTTGATAATCACATATTTTATTTATTAAGAAACCCTTATGTTTAGTCATTTACACTCTCCATATTCTTAATTGATTGAGTTTGGTATGATTTTGTGAGTTTGAGCTTAAATTGGTCCTAATTGAATATTTTTAGCATTATTGAGATTTTACACTGTTTCTGTATTTTGGCCATAACTTGAGTTTCTGATATCTGATAATCATGAATTTTATCTTGTAGGAAAGATAAGAGGAAGCTCTACAACTTTGATGAAGAGCTCGAAGTCCTAAACAAATGTCTAAGGGACCTAAGTTTACATGGAAATCAGAATACGGGTTCTGTCACTAGAATCCGAACGGTGTGCACTCATAAAATGATATCTCAAGCTGTAATAATGGAGATGGGCTGAAATTTGGATAGTTGATAGTCAAGACCCAAATAAACAACTTTCATAAAGAACACCTTTTGAAAGAATGAAGTCTAATGGGTCAGTTTGGGCTTGCAAGTCGGAACAGAGGTGCTAAAGTTGGGTTTGAGTAACCTGTGGTATTTAGGTCATATCTTGGGTTGTAGGAAGCCAAATTAGACGATCCAGATATGCATGTTATAGCCAAGACAAAGATCTACAACTTTCATGAAGAGTACTTTTCATGAATCTGAAGTATAATTGGTCATTTTTGGCTTCCAAGTCAGACTAAGGAATTTTTGAACTCAACCACTCCACTCCACTCATCCACTCAACCACTCAACCACTCCACTCCACTCACCCACTCAATCAACCCACTCAACCACTCATCCACTAAATCAATCCACTCAACTACTCAACCACTCCACTCCACTCATCCACTAATCAATCCACTCAACTACTCAACTACTCCACTCCACTCATCCACTCAACTACTCAACCACTCCACTCCACTCATCCACTCAACCACTCCACTCCACTAACCCACTCATCCATCCACTCTCCTTTGTCATTTTGTTACCCTAGACTTCTATAAAAGGCACCATTGGTTATCATGAAAGAAGTTGGACTCTCCTTCATTTCTCTTATAGTTTCTTCTTGTTTCTTCATAGTTTTTTCTTGTGATTTCCTTCTAGTTATGTGTAACTAAACCTCCCTTGGTTAAGGGGGTGATGAAACCACTAGTATTGATGTTGTGAATTTTACATATTTGATTATTTCAATATAGTTATGTTTTTATTCATATATTTCTGAATCTATTATTAGTATGAAGGTTTTTGTACTTGTTCCCACTTTCAAAGTGGTAGATCTGGGTTTATTATGCGCGGTTGCGGTAGTAGATCTAGCAGAATGTATGATGTTCATGTGGGTACAATTATCTTTGTGCTATTTTCCAGTTATAAAAGTGGTAGATCTGGGTTTATTATGCGCGGTTGCGGTAGTAGATCTAGAGAAATATATGTTCTAAGTAATTTAATCCCGGTGTGTGATTAGATCTTAGTGTAATTGGTTTTCTAAATCTTAATGCAATTATTGGATAGTTGTAAGAGCGGTTATTTTATGACTAATCAGTGATTAGGAGTTGATTTGAGCGGTTGCTAAATTGGCCAACACGTAAGGAAAATAGAGATTTACTCTCACAATTGCGTAAGAACATAATTGAGCATGTTGGAATAAAATGATATGTGGATTTACATTATCATATAAATCTAGTAGTGGATTCAATCTCTTAACCAATTTTCTTATATTGTTGATTTCAGTTCATTTATTGTTATTATCTTTGAAGCTGTTCATTGTTTATCAAAACTCTAAAACCCCTTTTTTACTGTTTATTGTTAATTAGATTCTAAATTGGGAATTATTTAATAGTGTTAATTGAATTGGTTCTCTGTGGATCGACCCTTACTAACTACAACTAGTTGTAAGGTTTTTATTTTCTGGTGGGCCTGACAACTGATTTTTATCTAAACTTTAATCACTACATCCGCACGCATCAATAGGCAAATGATGAAATGAAAAAGGAAAAGAATACAAAAGTAAATGAAAAGTTTTAGTGCTCTTGACAATGCCAAAAGCAATTGACAAAGTTTGCTAAAGATCCTTAGTCTCATTCAACACTTAAACACTTGTTTGAGTCTTATATCATTTCTTTCATAACCCTTAACATTGGCCACGTTACAAGCCTCAAAAAGTTCATTCTGATCAATGAAGGGTTGTTTTCATTTTCATTAATTTTAATTTTGAGACAAAAGGTTCATGCTCTTCTGAGTTTTCAATTCCTTGCTCCTACATAAAAAAAAAGGGAAAAGAAAAGTGGCTCATTAGGCTAAAAACCTGAAACGGCGACCTAGGCAAAAGTTAGAGTGACCCGCTAGGTTAAAAACTCAAAAAGAGTGACCTAGGCAAAAGTTAGGGTAAAAAATGGTATTTAACACATTCGAAGAAGGGAAGTTGCCTCAAGTCACAAACTGCGGCAGTTTGAGTTCATTAAGGCCAAATTGGGGCAGTTTGAATTTATCATCAAATGCTTCAAGATTGAGGTCAAACTGAGGCAATCTGAATTTATAATGAAGAATCATCAAATGCTTTGATACACGAAGACTTGGGATGAACTGGGACAGTTTGAATATATGAAGTCTTGTCATGAAAAGCTCCTAATGCGTGAAAACTGGGTCAAATCATATTCTTAGAAATAGACAAAGGGGTGTTCAAGGTTGCAAACATGGGAGATTAGCACTAATCATCCTAGAGAGCATCACTGGAAGAGTTGGAAAACTCCAGCCCAATATTTCTTTTGTAAGCCTTTCAATTTCTAATCCATTTTGAACTGTTTTTCCTGTACTTCTCCTTTCTAGAATGATAACCCCTTTTCATTGCAACCTATTGTTGATGCATTTCTTATGATAAATTTATATTGAGATGAGAAACATGTGACAATATTGTAAAAGAATTTAGATTTTCTTGAAAGGTCATGGGAAACACAATAAAACCCTGGTAAGAGTATTGATGAGAAAAGAAAGGATAGTTAGGTCACTATCACATCTAATGCACACCTCAAGAGTTATCTCGGTTGGACATTTCAATCATCGGCTGAATATGACAAATGAAGGGTTGCCAATAAATCCCATTCCAATTCATCTTTGAAAATGATTGCAATCGTACCCTATGGGATCGTGGAGACAAAAAAAAATAAAAAAAATAGAAAAAAAACAAAAAAGAGGTTTTTTTTTCGTACTCTCATACATCTGAAGCATGCATAGTGCACTATTTCAATGTGCTAGCCTTGACCTACAAAGGTCTAACTTGCTGTTTTCAGTCAAACCAAGACCTTATACCCATTGCCTTTAACTTTTCTAGGTCCTTGTACCCATTGTTTTTATGTTTTTGGGTCCTCATACCCATTGCCTTTAAGTTTTCTATTAATCTTTGATGGATATCTGATTCCATAAGTTTTTTTTTTACCTTTTCTGTTAAGCTTCAGCGGATACCCGACTCCGCAAGCTTTTTACCCTTCTGTTAAGCTTCAGCAGATACCCGACTCTGCAAGCTTTTCACTTTTTCAGTTAAGCTTCGGCGGATACTTGACTCCGCAAGCTTTTTACCTTTTTTGCTTCGAGTTTTAGCAGACACCTGACTTCACAAGCTTTTTACCTTTTCTGCTTTAAGCTTCAACAAACACCTGACTCCGTAAGCTTTTTACCTTTTTCGCTTCTAGTTTTCTATCAAACTTTAGCGGATACCCGATTTCACAAGCTTTTTACCCTTTTGTTAAGCTTCAGAGGATACCTGACTTCGCACGCTTTTTACCTTTTCTGTTTTAAGCTTCAGTGGATACCCAACTCCACAAACTTTTTTACCTTTTTTGCTTCAAGTTTTCTATGGATACCTAACTCTGTAAACTTTTTACCTTTTTTGTTAAGCTTCAGTGGATACCCGACTCCATAAGCTTTTTACCCTTCTGTTAAGATTCAATGGATACCCGACTCTGCAAGCTTTTCACCTTATCTGTTAAGCTTCAGCAGATACCTGACTCTGCAAGCTTTTTACCTTTTCTGTTTCAAGATTCAATGGATACCCAACTCCGTAAGCTTTTTACCTTTTCTGCTTCAAGTTTCAGCGGATACCTGGTTTCGCAAGCTTTTTACCTTTTCTGCTTCCAGTTTTTTGTCAAGTTTCAATGGGTACCAGACTCTACAAGCTTTTTACCCTTCTGTTAAGCTTCAGCAAATACCTGACTCTGTAAGCTTTTCACCTTTTCTGTTAAGCTTCAGCGGATACCTGACTCTGCCAGCTTTTTATCTTTTCTGCTTCAAGCTTCAGCGGATACCCGACTCCGTAAGCTTTTTACCTTTTCTGCTTCAAACTTCAACGGACACCTGAATCCGTAAGCTTTTTACCTTTTCTGCTTAAGCTTCAATGGATACTTGACTCCACGAGCTTTTACCTTTTCTGCTTCAAGTTTTCTATTAACCTTCAGCGGATACCCGATTTCGCAAGTTTGTTATCCTTCTGTTAAGCTTCAGCGGATACCAGATTCCGTAAGTTTTTTTGCTTTAAGCTTCAATAGACACCTGACTCCGCAAGCTTTTTACCTTTTTGCTTTAAGTTTTCTGTTAAGTGTCAGCAGATACCCGACTCCACAAGTTTTTTTTCTTTAAGCTTTAGCAGATGCCTGAATTTGCAAGTTTTTTACCTTTTCTATTAAGCTTCAGCGGATACCCGATTCTACAAGCTTTTTACCATTTCTGTTTTAAGTTTTCTATTAAACTTTAGTGGATATTCGACTTCGTAAGCTTTTTACCTTTTCTATTAAGTTTTAGCGGATACCTGACTTCGCAACCTTTTCACTTTTTTTGTTTTAAGTTTTCTGTTAAGTTTTAGTGGATACCCGACTTCATAAGTTTTTTACCTTTTTTTGCTTAAGCTTCAGCGGATACTTGACTCTGCAATCTTTTTACCTTTTCTGCTAAGCTTTAGTGGATATTTGACTCCACAAGTTTTTACTTTTTCTGCTTTAAGTTTTCTATGGATACCTGACTCTGCAAGTTTTTTTACTTTGCCTGCTTCAAGGTTTCTGTTAAGCTTCAGCGGGTACCCGACCTCGCAAGTTTTTTACCTTTTCGCTTTAAGCTTTTGCGGATACACAACTCTGTATGCCTTTTATCTTGTTCCTGTCATGTTTCAGTGGATACCTAATTCCTCAAGCTTCAATGAATCTCCGTATTCATTGCTTTTTAAGTTTTTGGATCCCTATACCTATTTCCTTTAGGTCTCTGGGTCCATTTACCTATGGCCTTTACCTTTCGGGGTCCTCATACCCTATGTTTTTACTTGGTTTTAATGCCTGTTGCGTTCTGCATTGATCTGCACAGGAAAATTTTTTGGACAAAATTGAATCAATTCCTTTGCTTTCCATTTATTTTAAATGTAAAGCAAAGGGTGTCAGCTGTTGATACCCAATTTTGTCCAATTTTGTTTTATTTACTAAGTCTAATTTCAATAAAAAATAAAAAAAATAAAAAATAAAAAAAAGAAAAAAAAAGAAAAAAGGGTTATGGGTTAACCCATGGCCCAATTCCATTCTTGTTGCTGCTACAACCAAGAACCCTAGCCACCAAACCCTAAACCTCAAACATGGCAACTTTCCTTTTCAATTTTGCTTAAAATCACTGACAGGATTTTCCTTTTAATCATCAGAAATTGGGGAGAAAAGTTTACAAATTTTATCCTTACAAAGATCACACACAGACAAACAGAGCCCCCACAATGAAAAAAATTCCCTCAGAATAATCACGGAGAAATTCCCTCTCATAGAGCACACTTATGACCTAAACCCTTTGCCTCCGTCTTCACCTTCCTCACCAAAGCCACCATTAACCATCACCTCACCTTCATCAATCTTTATCACCTTCCACCAACAACAACTCATTACCACCTTCACCATCAACCACAACACATAACCACCACCTTTATCTTCACCCATCTCCATAACGAACGCAGTCACCTCCTCACCACCAAAACCACAACAAACCCACATCTCATCTCAAAACAGAACCACCTCCAGCAACATCATTCCAATTCGAGCTCCTCCTAGCCGTGAGCCCTTGCGTCGTCGCGCTCCACCACCACCACCACCTGCATCACGATTTACGCATAAGAACCAGAACCCGATTTCCTCCGCGACGTGCTCCACGAACCGGCCACCACCATCGCGAACCAGCCCCAAGTCAAACCCGATCTTGTCAGATCCGGCACTATCGCACCTTGCCGGTGCTCCATCGGACTGCGACCCATGCCTCTGCCCATCAAACCAGCAGCAGCGCACCGCACCCTAGACCACGACGCATCACCACGAGACACCCAGCCCCGTGCCGGTCAGTTGCGACCAGCTCTTCCCGGATCGCATCACCGCACCACTAGACCACTGTGCCGTCACATTCCCAAGATCCACCGAGAGCCATCCTCAAACTCCCCCTCCTATTTGTTGCTCTATTTTATTTTTGTTATTACAGAGACTAAAAGTCTCTTTCTGATTGCTTTTTGTTTCCTTTCCTTTTTTTTTTACTTATTAATTGAATGTCTTACTTGGGTGAAGTCATGAGATATTTTATTTTTACTTGTACAAAATAAATACTAAATAATCTTATTCCATATTATTCTTTGTAAATATGTCATTATACATTTGTACCTATATTTTAATTTAACTCATTTATTTTTGTATTAATGTATTAATCAAACAATTTAAAATGATCGACGATAAAAAAATTAGGAGAGGATTGGAGCACCAATCAATTACGCTTTTTCCAATACTATTGAGGCTTTATATTGGATCTTGTCAAGAGCGCTGATGAGGTCTAATCTCCACATAAAAATTAAAATAATTACGTAAACTAAAATATAACCCTTTTTTTATAAACCAAAATAAAATCATTTTTGTAAAATAAAAATCATTAAATAAAAGTGAATAACTTCACATAGTCTCAACCTTATGATTGTGGTGAATTCAAAAATTCTTTTTTATCACTCTTTAAAAATAATTTTTTTCTATGTAAAATTCATTTTAAATCATTTTATCCCATCAAAAATAAATATTTTGAAAAGTCATTTTCTTGCAAAATTAACACATTTTTTCTAATTCACCACTCTCATGTAATATATTGCAGGCTTGGAATTTGTTCCAAAATAATGGTTATTTAACTGTCCATTTCATGTCTTAGTCATTTATCATTTTTGATAACATGCTGATAAATGGGACATTTCAAAATAAAAATAAAAAAAATTCTTTTCTTTTTAATAGTAAATATTAATCTTGCAAATAACATTAGATTAAATAGGTAACCGTTCTTAGAATGGACGGTGTAGGGTGCCCTTCTGGACGGTTACGACAAACTCCAAGCATAGCAAATACTGAGACTGTGATGCCAGTAGATGAGGAAGATAACTGGATGAGACCAATAATAAGCTACCTCCATGATAGAACACTCTATTAAGATTTGAGGGAAGAAAAAAAGGTTGTCAGGACATCGGCATGGCATGTCCTTGTGGATGACAAGCTCTACCGTAGAGGAATCCTTGTATGTCATAATTGAGATTCATAAGGGATATTATGGTCAACATCTAGGGGGAAGAGCCTTAGCTAAGAAATCCCTAGGCATAGGATATTATTGGCCTACCATGTCGGCAGACACAATAACCTATGTCTAGAACTACAATATGTGCCATAGGTTCATATTCAAACCGCTCCGCCTGAAAGGCTCTCCACTATATATATCCCGTGGCCTTTTTGCAAATGGGAATTGGACCTATTAGGATATTTTCTACAAGCTCTTGGCCAACTGAAGTACTTGATAGTAGTTGTGGACTATTTTTACAAAATGGATTGAGCCAGAACCATTTGTAACCATTACAACAGAGAAAGTGAGGAAGTTTTTGAAGAAAAATATTATTTGCAAGTTTGGGATTTCAAAGTCTATTGTCATGGACAACGGAACCCAATTCATGAGCAAAAAGTTCAGAGAAGCGTGCTCTGACCTTTATATTAAGCAACATTTCACCTCAGTGGAATATCCATAAGCCAATGGGCAAGTTGAAGAAGCAAATAGGATGATTGTATGAGCTTTAAAGAGGAGGCTTGAAGACTATTGTGGATTTTTCGCAAGCGCACGAATCGTACAAGTAGTAAATAAAGATCGTTCCTACGAGGATCGATTGATTACTAACTTTTATGGCTATTTTAATTGTTTAAGCGAATAAATCAAAAGAAAAAGTTCAATTAAAATTAATACGAAAAATAAAGCAATAAAGTAAACAATTAAAACTAGAAAAGATGAGATTTAACAAGGATTTAAAACTCTAGGATTCAGAATCCACTACACTACCCCCTATAATAAATTGTAATCCTATCTTTGTTAATGTTCAATTATGTTCTTGAAGGCAATTTGTCCTAAATTGTTTAAAGCCCAATTTCTTGGCACTTAAAACATGCTAAAACTTCACTAACCTCAATCTTATGGTAATTAATCCAAGTTCCAACCCATTAAGATTCATGACAATCGTTTACCTCCCGAAGGATTTAAGCCTATGTCTAGGTCTCAATTCCTAAGTTCAATTCTTGGATTATCAAGCAATTAAATTTCATCTTTTGATCCTTCACCTAAAGCCTAAAATCATGTAAATATGGGGTGCAACATACCACAAGCATTAAGCATACCAAGAATGAATCAAGAACAATAATTTCATTAACAAAAAATTAAATTAACAATTCATAATAGAGAAATAGAGAGTTTCATCATAATCCTAGAAAAGGGGTTTAACCACTAATGGCCATCATAACACAAACAAGAACAAGGATTAAAGAAACAACCATGATTGATGAACAAAAAGAAAAGATAGGAAGATGGAGATGGAGAAAAGAACTTCAATGGTTAATCTTCAAAGAGTTTTGCTCTTGCCTTCAAAGCCTTTGCCTTTGAATCCTTGCGCTTCTCCTCTCAAAACCTGCTGTCACACAAGTCTCTAGCCAAAAGTCCTCTTAGGTTTAGTGCTTTTGCCCTATTTATAATGATTTGGGGCCAAAACAACTTAATTTTCACGTCAGAAAACCTCACACGATCGGGTTTCCCTTCGACACGGCCGTGTCTTGTGAAATCTGTATTTCAGGATTTTAAGTGAGACAAGGTCGTGTGTCATTGAGACAGGGCCGTGTCTCATAGGCAGAAGCTTTCTTCAAGTTAGACAGGGCCGTGTGTCATTGAGAAATGGTCGTGTCTCATAGTTAGAAGCTTTCTTTAAGTTAGACAGGGTCGTGTCTAACTCCTAAATCGCTTCTGAGTTGACACAGGGCCCTGTCTAAGCCAAAATTGCCCTCTTTTGGTCTGAAAATGAGATATCTTCACTTGCTTTCATTTCAAATGTGTTAAATCTCTCTTATTCTGCACAAACGAAGATAATTAATAGGAATCCATTCAAAATTCATTAATAATCACAATCAAATCATCACAATTCATCCATTTAAGAGCTATAAAACACAAGCTTATCAAATTCCCCCATACTTGAACATTGCTTATCCTCAAGCAAAGATATGAATCAAAATCAAGATTAAACTAAACATCAAAAAATAAGAGTCAGGGAAAAATTCCACAGTTTTAAAAATTTAATGAATGCTCAGCAATCAAATCCAATCAAATAAGAAAGTCTAGCACTTAATACAAGTAGAAGCTCTTAAGTCTATCTTGCACCTCTTTTCTCTACCAAACAATTGAGGTCACTCATCTTTCCATCTCTCAAGTGTTTAAGGGCAAAGAGATCACTCAAATTTCTCTTGAAAAATGCATTACCATAGGCTTGATTATCAATCTAATCTCCACTTCCAAGTTCACATACATAACAAGAATCAAAAGGACTTCCTCTAGTTGTAACGAGACCAAGGGTAATAATGAAAGGTAGAAAAAAAGGTAAATAAAGGTAAAGAATATTCATGGGTAAATCAATACAAAACAGAATCAAGTTAAAAAGATGAACAATAGAACATAATGCACAAGAGTATAACCAATTCTCACTTTCAACCAAATATTCTCATTATTCTTCATCACAATCTTTTTTTTTTTTTCTTTTTTCTTTTTTTTTCATTCTTCACTCATTTTTATTTTTTTTCATTTTTTTTAAGAAATAAACCCCTTGAAGACAGAAACAATCCTTTATGACTTCTCCAATTAACACATCAGATGCTCCAAAGTATCCAACCTAATTATTCAATTCGGTATTCAAAGCAATCAATTTCAGGCTCAAATGGGGTAACTAAAGGATTATTTTATCAATGCAACTCTGGAAGTCAAAAAAGAATTAAGCTTAATTGCTTTAATCATGTTCAAGTATGTATGTGAATCATTGAAGTCTCAACAAGATATCAAAACAAGTTCTAGCGTACATCAATCAAGAGAAATCTTACTCCAGAAGAAAAATAGGATTTTGTTTATAAAAAATCCAATCAATGAAGCTCAAAACTCATTTTTTAGCTAATGTCAATAAAGAGAACAAATGCAAGCAAACATGACTAATTTCTAAATAAGACGCTAAATGTTTCAATACTCAATTGAAAAAGATTTCTTTGCACACAAATAACTCAAGAGTAGTGGATTCCCCTCTCAAAGAAATTTCTATCAGCTCTGAAATAATAAAAAAAATCAACACACAATTCCAGTTTGGTTCAATGCAATACTCAAGTGTTCATCGATTCTCCCTCCCACACTTAAAATAAACATTCTCCTCAATGTTTAAATAAGAAAAACAACAGAAAGAAGGACAACGAAACTTCCCTGAAAATGAAAACGTAAGATCATGAAGGTGGTGGGAGAGAGGGACCTAGAGGGAGGCGTGTAGCCATAAGCAAATAGTTGGTTAAACTGAGTGGTCTCATAACCCCAAAAACTGCATAAGAAAATAAAGTAAAAATTGAAAAATAAAATACAAGAATAGAAAATTTTTTTTATGGCCAATAACTATATACATCCCCCTACAAAGGCTCCGAACTCAGGGAGGCACTTAAGCCAACTCAATAGTAGCTAACTACAAAACAAAAATATAAAAAATGATAATAAAATAAGTACTAACAAAATAAGAACAAAATAAAAAAATAACAGAGTAAAGAAAAAGAGAGAAAATTTGGGTTGCCTCCCAAGAAGCGCTAAGTTATAGTCATTAGCTTGACTATGGGTTTAGTTCTATACTTAGGTGATGTCAATGGAGTGGTGCTCAATCCCCACTCCTTCTTCATAGTGCTTCACTCTCTGGCCATTTATTAGGAATGTCTTATGGCCTTCTTTCTTCACCTCAAGCACCCCGTAAGATAAGACGTGAACAATCTCATATGGTCCATATCACTTTGACCATAACTTACTAGGACAGAAACGTAGAAGTGAGTTGTGCACAAGAATTTTATCTCCAAGCTTAAACTCATGCTGCTTGATACACTTGTCATTCCACTTCTTTGGTACCTTCTTGCAGAGCTTGGCATTCTCAATTATGGCAGCCTTGGACAAGGTCTTCTCTGGCATATCATCAGTTACAGATTCCTTTAGGGCTTCCTTTTCTTTAAGTGAGGAATCTTTGGTTGAGAGGACCTTGAGAACCTTGAATTTACCATTTTGAGTTGCCACCTCGTCATCTTCATTGTTTGAATTACCATTGTGCACTAAACACTTCTCTAAGGGGTCTTATGGATGGCTTTTAGTGTGCACCTCTCTAGCTTGCCTTTTGTCCACATTAACCTTCAAGCAAGAATCAACAATGGCATATTGCTTGGAAACTTGAGACAAATTAAACTCAGCAACTTCTTTACCTACTTTGAGGGTTATTTTCCCATGCTTCACATCAAACACGGTTCTAACAGTGGCTAGGAATGACCTACCCAAGATGATGGGGATTTGAATATCGACTTCCATCTCAAGTACAACAAAGTCGATCGATATATAAAACTTCCCCACCTTCATTGGCACATTCTCTAAGATACCAACGGGATGCTTTATTAACCTATCCGCTAATTGAAGAGAGATAGTGGTAGGTTTGAGCTCCCCAATATCAAGTTTCTTGCAAAGAGAAAGGGGCATCAAACTCACACTTGTTCCAAGATCACATAAAGCCTTATTGATATGTATGTTCCTAATTAAGCATGGAGTTGAGAAGCTACCCGGATCTTTAAGCTTAGGAGGAAGCTTATTTTGGATGATAGCATTGCATGCTTCTGTCAAAGCAACGGTCCTATAGTCTTCAAGCGTTTTCTTGTTTGAAATACTCTCTTTCAAAAACTTAGCATAATAGGGCATTTGGGAAAGAGCTTCCATAAAAGGAACATTGATGTAAAGCTTCTTTAGCACCTCCAAAAATCTTCCAAATTGCTGAACAAGCTTTGCCTTTTGAAATCTTTGAGGGAATGACAAATGGGGAACATACGCTTCTGGAGGAGCATACTTTTTGGTGCTTCCTTCTTCTCCTACTTTGTCCTCATTTTTCTCTTACTTCTCTTCCTTCTCATTGGTGTCCTTAGCTTCAAGCTTTTCTTCTCTTGTGGGGCCTTCAAGTTGTTTACTACTTTTCAATGAAATTGCTTGAACGTGTTCCCTTAGGTAAGTCTCCAGTTGACTTGGGATTCACCCTTGAGTCATGTTGAACAAGCTTGCTTGTTGGGCTATTTGAGTATCAAGCATCTTAGAATGAGTGGCCATTTGATCAAGATGATTATGAATTTGCTTGATTGATTCCCCATGTTATTAAACTCGTGCTTGAATGGCTTGATTCTGCTCCTTTTATGTAACTATAAAAGTTTCCATAAGAGCTTCTAAATTAGACTTTGCACCCTGAGAAGATTGCTGAGGTTGTTGGAAATTGGGTGGTGGTCTATTGTTGGATGGAGCCCCTCTACTTTGCTGGTTACCATAGGAGAAATTTTGGTGGTTTCTCCATCCTGGATTATACGTGTTGGAGAAGGGGTTACCTTGAGCCTCGAAATTACTATTTTGCACATAACTCGCTTGCTCCAAAGATGGGTCTTGAGAATAGGTCTCCACTGAATTGCATTCTGATGTCAAATGTCTTCCTCCACATGTTTAACAAGCTATGTTAGGGGTAGAGACAGCATTGACACTCAGCTTCTCAAGTGACTTGGTCAAGGCATCAAACTTGGCATTCAACATGGTAATGGCGTCAAGCTCTATCATTCCGGCTTGCTTCTTCGAAGAGGATCTATCACTTAGCCACAAATAAATATCTGAAGCCACTTCATTGATCAAACCGTTTGCCTCTGTTGGAGTCTTGGCCAAAGCACCGCCAACTGCGGCATCAAGAGCTACCTTCGTAGAGAAAGACAACACAGCATAAAATGTTTGGATGACAACAAAATCATGTAGGCTATGATGCGGACACTGACGAATAAAATCATTATACCTCTCCTATGCTTCATAAAGAGATTCATCTTCCTTTTGAGAGAAGGTAGTGATGTCTTAGCGGAGCTTGATTGTCTTTCCAATTGGGTAATACTTGTCCAAAAAGGTTTGCTCCATCAAGTTCCAAGTGGTGAGTGAATTAGGAGCCTCTGAGTGAATCCACTTCTTGGCTTTCCCCCTAAGAGAAAAGGGAAAAAGTCTAATCCATATAGCATCCGTTGAGACCCCATTAATCTTTATAGTGTCACACAACACCAAGAACTCATCCAAATGCTTATTTGGGTCTTCAGTTGGTGACCCGCTGAATTGTAATTGTTGGACTATCTAGATTAATGATGTCTTGATCTTCAAGTTGTTGGCTTCTATCTGTGGTCTAACAATGGAAGACTGACGAGCGTTAGCATTGGGAGTTCCATAATCCCTTAACCTTCGCTCTGGATTGGCGACTTGGTTAGTATTGTCTGCATGTTATCTTCCTCAAATCTCTATGTTCTTCTTTCTCTTCTAATATTACGAGGCATCCTCTCGATCTCAAGATCAATAGGGATAATAAGATCTCCTTGACTCCTCGTTCTACGCATAAGAAAGAAACAACGCCTAAAAATTCAAAGAAAAATAAAAGAAAGTTAAAATAAAATAAGATAAAAAATAGAAATAAAATAAAATAAAAATTGCTTAAATCAACCAAATTCCCACTTGTGTTAATATCAATATGATCCCTAGCAATGGTGCTAAAAACTTGTTATGAAGTTTCATAAGTGCACAGATCGTACAAGTAATAAATAAAGATCGTTCCCATGAGGATCGATTGATTACTAACTTTTACGACTATTTTGATTATTTAAGCGAATAAAATCGATAGAGAAAGTTCAATTAAAATTAATACTAAAAACAAAGCAATAAAGTAAATAATTGAAACTAGAAAAGATGAGATTTAACAAGGATTTAAAACTCTAGGATTCGGAATCCACTACACTACCCCCTATGAGAAATTGTAATCCTATCTTTGTTAATGTTCAATTATGTTTTTAAAGGTACTTTGTCCTAAATTGTTTAAAGCCCAATTTCTTGGCACTAAAAACGTGCTAAAACTTCACTAACCCATTCTCATGGTAATTAATCCAAGTTCCAACTCATTAAGATTCATGACAATCGTTTACTCCTCGAAGGATTTAAGCCTATGTCTAGGTCTCAATTCCTAAGTTCAATTCTTGGATTATCAAGCAATTAGATTTCATCTTTCGATCCTTCACCTAAAGCCTAAAATCATGTAAATATGGCGCATAACATACCATAAGCATTAAGCATACCAAAAATGAATCAAGAACAATAATTTTATTAATAAAGAATCAAATTAACAATTCATAATAGGGAAATAGAGAGTTTCATCCTAATCCTAGAAAAGGGATTTACCCGCTAATGGTCATCGTAACACAAACAAGAATAAGGGCTAAAGAAACAATCATGATTGATGAATAAAAAGAAAAGATGAGAAGATGGAGATGGAGAAAAGAACTTCAATGGTTGATCTTCAAAGAGTATTGCTCCTGCCTTCAAAGCCTTTGCCTTTGAATCATTGCGCTTCTCCTCTCAAAACCTGCTGTTATGATGTGTGTGAAACAACATCATATTTTATTTTTATTTTACATGCATTTTCAGGCATTTTAAGCATTTTAGTTTTTCTTTTTATTTGTTTTTCATTTAGTTCAGATAATTGTGGTGTTATTTTGTAAGATTGGTGCTAAATTGGCCTTGAAATAGATGGAAAGCTTACATGATTGAAGTTGGAGCTTTACGGATAGTAAATTGGAGTTAAAGGTTCATTCATGAGAGTTCCACGGTCTGTCCATGGAATTTCCGATGGCCATGGATCGAGCAACTGCGTGAAGAACCAAAAGTGATTTTCCAGAGAATTCCACGGCCTAGCCGTGGAATTTCCCACGGCCTTGGAATTCAAGAGGAGATCCAGAATACACTCATCTAGAGAGATCCACGACCTAGCCGTGGAATTTCTGACAGCCGTGGATCGTAATCCGAGATAATTTATAATTTTGTTTTTATTTTTTTTATGGGCTTGCACCAGTTGAAACCTTGAGGGTATTTATGGATGTTCTGAATACAATATTAGGGTTCAAATTTGGTTTAAAGGAAGCACATTTGGAGGCTCTAGATCTTCATATTTCTCCTCTCTTTTCCCTTGGCTACGGGTTTGAATGTTCTTGAATATGTTTTCTTGTTTCTTCTTCTCTATGTCTGAGTAGTTTCTTTTTGTTTCTAGGATTGGACAATGCTCTTTGATACATTGATAATGATTAATTGACTTGGTTTATCTTTTTTTATTAATTTTGAATGTTATTTAATTCAATCCTTATTGCACTTATTCATGTGAATTTGCTGGCCACATATTTGCATCTCATAGACATTTAGGGACGTACTGAGAGGTGAACCAAGGTGTTGAAACCATAAGAATTGAACTTAAGGTTTAAATCATGAGAGTAGGTTTTGCCTTTCAAGAACTTAATGAATTACCACAAAGTGTAATGGATTCAATTTAAATTCAATTACTATGAGAGTAGGAATTGGTTTAATTGGACACAGTTCTTGTCTCTTAAGAAAGAACATTAACTAATTTAGGGTAATTCACCTTCAATTGAATTTCAATTTTAATAAAAGGGTTATCAATTAGGATTTGTCTTTTATCATTATGGTTACCCCCAATCCTGGAAGCTTTCTTGAATCTCAAAAATCTTTCTTGACAACTTGATTTTTTTGTTCTCAACTTTGCACTTTAATATTTATTTATTTAATTGCTTGGTTGCTACGTTCTTATCACTCAACATTTATTTACCTTTTGTTTAATTTAATTAATTAATTAATTAATTTGTATTCATAGACATAGTCCCTGTGGATTCATTTTTTTTATTTGACGACGAAACTGTACATTTATGGATTTTACGTACC
Source organism: Ormosia semicastrata (assembly GCA_029884595.1). NCBI lineage: Eukaryota > Viridiplantae > Streptophyta > Magnoliopsida > Fabales > Fabaceae > Ormosia > Ormosia semicastrata. The sequence goes on along the minus strand of JAQQTO010000028.1, from coordinate 8,746,789 downwards.
AAGTTTTTGGTGTCGTTGTCGGGGACTGCATTTTTCTTGAATATCAGTTTAATTTTTAATTTAATTATTTTAAACCTTTTTCTTTTTATCATATTCTTACTTTCTTGTTTTCTCTTTGACTCTCTGCAGGTAATTTCTCTTGTTTATGCGAAGTACTAGACATTCCAGGATTCTGATTGAAGTATATCTTGAAATTGAAAGAACTCTTCGTAGAAAGAGAAGACAATAGGGCAAAAAGCTAGAGAAATACTTGAACCAACACTTATCATGGCTGAACTTGAAGATAATAGACCACTAAAAGAGTATGCAGCCTCTAATGCTCGGGGTTTGCGATCTGGAATTGCTTGGCCATACATTGAAGCTATACATTTCACCATACCACCTACTTTACTTTCTATGATAAGGCAGAACCAGTTTAGAGGATTGCCATCAGAGGACCCGAATGATCATATGAATATGTTCTTGGAGTTTTGTGAGACCCTTAAGATTGAAGGCGCCTCTGTTCATGCTATTTGCCTCCGCCTATTTCCATTATCGCTGAGAGATAGAGCTAGAGCTTGGTTGAAGTCTGTGCCCATTGAAACAATCACTACTTGGGACTAATTAGAGCAAGCTTTCTTGGACAAATTCTTCCCACCTTCCAAGACTACTCATCTTAGGACCCAAATCACAAGCTTCATTCAGAAAGACAAAGAGTTATTGTCAGAAGCTTGGGATAGATATAAAGCTTTGCTGGAAGCCTGCCCACATCATAGGTTAGAAAAATGGTTAATCATCCACACCTTCTATAATGGTCTAAAATATTCTTCGAATGTGTCTTTTGACTCCACAGCTGGTGGAGCTTTGATGAACAGAAGGCTAACAGAAGCTTATGAGATCATTGAGAGTGTTGCTGCAAATCATCACCAATGGGCAAATGAAAGAGGTTATAACCCGAGAAAACTCTCGGGAGGTAAGTTTGAGGTAGACGGTGATGATTTAATTATGTCAGAATTTGATTCTTTGAATAAATATTTTGACATGCTTGAAAAAGCTCATGTTAATGCCATAGGTACTTCTAACAATTTTTGTGAGATTTGTGGAGCACAGGGACACATGGGTGCCGAATGCTAAGTTGGAATTGGCTCATCACAAGGTGCACCACTGGAGCAAGTGGAATCATGCCACAATTTTCATGACTTCAACCAAAAAAGGAGGAATGATCCATATTCTCAAACTTACAACCCCGGTTGGAAGTCACATCCTAACTTCTCCTACCGGAATAGTCAATACCAAGCTGGGTAAGGTAGTGCTAAAGCCTCCTCTAAATTCCAATAGGTTCAAAAATTTAGACTTGAGTCTCTTCTTGAGAACTTTGTTGAGAGTCAATCTAAACAAAATGAGGAGTTTAGGCAACATGGGCAAGTTGTGACTAAGGCCATTAAAGAGTTGTCAGCTAAGATTGATAATTTGGCCATTCATAATAAGATGTTGGAAACTCAGATTGCCCAACAAGCAAGCACTTCACATAGGCAACAAGGGAAGTTTCCTGGTCAACCTGAAATAAATCCAAGTAATGAACACTATAAGACTGTGAGTTTGAGAAGTGGTAGGAAATTGGAGGATCCCAAGGGTAAGGGGGAGGGTGACAAAGATGAGGGGAAAGAAGAAAAAGAGACTAAGACACAACCCTTAGAAGAGGAGGAAACTAATGAGAAGGTGTCTAAGTATATACTTCCTGAACTATACCAACCCCCAGTGCCCTTCCCTCAAAGATTGGCTAAGGCCAAGCTAGACAGGTAATTTGGGAAGTTCCTAAAGGTCCTTAAGAAATTGTACATTAATGTACCATTCACTGAGGTGTTGCAACAATTACCTACCTATGCTAAATTTCTTAAAGACATTTTGTCTAATAAAAGGAAGCTAGATAAATATGAGACAGTAGCTTTAACTGAGGAGTGTAGTGCTTTAATTCAAAATAAATTGCCTCCTAAGCTAAAAGACCCAGGTAGCTTCTCTATTTATTATTTGATTGATAACACTAGTTTTGATAAAACTTTGTGTGATTTGGGGACTAGTGTTAGTCTTATGCCTCTTTTTGTGTGTAAGAAGTTGGAGGTGGGTGGTGTGGTGTGGATTGTGATTAAATATAATATCAAAAACAGTTGTCAAGTTCCACCAAAAATATAAAAACCTTGCAACCAGTTGTAGTAAGCAAGGGTCGATCCACAGAGAGCCAATTCAATTAACATTATTAATCTAATTCCTAAATTAAACTCTGATGAAAAATAAACAGTAAAATTAAAAGGGGGGGTTTTGTTAATTAAAACTAAAAAGAGAAATTAAACTTAAACCAAAGCAGTAAACACAAATTGAATTATTAAGTTAAAGATATTGGTTAAGAGATGGAATCCACCACTAGATTTATATGATTATGCCAACTTATATACCCTTTATACTAACATGATCAATTATGTTCTTATGTGATTGTGAGATAAATCCCATGTCTTCCTTAAGTTTCGCTTAATTCAGCAACCGCTCAAATCAAATCCTAACTATTAGTTATTTGTAAAGCAACCGCTCTTACACCTACCTAATGATTGCATTAAGAATTAGAAAACCAATCACACTAAGATCTAATCACACACCGGGATTAAATTACTTAGATCATATGTCTCACTAGTCATACCACCGCAACCGCGCATAGCAATCCTAGTTTTACCACTCTCGAAATTTGGCAAGAATATAAAAACCTTTATATTGATTTAAGAATAGAGACATATGGATAAAAACATAATTGTATTGATATAAAGAAATAGGCAAGATTCACATAATCAAAACTAGAGTTTCATCTTCCCTTAACCAATCAAGAAGTTTAGCCACACATGGCAAATTCAAAATCACAAGAATAATAGAAGAAAAACATAGTTCAGAACGAAAGTGCAAAAGAAAACTGAAGATCAAACTAGTTTCCAAAGATCAAGGTTGATTGATCTCCAATTGCTCGAACCCGAGACTCCAATCTTTGATCGAATCTTCTTCTTTCTTGGTCTTCGTGTTTCCCTCAGTTCCTTGACGGCTCTCTCTGTCCAGACCTCCTTTAAGGGCTCTAAGCAACCCTATTTATAGGTTTGGATACCTAATTTAACATCAAAATACAAATTTAACTTTCTGGTGCGACGACACGGGCCGTGTCATATGACACGGCCCAGGCCCTGTACTTTTCCGTCAGCCCAATTCCATGTATTTCACAAGTCAGAGAAGGACACGACCCAGGCCCTGTAATTTGATACGGGCCGTGTCGTTTGACATGGCCCACCCCCTGTCAGGTGACGTAGGCCCTGTAATTTGACATGGGCCTTGTAATTTGGCACCTTCATTTTCAGCCTGGATTCTTTACAAATACTTTTCTTTCATTGCTTCAAGAGGTGATATTGATCTCCTTAAGCATTCATCTCTCTCCTTAAATGGTCATCAAGCTCGGTTCAATGCTAATAGACTCAAACACTCAAAGATATCCTGAAAAGCATAATTTATTTATGAGTGTTTATAACCACATTTAAGCATAGTTTCACAATAAACATCCAATTAAGCTCTAAAGCAGAAACTTAGCTAAATATCAACAATTAAGCACATATGGAGTCTAATTAAATCAATCATAAGGCAATTAAAATATGAAAATAATCGACAGATCAGTGGGTGAACTAAAACCCACAACTATCTCCCTTCAATTGGCGGATCGATCTGTTAAATACCTCATAGGCATCTTGGAGGATGTTCGTATTAAGGTTGGTAAGTTTTACATTCTGGTGGATTTTCTTGTGCTTGATATGGAAGCTGATACTAAAATGCCGATCATACTTGGGCGTCCATTCCTTGCCACTGGAAGGGCGATCATTGATGTCCACGAAGGGAAATTGACTTTGCGATTAAATGATGAAGAAGTAGTTTTTGATGTTTTTAATTCTGAAAATAATTCTAATTCTCAAATTCATGTAATCGCATAGATGTTACTAATGTTGTAGATAGTGTTGTACTTTCAAGCGTGCAGGAATCAGTGACTGATGTTATACTAGAAAAAACCTTGCCCAAAGGTACCACAAAATTTAAGAAGTCCAAGCCCTTCAAGAAAGGACCTAAGAAGCAGAATGACAAGTGCATTGAGAAGCGTGAATTTAAACTTGGGGATAAAGTTCTTGTTAGTAACTCACTTCTACATTTCTGTCCTAGTAAGTTATGGTCGAAATGGTCAGGACCTTATAAGATTGTTCGAGTTTTATCCTACAGTGTGCTTGAGGTGAAGAAAGAAGGCCATAAGTCTTTCATGATAAATGACCAGAGAGTGAAACACTTTGAAGGAGTGGGGACTGAGCACTACTCCGTTGACATCATCTGAGCACAGAAACTAGACTAGAGTCGAGCTAATGACTTTAAACAAGCGCTTCTTAGGAGGCAATCCAAGTTTCTTCATTTTTTTCCTTTAAATTTCTTTTTTTCTCTTTTGATTTTGTGTGTTAGATTGCTGGTTTGATCTTTATCTCATGGATCTTATCTAGGTTTAACTCTTTTTGAAGCTCAAATTAGAAGGAGAGTGAAGTCAGAAAGTTCCACACCCAGCCCATAAAAAATTTCATGGCCATGAATTGAAGACTAGAAAGAGAATACAAAAGTTAGAGAGATCCACGGCCTGGCCGCGGATCTAACCATGGTCGTCGAATGCAGGGGGCTTTTTGAAAAAAAAAAGGATCAGGTAGCATCTGAGCCAAAACCTTTTCCCACCACTGTAGTGAGTTCTTTTCTTTTCTCCCTTCTCTAGTTATAGATTTTTACATTGGGGATAATGTGAGTTCTAAGCTTGGACAGTATTTTCATTTTCATTTTTATTTTCATTTTAGATCATTAGTTTTATGCATTCTCATGTCTTATATTGCATTACATCTTCTTATTACATTTTCACACCATCATATCTCTCGGCTTTTTGGTTGAACTTTGTGTCCCTCTCTTTTGAGGATTTTGAGATGATATTGATTTGGAACCCAATTTGTTGATTCTTGTGGTAGGCAATAGGCATTGTTTTAATTGATAGTGGAGGTGATTTCTTAATAGTTGATAATTAGCATATGTTCTCTGAATTTATGCTTTTCATTGATTTTTGAACATCTAAATGTGAGTTTTGAGCCTGTATGGGATTTATGCACTATATGATTTTTGCTCTCATTCTTTGTGTTGAGTGATAATTCCTCATTGATTTTGTGTTCTAGAACTTAATTTGAAACCATTTTGAGGCAAAAATTTTATTTGCATGGTTGAATGTGATTAAGGTATCTTAGGTATTTTTCTAGCCTTCTAAAATAATTGTCACACTTTCATCCACTAATTGCCCATTTTGAGCCTATTGCATATTTGTTATTCTTGATGCCTATGATGATATATTGTCGATAATCATTTAGAATATTAAATGAAGCAAATTGGGTTTGAAAGTTGTGTTGAGAATCATATGTTTTTTAACCTTCTCTTTCTCAAATGAAAAAAAAAATATGAAGTCTCTTCCCTTTGTTAAAAAGAGAGAGAGAGAGAGAGAGAGAGAGAAAAATATAAAAGGAAAAAGAGAAGAAAATAAAAGAAAATCATGAGATGAAAGCTTGAAAAAGATGAAGAGAAAGAGGGGAAAGAAAAGAAAGGAAGAAAATGCTTGGAAATGTGGAGTTATGTTCTTGATTGAAAAATGTCTTTGCTCCATTATGTTCTAGTGAGTTTCTTGTGCTTATTGAAAATTTTGTTAGCCCTTTGTGCATACTTTCCTTTCTTTACCCTACCTAACATTATTCCCATAGCCCCATTACAACCCTTGAATGACCTTTTGATTCTTGCACGCATGCAAATTATTAGTGGGAATTTAGTTTCTTATCAAGCTTATGGAAGTGCTTTTTCTTTGAGGAATCTTGAGCACAATGTCTTCACCCTTAGACACTTTGAGTGTAGTTAGTAAAGTGAACCTAATTCAGTGATGAGCATGATTTCTGAGAACTTTAGCCTCTAATTGGACTTGATTTTGATTACCTCTCTAACTCTTGGTTTGCCTTTGCCTATTACTTAGTTGGTTGTTTTCTCGGGTTCCTCATTCATTATTTTCTCTTTATCCCATTTCTTGGCTTGGCCTTAGTTATTGCTTGGGGACAAGCAAAATCTTAAGCTTGGGGGATTTGATGTGTGTGAAACATCATATTTTGTTTTTGTTTTACATGCATTTTCAGGCATTTTAAGCATTTTAGTTTCTTTTTTAATTTATTTTTCCTTTAGTTTGGATAACTGTTGTGTTTGTGGTGGTGTTGTGTAGGATTGGTGCTAAATTAGCCTTGAAATGGATGGAAAGCTTGCATGATTGAAGTTGGAGTATTACGAATAGCAAATTGGAGTTAAAGGTTCATTTTAGAGAGGTCCACGGCCTGCCCGTGAAATTTCCCACAGTCATGGATCGAGCAGCTGCGTGAAGAAGCAAAAGTGATTTTTCAGAGAATTCCACGGCCTGGCAGTGGAATTTCCCACGGCTGTGGAATTCAAGAGGAGTCCAGAATACACCCATCTAGAGAGATCCATAGCCTGACCGTGGAATTTCCCACGGCTGTGAATCGCAGTCTGAGACAATTTTTTATTTCATTTTTATTTCTTTTTATGGGCTTACACCAGTTGAAACCCTGAGGGTATTTATAGATGTTCTGAATACAATATTAGGGTTTGAATTTGGTTTGAATGAGGCACATTTGAAGGCTCTAGATCTTCATCTTTCTCCTCTCTTCTCCTTTGACTACGGGTTTAGATGTTCTTGAATATGTTTTCTTGTTTCTTCTTCTCCATGTCTAAGTAATTTCTTTTTGTTTCTAGGATTGGGCAATGTCCTTTGATATATTGATGATGATTAATTAACTTGGTTTACACTTTTTATTAATTTTGAATGTTATTTGATTCAATCCTTATTGCGCTTATTCATCTGAATTTGCTGGCCACATATTTGCATCTCATATATATTTAGGGACGTACTGAGAGGTGAATCTAGGTGTTGGAACCATAAGAATCGAACTTAAGGTTTAAATTACGAGAGTAGGTTTTACCTTTCGAGGACTTAATAAATTACCACAAAGCGTAATGGGTTCAATTTAAATTCAATTACCACGAGAGTAGGAATTGGTTTAATTAGGCATAGTTCTTGTTTCTTGAGAAAAAACATTAACTAATTTAAGATAATTCATCTTTAATTGAATTTAAATTTTAATAAAAGGGTTCTCAATTAGGATTTGTCTTTTATCATTGTGGTTACCCCCAATCCTGAAAGCTTTCTTGAATCTAAAAACCTTTCTTAATAACTTGATATTTTTGTTCTCAACTTTGCACTTTAATATTTATTTATTTAATTGCTTGGTTGCTGCGTTCTTATCACTCAACATTTATTTTTCTTTTGTTTAATTGAATTGAATTAATTAATTAATTGGTGTTCATAGACATAGTCCCTGTGGATTTGATCTTTTTATTACTTGACGACGAAACCGTACACTTGCGAAAAATCCTCTTTATTTTAGTATTTTTGCCCTATTTATAATGATTTGGGGGCAAAACAACTTAATTTTCACGTTAGGAAGCCTCACACAACTGTGTCTCCCTTCAACTGTATCCTGTGAAATTTGCGTTACAGGATTTTAAGTGAGACACGGTCGTGTGTCATTGAGACAGGGTCATGTCACATAGTCAAAAGTTTTCATCAAGTTAGACAGGGCAGTGTGCCATTGAGACAGGGTCGTGTTGCATAGTCAAAAGCTTTCTTCAAGTTAGACAGGGCCATGTCTAACTCCTAAATCGCTTCTGAGTTGACACAAGGCCCTGTTTAAGCCAAAATTGCCCTCTTTTGGTCTGAAAATGAGATATGTTCACTTACTTTCACTTCAAATGTGTTAAATCTCTCTTATTCTGTACAAACAAAGATAATTGGTAAGAATCCATAAAAAATTCATCAATAATCACAATCAAATCATCACAATTCATCCATTTATGGGCTATAAAACACAGGCTTATCAAAGACGCTAAGGGAGAATGTGTTGAGCAGCTAGGGCACAGGCTGCGGGCATACCAAACAACACCTTATTCAGCTACAAGAGAAGCCCCCTTCAAGCTCACTTATGGCTATGAAGCTATAATTCCTATTGACATCAGAGAACTGACCTGGAGGCATAAAAGTTTCACCCACGAGTTGAACGACTGGTTATTGTGAAAAGAACTTAACTTGACCTAAGTACAATGTGATATTGCCCATATCATGGAAATTACTTTCAAACTGCAAACTGCCCAGAGATACAACAAGTGAGTCTCCCCATGAAGGTTCAAAGTGGGAAACCTTGTCTTAAGGAAAGCAACAGTCAAAGGACGAGATGATAGAGAAGGAAACTAACCTTGAACTAGGAAGGCACGTACCAGATCATAGAGCAGCTTGAAAAAAGAGCATACAAGATCACTAACCCTACAGGAAAGGATTTTCTAGATCTTGGCATGCTCCTAATATAAGGAAATATTATAGCTAAATGTGGCTGATGTTTTCATCTTTTGTAAATGCGAGAATGTAAAGAAAGAACAATTACAGTTAATGGAATTTTGGAGGCATATCCAATGCAATATTTGTACAAAACCTTTATCCTTTATAAATTAAACATGTACAATGTTGCTAAAGGGACATTGGATCCCTAAAGAACAAAGTGTTAAAGCTAAGTATAGAACCACAGATCCCAACTTATGCTAAATGCTAAAAGGATACTGGATCCCTAGAGTATAACAAAAGCCAAGTATGGGACCAAGCATCTCAACTTAGACCAAATGCTAAAAAGACATTGGATCCTTAAAGCATAGCAAAAGCCAAGTTTAGACCACAAATCCCAACTTAGGCTAAATGCTAAAGGGATATTGAATCCATAAAGCATAGAAAAAGCTAAGTATAGGACCACGAATTCTAACTTAAGCCAAAAGCTAAGTGGACATTAGATCCCACTGGATCCCAACTTAGTTGTGATAAGGCTGTCCTTAAGATCCTTAAGATCCTTCTTCTCCATCTCTTAGTTCTCACTCTTTTGCTAAAGAATAAAGAGATCAGACTCTAACATGGAGAACGTCTTGACGTCCAGGATGTATAACTTGAGGTAACAAAGGAGGCTGACCACTTATAAATTTGACTTTTGGGCATTGAGGAGCATGTAAGAAGGAGAATACTACTTCAAAAGCTTGATATCATCCTCCATCTTAAAGAAGATATCCGCATGACCACAGGCATCAAAGGCCTTGCTCCATATAGTGGAGGATGAAGATGGATATGGTGCAGTAAGATTGATGGTGGCAGCGTCATCATCATGTTTTTAACTTCAACCATGAGGGCACTATTGTTCATAGCCACAGTGTGCTTTAGGCGACTCTTATTCACCTACTCTGTGGCTTTTCACTTTTGAACAAAGAGCTGGGGAGGTGGAGAGCCAGATACCGGGGTCATCTTCTTAAATGTTCACTACAAGAAATCAGGAAATTAGCGAGGGAAATTTTCTTCGCTAATCCCTCGTAAAATGTTTTTGCAAGGGATTAGCGAGGGAAACATCCATTGATTTTTTTTCATCGCTAAGTCGCGAGGGAATGAATTCTCTCACTAACCTGTTGCTAATTACAGAAATTTCCCTCACTAATCCATCACTAATCCCTAGCAAATATTAAAACAAATTCCTTCGCAAATCAATGAGGTAAATTCCTTCGTTATTCCATCGCTATAGTTTGGAAATTTTAGATCTAAAAATTCATCGCTAATTCGTCGCTAATCCCAACCACAACAAAGGAAAAATTTTTTGGACCTAGTATCCATCGCTAATCCATTGCTATTCCCTCACAAATCCAAGTTACAGCAAGAAAAAAAAATGAAAGAAAAAAAAGCAAAATAACAGGACAACACCAGTGAAGATCCAAAATCAATCTATACTCATTTTTATTCCAAAGAAAAATAATTAACCAAAGATCACATATTTGATATTAACATCCAGTTTTCACTTTTAAAGCACACTCAAATCACATTCTATACACCATGAAAGTACATTCTATCACATCAATATATAATAATTTCGTAAGAGAGGAAGAAGTTATTTCAATGTATAACAGAGTTTTAACAAAACCTGATATAAATAAACCAACTATCTATCATATTAGGTTTCATAGCCATCATCACCTTGACAACTTTTGCATCAGCCCATGGGAACCTCTTCCTGACATGCCCAAGTAACTCACCCATTAGCAAGATAAAAATTAAATATCAAAGTTCATAAGCACTGAACACATTGATAATTCAATATAAAAGGGAAAGTTATCACATAAATTTAAAATTGACAGAAAAAATGGACATTAACAATGGAATACATCAACAAATAGACAAATGAATCATTAACAAAATGCACTTGACTATAAGAATTTAAAATGTGTATGCCAATTTAAAATTTGTAGCCATGAAAATCTATATATAGTATGTAAAATTGAAAGTCAAATAACATTATATCATTTAAATTTTCAATTTCAAAGAAATGAAATTTGTGATAATTAAATTATTAAATCCATTAGAAACCAAAACTGAACACTTTTGTTTGATAGGGTAGCTCCAAAATTGAAACCTTATTCTCTTCAACAACTTCATTTATAGCACGTTTGATATCTTTTGTTGAAACCTCAACATCTGCTCATATATGCAAAGGGTTTAATATAAACATTCCCATGCCAGGTGAGGTTTATCTGAAAAAATAAACCTATCCTTCACATGAAAATTCTATAAGTAACTACCAAGTTAATGCATGACCGATTTCTTACAGTTCCCTATTATAATATTATACTAATTAGATTGTCATTCAAGAGGGCTGCTACTTCCATTAGCTATATATTTGTGCTGAAACCCTAATATGTTGGTTGTGGGAACATAACATACATGAAGGTTATGCAAAATGTTCCATACCAGCTTAAATACATTCTACACATGTCATATCTATGTCAACATGAATAAAATTGAAACATGTAAGAAAAAGGTATTCTGGATAAGGAAATATTAGTCATAAGCAGTATGTAAAGTTTTATGAAAAAAGATATACTGAACAAGGAAATATTGGCAATGGGTAGTAAGTACATGTATGACTTAAATGGACCCAAACCTTGAAGTTGGCATCAAAAGACAATAGAAAATGAAAATTATAGACTAGTTTTTTGCCTAAGTGTTTTTGAGCTTGAGAAATGGCACCATTGATAAATGATAAATTGATAACACAAACATAATTGTACTACATCTCCGAAAAAATGAAATAGACAACATGAAGTAATCTAAGGATAAATTGGATAATGTTGAGACACGTTTAAAAACCCTTATTTCAATATCCATTGCAGGAGAAAGTGGTGCCTCCGGCTCTTCCTTCCCCGACATAAGTACCTAAAAAGAAAATTTACCACATTCAGGATAGAATAGAAGCATATACATAATTAAATAAAGGTCCTCATCTAAGCAAAAACATTTAAAAGCTACAAGCTATAGATCACAAAGAAAATCAACAGCATCATATGCATGTGATATATTATCACTAACTGCACAGGGTCCTCACTTATATTTCAAATGAAATTAGAATCAAAAGCAACATATTGATAGTACAGAAGGACATGCCTCCTATAAGCATCCAAGTTCTATAAATCCCACAGAAAAATTACTTCTTAAATAATACCTATACAATATGAAACTTTGACAATTAGTGAAAGCAAACAATGAAAGCAAACATCAAACCAAATTATAACACCAGTGATAACACATTTATTAAAGGAGAGTAACACACACAACTCAAACCAAAATGCGAGCACAATTAAACTTGTAACCTCCTAGCAGTCCCCCAAAAAAAATGAAACTTTATAAGCAATGTATATAGAATTCTATTTGAATTTACATTTTGAAGGAAGGGAACCTAGCAAACCCTAGTTAAGGGATTTTATTTAAGAGCAAGGAAGTTTCAATTTTGTTTTTGCATCCATTTTCAGTGCGCTCATTCTAGCAAGAAACAGGTCGTCCCAAAATAGAAATTCCAAAAACAGAACAGAGAAAAAAACCCTAGAAAGATGGTTATGTATGTAGACTCACGATTCGATCAGAAGTGCCAACAGCGCTGTCGAGAACGTGAATGTGAGATCAAGTCTCTTCGCATATCTTCTTGGATGCTGCAATGGATGCTGTAATAAGGCATTACGATGCGGACTCAGGTAATTTGCGTCTCGACCTCGATCATCTTGCGGTCCTTGATTTCTTGCTTCACTCGAGTGAGCTCCTCGAGCTGGAGGGAGTGGCGTTGAAAATGGCATCGTTGAGGGGTTGTTCGTTGGGGAGGGAGGAGGAGGAAAAGAGGTGGGAGGCGAGGGAGGCAATGACGCTGTGGTGGCTGGAAATGCAGCGCTGGCGTCACAACGTGTTGTAACACAGTCAGAGCGATGTTGTCATGGTGGTCGTAGGGAAAGGGAGAGAGGTCGCAAGGAAAGGGAGAGATGGGGGAAAAAGAATGGGTTCAGAGAGGGAGAGAAGAGAAAAATGAAATCTGCCATATTGAGTGGCAGATGGGAGAAAAATGAGGGAGATAAGAAAATTAGGTGACGCGCTTATATGATTTAGGAGGCTTTTTTAATTGGTTTTGCGAGGGATTTACGAGGGATTTTTCTAGCTAATTCCCTCTCTAAAAATTTACTTACATTAGCGAGGGACTTTCCCTCACTACTATATTTAGCGAGGGAATGTTTTTTAGCGAGGAAAATTATCCTTCGCAATTCCCTCACTATTCATTCATTGTTTTCCCCTTGAATTTATTTTTGAAATTTAGCGGGAGATCAGTTTCTCTCGCTAATCCCTCGCAAATTTTCATCACTAAATCATGAATTTCTTGTAGTGGTTGCTTTAGGATGACCACTTACAGCATCATAGATGCTAGAGTTTGTGCGAGTGGCCTCTGAGGATGATGGGGCAACAACACCCATAGCCTTCGTTTTTTTTTACAACATCTTCTTCAAAGAGGAAAGGTTGTCAAGGGCTATGATTTCTATGAGGAACAAAAATTGTAGTCATAAACAATGAAATAATAAAGCAGGACAACGTGGTGTACTAAATTGCTAAGCATAAGGTGTTAAGCATCAAAGTAATGATGCACAGGAATGATAACGAGAAAAACTATGGTTGGCCACAGACTACAAATTTTACCTAAGAGTGCTTTAACCTCGGTCACATCCCAACTTATCAATTGAGATCACTTAAGGTTATCGTATTTTTTCATTTCCATGATGAAATGGATAGTTTCCCACTTGACTTCCAATAACTTGTTTCAATTCACGTATGATTGCTTCTTGCACTTGAAGTTCTAGTTCCAGTACTTGTGGATTTTGAGCACTTTCTCTAAGGTAAGGTATGTGTTTGGATATATGCCATTGAAGACTTGTTTTGATGATAACAAACGTGAAGACTAAAATGAAGATGATGGAAAGACCAAGTCCAAGATCTTATAAGAATAGCATTACGACTTAGAGTCTTTTTTGTACGGAGCTCACTTTAATATCTCACTGTTTTAAAAGAAAAGATACTAAATGTTTTAAAATATTAAATGTTTTCAGAACTGGTTTTTAATTAGTTTATTCAAATAATGTCTTCTCTATTCGAATAAATCCTTTTTTCCGTTGTTTCTGTTTTTCAACCATTATTCGAATAGTGCAAGTTTTATCCAAATAAAGGCTTTTAAATATTACTTCGTGGTTTTTGTTTTTCAACCTGTTATTCGAATAGCAGTTTGGTTATTCGAATAAAAGAGCGTCTCAGTACTGTTTTGATAAAAACATTATTCGAATAACTCAGTGGTTATTTGAATAATCCCTTTTCTTTAAGACTCCATTGTTTATAGTGATATTCGAATAACACAGTGGTTATTCGAATAACCCATATCAGTTTGCTTTTCATGATGGTTTCATGAACATTGTTATTCGAATAACAGTTTCATATATTCGAATAAACACATCTTTTACGAATACTGATATGGAAATAAGTTTTGGAATTTATGAGTTTTAATTATACCCAACGACTATTTCTTTGAATTTTCTCTATAAATAGGTGCCTTGGGTCGCGTCTAAAATTGCCTAACACTCTGAATTATTTTCTACTTGCTCTAACTCTTGAAATTATTTTCTATGCTCTTTTTCGATTAAAACTTTGAGATATTTCTATGAGAGCTCCATTAGCACTTCAATTTGTATTATTTGCTCTGAGTGAGAGTGTCTCTTCATCTATTTTCTGCTATTCTATATCGAGGGTGAGGTATCCCTCAAGGTTTGTATAAGGGTAAGGTATCCCTACAGGCTGAGGCTTTAGCACAAGGGTAGAGTTTCCCTATGTGTGAAAAGTGCTCTTTTGTGTAACGGTTACAAGCACCTATTGAAGCTTGTATACATAATGAAAAATCTCAGCTTTTGTTTCGAGGACTGGACGTAGACCACAAGTGGGTTAGTGGTTGAACCAGGATAAATACTGTGCCTGCTTATCTCTTCTTAATCTCTTTATTTTATGCAATTTTATTTTATTACACATTTATTTTTCATTATTCTTAAAGTTTCTTTTCTTCATCTCGTTCCTTCTGTGCTTTTATTTAATAAGTTTCAATATTTGTATTTTAATTAAAAGAGATTTTACAAAAAGTTTTATACTCAATTCACCTCCCTCTTGAGTACTGGAAGCCACTTGGTAACAAGTGGTATCAGAGCTAGACTCTTGTATAAAGAGTTTAGCAGCTTCAAGAGAACATGGCTTCTTCAAATGGCTTTTCAAAAGGATCTTCCATAAATCGACCACCCTTTTTCAATGGGGATGGTTATGCATATTGGAAAGAAAGAATGAAAATCTTCATCGAAGCTATTGATCTAGATGTGTGGGATGTTGTCGAAAATGATACTTTTATACCTACGCATGAGGTCGATGGCGTAAGGACCAAAACACTAAGAAATAAATGGTCTGATGAGGACAAAAGAAAAGTTCAACATAATTTAAAAGCAAAAAATATTATTACTACTACTTTGGGATATGATGAGTTTTTTAGAATTTCAAATTGTAAAACTGCTAAAGAAATGAGGGACACTTTACAAGTTACCCATGAGGGTACTAGTGAAGTAAAAAGGTCGAGAATCAATTCTCTAACTCGTGAATATGAATTATTTAGAATGAACCAAGGAGAGAGCATTCAAGAAATGCAAAAGAGGACAACCCACATAATTAATCATCTTGCATCTTTAAGTAAAAGTTTTTCTAACGAATATTTGATTAACAAAATATTGAGATGTCTTAGCAGGATTTGGCAACCCAAGGTAACAGCCATATCAGAATCGAGGGATTTATCGACAATGACTCTAGCTACCCTCTTTGGAAAACTTTATGAGCACGAACTGGAACTGAGCAGATTAAGTCAAAGCGAAGAAAACGATAAAAAGAAAAAGGGAATAGCGCTCAAAGCCATTTCCTCAACAATTGAAAATGATGATGAAGAAAATGAAGAAGGCTCAGAGAACATCGAGGTAAACGAAGAAAATCTTAGTCTGTTAGTTAAAAAATTTGGTAAATTTCTTAGGAAAAAGGGAACCCAAAGAAGACCTCCCTTCCCTCTGAAGAAGACTCATCACAAAGGTGAATGAGCTTCATCAACTCCAACTTGCTATAAATGTGGCAAACCTAGTCACATGAAAATGGAGTGCCCAGTTTACCAAAAGAAGAAGGAGAAATTTAAAAAGAAGCCCTTCAAGGAAAGAAAAAGAAGAAAAGCTTATATAGCATGGGATTAAAACGACATGGATTCAACTGACAACTCAGATAGCGAGGAAGCTCAACTATGTCTCATGGCTAAAGGAAAAGAAGAATAAAGTGAAAATGAGGTAAGTTCTAATACTACTTTATTACCTTCTTACGATGAGTTACAAGATGTCTTTGAAGAATTGTATGACGAGTCTTTAAAACTCACAAAAATAATTTCTTCTTCTAAGAAAACAATCTCTTCTTTAGAAAATCAAATTCTTGTTTTAAATAAAGAAATAGAAGAATTGAAAGTTGAAAATGAAACTTTGGGAATCATTGATGCATGCACAAATCATTCTTCACATGCTTCTACATCTTCATCTTGTTCTTCATGTCATATGCTTGAAAAAGAAATTGAAGACTTAAAGAACACTCTTTCTAAATTCACCTTTGGAAGGGATAATTTAAATATTTTATTAGGAAGACAAAGAGTGGTTTTTCAAAAAGCCGGGATAGGGTATAACTCAAAAAATCAATAAAAACTGTATAAAAATTTCTTTGTACCATCTAGTGTTTCAAGTAACCCTTTTATTAAATGTTTTTACTGTAGAAAGAAAGGACACAGTGCATTAACTTGCAATGTAAGGAAAAACATTAACACAAAAATTGGAATGAAAATAGTTTGGGTTTCCAAGGGTACTATACCCAAAACTGACACACAAAGACCTAAGAAAGTTTGGGTACCAAAGGTTAAAAACTAAACATGTGTTATAGGTGTGCTTGAAAGCCAGGAGTTCAAATTGGTATCTCGATAGTGGCTGTTCCAAGTACATGACCGGGGACAACTCAAAATTCACCATGCTTATTCCCAAGAATCATTGATACGTTACTTATGGTGATAACAACAAGGGAAAATTTTTTGGAATCAACAAAGTCGGTAAGAATCCTAACTCCTTTATTGAAAATGTGTTGCTTGTTGAAGGCTTGAAACATAACTTGCTTAGTATTAGCCAATTATGTGATAAAGGAAATAGGGTAATATTTGATTCAAATTGTTGCATAATTGAAGATAAAAATGATAAGCATGTTAAATTCATTGGTCATAGAGTAAACAACATTTATATGATTAGTCTTGATGATATATTTTCAAATAATGTGAAATGCCTTTTAAGTAAGAATGATGATTCATGATTATGGCATAGGAGAATTGTACACATTCACATGGATCACATAAAGAAGTTGGTCTCTAAAGAGGTAGTACTTGGACTACCCAAGCTTAGTTTTGTAAAAGATAAATTATATGATGCATGTCAAAAGGGTAAACAAATAAAGGTCTCTTTTAAAGTAAAAAATATAGTTTATACTACTAGACCTTTACAACTTTTACACATGGATCTATTTGGACCTTCTAGAACTATGAGCTTTGGTGGGAATTACTATGCTTTAGTGATTGTGGATGATTTTTCTAGGTTTACACGGACTTTATTTCTTGCAAATAAAAATAATGCATTTCTAGCTTTTAAAAGACTTGCCAAAGTTATTTAAAACGAAAAAGATTTTTAAATCTCTTCTATAAGAAGTTATCATGGTGGCGAATTTGAAAATAATGTTTTTGAAAATTATTGTGATGAACATGGCATTAATCATAATTTCTCTGCCCCTAGAACTCCGCAACAAAATGGAGTTGTAGAAAGAAAAAATTGTTCTTTAGAAGAAATGGCGAGAACTATGCTTAATGAGGCTGCTCTTCCTAAGTATTTTTGGGTTGATGCTGTAAGTACAGCTTGTTATGTAATGAACAGGGCCCTTATAAGGCCTAATTTAAAGAGAACCCTATATGAGTTATACAAGGGAAGAAAGTCAAATGTCTCACATTTTCATGTTTTTGGATGCAAATGTTTTGTTTTAAATAATGGAAAAGATAACTTAGGCAAGTTTGATGCTAAGTCTGATGAAGGTATATTTCTTGGTTATTCAAATCATAGTAAAGCTTTTCGTATATATAATAAAAGAACTATGACTATTGAAGAATCTATACATGTTGCATTTGATGAAACTGACCCAAATGAATCGAGAAAGGATCTTGTTATTGATGATGTTGCAGAAGTCTTGGCGGAAACACATTTGGATAGCAAGGAAAAAGAAATCAAGGAACAAGAAGATAAATAAAGACAAGAAGATTCACAAGCCTTAGAACTTCCTAAAGAATGGCGAACCTCAAAATATCATTCCCTTGATCAAATAATCGGTGATGTATCTAAAGGTATAAGTACTCGTAACTCTCTTAGAAATGCTTGTAATCACTTAACTTTTATTTCTCAAATTGAACCTAAGGATTTAATTGAAGCTTTTGATGATGAACATTGGATCTTAGTTATGCATGAGGAATTAAATCAATTTAAAAGAAATCAAGTTTGGGAATTAGTTGTTAGACCTAATGATCACCCTATAATTGGCACTAAATGGGTTTTTAGAAACAAACTTGATCAAAATGGGTTAATAACTAGAAACAAAGCTAGACTGGTCACTAAAGGTTATAATCAAGAAGAAGGAATAGATTATGAAGAAACCTATGCACCGGTAGATAGATTAGAAGCTATTAGAATGTTACTTGCTTATACTTGCATCATGGATTTCAAATTATATCAAATGGATGTTAAAAGTGATTTTCTAAATGGCTTTATTCAAGAGGAGGTATTCGTTGAACAACCTCTAGGTTTTGAAAATCATGAACTACCCAACCATGTTTTTAAACTTAAAAAGGCTTTATATGGCTTAAAGCAAGCTCTTATAGCTTGGTATGAAAGGTTGAGTAAGTTTCTTTTAGAAAATGGTTTTTCAAGAAGAAAAGTCGATATTACCCTTTTCATCAAAAATACAAAGCATGACATTCTTCTTGTGCAAGTATATGTGGATGATATTATTTTTGGTGCTACTAATGAATCCCTTTGCAAAGAATTTATTAAGACAATGCAGAACAAATTTGAAATGTCGATGATGGGAGAGCTGAATTTCTTCCTCAGACTTCAAATTAAACAAATAAATGAAGGGACATTCATAAGCCAAACCAAATACTGCAAGGAATTGCTTAAGAGATTCGAAATGGACAACGCTAAACACATGGCCACTCCAATGGGCACTTCTTGCTATTTGGACAAAGATGAAGGAGGTAAATCAGTAGAAATAACAAAATACAGAGGTATGATTGGATCTCTTCTTTATCTTACTACTAGTAGGCTAGATATTATATTTAGTGTATGCATATGTGCTAGATATCAGGCAAACCCTAAGGATTCTCATTTAAGTGCTGTTAAACGAATAATGAAATATCTAGTAGGCATTTCACAAATGGGCTTGTGGTACCCTAAGGGTGCCTCATGTAGCCTAATAGGCTATTCCGACTCTGATTTTGCTAAGTGCAAATTGGATAGAAAGAGTACTAGTAGGATATGCCACTTACTTGGTAATTCTTTAGTTTCTTGGCATAGCAAGAAACAAAATAGTATGGCTTTATCTACCGCTGAGGCTGAATATATTGCAGCCAGGAGTTGTTGTGCTCAAATTCTATGGATGAAGCAATAACTTTTAGACTACGGTCTATAGCTTGATCACATCCCGAAAAGATGTGATAACACTAGTGTGATAAATATCTCTAAGAATCTCATTCTGCATTCCAGAACAAAGCATATAAAGATAAGACATCACTTTATCAGAGATCATGTACAAAAAGGGGATTGCATTCTTGAGTTTGTTGAAACATCTAAGCAACTTGCTGATATCTTTACTAAATCCTTAGTAAAAGAAGCATTCTTTTATATTAGAGGAGAATTGGGCATAATTGATCAATCTAATATATAATTGCTTGAATTTATTGCTTAAATATTACTTTTATCTCCCTTGAATCTTTTACTAACTTAAGCTTCAGAGATATCCCAAATCTTGTTTTGCAGGTACTTTATACTTAGGTAAGTTAATTCTCTTTTAAATCACATTCTGAACGTATGTTTTACTGTGCCTTTTGATAGTTTTATTCAAATAAAACTAAGTTTATTCGAATAAACTGACTCTTATGTTAGTTCAGTGTTTGCTGCTATCTCTGTCTATTCGAATAAATTTAAGATCATTTGAATAAGCATAAGCTTGTTTCATTAGTCTTATTAGACTGATCTCTGTCTATTCAAATAAAATAAAGCTTATTCGAATAACCAGAAACCTGGTTTTATCAGTCTTAGTTTGGCATCTCTGTTTATTCGAATAACCCCTAGGTTATTCGAATAAATCTTGTTAAATGGCCAAAACGTTTGTCTTTCCCAGATACTCTATTCGAATAGGTTCACCCTCTATTCGAATAAAACCCTAGCAGAAATCCTTGTTCAAACACTTGACCCTTCAGTTTCTACGCAATATTTATTCAAATAAACCTCTGTTTATTTGAATAAACACAGGCCTCTCTTTAAATAGCCCCTGCGTGGCCAACCGTTTCACTCACTGTTTCCTCTTCTGCTCTTCACCATCTCTGCCCACGCCTCCATCGTTTCTTTCTCTCATTCTCTCCTCCACCATCTCCTTGACATCTCTCTCTCTTCCACACCTCCAATCACCATGGCCTCCTCCTCCAGTAAGCGCCCACGCATGAAGACTACTCCATACAACAATCCACTTGATTTGAAAAGGCTCTCCTCTAACGGAGAGCACCGTGGCCACTTCATTATGCACTTCTGGGAGCGTAACCTTGTCTAACCCAAATACCTTGACCTCTCCTTCTTTCAGCAATACAGAGGCTTCAACTTTCTGACCTTGTTGCAAAACCAGGGTGTTCTACAGCTCTGTTCTCACCGGGCCACTCTCTACCCAGCTCTAGTGAAGATGTTTTTCTGCAATCTGGCATTTGATGGTCAGAACCTTCTCTCCGAAGTCTGCAATCAAAATATTGTGATCACTCTACAGGACTGGCAGACTCTGTTTGGGTTGTAGTTCACCGGCACTCTCGTTGAAGATGATGGCAACCCCTTTCTTGAGGAGTTCAACAGGATTCGGGCGATTGAGGACCTGCTGAAGCTTGGTCTAGCCTTTCCTGACAAGTGTCTCAAGGGTGGCATGTTGAAGAGCCAAGACAGGCTTCTGTATTACGCCTTTGCTCACATTCTGGCTCATCGAAGTGGAAATTACGCCTACCTCAGTGAAGATGACATCTTCGTGCTCTAGATCCTAAAGAATGGTCATTAGATTAACTGGCCTGTGTTTATCATGAAACACATGATGAGGGCCAAAGGAAAAGGAAAATCTAACTTGCCTTATGGTATTCTCGTCACTACCTTGCTCAGTAAGTATCCTCAAGTCTTGGAGACTAAGCGAGCCATCGCCTTATCTCATCATAATGTCTTCGGTTCCTTCACTCTATGCAAAATGAAGATGATCGAGACTGATGAAAGCTGGGTGTACCCAGATGAGGTTGCTGAGGATGAGTTAGACCTGCTTTGCACTTCACCTGATGCACTGTTCTTCTTCTTTATCCTGCTCTCCCCGCTCCAGTTACCTTAGAGAGCGGATCATGGCCATATTGCATGATACCATACATTCTCTATTCTTTTTTATAGAATAGAAGTGTTGAACGATTCTTTGTCCTCCGATCCTTACACCGGCTTTTTCATTACCGCCTCCGGATACCTTCTTTTAAGAGTTGTTTAGATCTTAGGATCCTTATTTTTGCTTGTGCTTTATTTGTTTCTGGCCTTTGTATTTGCATCACTCATTGATAAATGATAAATGAAGTTTTGGTCTAGTTTCTGAGTATGTTTTACAGTTATTTATTTCTCTTTTACATCTAGATATCTGTTTATGGGACTTACCCCTATTTTTGCTCATGACAAAAGGGCGAGAAATATTTGAGTTTAATTATTTGAATTGAGAAAAGACAGGTAAAACTTAAAACGAGATTGGACTCAAATTAAAAGAGGGAGCTGCGCACATATCTGATATACATTACCTTTTATATTTAAGAGGGAAGTAAGCTTTTATACCTCTTTGTAAATTCCAATTATATGTACTAATTCTTTTCTCATTGATAGTTTGTCATCATCAAAAAGGGGGAGAATGTGTTTGGACATATGTCCTTGAAAGCTTGTTTTGATTATAACAAACGTGAAGACTAAAATGAAGATGATGGAAAGATCAAGTCTAAGATCTTATAAGAATAGCATTAGGACTTAGAGTCTTTTTTGTACGGAGCTCACTTTAATATCTCACTATTTTGAAAGAAAAGACACTAAATGTTTTAAAATATTAAATGTTTTCAGAACTAGTTTTTAATTAGTTTATTCGAATAATGTCTTCTCTATTAGAATAAATCATTTTTTCAGTTATTTCTGTTTTTCAACCATTATTCGAATAGTGCAAGTTTTTATTCGAATAAAGGCTTTCAAATATTACTTCATGGGTTTTGTTTTTTAACCTGTTATTCGAATTGCAGTTTGGCTATTCGAATAAAAGAGCCTCTCAGTACTATTTTAATAAAAACATTATTCGAATAACTCAGTGGTTATTCGAATAATCCCTTTTCTTTGAGAATCTGTTGTTTACAGTGTTATTTGAATAACATAATAGTTAATCGAATAATCCATATCAGTTTGCTTTTCACAATGGTTTCATGAACAGTGTTATTCAAATATCAGTTTCACATATTCGAATAAACACGTCTTTTACGAACACTGATATGGAAATAAGTTTTGGAATTTATGAGTTTTAATTATACCCAACAGCTATTTCTTTGAATTTTCTCTATAAATAGGAGCCTTGGGTCACGTCTAAAATTGCCTAACACTTTGAATTATTTTCTACATGCTCTAACTCTTGAAATTATTTTCTATGCTCTTTTTTTATTAAAACTTTGAGATATTTCTGTGAGAGCTCCATTAGTACTTCAATTTGTATTATTTGCTCTGAGTGAGAGTTTCTCTTCATCTATTTTCTGCTATTCTGTATTGAGGGTGAGGTATCCCTCAAGGTTTGTATAAGGGTGAGGTATCCTTGCAGGCTGAGGCTTTAGCACAAGGGTAGAGTTTTCCTGTGTGTGAAAAGTGCTCTTTTGTGTAATGGCTGCAAGCACCTATTGAAGCTTATATACATAGTAAAAATCTTGGCTTTTGTTTCGAGGACTGGACATAGACCACAAGTGGGTTAGTGGTCGAACTAGGATAAATATTGTACCTACTTCTCTCTTCTTAATCTCTTTATTTTATGCAATTCTATTTTATTGCACATTTATTTTCCACTATTCTTAAAGTTTCTTTTCTTTATCTCGTTCCTTCTGTGCTTTTATTTAATAAGTTTTATTTTAATTAAAAGAAGTTTTGCAAAAAGTTTTATACTTAATTCACCCCCCCTTTTGAATACTGGAAGCCACTTGGTAACAAGGTAGAAAGGCAAGTGGCTAGGAGTATGCCTCACTTTGAAGCATGTGTCCATAAAGTCTTTATAAGACTCGTCGAAGAACTTGAAGCACTTCCAACCTTAGTGATTCTTGATGATGATCCACGCCGGTTTGTTACCATCCATGGAAGCTAACATGTCGAACATAAAAAGGAATGTGTCAAAGGAAGCTGGGGCTTAAAAGTACTTACAAACTATCTCGGAAGATCGAATGTAATCCTAGTTGTTAAGATGAAGCTGTGATAAGGCTACTTGTATTCTGTTGAGTTCCCCCATTTGGAACTCGAAGAATGGAAGGTGGACTCCAAGACGGATGAAGAGCATCTCATACATACACATGAAATGAGACCTCGACTACCATTGACTACATATCCTTTTTTTTTCACCACAGGAAATCCACAAGTAGTTCTCCTCAGGCATTATGATCTCTGTCAAGTCCATATACTTGCGGAGGTCCTTCGTCTACTTGGGAGTATGGACCATGGAGAAAATTCCCAATGGTTCATAATGGACCCAAGAATAAAGCTCCACGTCCAAAGGTAGAGGAAATTGCTTCTAAAGCTCCTAGTGGGTAAGCTTCTTTCTACCTATGATGTCAGATTTCAAGAAATAACCAGAACCTACAGAGGTAGAAGAATTGTCAAAATTGCTGCTAATGGGCCCAAAATACCCTTCCATCTCCTTTCTAATATCGAAAAACGCGTGTCGGAACACCTGCTACCTCGAGTACGAAACTTAGTAGTTTCAGGCCATCTCCGCACCCCAGGACTAGAAAACCCCCTAGGGACCCCCTCACTGTGAGCGATGTGGCGAAGTTGGGGATTGCTCCAAGACTTCTAGAGAAGATCCATCTTCTCCTTCACCCCTCATTTCCTTAATTTTTACCATAAATATGAAATTATAAAAGAAAAA
This sequence comes from Ormosia semicastrata, assembly GCA_029884595.1. Lineage (NCBI taxonomy): Eukaryota > Viridiplantae > Streptophyta > Magnoliopsida > Fabales > Fabaceae > Ormosia > Ormosia semicastrata. The sequence continues at coordinate 8,722,641 of JAQQTO010000028.1, read as the reverse complement.
TGAAGAAATGGGATACCTAGAAGAGAAGACTAGACAAATGGCAGAGGAACCCACTTGAAGCAACATACCATCATCAAAAGTGGCTTGAAGTTGCAAATTTTCATCGAAGGGAAGGAGGAGCAACAGGAGTTTCAAAGAATAGGAGAAGCATAAAATGGAAAATGCTTCCTCTCACCCTTTATTATAGGGAACGCCAACGCTAACTACCACCTATACTTTAGGGCAATTTGAGAAACTTTTCAAATTTGAAATAATTGGCAAGTGCAGAAACCAAGCGATGATTGCACACTGACGAATCATTTTGAACTATATGGTAAAAAAAAGTTGTTATTGTGCAAGCAAAAGACATCAACACAGCAAGAGAAACATTACAGACAAGATAAGGGAACCTTTCGTGACCATAAACCCCTCCGACACGGGACCATAAGTATACCCTCCTACAATAAGTACCCCCGCGCCCAACATTTGGTGACACATGTGTCAGCCACACTTATGAAGGAGATTTCGAGGTCAAGACCACATAAGAAAATCAGTGGTCCACGATAATTCATTGAAGGCAAGCATCCCCACGTGACAAGATCAGTGGTCAAAAGCTAAAAGAGCTTGGCCTTAGAGAAATCAGAACGTGTTGCAAAATAGAAGTCCATCACCTCAGCGCAAACCTAACCAAGTACAAAGTTCAGCACTATGATAACCATCAAAGCATCGACCTGGAGGCATTAATCTATATTGGGATTTTAGGCCTCATCAAGCTAAGCCCAACTGCCTATAGGGACAAATACCACACATACCCTATAAATGGAATGTTTCCCTAAGGGGACCAATCATTAGCCAGCATGCAGGTCAAGGTGCTAGGAAGTTTCCCACAAGCACCTTGGATGACCAATCTACCTATACCTACTACTTTGTCCCCAAGACACTCTCACTCCTTTAAATAGTTATACTAACCTCTAAGGTAAAGATTTTTTTCCTCACTCTCTACTAACTTGCACCCTAGTTGACTTGAGCGCTAGAGTGTCTTGCAGGTACTCAACCCCCTCCTCCAACATATGAAAGAAGCTATTATAGTGAGGATAATTTTGTCTAAGAAACTTGCCACCACATTTTGCAGCCGGACAAAATGTAACACCCTAGAAAAACATATTAGACTTATATATAGTTGCAAAGGTAGTTTAATACTTACTTAACATGTTTGTTTAATTTTGTGACAATCTGGGTTAATTTATGCACTATGTTGCAACCCGAAATGTGAAACGTAGCTTAGATTAACCTAGATATTAGTTAAAATGGCTTAGCTAATGAAAATAAATATGGATAATTTGTTTCTAGGTCACAAATGTGTAGCTGAACATTTGGTTAAGTTTTAAGATTAATCGGAGTTAGTTTAGTATTTTTAAGCATACTGATTGTGTATTTTAATACCGGATTGACTACCAGCAAATATAAAAAAAATGAAAATGATGAAATAAGATTTTTGATGAGTCTTAGGATTTATTTTAAATTTGTTGGAAGTTAGAAAATTAGATTTGGTGAAATTTCAGTGTTCTTAACATATCAAAGATATCAGTGTAGTCACTTAAGTGACCAAGTGACCACACATTTCTCTTTGTTTTTGCCTTGGCTATAGGCCTTCAAATGAGATATTTTCTTATTTCTCACTCTCACTTCACGGCTACAAGCAGGGAAACAAAAAAGGGAAAAGAAAGCAATGAGCGAAAGGAGGAGGATCATCAACCAAAGAAGGGGAAGAACTTAGTTTTCCAGAGGAGCTGCTAAGTGACTTCAATTTCAGAATAGGGGGAAACCTTGTTTTTAATTGTCTTTATATTTTCTTCATCTTGTCCATGAAAATTGGCTTGATGTGGGAATTAGGTTTTGAGTGTGTTTTGATGTTTTGGCTTAAATCTTGTTGGAGAACTTAAGAATGACTTGTTTATGAGTTGTTGGATGCTTGGTGATGTATTATTCATCTATTGAACACTTATAACCTCACTTGAGTTAAAAGAGGGGTTTTAGGTTTTGAGATGATGAATGATGCATTGATTCATGTTTAAGTGAAATTGAAGTTGTACAAGAGTTGTAATGTGTAAATGGACTTTGTGTGGGATTAGAAATCACTTGGAATAGATTTTTGAGTGATTAGAGAGGGGACTAGTTCCAATGGAACAATACCCATATTTACAGAATTCTGCATATTTTGGTTTCTGCTATGGGCGCCGCGATGTGGCACATAGTGTGTTGCAGCGTGAATGGCATTTCCTATCCAGAACTTCAACCCGAGAGCTGGCATGGATGAATTCAGGGTTATACGCCGCGGTGTCTACTTAGGCACGCCGAGGCATGGATGCTTGGAAGCAATTATGAGTTATGTTTGATGCAATAAAGCCTTTATTGGTGTAGTTTCTTCTTTTATGCTTCTTAATGAGTAATGAGACTCTTATAGGAGTATTTGACAAAGTAAATTTTAAGATGCATGTAAATCAATTGTGGTACTAATTAATGTAGGTAATTAGTAATTATTTTGCATGAGATGATTATCGAATATAGCGAGGTGAGTAATATCCTTTCTATGTGTTTATTGAGTAGTGAGGTGAGTAATTCCTCATTATGATTATTGAATAGTTGAGGTGAGTAATTCCCCATTATGTTTATTGACGAGTAGTGGAGGTGAGTCATATCCTCACTACGTCTGGTAATTCATGACATATTATAGCATATCTCAGAGTAGTTAAGGTGGGTAAGATCATCAATACGTCTGAGGACTCATGACATTCTTAAATTTTCATTCACTCTTAGGATTTACATAGACATAAACATTAGACATAATTTAGCATAACATGGTAATTGTATAGGCGGTTTCCACCATGACATGAACTCATGACATTGCAATTGTATGATTGATTGTGTATCTCTGAGATAGAGAGGTTGTGTACTTCCATGAGTGAAGTGTTACTTTGATAGTTGCGAATTCTTTATGAATGTATTGTATGTTATTTTTGGAATACTTCAACTGAGAATTATGATTTATTACCCCGATTGTGTTGTCATGTAAATCCAGGTATGAGTTCTTCAAAAGGGAAGCAGAAGATGTACGAAGACAAGTATAGTTTATATGCTTTATGTAGTTAAAGCTTTTACATATAATACTTGATCTAGTTTGTATTGAAAGCTTATTTATTACTATGTGCCCTGTTGAGGCAATGATGTATATATAACTTTTGGTTTCTGGTGGTTTAGTTTGATGTATGAGTTAGAAGTAGCATAACTAGTATTGGTTATTCTTATATACGTCATAGTATTTCACTAGTGGGATGTTACATAGAACAACCTACATTTATATTATTTGGCTATTTATGCATAAATGTGGGTGACATGGTGTCGATAGCCATTCCAAATTTGGCAAATGTATAACATCAACATCAAAATCCATTTCTTACTATATGTGGCCATTTTTTGAAGAGCTTATTTTCACAATAAATGCTTATTATATAAAGAGGTGTAAAGTTTTAAGAAAAATTGTGGGATTGACATATCCAAAGAGAAGAGAGGTAGGAAAAATAATTTTTTAGTCATACAAAATTTAAAATTTAAGATAAATGAATATATAATAAAAAAAGATAAATATATCTTAAAAAATTTTAAGATTATTTAGAACTTTTTAAAATAATAGAAAATCAAAATATTTATTTTGTTTTCTCTTCATGTATAATTAATTTTTAATTATTAAAAATATGAAATTGTATTTTTGTTGGTATAAAATAAAAAAAAATTATTCAAACAATTTTGAGTTACATTCGAAAGCATAGTATGAATGATATCCACTAAGTTGTCATGAGTTACCTTTTGTGAACTTAAAACGACACAAATACTTTGATTGTGTGTGAACCAAAAATGTGGAAGCTAAGTTGCCAAAATGGTAATTTCAACTTGATCTCGAAAGTTGAGATCTAGAACGCCAGTAACTTCACTTGGGAGATTTTTCTGAAAATAGAAGTAAAGATTTCGACCAAGAATATAATACCCACTTGAAGATTCAAATTTAATTTTGGATAAGAAAGAATTTAAATTTAAATCAGAAGTTAGCAGCAGTTACAAGTATAAGATCTAGACAAGATGAGGATTGTTGATAATGATTGGGCAGTTACTTATGATATGAGGATTGCTGATAATGATTAGATAGATTCTTTAGTTTTAGACACTTGTCAGAATCTTGTAAAAGAGGTAGTTACTTAGGTTTTTTTATAAATACTAAGAGGAAGGAAACATTTAGGAGTTGGAATTCATTCACTTGTACAAATCTCTGAACACACTCTCTGTTACTCTAACGTAAACCACCAAACTGGGATAAAACCAAGTATGTTTTCATCCTGCTTCCTTTCTGTAAACTTTACAATTCTAATGCAAATTTAATTCAAGTTCATTTTCATTTTCAGTCATTTACATTCCGACTAATTCTTTTCTACTCCTGATTAAGTGATCTTATTAATATCATTTGATTTCTTTTACTTATTTTCTTTAATTGCTTTCATTTATCATTTTGCTTTCTTTATTTTTTTGCAAGTTCATCTTTTTGTTACCTTTATTTACTTGCACGTTTATTCTTTCTGTATTTATATTGCTTTCTTTATTTTATTACAACTTTACTTTCAAGCAAGTTTATTTCATTGTACCTTTACTGCTTTTATCTATTTTCTTTACTTTTACATAGTTTTATATTGCTTCAAATACTCACTTTCATTCAAAAGTTCACATTCTCTATGTTTTACTCAAAAATTATTCCTGACAATCTCATTAAAAAAAAGTAACAAGTACTAGAGAATCCCTTGAGGAAGAGATTCCCTTCCCAGATTAAGATCTAGATTCAAATTTATCTATTGACAAAAATCACACGAAACAAATTGGCATGCCCAATGGGACCTAGCCGAAAGAATGGTACATAAAAGAACTCTTTTAGGTCTATACGATTAAGAAGTGAAAAAATAGTGCCAAGAATATCATATAATACATCAATCAGTGCTCAAAGCCCTCGGGCAGGGAATAGCGGAGCAAATGGCAATAAAGACACTATAGTGTCTAGAATTTTGCCACAAACTTTAGATCCTGTGGTGAATGAAATCATATAAACCGTAAGGATCCCTGTCTCTAACTTAGAAAACAGGAGTCTTGGGATGAATCAAACATCACCTTTATATGGGTTGCCTCCTAGATTCACACCCCAAAATGTTACATAAAATATTGGAACAACACAAGCTGCATACACAAGCCCAATACCAAATGTTTTACCAAGAAACCTAGGTACCAATGGCCAGGGTGCAGAACTAGAGGAATCAAAACTGATAGGAAATGTGGGAACAACTTCTATCTTTCTAAATTTGCTAAGGGATATGTCTTTGATCCCATCTGGGAATACGAATACAACTCTTAATAATATCAAACAACAAATTGATGAGAGTAATCATGAAATGCTCCATATGCTAACTTAACAGATGACCACTATCATTACCCCACTCATAGAGTCAACTAATAATACCTACACAACGTTGGCCAAACAACTGAGTAGGATTGTTGATGTGTTTGAGAATCCAGACGGATCTATTGGCAATTAAGGGGGAAATAATCAACCAACAATCCACGATAATAACCAATTAGTAAATAACCCAAATGTTAATAACCAAATTGATGATAATCAACTAAGAGAAAACTAACTTGGCCAAAATGTAAGTTTTCGATTAGTTAATTGAAACCAGAATGCTGACAACCTCCTAGAGAGAATTAGACAAAACAATCTTTGGGGCATCAAGATATTAATCAAGTGGTTGAGCAAGAATTAAATAGGTATTATTTTAATGTGGGATATGCTAACTAACCTTATTTCATGTCAACATTCCCAAAGTTTATACAATAGGTAGAATTGCTTAGGGCATTGGAAAGCCCCAAAAATCTCAACTAAGATTGCTGGTGAAGAGTTCACAGTCAAACATATTGCTTGATACACAATCAAAGCATGGGATATAGATACTAATAAATATTTAAAAATGAAATATTTTCCTAGTTCTTTAACCAAGAATGCATTCACTTGGTTTACAACTCTCCCACTTAATTCGATCTACTCTTACAATCAATTCGAAAGAAACTTTTATCAACAATTCTTTATAGGAGAGACTAAGGTAATCTAGTGGATCTATTTAACATTAAAAAAAATGATGAATCCATAGATGACTACATATCAAGATTCATACAAATGAAAGCTAGATGCTTCAATGTGATTCCACAGTCTGAAGTGGTCAAAATGGCTGCTGGTGGATTAGATTAATCCATTAGAAATAAATTAATAAACTAGCAACTTTTGGATATGTCTCAACTTGTTAATAAGGTGAGACATATTGAGCAATTAAGATTCGAAAAAGAGAAGGTCAAGAAACATCTCAAGAAAGAAAAAATTACTTATGTCGAAACACTTGACATACAAGAAAATTTTTTTACACAATCGAAAGATGATAAAGTGTCCTATGTCAAAATAGATGAGGCTGAAGATGATGAAGATAACAAACTTAATATTGTAGAATTAAAATTTGGTCTTCCTTATGTTTACCTATCTTTAAAACCTGTTCGAACTAAGGATAAAATGAAATCATTAAATAGAAAATCATACGCTTTTGATATAACTAAGGTTGATCAGATCTTTGACGTGTTTCTAAAAGATGAGCAAATCAAACTTCCTGATTATCATAAAATCCCTTCTTTGGAAGAAATAAAAAGTCAAAAATATTGTAAACACCATCGTAACTATGGTCATTCAACTAACAACTATGTTCATTTCAGGGACTTGACCAAAGAAGCATCAAGGAAGGAAGATTAAATTTTGAAGAGAAAAAGAAAAAAATAAAGGTTGACACATACCCATTTGAAGTAAATGCCAGCTACATTGAGCTTGTTAGTTTCTTGCAAGTGAACATGGTAAATGTAGTAGAAGAGGTTGTTCCAAAGGTCAAGGCTGAGATTGACCTTGATGCATACGAGACCACCAAGGAGGAGGTCTATCCAAAGCCTGGAAAAACTCTTATGGAGTTCCTACTCAGAAAAAAAGGAATGAAAGTGGGAGGTGACCCTCTGTCCTAGATGCAGCCTGTCGAATGCTAAATCTTTTGAAGTAGCCAAAAAGCAGAAGCAGAAAGATCTTGTGAAAAGCTCTGACAGGATCGAGATCTATAATCAACCATTAACTAGAAAGCAGTGGTGATGGGTGATCCAATTGAAACATCGAGGAAAGGTAAGATGAGGCAACCACCGACAAACGTGGGTAGCAATAAGTAGTACAAGAACAACCTAAATGTTTATAAAACTCCCCAGAACAAGCCAAACTGGCACAAGTTTGAACTTGGGATGCAATACCCATGGGAGGAAGTGTTATTAAGCCCAACACTTGGAGTTGAAGTGTAGGTCAGGCTTCGAACCAAGGATTAAGCCCATATATGTCCAAGATCCAATGGAGAAATGCCTAGAGGGCGAGACAACACCAACAGGCTATGGAGCATATGCAAAGGAAACCAGGCCTTATGCTGAGGTTTCTAAGGGATCACCAGTAAACCCAGCGAGAAAAGTAAAGCAGCTGAGTCATATGGAAGAGGACACGATAACAGATTCCTTTGAATTTGGATTTAATGATGACTTGGAGGCCATTTTTAGAGTCAATATGGTGTCCTTGTTGCCATATAATTTTGCAGCTTCATGTAAAGATGGTATTGACACAGATGAAGACTTCAAAGATGACTTTGAGGATGAAGGATGGTACCTCGTTGAAGAGGACATGGTTGAAGTCAAAGAAAACTCTGCAATCGTCAATGTACCTACAAGAGAAATGAAAAACCACATTCGTCCTCTCTTTATTAAGGCGGTGGTAGATGGAAAGTTCAAGGGAAAAGTGCTGATAGATGGAGGTGCTGCAATAAATCTTATGCCTAAGAGTCTGCTAAAGAAGTTTGGCAAGATAAACTTAGACCTACTGCCCCATAACATGGTGGTGACGGATTTCAATAGGAAGTTTTCGACTTCCGAGGGGGGTGGCTATTGACATCAAGGTAGCTTCTGTGACAAAGTCCATTCTTTTTATAGTGGTACCTTCAAAAGCAAGTTATAATATGCTTCTTGCAAGAGAATGGATACACACAGTAGGAGCAATGCCATCGATAGTCCATTAAAAGATGTTTTTGTGGAACGAGCTTCAAGAACTCGAGATGGTGGAAGAAGATGATACCTTGTGTCACGTGCAGTAAAATCACACTAAACAAATTGGCACACCCAGTGGGACTCCAGATATATGTCCCTGGGGTTAAGCCCTTCAATATTTAGGACTCAGGAGCCCTCGATAGCAAGACCATTGAGATGTTGGCTCTCAGCCCTACCGGCTTCTCTTTAATTCCCAAGGCCGATTAGATTTAGCCTCATGTTGTAAATGGTGAAGAGCTAAAGGTGGAATTTCGAGTCAATTGACTCATATTTCAGCTTGTATGGTTGAGAAACTTGGCACCACAAAGGGTACCATAGAGGGTGTCAACTTGGATTATAATTATGATGACTCTTTTTTGGGGTTTGAACAGGCCTCTCTATCTCAAGAAATTAAAAAGATAAAAGTACAATACCCTTTAGAAGAGATAATTTAGGAAGTAATGTAAATAAAAATCTTACTTATATTAGTAGTTTATTAAATAAAAGCTTCAAATTAGAGTTGATCAAATTGCTTGAAGATTTGAAGGACTGTTTTGCATGGGACTATAAAGAAATGTCTGGACTTAGTCAAAATTTGGTAGAACATAGACTACCAATTCGAGCAGGACAAATGCCAGTTAAGCAAGCCCTAAGAAGGTTTGCACCTGATGTGGTTCTGAAGATCAAAGAAGAAATCGAAATGCTATTAAAAGGTAACTTCATTCGAATCGCAAGGTATGTGAATTGGATTTCTAATATTGTTCCTCATATGAAGAAAAATGGTAAGTTATGAAGAGTCAAAACTATCGATGTTTAGGACTCCTTTTTCCTCTTTTGATAGCCATGTGCTTCACTCATCCTGTCTTCACAGGGTTTTCGTCTATTGCCTTTTCCTGAGAAGATTTAAAAGTCAATTGAAGTCAGGTATGAAGATACGATAGAGAGGAAATCCTAAGTTGTTTATCTTTACCTTGGACTTGGGGGCTGTGGTTGGCTTTTCTTCAAGAGTATCCCTCTCGAGTGATTTCGACTTAGAAGAAGCTAGCCCAGAAGACTTCTTTTTTGATCCACATGAAGAAGTTGGTTTTTCGATTGTTCTAGACTTTACAGTCTAAGAACTTTTTATGGGCCTTGGGGGTCATCTTTCTAGTTTTTTTCAGCACCAAGATCCTTCATCACCCTGGTCCCTTTTAAGACTACATTAAGAAAATGAAATGATTAGTGGTCAACTCGAAAATAAAAAGGTAAGAAGAAATTAATGAATTTTACCATGGGGAGGATATTTTATTATTCGAGTATATCCATAGACTGGATCTTGATAATTATCCACATAGCAATTAGCGAAAGTCGCCTCATGCTTCTTGGAGTCCTTTCCCACACCTAGTGCTCCACCTTTAGGGTCTGTATACCAATTGGTCATACGAAAAAGAGCATTGGGAAGTGGAGAGAATTAAGTAGGGTTTCGAAATTCTTAAACGAAACGAAAGGATTCGAAATCAAAATATTAATAAACTATGCATAACATTTCTAGTAATGTTTTGCTTGTTTTTGCTTCAAGATTTGTTGAGCTTCTCGAACTACTAGTCTTAAGTTTTGAGGATCATATTTAACTTTAAAAAATTTCTTGAACTTTGAGATTTTTTGAGGTATGTCCCTTTCAACTTTTTCTTAGCATCTCCAGTTTGCACAAAAGATCCTGGATTAGTCATCCTTTAGAAGTATTCTTCAATTGAAAGTTTTTGGGAGGAATAATAATGGTTCCACCAATTGGTGAAACCGAGGGTTGTGAAAAAATAGATTTTGCAGTCGAAGAGGTTAAACCCCTCATTCCTGTCAGCATTTTTATTGAGAAAGTGTTTGTAATATTTGAGGTCTCTGGCTATAGCCTTACATATTTGACATTCCTCTCGAGTCGAAATAGGAGAAGGAATACATTGTGAGAAGTCAAATTGTCTCGAAACGCAAGAAGGTAAAGATTTAGACTAAAGTGTTTGGATTTTAGGAAACTGGGAGAGAAGATTTGGTTAGTAAACATATTACTCCACAAATCAAAATTTACGGGTTGGGCCCTTGGGGTTTCACAAAAGAGAGGTTGTCGAAACCAATCAAGACCACAATCTTGACAGATAAAAAGAGAGAAGTTGAAAATCTAAGTGAGATTTCATGTTGATGAACAAAGAAAAGAAATATTTAAAGTCATCAACCTCCTTCCCAGTTTTCAAAGAATAGTAGAGGTGAGACAAATGATTCCTTTCGATAGTCTCGGAAACGTTAGGAGGAAAGGTACTCTGGAGATGGGGGTTGAAAATAGCATTGAGCCAAAGTTGGAGCAACCGGAAGAAACCACCTAAGTTATTTAGTGGTTTGTCCTCAAATCGAAACAAGTTTACAGCTTCAGCCATCGAAGAGTAGAATTAAGCAATGATTAATTTGCTCAAGCATAAGGGAGTTCCCTCGTGAATAAGAATGGCTTGATGGTGCAAGGATTTGGAACTTGTAAAGACTTAGTGCAGAATACAAAAGCACTAAGCCATAAAATAAGAAAAACAACATACTCTTGGTAAGAAATGGTATAGTATCAAGTCTGTTGTTTTAGATAAAGGCTATATATGTGAGTTTTGACCAATTAGGTTCAATGATTTCTTTTGGGTCTAAAATGCTGGTAATAACTCTTCCTGTGGGTTTTAAGCTCATTATGGCAGCGAGATCAAAAAAAGTAGGGGTAAGCATGCAATAGGATACATGGAAAGAATTAGTGATTTTGTTCCAAAAAAAGAAGGAACTAAATAACATAGGAGCATTGTATTCAATACACTCCCTGCTAAGTTGATTAAAGTTGAAAATGCCAGTAGCTTTCCACTAGTCTTACATAGCATTTTCAACCCTACTCAACCATTGTAAATAAAGTGATTTGGTTTTAGGGCCCATAGGGGGATAACTTCTAAAGATTTTTGGGAAAGAATCAAAGAAGTCAATTTTTAAGGAGGAGCCAAAAGCGCAGATAGACTCACCCTCTAGACATGGGAAGAAATAAGAAATGGACTCATAGTCATTAATAGGGAAAATGGCCCTAGAAAAGCGTATTTTTCATTAGCGATTGAACAAGGGACCATTACTTGGGATTTCTAGATATCTGAGTTACCTATGGATGGGTTAGGAGCATACAGAGCCCCTCTCTTCTCAAAAGGAGTTGCAATAGTGGCTATATTGGGAAGATTAACTACCTCGTCAGTCTCGGTGGTAGAGTGAGATGGCTAGGTTGAAGCAGATCTTGTGGAGGAAGATGCTATGGAGGCTTGTAATTATAGAAGAGAAAATTATGTAGAAATTGAATGAGACGGCAAAAAAGAACTATTTTTGAGAGAATATTACACTTTTGTGCTTGAAGAAAGGAGACAAGAACTATGAGATTGAAAAGAAAGGTTCAAGGAGCAACAATGGCAAACAAGGGAGCTCACAGAGAAAGTAGAAAGAGAAAACAAAATACAAAAGGTGAAAAGTGAGGAAAAAAGGGCTCGCTTAAGGTTTTAAAAGCATTTAAAAAAAATGTTCACAGCCTTCATTAAAATTGGCATTATGATAAGACAGCTGAAGTCGTTTCTCCCATAAAGGCCATCATTAGCTTTGAAATTCCCTAAAAAGTGGGAATGTTGGTTAAATGGGGTGAGGTCACGTTGTGGCTGGGGATAATTTAAATTTTAAAATTTAAATTTAAATATTTTCCCCTGACCTTTCCTTATTCACTTGTCAGTTTGAATTGATAGAACAACCAAAGTTCTAAGTCAAAGGCAAGTTTAAATCGAAAAGTAATACTCGAAACAATAATATTTATCTCTCATACTTCGAGAATAAATATTAGGGGCATCTGTTGGTATAAAATAAAACTTTTCAATTCAGACAATTTCGAGTTGCATTCGAAAGCTTAGTATGAATGATCTGTGTTTGAATACAGATCATTCCTTATTCACTTGTCATTTGTGAACTTAAAAAGACACAAATACTCTGATTGTGTTTGAATCAAAATTGTGGAAGTTAAGTTGCCAAAATGGTAATTTCGACTTGATCTTGAAATCTGAGATCTAGAAAGCCAGTAACTACACTTGGGAATTTTTCTGAAGATAGAAGTAATCGATCAAGAAGATAGTAGTCGCTTGAAGATTCAAATTTAAATTCAGATAAGATAGAGTTTAAATTTAAATCAGAAGTTAGCAGCAGTTACAAGTATAAGATCTAAACAAGACGAGGATTGCTTACAATGATTCGATAGTTACTTATGTTACGAGGATTGTTAACAATGATTAGATAGTTTTTTTAGTTTTAGACACTTGTCAGAATCTTATAAAGGGGGTAGTTACTTAGGTTTTCTACAAATACCAAGAAGATAGAAACATTTAGGGGTTGAAATTCATTCACTTGTACAAATATCTAAATACACTCTCTGACACTCTAACATAAACGAACAAACTGAGATAGAACCAGGTATGTTTCCATCCTGCTTCCTTTCTATAAACTTTACAATTTCAATGCAGATTTAATTCAAGTTTGTTTCCATTTCCAGTCATTTACATTCCTGCTAATTCTCTTCTATTCCTGATTGAGTGATCTTATCGAGATCGTTTGATTTCTTTTACTTGCTTTCTTTAATTGTTTTCATTTATCATTATGCGTTCTTTATTTTTCTGCAAGTTTATCTTTTTGTTACCTTTATTTACTTGCACATTTATTCTTTTTGCATTTATATTGCTTTTCTTTAATTGCTTTCTTTATTTTCCTGCAACTTTACTTTTAAGCAAGTTTATTTCATTGCACCTTTGCGTACTACTTTTATCTGTTCTCTTTACTTGGACATAGTTTACACTACTTCAAATACTCACTTTCATTCAAAAGTTCACATTCTTTGTGTTTTACTCAAAAATTATTCCTAACATTTTCATTAAAAAACAAACCAATAAGTACTAGAGAATCTCATGAAGAAGAGATTGTCTTCCTAGATTGAGAATTGGAATCGAATTTGTCTATTGATAAAAATAACACAAAACAATTTCATGGTTCATGCAATAAAATGTAAATTAGATTTTATTGAACATTAATTTAAATTTTTTAAGTTCAAGTAAACTAATAACAGTTTATGAATTATAAAAATTATTAACTCCCTTAATTTTTTATTAACAATTACTCACTTATGCTTTATTTTCAAATTGCATCCTGTACTTTAGAAAAGTTCAGAAGCTTTTTGATGAAGCTCAGGAGGGATTAAGATCCTCTACAAGTAGTGCGAACAACTGCAGAGGATGCAGCTTTTGATCTAATGGCTAAAATATTTTGAATAATTATTTCCATCAATATTTTGCCATATCAGAAAATATTTTTGACAGCTAAGATTTGCAATTTTGAAAAACTGCAGTAATCCGTTTCAGCTCATAAGAGTTGGAAAAACTTTTGTATAAGCTTAAAGTATTTAAGTTAGAAGCACTTAATTAATTACATAATTAATTAATAAATAATTATTTTAATTATTTTATCTATAATTTAATAATTATTTTAATTAATAATATAATTCACTTAGTACATTAAATAATATTCCAAACTACGCAAGAATTTTTCAAAAAATGTTTATTAGTGAGAGTGAGAGAGAGTGGCAGCAATTTTCATATATACTTGGAATTGGTTAAGCTGAGTGGCAGCAATTTTCATATATACTTGGAATTGGTTAAGCTGCTGGTAATTGAACCAGCTCCTCCATGTTCGAGTCCTTTTTGCCGCAAATAGCAAATTTTCCTGCCTTTTATTTTTTTTAATTCCTCCTATATGCTTGAACAGATTTGTAGCAGCAGCACGTGGATGTCAGGATGTGAACCGGCCTTTTCTGTTTTTTTTTTTTTTCTATGTTTTTATTCCAGCAGGCTCGAACATATTTGTACCTGCATCACGTGAAAGTGGACCAGTTTATTTATTATTATTATTATTATTTTTAATTCCTGCACGCTTGGACAGATTTGAAGAAATTCTGAATTTCATCGTAGGACCGACAAAGCCAATGTAATACAACGGTGAATATTCTCTAAAAATATGTTAGTATTTCTCGCTGGTTTTCCTCTTTCAATTTGTGTTTGTTTACCCAGATAATCAGCTTCCCAATGATGGAAACTAAATGCCAAATCAGATGGTGACACATTCTTGATCACAACCTTTTTCTTAATCAACTTAACCATCTTTTTCTCAATTTAAGTGATTAATTAGCTTAGCTGTAGAAAGTAGAGAGAGTATCTTGGAGGTAAAATTACAAGTTCTAATTCAATAGTTAGATGATGATCTTTTAAGTATTAGACCGCTGGCTTTAGCTTTTGTTGAAAGGATTCATAGTTGAGCAAAATATTAGTGTCAAATATATGACATAATTATCGTATATGTATCTAATTTTTAAGAGTCAGTTATTTTCATAGTTTACCTATAAATACTAGTGTTCACGATGTACAAAAGGAGGTTTTTGCTAGATATACAATTCTAATATCTCACTCGAGTAGATTAACAGATTTGATCTAAGTATGTCTTTTATTTTCATTTCAAGTCATTTACTTTAATGTAATGTTCTTCTAAAAATCCTTTATTTTTAAGTCTTATTCTTTAAATTTCTTTACATTTCGTTACATTCTTTACATGCTTTATTTTATTGCTTTCCTTTAATTTTCTGCACTCTACATTTTCTGCATTCTAATTTTCTGCAAAAGTATTCATTAGTTTCTTTATTTTCCTGCAACGTTTCAAAGCTTTTATGAACTTTCATTTATTTCCTCTTACTTCTTGCTTTTTGTTATTTACACACGAGATTACCATATAATTCTAAACTCACATTAGATTAAAAATAAATATTTGTTTGTTGGAATTTGTCTTGACTAAGTTTTATCATAAACAAATTGGCATGCCTGGTGGGACGAGTTCAAAGTAACTCATAGTGTCACGAACCTCTTTTCATAAGAAATGGTTTTATGTGTTTAAGAAGTGGAAAGTTTGTCTATTCTTCCCCTTCTCAAAATATGCAAATCATGAGTAATGCAAATAACCAGGCGTCGAATGCACTTTCGATTGATGTTAGTGCGCCACCTTCGACATCCGTTACTGCAACACCCTCAACCATTGTTAGTACGGGTCCTGTGGATGATGCAATAGTAACTGGTACTCTCTGGGGTAATCCAATGTTAGAACAAGTGGTGCCTAGAGTGACTCAGTCATCACCAAGTCAACCAAGTAACCAAAGTGTAATGAATTCAAACTCAAAGTTTATACCACAATATGGTTTGCCACCTAATTATGTTCCTCCTGTGTTGGAACAAATGGGACTTGGCTGCATTTTGGTCAATACCGTAAGCCAAACAGTGGCTTCACAAGGCCAACCACAAATAAGTTCAGCCTTAGTGAGTTTCAATGGTCAAGAAGCAAGGGTTGCAAGTGCAAGTAATCTAACTCATTTTCGATAGGAAAGATTGAATTTGGGACCAATATTCCCAAATATGTCGAGGAACACTCCTCAAAATGTAACAGGACCAACCATGAATTCTTTGGCCAGTTTTCGACAACAAATGGATGAAAGCAACCATGAAATGGTGCATATGTTCACTTAGCAAATGGGTGCTGTAACTACACCAATTATGGAAACTACAAATAATGCTTGTAATACATTGGCTCAACAAATGGCAAGGCTAAACCAAGTCATGGGAATAGAAAATTGGCCAATGATAACGCTCAAAGAGCCCAGCCTAGGGCAAATGCAGGAGTGACTGCACCCCAAGTAAACATGGGACAAGACCAGCAAAATCTCAGTCAACCTGGGCAAAATGATCAACCACGCTTAGAATATGGTAATGTCCATGTACTCCGCCGAGGTGATGAGGATCAAATGGCTAGGAATAATGCTGCCATGAGATTGCTTCGATGAAATCTTGGGAGGCACCAAGTGATTGAGCAAAATGTAAATCAAGTGGTGGAACAAGTGCTGAATAGTTCTGGGTTCAATGTTGGATATGCTAACTAACCCTATTTTGTTTCGGCATTTCCTGAGGGGGTGCAACAAGCAGAATTGCCCAGAGAAATTAAAATTCCTAAACTTTCTAAGTTTGCTGGTGAAAGTGGGGAATCGACCGTCAAACATATTGTACGGTGTACTATAGAAATGGGGGAGTTGGCTACTATTGAAGGCCTTAAAATGAGATTCTTCCCAAGTTCCTTTACTAAAAATGCATTCTCTTGGTTTTCGACTTGAGACCAAATTCAATCCATTCTTGGACTCAATTAGAAAGAAATGTTCATGACCAGTTCTTCATGGGAGATTTGAAGGTGGGACTTACAGATATCTTCAATATCAAGAAAATGTACAATGAAACCATGGATGATTATCTTGCTAGGTTTTGACATATGAGGAGTAGATGTTTTACTCTCATACCTGAGGTAGAAATAGTGAAGATTGCTATAGGAGGTTTTGACTATTACATAAGGAAAAAGTTAGTGAACCAACATTTAGTTGATCTTGCCCAACTAGGTAAGAAAGTTAGGCAAATAGAATAAATGAAAGCTGAAAAGGCTTAGAAACAAGAGAGATTCCTTAAAAGAGAGAAAGTAGCATTTATCGGATTAGGTGAATCTGACAATGAGACTAAAGATGCAATGATGAATTTGAGGTTAACATTGCTGAGCTTCAGAATGATCCTCCTTATGTGTGTCAGGCTCTATAGCCAACAAGAAATAAGGAGAGAATGAATTATGTCAATAAAAAAACATGTACATTTGACGTAACAAAAATTGACAAAATCTTTGATTTATTGTTAAAGGATAGACAGATTAAATTGTTGGAAGGTCATAGGCTACTAAAACTTGATGAAATAAAAAACCAAAATATTGTAAGTTTCATAACAATTTGGGTCATGTTACTAATGAATGTATTCGTTTCAGAGATTTAATTCAGAAAGCATTAATGGATAGGCGTTTGAAATTTGCTAACAAGCCTAAGGCGGATATGAAGGTTGATTTAAATCTGTTTCAGGCTAGAATTTCCTATGTCGACCAGCAGGTTCCTCTGAATATTGGAATGATCAACATAAGAAATTTGCAGGAATTCGACATTGATGAACTGTCAACTTGTTATATTTTTATGGTACAATTCCTTAGTTTTTTATATTCTTTTTATTTATTTTTAATGAATTATGTTCCTAAATTGTGTTATATTTTTAGTATTGTTTGATTGTGTTTTTATTAAGTATTTTTTGTGTTTTTATCAGGTAATTACACTTGGAGAAGATTAAATGTTCAAAGGAGCAATAAAAAGTGAAAATTTCATCAGGTGACCAGTGCCTAAGCGGTGGTGTTGGAGCGCCTAAGCGTCCAAAGCGTATGCAGCAGTGGTAATTTAGTATCCCAACGCTTGAGCGTTGGGTGGGAGCTCCTGAGCGTGCAAGAGGCAGCAACGCGCGTCTGGACTTAAGTGGCTGAGCGACAAGTGCTCAGAATTGAGTGCCTAAGCGCTGGTCACGTAACAGAACACGTGATTTTTAATAAAATAGGAAAAGTTACGCCAAATTCAACACAGACAGAGACAAAAAGACATAGAGCACATTACACAGAAAATCCCTAACCCTGAGAGAGTTGTTTTGCGGCAGCAAATCTTGGAAGACGGCTTCAAAGGAGGATTTGATTCTTAAATGCTTGAAGATCATAATCTCCATTAAATGGGTTTTGATTTCTCTTTCTTTCTAGTTTTCTCCTTTCTTTGGGTTTTCTTTCCATGGGTTTGTATCTTAATATGGGTTTGTTTGTATTGAACATGAGTAGTTAAACTCATAGCTAGGGCTGTGGGGGATCTTGTTTTCCTAATTATTTGAGTTTGATTTCTAATTTGATTAAGGTAATTTCTTTAGGGTTTATCATATTGCTTGTATTTTTGTCATAACTTGATCACTTTTGGCATGTGTTAATTCATTGTTTGACCGGTGACCATCCGCATTCAATGAGTGAATCTATATGGTAAGCCTAGGATTAGATTGGTGAATGACCAAACATCAATTTTTTCTACTAATGGAATTGATAGGTATGTTGATCCATCTCTCAAATTGAAGTTTAATGCATTCCTAATTAATTAAACTAAATGATAAAATAGGTTATTTAATTTAGGAATAGAATATTGTTTCATCCATGACCATTGGGATTCAATAGCAGGTAAGAGAATATTGACAAAAGAATTACCTTACATCATAACTGAAAGAAATCTGAATAATTGGATTCAAGTGAACCTTGCGCCCTAGTCTCTCTTTCATTGATTATCTATTCTCAGTTTTATTGCTCATTATTTTTCTTTATTTGTTATTTTAATTTTATCTTGAATTTCTTCATATACTTTTGATTGTCTAGATAACAAAAGGTTTTGCGAATCTAGTAATTACCATTTATTTCTCGTGCAATTAATAAATGGGACTCAAGTTCTATATTACTTGGCGATAGAGTGCTCTTGCTCTTAGTTTGTTTTACGTGTATCAAGTTTTTGGCGTCATTGCTAGGGAATAAGTTTGGTAATATTAGAAGCGAAAAGTTCTAGTTAATTTAGATGCCCTTTTATTTTATTCCTTATTTTATTTTTATTTTTTTAATTTTTATTTCTTATTTTTTATTTCATTTTATTTTAAATTAATTTGTCACTTCGTATTTCTTGTTTATGCTTACTCGATCTCAGTTTTCTGATTTGACTTTTGATTATGAAATTGAGAAAACAGCTTGCAGGTTAAAGAATTAGTCTTTTATTGTAGCTGTGGCAGAAGACATAAACAGGATGGAAAGACAACCAGTTGTTGAGATAAACCGTGAAGAAAGAGCTATCCCAGCAAAGTGAACCATGTTTGAGTACTCTATGCCCACTACTGAAAAGTATGGAGGGAGTATTATAAGACCAGTTGTAGCTGCTAATAATTTTGAGATCAAATCAGTATTGATCTCCATGATTCAAAATTTAGTTCAGTTTGGTGGATTGTCTTCGGATGATCCAAATCAACATTTAGTCAGGTTCTTGTAGTTGTATGATACTATCAAGTACAATGGGGTGACAGATGATGTAATCCGATTGCGACTCTTTCCTTTCTATCTTAGGGACAAAGCAAGCCAATGGTTAACGTCACTACCAAGGGGTTCCATCACTACATTGGATCAATTGACACAACATTTTCTAGTTAAGTATTTTCCTCCTTCTAAATCTGTTAAGTTAAGGAATGATATATCTTCTTTTGTGCAGTTTGAAATGGACACTCTTTATGAAGCTTGGGAGCACTTTCAAGAGTTGTTGAGGAGATGTCCACATCATCGATTTTTCGTATAGCAGCAGGTTCAGACTTTTTACAATAGTTTATCACCTGCAAACCGTTCACTCATTGATGCTACTGTGGGAGGTACTATATGGAGGAAAACACCTACTAAGAGCTTAGCATTGATTGAAGAAATGGTGCTGAACAGTTATCAGTGGCAAAATGAGCATCAGGTTCCTAAGAAACAAGTAGGTGTATATGCTGTTGATTCTTCTACAGCAATTCTGAGTCAGTTGGAAGCACTGACGAAAAAGTTAGAGACTCTGATGGTGACAAATAGTGCATCCCCACCTATCATCTGTGAGGCATGTGGAGAACAGGGTCATACAAGTTCGAATTGTCAAATTGGTAGTCCATTTGCCCCTGAGCCTGAAAGAGTAAATTTTGTTAGTAATTCCAATCGATAATAGTACAACCCTTATGCCAATACGTACAATCCTAGTTAGAGGGACCACCCAAATTTCAAATGGGGAAATCCACAGGGTTATCAGCAGAAAGCTCTACAACCATCTCCAGGTTTCCAAGCACATATGAAGAAGCCAAGCTTTGAAGATTTGGTAATGAAATATATGTATAATTCTGATGCTAGAATGAAGAACATGGAGACTCGGATTAGTCAGTTGACTACATTGATGACAGCATGGGCACTAGGAACATTGCCTAGCACTAGTGAGACTAATCCAAAGGAACAGGTCCTTGCAATTACCCTAAGAAGTGGTAAAGTACTTGGGGAGTTCTCCCAGAAAAGGGAAATGTCAGAGCCTAGAGATATTCTTATTCAGTTAATGCATAAAGATGAGAAGGCAATTGAAGCACTTAGCTCATCAAGAATTGAGATAAAGAAAGATGATGTCCTTACTGAAGATGTCTCAATTCAATATGTTAATAAAGAAAAGGAGGCTGAGAAGAAAGTACCAAAGTGGCATAGAGCGAAGAAGGATCGTGAGCATAGCATAGTTTATGAACCATCACCATATGTCAAGATCTCATTCCCTCAGAGGCTCAAGAACAATCAGCCAGACCAGCAATTTGCCAAATTCTTGGAGATATTCAAGAAGTTACAAATTAATATTTCGTTCGTTGAAATCATCTCTCAAATGCCCAAGTATGCAAAATTTTTAAAAGAAATACTTAAAAGGAAATGCAAACTTGAGAAATTTGAGACTGTATGTTTAACTGAGGAGTGTTCCGCTATTCTTTTGAAGAAGTTACCTCCGAAATTGAAAGATCCAGGGAATTTTACTATTCCTTGCACTATTGGTAACTCTTATTTTGAGAAGACATTATGTGATTTGGGTGTTAATATTAATTTGATGCATTTCTCTGTATTTAAAAAATTGGGAATACAGGAACCGAAGCCCACCAACATTTCACTATAGTTGGCTGATAGATCCATCACTTACCCACGCGGTGTGGTGGATGATGTTCTGATGAAGGTGGACAAATTCATATTCCCAGTTGATTTTGTGGTGCTAGATATGGAAGAGGATGCTGATATTCCTCTCATTCTTGGAAAATCATTTTTTGTCACTTCTAGAGCTGTGATTGATGTACCTTGGGGTGAGCTCATCTTGAGAGTGGATGGAGATCATGTTATCATTAATGTCTTTAGGGAGGCTAAATCTTCCCTAATGTTAAATCTCCATGCCCCTATCAATTTTGTTCAAGCTAAGAAGCAGGAAACCTTAGCTATCAATGATATCCCGCCATCATATAATGTTGATGTTGATCTTCTGAAAAGTCAAGTTGCTGAAATAGATAAAGGTCTCCCTATATTCCCTACTTCTTCACGAA
Source organism: Ormosia semicastrata (assembly GCA_029884595.1). NCBI lineage: Eukaryota > Viridiplantae > Streptophyta > Magnoliopsida > Fabales > Fabaceae > Ormosia > Ormosia semicastrata. Next base: position 8,701,306 of record JAQQTO010000028.1, on the reverse strand, counting down.
TTGGTCATTCATCTATTGATCGAGTGCAACCACCATGGCCTAGTGGAGTTAAGGTGCAATTGGGATAGCTAAGCTCTTGTCAAGTTCAGAATGCTTATGGAAGCAATCTCAAGGTCATTGTCGAAGGGAGGAAGAACTATTTTGAAAAGAAGAAGGTGTCCTCCTATTTTTCTTGCTTTAAGCCATATTGATTTATCTGAAAAAGGCAACATCAAGCTAATGATGTTAAACAAGTGCTTCGCAGGAGGCAATATGTGTTTCTTCTTTCTTTATTTTATTTTAGTTGTTTTTGTTATTCTTGTTTTTCTTTTAGATGCTACTCATTTGTTTTGGGATTTTATTTTTCAGATTCTATTCTTTACTACGACTCTTGTACTTTTTCTATGCGACATTGTGTCATTGTCCATCGAGGTTGTGTTGTTCTTTTCTTTACTCCCTTTATTTCTTTTTCTTCTACATTGAGGACAATGTTTATCTTAAGTGTGGGGGGTACTTTTACAATTTTTGTGCAAAAAAAAATTTTGATGAGCACTTGAGCATTGCTGGTAAGTAAACTTGAATTATGTGTTGATTTCTTGATTTATTCTGAACTGATTGAGATATGTTTTAAAGGGGATTTCATTTATCATGAGCTGATAATGTGTGAAGCAATCTTCTTCAATGAAGCAAAGTGAATTCAGCATCTTAGTTGGGATTTAACCATGTTTGCTTGTTTTTGTTCTCTTTATTAACTCTAGCCAGAAAGTGAGTTTTGAGCCTTAATGATTGGATTTTTCAAAAATAAAATGCTATTTTTCTTCTAGAGTGTGTTTTCTCTTGATTGATGTGTGCTAGAATTTGCTTTGATATCTCGTTAAGGCTATAATGATTTACATACAGACTTGAATATAATTAAGGCAATTAGGCTCAATTCTTTCTTGACTTCCAGAGTTGCATTGATTAAAAAAAATTCCTTAGTTGCCTCATTTGAGCCTAAAATTGATTTCTTTGAATACCCAATTGAATAATCAGGTTGAATTCTTTGGAGCAATTGATGTGTTAAGTGAGAAGTCATTAAAGGTTATTTTTGTCTTCAAGGGTTAAAAAAAAGTTTGAAAAAAAAGAAAGAAAAGAATTGTTGGTGAAGAATAATGAGAATATTGGGTTGAAAGTGAGAATTTGTTATATCTTTGTGCATTGTGCTCTATCTGTCATCTTTTCAACCTGATTCTACTTTGTATTGATTTATCGATGAACATTCTTTACCCTTATTTATCTTTTTCCTACCTTCCATTATACCCTTGATCCCGTTACAACCAAAGGAAAGTCCTTTTGATTCTTGTGTTGTATGTGAACTTGGAAGTGGATATGAGATTAATAAGCAAGCCTATGGTATTGCATTTTTCAAGAGAAATTTGAGTGATCTCTTTGTCCTTTAAACACTTGAACAATGAAAAGATGAGTGATCTCAGATGTTGGATGAAGAGAACAGTTGCAAGCTAAACTCGAGCCTCTAATTGTTTAAGTGTTGAATGATCTTGCTTGATTGGATTTGATTGCTGAACTTGAATTTCTTTTAATTGTAGAATTTTCCTTTGATTCATGTTTCTTGACGTTGAGTTTGATCTTGTTGTTGATTCCTATTCTTTGCTTGAGGACATGCAAAGCTCAAGTGTAAGGGAGTTGATGAATCATCAACTTGTTATATTTTTACGGTTTAATTCCTTAGTTTTTCATATTCTTTTTATTTATTTTTAATGAATTATGTTCATAAGTTTTGTTATATTTTTAGTATTATTTGATTGTATTTTTATTAAGTATTTTGTGTGTTTTTATTAGGTAATTACACTTGGAGAAGATTGAATGTTCAAAGGAGTAAGACAAAGAGGAAATTTCATCAGGTGACTACCGCCTAAGTGCTGGTGTTGGAGCGCCTAAGTGCCCAAAGCATATGCAGTAGCAGTGATTTAGTGTTCCAACGCTTGAGCGCTGGTTGGGGAGCGCCTGAGCTAGCAAGAGGTAGCAGCGCACGTCTGGACTTAAGTGGCTGAGTGCCCAAGCGCTCAGAACTGAGCGCCTAAGCGCTGGTTGCATAACAGAACACGTGATTTTCATTAAAATGGGAAAAGTTATGCCAAATTCAATATAGACAGTGACAGAAAGACACAGAGCACATTACACAAAAAATCCCTAACCCTGAGAAAGTTGTTTTACGGTAGCATATCTTGGAAGACGGCTTCAAAGGAGGATTTGATTCTTGAAGGCTTGAAAATCACAATCTCCATTAAAGGGGTTTTAATTTCTCTTTCTTTTTAGTTTTTCCCTTTCTTTAGGTTTTCTTTCCATGAGTTTGTATCTTGATATGAGTTTATTTGTATTGAACATGAGTAGCTAAACCCATAGCTAGGGCTATGGGGGATGTTATTTTCCTAATTATTTGAGTTTGATTTCTAATTTGATTAAGGTAATTTCTTTAGAGTTTATCATATTACTTGCATTCTTGTCATAACTTGATCACTTTTGGCATGTGTTAGTTCATTATTTGACCGGTGACCATCTGCATTCAATGAATGGATCTATATGGTAAGCCTAGGATTAGATTGGCGAATGACCGAACATCAACTTTTCCAACCAATGGAATTGACAGGTATGTTGATTCATCTCTCAAATTAAAGCTTAATGCATTCTTAATTAATTCAACTAAATGACAAAATAGGTGATTTGATTTAGGAATAGAATATTGTTTCATCCATGACCATTGTGATTCAATAGCAGGTAAGAGAATATTGGCAAAAGAATTACCTTATATCATAATTGAAATAAAATTTGAATAATTGGATTCCAGTGAACCTTGCACCTAGCTCTCTTTCATTGATTATCTATTCTCAGTTTGATTGCTCATTGTTTTTCTTTATTTGTTATTTTAATTTTATCTTGAATTTCTTCATACACTTTTGATTGTCTGGATAACAAAGGGTTTTGTGAATCTAGTAATTACTATTTATTCTTCGTGGGATCGATAACTGGGACTCAAGTCCTTTATTACTTGGCGATAGGGTGCACTTGCTCCTAGTGTATTTTATGCGTATCAAGTTTTTGACGTCGTTGCTGGGGAATAAGTTTGGTAATATTAGAAGCAAAAAGCTCTAGTTAATTTAGATGCCCTTTTATTTTATTCCTTATTTTATTTTTATTTTTTTTTATTTTATTTTATTTTTAATTAATTTGTCACTTCATATTTCTTGTTTATGCTTACTCGATCTCAATTTTCTGATTTGACTTTTGATCCAGAAATTGAGAAAACAACTTGCAGGTTAAAGAAGTAGTCTTTTATTGCAAGTGTGGCAAAAGACATAAACAGGATGGAGAGACAACCAGTTGCTGAGGTAAACCGTGAAGAAAGAGCTACCCCAGCAAAGCGGACCATGTTTGAGTACTCCATTCTCACTTCTGAAGGGTATGGAGGGAGTATTATAAGACCAGCTGTGGCAGCTAATAATTTTGAGATCAAACCAGTATTGATCTCCATGATTCAGAATTTAGTTCAGTTGGTGAATTGCCTTTGGATGATCCAAATTAACATTTGGTCAGGTTCTTGCAGTTGTGTGATACTATCAAGTATAATGGGGTAATAGATGATGCAATCCAATTGCGACTCTTTCCTTTCTCTCTTAGAAACAGAGCAAGCCAATGGTTAACCTCACTACCAAGGGGTTCCATCACTACATGGGATCAATTGACACAGCAGTTTCTGGCTAAGTATTTTCCTCCTTCTAAATCTGCTAATTTAAGGAATGATATATCTTCTTTTGTGCAGTTTGAAATGGACACTCTTTATGAAGTTTGGGAGTGCTTTCAAGAGTTGTTGAGGAGATGTCCACATCATGGATTTCCTGTATGGCAGCAGGTTCAGACTTTTTACAATGGTTTATTGCCTGTAAACTGTTCACTCATTGATGCTGTTACGGGAGGTACTATATAGAGGAAAACACCTACTGAAAGCCAAGCATTGATTGAAGAAATTGCGCTGAACAGTTATCAATGGCAAAATGAGCATCAGGTTCCTAAGAAACAAGCACTTGTACATGCTGTTGATTCTTCTATAGCAATTCTAAGTCAATTGGAAGCACTGACGAAGAAGGTGGAGACTCTGATGGTGACAAATAGTGCATCCCCACCTATCATCTATGAGGCATGTAGAGGACAGGGTCATACAAGTTCGAATTGTCAAATTTTTAGTCCATTTGCCCCTGAGCTTGAAGGAGTAAATTTTGTTAGTAATTCTAACTGGCAACAGTACAACCCTTATGCCAATATATACAATCCTGGGTGGAGGGGTCATCTGAATTTCAAATAGGGAAATCCATAGGGTTATCAGCAGAAAGCTCTACAACCACCTCCAGGTTTCCAAGCACATGTGAAGAAGCTAAGCTTTGAACATTTGGTAATGAAATACATGCAGAATTCTGATGCTAGAATGAAGAGCATTGAGACTCAGATTAGTCAGTTGACTACATTGATGATAGCAATGGTACCAGGGACATTGCCTAGCACTACTGAGACTAATCCAAAGGAACAGGTCCTTGCAATTACCCTAAGAACTGCTAAGGTACTTGGGGTGTTCTCCCCGAAAAGGGAAATGTTAGAGCCTAGAGATATTCTTGTTCAGTCAGTGCATGAAGATAAGAAGGTAACTGAAGCACCTAGCTCATCAAGAATTAAGATAAAGAAAGATGATGTCCTTACTGAAGATGTCAATAAAGAAAAAGAGGCTAAAAAGAAAGTACCAAAGTGGCAGAGAGCAAAGAAGGATCGTGAACATAGCACAGTTTATGAACCATCACTATATGTCAAGATCCCATTCCCTCAGAGGCTCAAGAACAATCAGCCAGACCAGCAATTTGCCAAATTCTTAGAGATATTCAAGAAGTTACAAATTAATATTCCGTTTGTTGAAGTAATCTCTCAAATACCCAAGTATGGAAATTTTTTTAAAGAAATACTTAAAAAGAAATGCAAACTTGAGAAATTTGAGATGGTATATTTAACTGAAGAGTGTTCCACTATTCTTTTGAAGAAGTGACCTCCGAAATTAAAAGATCCAGGGAATTTTACTATTTTTTACACTATTGGTAACTCTTATTTTGATAAGGCATTATGTGATTTGGGTGTTAATATTAATTTGATGCCTTTCTCTGTGTTTATGAAATTGGGAATATAGGAACCGAAGCCCACCAACATTTCACTACAGTTAGCTGATAGATCCATCACTTACCCATGCGGTGTGGTGGAGGATGTTCTGGTGAAGGTGGACAAATTCATATTACCAGTTGATTTTGTGGTGCTAGATATGGAAGAGGATGCTGATATCCCTCTCATTCTTGGAAGACCGTTTTTGACCACTTCTGGAGCTGTGTTCAATGTACCTCGAGGTGAGCTCATCTTGAGAGTGGATGGAGATTATGTTATCATTAATGTCTTTAGGGACACTAAATCTTCCCTAATGTTAAATCTTCATGCCCCTATCAATTTTGTTCAAGTTAAGAAGCAGGAAACCTTAGCTATCAAGGATCCCCCTCCATCATATAATGTTAATGTTGATCTTCTGGAAAGCCAAGCTACTGAAACAGATAAAGGTCCTCCGATATTCCTTGCTTCTTCACGAATTGGTCATTTATCTGTTGATCGAGTGCGACCACCATGGCCTAGCGGAGTTAAGGTGCAATTAGGATAGCCAAGCTCTTGTCAAGTTCAGAATGATGATGGAAGCAATCTCAAGGCTATTGTCGAAGGGATGAAGAACTGTTTTGAAAAGAAGAAGGCGTCCTCCTATTTCTCTTGCTTTAATCCACCTTGATTTATCTGAAAAAGGCAACGTCAAGCTAATGACGTTAAACAAGTGCTTCACAGGAGGCAACCTGTGTTTCTTCTTTCTTTATTTTATTTTAGTTGTTTTTGTTATTCTTGTTTTTCTTTTAGATGCTACTCATGTGTTTTGAGATTTTATTTTTCAGATTCTGTTGCTACGTTGACTCTTATGCTTTTTCTATGCCTAACATTGTGTCATTGTCCATTAGGTTGTGTTGTTCTTTTCTTTACTCCATTTATTTCTTTTTCTTCTATATTGAGGACAATGTTTATTTTAAGTGTGGGGGTACTTTTACAATTTTTGTGCAAAAAAAAAATTTTTTTGATTAGCTCTTGAGTATTACTGGTAATTAAGCTAGAATTGTGTGTTAATTTCTTGATTTATTCTGAACTGATTGAAATGTGTTTTAAAGGGAATTTCATTTATCATAAGCTGATAATGTGTGGAATAATCTTTTTCAAAGAAGCAAAGTGAATTTAGCATCTTAGTTGGGCTTTAGCCATGTCTGCTTGTTTTTGTTCTCTTTATTAACTCTAGCTAGAAAGTGAGTTTTGAGCCTTAATGATTGGATTTTTCAAAAATAAAATCCTATTTTTCTTTTAGAGTGAGTTTTCTTTTCATTGATGTGCGCTAGAATTTACTTTGATATCTCGTTGAGACCTTAATGATTTGCATACAGACTTGAATATGATTAAGGCAATTAGGCTTAATTTTTTCTTGACTTTCAGAGTTGCGTTGATTAAAAAAAATCCCTTAGTTGCCCCATTTGAGCCTAAAATTGATTTCTTTGAATACCCAATTAAATAATCAGGTTGAATTCTTTGGAGCAATTGATATGTTAATTGAGAAGTCATTAAAGGTTTTTTTGTCTTCAAGGGTTAAAAAAAAGTTTGAAAAAAAAAAAGAAGAAAGAAAAGAATTGTTGGTGAAGAATAATGAGAATATTGAGTTGAAAGTGAGAATTTGTTATATCTTTGTGCATTATGCTCTATCTATCATCTTTTTAACTTGATTCTACTTTGTATTGATTTATCCATGAATATTCTTTACCCTTGTTTATCTTTTTCCTACTTCCATTATACCCTTTACCCTGTTTTAACCAAAGGAAAGTCCTTTTGATTCTTATGTTGTATGTGAACTTGGAAGTGGAGATGAGATTGACAAGCAAGCCTATGGTATTGCATTTTTTAAGAGAAATTTGAGTGATCTTTTTGTCCTTTAAACACTTGAATAATGGAAAGATGAGTGATCTCAGATGGTGGATGAAGAGAACAGTTGCAAGTTAGACTCGAGCTTCTAATTGTTTAAGTGTTGAATGATCTTACTTGATTGGGTTTGATTCCTGAACTTGAATTTCTTTTAATTGTGGAATTTTCCTTTGATTCATGTTTCTTAATATTGAGTTTGATCTTGTTGTTGATTCCTATTCTTTGCTTAAGGACAAGCAAAGCTCAAGTGTGAGGGAGTTGATGAACCGTCAACTTGTTATATTTTTACAATTCAATTCCTTTGTTTTTCATATTCTTTTTATTTATTTTTAATGAATTATGTTCGTAACTTTTGTTATATTTTTAGTATTGTTTGATTGTGTTTTTATTAATTATTTTGTGTGTTTTTGTCAGGTAATTACACTTGGAGAAGATTGAATGTTCAAAGGAGCAAGAAAAAGAGGAAATTTGATCAGGTGACTAAGGCCTAAGCGCTGGTGTTGGAGCGCCTGAGCGCCCAAAGCGTATGCAGCAGCGGTGATTTAGTGTCTCAACGCTTGAGCGTTGGGTGGGGAGCGCCTGAGCGCGCAAGAGGCAGCAGCGTGTGTCTGGACTTAAGTCAAGCGCTCAGAACTTAGCGCCTAAGTGCTGGTTGTATAACAGAACACATGATTTTCAATAAAATGGGAAAAGTTACGCCAAATTAAACACAAACAGAGACAGAAAAACACAGAGCACATTACACAGAAAATCCCTAACCCTGAGAGAGTTGTTTTGCAGTAGCAGATCTTGGAAGACGGCTTCAAAGGAGGATTTGATTCTTGAATGCTTGAAGATCATAATCTCCATTAAAGGGGTTTTAATTTCTCTTTCTTTCTAGTTTTCCCCTTTCTTTGGGTTTTCTTTCCATGGATTTGTATCTTGATATGAATTTATTTGTATTAAACATGAGTAGCTAAACTCATAGCTAGGGCTATGGGGGATCTTGTTTTCCTAATTATTTGGGTTTGATTTCTAATTTGATTAAGGTAATTTCTTTAGGGTTTATCATATTGTTTGTATTCTTGTCATAACTTGATCACTTTTGGCATGTGCTAATTCATTGTTTGACCAATGATCATCCGCATTCAATGAGTGGATCTATATGGTAAGTTTAGGATTAGATTGGTGAATGACCAAACATCAATTTTTCCTACCACTGGAATTGACAGGTATATTGATTCATCTCTCGAATTGAAGCTTAATGTATTCTTAATTAATTCAACTAAATGACAAAATAAGTGATTTAATTTAGGAATAGAATATTATTTCATCCATGACCATTGGGATTCAATAGCAGGTAAGAGAATATTGACAAAAGAATTACCTTACATCATAATTGAAAGAAAATCTGAATAGTTGGATTTAAGTGAACCTTGTGCCCTAGTCTCTCTTTCATTGATTATCTATTCTCAGTTTGATTGCTCAATATTTTTCTTTATTTGTTATTTTAATTTTATCTTGAATTTCTTCATACATTTTTTATTGTCTGGATAACAAAGGGTTTTGCGAATCTAGTAATTACCATTTATTCCTCGTGGGATCGATAACTAGGACTCAAGTCCTATATTACTTGGCGATAGAGTACACTTGCTCTTAGTGTATTTTATGCGTACCAAACATTAACATGGAAGATGCAATGGACATTTATCCAAAGTCAGGAGAATCTCTTAAAACATTCCTTGAGAGGAAGAAAAAGAAAAGCAAAGTAAGGTTATGTCCAAGATGCAATGCAGTGTATGATGAATTTGCTGCGAAGAAAGTTGCTTAGGAACAACAGAGTGACTCACAGGGTAAGAAGAAGTTTTTTGACAAGAAAGCTTAGAAACCAAAACAGCCTTTCTATACTCCAAGACCAAGGCTAGTTTATACGCCCAGGCCTAACATGAATGACTGCCTGGTTAAGCTATCTGGTGAGTCTGTAGGAAGCAATTCATTTCCCAAGAGCTATGTCGGACCAGCTAGGACCAGAGTACCACCTGCCAATGTTACTGTGGATAGGTAGGTTAAAAATTTTGCAATAGTGTGTCACCCATAATTTCAGCTGAATGTGGCTGCCAAGAAGAATAAGTTTCAGAGAGATCAACAATTCTGAAATGAAGATTACAGACATGGTAGGATCAACCAATATGAAGCTATGATTGGCCAGAATGTAGCAGGGCCATCAAAGTCTTTACCATTGTCAAAAAGTCAAAAAAGGAGGCTACAGAGGTTGAGACAAGCACAGAAAAGAAGGAACATGACTAAGGGTTTAGTAATCAAAGAACAACCCACAGAAATGGGATGTTTGGTAGTTAAAACTGAGCCAACACTAAACGAAAATGAAGATGACAAGAAATTGAAGAGTATTATCAAAAAAGAATCTGCAATTACGAGTGGGCCAATCCAAGTTGAGCCGACAACAATTGCAGTTAGATGACTAGACAGGTATGATAGTCTCCGACTAGAAAAGCTTGCAGAGATAAAGAAAGGAAAAGAGGTTCAAGGACCTATTCCAAGTAAAACTAAAAGAAAATGACCAATTGGACTAGTAGCAGTAGAGAAGGAAGCAAAGAAAAGTAATCTAGCAGTTGAGAAAAATAAGGAAATAGCTAGATTGAAAGCTGAGAAGATGATAATGAGAATAGTCGAGGTTGAGGGCCTTAAAATTGAACTTGAAAATGGTGAAGATGCTGAAAATTGGTCGAAGGAAGAAATCATGGAAGTCCTGAAAGATCCTGACCTAAATATCGAGTGGAGAAAGAAAATGCTTGGCATGATCAAGGGAATGAGAAAATTGGCAAAACCTGACTGCCTAGCCATAGACATGGATTTGATGGCTAATGAAGTTATTGAGGGCTTAAATGATCCAGATGATCTTTTAGGCTTTGATGATAATAATCAATTCGATATGGATTTCAATTTGGACAAGGATCTGAATGACATTATAATGGCTATGGATAGTAATTTGTCATTGGAAGGTTACTTCAAGATTGGAGGATACAAAAGTGATAAAGAGTTGATTGATGAAGAGTGCTTAAAGTCAACGAGCGTAAATTTGATTTCAGTTTTGCCTACTGAGTTTGAAGGGTATCATGAAATTGAGTATATTGGAGAAAATGAAGAAGACCTGGATGACCTCAGTGATCATTGGCTTTTCTTTCAAGATAACATGATAACAATGTTCAACAATACAACATAATTTGAGAAGCCAACAGAAGAGTAGAAGGCTCATCTTCGCCCATTACACATCAAGGCTTTGTTAAAAGGCAAGCCAACAAATAGAGTCCTGATAGACGGGGGGCAGCTATCAATTTGATCCCAAGGGCAATGTTTAAGAAGTTTGGGAAAAATGAGTTTGATTTGATGTCAACTAACATGATTGTCACTGATTTCAGTGGCAAGACTTCCCCGTCAGATGAAGTAGTAATACTGAATGTGCAAATCAAATCCGTTGTGAGATCGACGTTGTTTGTTGTAATTCTGAAAAAATCTAGTTACAATCTTCTCTTGGGAAGAGATTGGATACATGTCGTTAGAGTAATACCATCAACGGTCCATCAGAAACTCATCCTCTGGAATGCAGATGATTAGGTGGAAATAGTAGAGGCAAATGATAGCCCTTGCTATTTGCAACAAGTTCATGTTGATTTTAAAATTTATCTTGCAAATGTCAAGCCAGTCACAGCAAATGATGGAGTCATCGACAAAGATGCACTTGAAGTATGCTTAATGGACCAATTTGGCATTCGACTAGTGAATAAGACCGAAAAGGATTGGCCAAGCACTAGCCATGAGTGTTAATGATCAATTGGGTAGACTGTCGGCTTATTTGGCCGACAGAGCAGTATACACCACTGAAGGTGTAATGTCAGATTGCATAATAGATGATAATCCTTTGGGATTTGAGAAAAGACTTGATGAAAAGCAAAATGTAGAGTTCGAAGATCCTTTAGAGGAGATAAACTTGGGCACTGAAATAGATAAAAGACCTATATTTGTGAGTTCTGCCAAAGGAGTTCAAGGAACAACTTGTCAACTTAATTGAGGAATACAAAGATTGCTTTGCATGGGATTATGACGAGATGCCTGGGTTGAGCAGAGGCCTTATCGAACATAGACTGCCATTGAAAGAAGGATGTAGACTTGTCAAACAAGTCAACAGAAGATTTGCACCTGAGGTGGTATTAAAGATAAAGGAAGAGGTCAAAAGGTTGCTCAGAGCCAAGTTTATTAGAACGACCAGGTATGTCAAATGGTTGTCTAATATAGTTCCTGTAATTAAGAAAAATAGCAAGTTAAGAGTATGTATAGACTTTAGGAATTTAAATGTTGTTACACCTAAAGATGAATATCCAATGTCTATCGCGGATATGTTAGTTGATGTCACATCTGGATATGAACTGTTAAGTTTTATGGATAACTATGCAGGTTATAATCAAATCTTCATAGTCGAGGAGGATGTGTTGAAAACTGCCTTCAGATGTTTGGGAGCCATTGGGACATATGAATGGGTAGTCATGCCTTTCAGTTTAAAGAATGTAGGGGCCACCTATCAAAGAGCAATGAACACTATCTTCCATGATGTCATTAGAAAGTTCATGGAGGTATACATTAACATTGTAATTGTCAAGTCAGAGACAAAGGAAAGTCACTTGACAAACTTGAGGCAAACATTTGACAGGATGAGAAAGCACAGCCTCAAAATGAATCCGGAGAAATGTGGTTTTGGAGTGTCGACTGCTAAATTCTTGGGTTTCTTAGTTCATAAGAAAGGTATTGAAGTGGACAAGAATAAAGCCAAGGTAGTTCTGGAAGCCGCACCACCAACGAACAAGAAGGAACTACAATCTTTCATAGGAAAAGTGAACTTTCTGAGGAGATTCATATCCAATTTGTCAAGAAGAACTAGAGTCTTCGCTCCATTGGTCAAGTTGAAGGTTGAACAAGACTTTGTGTGGGAGCCTTGCCACCAAGAAGCCTTCGATCAGATAAAATAGTACTTGACAAATCCACCGGTCATGATGCCTCCAGTGCCTCGTAGACCATTGAAGTTGTATATATCAGTGTCAGATGAAACCACAGGGAGTATGCTGACTCAAGAAGATGAAAATGGAATTAAGAGAGCCATATATTATCTTAGTCGAGTTTTGAATGATGCTGAAAAGAGATATAGTGCAATAGAAAAACTTTGTTTAGCATTATATTTCTTATGTACTAAACTCAAGTATTATATGATGTTTTGTAATGTATTGGTTACGTTAAAGATTGATGTAATAAAATATATGTTATCAAAGCCAGTGCTAAATGGACATATTAGTAAGTGGACCATTGCTTTGTCAGAATTCTCTTTACAGTATGTTCCAATGAAAGCTGTTAAAGGTCAAGTAATTACTGATTTCTTGGTTGACCATCCATTTTTGGGTATTGATAGTATAAATTTCATCGGGTTAAAACCTTAGCATTTATATTTTGATGGCTCAAGACATCAAAATGGAGTTGGAGTGGGAATCCTAATTGTTTCTCCTCAAGATGCTCCAACGAAGTTCATGTTTGAACTTAAATATACATGCTCCAACAACGAGGCTGAGTATGAAGCCTTAATTGTGGCAAGTAAGTTGATAAAGAAATTCAACGAAATCAAACATTTCGTCACCCAAGAATCAAATGTGTCGGTTATAACTTGACCAAATTTAAATGATGAAGAAATTCGAGAGGAGGCTAATGAATTGGCACAGATAGCCTGTAGGTATAAAATTTAGTCCAAGGTTCTAACAAATCTAATGGAAATTAGGGAACTTTTATATCCATTAGAAGAAAAAGATGTACTACAAAATGATATTTCAATAAATAATTACTGGAGACAACCAATATTAAGTTATTTAGAAAATCCAAGTCAAAACGTGAATAGAAAGTTTAAGTACAGAGCATCGAAATTTGTAGTATTAAGAGGGGCCTTGTATAGAAAATCCATTGATGGAAATTTAGAGGCTTACCTGAGTGAAGCAGAGGCTTATATTGTCTTAGCAGAAATCCATGAAGGAATTTGTGGAGCTCATCAGGAAAGTGATAAGATGAAATTGGTCCTTCAACGATAAAGGTATTATTGGCCTACACTAGTCAGGGATTGTATAATGTTTGTTAAGTCTTGTGAAGAGTGTCAAAGACATGGCCATATACAGAATGTTCCTACTAGTGAATTACATTCTATAGTCAAACCTTGGCCTTTTAGAGGTTGGGCTTTGGATTTAATAGGCCAAGTTCATCCTACTTCGTCGAAGGAACATAAGTACATTTTAGTAGGAGTTGATTACTTTACTAAGTGGGTTGAGGCTATAGCCTTAAAAGATGTAACCCAACAAGATGTAATTGACTTTATATAAGTTTGTTAGTTTGGAATACCACAAACTTTGACAACCGACCAAGGGACGGTGTTCATTGGAAGGAGAGTTGTCAAATATGCTAATTCGAGGAAGATTAAAATGCTTATGTCAACTCCATATTATGCTCAGGAAAATGACCAAGTAGAAGCCATGAATGAAATAATCATAAGTCTGATTAAGAAGCATATTGGTCGACAACCCAGAAATTGGCATAATACCCTTAACCAAATTCTATGGGCATATAGAAATTCACCAAGAGAATTAATGGCACTTCACCATACAAGTTAGTTTATGGTCATGATGCAGTGTTACCAGTCAAGATTAATCTTCAATTAGTTTGTATTCAAAAACAAGATGAGTTACCAGTTGAACATTACTAGGACTTGATGTTTGATGAATTAAACGAATTAAGTGATAAAAGATTAATTGCTTTAGAAAACTTGATTCAACAAAAAGAAAGAATTGCTAAATTTTATGACAGTCGAATTAAGTACAAGTCTTTTAAGGTTGATGACTAGGTTTGGAAGGTGATTTTGCTCATGGATAGGAGTTGTCGATAATATGAGAAATGGTCTCCAAAATGGGAAAGACCATTTAAAGTTACTCAAGTATTTTCTGGTAATGCTTATACACTTATCAGAGTTAATTCAGGTTTAAGAATTAAGTCTATTAATGGCAAATATTTGAAGCAATATAGGCCGATAATATGTGAAGTAAAAATTGACAAAGAATGGTTAAAAATAAATTTCATTCATATACTTGGCAATTACAAGTTACATTGTCAAGCAATTTAAGTAAATGAAAATACTTATAACATTACAGCTTGATTAAGTTGTCAGAACCTTACAAAAAAAATAATAATAAACCGACAATTAACAAAAAGGGGGAGGGGAAGAGATACATTTAATTTTTTTGTAAAACCTCCCAAGAATCTTCCAAGGATTGTTTGTCGGCGCAAGCTATTTCATAGTTTGCTTTAAGGGAATTTATCTTCGCTAACACTGCCTTGGCTTCGACAGCCCATTGTTTGGAGTTGTTGGCAATACTTTGTTGCTTAGCAGTCCCTTGTTATAATGCAATTTTAAGCTTTTGCATCCAATGTCGCTTCAAGTTTTTTCTCCAAGTCTTCAATCTCTTTGTCTAGTTTTGCCTCCTTATTTTTTCCTTTGACGAGATAATCGTTTAATTCAGCATTCTTGTTCTTCACGTCAGTTAATTGCTTCAAGATTTTGGACTTTTCTTGATCTTATTTGGTATAAGCAGGAATGACTCGACAGATAGTAGGCATATTTTATGACAAATTTTAGAGAAAATCTTTGACAATCATAGGAAGAGCTCGACTGGTTATTAGCAGTTTTTGAGAGAGGGGTTCCAATTCGGTCACAATGGCCTTCATTCTTTCTTGAAGAGGTTGGCTAGAAATCAAGTGTTCAAAAGAATAAGTGAATGCATTCTTCAGCTCAGCCAATAGTCTAGTGACATAAGAATCACTAGAATCTTGTCCATGCTGTGTAGAAGAGCGAGCTAACTATGGAGAGCTTCTATGACTACTCGACAGCATGGTTATTAGTTCATCTAAATCTACTTCTATATCTTCAATATTTTCTGGTCCTGTAGCAATTAAATTTGTTGGAGAAGATGGAGGTGGATTGATAGGATCAAATTCAGCCATAAGGGTATCCAAGTCGAATTCGTCTGTGAAGATTTGGATGGGGTTGTCTTTATTTGCTTGAGAAGGACTCCCAGCGCCCGAAGGAATTTGAGTTTCTTTTAAATTCATGACTGATTGAACTTCTGTTAGAAGAGGTAGAGAGATAACAGGCATTGTAGGAATCAGAGAAGTTTGAACCTCTGAAAAAGGATTCTCATTACCTTGCCTGGCAGGATTGTCGGGTACAACAAGATTTGTTGATTTCTGTAGTCAAATAACGGAACTATTAAAACAAATGAAATCATGAAAATTAGTTGAAATTTGAAGTATTTTACCTCAGGAGACAGTTAAAATTATTTTTCAGTACTTAGTTCAATATTGGGCCCTAAAGGATTTTCAATAGTTTGTTCACCCTTTGGGTCCTGAAATGAAAGAGAAATCAGATCTTGAATGGAATCCAAGTCTCAAAAGTACTCGAGGAAATAAATTATGTCGACTGAAATTTACCTTGGATAAGATTTAGGTGGTTTCTATCCTAAGTTCAGCAGTGGGTTTCAAGATGGAACTTGAAGATTAAGTCTTTTTCTTTTTCTTCTGCAAAGGTAAAATGAGGTGAGATTTTACCAAGAGACATAAAAGAGGAAGTAACAGAAGACATACCTTTAAAAGGTTCTCAGAAGATAGGCTTGAAGACTCAATAAGTTCAACAGAAGAGACGGAAGTAGAATCACCAATCTATATTTGACACAAGATTTTGTTTGAAAAAGTTTAGAGACTAAGTTCTAAATTTTGGTCACAAATATATATATATATACCTTGGAAGTTTTTGCTTTTGAGGGTTTAGCAGCAGCCTCGTGTTTAAAAGGACCTTTCGTCGAAGCTGTTTTGGTTGCCTTGGCCTTTGGAGCTTTGAGGATAAGAGGATTCTGAGTTTTCTTATTCTTTTTCTTTTTTAAGGAGATAGTTTCTTCTTCTTTTTCTTCCTCTCCCCCTTCTTGTGGCTGTTTATACTCCAAAGGTCTTTTTAATGGGATTGCTGTGAAAAGAGAATAGCAATTAGTAGATGAGATAAGAATTAGAACCACAAAATGTGAAAAGAAATACCTTTGGGTATCTTAGTGATGATTCGGGTATCTTTGGCAAATTATTCATGCGACAAGGCAAACCAATGGGTAAAAGTAACTTCTGGAATTCTTGAAAGGAAGATGTTACTCACAGAATAAATCCTATCAAAAATAGGGAAGTTACCAGCCTTGGTAGGTTTACTTGGAAATTCGTCGGCCAAATCGAAACGAGCACAAGGAAGAAGCACTAGTTTTGGAAAAGAGACTTGAAAAGGTTCAAGCCGTGCTAAAGGATTTTTAATGGAAACCACAAGGAAATTAGCGAAACATCTTTCCTTGTGTGCTTGTTTTAGTTTGGCCACGACTTCTTCGCAGTGTCGAGCAATTAAGCCAGGATACTTGAAGTCCCATTTGATCTTGTAGTACTTTTCAAAAGTCCTAATATATTGGATATGCTTACCTTTGGTTTTTGTTAAAGGCTCTTGATCCTGCATAGGAACTAGAGTTTTAGTAATACGGCTTCGACAATCCTCAATATCGACATTGTAAGGACTATAATATTTAGTCCACCATTCGACAAAATATTTGGAAACCCCCTATAAGGAGTGAATGCAGAAATCAAGAAATGCTGTTTGTGCCTTTCATTCTTCATAGCCACACGTACAAGGTCTGTCATGTTCAGTAAGTGACCATTGATGAGGTGCTCTTTGGCTTTTGGAGAGAATGGTGTTGGAATGTCCTGACAGAATCCTAGTTGTCAAGCTACTATGTTTGGCAGACACAGCTCTAAGGATTTATCCGTTGAACTGGGAAAACCAGCAATCAGAATTTGCCGACAAAGAAAATTAGACCAGATCGAAATATTATTGGTTTGAGTGGAAGGATCATTGGAAATTAGTGGTCGAGTAAACCACTCGGGACCAAGAGAATGGTTGACAAACGCGCAAAATAGATGTCTTCAGTGTTAAAAGAGATGGAATAAAAAATGTTGAAGAAATGCATGAAATTCTCCAAGTTTTGTTTATGGATTTTTTCATGTTTGATATGGCAAAGCTTTATGCCATAGGTAGCAGGAGAAACTGTTAGAGGCAAAGTGTCGACCAGATAATCTCCTAAGATGGCATATAACCAAAGCTGAAGTAGCCATATTGGGCCACCAGAGTTGATTTTCTTTATTTAAGACCGAATGCTTTGAACAATTTCGCCAATGCTAAGGTAAAGGTTGGCAAGGAGGAATCGGCTGAGAGCCAATTTTTTCCTTTATGAAGAAGATTGACAAGTTGAAGATAAGACTTGGACACTTGAACTGACCTGGTACCTAGAGCATAAGCCGACAACCAGAGAAGAAGAAAAGCCACATGTTCTTCATTGGAAACAGGGCCTGTTTCTGTAAAGTAGAAACTAATGAAGTTTGAAAAAGAAGTTGGGGCATTCGTGTAAACATCAATGGTATTCAAAGGTTGGAGGACAGGAGTTATGATTTCCCTGTCTAGTCGAAGACTAGTTATGGCAGCTACGTCGAAGAGCGTAGGACCCATCATGCCATAAGGGAACTGAAAAGAATTGGTGGTTTTATTCTAGAAGAAAAATGATGCACCCAACATGCAAGAATCCATTTTTATGGAATAACGGAAGAGTTGAATGCAGTCAAAGATACTTATGTTCCTCCACAAAACTTCTTTAGAGGCTTGAACTCTATCAAGCCAATCAAGATACCCATTGATGTGGGTAGGAGGGGTTTTGAAAAGCCTTTTAGATCTGCTGAAATAACTGATAGGAATAGAAGGAAAAGAAGCCAAGATAGCTTCTTGGGGATTTTTACAAGGAAAAAAGATGTGTATTTCATCGATAATGGATTCTTTAGGCAGGACTATGTAATACCCACCATAGGGTATCACATTTAAGACTAATCCTATTAGAACTTACCGAAATTGTAAAAGAATTAATCTTGTAAAAAAGTCAATTTTAAAATTTCATTTGTGAAACAAAATAAAATAAGTAAACTGAATTAAAATATTAATAAGACTTGCAATGATCACACCAAAAGAAAATATATACATCATATTACAAAACTTGTCCAAACAATTTACATAAATACAACCTTGTTCTTATAAATAAAATACAAACCTAGCTATCAAAAGGTACTCTAAAACAAACCTAAGGATTTGATTCCTCGGAAGGATCCTCCTCCTCCTCTACATTATAATCGAAGAACCCTGACGGATACAGATGCCTCATAGGGGTTCTTGAAGATGATACGACAGAATCCTCTTGGGGTGTATAGACAGACACCACTCCACCCCAAAGTTCACGAAGAGGTATCGTGAATTCCAACCGCATAGTTGCATGCTAAGTTAACACGGAAATCCCATCTAAGGTTCCACTCAAGCTCATAGTTAAGTCCCCGGTGTACACAAATCTTTTATTATTGTAATCAAACCTCCAAGCGTCAGCTCCCCCATGGAACTGAACCCTAACAAAACCTAGGACTTGTCGTCTTGTCGCCATATAACAAATAAAGAAAACTGCTACTGAAAATAAACAAAGTCCCTTACCTCCTCGTTCCCTCGGTCTTCAATAAACATATACAATGAAACAGATACAATACAAAAACAAGGTGAGATCCCCTACATCAATACTAATATGGCAGTAAAGGAAACGACAGTAAATAAACAAAGTATAATATTAAGACAATAAATCATGTTATCATATCATGGATAATAAATCATATAATCATGAATCAATTGATTATAAATTTCATGTTATTATGCTGACTCATTATGCATGTACACACACAGACCAATTCCTACTCCATGGAGCTAAACACAGTTCCGGAGAGAAGGTCCAGAAGACATGTCTGACACTCGGCTGTCGTGGCCAAAAGTGCTATAATATAACCATTTTGTCAAAAGTGCACATCAGGCATTGGACAAGACATTCTACACCAGATCACGATATAGGACAGTGTCTCAGTCCAGATTATCAGTGTGTTTTCATTAGTCTGCCCCACAGATAGAAGAGCTACCAACCATCCATTGTGAGGTACCCGCACCCCAATGCCCCCAAGGTCAACAAGTGACCTACACTTGTCTACTCGCACCTGCACTTAGGTGTAATTCATCTCCTAGGCATACAGTCTTAACCAAACAAGCGAATATACTTTTCTATGCATGATATATGATTAGAGCTGGCAAAACGGGTTCAACCCGTCGGGTTAACTTGCCAACCCACCATTTTTTTGCGGGTTGGGTTCAAGGATTGAACCCATATTTTTTTCCAACCCGCATAACCCGCCCCGCATAACCCGCGGGTTAAGCGGGGCGGGGGCAAGTTGGCCCTGCAGGTTAGCTCTCTCTTTTTTTTTTTTAAAAATGATAAGTAATACTATAAATGAAAAACTCTTTGATGTTATATAATTTATGTTTGAATATTTAATTAGACTATTTTAAAATTTATATTTTAGATATGTGGTTTGTAATTTTTTATCATTATTATTTATTATTATTTTATAGTATTTATTGATTTTTTATTTTATTTTTTTTTTTTTTTTGGCGGGTTAAGCTCGGTTGACCCACCAACTCATCTATTTTTTCTCATTTTATCTTTTATGCGGCTAACCCGCCAACCCGCCTTAAAGCGAGATGAATTAGCTCTTCCAACTCATTTTTTAAAACGGACCAACCCACCCGCCCCGCATTTTAGTGGGTTGAAGCGGGTCGGTGGGTCGGCGGTTAACCCATTTTGCCACCTCTATATATGATCCAAACACACATACCATTATTATTTTTACAGCATCTCATATATCCTCACCTTTTCTTAGTGATGTCAAGATTTAACACAACCGGGCCCACCACAACTGCCCGACAGCAAACTGCTGTTTACGCTTAATCGCGTAGTGATATTATTGTATTTTTGAAATCGCGGAACATTTTTCTTACGTTTTTAAATCGCGTAAAAATTTTTCAAATCGCGTAAAAATTTTATTGCATATTCTCAATCGCTTAGCCTAAAATGACTATTTTTAAGTCGTGTAAATATTTTTCAATATATTTTCAATTATGTAAAATATTTCTAACATACTTAAACCAAAAATAATGTTTTCTCAACAATTTGATTTTATTTCTATTATTTGCATAATAGTTCCTCATTAAATAATATTTACATAATAATCCTTATTTAAATAATATTTTCATAATAGTCCATCCTAAAATAATATTTACATAATAGTCCCTCTTTAGATAATAATTATAATATAGTCCCTCTAAAAATTAGTATTTCTACTATTTCCCAGAAAATTATGATTCTTTGATTTACTTAAGATATTACAGCTCAAATTTTCTTAATGCATTTCATAACCCATAGGGTGAGCTATACGTTAGAAAATTTCAAGTATTGACATTTCTTTTTATTTCATAACTTAATTATTTAATTATGTCAATTTTTATTCTAAAAAGGTATATTGCTTTATATTAAGTTTAAAACCTACCTAAATAATTTCCTTCTCAATTAAACCTCTAAGTCTACACCTAATAAAATAATTTTGATTCTAAGTTATGAAAAATGGCATGTTGGCCGAAATCCACTTAGGGTTTCACAATCCATCATTTAATTCTTTTTAACAATTATTCCTTGCAAAAACTCTTAATTTATTTTTCTTGTCATAAAATCATTTGCTTCTTGGTTAGGAAAATAATTTAGAACCCTAGGTTCCTTTTGAATGGTGGAGACCGTGTGCCTCATAGGCCCTTTGGAACTTTCATACAACAAATCCTTCATGTGATTCATATCTTACATTACACATAAATTTTTGCATGCTTTCTAAATCACACATACAAGCATAATATCAAAGCTATAAGCATACAAGCACACATGCAATCATATTTTCAAAACCAAAAGCATAACAAACACAAGAAAAAAAGCATAGAAAATTAAGTGAATAAATCCTTATGGATTTTTCACCACAAACAACGCATTTCCTCACCACCAACACATAGTTGATGAGGTTAATCTCCCTCTTATCTTAAGGAAAACAAGATCTTCCAGCTCCTCCTCTCTCTTGATTTCGTGTGTTTCAAACAAAAATCCTAAAAAATCTTAAACAAATTCTAAAGTCATAAACAAAACTTAAGAACAAAGAACCATGAAAATTAAAAAACTATCTTAGAATCAAAGAATCAAAAAATTACCTTGAGAGTAGTAAGCTAAAGCTTGATTTTTTGGTGTACTTGGAGTAGAATTTTGACAAAACTTACTAAAAGAAAAGTGTTTAGAAGGAGATTTAGCTTTAGAAAGTGGAAAGAGATGAAACTTTAGAAGTGGAGAGGTATGGTTTGGAGGTTGGGGCGGTGGGGTTCTCAAAGAAAAAGAGAAGAGAAATGGTTAAGTGTTCTTGGTGGTTCTTGATTATTTGAGAGAAAAGATGAAAGCTTGATATTTCAAAGTGTGATAAAAATGCAAATGGATAGCTATTAGAAAGTGTGCAGCCGTGTAGTGCATGAAGAGTAGCTTAATGTGATAAGAATTCACTCACATGGTCTCCCATGGTGCACACATGGCTTAAGTCACAAAATGGTCATCAAGTGGTCATGTAGATGAACCTAGAACATAGTAGAAAAGGCCTTCATGGCCGTGGGACTCTAGAGGGCTTAGTAACTAAGTTTGACTTCAACTAAGTTTTAGTTACATCTTAATTAGATAGTACGCTAATTAGGTTAGGTTTTTTAGTTACAAATTAAACTATTTAAAGTAACTTAGTTAGTTATCTTAGTTACTTAGCAACTAATCCAACCATTTTTATTGACCATTTTCTATTGGTCTAGAGAAAGTCTAACCACTAATATTGACTCATTCCTATTAGTTCATTTTAAAATAAATTACAAAAATTATTCTTAATCTATTTTCTAACAGATAAAATATATCGGGTCCATTATTCGGTAACAAAAGTTGTCGTAAATAAAATAGTGGATATTTTTTCGTGAAATATTTTTATTTCATAGATAAATTTTAAAAATTAAAAGATTGTATTTCATGTCTCTCAGATTCGGGTTTAGTAAGATCCCCCGTCTCCGAATAAAACAAATAATATTTTTTTCGGCCTGAAAATTATTATTTTCTTGACCTAGAGCAAATCTCACACAACGATCAAAAATAGTCTCGGAACAGTTTAAATAATTTTATATCATACAAGAAACACAAAACAGTGCAATATAATCATTACTGTAGAATAGCCAAAATCTGGGGTGTTACAGACTAGGTCCAAGAAAGCAGCTAGAGGATCTAAAGAGAATGACGAGTCTTCGATAGGAAGAATTTCCTTAGAGAGGTTCCATAGTTCAAACTTCTTCAGAATTGGGTCTTGCACAACAACATGGTTGCCTAAATCCACTGATGGTTCGTTAGGAGATTGAGAGTCAAAAGCCATTGCGGAAAGCAAAGATTTGCAGAGGAGAAGCACGAGAATGAGGTTGAGGATGATGAACAGTAGAGAAGGGAGTGAAAAGACGCGTGATTTTACGAATCTAAAAAGCTATTTTTTACATAGGGGTAATTATGATCTATAATCCCTATTTATTGGGAAATGACTATTTAATGTCTAAAGTGATGGTCTCAATTGTGGCCCTCGAGAATTCTACGAAAGATTTTACCGGACTTTTGAAAATTAAAAAAAAGACCTTTGGGAGGATTTTGATAAGGTATTGGTGTCGAAATTGGAACTAGAAGATGAGAGATTAAAATTTATCTTTCTTCCAGCTATGTCGAAAGAAAAATTTTGGGAGGCATCTGTTGAGTGTAAA
Source organism: Ormosia semicastrata (assembly GCA_029884595.1). Classification (NCBI taxonomy): domain Eukaryota; kingdom Viridiplantae; phylum Streptophyta; class Magnoliopsida; order Fabales; family Fabaceae; genus Ormosia; species Ormosia semicastrata. The sequence continues at coordinate 8,678,340 of JAQQTO010000028.1, read as the reverse complement.
ATTACAAGTTCTAATTCGACAGTTGGATGATGATCTTCTAAGTGAATTCGACAGTTGGATGATGATCTTCTAAGTGTTGGACCGCCGCAAGTGTTAATAGTTAGGCGTTAGTTTTTGTTGAAACGATTCATAGTTGCTCTTATAGTTGAGCAAAATATTAGTGTCGAATATGTGACATAAGTGCCGTATACTTGTCTAATTTTTAGAAATCAATTATTTTCATAGTTTACTTATAAATACCAGTGTTCACGATGTACAAGAGGTTGTTTTTGCTGGATATACAATCCTAATATCTCATTTGAGCAGATTAACGGATGTGATCCAAGTATGCCTTCCATTTTCATTTCAAGTCATTTACTTTAATGCAATATTCTTCTAAAAATCCTTTATTTTTAAATCTTGTTCTTTAAATTTTTTTACATTTCGTTGCATTCTTTACATGCTTTATTTTATTACTTTCCTTTAATTTTCTATAATTTACATTTTTTGCATTCTAATTTTCTGTAAAAGTATTCATCAATTTCTTTATTTTCCTGCAACGTTTTAAAGCTTTTATGAACTTTCATTTATTTCCTCTTACTTCTTGTTTTTTGTTATTTACACTTTAGATTATCATATAACTCTAAACCTACATTCAACTAAAAATAAATATTTATTTGGTAGAATTTACCTTGACTAAATTTTACCAGAATATATGGAATAGGACGTGGACCAACTCCTGTGTACTAAAAAATTTAAAGTTTTTGGCCGTATACTCAAATTAATAGTTGATTTGTGTAAAGATATTTTTTAAATAAATTATTTTTTAATAGAGTAATAATAGCTGTACAAAGAAAGTACAACATAAAAATCGGAATTGGATGCAGTTTTAAAATAACTGCAAATAGATCAATCTTAGAAAATGTCATCTTTTGTGGTAAATTAAATAAGAGTTGTAAATATAATTCAATTAATGTTAATCATTAGATAAAAATTGTACTCCCTGTAGTTTCCTTTATAATTTTAGAGAATTCTAATCCCATCAAAACATCATACGTGCATCATCACCCGCTCCTTTTCTTTTTCGTTTTACTCTTTCTCTTTCTCTTTCTCTTTCTCATCCTCCTTCCCATTTCTTCGGCTCTAAATAAATTCACGTTGGAGCTGTGTTTAAAATTTAGGTGAAGGAAACATTACCCTTTTCAATAAAGTTCACATAATTTTATATATATCAATGGTTAGATTTAGGTATCAAATAATACTATTTATACATAATTTTTATATTATATCAGCATAACTTTTATTATATGATTAAAATTTATTTTATTTTATTTTTTATACAAATATACTCTAATTCTACCATATAATTTAAATATTAAAAATATATACACATGTATTGTATAATAAATATTAAGAAAATAATACTTTTATACCTTTTTTAATGATACATTTCTTTTTATATTTTTTTAAAGAATTGTAATAAATGAAAAAAATAATAAAAAAATAATATAATTAATAATACAAAGAAATGTATAAAAAATAATGTAAAAAAAAAATCATACTTATAAATATTATCCAACGTATAATAGCAAATGTCAAGCTCAGTTTTTCAATCTTAGTAAGTGTTTCAATCTTAGTACTTGCAACAGCGTTTTCAAGAGCTAAGAACTAGCATGTGATCCACGTTTGGCAATTACCTCCACTTGCTGACACACCCCACCTTGCCCCCTCGCTCCTGCACTCCTCTTTTTTTGTAGGCCTATAAAAATAAAACTTTCTAGAAAAAAATTATCACCCCTGTTCCTTGAGCCGCTGCACGCAGTACTCTGTTCTGCAACCATGGCTTGTGTCCAGCAACCATGGTTTCTTCTTCACCCATGGGACCATGTCCCTTCTAACCCTCCACTTAATGTGAGAACTCGACGTGAGAGAGGATCAAAGCCACGACTTTTGCAACTCCATTCATGCAAGAATTACGCAAATGTGCACCCACAGCCATGGTGGAGAGTCAGCGGTCAAGATCAACAAGGAGACCATGTCTATGGGAGTGAGAATCCAGCGAGGAGCCGGTCTGTCACTCCTTCATGCGTCAGATCGTCTTTCACCGTTACCCAGCCGAACCGTCATGACACGGTATTTTATACACGCAAACTCAAATAATTTATGAGTTTTTAATTACTTTTTAGAATAGACAAAAATGGTAACATAAATTCAACATATTATACTGTATATGCATAATTAAAAATATGTGGAATTAAAGTTTCGGTCAATGTAAAATAGTTTATATTTATTTTTAATTTAATTTTTAAAATTTATTTTAAATTAATTTTATACCTATAAAATATTTTAAAATAATTATTATAAATAACTTTTGATCTATCATTATTAATTTAATTTTTATTAAACATTTTATAGTGTAAAAAAAAATAAATGAGTATTTATTATTTAAAAAAATATTTATTAAAAAAATAAACACTTACTAAAATAAAATAATACTTACTAAATAAATAAACACATATTTAGAAAAACTAATCACATAGGACAAAATTTAAATTTATTTTTTTATATTTATTATATTTATTTTACCAATTAAGTTATAATATGTATTTATTAATATTCTCTTTTATTTTTTTCTTAAATATGCACATATTATAAATTAATTAATAAAATAAATATAGTAAATATAAAAAATAAACTTAAATTTTGTCTATCTAATTTAAGTTTTGTCCAATCACATTTTATAACTAGAAGAAAACTTTTTAACGTTTTAAGAGCAAATGAGTATATAGAAGAGTTTTAATCAAATAAAAAATTACTTATTTTATTAGTTAATTGACAATATTACAATGACGTTATAACTAAAAGTTAATAAATGAGATTATTTTGAAAAAATTTATATGTGAGGATTAATTTTAAAAAATTTATAGGGATATCTAAATTAAAAATAAGTGTAAATTATATGAATTAAATCTTTAATTTAAGCTTAAACATATTGTAATTTGTATTAGGTGGAAAACATAGTTAAAATGGCATACGAAATTAACTACATAAACCGAAAATAATACCTTTAACTTTAAGGTTGTGTTTTTTTTTTTTAACGACTGCTCTCTCTCTTCTATGTAACGAGATTAATACATAACAAAGTAAAAAGAGAAATAAAAGTAATAGGCATATCAGAAAATGATAGACAATAATTACAAGATATAAGAATATAAGATAAGCTATTTAATGAAAAATATACACTTAAAACTTTTATATATAACTATCAATTATTAATAGAAGTATGCATTCATATGAGAAAAGTGGAATCAAAAGTAGACATAATTAACTACAAAAAAAATTTACTATTTATTTTTGGCCTCTGCAACACTTGTGTTTTCTAAATCTATCCCTGTACGATGCTGAAATTATTTCTGAGACGTGTCCATGGTAGAAACAACTTTGAGAATATACATGAAGAGCGGGGTTCTATTTTTACTCGGGCCCGGCTAAAAAAAATGGTTGAACTCCTTTGGACTTGCTTTCTGATTGTTCGTCCGTATGTGTGATCAAACTACTAACTCCACTTTTATTTTGTGGTTGTGTTATTATCTTATTTTAATCTAGTTAAAAGGTAAAAGTGTCACTATTAATTTAACTATGTCAAAAAATTATTAAGACATGTCCAGAATAGTTTAGCACATCTTTTCTATCTGAATAAGCTAAAGCTCACCTACGATATTGAGTTTTATCATTCGTGAGCTATTTATTAAAAAAGAAACGGAAATGGTGAAAAGATATAACTATGTTAATATTAAAATCCGATTAAAAGATGATAAAATTAGGGGGACGGGAGTGTTACATTGGATTTTTGTATTAAAATACGAACATAGAAAATTGCCCGAAAGATCTCATAAAAAGTGAGTTTTAACATTTTGAAATTTTGTTATCTTGTGACTTTGGCTTATTCTGTGAATGTTGTAGCTGTCCTTCTAGACTATAGTTGTGAATTTTAGAGCATATTTGAAAAGTTATAAAATACAACTGATTCGATTTGAAAATCTTTTGTTAGTTGTGTATAAATAAAAATTTATTCAAATTTAATTAGATTTGAGTAGTTTTGATTTGATTTTAGTTTTAATTATTGAAATTAATATTTTTATCCTTATTAGATAAGTTTTAACTATTCTAAGTAAGAGTATTGTAGTGAATTATTAATATATAATTAATTCAATTTATCTTTAATGTGTTCTAAACACGGTGTTTGATTTGTAAATAAATTCAAATTCTTTTTATATAATGAGTTCTAAATAAGATTTTAAAAATTAGTCTGGTTATTAATTGAATCAGTGAATATATTAGTTCACAGTTCATTGGTTTAACTATTAACTACGGTCAAATTGATAATAATTAAATATTTTATTTTATAAAATATATTGATAATTAACTAACATGCTAAATTTAAACAAATGTGTAATTAAAAGATTATAATTATTTAAAAATACCATCATTTATCCTATTTTTATCATATTACTTTAAATTTAATTTTCTATGTAATTTATTTGTATTTTTTATTACTGTTGTTAAAAAAATGTTATACTATGTTTCTTAATGCTATATATTTCTATTTTTTTAAATAATACACATAATTTCATATTATATTTTTATTTTTATTTTATCGATGTTGGGGATGCTTTGGAACGAGTGGGTACACTATAAGAAAAAACTTTCTTTTAAATCTTGAAAAAGCAAAGCTTCTCTTAAACCAACACAAAGCTTTAACGTTTTTGAACATTACCGAAAAGCATTTTTAACTTTTGAAGCTATAAAAGAGTCAAAGACTCTTCGCATAACCAGGAAAAAAAAGGGTATATTACACTTTACCCCCTCTAGTTCATCAGCTATCACTCAGCTCCCTTTGAACTTTTTTTTTTATATCACTAAATTCCCTTGAACTTTGGTTTAAAGTGAAACCGTTAACTTATCTCTCAACTCTAATGATAGTTGGAACACGTGACATATATGAGCTCCTAACACACTTTTAACTTTTTCTCAATTCTTCATTGATGGGGAAACTTGAAAAGATGTGTGCCCTAAGATCCAAATCTCCATTTCGTTCATGTATAGGTATTCTTTTTTCTTTAATTCTCCATTGTTGAATCTAGGTAAAGAGAATTCTAGGCAGAGACACAAATAACATGATACTCCAACCATCGTACTTGTTGCCCATAAGACACGACACTCCAAACCTTTAAACTCTTCACCTAAATATACCCAAGTTTCACGTCCAACACTTCATGAACCTATCTTCTCCATCACCAAAATTAAACCTCACATAGAAACTCCATGAAACAACTACTAATACCGCTAGCTATAGTACAATATTTGAGAGAGAAATCAAGAAAAAAGGATTCTTTGATAGCTGAAGCAGAGAGGGTGTGAGAGGAAAACTAGAGCCAAAAAGTGCAACACATACATGTCCCCTTTTTTTCGCACCATAACAAACCCATATAACTTTAACACCCAATGCAAAATAGAGCCAGACTTCCCTAAAACAAAGTCTACACTACCCTCTACCTATATTACGTGACTCATCCTAAACCAAAGACTTGAAACATTAAAATTACACTCCCTACAAACAGCAACTCCACACCATTAACTCCACCACCCAAAGTCCCAAATAACCTCGAGCAAGAAAATCTTAAAATTCCTCAAATAGAACCAGCAAAAATAGAGTCTCCATTTCAACCAGCGAGCAGCGACTCCAAATACCCCAGAGCAACCTATCTTGGCCAACACCCTTGTTTATCAAACCAGGGCATCACCATCTTCACCCTCTGCAACCAAAATCCTCCACTGAAACCATAAACCAAAAAATTAGTCCCTCTCTAACATATGTGATGAAGATTGCTTCTTTTCTTTTCCCTACTCTTCTGAAACAATTTCTGTGAGTAATCAATTATTCTTTTATTCGTTCATACTTTAAAGCCATAATAATGAAGAGTTCAAGCTACAAAAGTTCTATACAAAAAATAAAAATTGGGGAACAAATCCTATTCTTCAATTTTAATCATACACAAAAGCAAAAGGACTTGCCTCTATTGTAGTCGGAGTTAATGACAACGGCAGGCGGTGAAAGCAGTGGGGGAGTTGATAGCGGCATTAGTTGAAGGAAGCACGTCTCTAAGGGATGTGTAGGAGGAGGATATGAGGGAGACCACCTCCATCCCCTGTTTGTGTGATATAATGTGAGACGTTGGGGTTTTGTGTCTCATGGACAATGAGTATGATGCAACAATGGACGAAATGGAGATTTGGATCTTAGGGCACACAACTTTTCAAGTTTCCCTATCAATGGAGGATTAGAGAAGCTGAAAGTGTGTTTGAATCTCACGTGCATATCACATGTTCCAACTACTGTTAGAGTTGACGGATAAGTTAACAGTTTTACTTTAAACCAAGGTTTTTTTTTTTTTGGTGGGGGGGGGGGGGGGTTTAGTGACACAAAATAAGTTCAGGAGGTCAAGTGATAACTGATAAAAATAGAGGACGGTAAAGTGTAATTTACCCCAAAATATATATATAGGGGACAACTAGAAAGGAGGGTGAGCATTGTCAGGGAGAAGGGTTAGGTGATGGAGAGTGGAGTTGTGGCCTATGAGAGGGAAAGACACAACACTCACTGCGAGAGTGCTTCTAACCGTCTGAGCCATATCCAAACCTATTTGCAATCGTGTCCCCTCTGTTGTCGGCGTATAGGTGTTGGAATAGTGAACTTTCGACTATGCTCATGCTTTATTGGTAAGATCGTAAAGTAGTGCAAGTGACAAAAGCTTGTGGTGGCATAGGACAGGGTAGCAATGGGGCACAACAATGGTGGCCTCTTTGTACCAGCAACGGTGGGCGGTGGAGCAGTAACTCTTAGATGGCAATACTAGGGCAAAGAATGAAGGGAAAACAAAAACTGCCCAAGTTGGTGAACTTCTAGTTTTATACTGGCTTGTCCAACTCACAGCCAACTTTTTTACCTGTCAATTTTAAGCATCAAACGGATTGGATATATGACTTGTTCATCAGTTTTCAGTTCAACCGCCCAGACTAGTTTGATTTTATCATCTCTAGTTCTAAACATGAGAATTAATTTTTAAATCAAATCAAATTATTTTTTAATATTTAATAATTCCTAGAGATAGTAGAACACGAAATAATGCATTAAACATACTATTGAGCATTTCATGCATTGTTGGACTTCTTTTAAATTCAACTAAAATTTTAAATAAAACAAATTAAAAAATATAATTAGTTGAAGGATAATTTAAATTAAAATTAAAAAAAGAATAACAATGTCATTTTTTGAACTATATTATAATTAAGAATGACAAATGTTATTTTTTGAGGAATGGTAGAATAAAAAAAAATCCTATTCTAAGTAAATATACTCTAATTTGATATATAGAAGTAGATTATATATTTAATTTTTATAACTTTTTATTTTTAGTTTGGTCTTTGTACGTAGTTTTTTATTTTTTATTTCATCCCTTTATCAATGACAAGGACAAAGATCATTCACCACTTGGGACAAAATGTGGCAGCATTATAATATAAAGTGTCGATAGAGATCTAATTAAAAATAAAATGAAATTATAAGAACTCAAGTCAAGTCTTAAAAAGTAATATAAGGATCAAATTCAAATTCGATAAAATTAAAGGACCCAAATATCTAATTTCACCTTTCTTTACTTAAATCGAAAGAAATTTATTCATATATATTGTGATTTACTTTATAGAGCATACAAGTAGATAGACTGTACATTTTTGCATAAAATGTTAAAAAAAAGGAGTAATAAAAAAATCAAATATTATAAATTTTAGTCCATAAAAATTTTAAAAATGAGAATTTGAGAAATCTTGTATACTCCATCGAAGAGAATTTTGGTAAAAAAGAGTGATTGGAAGCTCTTCAATTTTAACTGAATTACTAAAATTTGCAGGTTTCTGAATCTTTAAAATATAAAGATGGTGAAATATGAAATTTTAAATTTGATCCACTATAATTGATTTGAACAAAATATTTTAAGAAATAAGTTGTAATTCGCCTCTATCTATTAAATTTGAGTATTTTTACTTGATAGTACTTGAGAGTCACTTAAATTTTTTATTTTATTTTCTTTCAAAGAATAATAGATGTTATTCTTAACTTTTTTTTAAAAAAAAAATCAAACTCTTTTCAATCGAATAATACATATTCTCCTTTTCAATTTCAAATATTTTCTCCCTTTTAATATAGGCTTTCCCAATTCTAGCTTAATTTAAAAAACCCAGTGCAAGGCAACAGATAATCACTAGTTCTATCTTAACTTTTCTCTACGAAACATTGCATAAAGTAGACCAGTAACTTAGTAAAAATAGACTATATTAAGCTTTGTTTAAATAGATTTAGGCTTATTTTGTAAGATGTCACGCTAAGCCTAACTTATTTTATTTATTATAGGCTTTTGTTGGGGTTTGACTTGTCATATTTATAAAAATATAAAAGTTTCTTATAACTCAAAAGTCTATTTAAATGTTTATATGACATAAAGATATCATATAAAATTAGAAGCTTAAATTTTCTAATTTTAAAATAGATTTAACATTTAACAAAATTATTATATTTTGTATAAAAATATATTATATTAATATATAATTAATAAGTTATTTAAGTATTATAAACTCTTAATTATATATAAATAATAAAACAATAAATTAATCTAGTAAGCCAAATAAGTTTTCAAAAGTTCAAGTCTTAATTTACATAGTTAAATAAGTTTTTCTAAAAACTTAACACTAGCTCATTTGTTAAATAAGGTAGGCCTAAGTAGGTCAAAAATAGAGTAAGTTGTAGGTTCTTGATAGGTCGCTTGACCTATTCTCATCTTACTGGGAAGACCCTTTATATATAAGGTAATTATCTTATATAGATTTGTATTTAATTTTTGAAATCTTTAAGATACTAATCATACATTGATTATAGTTTGCACTCAAAAAATTTTTTTTTTCTCAAAGTATCTTATAATTCATAATAAGATATTACTCTTTTAAGATATGATTAAATGTCCAAACAAAAACTTCTAAAAAAAGTTAAATGTAATAGTTAAAGTTGAAAGGAAAATATTTCACACACATTCATTAATGTCTTACATATCTCTCACATCATCTAGATGGTAGAATAAAAGTATAGATACTTAAAAAAACAAAATAGAACTAATTATAATTAGATGAGAAATGATAAAGGTCCTGGACCATTTTGTCCAAAGAGTAGCCTGGGTAAACACAAAGATGTGGGTCCCATTTTGGTCGGCCATATTTACCAAACAAAATTCATTGCTTGACTAATGTATCCGGGCTCCCCCGTAATAAACATTTTCTGACTATTAGAATATAAGTGTGTGTGAATAAAATTATTTAAGCCAAATATATCAATGCGTTCGAAATATTCTAAACTAAGGGATACATTTAATGAAATACAAGCACATGTAGCCAAAAAAAAAAAATTAACACATGAGAAAAAAATAGGATCATGGAAACGTGAGAATTTATTAATTTTATCACCATTTACACTTTACTAAGTACAGTCCTTGCTTTCAAAAACCCAATTCCATAAGCACATGTTCACTAGCATGTGATCTTACACCACTCCACTTTTATCTAATCTTTCTCGGGACAAATTGGAAATAGCTATTGCCAAATTCAATTATCTGCTAAACAATATTTCCGCCATTCCCTCAACAAGTCTTACCTAATCAAATTATGGATAACTGAATTATCTTATCATTTACCATATCTTAGTGTAAATTGTTAGAAATTAATTCTTTAATCTTTAAAATAAATTTTAGATACATACACCCTAAAACAAAATACTATAAGACTTAAGATTTACATCATACCAGATTATCAAGGATTCTTAGATTTTCATAAATACTTGGATCCATAACTATTAATCACTAATTGTTACGGAATTTGTGGTAATCAATCACGAACAAATAGGTGGTTTGTGATCTTTTTCAACCAAATCGTCTTAATTCTTCAATAGGACTGTCGTCTCTCTTCCAGATGGGAAGAAGTGAAATGTTGTTATGATTTGGTATATTAGGGACCATAACCGTTTCTGACGTATATTAACCAATTATGGTTCTCATAATTTCCTAATGAGCTAATATGATATCTACTCATTAAGTTCACATCAAGTTGTGAAGTTTACGGGCTCACTAAATTAGATCACTTAATAACAAGCCCAATAATTAAATAGCTAATATAATTGTCAATTAAATATGATGTTCAACATTGATTAGGAAACGTAAATTTCCTAACAATCTCCCACTTGGACTTCATATTATTCCTGAAACAATTATACTACAAATTCCTTAGGCACGCATCCATATGCTATTTATCTTTAAACTTCTCCTTAATATAATCTGGTTCATCTCATATATTAGTTATAGAATTACTGCAGCTTTTATCACAATCAAGTGTAACTAAACCACATTTATCACCATAGCAATATACTTAATGACATAGATCAAATACAGATGAGTAGCGTGAAAATTATATGCAATGTGATATCAGACATGCCTATTTTCAACTGGTCCTTTTTTAGTCCTTAGTGAGATCAATCCAAAGTCCTTAAATGCAACACTAATGTTGCATATACAAAGCATAAACAAGTTCAAAAATAGAATCATAAACCATCAACTTTATTTTGCAGAAAATCAAATAACACAATGTTTAAAGTAAAACATAAAACATAAAAAAAAACTCCCACTAAACTAAGGTATCCTCAGGAATAACACCCACATGAGCAGTATGCTCATGAAAAAACCTTAGGTGTCAAGCCCTTAGTTAATGGACCAACTAGCATAAAAATTGTCCTTATATGTTCTATAGAAATCTGTCTATCCTGAACTCTTTCTTTAACAACTACAAACTTGATGTCGATAAACCTCAACTTCGTTGAGCTCCTATTGTTGTTGGAGTAAAGAACTGCTAAGTTATTGTCACAATAAATCTTTAGTGGTCTATCAATGTCATCAACCACACGCAAACTAGTGACAAAGTTTCGCAGCCATATCTCTTGGTTGGATGCCTCACAAGCTATGAACTCCGCTGCCATGATTGAAGAAGCTATGAGAGTCTGTTTAGCAGACTTCCATGAGATAGCTCCTCCAGCCAATACATTGATGTAGCCTGATGTGAAGCGTCTGCTATCTTGACATCCCGCAAAATCGGAGTCAAAGTACTCGATGATCTCTAAACTGTCAGATCTCCGATAAGTAAGCATATAGTCTTTTATTCTCTTCAAATAACGCATCACGCGTTTGGCCGCTTTCCAATGCTGCATACCAGGATTGCTCAAATATCTTCCCAAAACTCCCACTATAAATGATATGTCAGGACGAGTACAAACTTGAGCGTACATTAGGCTCCCTACTGCTGATGCATAGGGAATCTTCTGCATCTCTTTCATTTCAATATCATTATTAGGGCACTGTTTAAGACTAAACTTATCTCCTTTAGCAACAGATGTGTCTCCTGGTTTACTATCTTTCATGCCGAATCTATTTAAGACTTTATCGATATAACTTTTTTGTGACAACCTAAGGATACCTCGAAAGTGATCTCTTAGTATCTGAATACCCAATACAAAAGAGGCATCCCCAAGATCTTTCATCTCGAAATTCTTGGTTAGAAATTTCTTGGTTTCGTGCAATAAGCCTATATCGCTGCTAGCAAGCAGAATATTATTAACATATAATACCGGAAAGATGTATTTACTCCCACTGAACTTGTGATATATACAGTCATCAACGACATTTGCTTCAAAACCACACGAGGTAATGACTTGATGGAACTTGTGATACCATTGACAGGAAGCATGTTTGAGATCATATATGGATTTCTTTAGCTTGCATACTATAGACTTTGGGTCACTCGACACAAAGTTTTCTAGTTGTGCCATGTAAATCGTTTCGTCAACGTTTCCATTTAGAAACGCAGTCTTGACATCCATCTAATGTAGCTCCAAATTAAAATGAGCTATCAGTACCATTATTGTCCTAAAGGAGTCTTTCAATGATACTAGAGAGAAAGTCTCTTTGTAGTCAATGCCTTCCTTTTGAGTAAAGCTTTTAGCAACAAGACGAGCTTTATATCTCTCGACATTACCCTTTGAATCCATTTTGGTCTTAAATAGCCATTTACAACAAATGGGCTTCGCACTTTCAGGAAATTCTACGAGATCCCAAACGTCATTGTCCTTCATAGACTTCATCTCATCCTTCATGGCATCAATCCATTTTTTAGAGTTAGAATTACGCATAGCTTGACAGAAGTTGATTGGATCATCCTCTGTTAAACCAATGCCATCCTCATGTTCTTCGAGAAAGACAATGTAATCATTTAATATTGCGCTTCTCCTCTCTCTAATGAATCTCCTTAATGGCACTTCTTGAGGTTGTTGAGTTTGTTCTATAGGTGGTGCTTGAAGAAGAACCTCATCAATGTTGCCTTGTTCTGGAACAATGTTAAGAATAATAGTCTGAACATTATTGTTTAATACTGGAACTATTTCTTGAACAGTGATAGGTATAAGGACTTGATCACTATCAATAACAGGTTCTTCTTCAAAGACAACATTCCTTATATTTCCTTCCCCCTCAAACTTAACTTCCTCAAGGAATCTCGCATTTCCCCTTTCAAAAAAGGATCTTGATGTGGGATTATAAAACTTATACCCCCGAGAGTGTTCAGCATAACCAATGAAATAACAACTAACCGTTCTTGAGTCCAATTTTCTTTCATGCAGACTATAAGGTCGTGCCTCAATTGGCCAACCCTAAATGTGCAAGTACCTTATGCTAGGCCTTTTGCCAGTCCAAAGCTCATAAGGGGTTTTGGTTACTGCTTTTCTTGGTACCCTATTAAGGATATAAACTGCAGTCTTTAAGGCTTCTCCCCAAAGTTACTCTGGTAAGGAAGAATGACTAATCATACTTCTTACCATATTCTTAAGAGTCCGGTTTCGTCGTTCTGTAACACCATTCATGTTGAGTTTGCCCGACATGGTGTATTGCGGGACAATTCCACATTCATTGAGGAAAAGTGCATAGGGTCATGAACGTTGCTCTCCTGATCCGTCATATCTGCCATAGCATTCACCACGACGATCAGATTTGACAGCCTTAATTTTCTTTCTAAGTTGAAGTTCAACTTTAGCCTTGAAAGACTTGAAAATGTCTAGGGATTGAGACTTCTCATGTATTAAATATAGGTAACCGTACTTAGAGTAATCGTCTATGAACGTAATAAAGTATTATTGTCCATTCTAAGAAGGCATAGGGAAAGGACCACAAATATCCGTATGTATTAGTTCTAAGACATCCTTAGCCCTTTCGACACCTAATTTTCTTATGTTTGTTCGTTTTCCCTTTATACACTCAATACAGACTTGAAAGTCTGACAAATCTAAGGGTTTAAGAAATTTATCCGATACAAGCGTCTGAATTCTCTGTTTAGAGATATGGCCTAAACGCTTGTGTTATAAGGCGGCTGAATTCTCATTTAATTTTTGTTTTGTACCTTTTGAACTTGTTTATAATATTTCATTATAGGAACCAACAATATCAAACATATATAGATTATCAATCAAAAAACCAGAACCAATAACACATGAATTTTGATAGAGACTAACTTTAATATTTCCAAATGAATAAGAAAAACCTGATTTGTCTAAACTAAAAATAAAAATTAAATTTTGTCTGAATGATGGTGTAACAAATGTTTCAAACAAATCCAAATGAAATCCAGTTTTCAATTGTAATCTAAAAGTTCCTATAGCTTCTACTGCAACTTTATTGTCATTGCCCACAAAGATGAATCTTCCGTCATCACTTGGAAGTCGGCTCTGCAGGCAACCCTACATAGACATACTTATGTGAGTAGTAGCACCAAAATCTACCCACCAAGTATCCTTAGGTATAGAAGCTAAATTAACTTCAAAACAAACCAAAGTGAGAAGCTTACCCTTCTTTACACGTCAGGCGGCGTACTTGGGACACTTTTTCTTCATGTATCCTGACTTCTTGTAGAAGTAATAAGTAAATTCCTCATCCTGCTTCTTTTGTTTCTTCTGATGAGAAGAACCTTCCGCAGTATCATTAGCTCTCTTCTTCTTGTTGTTCTGAGAGGTCGAAGCCAAGTGAATACTTTCTGTTTTATCTCTATGCAGCCTCTCTTCCTCTTGCACACAGTGAGATATAAGTTCATTGAGGGACCATTTGTCCTTCTGAGTGTGCAGGAAGAGAGATCAAAACCAAGTGCACGAGAAAGTCCTCAGACAACTCTAACTTGAGTGACTTGAGCTTTGATGCAAGATTAGACATTTCCATAATGTACTCCCTTATATTCCCTTTGTCCTTATATTTCATCGAGACGAGTTTGGCCAAAAGGTTACTCGCCTCCGATTTTTCATTCTTGGAAAAATATTGCTCAATTTCCTCAAGGAACTTCTTGGCATTATTGCTCTCAACAATAGAGCCCCAAAACACTTCTGGAATGGAGCGCTTCATGATCATCAAGCACATTCGGTTTGAGCGATCTCACTTCTCAATTTTAACCTCATCAAGGTTTTTTGGAGTAGAAGTGAGTCGCTCCGTCCTAAGTGCTAGATCTAAATCTATAAAGTCGAGAATTATCTCCACGGCTTCTTTCCAGGCTTTGAAATTCATCCCATTCAGCATTGGGATGGTATTGACTTGAGTAGAAATATTTACAGCACTAGCAACAGAAACTGGATAGAGAACAAAATAAACAAACATATTCACATAAATAAGCACGTCAATAAAAATAATACATGAATAATTATCCAAAATTGAGAATCCATCACAAGATACCTAGCACAACATTAATTCCTAGTCTTTGGACAAAGAAATTAACTGTAAGTGATACTCTCAATGCAATGATCAAATATTGACAATTCTATCAAACAACAACCTTTCTTTGGATCAACTATTGTTTACATGAAAAATAAAAACTTTATAATCGTCACATATTCATCACCTCAGGCATTTGGCCAAACTGTGTCTTCCTTTTGGGCCGAGTACAATTCGCATAAATAACTCCACGCAAACATCTATGTAATTTTAATTAAATTAATTTACACAACAGGGGTTACTTTGGTAACATGTTATTTCAATTAACTTAATTAAAAATACTAGACCAACAAAAAAAAAATTTTATCAGTACATGTCATGGCCATATTACTCAACATGGCCTAGTCGTGTTCCATTCTGTTAAGATTACCGAATTCAGTCTTAACGTATTACGACCGTGGACCCCAACTTGGGTAGAGCGTGTAGCTTACTGGAAAAATTTTACTTTTCGCAAAAGAAAATACAAATTTCATGCAACAACTGTGCAGCAAATACACACATTCTCGGCTAATACATTCTTGTGCAGCAAAAAAAGGTTAAAGCCCTAAATTTCATAATTAGGGTTCACGAAAATTGAGAGAAACAATCATTATAGGAAGATCAAAAGAAACAATACCCTAACTATATACTCAGGAAAATCTACAAATCCTAATAATCTAACAATGACAACCACTCTTATACCACTTGTTAGAAATTGATTATTTAATTCTTTAATCTTTAAAACAAATTCTAGATGCATACACCCTAGAACAAAACACCATAAGACATAAGATCTACATCATATCAGATTATCAAGGATTCTTAGATTTTCATAAATACGTGGATTCATAACTATTGATCACCAACTGTTATAGAATCTTTGTGGCAATCAATCACGATCAAGGGATTGGTTTGTGATCTTCCTCAACCAAATCGCCTTAGCTCCTTAATGGAACCGTCGTCTCTCTTCCAAATGAGGAGAAATAAAACTGTGTTATGATTTGATATATTGGGGACCATAACTGTTTCTAAAGTATATTAACTAATTAGAGTTCCCATAATCTCCTAATAGGTCAATATAGTATCTACTCATTAAGCCCACATCAAGTTGTGAAGTCTACGAGCTCACTAAATTAGATCGCTTAATAACAAGCTCAATAAATTAAATAATTAATATAATTATCAATTAAATATAATGCTCAACATTAATTAGAAAATGTAAATTTCCTAACATAAATGACACAAAGTGGATAAAAAAGATATGACCACTTCGTTTTTGTTTTTATTTTTATTTTGAGTTGTACCATTTTCCTCTTCATAAAATTTTAAATCTAAATTTAAATTTCAATAAGAATCAAATATTATCTAAGTATTGTGGAGAAAAAAGGGAGAAAAATTACAAACCCAAAGGAGCAGGTCCACTTCAAGTTTTCACAGATATAAACTTAGCAGCTAAATATGGTAAGATTATAGTTAGGGGGTGTTAGTTGATTTGATTGGATCGATTTTGAAGAAAAAAAGTTAATCGATCTAATTTAATTAGTTTTTTCATATTATCATTCAATTAGTTTGATTCAAAATGAAAAATCAATCTAATTCAACTCAAATTAAATTAGTTTAGATTTAATCAATTTTTCTTTGTTAATTTTTTTAAAATACATAATTTTAAATTTATCAAAGTACAATAAATACAAGTTTAAATTAATTCAACAAAATATATTAAAGTACAAATTCAAATTCCAAATACACGTCTAAATTAATTATCTATCTTATAGTACCTCTCCAAATCCAATATCCAAACTATGAAACTAGAGAATAAATTAGGTTTGTCTTAGGATATAATAGTAAAGTTCTTAAATAAATTATAAAACTATAGATGAAATTTGATTTAGCTTGGAGTATAATGATAAAGATCTTAAATAAGTATATGTAACATAGTAATTTCTTAGGCAAAATATTATTTTAAAATATATATATAAACATTTTTAGTTTAGATTAGATTAGATGGATTCTTAAAATTAGAATCAAAATTCAATCTAATATAATTAATTTTTTTCAATTCTTCACATTTTTTATTTTTTGGTTTATTCAATTTTCAATTTTTCAGCTTAATTTTTTTTATTTTGATTAAATTTATTCGGTCTTGAAAATCTCTTATTATAGCCAGAGAGATTAATAAAATGTTGTTTCTCAGCTTCCTAGTGGATCACAAATTCATGTGGAGGATGAGACTTTGGACCAACAAAACTTTGTAACTTTCGAAGGTTATAATGGGAAGGAGTATATAGGAGCTAACGGCACATCTAATGCATATGTCGGGTGGTATGCTGATGAATCGTGACCAGGTATTGTTGTTTTTTTCTTTTCTTTTATTAGTAAGGCCATAAAGTGTTTTTATACCCTTTAGGAGAGAATCTTAGGTATTTATGAAATAAGAGAAAAAAATTTATTTGTACTATTAAATGAGTGTGATAAAATAGTTATAACTTTAAAAATATAATTAAAATAAAAAATAATAATAAACTATAAAGTTAATATGACATATATTTAATTATACAGATTAAAATATCTTTTACTTAGAAGCATCTAAAAACTTCACTACTTTAGATGTGAAATTAATTCCAACTCCAATATTGGCTTGAGTGGTTGACAGTGACCACAATATGTACTTATAGTGAATTTTGAATGGTAAAACCTCCTTATATAAAATTTTGTTAATTAACGGTATGTTTGTCTGTGCCTTTTCAATAAAAAAGTATTTATTTAATAAAAAATATTTCGTAAATACTTTTATCTCTTTGGATAAGATTTTTAAAATAAGTAAAATATAAAAAATAATCTTTTTACTTTTTATGAGAAGTTAAGATGAGTTGTTTCACAAAAAAAAAAAAAAAGTAAAAGAAAAAAATAATTTTTTTACTATCTTAAAATTATTCTATAAAATTAATTTTTTACTTATTAAATAAAAAATACTTTAAAAAATTATTTATATTAAAATTTATCCAAACTCACCCCAAACCACATCTCACTGTTAATGCTACTTCTTCCATGTCTCCCGTGAGAGGGTTCATATAGCTGCCTGATTTATATGATTTGACATCTAGTAAATTTCCGATTTCAATTTGGTATTAAACTTTTTTAATTTGGTTATAAAAGAGTTTCAAAACATAATGTGGAAATGATAAAGGTATGTATTAGTACGGACAAAATAATTTGATTGAGAGGTTTAAATAGTTTCATAAGAGATTTTATATGAATTAAACTATAATAATTCTTAGCTATTTGGTGATTTGAACTTTTAATTGGGTCTATTTATTGTATAAATTTTAGGAAAACTCTACCAAACTTTATCTAAATGATCTTGGAATTGTTTTTTTTTTTAGAGAAATGCTACTTCTTACAAATATTTGTTTACAAATTAATTTATGAATGACGCGGTCAAATTAAAAAGACTCAGTTAGACTGTAGGAGAGATTCATATTATCACACATGTGGTTAGTTGATTGGTTAATTAATAATTAATTGAATTATTAGTAATTAATTAGATAGATATGTGATTAGTTAATAGTTAGTTATTATGTTTAGCCTATATAAATCATGTATTAAGCTTGTATCTCACTTTTCATACATTTAACGCAGAGAAAATTAATGCTAAAGATTATTAAAGAATAATATTTAACTTAAAAGAATAAAAAAAATAAAATTATTAAAAAAATTATTTAATCTTACTTAATTGACAATAATACTTTTAATAAAAAGATCACGTTTTTTCTATCCTTCTCTTTGTTCTGTACTGTAAACACACAGATGAGCTCTCATTGACATTCAGAATTATACTAATAACTATCTTCAGATATGATAACATTTAAAAACATATAGCTCCTTATTCTACACTTGTAGTTATGAATTCGTTTTCAACAACCCGTTAATAGTAAGAGTACTTATCGCGATTCTAATTGATAGATTCAATACTTTTATCCCTTCTTCTACTTGTTTTAACTTGAAATTCAAATACTGCTTCTGTTAATTGTATCCCACTCAATTTTTTAGACAACAAGGTTAGATGGCGCATAAAAGTATCCACTCCAATGGTGTTGCTGCAGTAAAGGAATTGGTGACCTAGCTTCCCACATTAAGCGACTTCCCATACAGATACAGTAAGCTAGAGGATTAAAATAAGAAGAAGAAAAAGAAGAAGAAGTCATTAAGGATATTATTGTTTATTAAGTAAAATTAAGTGATCATTCTATTTAATTAAATTTGTTAAAAAAATCAAATAGTCTTAGTTATTTTTTTTTTCTCTTAAAATTAAATAATCCTTATTAATGATCCTTATCATTAATTTTTCCTCTAATAAACCTCATATTTATCATTTTCTCTCAACTTTCTGTTCTTTTGGCTTTTACCATATTTCAAATGAATGATTGAGTATGCGATTTATTATGACACATCATTTGTAATGTCTGTTGTCATATATATATATATATATATATATATATATATATATATATATATATATATATATATATATATATTTAACATATATAGCTATGCTGTTTTTTAAATTGTTGTCTTTTAGATGACTTTTGATTATTTTAAATATAAGTTTAATAATAATAATTAATAACACACAAAGGAAAAAAGTAATACCTAATGAAGATGCTAGTTAGCTCAACTCAAACTCGTAAATACCTTCCCAGTTAGTTACGAGATCCTTAGATCAAATTTTGCCTTTACCTTTTCCCCTCTCTAGTGTTTGTGTTAAAAATATCACTTTTAATTAAAATCTAAAATGTTTCCTAGATCAACTATTTATGGCAAAAAGAACAAAAAAAAGTAATACCCAATAAACCTCTTTTAAAATTCCGAACATTAAAAATAATTTTATCCAATATTAGATAAACAAGCTCTCATAATAATAGGGCAGATTGGACTTATACGGGTTAATTCTATACTGCTCTATTTTTTTTTTTTTTAAGAAAAGGGATGATATAATAAGAGAATTATTTATGTGAACCGCACAAATAAACACTTTTTATTTGTGGAGGACGGCTATATTCTACGAAAAATTTATACGAGTAAGATACAAGATTGGCGTGAAAACAAAATGTTAAAAATCTCACATCGTTTAATTCAATATTTCAAGTATGATTTACATATTTATTAAGTCACTTTATTTAATACCAATTGATTTTAAGTTAAAATCTCACATGATATCAAAATTAATATTCCATCTTTGTTGTTGTTAAGTCATTCTATTTAATGTCAATTGATTTTAAGTTATAATCTCATACAAAAATGCAGTTATTTACCTAACTTACAACGAATAATAATTTTTCAAAAAAATAGAGTGATGCTATACATCACGAATGACTTTTATACGAAACTTACAAAAGGCAGAATACATGGTGATGATTGTTTTAATAATTACCATATTATAATACAAAATATAACTGATACGCTAAATGAAAGGTATTTACTTTATAATTATAATTTCGTTCAACGAATTCTTTTCGTAGGATTAACTTACAATGAATAATAATTTTTCAAAAAAATAACAACACTGGTTTATAACTGAAAGTGATCATTCGTGTCATTTCACGAAAATTGTTTGGTGTGATTCATCACTTCTCAATATATAACTTCTAACAATTTTTACGGGAGATATCTTATCCCAGTGAAGATCCCCTTGTGGAGGCAACACTACAAAGGTGAAAATATATAGCTTCTCTGGTTTACTAACAGCATAGCTTTCCCACGTCTGCTATTAATATTCACGACCAGCATCGTACAGGGGAAGCACACTTACTTAAAATGGAAAAAGTCATGTTCCATGGGAAATCAGAATTTCAGGAGCTTCTTGTATTTCAGGTATGCTTTGCCCAATTCTTGATTCTTGTACACACATATGCATGCCACACGTAGCAATAATAACCATTAAGTTGCTAGGAAAGGGTGATAAGTCAGTGCCAAATTATTTGGTAATGTTTTCCTTATTTGGAAAAAATGGCATCCCTGTTGATTGTGAGTGCTGTTTACTCTGCAGTCATCGAGACATGGCAAGGTCGCAGTTCTGGATGGGTATATCCAGCTGACAGAGAAGGATGAGTTTGCTTACCAAGAGATGCTCACTCACCTTGCACTTTGTTCCATTCCGAATCCTAAGAAGGTTTTCTGTTTATTCATTCTATAATTCCTCGCACATGAACTGTCAATACATGATTTGTTACATCATCCAACTTAAGAGCATAATGGAAAAACAAACACTCCCGAAATAACAGAGAAACAGAGAAAGAAAAATTAATGAGCCAAATTTGTTCAACAAAGGGGTGTTGAACATTACAGGTACTGCTGGTTGGAGGGGGAGATGGTGGTATTCTTCGAGAGATATCCCGTCATTCTTCTGTTGAGCATATTGATATCTGTGAAATGGACAAAATGGTGATCGATGTGAGTCTTGATTTTAACATTCCTATCTTCCATCTTTTGTGAACTTGACAAAAATGAATTACAAATAAAAAGAACGCACTCAAAATTCTTAGTTTTACATGCATTGTTCTTGATGCGTTTGAGGTTACAGGTTTATAAGAAGTTCTTCCCTGATATAGCTGTTGGTTACCAGGATCCTCGAGTGCATGTTCATATTGCCGAGGGTAAAAAGTTAAGCCATTTGTTTTTTAATTTACAATCGAACCTGATAATGGGTGATGTGACGCGTTTGTATATACCAAATTTTATGACAAACATGCAGGAATTGCGTTCATCAATTCTGCTCCTGAAGGCGCTTATGATGCCATTATATTGGATGCTTTTGCTGCAATGGGTAAACATCTTTCTTTATGCCAACTTAAACTTGATACTATAGTGAGAGAAGAACATGCTCTTTTTTTGGTTTAAGGAAAAGAAAAGTGTTAGGAAAATACTTTGTATCACATTTTTTTTAATATTTTTTTTAATTAAATCACGTTACACACAAAAATACAAATTTAAATTTGATTATATGTTAATCGAATTAATTACACACTAATTGAAGTTGAGTGTATACTTTAATGTGTAACGTAACTCAATAAAAAAGAATATGTTGAAAGAAATGTAATAAAAAGTGTCTTACTATCATTTATCTTACGGAAAATATAGAAGTTCAGAAATGTGAAGAAGTTCAATCTAATGCAGGACCTGTTGCAAAAGTGCTTTCGGATAAATGCTTCTTGGAATCAATTGCAAAGGCTCTTCGCCCTGGAGGAGTGCTGTCTGCTCCAGTAGACAGCTTGTGGCGTAATCACTTTGTCATTGCAGATACCGTAGCATATTGCAAGAAGATATTCAAAGGCTCTGTCAACTATGCTTGGACAACAGTTCCTGCATATGCAAGGCAATCCTTAATTAACTTTATATTCACTTTTCCAACTATGTAATTAAGGAGTCTTTCTTTGTGTTTTGGTTTAACAGTGGGGCGATTGGATTCATGCTTTGCTCCACGGAGGGGCCACCGGTCAACTTCAAACACCCAATAAATCCACTGAATCTAGAGCAAAATGGGGTAGCAAAGGGGCCTCCTAAATTTTATAACTCAGAGGTAAGGCATTTGAAACGATTCTAGTTCAAGGCTTAACCTACTAATTTGTTTTGGTTTATTCTCTTTTCAACCAACTTAGTAACTTAATCCTCGTACTTTTTATTTGGTCACTACAGATCCATGTTGCTGCTTTCTGTCTGCCTTCTTTCGTAAACAAGGCTATTGATCCAAACATATATTGATAATGAAATAAGAGTACGTAACATTAAATAATTGCTATTAACATTTGAACTGTGTCATTCTTCTGATTTATGGATGAAAGGTTTATCATGCAGGACATTTAATTATTCCTTTTCCTCAAATTGTATTTAATTTTTAATTAACTATAAATATTAAATCATATGGCATTGTTAAATTAGGTGCACTCTGAATGCACCGTAAACTTGGCCAAATATTTAAATTGATTTATCTATATATAACAGGCTGAACCTTTTTTTTCCAAATTGACATTCAGTCTTTCAAATTTCAATTTCATTTCACCCCAAAAAGTTAGTTCTGTAATTGATTGCTTCCTTCTTGTGGAAGGATATGTACTGTTATTGTTTTTCAAAGAAACAACGTTCAAGTCCTAAACAGGAATAGTCTTCATGTTTCTTCTTCTTTTATTTCTTTTCTATCTTCATGTTTTTGAATGATTTGGGTCCAAACAATGGCTTGCGATCTTGTTTTGGGTTGGAGGACACTTCATGGTAGTCCCAATCAGATCCAACGAGAGCTTTTGCACTTGGGCCTATGTCTATGAAGTAGTCCCCAATATTATTGGACTGGAGGAGACATAATGAAGAAGAGAAGGACCGAAGAATTAAAAGGCTACTTTTTTCCCCATAATTTTGTTAAACCCAAATTAAAATTAGTGCCTGAACTAATTTGAGGGGAGAATCATTAAAAATGAATAAAACGATGAATGCGTAAGCGCGTTGTTTGATTGTTGGTTCAAGTTGAGGTCAAAGAAAATGAAAGTGGATAAGAGTGGACCTATCGAATACTAATGTTCTATATATACCTCCTATTAACGGATAAGGACTGGGGAGATTGGAGAGTTGCACTCTGCAAGACTTTTAGCTCCCCACCCCACGTTTCAAAATATACATATGTTTATATCAATGGAAATCCATAAATAAATACCATAATAAAAATTTTTCATTCTTTCTCCCTTTCGCAAACTCATCCTCTATGCAATTCCTTGTAGCACACCCTTTCTTGGGATATAAGATACCCGACAATACGGGATCCCACATCATGTAGGTTGCAAACTCATTGTCACAATCCCTGGGTTTCAGGATTCGATTCAAATCCAATGCCCTCGCTTTGACTGTTTCTTTTTCTTCTTCAAACATATATATCAAATTCTATAAATCTGTGCTTACTTTTAATCAAATCCTCCATCCCTAATATAAATAATCTAATCACCAAACAAACTTGTCTTACAATAAAATATTTATTTTAAAGAGGAAATGCTCACGTAAAGCACGTGTAAATATAAAAATAACAGTATTATATATATATTTTGTATTTATTTATTGTACCCTTTACGAAAGATTTTTTATTTTCTAAACAAATTTCTTAAATATACCAAAAGAAAAAAAATTCTTAAATATTCATCAAACCCTAACAGCTGACGAGGCGTTGACTGATAGGTTTAACTAATAATAATGATCATCTTACATTTTTAAAAAAGAGTGTAATATTGTTTATATTATTTTTAAGAGATGCGATTGAGTGAAAAAAAATGATAAAAAATATATATATATATAACGAATAATATTAGATAAGGTGTAAAAAAATATATATACATTATCTGATGTAAGAATATAAGTATTGTTTAACTAAATACATAGTTGAAGACAGTCCAAGGCGTGGATTGACATGGATTACATTTACATTATTTGGCTCTCTATGCATAAATATGACTCACATGGTGTGCACGGATTTTTCTTGCATAATAAATAGTTAAATACATATATAATTTAGGTACAAACAGAAAATATTTTTCTAAAGTTTATTAATAAAATGAAGAAATAATGATATATTTATCTTTGATTTCATCTAAAATATACCATAATTTTAACATATTTATAAATAATTTAAAAGTAGATATATTATTACTTATTCACTCTACATATAAATTCATTTTAGATAAATTTTATATAGTACAAACATTAGTTTTATGTGAGACTCAATAAAATCTATACCGATTTATATGTACTTAAGTTAAACACATATATATACAAGAATATATTGTTGATAAAAAGCAATTTGAGAATGGGTTTGAATCAAGTCTTTTCAAAAGAGCTTTTTGAAAAAACCAATTATAGCACAACTTCACAGAGATCATATGGCTCATATTCGTTATCAAATAGTCGATGCTAGTGCAAACTCAGAATCTAAATCAGAAATAGAAAACAGGAAGCAGCAGCAAAAAAATAATGGAGAAGGTTAGAGAGAGCTTTCACATGTGACTTTTATACTAATTCAACCCCAATATAGTATTACGTCTAGTTCCCACTAAAGATGAGATTTTTTACTATTAAATCGAAGTGTTATCTAATTAATGTCAGGAATTTAAATCTTATCTCCGTATTTATTATTAATTTAACTTTTTTTCAACATGATTTTAGAGTGATAATATTTACACATTATTTTCTTTGTATTATTCTTATATCACTTTCATTTTAGATAATAAAATAAAAAAAATACGCATTCCAAACACATTCTCTTTATCTTTTTTTCCCAAAGAAGAAAAGTGTAAAGATTTTTTTTTATTTGCAAACATCATTAGTGATGATTTTATTAAAAGCATGTTTGGGAACGAAAAACATATGCAACATATGTTATTTGGTAAAAAAAATTGTTGTAATAGTAATTGTGTATGTTTGATAAATTTAGTTTCATATTTTGTATAAAATTCAATGTATTCTAAATTTTTTTTTCATAATGCTAAAATTTTAACTTATAATTTTATATTATAAATTATTCATTACACTTTGATATGTAAATATCATTTTTTTCTCAATCAAATAATTTTTTTAATCAATCAAATAATTTTTTAATCATTCTATACCTATTTTGATAATTTAATACATAAAAATAATTTTTTTAATATCATCTAAATGAAACATATTAACTTAAATTACTTTTCAACTAATATATCCAAACATAAAACTAATTTTATTATAATATATTATAACAAAAAAAATTATACAATAATCGATTATTGAAATAATCAAATTTTCACCAATATCCTAAACACGCACTAACTAAAATGTAGCATGGTGACCACATAACTTTTTTTTTATCCCAATCCACCATACATGTTTTTATTGCTCTCAATTAATTATATAATAATAATTTCACAAGCAATACATTTTATTATATCGTTTAGAATTGTCAAATATAGAATAATAAAATGTAAAAAAAATAATTATTTGATGTGCAATTTGATTCTTTCTCTTATTTACATTAGATTCAATATATGTCAAAATTCATTTGTCAAAGATGAGTCTTTTACGGTTTTGATTGCTAAAACATGGAAAATTCCATTTTATAATGGTGTTTTATCTTTTAATGTATTTTTTCAATGACTAATAACTCTATGACAATCAAGATTAACAAAACAAATTATGTAAAATAAGTATGTTGCTAAAGATATTATATTTTATATTATCAAATCAATTATTATCAGAATGCTTTTAATATATTTTTTGGAATAATAAATTTTAAATTTATTTTATCATTAATTAAATTATTTTTTATATTACACGGTGTAAATCTGGTATAGGTTAATTGTCAATTCAATTTCAATTTTCATTATTCAACCTTCAACGAACGAAGTACGCGTTGAATGTTTCGTACAAGATTGTGGGATAGGGACTGGGATTGGAGAAACGAAAAATATAAACAAAAAATATATATAGTAAAACTCTATTTTATCCTCTAAATATATCTGTGTCATCATTTTTATTCTTTAAAGAATTTCCTCAAAATATATTCATTCAATCATAAAAAATAATATTTTTTTATTTTTTAAAATATTTTTCTGTTAGATAAATGAGAAACAAATCTCTCATAGTACTGTGAAAGTCTAAGTTCAGGACTCCTACTAATAATAATATTTTTATACTCATAAATTTTAAGATTAAAACTAAAATTACATGTTTAAGGGACTTCATCTCTTATACTCAGATCAATATACATTGATATAAAAAATAATATTAAAATTATTCTTTTATATATGGATCACAAGACATTAAGGATTCAAATAATTTTTTTTTATAATTGAAAACTAAATTAATATCAACTATGTAGAGTATAATTGAGAAACTAAATGAATGATATTTTAATGATTAAAGGATAAATTAACATAAGATTTTTTGAAAAATTAAATTAATGTCATTTTCGATTACTAAAAAACTAACCAGCATAGCCATTTGCAACAAAACCATTTTTGTGGACCATTCACGAAAGGTGGATTGCAATTAAGGGCAAATAAAGTCTTTTTAAAGATAAAACTAAAATAAATACCAAATTGATAAAACACAGGGTAGTTGCTTTAAATTTTTACTATTCTTGTAACATTTCACAAATCTAAATTCGCGACATTGAGCATTATCTAAAACTAAATTAATGGCAAAATTATATAAAAACCTAAAATAATTAACCTTATATATTTGAAACACTAGAGAAGGAAATTTACTCAAACATATAATATGAAAAGTGACGTGGAGCATGGAAGCCAAAGAAAAATGCAACGCATCGTTTCGAATGGAATAATATTACATACATACATTTATATATATATATATATATATATATATATATATATATATATATATATATATATATATATATATATATATATATATATATATATGTATATATATTGTGGGAAATGTGTAGCCAAGCCACTTATCATATATACATATATTACTTTATAGTTGCACAATTTTAATCATTTAATTACAATTGGTATTAACTTATTTTCTGAATATATACATTTTCATATGTCACCTAATCTTTAATGTGAGATGTGAGACATTAGTATATAGTATTTTTCAATCCAATCCGTAGGTCAAGTGTTGTCTCCATTCTCCAACATTTATTCAAATAGGTTTCCGCAACCCACCACACCCTCCCTCTCTTCTTTATTACCTTTACGCCATTTTTCTTACATTTTTGTTAAAAATATTTTCATTATTTTATTTTTACTATTAAATTTTAAATATATTATTAATCTAAATTTTAATCTAATAATCATATTCCTCTTTTTTGGTAGGTTTTCTTTTCTCTCCCTTCTAGGGTTTTCTGTCTCACCTGTGTTGCCTCCGATTCATGCTACTTCCTCTAATTGTGTTTGGCTTTCCCTTTTGTTCGTGGCTCCCCTAGGTACTCTGCTTGCTGTGTGTATGGTGTAAGCCGCCTATGAGAGTCGTGATGCCTCCTTCTGGAAACCCTGGCTCTGCAGCGTCCCCTCAGTCGAGTCCTGTTGTATGGTGAGCCCTTTATTCGTAGATGTTGCTTGTCTATCACCGAACCTGTGCTCGACATCTCTATGTACGCCAATCTTGTTGAGTGCATCACCAAACCTATCTCTGCTGCACACGACACTACTCCTCTGGTGTCCGCTCCACCACGAAATTGTGGCCTAGTTGGTTGTTGCATTCTGCCTAGCACCATCACTCCGCTACATCACTCCACCATATCCTACGACCTTCGACACCACTCTACGATTCCACCCCTTCCATCTCACAACAACTCCTTTGCTCTTTGTGCACCTATTCTTGTGGTTCAACACTGCATCCACCTCACTCACACTTTATGGCCTTGTCTAGCAACCAAGGATCTGAGACCTTTGCTGGTGACGAGGAGCAAGAAGATGAGGTATCCCAACAATTAGAGACGTCATGGTGATACCTCATCGATCGATTGGTCACTAAAAGCCACTAGCGTTTGGAATCTTTGTTACAAACTCAAAGCATAGGATGGGTACCATTCTGAACCCCTTCTGAGGACCATGTCAGGAGCACTATCTACCTAGCAACTGACAACATTCTTGATGACAAGATTTTTTTGCCCTCACATCGTGTGCACCCTCGTCAATGTTCCTATCCAGCAGGTCAGGCAAGATGGCACCTCTAGTCAACATCCCCATCTAGAAGGCTACCTTTGAGGAACGATTGGTGAAGAAGTGTAACCAAGAGCCTAATGATGATGGAGAAGGCAAGAGATTTTGCATATACTCCACCTAAACCACACTACCATTATTTTACCTTTCAACCGGTCACACTTCCAAGTATGTTTTAATTATTGTAAAATCTTAATTTTTAAAAAAAAAAAGATATTATATAATCTGTTAATAATATAAAAATTGATTTCTTTTTGACAACAAATCTTTTTGAAGACTAATTAATTTCGAAATGGGTGCTTTACTTGTTACAAGTTATTATAACCATGCAATTATTTGACATATTAAGTGAATTTTTTATGACATAAAAAAGTTATATAATTTTACCATCATTTATTTTTTTTTTTACAATTTTTTAATATCAAATTCAGATTTTTTTTTTTTATCTAAACAAATGTAAATTTTTCTTTTGGATGCAAAACAAATATAAATAATTATTACCAAAAGATTTTATTTATCCATAAATTTGATAGTTAATAATGTAATCATTACTTCTCAAACTAATAATGTATTTAATATTTTATTCAATAGCAGTATTAATTGCCTTTTACAGACAAGTTATATCCAACTATTTGAAATATTAAGCGACTTTTTTATGACTTAAAAATTTTATATAATTTTACTATCGTTATATTTTTTACAATTTTATTATTATCAAATCTAGATTATTATTTTAGACTCTCATATTAAACCTTTCCTCGTTTCACCCACTTTTGAAGTAATGATTTTTTTTTGGTACATCTAAAGATAAAAACACAGAAAAGAAGGGAAATAGAACTAAGTTCTAAAGAAAGAGATACTCATGGCATCGGCAAGAAGAATATGATTTAACTCCTCCTCAGGAGGCAATGCCTATATCTTAAAAATATCATCCTTAGCAAACCAATTAGCACAAAAATTACTCTCCCTCAAAGTACGCTCAATCTTCACAGTCCAGTCCTTGGATAGCAAGAGTTTAATATCCTTGATTATGCAAGCATATTTGTGGAACAAAGAAGTCTCATTAGCTATTAAATTAAAAGTCTCTTGAGAATTTGAATGACAAACAAGAAATTAACATCCCTGGTCCCAAGTTAGACAGAGACCTTTAAAAATAGCAAAAAGTTTAACATGAAGATTTGTCATGATCCCAATAAAGGTAGAGAAACCGCAAATCCAATTGTCATCACTGTTCCTGATCAGCCCACCATAACCAGCCCTTAAAAGATTACCCCGCGAACTTCAATCAACATTAAGCTTATAGAAATTGTGAGGAGGTTTTCTCCTAACAAACTAAGCGCATATAACGAGGATGAGAAAGCCCAGAAGTAGAAAGATGTGATCACAAGTCCTCCATCATCATAAAATTTTTTCTTGATAAGCTCATACTCAGTCCAAGAACTAGAAGAAAGGAGTTCGTCGTTTCAGGCTCTCCAAATCCACCAAATTCCTGCAAGAATAAATACTGGAAAAAGAACCATGAATAAATGAACGAATCCACTCTTTTATATTGGATGAAAGAAAAAAATCAACTGAAGAGAGACCCAACCAATCTCAAATTCTTCTTGCCTTTGGGCAGTCACGGAGACAGTGAAGAACATCTTCAAATGGACAAGCACAACGACTTCAAGAAGGATCAATAGTCAATTTCCTTTGCTCCCTCATGGAACCTGTGGGGAGGGTGTCATGCCAGATCAACCACAGAAAATAATGCAACTTCTTCTGGAGCATGAATCTTCCACATCCAACACCAATTCTCATGCTCAGGTTGACAAATGTTCTCTTGGTAGAGGAGCCAAGAATAACCCGACTTCACAATGTACATACCTGAAGTATCAACATCCCAAACAATTGTATCCTGGATGCTACAATTGTGAGACATCGGAGTTGCCTGGACCAAAGAGGCAGGAGTATGAGGAATCACTTTAGCTAACTTATTTAGATGCCAAGTATGGTTGTTAAACATATCAGAGATTAGAATATGAGTATCTTGAATGTCAACAAAGGGAACCTGATCACACAAATGACCCACCTCTAACCAACTATCAAACCAGAATAAGATGGACCCATGACCAACTCTGTATCGGTAACCATCCTGAAACACTCCTATTGTCTTGGTTATAAATCTCCAAGTATAAGAATCTCCATGACTACCCACTGCAAACAGAACAAAGGAACCTCTAAGATATTTATTAGAGAGTATTTGAACCCAAAGTTTGTCCTTCTTATAGAGAAGATTCCAAACCAACTTGCCAAGAAGAGCAAGATTACAAACCCGAGCTCTTCGAATACCAAGACCCCCCATTTTTTTGACTGGGTAACAATATCTCATTTCACAAAAGAAAATCTACGAGCCTGATCGGTATTCTTTTATCAAAGGAACCTACAAATAGTGGCATCAATAACATTACAAATACCACTAGGAATCCACATAATTTTCATCGGGTAACTAGGCACCGCAGTAAGAATCGAGTTAATCAAAGTGAGACGTCCAACTTTATTTAACAACAGACTCTTCCAGTCTGCCAATCTAGAGTGCAACTTTTCAACAATATAAGCGAAGTCCTACTTTCTAACTCTGCCTATCAATAAAGGAAAACCAAAGTACTTTCCCAGATTTGTGGTAAACCGGATAGACGAGATGGCCATGAATTTATCACACTTTCTTCTAGAAACATTTCTAGAACACATAACTGTAGATTTATCAAGATTCACTTTGAGGCCAAAAGCAAGGCAAAACTCAACGAGAACATTTGTAATAAGCTAGACCTGAGAAGCTTTAGCTTTAACAAATAGTAAGCAATCATCAGCAAAAAAGAGATGAGATATTGCAGGTCCATTTTTCGAAACCTTCAATGGAAGCCAATCACCATACAAGACTTTCTCAGAAATTAACAAAACAATTTTTTCCATACACAACACAAATAAATAAGGGGAGAGGGGGTCACCTTGCCACAACCCTCTGTTAGGAGCAAAGGCCGACAACCTGGAACCATTCCACACCAAGGATAAAGAAGATGTCATAACACAGTGCATGATTAGATTAATACTAACAACAGGAAAACCAAAATCATGCAAGTTGGTGCGAAAGAAGTCCTAGTTAACTCTATCAAAAGCTTTTTCAAGATCTATTTTAAAAATAAGAGTACATTTTTTTATCTCTGGCACTCTGCATGTAATGAATAACTTCCTAGGCAATAATAGCATTCTCCGAAATACCTCTACTTGGAATAAAGCTACTTTGGAGGGGACCAATAATCTCATCCAAGAAAGGACGCAACCTATTGACAAGAACCTTGGTTACAAGCTTGAACACTACATTGCAAAGGTTAATTGAACGAAATTCTTTTAGGTGCGTTGGCAGCTCTGTAACGTCCTACCTTTTTATAATTTTTAATTAATTTTCTTTTATGATTTAATGTGGTTTAAAACTTGGTTTAAAACTTAACGTTACACAGAAATATTGTTATTATTACTACTAACTTTTAAGTACAATATTTCACACAATAGAATTAACACTACTGCTTCTAAATAATGCTTACAAAAGGCTTCAATGTGCCACTAATACATATTTATAAATTTTTATTACCATATCTATTTATTCAAGGTTGGACTCAATAGTTCCAAAAAATAGAAATGAAGAAACAATCTTCTAGCTTTGCATCCGAAAATCTACCTGTACGTTAACTGTCAGCGTTATCCGAAATGTTAAAAATCTCAGTAGGAAAATGCAAAAACACGTAATATAAGTTTACCTTCTACTCTTTACCATTCTTTATTTTTAAAATCATAATAATTCTCTTTGCACATTGATTCATTTTTATACATGGGATAACATAGCTCTAAAAAAATATTTGATATAATAATCACATAAAATCATATATATTAGGAACTTTCTCTTACTAAAAATCAATGATTAACACAACTATTATAAAAAAATAGTTCATAATAAAATAATATTTCATAAAATTGGCTAAATAAAAGTTTGATGAAAAAGAGTCATAAGAATAGCTCATCATTTGAAGCAATAATTTATGAAACTTTACATGATAGAAAATTTAAAGGAATAAAGTATGATAATAATTGATAAGAAACTGTTTCATTAAGCCTTATTCGAATAGAAGAAAAATTATTCAAATAACAATACTAAGAAAACTCAATTTTAAAGCTTTCTGATAAGCTTTATTCGAATAAGGGAAACCTTATTCAAATAAATTAGTTAGAAATCAGCTTCTGAAAACATTTTAAACAATGTTTATTCGAATAAGCTAAAGCTTATTCGAATAGATCATTCGAAAAACCAGTTTACAAAAACCAA
Organism: Ormosia semicastrata; assembly: GCA_029884595.1. NCBI lineage: Eukaryota > Viridiplantae > Streptophyta > Magnoliopsida > Fabales > Fabaceae > Ormosia > Ormosia semicastrata. The sequence continues at coordinate 8,645,383 of JAQQTO010000028.1, read as the reverse complement.
AATGTTACTATTCCATTATACAAAATAAGAGCATAAGGGAAAGTAATTGAAAAGGATGGACTAAAAGGTATGGCTGGAAGAAATAGAGAAGAAAGAGTAGTGTTTTTGTCACTTCCTACCTATTTTGCAGAATTAAAATAGATTGAGCTTGAGAATGGAGAAGTAATGTGTAGAAAACAGAGCTTGCTGTTTCTTGTGAATTAGGTGGGTGTGTTTTGTGTCGAGATTGAGAGGGAAGTGAGCTATTTATAGAGCTTCTCATGTAGAAAAATCTCCTTCCCATAATCATGGCTTTCAATCCTATTTTGACACTTGTTCTTGATGACTTCACTAAGCTTGCATCATCATCATTAAATTCTTGGACACGTGTTACATAAATCACCATTCTTCTTTTGTTTTTGTGACACTTGGTTGTGCTTCACCATTTCCAAAATTTTCTTCTCCTATTCATCATTGTTCTTCCAATCCAAACTTGACACATTTTGCTACTAATCATGGTTTTCCTTGGTCAAGATTTCAAGAGCCTTTTCCTTCATGACATTTGGCTCTTGTTCATCTCACCTTACTTACTTCATCCATTTTACTTCATCCAAATTTGTTCCATCATGAAAATTTTCCTTCTTTTTGAAAAGCTTCATGTTTTCATTTTTCCTGATATTTGTTGTGTTATTCGAATAACAGAATTGTTATTCGAATAACTCACCCTGTATACGTTTCCTTAATTTCCTATTTATTTGAATAGAAGAAGTTATATTCAAAAAAAGGGTCACATTTTCTCTTTTATATTTGTACAATAGCAACTCTATTCAAATAATCATTTGGTTATTCGAATAACATGACTAATTTTTAGTTTTATGCACTTTTTATTTTTCAAGGATGTTTCATGTGACTTATTCAATAAGTTTCAAGATTTTTGTTAGTCTCAAACCTGTTGCTTGACACTTGTCAGCATACTTTACCTTGCTTGACTTACAATGACTTCTTCAAGAAGTTTTAATATTTTTCTTTTAATGGCTTCTCCCATAAGCCTTCTTATCTTTCTAACTAAGAAGCTTCTCTCATAAGCTCATTCTAAGAAGCTTCTTCCATAAGTCCTTTTTAACTTGTCCATTAAATGGCTTCTTCAGTCAACCTCCTATTAGCTTTTTCAGGAAGCCTCCAATAGCTTCTTCAAGAAGGCTCCCATTAGCTTCTTCAAGAAGCCTCCACTTAGCTTCTTCAAGAAGCTTCCACTTAGCTTCTTCATGAAAGCCTCCTATTAACTTCTTCAAGAAGTCTTGAGGTTTTCTATTCTAATGACTTATTCAAAAGGCCTTTAATAGCTTCTTCATGAAGCCTTGAGATTTATATCTCATTATTTATTATTATTATTATTACTATTTTGAGGGTTGTTACAAGCTCCACCTTAGGAATTAGAATAATTAACGTCTCAGCAAGCCTAGAGTCAAAGGTACTTGTGACAAAGGCATCCTTGACCACTGTCCCAATATCATCCCCCACTACGTCCTAGTACTATTTAAAGAAGAAAGGTTAGAAGCCATCTAGGCACGGAGCCTTATAAGAGTCCATGCCAGATAAAGCATCAATGACCTCTTTCTTAGCAACTGGCTTCAATAAATCATTACAGGCAACAGAACTAAGACGCATAATAAAAGAAAGCTTCATTGCATTCGGCTGGCATCTCTCATTCGAACAAAAAAGAGATTTGAAATAACCATGGGCCTCCCTTCTTAGAGTTTCATCATCAAGACACCAAGTATCATCAATAAAAAGCCCACTGATACGATTGCTACGCCTCCGGATAATAGTTTGTGTATGAAAAAACTTCGTGTTGCGATCGCTAAACTTAACCCATTTCTCATGAGATTTTGGTACCATAGCAACTCTTCTTGTCTCAAAACCTCTTGATAATCCTTTTGGAGATTTCTTTCAAATAGAAGAAGATCAGACGAGTGGGAGAATTCAAGTTGCTGTTGAATTCCCCTTAATCTAGCTTCTAAGAGATGCTTCTTTCTAAAGATATTCCCAAAGACCTCCCTGTTAAACTTAATGGAAGCATCTTTCACCAGCTTAAGTTCATTAGCAACAACAAGATAAAAATCTCTCTAAGCATGCTCTATTGTACTATGATAAACAAAATGCATAGACCAAGCTGCAACAAACTTGAAAGGACGATCACCGGCATATAAGTAAGATCCCCCACAATGAAGAAGAATAGGATTATGATCAGAATAGACACTGCACAAGTGCTCCACAAAAGCCTCAAGAAATTTAAGATGCCAATCACAATCAACAACTCCATGATCCAATCTTTTACAAACCCGATTATTACCCCTGTAGTTTCTAGTCCAGGTAAATTTGCTCCCAATAGAACCCAAATCAATCAGATTACACTTCTCAAGGACTTGAGAAAATTGGGAAGCCTGAGAGAAAACAAAAGTCTCGCCCATGATTTCAGAAAGCAATAGGATTTCATTAAAATCACCCATCAACAGCCAGGGTAATTGGATTTGATTTCTTAACTAAACAAGATGCTCCTAAAGCAAAGTATGAGCGGCAGGAACTGGACTCGCATAAATGGCAGAAAAGAACCACTCACTTTGAGCTAGACCAATTTTCACAGTAACTAACTGAGTAGTCTTTGCAAAAACACTATAGGAATAGCCACCATAGGCTGTAAGAATCCAAATACCACCAGTATGACCACGAGCTTCCTCAATCACAAATGGGTTATAACCCAAACACTGCCAGAAGCACTCCACCTTGGTAAAAGCAAAATGAATTTCCAAAATAAAAAATAAACTTGGTTTGTATTTCAACACCAATTGTCGAATTTGCCTCTTGGCAATGATATTAGTAGCTCCCCTGATGTTCTAAGAGAGAATAGACATTTCTTTGAACTCAATCATAAGGAAGGAAAAGCAGAAAACAAACACTGGCCTAGGAAGACTTCAATTTCATGGCTTGATGGCTAGTACCTTGTGAACTCTCACCTCAATCCAAAGGAGTTTCAGCTACAGCTTCCATAAGGTCATTTTTGTCCAAAACCCCTTCCACCACGAGACTTGTGACGGTAACCATGGTGGCACCACCACGGTTTGTAGGTTCGAAGTTGGCTGCCTCCACCTGATTCACGCACGCTTGTAACTCCAAGGCCACGTCTACATCCTTCATAGCTTTCGTTCCACCTCGACCACAGACGGGCTCAATCGTCATAGATGGCTTAACTATTGTTTTTCCTTTTCGTTTCTGAACAGGGGAGGGGACAGCAGCAACTATCTTATTCACTATTGGAGACAATATATGGGTGTAGGTAGGATTAGCCAAAGAGGCTTCCTTTCTATAGGCCTCTTTTTCCTTGACAATTTTGATGGCTCGTGTAGGCCATTCCCTTCAATGCTACCAGCCTTCTTAGGCAACCCAAGCCTTATGTGATGGTTGGACGGTGCTCCCACGTGAAGGTTTTTGAAACTCCCATTTTGCATTAAAAGAACTAGTCGCCCCATTAGCCTTGATTTTAGCATGCTGTTGAGCGTGCTCTTTAATTTTCTCCTTGTCGTTATGCTTCCTCCTAGAGACAACAAGCCAGTGCCCATGTAGAGCATCGGAAGAGCCTTCCACTGCAACATCATGATGATGAATATGAATTGATCCAACCTCTTGCATTGGCACAGGTTCACCACCAACACCAACCAGTAGGGTAGAAGGATTGACTTGCTTGCCTAGACCACCCTCGAACAATTCTTTATGAATAACATAACTACAATCCCTACCAAGATGCCCATAGTGACTACATGATTAACATATGAGATGAAGACCCTCATATTTCACTTGATACCAATGCCCTTTCAACCAGACCTTACCGACAATAGGTTTAGTTAAATCAACCTCAACGCAAACACGCGCAAATATTCCCCTTGTAACATTTAAAGTGTTCATGTCCACTTTTATGGGAACCCCCACTGTTGAGGCTAGAACCATTAAAAAACTTTCATCATAAAAAATAAGATTCAATCTTGGAAAATGAATCCATACCAAGGTGTGATCAATTTGGGCTGTAGGAGAGACAAAGTCAGGCATCCAAGTCTGCACAGCCAAGTAATGATAAAAAAAAGCATCCATGGACCCCCCTTCCATGACCTTAATCCTATTCACCTCCAAATCAAATTTCATCATGAAAAAACCATTACCTACATATAACAATTCAAACCCTCTTGAAAGCTTCCATAACGCCTTAATTCAATCCCTCATCGTAAGAAAACCAATGTTCTTACCCAGAAGCTTAATCACCAGAGCATCATGCCATGGCTGACAGAGGTCCTGAAAAACTTGATCATCCAAGAACACCTTAAGCTTTAGCCTATTGCTATCTTCAAATTCTACACGTACTAAATTCTTTTTTATCAAATCCATCTTCACTCCTGGTGGTGGTGGCTGTTTGTTGCTTGTTACGTTATCCCTAAAGGAGATAGCAAGCTTACTTGAGCCATCCTTTTGCACCAACCCTCCTCCACCGTCAGGAGGCTTTCCCGAAGGAGGACTCGTGGTTAACCCAAATTTCACTTACTTTTAAAATTACAAGAACACAAATCAAACCAAAAATATTTGAGGAACTAAAACCAATAAGTATTATATTTATAGGGACCAAAAACATATTTAAGTCTTTTTTATCTAAACAAACGTAAATTATTATTAACAAAAGATATTATTTATCCATAAAATTGATAATTAATAATGTAATTATTACTTTTAAACTAATAATGCATTTAATATTTAATTCAATAGTAGTATTAATTGCCTTTGAAAGCAATTTTACCACATAAAATAGATTAGATTTATTTTAAAATATCTGTCTTTATAAAAATTAATTTATTTCAATATTTTAAAATTATAAATATTAATTATTTATTTTTAACTTAACTATTAATTTTTTTGGTACGTAAAAAAATTAAGTTCAAAGGTGACTACCCAATCCTAGGGTCAGGGCAGACCTCCAAACTCAACGAGCGCTTATAGATAACTCACTAACAATAAACTCTATCAAGATTCGAACCTCGACCAACTTAATTGACACCGTATACTTTTACCATTTGTGCCAACTGTTATAGGCTACTTTACTATTAACTTTACTGTTATCTTCTTCATATATTAAATAAGGGAATTACTAACCTCCACACCTTTATAAGTGGAGTTTAGCAACCTCCACATTTTGTTTTAGACAAAGAGACTCATATGTTTCTTTCAAAATCAATTCAAACATATTGCCATTTTAGTAATTTAAGAATTTACACTAAGATATAACATTTAATTTTGTTTTAATCTAATGGTTCAAATTAACTCATTTAATATTAACATGTGTTAGTCCAAATGGAAGGGACTCGGATCACTTAAGCATGTGGTCTTGAATTCGATTTCAAGATTTATGTGTATAGAAAAAATACTGTTAGGAATAGTCCATGCTTAGGTGTCTGACTGTACCTTGGAGGAGATTAATTTCTTACCTTTCAGGTAGGAGGATACTTTAAGAAACAAAAAAAAAAAAATCATTTAATAAAGGAAAAAATAATAGAGACTTACTTTAATAAAAAAAGAGAATACTTGAATTCCAATTTAATAAAGAGAGAGAATCTAACTTTGTTATTAACTCTATTAATTAATCTTAAATTATTATTATTATTATTATTATTATTATTATTATTATTATTATATATATATATATATATTTAAAGTATTTATATATATATATATATATTAAATAAAAAATTTAAAAAGATAAAAAATACATCATATAAATAATTAAAAATAACCTTTAAATTAAAAAACTAAATACGTTAGACATAAATATGTGTATATATATAATTTTAACATATGTAAACTTAACTTCTTTTCTTTCTTTCTTTTTTAATCTAAACGTATCTTTTAACATCAATTTTATATAAAAAACACAGCACATAAATAATAGTTACGTATGGATATATATATATATATATTATAAATTTCTCTTTTAATGATTTTTTATCTGTACGTAATTTTTTTAACAAAATAATTAAATTTGTTATTTTTAATCTTTTTTATTTATTTAATAAGATGAGTCAAATTCTTTCACATCATTAAAATAAGTAAACTCTCACTTTAGTTTCTGAAGTTTCATGTAGCGGTCACACTAGTCCCTGAATTTTAAAAATTGACAACTTAATCCCTAGAATCTCAAAATATCAGTCACGTTAATCTTTGCATCTTTTTCCATCAGTTAAACTTGACGAATACATACGCGTGACAAGTTAAATGCTAAGTTGGATGCTGATATGACTTTCTACCTCCCCAAAACGACGTAGTTTTGCTTTTGCACCAAAAAACAAAGGTCCCAATTATGAAACAACATCGTTTGGCCTGAAAACCATCTCCCCCCTCCTAATTGAATTCCATTACAGTAAGTCCCAATTCCTTTATGCAAAACTCTACAAAGAACAACTCCAAATTTGTAACTAAGGTTGGCAATAACTAAGGTTGGCAAGGCTGGGAGATAATGGGTGGTGGAAACCCTCTTTGGCAAGGTTGGCAACCCTATTTGGCACCTTTGTGCTCCATCCATAGTTGTACACTTTACCTATGACCAACAAGTACAAAACCCAACCTTCAAAACAAAAGTGAAGAAATACACAAACTTGCATAGAACAACAACTGTGAAGAACAAATAACAAGATGCATAGTTTAAAAAAGAAACTTGCTTGCTACTTTAATTTCCGAAAGCAAATCTAAAAGAGGTGAGCTTCTCACTCCACAAAAAGAAACCCAAAATTTGACTTACTTCCTTTGCTATGATTAGAGAAACCAGAGCTTGGAACTTCTAGGAGCAAAGAGACATGGACACCAGCATTAGCGACTTTGAGAAAATAGTCATCAAGCTCTTTGATAACCTCAACCAGATCCTTGGTGTTCCTTGACACCACCATTGCAAGATCATTACTTGGGTTGGTCTCTTTGGAAAACCCGCTCACCACAGACGGCAAAGCTGTCACGCTCGCTACCGTACCCGTAGCCATTACCACCACTTTAGACCCAGTAGTCGTGGTGGTTCTCACTCTTCTTTAGTGGTAGACCGAGAGGAAGGAAGAGGTGGCCGTTGCATGAACGAGTCCCTCTTTGGCAAGGTTGCAATTGGGCCTAAATGAGAAACTACACCATTTTCATTTTTGGGACCTTTGTTTTTACATGCAAACGTGAAACTACGTTGTTTTGGAGTAAGGAGGAAGCCACATCAGCATCTAACTTGGCGCTTAATGTGTCACGTATGCATGTCCATCAAGTTTAATTGACGGGAAAAGACACAAGGACTAACGTGACTGGTGTTTTGAGGTTTCAGAGATTAATGTCAGCTTTTCAAATTCAGGAACTAATGTGACCGGTACATGAAACTTCAAGGACTAAAGTGAGTGTTTACTCTCATTAAAATATCTGTCAGTATCTTTTTTCTTTATTAAATTTGATAATCTTAAATTACTATAATACTCTTGAACTTAAGTTATTTTTTAAAGAAATATTTTAATATTTTTGTTCAAAATAAAATGTAGAAGTTGTTAAAAATAATTTTAAATTCTTTTAACACATTCTCCTAATAATCTTCTTAATTATTAAATAAATAAAACATTGAACACTTTTTACTTTCTTAAGATATTAATTACATTTAATTATTTATTTAATATTTTTATTTAATAATAAAAAATTTATTAAAAATAATTTAGAAGGATTACTCGGATGCTAAAAGTTAGCAATTTCTATTAAATAATAATTTGAATGTATATAATAATTTGTGTCTATCTAAAATTACTCTCGATGAAGTAAGGCAAAGCATCATTAAATGAAAATGTGGAAATATCCAAGCTGCGTGCACTGTCGGTCACTCTCTCTCTCTATCCTAATCGTGACATATGGGCTTTCTCCAAGTTCCGTTAATCACTCCTATTCTCGAGTATAATCACTCCTATCTATTATTAATATTTATTAGAATACCTTGTATTGTTTAAATTTTTTTAGAAATCCCAACTCTTCTTGTGTATTTAGAGTTTCATATAGATGCCTTTGCCGAAATTCACCTTTGACATCTTTGCTCCACATTAATGTTTTGCTTCTGGTGACTCCAACGCCACCTCGTCCTTTGTCGTGCTGCTCGGCCAATGTCACCACATCCTCCTCCATTCTCGTAATTCTTTTTCAGCCAAAAGTGCTTGAATCTTTGTGTTTGATTATGGGTTTTGTTTGATTTTTTGATGGGCTTTCGTTCTCTATTGAAATAGTGTGAGAAAATGTTGAGATTGTGAGCTACAAAGCTCGGTTTTCCCAACAATGGCATAAACCCATTTAAGTTTTTAGCATAATCTTTCTCCTCTTTTTTCACTATGAATCTTGTGTTTTAATCATGAGTTAGGATAATTTTTTGTGGGCTTTTGTTTTCTATTTGAATTGCATGAAGAAACGATGAAAAATGCGAGCTTGAGGAACTCGTTCTGCCCAAGCCATGGAGGAATGCGAGTTGACCTGCAAAGTGGAGAAGACTCGACTTGGGCCTGCTGGATTTTTAAAAAATATTGATAAAGGTTTAGTTTAGCATGGAATCGAACTCTCGCATCGTTGAGCAAGGACCAGCATACAAAACCTTAGAACAATCAACAAAATGTTACCATGTTTTGCTTTTGGCAATATTTATTTCAATTTTCAATTTTTTATAAACAAAATTATTATTAAACATATACTTAGGAGTGTCTGCTAAGTTGGATGAGTTTTGTAGTGTGTGAATTAGAATGGGTCAAACTTGTGCATCTAATGTACTTTAAAAAAAAATAATTTAAATACACTGTCAATGTAAAAGTTTTTTCACCATCAATCAATCATGTATTATCACATCATAAAAAAAATTTGATTATCACAATAATTACTTCAATAGTTACATATGTAGTAATGAATGATTGGTTAATAGTGTAAAAAAATTTACATTGATATTGCATCAAAATTAAACTAAAAATAATTGCTAAAATAAATATTGAAATACAAAACTCAAAATTTATTTTATATAACACGTTTTAATTAAAAAAATGTATGTCCTAAATAAACTAAAAGGTCACATAACTAATCTTAAACATAATAAGGCCAAATAAAAAAATATAATAACTCTCAAACAAACTAAATAAACATAACAAGTTTTACTAAGTTAATATAAATTTAAAATAAACTAAAATAAATTAACAATTCTTAAAAATTATAAACAACAAATCATATTAACTAATTTAAGTTAATGTGCATATATAATATATAAATTAATATAATCATTTGCTTCAATATTAATTTTTATATATTTGAGGGACCAACTTTTAAATTTCATTTTTTTTTTCAATTGACTTGATCAACAAGTACCCTCCTTCATTCCCAACCATAGATTTTCTTCAATTTAACCAATGACAAGCAAACGTATGGGGTATCCATACTCTACACAAAGTATGGAGTATGCGAAACATTTCCTAATCATTAATAAATATAATTAAAAATTATTGAAGTAATTAATCAATATATATATATATATATATATATATATATATATATAATTGAGTTTAATATATGTTATTAACCTTTAAATAGTGTTTTTATATTATCTAATTAAACACGAAAAATAATTTTACTTTTGTATGAATTAATGACGAATTTAAAAACTATGTTGTGAGTTAAAAATTGTGTTAGACATCTAAAATGTCCAACCACTAATGAGAGAATGGAAGAAAAAGTTACATGAAATGAATATTCTTCTTCTATAACACTATATTTGGATGATAGGTAATGAGATGAACGAAAATAAAATAAGGAGAATGAAAATAACTTTTCTTATTTGGGAGTTTTAAAATATATGAGAAGAAAATAGAATACATGGAGAACTATTTCTCTCATCTTCCCCTCAAATGTCTAACTTTTATTTCTCCTAAAATTGAGGTGGAATGAGGGGAACACATGAATAATGAAGTTTTGTTCCGTTCTGTTAATGAAACTTCCAAACAAAGAGAATGATAACTATGTTTCATTCATTCTCTTTCCTTTCCGGTCCATCTTTACCTATTCTGTTTTGTTCCATTAATAAAAAAACATTCAAATATAAGATAAGTGTAACATCCCTAAAAATAAATAAATAAATAATAAGCCAACAAACAATTTTTATAATAATATATATCGAGTAATATATATATATATATGTGTGTGTGTGTGTATGTGTGTGTGTGTGTGTGTGTGTGTTCTCTCTAATAATCCGTATAATAGAATAACTTTTATATAGCTTTTAACAAGTGAGTTCACGTTATCAGATTTTTATAGATTATTCGGATAGCTTATATTATATAAAAATATACAAAGCCATCAATTTTGAAACCATGTGATATTGAATAAAGACTGCAAAGTACCAGGAACAAGAAATCATGTTGCCTAGTAACAGTAAGGAAAATCCTGTTACTCTTTGATCTCAATGGAACCAAACTGGAATTGAACTTAGTTGAAGAGGGCATCTGAAATTCTAAAACAATCATTAGCGGCCACAAGTGTCAGGAAAATAAGTTAGACAGGTTGATAGATGACACAAACTAATGAAATCAGCACCACCAAGTGTCATTACGGGAAGCTTAAAAAAAGAGAGCAAAGATTACAGTAGAAACAGATGTCTAATGTGTGATAAAAACTAACAAAAATTTGAGACAAGATTACGAAATCCAGCCCAAAATATTAATTGCAAGATAAGTAGCAGGAAACGTGTAACAATCTTAAAAAAATCTGATAAAGAATACAATTACTGAGGAAGAGTTTTTTTTGGAAAACTCCTTTCCATTTGGACACTCAATCACCCTTTGCATCAGGAAACCCAAACTCTGGGTCTATAAATATCTCTGCAGTCTCCCCATCCCGTCACAGCATAGCCAAGCCAAGCTAAAAACGCCCAACCAAGTCACGAGAACAGCATCTATTTTTTGCATTCTCAACTTCACCACCTTCAATAGGGGTGTCCACGGGTCGGGTTGAACCCATGAACTCGCGGGTTTCGACCCAACCCATGCGGGTTGGGTGGGTTGAGTCGAGTTGAAAAATTCTCGCGGGTTGGGTTGGGTTGAAAAATCTTCGACCCACAGTGTGTGGGTCGGGTAACGGGTTGAAACACTCCCAACCCACATAACCCAACCCAACCCACCGTTTTTTTTTTAAGTTGCCAAGAGACTAACAGAAAAAGTTTTAAAAATATCTTAACTTTGTAATGTAAATATCAGGAGGATGATATAGAGGATGATGTTGATGTCTTTGATATTCTGACATAGTGAAGCCTAAATGTCCATGGTGACATTTTAGGATGTTTTCTCCTCATTTTTGTGTTGTTTCAATCAAGTTTAAGTGTAGGCATTGTAGTGTTACTTTCAAAGTGAACAACGAAAATAAGTTCATAAGACTTTCGGCTCATCTGAGTAACAGTTGTGTTGAAAAACCAATTGATAGCTTAGATGATAAATAGTATATGAAAAAAATAGAGAGTGAAATCAATGATTATGTTGTCCATAATTCATGTGACATGCGTGATGATACTGACTTTGATTAATTAGACTAATTTGTTGTTTGAGTTATGACTAGCTTTGTTTAATTTATTCAAGATTTAGTAAGACTTATTAGTTGTTAATTTGTTATGCACTTATTGACTTATGACGTTTAGTTTATTTAATATTGAGATTTATGGTGTTAATTTGTTAAATTTTGTATTTTGACTTTTTTTTTCAAGATTTTTTTTTAAAAATGTCAGACCCACGGGTTCGACCCAACCCAACCCACTCTTGAGCGGGTCGGGTTGGGTTGGGTCGAGCGAAAATTTTTTTTGAATGGGTCGGGTCCAAAAACGAGCTAAACTCATCCAACCCAACCCACGGACACCCCTAACCTTCAACCACAAATCAACTCCCCCTTTCTGCTTACTAAAACCATAGCAGAGGTAGGAAATGATACCAAACTGTAACGTCCTACTCTAATTTTTATTTTATGTATTTAAATTTTAAGTTAAAATAAAATGTTATATAATAAATTACTACATTTTTCATTAGTTCATATGATATTTTACATAAGGGATTATATCCCTTCAAAAGTTAGGTTATACAAACATCACTATTTAAGTTAAGTACCATTTTAGCAAAAACCAGGCTTTACCAAAGTCTTTAAGGTACTACTACAACTTTTCACATTTTTTTTACATATTTACAAAATATTTTCTTTTTATAACTACTCATCAAAGAGTAATATGATCAGGAAGAGGTCCCCCAAGGTTACTGTGAATACGTAATCCCTTAAATTTGGCATATAAGTTTGCTTAACTTGAAAGTCAATAAGGACTCTTACGATCGACATTCTCTGAAATATTACACCATAAAAGAGTGAGATAAAAATCTCAGTAAGAAAATGCAAAAATGTGTAATATAAATTTACTATCCATTCTTTTATCAATCTTTATTTCTAAAATCACAATTGTAGGTCCATAAATTAAATTAGTAAAGTAAGTTAAAAATAAATGACATAATAAATAGTAAGATTAAATTAACTCAGTAAAGTAGAAATAAATAACTGAATAATTTCATATAAAAACTTAAAATCTTCTTTTTATCTTTTCTTTGTTATCCCATTTCAATACTTTTCATCAAATGTGCTTCTTTCTCTTCATTAGGGCATTCTCCAATGTTCTCATCATGACCACAATAATATCTTTAATTGATTAAGACGTCCTTTAATCCTTTTATCACGGTCACAATAATATCTTTAATTGATTAAGACATTCCTTAATCTTCTCATCACAATCGCAATAATAATTTCTTTACACATTAATTTTTTTTATTCATGGGATAATATGTTTCTTAAAACTTTTTCATAAAATTTTCTATTTGATATTTATAATAACTAAATATCTTGATGAATAATATAAATATGATAACAACCATTAAATTAGTATAATAGAAATATTTATGAAAATAAAATAATAGAAATTATATTAGTATAATAGAAATATAATATAGATAAATAACTTGTTTTAAAATAATTAATATAATATAACTATTATAGTATATAATAACAAAATTGACGTAAATATCCAAAATAGAATTGAATAATCTCGAATTACGTAAAAAAATGAGTTACGTCAAAAGAAACTTTTGAAATAATGTTCATTTGGATAAGAAGTGGTTCTATATAAATAAGAGGTTCTATATGAATAACATATAAATAAGTTTCCATTATTTTAACTAGACGGTGAATAGGAAATAAATGACCTAGTAATAAGTTAAGTCTTATAAATTTAGCTTGTGGTATATATGAAAGTTAAATTTGCACGTAGTAGAGAAAGGGAAGTTGCTGCTCCTTATTCGAATAGTACATATACTATTCGAATAATAAATGAATTGGAAGTGAATTTGCACGTAGTAGAGAAAGAGATTGCTGCAGCTTATTTGAATATTTAGGTTGCAAAGAGGGGCATAATATCAAATTTAACACTGTTACAGTAATATGAAAATAGAGTATTTGCATCAGTGAAAAAAAATAGAGTATCATAGGTTAATCAACTGGATATAAAAATAAGATATAATATTGTTGCTTTAGTAAAAATAGAGTAGTTGCATCAGTCAGAAGATAGAACATTATGGGTTGAACAGCAGAACATAAGAATCAAGATAACACTGTTGTTTCAGTAAAAGTAGAGTATACGAGTATGGATTTATGGACTGGAAGATATGAAAGTAGAAATAAAGGATAAGGAATGGAGTTTTTGTCATTTCCTACCTCTGCTATGGTTTTAGTAAGTAGAAAGGGAGAGTTGATTTATGGTTAAAGGTGGTGAAGTTGAGAATGTAGAAAACAGAGGCTGTTGTCGTGACTTGGTTGGGTGTTTTTAGCTTGGCTTAGCTGTGTTGTGACGGGATGGGGAGACTGCAGAGGTATTTATAGACCTAGAGTTTGGGTTTCCTGATGCAAAAGGTGATTGAGTGTCCAAATGGAAAGGAGTTTTCCAAAAAAACTCTTCCTCTGTAATTGTATTCTTTATCAGATTTTTCTAAGATTGTTACACGTTTCCTGCTATTTATCTTGCAATTAATGTTTTGGGATGGATTTCGTAATCTTGTCTCAGATTTTTGTTAGTTTTCATCACACATTAGACATCTGTTTCTGCTGCAATATTTGCTTTATTTTTTTTTTTGAAGCTTCCAGTAATGACACTTGGTGGTGCTGACTTCATTAGTTTGTGTCATCTATCAACCTGTCTAACTTATTTTCCTGACACTTGTGGCCGCTAATGATTGTTTTAGAATTTCAGATGCCCTCTTCAACTAAGTCCAATTCTAGTTTGTTTCCATTGAGATCAAAGAGTAACAAGATTTTCCTTATTATTACTAGGCAACGTGATTTCTTGTTCCTGGTACTTTGCAGTCTTTATTCAATATCACATGGTTTCAAAATTGATGGCTTTGTATATTTTTATATAATATAAGCTATCCGAATAATCTATAAAAATCTGAAAACGTGAACTCACTTGTTAAAAGCTATATAAAAGTTATTCTATTATACGGATTATTAGAGAGAATATATATATATATATATATATATATATATATATATATATATATATATATATATTACTTGATATATATTATTATAAAAATTGTTTGTTGGCTTATTATTTATTTATTTATTTTTTTAAGGATATTACATTCTTCCCCTCTTATAAAAATTTTATTCTCAAAATTTTGATAACCTACTAAAAAAGTTCTGGATATTTTTGCTTAAAGTCTTCCTTCACTTCCCATGTTGCTTCTTCTACATCCTGCCCTTACCATAACACTTTAACCATAGGGATGGTTTTATTCCTTAATTGTTTGTAAATTCTATCTATTATTTGCACAGGTTGTACTTCATATGTCAAATTATCTTTTAACTGTATTGATTCTGTTTCAATGATGTGTGGAGAATTCAAACAATATTTTTGAAGTTGTGACACATGAAACACATCATGTAGGTTTGACAAATTAGGTGGTAAGGCAATTTGGTAAGTTACGATACTGACTCTTTTAAGAATTTGGAAAGATCTGATGTATCTAGGACCCAGTTTCTTTGTTTTTAAGGACCTGCCAATACCAATTATTGGGGTGACTCGAAGGACTACATGTTCTCCTTCTTGGAATTCTAATGGTTTCCTTCTTTGATCTGCATAGCTTTTCTGTCGACTTTGAGCTGCAAGCATTCTTTCTTTGATTAATTTTATTTGGTCTGAGGTTTGTTGTACCAAATTAGGTCCTATTAAATTTCTTTCCCTAGTTTCAAACTAGCATAAAGGGGATCTACATTTCCTTCCATATAATGCTTCGTATGGGGCTATACCAATACTAGATTGATAATTATTATTGTAAGCAAATTCTATTAATGGTAAATAGGCATCCCAACTTCCCTTAAAATCCAATACACAAGCCCTCAACATGTCTTCTAAGGTTTGGATTTTTCTTTCAGTCTGTCCATCAGTTTGGGGGTGGTAGGCAGTACTAAAGGATAATTTTGTTCCAAATTTACCTGTAATGATTCTCAAAACCTAGAGGTAAATCTAGAGTCTCTATCTGATATTATGGTAGTTGGAATACCATGAAGTCTCATTATTTCTTTGATATACAGTTGGGCTAACTTATTTAGGGGGTAATTGATCTTAATAGGCAGAAAATGTGTTAACTTAGTTAATCTATTTACAATTAACCATATAGCTTTATATCCTAAGTTAATTCTTGGTAAACTTACAACAAAATCCATAGAAATACTATCTCATTTCCATTCTGGAATTTCTAAAGGTTGTAATAGTCCTTAAGGCCTTTGATGTTCTATTTTAATTTTCTGACATATTAAGCATTAAGATACATACTTAGCTATATCGATTTTCATCCCAGGCCACCAAACTTGATTTTTAAGGTCATGATACATTTTATTAATTCCTGGGTGAATATTATATTTACTCTTATAGGCTTCTTCTAGAACTATTTTTCTAAGGTTATTAGGTACGCATAATCTATTTCTGTGCATAACTATATCATCCACTAAATTAAAATCTGGATGCTTTCCTGCGAGTATTCCTTCTTTAAGAGTTTATAAAAATTGATCTTCTTTTTGTGCTTTCTTGATTTTTGTCCTTAAATCACAAATAACCTGTAAAGCACTGAAACAAATCTTATTTGGTTCTAAGGTTTCTAAAAGATTTAAATCTCTAAACTCTTTTATCAATTTCATTTTTTGAATCATCATATATGACAGATGGAGAGATTTCCTACTTAATGCATCAGCTACAATATTTGCTTTGCCTGGATGGTATTTAATTTCCATATCATAATCCTTAAGAAATTCTATCCATTTTCTCTGCCTCATATTTAATTATTTTTTATCAAATAAATATTTTAGACTCTTATGATCAGTATACACCTCAAATTTTACCCCATATAAATAATGTCTCCAAATTTTTAGAGCAAAAACTACTGCTACTAATTCTGAGTCATGTGTTGGGTAATTTTCCTCATGAGGTCTAAGTTGTCTAGAAGTATAAGCTACTACCTTCCCCTCTTGCATTAACACACATCCTAATCCATTTTTAGAGGCATCACTATAAATTATAAAATGTCCTAAAGGATCAGGAATTACTAGTATAGGAGCAGTAGTAAGTTTCTTCTTCAATTCCTGAAAACTTTTCTCATAATCCTTGGTCCATACGAAAGGAGTTCCTTTTCTAGTCAATCTTGTTAATGGCAACGCTATTTGTGAAAATCCTTTTATAAATCTGCGAGTATCCTACTAATCCCAAGAAACTTTTTATCTCGGTTATTGTCTTTGACTGCTCCCAATGCATTACTGCTTCGACTTTACTAGGGTTAACAGTAACTCCATCTTGATTTACCACATGTCCTAAAAATTTAATTTCTCTCATCCAAAATTCATATTTTTCTAACTTTGCATATAACTATTTTTCTTTCAAATTTTCTAACACTATTCTTAAATAAGTTTCATGCTCTTCTTCTATCTTTGAATAGATCAAAATATGATTAATGAAAATCAGTATAAATTTATCCAAATAGGGCCTAAATATTCTATTCATATAATTTATAAAAACAGTAGGAGCATTAGTTAATCCAAATGACATCACCAGATACTCATAATGACCATATCTAGTCCTAAAGGTTGTTTTAGGAATGTCTTCTGTTTTGATTCTAATCTGATGGTATCCTGATTTTAAATCTATTTTTGAAAATACTGAAGCTCCCATTACTTGATCTTAGGAAGTGGGTATTTATTCTTAATAGTAACTTTATTTAATTGTCTATAGTCTACATATAATCTGAGAGTATCATCTTTCTTTTTCACAAAAAGGACTGGAGCTCCCCAAGGAGATACGCTGGGTCTTATGAATTATTTTTCTAACAATTCCTCAATTTGCTTCTTAAGTTCGTTTAGTTCTACAAAGGACATCCTATAGGTTGCAATTGATATGGGACCTACTCCTGACATTAAGTCAATAGAAAATTCTATTTCTCTTTCTGGAGGTAGGCTAGAAATATCTGAGGGAAAAACTTCTGGGTAATCTTTAACTACTAGGATATTATTTAAATTTAGTTCATCCTTTGTCTCAGAAGAGAGAAGGAGAATGTATTCTTGAGTTCTTTTTATTATACCCCTGCTAACTTGATTGGCATATAAAAGGGTTCCTTGGGATTTTTCTTGGTCTGGGATTGAAGGAAAAGACATAGATTTATCAAGACAGTTTAGTATCACATGATTGAAAGATAGCCAGTCTATTCCCAAAATAATATCAAGGTTTTGCAATGGTAAACAAATTAGGTTTGCAACAAAATGTTTATTTTCAACAAAGATAGGACAGTTTAAGCATGCATAAGAAGTTTGGACTCTACTTCTAGTAGGGGTAGTTACCAATAAATTATAGGATAACTTGGTCACAGGCAATTTTAGATTTTTTACACAATCATTGGATATAAAAGAATATGTTGCTCCAGAATCATACAACACAGTTAAAATAGTATTGTTTATGAGGCACTAACCTATTATCAGCTCTGGGGATTGCTCCGCTTCTTGACTAGTAAGAGCAAAGACCCTTCGTGGAACTTGGGGTTTTGTCTGAGAATTCTTAACTTGTCGTGTCGTCGGAGAATTTCCTTTGTTGAGTCTGCAATCTCTTGACATATGTCCTGGTTTATCATAAGTATAACATACCTGTTGTCCATACAGGCATAGTCCATCTCCGTGTGCCTTCCCACATTTTGAGCACTTTACTTCCAGTTGGACCTATTTTTCTTTGTTCATATGTTGTCTAAATTTATTATTTCCAGTTCTTCTCCCAATATCTTCCTTCTTTCGCTTGAACTGGAATTGTCGTTCCTGCTCCACCTTATATTGTTGGAGATCTCTCTCTACAATTCTGCATTTATTAACTAATATGGAATATTGCTTAATTTCTAATTTACTCGCCTCCTTCTTTATTTCTGGTCTTAATCCAGATTCAAATCACTGTATTCTATTCTTCATTATTATTAAACTGAAGATGAGAGGAAAATTTTGTCAGCTCCTCAAATTTTGTCACGTACTGACTAATCATCATGTTCCCTTATTTTAATTGTAAAAATTCCAAATCCTTCTCATTACGAACATTAGCCGAAAAATATTTTTCCAGAAAAGCATTCTGAAATTCCTCCCAGCTGATGGGTGCATCCGGAGTTTCCAAAAGTAGCCTAGCTCCACGCCACCAGTGCTCAGCTTCTCCAGTCAACATATAGGTGGTAAAATTTACTTTTTGGGCGTTGGTGCATCCCAAGACAGTGAAAATTTTCTCCAATTCCATAAGCCAATTTTCTGCAACAGTCAGGTCCTACTCTCCTTTAAAAGTTAGAGGATTGGCTTTTCGAAATTCAGACAATCCTTGAAATTTTGGGTTTGCTACATGAGCATCCTGTTCCTGACCTCCATTTACTCGTACATGCTGGAAGAATTGGTTCGCCACGTTTGTCTGTTCTCGCATTGCTGCAACAATTTCTGCCAGTGTATCCAACATCCTTTCTACCCTATCCTCAGGGTTAGGGTGAGGATTTGTGTTATTTCGTGTGCGAGACATCATTTTCTTGCAACAACTTTCTTATTAGTCAGAAAGTAATAATGGTTCCCAAACCACTTTTGCCTAGAACACTGCTCTGATACCAAACTGTAATGTCCTACTCTAATTTTTATTTTATGTATTTAAATTTCAAGTTAGAATAAAATGCTATATAATAAACTACTACATTTTTCATTAGTTCATATGATATTTTACATAAGGGATTATATCCCTTCAAAAGTTAGGTTATACAAAACTCTTTAAGTTAAATACCATTTTAGCAAAAACCAGGTTTTACCAAAGTCTTTATGTGACACCCAGGGCCGACGAGGGTGGGGAGTGGTCACTAGTACAAAAAAAATGAAGCACGGACAAGGAGCGGCTCCTAGCAGGCTTCTAGGCGGAGGGACACATGAATGAACTGAATCACACCGGAATGAGAGGGATCTAGAGACTGTGCAAGTATGAGACTGTATAGTTGAGGATGACTTAAAGGAATTAATTAGCACCACTCATATCAACAAGATGCATCTTCTTTTCAGAAGCCATGAACATAAGTACTCCATAGTTAAGCGTGCTTGACTTGGAGCACTTGTGGGATGGGTGACCTCCTGGGAAGTTTCCTAGGATGCGTGTGAGTGAGGACAAAGCACGCTGAAAAGACCCATGTTGGTTTGTGGGGACACTCATCGATCTTGTAGGTAGTCTCGGGACACTACAAATGGTATCAGAGCGGGACCTCTCCTAGTACAGTGTGGTTCGGGGACGAACCATGCTGAAGCTGGTGGGCATGTGACACCCGGGGTCGACGAGGGCGGGGAGTGGTCGTTGATGCAAAAAGATGAAGCACGGACAATGAGCGACTCCTAGCAGACTTCTAGGCGGAGGGACACATGAATGAACTGAATACACACCAGAATGAGAGGGATCCAGAGACTGTGCAAGTATGAGACTGTATAGTTGATGATGACTTAAATGAATTGATTAGCACCACCCATATCAACAAAATGCATCTTCTTTTCGGAAGCCAATAACATAAGTACTTCATAGTTAAGCGTGCTTGACTTGGAGTACTTGTGGGATGGGTGACCTCCTTGGAAATTTCCTAGAATGCGTGTGAGTGAGGACAAAGCATGCTGAAAAGATCCGTGTTGGTTTATGGGGACACTCATCGATCCTGCAGGCAGTCTCAGGACGTTACAGTAAGAGTTTATAGATTTATGTAAAAATGAGAGTTTGAAATTTAAGAATAAGAAGGTAATGTGAGGAAAATTATATCCCTTTAATGTGAGTATAAAGCTATAACAAATTTTGTTAGATTTACACAAATTTGGAGAACATATTATATGTTAAAAATTTTGTTAGGCTCATAAAATGGCCAACCATTGTGTCTATTTTAATAAAAGGTGATGAGATAACAGAAGAAAAAATAATAAGAAATCAATATTATACTTATTTATGAGTTTAAAAATTTATATAGAAATAAAAGTTTAAGATACAAGATTAGGAAGAAAAAGTGAAGAAAACTATATCCCTTTAATGTGAGTATAAAATTTAACAAATTTTAATAATTTTAATACTTTTTTATTGAAGATTAACTCAAACTTGGAACACATGTTATTATTCAATTATTTTGTAAAAGTAGGTAAATATAATTTATTTTATTATTTTTACAGGTTTAAGGTTTTTTCAATATTTAAATATATATTGATGCGATTAACATGATAAAGGAAAAATATAATATGTGGGAAAACTTTTTATAAGTTAAAGTGTGAAAGTAAATTTTGTATTATATTTATTGATATGTATAATAATCTAAATAAGCTCAGTTACTTTAATAATATTATTCGGAAATGTTGAATGATTAATAATAATATAAACATTGCATATTGATATATCACAAACCTGTGCGCAGGCATGAAAAGAGAAGAATTTAAAAGGGCAAAAATCTTTTTAAGAAATTTTTAATACTCTATTTATTAATGTATATAATAATTTAAATAAGATTAATTAGTTTACTATTGTTATTTATAAATTTAGAACGATGAATATTATAAGAATAAAACATTATATTACAAATTTGTGCATCACAGAGGAATAAAATCTAGTTATTTAGTATTTCTAGTAACTTAACATATTATTTTAGAGCACATATATTGGGATTTAATATGGATATTAATTTATCTGAGCAAATACACTTTCATCTAATTATAATTTAACATATTTGACAATGGTAATATATAATTATTTCATAAGTCAAACTTTTATAAGAGTTTAAAATTCATGTACCGTGAGTGTACTACCTTTTATGTTATTATCCAATTATATATTGATATATCATTAAAAACTTAGATTTTTTAGTATTAGTTATAATAATTTTAAATAAAAAAATATAATAATCAAATTTCTTTAATTGACACATCATTTCAAAGTTAGATTTTTTAGGTATTATTCTGAACTGTGATCTAGGATCCCGTTCAGCTGGTCCGATCTGGCATAAGTATAACCGGACTCCACCATGGATGACGTTGCAAAGGACTTAAGTGCAATTCGGATCTCGGAGCCATACGTACTGAATGACATTGGGCCATAATATCAAGATTTCTAGATATGAGTAAAGGATATATTCCTAAATATCCATAACTGCCAATCGTTTACTTACGATATTATAAGACCCATAATGGTCTCAAATTGATAAGCAGTTCTTATATTGAGAATTCCAAACATATAAGGATCGATCCCAATTATAGAAGGAAAGTAATCTTTCCCAAGATACTAATCATAAATACTTGAATTCGATAACAGATCACACAAGGATTCAATACACGTTCTATAAATACAAGGCTAAGTATCCACAATCAGGTATCAGTTACTCAATATACTCTCCCTACTTGTACAGAGCCTAACTTGAGCGTTGGAGTCCCTTAGCAGGTACCCACTCCTAGACTCAACACGCTTGATCGCTGCTGTTAAAGGAGGAATCCACCACTTACGTACCTATCTCAGATATCCTCTGAATTCACTTCAGAACATTGACGTCGTCTGTGAGAAATAGTAAATTTCTAATCTCACGCCAAACATGGTGAACACAAGACAATATTCCAGGAGAAACACTGCGCAACCCCTTGCCGATCAAGAGCGGGAGCTAGCAGCCCAACCTCCTCCTCAGACACTTCCACCAGCAGCGGCTGAAGCTTCGGCCGTTGGAAACCGAGAACATATACTTCAAGAAGGCTACGAGGCTTCAATTTTTGACGAAAGTCCGCATCCTCCCCGCAAGACATCCGTATTGGACAGACTTGTCCGCCCCAGAGATGGGGCGAATAGCGCTATACGAAGACCTAGGTGCTCTGTGCAATCATGCCTAGGTCCTCGAGACAACAACAATGCTATTCGTCCTCCTAGCCAAGGTACTGCTAATTCAGAGGCAACCAGAAATCGTCTTCACAAGCTGGTGGCCCAGCAGATGCAGCAACTTGATGAACAACGCCGCCTGTTAGATGTCCAGCGACGTCAGATCAACGAGTTGGAACGGTCAGTATGCATAGAGACTGTCCACGAAAGAAGGAATGCTGATGTCCACCAGAGAAGATCTCCACGTAATTAAAACAGCCATGAAGTCGGCAATAACATCCCATTGCCCAGCATTCAGTTACAACCATTTTCGGAGGAGCTGATGGCGTACAGGGTTCCACAGGGCTTTAAGCCTCCCTCCAATCTGGAGCAGTACAATGGCACAACGGACCCACAAGAACACCTTGATGCCTACGCCCATTCCATGCAGTTCCGTAGAGGAACACCAGAATTACTATGCCAAGCTTTCCCCATTTTATTGAAAAAAAGGAGCCCTCCGCTGGTTTTCTACCCTACAACCGAGGTCAATTACGGGATGGGATGACCTCTCACAGCGCTTCCTGTCACACTACACCACCGCGAAGAAGCAACCAAATTCAGTTAACTTCCTGTCCACTATCCGATAGGGGAGCAACGAATCTCTCAGAGAATATATCAAGAGATTCAGCACCACATTAGCCCATGTGGCCAGTCCTGACGATCGAATAACTCTTCACTATGCCCGAAGCTGCCTCCGAGTTGATTCGGATTTCTTCCGGTCGTTAGCTAAGAAGAAGCCAAAAACTATGAATGAGTTCCATACTCGGTCGGCCAAATACTTGCGATGGAAGAAACAATCAAGGATAAGGAAACCTTGGAGAAAGGTGAACCCATCCATCAGAAAATCAACCGGGGCGCTAATCAACCACGGAACACTACCAAAGTTGATTCCTATCGCTCCAAGTATGCAGACTACACTCCCTTAAATACTTCATGAGAAAATATTCTCAAAGAGGTACTTCAGACGGAGTTCCGAAATGTCAAAAGGCCACCACCACCGAAGAAAATAAAAGATCATTCCAAGTATTGTAAATGGCACAAAGGCCATGACCATGAGACTGAAGAATGTCGACAACTTCGAGATGTGATCGAGTCTTTTATCAAAGAAGGCCGCTTGCAAAAATACATTGCCAGAATCTGGAATAACAGTAATCCCAGAAGACAAAGGGAGAGAAGACGCAGCTGCAGCCCTAGACGAAGCCCTACCCCTAGGCAAAGAAGGAGAACCCGCAGCCCTGTCAAGAAGTCCCGAACCTCGCCTCGTCAAGAGAATGGAAATCATGACAATGGAAATCGGGATAACCATAACAGAGCTAATAGAACTGATCAATTGGTCAGCACGATCTCCAGAGGATTTACCGGGGGAGGATTTTCTAGTAGCTCCCGGAAGAAAGCACTATAGACTACAGTATTGAGCGTCTCAGGCTCTACACGTAGACCTCTTGCCAATGACGATGAAGAACCCCTGATCTCCTTCACTACTAAAGATTACGGTGATATCATCAGGAATCATGATGACCCACTCGTCATATTGGGAATAATATATAACGCAGAAGTTCGCCGTATCTTCGTCGATCAGGGTAGATCAACAGACATAATGTTCATGGACGCTTTTCAGAAATTGGAATTCCCTTTGACCGAGTTAACTCCATATGAAGGTGAACTAATGAGATTCTCTAGTGAGAAGATTACCCCGGTAGGATACTTTGAAACGTTCCTAACCCTTGGGGATAATAGAGCCTACAGAACCATTAAGGTCAGATTTTTTGTCGTGGATTGCGCGTCTGCATACAACATCATCCTAGGACGGCCCACCCTCGATGGCATCGCTGCCGTAGTATCCACCGCCCACCTAATCATGAAATTCTTAAACTAGAACAATAAGGTGGTCACGGTTAAGGGCAACCAAATTGCGGCACGCAAATGTTATAACGACAGCCTCAAAATATGCAGGGCGCCCCAGAAGGCAAGAACACCCAGGGATGCCCAAGTGTTGGAACAAGTGAACATCCTCATGACTGAGCTGGATGTAAGAGAAGAAGTCTGGGGTACCAGGCCCCAACCGCAAGGAGAGCTACTGCCCCTTCAACTAGGTGACAAGCCAGACCAAGTCACCCAAATAGGAGCAGCCCTGGACGAACAAGAGAAACGCCAGCTTATAGAGCTCCTTCAACGCAACAAGGACCTATTTGCATGGACGTCTTCTGATATGCTAGGATTGGACCCCACATTCGTCTGCCATCATTTATCCATTAAATGGGACGCTAAGCCGGTCTCCCAGAAGAAGAGAAAGATCGGCCCAGAAAGACAGCAGATTGTTCAAGAACAGGTCAAGGAATTGCTCAATGCCGGTTTCATCAGGGAAGTCTTCTACACCACATGGCTTTCCAATGTGGTCCTAGTGAAAAAGTTAAACGGAAAGTGGAGAATGTGTGTGGACTATATAGACTTGAACAAGGCATGTCCGAAGGACCCATACCCCCTTTCGAACATCGACAAGTTGGTTGATAGCTCATCCGATTTCTGAATTTTGTCCTTCATGGATGCCTACTCGGGGTACAACCAAATTCCTATGTACTATGGTGATGAAGAAAAGACGGCCTTCATTACCGAGAAGGCAAGTTACTGTTATACCATCATGCCTTTCGGCTTAAAAAATGTTGAAACCACCTATCAGCGCATGATGAACAGGGTTTTTGAAAGCCAAATAGGAAGAATGCTAGAAGTGTACATTGACAACATGATCGTCAAGACCTCAAAGTGCGGATCCTACGCCATTGACCTTGAAGAGGTATTCGCAAAAGTCAGGAAACACAATATGAGGCTTAACCCTGAGAAATGCGCTTTCGAGGTCCAACCTGGAAAGTTTTTGGGCTTTATGCTGACAAATCGTGGAATAGAAGCAAACTTGGATAAATGTCAGGCGGTGCTCGACATACACAGCCCCTGGAATATAAAAGAAGTCCAGCAGCTTACAGGTCGGATCGCTACACTCACACGGTTCCTCGCTAAAGCGGCTCACAAATCCCTCCCCCTCTTCAAATTACTAAAGAAAGGGATGGGTTTTGCATGGACCCCAGAGTGCGAGGACGCGTTCACATCCCTTAAAAGCTTGATATCGTCTCCTCTTATATTGACCAGACCAGAAGTCGGAGAGACGTTATATGTATACCTCTCTGTTCATGCAGAGGCTGTTAGCTCAGTCCTGATCCGAGAAACTATCGAAGGATAGAAGCTAGTTTATTTTGTGAGCAAGGTGCTGCAAGGACCCAAACTCCATTATCAAAAAATCGAGAAGATCGCATTTGCTTTAGTTGTCACGGCCAGGAGGCTAAGGCAGTACTTCCAGTGCCACCCGATAGTTGTTAGGACAAATAAACCAATCCGTCAAATACTACACAAACCAGACCTTGCAGGGAGGATGATTGCTTGGTCCATTAAGCTTTCCGAATTTGGAATTTCATATGAACCCAAAATGGCAATCAAAGCACAAGCGCTATCAAACTTTGTAACTGAGCTCACATTTGACCCCGGCATCCACGAACAGGCCTCTTGGATAGTGTTTGTAGATGGCTTATCTAATCCTAAGGGGACTGGTGCCGGGATAATCCTAGAAAACCCAGGAGGCATGACCGTCGAGAGCTCTCTCAAGTTTGAGTTTCCCATCTCAAACAACCAGGCAGAGTATGAAGCATGCATAGCCGGATTAAAGATGGCTAAAGAGCTAGGCGCAATTAGGATCACACTATGTAGTGATTCCCAACTAGTGACCTCCTAGATCTAAGGCGACTACTAAGCTAAAGAGCTCCCCTTGCAGAAATACCTGGCCAAGGTACAAGGACTCCTAAAAAAGTTCGAAACAGTAAAGGTGGAACACATCCCCCGGGAACGAAACTCAAGAGCCGACCTCCTGTCTAAGTTGGCTAGTACAAAGAGCCCGGGGAATAACCAATCCGTGGTCCAAGAAACCTTAGTCCAACCATCAATCATGACGGTCTTAATTTCCCAGATTGAGGACTCAGAATCCACGTGGATCACCCCTCATTTTTAACTACCTACAATCCGGTATCCGGCCTGAGGACCCAAAAGAAGCTTCAAGACTAATAGAGATCGCAGTCTGATATACCATCTACGACGGTCGATTATACCGATGAGGATTCTCCTCACCCCTTCTTAAATGCCTAACCCCCAAAGAAGCAGAGTATGTCCTAGCAGAGGTCCATGAAGGGAGTTACAGACACCACTTGGGAGGCAATACCTTGGCACTGAAAGCCCTCAGGGTTGGTTACTACTGGCCTACCATGGAGGCAGACGCAATGGCTCACGTCTAAGTCTGTGACCAATGCCAGCGTCTCTTAGATCATTATCATGCTCCACCTGAGGAACTGTCCATGATATCCGTACCCTGGACATTCTACAGATGGGATATGGACATCCTAGGTCCCTTCCCCCAAGCTCCCGAGTAACTAAAATTCTTAGTGGTAATTGTGGACTACTTCACTAAATGGATAGAAGCCGAACCATTGGTCACCATCAACTTGGCTAAAATCCAGAAGTTCACTTGGCGCCACATCATTACCAGGTTTGAAATCCTGGAATTCATCGTAATAGACAATGGGACACAGTTTAAAGATAAGGGGTTCGAAGAACTACTCGCTGGTTTAAAAATCAAACACCATTGTAGAGTTGTTGAGAACCCCCGAACCAATGGGCAAGCAGAAGTCGCAAACCGGATTATTGTCCGTGGCCTTAAGAGAAGACTAGATGAGGCTAAAGGAAATTAGATCGAATAACTAGATCACGTCTTTTGGGCCTACCGAATTACGCCCCACTCCACCACTAGCGAAACTCCCTTTAGGCTCACTTACGGGTGTAAGGCGATGATTCCGGTAGAAATAGGAGAGTTCAGCTGGTGCCTCCAACATTTCTCAACAGATAATAACCCTGGCCTGATTAGAGAAGATTTAGATCTCTTGGAAGAAAAAAGATGCATCGCTCACATACGCGATGTCGCCATAAAACAAAGGACGGCTGCATGCTACAATCTTAAGGTTATCCCTAGAAGACTCCAACCTGGTGACCTCGTACTCCACCGAGCTGACGTCGGAGGGAAAAACACCTCCTAGGGGAAGTTGGCCCCAAACCTGGAAGGCCCCTATCATACCGTAGCTAGCATCGGCAAAAGAGCTTACACCATCGAGACATTAACTAGCAAGCCGGTGAAAAACTTCTGGAATGTAGATAAGCTCCGAAAGTACTACAGCTAAGCGCCTCTTAAGGCCTAGTCTTAGCCTACTTCACGCTTAATATACATGGCAACGCTTTGTAAGGACCTTAGTCCTCCTTTTAATTAATAAAGCAAAGTGACATTTTACTTCACTCAAAGGATGTCCTATACTGGTATTAACACAGTCCTCCCGAGAGCATCTTATGCTAAAAGGTTGTGTAGTAGAAAAATCCCAAGTCCTGAAAAAATTCTCACACTAAACCATGCGCACTAAAGACCCTAGCAAGGACCAATAATGCTAAGGTCGGGCGGGCTCCAGAACACCTCAATGATAGATGATGGACCCCAGAGCCAAGCTTCATTTAAGCTAAAGTCAAGCGGGCTCCGGAACACCTCAATGATTGGTGATGGACCCCAGACAAGGCTATACACCAAAGTCAAAAAGGACTTGCAAAGCCAAGTGAATTGGCAACTAATCCTAGACATGGTTCTTATCCAATAAGCCGTAAAAGGATTCCCAAGTCTATAAAAGACTTAGGACCCCAAGTAAAGTATCTATCGTGAAATCGAAGTCTTATAGGGGCACCACAAGTCCACAAAGGATGTTGGACCCCGGACCACGGGTTCTAACACCCACAAACTACCTAAAGTACAAAACAAAGGGCGTTGGACCCAACGTAATCAGCCTGCATGCAAAGCAAAACAAAGACTCATAGCAGAAATGAAATGAATTTAAGACTCTAAAAATCAGAGCATTTGTCCTTAGAAAAACCAACAAACCCCACGCAGGGGGCATAAATAAAAATAAAAACTTTAATCCTCTGCAGGTCCTTGATCAGTGGCCGCTATAGATGAAATCCCAACAGTACTCGGATTAGTCTTGGGATCTGCCAGCTATCCATCCCGCACCACCTTACTAGAATCCAAATTGCCAAAGACCAAATCCACCCCTGGATTAAAAAGCTGGACTTGATCAAGGGCATTCTGAAATTGTCCTCCACTAATGTCAGTATAGACTGTGACCAATTTCTGAACATCATCTCGTAATTATTTAATCTCGGCCACCGATTGTCGATCTTTGTCTCGGAGCCCTTCATTTTCAGCTTTTAGCACGGCCACGTACCTCTTAAACTCGACCAAGCTAGAATCCTTTTGCTTGCCGACATCCTTCTGTGCGGCTACCTCCTACCTCAGCTTTCGGACTTGGGCTTCAACTTCACTTTTTGCTTTTGTGACATCTTCCAAGGCCTTAAGAGTTTCGTTATGATCCCGTTTAGAGGTCGCCACTTTGTCCATCAGCTCCCACTCACGCTACTCGTAAACCTTTTCCAGGTACCGAGTTTCTGCGGCAAGTCGAAGACCAAAAGTTTCGAACCATGCGAAGGTGTCTTTAGTACTCCGAAGGGCGAGATGATTTGTGACCTGCTCATCAAGAAGGTTATAATCAATAAACTCTCAGGGGTTAGACTCCTCGAGATACAAGTTGATTGGACCATTGATATCCTCGATCGCAGTCCTCTTATCCCAGTCACTCGATGCCCTATCTTCCGCCGCCTTTCTCTTTCGGCTTACGATAGCTTCAGGAGAGTCCTCTACCTCGACAGGCTCCCTATGCATCTCTAGAACTTCGATAAGAGGTGGCGGAGGAACATTAGCCGTAGGATCCAATAACTCCCTCGAGCTCCTGGCCTGAAATGTGGCAAGACTTGCCAAGGCATTCCCGGTCGTTGACATCTCAGCCAAACTTTCTGCAAAAAGTGAAATAAAGGATCAGAGCTCAGAAATTGTAACAAGATATTACGAAAAATTCTAAGCCCACAAGTTAAACACTTGGGCAGAGGATCAAACTACCTAATACAGCAAAGAGAGTCTCGTTGACAACTGTCGAGCTTACCAAATTTAAATCAATTTATAACCGATTTACCAAAACTACTTGTAGCATAAGGTAACACCGGGTCGAGCCCGTAGATCACTCTAATTATGAAGTCAGATTAAGAGGTTAATAAATAGGGGGAAAGAGTTTTGCAAGATTAAACAACAAAGAGCAATTAAAATGAGTAAACAAAATTGAGAAAACAACCAATCCAAGAGAATTAACAAATCTTGATTTTAATCCATCCTTGATCTTTATAAATCCGTTCAACTATCAACCAAATCTTTGGTCTTAGATCACATCAAGACGCCTCTCAATGATCCATGGATCTTCTATTAGAAACGCTTCTAAAATTCAATTAATTAAGGTTAGACAAATTAAGCATCCATCCAAAACCCAAATTAACTTAAAAACCAACATCCAACCAAGCTAAATATTTCATCAAACATCTTTGATAAATTATATAACCTCTGAATTCATCTCTTGGCATATGATAATTACGCAATTAACATATGCAAATCCAATCAAATTAAGCATTAAATCAAATTTAAACAAGAGAAGAAAAGAAAGAGAAACTTGATTAATAGATGAACGTATAACGATTAAAACGAGATCTCAGGATTAATCATCAAGCTTGTCAATCTCTTGGATTGATTAAAGAAGTTTAGCTCTCCATAGCCATCACCATTGGAGAACCTTCAAGAACCATACAAAAATGAAAGTAACAAAGAGAGAGAAGGAGGGGAAGAGAAAAAGAGAATTCTCCAAAATGAAACACTAAAACTTTAATTATAACAACACTACTACATAAAAGCTCTACATACTACAATGATCTGCATAGCCTTCCTTTTATAGAGGGTTTAGAGGTACAAAATGTCAAAAGGGGGCTGAGTCATGGTGGTTGAGTGGAGTAGGTGGATGAGTGGAGTAGGTGGATGAGTGGAAAATGTTGAATGACTTTTGGTGAGTGGAAAATTATGGAGATTCTTTGTCTCCGAAATCATGCAGCTCTGAAGTCATTGCATTCGTCATTTTTGAGCCAAGTGGTCTTCATGAAGATTTTAGGTCTGGATCTTAGCTTTCAAATGGCTTTGGTTTGAGCCCAATATCATTTCCAAGGAGTCTGAATCGGGAAAAGTGTACAACATGAAAGTTGTAGATTTGAGTCTTAACTATCAACCATCAAAATTTCAGCCCATTCTACAACTTTCACCACGAGCAGTATAATGAACAATACGCATAGGTCATTCTGCCAGAGCAACACTTTAGTTCTTGATTCAATGCCAATTTGAGCCATCCAAACGTGTGATTGAGTCTTTGATGTCTTCATGAAGATTGTAGAGCTCTCTCTTATCTTTAAAATGACATAAGATTCACCTTAAACATCCACCTACAGCCCAAGATATGACCCAAATACAGGATTAGTGTAAGACGTAAATCATGCTGAAAAATTCAATTAAATCCATTTTGAGTTCACAACATACAAAACATAACCAAACTTAATTTATTAAGTGCACGAGAGAGTGTAAATGACTAAAAATGAAGGCTTATTAATGCATCAAATATGTGAACATCAAATTCCCCACACTTAGCTTTGCACTCCTGGGCAAAACACACAAAAACAAAATAAAACAGACTCAAAAGTTAAACATTCTAAAAGACTCAATTTCTAATAATATTTAAGAATGAAGAGCAATTGATAATTCAAGTGATCAAAACATTTATGAGGTAACACATCTTCACATCTTAAATCAACAAGCAGGGATACTTCAATTGAAAAGCATGAGTAAAGAATGACAGATCCTCACAGAATTCACTCTCAATCTCTCAAGTGTTTAAAAGGTAGGTATTACACTCAATTCAACTCATGAAAATTGCACTACCATAAGCTTGCTTATCTTCTACTTCTCCACTACTCGAACACATGCACACACAAATCATGAGGACTTTATTCAAGGTTGTAATGGGGTCAAGGTAAAGGAGAAGGTAATATGGATATGACAAGTTAAACACCAAAGAGAATAAAAGAACATGAAAGTTTGAGTTCAATTATCGATCATGAAAGTTCATCCCAACTTCATCTAATACAAATTCCCTTTACATATTATTTTCCATTCCTTTATTGCCTTGTTGACCCTTTTTTTTTTTTTTTTTTACATATATATATATATATTTTTTTTTTTTTGAATTTTTTATATGTATATATTTTTTTTTTTTTTTTTTTTTTTTTTTTTTTACAAAAAGAACATCATAAATACATTTTTCAACCATTCTGCATACACACCCCCACACTTGTTCATGAACTCATCCAATGGCAAAGCTAATGTTCTCTTATTCCCTAAGACTAAGTAAGAACATGGTTTTTTTTTTTTTTTATTTAAGAAACATAATGAGTTCGAGACAAAGAATAATCAAATAAGCTCAAAGGGGTTAAGCAAGGGAAATATGCAAGGTTGGTCATTTTGGTTAAACTAGCTGATTAAGAAAGAGGGCCTCAATCATGTTCATGCATGCAAGTGAAACGTAGTCTCAAAAAGAGTCAAAGCAAGTTCTAGAGTGATCATTAGCATGAGTGAAAATCACACAAGAAAGAAGAGAATGGCATAAATGTTGAATCCATCCATTAGGCTCAAAATCTCACAAGGCATGCATCTATCAAACTCAATTCATCAATTCAATCATCCATAACCAAGCATATCAGTTCAAGAAGGAAGAAAAGTTATTCAATCATGCAATGAACCCTTTTTTTGTGTTTTTTTTGTTTTTTTGTTTTTTGTTTTTGGTTTTTTTTTTAACAACAAAACAAAACAAAAAATGCTAAAATCTCTTCTCCACACTTAATATAACATTGTCCTTAATGTGAAAGAGAGAGAGATAGAAAAGAGCAACACAACCTGATAAGAAGTGAATCAATGCCAAGCAGGAAAAGAAGCATACTGTCAGTGCCACATCAGACCTCTGCCACCAATTAAGATGCGTCTCAAGAGTAAAATTACTCCTTACTCTGCCATCCTTAACTGGTTAGAAAATTACTGACAAACATATAAACACAATAAACATATTAATATATACACACATTTTTTTTTCACAACTCTACACACGACAAACATAAACACATTTACTAAATTTTTTTTTTTTTTTTTTAGTCACACAACTATCCTTCCCCCAACTAGATCATAACATTGTCCTCAATGTTAAAAAAAAATAGAAAGGAAAAAGATAGAGGATAGTACCATTCATTGCGCAATTACGGAAAAGAGAAACCTTACACAAATAAAAACAAAACAAAGTACGATGAATAAAACTAAAGAGAAAGGAAAGTCATAAATGAAGTGTCGAGTCACACTTGTTGTTTCTTCTTTGCCTCCCTTGTTGTTGTCTCGCTTGTCATTGTCTCCTGACCAATCTATCTGGGCTATCACTGGATCAGTTCATAAACAAAGGCTTCCAATTTATCAATTAACTCATCAACAGTGGAAGCCGAGATAAGGAGTTGTCTTTCAGAAGGTGTGACAAATTTCTGTTCCACAGCATGGTCAACAAAAGATAACAAATTATCAAAGAAATTATTAACATTCAACAAACCTATGGGTTTATGGTGGATGTTCAATTGGGCCCAAGAGACAACTTGAAAGACTTCTTCCAAAGTACCAAAACCACCAGGTAAGGCTATGAAGGCATCAGAGTTGTCAAGCATTGCCTTCATTCGTTCATGCATAGATGATACTTGAATTTCCTGTCCAATTGTCTTTCCAACGAAGTTCCTTCGAGTTAAAGGTTCAGGAATGACACCTAAAACTTGACCACCTCTTAGAAATGCAGACAGTGATACAGCCCCCATTAACCCAAGGCAACCTCTCCCATATACCACACGAATGTTCCTTGCAGTAAGTGTTCTACCAAGAGTGGTTGCTGCGTTGACAAACTCTAAACTCTTCCCATAATGTGTCCCACAAAATACACAGATACTAACAAGTCTACGAACAGAAGAAGAAGAAGCTCCCTCCATCTCTACACTCACACTCTCTGTGAATGATTAAGAGTTGCAGGAAAGTGAAGAACATGGAGTGTTTAAATAGGGAAGAGAATAGAAAAAAAAAATAATAGTTCCTATATGAGTAGGTTGGCTGTTGTCAGAAAACTTTTGAATTTTTTTTTTTTATGTTTTGTTTTTGTTTTTGTTTTTGTTTTTTGTTTTTAAATAATAAATGCAAAAAATAATATATACAGATTGTTGTGATTATGGCTCACATCTTCCTCTGGTTTTACGTCCAGAAACGGCTTAAACGCCTTCTATGAGTCGGGGATATGCTTCCCATCCAATTTTCTTATAAATTGGCAAACACGATCTTTTTGAGTCGATTCGAAGACTATAACGCACTTGCTCGTCCTTGAAGAGATTCCACAAACGAAGAAGTTCACGCTGCACAATTCCACAAGAATGCGTCTCAAGAGTCAATAAGATATTATCTAATGACTCTTACTCACCCATTCTTGATGAAGAATATTTTATCTTCTCTGTTTACGTAAACCATTCCCAAAGAACGACATTGCGTGTTGCAATTCCATCGTGCACACTTGTAACAAATGTGCATTCTTTTTGCTCTTCTCTTTTTGAAAATGAACTT
The DNA here is from genome assembly GCA_029884595.1 of Ormosia semicastrata. Taxonomy (NCBI): domain Eukaryota; kingdom Viridiplantae; phylum Streptophyta; class Magnoliopsida; order Fabales; family Fabaceae; genus Ormosia; species Ormosia semicastrata. The sequence continues at coordinate 8,611,097 of JAQQTO010000028.1, read as the reverse complement.
TTACCGAGACCAGGCATGTATCGGACAAATGAATCGGAAGATTCACTGCCTAAACGAACCTTTGCTTCGATTATCCAACAGTATATCTTCTCGGGATGCCCTTGTACATTAACAGCCTCAATCTCTCACACCTAGCTTTGTAAATTTTGGTTAGAACATTTTTATGAACAAGGGAAATACTTTTTTAGATTTGAAAGAATGACATCCATTTTGAAAGAGAAGAAATCAGCTTATTATGGGAAATCGAAAGACAAACCGACTCGAGAGTCACGAGTACCGTTATCCGCCGTTTAACCGGGAACTGAACTGCAAAAAGAAGAAACAAATTAAAATAAATTCTACTCATAACAAGGATTAGAAAGGGAGATGGATTCTACCTCAACAGCTTGATGTTCCAGAAATGGTTTGAGTCTTTTTTGCTTTATAAAATTTTTTTATTTTTTTTTATTTTTTTTTTATTTTTATGCATCATTTATTGATTCCGCAATTCATGCAAGTGCAATTTGCGTAACTTAGGAACATCATTTTTCTTTCAGAAATGGACCCCAATTTTTGATAATGTTCGCAACTTTTGTAAAAAGTATAACTGCCCTTGAATAATATGGCCAATAAAATCCATACTGCAAGATTTTGTAGCTGTTTTCTTTGAAGAAAAATGACCTCCACATGCTTCTGAATGACAAAATTCAATGACACTACTTACCTCATTGTCGGGTACAAATCTCCAAAAGATTTGATCAGGACAATAATTGAACAAATATGGGTCAGCACAATAGAATTTTTTTTTTTTAAATCAATCAATTTTTTTTTTTTTGTAAATTGAGGCGGCATCTTACTCATCAAGTGGGGTAGACGACTTCTTGCAAGTGGACCTCCTCCAAAATATCCTCTTGAGCTCCCTCATAAAATGGTTTGAGGCGATGTCCATTGACTGTGAAAGCTTTTGTAGTAGTCTCACTTGTAACCTGCACAGCACCATAAGGAAAAATCTTAGTAACAACAAATGGACCAAGCCACCTAGATCTGAGCTTTCGGGGCATGAGTTTGAGGCGGGAGTTATAAAGGAGAACTTTTTGACCAATCTTAAATGTTTTTCTCATGATCTTCTTATCATGGAAGGCTTTAGTCTTCTCTTTATAAAGTTTAGAATTCTCATAAGCCTCCAGGTGGATCTCCTCCAATTCCTGCAACTGTAGCTTCCGCTCCATGCCTGCTTGATTGAGGTCCAAGTTACACCTTTTTACTGCCCAAAATGCACGATGCTCAATTTCCACTAGCAAGTGGCATGCTTTGCCAAAAACAATCCGATAAGGAGACATCCCAATCGGAGTCTTATAGGCAGTCCTATAAGCCCATAAAGCATCCTCAAGCCTTTTGCTCCAATCCTTTCTCGTTAGGTTGAACTGTTTTTTACAAGTATCTGCTTGATCTCTCTGTTGGAAACCTCGGCTTGCCCATTAGTCCGGGATGATAAGGTGTAGAAACTCTATGCAAGACTCCATACTTTTTCATCAAGGCTTCCATGCTTCGATTACGAAAATGTGAACCCCGATCACTAATGATGGCTTTTGGGACTCCAAACCTGCGCAGAAAATATGTGATCTAACAAAATCTACAACAACCTTGGAATCATCATCCGAGTGGCTTTTGCCTCCACCCATTTAGATACATAATCCACAAAGAAGCAAAATGTAAACAAAACCAAATGACACAGGAAAAGGACCCATAAAATCAATACCCCAAACATCAAATATTTCACAAAACAACAAAGGTTGTTGGGGCATCTCATTCCTACGAGAAATATTCCCTGTTCTCTGGCATTGTTCACAAGATTTACAAAACAAATATGCATCACGAAATAGAGTGGGCCAATATAATCCAGAGTCCAAAACTTTCCTAGTCATGTACGAGTAGGTCCAAAATGTCCCCCACAGTGCAAGTGCATGACAAAAACTAAGAACAGATCAAACTCATGATCAGGAATACATCTCCTAATGACTTGGTCACTACAAAATCTCCACAAATAAGGGTCATCCCACACATAATATTTTGACTCACTTTTCAATTTATTAATCTGTGCCTTAGTAAAATGTGCAGGTAGTGCTCTAGCAACCAAGAAATTAACCAAATCTGCAAACCAAGGGATGTTACCTTGCATCTTGAAAAGTTGTTCATCAGGGAAGGCATCATGGATAGGAGAAGAATCTGCCTCTCTTTCAATCCGACTCAAGTGATCTGCCACCAGGTTCTCTGCTCCACTCTTATCTCTGATATCAATATCAAACTCCTGTAAGAGCAACATCCACCGAATCAACCTTGGCTTTGCATCGGGCTTTTTCAGGAGAAACTTCAAAGCTGCATGATCTGAAAATACAACCACTCTAGAACCAAGCAAATATGATCGAAATTTATCTAAAGCAAAAACAATTGCTAAAAGTTCCTTTTCGGTTGTAGTGTAGTTGGCTTGTGCAAAGATCTAAAGTCCTCGAAGCATAGGAAATGACATGAGGTACTTTGCCGACTCTCTGTGCAAGGACAGCTCCCAATGCATAATTAGAGGCATCACACATGAGTTCAAATGGGAGTGTCCAATCTGGTGGTTGGATGATAGGAGTGGTGGTCAAAGCTCCTTTAAGGAAATCAAAAGCCTCTCACACTTGCCATCAAAATCAAAAGCAACATCTTTCTCGCAACAAGTTAGACAGGGGAAGGGCCTTTTTCTTGAAATCCCGAATGAACCACCCGTAGAAACCTGCATGGCCAAGAAAAGAACGAACCTCTCGCACGCAAGAGGGTAAGGCAATTGGGAAATAACATCAATTTTAGCAGATCTACTTCTATACCCTTCGAGAGATGATATGGCCTAAGACTATGCCCCGTTCTACCATAAAATGACACTTCTCATAATTAAGAACAAGATTAGTCTCAATGCATCGATGCAAGACTCTATCCAGACTATCTAAACATGCATCAAAGGAAGAGCCATAGATAGTAAAATCATCCATAAACACATCCATGCAACTCTCTAAAAATTCGAGAAGATACTTGACCATACACCTTTGAAAGGTTCCCGGAGCGTTGCACGGACCAAAGGGCATTCTCCCGTATGCAAATGTTCCAAATGGACAGTGAAAGTGGTCTTCTCTTGGTCTTCTCGGGCTATATGAATCTGAAAATAGCCCGAATATCCATCCAAGAAACAAGAATGCGACTTGCCAGCCAGTCTCTCCAACATCTGATCAATGAAAGGCAATGGAAAATGATCTTTCCTAGTGGCCTGGTTAAGCCGCCTATAATCAATGCACACCCGCCAACTGTTCTCGGATTCTTGTGGGTAGGAGCTCATTGTTCTGATTTGCAATTACTGTGACTCCAGATTTCTTTGGAACCACTTGCACTGGGCTTACCCATTTACTGTCAGATATGGGATAAATAATGCCAGCTTGTAGCAGCTTGGTCACTTCCTTCTTCACCACATCCAGAATCAGGGGATTTAGTCTCCTTTGGGGTTGCCTCACTGGCTTGGTATCTTCCTCCAATAAAATCCTATGCATACATGTGGAGGGACTAATACCAGGAATGTCTGCAAGTGTCCATCCAATAGCACGCTTATGTTGCCTCAAAACCTGCAGCAATTTTTCTTCTTGTTCAGGTTGCAGATTCTTAGCGACAATCATTGGTACCTTCTCACCATCTTCCAAATATGCATATTTAAGATGGTCCGCAAAGTCTTTAGCTCTAAGGATGGGGATGCGCAATAGAAGGCAAAGAAGCTATTTGAAACAAGCAACTCAAGAAATTAAATTCGACATACTCCCGACTCTCATTTTCATATGCTTTGCATCATTCAAGTTAGCGCTTACATCATCACTCACAACCCAGCATAAATCTCAAAGACATGCAAAGACATGGTTCAAGATCACGCTTAACACATATATCACAAGTGACGAAATCCGTAGAAAGTTAGCAATATCGTGGAATTCAACACTCATATCAAAGATAAGTATCATCAACCAAAGATTTCAATCACATCAACATGAAAAAGCCGAATGCTCCTCAAGGGGATGTCTCATGGCATCAAAAATGTTAAATCAGTACCACATCTCCACCAAATTCCATAGAAAGGGTGCCAAAGATGCACGTCTATCTTGGTTTTGGTGTTTTGAGGAATGGTCTTCCTAGAATCAATGGAGCATGATTTGTTGAAGACTCATCTTCCATGTCCGAAATGTAGAAGTCCGCTGAAAAAATTAACTCATTTACTCGCACCAACACATCTTCCAAAGACTCTCGGGGGTGAGCAGTAGTCTTGTTTGCCAGCTGAATCACTATACCAGTGGGGTGTAAGGTGCCAATGTTCAAAGACTTATACACTGACGTAGGCATGACATTAATAGAAGCACCCAAATCTAGCATTGCATGGTCAAACCTGGAATTACCTATAGTGCAAGGGATTGTGAAAGTTCCAGGATCTTTACATTTCTTTGGCATGCTTGGGTGAATCATCGCAGAAACATTTCTGCCCATACTGACTTTCTCAGTACCCTTAAGTCTTCTCTTGTGAGTACACAACTCCTTGAGAAATTTGGCATACTTGGGAATTTGTTTGATTGCATCTAGGAGGGGAATATTGATTTCCACCTTCCTGAATGTCTCCATGACTTCCTTTTCCATTTCTGCTTGCGCTATCTGCTTGGATTGTGTCACTCTGTTTGGGAAGGGTAGTGGAATGTTCAAGTCTGAATTCTCTGCACATTTCTTCTGGACTGGGGCATCATGCGAATTTTGTTGTGTCTGATCAATCTCTGGCTGCTGCAATGGGAGCTCTGGTTGTGGCAGACTAGGACCATCAATTTCTTTGCCACTTCTCAAGGTAATGGCACTTACATTGCCTCTTGGGTTGTTGACTGTTTGTGAAGGCAATTGGTTCGATCCTTGGCTTTTCAATTCACTCACGGTGGTGGCCACCTGCCCAATCTGAGTTTGCGGTGTTCGAATGGTGGCATTGACATTTTGTTGGAACCGAACATTATTTGTAGCCATCTGTTTCATCAAATCTTCCAATGATGGCTCGGATGGAGTGGTTCTTTGGACTTGGCAACATGAGGGTCTCCGCACGTGGTCGCACGCTTTGTTGTTGTCTCGAATACGGTGGTTAGTATTTGTTGCTAGGACCTACGACTTGGTATCCGAATTCTTCTTCTTGTTGGGGTTGTTGTTGACTAGAATTCCCATATCTCAAGTTAGGATGGTCCCTCCCCGGGTTATAAGTATTAGAAAATGGATCATATCTTGGCATGGGACTGCCGATATTGAGGTCTACTAGGAAAAATGCCACCGCTTTAACCGACCGTTCGGAAACGCGAAACCACCATCCTGAAGTGTGGGGCATGAATCGAGGGATGAGATGAGCAAGAGCAAATGCCACACACCCTTGCAGGCTCTTGTACATAACCTGGTACATGTTGTCCCACTGCTAATTGCCTCACTAAAGAAGTCAATTCATCAAGTCTATGTTCCATTCTCTGTTGATCTACATGAGACGATTGAACTTCATTAACTCCTCTGGTTGAGGTAAGGACTCTTGTGCCAAATTGTTGAGCATTGGGCGCCATATTTGCTATCAAATCTCTTCTTTGCAGTAGGGGTTTTATCCACCAATGCACCTCCAGATGCGGCATCCACCATACTTCTATCCATCGACAAAGAAGCCCTCATAGAAATATTGAATCAAGAGCGATCACTAATTTGATGGTGGGGACAACTCGAACACGCTTTTTGAATCTCTCCCAATACTCATGCAAGGTCTCACCAGTCATTTGCCTTATACCACAAATGTCTTTTCTAATGGCAAATACTTTCCGGATGCGGGGAAGAACCTCTCCAAGAATAATTTCTTCATATCATCCCAACTCGTGACGTAACCCGGTGAAAGGTAGAACACCAATCCTTGGCTACATCAAGAAGAGAGAAAGGGAATGCCCTCAACTTGATATGCTCCTCGAGATTCCATGTGGCTTCATGGTTGAACAGACCACATGGAACTCCTTTAAGTGCTTATGAGGATCTTCACCTGTAAGACCATGAAACTTGGGCAACAAGTGTATCAATCCAGATTTTAACTCGAAGTCAGCATCAAGATTAGGATATTGAATGCACAAAGACTGGTAAGTTACATCAGGAGCAGCAAGTTCTTTAAGGGTCCTATTTTGCCTGTTATCAACCATGATTTTAGAATCACTTAAGATCTCAAGTGCACTTTCAGATTCAATGTCACAACTAAATTCAGACTCAATTCTTTCACTTAGCCTATGAGTTCTATTCAACCTATGCAATGTTCTATCAATCTCAGGATCAAATTCAAGCAAGATATCAGGATTAGACCTAGTCATGCAAAAACACAAAAATAAAATAAAATAAATAAACAAGTAAAATACACTAGACAACTCTAAAAATATACCAAAATAAATATAATTCACCTATCTAAATATTTTTAAAAATTATGGGACTTGTACAGCATAAAAACTACACAAAAATGAAACTAAAAAATACAATAAAAAATATTAAAAAATTGAAAAACTGGTCTAAACGATGGATTTTGGAAAAACCAGGGTGACCTCACAGTTTACTGTGAGTCTTGTTTATTAGGCCGTTTTCCTTCAACTGACCAAGTTTCAGCTCATTCTGGGCACATTTTCTGTCAATACGAAATTCTTGTAAAATGACCCGTAATCACCCGTTTTACCGAAATCCACCAAAACACAGCAACACAAAGGTTAGTGAGGGATTAGTAGTTAAATATACTCTTAATAAGATTGAACAAAATCAGAATGATCCCCGAACAACGGCGCCAAAAATTTGACAACTGTCGAGCTTACCAAATTTAAATCAATTTATAACCGATTTACCAAAACTACTTGTAGCATAAGGTAACACCGGGTCGAGCCCGTAGATCACTCTAATTATGAAGTCAGATTAAGAGGTTAATAAATAGGGGGAAAGAGTTTTGCAAGATTAAACAACAAAGAGCAATTAAAATGAGTAAACAAAATTGAGAAAACAACCAATCCAAGAGAATTAACAAATCTTGATTTTCATCCATCCTTGATCTTTATAAATCCGTTCAACTATCAACCAAATCTTTGGTCTTAGATCACATCAAGACGCCTCTCAATGATCCATGGATCTTCTATTAGAAATGCTTCTAAAATTCAATTAATTAAGGTTAGACAAATTAAGCATCCATCCAAAACCCAAATTAACTTAAAAACCAACATCCAACCAAGCTAAATATTTCATCAAACATCTTTGATATATTATATAACCTCTGAATTCATCTCTTGGCATATGATAATTACGCAATTAACATATGCAAATCCCAATCAAATTAAGCATTAAATCAGAATTTAAACAAGAGAAGAAAAGAAAGAGAAACTTGATTAATAGATGAACGTATAACGATTAAAACGAGATCTCAGGATTAATCATCAAGCTTGTCAATCTCTTGGATTGATTAAAGAAGTTTAGCTCTCCATAGCCATCACCATTGGAGAACCTTCAAGAACCATACAAAAATGAAAGTAACAAAGAGAGAGAAGGAGGGGAAGAGAAAAAGAGAATTCTCCAAAATGAAACACTAAAACTTTAATTATAAGAACACTACTACATAAAAGCTCTACATACTACAATGATCTGCATAGCCTCCCTTTTATAGAGGGTTTAGAGGTACAAAATGTCAAAAGGGGGCTGAGTCATGGTGGTTGAGTGGAGTAGGTGGATGAGTGGAAAATGTTGAATGACTTTTGGTGAGTGGAAAATTATGGAGATTCTTTGTCTCCGAAATCATGCAGCTCTGAAGTCATTGCATTCGTCATTTTTGAGCCAAGTGGTCTTCATGAAGATTTTAGGTCTGGATCTTAGCTTTCAAATGGCTTTGGTTTGAGCCCAATATCATTTCCAAGGAGTCTGAATCGGGAAAAGTGTACAACATGAAAGTTGTAGATTTGAGTCTTAACTATCAACCATCAAAATTTCAGCCCATTCTACAACTTTCACCACGAGCAGTATAATGAACAGTACGCATAGGTCATTCTGCCAGGAGCAACACTTTAGTTCTTGATTCAATGCCAATTTGAGCCATCCAAACGTGTGATTGAGTCTTTGATGTCTTCATGAAGATTGTAGAGCTCTCTCTTATCTTTAAAATGACATAAGATTCACTTTAAACATCCACCTACAGCCCAAGATATGACCCAAATACAGGATTAGTGTAAGACGTAAATCATGTTGAAAAATTCAATTAAATCCATTTTGAGTTCACAACATACAAAACATAACCAAACTTAATTTATTAAGTGCACGGAGAGTGTAAATGACTAAAAATGAAGGCTTATTAATGCATCAAATATGTGAACATCACTCGTCATCCGGGGTATCTAGGATCTCTTTGGGACGAATCGAGCCTCATTCTTCAACCCATGTCTTGAAGAAGTTAACGCACTCCAACTCCTTATCACCCAAGTGGTATGCTTCCCTCTCGAACGATTGAGTAGGGATGCTCCAGGCCCCCGGGTTCCAATACAGATTGAAGGTTGGCTCGCCATTGCCGCCCAGCCAGAAGGGGTGCACACCATTGGCCACATTTAGCTTGAAGAACTTCTCCTTGAAATCCTTATAACTCTTAAGATATGGGAGAAAAATCTTACATCCTTGGTGAGATCAAACCGAGAACCAGGTCTTTGGAGCGGCACCACCACCACGAGTGAAATATCGGGTATGAAAATAGAAGAACACCCTGTCCGAGCACCGCAACCGACCAATCGACATATCCTTTCAAAGGCCATGATATTGGCCCAACTGTTGGGATGAAACTGGGTTGGAGCAGTGTTTAAGGTCCGGAGTATAGCAATATGGAAGTCGGTGAACGAACGCCAAAGTCCAAATCGAACAAAGAAGTCATTGTACATATACGTGAAGTGTTTCTCCCTCCTCACGAGCTGAACATACCCTTTCGTTCCTGGTGAAAGGACCTCGAACTCATGATCCCTGCTTTTTCCCTCTGTCAACACCAGGTATCTTTTCAATTCCTCCAGATGTACTCCCGGTTGAAAATGAGATATTCGACAATAAGCGTCATCCCCGACCCAAGGATAAACTGACCTCAAATCACGGCAAATACGGATTTCATCATCCATAGCCGCCTCTTCTTCTGGTTCACCTCCCTCTGCAATCGGGGCAATGTCTGGTTTCGGCTCCTCGATTCTCACCGCTCTCCTTTTGGCCATTGGAAGTTCCTAGACACACACACAGAGGCTGACCGTTAGAACCATTCAAGTTCAGAAATCCAGAAATGAAGGCGAGCAAGCAAAAAGCTGCTCACACCCACATACTGGCCTCTGCCCCAACCAAGACCAAAGCCTCAGTGGGACACCTCCGTCGCAGACCTGGCGATGGAGGAGGTGGTCCAAGAAGTAACACTACTTTCAGAGAGAAATTCTCTTAAACCCTTAATGGCAGAAAGGGGCACCCCAACAATAGAGTGCGCAACCTCTCATAAAATGAAATGAATCAGGAGAAATCAGAAGACAGTAAGTACCTTTAGGGAAACTGAAGGTATTTGATTGAGTAAAACACCAAGTAGAAGACCGCTGGAATTGCTTCTGAGAACCGCTGAAAGTTTCTCCAAAACCACTAGAGTCAACGAAGGTGATAGCGAAGTGAGCAATGAAGGTTAAGGCCCTATTTGAAGAAGTTAGACGGTTGAGTGGCAATCCGGTCAGACCAACCCATGATTTGAAAAGATATTCATCATGGCGCGCAAAGCTCTATGCACGTCTGTCCAGTAAAAATGTGCCACGAAACCCATACAGTTACCAAAGTGATCGAAAGGACAGTTGTGCAGTAATTCAAGCGTCGGGCAACTCCATATCATTAATCTCAGGAACTCCCTAAGAAACTCGGGTTAGGACGGGATACCCGAAAATAAAAAGAACCCCGGCTACCACCGAGGAAACAAAGAAAAGCAGATAATGAGACCGCCACTTTAGGGAGCCGCGTTCGTAAACTTTAAACAGACCCCAGTGGTCAGATATGTGACTCATCATTTCGTAAGCCGGTGGTTAAAGTTAAACAAAGTTGGGATTAAGCCGGCTATAAGGTAAGCGTTGGACTTACCCCGGGCCACGTAAAGCGAAAAATAAGAAAGTAAAATATGATGGAAAGAAGAAACAAAAGAAAGCAGACACTGGATGAAGTTCATAATCTGCTAAGTTTTTATTAATCACTTCTCATTCTATACATCGTCTTACATTTACAAGAGAGGAAAAAGAAAATATTGAGACATAGAATGTATAACGGTAGAGCATCAGTCTCTTCTTCCTCGCATTTGAATACGGTACGATCCAAAAACCAACAAGGCTCTGACCGAATCACTTTCCAAGTCCCCGAGAATGAAGTGGAGCAAGAACCGCTTCTCTCTGAGGAAGGATCTGACACGTTCGTAAAAGAGCTTTAGGACTGGATTTCATGGCGGGAACACCTCATCGTGCTGCCACATTCAGAGTCACATCCACAATTCTTCCATTCTCTTCCCTGGAACGGACTGAAGCCACACCAATTTCTTCTTCCCTACCTCCTTCACCATGATAATAAAGGCAGATCCCGGTCGTCTTTCCAAAGCAGTTCAAAGAAAGGATATCATCCCAGGTTGCCCCGAGAGGGTTTTCTTTCCCTGTGACCTGGCATTATTGCATATCCGGTCGTACTATGAAGAAGACCGGCCAGGTACCTCCAAATAACTTAGGAAGAAGGTGGAGGAAGGAACGGTGTGCTCCATTGAATCCCCATGCAATAGAGGACGAAAGCATTATTCCATCCTAACAACACGTTGGATTAGACACCTCCGTGTATGCCAGGATACAAAGGCTTCCGCCTCCCTAAATGCATGGCTACTCCACTTTACGCCAAGAAAGAAAGGCTCCTTTGAGGCAAAGAAACTATCCTTTGAGGCAAAGAAACTATCTGATGGGAATTAATTACTTTCAGGAGTTTTGAAATGATTAAGAGAATGACCCTTACAGAGGGCAAAACTCTTCATATGAGTGCAAAGGATGAAGGGAAAATCACTCTCTCAGAAAGAAACATTTTTGAACAGAGCTGCCAAATGAAAGAAAGGTGATACCAACTTAGGTGCACACGTTCCCTATTTATACAGAAAATGAAGCAACCTGATTGGCCCCGTGAAAGGTAGTCTGATCATATGATAACATCCATGTTTAATGCTTCAAAGTTTCTGATATGTTGCAGAGTATCGGGCAGTTGGGAAACAATATCCTCATTAAAGGGTGTTTAATTCCCAATGAAGTCAGAGTAACAACTCCCTATGGAGTCATAGGCTGTTACAAACGGAATAGGCATAGAAATTGTATAGGGAAATCCCAACAAATAATGCTTGGGGGCAGAGAATCTACATGACGTAACCGCATATCACAATTACTAGCATAATGCATGGACCATCAGGTGTCTGGGGTCAACTTGCCGAGGCCTCGCAATGATCTTGTAACCGAACGGTCAAACAAAACTTGACACTTGGTTATTCATCCAAGTGCTAAGTTGGGGGCAACTGTTCTAGACCGCGATCCAGGATCCCGTTCAGTTGGGCCGACCTGGTATAAGTATAACTGGACTCCACCATAGATGACATGGAAAAGGACTTAAGTGCAGTCCGGATCTCGGAGCCATACGTACTGAATAACACCGGGCCATAATATCAAGATTTGTAGATATGAGCAAAGGATATATTCCTAAATATCCGTAACTGCCAATCGTCTGCTTACGATATTATAGGACCCATAATGGTCTCAGATTGATAAGCAGTTCTTATATTGAGAATTCCTAACATATAGGGATCGATCCTAATTATAGAAGTAAAGTAATCCTTTCTAAGATACTAATCCTAAATACCTGCATTCGATAACAGATCACACAAGGATTTAATACACGCTCTATAAATACAAGGCTAAGTATCCACAATCAGGTATCAGTAAATTACTCAATATACTCCCCCCACTTGTACACAGCCTGACTTGAGCGTTGGAATCCCTTTATAGGTACCCACCCCCAGACTCAACACGCTTGATCGCTGCTGTTAAAGGAGGAATCCACCACTTACGTACCTATCTCAGGTATCATCTGAATCTACTTCAGAATAGGTATTAATTATAATAATCAAATTTTTTTAATAATTTTTTAAATACAATACTTCCTTAAAGGTTTGATAATATATAATGAGATGATAAAGAAAAAAAATTACACAGACAATTCATCAATATTAAATCCTTTTTTAATCATAAAACAATACATATTTCAATAATAATCAAATGAATTTTTACACAATTGTATATCAAAATAAAATTTTATATATTATGTCAAAGTTTTAAATTTATAAAAAGTCCCCACTTAAGCGTCTGATTGTACCTCAGAAATTAATCTTTTATCTATATGAGGGATATTATGAGAAACCAAAAAAAATTATAAAAAGAATAATTTTAATCTACTATTAATTATATTGTCATCCAATTATACATTATCACCATTAAAAGAATTTTGGCATTTTATATTATTAATGACATAATCAAATTATTTTAATAATGTGACAACATATAATTAGATGATATTTAAATTTTTTTACATAAATTATTGATCAAAATTAATCCTTATATAAATTGTGAAAAGAAAATCTATTTATAAGTTTATTAAATTTGATGGAAAAAAATAATTTGTTTGAGACTATCTAATGAAAGTATTATTAATGAAGTCCAAAATTTATTTACTATAATAGAAAAAGTACACATAATTTTATAACTCAATTCAAGGGCTAAAATGTACAATTATAAGTTGTACATGTTCTGAAAACATGTACAATAACAACTCACTCCGTTTTATGATGGATTACTGGTTTAGGTGAATCAATACATGCAAATGAAACTGGAAATGTCCATGTAGAACCTTTTAAGGAAATGCACAATAACATGCTGTGCTGAAGAATTACCTAATTCAAAACCCGTAATCTACTGATTCTCATTTGCAAAAATAAAAACATTAATTTCATCTAAATGTAAATAAATGGAAGAAGGGAGAAACAAAACTCGAATGGTCTGTGCCCTTTGGACGAGAAGTCAAGTAGATGGGGCAAAAGAAGTTTAAACTAACAATGATAATAACTTATTGGTTGGATAATAATATAAATTAATGAACTAAGTACATTATTAAACAAGATCATGTAGTTTAGTGGTAGAATGTATTCATGATAAGGATTGCTAGGTATTATGTTCAAATCTTATAAGTCAAATTTTTGAAGTTCCAATTAAAAGAAAGGAAACCGGCTCAACTAGGCTAACCCGTTTAGGTGGGTCACTCAGGTTTGACTGGTTCATTGCGAAAATTAGTAATGAACAAGAACTAGACTGACCTAGAGACTAGGACGTGAGTTTCTCAGTCTGATTGATTAGGCCAGTTCGAGTCATACAACTATGATTTTTATGATTAAATGACTAACCTAGTGCCACCACCCTAGGGCAATCACCAACTGCACTTGGCGGCCATCGTTTCACTTTTGGCAATTTCCTCTCTCCTCCATTACCACCACACCCTATTGTCCTACCCTTGCTATGAATTGCAACCTATCACACCCCTTCAGGATCATCACTTGCGGCAGCCAAAACCAAGCCTAATTGTGCTGCCACCACATCCGATCGACCATCACCCAACCTAACCAGAGAGTGTTGTCATGGTCCACCCCCTCTACCTTATTATAAGCTATGTCACACCCCCTATTCAACCTTAGTCGCGACTAAATCTGCATCCAAACGGCATCACCATCCCTCCTAACCACTGCTCAAACCACCTAGCATCTACTGATGCAGTCCCCCCAAAACCCAGTACATCACACGCCGCTATACCCTGTGACCATCGACATTGCTTTGCGATCCCACCCCTTCCATCTTGCAACAACCCATTTGCTCTTTATGCACTCGCTCCTGTGGTTCAGCAAGGCCCACTGCATCCACCTCTACCATCCATTATGGCCTCGTCTAGCAACCAAGGATCGGAGACCTTTGCTAGTGATGAGGAGGAAGAAGACAAGGTATCCGAGCAATTGGAGACATCGCGGAGATGCCTCATTGGTCGATTTTTCACTAAAAAGCTGTTGGCTTTTGGGACATTTGTCACAAACTCAAGTCATGGGATAAGCATCATTCTGAAGCCCTCTGAGAACCAAGTCAAGAGCACTATCTACCTAGCTACTAACAATATTCTTAAGGATAAGACTTTTCTGCCCAAAACGGTGTGCACCCTTGTCAACATCCCTATCTAGTAAGCTATGATGCCACCTCTCTTGTTAATGCTCTTATCCAAAAGGTTATCTTTAAGGAACAGTTAGTGAAGAAATATAGCTAAAAGCCTAATGATGATGGAGAAGGTAAGAAAATATGCTTGGACTCCACTTACACCATATCACCATTATTTTACCTTTCTACTAGCTACACTTTCAGGCATGTTAGAAGATCTTTTTTAGACATAAGCCCAAGCATTTGTACTTATGCCCTAACTTCCTCTTTCATTCTAGTAATAAACTATTTATCTTTAAAAAAATGACTAAATTGATATCCATTTATGTCAGGAATGATAATATAATCACCATCAGAAATTAATGAAACGCTTTGAATTATTAAAGTAAAAAGAGAAGAGGAACATTCTAACCTACTGCAAGCCGAGTCCTGTGCTTTACTAATGCCATGACTTTGTGCGACAAGTCTATGTTTATCCGCATGCAAGTCATTGCATCAATTTTTAAATAATAATAATATTCTTATTATAAATAGTATATATATATTTTTTATATTTTTTTAATGTTATTTATCATATTTATTTTTTTATATTATTTTCTCTCATTTAATCACATTCATTCAAAAAAAAATATAAAAAATAATATTACAATAAAAATGATGTAAGAACATCATTTTTAATTTTTAAAACTTAGGCACGTTCGTTATACCAAAAAAAAAAAAAAAGCTTGGGCACGTTCAAAATTATTATTATTATTATTATTATAAATACCTAGTTGTGATTGTTCTTAACGGTCTCACAATAATATTTATAGAGCTATCTGGTTATTGACTAAAAAATTATTTTCAATAATTTTGGTGCTTTGACGTGGTCAATTGTTTCCATTATATATCCAAAAAGATATTTTTACACTTTAAAAAAGGAGTGTATTATTATTTATATTATTTGAGAAATGTGATTAAGTAAGAAAAAATAATATATAAAAAATATATAATAAATAATATTAAATAAAATATAAAAAATATATATATATATATTATTTAATATAAAAATATGAGAATTGTATATAAAATGAACGAACGTATCAACTCAAATTCAAAGTGAAGTATAAAGCACGCAAAGCTAGGAATCGATATTCCAAGGCTAATTTATTATTTATTCTGATAATGAATAAAATATTTAAATTAGGCTTTTGGTAGTCCAGAAAGATATCCAGTCCAACAGTGCCATTAACCCAATTCCAAGCGTTCCTGTTTACCCTTCAACATTGGTCATTCACAAGACTATATTAAATGTCTGTATTACCCACTTCGGCAATTCTTTTTTTTTTTTTTCTTTTTTCCTGCTATTCTTTTTCATCCATTTGGTGCAAGTTCTTTATAAAATAAGAAATTTCTCATATACGAGACAAAAACTTGTTTATTTAAGTTCTGCTTTTTATCAATATAATATAAAAACTAAGACTAAAAAATCTTAATCGTTATAACAATTCCTTAATGTACTATTACAAAATTCAAATATAAGATTTATATGTGCTTAGAAGAAAAAATTATACATATACTATTGAACATTCTAATTACTTAATGTTGCAATGTAATAATAGTAGCTAGATTGAATTGGTTGAGATTAATATATTATTATGTTTTAATAAAATGTGATAAAAGGTTAATATTATATATTTTTTATATAAAATATTGACTTTATTTTATCATATATAAGGTAAAATATCCTGTTTTATGATATTGCTGATTATTTGTTTAGGGATACAAATTATTAAATAATTGTGATCATAAAAATATTTTGAAAAAGATTTAATGAAGATATCAACTTTTCAATTTTGAATCACTTTTCTATTCATAGTAGACTTTAATTTCAAAAATATTTAAAGAGATAAAATAAATATACTTTCCATGTTACTCAAGAATTACACACTTATAGAAATTGTATTGTATATAAATATAAAAGTAGAAAACATTGAAGAGTGTGTTTAGAATTTAAAAAAATGAGAAATAATTTGATTTGTAAATCAAATCTTATGTTTGTAATGTTAAAAAATAAGAAATGATTTGTTTTGTCAAAATTGATAGATTTTATTGTTTTTGATTTAGAAATCCTATCAAATTTGATAAGATTTGTTAAGATTTAATTTGATTTTAAATAAATACACTATTTTACCCTTATTAATTATTTTTTATAAAGATAAAAATTTAAAATAATAAAATCAAATCAAATCAACTCTCATTTTAATGTATTTTAAAATAAGAATTAATTTTCCAATCAATTCAAATTTCATTTTTTATAATTTATTCTAAACATAAAATTTGATTTCTAAATCAAATTAAATTAATTCAAATGAAATAAAATCAAATTATTTACAGTTTTAATTTATTCTAAACACAATTTTGAGAAAATCTCATTATTGGCTTTGGACCCAATAAAATTAGTATAAATAAAAAGGGTTTCAACAAGGAGGAAAAAAAAAAGCTGCAGAGCCACGCAAGGCACAACAAAGCAAGGGGCAATTCTGATGCTGTCCTAAGAACTCAACATGTATGGTTAGATTTTCTATAGTAAGGGAATGTTAAAACCTTAATTATTTTATCATTGAGCGATTATGCTGAATCTTTATTATCGAATTCATTGATCTTTAATGTTTTATTGTTTTATTTGCCGTTAGTATGAATAAATTGTTAGATGAGTTGAATTATGTTTTTCTCATGCATTTCATTTGTTAGTGTTAGTTGAGTGTTAACTGTGATTATTTGATACCATTTGAGATTTTTAATTAGGGATATATTTTTCTTTTGATATTTTATTGAGGTATTCTTACAAATATTTTTATGAGATTAATTTTGTGGACACGCTTACCACCATGCCAATTTAGGAATACAATTGATGATTTGAGAAGCTAGTTAATTAGACAAATGAAAGATATATTTTGAATATTTTAAATTAGAGCTTTGTGAATATATGCTTTGATGCTAGATATTAATAAGATAAATTATTTGAGAATTGCTCTGTCTAAGCTCTAAGTAGTCACCACGGTGGGTCTCTTTTTCATTTTTTTTTATAAGCAAAAAATTATTGATAAGGAATACAAAAGGCACTCTAATCCGTTACATCATAATACAAAGTTAAATACCTGAAGACAACCCAAGGGATTAATACACTAATCTAAATAAGAGAGACTTGAATTTTTATCTTCCCTACAAATAAACCACCTCCAAAATAAAATCTTAATTTGAGCAATCACAGAAGTACAATCAGCTATTACCTCTTAAAAGATAACTTTTTTCCTCAATAACCAAAAAGATCAAATAACCGTAAACCAAATAATATGTCTTACTCTTTTAAACTTCTTCCCTCTGATAACAGCCCAGTGTTGCAGAAAGTGGCTAACTCCATCATTATGATAAACACCATCACAACTCAGCCAAGCATAAATTATAGACCAAACATTATAAGAGAATGGGCAAGTAAAAAACAAATGGTTGCAACTCTCACAATGAAAAAAACAAAATACACATGAAACACCTTGATCAGAAGGGATTATTCCCCTATGAGACAACGCCTCCCTTGTTGGCATCCAGTATTGAAACAACCTCCAAGCAAAAAAAGTAACTTTGGATGGTACAACACTCTTCCATAAAACCTGGTAAGCCTTTACTGAGTTTGGATTAAGATTCAAAGACCTTTGAAGATTCAATAAGTGTAAATAACCAAATTTCATAGAAAAACCATTTAAATTGTCAAGGGTCCAAATCCATGAATCACACACCTCCTTTTGAGGAACAACAGAAGCAAGTAAATTTTCAAGTTCCTTCAAAAGTTCCTCCTCCCAAACAAATAAAGTACATCTCCACCTCCAATTCCAAACCCACCTATCATCAATCCAAATACCCATTTCAGCTATTGTCAAGGTATTATTCGCAGCCACCTGAAAAAGTCTAGAAAAGCAGTATTTAAGAGGAGCCATACTAAGCCACTTGTCGCTCCAAAAACTGATATTCGCACTTGTCCCAAGTTTAAACTGAACCGCCTCCGAGAACCAAAGAGAGCAGCTACCTCTGTCTATATCCAGCAAAAGTAAATCCATCCACCAAATAGATGATTCAAGATTAAGAGATGAAGCTGAACCCTGCAATACACTCTTAGCCAAAGGACCATATTTATAAGGCAGCAAATTGAACCAAATGGCATTTCGATCCATCAAACAATGCCATTTCCACTTAGATAACAATGAGATATTAAACAACTCAAGGTTTTTCACACCTATGCCCCCAAACTTCTTCTAAAGGCAAACTTTTTCCCAACAAACCCAATTTGTGTTTTGATGCTTTACACCT
This sequence comes from Ormosia semicastrata, assembly GCA_029884595.1. Lineage (NCBI taxonomy): Eukaryota > Viridiplantae > Streptophyta > Magnoliopsida > Fabales > Fabaceae > Ormosia > Ormosia semicastrata. The sequence continues at coordinate 8,592,405 of JAQQTO010000028.1, read as the reverse complement.
CCTCCCCATAAAAAATTCCTTTGAATATATATGAGCATTTTCACAATCTTTTTTGGAGCTTTATAGAAGGAGAAAAAACATAGAGGCATACTAGTCAAAACTGAGTTAACTAGTGTCACTCTGCCTCCCATAGAAAGGTGACGTCCTTTCCACAAAGATAGCCTCTTCTTCATAGATTCCACCACTGGAAGCTAAGTAGAGCATCTCCTTGGATTAGCTCCAATCGGAATTCCTAAAAACTTGAAAGGAAAAGTTCCAACGCAACAAGATAAGAAATTAGATGCTGCAGCCAAGAAATGATCGTCTAAGTTTATGCCAAATATATTACTTTGGAAAAATTCACTCTCAAACCCGAAATTAATTCAAAGCTCCTCAGAATTGTTTTAATACTCCATAGATTATCCCGAGAACCCTCACACACCATGATGGTGTCATCTGCGAACTGAAGAAAAGGGAAAGAGATGTCTTGATTCACCATATAACACTTCAAACAACTCAATTCCACATCTTTACTAACCAGTCCAGCCAACCCCTCAGCAGCTATTAAGAATCACTACTAGAAATTTCAGATTTAGAGACGGAAAAATTTTGTCTCTAAAATGTTCAAAATTTCATCTCTAAATATTTAGAGACGGAATCAGAGACAGAAAATGATTCATCCCTAAAAGTGGCATCTCTGATTGTTGGAGATGGAAGAACTAATTCCGTCTCTAAATTAGAGACGGAATGTTGCCGTTTCTAATTATAAATTTTTTGTCTCTAATTAGAGACGGATATTGTCAATTTTTTTAAGAAATATAATAATGATTAAATTAGATACGACATTATTCCATCTCTAATTATGTCTCTAAGTTTAGAGACGACACTATTCTGTCTTTAATTCAAAAAATTTTAAAAAAATATTATGACCATATTCCGTCTCTAAAATTAGAGACAGCACTATTTCCGTCTCTAATTCCAAAAATTAAAAAAAAAATTGAGCGCCCAGGCGCTCCATACGCAGAGCTTAGGCGCCCTAGAGTGCATCAGAAGAAATTCTCTGGACGTTCAGCGCCCAGGCGCTCCAGACTAAGTGCCTAGGCGCTCATACTTATAGCAAAAACTTGCGTTCTAGACGATTAGCGCCTAGGCGCTCCAGACGCAGCACCTAGACGCCCAGACCAGAATATAAATATAACCTTAATGGCTCAGACCTCAGAAAAGATAAACCAATGTTTATATTAAGTTGAACCTTAGCTACTCCATTAGCTCTCAGACACGAGGTCAATTGCTCCCCAAAAAAGAATAACCCAATAACCAAATAATCACAAAGTAAAACACCATACTTGGGATTGGAACACATAGAAAGACTACCTCAATTCTAACTCAACGTGCCCTTAACACATATAAGCATAACTCATGTATGAGTTGAAATTCAATGCAATCAACCAAGTATAATTCTTAGCAATATATAAACACTTCATATAAAGTAAATATAGAAAAGAAAAAGAAAAATCACATTCAATCGCTAAACATATAACTAGCTAAAGCATGTATGATAAGGGCTTGGCAGAGAAGCAATAATGGATATCCAAGCATAAAGTATGCATGTCAAGCCAGTTTATATAGTAACTCTTGCACATCATGTTGTTTCCAAGCATAAAGTATGCATGTCAAGCCAGTTGACATCTATACATTTAATACCACTATAATTCACTCACTTGTTTAGTTTTTGTGGTGGTGAGCTGGGATTGAAGTTGACACATTAAAAATTGGAAAAAAAATACAAAATGGAAAAAGGACAAAAGCCAGAATAGAAATCAAAACACAATCTATTCATCCCAGGAAAATTTCGTAAGGATCTACCATAGTCATCATAATGCATAGAAAAAAAAAAGAATCAATTATAGGTAAAGAGCAGCAGTAAAATTTGCAATTTCAATAGACATAGTAAATAATAATATAAGCCCATAGCAGGAAGTCTCTGCTATACCATTATGAAAAAGAAATGCTAACAGAAATAGGATGACCGCTTGAACTATAAATTTTTTGAACTTAAAAAAAAAAGGTACAAAGGAGGAGTCAAATCCCCATTAATAAACAAAAAAAAAAATACAATTTCGAATTATATGATACTCCTATAAAAGTGCATAATGAAGCAATTTCCATTACAGCCCAAAATTATATGATACTCCTATAATCCATTTCTTTGTTTCCTGACCGAGATAAGGTAAACAAATCAGTAGGAACAATTTCGGACTTAAGTACAAAGTAGTACCACCTCATCACTATGATTCTGTGAATCCAATCTATCTTATTTAACCAAATACCAATTAATGCAATAAAAGTATTGTACTATTGAGCAAGTAAGTAAGAACAAAACTATATATGATGAAACCAGATCCTGTCATACACAATGAACTTGGAATTATCTTTGAAATTTTTCCTACATGTTAAAGATTATCTTATTTTACACTCAAAAAACCCATTTTCAACCAAAAGATTTATGTTGAATATCTTGATTATAAGCTTTTCTGATAACAAAATGAAGTTAATCTAAGCACTTCAATTGTCAAAACAAGATTAAAAAATGATTATGAACACACTACCTTTGTTTGCCGATGAAATTAAAAAGAGCATAACCTATACTTGCTTTAGATACCTAAAGCTTCTCAAACAAACAAATAAAAGAACTTAATGTATATTATTGAACTTCATAATTTTGAAGAGTCTATTCACCTCTAATAGGATAACAAGGTAGTACAACGAAGATACAAATAATTGTCTTAAAATCAAGCTAAAAATAATTGTCCTAAAATCGAGGCCTAAGGTCAAGCCCATGAATAACATTTGATACTAAAATCATGTTAACAAATCTGATTTCATCATTTAGTTTGATATTGAGAAAGAAAAAAAGAAAGGAAGAACCTGATGTGCCTCTGTCTGATTCCATCAAGCCGCCATTCTCTCCTTTTGTTATTATTACGGGTTGCGAGCCTTTGAATCCAACCCCAACGTTTGCGGCTAAGCGAGTTCGCGAACAGCTGAGGGGGGTCACAGGTGGTTATGGTGGTCATAGGTGGGTAGAGGTCACAGTGGTCAATAGAGGCTCTGAGAAGCGAATGGGTGCAAAGGTGGCTAGTTACGAGTTGGTGATGACATTTTTGATCTGTTATTAGCATCAGAGATGGATATGAGAGAATGAGGGTTCAGAGGGAGCGAGAGAAATGGGGTTTTGGGTTGAAATTAGGATTTACGTAAAAAATTTAGAGATGGAAACAACATTCCATCTTTGTCTTTAAAAAAAGTTATTATATAATTTAGAGATGGAATACATCCGTCTATAATATATTTTAATTTTTTTAAAATATTTATTTTGATTAAATAGAGACGAAATTAGAGACAAAAAATTCAGAGATGGATAAATTTTGTCTCTAAATTCTGTCTCTATACATATTTGATTTTTTAAAACATTACATTGACCAATTAGAGACGGACAAATCTGAGACGTGTTAATTCCGTCTCTAAGCATATTTGACTTTTCATTGACCAATTAGAGACAGAATTAGGGACAAAAAATTTTGAGATGGATAATTTTCGTCTCTAAATTTCGTCTCTAAATTTTAAATTTTATTTTCCCTCTCTAATTCATCAAATCCGTCTCTGTTTTCGTCTTTATCAGAGATAAATTTTTTTTTCGTATCTAATTTTCGTCTCTAAATCAAAAATTTCTAGTAGTGAATAAAAATGGAGCCAATGGGTCCCCTTGCCTTAGACCTTTCTTGGCTTCAAAGTCTTCCATAAGACTCCTATTAACCAATACTGACAATGAATTAGAAAAGATACAAGCCTTCATCCACTTTCTCCAAGTAGAGTTGAATCCCATTCTAATCAACATATAATCTAGATAATTCCAACTTACGGAATCGTAAGCCTTTTCAAAATCCACTTTCAATAAAAGACAATTATCCTTCCTCCTTTTTGTCAAATCAATAATCTCATTAACAACTAATACGCCATCAAGAATATGTCTATTGGGAAGAAAAGCAAATTGACATGAAGATATCACCTTACCCAAAATTCTTTTTAGCCTCAACGCAAGCAACTTAACAATTATTTTGTAAAGACTGTCAATAAAGGAGATTGGTCTATAATATGATAAAGTTTGTGAGTGACCCTTCTTAGGAATTAACGCCAAAAAGGAAGCTGTTATTGCCTTAGGCAAGCGGGCATTAACATAGAATTCGTGAATAAAATGACACACATCAGATTTGAGCATATCCTAACAAGACTTAATAAAGTTGAAATTAAACCCATCAGGGCCAGGACTTTTATTCCCTTCACAACTCCACACTGCCTCCATAATTTCTTCAACTGTAAACGGAGCAGTAAGACTCGAGTTATCTTCATCAGAGAGCTGCTAGAAACAAATTCCATCCAAAACAAGTCTACAGAAATCTGATTCCAGAAAATTTTGCTCAAAATGTCTTTTAACTTCAGATTTAATCTCATCCACACCTTCTAACCAAACCTCACCCACTTTCAGAGCTACCAACTGATTTTTTCTCCTCTTCAAATTTAAATAGGCGTGGAAATACCTAGTATTGGCATCCCCTTCAAGTATCCATCTAGCTCTAGATTTTTGCAAAATAAAACTCTCCTTAACATTTAATTGCTGCCAAAACTGAGTTGTTAATAATTTTCTGCGGTCTAAATCAATACTACCTCCCCCTGATGCCAAAACATTCAGAGCATTAAGTTCTTCAACTGTTTTGTCAATTTTCAGATCCACAAAGCCAAAAATCTCCTTATTCCACTATTCCAATTTCTCCTTTAACAGTTTCATTTTTTCCTTTAGGACATAAGTCTTTCATCCCTCCACCTAAAAAGAGTTCCAACACTCTTCCACAGAGGACTTAAATCCTTTATGATCCATCCAACAATTATTAAATCTAGAGGGTTTAGGCCCCCAGTTACTATTTGAACATATCAACCAAATAAGACAGTGATCAGAGATGTCCCTATCCCCCACCCACTAAGCTGTAACATTCCACTCAGCAATTAAACCTTCAGATAAAATCCCCTTCTTTCACTTTTAGACACAACTACATTAAAATCCCCTGCTACACACCACTCCCTCTTTTCAAACCCCCTTTTTGACATATATAAATCTTCCTACATCTTACGTTTTCCAGACAGATTATACGGAGAATACACGTTAACAATATAATATAGAGAGTCAAAATTTTTCCAATTAATGCACACACCTAAGAAACCAACACTAGAGAAATTGAATATAACAGACAGCAGGCCTGATTTCCAAACAGAAACAAATCCACCAGACAACCCTTCTGAGGGTTTAGCTACCCAGTCAAAGTCTTAGCCTCCCTATATACTTGCTAATAAATTTGCATCAATACTAGCACGTTTAGATTCTTGTAATGGACAAAAATCAAACTTACCAGATAGAACAAGAGACCGCATTCTCCTTCTTTTTGTGTGATCTCCCAACCCCCACATATTCAGTGAAAGAATCTTCAAGAGTTTTGGATTTTTTCCCCCCGCTGAACTTTGGCCTGAAGATCACGGGCCTCCATTTGATGAATCTTTTCAACATAGACTGCATCGTCCTCCTTTCTTGAGACCCCCAACTTCTTGGCAAATTTCCATACTTTGGCCACAACAAATCCCTCTCGATTCGCCCAAAATTTTATCATTGCATCTGTTGATATCTGAATCGGAGACAGAATTATAGCATAAGACAGAGCCCCTCAAAAATTTGGAGCTTTCCGCAGAGGTGGACGCTCGATCTCGACCTGGATCAGGTGGAGGGGCACGATAGCTAACCAAAAGAGGAAGCCTCTCTCATTCTTCATCAGGAAGTTTGTAAGTTACTGCATAAGGATAGGTTGCTGGATAAGTAACCGGCCCAGCAGCTGCACATTGAGAATCTTTTGGGTCATCAGACCGATTAAGGTTTATTGGGGCCTCAGAACTCGACGTAACACCGCAGCCACCCTTATCTCTTCCAATATCTTGAGTTGTAACCATTGCAAGTTTCATGAGCTGAGCCTCCTTACTATTATCCGCATCCACAATCTTAAGTGGCCCAATAGATGGATCTTCAAAAATAGTAATAGGCCCAAACGTATTCCCATCCATCCCACCAATACCAGCGCTCACTTCACCCTCATTAGCCACGTAATCATTATGGCTCTAATTGTGTGCAACAATAATTTGCATTGAATTACTATTATTAACCGCCACTCCATTACCCCCTCCATACACTGCATGATCCCGGAATTAGGATTTACGTCTTCAATTCTCGCCGTATTATTCTAATCAAGAATTGGGTTAATTAATGTATCATTATTGGCCATATTCAAATTATCATCTTCTTCAAAGAAATCCACCGCTTCACCTTCTGCCAGAAATATTAATTCGCTGTAGTAGGACTCAACGTCAGAATTGGATAAATTATGCTCTTTTTTACAGGGCGTAACCCATTGTAGTGGACCATACCAGTCTTCTACTAATTTAACAGAGAAGACAACTTCATTTATGTTCACCTTAATCACCCTATCCACCAAAACATGGACCTTCATTCTGAACAATATTTTAGCAACATCCATTGTAGTTTTCTACCACGTACTATCGTCTACATTAACATACTCTCCAAAAGTGGAAACCAAAAATGAAAAAAACTTCATAGACCAAGCGTGAGCAGGAACACCATAACAACGGACCCATGCTAACCTTTCATTGTCAACCTCTCTGGGACTCCAACTGCAGATTTCATCGAACCACATGCCAAGCCAATCTTTGGCATCATTGATAAGAGTATGGATTTTGTCTTCATCAACAACCTCCATAAGAACGAGATTAGATCCCAGTGGAGTAACCTTGACTGAGAAATAACCTTGTTTGTGGAACTCTTCTTGGATATTGTATGACATCCAAAGTTTAGAAACTTGCCCAATGAATGCCTTGTTTAGTTTTTGAACTTCACTCTCGTCAACGTCAAAGTGAAGGTGTGCAAACTCCTTCTTCATCGTCCTTGCACTAACATTCGCTCCCTTAGTTGGCCTTGCTTGAGTTCCAGACTTCACCACATAGGCATAAGAAGTCCCTTCCTATCTCTGCATGTATTTCTTGTTCTCCACGTATGGTTCTTTCTTATACTGTCTGTTCCTTCCCTGTACCTTGCCCCCCATTTACCCCGTTGATACCTTGGTAAGTTAACAAAGATCTTTTGACCCCCAATGAGTATATTGTCAAGTTTGATAGCAAAGGTATGAGGATCTCTGACATCAAAGAAATGGACAAAACCAAAACGTCGACCTCTTTTATCTCTCTTAGCCGGTATGACAACTTCATCAACATTCCCATATTTCTGGAACACCCCCACATCTCTCTAGCTCCAAAATTTTCGGGTATCTTTGAGGAGAAATAAGAAATTGCTCCAGTGCCATCAGACTTCCCACCTTGCTCTCCTCTAGCTATGTCCATCGGACCCTGCTTCCTTCCTTGTAATGTCTCTGCGTTCTGCCGTCGTCGTCTACTTACCTCCGTCCACTCGTGCTGTTGTGTCATTTTTCGGTCTCTTCTTCGTTAGTGTATGTGTGTAAAATTCCTTTTCATGGTTGCTACTTATCATATTTATAGGGTAATGAGGTGCATAACCTCACCCTATCATTGGCCATTATGTCAATCATTGGGTTGTTATGGGATTCCAATGGGTGTGTACCACGAGTGTTTTTTCTCTCTTATAACTAACTTTCTAAGCTCAAAGTGTGTTGGGTGCTAGTTGGGAGCTATGGTAGGGACCTTATGAGGGAAGGTTGATGACGCTGGACTTGCTTTGTAGAGTCTAAGTACGGTTCACAGGTTTCAGCTTGAAGCGATGAAAGAGTAAATGAGTTAAGTGGGTCTAGAGTCCAAATCGGAGTTGGATCCTCATTTCCATAAACGATCAAAACTTGGTAACAAATAGTCAAATCCCAGACTCCATGGAATGATAAAAGTATGGTCCTTGTTTTTGTAAACGATCAGAACCCACAAACGATCAAATCCCAGGCTTTGTGGAATTATCAGAGTAGTGAGATATATCATAGTACATAAGTACAAAAGCAAGCACAAAGGATACTTCATAAGTCATTTTACTATACTTTATGCTCTATTTGAAGCCTTCTATTTGCTACTTTATCATACTATACTCATAATTTAGGTCCCTTATGTCATGACTGACACTTTGAAGTTTCTTATTATTGAGTAATTGGTTGTCGCTATTATTAATTTTGCCATAGGTAAGGATCCGCATAATTTCATTTTTGTGTATTTCAGTATAAAATCATCATAAGGTGACCTTAACGTGGTACAACTTCAAGAAGGCAACTTAGCACATCACAAAAACTGCTAATGAGAGTTGGATAAATGCATTCTCTTTAACTAAAATAAAGACCTCAAAGTCTTATTCTACAACATAAATAAAGCATGAGCTATCATAGATAGAGAAATTGATCCTATTAAAACAAGGTAATGCTTCAAGTTGTTCGAATAAGACAAATTTAACACTTCGGTTGTTCTGGAAACATAATCAAAAGAACTGAAGACACTCCTTTAGTCTTCCACGACATCCTAGTAGGTAGGGATAGCAGGAAGATCAACGATTCTCCCCTCATTGTCATGAGCATCATCAACATTCCGATCTCCTTCTTCCCTCTCTTGATCATCATCTTCAGCATCCTCGTTCGAGTCATAGTTTGGACCGACCAATTCCCCATCAACAATGTCCTTTAAAGGATCACATACTTTAAAGTCAACCCCAGGGCATAAGTGTTGAGCTTGAGTAACAGCCTTCTTAAAAACTCGGTAAAGTTCATTACCCAAAATCCCAAATCATCTTTCATGTCATTGTATGCTTTTTCCCATCCCTGAACTATGCTGGCATCTTCTTCAGGTCCTCATTTTCTTGGAAAGTGGAAGCGACTGACCTAACCTTACCTAACCTTCTAGCTCATCAAATGCGACTTTGCATGGCTTTAAAAATTCTTTGGAATGTAAAAAAATTAGAAAATAATTTAATTTGTAAATTAAATTTAATTAAATTTTATGTTTAAAATATTAAAAAATAAGAAATAATTTAATTTTTAAAATTTTATATGTTTTATTATTTTAATTTTAAAAATTTTATCAAATTTTATATGATTTATTAAGATTTAATTTGATTTAAAATAAATAAATAATTTTATTTTTAGTAATTATTTTTAATTAATTTTTATAAAAATAAAAATAATAAAATAAAATTAAATAAATTTTTATTTTAATTAATTTTAAACATAAAATTTAATTTTTAAATTAATTCAAATTTTAATTTTTTTATAAATTTTAAACATAAAATTTAATTTTTAAATCAAATTAAATTAAATTTAATTAATTTAAATCAAATTATTTTTAATTTTTATTAATTTTAAATACTACTTTATAGTTTTCCAAGCGATACTTGCCAATTTGAATTCATGACTGTCAATCCAAAAAATTCAAACCTTCAGGAGACATTGTATTTATCTTTGTCGGCAGGACTAAAAAGATACTTGCTAATAAATAGATATGTGGGAAGATGGGAAACCCACGTAGATTTCAAGTCTTCTTTTGAGTTGTAAAAGGAGGACACGTAATCTCTCAGGTTTCAATAGGTTGCTTTGGCCTTTCAAAAGAGATAATTCTTAAGTGAGTATGATGTAGGTATTTAAATTATTATTTGATATATATAAAATAATAAAAATTATTATAAAATTATATTAATTATTAATAATATTTTTATATATATTAAATAATAATTTAAGTATTTAAATAATAATGTAATAGAGAATATCCACTTAATAATTTCTCCTCGAGTGGAAAGATAATTTTTTCCTTCACCTTATCCTGAACAGCAAAACGAACTCTAGCGGGGGCTGGAGCAGGAATGATCCTGGACGAAACAAGAATAAAATATATGACATTGGTACGAATACTGATGCTTAGTGGATTTACATTTTGATTAATTAGATTTATTATTTGTTATAGTTGTTTTGATTTTTAATTTTCATCTCAATAATATTTTTCACTAGATTAGAGAAGTCGTTTAATATATGTAAGATTAACCTAATATTGTATGCACCAACAAATATTTTAAAATACAAAAATGTTAAATTTATACCTTATTTTTTACATTCATAATCTACACTTTTTTTATGACAAAAAGAATTGGAGAAATAGAAAAAAGTGAATTTTTTCTTGTATTTTTTTTCAAAAGAATAGTGTAGAGTAAATATGTGAAAAATGAGGTGTATAAATAATATTATTGTTTAAAATATTTTAAATTGTTGTTAAAATATTTTGAAAGTAACAATTGAATGTAAACACAATAATAATAATAATAATAATAATAATAATATAAATTATACTTTAAACATGTAATTTTAAATTTAATTTCAAAATTTATATATATAAAAATAATATTATTAAAAAAATCTTCATTCATTTAAATAGACCGAAGTCTTAATTTCTTCAGTATCAAATGAGATATACTGGTAACAACAAAAATCACAGCAGTCAATAACTGACAAAAAGTATATAGATAAGTTATGGAAAGAGATTGAGTAAAAGGGTATTTTTGGTAGCAAAGTCTTGAAGACTTTAACGTAAGACCAACAAGATTTGCTGTCCAACTGTGACGGTTTCTCTCTCCATAAATTATAATATCAAATATCCAAACATTATATCCAAATATCTTTGCTTATCCTTTTGACTTTCTTCGTTTAATCTGTCTCCGGCATCCTTTGTTGAACGAACACTTTTTAACAAAAAACGTAGGCCCCAAACCCAAACGGAACCTCGGAAACAAAATTCCCAACATATTGTTTTCCCCTTATTAATTATCAACATTATTATTAATCTTCCTTTTCAGTCAGTTTCGAACCCATTAAACTCCCCAAATCTCACCATCTTCCAACCTAACACACTCATTATCCCACATTTGATATTTATCTAAAAGCACACCTTCTTTTACTGACTTTTTTTTCTCATTCTTGGCCAGTTCTGTTCATAGTTCATAATTCTAAATTATCCATTTCATAATTCTTTTTTTCTCCACCTGTATATTCTCAATTTTGTTCTTTCATTATATGTTCATAAAGGGTCTTGTTGGTTGTTGAAGCAACGAAGGAGAAGGTAAAATGACTACTTCAGTTTTCGTTGACTAGTTTTGTTTTTGGTTTGAATTATCTTCTCCCAGATAAAGAAGCTTTCTTTTCATTTCTGTTGCTTCCTCAGCGATCATAGGGACATGAGTTTTTGATATCTGATTTTGTTTAGTTTATCTCTTTCTCTTGTTTTGTTTTCCAAGCAGGATGATGATTTTCTGGACAATCACTGGGTGATAATCTTTTTGTTGTTTGGACCAGTTTGATGCTTTACAGGTAAATGCCTGCTCTTCTCTGTCTTTCTTGCTTTTTGGGTCTTGCTGGTTCCGTTACTGTTTGCATTTGAAGCTGTTTGTTTGGGGAGAAAATGTCTTGATCAGAGAGAAATGAAAAGTCGAAAACCAGATTGTCGCATGTACATGAATGTAATAATGCTATTTGTTGTCGAAGTTGGCAGGAGGTATGAACATGTTTATGGACAATGTATATATGGGACTCCTGAGAATTTTAAAAGGAAACAAAAAATGGGAAATGCAACAAGTAAATTAAGTCTTTTATGCAGTTACAAACAAATCATCCCTAATAATTTCGCTTAGCTGCAATTAACGAGTAACACGTTTGCGCTTACAATTTCCTTATTTGGTTTGCAGGGAAATTTTTTTTTTGAAAGTTTTTAGAATAAGGATGAATTAGTAGTCCTTTGTCCATTGCATTAATTCAAACAATTTTCCTGGTGTTTATAATGCTATTTATTGATTAAGATTTTTTGTGCAGATGTCCTTTCTTGTTCTGATTTATTTGGCTGAATTTTATTTCAATATTTTGTACTAAGTATAGAGACTAGGGAGGAACTCTGTAAGTAGGTGAATTCGATTAATTTATTCAGTTGCCAAACTGAGAAAGCAATTAAATGGTTTTGCTCAGTTTTTTAAGTGATATGTATAGGAATGTGAGTCAAGATGTTATATGGCAGGTACGTTGTATATGGTAGGTCCGCTAAGCTGTATTTTGCTTAGCTGTCCTTGAGTGTAACGGCTTCTCGTTCACAGGCTTCATATGACAGGCAATGAGGAATTGTGTGAAAGGCTAGTAATTTAAAAGAGATGATCATGAGTTTGAGTCCAATCTAGGCATACTTGTGGGTTTTTCTTATATTCTTTTTGATCGTGAATAGCTTCTTATTTTAAGTTTGTGATTCTGTGTTTCCAATTAAATCTGACTGTGCTTGTGTAGACTTGGATGATTTGAAGATCGGCTATAAAGAGATATTCATGAGATTAGCTGCATGAGTTTGAGTTAAATCGAGGTAAACATGTGTGGGTTTTCTTATATGCATTTTGATCTTTAATACCTTTTTTGTTTTAGTTTTTTTATTATGTGTTTCCGATTGAATCTGCCTGTAATTTTATAGAATTGGATCATTCGAAAATATAGTGTTGGACCCACTGAACCCTTGGTTGGGTTCTCTGCAATTTTCTTCTTTTGCCTGAATAAGAGAATCCAATTTGTTTTATTTTGAGAATTGGGAGGTTTAAAAGAAAATTTATCATCGGAAGGATCATAATCATAATATCCAGTGATGATAGTTATCTGAGCCTTGTTTTCTCATTCTTTAACTTTGATAGTGAAATACAATGTGAACAAAGTTTACCTGGGACAACTTGATTCTTCTAATTAGTAACTGGGAACTAAGTTGATGTTTTCTCTTTTGTGATATATAAATGGTTAGTGATTTTTTTTCACTGAAATAAATGGTTGCTAATTACTGAAAAAATATGAGGAATGTGTAACTGTATATCTGTGCTTCTAACATGCTGCATTATAGATTATCAGAGTAGTAATATATATTAGTGGCATTTTTGTGCAATTGGTTGTTCATACAAGGATATGGTAAAATTATCTTTGCAGCATTCAATGATATTGTCACTTGTTGGACTTAATTTTCAACAAGCTATGGCAAAGTTAACCATAGTAAATATTAATTGGCAAATACTTATCTCATCATGTGAATGGCATTAATTTGTTTTCCAATTTCAACAATCAATGCATGGGGTAAACATATTTACTGAAAGCAGAAAGTGATTATCTACCAATATTAAAATTACTGAGTAATTGAACTTGTGGAGTTTGATCAAGTTATGTTATTTACTTGTGTCCTATACTGCTGCATTGTATAGTTATAACTATTTCTCTTCTATCTTCACAGGTTCTTGCTTTTCTGTGGGTCATTTATTCAAGATCTTTTTCGTTGTGGATACTGGTTCCTACATAATACTGCACTTTTAAATCTCAAAAACTGGGAATTGGAGTAAAGATGGTGGCAAGATCATGCATGAATTTGTTGGACTTGGTAACAGGGGATATTTTTAATGTCCCTCAAACTCCCAGAGCTCTTCCGCGAGTTATGACTGTTCCGGGAATTATGTCTGATGTAGATGGCAGACAAAGTAATGATGATGATTCAAATGCTTTCTCATCAGAATACCATCACAAGATAATTATAGTAGCAAATTTTCTTCCTCTCAATGCTAAAAAGGATAACATATCTGGCAGATGGTTCTTTAGTTATGATGAAGATTCAATTTTTTGGCAGTTAAAAGATGGTCTCTCTTCTGATACTCATGTTGTTTATGTGGGATCTCTGAAGGTTGATGTTGATGCTAGTGAACAAGAGAAAGTTTCTGTTCAGTTGCTGGAGGAATTCAATTGTGTGCCTACTTTTATTCCTTCAGACCTCCAGAAACAGTTTTATAATGGATTCTGCAGGCAACATTTGTGGCCACTATTCCATTACATGTTGCCCATGTATCCAGGCTATTGCAATCGCTTTGATAGGTCTCTGTGGCAGGCTTATGTTTCTGCTAACAAGATATTTGCAGATAAAGTCATAGAGGTCATTAATCCAGAAGAAGACTATGTATGGATTCATGATTATCATCTTATGGTTCTTCCAACATTTCTGCGGAAGCGGTACAGTCGGGTCAAGCTAGGTTTTTTCCTCCACAGTCCATTTCCTTCATCAGAAATTTATCGAACTCTTCCTGTCAGAGGTGAAATTTTGAAAGCACTGCTTAATGCAGATTTAATTGGTTTTCACACATTTGATTATGCTCGCCATTTTCTGTCCTGCTGTAGTCGAATGCTTGGCTTGGAATATGAATCCAAAAGGGGTTACATTGGGCTTGAATACTTTGGCCGTACAATATTCATTAAAATATTGCCTGTAGGGATTCATATGGGTCGACTTCAATCTGCCTTGAATCACCCTTCCTCTTCTATCAAAGTCAGAGAAATCCGCCAACAACTAAAGGGGATAAAACTTATTGTTGGGGTTGACGATATGGACATATTTAAAGGTATAAGTTTAAAGCTCTTGGCCATAGAACAACTTCTGCATCAATATCCAAAACTACAGGGTGAATTAACACTGGTCCAAATTTTAAATCCCCCAACTAGTACTGGCAAAGATGTTGAGGAAGCAAAGGAGGAGACCTACAGTACTGCCAAAAGGATAAATGAAAGGTTTGGTTTCCCAGGTTATGAACCCGTCATCATCATTGATCGTCATGTTCCTTTCTATGAGAAGACAGCATATTATTCTTTGGCAGAATGTTGCATTGTGAATGCGGTGCGGGATGGTATGAATTTGGTTCCATACAAGTACATTGTCTGTAGGCAGGGGAGTCCTAAAATGGACGAAGCCTTAGAAATTGTTTCTGACTCCCCTCGTACAAGTGCGCTTGTTGTTTCTGAGTTTATAGGTTGCTCGCCATCTCTTAGTGGGGCAATCAGGGTAAACCCATGGGATATTAATGCCGTAGCTGATGCACTAAATTTGGCCATCACAATGCATGATGGAGAGAAACAATTGCGGCATGAGAAGCACTATCGATTTGTTAGTTCTCATGATGTGGCTTACTGGGCCCGAAGTTTTGAGCAAGATCTAGTGTTCTCATGCAAAGATCACTACAGTAAACATTGCTGGGGCATTGGCTTTGGCCTGAACTACAGAATCTTGGCCCTTTCTCCTAGTTTCAGGAAGCTGTCCATAGACCACATTGTCTCTGCATATAAAAGGACAAATTGCAGGGCAATCTTTTTGGATTATGATGGTACAGTTGTACCTCAAGCTTCCATTGTTAAAGCCCCCAGTGCTGAAGTCATATCTGTGCTAAATAATCTTTGCAGTGATCCTAACAACACTCTGTTTATTGTAAGTGGCAGGGGGAAAACCTCATTGAGTGAATGGTTTGATCAATGTGAGAATATTGGTATAGCAGCTGAGCATGGTTACTTTATAAGGTGAGTGTTTTTATTGTTGGTCATACGCAATTCAACTGCTAATCATAATGACATCCCTTAAATAATTTCAATCTTACCCGAATTTTCCCCTTTAAAGAATAAAAAAGAAAAGGAAGAAGTCAAATGAATTGATAGTGGTTTTTGTCCAGGACTTATGCATTGGCTTATGATGTTCCATACCATGAAAATTTAAGTTCACCTGTTAGGACTACATGCTTATATGGGAGTTTTTGCTTCTTATGGTATAGTGGTTGTCATGTTACTAGCAAGTTCTCATAACTGATGGTATTTTTGTTTGATTTTTGCCATAGGTGGGGTAAACAGTCAAGTTGGAATATGAGTCATGTAGGTGCAGATTTTGCATGGAAAAGGATTGCTGAACCTGTGATGAGATCATATTGTGAGGCCACAGACGGGTCCTATATAGAGACCAAAAAGAGTGCCTTGGTATGGCATCATCATGATGCTGATCCTGATTTTGGATCTTGGCAAGCCAGGGAGCTGTTGGATCACCTTGAAAGTGTACTTGCAAATGAGCCTGTAGTTGTTAAAAAGGGAAAGCATATTATTGAAGTCAAGCTTCAGGTATATACCTATCTCTTCATCTCTCAACCTTTTATTGTTCTCAAAAGCTAATATTGGCTAATCAACATTGCAGGGGATTACTAAAGGGTTAGTTGCACAGGAAGTTCTGTCTACACTAACCAGTAATGGGAAATCTCCAGATTTTGTGCTATGCATTGGGGATGATCGATCCGACGAGGATATGTTTGAGAGCATATTAACCAAAGCTGATAGTGCAACCTCCTCTCCAGCACCAGAAATCTTTGCATGTACTGTTGGGCAAAAACCTAGCAAGGCTAGGTACTACCTAGATGATACTGTGGATGTGATGATGTTACTTCAAGGTCTTGGTACCGCTTCAGGGCCTAAATCAAGATCCACAGAAGCCCCTTTTGAAAAAACAGAAATCTATTTTGAGAATATTGTTTGAAATGCACACCTTAGCTGTCTAGGCACCAGCTTAGGATAGAGACACAGTGGGTATGGTTTTGAATTTGATAGTTGTTTTCTGCTAAGATGTATACAGGCATGCTTCAAAGGAAATAATTTCAAATCTGGCTGAGTTTTGATTATAGAGGATGTTACAGCTTTAGGTTTTAAAAAGTGGGCACAGGGGATTAGATTGATTGGTTTGATTGGTAGGTGGGGGCAAATGGATGTATCTGTTGGTTTTTAGCAGTGAATTTGAAAGGAAGATACTGAATATATTCATAGATACAGAATCTAAGCATTCAAGCTGGATGAGAATCCATTGTATATTTGATCTAGTTCGGTTTATACATTAATGTCATTTCAGAATCTCATATCATCAACCATTTACCCTATTCTATTTCTCGCTGTGTGAATTAATTTTTACTTGGGGGGAAATGGGTATCACTGAATGCCATGCACCATTTCTTATAGTTGATTCACTGTTAAAATAAAATAAATAAAAAAAACTTAATATTTTCTTACACCGAAACCTTATCAACAGAGCTCCCAGACAATAAAGGGAGCCGTTCAAAGTAAGGGAAAGTACGAGAGAAAAGGAGAAAAAAAGAAAAAAGATGATTGTGATGAATAGTCTGGGAGTTTGTGAGAAATATGTTTTTGTAAATAACAAAACTGAATTAGAAAACAGGTCATAAAAATTGAGTAAATGCATCCTTATTTCTCAGCATCTACATCTATAATCCACATACATGCTTTTCATATCTGTAGTATAACGGCTTACTTTTGTTTTTTGGTCAACATATAACGGCTTACATGACATCATTTAAAAGGCTTAGGTTGGTTGAGGTAGAGAGTTTAATCAAAGGTGTCTCGTAGTTTTGGGCTGTAAGCCCAAACGAAGGACAGAATGACTACTGTAGTACTGTGCCTGTGAATCAGCAAAGTAAAATCTCAGGTGCAGAAACAACTAGAGTCTGTCCTTTTCCTTTTCAATTTGTTTTTCCACTTCTCTGTCTCTGTTTGTTTGGTGGGAAAGAGAATGTATCATGATAGAAAATTTATTTTAACTGACCCTTCCGGTGTTGCTGTATCATGACTTATCCTTTCAGGTATGATGCATGAATACGGATTAGGGTATCGGATGCGAGTATAGTATGGAGATACGACTTTTGTTGAAAAATTAAATTAATATTTATTAAGTATTTGAGTATTTAGTGCAGATATGAGTAGGTATCCGACACGGGTACAGTACATATTATGAAGTATCCGTACTTCGTCAGCTTCTTCATGCCATGACCCATGCTTACTTCTCGGAGGAGAACAAAAGAGCTTTGAGCATCCTGATTTTTGGGTGCCAGTGTCATTCACACGGCTTTCTCTTTCCAGTTATTTTCAAAGGACATGGAATTTAGCTGAACTGTCAACTATCGTAAATCTCCAAAGTGGAATCTTCCCTGTGCTGTCGATGGAAAGCAGATGTGGATGCACTAGCACTGTGAGTTCTAATGACTTGTGTACTATTTGCTTATGGCACTGAGTGCCAGAGATTTCACTGAACCCTCTTTCTGCCCTGTTATAGGTAGATGATAACTTCTGTAAAATGTTGAGTAATGGTTGAACAATAAATCATTATAAATGATCTTTCAAACTGTGTATTATTTTGATGATGTGTGGTCCACTTCAATTACACAAGGAATTGAAGATAACATTAAGTTTTAATTGATATTATCTAAAGACGTTATGATGAGTGATGATTTATGATGGTTGAAAACTTGAAATTTCCCATCATGGAAGGTGGAGCAACTGCAAAAGTGAGTACTATTACATTGATGATAGATGGTTTATATAATGTGATATTTGGTGCATATGCTATTGCTATGCAAGCATTCTCGTAAGTGTTAAATACTCTTGCTCTTGGAATTCAAATCAGGACTCAGGAGGCAGCTCTATTGGAGGATTTCCTATTTCCTCAGTATTGGTAGAGTCAATGCCTGAAAATTCACATGGCTTGTGCAAGAATGATTTGCTAGAACTTTGTAATATCAAAACCAACATGCTGCTAGAACTTGTGACGTTTAATTCTATTGTATATTTTGTTTTTAATACCCCATGAAGTATTTCTCTAGTATAGTTGAAGAAATGGTACCATTCAATGTCTTTTTATATATTTGTTGTCCGCAGATCCTACTAATACTATTCTGTCTTGATGCTGATGACGCACACAAGATTTTGATCTTTAGAGTGTGTTTGGAATGTAAAATAATAAGAAATGATTTGATTTATAAATTAAATTTAATTAAATCTTATGTTTAGAATATTAAAAAATAAAAAATGATTTGATTTTTAAAATCCCATGGATTTCAATCCTTTTATTTTAGAAATTCTATCAAAATTGATAGGATTTGATAGGATTTGATTTGATTTGAAATGAATAGACTATTTTACTCTTAATAATTATCTCTAATCACCTTTCATAAGGGTTAAAATGTAAAATAATAAAACTAAATTAAATTAATTTTCATTTTAATGAATTTCAAACACAAAATTTGATTTCTAAATCAATTTAATTCCTATTTTTTTTAAAGTTCTAAACATAAAATTTGATTTCTAAATCAATTCAATTCAAATCAAATCAAATCAAATCAAATCATTTCCCATTTTAATTCATTCCAAACACAATCTTATGGAATTTTGTTTCATATTTATATTTGTTTAATTTTGATTTGGAAGGGGTAAAAAGTGTAAGAACCTTATGGCATTAAAGAATGAGATTAGTGTTGTAGCTTTTTATATTTAAATGCTTTCGCAAGTGCACCAATGGTACATTAATACAATTCAGTAAATAGGAGGTCAATTTAGATTTAGTGTTAATTTTTACATACTAAAAGAATTTCTCTAATCTAGTTTGACAAAAATAATTAAGATACAAAAAATAAAAATCAGAATTAAAAACAATGAAAACAAACTTAAATCTAATTAACCAAATGAAACTTGACTAAGGTAGTTCACGAAAATGAATTTCAACACCAACTCTATCATATATATTATTCTCAAATATTTTATCTCATAAATATCTAAAACAAAAACATGTATAATCCATGATTTAACAATTAAGTCTTAAAAATAATAATCAAATATATACTTTATTTTTTTTAATTACCAGACATTTGTCAAATAATCTATTATATGTATATGTAGAAATCACAATTAATATATAATTATAATTAATACTCAAATAATATCAATAAATTATAATTATAAAAAATATGATTGAACTTATTTAATAATTTATTCATACTAACTTATCTCCAAATAAAAGCCATAAACATTAAAATCAATTGGCTAATAAAAACTCAATATAATTAATACTAAAATAATTAAGATTTTATCATTGAAATCTAACCACATTAAATTCTTGGGACAGCATTTGCTTCTCTCTCTCCTCCTGTGCAGCATCTTGTACGGCCGTTCTGCAGCCCCACCTATTTATACTAATCTTATTAGGCCCAAACCAATGAGGAACTTCTCTTTTTGGGCTTTCTACATTTCTATTTGTATACAACTAGTATGAGACCCGTGTGTACGGATGGATTTAATTTATTTTGTGTGTATTTATTATTTTAATAATAAAATTATTTTAATAATAGTTATTATAAATCCTTTTTAATTATGAAAATTAGATTGTTCAAATTAATAAATTTAGAATATATAAAATGATAGATAAACTTTTATTTCTTTTTTTGATAAAGTATATTTGAGAAATAAATATGAGAAAATACACACGTTACACAAACATAAAAATTGATTTTAACTTTATCTCATCAAATACAAAAACTTATTGTTAAAAAAAATGGGATAGTATTGAGCAACACATAAATATAAAGTAGTGTTCTGAGAGAAATAGTATGTTGGTGAGGACTTCTCTTAATCGCGACTCGGCCCGAGAGATTATGTTTCATTGCCATTTTTTCTACCAAAAAATAAATAAAAAGTAGTATTTGTAATGACTAATTAAGCCAAAACATAAATGAAGCATCAAAAAACAAAAACAATTAGTCCAAGTACAAAACAATATTCAAAAGAACCAACATATATGATATCTTTGTACAAAACCCACAATTCAAGAAGAAAATTGTAACTGGATGCAGAACTTTAAGTATAAAAATATCACAGATTGTATAACAAGCTGTATAACTCTATCTGATTCATGTTTCTTTACAAAAATATACACGTGTGCTTCTTAGTGATAATACAGGAAACCTCTTTTAAGATTAAAATAAAATTTTTTTGTTAAAAAATATAAAATATAAAAGTATAGTTGATTGGGCGAGTTATGTATCAACTTTTTAGATAGAACAATTTAGAAGGAATTTGCTAATATAGAAAAGTGTAAACAATCACACTAATATTAGAATTTTTTTTTTTTTAAATACACTAACTCACTCATTAGGCACCCAAAAGAAAATGTTTATATTATTAACAATTTATTATTTGATAAATTAAAATGAATGATATAAACATTAATACAACTTATTTCTTGTGATAAGAAAATAATTTTACAACAATAAAAACTATTTGTATACAAAGGATATATCCACAAATTACAAATGCAAGGGATGATAAGGAAAACTTATATTTTTAAGATATAAATAAAATATTTATTAATTTTAAGGTATCAATATGAAAAAAATAGAAGATAAAGTGTATAACAAAATAATTTAAAAATTTAAAACAGTTGTTATATAAAACATGTCATATTATTTTAACATAATTCTCACATATTATTGGTATTATTACGATTTTCGTCCTTAATTTATTTAAAATTAACCTGGTTTCATTACATATTACTACCACTTGATTAATATCTCAAACTAACATTAAAACCTTAAACTACTAAACATGTAACATATTTATTAAAATATTTTTTTAACAATAAATGCATATTTGAATTAACTTATTTTGTATTCAATATAATTTATAATTAATCTCTTTTTAAGAGAACTTTTGAAAAAAAAAAAACCTTGATTATTTTCTCAAAAACAATCACACCCCAAACAAACATGCACTAAGAAAGAGATGTATCAAATACATATCATGTCTACCTAGGAAATCAATAGATGATTTACTTTGCATATCATATTCAATGACTCTAGAGAATTTGATTGTAACATAGATCACTATTGTGTACATTTGACATACAAAAACATAATTCGTTAAGTATATATATAGAAAATTTTATTGTAGCAATAGATAAAAAATTAGCAAAAAACCATAACAATGGATACAATGTATTTACAATGTCTTTACCACCAATTCAAGTGAGCAAAATCTCCATTAAACAATTGTATTACAATAAAAAAATATAATACTTTAGTTAATAAACCATTTATAAATAAAATAAAACTAACCAATATACAAAAAGTGTGAAAGATTGAAAAAAAAAATGTAGAAAGAAAGCTCAATCATTCCTTTGGCTGAGAGACACTCAACACCTTTCTCTATGTTCCAAACAATGCTAACCAAAAAACTACACTCAAGAAATGCACAAAAAATAGGCTTCTAAAAGAAATATGGCAGTAAAGGAATGAACTTTATGGAAAAGCAAAAAAAAAGATGATGAAGTATCCACCCGTCTAGAAATTGGCTTTAGCCTCATTGTAAATCTTTGAGAGTTGTTTGTACTGAAAAGGGAGGCCATTGTTTGATCTATTATGTGATTAAATAAACTTAAGAAAGCAACATTAATTTTACTATCTAGAGAAGTAAAATTATATGTCATATGATAGCTACAGATTTAACATTCATTATCTGCCAGATGCACTTATGTCTATCCACTTGCCTTCACGTGATCTAACCTGAAGCCCTCCTATTCCATCTTGATGTAAGATAGTAACACAACTCATATTAGTATGCATCCTAAGCCCCTCAACTTGATCTTCCAAACTCTCTGGAGTAGAGTAGTTGTTTATCCTCAAGTAAACGTGGCACTTTCTGAATTCAGAATCATAAAAATTCTCCAAGGCATTCCCTAAGCTCATCAACACAAGTTTTAGAATTTTTTCTGACATATCTGCCATCTTGCTACAATATTCTTGTGGTGTCTCACTATTAACAACATATAAACATAAATGCACCTATGGTTTGATTAAACAAAAGCAGATAGAGAAATTAAGTATAGAATAACATAATAGTACTAAAAGCTTAATTGGATAACAACAATGTGCTTATACATTACTTGAATCTGGAATTCTATTTTTCAAAGAGGATATCATCAGAACTTTTAGCAGAAACATAGAAGTTGGGTCCACAGATGCGTGCTAAAAACACATAGTTGGTCACCTCTTGTGCATAATAGATACTTGCTTAAATATAATTGGTTTCACCATATGAGTACTTCACTGAGAAACTGCTTATGTATATTGCAGGGTACTCTATATCCTATAGCCCATATTTCATGTTATATGTGAGAGGAAAGCCTAGAAGGCTA
This sequence comes from Ormosia semicastrata, assembly GCA_029884595.1. Classification (NCBI taxonomy): domain Eukaryota; kingdom Viridiplantae; phylum Streptophyta; class Magnoliopsida; order Fabales; family Fabaceae; genus Ormosia; species Ormosia semicastrata. Next base: position 8,569,455 of record JAQQTO010000028.1, on the reverse strand, counting down.
AGTCCCTTTCAGGAAACTTTCTCTAGGAAACAATTTGTAACTTTTAAAACGAAGTAATTTGCCAGAGTCCATGAGACCAGAATAGAGCCCAAAAAAGGAGTACCAAGAAGATGATGAATTAAGCAAGTAGATCCAATGGTAGTCTAGCTCAACCAATGCATAAAAGGGCCATATCAACCCACTGAGTACGAAATTTTTTACACAAAAAAATGCATAAGATTGTTACATATACAAAGGGGCTGAGAGATAAATTCCCCATGAAAAGCTATCAGATTTTATGAATGTTTTTTTAAAAAATAGAATAAAATAAATAAGCATTCTATGACATAAAAATATAAAAGAATCAGATTCGTCATGCCCTCACTTTGTAAAAGCTGTAATTTCACAAACTATGGTTGATAGGACAGTAACTTCCAACTTATATACACAATATTGGTAATCTCAAAGAATCTTCTTTTCCTAAAATCTATACTAAGAAAACATCATACTTCCTATTACCAAAAAAAAAGAAAAAGAAAATTCTTCCATCATTAATTATGATCAGACTGTGTCATTCCATGAATATAAAACTCCATAAAAGGTATCTAGGATGTTGCTAGAGTAGAGACTATTTGCTGTATTACATATTTGGAAAATGTCAAGGATGTTTCTCATCTGAGGATGCTAGTTCCACAACCAACATACATAACCACAGTATCATTTAGGAGAGAGGGATTCTTCAAAATTGCTTGGCCATAAGCATCTATTCTCACCTACATTAAGATAGCCATAACTTTTATAAAACGGTGATAGCATGGCGAAATAGCTTCAATTTTTTAATTTATTGAAGTTACACAACAATTTACTTAAACCTGAAGCCAACAAATGAGAAGTACATCTTATACCTTATCACTTAGCATCTCTTGATGGAAAGTGAGATTTGTATTGTTAAGGGCATGTATTTAAATGACTTTCCATTAACATAGTGAACTCTATCATACAAAGGATTACTTAATCCCTTAATATGCTGCACAATTTTGTTTAAAGCTGCATAGAATTGGACCCCATCTCAATGTAAAAAAATTAGTTGTATCTATATAGTATAAAAGTCAAAATGAAGCACATACCTAGACTGCAATCAATAGTTTAAACAGTTACACACTTTAGATATGTGATCAAACATGTACCAGAATAATTTGAACCATACTTCCAAAAACTCTAGCATGTTGGAGGCAGTTACCGAATATCAATTACAATGTACAAACTAACAGGAATTACATTGAAGTAATTTAAAAGTAGACTTTACATACTATACTGCCAAAACCATGCTCTGACATCAAAATCAGAAGTAAAACCTTTGGGCTTTGGGCAATGAAAGAAAAAGAGAAGATGGAAGAGAGAATGACAAGGTACAAAATGAGAAAAATAATAATACTCAAACGTCTTTGAGCAACGATGACATAAAAGAAAGGACTACTCTAATCAACACAGTAAGTATAGTGATTTCCAATAACAAAATATGTAGGTTTTACCTGCCATTGAATAAACAAATATTTAAGCTTACTCATAATTGACAAACATGTTTTACCTGCAAGAATCAATTTAGATATTTAATCTTGGACTAAATAAAGCTAGCTTCAATAGTTATGCTGCTTCAATCAAGCATAACATTCGTACAATATCAATATGTGGACATTTGAGTATGCTGCTTCAATCCACCAATCCCAAATGTGCTAAGTATGATAAGAATATATATCAATTATCAGTAAATTACACAATTAGAAGAAAGGATTTAATGCAATTAAAATAACTTAAAAATCATATATAAATAAACTAATCAATTATCCTACTTTCCTAATTTTTTCTTTTCCTTTTATGTTTTCCAACTCTGTGTCTTATTATATTTGTGCAACCCTGCCTTTCGTTTTCACGTGCACTACTTCTCTATCATGAGAACCATGACAGTAAATAAAAGCAACAAATAAATCATCAAATCAACATAACTTGCAGCCAATTGGGTTGCCATTGTCCTCTGTCACCTCCAAGAAAGGCAAAAAGAATAGTAGAAATGTAATAGAAGGAGCAAGTGCAAGAAATAAGTCAAAAATCACAGTTAAGTTTTAAAGATATGGACTTAAGCATAAGAAAGCTAAGGTTGTGCTTTTAGGACCCTTGAGGCTATTATTTTGATAAGGTATTGTTTTATTAACTAAATTTCATTTATAGCATGTTCTCTGTTAAGAAGCATTACATGCAAAGCAATGTTAGTATTCTTTTTTACTTAAGCATGACTAAGAAGCATTTACTCGGAACCAATAATGCCCACTATATGCAAATCATTGTTAGATTCTTTTTTCAGAATTACAGCTTTCATATGAACTTGCCGCACATCGTAAGAAGACTGAGAATTTAAGAAACCCGCTTACATGCAAAAGTCTTATAAAAGGTATACTAAATCACTATTTGACCAAGAAGAATCTGAGAGACCATTACCAAGCACCATGTAAACTGGGAATTTTCTAAATCCTAAATTGACCAAATGTTTAGAGTTTATGAACACCCGTGAATAGATACACCTCAAAGAATTGATAAATTGCAAGCAACAACAGCAAGCATACTATACAAAATATATTACCACAACAGAGATCATAACAGCAATCATACTATATCACAATGACCAAGAGGGATCATAATAGCATAATGCTATCACTCAAAGAAAAACAAATACCTTACTTTGACATTCACTCAAATAGCTTGTAGGCATGTAGGAGAACTCCTAAGTCAAAAAAAAAAAGCCAACAAATGTTGTTCTACCTCAGGAAGAAAGCTAGTGTTAATATCTGCTAAACCTGCTAGACATATGTAATGTAAGCCCTGCAAAAGACACACATGTAAAAAGAATTAAGTGGAATAACATAAGAATTATTGGAACATTTGGAATGAAGAGACTTGACCAAAGAAGACAAAAAAAAAAACCAGACTAAGAGACAAAGTGATAAAATTACTGGTGATCAGTAAGTTCACTGACAACCAATTTGATGAGTTTGCCTTCTCTGTCATACTCCTTTTCAGGGGATACCTTAGTTAGTAGCCCAACAATATCTGCACTCAATGAAAGCACATGTATAAAATAAAATTGAAAAACACAATGCAGAATAAAGGGACCACTATAACCATATCCTACATGCAAAAATAAAGCTAATTCACCAGGAAAGTTGTAGAATAGGATCAAGATAAAGAATGCAGCTTTTGTCAATAATGAACAATATTTTAGATGAACAATATCAAACAGCCCAAATATCAAACCATTCTATATATTTTCAATAATTTACTTTATTAATCTCTAGGAGTAATTAGTTCGTTCAGTAATACATCTGCTAACAGAAATAAATGCTTATGTTATGCCACAGAGTAAGAGAAAAACAACATGCTTATAAAATAAAATAAATGCTTAAACAAAATGCAAAGAAAAGAGTCTAAATTAGAATACAAATAAATAAGACAATCAAGTATAGGTTTACATTGCAAATACATCCTTGGTTTGCATAAGTGCTCTGACTAACGTAGCATTCCAACTTCCAAGTATAAGAACTGGGAGCAAAAGCTAAGTTAAAAGAAATCAATTCTTACCAACATTACAATCACAAGCATTACTAGGGTCACAAATAAGTAACTCAGTAACATCATAAATGTAGAACTTTAAATTAACTCAGTAATTAGTACATGAGATAAAAACATACTAATCGAGCATTATTTGTAACACCTCGATTTTTTGTTTTTCTTGAAATAAATGAGTTTTATAATATTTAAGAGTTTTTGTGAATTTTTAGAAAATTTTAATTATTTTGAATATTTTAATATTATTTTGATATTTTAATATTATCTTGAATACTGTATGTTTGATTTTCATTTTTTTTTGAAAATATGAGTTTTATAATTTTTGTGATTTTTGTAAATTTTTGTAGAACTTTCTGAGTTTTTGATTATTTTAGTATTATTTTGAGTTGTGCATGGGCTCGGGGTGGACCCGAGGCGGGCCTGAAAAAATTAAAATTTTTCCTGGACTAGAAAGTTTTGGACTGTCAAGACGGGATCGGGGGATCTTACTAAACCCGAAATCGAAAACAATTGACATGGATTTTCTATATCTGAGTTTTCTATTATCCATTGTGTAATAATAGCAATAGCTGTTATCCATTGGGTAATATCTGTTAGCAAAATATTTTGATGACTCAGTCGGTGACTCTGCACTACGACTCACTATATTGACTCAGCTGTTCTAGAAAATTCTATGACGACTCACCTAGTAAATATCTAAGAATAAATATCTACCGGGAAAATATCTTAATAAAATATCTCAAGTATAATCATGAAAACTGAAAATATCTAAGTTAAATATCTAAGAGTAATGATGAACTATTATTACTAAGCTTTATGACAACCAATAGGAATTGGTCAAACATAGTGGCTAGACTTTGTTAGGAACCGTTGGATGAAAACTTGATGGAAAAACCTTAGATCCTCATCGTTGATCTAATCAATGGTGTGCAAACAATCTTGATCAAGAAGCTTATGATATCAACCTTAGATTCAATCAATGGCGTGGGAGTAAACTTAGTTAGGAAGCTTTAGATGTTCACCATTGATCTAATCAATGTTGTAAAGACAAGCTTAATAAGAAAGGCTTTGGATATCCACTATTGATTTAATCTACGGTGGAGATTAGTCTCACAAAATGGCTAGGACCATTTGTGACCATTGGATGGAAAGTGTGTAGAGAAGATCTTGACCCTCCATTTTTTGAAGATGCATCTTATGACTAGGATTTCATGGAGAAGAGATCCAATGGCTTAGATTTGATCATATCACTTGGAAGCTTCTACCAAACATCAACCATTGATTTAATCAATGGCTCTTGAAGTCTAAAATGGTGGCTAATGTATTTGGACAATTCCTAAGTGTACAAGGGGGGAGGGGGGAGGCCATGGTTTTGAAGACTAAAATGGCTATAGGAAAGTGTTCATTTTCATTTCATTAATCATCTTTAACATTTCCTAAGCCAAAGTTTCATAAATTTTCTCTCCTTTCTCTTCCCCAAGCTCACGGCCAAGAGGCCTAGTTCATACCTCCACTCTTCAATAATTTCAACCAACCTTATTTCTTGAATTCTTACCTTATTCTAAGCAACTTTCATGTTGAAGACTTTCTCTAAATCATCCATCTTCAAGTACTTTTCCTAATATCTAAGTTTGAAGGCTTTTGGTGGTGAAGGACTTGTACAAGAAGCAAAACAAGGAGCTTTGGAGGTTTCTCCAAGAGGTAAGAGGGAGATTACCCTCATCAACCATGTGTTGGTGGTGAGGAATGGATGTGTGTGTGGTGAAAAATCCATAAGGATTATTTCACTTGTTTGTTTAAGAGCTTTCCATATTTATGGTTGTTTGGTGATTGAGATGTTTATTACTTTGATAACATGCTTTAGTATGTGTTTATGATGCATGATGAATTGTGTATGTTTTAAGATGTAAATTACATGACAAAGGAAAATATGTTGGTTCCAAAGAACCATGGAGGCATACGGCCTCAAATTAATTATTGGGAGCAAAAGATTCTAAGTATTTTACTAATTATGAGTTTTAGATAAAAGGGTAATAAGTTGATGATTTTGAGGATTTGCAAAGAAAGTGGACAAGGGAATGAACAAAGATTTTTATGATGAGGGTATTTATAATTTTCGGCTAATATGCCAAGGATTGGTAAATTAAGAGTTTCATGAATGGTAAAATTGGATGATTAGAAGGAAAAAGGAAAAGAAAAGATATGATGGTTTCAATGACCATGTAGTTACGATTTTTGTGAGTTTGAAATGGTTTTACTTTATGTAAAACTTTGATTTCGAAATGAAAAGTTAATTGATTTAGTACAAGAAATTTATCAAAGGATTTAAGAAATCGAAGAGAAATACTTTGTCACTTGAGAGATGAAGATTTCGTTGATGAAAAAAAAAAAGAGGTTGGAAGTGTTTGAACCTCCACTTATTTTGGAGAGGACTAATTTTAGAATTGATTTAGAATTATAGAGAATATGTTGGTGACTTGAAATTTACTAATGTATAACTCATCCGTTGGGTTTGAGGTGTGTTAGGAAATTTTAAGTTGGAATAATTGATTTTGAAGGAATATTGATTTTGAGTGGAAATGATGAAAAATATTACGTAGAAGATTTTTAAGTGAAGAATACATGAAAAATGAAGTTGGAAATGGTATTGAGTTTTAAAAATCCAAAACGATGTTTGGAATATTGAGAAATATTTTACGAAGTTGAAAAATGATGAAAAAGGGTTTACGCGTCTTAAAAGTATGATTTTTAAGTTACACGATTTTGAAAACATTGAAAAATCGTTACGCGATTTGGAAAACATGTAAATATTTTTATGCAATTGAGAAAAATGATGGAAAATGGTTATGAGATTTGAAAATGCAACGAAAGTGTTATGCGATTGTGAAAACGCGTTAAAAATGATACGCGATTGAAAATATAGTAAAGATACTGTAAAGAACGAATGTACTGAAAGAGAACCTTTTTAATGATGAAATTGAAAGATATGCATTGAGGCATATGATGAAATTGAGACATGCTTTGAGTTATTTGTGCATTAAACAGAACTTGCATTGAGAGATTCGTACATTGAACGGAATATAGCTAATAGCTATTATGGCCTTTGTGGTTGAAGAGGGAATGAAAATTGAAAAGTGAGATCTATGATGGATCTTGGGGGCGTCAAGGCGCGGTAGTCGATCCAGTGGGCAGAGGCAAGTTCCTTGTGCCACGTGGCGACGCAATCCGTTGCAACGCATTGACGATACCCGACAAGAACACGATTCTTTTCGAAGACTGGAGATTGTCTATGGGCTAAGGTTGGACAATTAACCAGAGCATTTTTTTCGAAATTATGAAAACCTCTGTGAAGTGGGAAAATTGGTCTAGTATGCATATGTAACACCCCAACTTTTGGGATAATTATAATATAGTCCCGATTTGTACTGTTTTGTGAATTCTGTGAGCAGTAAATTTAATTTGATTGTTTCGTGAGTGTATTTGACTATTTTATGTGATTTGCTCCGACCTAAGAAAATAATAATTTTAAAAGTAGGATAAATCTTATTTTAATTAATTGGAGTTGATCTTACTAAACCCAATTGATTGATATATATATTAATCTCGTAATTTTTTGGATTTAACTGTGTAATAAAATAATTTTATATTTTTATAATATTATTTTATTCAACAAGACTTCTTGTCTCAAAAATAGTAGAAAAATTATTTGTGGACCAAAAAGTTCGTGGGGCCCACGTTTAGTGTAACAATCAACGATCTTGTGTAGAAATCTAAACCAATAGGAAATGGTCAAAATGGATGGCTTGACTTTCTAAACCAATTAGAAAGAGTCAACAAAAGAAGATTGACTTTTTGTGAACCATTGGATTATAAAGCTTACTTTAGAAGCTTTAATCTTAGCCATTGATCTAATCAATGGTGAGATTAGAAAGATAGGTTTATGACCAAGTAATATCTACCTTAGATCTAATCTAGGGCTAAGGATTAAAGATGAACCAAGGGTTAGGATTAAGTCAACAATTGTAGGCTTGAAAATGGTTAGTAACCTAATTAAGCTTAATTTGACTAATCTAATTGCTTAATTAGTATACTAAGTGAACTAGTTTAATTCTTAATTAATTATAATCTAAATACTAATTAGATGTCCTAATATTTATTAAAGATTATAATATATGCTAATATATATTAAACTAATTGATTATATGATTAGAATATTGATTTAGTTTTAATAGGATAATTAACTTAACTAATTGTCTAATTTATTAGCATATAATTAGATGTAATTGGAAAGCAATTAATTCCCTAAATGGATGAAGACCACACGGTTTTGGCAGCAGCAAGGAGCCTTAGTTGGCTTGGTTCTACAAGGTTCAAGAAGCCTCCAAGTGTCATAAATCATGTGCACACCATGTGAACACAATTAGATCTTTAACTAGCAAAATTCAACACTCAACCTCACTCACAAAGGCACCTCACGGCAGCAGCCTCTTCTATTTTCTCTCTTCACTTTTATTTCACACTTATCCTAAATTAAAGCTTTCATCTTCTCTCCAAAAATGCCAAGAACCCATGCATGCTTTTCCTTCCATTTTTCTTCTCTCTATTCGCCAACACCCTTACATACTCAACCAAACCTTCATAATTTTATCCAATCACATTTCTTGAACCCAAATCCCATTCTAAGCATCTTTCATTCACAAAATTTTCCCAAATTCCTACTCTATCTTGCCTAAAATCCAAGTTTTTGCTTACTTACTTAAGGGTAAGTTTGGTTTCTATGGTTCAAAATTGAATTTTTAATTTTTCTAACCATGCTTGTTCCATGGTTTCTCTATTTTGTACCTTGTATGTGTTTTTACTAATTATTTAAGAATTTTAGGAATTGTTTTGGAGCTTGTACTAAATTTAGAGGAAAGGAGGAGATCTTACCGATTAATTTGTCTACAAGAGGTAAGAGGAGATTTAATCTCATCAACCCTAAGTGGTGATGGGAAAATGGATTTGTATGTGTGTGTAGAATCCATAAGGATTCATTTGTGTGATTGTTTTATTGCTTGTATTATTATTGTGTGATTGTTTATGGTTTTTTTTTATTATTTTTGTGATTGTTTAAATGCTTTCCTATTTGTGATTTATTTTGCTATGCATGATTATAGCTTTTATTATTTTCGCTATGCATGTTTATGGCTTTAAATATATTGTATGTATATTATATGTGATTTAATAATTGTATGTGTTTATAATTATATAATTATTAAAGTAGATGTGAATAACATGTACGAAATGCATGAGTATTCCAAAGAATACACTATGAGGCTCACTGACCTTACATCCAAAAAGAGAACCAAAATGTTCTCAAGAATTTTCTAAATTACTTGATTTGAGGAATCTAGGTAAAATAATTAAATTAAAAATGATTTAAGTTAATTATGGCCAACATGCCATTTAGAGTATAATTGAATACCATTATATTTTTGATTTGGCCAACATACCATTTTATTTTCTAAGATAAGGTTAGGTAATGGTTTTACAACATAAATTGATTCCAAAGAATCATTGAGAAAATCAAAGGAAATTGATTCAAATTCTAGAATTTTAACTTAGCGAATATTAGTTTAAGTAAGAATTAATTCAGACGCTTGAAAAATACTAACGTAGAGCTCATTCTATAAATTTTGAAGCGCGTTAGTAAGTTTCAAGCGAAATTATTGGGTAAAAATAAAATAAACTATATTTAGAGGAAAATATTAAAAATACCTTATACTCTGATTTTATAGGCAAAATGTCTTTTCAAAATTTATTAAAATCGAGACGCTTAAAATGAAAAGATTCCATACTATATTTAGAACACAAGGAAAATACATTACGTATTTTAAAAGTATTAGATATAGTTTTACACATATTAAAAATGATAATTTTAAGCTATTCGGTTAAAAAAATGAATTAAAAATCCTACGCGATTGAGAAAATGATTTAAAAGATTTTGCGATGTTTAAAAATGTCAAAATATGTTTACACGATTTTAAAACGTTTGTGAAAACAATGAGATTGTGAAAATGCGATAAAATTCTTACGCGACTGAAAAATACTATTAGTTTTGCTGTCGGGCCAAAGTGGTGGACCCAGACATGTTGCGGTATAGTACTGTCAGGTGGGACGTGCTATACTGTTGAGATATAGTACTGTCAGGTGGGACGTACTATATTTTGGTATTTTGTGACTAAGGGTATTTTGGTAATTTTGGTAATTTTTCGTAATTATGGAAAATTTGGTTTATAAGGTTGTTTTTGTAATTTTAGATCATGTTTAGAGTGTTGTGCCAATTTGGTTTATAATTGGCGATTGATTGATGAGGCGAATTACAAGTAATTGGTGTGATAAGCGTAGTGTGGTTCATTTATGAACTTGGAGGCATTAGTGTGCGGAGGATCCCATATGTGGACAAAGTGGTAGCACCTCTCGGGCCGTGGTAACGGCAACACACTAATGATCTTGACAAAGCACTATTCTTAATCGAGATCTTGAGGAGATTAATAAGTACTATGCCCGTGGTACACGATGTTTGGATCATGTAATTGCTACACGATGTTTTGACTCAGTGGGCTATAGACACACGACGTTTGACAAAGTGCAATAGTTTGGTTGGGCAGCCATAAAGTATTATTAGTTTCTATTCGGATCATTCTCTCGGATATTCGTGTTTAGCTCCATGGAGTAGGAACGAGTCGGTGTGTGTTCATGCATTACACCGTTTTACTTGTTCATGCATTATCTCGCACTTTCTTGTTCATACATTATTTGCATTTTACCGCTTACTATAAACTCGTGATAAAATGCATGATCTATTGCTTAGATATATTATGCATGATGTATTAAATTACTTTACTTGTATATGATAAAATAGTATGTGTTATTGTAATATCTGCTTGTTGTTGTAATATCTGTTTGTATTGTCATTTTCTTTATTGCCATGCGGGTAATGGTGTAGATTGTCTCACCTCTTTATTGTATTGTTCTGTCTGCTTTCTACTTTATGTATACATCATCAAAGACTACAATGGCGAAAGAGAAGGACAAGCTAGGTTTCTTTAGGCTACAATTTCTCGAAGGCGCCGAGGCTTGGTATGTCCACCGGGACACGGAGACACATAGAGTACAAAGATGGTAACGTGACCTTATCGATAAGTAGGACTCGGCGGGGGTTGGTTACTACACGTTACACGATTGTTTTTGTAGAGTTTATTTTACCTATTAGGGAGTTGTGGGACGAGTTTCACTATACTCCTGAGAGAACTTCGATACACTTTTGGGTCGAATTTCTATCGGTCAAGACATTCCTAACTAAGGAATTTGTCTTATGACGAGGGCTCATGTCTTAGGTGTTATGTTTTAGTAGTATCTTGTCTTTTACTATTTTTATTAAATATTAATAGTTGTAAATTAGTTGTATACTTGAGACAAGAATCACATGTATATTATGGTGAATTTATGTTTGTTATATTTTGTGTTTCCGCGTTAATTTATTTAATGTTAAAATTATAAAAGGAATATGTATATATATAGATATCACAAATATTACTTAAGTATCAAATATTTTTATAACTTGGGTAAGGATTTTATTTATTTTTATTTTTCTGCATCATAAATGTGACATCCCCAGAAAGGGTGTTACAGCATACACATGAGTCAGAACAAATAATGTTGTGGCATGAGAAATGGTCATATGATGTGACATCATCATTTTATATACTAAGGATATCTGTTATGATGAAATTGGTACTGGTGATTTAACTGAGATATATGTTTACTGAAATTGTGATGAAATGATAATGAAGTATGATGAATTGATAACGAAGCATGATGAATTGATAGGGAATTGTGATGAATTGATAACATGAATGAAACTGTGATATTTGTACGTATAGAATGACTTTGTCATTCGTATCATTCCTTGTTACCACTTTGGTATTGATGAAAGGGGATCTCACCTCTTTATTATATTGTTTTGTTGTGCTTGTATTGTTAAAATGATATAGCAGATGGAACGAGTTTCTTAGACGTGACTAGAGGCAAATATTCTGAGTTTGGTGATAACATCGAGGGGTGACCACCCTGGATTGGTTGGTGGGCAGTTTTGAGCATGAACAGATATATGACGCATCAAGAAGGATGCAAGACGAAATAAGTGTGTTGAGTTTTTCTCATTAGTATTTTACTGTGCTATTGAGTAGGACCTGTAATGGGGTTTGCTACTGTTTAGAATTGAGTCTATAAGTTTTATGTTTCCTAAATAATTGTTAAATATTATGTGGTGTCAACAATGTATATTAATGAGTTTAAATCTATTTTTCAGTATTACCTATAAATTTTAGTAAGTTTATGTTTCTGCGAAATTTTTTTTTAAAACTCATGTTTTATAACTCAAACCTTTTATGAAATCATTTTTAGATTATGAGCTTGTAGTCGGAAATGTGATGCCCTACGGAGGGTGCTACATAAGTTGGTATCAGAGCACGGTTTGAGTCTTTTGGGGTTTGTGATTAGGTGTATTTTGCTTGTGTTGTGTTCTCTGTGTGTTTGATTTCCGAAAGGAAACAATGTTATTTGAAATGGTTACATCTGGTTTCCATTGTATATTGATTTATCCTTCTTGGAAGAAAGGAAATGGCTCGTGATATACATACACGTGTGGAAGGAGAACGTGACACTAATAATACGGTTGTAACTACGGGAGCAATACGGAGGATAACTGACATGACAGTACAGTAGGAACAGAGGATCGCTGAATAGCGGGAACTGGAGGTTGAGGTTTAGGATCTGATAGAAGAGAATCAGTCTTGAAATACCAGATCTCGTAACCTTGGAACCTGGGCATTCCAAAGGAGGAATAATAGGAAGGTAAATCGATTTCAGTGAAAAACGTATTTATGATCACCAGGAAATCAGAAGCAGCAGCAAATGTGAGGAGAAAGTGCTTGTAATAGTAAATTCAGTCAGACCGTGACATCTTTACTATTTTGTAAGAGATGTGGAAGAGGTCACTTAACGAAAGATTGTACGTTCAAGGAAATAATTTGTTTCAAGTGCGGAAAGCTTGGACATATTTCCAAAGATTGTGTTCCACCAAAAATGAAGTTTTCTATAGGTAACGTACATATTTCAAAATCTCAGGTTGTAGGGAGAGTCGATACCCCGAATGGAATAGGAGTGTTCTAAGCTGAAGACCTCTAAGCAAGGGAGATGGTACCACAGGAGGTAATCCTTTAACTATACTGCATAATTCTAGGGGCAACCCATTCTTTATGGCATATGATTGTGTGAATCAATTATATGTTATATGTGCCTTCGTTATCTTTGATCTAGTTATTTCTATTTCTCTTACCAAAAACCTATCGTTGATATTCAAGTTGCTTAAACTATCCTATGTTTATCGAAGACTAAATCTTTTTTATTGATTTGATTTGTTTATCTATTTCAAAATAGATGTAATCTTAAAAAAAATGGATTAATTATTTTCCAACCATCCATACTCTATTAGATCTGTCAGTTGAATTATTCAACTTAAAGAGCTCACTACCAAATTCATCGGACCATATCAATTTCTCTGTTGGATAGGTCTGATAACATATTAGATGATTTCACTATATTTTCTTTCTACACGTCCATAATATTGTTCATGTGTCGCAATTGCAAAATTATATCCTTGATTCAATCCATTCTTTTATGGTTACTTGAATATGTGGATTGATTAGAGTTATCTGTGTTTTCTTAACCTTCTGATTTGTTTACTTCTGTTTTTATTACTAGCTTATCGTGCTACTCAAGTTATTCAAATTATCTTATTTTTGTTACAAATCAAAATTTTTCGTTAGATTGATCTATTTATTTCTTTCATAAATAGACGTGATTTTTGAAATGGATTGGTTATCTTCCAACCATCTTTGTAGATTGTTTTAGCAAAATTTTGGTGTCCCGAAAAAAAAAGAAAAAAAAATAATTCTTAAAAATCGGGCAACATCAAATTCTTTATTGGATATGTCTGGTACCATATCAGATAGTTTTACTACATTTTCTTTCTAACTTTCATAATGTTCTTTCATATATCACAAATTGCAAGAAAGGATATTCCTATTCAAATTCATGTCATAGTATCAGATACAATGCTGTTAAAAGAGAACTCAATTGTTGAGACACTTCCTATTAAGAGCAAAGGCAGGAAAGGGAAGCAATAATATACTGAGTTATTGAAATGTGAGTTCTGGTTGGATGAAGTTCAGTTTTTGGGTCACGTGATTCTAAGGAAAGGATTGCGATTGATCTGTTAAAGGTTGAAACAATTCTTAAAAAGGGAAACGTCAAAGACAGTAACAAAAATCTGTAGTTTTGTAGAATTGGTCGGTTACTACCAAAGAAATTTATTGAGAGATTTTCCAGGATCGCAAGACTTCTCACCCAGCTTACCAGAAAGAATTAAGCGTTTGTATAGACTGATGCATACAAGAAGAATTTTCAGGAGTTGAAAATGTGTTTGACTACTTCTCTGGTATTAGTTCTGTCTAATCCCAGTGAACCATTGGAAGTGTACTGTGATGCGTCACATCGGAGTTTAAGATGTGTGCTTATGCAGAATAGAAGAGTTGTAGCGTATATTTCAAGGAAATTGAAGTTACATAAGAAAAACTATTCTACACATGTATGGGGGTTGGTAGCCGCTGTTTTGTATTAGAAGTATGGAGACACTTTCTTTATGGAGTAATATTTAACGTCTTCAGTAATCATAGGAGTCTGAGATATCTATTTGATCAGGAGAAGTTGAACATGAGATGAAAAATTGTCGTTGGTCAAAGAAATCTGGAATGATGTAAGCAGAGATACAACGTGAGGACTGAAAGATAAGATAAAAGAATAGTATCCATTTTTGGTTCGGAAAACTACTACGAATTTCGAGGATGAAATTCGTTTTAGAGGGAGAGAGTTGTAACACCCCAATTTTTTATTTTTCTTGAAATAAATGAGTTTTATAATATTTAAGAGTTTTTGTGAATTTTTAGGAATTTTTAATTATTTTGGATATTTTAATATTATTTTGATATTTTAATATTATTTTGATATTTTAATATTATCTTGAAAAAATGAAGTATGTCCGAATTTTATTTTTTCCGAAAATATATGAGTTTTATAATTTTTATGATTTTTGTGAATTTTTGTAGAAATTTATGAGTTTTTGATTATTTTAGTATTATTTTGAGTTGTGTGTGGGTCCAGGGTGAACTCGAGGCGGGCCTGAAAAAATAAATTTTTTTCCTGGACTAGAAAGTTACGGACTGTCAAGGCGGGATCGGGGGATCTTACTAAACCCGAAACTGGGAACAGTTGACATGAATTTTCTATATCTGAGTTTTCTATTATCCATTGTGTAATAATAGCAGTAACTGTTATCCATTAGGTAATATCTGTTAGCAAAATATTTTGATGACTCAGCCGGTGACTCTGCACTACGACTCACCATATTGACTCAGCTGTTCTAGAAAATTCTATGACGACTCACCTAGTAAATATCTAAGAATAAATATCTATCGGGAAAATATCTTAATAAAATATCTCAAGTGTAATTATAAAAACTGAAAATATCTAAGTTAAATATCTAAGAGTAATGATGAACCATTATTACTAAGCTTTATGACAACCAATAGGAATTGGTCAAACATAGTGGCTGGACTTTGTTAGGAACCGTTGGATGAAAACTTGATGGAAAAACCTTAGATCCTCAACGTTGATCTAATCAATGGTGTGCAAACAATCTTGATCAAGAAGCTTATGATATCAACCTTAGATTCAATCAATGGTGTGGGAGTAAACTTAGTTAGGAAGCTTTGGATGTTCACCATTGATCTAATCAATGGTTGTAAAGACAAGCTTAATAAGGAAGACTTTGGATATCCACCGTTGATTTAATCTACAGTGGAGATTGGTCTCACAAAATGGCTAGGACCATTGGATGGAAAGTGTGTAGAGAAGATCTTGACCCTTCCTTTTTTGAAGATGCATTTTATGTCTAAGATTTCATGGAGAAGAGATCCAATGGCTTAGATTTGATCATATCACTTGGAAGCTTCTACCAAACATCAACCATTGATTTAATTAATGGCTCTTGAAGTCTAAAATGGTGGCTAATGTATTTGGACAACCCCTAACAGTACAAGGGGGGGAGGCCACGGTTTTGAAGACTAAAATGGCTATAGGAAAGCGTTCATTTTCATTTCATTAATCATCTTTAACATTTCCTAAGCCAAAGCTTCACAAATTTTCTCTCCTTTCTCTTCCCCAAGCTCACGGCCAAGAGGCCTAGTTCATACCTCCACTCTTCAATAATTTCAACCAACCTTGTTTCTTGAATTCTTACCTTATTCTAAGCAACTTTCATGTTGAAGACTTTCTCTAAATCATCCATCTTCAAGTACTTTTCCTAAGATCTAAGTTTGAAGGCTTTTGGTGGTGAAGGACTTGTACAAGAAGCAAAACAAGGAGCTTTGGAGGTTTCTCCAAGAGGTAAGAGGGAGATTACCCTCATCAACCATGTGTTGGTGGTGAGGAATGGATGTGTGTGTGGTGAAAAATCCATAAGGATTATTTCACTTTTTTGTTTAAGAGCTTTCCATATTTATGGTTATTTAGTGATTGAGATGTTTATTGCTTTGATAACATGCTTTAGTATATGTTTATGATGCATGATGAATTGTGTATGTTTTAAGATGTGAATTACATGATAAAGGAAAATATGTTGGTTCCAAAGAACCATGGAGGCATACGACCGCAAATTAATTATTGGGAGCAAAAGATTCTAAGTATTTTACTAATTATGAGTTTTAGATAAAAGGGTAATAAGTTGATGATTTTGAGGATTTGCAAAGAAAGTGGACAAGAAAATGAATAAAGATTTTTATGATGAAGGTATTTATAATTTTCGGCTAATATGCCAAGGATTGGTAAATTAAGAGTTTCATGAATGGTAAAATTGGATGATTAGAAGGAAAAAGGAAAAGAAAAGATATGATGGTTTCAATGACCATGTAGTTACGATTTTTGTGAGTTTGAAATGGTTTTACTTTATGTAAAACTTTGATTTAGAAATGAAAAGTTAAATGATTTAGTACAAGAAATTTATAAAAGGATTTAAGAAATGAAAGAGAAATACTTTGTTACTTGAGAGATGAAAATTTCATTGATGAAAAAAAAAGAGGTTGGAAGTGTTTGAACCTCCACTTATTTTGGAGAGGACTGATTTTAGAATTGATTTAGAATTATGGAGAATATGTTGGTGACTTGAAATTTACTAACGTATAGCTCACCCGTTGGGTTTGAGGCATGTTAGGAAATTTTAAGTTGGAATAATTGATTTTGAGTGGAAATGGTGAAAAATATTATGTAGAAGATTTTTAAGTGAAGAATAGGTGGAAAATGAAGTTGGAAATGGTATTGAGTTTTGAAAATCCAAAACGACGTTTGGAATATTGAGAAATATTTTACGAAGTTGAAAAATGATGAAAAAGGGTTTACGCGACTTAAAAGTAAGATTTTTAAGTTATGCGATTTTGAAAACATTGAAATATCGCTACGCGATTTGGAAAACGTGTAAATATTTTTACGCGATTGAGAAAAATGATGGAAAATAGTTATGAGATTTGAAAATGTAACGAAAATGTTATGTGATTGTGAAAATGCGTTAAAAATGATACACGATTGAAAATATAGTAAAGATACTGTAAAGAACAAATGTACTGAAGAGAAACATTTTTAATGATGAAATTGAAAGATATGCATTGAGGCATATGATGAAATTGAAAGATATGCATTGAGGCATATGATGAAATTGAGACATGCATTGAGTTATTTGTGCATTAAACAGAACTTGCATTAAGAGATTCGTGCATTGAACGGAATATAGCCAATAGCTATTATGACCCTTGTGGTTGAAGAGGGAATGAGAATTGAAAAGTGAGATCTATGATGGATCTTAGGGGCGTCAAGGCGCGGTAGTCGATCTAGTGGGCAGAGGCAAGTACCTTGTGCCATGTGGTGACACAATCAGTTGCAACGCATTGACGATACCCGACAAGAACACGATTCTTTTCGAAGACTGGAGATTATCTGTGGGCTAGGGCTGGACAATTAACCAGAAAGACTAGAGATTGTCTGTGGACTAAGGCTGGACAATTAACCAGAGCATTCTTCTCGAAATTATGAAAACCTTCATGAAGTGGGAAAATTTGTCTAGTATGCATACACATGAGTCAGAACACATAATGTTGTGGCATGAGAAATGTTCATATGATGTGACATCATCATTTTATATACTGAGGATATCTGTTATGATGAAATTGGTACTGGTGATTTAACTGAGATATATGTTTACTAGAATTGTGATGAAATGATAACGAAGTATAATGAATTGATAACGAAGTATGATGAATTAATAGGGAATTATGATGAATTGATAACATGAATGAAACTGTGATATCTGTGTGTATGGAATGACTTTGTCATTCCTATCATTCCTTGTTACTACTTTGGTATTGATGAAAGGGGATCTCACCTCTTTGTTATATTGTTTTGTTGTGCTTGTATTGTTAAAATGATATAGTAGATGGAACGAGTTTCTTAGACGTGACTGGAGGCAAATATTCTGAGTTTAGTGATAACATCGAGGGGTGACCATCCCAGATTGGTTGGTGGGCAGTTTTGAGGATGAACAGATATATGACACATCAAGAGGGATACAAGACGAAATAAGTATGTTGAGTTTTTCTCGTTAGTATTTTACTGTGCTATTGAGTAGGACCTGTAATGGGGTTTGCTACTGTTTAGAATTGAGTCTGTAAGTTTTATGTTTCCTAAATAATTGTTAAATATTATGTGGTGTCAACAATGTATATTAATCAGTTTAAATCTATTTTTCAGTATTACCTATAAATGTCAGTAAGTTTATGTTTCTGCGAAAAGAAATTTTAAAACCCATGTTTTATAACTGAAACATTTTATGAAATCATTTTCAGATTATGAGCTTGTATTCGGAAATGTGATGCCCTACAGAGGGTGTTACATTATTAATTTATAATAACAATTTGGAAGCCGACAATTGGATGGAGTTTCCTCAAGGCTCATAGAGAATTTCCAAGGTAACTTTTTCATATGCAGAAAATACACCTAACAACAGAAACAGACAACAATGAGTATTTTTTTTTTAAAAAGCCAATAAATAAATACCTAACCAAATTACAAAAATTAAAAGAAAAATAATAGAGGAACCTGTGTGTGTAGAGAGAGTGAGTTGGAGAGTCAAGATAAATAATGATTGAGAGAGTGTGATGACACTAACCCAGAATTCTAGTGGCACTAGAGGAAGTAGGGACTCAATAGGTGGAGGAGAATAGATGAAAACCCTTTTGGAAGTGTTAGCGGAACTTGCTAGTAGTGAAAGTCCTGACAAAGCAAAAACTGTTTTTTAACAAAGATTAGAAGCTAGAAGTTAACAACCAATTTTTGAAATGGAAATAGAAAGATTATCAGCAAAAACCAAATGAGATCTTCGACGATAGTAGAGGAGAGGGGTTGGCGAAGCTTCTTGAGCTCGTTGATTGTTTGTCCCAAAATAGGCCACAAGTGCACAGGTCATCCAAGTAATAAAGTGAAAAGTAAAGATCGTTCCCTCGAGGATAAGTTTACTTCCAATGCTAAGTATTAACCAATAGCTTACCTCATCCTATTCAAGAACATAAAAATGGACAAAAATAAAGAAAGTAAAGACAGAAAACAATAAAGATAAATAGTTAGATTTTAGGGAATCCTTCTTCACCCCTTACATCTACTAACAACATGAAATCCTCTTCATTAACATGAATGCATTGATTATGTTAGCTTGAGAATCTGATTTAGCTAAAAGCCTATGTCTAGGTCATCTAACCATAGTTTCAATTGCCTAACTCACTAAGTTTCCTTGAAAGCTAGCACAATATCCACTCTTGAACGATCTATTCTCAATCACACACTATGCATAGAGAATAGGTATAAATCTATCCTATTAACGAATCAACCGAAAAGTCAAACATGCATCAACCATACCATATCCATATTAACAAATCCCTATGCCTAATTCATTTGTAATATTAGGATCATGCAATTGATGGCCAACCAACAGCAAGTATTAAGCATAGATTATGATTGAACAAAACCAAACACCCACACAAACTCAGAGAAGAACACATCATTAATATATATAAAAGGATTCAAAATATTCCTAAATACAGCTCAGCTGTACAATGAACATGAAAATACAAGTAAACTCATATCCAAGGAAGATAAGGAAAAGAAGAGAGAAAGGGAAAAAGAAAAAGAAAGCTCATTGATTTGTCTTTGAAGCTTGAATCCTCCTTTATCCTTGCTCCTAGCCTCCAATCCACCATCAATGGAGATTTAGCCAAAGCTTTCTAACCTAAAACTAAGAAAACTAAAAATGGAAATGGCTCAAACGGCCAAGACTCAGAGAAAAATGTGAAAAATCTAATTTATAGACTCAGCTTGCCGCATTGCGCCGCAGCGCGCACTATCTCCCGTCGCGGCGCCCATTGGGTCGGTCTCATTATGCCGTGGCGCACCCATCTTCTGGGCCGTGGTGCTGAACTCTCGGGTTCAAATATAGGATGACTGAGATGCCTCTTTACGCCACGGCGTGCACAACCTTGCGCCACGGCGTTGACTGCTGAAAGGCTAATTTGGCTTCCTCTTGATCTTTTAGCTCAAATGCTCCACATATCATCTTGTTGATCTTTTAGCTCAAATGCTCCACATATCATCTTGTTTGGAGCCCTTCCTATCATAGAGAAAATACCAAATCAGTAACAAATACAAATTAACTTAATCTCTAATCATTTAAGCACAATTTGCTATAAAACATACAAGAAAGGCATTAAAATCAGAATATGACAAATATAAGTACAAAACCCTCCAAATATGATTTATAAACAAGGACTAAGCATTCATTCTAGCACAGAGATAGGGCACCAAAAACTTGATCAGGCGTTGCCAGGACATAAAGTCTTATCATGCTAACCAACTTGGAAATAAATTTTATCCTTGGCAACGGCGCCAAAACGTGTTGCCCATTTACTAATCGCAAGTGCACGGATCACTCAAGTAATACAGATACAGAGTAAAAGTTTGTTCTCACGAGGATAAATATGTTTCCAAAGCTAAATACCAACCAATAGCTTAATCAGTTTTATTCAAGGACATAAAAATGGATAAAAATAAAGAAAGTAAATATAGAAAGCAATAAAGATACACAGTTAGATTTCAGGGAATCCTTCTTCACCCCCTACATCTACCAACAACATGCAATCCTCTTCATTAACATAAATGCACTGATTAGGTTAGCTTGAGATTCTTCATTAGCTAAAAGCCTATGTTTAGGTCAATCAACCCTAGTTTCAATTGCCCAACTCACTAAGTTTCCTTGAAAGCTAGCACAACATCCACTCATGAACAATCTATTCTCAATCACACACTATGCATGGTCAATAGCTATATTTCTATCCTATTAACGAATCAACTGAAAGTCGAACATGCATCAACCATACCATATCCATATTAACAAATTTCTATGTCTAGTTCATTTGCAATATTAGGATCATGCAATTGATGGCCAACCAACAGCAAGCATTAAGCATAGATTATGGAAGAACAAAATCAAACATCCACACAAACTCAGAGAAGAACACATCATTAATATATATAGAAAAGGATCCAAAATATCCCTAAATACAGCTCAGCTATACAATGAACATGAAAATACAAGTAAACTCATATCCAAGGAAGATAAGGAAGAGAAGAGAGAAAGGGAAAAAAAGAAAGGAAGCTCATTGATTTGTCTTTGAAGCTTGAATCCTCTTTCATCTTTGTTCCTAGCGTCTAATCCACCATCAATGGAGATCTAGCCAAAACTTTCTAACCTAAAACTACCTAAAACTAAAAATGAAAATGGCTCAAACGGCTAAGACTTGGAGAAAAACGTGAAAATTCCTATTTATAGACTCAGTTTGCCGCATTGCGCCGTGGCGCGCACTATCTTCTACCGCGGCGCCTATTAGGTCGGTCTCATTACACCGCGGCGCACCCATCTTCTGGACCGCGGCGCTGAACTCTCGAGTTCAAGTATGGAATGACTGATATGTCTCTTTGTGCCGCAGCATGCACAACCTTGCGCCGCGACGTTGACTGCTGAGAGGCTAATTTGGCTTCCTCTTCCAGTTTAAGCTCACATGCTCCACATTTAACCTTATTTGGAGCCCTTCCTATCATAAAGAAAACACCAAATCAGTAACAATTATAAATCTACTTAATCAATAACAATTACGCACAATTTGCTATAAAACATACAAGAAAGGCATTAGAATCAGAATATGACAAATACAAGCATAAAACCCTCCAAATATGCATTATAAACAAGGACTAAGCATTCATTCTAGCACAGAGATAGGACACCAATAACTACATTTTATGGAGTTATCACACCCCAAACCTACATTTTGCTAGTCCTCGAGCAAAACAAAACCGGACTAAGTAAATCAACTTAACAATTCAAATCAAACATTCATTCAGCAAATATCATTTCGGTCTTCTTTCTTTCTTTTAAACCACAACTAGTATGTCATGATTGAAACATTCCTTAAAAAGTGCAAATGCCCCATAAACAGTTTCACACATATACAATCCTTAACATGCTATCAATCCAAACAACCCTTCATGCAATTCACATTTTTCACAAACATTCAAGATAAACTTCTCGTAATCATGTCATACACATCCAGATAAGTTTATAAACATATATGTATATGATTCATAGAATCCACAAGATTATAAATCAACTCTCTCTCCACTAATGTAAATCACACAAGATTAAGGATCAAAAAGGACTTAATAGCTTGTAGTGTTAGGCCAATGGTATGGGCAAAAGAAATGAAGGGAAATGATACAATACAAACATTGAGACACATAACATATTATTTCAAAATATGAGCCACTAACTTGATATTAGCAGGGTATTCAATAGTGAGATCATAAAACTTGCCAGAACCATTTTCAATGCTTTTCAAACTTTACTTTCCTTAAGCTTTGCTTTTCTTTTTCATTTTTTTTTCTTTTCTTTCTCTTTCTTTTGATTTTCTTTATTTTGCAAAGCATTGTTTTTTTTTCTTTTGACTGCATTTGGTTCCTTCAGGCTCATTTTGAATTGAATATTCATACCCCTAATCATCAGACTCATTTCAAGAAATAACACATCATGAACTCAACAAACATTAAGGGTAGAAAGAAAAATGACATGCTTTCACATGCATTAGAACGGTTAACAGGTTAATGAACATAATGGTGATGAAAAATAAATAAGGCCAAACAATATAAGGCTTCAAAAAGGGACCTAGGGATATCATCATATCAGGGTAAGCTTTTTAAGCTCAATCGGTCCAAACAATGCCCTAATCATTCCCTCAATCATGCATAATCTAGGATTTTGCCTCAAGAGAGTTCAAAAACAATTTCCAGGATAATCAAAACTCTACATGTACATCCATCAACATTCTCAAGACATGCACTCTTATCATTTTCAAAGTTACACTTGCATCTAAGTGAGATGTAAATTATGCATCAAAAGTGACTAAATTGTTTCATATGCTTGAAGATCACATAAGGTTTCACTAAAAAGGGGGCAAATAGCAACCTTTCACAGCATGAACAATCAAAACAACACCAGCATTCTTGCAACATATCATGCATTCAAATAGATTCAACTTTTCCATTCAAGCATGCATAACATCATTTGTATAAAGTGAAAATTGAAAATCTTATCAACAGCGCATCAGTGATAGTCAAAATAAGATATAATCATGAAAATATAATGACTAAAACCACTACATACTCAAAATACCAATACATGTTAACATTAAGCATAAAGGTAATAAAATATGTAAAGATACTCCCCCAAACCAAAATGAAATGTATCCTTTAATGAATATGGTCTATAGGGTACCTGAGACTCTCAAAATAGCAGCCTAACTAATACTGAGCATTACTAAATACAGAAAAATAGTGAAAATAACAGAAAAAATAAAAATAGGAGTGCTGCGTCGCGGCGCTCCCATGCCTGGGCCGCAACATGACAAAAAGCTGTAGAATTCTGCAGAAAATGAGCACCTGCGCCGTGGCGTGCAAAAACCTGTGCTGCGGCGTGACAACCTAAACTGCTAAATTTAGCAGCAAACATAGTTTTGCTGCTGGAATTGACTCAAATGGGTCTCTAGCTGCAACAAAACTTGTTCAAAAAGTTAAATTACAAAATGTACAATACAAACATAATAAAACACAAAAATAACATATTAACCTATTTAATACCTAAAACAAACTTAAAACTTAAAAACAAACAAAACTAACATAATAACACATATCTATACTAAAATACTAACAAAAACATATTTATAAAAACATATTAACACAACTAACTAAACACAACATACAAATATGTTAACATATTTAACATAAACATATTAACATACTACCTATTTATGCACAAAGTAAAGACAATAAATAAACATAAACATGGGGTTCCCTCCCACGAAGGGCCTGAGTTATAGTCCCAGTAGGATTTTGTCACCAACATTGAATTGTTGTAGATGAGTAGTCTTCAAGAACTTGATCCAAGGGTTATCCTTTCCAAGAGTTGCGAATTCCTTCAAAGGCCTCGTATGATTGAAATTATCCGACTTTTTTATTGAAACTAAAACAAGACATAAAAGAAACATAGATTATATACAACTTGAATTAGAACTAACCAAACTCATTGTTAATATTAGCAATATAGAAAGCCTTATACCTGGCAACGGCGCGAAAAACTTGATATGGGGTCAAAACGTGTTGCCCATTTGCTAACCAACTTGGAAATAAATCTTATCCCTGGCAACGGTGCCAAAAACTTGATATGGGGTCAAAACGTGTTGCTCATTTGCTAACCACAAGTGTACAGATCACTCAAGTAATATAGATATAGAGTAAAAGTTTGTTCCCACGAGAATAAATATGTTTCCAATGCTACATACCAATCAATAGCTTTATCAGTTCTATTCAAGGACATAAAAATGGATAAAAATAAAAAAGCAAATACAGAAAGCAATAAAGATACACAGTTAGATTTCAGGGAATCCTTCTTCACCCCTACATCTACTAACAACATGTAAGCCTCTTCATTAACATGAATGCACTGATTAGGTTAGCTTGAGAATCTTCATTAGCTAAAAGCTTATGTCTAGGTCAATCAACCCTGGTTTCAATTGCCCAACTCACTAAGTTTCCTTGAAAGCTAGCACAACATCCACTCATGAATGATCTATTCTCAATCACACACTATGCATGGTCAATAGGTATATTTCTATCCTATTAATGAATCAACTGAAAGTCGAACATGCATCAACCATACTATATCCATATTAACAAATCCCTATGTCTAGTTCATTTGTAATATTAGGATCATGCAATTGATGGCCAACCAACAGTAAGCATTAAGCATAGATTATGGAAGAACAAAACCAAACATCCACACAAACTCAGAGAAGAACACATCATTAATATATATAGAAAAGGATCCAAAATATCCCTCAATACAGCTCAGCTATACAATAAACATGAAAATACAAGTAAACTCATATCTAAGGAAGATAAGGAAGAGAAGAGAGAAAGGGAAAAAGAGAAAGGAAGCTCATTGATTTGTCTTTGAAGCTTGAATCTCCTTCATCCTTGTTCCTAGCCTCCAATCCACCATCAATGGAGATCTAGCCAAAGCTTTCTAACCTAAAACTACCTAAAACTAAGAAAACTAAAAATGGAAATGGCTCAAATAGCAAAGACTTGGAGAAAAACGTGAAAATTACTATCTATAGACTCAGCTTACCGCGTACACTATCTTTCGCCGCAGCGCCCATTGGGTCGGTCTCATTACGCCGTGGCGCACCCATCTTCTGGGCCACGGCGCTGAACTCTCGGGTTCAAGTATGGAATGGCTGAGATGCCTCTTTGCGTCACAACGTGCACAACCTTGCGCCGCGGCATTGACTGTTGAAAGGCTAATTTGGCTTCCTCTTCTAGTTTAAGCTCACATGCTCCACATTTAACCTTGTTTTGTGCCCTTCCTATCATAGAGAAAATGCCAAATCAGTAACAATTATAAATCTACTTAATCAACAACAATTACGCACAATTTGCTATAAAACATACAAGAAAGGCATTAGAATTAGAATATGACAAATATAAGCACAAAACCCTCCAAATATGCATTATAAACAAGGATTAAGCATTCATTCTAGCACAGAGATAGGGCACTAATAACTACATTTTATGGAGTTATAGTGGTGAGTATTCCCACCTATCACGCGGGTGACCCGAGTTCGATCCTCGGCAACAGCGCCAAAATCTTAATCAGGGTCAAAACGTGTTACCCATTTGCTAACCGTAAGTGCACGGATCACTCAAGTAATACAGATACAGAGTAAAAGTTCGTTCCCACAAGGATAAATATGTTTCCCAAGCTAAATACCAACCAATAACTTAATTAATTCTATTCAAGGACATAAAAATGGATAAAAATAAAGAAATTAAATACAGAAAGCAATAAAGATACGAGGTTAGGTTTCAGGGAATCCTTCTTCACCCTTTACATCTACCAACAACATGCAATCCTCTTCATTAACATGAATGCATTGATTAGGTTAGCTTGAGAATCTTCATTAGCTAAAAGCCTATTTCTAGGTCAATCAACCCTGGTTTCAATTGCCTAACTCACTATGTTTCTATGAAAGCTAGCACAACATCCACTCATAAACGATCTATTCTCAATCACACACTATGCATGGCCAATAGGTATATTTCTATCCCATTAACGAATCAACTGAAAGTCAAACATGCATCAACCATACCATATCTATATTAACAAATCCCTATGTCTAGTTCATTTGCAATATTAGGATCATGTAATTGATGGCTAACCAACAGCAAGCATTAAGCATAGATTATAGAAGAACAACCAAACATCCACACAAACTCAGAGAAGAACACATCATTAATATATATAAAATGATTCAAACTATCCCTAAATACAGCTTTGCTATACAATGAACATGAAAATACAAGTAAACTCATATCCAAGGAAGATAAGGAAGAGAAGAGAGAAAGGGAAAAGAGAAAGGAAACTCATTGATTTGTCTCTAAAGCTTGAATCCTCCTTCATCCTTGTTCCTAGCCTCTAATCCACCATCAATGGAGATTTAGCCAAAGCTTTCTAACCTAAAACTACAAAAAACTAAGAAAACTAAAAATGGAAATAGCTCAAACGGCCAAGACTTAGAGAAAAATATAAAAAATATAATATATAGACTCAGCTTGCCGTATTACGCTGCAACGCGCACTATCTTCCTTCGCGGCGCCCATTGGGTCGGTCTCATTATGCCGCGACGCACCCATATTCTGGGCCGTGGCGCTGAACTCTCGGGTTCAAGTATGGAATGACTGAGATGCCTCTTTGCGTTGCGGCGTACACAACCTTGCGCCACAGCATTGACTGCTGAAAGGATAATTTGGCTTCCTCTTCCAGTTTAAGCTCATATGCTCCACATTTAACCTTGTTTGGAGCCCTTCCTATCATAGAGAAAACACCAAATCTGTAATAATTATAAATCTACTTAATCAATAACATTTACGCACAATTTGCTATAAAACGTACAAGAAAGACATTAGAATCAGAATATGACAAATATAAGCACAAAACCCTCTAAATAGGCATTATAAACAAGGACTAAGCATTCATTCTAGCACAGAGATAGGGCACCGATAACTACATTTTATGGAGTTATCATTGATGAAGGTGATAACGAAGGGTTTGGGCTGCAATAGTTCTTGCTAATTGGCTTGCCCTGAGAGAATAAACGAAAACATTGAGATTTTTTGCAAAGGAAAGAATGAGAGATAAAGAATTGAGATCGAATAAATTTTTTTCTCAGCAAAGAGAGAAAACGTGAGGAAGAAATTTGTTACTGAAATACATTAACCAAAACGTAAAGAGGAGAGGAAAATCGAAAAGAGGATAATAGTCACAGTAAATAGAGGCTCTGGAGTAGCTTACCTCAACATGCTACGAGATGACAACTCACTAAAATAATCCTGGCATTTACCGTCGACAACACGCATCTCTCCCAACAACTCCCATTTCCTCTTCCCAGTACTGAACCCACCTCTAAAACATATTCACCAACCCTAATCACATGGCATCAGCAACAAAAAGAATTTTCCTCTGATGAAGTAACGTATCACCCATTGTGTAGAAGCACATGCCATTATTTTAAAATGGAAAAAATGTTTACCTTGGCTCAGTTGACATGCAAGAGTTGCTCTTGTAATGACACGTGTAAATGAATAAGAATTATACAGTGGAATTTATGAGTTTGCTTTTGTATTGTTTATATATATAATTTTTCTTAATTCTTGATGATGACCTGATTTACACAGAAAGCATGTTGCCACAAAAACTTCAAATGTAAAGAAGCATTAAACAATCAAAATTCAGAAGAACTTAAAGAGAAAATCATCCATATATCTTCCATGTATTGGAGTTAAACAATAACCAAAGTAGTTAAGAATCCAAGCCCACAACTAAAATATGCTCAGAAATTATACCTTCACCATTGTAATGATATGGCCTTCAAGTACAGAGGATCCAAGTACTTTAAGTATCGATCAACCTCCCCATCAGTCTCCATTGTCACAAACTCAAACCCACAGGATTCTCTTGTCCATGGATCAACTACCAGATGTACATGTATCACCAAATAAAAGCAATTCAAAATTAAGAAATAGTAAACAGGATGCATATCTATAAATTAATTAGAAGTTTAAACTTGCTAACTGATAGGTAAATTCTTGGTCCTTTCATTAAATACAAACTTATTTTCTTGACCAAAAACTTATTTAGACCATTTGTACCGCAAGTGCACGGGTCATTCAAGTAATACAGATACTGAGTATAAGTTTGTTCCCTCGAGGATAAGTTTACTTCCAATACTAAGTATTAACCCATAGCTTACCTAATTCTAGACAATAGCATATGAAATAGAAAAAAATATAAACTAAACTAAATCTAATCTACAAAAGCAATAAAGATAATGGTTTAGAGATTAGGGAAATCCTTCTTCATCCTTTACTTCAACTAACAACATGTAATCCTTTTCATAAATATGAACACAATGACTAGGTTAGCTTGAGAATCTTCATTAACTAAAATCCTATGTCTAGGTCAATCAACCATAATTTCAATTGCCCAACTCACTATGGTTCCATGAAAGTTAACACAAAATCCAGTCATTAACGATCTATTCTAAATCACACGCTATGCATGGCTAAAAGGTATATTTCTATCCAGTTAGCGAATCAACTCATCCCACCATTGGAATAGAATCGAACATGCATCAATCATACATATGACCTCAAATCCAAATTCCTATATCTAGGTTCATCAGATTCCATCAAATCACTTAAATGATGATCAGGCACTCAAGAGCATTAAGCACAATACAATTGAACAAAACTATACACTCATATAAACTTAAAGGAGAACAAAATCATTAATATCCATAAAAATGTTTCAAAGTATTTCTTAAAACAGCTGCTACATCATTGAACACATGATTACAATACAAAAACCATGCTCAAATGAATAGAAAGATAAGAGAAAGAAAAAGGAGAAGGAGGAAACTCTTAGAATATAATCATTGAAGCTCCAATCAACTTCCCTAAGGAAAAAGACCTCCATCCTTGGCTCCTTTAGCCTCCTCATCCTCCACACACGAAGTACTAGGCATAGCTTCTCAAAACCTAAAAAAACCTTTTAAAGAAAATCTGATAAAAATCTATTTATAGGCTCAGTTTTGCACCTTGCGCCGTAGCACACACGTCTTCGTGCCACGGCGCGCATTGAGTTAGTCACAAAGGGCCGTGGCGCACACTATTTTGTGCCGCAACGCTCTAGCCTCGAGTCTCAATAAGGCTATCTTGATGATGCACTTTTGCGTCGCGGCGCACACAACTTGTGCCGCGGCGCTCTCTCCCAGAATGCAACTTGGTCCTTCTCTTGGGCTTTTGAGTCTTGAATCGCTCCAATTCATCAGTTTTAAGCCCATCCTACATTAAGAAAACCACCAAGTTAGATATAAATTATAAATCCACTTAATCACTTAACAAATATACAAATTGCTCAATAGCATATAGAGAGACATCCAAAGGAAATTTAACCAATAAAAGCATAAAATCTCCCATATATGCATGAAATAACAAGGACATAGCATTCTATGAAGCACAACTATAGGGTACAAATAACTACATTTCATGGAGTTATCACACCTCCAAACCTAAGCTATTGTTAATCCTCGAGCAACACAAAGTATGATCAAGTAAACTCACATTAATCAATTCATGCTCATATGCATTCAACACTTCAATTTTCATTTAACCACAACCAGTGCACAATGATTGTTTAAGCTCTCAAAAGATGCACATGCCTCATAATTAAGCTCAACACATATACAATCCTAAACATACCCTCAATCCAGCTTCCAATCATGTACATGACAATTCCCACAAACATTCAAATCAAACTTATCTTTTTCAAATCACGCTCATCTGGATAAGTTTATGAACCTACACATGGATATAAATTAAAGAATCCACAAAATTCTAATCCAACCCTCTCTCCACTAATGTAAATCACATATAACTGAGGATCAAGAGGGACTTTCATAGCTTATAATGTAAGGCCAAGGGTAGTGGGCTACAGAATAAAAGGATAGGATATAATACAAACATTAAAAAACATAAACATTGTATTTCTAGTCATGAGCCACTACATGATTTTCGCAGGGTATTCAACAGTGTTTTTAATCATTTTCGATGCTTTTCATACTTTACTTTACTTATGCTTTGCTTTTTCTTTCTTTCTATTTTCTTTTTCTTTACATTTTCTTTATTTTTTTTGCAAAGCAATGATTTTTATTTAACTGCATCTGGTTCCTTCAGGCTCATTTTGTATTGAATATTCATTAACACCCCTAATCAACAAACTCATTTCAAGAAATAACACTTCATGAACTCAACAAACAATAAAGGTAGGAAGAAAATGCACTGCTTTCACATGTATTAGAACAGTTAACAAGTTAATGAACACAATGGTGATGAAAAATAAATAAAGCCAAACAGTATAAGGCTTCAAAGGGGACCTAAGATATCATCGTATAGGGTTAAGCTTGAAAATGCTCAATCGGTCCAAACAATGCCCTAATTATTTCCTCAATCCTACACAATTTAGGATTCCGCCTTAAGAGGGTTGGAGAACAACTTCAAGGATAAAAGAAATCATCCATATGCATAATTCATAAACATTATCTAAACAAACACTCATATCTTTCCAAAGTTAAACAAGCATCTAAGTGGTTAAACACAACATGCATAAAAACAAATCAAATTGCATTGACATGTTTCAAGATCGCATATGGTTTCACAAAATAGAGGGCAATTCGTAAATATTTATATCATTGGCCAACCATTACACACTAGCAAATGAAAATATGTCATGCATTCCAAAGATCCATCATTTTTCATTCAAGGATGCATAATAACATGTTCAAAGTGCAGAAAATTGAAACTTGCATCAACAGCTCATCAGTAATATCCAAAACAGGATATAATCATGAAAGGATGATGACTATCACTAGCACATACTTTAAAATATCAAAACATGTGTAAACATTAAGCATCAAGGGTGAAAACATGTAAAGATACTCCCTCAAATCAAAGTGAATGTGTTCCTTAATGCACACGGTCTATAGGGTACCTAAGCATATCAAAATAGCAACCAACTAGCACTGAGCATACTAAATAAAGAAAAAATAGATAAAATAAACAGAAAAAGGCAAAAATAGGGTGTTGCATCGCGACATGAACCTACATGCGCCACAGCGTAAGTAAAAAGCTGTAGAATTCTACAGAAAACGTGCATATGCGCTACGGTGTTCAAAAGACTGCGCAGTGGCGTGAGAACCCAACTTGCAGAATTCTGCAGGGAAATGGTTTTTGCTGCCATTTCTGCTTCAATCTGGCCTCAAGCACTAACAAAATGTGCCTACAAACTTAAAACACAGAATGCACAACAAAAACATAACAAAAACACAAAATCAAACTATAACTACATATTTAAGCAAATCAACAACAAAAATATAAAAACTTGAAAATAAAACTATATACAACAACAAAACATAAAAACTTGAATTAGGACTAAGCAAACTCATTGTCAATATTAGCAATATATAAGTAATGCCTTATCCCTGACAACGGCGCCAAAAACTTGATAGGCAAATTATTGGTCCTTTCATTAAATAAAAACTTATTTTCTTGACCAAATACTTGTTTAGACCATTTGTGCCGCAAGTGCATGGGTCATTCAAGTAATACAAATAAAGAGTATAAGGTCGTTCCCTCGAGGATAAGTTTACTTCTAATGCTAAGTATTAATCCATAGCTTACCTAATTCTAGACAAAAGCATATGAAATAGAAAAAAACATAAACTAAACTAAATCTAATCTACAAAAGTAATAAAGATAATGGTTTAGAGATTAGGAAAATCCTTCTTCATCATTTACTTCAACTAACAACATGCAATCCTCTTCATAAATATGAATACAATGATTAGGTTAGCTTGAGAATCTTCATTAGGTAAAAGTCTATGTCTAGGTCAATCAACCATAGTTTCAATTGTGCAACTCACTATGTTTCCATGAGAGCTAACACAAAATCCACTCATTAATGATTTATTCTCAATCACACGCTATGCATGGCTAAAAGGTATATTTCTATCTAGTTAGCGAATCAACTCATCCCGCCATAGGAATAGAATCGAACATACATCAATCATATATATGACCTCAAATCCAAATTCCTATGTCTAGGTTCATCAGATTCTATCAAATTACTTAAATGATGATCAGGCACTCAAGAGCATTAAGCATAATACAATTGAACAAAACCATGCATCCATACAAACTCAAAGGAGAACAAAATCATTAATATCTATAAAAAAGTTTCAAAGTATTCCCTAAAACAACTGCTACATCATTGAACACATGATTACAACACAAAAATCATGCTCAAATGAATAGAAAGACAAGAGAAAGAGAAAGGAGAAAGGAGGAATCTGATCATTGAAGCTCCAATCAACTTCCCTAAGGAAGAAGACCTCCATCCTTGGCTCCTTTGGCCTCCTCAGCCTCCACACACGAAGAACTAGGTGCAACTTCTCAAAACCTAGAAAAACATTTTTAAGAAAATCTAATAAAAATTTATTTATAGGCTCAATTTTGCACCTCACGCCGCGACACACAGTTCTTCGTGCCGTGGCGCGCATTGAGTCGGTCACAAAGGGCCGTGGCACACATTATTTTGTGCCGCGACGCTCTAGCCTCGGGTCTCAGTATGGCTATCTTGATGATGCACTTTTGCGCCACAGCGCACATAACCTGTGTCATGGTGCTCTCTCCCAAAATGTAACTTAGTCATTCTCTTAGGTTTTTGAGCCTTGAATCGCTCCAATTCATCAGTTTTAAGCCCATCCTACATTAGGAAAATCACCAAGTTAAATATAAATTATAAATTCACTTAATCACTTAACAAATACACACAAATTACTCATTAGCATATAGAGAGACATCCAAAGGAAATTTAACTAATAAAAGCATAAAATCTCCCATATATGCATGAAATAACAAGGACATAGCATTCTATGAAACATAACTATGGGGTACAAATAACTATATTTTATGGAGTTATCACTAACTCACTCGAAAATCAAATTCCATACTCATATAATTAAAATCTATACGTCTCAAATCAGTCTCGCCACATGGTGAAGTCTCTATATACAGTGATGTTAGCGCGCAATAATTATCCATGTCAGGGCTCGAAAAACAAGAAAATCCATGTGAAAATGACTTGAAAAGTGTTGGCAATGTGTTACCATCATTTGGGTTCTTCAATTATAGAACCAAAACTTCACCTGCCTTGCTTCTCAATTGGGTAGGGACACTCCATGAACAGACTAAAACCTTGAAGCCAAAAAAAAAAAAAGATCAACAAAAGTATATAAGATCTACAAAAAGGAATTATGTTGTAGTAAATATAATTAATTACCACAAGAATTAGTAGAATACCTACTTGAATCTTTTGATGCCCACAAAATTTAGAGGCATAGCTTGCAGCTATAGTGGCCATTCAAAATAAAATAGCATGCACTACCCATGCAGGTTGGGAGCAAAAGGTAGAATTAAAAGGATCATTTTTTCTTTCCTATTCAATTTCTTTTTGAAAAAGGAATAGAAATTTATGGAGAATGTACCTCTTTAAATAGAAAATAGTGAGTAAACAAATGAATCTAAAAATAGGAAGCATAAATACTACTCATCTGGTTAGTTGTGAAAGCAACTCCATCTATTACAGAGGTAGTATGACTTACTTGGCTAGTTTCGTCATGCACCTAATATTTTGACAAAGACATCCTTCTTTCCTCCTACAATAACCAAGCATCATAACATTACCAACCAAGAATCAATAGTAGTAAAATGGAACACAATAGATTTTTCTCAAGAATATAACTCACCATGGACATTGCCTCATTGCCTCAACATCCCAAACTAAGTACACTTCGTTAGTGGTAGACTGAGAAGTAGGGACTTTGTTTGAAATTACCTAGGGGTTTCTTCTCTTCAAAACTTGCCTTCAGAAAAAGAGAAATAGTGTGATAAAAATGAATGATGAAAGGATTTGGTGCTACAAATTCCCATTGGGTTTTCATAGAGTGGTTGCAAAATTAAGATCATAAAAACAATATGGCTCAGGAATGTAAAGGATCTAATCAACTCATGTTATGCTATTTCAAAAAAATGAAAAAGGCACTATATATAGCTTACAAATCAAGCCAATTCAAATCAGATTTGATAACAACAAAGTGATACATATCTAACAAAAAAAATCAACAGAAGCAGACAATAAAAACCTGTGGTAAACAAAATAGGTATGAAAAATTGAAAATGGAACGAATGTTGTCTACCTTTAAAAAAATAAAAAGTGTTATGAAAAATAAACAATATCAAACCATAAAACCCAAAAACACCACCATTTGCATCAGTTTCTACTACTTTAATGGTTAATATCTGCCCTGTAATGTCCACATAAACACCAAAAATTTCAGACCCATTGAGAGAACAGGCAAGAAAATCACTAAATCACCAAAAGCTAGACCAAATTAGTTAAAACAACACCCTGCCATGCAGCACTTGAGAAGCTGATTGCAAAGAACTCATCTCCAAATCAACATAGATAAAGAGTTTTTTAAAAAAGGATGTGTTTTGATTTCATAAATAAATTTTGAAAAAAAATAGGAAGAAAGCATATAGGAGAGAGAAAACTTAAGAAGTGTATTATGAAATCTTGAAAAGTTTTTTACCTCTACTAATCGATGGTTTCATGGTCGAATCCAAAGGCGGTTCTTTTTTTTCCCATCTAACTTTACAACTTGTACATTCCACCCGTGAAATCGAGATGACATAAGATTGAATAGATTTGAACTGAAATAAAAAAAAAATAGTGGAAGGCAAAGTGATATAAAATATGACATTGGGCTATCTAGATAGGAAAGAGATGATATAAGCTTGCAAAGCATATATAAAATAAATCAAACACCACTTGAACAAAACTCAAGTATGCGACAAAAGCTACGAATCTGCAACAAAATAATATAAAAATTATGAAATTAATATGAAAACTCAGTTTATGCAGCAAATTATCTCAGACTTTGTAAATTACAAAGTTAACTGGTACCTAGATAGAAATATGTTACTTATCATAGTTAACGGCCTATAGCCTATTTTTATGTCCATTCCAGATTAAGAAATCAGTACAAACTAAAGACTACCTAGCATCAAACAATCGTTATAAAGATATCAATATTAAACAAAGTGCACGGTCTTTCTTTTCAAATTATAAGTCAAAGTAGCACTTAATGAAAATGGGATTATAGAACAACTACCCCTATTTAATATTCAACATCCAAGATATCTTCATTCCAAAACAACCAAAAACTCAAACTAACCCAACAAATATATATGGTACATTGACATCCTAAGCAGAACCTCCGATCCAAAACATCATTGTAAATCAGAATTTCCCATCTAAAACTGCCCAAAAGACAACCTAGACACCAAATAGGGGAACCATATATTAACAACATCCTAGTTATATTATATAATCACAAAAAATAGCCTCTTTCTATAAACTTCACTCCTTCTCCATCTTCACCTCATTCAACTTGGTGCAAGACAGATCACCACTTGTAGAACCAAATACTCAATCATAAGTCCTCTTAGTATAAGTCATCTTAATAGTAAAGCACACAGGTTGGATTTAGGACAGATTTCATTATCTTACAATTGAGACATCAAGTCATATGTTATCATAAAAAATTAAAAGAAAATTATAAAATTACATAAGGCAATAAAGGAAAAGAGCATCACACTTACAACCTCTCCAATTCTAGAATTCATATCTGGAAGTTCAGACCTAAGATTAAGAAGATAATAAGAAAATCCAGGACTAAAGATAGCCTACAAATATAAACCAAAACAAATCTATAACAATTCAGATATGAAAACCACTTATAATTAAGTCAACAAAAAAAAAATTAGAGATAACCTCCTTTGGAGTAAGAGCAGATCCATCAACTTGGAAAAGGCTCATAACAAAGACATCATCACATATATGTATCACATGATATGAAGGCTCAAACTGAGAACTGGAACTGAATGTAATTAGCTGTTGGACAATGAATATATGTTTTGATGATAACAAACATAAAGATGATGACAAGATCAAGTCAAAGACCAAGTCTAAAGGAAGATTAAATGGTATAGCTTATAGGACTTAGGGTCTTTATGTAAGAAGCCCTATGGATATCTCAAATATGTTTTTCAAACATTTACAAATGGTTTTCACATGCTAAAATGTCCAACAAACAAGTTTTGAAAAGCTAGTTATGGTAGTAGTTCAAATCTATGAAAAATAGCCAAGTTTGAGTTTTACAAAACTGACATTTAGTTACTCTTTTGATCATATCTTTCAAAATACTTTGAGTTTTGTTCTGAAGTTTCTTTCATTTGAAAATAGACTCAAATATCTTTCCAATGAGAAGTCATTCGCTTTAAACGGATGAGAAATGAAGAGGTTATGACCATTTAAAGTCAGTTTTTGAAACCAGAGTGGTTTATTCGAATAAAGGATGTGATATTTGAATAACACACCCTAGAAAATGTTCCAGAACATGTTTTTAAAGATTTATTAGAATAAGAAATGTGTTATTTGAATAACACAACCCAGAAAATGTTCCAGAACATGTTTTTGAAGGTTTATTTGAATAACAAACTTGTTATTCGAATAGAGGCATTAAGGAACGTAACTTTTGAAAGGATTTATTCGAATAACACATAGGTTATTTGAATAAACATGCCCAAAATCATGCAACGGCTATTTTCAGAGGCTTTAATGTTGAAATAAATGATACCCAATGGCTCTTTTTCTTAGAACTCTATAAATACATATTTTTTGGGTCATCTTTTAGTAATACCCAATTATCTGAAACAATTCTTGTAACACCCACCTTAGGGTGCCACACTTCTTGTTACTCAAATACCAAATTACCCCTTCATTGGAAAATCGTGCTTTATGATGTAAATACGAGTTATAAAATTTCTTGATGATAGTAAGATAAACTTAGCGGAAAATAAAAACATAACAACATTGTCACAAATTATTTACATCGTATATATACAAATCATAGTATTGTCATATTTTAATATTTACAAACTAGACTCTCAAAATATTTAAATTTTAATTTAAACTAACATACTGCCCAAGTATTACTACACAAATGGGTCCTCTTCGACTCCTCAGAAGATAGAAGTTCGACTTGACGCGAAGTCCTATGGACAGATATCTGCGTAGACAACACCATACTAGTCGCACTCGGAGTACGATAGTATACTTCCGATACTGTCTAATTGACAATGGGAACTCTAAGTATTAATATTCACACTAATGTCCAAGATGTAGTCTACTCAATCTCATCTACACAAGGAAACGAGACTCCTCCATCACTTCAAAACTCAGCATCCTCAATAGAATCTGCTCTTCCTCAGCTTCTTGTTCAAATTCTCGCTCAATGTCTTTAAAATTATAAATACAATACGAATAGACATACAAAGAGGTGAGATCACCTACGCCAATATCAATATGGTAGCGATGAAGATAAACACATACAAATTCTCATGCCAACACATCATACATAATTACAATTATGTCACCGATATCATTTATCTAACACATATCATATCTCATATCAATACATCATACATAATTACAATTATGCCAACAATATTCCTTATCATCATAATTCATACAATAAGTCATAATTACGATCATGTCCTTACCAATATTCAATTATTCAATAATTCAATTATCATAAACAATATTTACGATAATACTCTCAGTATCTCTGCACATTCACCTAGACTCAATTTCCTACTCCATGGAGCTACAACTCAAATCAGAAAGAATGATCGTAAAGATCTGTCTGCACTACATGCCTCGGACCACGTGCTCAATTTCTTAGCACATCTAGCATATGCACCAGTCTTTATCAAATCTTGATTACAGATAGTGTCTCGGTCCGGATCATTGGTGTGTTATATCGGTCTAACCCACGTACAGAAGAGCTACCAACTGCACATTGTAGGAAACCCGCACCCCAATGCCCCCAAGGTCAACAAAAGACCTACACTACGCATATCGCACCCACTCAGGAGGTGTATTCTCTCCTTCCTGGCAAATAGCCTTATCTAGTCCATCGACCTTTTCAATGCATATACAAATGCATCATTCTCGATTCAATTCATTCTATCATATTCTCAATCAAATTTTCTTTATCTCAAGTTCGGGGTCCTCATATTGGCCCAACAGTGTCATTACTGTAATTTCATCGCGAAACCATATTTTTCGCATTTTCTCAATCGCGTATCAATTTTCCATCGTTTCTCAATCGCGTAAAATATTTTTCACACGTTTTAAATCAAAAATACTATTTTCCTCATTTAACACAAAAAATTCAGCTTCATTTTTCATATTTGCATAATAACCCCTCAAAACATAATATTTGCGTTATAATCCTCATTTAAATAATATTTTCACAACATTCCTTCATAAAATTCACATTTATGAAATAGTCCCTCGTAAAATTCATATTTACAAAATTATCCCTCATACAATTTATATTTACAAAATAGTCCCTCATAAAATTCATATTTATGAAATAGTCCCTCCAAAATATAATATTTACGTTTTAGGCCCTCAAAAATTGTTATTTACAATATGGCCCTATTAAAAATAAAAATTACTATTTTATCCCTCTAAGAATCATAATTACAATATTGCCCGTCTAAAAATCATAATTATAGTATGGCCCCTTTTTAAAAACGAAAATTATAATATTGCCCCTCTAAAAATCATATTTACAATATTGCCCCTTTTAAAAATGAAAATTACAACATTGCCCCTTTAAAAATCATATTGATAATAATTCATTTTCCCAAAAATTATTTTACTTTGCTATACTCAAATTTGTCCCAAATTCATTTCAAACTTGTTCAAATTCATTTCTTTTTCATTTAAATCCTTCATTTTCAATTGAATCTCTCATTTTCAGGACTTTGGTCCTTTCTAGCCTAGTATGGCCGTAAGCCTCAAGCTCTTTGGAGCTCTCATAAAATCGGTTCATCATATTATTCACATCCTAAATTAATCATACACTTCCGTGCATTCAAAATTATTCATACAAGCATATTATCAAAGCTTTAGACATATTATCACACATGCAATCACAAATATAAAATCATAAACACCAAAATCACAAACATAGAGACATCAAACAATAAGTGAATAAACCCTTATGAGTTTTTCACCATACACAACCATCCCCACACCAACAAAACATGGTTGGTGAGGTAAAATCTCCCTCTTACCTCTTGAAGACAAGCTTTTTAAGCTCCCCTCCTTCTCCTTGATTTCGTACAAGGCACAATCAATTCCTAACAATTCTAAAATAATT
Source organism: Ormosia semicastrata (assembly GCA_029884595.1). NCBI lineage: Eukaryota > Viridiplantae > Streptophyta > Magnoliopsida > Fabales > Fabaceae > Ormosia > Ormosia semicastrata. The sequence goes on along the minus strand of JAQQTO010000028.1, from coordinate 8,529,520 downwards.
AGTAAAATCACAAACAAGGTTTAATAATAACAAACCATGGAACAATCATGGCTTAGAAAATCACAAACATGAATTTAAACCATAAAAACTAAGGTTTACCTCTAGGGAAGTAAGATAGAAGTGGGATTTTGAAGCACTTAGAGTGGGATTTTGGGAAAATTTTCTAAATGAAAAGTGTTTAGAATGATGTTAAGCTTTAAGAAATGATGTGAGCAAAAATTATAGGAGATTGGTAGTGAACTTGGGTGTTTGGCCGAATTCTAGAGAGGAAAATGGAAGAAAAAGTGTGTATGGCTTCTTGGTATTTTTGGAGAGAAAATGAATAGCTTAGATTTAGGATAAGTATGAAACAAATATTGAGAGGGAAATGGAAGGGCTGCTGCCGTAGTGAGCTTGTGTGTGTGAGGTTGAGTGTTTGATTTGGCTAGATAAATATCCAATTGAATGCACATGGTTTATGACAATTTGGAGGGTTCAAGAAGCTAGTAGAACCAAGCCATCCAAGCCTCCAAGCTGCTGCCCAAAAACCGTGTGGCTCCTTTGCATTTTATGGGTTTAATTGTTTTTCATTTTCTCCTAATTACATGCTAATTAATTAGGTAATTAGTTAGATTAAGTATCCTAACCAATCTTAATTGACATTCTAATCATATAACTAATTAGTTTAATATATATTAACATATATTATAACCTTTAATGAATATTAGTATATCTAATTAGTATTTAGATTATAATTAATTAAGAACTAAACTAGTTCACTTAGTTTGCTAATTAGGTAATTAGATTAGTCAAATTAAGCTTAATTAATACTAACCAAATTCAAGCATACAATTTTTGACTTAATTCTAACCATTGATTCATCTTTAATTCCTAGCCATAGATTACATCTAAGGTAGATATCAATTGGTCATAAAACTAGCATTCTAATCTCACCATCCATTGATTAATCTATGACTAATACTCAATGCTTTCTAATCAAGCTCACATCCACACCATTGATTTGATCAATGGTCAACATCCAATGCTTGCTAATCAAGCTCACATCTACACCATTGATTAGATCAATGGTGATGAATCAAAACTTCTTCATCAAGATCAATCATCCAACGGTTCATACTAAAGTCCAAGCCACTAAGTTTGACTTAATCTCAACCCTTGATTTTAACTTTAATTTCTAGCCTTTGATGTAATCTAAGGTGGATATTGCTTAGTGATTATATCTGGATTCATTTTACACCATTGATTGGATCGACGGTTAAGATCAAAAGCATCTAAATTATGCTTTTCATCCAACGGTCCTAAATAAAGTCTATGCTTCTTTTGTTGACTCATTCTAATTGGTTTAAAAAGTCAAGCCACCTATTTTGACTAATTCCTATTGGTTTAGATTTCTCGTCCAAATTTAATCATTTGATCAAGTTACACTAAACGTGGGCCCCACAAACTTTTTCGGTCCACAAATAATTTTTCTACTATTTTTGAGACAAGAGAGTCTTGTTGAATAAAATAATATTATAATAATATAAAATTATTTTATTGCACGCTTAAATCCTAAAAATTATAAGATTAATATATATGTCAATCAATTGGGTTTAGTAAGATCCCCACTTTCTAATTAATTAAAATAAGAATTTCTCCTACCAAAATTATTATTTTCCGACCGAGTTCGAGTAAATCACACAAAATAATCAAAAACAGTATCGGAATAATCAAATTATTTTTATATTGCACAGAAAATACAAAACAGTGTAATTCTATCAGTTCTATAACATAGTCTAAAATTTTGGGTGTTACAATTCTTTCTTACTTTATTTTGTGATTCATATTTTACCAAATTTCTATGCTCTTTTTTTCACCAAAATTTGAGATATCCTTAGAGAGCTTCATAGAGCTTCAAATTGTATAATCTATTCTAGTGAGAGTTTCTCTTCTTCTATATTCTATTTTTATTGTAAAGATGGTGAGGTATCCCTCAAAGAAATTGTAAGGGTGAGATATTCTTGTTTGTTGAGGCTCAAGCACAAAGGGTGAGGCATCTCAAGATGTGAAGAGTGCTCTGAATTATAAAGGTTTCAAGCACCTGTTCAAGCTTGAAGTGATAGTGGAAAATCTCGAGTGGTTTACTTGAGGACTGGACGTAGGCCACAAGTGATTGGTAGCTAAACCAGGATAAATTCAGTGTTTGCTCTTCTTAACTCAAACTCCTTTATTTTTTTTTTTGTATTTTAATTATATATTCTTGAGTTGAATTTAATATCTAATTTACTTGCTTAATTTATCCAATAACCTAAGTTTTTTTTAGTAATCTACAATAGTTATACTTATTCCGCTGCATGTGTTGATTGAAAATATTAAAATGTATAATTTCTCAATGTTGTTTTAAAAATTTGTAATCACCCAATTCACCCCCTATTGAGTGATGGTTGCCATGGCTAATAAGTGGTATCAGAGCTTCGTGCTCTGATGAAAGCTTAAGCGCTTAAAGTTAAAGATCATTATTTGTTGGCAACCTTGAAAGTTTTTCAAAATGGAAGGTTTTGAAATTGAAAAATCATCATTCTTTGATAGTGTGCATTTTGTTTATTGGAAAGCTAGAATAGAGTTTTATATGCAATCTGTTGATTTGGATTTGTGGGATATTGTGCTTGATGGATTTTCTCCTAAACCAAAACTAACTTGGAATGCCTATGATAAGAAATGTTTTTCTTTAAACATTAGAGCTATGCAAATTTTGAGAAGTAGTTTGAATGATGAAGCTTATGCTAAAATTAAGAGTTGCTCTAAGTCTAAAAATATATGGGATGCTCTTGATGCTATCTATCTTGCTAACAATAATTTTTTGTATAAAATCGTATATATAGAGCAAGAAAAGCAAAAGCCATTGAAGGAATCTTGTTATGAAAAATATTCTCAAAATGATGTTCAATTTGAAGAGGTGGCAAAGCAAAACCAAATGGTATATACTCTTGAAGCTTTGATAGGAAAGAATGAAGATGATGATTCCCATGAAGAGTCATTGATGCAAGAAATTGAGACAACTTTTCACTTGACTCCAAAGAATTTTGAGGTAAATGATACTTATCTTGATTATGGTCCTTCCTATTATGAGTTATAATGTGCATATAATGAATTGTATGATGGTTTGTTGAATTTAGAGAATAAAATCTTTTTTTGTTTGGAAAACATTTCCTCTATTAAAAATAAAATTGAGACTTTGAAAAATGAATATATTTTTTTAATGGAAAAATGCCTTTGAAATGTGAAACCTCAACTTCTTATGAAAAATGCATTGATTTATAAAATCAAGTTGGGGACTTATATTCCAAATTCGCCAAAGCTAATGATTCTAATTGCTTATATTTCATGCTTGTTAATGAGAATAAAATTAGTGTTATTCCATGTGAAAATTCAAGCAGAGCTTATGGCAAAAATAATTTAGAATATAAAAATAACAAAAAGTTTAAGTTTTACAAAAATAATATTCAAAGGATCAAGCCATCATTAAATTCACTTGTTTATAATTTTTGTGGTCATCTAGGACATATTTCTCATTTATGAAATTATAGAAGAAATTCGTATGTGAGAAATAGTATGATATGACTTCCTAAAGATTTTAAAGGCTATAGTACTAACATTCAAAAACCTAAGATGAAGTAGGTACCAAAGTGTCATCCTAGTGTTTCAATTATGCAGAATATTTCTCAAAAGGATGGACAAATTGGTCAAAAGAAAGAGGAATCATCAAGGAGAATGCTTCCAAAGCCCAATAGTAGAAACTTTGGTCAAAGAAGGAAGATGACTTCAACTAAAGCTTTTCAAGTACAAAATGTAGAACTTGTAAAGTTCAAGACTCCAAAAGAGAAGCAATGGATAAAAAAAAGTATTTCCTTGATTACCAAGGCCAAGGTATCAAAAGCTTTTAGCACTTATGCACACTCACATGTAAAGTTAGTAAATTTGAGGAATATTCCTTGTAGGCCTTAAGTGATTAATAGAATCACGTGTACTTGATAAAATTTGAATATTATGTTTAGAACATGACTATGTTCACTCTTATTGTATCATAGTTCATTAATTTGTTATATATCTTAGTACATAAAGTTCTACAATGCTTATGTATGCTTGCTATACTTTAAATTGTCTATATATATCATGAAAATAAGTATGTTATTGGCTATGTGCTTAATGGTAATTGATTATTTAATTTATTGTGCTCAATTTACATTTATAGAAAATTTGATCTTTATGAGAGCATAATGGATTAATAGCCAAAAACTAACACACAAGAACCTAAGAAAATTTGGGTACCAAATGTCAAAAATTGAAGTGTGTTGTAGGTGTGTTTGAAGGCCAAGAACTCACTTTGGCATCTTGAAAGTGGTTGCTCCAAGTATAAAGACCAAAAATAATTTCAAACTCTTTTCCTTGTTTCCAAGAAGCTTGGACTTGCAAACTTTGGATAAGTGAAAACTTGTATTATGTTTTTTTAGCTTTATGTCTTGAAAATATTTCTACATGCTAATATGCTAGATAAAGTATGCTTCTTGCTTGAAATGACAAGTCTAATAATAATATCATTGAGCTTGAGTTTTTGATCAATCATACATATAATTGAATACTTGTGTTTATTGCTTTATCATTAATTTATTACTCTTGAATTATTACTGACTTGAGCGTTGGAGGTATCCAAAAACTTGTTTTGCAGGTATCTTATCTTTGAGTATGTTTCCTTCTCTCTAATTATATCACTGTATGCGCCAATTATTGTTTTTATGATAATTTTATTCAAATAACCTTGTGGCTATTCGAATAAACAAAGTATTCTGCTTAAAATAAAGTGTTGTGTATCTTCGTTATTCGAATAACATTCCATTTATTTGAATAACCTGAACCTAGCAACCACAGTCTAAATGTCTCATCTCTATGCTATTCGAATAAAATTAACTCTATTAGAATAAACTGATATATAAATTAGTTTGTCATAGCATTTAGTGTCTACATTATTCGAATAAAACCTAGTTTATTCGTATAAAGCATCTGCATTAACTATCTCTTTGCATCTGTCTTATTCGAATAAAAGGTTACTTATTCAAATAATACTCTTTTACAACAAGCCAAATTTCTCTTCTCTATTCGAATAACTAGTTGGTTATTCGAATAACATATACCAGAAAAAGCCATTGGTTTACCACGCATTTGAAAGGTTCTATTGCTTTCTATACTGAATTCTTTATAATTGGACTGAAAAATACAAGTGCTTAACCAAATGTAATTGGCTATTCTTTTGATGATTATATGTACTTAGCTAAATTGATCAATGAAATATCTTTTGCTCTTGTGAACTCATTTGTTATTTTATTATTTTTTAATGCTTATTTGCTTATGAGTTTGGCATAATGACTAACCTCTATGGATCCAAAATTAATGGATACCAAAGAAAGTACTTTGAATTGTATTGTAGGGTGATAACTACCTCAAACAAGCATTTAAATGGAATAAGTTTATTCAACTTGAGGATAGTAAAAGGGGTGCAAAAAATCTATATTCCTTCATAAAAACTTGAAGCTTGGAAGTTGGAGTCACCTACAAAAACTCGAAGAGCACACTTTTGGTGACATTAATCTCTTATCCTTATTTATACTTTAAATTGAATATCATGTTATATTTGGAGAAGTAGAGAGTTGCTTTTATGCCTTTACATGTCTTACATGATTATTATTTGCCTAAAAATGCCTAAATAAGTTTTGATGATGATCACGTATTTCTTGATAAACTTGAATCATACCTTAAAATGCTTAAACTATTTTTTTTGGATTCAAGTGCATGCGTGCTTCATGCATTCTTGTTAGAACTAACATTGCATGGTTGATAATGTGATACATGTTTTACATTATATATCAATCTAAATTATGCTTATAAATGGGCTTACATGATATTTGATGATAGCTTATGATTTAGAGAACTTTTGACTGCAAGTCTCTCTATGTGTTTCAAATATAGCCATCAGTTTTTTTTATACAAGCATATATGGATAAATGAGAAGAGTTGAATAAAGTCCAAATGAAGAGGAAAATAAAGGAGACTTTGTTCAAGTGTAATGGAATGGAATACTCAATGGAAGAAAGCTCAAACTCAAAGGACCAATAAACGAATAACATTCTAAAGAAGCATCACTCTCTGTCTAACTCAATAAGTATCTTTATCCCTATGTTATTGTGATATTCTATATGGAGTATATGATACTTGTTGATAAATTGATCTTAAAATGATTAGATACTTTCCTTATATGAGAAGTATGCTTAGCATTGACAAAGTGCCTAATTGGGTATTAACTTGTTAATTTTGTCATTGCATATAGAATGGATGATGTTAGTTGTAACACCCTCCTTAGGGCGTCACACTTCATGTTACTTAATTACCAAATTACCCCTTTGTTGGAAATCGTGCTTATAATATGGAAATACGAGTTGTAAATTTCCTTAATAATAATAAGATAAACTTAGCAGAAAATAAAAATATTATAACATTATCTTATCACAAATAATTCACATCTTATATACATATACTAGTCTTTAGTACCATCATATTTTAATATTTACAAACTAGACTCTCAAAATATTTAAGCTTTAATTTAAACTAATACACTGCCCAAGTATTACTACACATTAGAACCCTCAGACAGGTCCTCCTCAGATTCCTCAGAAGATAGGAATCTAGACTGACGCGAAGTCCTACGGACAGGTGTCCGAGCAGACGACACTATACTAATCGTACTAGGAGTACGATAGTATGCTCCCTAGTACTGTCTAGTGGACAATGGGAACTCAAGGTATTAATATTCACACTAATGTCCACGATGTAGCCTACTTAATCTCATATACACAAGGAAACAAGACTCCTCCATCACTTCAAAACTCAGCGTCCTCAACAGGAATCTGCTATTCCTCAGCTTCTCGGTCAACTTCTTACTCGGCGTCTTTTAAATTATAAATACAATATAAAATAGACATACAAAGAGGTGAGATCATCTACGCCAATACCAGTATGGTAGCAATGAAGATAAACACATACAATATCTCATACCAATACATCATACATAATTACAATTATGCCACCAATATCAATTATCATCCTAACTCATGCAATAAACAACAATTACAATCATACCATTACCAATATTCAAATATTCATCAATTTAATTATCATAAATAATATTTACGATAATACCCTCAATCATTTTCAAATATTCAATAATTCAAATACCATGAACAATGATTACGATAATACCCTCAATAATTATGCATATGCACCTAGACTCAATTTCCTACTCCATGGAGCTAAAACTCAGGTCGGAGAGAGTGATCGAAAAGATCTGTTTGCAACAACATGCCTCAGACTACGTGCTCAATTTTGCCACATCTAACATATGCACAACAGTCTTTATCAAATCTTGATTAAGGATAGTGTCTTGGTCTGGATCATTGGTGTGTTACGTCGGTCTAACCCACGATACAGAAGAGCTACCAGCTGCCCATTGTAGGCAACCTGCACCCCAATGTCCCCAAGGTCAACGAGTGACCTACACTACGCACATCGCACTCACTCAAAAGGTGTATTCTCTCCTAGGCAACTAGCCTTATTCAGTCCATCGGACCTTTCCAATGCATGTACTATGCACCATTTACAGTTTCAATTCATTATCTCATATTCTCAATTCAATTTCTTTACCTCATATTTTCAATTCAATTTCTTTATCTCATACTCGGGATCCTCATATAGGCCCAACAGTATCATTACTGTAATTTCATCGTAAAACCATATTTTCGCATTTTCTCAATCGCGTAAAATATTTTTCATATGTTTTAAATAAAAAATACTATTTTTCTCATTTAATACCAAAATTTGACTTTATTTTCCATATTTGCATAATAACCCCTCAAAACATAATATTTGCATTATAATCCTCATTTAAATAATATTTTCACAACAATCCCTCATAAAATTTATATTTATGAAATAGTCTCTCATAAAATTTATATTTACAAAATAATCTCTCATAAAATTCATATTTATGAAATAGTCCTTCATAAAATTTATATTTATATTTTAGTCCTTTTTCAAATAATAATTTCATAATAGTTCCTCATAAAATTTATATTTACGAAATAGTCTCTCTTTTATACAATATTTATAATATAGCCCCTCTAAAATCAATAATTGTAATATGACCCCATTAAAAATGAAAATTATAATATTGGCCTTCTAAAAATCATAATTACAATATGGCCCCTTTTAAAAACAAAAATTACAATATTACCCCTCTAAAAATTAGTATTTGCATTGTTTCTCAAAAAATGTTATTTCTTTCATTTACTTCACATATTACAGCTCAAATTTTAAAAACACACCTCTAAACCCGTAGGGTGAGCCATACGTCAGTAAAATTCAAGTATTGACACTCGAATTAATTTCATAACTCATTTATTAAATCAAATTGTTTTCTCAAAATCATTTTACTTTATTGTACTCAAACTTTTTCAAATTCAATCCCTTTTCATTTCAATCTTTAATTCTCATTTAAATCCATCATTTTTCAGGGCTTTGGTCCTCTTGACCCTAGTAAGGCCGTAAGCCTCAAGCTTTTTGGAGCTCTCATAAAATCGGTTCATCATACTATTCACATCCTAAATTACTCATACACTTGCATGCATTCAAAATTATCCATACAAGCATATTATCAAAGCTTTAGACATATTATCACACATGCAAATCATAAACACTAAATCATACACATCACAAACACAATCAAAGAACATCAAATAATAAGTAAATAAACTCTTATGGATTTATTACCGAACAAAACCATCCCCACACCACCAAAACTTGGTTGGTGAGGTAAAATTTCTCTCTTACCTCTTGAAGACAAGCTTTTCAAGCTCCTCTCCTTCTCCTTATTTTCGTGTGAACCACAATCAATTCCTAACAATTCTAAAACAATTAGTAAAATCACATACAAAGCTTTAAAATGATAAACCATGGAACAAACATGGTTTAGAAAATCATAAACTTGAATTTAAACCATAAAAACCAAAGTTTACCTCTAGGGAAGTAAGGTAGAAGTTGGATTTTGAAGCACTTAGAGTGGGATTTTGGGAAAACTTCCTAAATGGAAAGTGTTTAGAATGTTGTCAAGCTTTAGGAAATGATGAGAGTGAAAATTATAGGTGAGTGATGGTGTTCTTGGGTGCTAGGGCCGAACCAATGGAGAGAAAATGGAAGGAAAATGGTTGCTTGGTGTTCTTGAAATTTAGAGAGAAAATAGTAGAACTAAGTCTTTGGTGAGAGAAAAGTGAAATTGTGAGAGTGAATTTGTGGAGTTGCTGCTGCCGTGGGATAACATAGGGAAGTTAGGATTTACTTGAAGTAAAATATCCAATTTTGAGTGCACATGGACTAGCACATGGCATATGTCATCAACTTGACTTTGCATGGCTATTTGGATTGTTCAAGAATCATGTAGAAGCCTCCTCCAAGCTGCTGCATGGCCGTGAGTTTCAAGGGCATTTAGGGATTCAATTTGCTTTTAATTTAAGTCCAATTACTTGCTAATCAAATAGCTAATTAATTAGGTTTAGTTTCCTAACCAATCTTAATTAATTATCCAACTATATAACTAATTAATTAAACATATTATTACATATATTATAACCTCTAATTAAAATTAGGATATCTAATTAAGAATAAAATTATAATAAATTAACAATTAGATTAGTTTACTTAGCTTGTTAATTAGGCCATTAGATTAACCAAATTAGGTTTAATTAGTTACTAATCAAATTCAAGCCACTATTATTGACTTCATCTTAGCCATTGAATTCAAATTGGTTTCCTATCCATTGATCTCATCTACGGTAGATATTACTTAGTGGTTTTATCAGGATTCGTTTTACACCATTGATCGGATCAACGGTTATGATCAAAAGCATCTAAATTATGCTTTTTATCCAAGGGTCCATATTGAAGTCTATGTTTCTTTGTTTGACTTCATCCTATTGGTTTAAAATAGTCAAGCCACCTATTTTGACTGATTCTTATTGGTTTAGAATTCTGTCTAGTCAGAATCGTTGACTGTTACACTAAACATAGGTCCCACAGACTTTTCGGGTCCATGTTAAGCAGATTTCTACTGTTTTTAAGACAGTAGATACTGTCACATAAAATAATATTATAATAATATAAAATTATTTTATTACATAGTTAAATCCTAAAAATTAAAAGATTAATTTATATATCAATCAGAATTGGGTTTAGTAAGATCCCCCAGCTCCAATTAATTAAAATAAGATTTTTTCGGTCAAGAAAATTATTATTTTCTTGACTCGAAGCAAATCACACAAAATGATCAAAAACAGTATCGGAATAATCAAATTATTTTTATATTGCACAGAAAACACAAAATAGTGTAATTCTGTCAGTTCTGTAACATAGCCTAAAATTTAGGGTGTTACATTAGTTCTATACATGCTTTGATCCCTATAGCATATTTCATCAAGGTGAATGTTTGGTATCTATGATTCTCTTGGAAAGAAAAATATGTTCTTGTGCTTATTGTTTGATATCTATGAGTCTCTTGATCCACGGCTAACATATGGCAAAATACTAAGAAATTGGTAAATATAATTGAATTGCAAATGTAAATGATTGTTTTGATGACTATACAATGTAATTGGCTGATCAATGAATGGATATATGTTCCTTTGAACTTCTTTGTGGTTGATGTGCTGACTATTATGTTTATCTTGCTAAATTTATAATATTAGACTTTGATGTTATTTTGGTCTGCTGTGAATGAATATATCTTGTTGGACTTGAATATACTTTATTTTAAATTTATGCTTTCTCTTACCCCATCTTTTTGATCATGACAAAAGGGGGAGAAAAAGCTTGAGTACTTATAAATTGAGAATGTTTTTGAGAAAAGACAGGCAAAACTAAAATGGATCTTGGGATTCCAAAAGTAAGGGGGAGCTATGCACATCTGAAATTTAAAAACACTTCTTATGAAAAAGAAGGAGAGTAAGTTTCTCTAAAAACTTTGTGAATTCTAATTTAATTAAACTAACTATTTTCTCAATGATAGTTTGTCATTATAAAAAAAGGGGAGAATGTAATTGGCTATTGGATAATGAATATATGTTTTGATGATAACAAATATGAAGATGATGACAAGATCAAGCCAAAGACCAAGTTCAAAGGAAGATTAAATGATATAGCTTATAGGACTTAGGATTTTTATGTAAAAAGCCTTATGGATATCTCAAATATGTTTTTCAAATCTTTACAAATAGTTTTCACATGCTAAAATGTCTAACAAACAAGTTTTGAAAAGCTAGTTATGGTAGTAGTTCAAATCTATGAAAAATAGCCAAGTTTGAGTTTTATAAAACTGACCTTTGGTTACTCTTTTGATCATATCTTTCAAAATACTTTGATTTTTGTTCTGAAACTTATTTCATTTGAAAATAGACTCAAAGATCTTTCCAAGTGGTCATTCACTTTAAACGGATGAGAAATGAAGAAATTATGACAATTTAAAGTTAGTTTTCAAAATTAGGGTGGTTTATTCTAATAACAAATGTGTTATTTGAGTAACACGATGGTATATGAAATCCGCAAGTGTACGGTTTCGTCATCAAGTAATAAAAAGATCAAATCCACAGGGACTGTATCTATGAATACTAATTAATTAATTAATTCAATTAAATTAAACAAAGGGAATAAAATTGTTGAGTGATAAGAATGTAGTAACCAAGCAATCAAATAAATAAATACTAAAGTGCAAAATTGAGAACAAAAACAACAAGTTATTAAGAGAGGTTTTTCAGATTCAAGAAAGCTTCCAGGATTGGGGGTAACCACAATGATAAAAGACAAATCCTAATTGACAACCCATTTATTAAATTTGAAATTCAATTGAAGGTAAATTACCCTAAATTAGTTAATGTTCTTTTTCAAGAAACAAGAACCGTGCCTAATTAAACCAATTCCTACTCTTGTGGTAATTGAATTTAAATTGAACCCATTATGTTTTATGGTAATTCATTAAATCTTCGAAAGGCTAAACTTACTCTCGTGATTTAGACCTTAAGTTCAATTCTTATGGTTCCAACACCTAGGTTCACCTCTCAGTACGTCCCTAGATATCTATGAGATGCAAATATGTACCAGCAAATTCACATGAATAAGCGCAATAAGGATTGAATCAAAGAACATTCAAGATTAATAAAATAGGTAAACCAAATCAATTAATCATCATCAATGTATCAAAGGGCATTGCCCAATCCTAGAAATAAAGAGAACTACTCATACATAGAGAAGAAGAAACAAGAAAACAACATGAAGAACATCCAACCCCGTAGTGAAGGGAGAAGAAAGGAAGAAGATGAAGATCTAGAGCCTCGAAACGTGCCTCATTCAAACCAAATTTGAATCCTAAAATTGTATTCAGAATATCTATAAATACCTTAGGGGTTTAACCTGGTCTAAACCCATAAAAAGAAATAAAAACAAAACTTAAAAATTGTCTCGTACTGTGATCCACGGCAGTGGGAAATTCCACGGGCAGGCCGTGGATCTCTCTGTTAAAAGGCATTTTGAATTGTTGTTGAGTTCCACAGCCGTAGAAAATTCCACGGCTAGGCCGTGGAACTCTCTAGAAAATCTCTTTGGCTTCTTCATGCAGCTGCTCGATCCATGGCCGTGGGGAATTCCACAGGCAGGCCATTGATCTCTCTGGAATGAATCTTTTTCCCCAATTTGCTATCCGTAAAACTCCAACTTCAATCATGCAAGCTTTCCATCCATTTCAAGGCCAATTGAGCACCAATCCTGCACAACAAGACCACAAACACCGCAGTTATCCAAACTAAAGGAAAATAAATAAAAAGAGAATCTAAAATACCTAAAAATACATGCAAAGCAAGAACAAAATATGATGTTGTTTCACACACATCAAATCCCCCCAAGTTTAAGATTTTGTTTGTCCCTAAGCAATAAGTAAGTCCAAACTAAGAAATGGGATTAAGAGACAATAATGAATGAGGAACCCGAGAAAACATCCAACCAAGTAATAGGCAAAGGCAACCAAGAGTTAGTGAGGTAATAAAAATCAAGTCCAATTAGAGGCTAAGTTCTCAGAAATCATGCTCCTCACTGAATTGGGTTCAATCTACTAACCATACTCAAAGTGTTTAAAGGTGAAGACAATGCGCTCAAGATTCCTCAAAGAAACAGCACTTCTATAAGCTTGATAAGAAACTAAATTTTCACTAATAATCAGTATGCATGCAAGAATTCAAAGGTCTTTCAAGGGTTGTAATGGGGCCATGGGAATGATGTTAGGTAGGGTAAAGAAAGGAAGGTATACACAAGGGGTTAACAAAATTTTCAATAAGTACAAGAAATCTAATAGAATATAAATGAAGCAAAGGAATTTTTCAATCAAGAGCATAACTCCACATTTCTAAGCATTTTCTTCCTTACTTTTCCTTATTCTCTTTCTCTTCTTTTTCAAGGTTTCATTTCATGATTTTATTTTATTTTATTTTTCCTTTCCCTTTATATTTTTTTCTTTTGTTTTCTTTTGTTTTTAAGAAAGAGAAGGCTCAAAAACATATGATTCCCAACACAACTTTTAAACCCAATTTGCACCATTTATTATTCTAAATTATTACTAATAATATATCATCATAGACATCAAGAAAAATAATTATGCAATAGGCTCAAGATGGGCAATTAGTGGATGAAAGTGTGACAATTATTTCAGAAGGCCAAAAAAAAAAATACCTAAGATGCCTTAATCACATTCAAGCATGCAAACAAAAATTTCAACTCAAAATGGTTCCAAATCAAGTTCTAGAGCACAAAATCAATGAAGAATTATTACTCAACACAAAGAATGGGAGCAAAAATCTTATAGTTCATTAATCCCATACAGGCTCAAAACTCACATTTAGAGGTTAAAAAATCAATGAAAAGCACAAAGTCATAGAACATATGCTAATTATCAATTATCGAGAAATCACCTCCACTATCAATTAAAACAATGTCTGTTGCCTACCACAAGAATCAACAAGTTGGGTTCCAAATCAATACCATATCAAAATCCTCAAAAAAGAGGGGCATAAAGTCAACCAAAAAGTCAAGAGATATGACGGTGTGAAAATGTAATAAGAAGATGCAATGTAATATGATACATGAGAATGCATGAAACTAATGATCTACAATGAAAATGAAAATACCCCCCAAGCTTAGAACTTACATTGTCTCCAATGTAAAAATCTATAACTAGAGAAGGGAGAAAAGAAAAGAACTCACTGCGGTGGTTGGAAAAGGTTCTAGCACAGATGCTGCCTGATCCCTTTTTTTTTTCAAAAAGCCCCTTGCATTCCACAGCCATGGTTGGATCCACGGGCAAGCCATGGATCTCTCTGACTTTTGTATTCTCTTTCTGGTCTTCAATCCATGGCCATGGAATTTTCCATGGGCTGGGTATGGAACTTTCTGATTTCACTCTCCTTCTAATTTGAGCTTCAAAAAGGAAAAAGAAGAAAAAATAATAAAAAAGGAAAAACAAAGAAATTTGGGTTGCCTCCCAAGAAGCGTTTGTTTAAAGTCATTAGCTCGACTTTGGTCTGATTTCTGTGCTCAGGTGATATCAACAGAGTAGTGCTCAGTCCCCACCCCTTCAAAGTGTTTCACTCTCTGGCCATTTATTATGAAAGGCTCATGACCTTCTTTCTTCACCTCAAGCACATTGTAGGATAAAACTCGAACAATCTCATATGGTCCTGACCATTTCGACCATAACTTACTAGGATAGAAACGTAGGAGCGAGTTATTGACAAGAACTTTATCCCTGAGTTTAAAATCACGCTTCTCGATACACTTGTCATTCTGCTTCTTAGGTCCTTTCTTGTAGGGCTTAGACTTCTTAAATTTTGTGGTACCCTTGGGCAAGGTATTTTCTAGCATAGCATCAGCCACTGATTCCTGCACACCTGAAAGCACAACATTATCCACAACATTAGTAGCATTTATGCGATTACATGAATTTAAGGAATTAGAATTATTTTCAGAATTAAAAACATCAAAAACTACTTCCTCATCATTCAATCACAAAGTCAATTTTCCTTCGTGAACATCAATGGTCGCCCTTCCAGTGGCAAGGAATGGACGCCCAAGTATGATCGACATTTTAGCATCATCTTCCATGTCAAGCACAATAAAATCCACTGGCATATAAAACTTACTAACCTTAATAGGAACATATTCCAATATGCCTATGGGGTATTTGACAGACTGATCCACCAATTGAAGGGAGATAGTTATGGGTTTTAGTTTACCCATCTCTAACATTTCTTTACATCTCAAATCAACTAGCAAGGTAACTTCAATTGAAAAGCATAAATCAAGAATGATAAAACCTCAAAAGATACACTCTCAATCCCTCAAGTGTTTAGAAGGTAAGTGATTCACTCAATTCAATCTATGAAAATTTGCATTACCATAAGTTTGTATATCTTCTACTTCTCTACTACTCCAAACACATCCACATATAAATCAAGAGGACTTTATGCAAGGTTGTGATGGGTTTAAGGTAAGGGTAGGTAATAATATGAAGATGACAAGTTAAATACCAAAGAGAACAAAAAAACATTGGGGTTGAGTTTGAATAACAAGTATGAAAGTTTATCTCAACTCCATGTAATGCAATTTCTCTTTACATATTCTTTTCCCTTTTCTTTTTTTTACAACCATTTCCTTTGTTTTCTTTGTTTTTGTTTTTTATTTTCAATTTTTTTTTCAATTAGTCACTCTTTCCTTTTTACCAAACTCTTTCCACACTAATTAGCATACCCCTACACTTGTTCAAGAACTCTTCCAATAACAATGTAAATGCTCTCCTATTCCCTAAGGTTAGGTAAAAACATGGTTTTTCATTTAAGGCATGTAATGAGCTAAAAACAAGGAATGGTCAAATAAGCTCAAAGAGGTTAATCAAGGGAAAATATGCAAGGTTAACTATTTGGCTAATGTAGCACATTCAAGAAAAAATGCTTCAATCATGTTCATGTATGCATGTGAAAATGTAGCATAAAAAAGAATCAAAGAAAGTTTTAGAGTAACAAATTTCATAAGTGAAAATTATATAACAAAAAAGAGAATGACACAAATTCTCAAACCTTTAAAAGGCTCAAAGTCTCACAAGGTACACTTCTATCAAACCCAATTTACCAATTTAATTTCATTAACAAACTAGTTATTCTCAAGATGAGGGACAATTTATTCACTTATGTTACCTCAATTTATGAATGCTCACAACTTTCACAAACTCAGTTTTATTGAAAAATAATTAAAAACACAATTATATATATATATAAACAAGAAAAATAGATTGTAAAATAGATTTTGAAACAAAATAGAAAATAGAATTTGAAACAAAAACAAAAAATAGAAACAGAACTAAAAACATAAAATAGAATTAAAAATAGAAAATAGAAATGGTAAAAAAAAAAAAAATAAAACGAAACACTAAAATTAAAATAAAATAGTAAAATAGAAAAAATAGAATTAAAACAAAAAATAGAAACAAATAATATAAAGTAGAAATAGTAAAATTAAAACAAAAATAGTAAAACAAAAAAAGCAAAAAAATAAATTAAAAACAAAAATAGTAAATAGAATGTAAATTCCTTCCCACACTTAAATTCTACATTGTCCTCAATGTAAATCTTAAAAATCATCAAATCATCAATATTTCATAAATATCATCAACAAATCTAGGACAAGTAAAATAAAGAAGAGAAGGAAGAAACATCCTTATCAAGTAATGTAAAAAGCCGTTTGTTCTTACACTTGAAGACCACAATTGTGTTGAAAACTACCTGAAACAAGTGGAACAAGGGTTAGAAGTTAATTATACTCCTAATATGACTTATTAAACTTGGAATGATCCCCGAAAATGATGCCAAAATTTGATAGCTATCAATACTACTAAATTAAATATATTTATAAACTGATTCACCAAAATACTTGTAGTATAAAGCACAACTGAGCCGAACCCTTGGATCACTCTAATTAAGCAATCATATTAAGAAGTTAACAAATGGGGGGAAAGGATGCAAAATTAATTAATATAAACTAATTAAAAATTGTACACATAATTAAGTAAACAATCAATTTAAGGAAATCAACTATTCTTGAGTTTAATCCATCATTAATCACTAAAAATTCACTCAATTGCTAACCAAGTTCTTGGCTTTAGATCACATCAAGAAGCCATATGATGATCAATGAACTATCTACTAGATAAGCATCTAGAATTTGATTTATTAAGGTTAAATGAATTAAGCACTTATTTAATCCTAAATTAACTTAAAATTCATAATTCAACCAAGCTAAATAATGCATCAAACACCTTTGATGCATTTTTTAGTCTCTTACATTCAATTGCTAATTAGATTCTTGGTCTTAGATCACATCAAGAAGTCTTAAGATGATCAATGAATTCTCTACTAAATAAGCATCTAGAATTTAATTAATCAAGGTTAAATGAATTAGCATCCATCTAATCCTAAATTAATCTAAAACTCATAATTCAACCAAGCTTAACAATCAACATCCAAGAAGTCTTTGATGCATTGTTTAGTTTTTGCAAACACATGATAGTTAAGTAACCATCACATGAACACCCAAACTGAGTTAAGCACTCAGTGAAGATACAGCAGAATCAAGAGAAGGAGGAGAGAAATTTGATTAATAATAAGAATGTAAACATTCATCACAAGGTCTCAAAATTAAACATTAAGAATGTTTCAATCCCTAGGATTGATTAAAAAGTTCATCCCTCTCATCCATGGAAGAGAAACATAAAAGAAAGAAACCTAGAGAGAAGGGAGAAGAAGAAAGATGAAGAGAGAAGTTGCAAACAAGAGCGGTTAGGAGAAAATTAGGGTTCTTATTTTATGGTGACTGTTGTTGCTTAAATAAATATATTTAAAATTAAAAATCTAAGTTTGCCCTCAGTTTAGGATTAATCCTCTTCATCTTAGCTTTAATTGGACACTTAATTTGTGTAATTTGGGCTTAAGATGAAAGAGTTATGCCCAAAACATTCTTAATAGCTCTTTGAACCTGTCATCCAACTTCAAAGGGTGAAAATACCATCAAAACGTCATAGTTTTGATAAGTGGTCTTCATAAGAATTGAATATCTATGTCTCAGCTTTGAAATAGCACCGGTTTCAGCTCTAAATGAAACCTACATCCAGAATTAAGGCCCAATCTTTGCACATCATCCAAGTTACAGTGATAGCATTTCTGTTCTTACTTCGTGGTTCAATATGACCCACTAGACATCAG
Source organism: Ormosia semicastrata (assembly GCA_029884595.1). Classification (NCBI taxonomy): domain Eukaryota; kingdom Viridiplantae; phylum Streptophyta; class Magnoliopsida; order Fabales; family Fabaceae; genus Ormosia; species Ormosia semicastrata. The sequence goes on along the minus strand of JAQQTO010000028.1, from coordinate 8,511,098 downwards.
ATCCAACCTTCAAGCTATCATCAAAGTTCTACTCTCTCAGCTTTCCTACAAGGTAAAATTCATAATTTTTAGATGTATAGAACTCAAGTTATGCCCAAAATACATAAACAATGTAAAATTTCTAATAATGCTGAAAAATATAAAAGCCCATTTTGAATCCTAACTTATAAAATGTGGCCAAAATCATTCAATTAAGCATATAAGAGGTCTAAGAGACTAAATATGAGGGTTAACTAATATATGAAAATTGTGTTTATCATATATGTCTTTGATTCCTTCAGGGAATATGAACACAGTCCTGAGTAATATTAGGCAATAGATTGATGAAAGCAACCATGAGATGGTCCATATGCTAACTCAGCAAATGGCCATTGTTATAACCCCACTCATTGATTCAACCAATAATACTTATACAACGTTGGCTAGGCAAATGAGTAGGATTGCAGATGTCTTTGGCAACCAAGAAGAGTCTATAGGCAATCAAAGGGGAAACACTAAGCTAATCTACCAGATTAATACTCACTTAGTAAACAATCCAAATGTGAATAACCCAGTTAAGGACAATCAGCCAAGAGAAAACCTACTTGGCCCTAATAAAAATCTTCGATTAGTCAATTGAAACCAAAATGCAGATAACCTCCTAGAAAAGATTAGGCTAAACAATCTTAGGGGACATCAAAATATTAACCAAGTTGTTGAATAAGTGCTAAATAGGTATGATTTCAATGTGGGATATGCAAACCAACCTCACTTTGTATCAGCCATCCCTGAAATCATCCAACTGGCAAAATTTCATAGAGGATGGAAAGGCCCTAAAATTTTAACTAAGTTTACTGGTGAAAGTGGAGAATCCATAATAAAACATATTGCTCAATATACAATCGAAGAAGGGGATAAAACTACTAATGAACACTTAAAAATGAAGTACTTCCTTAGTTCTTTAACTAAGAATGCCTTTATTTGGTTTACAACTTTCCCACTAAATTCCATTCACTCATAGAACTAATTTGAAAGAAATTTTCATGATTAGTTCTTTAGAGGAAAGACTAAGTTAAGTCTTGTGGACTTGTTCAACATTAGGAGAGGCAATAGAGAATCCATTGATGATTATTTAGCAAGATTCAAGCAGGTGAAGGCTAGGTGCTTTACAGTAATTCCAGAATCTGAAGTAGTCAAAATGGCTGCCGGTGGTTTAGACTACTCCATTCGAAAGCAACTAATAAACTAACAATTATTAGATATGTCTCAACTTACTAATAAAGTGAGACAGATTAAGCAATTAAAACTCGAGAAAGAGAGAGTTAAGAAACATGTTAGAAGAGAAAAGATTACTTACTTTTGCACTCCTGGGCAAAACACAAAAGACAAAAACTAAAGAAAAATGACACAGACTCAAAAACTAAAAACTCTAAAGAATTTAATGACTTAAGAAGAGCAACTAGACAATCAAGGATCAAAACATTCATGAGGTAACATGTCTTCGCATCTCAAACCAACAAGCAAGGAAACTTTAATTAAAAAGAATGAATCAAGAATGATAGATCTTCACAAGATTCAATCTCAATCCCTCAAGTGTTTAAAAGGTAGGTATTTCACTTAATTCAACCCATGAAAATTGCACTACCATAAGCTTGCTTATCTTCTACTTCTCCACTACTCAGAACACATGCACACACAAATCATGAGGACTTTATTCAAGGTTGTAATGTGGTCAAGGTAAATGAGGAGGTAATATGGATATGACAAGTTAAATACCAGAGAATAAAAGAGCATGAGAGCTGAGTTCAATTAACAAGCATGAAAGTTCATCCCAACTCCACCTAATACAAATTCCCTTTACATATTCTTTTCCTTTTCTTTATTACCTTGTTGACCCTCTTCTTTTTACATTTTTTTTCGATTGATTTTTTTTTTACAAAAAGAACATCATATATACATTTTTTTAACCATTCTGCACACACACCCCCACACTTGTTCAAGAACTCATCGAATGACAAAACTAATGTTCTCTTATTCCCTAAGGTCAAGTAAGAACATGATTTTTCATTTAAAGGACATAATGAGTTCGAAACAAAGAATAGTCAAATAAGCTCAAAGGGGTTAAGCAAAGGAAAATATGAAAGGTTGGCTATTTGGTCAAAGTAGTTAATCCAAGAAAATACCTCAATCATTTTTATGTATGCATATGAAAATATAGTCTCAAAAAGAATCAAAGCAAGTTCTAGAGTAACAATTCCATGAATGAAATTCATACAAGAAAGAAGAGAATGGTACAAATGTTCAATCCATTCATCAATAGGCTCAAAATCTCACAAGTCATAATTCTATCATTCTCAGTCCACCAATTCAACATCCATAACCAAGCATGTGAATTTTAAGAAAGAAGACAATTTACTCAATCATATAAATTTTCCTGAATTTGAATTGCTACTTCCACACAAACTAGTTGTCTACCCCAACTAAGATGCGTCTCAAGAGTAAAATTTACTCCTTATTCTGTCATCATTAACTGGTTTAGTAAGTTACTGACAAACATATAAACACAACAAACATAAACACACTTTCAAATTTTTAGCATTTTTTTACACAACTCTACACACGACAAAAAGAAACACACTTACTATTTTTTTTTTTTTACATTTTTACACAACTAGTCACACAACTATCCTTCCTCCCAACTAGATCACAACATTGTCCTCAATGTTAAAAAATAGAAAGAAAAAAGATAGAAGATAGTACCTATTACCGCAATTACTGAAAAGAGAAACCTCACAAATATAAATAGAAACAAAGTACGACCAAAGATTGAAATTATTTATACAGATGGAGTGTCTTGACTGGCTTCCTTTTCTTACTACTTCCCGCAACATTTCTTTCTGACCAATCTATCTGAGCTGCTACTGGATCAGGGCTGTCATAAGAAGAAGATATATAAGAAAATATATACATGTAGTTGTGATTGTGGTTCACATCTTCCTCTGGTTTTACATCCAGTAACAGCTTAAACGCCTTCTATGAGTCGAGGATAAGCTTCCTATCTAATTTTCTTATAAATTGACAAACAGGGTCTTTTTGAGTCAGATTCCCAAGACTGTAACACGCTTACTTGCTTTTGAAGAGATTCCACAAATTAATAAATTCACATTGCACAAATTCACAAGAATGAGTCTCAAGAGTCAAAAAGATTTCATCTAATGACTCCTTACTCAGGCCATTCTTTAATAAAAAATATTTTATCTCTTTTTTTTTATTTGCGGAAACCATCCACAAAGAACAATTTCGCTTGTTACAAGAAAAATTGACAATTTTGGCAAACTAAGACATGAAATTAAAAATTCATCAGAGAAAAAAAATCATTGATAGATGTAATTTAAAAAAAAAAGTGAGCCTATTGTAAGTATGGACAAAACATTTTTGGCTCATTTTGAATTCTTGAAGCAACAAAATCTACCGTATCAACCTAGGTTTACAAAAACTTGTTGAGAAAATCGACGAGTGACCAAAAGGTCAAAATAAAGTTGACTATTTAAAAAGAAAAGAAAAAAAAAACACTAAGCCATACGAAATTAGAAGAAAAAGAAAACAAAGTTTTTTTTTATTTTTTTGTATTTTTATTTTGAAGTGAAAACACATGAAATTAGAATACTAGGGATCAGACTTCACTTGATTCAATAATCTATCATAGACAATAGAGTAGCTTTGGGACCTTCCTTCTAATCAATTTTTAATCATTCAATTGATGGGGAGAATCAATAATTAAAAACATTTAAAGGCATGACTTTTACTCTATGGATTCTCATGGAAAAATGCCACAGTTCTCCCACACAACCTATAATCTCCATTCCTAGATGATTATAAATCATGGCACTTTATTATTTATGGTTTAGGTCATATGCAAACCTTTTGGGTTCTACATATACCCACTAGATCAATTTATGAGTGACCAATTCATAAAAGTATTATGAACCATAATAAGCACTCAAATTGAACAGAAAAGAGTTAATTAGAATTCCAATCTTAATACATGTCAATTGAATCAAGTTACGTCTTTACCCTAAAAACACACAAGACAAAAGAAAAGAAAAAATAAGAAAAATAAAAATATATACAAAGATGTGGTATAAACCAGGTCATCAAATAAATTTTACAAAGGTGTAGAATAAACTAACCACCAAATAAAAAAATAAAAATGGTGTGGTAGAAACTAACCACCAAATAAAAAAAAATAACAAAGGTGGGGTAATAAACCAACCACCAAATAAGTTAATAAACAAAAATAAAAAATAAAAATAAAAAAATAGTATGTAGATAAATTAACATGTTAGAAGCGGGTAAAGTAAAAAGTTAGATAGTTAGTAAGAAAGTTAGTAAGTTAGTAAACAAAAATAAATGACAAAAAATAAATAAATAAATAAATAAATAACAAAAATAAATGACAAAAAATAAATAAATGACAAAAAAATAAATAACAAAAATAAATGACAGAAAATAAATAACAAAAAAATAAAATAAATAAATAAAGTGCAGAAAATAAAATACAGAAAATAAAGTAAAAAGTAAATTTAAAATATGAAAATTGGAGAATCGACAAGTCGATTTTTTGCTCCAAATGAGAGAGAAAAGAAGAAGAAAATTATTTCATTAATGATTAAAGATTATAAAGAAATTAGGAGAGTTTCCCCCACTAAGTTAGTAAAGTATAGAAAAAATAAAAGAAAGAAATTACACCCACTAAATTAATATGTACAAGAATTAAAAGGGAAAGATTTCCCCCATAAAGTTAGTATATACAAGAAAATAAAAGGGAGAATTAACCCCACTATTAATATGTACAAGAAAAGAAAAGGGATAGTTTCCCCCACAAAGTTAGTATGTACAGAAAATAAAAGGGAGAGTTTCCCCTACTAAGTTAATATGTAAAAAAAAAAAATAAAAAGGAGAGATTTCCCCACAAAGTTAGTATATACAAAAATTAAAAGGGAGAGTTTCCTCCACTAATTAGTAAGGACAAAAAAAATAAATAAATAAAAATAAAAGAGAGAGAATCCCCCCACTATTAGTATGTTAGTATGTACCAAAATTAAAAGGGAGAATTAAACTCACTATTAATATGTATAAGAAAAGAAAATAGAGAGTTTCCCCCACTGAGTTAATATGTACAAAAAATAAAAAGGCTTAACTTTTTTTTTTTTTTGGTCACGGTGTGACCACCTTCTCTTTTTTTTTTTTTTTTTTTCTTTTTTTAAATATTTAAACTTTTTTTAACTTTTTACTTTTTACTTTTTTTTACTTTTTTACTATTTATACTATTCACATATCTTTTTTTTAATTTTATTATTATTAATTTTATATTGTTAAAATTTTTTTTTTTACTTTTTTACTATTTATACTATTCACATATTATTTATCCTATTTATACTATTTACACTATTCACACAAAAAAATTTATTATTTTTTTTACTATTTATACTATTCACGTTACTATTTACACACTATTCACACACTATTCATGCACTATTTACTTTTTACTATATACAAAAATATTTACACCAAAAATTTATTCTTCAAAACAAGTCCCCTGCAACGGCGCTAAAAACTTGATACACACTTTTTAATTGTTGCATTTGCAAACCCAAGTGCAGGTTGTCTCAAGTAATAAATTTCTCGGTGAGTCCGAGGTCGATTCACAGGGAATTGTTGAAGATTAAGGTGAAATAAATATTTTGTGACTACGGTAAAATTTATTTACTTGGGTAAAATGATCCACTCTTGGTAAATAAAGTAAAAGTAAGATTAATTCCTTTTATAACTCAATTAGAATCCTCGCAACATGGAGGTTCCAATCAGAAAATACAACGTTAAAAGTTCATTAAAATAATATACGTAATTATATTATATTTTCTTTAATCATCTATTAATATCATCACTCATAAATGGGATCAAGCATTCACTGTGCCAATATTTTGTCTACAATAAATTAAGATCTCCACTTTATAAGGAGAGTTTCTAACACCAACACTTATAAATGGGTTAAAGCATTCATTATACCAAAAACTTGATGCACACTTTTTAATTGTTGCATTTGCAAATCCAAGTGCAGATTGTCTCAAGTAATAAATTTCTCAGTGAGTCCGAGGTCGATCCATAGGGAATTGTTGAAGATTAAGGTGAAATAAATATTTTGTGACTACGGTAAAAATTATTTACTTGAGTAAAATGATCCACTCTTGGTAAATAAAGTAAAAATAAGATTAATTCCTTTTATAACTCAATTAGAATCCTCATAACATGGAGGTTCCAATTGAAAAATACAACGTTAAAAGTCTATTAAAATAATATACGTAATTATATTATGTTTCCTTTAATCATCTATTATTATCATCACTCAAAAATGGGATCAAGCATTCACTGTGCCAATATTTTGTCTACAATAAATCAAGATCTCCACTTTACAAGGAGAGTTTCTAACACAAACACTTGTAAATGGGTTAAAGCATTCATTGTGTCAATCTCTTGTCTACAACAAATCAAGAACTTCATTTTACAAGGAGGGTTTCTAAATTGATTGGAAACAAAATATAATACAAAATAAAATAATATACGTAATTATATTATATTTCCTTTAATTATTACCACCACTTGTAAATGGGTTAAAGCATTTACTGTGCTAATATTTTGTCTACAATAAATCAAGAACTTCTTTTTACAAGGGTAGTTTCTAAATTATCAGAAACAAAATATAACACGTATAATAATTATTAAAAAGATAAATCATTAAAGCATAAGAGAGGAATAAATCTAACCTTATTTTATTACCAAGAGCTTCACACTTTAACCTAAGTAAAACAGAACTTAATTACATATAATTTAGAAAAAAGAAAAAGAGAAAAAGAGAGAGAAAAGAAATTGGAGGGAGACTGAGGAGAGGAGGGAATTCCTCCTCTCCTCATCTGGAAATATGCCCAGAGTTTCCCCCTCTGAATTATGTATGTTGAAATGAATTGCATTGCCTTTTATAGGCAATTTGCTTCACTGTGGCTACAGGAGCCATAATTTAATAATTAATTCTTAAACGTCATGGATGACGTTTTTCTATTTTCTATTTCTTTTTTTTAAATAATAATTGAGTAAATACACAGCCTTGCATCCAGTCATTTTTTCATTTTTGAGAGAAGTGGTCTTCATGAAAGTTGTAGGCCTGAATATTTGCTTTAAAATGGCTTTAGTTTGAGTCCAAAATCATGCCTAGAACTCAAGATATGGTCCAATTACTGTAGAGTGTTTTAGACCCGATTTCAGCTCCTCTATTCTGACTTCAAAGCCCAATCTCACCTCCAAGGAGTCCGATTCTGGAAAAGTGTTCAACATGAAAGTTGTAGAGAATTGTCTTATCTTTCCTACAAGACCAAAATCACATCAATTAGATATTTGTAACTCAAGTTATAGCCAGTTTACTAAACACTGTCAAAGAGATAATTACGATTAATTTATGCAATAATTTATTTAATTGTCCAATTCAGCTCAAAATCATAAAATGTGTCAAAATCAACTTAATTAAGCTTAATTGAACCTTAAGAAGCCTAGTTAGAGGATTACAAAATGTATAAAATACAGTGTTATCAATTACTTATGTTGAAACCCTTGAGAGGCAAGAGAAATATTTTACTCAGTCAAAAGATGACAGAGTGGCCTTTGTCGAAATTGATGAGGCTGAAGATGATGAGGAAAATGAGTTTAACATAGCAAAATTAAAATTTGGTCCTCCCTATACTTATACATCTTTAATGCCTAATCGAACTAAAGATAAAGTAAAATATCCTAATAGGCCATCATATGCATTTGACATATCTAAGGCTGATCAAATATTTGATGTGTTATTGAAAGATAAGCAACTTAAACTCCTTGATGGTCATAAAATCCTTTCTGTCGAAGAGATAAAAAGTCAAAAATATTGTAAATAACATAATAAGCATAGTCATTCGACTAACAATTGTATTTGTTTCAAGGATCTTATACAAAAAAAAAATCAATGAGGGAGACTGAAATTTTATCGTAAGTAGAAAAATATGAAGATTAACGTTGATCCATTGAAAGTCAATGCTAGCTATATAGAGCCAGTTAGCTTTGTCCAAGTTAACATGGTCGAGGTAGTGGAGGAAACTACCCACAGGGCAAGACTTGCCTTTGAGGCAAATGAGGAAATTTCCAAAGTCTAATTCCATCTAAGGAAAAATGAAAGAGAAAGGGAGGTATCCCTATATCCCAAGTGCAGTATTATTTTCAATAAACTAGCTGCCAAGTCTTACCAGGCTACCATAAAGCAAAAGTAGAGAGAGAGAGCTCTAATGGGAAGTTTGATTCAAATCAACAACCAACCCACAAACCATAACGCTTTGGTTATGGGTGAGACTTCTAACAGAATCAGAAAAAGAAAAATAAGGTTGCCACCTACTAACGTCGCTCCTAATCAGTGGATTAGGAATAGTGCTCAGACCCACAAAACTCCTCAAACCAAGCTAAACTGACACAGGATTGAGTTAGGGATATAGTATCCCATTAGTAGGAATATAAAGCCCAATACTTAGGTGCGAGGCGCAAGTCAGGCCTCGACCCAAGGCTTAAGCCCATATATGTAGAAGACTCAGTGGCACAAGGCCTAGAGGATGAGACAGCAACAACAACAGGCAATGGCCCAACTACAGATGTAGTAAAGGTCATACTTTGAGGTGGTAAAAGAACCACCAGTCAAGACATAAAGAAAAACAAAACCTCTTAGTCCCATGGACGAAGATATAATTACAAATTTATTCGAATCAGGCTTTAAGGATGATCTTAACTCTACCTTTGGAGTGAATGTGGTATTCCTACTCCTTTATAACTTTGCTACCACAAGAAATGAAGCTATGGACTCTGAAGAAGATTTCGAGGATGACTCTGAGGAGTCAGGATGGTATTTAGTTAAAAAGGATATTGTTAAAGTAATGGAGAATTTAGCAGTCTTCAATGTTCCCATTACAGAGATGAAGAATCACTTGCATCCTCTCTTCATTAAGGCAGTAGTGAATAGGAAGCTAGTAGGGAAGGATTTGGTCAATGGGGGTTTCAGCTATAAACCTCATGCTAAAGAGTCTGCTCAAGAAATTTGGCAAAACAGACTCGAATTTACTGCCACACAATATGGTGGTAACAGATTTTAGTGGTAAATCTTTGACCTCAAAGGGAGCAATAGCTTTGGATATTAAGGTGCCCTTGGTTACAAGGTCTACCTTGTTTATTATAGTACCCTCGAATGCCTGCTACAATTTATTACTTGGAAGGGAACGGGTCCATGCAGTGGGCGCTGTCCCTTCGACTGTCTACTAGAAAATGTTCTGGTCAGGCCCAATAGAATCATGCAAACTTACAGGTTTATGTTCCAGGTGTCAAGCCCTTCTGCTTTTGGCATTCTGCAACTTTGGATAGTAAAGGGCTCGAGGTGGTGGCCCTGACTCCTTCAGGCTTCTCTCTGATACCAAAGGCTGATTTGATTCGACTCCAAGTTTGTAATACTAATGTGAGGGCCTATAGGCATCTGTTTAATTTTTTTTGGCTAAGTTAATTCAGCTTTAAGTTGTAATTGAAATGACACTTGAGAGCCACTTGGCTCGTTTATTAGCCTATATGGCTGATAATTGCACTACTAAAGGTGCAATTTTGAGTCAGTTAGCTCGAATCTCAACCTACATGACTGAAAAATTTGGTACCATAGAAGGTACCAACTTGGACTGTATATATAATGATTCTTCCTTAGGCTGCGAATGGACCCTTCTATCTTTTGAAATTAAAAAGATAGAGGTACAAGATCCCTTGGAAGAAATTAATTTGGGAAGTGATGTAATATTTAAACCTACTTTCATTAGTAAATTATTAAATAAAGATTTCAATTTCAAGTTGATTCAATTGTTCAAAGAATACACAGACTGTTTTGCATAGGAATATAAAGAAATGCTTAGACTTAGTCGAGATTTGGTAGAACATAGACTACCAATTCGAGCAGGACAAATACTAGTGAAGCAGGCTCCAAGAAGGTTTGCTCCTGAAGTGGTTCTCAAGATCGAAGAGGAAATCGAAAGGTTACTAAAGGCTAAGTTCATTCAAACTGCCAAGTATGTTAATTGGATTTCTAACGTTGTTCCTATTATGAAAACGAATGGTAAGCTAAGAGTATGCATAAATTTTTGAGATTTAAATTATGCTACTTCTAAAGATGAATATCCTATGTAATTGGCATTGACTAAAGCAATGGTTTTGATGATAACAAACAAGAAAGGAATGGAAGTGCAAAGATAAAGTCCCAAGACTCTTCAAGCTTAGCTTATAGGACTTAGATCTTGTGTAAAGGTAAAAAGGAATCACACTAAGCTCAAACAAGTTTGAAACATATTTATAAGTGTTTCTAAAATGTTAAAATGCCCAACAAACTATTTTGGAAAGCTAGTTATGGTAATAGTTCAAATCTATGAAAAATAGTCAAGTTTGTGTTTTGCAAAATTGACATATAATTACTCTTTTGATCATAACTTTCAAAATACTTTGAGTTTTACTTTTAAACTTATCTCATTTGAAAATAGACTCAAAGAGCTTTCCAATGAGTGGTCATTTGCTTTAATTGGATAAGAAACGAAAAAGTTACGACTAATTAAAGTTTGAGTTTTGAAAATTTGACCTTTGGTTACTATTTTGATCATATCTTTCAAAACACTTTGAATTTTATTCTGAAACTTCTTTTATATGAAAATAGACTCAAATAGCTTTTCAATGAGTGGTCATTTGCTTTAATTGGATAAGAAATGAAGAAGTTATGACCTTTTAAAGTCGGTTTCGAAAACCATAAATGGTGTCACGAGTCATGTAATCGATTACAATGTTGACAGAAGCCGTGTAATCGATTACACAGAGTATGTAATCGATTACAAAGTGCTCAGAAAGCTTGTAATCGATTACATGAAGCTTGTAATCGATTACAAAGTGCCCAGGAACGTTTCTAACCACTATTGATAGCTACATAGAATGCAATTATTTGTGCCCTATCCTTGTGCTAGAATGAATGCTTAGTCTTTGTTTAAATGCATATTTGGAAGGTTTTGTGCTAATATTTGATATATTTGGAATTTAAGCCTTTCTAATGTGTTATTATGCAAAACTGAGCTTTAATGATCATGGATTGAGTAAATTTATATATGTTATTGATTTGGTGTTTTTTCTATGATAGGAGGGGCTCCAAACAAGGTTAAATATGGAGCAATTGAGCTTAAAGAGGAAGAGGAAGCCAAATTGGCATTCCAGCAAGCAACGCCGCGACGCAAGACAGAGCACGCCGCGGCGCAAAGAGGATTTTCAGCCTGGTCATACTTGGACCCGGGGCAAGAGCGCCGCGGCGTAATTAAGTGAACGTTGCGGCGGTAAATAGACCGACCCATTACGCGCCGTGGCGCCCATATGTGGCCGCCGCGGCGTGAAGGCGGCTGCTGAGCCTATAAATAGATTTTTATACGTTTTTCTCCAAAACCTCTCCATTCTCTCTCCGTTTTCTCTCTGTTTTTCTGAGTTTTGGCCATTTGGCCATCTCTCTCTTTTTAGGTTTAGTTAGTTTAGGTTAGTTTTAGGTTAGATAGCTTGGCTAGATCTTCATTGCTGGTGGATTGGAGGCCAGGATCAAAGGATTGAAGGAGGATTCAAGCTTCAGAGACAAATCAATGAGCTTCTTTCTCTCTTTTCCCTTTCTCTCTTCTCTTCCTTATCTTTTGTATAGCTAAGCTATGTTTTAGGAATATTTTGGATCCTTTTATTTATATTAATGATGTGTTTTTCTCTAAGTTTGTGTGGATGTTTGATTATGGTTCAATCATTATCTGTGTTTAATGCTTGTTCTTGGTTGGCCTCAATTACATGATCTTAATATTAGCAAATGAACTAGACATAGGGATTTGTTGATATGGATATGGTGTGGTTGATACATGTTCGGCGAGTTCAATTGGCTTGGATGAGTTGATTCGTTAATAGGATAGAAATATACCTATTAACCATGTATAGTGTGTGATTGAGAATAGATCGTTCATGAGTGGAAGTTGCGCTGGCTCTCAAGGAAACTTAGTGAGTTGGGCAATTGAAACTAGGGTTGATTGACCTAGACATAGGCTTTTGACTAATGAAGATTCTCAAGCTAACCTAATCAATGCATTTGTGTTTATGAGGGGAATTGCATGTTGTTGATAGATGTAGGGGGTGAAGGAGGATTTCCTAAAACCTAACCGCTTTTAGGTTTATTGCTTTTGTAGGTTAGATTGTTTGTATATTATTTTCCTATTTTTATGTCCTTGTCTAGAATTGATTAAGCTATTGGTTGGTATTTAGCTTTATATCGTAATATTCTCGTGGGAACGAACTTTTACTCTGTATCTGTATTACTTGTGCGACCCGTACACTTGCGGTTAGCAAATGGGCAAACACGTTTTGACCTTTAACAGCTATAAACGGCTAGTTTTCATAGAAAATCATTTCTAAAACCCTCCAACGGCTCTAAAACTCATTGGGCTATAAATACAAGTGTTTGGGCATCAAAAATGAGTTGGAGAACATTCTAAAAATTACCCTTGAGCATTGAAAACGAAATTCATCATCTTTTTCTCCAAATCTTTGTTTTGAGCTAAGTGTGTAAATCCTTATACCCATAAGCTTCAAGTTGTATTATCTACTCTTCAAGAGAGTTTCTATCTTCCACACTTTGTGTAATCTATAAAGAGAGGGTGAGGTATCCCTCTAGAGTAAAGGGTGAGGTATCCCTAGAGAGTGAGGCATCTCTCAAAGTTAGTAAAGGGTGAGGTATCCCTTGAGGGTGAGGCATCCCTCAAAAGTTGTAAAGGGTGAGGTATCCCTATTTGAGGCTCAAGCACAAGGGTGAGGTATCCCAAGGTGTGTTGAGTGCTCTCAATTGTAAAGGTTATCAAGCACCTGTTGAAGCTTGAAGATAGTGGAAAATCTCTAGCGGTTGCTTGAGGACTGGACGTAGATCACAAGTGGATTGGTGATCGAACTAGGATAAACTATTGTGTTTGATCTTCTAAACTCTATCTCTTTACATTTGCACCTTAATTATATATGCTTGAATTGAACTTGATATTTAGCTTATTTGCTTGATTTATCCTACAACTCAAGTTGTAGTTGAGTAATCTATAATAGTTGTACATTTATTGTGCATATTCCGCTGTATTTATTTATTGAGTGATTTAAAATGTATAATTTGTCAAAGTTGCATTAAAACAAGTCATCACCCAATTCACCCCCCCTCTTGGGTAATGGTTGCCATGGCTAACAAGTGGTATCAGAGCTTCGTGCTTTGGTAAAAGCTTAACAGCTTGGAGTTAAAGATCTTTGTTTTTTTTGGCAACCATTACAAGCTTTTCAAAATGGAAGGTTTTGAAATTAATAAACCACCATTCTTTGATGGTGTGAATTTCGTTTATTGGAAAGCTAGAATGGAAATTTATATATAATCTATTGATATTGATTTGTGGGATATTATGCTTGATGGATTTACATGCAAATCAAAACAAACTTGGAATGACTATGATAAGAAATACTTTTCATTGAACATTAAAGCAATGCAAATATTGAGAAGTGGTTTAAATGATGATGCCTATGCTAAAATTAAGAATTGCTCTAGTGCTAAAGATATGGGATGCTCTTGATTCTATCTATCTTGTTAATAATGATTTTGTGTATAAAGTTATATATAGAGAGCAAGAAGAGCAAAATCCTCTAGAGGAAGACAACATTGAAAAATATCCTCAAGAACATGTTCAAAGCAAGAAAATGAGTTTAATGTCTCTTGGTGATGATGGTGCTCAATTTGAAGAAGAGGCAATGCAAAACAAAATTGATGAGGAATATGATGATTCCCTTAAAGAGCCAAATATGCTAGGAATGGAGACTACTTCATATATGGCTAAAAGGGACTTTGAGATAAATAATGCTAAACTAGATTATAATCCTTCCTATGATGAGCTACAATGTGCATATGATGAATTATATGATGGTTTGTTGAATTTAGAAAATAAAAATTTATCTTGTTTGGAAAACATTTCCTCCATTGAAAATGAAATTGAGATTTTGAAAAATGATTATGCTTTTCTTGATGAGAAAATGCATTTGAAATGTGAAACCTCAACTTCTTGTGAAAAATGCATTAATTTAGAAAATCAAGTTGAGAACTTATCTTTTAAATTTGCCAAGGCTAATGATTTTAATTTCTTACATTCTATGCTTGTTAATGAGAATAAAATTAATGTTATTCTACATGAAAATTCAAGCAAAGCTTATGGCAAAAATAGTTTAGAATGTAATAATAACCAAAGGCTCAAGTTTTTCAAAAATGATATTCAAATGACTAAGCCATCATTGAATTCACTTGTTTGTAATTTTTGTGGTCATTTAGGACATATTTCTCATTTATGCAATTATAGAAGAAATTCTTATATGAGAAATAATATGGTATGGGTTCCTAAAGACCTTAAATGTCCTAGTACTAACATTCAAGGACCCAAGATGAAGTGGGTACCAAAAAGTCCTCCTAGTGTTTCAATTATGCAGAAAACTTCTCAAAAGGATGGACTAATTAGTCAAAGGAAAAAGGAATCATCAAGGGGAATACTTCCAAAGCCCATTGGTAGAAGTTTTGATCAAAGAAGGAAGATGACTTCAACCAAAGCTTCTCAAGTACAAAATGTGGAACTTGCAAAGTTCAAAACACTAAAAGAGAAGCAATGGGTAAGGAAAAGAGTTTCCTTGATCAACAAGGCCAAGGTATCAAAAGTTTTTACCTCTCATGAACATTCACTTGTAAAGTCAATAAATTTGAGGTATATTCCTTGTAGGTCTTAAGTGATTAATAGAATCATGTGCTCTTGGTAAAATCTAAATATTTTGATTAGCACATGATTATGTTTATTCTTATTGTAACATAAGCTTTTACAATGCCTAGGTATGTTTGCATGATGTTTGAAATTGCCTTGAGACATTTTGGAACTAATTTGAAGGTTTTGAGATTGATCAATTACTATTTGAAATGCAAAAATTGAATTTAGCAAGCTTGTAATCGATTACAAGACCTTTGTAATCGATTACAGAGGCTTTGTCAAGCGTTCCAAGCAAAGTCAGAGAGCATGTGATCGATTACACATACTATGTAATCGATTACAATGTTTCTAGAACTCATGTAATCGATTACGCCAACCCTGTAATCGATTACAAGGTTCCCAGAAAGTTGGTAATCGATTACACAAAACATGTAATCGATTACAAGGATTTCAGAGGGCTGGTAATCGATTACACACGCATGGTAATCGATTACACAGGCTTTAAAAATGGTTTTAAGTGCTGGAATGACCATTATCACTTAAAATTGTCTGTATATCATGAAAGCATGCATATTATTAGCTATGTACTTAATGATAATTGATTGTTTGCATTTGTTGTGCTCAAATTACATACTATGAAAAATTTGATATTTATGAGAGCATAATGGATTAATGATCAATGACTAATCCCTATGGATCCAAAATTGGTGGATACCAAAGAAAATGCTTTGAATTATATTGTAGGGTGACTATTAGCTCAAGCATGCAAGTGAAGTGAAAATATGCTACTTGAGTTTCAAAAACTTGAAATGGTCTAAGTTTTCCAAGAGTCATGAAGACTTGAAGCTTGGAAGTTGGAATCACTTACAAAAACTCAAAGAGTACACTTTTGGTGATATCAATTTCTTATTCTTATTTATGTTTTAATTTGAATATCATGTTATATTTGAAAAAGTCATATTTTTTTTTTGCATAATGCCATTAATTTTGCTGCATTACATTTTTGCTGCATAATCTAACTTTTACTGCATTTTTTTGAAATGGATTTTTTTTTCTAATGGATATTCTGGTTATATAATACTGATTTCGTTGAATTCCTTATTGAATATTCATTATTTAACAATGGTTTTGCTCTATCACTTCTCTCTTTGTCAAAATCTATATCTTGTATATCTTTTTTATCATGACAAAAGGGGGAGAAGTTTATGAGTCTTTGAGAAAAGGTAAATAACAAGGTATAAATTCAATGATCTTAGAATTCCAAAATTAAGGGGGAGCTGTGCAATCTCTGATCTAATCACCTCTTAAAAAATAGAGGGGGAGTAAGTCTCTAATACACCTTTTGTGAATTCTAATTTATTTGAACTAACTTTTTTCTCAAATGAATGTTTGTCATCATCAAAAAGGGGGAGAATGTAATTGGCATTGACTAAAGCAATGGTTTTAATGATAACAAACAAGAAAGGAATGGAAGTGCAAAGATAAAGTCCCAAGACTCTTTAAGCTTAGCTTATAGGACTTAGATCTTGTGTAAAGGTAAAAAGGAATCACACTAAACTCAAATAAGTTTTAAACATATTTATAAGTGTTTCTAAAATGTTAAAATGCCCAACAAACTATTTTGGAAAGCTAGTTATGGTAATAGTTCAAATCTATGAAAAATAGTCAAGTTTGTGTTTTACAAAACTGACATATAGTTACTCTTTTGATCATAACTTTCAAAATACTTTGAGTTTTACTTTTAAACTTATCTCATTTGAAAATAGACTCAAAGAGCTTTCCAATGAGTGGTCATTTGCTTTAATTGGATAAGAAACGAAAAAGTTATGACTAATTAAAGTTTGAGTTTTGAAAATTTGACCTTTGGTTACTATTTTGATCATATCTTTCAAACTACTTTCAGTTTTGTTCTAAAACTTCTTTCATATGAAAATAGACTCAAAGAGCTTTCCAATGAGTGGTCATTTGCTTTAATTGGATAAGAAATGAAGAAGTTATGACCTTTTAAAGTCGGTTTCGAAAACCAGAAATTGTGTAATAGATTACACGAGTCATGTAATCATTACAACGTTGATAAAAGTCGTGTAATCGATTACACAGAGTATGTAATCGATTACAAAGTGCCCAGAAAGCTTGTAATCGATTACATGAAGCTTGTAATTGATTACAAAGTGCCCAGGAACGTTTCTAACGGCTATAAATGGCTAGTTTTCATAAAAAATTATTTCTAAAACCCTCCAACGGCTCTAAAACTCATTGGGCTATAAATACAAGTGTTTGGGCATCAAAAATAAGTTGGAGAACATTCTGAAAATTACCCTTGAGCATTGAAAATGAAATTCATCATCTTTTTCTCTAAATCTTTGTTTTGAGCTAAGTGTGTAAATCCTTTATATCCATAAGTTTCAAGTTGTATTATCTACTCTTCAAGAGAGTTTCTATCTTCCACACTTTGTGTAATCTATAAAGAGAGGGTGAGGTATTCCTCTAGAGTAAAGGGTGAGGTATCCCTAGAGAGTGAGGCATCTCTCAAAGTTAGTAAAGGGTGAGGTATCCCTTGAGGGTGAGACATCCCTCAAAAGTTATAAAGGGTGAGGTATCCCTATTTGAGGCTCAAGCACAAGGGTGAGGTATCCCAAGGTGTGTTGAGTGCTCTCAATTGTAAAGGTTATCAAGCACCTGTTGAAGCTTGAAGATAGTGGAAAATCTCTAGCGGTTGCTTGAGGACTGGACGTAGATCATAAGTGGATTGGTGATCGAACTAGGATAAACTATTGTGTTTGATCTTCTAAACTCTATCTCTTTACATTTGCACCTTAATTATATATGCTTGAATTGAACTTGATATTTAGCTTATTTGCTTGATTTATCCTACATCTCAAGTTGTAGTTAAGTAATCTATAATAGTTGTACATTTATTGTGCATATTCCGCTGCATTTATTTATTGAGTGATTTAAAATGCATAATTTGTCAAAGTTGCATTAAAACAAGTCATCACCCAATTCACCCCCCCTCTTGGGTAATGGTTGCCATGGCTAACATCCTATGCCAATTACTGACATGTTAATTAACTCAGCATCAGACCATGAAATCCTACATTTTATGGATGACTATTCTGGTATAATTAAATTTATATTGCGGAAGAGGATGTATCGAAGATAGCTTTTCGATGTCATAGAGCAATTGGCACCTATGTATAGGTAATCATGCCATTTAGTTTGAAGAATGTTGGAGCCACAAATCAAAAGGCCATGAATACTATCTTTCATCATATTATTGGTAAATTCGTGAAGGTTTACATTAATGATGTGGTGGTTAAATTGAAGTCAAAACAAGGACATTTGTCGAATTTAAGGCAGTCATTCTAAAGAATGAGAAAGCATTGATTAAAAATGAATCCTATTAAATGTGCTTTTGGTGTTTCTGCAGGGAACTTTCTTGGATTCTTGGTCCAAAAGAAAGGAGTAGAGGTTAATCAGAACAAGGCTAAGGCTATACTTGAAGCATCACCTCCTTCGGGTATTCCTGAGAAGATTCATTTTGAATCTGTCTAGAAAGACTAAAGTTTTCTCCTCACTTTTTTTGAAGAAGAGTTTTGATGGGAGAAAGAACACCAAGAGGCCTTTGACCAAATCAAGCATTGTTTGGAAAATCCTCAAGTGATGACACCTCCAATTCCAGGACTTCCTTTGAAGTTATACATCTCAACGTTAGATGAAACCATTGGGTGTATGCTGGCTTAGGAAGATGAGAATGAAATCAAAAGATCCATTTACTATCTTAGTAGGGTTTTGATAGATGTTGAGACTAGATATAGTGCATTTGGGAAGCTATGTTTAGCCTTGTATTTCTCTTGCACTAAGTTAAAGTATTATGTAAAGGCATATGATGTACTTGTGATTTCAAAGACAGATATAATAAAGTACATGTTATCCAGCCTATCTTGCATGGTAAAGTAGGAAAATGAGCTTTTGTTTTAACTGAGTTTTCTTTGAAATACATGTCATTAAAGGCTATGAAAGGCCAAGTATTGATAGACTTTTTGACTGACCATCCTTGTGTTGACATTTATCGCAACCGAGATCTGTGACGATAGTGGCGAACAAAATGGATTTTAAAATGGAAAATAGAGTCGCCACCAATTTTATTTGAATTTGAAAAAAATTGAAAAGCCTTTCTTAGAAAATAGTCTTTGAAACCAGATTGAATTCAGGAGTCGATTATGCATAGGGAAGGGTAGAAACTTAATATCACATCACCCCTAACACACCCGTCCTGAGACTGTACCTTAAGTCAGTTGTGCAAAACTTAATAATCTCAAAATATATCTGTTTAAACCCCTTTTGTTAAAAGATAAACTAAAAAAAATAAATAATTTATGAAATTTTAATTTTTGGCTTGACGAAAATGAATTCCCATTAAATGAATTTTTGAAAAGGAATTTTGTTTGGAAACAAATTCATTCTTGCACAGAGTTTAAGTTAACATTAGACTACTCAATAAATCCTCATGATCCAAATGACATTGAAGATAGCATCTGCTATTCAATCCTTATCATTGGTCATTGCGTTGATTAAATTTTTTTTTTAAAAAAAAGAAGAAAAAAGGATAAAAGATTTTATTTTTATTTTTTATGAGAAAAGACATTATTTACCTAAACACAAAGTTTGTGTTACCTTGGCCTAAAAATGACTTAATTCTCCTAAATCCATGTGGATAAACTAATACCCTATATGATATAGCTTAACTGAAAGAAAACTAACTCTTTTAAAGAAAAAATAATAATAATAATAATAATAAATAAATAAATAAATAAATAAAAGAGTTTTAAAAAAAAAGCAAAAATAGAGAAACAGAAAAATAGGTGGAATATGGTTCACTGGCTAACTTGAGGGGCTACGGTGGCAAGGAGCGGCTGGTGGTGGTGCGGTCTGGCTACTGCGCTGAAGGTGATGGTGACACGCAGTCACTGCGTGGCTAACAGTGAAGCTAAAAGTGGAAGCTTGATTTTGCTAGGTTTCATGGATCTGGGTTGATGGAGGGGCAGAGTTGCAGTTATGGCTGGATCTTATGCGTGGACACGTAGAACAAGGGCAGAGCAACGGTGGCTGCTTCACGGGTTCGTGCAGTGCTACTATGGTGGCAGTTTAGTGGCACGACTACTGTCTTGGGGCGTGTGTGGTGGTTACGAGTAGTGAACATGGTGGTTCAGGTTGGTATGGGTGGTGAGGACGATGACATGAAACTCAGGGGCTACATCACGGCTGCTGCGCAGGTCTAGTTGTTGGAGGGGTTGTTTGGGTGGCTATAGTTTAGGATTTGTGGGGGACAAAGTGGTGATGGTTGTATTTGGTGGCTAGTTTGGTGTTTTGTGGAGGCCGCTTAGGTGAATGGTGGCTGTTATGGTGGTATAGAGGACTTGGATGTAGTGGTCTCACGTGGTGGCAAAGGTGATGAAGATGGTGGCTAGAGGATGATGGCTGGTCGTTGATGGAAGTTTTGGGCTGCTGTTAGGACGTGGTGAGTCGGTGACGTGGGTGGCTTTTGATGGGTGGTGGCAGTGGTTGTGTTTGGTTTGGGACGTGGTGATGAAGATAGGTGAAGAGATGGAACGAAGGCTTTAGTTGGTTGTTGAAGATGGAAGTTGAAGGTGGTTTTAGGACGTGGTGAGAGGTTGAAGATGGTAAAGGTTACGTGGTTGCTACCTGGTGGAGAAAAGAAAGAACAAAAATTTGCTAGGGTATTTTCTGTGATGGATATAGGCAGAGAAAGTGTCTGAACTCGTGCTTTTTTATGTATAGGTTATGTGTTTATATAGGAAGAAATTAAGGTTTTGAGAGTGATGGTGGCTAGGGTTTGGGATGAGTCTAATGGTGGCTACTAGGGTTTCTTTAGGGGTTAAGTTGCATATAGGTCATGGGTTAGATAATGGGTCAAAGGGTCAGGGTTTTTATGCAAGAGAATTGGATCATATTTTTTATTTCTTTTTTTTCCTTTACTTTACTTTTTTTTCTTTTCTTCTTTTTTTATTTTTTTTTATTTTTTATTTTAAATAAAAAGGTGTTAATGACCCAGACAAAATTAGGTGTTTACAAGATCGAAGAAAATGATATTAACTACGTGGGATTAAAACCATGGAAGTTGTATTTCAATGATTCGAAACACTATGAAGGTGTTGGTCCTGGGGTTTTAATTATTTTACCTATTGTAATCCTAACTAAATTTCTATTCGAATTAAAACATGAATGTTTGAATAATGAAGCTGAATATGAAACTTTGATAGCTGGCTTACAGACATTAATCTCGCTTAAAGCCAAAAATATCAAAGTTTTAGGTGACTCCTAGTTAGTCATTAAACAAATGACTCGAGAATGCAAATGCATCAACCAAAATTTGTTTAGATACTTTGCTTTTGCAGCAAGGTTGTTATGTGAATTCGATGAGGTCATAATGCAACACATTCTAAGAGAAGAGAATTATGAAGCTAATGAACTTGCTCAAATAGCTTCAAGATACAAGGCTTCGAGTGAGACATTAGCGAAGTTAATCGAAATCAAAGAAACGTTATATCCATTCGAGAACATAAAAATATGTTTGTGAACACCCAATTTTGACCGGACTACAATAAAAAATAAAAAATAAAAAATAAAAATAAAAAAAAAATTAAAAAAAAAAGTCTCCACTTTCTATTGTTCCTCACTCACATTTCACTAATTTTCCTCACCTCGCACACACTCATTTTTTTCTTCACTCACGTACACACTCACCCACTCCATCATCACTTCCACTCACTTTCCAAAGACACACCCACAACATGTTTTTTTTAAATTTTTTCCTGCTCACTCACTTTTCTGTGCACCCACTTCACTCATTCACGAAACCCATTCACTACCTCGCACACACTCATGTTCCCACTAACTCCATTTTCTTTCTTTTCTTTTTCCGGTTTGTTACCTACTCCCACACCGACTCTTTCACGTAACACACACCAAAGCCTACTTCAACTTCGCATGGCACACACCCACTTCTTTCTCACGAATAAGAAGCACACTACAAAGATCAAGGCTAAGAGAGGATTCCTCTTCACTCACACTCATCTTCAACTTCTATATTTTTCACCTTCAACCTTCCATCCGAAGAGGATCCGAATCAAAAAAATCCATCCCATCATCATCACCACCAACTTCATCCAAACAACCAACCCCTCCATCACAACACCATCCATGGCAAAGAAGCTTCCCTATCCATAGCAAAGACCTTCCTCAAGCTCTCACCTTCCAAGCCGTGACCACTATGCAAAGATCCCTCCTCATCATAAACTTTCATCTTCCTCCACACAACCCTACTTAACTCCCATCTCGGCCTCCCATAAACACCACCAACTAATCACCCATCCAAGCCTCTCAACCGTAAACATCACCCCGGTCCCAAGCTCCCTCCCGTAACCATCCAAACCAGCCACCACCTCAACTCCATGCACCAACGTCAAACTCCACCACTCCACCATCAACCCATGCACTTGAAACCATTATTACAAACTCCTCCATCGACCTCCCACTCACAAAGAAAGCTTCACCATCACCCCAACATCCATCCAGGCCCCCACCGTCTTCATCTTCTGCTAGCAATGCAAGCACTACTCCAAGCGTGAACCACCATGCCCACGATGTCTCTAGTCGCAGAACCCGGAATCTGCTTCCTCCGACTCCAACCGAGTCAACTCGGTCATCCACGCCCAACCGTTCGTCCACCCAGCATCACGAGCTCCCCTCGTGCCTTTCCCCCTGCGTTGAGGTTCCTTCTCTGTTGCGTTTCTGCTTCATTCCTTTTCAATTGTTAAGTTCAAATGAAGTAAAAGAAAAGAATAAAGTAAAAGAAAAAAAAGTGGCAGATATTAGGCTGCTGTTTCTTTTATATTTTTGCCAACCTTTTTACGTGTGTTGTTTGAGTTTGAGGAACTAGTTTTTTTTTTTTTCCCTTCTCAAAGATAAAAGGTTTTAAAAAAATTTGTAATTGAAACTTTAAAGGTGAAAAATAAAAAGTCTAAAAAATGAAAAGGTAAACAATACAAAAAAAATACAAAAAAAAAGAATAAAAAAAAGAATAAAAAATAAAACAAAAAAATATAATTTGAGTTTATTTGTTTGTGTATTTAGGATCAATTCTTGTTTGATGTTCATTTTATGGTATGTTTTGTGTTGTGTTTCTTGATTAATGAAAAAAAGATAAAAAAAATGAAAAAAAATGAAAAAAATATAAAAAACAAGGATAAAAAAAAATAATAATAATAAATGTTGAGTTGTTTGATTTTGTGATGTTTTTGTTTCTTTCCTATTAATTTATTTAACTCATGAGGATTTGTGTTTATTTGTTTGTCCTCGTGTATGCTCTAAAAAAAAGCTTCTTTTAATCAATGCGATGACCGATGATGTTGATTGAATAACGAATGTTATCTTCAATGTCGTTTGGATCATAAGGGTTTATTGAGTAGCCTAGTGCTAACTTGAACCCTGTGCAAGAATGAATTTGTTTTCAAATAAAATCCCTTTTCAAAACAAAAAAGTCTTTTATACTTAATCAACCCACAAATCATTTTCTAAAAGAACTACGTAACTTTGAGTTCCCATTGCACCAGGGGATACGTAGGAGCTAATTTCATTTCTCAAGCCAAATTTAAATTTTCACAATTTTGTGGTTTCGCTTTTTAATTACAATGTTTGTAAAAAAGGGGTAAAATAAATATTTTCAAAGATTGTTAAATTTGCACAATTGACTTAAGGTACCGTCTTAGGACTGGCGTTAGAATTACCCTTCCCTAAGCATAACCGACTCCCGAATCCAATCTGGTTTCAAAGACCATTTTCAAAGAAAGGTTTTCCAATTTTTCCAAATTCAAATAAAATTGGTGGCGACTCCATTTTCTCAATTTCATTTTCTAAATCCTTTCGAGTTGCTGTTCCCCGCCGCGATTCTTCGGTCGCGACAATGTTCAATTGAAGATATTGATGATTTCAATTAGAGAAAGTTAATTGTTGATTATTTAAGGAACTCAAGCTCATTAGTCGAAAGAAAAAAAAATTCAAAGCCCTAGACTATGTAATAATGGGTGATTCACTTTATAAGAAGTCAGTAGATGAAAATTTATTGACATGTTTAAGTGAGAAGGAAGCATACATAGCCTAGGATGAAGTGCATGAAGGCATTTGTGGTGCTCATCAGACTGGTGAGAAAATGAAATGGGTTCTCCTCTGGCATAGGGTGTATTGGCCTACAATGGCTAAGGATTATAATTCCTATACTAAATCTTGTGAAGAATGCCAAAAACATGGGAACATTCAGCATATTCCAACTAGTGGTTTACATTCGATTACTAAACCTTGGCCATTCTGACTATGGGTAGTCGATTTGATAGGACAAATTCATCCTCTATCTTCTAAAGGGTACAAGTACATATTAGTTGCCATTGATTATTTTACAAAATGAGTTAAAGCAATTTCATTAAAAGATATTACTCAATAAGATATTATAAATTTTATCAAAGAAAACATCATATATAAGTTTGTTATTCCTCAAACTTTAACAATTGATTAAGGGACCATTTTTACTGGTTGACATATAACTGAGTTTGTTAAATCGAGGGATATTAAATTGATTACTAATAAACACAATTTTTATACATTAGTTAACCCTCATATTTAGTCTCTTGGACCACTTATATGCTTAATTGATTAGTCTTGGCCACATTTTATAAGTTTGGGTTCAAATTGGGCTTAATTGTATTTTTCAGCATTATTAAGAATTTTACATAGTTTTTGTATTTTGGGCATAACTTGAGTTCAAGACATATAGAAATTATTAATTTTACCTTTAAGGAAAGATGACAGAAAGCTCTACAATTTTGATACAAAGCTCGAAGTCTGAATCGGATGTATAGTGGGTCAGATTGTGCCACAAAGTCAGAACAGAGATGATGTCGCTAGAACCTAGACGATGTGCAAAGATTGGGCCATAATTTTGGTTGTATGTGTCATTTTGAGTTGAAACTGATGCCATTTGAAAGAAGAGACATAGATATTCAACTATTATGAAACCACTTATCAAAACTATGATAGTTTGATGGTGTTTTCACCCTTTGAAGTCAGTTGATGGGTTTAGAGAGCTGTTAAGAATGTTTTAGGTATAACTCTCTCATCTTAAGTCCAAATTATGCAAATCAGGTATCCAATTAAAGCTAAGAAGAAGTGGATTAACCTTAACTTGAGGGGAAACTTGGATTTTAATTTTAGAAATAGTTATTTAAGTAGTAGCAGCCACCACGAAATAAAACCCTTATTTTCTCCTAGCCGCTTTTACTTGCACTTTCTCTCTTCATCTTTCTTCGTCTCCCTTCTCTCTATGTTTATTTCTTTTATGTTTCTCCTCCCTCTAATCCTTATGGATAAGAGGGAAGAACCTTTTAATAAATCCTAGAGATTGAAACATTCTTGATGTTTAATTTTAAGATCTTATAATGAATGTTTACATTCTTATTGTTAATAAAATTTATCTCCACCTTCTCTTGATTCTATTGCATCTTCATTGAGTGCTTAACTCATTTTGGGTGTTCATGCGGTGGTTTCTTGACTATCATGTGTTTGTAGAAACTAAACAATGCATCAAAGGTTTCTTAAATGTTGATTGTTAAACTTAGTTAAATTCTAGGTTTTAGATTAATTTAAGATTAAATGAGTGCTTAATTCATTTAACCTTGATTAATTAAATTCTATATGCTTATTTAGTAGAGAATTCATGGATCATCTTAAGGCTTCTTGATATGATATGAGACCAAGAATCTAATTAGCAATTGAATGAAAGAGACTAAACAATGCATCAAAGGTGTTTGATGGATTGTTTAACTTGGTTGAATTATGAATTTTAAGTTAATTTAGGATTAAATGAGTACTTAATTAATTTAATCTTGATTAATTAAATTCTAGATGCTTATCTATCTAGTAGATAATTCATTGATCATCTTAAGACTTCTTGATGTGATCTAAAGTCAAGAACTTGATTAGCAATTGAGTGAATTCTTAGTGATCAAGGATGGATTGAACCCAGGAATAGTTGATTTCCTTATATTGATTGTTTACTTAATTATGTTTATAATTTTTAATTAGTTTCTGTAAATTAATTCTACAACATTTCTCCCTTTTATTAACTTCTTAATCTAATTGCTTATTTAGAGTGATCCAAGGGCTCAACTAGGTTGTGCCCTATACTATAAGTATTTTGGTGAATAGGTTTATAAATTGATTTAATTTGATAGTCTCGACAGTTATAAATTACTTTGACACCATATTATGCCCAAACTAATGGGCAAGTTTAGGCAATTAATAAAATCCTAATTGAATTAATAAAAAAACATGTTGGTCGAAAGCCAATAAGTTGACATAAAACTTTAAGCCAATTATTGCGGGCTTATCGAAATTCTCTGAAAGAGGCAATTGGCACCACACCATATCATTTGGTATATGGTCATGAGGCAGTTTTGCTAATTAAAATTAATTTTCAATCAATTAGATTTTAACATCAAGATGAAATCCCAACAGAAGATTATTGGGATTCAATGTTTGATGAACTAAATCACTTAAATGAATAAAAGTTAATTGCTCTTGAAAATTTGATTCGGAAAAAAAGAAAGAATTATAAAATTCTATGATCTTCAAGTCAAGAAAAAAGAGTTTAAGTTAGGTGATTTAATTTGGAAGGTTATTCTATCTATGGAGAAAAGATCGAAGTTATTTGGTAAATGGTCCCCAATTTAGGAAAGGTCATATCGAATCGAAAAAGTCTTTTATGGAAATGCTTATTCGATTACAATGTTAGTTCTAACAAGGAAATTACTTCGATATATGGCAAGTATCTAAAATATTAAAGACCAAGAATTCATGAAATAAATATTTCATTATAAACAAAAATAATTGTCATTACAATTTCAAATAAGTATACATTCGAAATAAAATAAAGTTAAATACTTTGAAACTTTAAATGTAGAGATCTCCATGTCTCTGCTGCCTTCTTTTTCTCTGTTAAAGCTGCTTCGAAAACAAAAGTTGATGTCTTGATTGCTAGGACTACATCCCTGGTTTCGAAAGCCCATTTATGATAATCTTTTTTTAGCTCTTGTTCTTAGGCTGTAAAGTCACTCACAGTAGTTCAAAGCTTTTCCTATTACCTCTTCAATTCATTCAATTAGTTTTCAAGGTCAGTAGTTTTCTCTTCGTTTTGAGCAATGAGTGTAACATCCTAATATCGAGAACCTGATATATATAAGGCGCACAATACTAGTTATGCTACTTCTAACCTATAACAACAAACTAACCCATAACATTCATTCACATAAATAATTATGGAGAGCTTGAGCAACAAAAAGCTATATATACATCACTAGCCTCATAAAGGCATATTGTAATACATAACTTTGTACAACCTAAAAGTAGCATAAAATTAAAAACAACATATTTATTTACAAGAAACAAAATAAACTATCCTAGTTTTTCTTCTTCCTCTGCTTCACTTTGCATGGACTTGAATTTACATAGAAACACAAACGGGGTGAGAAATCACAATTTCTCGGTATGAGTAACCAATACCAGTGTTCATTCATTCACAATGAACAAACCACACTACAAACATAAGATTAAGCTTGCAACAGATAAATGAGCCACTGCTCAACACTATCAGAATATATACATACTATATGTAATATTCACAAGGCGAGCTATAACCTTATCTCACACTAATATCGAACTATCAATGATATCAAACAATCACCTATACAATCGTGAGATATCATCAAGTAAGTAACCAACAAGTAAGCAAGCGAGGCAACCGCCCATATAGTTGCCAACAAATGCAATGTTTTATGATATGATGTATGGATATGCTCACACAAGTCCTAATAGTATGATTATGCAATGCTAATGCAAATTCCAGTTTTAGAAAACATATGTCACTTACTTGTTTCTCAGGAACCTCCGTTCCCTTGTATATACTAAGCAGGTTAGGCCTAAAAACCTATACCCTACTTGGTAATAGGTGAACACCTTCTCCTCACAATGTAAGATTACTAATAGCACCCCTATATTGGTAACCCTGGCCATAATAGCGTTACCCACTATGAGAATCTAGATCTAACACCTTGTTCTCTGGTCACATGGTTATGCACACCATATGAGGTTACAATACGTAGGAAACAGCAAGTTTGAAAAGGAAACATGCGATGTATTTCACAAATACATACAATCATCACTAGGTCCTTCCTAACCAAGTGACTAAGGAAAACTAGCAAACCAACCAAACAAGCTTACTTATCACATAAGGTGCAAGGTTACATTTCTAGTACTTCCTATACCTCAATTTTGCCTCATGTGTCATCCATGCATCTCTAGTTCTACCTTCTTCGCTAGAAGTAACCTATGCATGATAACAAGTACCACTAGCTAAGCACACTTAACTTACAACACCTAGTTTCTCACTTCATCACTTCACAAGTGATTCACAAGGCACCCTCATATTACTCAAGGTTCTAGATATTGACCTATGGCATTCCACTTCCCAAATGATGCCTAAGGTTTCTCAAAACCCTTCTCATAAACTAGGTGGTTATTCTCTCCAAAGAAATATCACTAGTTGTGTCTCAAAACTAACACTCTTGTATCTAGAACCTCACACCATCACTTCATAAGTGAATCCAAAGTCAACCTCATGTTGAATAAGTTTCTAAACACTACCTTATAGCATTTCATCACACTTGGATGCTTAAAGTTCACCAATCTCATCCTAAGGAAAATCACCACTCTTTGGGTGCCTAAGGGTTTTTTCCAAGTTCTCACACTTTCAAGATGGTAAATCCCTCCATGAATATCCCCAAAAGTGCCTCATTACACTTTAAAAGACTTGCATAAAAGATCCCATCAAGTAAAGAATTCAATTAACAACATATACTAAAATTAAGTTTCTGCCCTGTCTCAGTGCTTGGGCGCATAAAGACGAGTGCTTGAGCACGCGAATAGCATAACCACATGTGATCCTGGGCGATGGGTACTTGAGCGCTCATGCAAGGGTGCTTAGGCGATGAACAAGAAAAATAGAATCTGTAGAATTCTGCAAATTCTACTACTGTTCCATTAGTGGAACAACCAAATTTTAACCCTTAATTCTTAGTTTCTAGGTGATTTCAAATCCCTAACAAGTTTCCTAATATGGAGGAATCATCGAACACCAATTCAAACCACCAAATATGGATCCATGACTCAACTCACACATCCAAACCATCTATTTCTCATTTTGTGCATCAAAGGAGCATATGAAGCATTCCAAGTTTCTAACTCAAACCCTTGCCATGAACAAGTCATAAACACTCCTTGAATACATATTCAAAAAAGAAAACACTCAAAACACATCAAAATCTCATTTTGACCTTTCAAACCCCAATTAAGCATCAAGAATCAAAACCCCTATTCCAAAAACCTATTTCTCACTTTCCACCATAAAGCAATTCACAGATATCTCTAGGGATTAATTCAGCTACCATGCTTAAACTAACTCATTACAAGTTCTAATTCCAGATTCCAAAGAGTTCAACTAACTTAAACCCTCAAGGAACCTAAAATCCTTATTTCAAGCATACCTCAAACATGATAAGATAAAAGCAAAGGTGGGAGTTGAGAGATGAGAGCAAGAACGCCTACCTCTTGTATGGATGGTGATCCTCAAGTGAGCTTTGATCTTGGTTCTTTGGCTCTTCCTTTCTCCTCCTCTCCTTCAGTTTCTCTTCTTTCTTTTCCTCTTTGGTTTTCTGTTTCTGTTTTTCCTTTCTCTTAGCCGTGGGATCTTTATAAAGGGAAGTCAAATTTGATTTCTCTTAGATAGGTACTAAAACCCTCGATCTGTTAAGAACACTTAGATTCCTCCAAATCTAGTTCCCTAACTTCCAACAGATTCAAAATGAATCCTAAGATTCATCAAAAATCTTGTTGCACCTTTATCACATTTTTCATATATGTGAGTAGTCAATTCGGCATTAAAACACACAATCAGTATGCTTAAAAATACCAAACTAACTCTAATTATCTTCAGATTTTAACTGTAACATAGTTCACACATTTGTGACCTAGAAATAAAATCTTCACATCTATTTCCATTAACTAAGCAATTTAAGTCATTTCTAGGCTAATAACAGCTATATCTCACACATAGTGTTATAGCAAAGTGACTAAATATGCTCAGAAAGTCACAAAATTCAACAAACATATTAAGCAAGCATTAGGGTACCTCCGTAACCATTTACAAGTCTAACATGTTTATCTAGGGTGTTACAATAAGTTGTTGTGCAGTCAGAACAACAGTAAAAAGCTTTGAACATCTTTTCTTGGCCTTGGATACTTTTTTCATTAGTTAGGCTTTCTTGTGCAGAAGTTGGTAATGATCAGTAATGCTTTTTCGAATGCAGGAAGCTTGGTCATTACATTCTATGATAAACTTTTGAGTTCTCAAACAGCCTGTTGAGTGTTTGAATCTAGTTTTTTTTTATTAAGTTATTTGAGGAGGATGACCATTTTCTGTTTACTATCTTCATTAGCCATGACTTGATCCATCCCAAGGCCAAGTAAAGCATTATCTCTTTGAGAAGCTAGGAGGAAGAGATACTCTAGACTTCGATCTTAGAGTGTGCATTTGAATGATGAGATTTTGAAGACAATGAGGTTTTCTTATATAGAATGTCTTCAATTCTTTTGAGGGGGTTATCTTCATCGTCATCTTCATCTATGTTGATGGCATCCACTTCCTCATCAATGTGTACTTTAATTGCCTCGACTGATTGCTGATAACTACACAGAGTGAAGTTATTTGTGCTCTATATCTGTGCTTCTTATGTTTAGTCCTTATTTGTATGCATGAATGAAAGGTTTTAGCATCATTTATATCTGATTTCATTCTGATGATTTCTATTTTGATCCTGAGCAAATACTTTCAAAACTATGATCAAATTGAGTACATTTGCATGATTTAATGAATTGATTCTTTCTCTGTTATAGGCAGGTCTCAAATGAAGCATAAAAATGAAGAATTTGAAGTAGTTTTGGACCATGAAGCCTAACAGGAAATTAAAAGTGAAGATCAACACCCAATGCCGCGACATGGGATTGGTGACTTCGCGGTGCTCCCCTGCTTCAGTATAGAAAACACGAGGCTGAAGCGCTGCAATATTGAAGAGTGGGCGCCTCAGGCGCCTCTGACCTAATTGCATGCTCGCTGCAGCGTGATATGTTGGACACCGCAGCATGGCCCTGTTTTATTCAGCCTATAAATACATTTGCACCCATTTTCTACGAGAGTTTTCATCATTTTTTGGAGAGCAGCTACTGGTTTTTAGGTTTTTAGACTTAGAGGAAGCAGAAAAGGCTAAGGTTGGAGGTCATCCTTCCTATAGAGGGTGAATCAAGCTTAGAGGACAAAATCTAATGAGCTTCCTTCCTTTCCTTTCTTCTTCTCTCTCTTTATTGATTCATGAACATGATTTATTTGTTTGTACTTTCATGTTTCATGGCTAGCTAGGCTGTATATAAGTTTTTCTCAGTAGTTTCCTATGGATACTGATGACTTGGTAATCGTTTGAGTATATATTGAAGTTTAGTTATTTTCAATCATATGGATCTTAATGCTTTTGAGAGTTTGATCAACTTTTGATTGCTCTGATGAAATCTAATGAACCTAGACATAGGAATTTGGATTTTAGATCATACGTATGGTTGATATATGTTCGGCGAGTTCAATTAGCTTGGATGAGTTGATTCGTTGATAGAATAGAAATATACCTATTAGTCATGTATAGTGTGTGATTGAGAATAGATCATTCATGAGTGGAGTTTGCACTGGTTCTTAAGGAAACTTAGTGAGCTGAGTGAATGAAACCAGGGTTAATTGACCTAGACATAGGCTTAATTGACCTAGACATAGGCTTTTAACTAAATCAGATTCTCAAACTAACTTAATAATTCATTGATGTTACTTGTAAGGATTGCATGTCATTAGTTGAAATAAGAGATGAAAAAGGATTTCTTATTTCTCTATTTATCTATTTATCTTAGATTTATTACTTTTCAGTCTTTATATTCTTTAAAACATTCTTTTATAAATTCGATGCCTTTGGATAGCATTAATTAGACTATTAGTTAATACTTGGCTCTTATATGAAATACGTATTCCTCGTGGGAACGATATCTGACTCTTAGCTATAATACAAGTGCAACCCGTGCACTTGCGGTAAGCAAAAGAGTGAACAATTGCTAAGGCTGGTAGGAACTTCTTTTATTGTTGGTTGTTAGAGAACTTTAACTTCAGTAGGTTGTTGAAAAACTTTGATTGAAGTTGGTGCATCAGCTTCAACAATGGGGATGCTTGTTTTAGGTTGAGGGGTGGTACTTTTCTATACCATCGAAACAAAGTTTATGTTATAACAATTATAAAAAATCAAGTTCAATGAATTGACAAACAATGCCCAAACCTGAACATCAACTTTGATAATTAGAGCCTTTGGTTCAGGTTGGGGAAAGATATTTTCCTATAACACTCAAAGGGAATGCAAGTTAGAACAATTTAACAAAATCAAGATCAGATTGATGACTTGCGAAAGTGTCAAACATGAACAGTAACTTCGACAGGAGCGTCTTAAAGAGCTCTAGTGCTCACTTCTTTTTCAATTTGGATCTCAGTATCAAATAGTCCATCAAAATGAGCATTTAGAGTAGAGGTTGCTTCAAGCCCAGGTGTAACACACCTAGGGAAGGGATTGAATCCTTTAGAGGAGAAGATTGGGGAGTAGGAGTCTTAGACCTCCTCGAAATCATAAGAGAGGTCTCCCTTGGAGACTGTTGGGGAGATTCTTATTTGAAATCAAAGTGATCAGTATATATAATAAAAAAATGATTTCAAAAATCATATGTTAATGTAGAAGGAAGATCGTACCACAAAACGTTCAGCCCTCTGACTAGCTAAAGTTGATAGCTCTCGAAGAGGTTAACTCTTCATCGGAGCTATCAATATTTAAGATCTCCTTTTACTTTAAGGCCACATGTTTTACTCGACCATTCTTCATTGGGCTGGCATTTGTGTACTTTTCCTAAAAATTGAAAGGTCATCAAAGTCAGAAATAAAATTAACAAAAATGAGGTTGAAGACTAGTAATTCTTACCTGGGATTTTTGGGGAGTTATTTTCACAAGATCTTTAAGAGTTTTCTTTTTCTTGATTGGTTTGGGCTTAGAAGAAGCTGAGACAATAGACTTTTTTTTGGGGTTAGAGGAAGAGGTTGTCTTCACAAGGGCCTTCGATGTGGTCTTTTGAACTTTCTTAGGCCTTTGGGGTTCATCCTCCTAGTCTTCCTCTTCTCCTAAATCCTCCATCACCCTAGTCCTTTTCGTTAAGAAAGTAAAGTAAATAGTAGTCAAATCGAAAAGCAGTAAAGGTAAAAAAATCAGTGGACTTTACCATAAGGTGAATATTTTATTACTTGAGTGTATCCATAAATTGGAACTCGGCAGTTATCCAGATAGTAGTTAGCAAAAGTCACCTCACATTTCTTTGATTCCTTACCCATACCCAACGCTCCACTTTTGGGGTCTAGATACCAGTTAGTTATACCAAAAGGAGTATTGGGAAGTGGAGAAAACTTAAGTGGGGTTTTGAATTTTTTGAACGAAGCAAAAGGATTCAAAACCAAACCACCTATGAAATGAGCATAGCATTTTTGGTGGTGTTCTGCTCTCTTTTGCTTCAAGATTTGTTCAGCTTCTTGAAGCACCGATCTTAAGCTTCGAGGGTTGTGTTTAACTTTAAAGAATTTTTTGAATTTGGAGATTTCTTTGAGATGTGTACCTTTCGATTTCTTGTGTGCGTCTCCACTCTACATAGACGATCTTGGGTTAGCGAATATGTTAAAGCAATCTTCAATCGAAAACTTCTGTGATGAAAAATGCTGGTCCCACCAGTTTGAAAAATATAAGGTTATGTACAAAGATGGCTTGCACTCAAAGTGGTTGAACCCTTCTCTTCTCTCACCATTCCTTTTCAGGAAGTGCTTATACTGCCTAAAATCCCTAGCCTTGGATTCACATATTTGGCACTATTCTCGAAGAGAGATGGGAGAAGGAATGCACTGGGAGAAACCACATTGTCTAGATACACAAGATGGAAGATAAAGAATGAGACTATAGTCTTTCAACTAGGGGAAACCTGGTGACAGAATTTGGGTAGTAAACATGTGACTCCATAGATTGAGATTTTCAGATTGTGCCCCAAGGGTGTCATAAAAAAATGGTTGTCGAAACCACTTAAAGCCACAATCTCGAGAAGCAAAGGGAGAAAAGTTATAGTTATCAACGTGGTGTTTCATGTTTATGAATAAGGAAAAGAAGAATTTGAAGTCTTCAACCTCCTTCCCAGATTTGGAAGAGAAATGAAGGTGAGACAAGTGAGGGCCTTCGATGGGTTTTGAGGTATTTGAAGGAAAAGAACTCTGAAAGTGTGGTTAGAAAATGACATTGAGCCAAAGTTGAAGTAGTCAAAAGGGTCCCCCAAGGTTAGTTAAGGGTTTATCTTCTGATCGAAGTAGATTAACTGCTTCAGCCATGGAAGAATAAAATTGAGCAAAATCAATTTGCTTAAACAGAATGAAGAACCTTCATGAAGAAAGATGGCTAGATAATGAAGGGATTTTGGAACCTGGAGTGACTTAGTACAAAAAACAAAGGCACTAAGCCACAAGGTAAGGAAGGCAATATGTTCCTAGTCAGAAACAGTGTTAGTGTCGAGATGGTTATTTTCGATGAAGGCAATGTGAGTGAGTTTTGACTAGTTTGGTTCTATGAAGTCTTTAGGTTCCAAGGTACTTGTGATTGTTCTCCTTGTGGGTTTAAGACCCGTGATGGCAGCTAAATCGAAGAGAGTGGGAGTTAGCATACCATAGGGGACATAGAAAGAATTAGTGGTTTGGTTCCAAGAAAAGAAAGAGTTGGCCAGCATAGGAGCATTGTACTCTATGTGTTCCATACTGACTTGGATAAAGTCGAAAATGCCAGCTACCTTCTAATGAGCTTGGTTAGCACTTTCGACCCTATACAGCCACTGTGGTAGGAAGACTTGGTTTGGGGACCAGAAGGAGAAGAACTTCTAAAGATTTTAGGAAAGTAATCGAAGAAGTCAGTTAAAAGCTAAAATGGACTCACCTTCTAGACTTGGAAAAAAGGAAGATATGGACTCATAATCATTCAAGGGAAGGGTGGGTCCTAAGAAAGCGTATTTTTCATTGGCAATGGAAAAATGGATCATTACTTGATATTTCCAGAGGCCTGAGTTGTTTGTAGAAGGATCTGGGGCATACAGAACTCCTTTTTTTTCCAAAGGGGTAGCCACGGTGGCAGCATTAGGCAAAACCACCATTTCCTCAATCTCAGAAGGGGGTAGGATTGTTGAGCAGAAGCGGTCTTGGTTATAGAAGAAGCCATGGATGCTCATGGGTAGAATGTGAAAGCAGTGAAAATTAGTCGACTTTAGCAAAAGAATGTATCTTTATGATTGAAAGAAAGGCATAGAGCTAAATAGCTTCAAGAAAAGCTTTAAAATGCAGCAATGGACGTAAGGAGCTCAGAGAAGGGAAAGGCTTAGAGAGAGAGGAAGAACGCACAGAAAAAGAGAAAACACATAAAAGAAAGAGTCTTTGCTGAGGAAGATGAAAAGTGAAAAGGTCAAAATTCTTTTCAATCTATAAATAGATTTTTTTTTAAAAAAAAGAGAGAAAATGGAGGAAAAATGCACATTTCCTTTATAAATGTTGACATGATGATAGACGGTTGAAGCCGTTTTATCCATAAAGGCCATCAGTGGAAGTGGGATTCCCCAAAACGTGCGACTGTTAGTTAATGAGGGAGTGGCCATGTAGTGGCTGAAAATAATTTTAATTTTAAATTAAATTTAAATGTTTTTATCTTTTGACTTTTCCTTATCTGCTCATGATAAGTTGATATAGAGCAACCAAGGCTCTAAATTAAGTTTTCATCAAAAAGTAATGCTCGAAACAAAAAATATTTATCTCTCATATTTTGAGAATAAATATTGGGGGGCATCTGTTGGTATAAAAATAACATTTTTTGATCTAAGGCGATTTTGAGGATGTGTTGTAAAGCTTAGTATGAGTGAAATTCACTAAGTCGTGAATATGCACATACTCTAATTGTATTAGAGTTGAAATTATAGAAAAAACTTGAAGTTATTGAAATGGTAATTTTGATTTGACATCAGAAATAGTAATTTTGATTTCATGTCAAAAATGGTAACTTCGAGTTAGTGTCAAAAACTGAGACTTAAGGAGTAACTACACTTGGAAATTTCTAAAAATGGAAGCAAGGGGTCTCAATCAGAAGCCAGCAACTATTTGAAGATTCAAATTTGAATTCATAAGAAAGAATTTGAATTTGAAACAAAAGTTAGCTGCAGTTATAAGTGTAAGACCAAGACAATACAAGAATTGCTGACAAAGATTAAGTAATTAATTGTAGCACGGGGATTGTTGACAAAAATCTGGTAGTTACTTAACATAGATCACTGATAATCATTAGACAGTTTTCTTTATTTTAGACACATGTCAAAATCCTATAGAAATGGTAGTTACTTAGAAATTCTATAAATACCAAAAGGATGGAAACATTTAGATGTTGGAAATTTAATACTTAAACACTTGTATACACGCTCTTATGTTACTCTAAGAAACTCGAGCACAACACAAGTTAGTCAAGTACATTTCCATCTTTACACTTTTAATGCAAAGTTATTTCAATTCCATTTAAACTTTCAGTCTTTTATTTTCTTTGAAACTCTCTTCTACTCCTAATCAAGTGATTCTTTTGAGATCATTTGAGTTCCTTTAATTTTTTTTCTTTATTTGTTTTCTTTACTTTTTTGCAAATTTACTATTCTATTCATTTAAATATCTGCGACTATACTTTCATTGCTTTAACATTTCTTCCTTTCAATTCTTGTTCTTTATCTTTCTGCATTTTAAATTGCCTATCAAGTTTTACTTTGTTGCACTTTATTTCCTTGTTCTTTACATTTAATGTCATTTAATTGTTTTCTTTTAACCTTTCCCTTTATGTTAAAAGTAATCTTTAACTTTCAAAGCAAGTTCTTTTCTTTATATTTTCCTTGTTCCACTTACTTTCTTTTATTTTGAACTAAGTTAATTACAACACTAAAATGCTTATATTTTCGATTCACATATTTCTATGAGAAATCCGAAATCATTTTTGGTTTTCTTGAACAAAAATCAATCTAAGTACTAAAGAATCCCTAGAGGAAGTGATTTTCTTTCTCGAATCAAGATCTGGAATCGAATTCGTCCTTTGACAAAAGTTTACCATAAACACAAGGTCAAATAATGCTACAAAAAGACTGAACTGAAAAAGACAACATACAAACTGGAGTCCCCTTTAGTGAATGTTCCCAACCAATAACACCTTATGAGGAGAAGAATCACAAGAAAAGAAGCCTAGGTAATGACGAGAATGGTGATGGCAAAACAATTTGTACTGATATTACCCAGTTCTTAGGTTGTGGTGTGCTAGAGGCCTATTTTAGCTATCCTTCCAAGCTTTTTGGAAGTGTTTTGGGTATTATCCTATTTTTCTTGGATCTTGAAACTTGTTTTTATTTCATTTTCATTAATGAATTTCTCTATCTTTGGTAAAAAAATTGAGATTGTTTGGTTTATTTTATATTTTCATTTTTAGTAAAGATGTTTATACTAATAATTATAAAAATATATATTTTTTTTGTTTTCACAAAATCATTTTTATCTTTAAAAAATATTAAAAATAAAAAACAAAATAAAAATAATATAATATAATATCTTTGTATATTAATATAATGTTTGTACTGGTTTTACGCCATGTTAATTTTCAGTTTTTTGTTAGCTTAGGTAATTTACAGTCCTTCTCTTTTTTTTTATTTTCTAGGTTCTCAGAGTATTCTCCACTTGATAGGTGAGAGGCTAATTTCTCAGAATATGTTTAGACACCTAGGTGGAGACTCTTCTTAATAGTGTTATTCCCATATACATAAATCTCAAGATCGAACCAATACTACATACTTAAGGGACTTGTGCCCATTCCGCTCAAACTAATACACGTGAATGGATTTATAGTTTTTTTTTTTGGTGCTTGAATTTATAGTGTTTTTAACAAAGAGAAGTTAGACAAAATCAATAGCTAATATAGAAAGTAATAGCTTACAAGAGACAAATTACAACTTTTATCCTAATATATATAATATATGTTTGATATTTTGGCTTCAACCTCTTTTTTTTGAGTTATTAGGTCTACGAGAAATTGTTTAAAAATAATTTAAACAATATATTTTGAATATTTAAGATTTAAGTATTAACCATTCTCGTTCTTGGTTAATTAACGTAATGTAAATAGGGGTGTAAATGAGTTAAGTCGAGCCGATCACTTGATGCTCAGAATTGATCACTTGATGCTCAGACTTGACTTGTGAAAAAAAAAAACTCTAAATATAAAATTTGAACTTAACTTGTTTAAAAAATATAAAATTTGGGCTTGACTTGTTTAACTCGTTTATACTTTGATTATTTTTTTCTTTTATTAACTCTCTCTTTGAAATATTTAACTTTATAAATTTAATTTTTAGTAAAGATCTTTATGCTAGAAGATAGAGTGAAAAACTAAAAGTAAAAACAAAAGCATTTTTATTCATAATTCATTACATAAAAAAACTTATAACCTTCATATAGAAGCTTTTAGTTAATAATAATAATAAATAAAATATTATTATCTATACCTTTTTATTTAAAATTATAATTTTTTTGTGATTAAATTTTTATTATCTATACAAAATAAATAAATAATATATACACATGTATACAAAATTATTCACGAACTTTTAATGCTAAGTTTATAAAGTTTAAGCTTGACTCATTTACATAATTGAGCCTAAGTTTAAGCTTAAACTTAATTGTTTAGTTAAACAAACGGCCATGATCGAGTATTTAACAATCAACCTCGAATAGGTCACGAATAGCTCAGCTCATTTACACTCCTAATTGCAAAGGAGTTAACGATATTGGCTCACCTGATCGACCTTTCGCTCATGACAACAACATAACTTTGGTTCAATTCTTGGGATCCCCATTGGTAGGTGACTTGTAATCACAGTATAAATCATTATTGAAGTTGGTAGTATGTCTTAACCTTAGAATAGTGAGAGCCTCTGATTTCGTCCAAAGAATAATGCATAATTGTAGCATAATTTTGGAGTGTCGATTTCATAGAGAGACAAATTAAAAGAATAACTTAAAAACAACAAAGAGACTAAAGAAAACTATCAAATGATTAAAAATAAATAAATATTAATTTAAATACAAAATTAAGTAAAGCAAAGTAAAATAAATTGAGTTTTATATCAGATATAAGATGACTAAGGTTCACAATACACCAAGATTAATTTTAACATTATTTATATCAAATTATTATACCCAAATAATTTAACTCATGAACATCTAGCGATAAGCATATGCTCATGGAAAATATATCAATAAATCATTAAAAATAATAATCACATGTGTGATAAAATTTTCCTAATTAATAGTAATTATCAAACCATCAAATGTATTCCTAATAAGAAACTATAATTGATATCCAATAATTACCACTAACATTTAGATAACACAAATAAATTACAAAACATGAGAAAAACATGATTGAACTCATCTTAAAATTTATTCATATAATCTGAAACATTAGATCTTTAATTTAGGTAAAAATAATTCAACAAACAATATTAAAATAATCCAAATTTCATTATCTCTTTAATATAAAAAATTTAACAAAATATAATAAAATTATCTCATTCAAATGCTCCATGAAACAAAAATCATGTTGCGTCTCAGACATCGTACGTCACTCGAATCATTTTTCTGTTCTCCTTCTCGAATGGCGCTGCCCCAATTGCAAGTCTCCTGTTTCTTTTTAAAAAATGTTTCTCGTCCAACTAAATACTCCAACTTTTGTCCATCGTATGCTTCCGTACGTATATTTGTTGACTTTTTCGTATGCCAATATTTTCATTTCAAGTTTCTCATTTCCCGCTTCTTGGATTCACCAGAAACTGATATAGATTAATCACTTTTTTCTAATGTATTAACCAGTTAATTTCTCGCTTCTCATTTCTCGCTTATTGGATTCACCAGAAACTGATATAAATTAATCACTTATTTCTAATTTATTAACCAGTTAATTTCTCGCTTCTCATTTCCTGATTCTTGGATTTACCTGAAACTAATATAGATTAACCACATATTTCTAATGTATTAACTAGTTAATTTAGATTCAGCAATTAATGAGATTCACCGAAAACTTATAGTGATTAACCACTTTTACGTAATGTATTAACCAGTTAGTCATTATTAGGAACTCTTTCTTGGATTCACTAGAAACTGATATAGATTAACCACTTATTTCTAATGTATTAACCAGTTAATTTGGATTCACTAATTAATGAGATTCACCAGAAACCTATAGTGATTAACCATTTTTACGTAATGTATTAACCAGTTATTCATTATTGGGAACTCTTTCTTGGATTCACCAGAAACTGATATAGATTAACCACTTATTTCTAATATATTAACCAGTCAATTTGGATTCACCAATTAATGAGATTCACCAGAAACCTATAATGATTAACCACTTTTACGTAATGTATTAACCAGTTATTCATTATTGAGAACTCTTTCTTGGATTCATCAAAAACTGATATAGATTAACCACTTATTTCTAATGTATTAACCAGTTAATTTGGCTTTCATCAATTAATGAGATTCACCACAAAACCCTGTATATTGACATATGGTGGATAGTAGTTGGAGTCTTTTGGATGAATGAATAGCGCGACCGTTTCTTTTTTTCTTTATTCTCCCACGGTGCAACCCTTTATTAATTCTCCAATCTGTTCTTTAAATCCTCTATAGCACTGTACCGGCCATTCTTTTCCCTTTCTTTGCATACGGCCCAACCCCCACGTCTTAATTGTGCTTCTTATTATAAGCTACTGCAAGCAACTTTTAGATATAGGTTTTCTTTTTTTTTAATTTATTTATTTATTTGCATTGCTTCTTTTTTCTTATTTGGATTTGGAATCCTTTATCCAATTTGATTGGACTTTGACTTATTCTTTATAAATTCTGAAATTAAACATAAAAATCTATTTAGGAATATTTTAAAGTAAATAAAAAGTCAATTTAAAAAATACACATTAATTTCAATAATTTTTATTCACATTTTAGCATTTTAGTCCAATAATAGAGTATTTAGAGAGCACATTTGTACACTCATCACACCCTCAACTTACTTTTTGCTAGTCCTTAACAATTTTTATGCAAAAGAGATTAAAGAAACTAAGAAAATGATAAAATAACAATCAATTCACATTTTCCAGATTTACATAGCAAAATAATCTTAGGAATTCAATAACCATGTAACAAGCAATCTGGTAGTAGCATTCCACAGAGTGTGTGTGTATTCCAAACTATATACATCTAACCAGAAGCTCGGACACATGCAACATCAAGAACTTCTCAAGCAATAGGTTTAACTCTATATCTTAGAGGTATAAAAGTGTTTTGTGTGAGAATTCTCTCTATGGAGTTGACAATTGGTGTACACACACTCTCATGGAAAATTAGGCAATTATGTACAAGTAACAAGCAAACATTGATCTTATGATAGGAACACTAATAGATGAGACTTCCACCACTCTTTCCAAAAGGTTACTTAGGATCAGAACCATCAACACAAAAGGTTGTAACGTTGCTTAGGTTTGAGGCTATATGAAAAAAAATGAAAAAGGATTCAAAAAGACTTCCAAGTACATACAAAGAGAATCTTATTAAATATCTCAATAGATCACACTTCTCACTTGATGTACTTTTTAACTTTTCAGATCATCGAATGATAATGTTTTTTCTTATTCTTCCTTTTTTTTATTTGATGAACAGACACACGCCACTTGGGTATTCTTGCCATTTCTTCCCAACTTTGACTTTTTTTGTTTTTTTTAACTAAACTCAAATGAAAAAAAAATGCAAATTTCACACTTAGCATACGCTTGGAAGTAAAAAAGGTAGAAAAATCAGTATATAGTTTATACTCCAATGTGGAGAAAAATGGATGATGTGGGCATATGAAAAGAAAAGACTATATAGGGTTTTTTTTTTTAGCTCAAAACTGGTTACTAGGGGTCTATGATGGAAATTGTTAGCTTGAAAGGCTTAAATGTTAATCCTGAGTTGACCTTCGTCATATCCCAAGTATATCCACCATCTTACCTCAAACCACATAATGATGTTCTTAAAAGATGCGTCCAATTCAACAGATCAATGAATGCTTATCACAATTTATTACATTTATAGGCTCTCAATTCTCTCTAAAACTCACATGAATACTTAAGCAAAAGAGTTATCTAAATATGTGTGTCAAACCACCATCTTACCATAAAGCTTTGATGAATGCATTGAGGGTTCTGCAGATGCTTAAGCAAAAATGATTATGATGAGTTTGGTGAATTCACGAAGATGGTTATGAATGAAAATAAGAACACATGTGATAAAGATCCACGTGTGATGCACATTTTTTTTAAAAAAATTAACACATGAAAATATGCCACAGAGTTCCAACAAGCATTTTAAACACTGAATTTGCACACCACCAACACCCCTCAACTTAAATGAAACATTGTCCTCAATGTTTAAAATTAAATCTAGACTTAAAAAAATTACTAATATGCATCAAAGAAATTATTGAGATAAAAATAAATAGAGTAATAGGGAGGAGTCACATATCTGAAATGCATAGCGATTAAAGAAAAGACGAAAAGATGATAACTAAGCCCTGATAATAATTAGCAATGACAAAAATAACAAAAACAAAATAAAGTAAAATAAAATAAACAAGCACACAAACTCATTTTTTCGTATTAAATTTTTTAAATTTTTTGTTGGCCAACACTATTTACATCCCCATATAAAGGCTCTGAAATCTGGGAGGCACTTAAGCCAATTCAATAAAAACACAACAAAATACTAAAAAATTACCTCAGCTTTGGTGGACAGGATCTTCTACCAAAGTCTCTCCTATATCTAAATCCTTTAATTCAAGTTACGGCTTCAACCGCGGACCATTTACCTTCCTCCAAATTAATTTTATGAGAACAAACCAGGGGACTAACACCTTTTATATCAGCAATGCTCCAACCTTTCTCAAGAAAATCCTCAAACTTTGGTTGCCATGCCCGAGTACCATAATCCTGAGTTCTATCAAATTGCACAAATATCAACTACATTAGATGAATTATTGATAGAATCAAACTCAGAATTGACAAGAAAATACTCAAGGTAATCAAAATCATGGGTTGTAGAAACTCTCTTATCTATGATTGAGTCAATCATGTATGTCTGGTGACCCTCATCATCATCTTCTACCTTAACATGATTCTTTGTCACTTCAAGTTTCTTGGGCAGTGTTATGATATTAGCAAGTGCACCAAATCGCAAAAGTAATAAAGAGTGAATAAGAGTATCGTTCCCACGAGAATTACATTTGTCAATTACTAAATTCACCAAATCAGTATTATTTAAGCTATCAAAAAATGAGATTTAAGAAAACAAATTCAGACTTAAATCACTAACAAAGAAAGCAAGTAAAATAATCAAAAGCAAAATTAATCAAGTAAACATCAAAGAAAGATAACGATATTAAAGTGTTAGGGTTCCAATTTCACTTGAACTCTTTTGATACAATTTCAAATATTAGTTTATTCAAACCCTATTTCAATGATTCTTGGTCAATTCTCAAAATTAATTAATATTCAATCACTTGGTATATTAATCTTCTTCACACTATTTAGAATTAATCAATCCGTTAGTCCAACCCCAAATAGAGAAGGCTTTATAAAAAATGAGGGAATTAAGAGAAAGATCACATAACCCACAACATCTATTCTTAGTGATTGTGAAAATTGTGGTGTTTATTACATGTTCTAAGTTTGTGCATAATTTTTCCAAATCATACATAACCCAAAAATCATTCACAAATTGATTAGGTTTAGAAAAGCATTAAGAGAAGAGATAAATATGTAAATCATGAAATAAAAACATAGATTAAGCCCAATAAAGAATTTACATCATTCAAGTATCAAGATCCATCATCACCCTAACGAAAGAGGTTTAGTTACACATGAAAAAAGAAGAAAACAAAGAAAAGGATTCAGCAAACTCCATAGATGGTTCATGGAAATGTTGAAGAAAATTCCTAATCTTCAAGCCTAATTGCGCCCACACCAAACTAGGATTTTTGCCTCCGCTTTGCTTCTTGATGGCTGCTGAAATTCTGTGCAAGAGTGTTGCTTAATGACGTACCTTTTTAGTTTATAACAAAATAATGTATTCTGTTACACTACCAATAACCAGTGTTCAAGCGCTAGTCGTCACTCTATTTCTGGCTGCATGCGCTTTGCGCGCCTGGGCACTGCCTTCCTAACGCTCAAGCACAGGGCGTCCAATAAGAAATGCGTGCTCAAGCTTTGGGTCTCCAACGCCTAGGCGCTGGACATCTGAATGAAATTTTCTTATTTTTTTTCCTTTCTTGTTCAAGTGTCCAATCTTTTCATGTGCAATTGTCTATCAAA
Source organism: Ormosia semicastrata (assembly GCA_029884595.1). Classification (NCBI taxonomy): domain Eukaryota; kingdom Viridiplantae; phylum Streptophyta; class Magnoliopsida; order Fabales; family Fabaceae; genus Ormosia; species Ormosia semicastrata. The sequence goes on along the minus strand of JAQQTO010000028.1, from coordinate 8,466,408 downwards.
AACACATAAAACACATAATGAGAACACAATTTAAAATAATAAAAACATAATAAAATTTGAGAACAAAACTCAATCAAAGATATTAAAAGAGGGTGAAAATCCAAAATATGAATCATAATAATATGAATTTTTAAAGGTTCATCACTCCCCAAATTCAAGATTTTGCTTGCCCTCAAGTAAAAAGAAAAAGAAAGAGAATTAAAAATAAAATAAAACAACAACTAAGAACTAAAACATTCAAACTAAAATATGGCAATACTGGGTAGTGAATATCATGCATATCCTCAGAAACTACTTCATAATCTAATTTCAAAGTGTCACATATGTACAATCCAATTATTACATCATCTCTCACATGCAACTTTCGTGCATAAATGACTTCCCATAGACATGAATGTAAGACCAATTCTTACTAATAAAGTACAAGTCCAAATAGGTTTATAAAAATGCAAATGCACATCTGACTCACATTCATTGGGTTGTTTTTCATCTCCCTCTCCCCTAATGTAAACAGCACATAACCAAAGATCAAAATGGTCTTTTAAAGCTTGTAATGTAAAGCCAAGGATGATGGTTAAGAAAGAAAGGGTAGGATAAAGAAAACAAAAGTTGAGATATAAAATCATGTAAATTTCAAAATTCAAGTCACAAAAATATTGAATAAGTGCAAAACGGAGCATAAGGATCAACACTTTATTTCTTTATTTTCTTTCTCTTTTAATTTTATTTATTTATTTTTTAACCTTCACCTCCAAACTTATTTCTTTGTAACACATTGGGTGGACATTTTTTTTATAGCTCCGTAAATACTTCATGCAAAAAAATAACTAAAACTTGAATAATAAAATAATACAAGATATGCACTCAACAAAGGGTGTGTAAGAGAGAAATATTTTTTTTCTTTTTTTTATGGGTATGGAAAAGGAAAATTTGGGTAAAGAAAAGAAATAAAAGTCAAACATACAGAAGGCTGCAAAAGGGACCTAGGGATATATTGTGTTTACAAGTTGACTTGAAAGGCTCAAACGGTCCAAAGAAGGCCCTTATCATTTCCTTGACCATGCATTGTCTAGGATTTCGCTTCAAGAGAGAATTTAACAACTTCTAGATACAAGTCATTCACACAAGTGCAATCCTATAAACTTTCTCTAATCCTGACATGCAATTAAATTCCAAGGTCTATCAAACATAAAGATGAGAAATACATTCATACATAATTGAAACAATAGAGATAAACACAACTCTTAAATTCTCATGTGATTTTCTAAGAAAATAGAACAATCCACAATTTATGCAATCATTTGACATTCAATTCAATAAGCTGGTATGCACAATTTCAACACAGTGACTCAAAACATAATAAGGTGATGATTGATAACAATATATTTTATACATTTTATAATCCTCTCACTGGGCTTCTTAAAGTTCAATTAGGTTTAATTAAGTTAGTTTTGAAACATTTTATTATATTGGACCTTATTGGATCATTGAAAGAATTATTGCATGAATTAGCCTTAATTTATCTTTTTGGTAGTGTTCAGTAAACTGGCTATAACTTGAGTTTCAAATATCTGGTTGATATGATTCTAGTCTTGTAAGAAGTCTAAGACAATTACCTACAACTTTCATGAGATCTCAAAGGCCAAATCACACGTTTGGATAACTCAAATTGGAGTTGAAGCAAGAACTAGGGTGCTGATCTTGATAGCTTGACCTATGTATACTATTCATGATATATCTCGGGCTATAGGATGTCAAATGGGCTAAAATTTTGATGGTTGATAGTTAAAACCCAAATCTATAACTTTCATGTTAAACACTTTTCTAGATTCTGAGGTCTACTAGGTCATATTGGGCTTTGAAGTTAAAACAGAGGAACTGAAACTAGACCTGAATAGTATACAGTAATTAGGCCATATCTCGGGATATAGTTGATCTTTGGAGCTGAAATTTTACCAAAAGACATTAAGATCCATATCTACAACTTTAGTGAAAAAATGATGTATTCAATGACTTCATAATTGAATGATTTCGGAGACAAAAAATCTCCATAATTTTCCACTCATCAAAAGTTATTTGGCATTTTTCACTCATTTTCCACTCATCCACTCACCATGAATCAGCCCTGTTGTCATTTTGTATCCCTAATCCTCTATAAAAGGCACCATTGGCAGGTTATTTGAGGAGTCATGGTCCTAGAAACTAAGATCATGCTATTGTATTTGTTTATCTTGTTGTAATTTTCTTTTGTTCTAAATTAAAGTTATGTTCTTCTTCTTCTTATTCTCTCTTCCTTTCTTCTTGTCTATGAGTAACTAAGTTTCATTTTAATTGAGTGAAAAGGTGAAGCTCTTAGTAATGAAATAAAGTTAGATTCATTTCTTTCTTGTGCTTAAAAGATATATTTTCAAGTGGTCATTATACGTGTTGTATTTTGTTTTCAATTAATTTAGAAACCCTCCTTGTAAAGTGGAGATCTTGATTTGTTGTAGATAAGATTTTGGCACAATGAATGCTTGATCCAATTTATGAGTGGTGGTATTAATAGATGATTAAAGGAATCATAATATAATTACGTATATAATTTTTAATGAACTTTGAATGGTTTATTTTTCGATTGGAACCTCCATTATGTGTAGATTCTAATTGAGTTATAAAAAGAATTAATCTTGTCCTTAATTTATTTACTAAGAGTGAATCTCCTAACCCAAGTAAGTCTTTTTTATTTGTGACTAAGTTTTATCACCTTTATTGTTGTAACAAAATATTTTCCTAAAGTCAAATAATTTTTTCTTCGTCAATTTCCTGTGGATCAACCTTAGACTCCCGAGAATTTATTACTTGAAACAACCTGTACTTGGGTTTGTAACTTTTAATCCATATCAAGTTTTTTGCACCGTTGTTGAGGACTTGATTTGAAGAACAAATTTTTGGTATAAATATTTTGTATATATATATCTTTTTCTACTCTTTTATTTTTTTTCTTTGTACTTACTAACATACTAACTTAGTGGGAGAAACTCTCCCTTAGCTCTCTGTAATATTTAATCATTAACAAAATAATCTTTTTCTTATTTTCTCTCTCGTCGGAGCAAAAAATCGACTTGCTGATTCTTCGGGTTTAATATTTTAAATTTACTTTCAGCACTTTATTTTCTGTACTTTATTTTTTATATTTTATTTCTAATTTTCTAACTTACTAACCTACTAACCTTTTAATTTTCTTGCTTACTAACTTACTAACTATCTAACTTTTTACTTTATCAGTTATCTAACTTTTTACTTTACCTGCTTCTAACGTTTTAATTTACTTGCTTCTAACATTTTAATTTATCTGCATACTAACTTATTTGGTGGCTGGTTTATACCAAACCTTTGTTAATATTTATTTGGTGGCTGGTTTATACCCCATCCTTATTAATATTTAAGTTTATATCGCCTACTTATACATTTTCTTTTCTATTTTAAGTTACTTGTTTATGCTTAAATGGTATCGTGATTTAAATTCTGGTCATTTGGTTAGAATTAATCCTAGTACTTTACATATTGATTTGTTTGAATCACAATCACACACATCAAACACAATGGCTGAAAATGAAAGTGTACATGATGAACATGAAAATCAACTGTTGCGAATCATGCGTGAGTATTTGTAACCATCTTGAAATTCTAGTCCATCATATTTTATCTTTCCACTAAATGCTAACAATTTTAGATTCAAGTCAGATATGATTTCTTTACTTCCTAATTTTCATGGTTTAGAATCTGAAAGCCCATATTTACATCTAAAAGAATTTGAGGAAGTATGTACCACTTTCAATAATCAAACTTGCACTGAAGAGGTTGTTATGCTTAAATTGTTTCCATTTTCTTTAAAAGATAAAGCAAAAACTTGGCTTAACACTTTGAAACCAAGATCAATTGGCACATGGCAAGAAATGCAAGGTGAGTTTTTAAAGAAATTTTTTCCAACACATAAAATCAATGCTTTGAAAAGACAAATCCAATTTTTTTCCAAAATTCAAATGAAGCATATTTTCAAAGTTGGGAACGTTTTAAAGATTTGTTAAATTCTTGCCCACATCATAGTTTTGAAAAATGGCGCACTATAAGCTTCTTTTATGAAGGAGTAACACCTGAAACTAAACTATTTGTGGAAACAATGTGCAATGGTGAGTTTCTTGATAAAGAACCTGAAGAAGCTTTAGACTATTTAGACCATTTGGCTAAAAATTCTCAATCTTGGCATGGTACTACTCCTTCTGAAAATTCAATTAGATCTAACCTTGCAAATGTTAGTAAAGGAAAATATCACCTTAATTAAGAAGAAGATCTAAATGCAAAGTTTACTAGTTTGGCTAGAAAGGTTGAAGCCATGGAATCAAAGAAAGTGAAAGAAATCAAATCTGTGCAAAATGAATAAATTTGTAGCATTTGTGATGAATTAGGACACTCAACAAATGAATGTCAAAAAATTTTTATTTTTAAAGAAGTTGTACATGAGCAAGTAAATGCAATGAATAATTTTAAAAAGTCATTTACTTCTTCTTTTTCAGATTCATATAATCCGGGATGGAGAAATCACTCGAACTTCAGTTGCAGGAATAATAGTCAAGCATAATTCATGCAACTACCACCTCCTCAAGTACAACCAGATTCTCAAAATTTTTAAGGATATGTACCGTATGTCCCATCATATAGGAAAAACCTTGAAGAATCATTGCATGCATTCATAGAAAAGCAAAAATCCATTAACAACCAAAATACTCAAGTCATGATTGACATAAAAGACACTTTTGCTAAACTTTCTTTTGCACTCACCATTCACGAGAAAGGAAAATTTCATTTTTAACCTCAACCAAATCTCAAAGGTCAATACAGTCTAAATTATGGTAATTCAGAAAACCAATAAATAGATCAAGTCAAGTTAGTGATAACCCTTAGGAATGGAAAAGTAGTTGAAGAAAGTAAGGAGATAAAGAGCCAAGTGTCCAAAGTGATGAACTCCTTGAGTGTGAATGAGTTAGAGGATGTGAAAAAGAATCAAGATAGTAGTGATGCTGAGTTACCCAAGGAACCTGAGTGACAAAAAGTCTTGTTAAGTCAGAAAATGATGACGAGAGCCATTAGACATACATGATTGACTCAATCATGGATAGGCGAGTTTCTATAACCCATGATTTTGATCCCCTTAAGAATTTTCTTGTCAATTTTGAGTTTGATTCTATTAGTAATCCCTCTAATGTAGTTGATATTTTTACTATTTTTTATAAAACTCAGGATCATGACACTCAGGCATGGCAACCAAAGTTTAAGGACTTGCTTAAGAAAGCTTGGAGCATTACTGATAAAAAAAAGTGTTCATCCCTTGGTCTGTTCTTATAAAATTAATTTGGAAGAAGGTAAATGGTCAGCGGTTAAGGCTATAACTTGAGTTGAAGGATCCAGATGTAGCAGAGACTTTGGTAGACGATCCTGTCTACCAAAGCTGAGGTAAGTTTTTAGTATTTCGTGTTTTTATTGAGTCGGCTTAAGTGCCTCCCAAATTTCAGAGCCTTTGTATGGGGATGTAAATAGTACGGCCAACAAAAAATATAAAATGAAGGAACCCAAAAAAAAATTGTTTGAATGCTTATTTATTTCATTTTACTTTATTTTGTTTTTTATTTATTTTTGTCATTGCTAACTATTATCAAGATGTAGTTATTCTCTTCTCGTCCAAGCATTTCGGATATATGACTCCTCCCCATTACTTTGTTTAATTTTGTCCCAAAAGTTTCTTTAATGTATATTGATGATTATTTCTTCAGTCTGGATTTAATTTTTAACATTGAGGACAATGTTATGATCTGTTTGGTGTAACACCCCAAACTTTCTATGTATTAAATAAGTAATTTTAACAGTTAGCAGAATTCTACTGTTTAGTAATTTTTGTGCACTGTAAAATTATTTTAAATATTCTGTCTGCACATTTGACCATTTTGAGTGATTTGTTCCGTGTCAGGAAAATAATAATTTTTGGGCCAGAAAATTTACGTAATTTAATTTTTACTTGTTTAGTCTTAATTAATTTACGTAATCTGATTTGATATTTGTGAATTTTCTAATTTTTGTGATTTTATGTGTGATTTTGATTTTTTTACCATTTGTGGGCCCCGCGAGGTGTTTGTGGGCCCAGGTAGCCATACGTGGGCCCAGGTGGGTCCCGCAAAGTAAAAAAAATTTCTACGCACAGAAAAATTTGTACTGTTTAGACGGAGACAGGGGATCTTACTAAACCTAAATCCGAAAATAGTTTTAGAAAATTTCTCTTACTGTATTTTGTACTGTATTTAATTATCGAATGATAAAAATACAGTGAATGTATTCTTTTATGAGGTTATGATAGATAATAATAAAATTCTATACTGTTAAGTCAATATTGGTGGTTTGGATATCCACCATCGATTAATTACCATTGGAGATTTAATATTGATTTAATCAACGGTGGAGATTTGATCTTAAAAGTAAATAGGATCAATTATAACCGTTGGATGGAAATTAAATCAAGGGTAGAAATTTAATCTTATAAAAGACTATGACCATTATCAACCCTTGGATGTAAAATAAATCAATAGTGGAGATGGATAATTAATGACCATTGGATTTGGATATAGATCAATGGTGGAGAATTGGTCATCAAAAATGATTACAACCATTTTGGACCCTTGGATGTAAAGTTTGAAGGTGTAATCTTGACCCTTCATTTTGGAGACACATCTAATGGCTAAGATTTAAAGGAGAAAGATCCAATGACCTAGATTTTGTCTTCTAAAAATCAAAAATCTACTTAAATTCTAACCATTGAATAAATCAATGGCTAGAAAGGCTTCAAATAATTGTTTGAAAAGATGACAATTTGCATGAATCATGCAAGGGGGCGGTTTTGAAGAAGCAAGGAGAAAGGGAGACAAAGTTAGTATAGGCTTTTTAGGCCAAGGAAAATGATGAAGACAATGGTCAAATCTCAAGACAAGTTCCTATTGATCAATTAATGAGCATGTTTTTCAAACTTCACTTTTCATTTCTCTCCATGAAGGCCACGGCCATGCATAGTTTAGGATACCAAATAATTCATTTCTACACTTCACATTTTCATTTCTTCATTCTCTCACTTATGTTTCATGAACCAACCAAATGAAAAACTCCATTCTCTCTCCCTAAAGAGCCATTCGCCAAGCACTCTCATCCACCCTCCATCACTCTTTAATTTCATACAACCTAGTTTCTTGAATCCTTACCTTATTCTAAACAACTTTCATGTTGAAGACTTTCTCTAAATCTTCCATCTTGAAGGACTTTTACTAAGATCAAGTTCTAGAGTTCTTGTTGGTGAAGAGTAAGGAAATTTCTTTCATTCTTTTCTTTTTCATGTTCTAAACCATGTTTGATCCATGGTTCCTCTTAATCAAGATCAATATACTAATTTTCTTGCATTTGTTTTATGTTCAAGAGACTTCTTGGTGGAGATCTTGTTCTAAATCCAAAGCAAGGAGCTTTTGGAGTTCTTCAAGAGGTAAGAGGGAGATTTATCTCACCAACCAAGTATGGTGGTGAGAGATGGTTATATTTGATGGATGATCAATCCATGTGAGGATTCATATCCATGGTCATGTAATAAATTATTTGTGTTATGTGTTTTTAATTATTTTGTTTATGCTTGATATGCTTTGCATGAATTAATTGTGTATGCATGCTTAGTATGATTTTTACTTGTTTATATGGTATGCTTATAATATGCATGATGATATATGTTAAATATATTATGATGGATGTATGTTGAAATAAGCAAAATTTTGGCTCCAATGGCCAAAGGAGAGGTTCGGTTTGATACCCAAAATTGGGGTTCATGTTGAAAATTTTTCAAGAACAAAGAAATTAATTTTTTGGGTCCTTAGAACAATAAGATTTTTGGCCAAGACATCTCAAATTAGGTGTTCACCAAATTAATATTTTCATGAATAATAAAATTTTATGATTTGAGAGGTAAAGGAAATAAACAAAAGGATTTTGGTTTTGCAAAAGAGAATGCACACGTTTTCTTTTTAGTTATGTTGATATTAATTAATTTTGTGTAGAAACAAAAATGTAATTCATTTAAGTTATAAGAAAAACCTTTCATGGTTCCAATGGCCATTTTTAAGGTCTTGATAATTTAGAAAAAAAAATGGTTTGATATTATAAAATATAAGAATTTTCAAATAAGGATTTTGAAAAGAGAATTAAAGTGTTGTCAAGTGGAATTTTCATAAATAAAAGAAAAAGGGAGATTGAAGGTGCTAAACTTCAAATTGTTTTCAAGGAGAATTAATTTTTGAAAGTGATTTAGAAATATAAAAGAAAACGTTTGTAACTTAAATTTACTAACAAAGAATTTATTTATTGGGTTTTGAAAAAATGTTAGGAAATTTAAAAGTTAGAAACGGTAATTAAATAAACTAAATGTGATTTTGTAAAACTAGATCAATAAAAAGCAATTTTGAGAAAAATATATTTAAAAGATTTTTTTTTACAAAGAATAGGAAGAAAATAAAGTAAGGAATTATATTATTGTAAGAAAAGTCCAAAATAATATTTTTAAAGTTAAGGAATATTTTACTAAGGGTAAAAATGGTGAAAAATGATTTATGGAACTTAAAAAATGTAAATTTTGAGTTACGCGATTTGAAAAAGGTTAAAATATTTCTATGCAATTTAAAATGTTCAAATATTTTATACGATCAAAATGTTGTAGAAAAATTACTATGTGATAAAAAAATGATGAAAGAATATTTTTACGCACTTTAGAAAATAATAGAAAATTTTTATGTGAATTTTAAACGTAATAGAAATGTTACAAATCGTTGATTACGTAATAAAATATTACGTGACTGTGAAAATGGGACAAAAATATTTTTGTGAATGAGAAAAGTGCGATAATGCAATCGCTGTTAATTATACAGTAAACTTGACAGTTAAAAATACTATTTGAACCTGGTATGAGAAATTATGTGATTTACCATTGGTTGGTAATTGGTGCATTACACATGCATTGAAAATGGTCCGATGGACTGGATATGGCTAATTGCCTAGGAGAAACGTACACCTCTTGAGTGGGTGCGATATGCGTAGTGTAGGTCACTTGTGGACCTTGGGGCATCGGGGTGCGGGTTGCTCACAATGGGCAGTTGGTAGCTCTTCTCGCACCGTGGGTTAGACCGATGCAACACACCAGTGATCCGGACCGAGACACTATTCTTAATCGAGATCTGACAAAGACTATTGTGTATGTGCTAGATGTGCAAGATATAATTATAAGCACTTGGTCTGAAGCACGAAATACCAACAGCTCTTTTCGATCAATTTCTCTGACTTGAGTATTAGCTCCATGGAGTAGGACATTGAGTCTATGTGCGCATGCATGAAACTGAGCATCTATATCTATATGATGGTGTTGCTGTAATTGTTGTATGATTTAAACAGTGATAGTGGCATAATGGTAATTATTATTTTGCACTATGATGATGGTATAATTGTGATCATGATATGATATTTTTGCATGATGTGTTGTTTGTATTATCTCTGTACTATCATGCTTGTATTGGCATAGATAATTTCACCTCTTTGTATGTATATCTGTATATTGTATTGATAATTGGGTGAAGACGTTGAGGAAGAAACGGTACAAGAAGCAGAAGAAGAGTTACTCCTCACGGCTGGGAACGCAGAATTCTGACAGTATGACGTCAAGAGCCAGTTTCTTCGGATATGTACGTTTACAATTTCATGGAGGAGCTGGAGAATGGAGGACAAGTCCCGATGAGCGAGGACTTATTTACGAGGGATACCTGACTGTTAGTATTAGTAGAATATTTCATGGAAATCCATTTTTCTGTGTAACTATTTTAGTTCATATTGAATTTCCGTTGCATATCAGGCGACACTGGGACACTAGGAATTATGTCCCAATGGAAATCAGTATAGTATTGTCAGCCCGGACACCTGTTCGTAGGGCTACTCGTCATAACGGATTTCTATCTGCTGAGGAATCCGAGGAGGACCCATCTGAGGGGTCCGCTGCTTAGTTAAACTTGGGCAAGTTTGAACTCTGATATGAACTAGGTGTGTAATTTATTTAAGTGTGTTTTAGTTTGAGACTTGGGCTGTAAAATAAATAATTTCAACAGTACGTTTGTAATATGTATATGATGTAATCTATATGTGAGGTTGCTATAATGTTTTATTTTCTGCTAAGTTTATTTTATGGTCGTCAAAAAAAAATTAACTTATCTTTTTATTACAACGTCACCTTATATGAACTTGGGGGTTATTAAGTAACATAAATGTGACACCCTACAGCTTAGGGTGTTACATTAGTTGGTATCAGAGCTCAAGTTTGAGTCTTTTGGGGTTGTGGTTAGGTCTGTCTTGTTTGTGTTGTGTAATTCTCTGTTATTATTTCTTGAAAAGAAACAATATTGTTTGAAGATTGACTTTACTTTCTTTGTATTCAGTTTGAGTGGAGAAAGTAATGACTGGACGAGGACGTGGACGTAGAATTGAAAGCACAGATATGGAACTTAATGGGAATGATAATTTGAACATGGCTACAGCTGTAGCAGCAATGCAGAGAATGGCGGAAGTGGTTGCACAACAAAATCAACGGGCTAATGAAAATGTGCACAGTTTGTCTGAGTTTCGAAGGAATAATCCACCGAAGTTTCGTGGAGAGTTTGATCCGGAAAAAGCTGAACTTTGGATCCAAGAACTTGAAAAGATATTTAATGATATGGGTTATGCTGATGAACGGAAGCTTACGCTGGCAACGTTTATGCTGGTAGGAGATGGTGAACGTTGGTGGGCGAGCTAGAAGACCAAGGAAGCCGAAGGAAGGATGGTGACATGGCAAGTTTTTAAGCAAAAGTTTCTCGGAGAAATATTTTCCAAAGCAGTGTGAGGCATATGAAGGAAATGGAATTTCTGAGCTTACGACAAGGATTGATGTCCGTAAGTGAGTATGCGGCAAAATTTGAAAGTCTGTCTCAGTTTTCAAGATATTTGCAGATGAATCCAGATGAGGGCTAGAAATGCAAGAAATTTGATGAAGGATTAAAGTTGGATATTAAGAGAGCTGTATCGATGTTGGAGATTAATCAATTTCCAACTTTGATTGAAAAATGTCATAAAATTGAAGAGATTGATCATCAACGAGTGGCAAGAAACAAGAATTTTGGACCTGCAAGGTTCCAAAAAGAAAAGAGTACTCAAGCAAGTCGCTCTCAGCAAAGGCCATATATGAAACCTGCAGGAAGTCAGACTAAGAAGCAATTTGTGGGTGGAAGTTCTAGCGACAATAAAACAAGTCAAGCTGGGACTCCTATTCGATGTTTCAAATGTGGGAAGGATCATCTCACGAAAGAATGTCAACATAAAGAAGTTGTTTGTTTTAAGTGTGGAAAGCTTGGACATTTCTCTAAAGACTGTGATCAGATAAAGAAGGAATCCTCTGTGGGAAATGTTCGAACTACAAGACCACAGGCGGGAGGTCGTGTCTATACAATGAGCGGAGAAGTAGCTGCTAAATCTGAGAACTTGATAATAGAGGAAGGTACTATTGGAGGTAATCCTTTAACCATACTCTATGATTCAGGAGCAACACATTCTTTCATTGCATGTGATTGTGTTGAACGTTTAGGATTGACTGTGACTGCTTTGCCATATGATCTGAATGTTGCTACTTCTACTGATAAGTTTGTAGTTACATCAACAATATGCCTGAATTGTCCTGTCAAGTTAGGGATAGAATCTTTTATGTGGATTTGATTTGTTTGCCTCTTTCCAAGATTAATGTAATCTTGGGAATGGATTGGTTGTCTTCTAACCATATCCTAATTGATTGTTCGAATAAGACGTTAGTGTTTCCTGAGGCTAAGGATCCTAGATTCCTAACGGCTACTCAAGTGGAAGCTTGTTTGAAGGAAGGAGATCATGGGTATCTATTATTATCTTTTTTAGAGGTGCAATGTGAAGATGCCTTGAAGGATATTTTCATAGTTAACGAATTTCCTGAAGTGTTTCCTGAAGATATACCAGGACTACTACCAGTAAAGGAAATCGAGTTTGCCATTGATCTTGTACCTGGAGCTGGACCGATATCTATAGCGCCCTATCGGATGTCGCCGGTAGAATTAGACGAACTAAAGAAACAGTTGGAGGAATTATTAGAGAAACAATTCGTGAGACCTAGTGTGTCACCATGGGGAGCTCCAATATTATTGGTCAAGAAGAAGGATGGAACTTCACGCTATGTGTAGACTATCTAAGCAACTAAATAAAATCACGATTAAGAATAAATATCCACTTCCAAGGATAGATGATCTGATGGATCAATTGCGAGGAGCCGCAATATTTTCCAAGATTGATCTACGTTCTCGGGTATCACCAAATACATGTGAAAGTGGAGGATATTCCCAAAATAGCTTTTTGAACTCGTTATGGGCATTATGAATATTTAGTGATGCCGTTTGGTGTGACAAATGCACCAGCCATATTCATGGACTTCATGAACAGAATTTTATGTTCATACTTGGATAAGTTTGTTGTTGTCTTTATAGATGACATTTTAATTTATTCTCGAAGTCAGGAGGAACATGCTGAACATCTCAAGGTAGTTCTTCAAATTTTGAAGGAGAATAAGTTATATGCCAAGTTATCCAAATGTGAATTTTGGTTGAGCGAAATTCAATTTTTGGGACACGTGATATCGGAGAGAGGAATTGAAGTTGATGCTTCAAAGGTGAAGACAGTTTTGGAATGGGAAAGACCAAAGACTGTAACAGAAATCTGTAGTTTTTTCGGATTAGCTGGTTATTATAGACGTTTCATTGAGGGGTTTTCAAAGATTGTAGGACCTCTTACCCAACTTACACGAAAGAATCAACCGTTCGTGTGGACTGATGCATGCGAAGAAAGTTTTGAAGAATTAAAAAGACGATTGACTACTCACCAAAGTTGTTGATTCTACCTGATCCAAACGAACCTTTCGAGGTATATTGTGATGCTTCATACCAAGGATTGGGTGGTGTACTTATGCAAAACCGTAAGGTGGTGGCTTATGCTTCAAGACAGTTGAAAAGTTATGAGAAGAATTATCCGACTCATGACTTGGAGTTGGCAGCTGTGGTGTTTGCGTTGAAAGTATGGAGACATTTTCTTTATGGAGCTACGTTCACTATTTTTAGTGATGATAAAAGCTTGAAGTACTTGTTTGACCAAAAAGAGTTGAACATGAGGCAGAGGCGTTGGTTAGAGTTTCTGAAAGATTATGATTTTCAATTGCAGTATCATCCCGGAAAGGTGAATGTCGTAGCAGATGCGTTGAGTAGAAAAATACTTAGTGCTTCTATCATGATGATCAAAGAAAATGAGTTGATAGAAGAATTTCGGGATATGCGACTATCTCGTGAAATTGATGTCGGCAAGATGTGTTTAAATATGATCACCATTTCAAATGATTTGATGGATAGAATCCGTGAAGGACAAAACAAAGTTGACCAATATTTACAAGAAGCAAAAGAAGCAAAGAGTCAAGGGGCGTGTTGGATTTTAGCGAAGGTGTTAATGGAATTTTGAAGTTTCAAGGAAGAGTTTGTGTGCCAAATGATCCTAATCTTAGAAGATTGATTTTGGAGGAAGCTCACAGAGTAAGTTGAGTATGCATCCAGGAGCCACAAAGATGTATCAAGATTTAAAATAATTATATTGGTGGCAAGGAATGAAGAAAGATGTTGCTGAGTATGTATCATCCTGTTTAATCTGTCAGAAAGCTAAGGTGGAACATCAAAGACCTTCTAGAATGTTGCAACCTTTGCCTATTCCCGAATGGAAATGGGATGACATAGCAATGGATTTTGTGATGGGACTACCAAAGACTCGGAAGGGTCATGATGCCATTTGGGTAATTGTTGATCGGCTTACTAAGTCAGTGCACTTTTTGCCGATTAATATTAAATACTCAATGGAAAAGTTGGCTCAAGTGTACATCGCTGAAATTGTTAGACTTCATGGTGTACCATCCAGTATCATTTCAGATCGAGATCCAAGGTTTACATCGAGATTTTGGGATAGTTTGCAAGAAGCGATGGGAACAAAGCTACGTTTAAGTTCTGCTTACCATCCACAAACTGATGGTCAGTCAGAAAGGACGATTCAATCGTTAGAAAACTTGTTGAGATCATGTGTTATGGAAGAAACTGGAGGCTGGGATGAATTCTTGCCATTGATAGAATTAACATATAACAATAGTTTCCATTCAAGTATAGGGATGGCACCCTATGAGGCATTATATGGAAGACGATGTAGAACACCGTTATGTTGGTATCAGGACGGTGAGAGTATTATGTTAGGACCAGAGATTGTTCAACAGAAAACTGAGAAAGTGAATATGATACAAGACAAAATGAGAATGAGTCAAACTCGGCAAAAGAGCTATGCTGATAAAAGGAGAAAATTTCTCGAGTTTAAAGAAGGTGACCATGTATTTTTGCGAGTGACGCCTATGACGGGTGTTGGACGAGTGCTTAAGTCCAAGAAGCTCACTCTAAAGTTTATCGGACCATATCAGATTTTACGTCGGGTAGGTCCGGTGGCATATCAGATTGCATTACCACCTTTTCTGTCAAATCTTCACAATGTATTTTACGTATCACAACTACGAAAATATATTTCTGATCCTACTCATGTTATCAAGCCGCATACACAAGATGCAATGAAGGAAAATTTAACCTATGAAACTGCTCCAAAGAAAGATCGAGGATCGAAAGACAAAGCAACTTCGAGGTAAGGAAATTTCATTGTTAAAATTATTTGGGATGATGTAAGCGGAAGTTACATGGGAACTAGAAGAAAAGATAAAAGAACAAAGATCCCTTTTTATTTTAAGGATGTGAAATCAAGTTCGTCAAGTTTCGAGGACCTAAACTTTTGTAGAGGGGAGAATCAGTAACACCCCAAACTTTCTATGTATTAAATAAGTAATTTTAACAAGCTAGCGACTTCTACCGTTTAGTGATTTCGTGCACCGTAAAATTATTTTAAATATGCCATCTCATATTTGACCGTTTTGAGTGATTTGTTCCGTGTCGAAAAATAATAATTTTTGGGCCAGAAAAATTTACATAATTTAATTTTTACTGTTTAGTCTTAATTAATTTACGTAATCTGATTTGATATTTGTGAATTTTCTAATTTTTGTGATTTTATGTGTGATTTTGATTTTTTTTACCATTTGTGGGCCCCGCGAGGTGTTTGTGGGCCCAGGTGGCCATACGTGGGCCCAGGTGGGTCTCGCAAAGTGAAAAAATTTTCTACGCACAGAAAAATTTGTACTGTTTAGGCGGAGACAGGGGATCTTACTAAACCTGAATCCGAAAACAGTTTTAGAAAATTTCTTTTACTGTATTTTGTACTGTATTTAATTATCGAATGATAAAAATACAGTGAATGTATTCTTTTATGAGGTTATGATAGATAAGAATAAAATTCTATACTGTTAAGTCAATATTGGTGGTTTGGATATCCACCATCGATTAATTACCATTACAGATTTAATCTTGATTTAATCAACGGTGGAGATTTGATCTTAAAAGTAAATAGGATCAATTATAACCGTTGGATGGAAATTAAATCAAGGGTAGAAATTTAATCTTATAAAAGACTATGACCATTATCAACCTTTAGATGTAAAATAAATCAATGGTGGAGATGGATCATTAATGACCATTGGATTTGGATTTTTAGATCATTGGTGGAGAATTGGTCATCAAAAATGATTACAACCATTTTGGACCCTTGGATGTAAAGTTTGAAGATGTAATCTTGACCCTTCATTTTGGAGACACATCTAATGGCTAAGATTTAAAGGAGAAAGATCCAATGGCCTAGATTTTGTCTTCTAAAAATCAAAAATCTACTTAAATTCTAACCATTGAATAAATCAATGGCTAGAAAGGCTTCAAATAATTGTTTGAAAAGATGACAATTTGCATGAATCATGCAAGGGGGGCGGTTTTGAAGAAGCAATGAGAAAGGGACACAAAGTTAGTATAGGCTTTTTAGGCCAAGGAAAATGATGAAGACAATGGTCAAATCTCAAGACAAGTTCTTATTGATCAATTAATGAGCATGTTTTTCAAACTTCACTTTTCATTTCTCTCCATGAAGGCCACGGCCATGCATAGTTTAGGATACCAAATAATTCATTTGTACACTTTACATTTTCATTTCTTCATTCTCTCACTTATGTTTCATGAACCAGCCAAATGAAAAACTCCATTCTCTCTCCCTAAAGAGCCATTCGGCCAAGCACTCTCATCCACCCTCCATCACTCTTTAATTTCATACAACCTAGTTTCTTGAATCCTTACCTTATTCTAAACAACTTTCATGTTGAAGACTTTCTCTAAATCTTCCATCTTGAAGGACTTTTACTAAGATCAAGTTCTAGAGTTCTTGTTGGTGAAGAGTAAAGAAATTTCTTTCATTCTTTTCTTTTTCATGTTCTAAACCATGTTTGATCCATGGTTTCTCTTAATCAAGCTCAATATACTAATTTTCTTGCATTTGTTTTATGTTCAAGAGACTTTTCTTGGTGGAGATCTTGTTCTAAATCCAAAGCAAGGAGCTTTTGGAGTTCTTCAAGAGGTAAGAGGGAGATTTATCTCACCAACCAAGCATGGTGGTGAGAGATGGTTATATTTGATGGATGATGAATCCATGTGAGGATTCATATCCATTGTCATGTAATAAATTATTTGTGTTATGTGTTTTTAATTATTTTGTTTATGCTTGATATGCTTTGCATGAATTAATTGTGTATGCATGCTTAGTATGATTTTTACTTGTTTATATGGTATGCTTATAATATGCATGATGATATATGTTAAATATATTATGATGGATGTATGTTGAAATAAGCAAAATTTTGGCTCCAATGGCCAAATGAGAGGTTCGGTTTGATACCCAAAATTGGGGTTCATGTTGAAAATTTTTCAAGAACAAATAAATTGATTTTTTGGGTCCTTAGAACAATAAGATTTTTGGCCAAGACATCTCAAATTAGGTGTTCACCAAATTAATATTTTCATGAATAATAAAATTTTATGATTTGAGAAGTAAAGGAAATAAACAAAAGGATTTTGGTTTTGCAAAAGAGAATGCACACATTTTCTTTTTAGTTATGTTGATATTAATTAATTTTGCGTAGAAACAAAAATGTAATTCATTTAAGTTATAAGAAAAAATTTTCATGGTTCCAATGGCCATTTTTAAGGTCTTGATAATTTAGAAAATAAAATGTTTTGATGTTATAAAATATAAGAATTTTCAAATAAGGATTTTGAAAAGAGAATTAAAGTGTTGTCAAGTGGAATTTTCATAAATAAAAGAAAAAGGGAGATTGAAGGTGCTAAACTTCAAATTGTTTTCAAGGAGAATTAATTTTTGAAAGTGATTTAGACATATAAAAGAAAACATTTGTAACTTAAATTTACTAACAAAGAATTTATTTATTGGGTTTTGGAAAAACGTTAGGAAATTTAAAAGTTAGAAACGGTAATTAAATAAACTAAATATGATTTTGTAAAACTAGATCAATAAAAAGCAATTTTGAGAAAAATATATTAAAAAGATTTTTTTTACTAAGAATAGGAAGAAAATAAAGTAAGGAATTATATTATTGTAAGAAAAGTCTAAAATAATATTTTAAAAGTTAAGGAATATTTTACGAAGGGTAAAAATGGTGAAAAATGATTTATGGAACTTAAAAAAATGTAAATTTTGAGTTACGCAATTTGAAAAAGGTTGAAATATTTCTACGCAATTTAAAATGTTCAAATATTTTATACGATCGAAATGTTGTAGAAAAATTGTTATGTGATAAAAAAAAATGATGAAAGAATATTTTTACGCACTTTAGAAAATAATAGAAAATTTTTACGCGAATTTTAAACATAATAGAAATGTTACAAATCGTTGATTACGTAATAAAATATTACGTGACTGTGAAAATGGGACAAAAATGTTTTTGTGAATGAGAAAAATGCGATAATGCAATCGCTATTAATTATACAGTAAACTTGACAGTTAAAAATACTATTTGAACCTGGTATGAGAAATTATGTGATTTACCATTGGTTGGTAATTGGTGCATTACACATGCATTGAAAATGGTCCGATGGACTGGATATGGCTAATTGCCTGGGAGAAACGTACACCTCTTGAGTGGGTGCGATACGCGTAGTGTAGGTCACTTGTGGACCTTAGGGGCATCGAGGTACGGGTTGCTCACAATGGGCAGTTGGTAGCTCTTCTGCACCGTGGGTTAGACCGATGCAACACACCGGTGATCCGGACCGAGACACTATTCTTAATCGAGATCTGATAAAGACTGTTGTGTATGTGCTAGATGTGCAAGATATAATTATAAGCACTTAGTCTGAAGCACGAAATACCAGCAACTCTTTTCGATCAATTTCTCCGACTTGAGTATTAGCTTCATGGAGTAGGACATTGAGTCTATGTGCGCATACATGAAACTGAGCATCTATATCTATATGATGGTGTTGTCAATTGTTGTATGATTTAAACAAAGGATAGTGGCATAATGGTAATTATTATTTTGCACTATGATGATGGTATAATTGTGATCATGATATGATATTTTTGCATGATGTGTTGTTTGTATTATCTTTGTACTATCATGCTTGTATTGGCATAGATAATCTCACCTCTTTGTATGTATATTTGTATATTTTATTGATAATTGGGTGAAGACGTTGAGGAAGAAACGGTACAAGAAGCAGAAGAAGAGTTACTCCTCACGGCTGGGAACGCAGGTCGACAAGATGACGTCAAGAGCCGCTTCTTCGGATATGTACGCTTACAATTTCACGGAGGAGCTGGAGAATGGAGGACAAGTCCCGATGAGCGAGGACTTATTTACGAGGGATACCTGACTGTTAGTATTCGTAGAATATTTCATGGAAATCCATTTTTCTGTGTAACTATTTTAGTTCATATTGAATTTCCGTTGCTTATCAGGCAACACTGGGACACTAGGAATTATGTCCCAACGGAAATCAGTATAGTATCGTCAGCCCGGACACCTGTCCGTAGGGCTACTCGTCATAACGGATTTCTATCTGCTGAGGAATCCGAGGAGGACCCATCTGAGGGGTCCGCTGCTTAGTTAAACTTGGGCAAGTTTGAACTCTGATATGAACTAGGTGTGTAATTTATTTAAGTGTGTTTTAGTTTGAGACATGGGCTAAAATAAATAATTCTAACAATACATTTGTAATATGTATATGATGTAATCTATGTGTGAGGTTGCTATAATGTTTTATTTTCTGCTAAGTTTATTTTATGGTCGTCAAAAAAAAATTTGACTTATCTTTTTATTACAACGTCACCTTATATGAACTTGGGGGTTATTAAGTAACATAAATGTGACACCTTACAGCTTAGGGTGTTACATTTGGGGGGAACGATAGTTGTTCAAAAAAAAATTAGGAAGTATAGTATGATTGTTAGCAACTTACTAAACTAAGGAAGGATGGCAGAATAAGGAGTGGTTTTACTTTTAAGACACATCTAAATTGGGAATTTTGTTTATTAATATGATTGTCAGAAACCTACAGCAAAACCAATTAGGGATGGCAGAGTAAGGAGTAATTTTACTCTTGAGACGCATCTAGATTGGGGTAGTAACTATTTTGTGTAGAAGTAGCAAATAGATTCAGGGATCATGGCATGGTTGAATAAATTGTCTTCTTTCTTAAATTGCACATGCTTGGTTATAGATGTTGAATTGATAAATTGAGAATGATATATATATGCCTTGTGAGATTTTGAGCCTATTGATGAATGAATTGAATATCTGTACTATTCTCTTCTTTCTTGTGTGATTTTTTTTCACTCATGGAATTGTTATTCTAGAACTTGCTTTGATTCTTTTTCAGGCTACATTTTCACATGCATACATAAAAATGATTAAGGCATTTTGAAATAGTTACTTTGACCAAATAGCCAACCTTACATATTTTTCCTTGTATAAACCCTTTTGAGCTTATTTGACAATTCTTTATTTTTAGCTCATTATGTGTACTAAAAAAAATATGTTCTTACCTAACCTTAGGGAATAAGAGAGCATTGGCTTTGTTATTGGATGAGTTTTTAAACAAGTGTGGGGATGTGTGCACAAAATGTTGAAAGAAAAAAAAAGGGAGCTGACCACCACTATAATCAAAGGATTATCAGACTCTCCTAATGCACCATGTGACATATCCATACCTAGAATGAGGGTGGATGCTTGGAAACAATAGGAAGAGAAGGAGAATGTTCAGGCCTAACAATGAATTCAACCCATCAATTTGGCGTTGATCTTCAACAAAACATTAGTCAAATATTGGTCATTGTCCTTTATGAGAAGGAAGTAAATAGAGAAGGAACTAAGAAAACCTTGAAAAATTTAAACTGAATGTTCTCAAACATCTTCTCCACTCTAACTGTACCCTAATGCTCTTCTATTCTCTTTGGTATTTAACTTGTCATATCAATATTACCCCTCTCCTTTACCATAACCCCATTACAACCTTGAATAAAGTCCTCTTGATTTTTGTGTGCATGTGTTTTTGAGTAGCAGAGAAGTAGAAGATAAGCAATCTTATGGTAGTACAATTGTTCATGGGTTGAATAGAATGAAACACTTACCTTTTAAACACTTGAGAGATTGAGAGTGAATTCTATGATGATCTATTATTCCTGATTCATATTTTTCAACTAAAGTTTCATTGCTTGTTGATTTGAGATGCGAAGAAATGTTACCTCATGAATGTTTTGATCCCTTGAATGACTAGTTACTCTTCTTGATTCATTAAATCTTTTAGAGTTTTTAATTTTTGAGTCTGTATCGTTCTTCTTTGTTCCCTGGTTTTTGTCTTATGTGTTTTGCCCAGGAGTGCAAAAGCTAAGTGTGAGGGAATTTAATAATAATATATTTTATACATTTTATAATCCTCTCACTGGGCTTCTTAAGGTTCAATTAGGTTTAATTAAGTTAGTTTTGACACATTTTATGATATTAGACCTTATTGGATCATTAAAAGAATTATTGCATGAATTAGCCTTAATTTATCTTTTTGGTAGTGTTCAGTAAACTGGCTATAACTTGAGTTTCAAATATCTGGTTGATGTGATTCTAGTCTTGTAGGAAATCTAAGATAATTCCCTACAACTTTCATGAAGATCTCAAAGGCCAAATCACGTGTTTGGATAACTCAAATTAGAGTTGAAGCAAGAACTAGGGTACTGATCCTAACAGCTTGACCTATGTGTACTATTCATGACATAGCTCTTGCTATAAGATGTCAAATGGATTGAAATTTTGATGGTTGATAGTTAAGACCTAAATCTACAACTTTTATGTCGAACACTTTTCCAAATTCTGAGTTCTACTAGGTCATATTGGGCTTTGAAATTAGAACAGAGGAACTGAAATTGAGCCTAAATAGTGTGCATTAATTAGGCCATATCTCGGGCTATAGTTGGTCTTTGGAGCTAAAATTTTACCAGAAGACTGTTAAGATCTATATCTACAACTTTCATGAAGATCACTTGGTAAAAAAATGATGTATTCAATGACTACATAATTAAATTATTTCAGAGACAAAGAATCTCCATAATTTTTCACTCATCAAAAGTCATTTGGCATTTTCCACTCATCCACTCACCATGAATCAGCCCTCTTGTCATTTTGTATCCCTAATCATCTATAAAAAACACCATTGGTAGATCATTTGAGGAATCTTGGTCCTAGAAACCAAGATCATGCTATTGTATTTGTTTATCTTATTGTAATTTTCTTTTGTTCTAAATTGAAGTTATGTTCTTCTTCTTCTTCTTCTTCTCTCTTCCTTTTTTCTTGTCTATGAGTAACTAAGTTTCATTTTACTTGAGTGAAAGGGTGAAGCTCTTGGTAATGAAATAAGGTTAGATTCATTTCTTTCTTGTGCTTAAATGATATATTTTCAAGTGGTTATTATACGTGTTGTATTTTGTTTTCAATCAATTTAGAAACCCTCCTTGTAAAGTGGAGATCTTGATTTGTTGTAGACATGATTTTGGCACAATGAATGTTTGATCCCATTTATGAATGGTGGTGTTAATAGATGATTAAAGGAATCATAATATAATTACGTATATAATTTTTAATGAACTTTGAATGTTTTATTTTCCTATTGGAACCTCCGTTATGTGTGGATTCTAATTAAGTTATAAAAAGAATTAATCTTGTCCTTAATTTATTTACCAATAGTGGATCTTCTAACCTAAGTAAGTCTTTTTTATTTGTGACCAAGTTTTATCACCTTTATTGTTATAACAAAATATTTTCCTTATGTCAAATAAATTTTTCTTCACCAATTCCTTGTGGATCAAGCTCGGACTCCCGAGAATTTATTACTTAAAACAACCTGCACTTGGGTTTGCAACTTTTAATCCACATCAATGATAACAAAATAAAATTAATAAAAATAAATGTGAAAATAAAACAAATAAAAAAAAGAAAAAATTAACTCTTTTTGGCAGCTGGCGGCTATATACATCCCCTTATAAAGGCTCCAAACTCAGGAAGGCACCTAAGTCGACTCAACACTACCTTCAAAACAAAAAAAAATAGAAAAATGCTAGTTAATAAAATAAGAAATCACAAAATAATAGCACAAACAAATATTAACTGAAACCAAAAGATAAAAGAGTAAAGAAAAAGAAAGAACACTTGGATTGCCTCCCAAAAGCGCTTGTTTAATGTCATTAGCTCGATGTTGCCTTTTCAATTAATCAAGGTGGCTTCAAACAACAGAAGTAAGATGATGCCTTTTTTTTAGAATTATGCCTCTATCCTAGGTCAATGGCCTTAGAAGTACCTCCAAAGGTGTTTTGAACTTGACCCGAGCTAGGTTGTCCTTTTTCTATTCCAACAATCTTGGAGTTAAGAGGACCTTTATCCTCTTCATAAATCATCTTGGAGGTGGAAGGATTAGCATTAATTGATGATGAAAGGCTCTTACTAGCCAAATCCTATTGAGGTTTACCTTGAATGCATTTGACGGGGGCATAGAGATCTAATGTCGGTGCAGATTTATCAAAAATATTAATGGTCACCTGATCTCCATCTACCCTCAAAATGAGCGCACCTCTTAGTACATTAATCAGTGCTCCTGAAGTAGATAAGAATGGTTTTCCAAGAATAAGTAGAATGTCAACATCCTTATCCATATCCAAAATCACAAAATCTGTTGGAAAAAAAGAATTTGTCCATCTTTACTAGCATATCTTCAACTATACTATATGAACGTTTGATTGACCAATAAGCTAATTGAAAAGACATCATAGTTGGCTCTACTTTTTCAATCCTAAGCTTGCGAAGAATTGACAATGACATTAGATTTATGCTAGCTCCTAATTCACATAGATCCTTCTCAATGGTCAGTTTGCCAATGGTGCATGGAATGCTAAAACTTCCAGGATCCTTTAAATTTAGCATAAGAAGGCATGTGCTCTAGTGCTTCAGCAAAAGGGATGTTTATTTGCAATTACTTGAAAATATCAAGGAACTTTGAGAACTGCCACTCTTGCTTCTCCTGATTCTCCTTCTTCAGTTTTTGAGGGAATGGTACAGTGAAGGGTCAAAAAGTTGATCCAAATCTGAACCTTTCTTCTTTCTTTGTACTCTCGGTTGTTCCTTTTTCAATTTGTCCTTCTCAATCTCTTCTTCTTTATTGCCATATTTCTCTTGGACTTATCTTGAATGATTAATTCATTCCTTAGCATCATCTTCTTTCAGCTGAGGGCTAACAACTTTTTCACTCCTCAAGGACATTTGTCATACATTGCTCCTTTGAATTAACTACTGTGTCACTCGATAAGGTGCCTGGAGGTCTCTCAGAGAGTTGTTTTTCTATTTGACTCACTTGATTCTCTAGACTTCAAATAACTGCTCCTTGATTCTGAAAATTTGCCCTTGTTTCCTCTATAAAATTGTTAGTGCTAAGAGCAAGTTTCTCAATAATACTTTTAAGATTGGATGGTTTTTCTTGTTGAGATTGTGAAGATGGTTATTGATATGGAGTTGGTGGTGGTCTTAGCATATTTTGATTGGTCCATGAAAAGTTTGGATGATTCCTCCACCCTAAATTGTATGTGTTGGAATATGGGTTACCTTGTAGTCTCAAAGGATTGCCCATATAATTAACCTGCTCTTGAGGAATAATACTTGAATTGCTAGCCTCACATCCACCATTAGCATGATTACCTCCACAGAAATCGCAAATTAGAGCTTGATGATTAATTGCACTTACCTACATATTACCAAGCTGCTTTGTAAGGTTGGCGATTTGCTACGAAAGACTCTTAATCTGTGTAAGAATTACATCAAGAGTGCTAAGCTCCATAACTCCCTGTTTAATTACTGCTCTTCCACTAGGCATATGATCTTCATTAGTAGCCATTGTCTCAAATAATTCTTGAGCCTCTTCAGGAGTTTTAGTATTAAGTGACCTACCTGTAGATGCATCAACTATAAGTCTTATAGAATGATTCAAACCATTATAAAAGATCTACACCTACTTCTAAATTTTGAAAGCATGATGAAGACATTTTCTCAGCAGCTCCTTAAATCTTTCCCATGCTTCATAGAGAGATTCTCGTTGATTTTGAGTAAAGCACGCAATCTCACTCATTTTCTTCATGAACATTGATGGAGGGAAATACCGAGTGAGGAACTTACCAAGCAGATCATCCCAAGTTGTGATGCTTCCTTGTGGTTAGGCTTGAAGCCAACTTTTAGCCTTGTCCCTCAAAGAAAATGGAAAAAGTCTTAATCGTATGACATCATCACTAGCTCCATTATATTTGATAGTGTCACAGAGTTACCAGAAATTAGTAATGTGTAAATTGGGATATTCTGTCTGACCTCCCCTAAACTGATCCTGTTGTACCAATTGTAGAAGAGCTGATTTAATCTCAAAATTATTTGTTTGAATAGTAGGTCACACAATACTGGTTGAGACACTTTCAGAAGATGGAGTTGCATAGTCAATTAAAGTGCATCTTCTTTGTTCAGTAATTTCAATCATTTTTTCTTCTTCAATTTTTTTTCTTTCTCTGATTACTTTTCTATTTGCTCTTGTTGTTCTTCTTTCAACTTTTGGATCAAAAAGCGATGATTCCTTTGAATTCAAAGTACCTTATATAAACAAACAAACAAGCAAATCAGAATGAAGTAAAGAAAAGTAATTAAAAATAAAAATAAAAATAAAAATAAAAATAAAAATAAATGACTAATAAAAATAAATAAAAAATGAAAGTGAATGAAAAGAAACAAATTAAAAATTAAATTAAATAAAAAAATTAAATAAGAAAAATAAATGTCTAAATTAATGTCTTTTCAACTACTATTTTAATATTGACAAACAATAATCTCCAGCAACAGCGCTAAAAATTTGTGATATTAGCAAGTGTACCAAATCACAAAAGTAATAAAGAGTGAATAAGAGTATCATTCCCACGATGATTACATTGTTAATTACTAAATTCGCTAAATCGACACTATTTAAGCTATCGAAAAGTTAGATTTAAGAAAACAAATTCATATTTAAATAACTGACAAAGAAAGCAAGTAAAATAATCAATAGCAAAATTAATCAAGTAAATGTCGAAAAAAGATAATGATATTAAATTGTTAGGGTTTCGATTTCACTTGAACTCTTTTGATGCAATTTCAAATATTAGTTTATTCAAGTTCTATTTCAATGATTCATGGTCAATTTTCAAAATTAATCAATATTCAATCCATTGATATATTAATCCTTTTCAAATTATTTAGAATTAACCAATCCCTTAGTCTAGCCCCAAATAGAGAAGGCTTTATTAAAAACGAGAGAATTAAGAGAAAGACCACATAACCCACAACTTCTATTCCTAGCGATTACGAAACTTGTGGTGTTTATCACAAGTTCTAAGTTCAGGCATAATTTTCTCAAATCATACATAACCCAAAAATCATTCCCAAATTGATCAGGTTTAGAAAAGTATTAAGAGAATAGATAAACACGTTAATCATGAAATAAAAATATAGATTAAACCCAATAAAGAATTTACATCATCCAAGTATCAAGATCTATCGTCACCCTAACAAAAGAGATTTAGTTACACATGAAAGAAGAAAACAAAGAAAAGGATTCGACAAACTCCATAGAAGATTGATGGAAAGGTTGAAGAAAATTCCTAATCTTCAAGCCTAATTGTGCCCACATCAAACTAGGGTTTGTGCCTCTGCTTTGCTTTTTGACGACTGCTGAAATTCTGTGTAAGAGTGTTGCTCAATGGCATAACTTTTTAATTTATAACAAAATAACGTATTTTGTTACGCGACCAGCACTCAAGCGCTGGTTTTCCTGTGCTCAAGCGTTGAACATCACTCTGTTTCTGGCTGTATATGCTTCGCGCGCCTGGGTGCTGCCTTCCAAATGCTCAAGCACTGGGCGTCCAATAAGAAATCGCTCAAGTGTCAGGTCTCCAGCACCTAGGTGTTGGACTTCTGAATGAAATTTTCTTGTTTTTTTTTCCTTTCTCGTTCAAGCATCCAATCTTTTCCATGTGCAATTTCCTATCAAAAACACATAAAACATATAATGAGAACACAATTTAAAATAATAAAAACATAATAAAACTTGATAACAAAACTCAATCAAAGAGATTAAAAATGATGAAAACCCAAAATATGAATCGTAAAAATATGAATTTTTAAAGGTTCATCAAGCAGCTTGACATCACTACTATGTTGATTCTTTTCCACATCATATATGATTTGTTCATTGTTAGGAAATGTAATGACTTTCCGCTTTGTGTCACAATGGCATTCACATCCTTCAAACTCTCTTGCGTCATGTGTTGACTATGGGGTGCAGATTGAGCTTGAGAAGGGAACTTATCTCACTCATTCACATTCAAGGAGTTCATCAATTTGAACACTTGGCTCTTTATTTCCTTGTTTTCTTCAATAACTGGCGTAATCAAAGATTCAATCTTTTTGTTAATTTTACATTGTGCCTCAATAAAAGCATGCAAAGTGTCTTCTAAAGGACTCCTAGAAGGTGAATGTGCATTATATGGTGCAGGATATGATATAGGAGGCGGTGCAGACGACTGGTTTTCAAACTTCCAACTAAAATTGGGGTGATTGTGCCATCCCGAATTATAAGTATAAGAGAAATGTGTAAAAGGCTTCTTGTACATACCTCTCATCTCAGCAAATATGGGACACTCTTGGGCGAGGTGATCTATCCATCCACACACAAAACATGGTTTAAAAGACTCTACATGATTAGTCACATGTGTTGGCTTTAAGTCCTTAGTCTTTAACATATCTAGCTCCCTAGTGAGCATCTCAACCTTAACATTTAGGTTATCCTCTTCTCTGAGATTATAAATTCCACCACCATTTGGGTTTCCTGTAAGTCGTAACCTATTTGTGCTCTCAGTAGCACTAGGTCCAGTCCAAGTGTGAGCTTTTTCAGCAAGCTCATTAAGATATTTTATGGTCTCATCAGGATCTTTCTGTAAGAACTCATCATTACACATCATCTCCATAAATTGGCACTCTCTAGGTGTAAGCCCTCATAAAAATAGTTTATTAAGCGCCAATTCTCATACCCATGGTGAGGACACATACTCAGGAATTCCTTAAATCTCTCCCAAAACTGATACAGAGTCTCACTGTCCTTTTGCGCAAAGGTGGAGATTTGCTTTTTTAAAGTGTTAGTTTTATGTTGGGAAAAGTGTTTATTAAAGAAAGTCTTAGTCATCTCATTCCATGACCCAATAGATCGTTGTCTCAGCGAGTATAGCCAACTCTTAGCTCTATCCTTCAAAGAGCAAGGAAAGAACTTAAGTCTCACTACATCATCAGTTACATTTTGACTATGAAAAGTCCCAACTATTTCCTTAAAATCCCTAATATGCAAATATGAATTTTCATTTTTCAAGCCATAAAAAGTAGGGAATAACTGTATCATCTCTGTTTTAAAATCTAGTCGGGAAGTATTAGTTAGAAACATGATGCATGATGGTGTGGCTATGCGTGTAGGGTGAAGGTAATCCTGAAGGGTCCTAGTGTGTTGATCTCCGTGTTCACTCATTTTCTCAGAGTCAGAAGTATCAAATAAATGAATAGAAAAATCAAACTCAGACTCTGACACAGGTCTATAAGCAAATCGACCAAAGGCGTCTCTATACCTATTCATGCAAGGTAGAAAAAATAAGAAAAAAAAAGATGTAGCAAGATAAAAGAAGAAACGAAATTACCGCCTTTATAAATTGCTGAAAAGAAAAATTTGATTAGCAATTCTTTTACCGTCTCCTCAGCAATAGTGCCAAAATTTGATTTCACCCAAAGAATAACGCGATAATTGTAGCACAGCTTTGGGATGTCATTTTCACAGAGAGACAAATTAAAAGAATAACTAAAAAAATAAAGGAACTAAAGAAAAATATCAAATGATTAAAAATAAATAAATATTAATTTAAATGCAAAATGAAGTAAAGAAAAGTAAAATAAATTGAGTTTTATACCAAATATAAAATGATTAAGGTTCAAAATCCATTAAAATTAATTTTAACATTAATTATGTCAAATTATTATACTCAAATAATTTAACTCATGAATATTTAGTGACAAGCATGTGCTCACGAAAAATATATCAATAAAGTATTAAAAAATAATAATCACTTGTATGATAAAATTTCTCTAATTAATAGTAATTATCAAACCATCAAATATATTTCTAATAAGAAATTATAATTAATATCCAATAATTACCACTAATATTTAGATAAAATAAATAAATTACAAAGTATAAAAAATATGACTAAATTCATCTTAAAATTTATTCATATAATCTAATAAAAAATAGAATTAATAAGCTTTAAATATTAAAATTAGATAAAAATAATTTAATATAATAATATCAAAATAATTAAAATTTTATCATTTATTTAATATAAAAATTTAATAAGATATAATAAGATTAAAATATAAAAAATTATCTCACTAAAATTTTATATTGTATGAGACAGAAATCACGCTGCGTCTTAGACGGAATAGTCACTCCAATCCTTTTATTTTCTCCTTCTCGAATGGCGTGCCCCTAATTACAAGTCTCCATTTTCTTTTTTTCTTTATTCTCCCACGGTGCAGCCCTTTATTAATTCTCCAATCGATTCTTTAAATCCTCTATACACGACCCAGCCCCAACTTCCCAATAGAAGTGGTAAAACGGGTTAACCCACCTAACCGATTCTGACTTATTTTAATCTATTAAAATATGAGATGAGGTGAGTTGATTCATTTTAAGAAATAGGTTAGAAAAGTCAACTCACTCTATTTTAATGTGAATTGATAGGTTAGTCCGCATAAAAGATAAAATAAAAAAAATAGATGGATTAACAGTCAACTCGCTTAATATGTCTAAAAAATAAAAAAAATATATTAAAAACCAAAAAATATTATAAAAAAATTTAAAAAAATGATAAACAATAATGATAAAAAATTACAAAATATATATTAAAAAATAATTTTTAAAATAGCCTAATTAAATATTCAAACATAAATTATAACATCCAAGAGTTTTTCATTTATAGTATTATTTATTACTTTTTTAAAAAAAGAAAAGAATCATCCCGATAGGCCAATCCGCCTCTGCTCCGCTTAACCCGTGAGTTAAGCAGAGGGTTATGCGGGTTGAAAAAAGAATATTGGTTCAATCCTTGAACTTAACCCGTAAAAAAATAATGAATTAGTGGATTGACCTAATGAGTTGGACTTGTTTTACTAACTCTACTTCTCAATTGTGCTTCTATTATCTGCTGCAAGCAGCTTTTAGATATAGGTTTTTTTTAAAGAAAAATTATTTATTTATTTGCAATACTTTCTTTTTTTTATTTGGGTTTGGAATCCTCCGTCGAATTTAATTGAACTTTCACTTATTCTATATAAATTATAAAATTAAATATAAAAATATATTTAAGAATATTTTAAAGTAAATAAAAATTTAATTTAAAAATACATATTAATTTTAATAAATTCTTATTCATATTTTAATATTTTAATTTAATAATATGATATTTGGAGAGTACTTTTGTATACTCATTAGCCTCGTTCCCTGTAAACTTTAGCTTATAAAAACAAAAAGTATTGCAAAGGACCAATAAGACTCCTCTCAAGTGAGTTTATCTCGAAAGTGAATAAGTAACAGTGTATTTATTATTAAATTTTAGTAAGTTAAGATTCAAATATAAGTGTAAATGAGCCGACTCAAGCTAAGTATTTGAGTATTTGAAACTCAGGCTTGACTTGTGAAAAAATAGGTTGTTCAAATTTGGTTCATTTATTTAAAAAAGTCAAATTTAAAGCTTGAACTCGGCTTATTTAAAAATATGAAAGCTTAGATTTGACTCGTTTAGCTCGTTCATAACTTAGTTATTTTCTTTCTTTTTATCAAATCTCTCCTTAAATTATTTTTTATTTTTTAATATTTATTAAGCTAATAATTAGTAAACATCTTTATAGTCCAAGATGATTTTAAAATAGAAATAAAGACTTTTTTATAATTCATTATATAAATTATAAAAAAAACTCAATCTTCCACCATTACAAAAAGAAATTTCAAAATAAATTTTAACACTTAAAAATATTCAACATATTTTCACAATAAAATAATATTCTATCTTTGTGTATGAAGATAGAGTCTTTTGACAATTGTATATATTTATTGTTAACCTTTTAAAAATACTTATTAAGATAAATAAATTTAGCAATCCTACAATTTTTATTTTCTTATATATATAATCAAGATTAAAAGTTATTTAAAAGTTATGTGTACTACTTAAAAAAGTAACTTACATTTATATTTTAACTTTGACCATTCATGTAAAATCTAATGATCAAAATTTATTCCTCTCACTTTTTACAGTAATCATTTCTCTCATTATATATGTTTCGTGTATATATATATAATCGAGTTTTTAATGTTAAATTCATAAAGATTAATCTTATCTCATTTATATAATTAAGTTTAAATTAAAATTTAGGTTTATTTATTTAGTTAAATAAATGAACTTAATTAAATATTTAACAAATTAAATTTAAATAATTTATGAATAATTTAACTTATTTATACTTATAATTTAATGTATTTTAAATTAAATTAAAAATAAATATTTATTATTTATTTACTTTAGAAATAAAATCCAATCAAAAGAAATTTTTCTGCATAGGACAAATCACAGGAGGCAAAACCAGATAGGCTCATGAGCAGCTCAGTTTTGTCCAACAAAGTCAACACACTGATTAGCCTTCACGCAACACACGAGATATGTCCACCAACCTGTCACGGCTCAGTGTTAGCGAGTCACCAGTCACCACTATAGAACTGGATATGCTTGTGTAGGGCCATTTCGGATTTTTTTCTCACCTTTCTGTGCGCTACTGTGCACTCGTTGGTTTTGTTGTTTCTGTGGTCTCATTTCATATAACTGATGATGATAAGATAACAATGGAATTATATAATATTAGTAAGTGAGCCCGTGACTTATGCGGGCATATTAAAATAATTATTATTAAGTTACAAATATTCAAATATATCATATTATTATATTTGAATAAGATGATTAGTAGCTACATACTGATTTTATAAAAATTAAATAGCACAATATGATATTTAAATATTCTTCTTAGCCATTGCAAATGATTTATTATTGTCTTAAAAATATTCAAATACAACAACATCATATTTGAATATTTTACTTCTAGAAACACATTAAAATAGTAAACTATAGACTTATATAATCCAAACTAAGTATCCAAAAAATAGTTACATTATATATAAGTTAACCAAAATAACAAGACGCAAGGTACATCTGAATAACTTTAATCATCCTAACAACAATCTTCCAAACTATCTAGACATCCAAAAAATGAAGAAACATGATCATAATCATCCATTAGTCATTCAAATTACATGTCCTATCATTATATGGTGTCACACACACACACACACACACACATATATATATATGTAGAGAGAGAGAATCATCAATGCACATAATCTCGATCTCATCTATTGCTCTCCACTTCCAACATCAATCCCCACATCATCTCCAACAACCTAATCTCCAACTCCAACACCATTTCCCGCACCATCTACAACAGTATGTTCTCTTTCTGAAGGTACAATCTCCAAGTTGTCAACCTAATCATTAAGGGTAACTAGTTGAGTGGTTATAGTATCCAATCTGCCATTCAACCCAGTTATGCTATCCTCTATGAAATCTTCATGTTGTTGATGTTGGCCTAAATAAAACCAAGCATCGAACATATATCTCCAGATGACACATTTCGTAGGGCTGCTTGTAACACCCCAAACTTTCTATTTATTAAATAGTAATTTTGACAGTTAACAGAATTCTATTGTTTAGTGATTTCTGTGTACTGTAAAATTATTTTGAATATTCCATCTGTATATTTATCATTTTGAGTAATTTGTTCCGTGTCAGGAAAATAATAATTTTCGGGCCAGAAAAATTTACGTAATTTAATTTTTACTGTTTAGTCTTAATTAATTTATGTAATCTGATTTGATATTTGTGAATTTTCTAATTTTTGTGATTTTATGTGTGATTTTAAAATTTTTACTATTTGTGGGCTCCACGAGGTGTATGTGGGCCCAAGTAGGTCCTGCAAAGTAAAAATTTTTCTACGTATAGAAAAATTTGTACTGTTTAGACGGAGACAGGGGATCTTACTAAACTGAATTCGAAAACAGCTTTAGAAAAATTTCTTTATCTTGTATTTTGTACTTATATTTAATTATCGAATGATAAAAATACAGTAAATATATTCTTTCATGAGGTTATAATAGATAAAAAATAAAATTCTATATTGTTAAGTCAATATTGGTGGTTTGGATATCCACCATTGATTTAATTACCGCTGAAGATTTAATCTTGATTTAATCAACGGTGGAGATTTGATCTTAAAAGTAAATAGAATCAATTATAACCGTTGGATGAAAATTAAATCAAGGGTAGAGATTTAGTCTTATAAATGATTATGACCATTATTAACCATTGGATGTAAAATTAATCAATGGTGGAGATGGATCATTAATGACCATTGGATTTGGATTTAGATCAATGGTGGAGAATTGGTCATCAAAAAATGGCTACAACCATATTGGACCCTTGGATGTAGAGTTTGAAGGTGTAATCTTGACCCTTCATTTTGGAGACACATTCAATGATTAGGATTGCAAGCCAAAAATAAACCAATGGCTCAAATAAAGTCTTCCATCTATAACCTAAACCTAGTAACTATTTTTAATCCAAACCATTCTTTTAATCAATGGTTAGGATGGCTTAAAGTGATGGTTATGAAATTTGTCACATTTGGAGTGCATGAAGAGGGGGGACGGTTTGGAGAAGTAAGGAAGAAAGGAAGACAATTTTGTATAGGCTTTTTAGTAAAAAAAAAAGATGAAGACAATAACCAAGTGTCAAGACCATTTCCTATTGATCATTAATGATCATGTTTTTCAAACTTCACTTTACACTTATCTCCAATGCATGCTACAGCAATATCACTTTGGAAGACCAAGAAAATTCATCTCTACACTTCATATTATCACTTCTTCACCTTTTCCACTTAAGCTTCAAGAACAAACCAAAGAAAACTTCATTCTCCCTCCCAAAAGAAGATCATTCGGCCAAGCACTCTAATTCTCTCCTCCATCACTCTTTAATTTCATACAACCTAGTTTCTTGAATCATTACCTTATTCTAAATAACTTTCATGTTGAAGACTTTCTCTAAATCTTCCATCTTGAAGGACTTTTACTAATATCAAGTTCTAGAGTTTTTGTTGGTGTAGTGTAAGGAAACTTCATTTATTCTT
Source organism: Ormosia semicastrata (assembly GCA_029884595.1). Lineage (NCBI taxonomy): Eukaryota > Viridiplantae > Streptophyta > Magnoliopsida > Fabales > Fabaceae > Ormosia > Ormosia semicastrata. The sequence continues at coordinate 8,432,324 of JAQQTO010000028.1, read as the reverse complement.
TTCTTTTTCATGTTCTAAATCATGTTTGACCCATGGTTCTTCTTATTCAAGCTTGATATACTAATTTTCTTGTATTTGTTTCATGTTTAAGAACTTGTGTTGGTGGAGATCTTGTTCAAAACACAAAGCAACAAGTTTTTTGGTAGTTCTTCAAGAGGTAAGAGGGAGATCCATCTCACCAACCAAGCATGGTGGTGAGAGATAGTTTTATATTTGGTGGATGGTGAATCCATGTGAGGATTCATATCCATGGTCATGTAATAAGTTATGTGTATTATGTGCTTTGATTATTTTTGCATATGCTTGATATGCTTTGTACGATTTACTTGTGTATGCATGCTTAGTATGATTTTTATTTATTTATATGGTATGCTTATAATATGCATGATGATATATGTTGAATATATTATGATGGATGTATGTTGAAATAAGCAAAATTTTGGCTCCGAAGGCCATGGAGGAGGTCATGGTTTTGAACTTCCAAGACTAAAGTTATTATTGAAATTTTTCAAGACCTATGGAGTTAGTCCTTGAACTAAAGTAAATTTCGGATAAGACATCAACCAATTTGGTGTTCACAAAATTATATTTTCATAAATAATAAAATTGAATGATTTGAGAAGTAAAGAAAATAAACAAAAGAGTTTGTTTTGTAAAGAGAATGCACACGATTTTTGGAGTTGAGTTTTCATGAATTTATTTTGTGTAGAAACAAGAATGAAATTTATTTAAGTAAGAAGAAAAATATTTCATGGTTCCAATGGCCATCTATAAGGTTTTGATAATTTAGAAAAATGTTTTGATGTTATAAAATATAAGAATTTTTCAATAAAGATTTTTGAAAAGGGAATTAAAGTGTTATCAAGTGAAATTTTCATAAATAAAAGAAAAAAGGAGATTGAAGGTGTTGAACTTCAAATTATTTTAAAGAGAATTAATTTTTAGAAGTAATTTAGAAATATAAAAGAAAACGTTGTAACTTAAATTTACTAACGTAGAATTTATTTATTGGGTTTTGGAAAATGTTAGGAAATTTAAAATTAGAAATAGTAATTAAATCAACTAAATGTGATTTTGTAAAATTAAATCAATAAAAAGTGATTTTGAGGAAATATATTTTGGAAAAGAATTTTTTTGACTAAGAATAGGAAGAAAATAAAGTAAGAAATTATATTATTGTAAGAAAAGTTCAAAATAATATTTTAAAGTTAAGAAATATTTTACGAAGGGTAAAAATGGTGAAAAACGATTTACGTAACTCAAAAACATAATTTTTAAATTACGTAATTTGAAAAACATTAAAATATTTCTACGCAATTTTTAAAGCGTTTAAATATTTTACACGATCGAAATGTTATAGAAAAATCGCTATGCGATTTAAAAATGAAAGAATATTTTTACGCATTTTAGAATACAGTAAAAAATTGTCACGTGATTTTTAAACGTAATAAAAATGTTACAAATCGCTGTTTACATAATAAAATATTACGTGACCGTAAAAACTTGGCAAAAATATTTTTTGAATGAGAAAATTGTAATAATATAAGGTTGTTGTTAATTATACAGTAAACTTTACAGTTATAAATTAATATGTGAATGCTGTACAAGAAATTGAGCAATTTGCCTATAATTGACATAAATCCATTTTACGAACGTAAAATAGTATTTGAACTTTGTATGAGAAATTATGTGATTTACCTTTGGTTGGTAATTGGTGCATTACACATACATTGAAAAAGGTCCGATGGACTGTATATGGCTAATTGCCTAGGAGAAACGTACACCTCTTGAGTGGGTACGATACGCGTAGTGTAGGTCACTTGTTGACCTTGGGGGCATTGGGGTGCGGGTTGCTCGCAATGGGCAGTTGGTAGCTCTTTTGTACCATGAGTTAGACCGATGCAACACACCAATGATCCGGACTGAGACACTATTCTTAATCTAGATCTGACAAAGACTATCATGTATGTGCTAGATGTGCAAGATATAATTATAGCACTTGGTCTGAAGCACGTGGTACCAGCAGATCTTTTCGATCAATTTCTTCGACTTGAGTATTAGCTCCATGGAGTAGGACATTGAGTCTATGTGCGCATGTAGGAAACTGAGCATCTATATCTATATGATGGTGTTACTTGTAATTATTTTGTGATTTAAACAATGATAGTGGCATGATGGTAATTATTATTTTACACTATGATGATGGCATAATTGTGATCATGATATGATATTTTTGCATGATATGTTGTTTGTATTATCTCTATGATATCATCTTTGGTATTGGCGTAGGTGATCTTACCTCTTTGTATGTATATCTCAGTATATTGTATTTATAATTGGGTGAAGACGTTGAGAAAGAAACGAACAAGAAGGAGAAGAGGAACTACTTCTCACATCGTGAACGCACTCGGTCGACAAGTATGACGTCAAGAGCCAGTTTCTTCGGATATGTACGTCTACAATTTCACGGAGGAACTGGAGAATGGAGGACAAGTCCCGATGAGGGAGGACTTATTTACGAGGGGTACCTGACTATTAGTATTAGTAGACTATTTCGTGGAGATCCATTTTTCTGTGTGACTATCTTTGTTCATGTTGAATTTCCTTTGCATATCAGGCGACATTGGGATACTAGAAATTATGTCCCAATGGAAATCAAGATAGTATCATCGGCCGGACACCGTCCGTAGGGCTACTCATCATAATGGATTCCTACCGCCGAGGAACCCGAGGAGGACCCGTCTGAGGGTCTTCTACTTAGTTAAACTTGGGCAAGTTTGAATTCTGATATAAACTATGTGTGTAATTATTTAAGTGTATTTATTGTTCCGAGACATGGTCTGTAATAAATAAGCCTGACAGCACTTGTGTAATATGTATATGATGTAAATTATGTGTGAGGTTGTTGTATAATAGTTTTATTTTTCGCTAAGTCTATTTTATTATTATCCATAAAGAAAAAAAAATTTATAACTCGTATTTTTATTACAACATCCCATTTTATGACTATTGAGGGTATTTTGGGTAATAAAGTAACATAAATGTGACACCCTACGGTGGGTGTTACATTAGTTGGTATCAGAGCCCAAGTTAGAGTCTTTTAGGGTTGTGCTTAGGTCTGTCTTGTTTGTGTTGTGTGATTCTCTGTTATTATTTTTTGAAAAGAAACAATATTGTTTGAAGATTGACCTTACTTTTTTGTATTATCCAGTTTGAGTAGAGAAAGTAATGACTGGATGAGGACGTGGACGTGGAAATAATAGCACAGATATGGAACTTAATGGGAATGATAATTTGAACATGGCTGCAGCTGTAGCAGCAATGCAGAGAATGGCGGAAGTGGTTGTACAACAAAATCAACGGGCTAATGAAAATGTGCACAGTTTGTCAGAATTTCGAAGGAATAATCCACCAAAATTTCGTGGAGAGTTTGATCCGGAGAAAGCTGAACTTTGGATCCAAGAACTTGAAAAGATATTTGATGGTATGGGATGTGCTGATGAACGGAAGCTTACGTTGGCAACCTTTATGCTGTTCGGAGATGGTGAACGATGGTGGGCAGGAGCTAGAAGACTGTTGGAAGCCGAAGGAAGGATGGTTACATGGCAACTTTTTAAGCAAAAATTTCTGGAGAAATATTTTCTAGCAAGTGTGAGGCATATGAAGGAAATGGAATTTCTGAGCTTACGACAAGGATTGATGTCCGTAAGTGAGTATGCGGCAAAATTTGAAAGTCTGTTTCAGTTTTTGAGATATTTGCAGATGAATCCAGATGAGGGCTGGAAATGCAGGAAATTTGAAGAAGGATTAAAGCTGGATATTAAGAGAGCTGTATCGATGTTGGAGATTAATCAATTTCTAATTTTGATTGAAAAATGTCGTAAAGTTAAAGAGATTGATCATCAACGTGCGATAAGAAATAAGAATTTTGGACCTGCAAGGTTCCAAAAAGGGAAGAATAATCAAGCAAATCGCTCTCAGCAAAAGCCGTATGTGAAACCGATAGGAAGTCAGACCAAGAAGCAATTTGTGGGAGGAAGTTCTAGCAGTAATAAGGCAAGTCAAGCTGGGACTCCTATTCGATGTTTCAAATGTGGGAAGGATCATCTCACGAAGGATTGTCAACATAAGGAGGTTATTTGTTTTAAGTGTGGACAGCATGGACATTTCTCCAAAGACTATGATCAGATAAAGAAGGAATCCTCTGTGGGAAATGTTCAAACTGCAAGGCCACAGGCAGGTGGTCGTGTCTATACAATGAGCGGAGAAGAAGCTGCTAAATCTGAGGACTTGATAATGGAGGAGGGTACTATTGAAGGTAATCCTTTAACCATACTCTATGATTCAGGAGCAACACATTCTTTCATTGCATGTGATTGTGTTGAGCGTTTGGGATTGACTGTGACTGCATTGCCATATGATCTGAGTGTTGCTACTCCTACTGATAAGTCTGTAGTTACATCAACAGTATGCCTGAATTGTCTTGTCTGTGTTAGGGATAGAATCTTTTATGTGGACTTGATCTGTTTGCCTCTTTCCAAGATTAATGTAATCTTGGGAATGGATTGGTTGTCTTCTAACCATATCCTAATTGATTGTTCGAATAAGACATTAGTATTTCCTGAGGCTAAGGATTCTAGATTCCTAACAGCTATTCAAGTGGAAGCTTGTCTGAAAGAAGGAGATCGTGGGTATTTGTTATTATCTTCTTTGGAAGGGCAAAGTGAAGATGTCTTGAAGGATATTTTCGTGGTTAACGAATTTCCTGAAGTGTTTCCTGAAGATATACCAGGACTACCACCGGTAAGGGAAATCGAGTTTGCCATTGATCTTGTACCTGGAGCTGGACCGATATCTATAGCGCCCTATCGGATGTCGCCGGTAGAATTAGCCGAACTGAAGAAACAACTAGAGGATTTATTGGAAAAACAATTTGTGAGGCCAAGTGTATCACCTTGGGGAGCTCCAGTTTTATTAGTTACGAAGAAAGACGGGACTTCACGTCTATGTGTAGATTATCGGCAATTGAACAAAATCATGATTAAGAATAAATATCCACTTCCAAGGATAGATGATCTAATGGATCAGTTACGAGGAGCTGCAATATTTTCTAAGATTGATCTGTGTTCTGGGTATCACCAGATACATGTGAAAGTGGAGAATATTCCCAAGACTGCATTCCGGACGCGCTATGGGCATTATGAATATCTTGTGATGCCATTCGGTGTAACAAATGCACCAGCTATATTCATGGACTTCATGAATAGAATTTTTCGTTCATACTTGGATAAGTTTGTTGTCATCTTTATCGATGACATTTTGATCTATTCTCGAAATCAGGAGGAACATGCTGAACATCTCAGGGTGATTCTTCAAATTTTGAAGGAGAATAAGTTATATGCCAAGTTATCCAAGTATGAATTTTGGTTGAATGAAGTTCAATTTTTGGGACACGTGATATCAAAAGAAGGAATTAAAGTCGATGCTTCTAAGGTGGAGACAGTTTTGGAATGGGAAAGACCAAAGACTGTAACAGAAATCTGTAGTTTTATTGGATTAGCTGGTTATTATAGACGGTTCATTGAGGGGTTTTCGAAGATTGCAGGACCTCTTACCCAACTTACACGAAAGAATCAGCCGTTCGTGTGGACTGACGCATGCGAAGAAAGTTTCCAAGAGTTGAAAAGACGATTAACTATTTCACCGGTATTGATTCTACCTGATCCAAACAAACCTTTCGAAGTATATTGTGATGCTTCGTACCAAGGATTGGGTTGTGTACTTATGCAGAATTGTAAGGTGGTGGCTTATGCTTCAAGGCAGTTGAAAAATCATGAGAAGAATTATCCAACTCATGACTTGGAGTTAGCAGCTGTGGTATTTGCATTGAAGGTGTGGAGACATTTTCTCTATAGAGCATCATTCACTATTTTTAGTGATCATAAAAGTTTAAAATATCTGTTTGACCAGAAAGAGTTGAACATGAGACAAAGGCGTTGGTTAGAGTTTACAAGGATTATGATTTTCAATTGCAGTATCATCCCTGGAAAGGCGAATGTCGTAGCGGATGCATTAAGTAGAAAAATATTTAGTGCTTCTGTTATGATGATCAAAGAGAAGGAGTTGATAGAAGAATTTCGGGATATGCGATTATCAGTGAAATTGACGCCGGGCAAGATGCGTTTAAACATGATCACCATTTCAAATAATTTGATGGATAGAATCCGTGAAGGACAAAACAGTGATCAGTATTTGCAAGAAGCAAAAGAAGCAAAGAGCCAAGGAGCAGTGTTGGAGTTTAGCGAAGGTGCTAAGGGAATTTTGAAGTTTCAAGGAAGAGTTTGTGTGCCTAATGATCTAGATCTTAAGAGATTGATTTTGGATGAAGCTCACAGGAGTAAACTGAGTATGCATCCAGGAGCCACAAAGATGTACCAGGATTTAAAACAATTATATTGGTGGCAAGGAATGAAGAAAGATGTTGCAGAGTATGTATCATCCTGTTTAGTCTGTCAGAAGGCTAAGGTGGAACATCAAAGACCTTCGGGAATGTTGCAACCTTTGCCTATTCCCGAATGGAAATGGGATGACATAGCAATGGATTTTGTGACGGGACTACCAAAGACTCAGAAGGGTCATGATGCCATTTGGGTAATTATTGATCAGCTTACTAAGTCAGTGCACTTTTTGCCGATTAATATTAAATACTCAATGGAAAAGTTAGCTCAAGTGTACATCAGTGAAATTGTTAGACTTCATGGTGTACCATCCAGTATCATTTCGGATCGAGATCCAAGGTTTACGTCGAGATTTTGGAATAGTTTACAAGAAGCGATGGGAACAAAGCTACGTCTAAGTTCTGCTTACCATCCACAAACAGATGGTCAGTCAGAAAGAACAATTCAATCTCTAGAAGATTTATTGAGAGCTTGTGTACTGGAGCAAACTGGAGGCTGGTATGAATTCTTACCATTGATAGAATTCACATACAATAATAGTTTCCATTCAAGTATAGGGATGGCACCCTATGAGGCATTATATGGGAGGCGATGCAGAACACCGTTGTGTTGGTATCATGACGGTGAGAGTGCTATGTTAGGACCAGAGATTGTTCAACAGACAACTGAGAAAGTGAAGATGATTCAAGATAAAATGAGAATGAGTCAAACTCGACAAAAGAACTATGCTGATAAAAGGAGAAAATCTCTTGAATTTAAAGAAGGTGACCATGTATTTTTGCGAGTGACGCCTATGACGGGTGTTGGACGAGTGCTTAAGTCCAAGAAGCTCACTCCAAAGTTTATCGGACCATATCAGATTTTACGTCGGGTAGGTCCGGTGGCATATCAGATTGCATTACCACCTTTTCTGTCAAATCTTCACAATGTATTTCACGTATCACAACTATGGAAATATATTTCTGATCCTACTCATGTTATCAAGCTAGACACAGTACAGCTGAAAGAAAATTTAACCTATAAAACTTTTCCAATAAAGATTGAGGATCGAAAGACAAAGCAACTTCGAGGTAAGAAAATTTCATTGGTTAAAATTATTTGGGATAATAAAGGCGGGGAAGCTACATGGGAACTAGAAGAAAAGATAAAAGAACAATATCCCTATTTATTTTGAGGATGTGAAATCAAGTTCATCAAGTTTCGAGGACGAAACTTTTGTTAGAGAGGGAGAGTTGTAACACCCCAAACTTTCTATTCATTAAATAGTAATTTTGACAGTTAACAGAATTCTACTGTTTAGTGATTTATGTGTACTGTAAAATTATTTTGAATATTCCGTCTGTATATTTGATCGTTTTGAGTAATTTGTTTCGTGTCAAGAAAATAATAATTTTCGGGTCAAAAAAATTTATGTAATTTAATTTTTACTGTTTAGTCTTAATTAATTTACGTAATCTGATTTGATATTTGTGAATTTTCTAATTTTTGTGATTTTATGTGTGATTTTAAAATTTTTACTCTTTGTGGGTCCCACGAGGTGTATGTGGGCCCAGGTGGCCATACATGGGCCCAGGTGGGTCCCGCAAAGTAAAAATTTTTTTACGTATAGAAAAATTTATACTGTTTAGATGGAGACAGGGGATCTTACTAAACCTGAATTCAGAAATAGTTTTAGAAAAATTTTCTTTACTGTATTTTGTACTGTATTTAATTATCGAATGATAAAAATACAGTAAATATATTCTTTCATGAGGTTATAACAGATAAAAAATAAAATTCTATACTGTTAAGTCAATATTGGTGGTTTGGATATCCACCATCGATTTAATTACCGTTGGAGATTTAATCTTGATTTAATCAACAGTGGAGATTTGATCTTAAAAGTAAATAGGAACAATTATAACCGTTGGATGAAAATTAAATCAAGGGTAGAGATTTAGTCTTATAAATAAATATGACCATTATCAACCCTTGGATGTAAAATTAATCAATGGTGGAGATGGATCATTAATGACCATTGGATTTGGATTTAGATCAATGGTGGAGAATTGGTCATCAAAAAATGACTACAACCATTTTGAACCCTTGGATGTAGAGTTTGAAGGTGTAATCTTGACCCTTCATTTTGGAGACACATTCAATGATTAGGATTGCAAGCCAAAAATGATCCAATGGCTCAAATAAAATCTTCCATCTATAACCTAAACCTAGTAACTATTTTTAATCCAAATCATTCTTTTAATCAATGGTTAGGATGGCTTAAAGTGATGGTTATGAAATTTGTCACATTTGGAGTGCATGAAGAGGGGGGACGGTTTGGAGAAGCAAGGAAGAAGGGAGACAATTTTGTATAGGCTTTTTAGGCCAAAAAGAAAAGGATGAAGACAATAGCCAAGTGTCAAGACCATTTCCTATTGATCATTAATGATCATGTTTTTCAAACTTCACTTTACACTTCTCTCCAATGCATGCTACGGCAATATCACTTTGGAAGACCAAGAAAATTCATCTCTACACTTCATATTAACACTTTTTCACCTTTTCCACTTAAGCTTCAAGAACAAACCAAAGAAAACTCCATTCTCCCTCCCAAAAGAAGATCATTCGGCCAAGCACTCTAATTCTCTCCTCTATACTCTTTAATTTCATACAACCTAGTTTCTTGAATCCTTACCTTATTCTAAACAACTTTCATGTTGAAGACTTTCTCTCAATCTTCCATCTTGAAGGACTTTTACTAATATCAAGTTCTAGAGTTTCTGTTGGTGAAGTGTAAGGAAACTTCATTTATTCTTTTCTTTTTCATGTTCTAAACCATGTTTGACCCATGGTTCTTCTTATTCAAGCTTGATATACTAATTTTCTTGTATTTGTTTCATGTTTAAGAACTTGTGTTGGTGGAGATCTTGTTCAAAACACAAAGCAACAAGTTTTTTTGGTAGTTCTTCAAGAGGTAAGAGGGAGATCCATCTCACCAACCAAGCATGGTGGTGAGAGATAGTTTTATATTTGGTGGATGGTGAATCCATGTGAGGATTCATATCCATGGTCATGTAATAAGTTATGTGTGTTATGTGCTTTGATTATTTTTGCCTATGCTTGATATGCTTTGTATGATTTACTTGTGTATGCATGCTTAGTATGATTTTTATTTGTTTATATGGTATGCTTATAATATGCATGATGATATATGTTGAATATATTATGATGGATGTATGTTGAAATAAGCAAAATTTTGGCTCCAAAGGCCATGGAGGAGGTCACAATTTTGAACTTCTAAGACTAAAGTTATTATTGAAAATTTTCAAGAACTATGGAGTTTATTTTTAGTCCTTAAACTAAAGTAAATTTCAGATAAGACATCAACCAATTTGGTGTTCACAAAATTATATTTTCATAAATAATAAAATTGAATAATTTGAGAAGTAAAGAAAATAAACAAAAGAGTTTGTTTTGTAAAGAGAATGCACACGATTTTTGGAGTTGAGTTTTCATGAATTTATTTTGTGTAAAACAAGAACTGGAATTTATTTAAGTAAGAAGAAAAATATTTCATGATTCTAATGGCCATCTATAAGGTTTTGATAATTTAGAAAAATGTTTTGATGTTATAAAATATAAGAATTTTCCAATAAGGATTTTTGAAAAGGAAATTAAAGTGTTATCAAGTGGAATTTTCATAAATAAAAGAAAAAGGAGATTGAAGGTGTTGAACTTCAAATTATTTTAAAGAGAATTAATTTTTAGAAGTGATTTATAAATATAAAAAAAACGTTTGTAACTTAAATTTACTAACGTAGAATTTATTTATTGGGTTTTGAAAAACGTTAGGAAATTTAAAATTAGAAATAGTAATTAAATCAACTAAATGTGATTTTCTAAAATTAAATCAATAAAAAGTGATTTTGAATAAATATATTACGGAAAAGAATTTTTTTGACTAAGAATAGGAAGAAAATAAAGTAAGAAATTATATTATTGTAAGAAAAGTCAAAATAATATTTTAAAGTTAAGAAATATTTTACCAATGGTAAAAACGGTGAAAAATGATTTACGTAACTCAAAAATGTAATTTTTAAATTATGCGATTTAAAAATGTTAAAATATTTCTACGCAATTTTTAAAGCGTTTAAATATTTTACAAGATCGAAATATTGTAGAAAAATCGCTATGCGGTTTAAAAATGAAAGAATATTTTTACGCATTTTAGAATACAGTAGAAAATTGTCACGCAATTTTTAAACGTAATAGAAATGTTACAAATCATTGTTTACATAATAAAATATTACGTGACCATAAAAACGTGACAAAAATATTTTTCGAATGAGAAAAATGCAATAATATAAGGTTGTTGTTAATTATACAGTAAACATTATAGTTAAAAATCAATATGTGAATACTGTACAAGAAATTGTGCAATTTGCCTATAATTGGCATAAATCTATTTTACGAACGTAAAATAGTATTTGAACTTTGTATGAGAAATTATGTGATTTACCTTTGGTTACTAATTGGTGCATTACACATACATTGAAAAAGGTCCGATGGACTGTATATGACTAATTGCTTAGGAGAAACGTACACCTCTTGAGTGGGTGCAATACACGTAGTGTAGGTCACTTGTTGACCTTGGGGGCATCGGGGTGCGGGTTACTCACAATGGGCAGTTGGTAGCTCTTCTGTACCGTGAGTTAGACCGATGCAACACACCGATGATCCGGACCGAGACACTATTCTTAATCTAGATCTGACAAAGACTATCGTGTATGTGCTAGATGTGCAAGATATAATTATAGTACTTGGTCTGAAGCACATGGTACTAGCAGATCTTTTCGATCAATTTCTCTGACTTGAGTATTAGCTCCATGGAGTAGGACATTGAGTCTATGTGCGCATGCATGAAACTGAGCATCTATATCTATATGATGGTGTTACTGTAATTATTTTGTGATTTAAACAGTGATAGTGGCATGATGGTACTTATTATTTTACACTATGATGATGGCATAATTATGATCATGATATGATATTTTTGCATGATATGTTGTTTGTATTATCTCTATGCTATCATGCTAGTATTGGCATAGGTGATCTCACCTCTTTGTATGTATATCTGTATATTGTATTTATAATTGGGTGAAGACGTTGAGAAAGAAACGATACAAGAAGGAGAATAGGAACTACTTCTCACATCAGGGAACGCAGAATTCTGACAGTATGACGTCAAGAGCCAGTTTCTTCGGATATGTACGTCTACAATTTCATGGAGGAGTTGGAGAATGGAGGACAAGTCCCGATAAGGGAGGACTTATTTATGAGGGGTACCTGACTGTTAGTATTAGTAGACTGTTTCGTGGAGATCCATTTTTCTGTGTGACTATCTTTGTTCATGTTGAATTTCCTTTGCATATCAGGCGACATTGGGATACTAGAAATTATGTCCCAACAGAAATCAGCATAGTATCGTCAGCCCGGACACCTGTCCGTAGGGCTACTCGTCATAATGGATTTCTACCTGCTGAGGAACCTGAGGAGGACCCGTCTGAGGGGTTTTCTACTTAGTTAAACTTGGGCAAATTTGAATTCTGATATAAACTATGTGTGTAATTATTTAAGTGTGTTTATTGTTCCGAGACATGGTCTGTAATAAATAAGCCTGACAGCACTTGTGTAATATGTATATGATGTAAATTATGTGTGAGATTGTTGTATAATAGTTTTATTTTCCGCTAAGTCTATTTTATTGTTATCCATGAAGAAAGAAAGAAAATTTACAACTCGTATTTTTATCACAACATCCCATTTTATGACTATTGAAAGTATTTTGGGTAATAAAGTAACATAAATGTGACACCTTATGGTGGGTGTTACACTGCTTGCTAAGTACCAACTTTAGTACTAGTACCAGGAGTCTTTTCCACAATTGGCTAGTTAATTTGCGGCTCATCAACTCTAGCCCAGACACCATTCACCTTCTTGATGTTCATGTGGTTTAGAGTTTTCTTATTAATGCAATGATTATGTGATCTAGGTACATATCTCTCATTCTCAAAAGAAACTTGAAATTTTATCAAGATTTTTTTAATTAACATGACGTATGGCAATGTAGTCAACAAATCTCATAAAGTATACTAGAGTACCACAAAATGAAAAATAGAGTAGATTGGTGAATAAGACGAACTAAAGGTGTTAAGATATACATACCCTTCTTGAAATGCTTCAGTATAGTTGGTGGAATATCAGGGTTATGTAACTCTCCTTGCATTTAAAAGACAACAAATTTCAATACCAGTTAAATCTCAAATAAAGAAAGATAATATCAGAGTATGAAATATGCATTAGCTAATCTTTACATATCCTTCTTTGAAATGGTTGGGTGTAGTCAATCTCAAATGCCAAGGGATAATAAATAAGAGGAGTTTGGGTGCAGTAGTTAAAGTTGAATAGAGGAGATGAAAAACAAGAGGATGTTGGGTGCAATAATCATATAATTAAGGAGATGAAAAGCAAGAGGAGATTGGGTACAATAGTCAAATAGCAAGAGGAGTATATACTCAGAATATAATATCCAATGGTTTCACATGATAAACTATAGATTTCAAATTTTTTCATCAAATACAGTAAAATTGTATCTCTCATACAGCAAAATCCTCTGATAAACTTTGGACTAAACACCAAAAAGAAAAACTTTAGACTTATGAGAGAGATGATAAACTGTAGTTTCACAAACTTGGTTTTTATTAATCCAAAAATCAATTTTAGAATAATCTTGGTCAACAACATGCTTATATAACTCTTTTATAATATATAATAAGTAGAAATGGAATAAGTTTCTAAATATAAATTAAAAAATATAAATTAAAAATTTTAAAATGCAGTAAGCTTCTGAATAACTGAAAAAATAGTAAGTTTCTTAATCTACAAAAAGTTGATATATATAAAATTATATGCACTAACAAAAACCATAAATTTATGAAATCATATGTTCCTCCTTTGCAATGCATCCAATCCATAATATAAACTATCCAAAGACGGTTGTGTTGACCCTTCTTTAATACTTTCACTTCCCTTTGGATTGCCTGGTATAACATATTACATATGTAATATAAAATAATTTTTTATATGATATAAGATACAATATTTATATAAAAGAATATATTAAAAAATATGAAAAATAGCACCACCAGCCTACCGGTCCACTATGAAAAACACATCTCATGTATGACTATCTGTCAACGATATCTAAAAAAGCTCAAGTAGATCGGCTCCTAAACTCTTTGGATACTCACCACAGTCAAATTACAAAAGTACCCTCACCGAATAATAAATGAACAATCATTATCCAAGGACTAACGTCATAAAATAATTATAAAATCACAGTTGTATAGTGGGCGCTGACCGAGTCGCTGACCGAGCAGTGAATGTGAATGATTGAGTTGGGATCCGTTGCATTACATAAATATTTTCACATGATATATATTAGAGACTCTAAACATTACACAACTGAAGCCTTAATTTTGCTACTTCACACGAAAAGAAGAAACAAACAACAACTAGTATAGGCTCGGTTCAGAACTTCTGATATGTCGAATTCCCACCCCATCGAGCTTGATTCCACCGCCACTGGCGAAGAGAGGCCAAACTCTCTCTTAGCCAACACACGCTGCAGCTTCTGCTTTCCCTGCTGCTTTGGTTCACGACGCTCAGCCTCCGTTGGCTTCGCGTGGTGGGAGCGCGTGCGAACCGCGTCTTGGTCTCACTCTTACTCTGAGGCGCTTCCGATAACCGGAAGCACCGGTGACCGGTGGTGGTCGCGTGGCCTCATGAAAGCGCGCGAGTGGTCGGAGATCGTGGCTGGGCCACGCTGGAAAACGTTCATTCGGCGGTTCAACCGGAACCGGAGCGGCGGTTACAGGAACGTGGGGAAATACCAATACGATCCCTTGAGTTACGCCTTGAACTTCGACGAGGGCCCGGGGCAGAACGGGGATTTCGAAGATGACGGTTATGACGGATTTCGGAATTTCTCGACCCGTTACGCTGCTGCTGCTGCTGCTCCCTCCAAATCCGTTTCGACGGATTCGGGTTGAGACGTCGCCGTTTTTGGCTGAAGAGAGAGAGTGCGCAGTGTAGCCTAAGCTGCGCCACTGGGGTACTGCGCTGATTACGCGAGGTTAGCGTCAGTGGCAACGTGGCGTCACTTTTTTCTTTGGTCCTGTCCCAATTTCGAGTATATTCTTATTTATATTATTTGTCTTTTAGTGGATTTAATATTATGTGTATAAATTTTCGTTGTTATCCTTGGTATTGATTAATATATCATACTTGATTTGAATGGTTGGTGACGTATATACGACCGCGTGTTGTGTTGATTGTTGATAACGATTAAGAGGAGTGCGCATGGATAGATTATAAAGGATGAAACTTGGCTTGCAATTCCTAATTTTCTCTTTTGTTTGTTTATTATTTATTATTTATTTATTTAGGATGGGCAGATTGGATAGATGGACTTGCTTTGCTTTGCTGATTGGATTAGCATTTGCAAATAAACATTGTGTACGTGTAATGTAAGCCTTCAGTTTTAGCGAAACAAATTGCCAGTCAAAATTTTTTGGTATATGTCTTTTTCGATTTTCTTCTAGTCTCTCATTTTTTATTTTAAGATTATCTTTACCTTTTGATGTTTGACATTTTCATGAATTAAAAATTGTTGGGTGATCAACCAAGTTAACATGTTTTTTGTGTGACTTGGGGCAAATGGATATGCTTTTCTTAGGAGCGTGATCGAGCAACTTATGTTATTGCTTTCTTTGTATGAGTGCGATATTGATAGGTAGATAAATGTTCTTACCGTTTTTTATTTTCAAACGACAAAAGGAAAACATGCCCATAAATTTATAGGTTTAAATTGAGGTTGGGCATTATGTATCACTTCATTTGCTGCAGCAATTTACCCAAGAAAGTAGATATTTTTTTGGCACAATCAAACCAGAAATCATTGACAAAGTGTTTAATGTGATTTTTGTAAAAGACAAATTTAGTTTCAGTTCTCAATCTGAAAAAAGAATCTATTCCTCAAAAGTTTCTATAGTACTTACTAGTTCATTTTTTAATAAGAATATCAGGAAGAATTTTAAGTAAAACACAAAGATGTGAATATAAAAAATAAAGTGTAACAATGTAGTAGCAGTAAAGAATTGAGCAAAAGTAAACAAATAAAAACAGTAAAGATGGGATGAGAATAAACTTGCTCGAAAGTTAAAAATTATAGTAAAAAAAGAAAGTAATTAAGGGAAAGCAATTAAATTGTGTGACACATAAAGTATAAAGAAATAAAGGATAGTAAAGTAAACTTAACAGAAAAGATAAATAGCAGAATGATTAATGAAAGTAATTAAAGGTAGGCAATATAAATGTAGAAGACATAAATGTGTAAGGAATGAAGTAAAGTCAATAGAAAGATAAACTTGTAGAAAAATAAAGAAAATAATTAAATAAATCAAATTAAAAAAATCAAATGATCTTGAGAAGATCACTCGATCAAGAGTAGAAGAAAGTTTGCAGGAATGTAAATGACTGGAAATGGAAATGAACTTGAATTAAATTTGCATTGGAATTGTAAAGTTTACAAAAAGGAAACACGATGGAAACATATTTGGTTTTATCTCAAGTTGCTCGTTTGCATCAGAATGACAGAGAGCGTGTTTAGAGATTATACAAGTAAATGAATTCCAATCTCCAAATGTTTCCATCCTCTTGATATTTATAAAAAAACCTAAGTAACCACCCCCTTTACAAGATTCTGACAAGTGTTTAAAACCACTATAACTACCTAATCATTGTCAACAATCCTCGTATGGTAAGTAACTGCCCAATCTTTGTCGGCAATCCTTGTATTGTTTGAATTTTATACTTGTAACTATTGCTAACTTCTAATTTAAATTCAAATTCTATCTTTTCTAAATTTAAATTTGAATCTTCAAGTGGCTACTGTCTTCTTGGAAGAAATCTTTACTTCTATCTTTAGAAAAATCTCCAAGTGTAGTTACTGGCGTTTTAGACCTCAAATTTCAAGATCAAGATGAAATTACCATTTGGATAACTTAAATTCCACAATTTTGATTAGAATATAATCAGAGTATTTGTGTCTATTCAAGTTCACAAATGTAACCCATGATAACTTAGTAAATACCATTTGCACTAAGTTTTCGAATACACCTCGAACTTGTGTTAATAAAAAAAATATTATTTTTATACCAACAGATGCCCCCAATATTTTTTCTTAAAGTATGGGAGATAAATATTATTGTTTTGAACATCACTTTTGGATCAAATCTTGACTTAGAACTTTAGTTGCTCTTCATTAATTTAATCTGACATAAGCAAATAAGGAAATGTCAAAGGAAAAATATTTAAATTTTAATTTAAAATTTATATTACCCCCAGCCACAAAGTGGCCTCTCCCCAATTAACCAATATTCTCACTTTTTGGGGAATTTCAAATCTAATGATGACTTTTATGGGGAAACAACTTCAGTCGTTTGATCATAATGCTAGTTTTAATGAGGGTAGGGCTCACTTTTTTAAAAAAAATGCTTTTAAAACCCCAAGTGAGCCATTTTGCCTTACTTTTCACTTCTTCCACATTGAGCTTTCTCTCTCTCTTCTCTCTTTGTGAGCTTCCTTGTCCTCCATTGCTTTCCTTGAACCTTTTCTCAAATCTCCCAGTTCTTTGTCTTCCTTCTTCAAGCGCAAAAGTGTAATCTTCTACCAAAAATGATTCTTTCATACCATTTCACTCCACTTCTGTGCATTTTATTTTTCTAAAATCACAAGTTTCAATGGAGCCTTCTTCTACTCGAGCAGAGGGATTCTGTAAGCTCTAGACTCGTCTATAGATAACTTTAATATCTGGAAATCCCAAGTAATGATCCCTTTCTCTATCACTAATGAAAGATACGCCTTTCTAGGGACAACTCTTCCTCTTGATGACTATGAGTCCATTTCACATTTCTTCCTATGTCTTGAGGGTGAGTCTATTTGTGCTTTTGGCTGCTCCTTAAAAACTAACTTCTTTGATTCCTTCTCAAAAGTCTTTAGAAGCTCTCCCCTTTTTGGCTCTCAGACCAAATCTGTAACACCCTAAAAGCATGTTAGGCTTACATATGGATACAAAGGTAGTTTAATACTTGTTTAACATGTCTGTTGAATTTCGTGGCCTTCTGAGCATGTTTAGTCACTTTACTGTAACACTATGTGTGAAAAATAACTGTTATTAGCCCCGAAAATGGCTTAAACCGCTCAGTTAATGAAATTAAATGTGAAGAATTTATTTCGAGGTCACAAATGTGTGAACTATGGTACAGTTAAAGTTTGAGGATAATCAGAGTTAGTTTGATATTTTTAAGCATATTAGGTGTGTATTTTAATACGAGATTGACTAGCAGCAGATATGAAAAAATAACGAATTGGTGAAACAATATCTTTAATAAATCTTAAGATTTATTTTGAATTTGTTAGAAGTTAGGAACCTTGATTTTGTGAAATTTAAGTGTTCTTAACAGACTGGGAGTTACAACTTGGTCACTTAAGTGACCAAGTCACTCATGGGTCCTTCTTTTTAAAGGAAGCAATTGTTGCTGCCAACGAAGAAAAGGAAACAGAAACAGAAAACCAAAAAGGAAAAGAAAGAAGAGAAACTGAAGGAGAGGAGGAGGAAGGAAGAGCCAAGAACCAAGATTAGAGCTCAAGCTTGAAGATCACCATCCATACAAGAGGTAGTGGTTCTTACTCTCATCTCCCAACTCCCACCTTTGCTTTTATCTTGTCATGCTTGAGGTATGCTTGAAATGGGTGGAACTGGGGTTTTATGAGTTTCTTGAGGGTTTGAGTTAGTTGAACACCTTGGGAAACTTGAATTAGAACTTGTAAAGAGTTAGATTAAGCATGGTGGTTGAATTGATCCCTAAAAATATCTATGTAATGCTTTGTGGTGGAAAGTGAGAAATAGGTATTTGGGAGAGGGGTTTTAGTTCTTGATGCTTAATTGAGGTTTGAAAGTTAAAAATGAGATTGATGAGTTAAGTTGAGTGTTTAATGATTCTAACTTGATTAGAGACCATGATTGGAGTTAGAAAACCCTTAGAATCCATGTTTTAAGGAAGGATTGGAATGAGGTATAAAAATGATGAAGAAATAGCTATGAACGTATGCAGAAAATTGATTTTGCAAGCTATTATTTGAATAACAACAGTGTTAGTTGAATAACAAGAACTAGAAAGAGTAAAAACTGCTTTGTTATTCGAATAACACTACTGTTATTTGAATAACAACATCCAGAAAACCCAATCCTGATAGCTTGTAGTGTTTGTAGTATAACTTGAGCTGTAGATATCAAAACGAAGTGAGGTTTTTTCATTTGAAAGATATGAGATAATGCTATTTACTTATAAAATTCTATAATTATTGAAGTTAATATATGCATTTGGTGCATTCATGAAAATAAGCCTTTCTAGGCTCTAAGTTCTGATTTTCTCAGGATTTTTATTTTGAGAAAATAGACTTTCCTACTTGTTAGGATCCCTTATTTATGCTCTATTAAGTGTGTTGAGACACTGATGAGAGTATTTCATAGAGGAAATTACCACCTTGCATATACAAGTTAGAAAAACCTATAGGCACCCAAGTGAAGGGATTTGCCTTAGGATGCAGTTGGAGAACCTTTAGGCATCCAAAGTGTGGGAAATGCCTTAGTACACAGTGAGGGACCCCAGACACCCATAGTGAGGTGGAGTATCAAGGGGTAGTGTGTTGGGACACCTTAGGTTTCTATAGTATAGTGGAATGTTATAAGGTAGTTTTGGGAACCTTGGGCTTCCAAGTATGTTGGAATACAACAAGGAAGTATTTAGAACCTTGTTCAACATGAGGTTGATTTCAAAATCACTTACGTAGTGATGGTGTGGGGTTCTAGATACAATAGTGTTTTTAGTGTAGAGATACAACTAGTGGTATTTCTTAGAGAGAATAATCACCTAACTTATATAGAGGTTTGATAAACCTTAGGCATCCTCTGAGATGTAGAATGCCGTAGGTAAATACCTAACACCTTGAGCAATATGGGGTTGCTTATGGAATCTCTTGTGAAGAGATTGTTAAATATGAGGACACTAGTGACATGAGTTTTACTACTTATGTGTTAAGTTGGATTAAAAACTTGAGTCATTAGTCTTTGCTTTTCGCTTGGTTGTTGTAAACCTTGTGATAAGTATGTATGTTTTGATAGCAAATC
Organism: Ormosia semicastrata; assembly: GCA_029884595.1. NCBI lineage: Eukaryota > Viridiplantae > Streptophyta > Magnoliopsida > Fabales > Fabaceae > Ormosia > Ormosia semicastrata. Next base: position 8,412,575 of record JAQQTO010000028.1, on the reverse strand, counting down.
TGCATATTTAGTTTTTAAACTTATTTTTTGCTATTTCCTATTTGTTGTAACCTTAAATGTTGTGCGCAACCATATGACCTGAGAATGAAGTTTTGAATCTGAATTCTCCTTACATTTATGCTTGCATGGTCAGGGTTACCGGTATGGGGGTGGTGGTAGTACTCTTACGTTCGTGAGGGAAAGTATTCACCTATTACTAAGTAGTGTTTAGACTCTTAGGCCTAACCTGCTAGTATACACAAGGGAACAGAGGTGGGATATGGACTGACTATGCTTATGTATGTTTAGGAGTCCCTTTGTGTGTTGCTATGCATTCTTGTCTCATATTTTAGATGTGATGATAGAATTACATGAATTTCCTTAGGTTGGTTTGTTATTAGCTATTGTTGTATGGTTACATGACATTAAGACTGCAACTCAATATGTATTGTTTCTATATATACAGGAAATTATGGTACCTCCTAGGCGAGCCCAAAGGAATAGAAGCTTAGTTGGTGAGAGCCTTACTTTGGCTGAAGCGTTAATGGCAATGGCAACAACTATGAGAGAGCAAGTTACTGCTGTTAACAGGATTCTTGAGAGGATAAAAGCTGATCCATCTCAACAGCTAGTTTCTCCAGTAGCAACTAGGAAGAGTAGTACTTTGTAGTGGACTCTAGTGTTTGAGTATAGTTTCTAAAAATTGGATAAGAAGTTGACTACTACGTCAGAGTTAGTAATTCCGGATCCCCATGAGAACTTAAGGTAGTTAGTGATGCTTCGAATGTGGGACTAGGGTGTGTTCCGATGCAACATGGGTAAGTAGATGCCTATGCATCGCGGCAGTTAAACTTGCACCAGGAGAACTATCCTAAGTATGTTTTGGAATTAGCCGTCGTGGTGTTTGCCTTACAGACATTACTCATAAGGAGTCTTATTTAAGGCGTTCGGTGATTATAATAGTTTGAGATGCTTGTTGATTTGAGAAAGCTAAACATCAGGCAGGAGAGATAGACGGATGGATTTCTTCAAGGTTTATAACCTTGAGTTTTAGTATCATCCAGGTAAGGCCAATGTAGTGGTTGATCCTCTAGGTAGGAGATTCCTACAAGTGTCCTAGATGATAGTTCCAAAAGAGTGAATCTCATGAGAGTTTCAGGGATTTGAGCCTCGCAGTGTCTGTGGTGGCTAAGTTCAGTACGGTATCACTAAGGAAAGGTGAGGTCCTTTCGCGTATGATATCAAATCTGATATGTGATAATTTGAATTTTGGGGACAAATTTCTTAAAAAGGAGGGGAGAATGTAACACCTTGGAAAAATATGTTAGACTTGTATATGGATACATAAGTAGCTTAATACTTACTTAATATGTCTGTTGAATTTTGTGGCCTTCTGAGTACATTTAGTCATTTTACTCTAATATTATGTGTGAAAAATAGTTGTTATTAGCTCAGAAAATGGCTTAATCCACTCAGTTAAGGAAATTAAATATGGAGAATTTATTTCTAGGTCACAAATGTATGAACTGTGCTAGAGTTAAAGTTTGAGGATAATCAGAGTTAGTTTAGTATTTTTAAGCATACTGGGTGTGTATTTTAATACCGGATTGACTAGTAGCAAATATGAAAAAATAGAGAATCGGTTAAACAAGATTTTTAATGAATCTTAGGATTTATTTTGAATATGTTGAAAGTTAAGAACCTTGATTTGGTGAAATTTAAGTGTTTTTAACAGACCGGGAGTTACAACTTGGTCACTCACGGGTCCTTCTTTTTAAAGGCAGCAATGCTGCCAACGAAGAAAAGGAAACATAAATAGGAAACCAAAGAGGAAAAGAAAGAAGAGAAAATGAAGGAGAGGAGGAAGAAGGAAGAGCCAAGAACCAAGATCAAAGCTCAAGCTTGAGGATCACCATCCATACAAGAGGTAGGGATTCTTGCTCTCATCTCTTAAGTCTCACCTTTGCTTTTATATTGTCATGCTTAAGGTATGCTTGAAATGGGTGAAAATAGGGTTTTACGAGTTTTTTGAGGGTTTGAGTTAGTTGAACACCTTAGGAAACTTGAATTAGAACTTGTAATGAGTTAGATTAAGCATGGTGACTGAATTAATCCCTAAAAATATCTATGTAATGCTTTGTGGTGGAAAGTGAGAAATAGGTATTTGGGAGAGGGGTTTTGGTTCTTGATGCTTAATTGAGGTTTGAATGATAAAAATGAGATTGGTGAGTTGAGTTAAGTGTTTAATGATTCTAACATGATTAGAGACCATGATTGGAGTTAGAAAACCCTTAGAATCCACGATTTAAGGAATGATTGGAATGAGGTATAAAAATGGTGAAGAAACAGCCATGAATGTATGTAGAAAACTAGTTTTGCAAGCTGTTATTCGAATAACAATAGTGTTATTTGAATAACAAGAACCAGAAAGTGTAAAAATTGCTTTGTTATTCGAATAACACTGCTGTTATTCGAATAATAGCATCCAGAAAACCCAATCTTGACAGCTTGTAGTCTTTGTAGCATAACTTGAGCTGTAGATATCAAAATAAAGTGAGGTTTACTTTATTTAAAAGATATGAGATAAGGCTATTTGCCTATAAAATTCTAGAACTATTAAAGTTAGGATGTGCATTTGGTGCATTCATGAAAATCAGTCTTTCTAGGCCCCCAGTTCTAATTTTCTCAGGATTTTTATTTTGAGAAAATGGACTTTCCTACTTGCTAGATCCTTTATTTATGCTTTGTTAAGTGTGTTGAGACACTGATGTGGTATTTCATATAGAGGGAATTACCACCTTGCATATACAAGAAGTTGAAAAAACCTATAGGCACCTAAGTGAGGGGATTTACCTTAGGATGATGTTGGAGAACCTTTAGGCATCCAAAGTGTGGGAAATGCCTTAGTATACATTGAGGGACCCTGGACACCCATAGTGAGGTGGAGTGTCAAGGGGTAGTGTGTTGGGACACATTAGGTTTTCATAGTATAGTGGAATATTATAGGGTAGTCTTGGGAACCTTGGGCTTCCAAGTGTGTTGGAATGCAACAAGGAAGTGTTTAGAACCTTGTTCAACATAAGGTTGATTTCAAAATCACTTACGTAGTAATGGTGTAGAGTTCTAGATACAAGAGTGTTTTAGTGTAGAGACACAACTAGTGGTATTTCTTAGAGAGAATAACCACCTAACCTATATAGATAGAGGTTTGATAAACCTTAGGCATCCTCTAAGATGTAGAATATTGTAGGTAAATACCTAACACCTTGAGCAATATGGGGTTGCTTATGGAATCGCTTATGAAGAGATGGTGTGAGGTGTTAAATATGAGGATACTAGTGACATGAGTTTTACTACTTATGTGTTAAGTTGGATTAAAAACTTGAGTCATTAGTCTTTGCTTTTCGCTTGGTTGTTGTAAACCTTGTGATGAGTATGTATGTTTTAATAGCAAATTTGCATATTTAGTTTTTATACTTGTTATTTGCTATTTCCTATATGTTGTAACCTTAAATTGTGTACACAACCATATGACCTGTGAATGAGGTTTTAGATCTGAATTCTCCTTGAATTTATGCTTTCATGGTCAGGGTTACCGATATGTGGCTGGTAGTAGTACTCTTGCGTTTGTGAGAGAAAAGTATTCACCTATTACTAAGTAGTGTTTAGGCTCTTAAGCCTAACCTACTAATACACAAGGGAATGGAAGTTCCTGGGAAATAAGTAAGTGACATGTGTTTTCAAAAACTAAAACCTGCATAAACATTGCATAATCATAATATTAGAACTTTGTGTGAGCATAACTATACATCATAACATAAAGCATTGCATTTGTTGGCGACTGTATGGCGGTTGCCTTGCTTATTGTTTGGTTGCTCGATGATATTTTACGATTGTATGGTCAGTTATTTGATATCATTGATTATTGTATATATGTGAGTTAAGGTTATAATGTTTGCCTTGTGAATATTATATAGGGTTATATGTATATTCTGATGGTGTTGAGCAGGGTCTCATTTATCTATTGCAAGCTTAATCTTATATGTAATGTGGTTTATTCATTGTAAATGTTTTTAACTCTGGTATTGGTTACTTATACTGAGAAACTGTGATTTGTCACACCATATGTTATCATGTAAATCCAGGTACAAACAAAGAGAAGCAGAAGAAACAGAAGAACTAGCATAGTTTTATTTTATTTCTTGTAGTAAATATGTTGTATATTTATTTCCTACTACCCTGAGGTTGTATAAAGTTATGTATTACAATGTGTCTTTGTGAGGCTATGATGCATGTATATAACTTTTTGTTGTTCAGACTCTCTCTTCATAATTATTTATGTGAATCAATGTTATGGGTTAGTTTATTGTTATAGGTTAGAAGTAGCATTGCTATTCCTGGTTATTCTTATATATACTAGATATATCAAGATTCTCGGAATAGGGATGTTACAAAATCACTTTATCTACAATGTTTGAATAGGGTCAAAAGTGCTAAGAAAGACCAATGGAAAGCCTGTGGTATTTTTTACTTTATTCATCTTAGCAGGGAGCACATCGAATACAATGTTTCTATGTTATCTAGCTCTTTCTTTTCTTTGGAACAAGACTACCAACTTTTTCCATGTCCCTTATGGCATGCTCACTTTTACACTCTTCGATCTTGCTGCCATAATAGGCTTAAAAGCCTACACGAAGAGTCATTACTAGTATCTTAAAACCAAATGAAATTGTCAAACCTAATTGGTCAAAACTCACATATACAACCTTTCTTGAAAACAACTGTCTTGATATCGATATAGTCTCTGACCAAGAACATGTCGCCTTTCTTGTCTTATGGCTTAATGCTTTTGTCTTCTGCACTAAGTCCTTGGAAGTCCCCAAATCCTTACATCATTTAGCCATCCTTATTCACGAGGGAACACCCTTATGTTTGAGCAAATTGATCCTTGCTCAATTCTACACCTCAATGGCTGAAGCTATTAACTTACTTTGATTTGAGGATAAGCCCTTAACCAACTTACGTGGTCTCTTCTAACTTCTTTAGCTTTGGCTCAATGCCATTCTCGAATCTCATCTCTAAAGTATCTCTCCTCCCAATGTTTCTTGGACTATTGAAGGGAATTGTTTGTCTCACCTTCACTATTCCTCGAAAACTGACAGAGAGGTTGATGACTTCAAGTATTTCTTTTCTTTATTCATCAACATGAAATACCACACTAACAACTTCAATTTCTCTTTTTTTTCCAATTGAGATTGTGGTCTTACATGGTTTCGACCACCTTTCTTTTGTGAAACCCCAGGGGCTCAGTCTGAAAATTTTAATTTTTGGAGTACTATGTTCATTACTGAAATCTTTTCTCCTAGTTTCCCAAAGTCCAAAGACTTCAGTCTAATCCTTTACCTTCCTTATTGTGTTTCGAGATAATTTGGCTTCTCACAATATATTTCTTCTCCTATCTCAAAAAGAGAAGACTGCCAAATTTATGAATCAAAAGCTAGAGACCATAAATAATACAAACAATTTCTTAGGAAAAATGCTAACAGAAAGGAAGGTTTTAATCCTTTCGACTGCAAGAGCTTCTTTTTCATTATTCTTGGTGGAACTATTATTATTCCTCCCAAAAACTTTCAGTTGAAGAATGTTCTAGGAGGATGACTAAACCAAGCTCTTTTGCATAGACCGAAGATGCCAGGAAAAAATTGAAAAGTACACATCTCAAAGAAATCTCAAAGTTCAAGAAATTTTTCAAAGTTAAACATGATCCTCGAAACTTAAGATTGGTGGTTTGAAAAGCTAAACAAACCTTGAAGAAAAAACGAACAGAACATTACCAGAAATGTTATGCATGCTTTATTAATGCTTTGATTTTGAATCTTTTTGTTTCGTTTAAGGATTTTGAAACCTCTCTTAAGTTCCTGCACTTCCCAATGCTCGTTTTGGTATAGCCAATTGGTATCCAGACCCTAAAGGTGGAGCATTAGGTGTGGGTAAAGACTCGAAGAAGAATGAGGTGACTTTTGCTAATTACTATCTGGATAACTGTCGAGATCCTATCTATGGACTCACTCGAATAATAAAATATCTTCCCCATGGTAATATTAATTAATTTCTTCTTACCCTTTTATTTTCGATTTGATTATTGATCATTTAATTATCTTATTGCAGCCTTGAAGAGGACAAGGGTCATTGAAGACCTTGGTGCAGAAGAAAATTGGGAAGATGAACCCCAAAGGCCTAAAAAAAGTTCTAAGACTATTAAGTCTAGAAAAACTGAGAAACCAACCTCCTCTTTTGGCTCAAAAAATAAATCTACTGGGCCAACTTCTTCTAAGTCGAAATCACTCAAAAGGGAAACTCTTGAAAATCTTAAAGAAGAGCCAACCACAACCCTCAAGTCCAAGGTAAAGATAAATAACTTTCGATTTCGTTTCCATCATATCTTTACATCGAGCTTAAATTGATTCTTTAAACTTTTTTCAAGAAAAAGTCATAGGTGAAAGTCCTATGAAGTCAGGCCGAGTCAAGTACACAACTATAAAAGAGGAAGAAAAGTCTTGAATGTTGATAGTTCTGACTCTTCTCAACCTAAGATCGAAAAGCAACCAGCCTCGAAGGTTGCAAGATCCTCCTTTGTGAACCAAGGAACTGAGAATACTATGATAAGATCATTTTCTCGATTAACTTGTAGTAATCAAAATCCCTTTTTTTATACTAACTTTATTTTAGGATCTCAAATAGGAACCTTCCTCTCTCCATCCATCCAAAGAAAACTCTCTTGTGACCTCGAGAAGGTCAAGGACTCCATCTTCTCCTCCTTCTCCACAAAGAGACTTGATCCCTTCGTAAGGTGTCCAAGCACCTCTACCTGAAGAAGTCTCTCCAGCTTCTAGTGATTCGAAGGGCATTTTGAATCCAAAGTTCAACCAAAAAGAGATCAAGAACTAGAGCTTCTCGAGATGCTCCTCGAGAAGACATTGAAGCTGCCATCTAGGTTTGATACATTCCTTAAAGTTATTAATTCAAACTCGAATTTGTATAACTTGTTTTAATTATTTTATTTCGTTGGTATAGGAAAGAACTTCGCCTCAACCAGAGCTAGATCAACTTGAAGCTGAAGTGACCAACCTTCTGCTATCGAGACTTTTGCTCATCCTCCTAAAACAGTTGAAGTAGTCAATGACAATAATGGGGAGGACGAAGATGTTGGAAGTCTGGGTGAAGACGATGATGATGAAGATGATCCCTTGAAGTTAATCAAAGATATCCTTTCTCGAAAAACCTCAATGTCTTCTAAATCTCTTCATTCGACTGCTTAGGGTTAGATCAACTAATGGCCTTTGAAGATAACAAGCAAAAAATGATTACCTTGCTCGAACAGCTTGGTCAACATAGCCAACTTCTAAATTCAAATGTTTGACAAGCTTTTCAGAAGCTTAGAGGTTTGTTTGATGATTTGATGGCTAATTTCTTCAGTTTCCAATAGGCCATTACTGATCATCAACAACTTCTGGATACAAGGGCCAAACTGATGAATGATGTAACTAAGGCCAAAAAGAGGCTCTCGAAACTTAACACTGCTTTATCCATTACCTAGTAGAGAATAAATCAAAATGAAGAGAAAATTACTGAGCTGGAAGCCCAACTTTAAGAGCTTAAAAAACAACAGGAAGATCTTTGAACAACAGTTGGTACATTCACAACCCAAGAACAATAATTGAAAAGTGACTGTTCTAGATAGGTTATCGAAAGCAAGGATGTGATGATGACCATTGAAAACTCAACGTCTGCTTTCGAGAAAGCTTCAACAGAAAGGAAAAAAGAATAGGAACATCTAGGATCCCTCCAATCTTTCTTCAATCATCTTTAGTTCTAAGACAATGTACTTGTTTATATAAATTTTGAATAGAAGCTGTAATGTATTGTATTAACAACACTTTAAATTTCTTTTTAATATGGAATATTTATCTCATGAATCATTGGCTTATATTGTTTTAAATACTTGCCATTAATCGAAGCAATTCTTTCATTAGAATTTATGTTTATAATCGAATAAACATTTTCATAAAATACCTTTTGATTTGATAAGGTCCACCCTAATTCGGAGACCATTTTCCATATAGCTTCGACCTTTTCACCATAGGCAAAATGACTTTCCATACTAAGTCGTCCAATTTAAACTCCTTTTTCTTGACTCGAAGATCATAGAACGTTGTAATTTTTTCTTTTTGTCGAATCAAGTTTTCAAGAGTGATTATCTTTTCCTCTTCTAAATGATTCAATTCATCAAACATCGAATTCCAATAATTTGTGTTGAAATTTCATCTTGGCGTTGTAATATAAATGATTGAAAGTTAATTTCGATTGGCAATACCGCCTTGTGACCATATACTAACTGGTAAGGTGTAGTACCAATTGCCATTTTAGGAGAATGTCGATATGCCCACAAAACTTGGCTTAATGTTTTATGCCAACTTCTTGGTTTTTGACCAATATGCTTTTTTATTAATCCAATTGGATTTTATTGGCTGCTTCAAGCTGACCATTAGCCTAAGCATAATAAGGAGTTAAAGTAATTAATTTAATATTCCTTGATTCAACAAACTGGGTTATAATTCGACCAGTAAAAATAGTTCCTTGATCAGTTGTCAAGGTTTATGGAATACCAAACATATATATAATATTTTCTTCGATAAAATTTATTATATCCTGTTGAGTAACATCCTTCAAAGGGATTGCTCTGACCCACTTTGTAAAATAATCAATAACGACTAATATATACTTATGCCCTTTGGAAGATGGGGGATGAATCTGTCCTATCAAATCTAGTGTCCATCCTCAAAATGGCCAAGGTTTAATAATCAAATGTAACTCACAAGCTAGGACATGCTAAATATTCCCATGCTTTTGACATTCTTCACATGACTTAGCATAGGAATTGTAATCCTTAGCTATTGTAGGCCAGTATATTCTTTGTCAATGTAAAACTCATTTCATCTTTTCACTAACTTGATGAACACCAGAAATGCCTTCATGTACTTCTGCTAAGGCTGTGTATGCTTCCTTTTCACTTAGACATGTCAATAAATTTTCATCTACTGACCTTTTATAAAGTGAATCACCCATTATAGCATAATGTAGGGCTCTATATTTTGTTTTCCTTTCGACTGGTAAACTTGGGTTTCTTGAATAATCAACAATTAACTTTCTCCAATCATAGCTATGCATATTTTCAATTGAACATATTTCTAAGTTCTCGAATGGATATAATTTCTCCTTGATTTTGATTAACTTAGCTAAAGTTTCACTCGAAATCGTATATCCTGAAGCTATTAGGGCTAGTTCATTTACTTCATGGTTTTCCTCTATTGGAATATATTGCATTGTAACCTTATTGAATTCATATAATAATCTTGCTGCAAAAGAAAAGTATCTAAATAGATTTTAGTTAATACATTCATACTCCCGAGTCAATTGTTTAATAACTAATTGGGAATCACCCATTACTTTGATATTTTTAGCTTTGAGTGATATTAATGTTTCCAAGCCAACTATCAAGGCTTCATACTTAACCTCATTATTTGAACATTCATTTTTTAGTTTGAACAAAAACTTGGTACGGATTCTAATAGGTGAAATAATCAGAACCCCCAGACCAACACCTCCATTGTGTTTCAGTCCATTGAAATACAACTTCCATAACTTTAATCATACGTAGTTAATATCATTTTTTTATGTCAACACAAAGGTGGTCAATCAAAAAATCTGCCAACACTTGGCCTTTCATAGCCTTCAATGGCATAGATTTTAAAGAAAATTCAGTTAAAGCAAGAAACCATATTCCTACTCTACCATGTAAGATAAGTTTTGATAACATGTACTTTATTATATTTATTTTTAAAATTAAAAGTACATCATAAGACTTCATATAATACTTTAACTTAGTACAAGAGAAGTACAAAGCTAAACATAGCTTTCTACTGCACTATATCTAGTTTTAACATCAATTAAAACTTTACTAAGATAATAAATGACTCTTTTGATTCCATTCTCATTTTCTTGGGCCAGCATGCTCCTAAAAGTTTCATTTGATGTTGAAATATATAGCTTCAAGGGACGTCTTGGAGTTGGAGGAGTCATGATTGGAGGATTGGCCAAGCAATTCTTGATTTGATCAAAGACCTTATTGTTCTTTCTCCTATCAAAATTCCTCTTCAACTTTAAGCTTCAAAAGTGAGGAGAAAACTCTGGTCTTTCTAGATAGGTTCAAAATGAACCTTCTTAGGAAGTTTGTCTTCCCTAATAAAGATTGGAGTTGCTTCTTATTTGAAGGAGATGATGCTTCAAGTATGGCCTTAGCCTTGTTTTGACCAACCTCGACTCTTTTCCTTTGGACCAAGAATCTAAGAAAATTTTCTGTAGAAACACCAAAAGTACACTTAATAGAATTTATTTTCAATCCATATTTTCTCATTCTTTCGAATGACTGTCTCAAGTTTGTTAAATGTTCCTTTTTATATTTTGATTTAACCATACATCATCAATTTAAACCTCCATGAATTTATCAATTATATCATGAAAGATAGTATTCATGGATCTTTGATATATTTCTCTAGCATTTTTTAAACCAAATGGCATGACTATCCATTCGTATGTGCAAATTTCCCCTAGATATTGAAAAGTAATTTTCGATACGTCCTTTTCAGCAATATAAATTTGGTTGTACCCAGAATAGTCATCCATAAAACTTAGGATTTCATGACCTGGTGTTGAGTCAACTAATATATCAACAATTGGCATGAAATATTCATCTTTAGTAGTAACAGAATTTAAATCTCGAAAATCAATGCATACTCTTAACTTACCATTCTTTTTCATAATAAGAACAATATTGGAAATCCAATTCACATACCTTGCGGTTCGAATAAACTTAGCTTTTAATAGCCTTTTGATTTCCTTTTTGATCTTGAGAACCACATATAGTGCAAACTTTCTTAGGGCCTACTTAACTGGTCTATGTCCTGCTCGAATTAGTAGTATGTGTTCTACCAAATTTCGATTGAATCCGAGCTTTTCTTTATAATCCCATGCAAAACAGTCATTGAATTCTTTGAGCAATTTGACCAACTCCAATTTGAAGTTATTATCTAATAAACTACTAATATAAGTAGGTTTGTTATCTACATTATTTCCTAACTTAATTTCTTGTAAGGGGTCTTATACCTCTATCTTTTTAATTTCACGAGATAGAGGAGTCTATTCAAACCCCAAAGAAAAGTCATCACAAATATAATCTAAGTTGACACCTTATGTGGTGCTAAATTTCTCAGCCATATAGGTCGAAATACGAGTCAATTGACTCGCAATTGCACATTCAGTGGTGTGTTTGTCAGCCATGTAGGTTGACAATCAAACCAAATGGCTCTCAAAAGTCATTATTATTACAAATTTAAGGCTGAATCAAATCAGTGTTACTAAAGAGAACCCAGTAAGCCCTAACATTATTATTACAAACCTGAAGCTGAATCGAATCAACCTTGGGAATTAAATAGAAGCTGGTATGGCTTAGAGCCACCATTTCAATGGTCTTGTTGTCGAAGGCTCCTAAATCCTAGATATTGAAGGGTTTCACCCCAAGGATGTATATCTTAAGGTCCGCGTAGTTTTACTGCACGTAACACAAGGTGTCATCTGCCTCGACCATCTCGAGTTCTCCTAGCTCGTTCCACAGAAACATCTTCTGATGAACTGTTAATGGTATTGCTTTTACTACATGTATCCATTTTCCCCTCAGAAGCAGATTGTAACTTGATTTTGAAGGTACCATAATGAAAAGAGTGGACCTTGTTACAGATACTACCTTCACATCAAGAACCATCGTCCTTTCAAAAGTCGAAGACTTCCCATTAAAATTAGTCACCACTATGTTATGGGGCAATAGGTTTGACTCAGTCTTGCTAAAGTTCTTTAGCAGACTCTTGGGTATGAGATTTATGGCAGCATCTCCATCTATCAAGACTTTTCCAACTAGCTTTCTGTCTACCACCACTTTAATAAAGAAAGGATGAAGGAGATCTTTCATCTCTGTTGTGGGTACATCGAAGATTACAGAGTTTTCCTTGGCTTTAATTGTGTCCTTTTTGATAAAATATCATTCTGCATCTTTAGATTCATCTTCGAAGTCCTCATCTGTGTCAATGTCTTCATCAAATGAAATGGCAAAATTATATGGCAGCAAGGACAACACCTTGACTCCAAAAATGGCCTCCAACTCGTGATTAAAACTAGATTCAAATGAATTTCTTATCATGTCCTCATCCATAGGACTTAACTGCTTTGCTTTTCTTGTTGGGTTCATCGGTGATCCCTTGACCACCTTAGCATAAGGCCTGGCTTGTGATAAGTCCATATTTTGTAGTCTCAAACTAGATGAATTATGATGATTTACTTGTGTTTATTGGTGAATTTTAGATGGATCCTTATCATTTTCTTTGATTTTTGTAGATTAGAAGAGGTTTATCACATTATAGTGAAAGTAGGCGAAGATACTACATTTTCAGAGCAAAAGAAGATTATTTTGGCTTAGACAGGGCCCTGTGTCAACTCAGAAGCAATTCCTGAGTTAGACACGACCTTGTCTAACTTAGGGAATGTCTTTGACTTGGAGACACTACCGTGTTTTTGGAAGACATGCTCATGTCTCCTTGACGTTAAATTTACTCATTTTCTTGGTCACACGGTTGTGTTGAGCTTAGACACGACCGTGTGAGGTCTCTTGCGGGTGAAAACATAAGTTTTGCTCCTCATTAATATAAATAGCAATGAATCCCCAAACCTAAACACATTTTTGTGGTAATAGACTTTTGGAGATAAATCACGCCAAGGACTGCCACAAATCTATATAAGACGGCTACGAAGAAAAGACTTAATTCTTGAAGGCTTGAAGATCACAATCTCCATTAAAGGGGTTTTGATTTCTCTTCCCTCTAGTTTTTCCCCTTTTTATAGGTTTTTCCTTCCATGGGTTTATATTATGTTTTGGGTTTGTTATTGAATATGAATAACTAATCTCATAAGCTAGGGCTATAGAGAATCTTGTTTTCTGATTAATTGGTTTTGAATTCGAATTTGATTAAGATAATTTCATTGGGTTTATTGTATTGCTTGAATTTTTGTTAAGACTTGATCAATTTTGGCATGCTTTAATTCATTAGGACTTAATGCATTCCCTGTTAATTCAACTAATTGACCAAATAGGTGATTAATTGGGAATAAAATATTGTTTATCCATGACCATTGGGACTCAATAGTAATTAAGAGAATTTGGTAAGAGAATTACCTTACATCATAAATGAGTGAATTTCAGTTAATTGGATTCAAGTGAACTTTGCACCCTAGTTTTCCTCTAAGTGATTTATCTCTATGTTGTTTAATCTTCCATCTTTCTTTTTAATTTGTTGTCTAATTTTATTTTGAGTTTTTCTTACACCTATGATTGTTTAAATAACCAAGGGTTTATCGAATCTAGTAATTACCTCTTATTCCTCGTGAGATCGACAACTGAGACTCAAGTCCTATATTACTATACGATAGAGTGCACTTGTTCTTAGTGTATTTTATGCATACCAGCTTGTATCTGCATTTGCGCCATAGCCTGTTGGTGTTATCTCAATCTCTGGGCTTTTCTCCATTAGGTTATAAACATATAAGGGCTAAATCCTTGGTTCAAAGCTTGACCTGCACTTCGACTCCAAGTGTTGGGTTTAATAACACTTCCCCCCATGGAATGTTGCATCTCAAGCTCGAACCTATACTAGTTGGGCTTGTTCTTAGGAGCTTTCTAGGTGTTTGGGTTGTTCCTAAACCATTTATTGGTGGCAACATTTGCAAGTGGTAGCCTCACATTCCTTTTCCTCAATTTTTCAGCTGAATCAACTGTCCCCATAAATTTCTAGTTAAAGGGTTGATTGTCGATCTCGATCCTGTCAAAGCTTTTTACAGAAGCCTTCTATTTTTTATTCCTAGCAACTTCGAAAGATTAGCAGCCAATCTGTCGAAGACAGCGCTGCATCTTGGGCATAGGGACACCTCCCTCTCCCCATGTTTCTTTCTAATCAGGAACTCCACGAGAGTCTCTCTAGCCTTGGGATATACTTCCTCCTCGTTAGCTTCAAACACATCGAGGTCAACCTCAACATTAACCTCTGGAATAGCCTCTTTAGTTACATTGACCATATTAACCTCTATGAAACTGACAGGCTCGATATATCTTACATTCACTTCAAAGGGGTCAGTGCCAACCTTTATCTTTTTTTTTCTTCTCTTCGAATTTCAATCTACCTTCCTTTATACCTCTCTAAATCAAATCCTTAAAACAAACATAGTTGTTAGTCGGATAGCCATACTTATGATCGTATTTACAATTTTTTTGACTTTTTATTTCTTCTAAAGATGGGATTTCATGATCATCAGGAAGTTTAATTTGCTTATCTTTCAATAACACATAAAAAATTTAATCTGCCTTAGTTATATCAAAAGCAAATGATTGCCTGCTTAAGAATTTTAATTTACCTTTAACTCAAGCAGGCATTAAAGATGGGCAGACATAAGGAGGACTGGATTTTAATTTTGCAATATTAACTTCATTTTCCTCGTCATCTCATAGGCAACTTTATCATCTTTCAATTATGTGAAATATTTTTCCTGCTTGTCAAGTGTTTCAATGTAAGCAATTTTCTCCTTCTTGAGATGTTTTTCACTTTTTTTTTGAGTCTTAATTACTCAATCTGTCTCACCTTATCAGCAAGTTGAGACATATCCAATAGTTATTGGTTTATTAGTTTCTTTCTAATGGGATAATCAAATCCACCAGCAACCATTTAGACCACTTCAGATTTTGGAATCACTGTAAAGCATCTAGCTTTCATTTATCTGAATCTTACTAAGTTGTCATATATGGATTCACCATTATTTCTTTTAATGTTAAATAGATCCACGAGAATTACCTAAGTCTGTCCTCTAAAGAATTGTTCATGAAAGTTTCTTTCAAGTTTATTCCAAGAATAGATCGAATTAGGTGGGAGAGTTGTAAACCAAGTAAATGCATTCTTAGTTAAAGAACTAGGGAAATATTTCATTTTAAAATATTTGTTGGTGGCTATATCCTTTGCTTCAATTATGTATCAAGCAATGTGTTCGATTGTGGACTCTTCACTTTCACCACCAAACTTAGTTGAGATTTTTGGGGCTTTCCATCCCCTAGGCAATTCTGCCTGTTGGATAAATTCAGGGAATGCTAACACGAAATAAGGTTGGTTTGCATAACCTACATTAAAACCATACCTGTTCAACACTTGCTCGACCACTTGATTAATATTTTGATGCCCTCCAAGATTGTTTTGTCTAATTTTCTCTAGGAGGTTGTTAGCATTCTGGTTTCAATTGACTAATCTAAGACTTGCATTTTGGCCAAGTTAATTTTCTCTTGGCTGATTATTATCTATTTGGTTATTAACATTTGGGTTATTTACCAATTGATTATTATCTTGGTATATTGGTTAAGTATTTCCCTATCGATTACAGTAGATTCATTTGGATTTCCAAACGTATTAGCAATCCTACTTATTTGTTTGGCCAACGATGTGTAGGTATTATTTATTGACTCTATGAGTGGGGCAATGATAGTGGTCATTTGCTGAGTTAGCAAATGGACCATTTCATGATTACTCTTATCAATTTGTTGTCTAGTGTTATTAAGGGTTGTATTCGTGTTCCTGGAAAGGATCAACGACATATCCCTTGGCAAATTTGGGAAGATAAGTGTTGTTCCCATATTCAACTATCAGTTCTAATTACACTGGTTCTTGCCCCTTGGCCATTGGTACCTACCACTTGGTTTCTTGGTGAAACGTTTGGTATTGTGCTTGTGTAAGTATCTTAGGCAATTCCTATACTTTGTTTAATGTTCTAGGATGTGAATCCATAAGGTAACCCATATAATGGTGTTGTTCGATTCACCCAAGACTCCTGTTTGCCAAGTTAGAAACAGGGATCCCTACAGTTCATGTGATTTCACTCACCACAGGATCTAAAATTTGTGGCAAAGTTCTAGACACACAGTGTCTCTATTGCCATTTGCATCATTATTCCCCGTCTGAGGGTTTGAGCATTGAATGATGTATTATCTGACATTCTTGGTATTATTTTTCCACTTCTTAATCGCATAGACGACTAAAAGGATTCTTTTATGCATCAGTCTTTTTTTGTCACTAGGTCCCATCTAGGATTGGAATCTCTTCCTCAAGGGTTTCTATAGTACTTACTTGTGAACAACTAAAAGTAGTAAAGATGCAATGAGAATAAACTTGCTCGAAAGTTAAAAATTGCAGTAAAATAAAGAAAGCAATTAAGGAAAAAGCTATTAAATTGTGTGAAACGTAAAGTACAAAGAAATAAAGGACAGTAAAGTAAACTTGACAGAAAAGATAAATAGCAGAATGATAAATGAAAGTAATTAAAGGTAGGCAATATAAATGCAGAAGACATAAACATGCAAGGAAGTAAAGTTAACAAAAAAGATAAACTTGCAGAAGAATAAAGAATTAATTAAATAAAGCAAATAAAAGAAATCAAATGATCTCGAGAAGATCACTTGATCAGGAGTAGAAGAGAGTTTGCAAGAATGTAAATGACAGGAAATAGAAATGATCTTGAATTAAATTTGTATTGAAATTGTAAAGTTTACAAAAAGGAAGCACGATGGAAACATACTTGGTTTTATCTCAAGTTGCTCATTTGCGTTAGAGTGACAAAGAGTGTGTTTAGAAATTATACAAGTAAATGAATTCCAACCCTCAAATGTTTCCATCATCTTAGTATTTATAAAAAACCTAAGTAAATACCTCCTTTACAAGATTCTGACAAGTGTCAAAAACCTAAATAATTGCCTAGTCATTGTCAGGAATCCTCGTATAGTAAATAACTACTCAATCTTTGTCAACAATCTTTGTGTTGTCTGGATCTTACACTTGTAATTGCCGCTAACTTTTGATTTAAATTCAAATTCTATTTTATCAGAATTTAAATTTGAATCTTCAAGTAGCTACTGTCTTCTCAGTCGAAATCTTTACTTTTGTCTTCAGAAAAATTCCCAAGTGTAGTTACTAGCATTCTAGATCTCAAATCTCAAGATCAAGTCGAAATTAGTCTTTTGGTAAATTAAATTTCACAATTTTGATTCGAATATAATCAAAGTATTTATGTTTATTCAAGTTCACAAATGTAACTCATGATAACTTAGTAAATACTATTCGCACTAAACTTTCAAATACACCTCGAAATTGTGCAAATAAAAAAATGTTATTTTTATACTAACAGAAAGAAAAACTGACATAGACAAATTGTCTGTGAGGTGAAACTATTGCTTCTAAAATGGCAGGAAGATCATCCACTCAATTAACACGGGCAGAATTAAGAAAATTTGTCTGGGATGAAAACATGATATATACCTTACAAATAACTAGTTTTTTTTACTTATATAAAAGAGTAATGTTATATTCTTATAACATCTTTTTAATTATTTAAAATAAAAATATTAAATAAAAAATAAAAGTATTTAATGAGTTAAGAATTTAAAAATTATTTAATATATTTTAAGTAATTAAAATAATTTATTAAAAGAATGAAAAAAATATTTATATACTTAACATATGAAAAATACTTTTAGCTTTGGATAGGGTTGTCACCCAATCTTTTCAATAGAAATGAAAATTATTTGAATAGCTGGGTTCGATTTATGGCTCATTTGTTTTTTATCTTGAGAGAGTTGAAATGAATGTTTAATCGAAGGTAGAAATTCTTGTATTCTACATAAAAGTGCATTGAGAAACTCAATTTCTCGATTTGCATTCTAAAAAATGTGAACCAAATGCATTTGGACTAGTCACCCAATAGTAGTTGATCGTATTAGAAGTAAACTCCAACTCAAGTGAATATTACTTTCAATATTAGATATTTAAATTTTGGTGACAGTTTGACATTTTTCAAAGCTGATTCAAAAGTGTTTAAGATAAACTTGTCATATAAATTTAGGTTATTCACTTAGATATCTAGTTTTTAGAAATTCTCAAACACCCTTTGGAGTCACCACTTTTTCAAAGGCTTTATTTAATTATTATACCCAACTCAAATTTGCATGAATAATTGTATTGTACTAAGAAAAAAGATTACTATTATTTTTTTAAATTTTTAAATACACGTTGGCTTGGTTTGATGCTTATTTAGGCTAGTGAATGAACCAAGCCATGTTATTATTATTAATATTATTAATAATCTTATCAAATTCTTAAGCGAGTCTGATTAAGGACATGGTTTGGATCTCCTTTGAGAGGTCTATTTGAAGAGAGATTGTTGGGTATTATGAGTATGCAATTCAATAAAAATATAACACTTAAATTGTATAATTATACAAGTCATTAGATTAAATTTTAAATATTATTTAATAAACTTTAAATTAAATATCAGTCATTGAAAATAATACTGTTAGAGTATATTAGAATTTATCGTATTTGAAAGTGTATTTGCCTTTCAAGACTCAATTAATGTAGTTTCGCTCGTTATAGTAAGTCATACTCCTCTCCTCACTAGTTGTCTTTGTTAAGAAATTAATACACTAATATTTGTAGATAGATAGAATCATATCATATGTATATAAAATTAAGAAAAAAGAAATAGTATGAGATTTTAATTTTTTTTAAAATCTTATACAAACAATTATGCATGTGTAATAAGTGATTTTTTTAATAAAAAACACTTTCTTTACAAATTAAGTGCAAATAAACGCAATCAGAGTCAGTTATACTCATCTCCTCACTAGTTGTCTTCGTTAAGAAATTAATACACTAATATTTGTAGGTAGATAGAATCGTATCACATGTATATTAAATAAAAAAATAGTTCGATTAATTTATTTTACAAAGTTATGTAAATTAGATGTTTTTATTATTAATATTTAAGTTTATTGTTATAATTTCTTTTCTGCCATTGATAGTTGATTTGGTAACCCTATAGATTTTAGATTTGATATGAGGTCCTTGGATTTGCCTACAAATGACTTTATTAATTGAGCTAGCAGACACCTTCATATATTGTTATAATTTTAATCCTTTTAAATTTGAATGATGATATTATTAGGATTAAAGGGAGCCCAAAACAAAAGGATACATTTTAATGGACTTACCAAGAAATCACATCAGTGGGCCTTCCTGTCTTGTCTGAACCTAAAACTTTAAGTTAGTAGGATTATGAATAACAAGCACAACTTATAATCAACACCAACTAGTAAGTGTTAAGTTTGAACCAAATTCTATTAAAGATTTGTATTGATAGTTTCTTATTTCAATGGTATATTTGATTTTTGAATTGTTGTAAATATCATGATATGAGATATATATGAGATTTTTTTTAAATAGGAAATTAAGAATGTGATATGGATTGCTTGGAGAGAAAGTAGGATTACTTGGAGAGCAGAGAGTGTAGCTTAGAGAGCAAGAGTAGTGGACTATAAATACTTGTATTCGGAATTGATAGATTATGAGAATGAGAGTGTGAGATTCTCTTGTAATGACCTGCATGTTAGATTTATTATGATAGTATATTTGACTCTTTTCATTTGTGGATGTATGCACGTTGGGCTGAACCACATTAGATTTGTTGTTATGATAGTAAATTTGACTTTTCTCATTCATGAATGTAGACATATTGGGGTGAACTACGTTAAATTGTGTGTGATTTATTTTTTATACTTTTCCCAATTACTAGTATTTATGAATATTTGTGAAGACAGGGATGTGGTATTCCCCACGATTGAAAGAAGGGATGTAGTATTCCCTAAAAAATTGAAAGGGATGGATAAAAGGTGAACTCTGATAAGGCTTCAAAAGGAAACACATGCGATGTAGGATGCAGAGGAATTTTATGGGAGGATAATAGGAACCAGATCAAGCCATATATTCATCAAATTGGTACTTGTTTAGCCTTCACTACTGAGTTTTGGGGAACCCTTTGAGGAATGGAATTGGCCAGGAAGAATAGACTTTGGGGGAATCCTTTACTCCTTGGAAGAATGGAGTTTTGTGGAATTTGAGAGTGACTTAGTAGCTATTATTAGTATTATAAACAACTTGGATGGTAGTTCTTGGAACCATAATCATTTGTTTCGTAGAATCTTGTCTTGTAGGAAAAGGAATTGGAACACCCGTTTCAAAAGTACATTTAGAGATATGAATTGCTATGCAGATTGGATGGTAAATTGGATCTAAATTAAGGAGCATGCTCTTAGGAAATTACTAATCCTCCTATGGAATTGGCAAATTCTATTTGTGCTAATGTAATTGGGGCAACTATAGCCAAAGTTATTTCTGCTTTGTAGCTTTTTGTTATGGCGTGGGTTGTATATAGTTAACAAAAGGAAGAAGACTTTTTCACTTGGTTATGAACGTTTTTTGGTGAACGGTTGGAAGGTGATAGTTGGCTAGTGAGAGACCAATGGTTAATTAATGCATTAATAATAATGCTTGCAAAAAGCCTCTATAAATGCAGAGCAAATCCTTTATTTGAAAAACATCACATGTAGAAGTGAAATTGAGAGCTTCTAGTAGTGACGTAAAAGTAGAGAATGCAGTATGAGAAAAATTCCATAAGTGTGTTGTGAGTTTATACTCTGGGGTTTTTGGGTATGCTCTCTAATTCTCTATAATAATCAAATCATCGTATAATAGGGACTTATTGAGAAATCCTATATTTTGTGTCTCTTGTGTATGAGAATGCATATAGGATATTGTATTTATCCTTCGATTTAGTGGATTATCTTTTCATTAGTCATTTTTCACAATTTTGAGTATGCTTTCATTCATATCCATAAAGTATTTAAGACACTTGGGGTGTACCTATCTTTGATATCCTAACAAGTGATATCAGAGCTACTAAGCTTTGGTTATATCTTAGGTCCAAGATGTTGGTGCCAAGATTTGATGTGGAGAAGTTTGATAGTTCCAACGACTTTAGTTTATGGAAATTGAAGTTGCAAGCTTTGCTAGATTAGCAAGGTTTGTCAAAGGCATTTGAAGGCATAGGCAAATTACTAGAAACCTTGACTCTTGATAAAACGGAGGAGATTATGGCCAAAGCCCGTAATATAATACAATTGAGTTTAACAAACAATGTGCTATGTGAGGCCCATCAGTGAAAAGACTACAGATGGGCTATGGAAGGCTCTAGAAGAAAAATACTCAGTAAAAATTTTGTCAAACCAATTGTATCAAAGAAAGAGGTTGTACACGTTCAAGCTTGTGGGATAAAAACTAATTCAAGACCATATAGATTACTACAATCAGATGATTTCTAATGTGGAGGCAATTGGAATAAAAGTAGAAGATATTGATCAAGTGATGATCTTGTTGACTTCTTTACCTTATCATATGATAATTTCTATGATACCATTATGTATGGTATGACCTCAATTTTTGTCAAAATCATCAAATAGGCATTGATGACAAAGGAGCAGCAAAAACTGACAACAAGATCTAGTACCGATAAAGTAGCAGAAGGATTGTTCGCAACGAGGGGGCGTAGTCAAGAAAGAGGATTGGAAAGTAAAAGCAAGAGATGATCAAAGTTCAAAAGTCACAAGTCCCTGAAGTGTTTTTATTGTCACCAAATAAGGTATATTCATAAAAACTGCCCTGAGAGGAAAAAGAAAACAAGGGATTTACCAACATAATGTTGAGAGTTCTGATGATAGTGATGTTGAGTTAGTCTTAATAGTCTTCATTAGTGACTCAGGAAGTGAGCGGATCCTAGATTCTAGTGCATTGTTCCACTTGACACCGAATAGGAACTTTTTCTTTTTGTATAAAAAACTAGGGGTAAAGGTCAAATTGAGGGATAATATGGTAATTGTCATTATAGGTGAAGGAGAGGTGCAGGTCAAAATGGATGATAGAACCGCAAAGACATTCCAGGCATGACATATACCAAAATTGGGCACGAACTTGATCTCTTTGAGCACCCAAGACAATAAAGGGTACAAGTTCTCTAGAGAGGGTGGTTTGTTAAAAATGACTAAAGGCTCTATGGTAGTGATGAAAGGAAAGCTACAAGGTGGGATCTATCCTTGGTTGGGAAGAACAGAGATAGCTATTGTTTTGTCCTCTAAATGATCACGTGGTGATGCCACACAGTTGTGGCATATGCAGCTTGGTCACATAAGCGAGAAAGGAATGCCAATACTTGCTAGAAGAGGATTGGTGAAAAGCATAAAGAATTGTAAACATGGTTTCTATGAGAATTGTGTATTCTGGAAGCAAAAGTGATGAAAATTAGTACTGCAGTGTATACAAGCAAGGGCATTTTAGAATATATTCACTTAGATGTTTGGGGTCTTGCCCCTGTCAACTCATTAGGTGGAGCTCGTTATTTTCTTACTTTGATTGATGATTATTCCAAGAAAGTTTGGGTCTACTTTCTAAAACACAAGGATGAAGTGTTCAATAAATTCCAATAGTGGAAAGTCATGGCCGAAAACAAAACTGGGTGATCAATCAAGAGACTGAGAGCTGACAATAGTCGTGAGTTCTATAGTAAAGAATTTGATGAGTTATGTAAGAAGGCAGGTATAGTGAATCACCATACTGTACTTGGAATACCACAACAAAATGAAATTGTAGAATGTATGAATGAAACATATATAGAATGTTCATGATGCATGCGAACTAATATTGGACTCCTCAAATCATTTTGGGCTGAAGCAGTCAACATAACTATATATCTGGTAAATAAATCTCCATCAAATGCAATCGATCTAAAGATGTTGCAGGAGGTATGGTCCAATCAACATGTAAGTTATTCTAATTTTAAATATTTGGTTACCCTGTGTGTGCCCATATAAGTGATGGTAAACTTGAGCAAGGGCAAGAATGTGTATATTTCTAGGGTATGATGAGGGATGAAGAGCTATAGGCTGTGGTGCACAGAAAAAACATGTTCACCTAAGATCATTGCCAGCAAAGATGTCTCATTTAATGAGGGGGCAATGTTAAATTAGAGACAGGAATTTGAAGGAAATCAGGCAAAAATAGATCATGGTGCTAGAAAATAAGTGGGGTTGGAAATTGACTAAGTGAAAGAAAAACATAAAGATGAAGGAAATTGGCTGAGCATTTCAGCTATTGCTCAACTTGAAGTAGAACAACAAGACGAATCAGGTAACACGGATAATGATAGGATAAATAAAGATGCTGACACTAGAGGAGTAGAGCCATACAATATTGCTACAGGTAGAGAGAGGAAACAAATTTGAAGACATCAGAGATATCTAAATTCTATCACATGCACACTTGATTTGTTCAATGCAAATCCTATAGCTTTTGCTTTGGCTATAACATATGATGCAGTAAATGATGAACTTCTTACTTACTATGATGCAAAAGAAAGTAAGAAGTCATAACACTGGCTGATGGCACATGAGGAGATTGAATCTCTTTAGAAAAACCAAACATGGGAGTTGGTACAACTTCCAAAGGGGAAAAGAGTAGTTGGTTGCAAATGTCTTCAAAAGGAAAGAAGGAATCCTTAGCATTGAAGCTCTAAGGTTCAAGGTGAAATTGGTAGCTAAGGGCTATACTCGGAAAAAGGGTATTGACTTTTCATGAAGTATTCTCTCTTGTAGCAAAGTATAGCTCTATTTGGATCTTGTTAGCCATTGTGAGCACATTTGACTTGGAGCCGGAATAGCTTGATGTGAAGACATCATTCTTACATGGAGAGTTAGAGGAGCATATTTATATGAGTCAACTAGAAGGGTTAATAGTGCTTGATAAGAAGGACCATGTGTGCTTGCCAAAAAGGTCATTGTACAGCTTGAAGCAATCCTTAAGGTAATGGTACAAAAGGTTTGATGCATTTATTATTAGAAATGGATACAATAGAAGCCAAAATGATAATTGTGTTTACTCCAAGAAGCTTCCCAGATGGTTCCTAAATTTATCTATTGTTGTATAAAGATTATATGCTAATTGTGAACTGCAACAAGGTCGAAATTAGTATGATGAAACCTCAGTTGGGAAAGGAGTTCAAGATGAAAGACTTAGGCATAGCTAAAAGGATTTTTAGAATGGATAATCATAAGGAGAGGCAACATGGATGGTTATGTTTATCATATCAAAGCTACATTATAAAGGTGTTACAATGCTTCAATATGAATCACTCCAAGCTAGTTAGCACTCCTTTAGCTGCATATTTCAAGTCATCTTTAGAGGAATGTTAGAAAACTAAGGAGGAGGTGGAGCGTATGTCTTAGATACCATATACTAGTGTTGTTGGCAATCTTATGTATGTTATGGTATGCACTAGGCCAGATCTTTCACATGTTGTAAGTGTAGTGAGTAGATATATGAGCAAACCTGGAAAGACTCACTAGGAAGCCGTGAAACAAATCATGTGGTAATTGAGAGGTTTAGTGGATGTTTGTTTGGTGTTTGATGGTTAGAAGACTCAAGGAGTAGTAGGCTATGTAGATTCTCGAACTATATTTATACAAGAGGGGTTGAATTGTGTTACTTTTCACTTGAAAATCTTAGACTTCTCACACATTTTTCAAGTTTATCAAACTTATAAGTGAGAATGTTACTATAATGAGGTGAGAGAGTTCAATAATACAAGAGAACAATACCAAACAATATAGGGTGAGAGAGTTCATGAGAAGGTTCACTGGTTAAGTTAGATTGAACTCTCTCACAGTTTCAGAATCTAACACAGATTACTTCTCTACTTAATATCTTAAAGTATCAACACTTAAATTTTTGAAAACCTTTCTTAGCAACAAGAATGAATTCCAGAACATATAATTATACTTTATAATAAGAAGATTCTCATTAATTTCACTTTAACTAAAAAACCACTTTTGTTCTTATAGT
Organism: Ormosia semicastrata; assembly: GCA_029884595.1. Classification (NCBI taxonomy): domain Eukaryota; kingdom Viridiplantae; phylum Streptophyta; class Magnoliopsida; order Fabales; family Fabaceae; genus Ormosia; species Ormosia semicastrata. The sequence goes on along the minus strand of JAQQTO010000028.1, from coordinate 8,387,625 downwards.
GTAAGGCTCTAGTTTTCTTAAGTTCAGTATCAGAACAAATCTAAAAGAGTTAAAGTAAAGGAGGAGAAGCAAGACACAAGGATTTATACTAGTTCACCCCTAAACCTCATGGGGCTACATCCAGCAGTACTTAGCAACTACTAGGATTTTCACTATGTAAAATGCATTCTTTCTTACCAAGCCTCTTTAGGATCTTACACATGAGTATTCTTTTCCCTCAGCCTCTCTAGGCATGATTCAATAAGCATTCTTTTTCTTTTGCCTCTCCATGCTCATGCAACAAGCTTAACTAAGCTTCTAAGTGGCTTGTATAACCCACAAGCTCACTACCAGCTCTCAATAATCAAAGACTGGTTTGAAGTGTTTAATATAAGTGTGTAGGTCTCGAAATCACTCAAAGATTATATTAACATAGTTTACCGAACCCTACAACACACTTACTAAAGATTTTAGAACTTCAATAATAAAGCAGATAGAGGTAAGAGAGTTGTTCTTTGTGTATGCAGCTATAATATTTTTCAGATCATTCAACATTCTTCTTTTCAAGCTTGGAGCCTTTTATAGCTTGTGAAAAGTAATTGTCAAAAGCTCCCAATGGTTATTTGTCCTTCTTGTGGCAGGTAGCCATTATTTTGTTGTGTTTTGCTAGGTCAACGTGTTCACTTAAGTTCCTATCCCGGAACTCTCTCAAAGTTCATCTCAACTGACCTTCTCAGTAACTTTCTCAAGCTTGATCATTTCACAGAACCTTTTATTCTTCAATTCCACCATCATCTTCATGTTTCATCTTGATATATTGGATGATGATAGCTTTCTTTTAATCTCTGATTTGCTCATGGATTAGTCCTTGTAGAGATTCTTCATGTTCTTCAACTTTCTCACAACCTTTTCTGGATTAACTCTCTCAAGTTCTTCAAGAACTCTCTTAGGATGCACCTTGAATTTTCTCAAGTTAGAATTTAATCTTTTTGGCCCTTTTAACCATCCAAAAAACTTTATTATAATTGATTTAGTCCTAAAAAAGTTATTACTAACAAGAAAATACCACAAATATCATGTTAGAAAAATTAATATACTTAAGAGCAAATATTCATAATTTTTAATGTAGTTGTTATCATCAAAACATAACTTGCAAGCTTAGCTACAAAAGGCCTCTAGAGCTTACAATATCTTTACATTCTTTGGATGTAATATTAACTAGAAGGTGGCATTGCAATTTACAGTTGCACTATCAACTACTGAAGCTGAGTACATGGCACTGACAACGGCTATGAAAGAGAGCATATGAGTGCAAGGTCTTTGGGTAGTTTTGGGTTGGCCCAACAGGTGCCAGTTATATATTGTGATAGTCAAAGTGCAATTTATTTGGCTAGAAACCTAGTATACCATGAAAGGACAAAGCACATAGATGTCAAACTCCATTTTGTCAGAGAAAGTGTCAGTAATGGCATAATTGCATTTTAGAAGATAGACATAGCTAAGAACCTAGCAAACATGATGACAAAACCATTGTCGATTGATAAGTTCAAGCATTGCTTGAACTTGGTCAATATTTATAGAGGTTAAGACTCCTTGAGACCAATAAAATACAAGCCAATGAGGAGAATTGTTATAGTGTGGCTTGTATTTAGTTAAACAAAAGGAAAAAGACTTTTTCACTTAGTTGTGAATGGTTTCCGGTGAATGGTTGGAAGGTGATAGTTGGCTAATGGGAGACTAATGGTTAATTAAAGCATTAATGATAATACTTGCATAAGGCCTCCATAAATATATAGAAAATATTTCATTTGAAAAACACAACATGTAGAAGTGAAATTGAGAGCTTCTAGTAGTGAGATAAAAGTAGATAATGCATTATGAGAAAAATTCCATGAGTGTGTTGTGAGTTTATACATTGGGGATTTTGAGTATGCTCTCTAGTTCTTTGTAATACTAAAATTATAATAGAAAAGAGTATCACTAAGAAACACTATATTTTGTGGCTCTTATATGTGAAAGTGCAAATAAGATATTGTATTTACCTTCAATATAGTGCATTACTTTCTCATCAGTTATTCTTCATAAATCTAAGCATGTTTCCGCTAATATTAATAGAGTGTTTAAGACACATGGGGTGTATCTATCTCTAATATCCTTACATTTTTTTTCTTTGTTTGCTTTTGAGTTGTTGCCCCTTTGATGTAAAAAAGATTTTAAAAAAAAATCTCATTTTGCTTATTATTTAACAATGTGGGACTTCTTTTAGCTACATATTTACTTGAAACTCACACTTAAATTTTCAATAGATAAAATATTATTAACTTTGTTTATTATATTATTTAGAACAAAACATTTTAATGCAACTTTTGAGATACCTATTATTTATCAATTGTAAAATATATAGCCAATAGAGTAAAAAACAAAATAGTATAGATCGTGTAAGTATAACAGAAATTATAAGTTAAAACATAGATATATTTATATAATTATTTTTTTTATAAATGATATGATGTGATATGATATTATCTTTAGCAATATCATAATTATAAATGACTTTTTTTATATACTAAAAGTCTAAGGTGAAAGGAGATTCTCACTATTCCAAGATAAGATAAACCACCAAATTTTTGTAAAGATTTACAGTGACAAGTAATTGGAGAGGGTTTGCCAATCCTATTGTCATTATAAAAAAATTTTAAACTTAAATAAATATCATTAAAATTGTTCTATTCGGCCCTAGAAAAATGAGTAGGAATCAATCCATTGTCATCAGTAACTCAATTGAGTAGTCAACGTTATGTCAAAAATATCCCACACACTAAATACAGGGTCCTAATTTCAATCACATCTACGTAAGCATTTCATCCACAACAAAATGGCCTTCTTCTGATTAAACATCTATAGAGCAAATATGAAGCATCACAAGTAACCAGTCAGCATATGATCCTTAGCCTTGCAACATTATAGAAGTTCATTAAAGTTCTCAACTTACTACATACATCTCTTTGTGACCCTTTGCAGTATATATAAAGGAAGACCTCAAAACCATTAACTTCATGATCATGATCACTTCTTCAGTTCAGCTAGCTTCTCTGACCAGACAAAGTTTGACTTTGCTTGTAATTTTGACTTTGTTATGGCAAAGTAAAGTGTTAATATAGAGAATGTTATTTCTATCCCTAAATCCCTCATTCTTGGATTTGGCTCTTGTAAAGTAAGGGATGCATTTTAGATAGTAAAGTGTGAGATTCTAATCATTGATGAGAAAATCTAAAGATTTAGGGTTTTATAAGATACAAGCACCTGCATAACAGATTATATACATGTGTGATAGTCTAATGCCTTAATTTTTTTCATCAACGGTTATGATCTTACACTTTACTCTCTAAAGTGCACCCTCATTTTATTAGAGTTCATGAGTGCTGAGAATCAGCGAGAAAATGCAAGAAAGTGAAGGAAAATGTCGAGATAGAAGAGAGAGAAGAAAGAGTTTATGATATGAAAATGTAACTGTATTAACTAATCTAAGATCTATAGATTTAAAACCTTTTATACATTAGTCTAGATAAGAATTGTCTAAAGACTGAGCTACTTGTAGTCTAAGCTAACTATAACTAATATAATGTAACTGTTACTAACAAAATATAGTTGTAACTAAACTAATTGTACACGTAAGCATAACATACTCTAACATTTCCCCCTCAAACTCAGGGTGGGTGTAGCAATGCAAATTGATCAAACACCATGAGTTTGTCTCTTAATTCATAAAACCTAACATTCTTTAGTCAAAATATTTGTATTTTGATCTTAAGTAGGAATGTGAGAGACAATATGGGTCTTCTTAATAATTTTCTCCATGACAAAGAGGAGATCCAGCTCCATATGCTTTGTTTTGGAGTGTAGGACTAGATTATGTGAGAGGACAATAGTGCTAGGGTTATCATAATAGATTACATGTCTTTTGACTAGAACTTTAAGTTCTTTAAGTAGTGTCTGAATCCAAAGTAAATTTGTAGTAGTGTTAGCAAGACTCTTATACTCTACTTTAGTGGTAGACCTTGTAAATAATGATTACTTCTTTGACCACCATGAGATGAGATTAGCTCCTAAGTAAACACAATATCTAGAGGTTGACCTATAGTTATCTGAATTTCATGGCCAATCAACATCACAATAAGCTTGAAGAGAGATAGGTTGAGGAGGCTGAGCAGGTTGCAGTAATAGACCATAGGTTACTGTACCCTTGATTTAACTTAGAATTCTTTTGACCACCTTCCAATGATCTTCAGGAGGCCGAGATAGAAACTAGCACACATTGTTCACATTATAACTGATTTTAGGTCTAGTAATAGTGGCATATTGTGGTGCACCAATAATAGACCTATAGAGATATGGATCAAACACATAATCACCTATAATTTTGTACAACTTGCAGCTACCAACCATAGGATTAGAGATACCCTTAGCATCACTCATCTGAGCTTTTTCAGGTAAGTCCTGGATATACTTTCCTTGACTGAGGAGTAGTGAGCCATTAGGTAGGTGTTTGACCTCAATTCCAAGGAAATAGTCCAAACCACCCAATTGTTTAAAAGTAAATATATAATTCAGTTTAGTTATCAGTTAATGAATTAATTGTAGAGAGCTGCTAGTTACAATGATACCATCAACATAAATAATAATGTAGATGCAATGGTGTGCTCTTAACTGAACAAAGAGTGAAGGGTCACATTTGCTGGACATAAAACCAAAATTGAGCAATATCTTCGCAAGCCTCTCAAACCAGATGGTTGCCTATTTTAACCCATAGATTTCCTTGTTTAGTTTACAAAGTAGTGACTTATCCTTATGTTCAAACCCAAGAGGTTGCTGCATATAGACCTCTTCATGAAGATAACCATTAAGGAAGGCATTATTTATATCAAGCTACTGAATAGGTTAGTGATTGCTAAGGGGTAAGGTTAGAATAGTTCTAATAGTCACAAGTTTGACTACTGGTAAAGAGGTTTTAGTATAATCAAACCTGGGCTATTGATGAAACCCTTTGGCTATTAACCTAGCCTTATATTTATTAATTGAATCATCAGGGTTTTCTTTGACCTTACATACTCATTTGCAACCAATAGCCATTATGTTAGATGGGAAAGGCACAAGTTCTATGTATGATAAGCAAGTAAGGCTCCATACTCAACATTTATTATTGCCTTTCATTCGAGATTGGATGAGACTTGATTGACAGTATTGGGTTCAAGATGAGTGAGTAGTAAAGTATGGAAAGGTCTAGGTTTATGTATCCTAAACTTAGACCTAGTCTCTATAGGATGAGAAGATTGAGGAACAGGCTGTGAGAGAGGTTAAGTATAAGAGGTATTAGATGCAAGAGGGGAGAGAAAGGCTGAATTTTCAATAGTCAGAGATGTAAATGAGTCACTGGCAGTAACATTGGATGTATAGTTAAATGATGAACAAAAAGAGGTACTAAAACTGATGTTGAGGGAGATGTCGTAAAAGGGGAAGAGGAAGTAGTATGAATATGAGATGCAAATGGAATTGAGGAAGGAGATGATGCACAGAAAGAGGTGGTATAAGATTGCGAGCTAGGAGCAAATAGGATAGGTGGAGTGGCTATCACAAGAAAAGAAGGAATGTAAGAAGAAGACTATTGGGATTGAGACTGAGTAGAAACTGAAAACGGAAAGCACAATTCATTAAACAGAATTTATACTGAATTGTAACTCAACCAATGCTTTAAATTGGTGAAAAATAGTGAGAGCCTCATATTTCAGCTTAAGTAAATAAATCCAAGTTTATCTAGTAGATGTATCCACAAAAGTGATGTAATAAGAGTATCTACAGGAAGATAGAATAGGAGCAGGGCCTCATAGGTCACTAAAAATCAATTCTAAAGGCTCATGATAGACTAAAATAGAAGATGTGGAAGGAAAGCGATGAGCTTTTCCTAAGCAACAAGGTAAACAGAAATCAAGTACAATTTTATTATTGAAAGGTATATTACAATTCTTGAGAATGTGTTTAACAACCTCTGAGTGAAGGTGACCTAATTTGCAATGCCAAAAAGAGGAAAAGGGGACAGTGTTTACATATGAGGAATGTAATGAAAGGACATTAGTTACTTTTGAGGAAACTAATGAATTAACAGAAGGTATAATAGAGTTTACATTGGAATTAGAAATTGAAAAAGAAACTTGCTTGGAGTCAACACGAGGCAAGATGAGATTGTTAAAGGTGTACAATCAGGTTTAGGAGAACCCTCCAACAGAATATCATGTGTGGCCTAAGATTCAACAAAATAGTTTGAGGCATGAAATTCAAAGTAAATAGAGTTATCTCTAGAAAACTTATTCACACTAACTAAGTTTTTAGTAATTGAAGGAACAAGAAGCAAATTATTAAGAGACAAAGTAACATTAGGATTACTAGGAGATGGAAAAAAATAGATGAACCAATAGAAAGAATTAGAAGACCTTGGCCATTCCCTATAATGATCTGATCTACACCTAAGAGATTAGTCCTTTACAACACATTTTGAGCACCTTTAGTCACATGATGAGCAGCACCAAAATCAAGATACCAAGCCTGACTGCTAAATCCCTCTAGCGTGGCAAGCATTGCCATCGGTGGCTTGTTTTGAGTAGAGTATCCAAACTAAGAAGGAAATTGGGTAGCACTAACAGTGTGAGGTGGCTGCATGGCATAGAGAGGCTGAGATGAAGCAATATAGGTGCAAGACAAGGTTACTATGATGAAACTGAAGTAGGAAACTGAGCCTGAAATTGCTGAGGCCCAAAGGGAATTGGAAATTAAGGCTAAGGTTGAGCTTGGGATGGTGGTTATCCTAAAGGATCAAATGCTTGGTCAAATATATGAAAGCACACACTAAGGCATCATGCCCTGACTTGTGGCACAGTTGACATTGCATTGAATTTCAATAACCAGAACCACGTCTACCATTGCCACAGCCTCTAGATCGCCTATATAGACCTCTTCGTCCATTACCATACCTAATACCATGGGGAGCACAAAATCCATACTAAGGAGGATAGGAAAACTGAGTACCATGATCTTGAGGATATGAGGATTGAACCGGATTTCCAGTAGAAAACTACAAGAGCACCGAATTTGCCGGTGGAAGAGCCAGAGTTGGCTTTTCCTTGATCATAGTATGTGCAAGATTCACATAAAGCGCATAAGAAACTATGGTTTGACGATTTTTCTCAATGTGTGCCTCATGCGCCAAGAATAGAGACTTAATGTCTCCAATTGTATAAGAATCCAATTGGCTGTTGATGGTAGTAACAAAAGCATTGTAATCCTAAGGGAGGCCTTCGAGGATCACATCCAAATGATCTTGAGTGGAAATTAGGTGACCAATGGATACCAAGAAATCGATCAAAGCCTTGATCTGCAATAAGTATTCAAAAATCATCCTTGCACCTTTCTTTGTATTTCCTAGCTCCAATCGGAACTGACAAACCTTTGCTTGTGTTTGAGACTCAAAGATAATATGAAATGAATCCTAAAGTTGCCACAAATGAACACATCCAACAACGCATGTAAGAATAGTATCAAAGGGGGACGAGAGAAGCCACAAGAGTAAGAGTTGATACTGCTGCTCCCAATCTAGATACATAGAGCTAACTCTTTCAAGATCACGATCTTTATATGAAGCAAGCTGCAAAAGAATATCAAGATTCACCATGAATTGCTATAATCGATGACCTTTAATGGCGACTTCTATTTACTGTTTCCATATAAGAAAGTTTTTCTCATTGAGTTTCACTAAGATCGAGTAAGAGAAGCTCACAAAACTTGAGGATGGAATGGAAGAGGAGAGAGATTGATTTTCAGGAGTAGTGTGAAGTGGATTTGAAGGATTTTCTGTCATGATATCGTATTAGGTTCATGAATGCTGAGAATTAATAAGAAAATGCAAGAAAGTGAAGGAAAACACAAAGAGAGAAGAGAGAGTTTTTTTATCTTAAAATGTAACTGTATTAATTAATCTATGATCTGAAACATATTTGAAACCTTTTATACATGAAACTAGATACACTTTTGATATTCTTACTATTAACAGTACATATACCTCTTTTCTCACTCCTCTCAATATCACTCATCATACTTATTTTTACATATCACTTTCTCTTACTAAATTTGACACCCTTAAAAAGGGTGTCAATAGTGCATATACTCCTAAAAAGAGTATATGATGATCTTTTTCCAACTAGATAAGTTTAGAGCTGTCTAGAGACTAAGCTGCTTATAGGCTAAGCTAATTGTAACTAATAGAATGTAACTGTTACTAATAGAATACAACTGTAAGTAAACTAACTATACACGTAAGCATAATATACTCTAACACATTTTAGAGGAGCTTATTCCCTAAATCCTTATACATCTTTCCAGAGGCGAGTTAGAAAATTTTCTTTGAGAGGGCCATGCACTAATAGGTTTTAAATTTTTTACATGTCTTTTTTAGTAATAGTATCAACTTTCTTCAGTTATGAATGTTTAGATACATTAAACTTATGATGCACTAATTCACTCTTCAACTATTTTTTTTCTAACTTAGAAAAATTGGTAAGATAAAATTTCTAAACAAGAATAGATATATTATGAGTACTAAAGGACTTAAGGAATATTTAAAATCTATAGTTATGCTCAATATAAGAACTTTGTGTTACTACTAAAATCTTTCAATTGATAATACATAACGATTGTGAATGTATTTATCAAATAGTAATACTTTATTTTTATATTACTCTTTTGACGACAAAAACGAATTATAATAGAGAAAGAAATATTCATATCAAGAATTTAAATATTGTAATTCTTGAATAAATAATAATTATGGCATATTTTATTATTTATATGTTTTTGGAATAATATGTAGAATGTTTATTTTTTAAGATGCCAAAAAAAAGTTACACTCATATATAACTTATTAATTAATAGAGTGTTCAAGACTCGTATTGACTCAATAATTCATCCTGACTCAGAGCTAATTGGAACGAGTTTAAATGCTAGAAATTATACCTTATATTTTTTGTTTATGTTCAGGTCAGACTTCAAGTTAGCCTAACTCAACTCAGTGTCACATAATATTTTAAAACTTATAATGTTTTTGATAATTAATGATAAATACTAAATCTTCTTTACTTAACTTAATACCTTTTGTATAGCATGAAAATACTTTTATTACTTAATTATGCATAATATTTAAATTTATACATTTTGTTTTAAAATTAGATTGATTTGATTCTAAAAAATTGATTTTTGGGGGGGGGGGGGGGGGGGAGGTTTCTCTATGCTACCACTTTTGGAGAGAAAGAAGAGGGTGGGAAGTGAGACATTTTCTCCAAAAATAATAAGTGTAAGAGAGAGAGGTGCATGAATTTTACATAGGCTAGTTTTCCCTCTCCATGAAATCTGAAAACTATCTCGGTTTCAAAACACTCTCGGCTTAGAACACCACATATGTTCAATATATATATATATATATATATATATATATATATATAAAAAGAAAATTACTGAAATTTTTTCGGTAAAATATTTCTAGTTTAAAAATAGTTAACTTATATGATTAATTAAGTGAATAATTTACTCATTAATCATTCTTTAAACATTGTCAACTTTATTGATAATGAATTATTTTTTTATTCTTTAAACAATATTATTTATCAAGAATTATTTTTTTCTTGTAATTCTCACAAAAAGTTTTAAAATTAAACGTCAATGATGTTAACTCTTTGATGTGGAATTGGAGGCGAGCAAAGAGTCTTTAGCCTAAAAAAAGTTGTTAATATAGACTTGAATTTATGATAAATTTTATATGTGATAATATATTTACGATAATTAAAAATTATAAATATGTATATATTGTAAAATTCGATATATTATTATATATGTGGTTCACTATGAATCAAAGGTTATAATGAAGCAATTAATAATAATAATAAAGCTGAGTTCAACCCTTAAAACTTTTGGTTTGGGCAAAATTATATATTTGATATAAAATATGGGCTGGGTTTAGACTTGAGAATAAAAACTAACTCAACAAAATTAGTAGATTCATAAGAAAACTTCTCATGACTTAGCTCTAAGAAATTGGCAAGGTTAGAATTGGATACTGAACACAATTAATTCTTTGCCTATGTATCTGAACTAATGTAATTGTACAAATACATAATTTTACTAACTTTTAGATAATGAACGCATGATCTTTGATATTTTATAGTTAAATAAACTACAAAAAAATTATTTAATCCCAAATTACAAATACAGCTGAATTTAACGAAAAAATAAATTAAATATGATTCTTCTTTCTGCATACTACCACCAATAGGACAAAACCATGGAAAATCTATTATTACCACCTTGGAAAATCTCTTTAAGCATTGTTATTATTATTATTATTATTATTTTGATACTAAAAGTTTTGAATGAGTGAGGCTTTTTATGATAGGATTCCAAATTGTTTATCAATAATGAATTCTAATCTAAGTCATGCAATTATCATAAATAGAAGGTTGAAGTGATAAACAATATCTCCTTGTTAATGAAGTGGAGACAATAATAGGACAAAACCATAGAAAATCTTACACTACTACCAAATGTCCACCAGACAATATTAACTACAATGATATGCATATGCTTTTACAAATAAGGGGACAGCCGAACTTAAGGGAAGCCTATAGAGCTATCAAACTAGAGCCAACTGGCGGCAATAATTAATTAGATATTTAGATGGCAATCAACCTAATATGACTAATGACGCCAAATTCATGCAACAATAGGAATAAAGTTGTTTGTTTTTCAGGAAGACGAACGTAACATCTAGCGAGTGGCTGTTGAATGTTCAAGGCTACAACTACTAGCAACACATGAAAATGTTCTGATCTTAATTTTCACTAAACACAAGTCATTTTTTCCTCTTTTCTCCCTCGCCCCACCGCGTCCCTTCATTTGCTTGAACATGATTAATGACTCATTGTAGTTGATAACAAAACATCTAGGACTGAAGACCAATGTAACAGATGCAACCGTTCCATTTCCAACATGAATTGAATAAAACAAATTATGATCACAATCAAATGCGATTGTAAATAGAGTCCATTAACTAGCCAAGTAATACTTGAATTCTATTACCGAATAGACAGAGCCGAGCTATTTGAGTTTGACAGAGGATCCTGTCTTTAAGGATTGCTAGAGCTAACCAAGTTCAGAGCTTGTTTGACTTCTTCAATGGTTTTTGCTCACATTGTTATTGTTAGTGTTCCGAGTACTGACTAGGACTTAAGTTGAAAAAGATCAGTAAGAAGAAAGAAACCTAAACAAGTCAGAAGAATGATCGCAAAGAATGCAAAGGCTAATCTGAGTGTCTGGGTAAAAGATGGAATATGCCTGACTTATGCTGCTAGACCGGTTTATATAGGAGTTGAGGACTGACTCCTCAGATTCTTACCATTCAGGCCATTTACGACTCTAATCGTTATGACTACTTTATGTTCGGTTTTATGACGCGAAGCTGTTTCCGATTGTTGCAGACGAAGGCACCAAACGTCCAAGGATCATTGATGGCTCATAATAAGCTTGTGATGAACGGTTTGCTATCCGTTTGGATTTAGTCTGGTCGGATCTTGGGCCATGACGATGGTCAGGTTGATCCGGACCATTCTAGGTTCGTTGTTGTTCGGGAGTGAGCATAATGCGCGGATGTTGGGCTTGCATGATCGGCCAAGTAACATCTGCTTCGATCATGGCAAGCCTACTATAATGTTCATGACGGTCCAGTTAGCATCATCTTTTCTGAGGTAAATTGAAGTTTGTCTCGACTTGTGAGGCATGGAATTCTGTAAAAAGCACAAATGCCATTGCATGGATGCAGACAGTGACTAGAGATAAGTTGTAGACAATATAAAACCTGCCCCTAAAAAAGAAGAGATACTTTTACTAATTGAAATTACAGGCAATCTTCTAATCTTTTTACCATAATTAAATTCGCATATAAATGGGTACTGATCATGATCTGCTTGGAACTAAAGAAAATTAGAGACAGATACTCATACTCCCTGAAAGAGGTTTTTCTTATGATCTGAGATGTAGAAGTCTATCACTACACTATCGTTCATGAGTCAAAGGATATGGACTTTTGTTCTTACTCTTTCAATGCATTTGTCATCATTGCAACTTGAGGCATACTTGGCCTATCATTTGGAGTAGGATTTATGCATTTTAATGCGACCTGCAACAAGTTCATCATCCTCTCTTCAGAAGCACCTTGTGAGATTAGGGACTTGTCAAAAACTTCAGCAGTCCATTCCTCTGTAACTACTGAAGTCACCCATTTAACCAGATTGAATCCATCATTTTTAACTACTTTTCCGGTCACCAGCTCGAGAAGTATCACACCAAAGGCATATATATCAGCTTTGAAGGTGTCTGCAGTCAGATCTCTGTTTTTGAGGCTTTTGGTGTGAGAAATGACAGATTGATCTTGATTTTCAGCCACCATTAGGCCATATTCGCTTATGCATGGATCCATATTCTTGTCAAACAAAATGTTACTTGATTTTAAGTTACCATGTGCTATTCCACTTTCGAGAAGCTCCGCATGCATATATGCCAAGGCCTCAGCTATGTTAGCAGCAACATTTAGTCTGCTCCCCCAGTCAAAAGAGTGGCCACCTTGGGATCCTGAGATCATTAAAGGTAAAGACAATATATTTGGTTAGATGTATTCTTCGAGGCTACATTTAAATTCAGGCCCTAGTTCTACTATGTTGGAAAAAGTTCTTATGCCTGAAGAAAATGCAATAGACCAAGAGATATCTCACAAAAGGAAATAAGTAAGCATTTGGAAAAACTAATTATAAGCAATGTGTTAGACATCATCATTTAGATAGTAGGCAAATTTTAGTTTTCATTGTCATAGGTAGCAAGTCGCCTTTTTCTCTAGTATGAAAGCACTTCCATTTGGTATGGTAGAGACTACTTATGTAGGTCTTATTGTGTCAAACTAGGCACACTAGCTTATTACTCTCTTATCTCAAATGGATGTAATGACACCTTGAATAACGACTTACCGTAGAGCAACATGAAGAGACTACCATTTTGAAGATACTCATACACCAGAAGCTTCTCTTGCTGGGAGCAATAATATGCAACAGGTGGCAGTGCTCGTGGATGCTTTGCTTGGGCTATCAGTTCCATCCTTCTCTCAAAATCTTGCTTTGGAATTCCCCAATCATTGATCCTCTTGACTGCCAACAACGCCCCATTGTCGAGCATCACCTTGTAGAGGCTTCCATGCTTTCCTCTCTTAACCAATTCAGCAGGAGCACTGAGCAAGTCCTCAAATTGCAATTCTTTGAGCATTGGACTTGAAAGAACAACAAGAGTTGATATAGTCATCCCACTTTCCAAAGATGTCAATGAACACTCGGATCTAATCCCAATGCCATTCTTAGATCCATTAGAATTGGAAGTCTGACTAGGCTTGTCACCACTAGTTTCTTCCACCATTTCCTTCCTTTCAGCACCTAATGTTTCTTCGTTGGTCTTGAATTTACGTAGCAATTTGAAGGTGAAGAAAAGCAGGACAACTGCACCAAGAATTATGTAACCTGAATAAATGGACAAACCATAACCGAACGATTTCTTGTCTTTCTTCTCATGTGGAGGAGGAGAAGGAGGAGGAGGAGGTAGGCATGCGTTTGGAAGTGGTTTTCCACATAAATTAGGATTACCAGAAAAGCTGTCTACATGGAATTTGCCTCCGACATCAGGAATTGGACCTTGTAAATTGTTGTTGGAGACATTAAACGCGTCAAGGTTGGAGAAGTCAAAATCAGGAATTTCCCCAATGAAGTTGTTGTTTTCAGCAAGAAAGGATATCAAACCTGAAACAGGAGCCATATTAGGAAGCTCTCCAGTGAAGAAGTTGTTCGAAATATGAAGCCGCTTCAAGTTACTTAGTTCAGCAATAGAAATGGGAAGATCGCCAGAGAATCGATTACCACTTAAAAACAAGTGAGTCAAGGACTTGCAATTTCCTATATCCTCTGATATCAAATCATGTAACCAGTTGTTCCTCAGGCTAAGGATTTGAAGAGAATTTGCTATGCAAAGAGAACTGGAGTCTAAAACCCCGCTTAAACTGGATTTCTCAAGAATTATACTCTTCACGTATTTATTATCTGAATAGCAGCTCACACCATGCCACTTATCAGTGCAGGGATCTGATGTAAGGTTCCAACCCCACTTGACATCTCTTTGTGGCTTCCTTGGTGCAAGTTTTTCCATGAACGTGACTAGGGCCTGCTTCACCTCTTCCTCCTCTGATTTGGCCAAAAGAAAAAACAAAAAGATGACAATGAAGAGTACCCAGATGGATTTTAGACCCATTTTTGCAGCAGCAGTATTTGGTTCCTCTTCCCCTGAAGTGGCTCAATATTTTGGTTTCACTGTCTTTGCAGTGGGTCGGATGATCAAAATAGTGAAATTAGCTGAGCACTACTATAATCAATAAAGGCCAATGTCACTTAAAGCCATTAACATTACATTGCCAAATGGTTGATATAGCAACAATAATCTTGTGTAATATTCTGGATGCCATTGACAATGAGAAGCCCTGGAAATGAGCCAAAGGGCAGAAAGTAACAATAGCAACTTTGGCTGCCGGCATTTTGAAATGGTCAGTGTCACCGGTGAGTGTCAGTAGCACGTCTTTCTCAATCAGCTTCTCTGACTTTGTGAGGGTTTTACTCAATTTTTCTTTTTATTTTTAATTTACCATTATGAAAGGGATCGCATTATTTGGCTTGCTTGCTACCGGTTGTATATAATCCGTTTGGAAAAAAGTCATTATACATCTCTTTTAAGAGTATATACATTGTTGGTATTTTTTTTTAAAATATCAGATTTAATGAAAAAAATAATAAAAAAATATAAATATAATGAATTGTATTAAAAAAGTATAAAAATATGTGTATATGTTGTTAATAGTAAAAATATAAAAATTGAATCAGTTCAGCATTTTCTATACTGATTTCTCGTAGTTACAGTTCAAGTTACTAGGTGCTTCAAGCCTTCACCCATCAGCATTTTTTGGCTTGCTTGCTACCGGTAGTATATAATCGGTTCGGAAAAAGATCATGGTAAATTTTTTTTAGAGGTGCATGTATATTTTTTTAAAAAGTGTCAGATTTAATGAAAAAAATAATAAAAATAATAAATATGATAAATAATATTTAAAAAAATATGAAAAGAGGTGTATGTATGAATATAACAACTGAATCGGTTCAGCATTTTCTATACTGATTTCTCGTAGTTACAGTTCAAGTTACTAGGTGCTTCAAGCCTTCACCCATCAACGTCAAGATTTGGACTACTTGGAGCTATAGTTAGTTAACTAATTTTAATTGAAAAGCTAGTTAAAAAAATTAGTTTTATTAAAATTAATTGTGATAAGAATTACAATAACAACAATTAACTCTTATCTCATTAAATGTTATATCGTCTATATTGACCAATCAACATTATTAAACTTTAAAGTATTTTTATAAATAATTTTTATATGTTCTCAAATTTTAATACAAAATAAAATATGATTTTAAGATAATATACTTTATTTTTCAATAATAATAACAATAATAATAAACTATTTATACTATTATAAATGAGATTCTCTACTTTGATACCCAATTTTTGTTTTCTTAGAATTATTATTATTAATTACTCATTTAAAAATTTAAAAATAATTGTAAAAGAGAATAAAATTATAACCATGTCTTATTACTTATTTTAAGATTTAAAGATAAATATAAAAAAGATAAGATTATAAATATACCTTATTATCAATTTTAATATGTAATAATAAATATAAAATAAAATTCAAACAAATTTCATTTTATTTATTTTTAATTTTAACAAAAATAAAACACCCGACCGGCATGTTATAATAATAATAATAATAATAATAATAATAATAATAATAATAATAATAATAATAATTTTCATTGAATTATTTAAAATAATAATTAATTGTAAAACTTGCAGCTTGCTTATTTGATCACTAGTTTTACATCGGTTTACAATTCATACTTTGAGTCACACTCACACCAATTTATAATGATGTATATGAAAAATTAATTTAATTATAAAATCAGACAAAGGTGACTAGTTCACCAGTGAAACCGGCCAACGACAATTCAAGTCTTATCACTATATTCATATACGTTAAGTAAATAATAACATTTCTGGAATAAGCTAAAGAACAGCACAATAATCTTTTTCTTGTTAGGATCAGTTTATTGTCCCATAAAAAATAAGGACGAAAAATTTAGATTAATTTATATAAATAATTATATAAAAATTTCATATCTAATTTTTTACTTCAAATTTCAAGGAGATACCAAATTTATTCTTAGTGAAGAATGGGACGGCAGAAAACGCGAGATGCACTCATGCAGACAACTCTTTCTTCCAATTCCTTAAAAGCCAACCTTAGAAAGGGGAAAAAAAATTTATATTTACCCAAAAAGAAGCTGTAAATCATGAAGTAGATGTCGGAATCACATTTGGTGAAGTTTGACTAATGTATAGTACATTGCTATACAGGATACACTAAGGGTGGGCACTAAAAAAAAACAAAAAAAAAACGAAAAATGTAAAATTACACCAAGGATGGTTACCCAAATTTGAGTGAGAAATTGTACCTCTTTCGTAATTAAACAAATTTATGAAGACTTTCTTTTTGTTTGTGCTCGTCAGTCATGACTCTGGTGAAAGAAAACAACGGAAGTTTGCAAAAGGTATTGATTTGGATTGGGTTTCGGGATGGTTCAAGTAGTAGTAACTTGGCTCGTCCAAGACAAATTTCGGCCCACGGCATACGCACCAGAAGTCATAATTGGATTCAACAAGAAGGAGAAAATTCTTCCTAAATCCTCCATTTATAGGAATTTCGATTACAATGAGACAATTATTCTAACTAATTCCTATTTTGTAAGAATTCTTATGAATGACATTCATTATCTTTTAATGCCTATTTCAAACACAATTTCCCTCAATTACACTCTTCTATAAATATTAGATTAAGTTACCATGATATGAATCTGAGAAAAAAAAAAATTACCCACTTTGTACACAATTTAACTTAAGCGTCAGAGTGTCTTTTGCAAATATCTATCCCCCGCAACATCGTCGTTGCCGCCGTACTACGTAGAAAACCACCCACGTCAACTACATTCAAGTGATCCTCTGAAATCCATTTAGAACATTGACATCGTATGTGGGAACGATAAACTTCAAATCCTACCACCTCCACCTTGGTAACAACTAGACAAAACTGTGCCTCCTTTGCACAAAGCCAACCAGCCAGCAGTCACTATCATGGCTCCGTCGCTGATCAAGATCCAATCGTTGCTCAACTAGACCCCAAGTGAGATGGTGAAGGGGCTTCTCTTTCTAATAAGAACCCCTTACCTTTTGTCGTGGAGCATTTCGGCTACGCAGCGACTTGGGTCATGCATAGCCCCTTCAAGAGAAGCTAGACCCCAGATACTAGCTCTATAGCGATTAGGCGTGAGAGAAAACAACAAGGGCGATCAATCCTAGCTGGATGAGTCAATCCCTCCTAGGTTATCATGCTAGGAATTGATCTCTCTGATTTGTCTCCAAGATGAATGTATCCACGAGTTGGAGAGATCTGTCCACGTGGAAAGGGAGGTGAGAACCAAGTTTCACATATGAATCACAACAATAGAAGGGGACCGGGATCTAGAAAACTCCAAGATAATGGAACCCGGATGGAAGGTTGGTAACCAAGAAAGAGGAGATCCCCAAGAACAGGATCTCGAACCAAGGAGGACGGTGGTCCAGCAAAACCAACATTTTTTTGGATGATTTGATAGCCTATGAGAACCCTAGGAATTTTAAATATCCCACCAATATTGAAGCTTATGATAGGACCTTGGATCCCTAAGATTATTTGGATGCTTATGTCTCGGCCATGCTGTTTGCTGGGGGTGATGATTCACTCATGTACCGTACTTTTCCCTTTCTCTTTGAATGAAGCTACCTTGAAATGGTTCACGACCCTAACTCCGAAGTCTGTGGACAATTGGGAAGGCATGTCCTTGAGATTTCTGCTACACTTTACCACTAGTAAGTTGTAGTCAAAATCAATTTCATGTCTCTTCCACAAATAAACAAGGAAAAAAAGAGTCACTTTGGAAATACATAGCCCGATTTAATAAGAAATATTTGAATATCTGTGATTGAGACGAAAGGCTGGCCCTACACTACATAAGGGACGGTCTAAATTTTGGTACGTTCTTCACATCCCTTGCCAAGAAAGAATCCTGGACAATGGACAAGTTTACGGAGAGAGTTGACAAATATTTCAACGTGGAACACGTTATCCACACTAGAAAATATGTTGAAAAAAGCAAGAAAGCAATACTCAAATTAAAAACATTTAAATCATGAACCTTACTGATTCAACGAATAAACCAGTTTTAAAAACATTGTTGTCTTGAGTTCATGGTAATGCAAATGAATTCAAACCTATAAGATCATTGCTCAAATTAAAATTATTTATCTTATGTCTTGTACATGCTTATATTAATACATAAGACATTGTTTTTAAATTTGGTTTCTAATTTCGAAAGACTTTAAATATACTAAATTTTTTTGATCATATCAATACATAATAGCTAAAAGTTTAAATTAAAAAGAGGAAAACTAGTTTCTTATTTACATTTCTAAAAAAAATTGTTTAAATCAGAGGTTATGAATTACTAAATACAGATAAGTTATGTGATGGATGATTTTTCTTGTAACTGATAGAATAAAAAAGTTTATTTGTAAATTTTAAAAAGCTTAAAAACTTCTTATTCGACAAATAAGGATTGAGCATGACGACAAGTCGACAAGGGAACAAGTAACAACTTCTCTTGTTTTAGGGACATATGACCAAACTCCAGAGTTCAAAGTAAAGTGACAAACCAAAAACAAAAAGAAGAAAGAAAAGTAATTGGCAGCTACAGCAAGGAGTGAATAAGTGAGAATCATGTGAAGTGCCGCTACTCTCTGTCTCTGTCTCTCTCTTTCTCTCTGAGTCAATCAAAAGTTTCAACCTTTAAAATCCAACAAAATATCCGCTTCTGTTTTGTATTTATTATTCTGAGAAGTTCTTCTTCTTCTTTCTTGTGGTGGTTTCAATGGCTGCAACTGCCTCAAGGTTCATCAAGTGTGTGACTGTTGGGGATGGAGCTGTAGGGAAGACCTGCATGCTCATTTGCTATACAAGCAATAAATTCCCCACGGTATGGATGCTTTGTGGCATATATTTTGTTTTGAAGAGATCAATCGAAGTCTTTGCCTTTTTGCTATCATTTATACTTTTTTTTTAGTAATGATTCAACATGTATGATTATGCATCCTGAATTCTCAGTTTTCTTGAGATCATCGTAATTTAACAAAAGCAAACTCTTTTATGTATGTGTTTGTGTTTTGGGGGAAGGAGGGAATACTGTAACCCAGTAGTTACTTTCCGCTGGAAGTATATTAAGGGCAGAAGAAGTAACCCATTTGCCATTTGTCATCTTGATTCCACCATTTGTTGCTTCTATGAGTTTTTCTCTGTTTGTGTTTTGGACTCTGATTTTACTTTTCCCCTATGTTGGTCATCAGGACTATATTCCAACGGTATTTGATAATTTCAGTGCAAATGTGGTCGTTGAAGGCACAACTGTTAATTTAGGCCTCTGGGACACAGCTGGTATATTTACTGAGACTTGTTATAGTACTTTTTTCAGTTATTTAGACGGGAAAAGAAAGACAAAAAGATTGGGGGGAGGGGGGTGTTGAATTGTTTGAACTAAATTTAATTTATGGTGTTCCTGAAAGAATCATGTCAAATGGGCAAAGGTTGTTATGTTCTATTTGTTTCCAATATCTTCCTTAGGGCAGGAGGATTACAACAGGCTGAGGCCTTTGAGCTACAGGGGAGCAGATGTGTTTGTCTTGGCTTTTTCTTTAGTTAGTCGCGCAAGCTATGAGAATGTGTTGAAGAAGGTATGCTTTAATGCTTGTCTCTCTGAATTAGCACTTTGACATGTCTAGCAGATTTCTCTTTTATTCTCTAATTTGTATACACTGTTCAGTGGATCCTTGAACTCCAGCATTATGCCCCTGGCGTCCCAGTGGTCCTAGTTGGCACCAAATTGGGTGAGTCATCAAGCACTTGTATTAATAACTTTCTCAGCCTCATACTAGTTTGTCTTCTGATTATATGTTCTTTTTTGCCAAATTATTCACTTCATAAAACATGACTCAAATATGAGGAAGAATGAGGCTTTGGATGACTAGAACTCATCTATTCCCCTTTGAT
Source organism: Ormosia semicastrata (assembly GCA_029884595.1). Classification (NCBI taxonomy): domain Eukaryota; kingdom Viridiplantae; phylum Streptophyta; class Magnoliopsida; order Fabales; family Fabaceae; genus Ormosia; species Ormosia semicastrata. The sequence continues at coordinate 8,367,224 of JAQQTO010000028.1, read as the reverse complement.
GCTAGAACCATAGCAACTGGCCTGTATTCTTAGATTAGAATCTTAAACTGGCATTTTGTTATATTGAAACATATGTTCATTTTGCATTGATTTTCATGATCCCTTTTACAACATAATTCATTAAAAATATGCTCAAAGTTTTGAGCCAAGCTATGCATACATTTTTAAACTTTACAAACTCATTTATCACAAAAATATCCTAAAGGTTGCCATTCATGTTAAATAGGCATATACTCTTGGGGCAAGGGTACCGCCAAACTTCTCCATGCATGTCTGTCATAGTGAGGATGAATTTATTTTACTTCTACTTTATCACATGTTGGTGATCCAATTAGTAAATTCTATCCATCTATAAATGCAAACTGCTTGACAGAAGGACGTTCTAGTGCAACAATGTCTTATACCATTGATGCTATCTACTTTTATTGGAGTAAAGAACAAATTTGACACTATTAGCCTACACTGTAATATTCCTTATCCCTTTTATTAATTGATCACTTATAAGATCATTCCTCATACAAAGGAATTCTCAAGCTTTTTACCAAAAATAAAAAGTAAAGAAGGAAGTCTAAACCTTGAGGAGGAAGCCTTATAGCAATATTAATAAAAGATTTCATAAATGACTCAATTTCAGTTAGGCTTCATAATGCAGAATGTTGACCATCAACTGTAATATTACCACTCGATTGAATGGAAGAAAGGTTATCTTGAGAGTTGAGAGAGGCCGATTATGGCAATAATGAGCAACATAATCACAATTGAATACTCTCATCAATTTGTTCTTGATTCATTTCTTACTTTAGAGAACTTCATGTTTTGGTTAAACAAATGTCGCTATCTTTCCTGTTCCATACGGAAGACTTACGTCCACTGATAATCGAACAGTTTTGCTATTTTTGACTTCAGTATGTCCCAGAATAAACCTTATGTAGTAATGTAGCTTCTATTTTCAGATAATATTTTTCTTGGATCCTTGGTGCAATTGCAAAATAGTATGGCGGTAAAATAATGACCATAAATCTTTTAGAGTCTTTTTTCTATTTTTTTTTATTTTGGACATCTATATTTTATAGATGGTGGTAGTTTGATGTGCATTGTTACTGACTGCTGCATGTAATACTTTGTTTATGATGGGCATGCAGATCTCCGAGAAGACAAACACTATTTGGCTGATCATCCTGGCCTGGTGCCCGTGACTGCTGAACAAGTACAAATCTTCCTTTATTAGTTGTGTATAGAGTTCAACTGGCAGTGTTTATTGAAGATGTTGGCTTTTTTTCGTAACCAGGGTGAGGAACTCCGTAAACAGATTGGAGCTACCTATTATATTGAGTGCAGCTCAAAAACTCAGCAGGTATGTTTATACTACCATTTTATTCTACCAACTCCTTACTTATGAAGTATTATACTCAATGGGGGATCTTCTTTGTGATGGGGGCCCATGCCTCCCCCTGTTTATTTATTTATTTTTTTTGAAATTTCATATACACACGTTTATTTTTGTGTAATTATGTCATTTGTCATCATTCTTCATAATTTTGTGTTATTTGTATTTTATGATTTCTATCTATATTTTGTCAAAATATATAATTGTTCCTCTTTGTTTGTCATGTAGTATGCTAGTAATATGTTAGTCAACTTTTCTTAGATGATATTGTTATTCATTGAGATTCATATATCTAATTGTTCCGCTTTTGCTAGGCGAGTAATGAGTGAAATTTTTTCATTTGATATAATTTTTTTTAGCAACAATTTTCTTGTCACATTAATGTGGCTACCAGCTATGTTTAGTTTTTTTATTTTTTCCTGTTTAATGATTGATCATATAAATATATTTCTCGTTATTTGAAGTGTGTGTTTACTTTCACATATATAATGGCAAAGTACAACAAAAAATAATTGATGCGATTTTTTAAGATGGAAGCTAGTGTGACACTTAATTTAATTGATGTAAGTATGTAACGTTCTTTAGAATGTAATCTAAAGGCAAAAACAACCATGAGATATTAATTGTTTGGCCACCCAAAAATCTTCTACCGGATCCAATACAGATTATGCTGGATTGTTCACAGTGGGTTACTAGTTATTTGGTCAAACATAGTTGAAAAATTATACTTCCTGTACTGAGGAATGCAATATTTTTTATTTTAAATAAAATATGGTTGGTGCGTGGAAACTTTGCTTATGTTGAGCTATGTTGCAAATCCCTACATAACCGATCCCAAGCCCGGATAAAAGAGGAGGGTTGTGTTAGGCAGTTGACAGCCAACGTAAAACGTTGTCGAATCTTTATGACATGAATAAACGATGTGATTGTGTTAATGTTAGGTCGTGGTCCCTAAGCAACGCGTTATATGGCTCGAGTATAGTGTCAAATGAGTAAAAGCCGCTACGTCTCCGCTTGGGTGTAGTTAAAAATGAGCAAGGATTCTCACATTTTTGTGAACGGGTGTGGGTAAAGAAGCTAGTTCACAAGAGTATGATGCGTTTTGAAACTTGGAATATAGGCACACTTACAGGTAAATCAATGGAAATAGTTGACACCATGATTAGGAGGAAGATTAATTTTATGTGCCTACAAGAAACTAAGTGGGTTGGAGAAAAGACAAAGAAACTCGACACTTTGGATTTTAAGATTTGGTTCACCGGCAAGGTAAAATTCAGAAATGGGGTAGGCATAATGGTAAATAAGAATTGAAAGAATAATGTTGTGGATGTGAGAATGCTCGGAAATAGGATCATAGCATTGAAATTTGTTGTGGAACAAGAGACTTTTAATATTATCAGTGCGTATGCACCCCAAGTAGGGTTAGACGAGCACTACAAGATAAAATTTTGGGAGGATTTAGAAAGTTTAGTTCAGGGAATACCATTAGGAGAGAAGGTTTTTCTAGGAGGGGACCTAAATGGTCATGTGGGGAGCAAATCTAGGGGATATGAGGGTTTGCATGGGAGGTATGGTCTAGGAGTAACTAATGCAGAGGGCAAAGCGATTCTAGATTTTTCGGTAGTTTTTAATTTTACAATAGCTAAGACTTGTTTTAGGAAGCGGGAAGAGCATCTTATCACATACAGAAACAGGAGTTCTTGCTCTCAAATTTATTTTTTTCATATAAGGAAATCTGATAGAAAGCTTTGCATGGATTGCAAAGTCATCCCTAGAGAGAGTTTGACTACCTAACACAGGGTTTTGGTTATGGATATACGGATTAAAATGAGAGTAAGAAGAAATTGTCGAGACAGAATCCCAAGGATCAAATGGTGGCAACTAAAGGGAGGAAAACAAATGCTCTTTCAAAGGAGGATTATAGAGGAAGAGATTTGGGAAGTACAAGGGAGTGTTAATGATATGTGGAACGAGATGGCTAAAAGGATTTGGAAAGGGTAGCAAAAGAGACACTCGATGAATCAAGAAGTTTTGAACCCAAGGATAAAGAATCTTGGTGGTGAGACGCAAGTATACAAGATAAGGTTAATGTTAAAAGGGAATGTTATAAAGCTTGGCACGCGTGTAAAAACGATGAAATTTAGGAAAAATATAAGGTAGATAAAAAAGATACTAAGAAGGCGGTGAGCGAGGCGAAAACTAAAGCGTTCAAAGAATTATATCAATCTTTGGGCACCAAAGACGAAGAAAGGAATATTTACAGGCTTGCTAAAAGTAGGGAAAGGAAGACAAGAGACTTGGATCAAGTGAAATGCATTAAGGATGAAGAGGGTAAAGTTTTGGTTACAGAACAAGACATCAAGGATCGATGGAATGGTTATTTTCACAAGTTATTTAATGAGGGACATGGGACATTAGGGGATTCAGACATTCTAAACACTAGAGAGGAGGACCAAAATAAAATCTTTTATCGTAGAATTCAGGAGTTTGAAGTAAAAGAAACTTTGAAGAGGATGAATAATGGAAAAGCGGTAGGATCGGATAATATACTTATTGAGGTATGGAAGTGCCTAGGAGAGAAAGGTATAAGCTGGCTCACAAAGCTGTTTAACGAGATAATGAGGTTTAAGAAAATGCCAAATGAATGGAGGAGAAACATTTTAATCCCTATTTATAAGAACAAGGGAGATATACAAAACTGTGAAATTACAGAGGGATTAAACTCATGAGTCATACCATGAAGTTATGGGAAATAGTAATTGAACGGAGATTAAGACAAGAGACTCATATTTCATAGAATCAATTTGATTTTATGCTTGGGAGGTCGACTATGGAAGCAATTTATCTTCTACGAAGATTGACGGAGAGGTGTCGGAGGAAGCAAAAAAGACCTACACATGGTTTTCATTCATCTGGAAAAAGCCTACGATAGGGTACCGAAAGAGGTCTTGTGGAAGGCTCTGAAGAAGAAAGGAGTTTGTATCGCTTATATTCAAACAATCCAAGATATGTATGATGGGCTAAAACTAGTGTGAGAACACAGGGTGGGATCACAAGATTTCCCTATAACTATAGGACTGTACCAAGGATCAACTTTGAGTCCATATCTTTTTACATTGGTCTTGGATGTGCTTACTGCGCATATCCAAGAGCTAGTGCCACAATGCATGCTTTTTGCAGATGATATAGTCTTAGTTGGAAAGACGAGAGAGGAAACAAATAGGAAGCTAGAGCTATGGAGACAAGCTTTGGAAGAACATGGTTTCCGTCTAAGCAGGAGTAAGACAGAGTATATGGAATGTAAGTTCAGTAAGAAGCATGCTAATGCTAGCTTAGCGGTGAAAATTGGAGACCATACCATACCATAAGTCACACGGTTTAGGTAACTTGGATCTCTCATACAAAATGACAGAGAGATAGAGAGAGATGTAAACCATAGGATTCAAGCTGGATTGATGAAATGGAGGAGTGCTTCAGGAGTTATTTGTGATAGAAAAGTGTCTCTCAAGCTTAAAGGTAAATTTTATCGCACAATTATAAGACCCGCGATGTTGTATGGTACTGAATGTTGGGCGATAAAAGGTCAGCAAGAGCATAAGATCAGTATCGCTGAGATGAGGATGTTGCACTGGATGTGTGACCATACAAGATAAGATAAGATTAGGAATGAATGCATTAGAGAGAAAATAGGGATAACACCTATTGTGGGAAAGACGAGAGAATCTCATCTTAGGTGATTTGGACATATAAGGAGAAGACTCTTAGAAGCCCTTGTAAGAAGAGTAGATCAGGTGGAAGATAGCCCAATAACTAGAGGTAGAGGAAGATCAAGAAAGACTATAGGTGAAACGATTAAAAAAGATTTAAATTTGAATGACATTTTTGAAGACTTGATTTATGATAAGGCACAATGGTGTCGTTTGATCCATGTAGCCGACCCCACCTAGTGGGAAAAGGCTTGGTTGTTGTTGTTGTATGGTTGGTGCGTGGAAGATGTGCTAAAATTTTTCCAAAATTTTAAATGCTCCTAAAAATTTTTTGAGCATCCATGTTCCAATCTTTCAAACCGTTGATATTATCAAAAAATAGATCAATGGCTAGCATTGATTACTGGTAACCTTCATAATTAGTCACATTCTTATCTTTCTTTTCATTCTCCTCTTTTTTTCCTCTTATCTTTCTCTCTCCTTTCTTTCTCCTTCTCCTTCCCCGTTTGGTAACTTCATTGCCCCCTACCTTCATGAACACCAAATGACCTCCACCATGGCAGCAGAAGCACCAAAGACCCTAACCCTGTAAATAGCATAAAAAAAAAAAAGAGAGTGGCAACTTCCCAACGAAGTTGTTGTTGAACAATTTGAGCTCGTAGAGATTCGGAGAACGAGCTATGCTCGCTGGCAACAACCCTTCGAGGTTGTTTTTAAACAAGTTGAGAGACGCGAGTTGTAACTCGCACAACCCTTCAGGAATGGTCCCAATCAACTCATTCATGGAAGCATCAAACTTGTCAATAGTCTCACATCGTCTGCCTCAATATTTCGGGTGCGGTTTATATATCTGTTAGGCTATTCCACTTAATGCCAATTAGTTTTAGGTTAGAATCTCACATGGTATCAGAACCAAAATCTCATCTTTGTCGCCTACTTCGTTAGGCTTGCTTCCGCTTACTTCGATAGGCTTGCCTGTTTTGTCCAAGCATCTGTGGAGGGGGGCTGTCAAGAGTCTCACATCGCCTGTCTCAATATTTCGGGTGCGGTTTATATATCTGTTAGGCCACTCCACTTAATGTCAATTGGTTTTAGGTTGGAATCTCACAAAACCGTTGCAACCGAGTCAGGTTCGAAATTCTAAGTGGTAACTCACCGGAGAGCGAATTAGCATAGAGCTTGATCTGATTCACGCTCTTCAACCTGGAGAACGATTTGGGTATGGTACCCGTGTGGTTGTTCTGCGACAAGTCCATGTTGGTGAGTCGAGCGAGGTTGCTGAGTGATGGTGGAATTGGACCAATGAGGTTGCACCCGACAAACCATAGTATCTCGAGTTTGGTGAGGTTACCGAGTTGACTCAGTATTTGACTCGGTGTGAAGGGGTTGTAAGCGAGTTGAAGGTCCTTGAGGTTTGAGATGTTGCCGAGGGAACTGGGTATGGTTCCGTTGAGGAAGTTGCAGACGAGGTTGAGGGATTGGAGTTGTCGGAGGTTGCCGAGGGTGGCTGGAATGTTGCCGTAGAGGTTTTTGAAAAATCCTATCTGAGCATCATGTTACCGAGGTTGTCTGAGTATCATTCAAAGTTTTCAATTTGATTGTAGCTATGAAAAATCTCGTCTTGCACTAAAGAATGTGCGATTTGAGAAACTGCTATTTGGATGGTTATGCAAAGCGGTTGAATGGCTTCTATCTGGTAAGGTAACTTCCTGAAGCTTTCCAATGGAGGAGGATGAAGAAAGGACCAAATAAAAATAATAACAAATTTATGGTCAATTTTGTATTTACACAAAACTTACACTTTCAATATATATATATATAGAGTCAAAGGTTTTTACCTATTACAATGAGTAAATTCAATGAAGCATCAATGCTCCAAAACATTTAAGGAGCATTGTAAATATCTCCTTTTAACCAATTATGATATAGTCTTGACCAAAAGCGGTGACTTCATGTTGCTTAAGGAAAGTTTAGTTCTCTTCTGGCAATATGCAAAAGATGCTAATTCAATGGTTGCTTAGGATAGGATGTGAAAATTCTACAATAAGGCTATGCTGTTTAGTTCATTACCATCATGATGTTTGATGTTAAACGATCTATTGATGTCTTTCAGTTTTGGTTTGCAAGATTGTCTTGATCATATTTGCAGATAGATACTTGATGCTGAATCTAAAATTCTGCCTGAAATGAATGCAATTGCAGAATGTCAAGTCAGTTTTTGATGCTGCGATCAGGATGGTCATCAAGCCTCCACAAAAGCAGCATGAGAAGAAGGAAAAACCACGTCGAGGCTGTTTCCTGTCAGTATACTTTATCTGTATTATATCTTACAGCTTTGAATTATTTAGTTACCTGTTGCACTTTTCCATGCACACCGCATTATTTCCATGTCAGCAAGTTTACATTTTTGTTGATATCCCATTAACAGTCCCCTCTCGTAGCTCTTGGCTACTTAAATTCATAGAATATTTTATTAGTTATTGGTTATACTGCGTAAATTTCAAAATTTTATTGTGAGAATTAGCAACTAATAAAATGTTTAATGCTCCCTACATTCCTAAATAATACCTTTTCAAAACTTATTTTATTCCAAATTATTTGTCATTTTTAGAGAATCAAGAAAATATTTATTACTTGTTTTCAATTTTGTCCGTATTTATTGTTATCTTCACTAACAACTTTTTTCTTTCTCATATTGCTTCTTATCTTCTCAAAGGTAACATTGTCAAATATCAATTTTTCTTCTTAAAATAAGTCATTTAATGAGTTTCTTAATTAGTGTGCTTAAATCTTAAACGACTAGGATTATTTAAGAACGGAGAGAGTAACTGATTAGGATACGGATACTCAGAATAAAAACACTGAATGCCATGGTAACTCCCATTAATTAAACCACCTTAATTCTAAAAGGGGATATGCTCATTAAGCGGTAATTCTGGTTTGTTATCTGGCACAAATTATTCACATAATAATACTCGAGTATTATTATATATTCTTAAAAGATTTTCTTAATAATTTTTTAATATTTAATACAAAAAGTTTTAAATGAAAAAAAAATACATTCAACACTTTATTTAATAATTAGGAGGATTAGTAAGAAAATTAGTTAAGAAAATTTAAAATTATTCTAATACCCAAACATAAGAGAGGTTGAATACAAGACGGAGCTTTGCTTTCAGTGTTTTATTATTATCACGAGCCATGTAATGCTTGTAGTTGCAGATTATGTTAGTTCATAACTATTTTTCGTGTGTTTAATCTAATTCAGTGAAAATGCAGAAATGTCCTCTGTGGAAGGAATGTTGTTCATCTTAAATGAAATATCACATCACTATTTCATCCAAAGGCTTTACGTTCTTGGGGAAAGACTTATCATCCTGTAGAAATTTTAAACTTGACTTTAGATCACTTGGCTGGAGATTTGCCGTATAGCTACTTACATTTGGCCGTTTTTAGTTCTAGTTTCTGGATAGGTTTATATGTCTTGAGGAGCCATTAAACAGTTGTACCTGATATCTTGTAAAGAAAGGACACTCAGCCAGCTTATTGGCTAGCTACCGGTTATTTTGTTTGGCTATCTGATCGCATTATGATGTACATACAACAGATGATTTTAAATCACCTTCCAGAAATCGTCGAGTCTGACTTACCAAAAAAATTAAGCAGCATTGTCTGAGGTTTTATCGCCCTTGTGTAAAAATTAACACGTTTGGATTAGATTGATGTTTAACAGCTTTTTAACTTATAGTTTTCTCTAATCATGCTTTTTTCAACGCAATAAATTAATCCAAACATAATATAATTTACAGCGAGCCATATTGATAATATATTTATATAAAATATATTTATAGTCATCAACAGAGAAAAGCATCGTAGGTTAATTATTTTGAATAGTAATAGTCTGCCTTATATCAGCAGCTTAATATCAGCTATTGGTTGAAAAATGCATAAATTTTCTAGCAGTCATTACTCAAATGAAATTGCTGTCGAACCATAAGCAGTTGACCCAACGATAATTTAGTAAATCCCCTCCTATCTCCACATTGTGTCCGAGAAAAAGTGAGCCTCTAATTCCAACCACATCGTGCAATGTTCCAGCGTCTCAATCAGGGGGCAGAGATTAAATATATAATGTATATCGATAACCTCTAAACATTAAGGATTTGCTAGTTTCATTAGGTGGGAAATTTAGAATGAAAATCACTTGCTTGACACAACGAAAAAGGTGAATGAAAGTAAAGTGCATCTCACTTACACTACATCTCAAATTCAAATCATTTCCATAGCACAAAAGATAGAAGTGATTTTTTTTACTCTTTATCAAGCTAAATGAGTGAAAGTCAAAACCTTTTCATCTCTTTAATTTCCACTCAGTTTTCCACCTCCTCGTACACAAGTACATTAGACATAACATTAAAGGCGGTAAAACTAATGATATACAGACTGCAGTGTGGGCTGTGTGGCTTGAAAAAATTTGGCAGCCACAGAATAAGGCGCAGACAAAGTTTCAGAAAACTGACAACAAACTCTGGTTGGCAAACCAGTCAGTATTCTACAGTAGTTGTAGAATCAAGTTGCTGGCATTGATGCCAAGGACCAGAATTTTTTTCATGGTTTCTATATCTTAATATTTGGAAGAAGCTAAGAGTATTATGCTTTAAAAATTATAACCTACCATCTAGAGAGACTCCTATTCGAGCCCGAGATCAATGACCAAAATCATCATGCCAAATTCGAATGTGACTACAAAAAACTGAATTCCAGTATCGATGAATGCACTAATTAAGATTAGCAATTACACCCTATTGGAAGTATAAAAAAAAATCCATGACACGATACAATATGACACGATACAATAGAGGTAAATGATAAAATATAAAGAAAACTGGGAGACAACATATATCAACCACAACAGAGGAAGAAAAATCTCAGCTGCCGAAATTCGTTGATCACTCAGCTACTGTATATTTATGTATATATATACGTGCAATTAAAAGGAAAAAGGACTTTAATTTAGCAACTTAACACGAAAAAAGGGATTTCTACTTTAAGCAGTTCTACAACCCAACTTGTATTATTAGAAGGGCTGAGAAAGTGAGGTTTTTGGTCCACCAGATATAGATGACAGAAGTATGGGTCCCTATCTACATGTTTAGGTGACACAATGCAAGCCTTCAGTTAAGGTATCTACAAAGGGAAAATTGATCTGCAGCCACCTAGAACATATTGAAGGAGCAAACAACTATTCTCCCCATAAAGATTCCTTAAGATACATTTGATAAACTAAGGGGTTGAGGGTCGGAGTCTACAAACATAATCAGGCACTCACCTACCACCCAAGTCTCCCAAAAGCACAGAAGTTAGACGAAGACATCTGGGAGTTGACCATTGCCCATCTTCAAATCACTGAAGACAAGACACATAGCATACAAACAATTATTTTAAGTGGCATCACAACATATAATTGGGAAGCACCAAACAAAGAAATAAGAAAGAAAAATGCAGTGAAAAATCCTAGCAAGAAAAATGAAACAGAAGATGCACAGTAAGCTGCCAAAGAAGTAGGATTTCTCAATGAAAATGGGACAGAAGACCCACAATGAAACTGCAATAGCACTTATTCCTATATCATTTAAATATATTTCTTAATAAAAAAATATCTCCATCCCTCCACTGAATTACATCAGCACAATACAGGATATATTTTCAAATATCCTCTCCCTCAAATGACTACATGTTACAAACAACATTTGAATATACAAAACTAAACACTTACAAGCATGTTGTCATCAGATTGTATGATTATAGATTGCTATTGCCATGAGGGTTACTTGTAGCCTTCCCACCCGCCATCAGGCTCCTTCCTCTTAAGAACACTCCCAGCCAGCTGGAACATCCTTGCATGCTCCTCAGCTAGGGCCTGCGAACTGGTAACAGAAAGTTGCCTTGGTGCAAGAGGTGAACTCTCATCTCTCCCCTCTATGTCTGAAACTCCAGGTCCAGCATTAAGATCTAAACCCTGCCTTGCCCATTTCCTACTGGTCTCAGCACTACTACCATTGCTACCATCTGGGAGGCTAACAACATAAGGCCTGGGGTAGTGAGATGAAACTGTGCCAGCAGGGCCCATTAACTGTGAATTTACTGCAGGGAAGCAAAGCCTACTGCCTGATGTTGAATCTACATAAGTAGTAGATCCAGCAGAAAACGACGCTGATGGAAGAGGAAAGCTGGAATTAAAAGGGAAGACAGGATATTCAAACGGAGCAGATGGATATGACATTGCAGGAGAAGACAGTACTGGCCCCCTATAAACATCAGGTCCAAATGGGTTGCCACCAGTAGCAGGACCCAACAACCTTTGTGGCCCATTAGGGGCAACAATTGAAAAGGGCTGATCCCCTCTATCAGGCATAATTGAAGATATTGTGACAGCAGAATAGGTGTTGCCAGTGGAAGGAAACCATGAAGAGAAGTTCCCTAGCTCTGCATTACTCATCCTAGGTCCAGAAATAGGTAGTTGAGATGACACACTGCTCCTGGCATGCTGAGAGAACAACGATGGTTCAGTGATGACTTCATCAACTGAAGGTCCATTGTTCAAATCAAAGTCCCTGTGGACACTCACTTCTCTATTTGGAGGACCACTAGATGATGATTTCACCTGCATAAGTGGTACGTCTATTTTATAACTATTGCTCGTGGAGCAATTGCCCACATCAGAAGCCTCATCCACTTGGTTCAAGTCAAGACCAAGCCCTCCAGAGCAGCGAACAGGTGAAGCCATTTTTTTGCATACTGGATCACGACCATCAGCTGCAAGAGATAAAGAACCTGTCTGACGAGCACAAGTTTGAGAAGAAATATCATCAAGTATTCTTTCATCAGGCACATTCAAGTCAATATCCAACAGTGGTCGACTCTGCTTTCCAGCTACAGCATCAGGAATAGGGGTAGTTGGTGTACCAAGAGGCATTTCTGTAACTTTCCTGGGCTCTGCTGGCCGAAATGCACTAGTGGCAGCTGATCCCTTCCAACCAAGCTCCCCTTTACTTCTCAATAAATCTTCAGGTGGCACAAAGGGCCCCTTTGCAGCAGCAGCCACAGTGATTGAGGCAGGAATACCACAACACATAGATGAAGCAGGAAATGGCACAGGACTGATCAATTGAACAGCAGGTGGACATCCAGAAGTGGCGATGCTGTTGAACTCACCACATTTTCCATCATCAGCATTGAACCCTTCATTTAAATCAAATTCAACCTTTACATCCACATCTGGCACAGCAGTAGCAGACATGGAAGAAGTATCTGCAGTGGTAGAGGTGCACTCCTCAGCTTCCTCTGCTTCCATGGCAGTCAATTTTGATCCTTTAGAATCCAGACGCCTATCCATTTCTTGTGAAGGAAAGCTAGGTGAAGCTTTGTGAAGTATCTGTCCAGCATGTTGGTCATGAACCTCTTTCATTTCGGAATTCTCCTCCACATGCTCATCAGCAAGATCAGTTCCACCAGAACATAAACCCCTATTCTCAGCCATTCTCAAAGCATTGCTTTCACACTCATTTCTTTGCTTTTTAGACTGACTAGCATGGTTCTCAGTAACCATATCATCAGTTTTTTCAGATTCTCGTAGGTCTTCAGGAACCTTATCAACACTATAACCAGAAGGATGGAGTACATTCTCCTCTGTTCCTCTTTCTGAATCAGATTGCATAAGAATAGCAGGAGGCTTCCTAGCTGTCTGTCCACCACCGCTTAATCCCTCAGCAGTACAGTTATCACCCTTTACATCCACTCCTACAGATGTATGTGATGACTTTTCAGTTGCTTCCACCTCAACTCCAGCAACAACACTGACCTTAACATCAAGATTTTCACCTGCATTCACTCCCCCAACAACCTCCTTTTCCTGAAGCTGCTTGCTACTGTCATCATCCCTGGCTTCTTGCAAGGTGCTTTCAGAAAGGCCAGCCAATGAAGTAGCAACAGGTTTTTCAGTTAATCTTCCTTTGCTTTCTAAACAAGTTTCAGTAACCTGATGCAAATCCGTACTACATGAATTAATATGCTTATTTTGCTCACTTGCAGCTTTCCCTCCAGATGCCAGAAAATCAGAATCATTATCATCATTTGTCCCTAAATCACCTGATATAGAACCCTGATTCTTATGTTCACCATCAAGACCATCATTTGAGTGACATTCATCCCTGACAAGATTTTCTTCAGAGGACTTGACTATGCCATTGCCCATGCATGACTGTTCAACAGCAGTGGGGTTTCTTTCTGGGGATCCGGCTGGTGTTACCATTTCAGATTTGGAGATCTCTCCAGCAGCCACGCTAGCAAGAAGATTTATTCCAACATTATCAGCTTCAGAGTACTTAACACCTTCAATTAAAGCATGTATAGAGCTATAAGCAGCATCCTGCAAATTCCCAGTTTTGTTTTCATTTCCAGATGATGAAGAAGCAGCTTTTGATACCTCCGATGATTTCTTACAATCATTGCCAGTCCTACAGTGCTCTTCATCAGTAACTGCAGCAGGTGATCCATCACCCTCATCAGAGCCCGTCAATACATCTTTGAAATCATTACTCTGCCAAGATTCAGTATTAATATCTGAGCCAATATTGGCTCGATAAAAATCACTCTTTTCCTTTGAGCTGTGATCAAACTGATCATGCTTCTCGAAAAGGACAGGAGATGAGGCTCGACTGTTCATGATTGTAGGATCATCAAAAGAACCAGCACTGGCACTTCGTGCAGGACTTCTACTTTGGTTTGGAATTTTAACAATCAGCCTGGGAGTATTCCCCTCAAGAGAAGTTCCATCAAGTGCCTTTTCCATTAATCCAGATTGAGATATTTTCTCTGAAGTGAAATTTTTGTGCAAGGAGGAATTTCTGCTTGACCCAGTTTCCTTTTGCCCTCCAGATGGAATTGAACCTGCGAATCCATTAATAGATTTTCGATGCCGTGAAGAGCCTCCTGATATCTTATTTGCACTCATTGCAGTAGAGCTTCTGGCATCCTCCTTTCCAGAAAGACCCCCAGTTTTAGCATGGTCACTAGAACAAGATTGACTGTTGTTGTGAGATTGACTAGAACTGCTACTTTTCTCATCCCTTGCATTTGCTACAGGAAGATCAGAACCTCCACTAACAGCAGCAACACGGGGCTGTCCATCTTTTGAGTTTGTAGTTGCAGATGCAGGCGACGGCACTGATTTCACAGGCCCTGGAGAAGCAGATGTTGATGTTGATCTAGTAGTATTCTCTCCCTGGACAATCTTCACAGAGGCAGTTTTCGATGCAGAAAGCTGTGTAATTGAACTCTTCATCACAACATCAGATGACATACCTGAATGTCTATTCCCACCTTGAGCAACATCAGGAAGACGTGGTCTCGCAGGCCAGGGTACAGTCTGACCAGAACCAGACTTTGCATCATTTATATTCATTTCAGCTTCAACACGTTTCTTCCATGTATCAACTAAGCCTCTTGCTTTCTTTTGAATTTCAGAGTTTTTATGGGTTCGTAAATGATTCACTGATTTACCAATATTGCACATCTGTAGAGCCTGGAGATTTACTGGAAGCTTATCAAGTGCCCGAAGTAATACCAACAGAAATTCCTCAACAGATTTATCACCATCCCTAGACCCAATACCATCACCAATCTTCCCTTTATGAACCTCTTGGAGCCATTCATCAAATACAGGCAAACCCCTCAGCTGCACAAACTGACTAAGACAATCAAATTTATCTGTTGCTGCAATAACAGCAGCAAGCAAAGACCGGCTAGCTAAATCTATCTTCTTCTCATTTCTATCAGGAGCCATCAGCTGCACTAATTTCTCAACCCCTTCAGTATCAACTAGCCCTCCCTTTTCTGTAATTTTGGCAATCTCTGTCTTTAAAATGTTATCATTCCTAAAATTACCAGAATCTCCATCCTCAATTTTCATTGAACGTTCTCGCTTAACAGGCTCAGAGCCTTGATCTAACCTGTCCCTTTTCCTACCCTTAACGTGAGAAGGAAAGGAAGAAGCATTATTCTGGACACTATCTGAACCTGATTTTAACTGTGATGTTGATGTTGGACTACTCATTGGCTTAGGAGATCGACCACCTGGCTGCACTGTTGCATGCATTTCTACACGAGTCCTGTCTAATAGCTGATCTACTTCTTCTTGACAATCCTGGGATATTGGGGGCAAAATAAGAGGGGAAAATATTAAGCACGATAAAAAGATCATTACAGACTGCAACATAAGACATCAGAAACTTACATTAATATAATCTTGATCATTTAGCCAACATAAACACTTGTTTGCAATGTCATAAACCCTCCTACACACAAATGAAGAAATCCCAGATGGAAGTTCAGCACCTTTAGGAAGAAATGCAACTTTACAAGGATGAAGCAGCGATTCAGCATCAATCTCATCCTTATGAAAGGAGTAGAAAATTTCGTTTGGAGCAGCCTCCAATAGCACGCCCTTGCTGAGTTTTACTTCAATGGGTCGATAAAGCCAATTAACAACTAACTTCAATTTATTCTCTTTACCAAGTGTCAGACAACTAATTATTCCAATAAAAGGTGGGCGATCTTGAGATGCTTTGAAGAGAGCACATTCACCAACCCTAATTTTGCGACCATCCTATGATTTGAAAAGAAAGAAAATACTCAGTAAACCATTAATGTTCAATCAACAGAATACCTCTGGTTTGCATTTTGAATAATAGATTTTAAGCATTTCCATTGATTCTTTTAACAACTATCCAACAGTTGAACCCTTTAAAATAATATTCCTAAGTACACATTCTTCTTTTGCAATAGAATAAATAAAAGTTTATTAAAGAAGCAAATCACAAGAAAAGTGAAACCGATATTTAGACTTTACATAAATTTTTAAGGGGGGTGAAGTGAATGATTTGCATTTAAGTTCCAAAACATTGTCAAAAGATAGAGAGAAAGTGATCGATGCTTTTTAATAAAAATGTTCACACAATCCACTACATGAAGCACCAAAAATCAGAGTAAAACAGAGAACGCCACAAAAGGAATCAATTAATAATTTCATGTAGATTTTATTACCCTTACGATCTAATCATTCCATATGTAAAAATATCTTATTTTAATACAGAAAGAGTACTATGTAGCCAATAGTGAAACCCAGAATATAGTTACCAGAAAGAGAATACACAAGCACACCAAATCTCCATATCCTTAGAACAAGCTTGTTAATTAGACATTGGGATGATAAACTTGCTGACATTAGTATTTAACTCAATAAGCATTGAACCAAGTGATTTTATACACCCAGAGAGAAAAGACCTTAGAAAACTACAAATTATAATTGCATTTGGAAACAAATAGCGGAAAAAGTAAAAACATTTCGCTGTTCCCTCTAACGCTTGTGATTAGCAAATTGGCATAGCATGCCCCCCACTCACAACAATCGGCATAATTGAAATCAATTCTATTAAAGTAACGGCAAGAAATTTGGTCTATTTCATTTATTCCTAACTTGTAATGACAAAGTCACATAACACAACTCTGCAAAAATCTACAGTTCACTTTTACAGAAAACCTCAAATAAGTTGTTAGACATATAGAAACCCTTTTCTTACAACAAAAAGGAAAAATCAAAAGCTTCAAATACAATCACAACCACAATACCTTACAGAACGACTTAGCTGAAGAAGACGAAGACGACAAAACACCGGCGGTTACTAACTGGTGGCCACGCGTGGGGGCTGTCCACATGTGCCGACGAGTCCTTTTCCTCTCCTCACCTCCACGCCCATGCATAGCCTTGCATTTTCCCCAATCCCAGCCTCAGCCTCAGCCTCGATCCCAATTACGAGTACCATCAAATCACTCCTTAATTCCCCAACAAAGAGCCCTCAAATTCGACGATTCACGCCTCCGCCAAACCCTAGATCCACCCAAAACCCTAATTCCAGTAACATGTTTCGCGTGGAATGAATTTGGAAACCCTAACGCCCACGGAGAATTCGATTTCGAACCCGACTGCGATTTTTCTACTCCGCGATAATCAGATCCACGCGAAGGGAAGAAAACGGGTGCAGAAGAGGAATTTGGAGCCGCGTTTCGATTGTGGAAGAGGTAAAGTGCGAGAATCTAGAGAGAGAAAACGAATGGAAGAGAGCGAAAGCGAGAGAGAGAGAGAGACAGTGATAAAGGAATGATGTACTTGGTACTTGGGGTAGGGCAGGACGGGCAGAGGGGCAGGTCGGGCAGTCCGGTCAAGGAGAATGATAACGTCACGGGAGGGTGAGGGGACGTGTGGAGAATGTGACTGGAGATTGGTGCGTTGGGAAGTGAGTCACCAGCAGCATTGACTGGGCCATGTCCATCCATATTTGACTTTTTTTTTTATCTCTTTCTCTCTCATTAAACTGATTACTCTCTCTGACAAATGCCAGTTTCTTCGTTTGTTTGTTTCTTCCTTTCTTTTTCATAATTTTTTTTGGTAATTTTTTTCATTATTTTTTATTATTGCGTTTTTGTTTTCCCATTTTCTTTTTTCTTTTAAGATTCGGAAATGGGTGAGTTACCTTACCTGACCTGGATATGGTGCTTAATTCTTTTTAGTGTTGTCATTTGTCAAGGGCAGAGGAGTAATTTCTCCAGCTACAGTTCAATGAATGCATATGATGGCCAAGTCAAGGTTGTCTTCAAATGTTCCAACACCTATTACTGCAAGTAAGTAATCTTTTTTTGGTGCTTGTCCCACGAAATTTTATGATTCAGCTTCTTCCTCTTACTCCTGCTACAAGCAATAGCCCTGGATTTCAGCCTCCACAAATCATTTCCCCCCTTGACCTAATAATTCACACTCGCAATATTTCAAAGAATAATTCTAAAAACATATAGAGTAAGAATTTTTCCAAAAAAGAAGAAATGAAGAATCAGATTATCTTATTTGTATTTCTAATGACCTGAAAAAAAAAAGAGTATCTTATTTCTTTTCTTTCTGATAATTTGTTTTTCAAAGTTTTCCTATCATTGTTTTATTGGCAAGTTGTGAATTTTACTCGGTAGTGGCTGAACCTGCTTTGCGATCTTTCTTTCGGAGTTAGAATCTAATTTTTCTTTTTCTTTTGCCAAAAAGAAATCGGAGAAGTATAATTTCTTTTTATAATAAAATGAAGAAATATAATTTGAGAATTCCAAATATATAGGTATTAATTTCCAATATTTTACTTGACATAAATTGAAAAATGTTCTGATTTAGAGTTTTTGTATGTAATGCTTGCAAGAGTAAAGTGTGCCGTGGGAGCTAACATAAGAATACAACATGACACAACTGTTGAAAATACAAGTGTAAGTTGTTGAAATCTCAAATTCGTAAAAATGAGTTTAAGTGGAAAATATATAAGTGAGAAAACTTATAAACTCATTACTTTAAAGTTTTGAGTCAAGATATAACATCAGACTTATTATTGTGATTTCTTACTTAATTTATTGATGGAGATCTCCCCTATTGTTAGACTCTTCCTATGGTCCAACAAGTTGTATCAGGATTGATATAGTTCGTCTGGGCCGAATATTTAAATACGATAGTTGGTGCTTGGGTTCAACCCAAACTCGTGTTATGGAGCATATTGACAAGACTTTTGTCTTAATTTGTAACTCCATGAATACTCGAAATTGTTTCTGCTTGAGGAGGAACATACTAATGTTGAAATTCATACTTGAGGGGGAGGTTAGTGTTTGGGTTCAACCCAAACTTATGATATGAAGTACATTGACAAAACTTGGGTCTTGGTTTATAACCTCGTAAATATTCGAAATTGCTTCTGCTTGAGGGGGAATATACTAATGTTAGAACTTATACTTGATGGAAAAATGTTGAAAATATAAGTGTGAGTGTTGAAATTCTACATTGATAAAGAATGGATTAAGTGAAGAGTATATAAGTGAGAAAACCCATAAACTCATTGTCTTAAGATTTTTGGTCAAAATATAACGTCAAACTCATTGTTGTGATTTTTCATTTAATTCATTGACGGAGATCTTTCCTATCAGGCTCCCCCTGTGGCCCAACAACAACTATTCACCAAAGCACCCGACATTACTAAAGTTCAGTGACACGGTATAAATCAAATGCTGATTTCCACCGAGATTATCTTCAATGTCTTGTTGCAGCTGTTTTAACTTCTAAGTTCCATGTTCTTATCTTTTACGTCAAAGACAATAACTGGTAAAATTATATGAGAAAACCTGTTAATAAAAAAAACTACATAAGAATGAACGATCATATCAGATATTCAGATATTCTACATTCACATATATAAGCCGTGCACTTAGCACATGAAATCTACTATTAAAAAGGACAAATGGATAACTTGTGTGCTAAACAAATTTGTGGCATGGTCCATGAACATGCTTCGCATGCCTTTATGTCTTATAAACTGTTCCAAATCTTCACGGGACGCCAATGCACGTTATAATTAGTTGTACTTGAGCAATGTCAGGAGGAAACGTGTAAAGTTCGACCAATTATTTTGCATGTAAGCCCAAGGTTACGTGACCTCAGTTGTTCATGTGTAAAATCAACAACTTCGGCTGTCCAATTCCTGATACCCTTTTCATATCAATCAGTGCAAACCCAATTCAACCGTAAATGGGCAATGAAAGGGGCTGAGGCCCTATACTGCTTTGCTTGCCACCCCAAATATGCACATGTTGATGTTTAGTCTCATAATATTCAGTTAAGAAGTCTTTTCTGTTTCTTTCCTGATTGTACAGGCTGGGCTGGGCCTTCTTTTAATCTTAATGAATGAGGCACTTAAGTCCAAAAACAAAAATGTTTAGAAGCATTTGGCATTCTGTCATCTAAATCCACCATCAAAAATTCCCCACAAGTGAGCAGAATAATTATAATATAACATCAGCATGCAGTATGCCTATAGCTGGCATTTTATTCTTATCACTTAGGTATCTTAAACCTTCGAAAAAATATGTGGGAATCTTAAGTTCCAAGTCAAAAAGGCTTCATCAGCTTTCACAAATTTCTGATTGTGTTCATTTCTTTTAAATCTTTTTTATAACACACTATATTTTATGAGTTTAATTTTGATTCATTAATAATTTAAAATATTTACATTATTATCCAATTTTATGTTTATATTTCATTTAATAAATTTCACTATTTTAATAACTGATATGTTCAACTCATTAAATTATATATTGTAACATATTATTAGACGTAAGTATAATTTTTTCAATAATAATGCTTCATAATTAAATTTATCATAAATACCCATGTACTAAAAACAGTTAAGAATGAAAGATACTAGTACACCATGACACCTCTGTAATCTTAATATTATGTCTTCTAACACTAGTGTACTTGGTAGGGTTGCACACAAGTCAAATTTTAGCTTAAACTAAGTCCAAACTAATTGGCTAGATTTGAGTTGTGTTGGATTGAGTTTAACCAAAAAAATTTAGCCATCCCAGTGATCAATACCAAATCAACCAACATCGTGTTGGGTCGGGACGAATCTTCGAGGTTCCAAGCCCCTTTTTTTTTACTTTTTTTTTCCAACATTAAAAAAAAATTCTACACCCTTTAAGAAAAAAAAACTCAGACATCTTTTTCTTATCTTTCTTTGCTGCTAGCTTCACAATTTTCTTCACCCACCCAAAATCAACACCACCCTGCCTGACCACATTGTCAAAGTTTGATTTTTTATGCAAAACAAGCTTGTCGGTAAGGTGCACCGTAGAACGGTGGTTTGAAACATCGAACTGGCCACAGTTCAAGTGGTTTATTGGTTCAATGTTTTACTCTCAAAAATTCCAAAGTTGCACAGCATGGAATCGAAAACATCCCCCTTGTGTTTGACTGTAGAGTTTTTGCCACTATACCACAAGCAATCTTGCAATAGTTAACGTGTGTGTAAAATGTCCAAAATGACCTTTTTCCAACTGTTGGAATTTGATGAGATTTGGTGGACATAACGTTCTAGAACTAATTGGCTAAAATATGGAGACAGGAACACAGTTTTTCATCATAAAGCCAGCTAAAAAAGGGAAAGGAACATTGTTGACAAGATTAAAATGATGCAGGGGTTGTATTCATAGAGGAGGAAGAAATTCCTAAGGTAATTACATCCTTTTTCCAAAATTTATTTGATGCTAGTGAAATCGTAGATCTTGAAGAAGTTGTTTCTATTGTTGAAGGACAGGTTACTAATGATATGCACAATATTTTAGATCATGAATTTATAGGCGAAGAGATTTTTCAGGCTTTATGTTAGATGATCCATCAAAAGCTTCTAGTCCCGATGGTTTTCAATCAGTTTTTTATCAGGAAAATAATTGGGGATAATATAACTCAGGCAATTTTGAATATTTTGAATGGTGATGATAATCCTATTGAGATGAATCACACTTTTATTTATCTCATTCCCAAAATAAAGAAGCCTAGGCATGCTAATGATTTAACTGATTTCTCTTTGCAATGTAATTATGAAGCTGGTTACGAAAATAATAGCCAACAAATTAAAGCCATTTTCTTTCCAATTTAATTGGTGAACTTCAGGGTGCCTTTGTACCTGGTAGACTAATTACTGATAATGCCCTCACTGCTTTTGGCATTTCTCATTATATGAGGAAGAAAAGGACAGGTAAGACAGGTTATGTTGGGGCTAAACTTGATATGGCAAAAGCGTATGATGGAGTGGAATGGGTTTTTCTTGAAAAAGTTGTCATCAATGGGTTTCTCAGACTGGTGGGTATCATTAATTATAAGGTGTGTCAACACTGTATCATTTTCAGTTCTCTTGAATGGTAGCCCGTGTGAGAAATTTTCCTAAGTAAAGGGTCTCATGCATAGAGACCTTCTATCTCCATACCTCTTCATTCTCTATGTTGAGGTTTTATCAAGCCTAATCATTAAAGCACAGGAAAGGAAAGCTTTGCATGGAATTAAAATAACAATATCAGTCCCTGAAATTTCACACTTGTTCTTCACTGATGATAGTATTTTTTTCACCAGAGCCACTGAACCAGAGGTAAACACTCTGGTTGATATTCTTGATCTATACCAGAGAGGATCATTCCAACTCATAAAACTTGACAAATCTGAGATCTCCTTTAGCTGAAATGTGCCTACAAACAAAAAAATTGATATCCAAGGGTGGATGAATATAAAGGCAGTTGAGAATCATTCAAAATACCTTGGCCTACCAACTTTCGTTGGTAGATCTAAACGACAAGTATTTGAATTTGTGGAGGATAGAGTCTAAAAGAAGCTCAAAGGATGGAAAGAGAAGGTCCCATCGAAAGCTGGCAAAGAGATTCTTATAAAATCAGTGACTCTGGCTATCTCGAATTACATTATGGGTTGTTTTCTTCTTCCCGTTGAACTCTG
The DNA here is from genome assembly GCA_029884595.1 of Ormosia semicastrata. Classification (NCBI taxonomy): domain Eukaryota; kingdom Viridiplantae; phylum Streptophyta; class Magnoliopsida; order Fabales; family Fabaceae; genus Ormosia; species Ormosia semicastrata. The sequence goes on along the minus strand of JAQQTO010000028.1, from coordinate 8,344,711 downwards.
CAACAAGATTGAATCCATGATCAATCATTTTTTATGGGGTAGCAAAATAGGAGAGAGGAAAATCCATTCGGTAAAGTGGCAAAACTCGTGTGAATCTAAAAAGGATTGGGGCTTGGAATTCAAAAGTTTCCGAGCCTTTAATTTGGCTTTATTAGCAAAGCAAGGTTGGAGAATGATTTGTAATCCGGATTCACTTATGACCAAGACTCTTAAAGCTTGATATTATCCCAGGGAAACTTTCCTCAATGCTAATGTTGGTTATTTACCGAGTTTTTCCTGGAGAAGCATTCACAATGCTAAATGGGTTCTTAACAAAGGAGGGTATTAGCGGGTTGGTACAAGAGATAGCATTAAAATCTAGATAGATGGCTGGATTCCTAATTAGTTTGTTCATCATCTTTGGACCCCTCCAAATATTTTGTCGCGGAATGCCTTGGTTAGGGAGCTGATAGAGGAGGAACCCAGAAGATGGAACAAAAATCTTGTTCTTTCAACTTACCTCCATTTTGAGGCAAATCAAATATTAAATATTCCTCTCTCCTCTCGTTCTATTTAGGACAAATTCACCTAGGGGGAAACAAAACATGGTGATTTTAGAGTCAATGCATACTGGTTTATTAAAAAACATGATCCCAATGGCATGTCAACTGCCTGTTCATTTCCTTTATGCGCTCTGATTGATTGGAAAAAAAATTTGGAAGCTAAATGTGCCACTAAAATCATGCTATTTCCTTTCGAGATCGCTCACAAATTCATTGCCGATTCAGAAAAATCTAGTTTCAAGAGGTATGGATATTTTCCCATTATGCCCAAGATGCAATCTAGTTGAAGAATCTTAGTCCCATGGATTTAGAGATTGTGTTTGGGTCAAGAAGTTCTGGTTTCTTTCCCCTCTTGGTCTCTATCTTGATAACTCAAATCTTGGTCATTTGGAGAGTTGGGTATATGATTTAATACAAAAGCTTCCTTCCCATGGAGCTGAGATGTTGGTTTCCCTAGCTCATGGACTGTGGATTTCAAGAAACAAATTTTGTTTTGAGGAAAAGGTTTTTCCTCAGGATATGGTGATCTCCACAGCCTTGTCTTCCCTGAATAGCCACAGAGCAGCGTTCCAAAAAGATCAGTTGAATGAGGTTTGGTGTCGACCTAGATCTCCATCTTACAAACTCAACACAGATGTTGTAGATATAAGAGGAAATTGATGGGGATTTGGATCTATCATTCGAGATGGAGAAAGAAGTATCATGGCAGCTGCTACATGGATTTTGGAGTCTGAAATGGAAGCAAAAATGGTAGAAACACTTGCTTTGAAAATGGGTCTTGCTATCATCAGATCTATGTTTCTTAGAGATTGAAGCCTAAAGTGATTGTTTGGAGTTGGTGAATGCTATTAAGAAACCATTGGTTAATTTCTCATACTTGGATTTACTTGTCGGGGATTGCTTAGCTGCTAATAGCTACTAAGATTATCAAATTAAATTAATTTATAAATCGATTCGTCAAAATACTTATAGTATAAGGCACAATCAGGTTGAGTCCTTGAATCACTCTAATCAAGTAATCAAATAAAGAGGTTAACGGGAAAAAAATGTTACAAAATTAATAAATAAAAATTAATTAAAATTATAAATAGAATTAAGTAAACAATCAATCCAAGAAAATTAACTAATCTTGAATATAATTCATCATTGATCAGTACGAATCTATTCAATTGCTAATCAGATTCTTGGTCTTAGATCACATCAAGAAGCCTTAAGATGATCCATGAATTCTCTACTAGATAAACATTCATAATTTAATTAATCAAAGTTAAACGAATTAAGTACCCATCTAATCCTAAATTAATTAAAAACCCAAAATTCAACCAAATTTAATAAACAACATCCAAGAAGCCTTTGATACATTGTTTAGTCTCTGTAATCCTCATTAAACATGTGATAATTATGCAATTATCACAACAACATCCAAATCAAATTGAGCAATTCAATTCAGATTTAACAAAATCAAAGTGGAACTTAATTAACAAGTAAAAGATAAACTTGATCAACAAGTAAAAGATAAACTTGATCAACAAGTAAAAGAGAATCTTGATTAGTAATTTAATGTAAAACAATAAAAATAAGATTTCATAATTAAATATCAAGATTGTCAATCTCTAGGATTTGTTTAAAACAGTCTAGCCCTCCATGGATGGAAGGAAAAAATAGAAAAGAAAGAAATATAGAGAGAAAGGAGAAGAAGAAAGATGAAGAGAAGAAGTGCAAACAAGAACGGCTAGAAGAAAATTAGGGTTGAATTTCGTGGTTGCTGTTGCTACTTAAATAACTATCTCTAAAATTAAAAATGTAAGTTTGACCTCAACTGAGGGTTAATCCTTTTCCTCTTAACTTTAATTGGACACCTAATTTGCATAATTTAGGCTTATGATGAGAGAGTTATGTCCAAAACATTCTTAACAACTCTTTGAACCTGTCAACCAACTTTAAAGGGTTAAAACACCATCAAAATGTCACTTTTTTTTATAAGCAGTCTTCATAAGAATTGAAGATCTATGTCTCAGCTTTCATATAGCACTGATTTCAGCTCTAGACACCTACAACCCAAATTATGACCCAATCTTTGCACATCGTCCAGGTTCTAGTGATAGCATATTTGTTCTGACTTCATGGCCTAATCGGACTCACTAGATAGCCGATTCAACCTTCTATCTCTCATCAAAGTTGTAGAGCTCTCTTTCAGTTTTCCTACAAAATAAAATTTATAAATTTTAGATGTCTAGAACTCAACTTATTCCCAAAATACATAAACAATGTAAAATTTCTAATAATATTAAAAAATACAATTAAGCTAATTTGAACCCAAACTTATAAAATGTGGTCAAAATTTATCAATTAAGTATATAAGAAATTTAAAAGACTAAATATGAAAGTTAACTAATATATAAAAATTGTGTTTATCAACTACTGCACATTTGTTCCACTATTGCTCTTTTTCTCATGTTTTAAGATATTGGAATATGGTTGCTCATAAACTTGCCAAGCTACCATTAGGTGTAGGTGAGGCTTTTTGAGTTGAAGATGCCCCATCTAAAATATGTAACCTTGCTTTACTTGATGTTTTGGCGTCTATTACTAGATAAATTTCTACCTTCCCCATAAAAAATAAAAAATAAATATATAATATAATATAAAATATATTTATAATATTAATTATGTTATATAGAATTCTACTTATACTTTAACTATTATTTATTAATTAATTTAATACTTCGATATTATAATATTAGATACCAATATTACTTATATTCATATTCATAACATATTAAATTTATATTTATAAAAATTAATGAGAACGATATAAAAAATAAGATAATGACGATTTTTATTTTATATATATATATATATATATAATCGTATTACAGTTCAACCTCGATTGAACTAATAAACTATGAATCAATCTCTTCACCAGTTCGATGACTAGTTCAATTTTCAGAACCGTGGTAAGATGTGCTTGATAGAGAGAAACATGATTTGCAAAGCAATCGATGATGGAGACATTTGGATTTGGAATGTAAAAAAATGTGAAATGATTTGATTTGTAAATCAAATTTAATTAAATTTTATGTTTGAAATGTTAAAAAATAAGAAATGATTTGATTTTTAAAATTCCATGAATTTTATTCCTTTTATTTTAGAAATTCTATCAAATTTGATAGAATTTGTTAGAATTTGATTTGAAATTAATAGACTATTTTATCCTTAGTAACTACCTCTAACCACCTCTCATAAGGGTTAAAATATAAAATAATAAAATTAAATCAAATCAATTCTCATTTTAATAAATTCCAAACACAAAATTTGATTTCTAAATCAATTTAAATCCTATTTTTTTTAAAGTTCCAAACATAAAATTTGATTTCTAAATCAAATCAAAACAGATCAAATCATTTCCTATTATTATTCATTCCAAACACAACCTCCGGGTGAAGGTGGAGACCTATGATCTGCACCACGCCAATGGCTTCACAGATCATGTCACTATCAGGATTTATGGCTAGAGGAGATCTCTCAAGCTCTCGACAACTCGTACTCTAAATTGCAAAGAGGGGTCTAAGCTCTCACCACTACACTAGGAAAACAAGTGTTAAGCTGTCAAGCTTCAAGCTTCTCTTACCTATCGAGTGGGGTTAGGGTAGATATGGAAATACGGGTTGACCCATCCCAACTCGTCATGGGCCAATCCAAAAACGGGGGTGAGGCGGGTTGACTCGTTTTAGAAAATGGGTTAAAGATGCCAACCCACCCAATTTTGGGGCGAGTTGGCAAGTTGGTGGGCTTTAAAAAAAACTTAAAAAATAGAAATTGAAATAGAAATATCTTTCTCACAAATTCAAAAAAATAAAAATAAAATAAACACATTTTCTTGTTGTCACTTGCATACAAGGAGATCATAGAGAAATTAATGTTTTCCCCCTTTAACCTTTTAAAATTAAAAACAAAAACCTATCTCGTATCCAATTAACAATGATCTTCAAATAAAAAAAGGTGGTGTTAGTAAGAAACCTTGGAAATTAATCGATACCAATTTTAAAAGAAGAATTAAACAACATATCAATATAGCACTGGAAATAAATTCACATAGGAAAAGGCAATATGACGATAACCAAACATGATTAGAAAAGACTAGTGGTGACTAACACAAATGAATCACGAACAAAGATAGGGAACGATGAGCAGAGAATGTGAGAAGGAAGAGGACGATGACATAGTGCAAGCACCGCAGCTTGATGGAGGAGGAAAATCGTCATTAAATGGGGAGGATGGCACCGTTACTATAGAGAAGAACGACCTAAACTAGAGAATGAATGAGAGATGCATGAAACCCTAACTCTCAAAGTCTGTATAAGCTTACTAAAACTAACCTAAACCTATAGCCTATACCACCTAACCATAAACCCAGCTAGCCCAGCAAGTTTAGAAAAAGAAAACTATTGACCTGACGGTTAACCCACCTTGTCTCGCCCCACTTTAACCTGCAGGTTAGGTAGGGCGAGTTAGGTGGCTAAGATTTGAAAACAGGTTCAATAATGCACCCTAACTTGCCTAAAATGGCAGGTCAAACGGGTTGACCTGGTAGGTCAGACCTATTTTGCCAAGTCTAGGTTAGGGTCGGCTAGGGTACAAAAGAAAGAGGATAAGGTGGTTAGGTGACTCTTTGGTTGAGGGGTTATGATCTTAGGTAAAAAGACACAGTGAATAATGCATACATGGAGTTGGCTCATTGAGTCAGTGAAGATGGCTTTTGTACAAGAAGAGGGGTTGAATTGTGCTTCTTTTGAAAGTTTTGAACCCTTATCTGAAACTTAAATAGGCTTTTTCAAGTGTAGAAACTTGGATAATGTGATCAGAGAGTTAATATAAACCTTCAAAAAGCTTAGGCTAAAAAAATTAATTGAAAAGGGAGTATTGGAAACTTGATACTGACAAAGTTCAAAAAACTTGTACAATGCATTTAAACATAACTTTCTCAACATGTTTGAAAAACATTTACTGACTTTTTAAGATTAGAAAATAGCTTTCACAAACAAATCTCTTTACTTAGAAGAACTTAAAACATTATAGCTTAAAAGATAAAGTTCAAAAAGCAAAGAGATAAGGATAAAGAAAGCTTTACACACATGATTTTATACTAGTTCAGTCAAACTACTTGTCTACTTCTAGTTCTCAGCACACAACTAAGATTTTTATATATCTGAACAGTTTTTCTTCCACCTTAGCCTCTCCAAGTTAGATTACAAGTATTCTTTTAACACCTAACCTCTTCAGGCTCACTTAGAAATCTCATAGACCACTATTGGGTCTAGGTTACAAGAGATAATATGTTTGGGTTTATGTTTACACACGTATACACTCTATGTTTGGGTTTATTTTTACATGCTCATACACTCATAGAGTGAATTACAACACTTAAGATTAGAGTAAAAGATCTCTACTTTATAAAAAATAGACAGAATATACAAGTAAAGTAAATTTTTTACTATTAGAGAGCAATGGAACAAATATCAGTGCTATTAGAAAACTTTTCAACAGGAAATGTACAACTTTAAAATTAACTTCACAAATTTGCACATTGTAGTAATGACTTATCAACAAATTGTTTTCTCAAGAATTACTTTTTAAACAAGAGCTTTCTAAGAATTGAAAGTGCATAAGTTTGATTGAAGTAAAGTGTTTTATCCAAGATAAATATTTTATGACCTTAACACACTTCAATAAATAATTAAATCAGCTCACACAGTTAGAAATACTTAAGCTCAACTAAAGATATGATCAATTGAGTGTACAGAGTAAATATACCTTTAAGTTTTTTGATACAAGCATTATGATTTTCATTTGAAAGAACAAGTATGTTATCATAAAAACTAAAAGATAGAATAAGGATTAAGACATGTGCAGGGGTCTTAAGACTTTGGAGCTTACAATCTTTCCCTTTTTCATGATGACAAACCATTACATACATAAGTTTTCTGATACAAAAGTTTTATGATAGATCTTGCAGACTTAGAGAGCTCCCCCTCAATTTAACCATCAATACATGTTAGACTTTTTAAATTAAGGTTATAAGAGGAAGAGAGCATGCATATCAAATGTTACTAAGTGACTTCAAACTCAAGAAAGGAGGTGAACTGAGTTTTGTAAAAGATTTTTACAAACTTTTCCAAAAATACTTGTTTATCGATTTTGGTTGAAGCTATTAATTATTAGAGATGAATAGATAGATGAGAATGAACACTTATCACACCAATAAACTAACCAAGATATAAAGTATTTAAGAGAACATACAATAAGCAAAGCACAAATGTAAAAGAGATAGAGTAAAGAGAAGCAAACTCAAGATTTATCCTAGTTCAGCCACTCTTTATGACCTATGCCCAGTCCTCAAGTAATTTACTCGAGATTTATCCTAAACTTCAAGTTTCAATAGATGCTTGAAACTTTTACAACCAAGAGCACTTACAACACCTTTGGAATACCTTACCCTTTGTGTTTGAACCTCACTACAAAAGATACCTTACCCTTTTCTCTCCTAAGGGATACCTCACCATTTTCTCTTCTTGAGGGATACCTCACCCTCTTACAAAGGAAATCAAATGAAAAATGGATTGGAAACTCTCATGAGAGTGGATTATACAAATTGAAGCTTTATAGGTAGAATGATGATCATACTTTTTAGCTCAAAACAGAGTAATAGATTTGAAGACTGGTAAAGTTCATAATATATGCACAACAAGCTCTTTCAAAATGATTTCCTCTATCCCTTAAGTCCCCAATGACTTGTATTTAAAGCCCAAGTCATTAAAGAGCCGTTCAGAGGTGGTTGGGAACATTTAATGTGAGCTATTAGCATTTTATTTCTACATTTATAAACCTAGATAATTGATTATTGAAATCCATAATCGATTATCATCAAGATAACACAAAATAAATGAGTTTCTGGAACCCAATAATTGATTATCCACGAGGCATAATCGATTATTGGCTTTTAAACAAAGAGGCACACATAACTTTTAAAACTCAATAATCGATTATCACAAGGCAATAATTGATTATTGCTTGAAAGTTTTAAAACCATGACATTTTGACTTTTGCTAATCGGTTATGGTAGCTCCATAATTGATTATGGCCTTTAAAAACCCAAAACAAGGCATATGTTAAACCTAGATAATCAATTATGGCAAGTCAATAATCGATTATTTTGCTTCAAATAACTTTGAAAAACTTAGCCATTTTAAGCCAAATGCTTCCAATTATTCCAACAAACTTTCAAGCAATTAAAAGCCATTTCTCATGAATTTAAGAATCAAAGCAAGATAATTGAACAGAAAATAACATTAGAGTAAAATCAATCAAAATATATTGATTATATTGATCAGAGTGATGATCAAGCATTAAATATATTAATTGTAACTCAAAAACAAATTAATGACTAAGGGATTTCCTTTTCCTTACTCCCATTTGTCATCACAAAAAGATAACAAAGTGCAACTCTCACATCATAGACAATAAAACATTAATCCTAAGCATCAATAGAATCAAAATCAAAAGGAATGTTGATAGGATTAGGAGGGTTTGGGCGACGAGTTTGGAAAAATTTGGGTCTATAGGATCTGGTGGTGCCAGGTTTAAGTTCTATTTCACACTTGACAGCCCATCATACCTCAAACTATTTAAACCAACCCTTGAACTTCTATATAGCATTCAACACATCATAAAACTTGTGATTCATTTCATTTCTAAGTCCTCTTTGCTCTTGTTTCACTTTCTCAACCTGGTATTCATCCTTCCAAGCTGCTCTTCAACAGACTATACATGCTTTGTTTTATGATAATGCAAGGGATACCAGGGTAGAATGGTCAGTTTAGGATCAAACACAGATTCTTCAAAAGTAGTAGGTTTCTCATAAGGTTCTTTTGTAGGTTTTTGAACAATAGGTTCTTCAGCAAGTTTATCACCATCAGAAACCTTTTTAATAAACACTTCATCAGGTTTATCAATCTCAAAAACCTTCTCTTTGTCAGTAAAAAACTATTCTTTTTCTGTTGATACCTTAAAGGACTTTTCTTTTGGAGGGTGTAGTGAAGCTTGCTGCATCAAGGTAGCAATGTCGATTACCTTGTCAACCAAATCAGATAGGACTTTAGCAACAACAGCCTTAGCATCAGCATCAAGAGTTAGTTTCTGAATAGTTAGAGGGGTAATAGGTGGAGTTTCCAAGACTTCAATATCACCAAACTTTACAGGTTGAGTCTGATCATACTTAGGTAATCCAACAAAAAGTGAGAGTGTGAAATAGAGGTTCAGAAGGATATACATAGATCACACCTTCCAGGTTCAAATCAAAGAGCTTAGGAAAACCAAAATTGCTTGTTTCTTTTATAGCTTCAGTTTCTTTGATCTTTCTTATTTCCATAGCCTCATCATTTTTCCATATTTCTTTAGTGATATCAACTTTTTCCACTTCTTCATTCTTCCTTTTTCCTCCTCAACAATAACCATCTTTCCTTTCTTTTTAGCTTTCCAACTTCAACAGGCTTCTCATGCTCAGCTTTCTCAGATTTTACTTTCTCAAACCCAACGTTTTCATGTTCTTTTTCTTCAGAAGTAAGTTTCTCCTTCAAACCTTTTTTAGGAATAGTCAAGGGAATGGATTGTATTCCTTGAACAAATACATCCAAAAATTTCTATTGACTTTTCCTAACTTCCTCCATAGAAATGGGTGCAGGAACAACTTTCTCAGCAGGTTCAGAAACCTCTAAATAAGTCTTCTTTGGTGATTCATTAGTTTATGAAACTAGTGGTTCTTCAAGAACCATGTCCTGTAAGCTTCAAAACCTTTTTGTGCTTTATAATGCATATTATGTTTGGATCATTACAACTATATTAAAAATTATGTTTGAATCTTCTTGATGCTTAAATGTTTTAACATAATCTTTATGAAATGGCTCCTGCTACTATTAAGCATTTTCAAGACTGTCGCAACCGGGATCGCGACGGGACGACCGAAAAAAGATAAAATCAATGGAGTCACCACCAATGTTTATTTAAATTGGAAAAACATTAGAAAAACCATTTAATCAAGCAAACTGGTCTTTTGAAAATGAGTTTGGATTCGGAGTCGATTACAGGTAGGGAAGGTATTAGCACCTACACTTTGCTGTTCCAGAACTAGGTACCTTATGTTAGTTGTGCAAATTTTAATAATATCAAATATATTTATTTTAACCCTCTAAACAAAAGACTTTGCAATTATTTATTATTTTTTCATTTTTTTTATTTTTGAAAAGAAATAAAAGAAACAACCAAATTATGAAAATTTATTTTTTGGGCTTGACAGAATAGAGATTCTGCTCCTACGTATCCTCGGGTGCAATGAGGAACTCAAAGTCACGTAGTTCTTTAAAAAATAAGTGTGTGTTGGTTGATTTTTAAATTTTTTTTAAAAATGATTCTGAAAATTTGAATTAACAAGTCGTCGCGACTCAGTTAATCAAATTAAGGATTGAATAGGTGAAGCTCGCGTCACGCTAGAGACGTCACCCACTGATTATCAAATTTATCACGAAAATTTAAAAAAAGGTTTTGAATCTTTAGCGATTTGTTTTAAAAAAAAATGAAGACAAAATAACAATTTAGATCATCAAGCTGTCGCAACTAAAATGATCACAAGGGTTAGCAAGCTGTCGCAACTCAGCTAACCCCAATTTATTCTTGAATTAATTTTAAAATAAAAATTATAAAAAATAAATTAATAAATAAAAAAAAAATCAAACTAATAAATGAATAAACTAAAATAAACAACACTTATATATAAAAAATACAAAAAATAAATAAATAAATAAGCAAGCTTACCTCCAAGGCGTAAAAATGCTACTTAAAGAAGTTGGTGCACGGGGTCCCACGCGTCCTCTTCAAATCAAACCACGAAAAGCAATTTAGCTAGCAAGAAAGAAAAAAAAAAGTTTTACTAAAGTCTTGGGCTCTTATACTTAGTATTAAGCCCAAGTAAAAAAAAAAATTACTAAAGTTCTTGGGCTCTTATACTTAGTATTAAGCCCAAGTGTGAAAAATTTTTGGATGTCCAAACCATTGAGAAGCACCCCTTTATATAGGAGGAGGGGAGGGGGAAGGAGCATGGTTTCTCCAATGTGGGACTTAGACACTTTAGTTTTTTCAACTATCTTCATTTTTCATTTTTTCTCTTTTCTTTTTTTTTAGATTTTCATTCACTTTTCAAGGTTTAGAAATAAACTTTATGTACAAAATTGAGTGTTCATACCTTGATCAAGTAATAAAATAAAATAAAAAAAAATTATGGACAAAATTGGGTATCAACAGCTGCCCCCCTTTGCTTTACATTTAAAATAAATGTGAAGCAAAGGAATTGATTCAATTTTGTCCATAAAAAAAAAGTTCCTGTACAATGGGCATTAAAACAAGGTAAAAAGCTTGCAGAGTCGGGTATCTGCTGAACCTTGAAGACAGAAAGGGAAAAGCTTGCGGAGTCGGGTGTCCGCTGAAACTTGACAGAAAAGAAAAAGGCAATGGGCACAAGGCCCTTACTTGTTCTGGAAGCGATGGGTACGATGACCCAGAAACTAAAAGACAATGGGTGCAAGGACCCGAAAACTTAAAGACAATGGGTGCGGGGACCCGGGAATTAAAGACAATGGGTGCGGGGACCCGGGAATTAAAAGACAATGGGTGCGGGGACCCGGAAAACTTAAAGACAATGGGTGAGGGGACCCGGGAATTAAAAGACAACGGGTGCGGGGACCCAGAAAATAAAAGACAAAGGGTGCGGGGACCCGAGGGCAGATAATCTTTGTTTTTTCATTTTATTTTTGTCTGATCTGTGTTTGCTCTTCCTTTTTATTTTATTTTTTTTTTAAAATCAACCTCTCTTTCTTCTCTCTTTTCCTTTTCCTTTTCCTTTTCCTCTTTTTATTTTATTTTATTAAAAGTCCCTTGAACCAACGACAAACCGTGAAAGAAAAGGCAATGGGTACGGAGACCCGAAAACTAAAAGACAATGGGTGCGGGGACCCGGAAACCTAAAGACAATGGGTGCAGGGACCCGGAAATGAAAAGATAATGGGTGCGGGGACCCATAAACTTAAAGACGATGGGTGCGGGGACCCAGAAATGAAAAGACAATGGGTGTGGGGACCCGAAAAATTTAAAGGCAAAGGGTGCGGGGACCCGGAAACTAAAAGACGATGGGTGCGGGGACCCGAAAACGAAAAGACGATGGGTGCGGGGACCCGGAAAACTTAAAGGCAAAGGGTGCGAGAACCCAGAGAACTTAAAGGCAAAGGGTGCGGGGACCCGGAAATGAAAAGGCAAAGGGTGCGGGGACCCGGAAACTAAAAGACGATGGGTGCGGGGACCCTAAATGAAAAGACGATGGGTGCGGGGACCCTAAACTTAAAGACGATGGGTGCGGGGACCCTAAACGAAAAAGACGATGGGTGCGGGGACCGGAAACTTAAAGACGATGGGTGCGGGGACCCTTTCTCTTAAAGGCAATGGGTGCGGGGACCCTCTTAAAGACAATGGGTGCGGGGACCGAAACTAAAAGACGATGGGTGCGGGGACCCTAAACTAAAAGACGATGGGTGCGAGGACCCGGAAACTAAAAGACAAAGGGTGCGGGGACCCGGAAACTAAAAGACAAAGGGTGCGGGGACCCAGACACTAAAAGACGATGGGTGCGGGGACCCGGACACTAAAAGACGATGGGTGCGGGGACCCGGAAATGAAAAGACGATGGGTGCGGGGACCCGGAAACTTAAAGACGATGGGTGCGGGGACCCGGAAACGAAAAGACGATGGGTGCGGGGACCCGAAAACGAAAAGACAATGATTTTGTAAATGCATGCGATGCTAGAGATGGTGCATGATGCAATGGATGATGATGCAATGGATGTGATGCTTGAGTACAATGCATGTGATGCTCGAGGACAATGCATGTGATGCTAGAAATGATGCATGATGCAATGAATGCCCTATTTGTAGGGATTCTCATGAGCAAACCGAGTTAGCAAATCTTGTTTTTTGCTTTTTTGTTTTTTTTTTTGTTTTTTTTTTTTTTTATCGAGCTTTGGTTCATGAACCCTTAAGGACTTTTTCCCACAGCAGGATCGCAATTGAACAGCAAAATTCATTGATTGGCCTTATGATTTGACTGATGATTCTTACTTTTTTCATCAACCCTTGTCAAGATTTCATTGCGTTTCCCATGACTTTTTGAGATTGTTAAAGCAAATCCAAATGCTTTTGCCATATTGTCACATGTTTCACATCTCAATATAAAACTATCATAAAAAATGCATATTAAATCAACAACAGGTTGCAACAAAAAGGGATTATCATTATAGACAGGAAAAGTACAAGAAAGACAGTACAAATGAGACTCGAATTGAAAAGGTTTACAAAAGAAATGTTGGAGTGGAATTTTCCAACTCTTCCAGTGATGCTCTCTTGGATGATCAGTGCTAATTTCCCATGTACGCGACCTTGAACATCCCCTTGTCTGTTTCTGAGAATATGATTTGATCCAGCTTTTACATATTGGGAGTGTCTCCTGACAAGACTTCGTATATTCAAACTGCCCCGGTTCGGCCCAGATACTCTCAAACTGCCCCAATTTGTGACTTGAGGTGTGTTCACTTCTTCGGATGTGTCAAGTACCATTTTTAACCCTAACTTTTGCCTAGGTCGCTCTTCCGAGTTTTCAACCTAGCGGGTCGCTCTAACTTTTGCCCAGGTCGCCTTTTCAGGTTTTCAGCCTAGCGAGCCATTCTTTTTTTTTTTTTTAAGCATAGTACATTTTGACTGCATCTGAATTTACGGGAAGTGGTAGATCTTCGCCATCCATGTTTGTGAGAATCAAAGCTCCTCCTGAGAAGGCCTTTTTTACAACATAAGGTCCATCATAGTTTGGAGTCCATTTTCCTCGAAAATCCTTTTGAATGGGAAGGATCTTTTTGAGTACTAAGTCTCCTTCTTGAAACTGTCGAGGACGCACCTTTTCGCATAGGCCTTCATCATTCTCTTTTGGTAAAGCTGACCATGACATAGTGCGATTAATCTCTTTCCTTCAATGAGGTTCAACCGATCAAGTCGAGTCGGACCCATTCGGCTTCTTCTAGTCCCGCTCTCCATCAATAGCACTTTAAAATGATGGGATTTCCACTTCAATAGGAGTACTTGCTTCCATTCCATAAACCAAAGAGAAAGGAGTTGCCCCAGTTGAAGTACGAACGGACGTGCGATAACCATGCAGTGCAAATGGTAGCATTTCGTGCCAGTCTTTGTATGTTACAACCATCTTCTGGACGATCTTCTTGATATTCTTGTTTCTTTGCCTCAACTGCCCCATTCATCTTAGGGCGGTAAGGTGAGGAATTGTGGTGCTCGATTTTAAAATTCTCACACATCTCTTTCATCATCTTATTATTCAGATTAGTGGCATTATCTGTAATAATTTTTCCTAGTAAGCCATAACGACAAATCAACTCCCTTTTGACAAATCTGACCACTACATTCCTGGTGACATTGGTATAAGAAGCAGCTTCGACCCATTTAGTGAAGTAATCAATTGCAACGAGAATGAAGCGATGTCCATTTGAGGCCTTTGGTTCAATGGGTCCTATGACATCCATTCCCCACATCGAGAACGGCCAGGGTGCCGTTAAAACATTCAAAGGTGCTGGTGGCATGTGAATCCTATCAGCATATGTCTGGCATTTATGACACTTTTTCACATAGTTGAAATAATCAGTCTCCATTGTCAACCAATAGTATCCCGCCCTTAGTATTTTCCTTGCCATTACATGCCCATTTGCATGAGTTCCAAAAGAACCTTCATGAACATCCTTGATGATCTTCTCTGCCTCCGTCGCATCAACGCATCTTAGCAGCACCATATCATGGTTCCTTTTGTAAAGCACTTCCTCATTTAGAAAGAAACCCATTGCGAGTCTTCTGAGGGTCCTTTTGTCATTTTCTTTCAGCATGTGGAGGGTACTCTCTGCTCTTGATGAAGCATCGATGTCATGATACCACGGTTTCCCATCCTGTTCCACTTCTATCATTTGACAATATCTTGGGTTGATCACGACTTTCCATTTTTATAAGCGGCAAGTCCCTATCCTGACTTACTTTGAACATTGACGACAATGTGGCTGGGCATCGACCAACCGATTATCTTCTCGAGGATATGCCGGAATATAACTTCGTCAAGTTGTTCAATCAACTCCTTGATGTGGGCATGATAGGGGATTAATTTGGCATCTCGAGTTTCCCATTCTCCCTTTAGGGCGATGGATGACCAAGGCGAGTCCCCATATACCTCCGAACCTTTGCCTTTGAGTCTACTGCTGCTTGGATTCCCATGGCACACGCTTCATACTCGGCTATGTTGTTTGTACGGTGAAGCACAACCTAGCGGTGATTGGGATGAAATTATTTTCGGGGAAATCGGTATGGCCCCAACTCCATGCCCCAAAATTGGAAGCTCCATCGAACAACAAAGTCCATTTTTCTTTTTCCGAGGGTTTTTCTTCTCTCGAACAAAGCCATTACATCTTCATCGTGGAACTCACACTTTGCATAGACCCATAATCTTCCACCGGTTGACTAGCCAATAAATGCGCCAGTAGCTCTTTGATCGCTTTTTGCGTGACATAGACAATGTCATATTCTCGATAGCAAAACTTGCCGCGTGTAATCCTCCCGTGAGGGTGGTTTTCAAAGATGTACTTGATCGGGTCCATTTTGGACACTAACCAAGTGGTGCAACACAACATGTAACTTGCTACTTAACATTGGGTGGGCGCCCATGCCAAGGCGCGAAATGTGCGTTCCAACAATGAGTATTTTGCCTCATAGTTGGTAAACTTCTTACTCAAGTAATAGATGGCCTGCTCTTTTTGCCGGTTTCATCGTGTTGTCCCGATGACACAACCCATGGATTCGTCCAACACGAAATCAAGTACATGATGAGAGGCCTTCCCGGCACCGGAGGTACCAAAGCGGGGGTTCTTGCAAATACTTGCTTGATCTTTTCAAACGCCACCGACAATCCTCATTCCACTCTACTTGTCTGGTTTTTACGTAGCAATGACTTGAAGATCGGCTCACATGTTGCGATCAACCGGGATATAAACCTAGCAATATAGTTCGGCCTTCCCAAAACCCACGAACTTCTTTTTCGATGCGGTGGCATCTCTATGATTGCTCGAACTTTGTCTGGATCAACTTCTATCCCTTTCTCGTTAACCACAAACCCCAAGAGCTTGCACGATTTTACCCCGAAAGTGCACTTAGTAGGATTCATCCTGAGCCTGAACTTTCTCAACCGTTCAAAGAGCTTTTGCAGATCGGTTATGTGATCTTCTTCTGTTTTTGACTTTGCAATCATGTCATCCACGTAAACTTCTATTTCTTTGTGCATCATGTCGTGGAACAATGCCACCATCGCCCTTAGATAAGTTGCTCCGACGTTCTTCAATCCAAATGGCATCACCTTATAGCAAAAAGTTCCCCATAGAGTGATGAATGTGGTCTTCTCCATATCTTCAGGCGCCATCTTGATTTGGTTGTATCCCGAGAAACCGTCCATGAAGGAGAAAAATGCATGTTGAGCAGTGTTGTCCACCAAAACATCAATGTGAGGTAGAGGGAAGTTATCTTTAGGGCTGGCCCTATTCAAATCTCTATAGTCAACGCACATTCGCACCTTCCCATCTTTCTTTGGGACAGGGGGCGATGTTAGCAACCCATTGAGGGTATTTTGCAAGCGAGGAAACCTGCATCAAACGCTTTTTAACCTCTTCTCTAATTTTTAGTGACATCTCTCGGCTTCATTCGTCTCGGCTTTTGCTTGACCGGAGGACATTCTGTTTTAAAGGCAATTTGTGCTCAACTATGCTAGTATCTAGGCCAGGCATATCTTGGTACGACCAGGTGCGAAAACATCACAATAATCGATAAGAGCTTAACTAACTTGCTTCGCTCATTTTCTTTCATG
Organism: Ormosia semicastrata; assembly: GCA_029884595.1. Classification (NCBI taxonomy): domain Eukaryota; kingdom Viridiplantae; phylum Streptophyta; class Magnoliopsida; order Fabales; family Fabaceae; genus Ormosia; species Ormosia semicastrata. The sequence goes on along the minus strand of JAQQTO010000028.1, from coordinate 8,328,118 downwards.
GTAGTGCCAATTTTAACTTCTTTTTTATCATCCTCTGTCCCCAAATTAATCAGTTCAGTTGGCTCTTCGTGGGGTTGAATTTCCTTGGCCTCTTGTTCCATTAATCTCATTAGCTCAGGAGAGGGTTCCCAATTGTCATCATTATCCTCATCAACATGATTAACGGGATGGTCAAAATCGTATAATGGGGTCATAGCACTGTCATTTTCAAGAGAGTCACTTTCAGATCTGCATTTATTGGTGTTAACACAAGTAAAAAAAAAAAGGTAATGAATAAAGGTTAATGAAATGGTTGAGCAAAAAGCTGAAAAAGGGAAATAGAAAGATAATCTGAAAATGCATTTATTGATAGTAAATATTGAAATGAAAACATGTGAGCCCGCTTTCACAACACATTATCCTAAAGCCTTGGGCGAGCTAAAGAATTAGCATTACAAAATTACTTTGAATCAATTTCACAAGTCATGGGAAAATCAACGCTCTCCCAATTGTTGAGTTATGCATTTGGGGAGCAAGGGTACACCAAGTTGACACCATGATTGATGAGTTGATCGTCTTCGATGGCGGTCACTTGGTTCAGAAACACTAAGCCCGCACTTCGAAAGTTTCGTCGGATGTCACAGATGGGGATCCTCTCAGCTTTAGGCTCCCGATTTTCCAACCTAGCCAACCTCCTCTCCCTTTTCTCTTCTAGGACCCTTCTTTTGTCTGCTTTGGTGGGTTTATATCCTAACCCAAATCTGTCTTTGTTTTCGCAGGGTGCCCAGAAATTCACAATGCCTTGTCCATTCATTCCTAGTCCTCTTCCATATCGATATCCTTTTCCAAGCATTACCTTAGCCATCATCATGGATGCATTAGATGGCTGAGGCTTCAGACCTCGAACTCCTTCTTCCACATAGGTGGCATTGACAATCTCTAGCGCTTGGAACGCGGTTTCAAGAGCTTCTTCCTCTACTTCAATATAAGGAGTGTCCAATGGCTTGCTCACCAAGTGGTCCTCTTCGCCAAAGACAAGAATCATCTTATTATCAACTATGAATTTTACTTTTGGTGCAAGGTAGAAGGAACAGCTCCGGCAGAATGAATCCATGGTCGTCCTAAAAGACAATCGTAGGATGGCGTAATGTCCATCACTTGGAAGAGTATATTGAAAGTGCAGGGGACCAATCTGAACCGGTATTTCAATCTCCCCATGACTTCTCTTCGGTGCCATCGAATGCCCTTACTATCATCGTGCTTGGTTTCATGCAAGTCCCATCAAAAGGCAACTTGGAAAGGGTTGATTTTGGTAACACGTTCAAAGAGGAACCATTGTCAATGAGCACTCTAGCCATTATATGCTTTTGACATTTGACAAAATGTGCAGTGCCTTGTTGTGCCCCATTCCTTCAGCGGTATCTCATCATCGGTGAAAGTGACATAATTATCGCCATAATGTTGCCAATAATACCACCTAACTTGTCAGCTGTAATGTCATGGGAAACATGAGCCTGATTCAGTATTTTCATCAATACTTTTCTGTGCGATTCGGAATTCATCAATAAGGACAAAAGTGATATCCTTGCAGGGGTGCGATTCAGCTGATCTACCACTCTTGTATTCACTTTGCTTGATAAACTTCAAGAACTCACAAGCTTCTTCATCCGATACTTCTTTTTGTACTCATTCGCCTTTTCCGACCTTTCTTTTCTTTTGCTTCGTTCCCAATGGAAGTCTCCCTTCCTCGACCTTGCCTTTACGGTTCCCCTTTTCTTCTTCTTCTTGGGTCTTTCGCGGCTCCTTAGGAATGTAGATGCGACCACTCCGGTCACTCCTCCAATCCCCGATATATTAGTAACAATAGAAGTCGAACCGAGACGCAACTTCCGACCGATCATTCGTGGGATTGCTTCTAAGGACCTCGCACATTATAATTCCATGGCACGGCTCGAGTGTCCTTGAAGGAAAAGGATCTGGGAACTTGAATGGTGATAGGTTTCGGGCCACAAGGGGATGGCGCATATGCAGCTTCAGTATAATAGATAACCAACGGTTTGATAGCCGGATTTGCAATGGAAGGGACAAGAGAGTTTACGGCTTCCTGACCTTCTTGCAATTGTGGAATAGCACACTTATCCACCATGTTTACGCCACCATTGTCACCTAAGTGACCTATTTGCACTAATTGCATATCCATTAGATCTTGGAGGATTTGTCTGAACTCACCACAATCCTCAATAGAATGCCCTACATTCCCGTGGAGATTGCACATTATTTCACCTTCGTCGCTCTCTTTCTCCTCAATATGAGCTTCCATCATCCCAAATTTACACAGTTCTTTGAAGATAATCCTCATGGGGGTCTTGACATCTGTCACTTGTCTTATGAGCTGCTGGGCAGAACACTCCCCTATAGCATTAACTGTGGGATTCCCGTGGTTTGGTAACGGATTGTGACCCACACTAGGAGTATTTGTCTTGAAATTCAACCACTTAGCATCTATTAGGTCTTGCACCTTAAACTTCAGCGTTCTGCAATTCTCTGTGGAATGGCCTGCAGCCCCCGCATGGTAGTCGCACTTGGCATTTGGGTCAAATCCTTTAGGGTATGGGGGCTCCACTGGCTTCATCGGGCAAGGAGCCAAGAGAGAGTTACGGATGAGCTGGGGTAACAGCTCGGTATAAGTCATAGGGATTGGGTCAAGATGTTTCCTTTCTTGGCTATATGGTGGTCTTCTTTGGTTTGTGTTTGGGCTTTGGGTCCATGGTTGAGCTTGTTGAGGTGGTAAGGTAGGGGGTGTCTGGTATTGATTAGGATATGGCGTTTGGTGAGGCCTCATTGGGTGATGAGGCTGAGGATGAGGGACATGTGAAGCGTTGGCGACATGGGGGTGATACGGCTGGGGATATGGAATTGGTGGAGTAGTGGGAAAGTACGGGTGGTAAGGTGCGAAAGGAGTTTGGAAGGATGGTTGATGGTTCACAGGTGTTTGGCTATATCCGCCTCGGGTGGAGTTTCTTTGGTCGAAGGTAACAAAGATAGGTTTCTCCTCTCTTTTCTTCCCCATCGGGGGCCTTTTGGCGTTAAATGTTCCTGTTGAACTTTCAACGATTTTCCCACTCCTCATTCCTCCTTCAACTCTTTCTCCAATGATGACCATGTCGAGAAATTTGATGACACACTCCCTATCATTTTATCATAAAGGGTGATTGCAGGGTGTCAATGAACGTAGCCACCATTTCTCTTTCCGTCAATGGGGGCTCTACTTGAGCGACCATTTCTCTCCATCTCTCGAGCATATTCCTTGAAGGTCTCAAGCATCCTTCTTAGCCATGTTCTCAATTGTAGTCTATCCAGGTGCCATATCGATGTTATACTTATATTGCTTCAAGAAAGCGTCGGTCAAGTCTTTGAAACATCGTATATGGGCACGCTCAAGATGCGTGTACCAATTGAAGCTTGCCCCCGGTTAAGTTTGTCTTGAAAGAAGTGGATTAACACTTGTCATCGTGAGCTTGTGAAGCCATCTTGCGGATGTACATGGTTAGGTGGTTCTTTGGACAAGTAGTTCCCTTGTACTTGTCAAAATCGGGACCTTAAACTTGGGAGGAATCACCACATTCGGGACAAGACAGAGCTCTGAAGCATCCAAAAGACCATAGCCACTTGCTCCTTCGATGGCTCGTAGTCTTTCTTCAAGAATTTCCCACTTCTCCCTGGACTGGGGGTTTTCCACAGAGGAATTCAACGGGTATTGTGGCATGATGGTGGGAACAGAATGTTGCCCCAGTGGGGTTCCACTGGCATGTGGTTAAGCTGCACTTAAGGAGTTCGAAGCAGGCATGCTGCTGTCCGGAGGATTGGCAGTTTGCGGTGGTACAGAACTGGGATGGAGACCATATGGCGGGATGAAGAAAGGGTATGGGTGTTGTGTTGGCGGGGACTCGTTGTCATTTGACTGAGTGGCTTGATTTTGGGTAGAGTTTGAGGGATTTGGAGTTGGGGACACTGTTGGCATGTCATTATTGGGGGAATTAGTGGCTAATGGTGGTATATACCCTGGAGGGAGGCCATATGGTGGAAAAGGCGCCCCTTGGTTTCCCTGTGAACTGGCGACTGAGGGTTGAGTGGTGCCGTTTGGGCAAATGGTGAGCGGCATCGTAATCCCTTGAGGATTAAAGCCTTGGTATTGCAGGGGGAACGCAGCAAAACCAGGCGGGCAAGGAGGTGTGGCCGGATGTCCTTCATTTGTCGCTGAGGGATTCCCATCTGTACTCCTTCTACTCTCCATGGACTGTAACATTTCCAACATCTTGGACATTTGCTCCCTGAGCTGGTTCACTTCATCCCTCAAATCTTGCGTCTGCTCTATCTCATCCATGATCTTTGCTTGGGAACGAGTCCTGTAAGGGTGTCGTGGAAGCTGTTTTCCTGCTATAGTGTCTACTTTTCTGCTCGAGGAAACATGATGTGATTATTAGTATTGACTAAACCAAAATGACACAATGTATGCAAAGTATCATGCAAATGAAATTTTTTATTTTTTATTTTTAAGAAGAATGCTATGAATGTCATGGTAATGCACAACAATGATGTATCTTTTTCTTTCCTTTCCTCTTTTAGAGTTAGAAACGCGATGAAAATGGAAGATGATATCTTTTATGGGGATGTAATGCAAATGCAAGATAATGTATCTCTCTCCTTTTTTTTTTATGCTAAGAATGCTATGAAAATGCAAGATAATGCTTTTTTTTTTTAGGAATGTTATGAAGATGATATTTTTTGCTTTTTTGATGCTAGAATTTGTCATGAAAATATACAATGATGTTTTTTCTTTTTTTTTGAATGCTAAGAATGTAATGAAAATGCAAAATGATATATCCCCTTTTTTAAAAAAAGGAATGAATGACATGAGAGATAGGTGAATAAAAAGAGTTAAGAATGAAAATGCTATATGAAGTATTTGTCTTTTTTGAATTTTTTTTTTTATACAGAATGGTGCATGGATGAATGACATAAGTGATAGAGATGAGGAAGTTTTTTTTATCTTAAAAAAAAATAAAAGAAAGAAGAAGAGAAGAAAAAAAATGCTAGAAATGATAATGCAAGATAATGTATTATATGCTGGAAATGTCATGAAATGTATGATTTTTTTTTATAATGCTAAGAATGTTATGAAGATGCAAGCAATGAATGACCTTTTTTCTTCATCTGATTTTTTAATACAAGAATGAATGATATGAGAAACAGATAAATAAAGAAGAAGTATGCTCCTTTGTGTCCTAATGGGGTCGCCTTAAACTTGGGAATTCTATCCTAAGGATCTAAGAGTCTTTCGATTCGTGAGAACTTCCATAAGGTGACTTTTCTATTTTAGAGGTCTCTAGAGCCAAGTCCTATTTCGAAATGTTGACCACGAAATAGTGGGTAAACCACTAGGTGTGGGGACATTCATAAAAAGCGCACTCTAGATGAGGTTTTCGCGATAACCAAACAGGGATGTACATCCAAAATGGCTACCACTACGCAACCTCTACTTAAGCTTCACTCAGACCGGGTATAGGGCCCCACTCGAATGTGTGTGCTTTATGTGTAAGTGCAATGAGTGCTAGGAGCATACTTGTACAAAAAATTTAAAAGATAAAACTACCCCTAACCTGCAAAACATATATACAACAGCCAGCCAACAATTGTCTATCCTAGGGTTTTAACAATTAAGTTCAAAATATATATACAAGTCACCATATACATGAAATAATGCTATCAGACATTTACATAAAGGTACTAAATAAACACATTTACAAACAAATAAGAAAATGAAAACAAAGACAAAGAGGGTAAAATAAATAAATAAAAGATTATTAAAAATTTGCACAACTAACAGTAGCAGGCCTGACTCTCTAAGTATCCCCAGTGGAGTCGCCAGCTGTCGCAACCGGGATCGCGACGGGACGACCGAAAAAAGATAAAATCAATGGAGTCGCCACCAATGTTTATTTAAATTGGAAAAACATTAGAAAAATCATTTAATCAAGCAAACTGGTCTTTTGAAAATGAGTTTGGATTCGGGAGTCGATTACAGGTAGGGAAGGTATTAGCACCCTCCTTTGCACTGTTCGAGAACTAAGTACCTTATGTTAGTTGTGCAAATTTTAATAATATCAAATATATTTATTTTAACCCTCTAAACAAAAGACTTTGTAATTATTTATTATTTTTTCATTTTTTTTATTTTTGAAAAGAAATAAAAGAAACAACCAAATTATGAAAATTTATTTTTTGGCTTGACAGAATAGAGATTCTGCTCCTACGTATCCTCGGGTGCAATGAGGAACTCAAAGTCACGTAGTTCTTTAAAAAATAAGTGTGTGTTGGTTGATTTTTAAATTTTTTTAAAAATGATTCTGAAAATTTGAATTAACAAGTCGTCGCGACTCAGTTAATCAAATTAAGGATTGAATAGGTGAAGCTCGCGTCACGCTAGAGACGTCACCCACTGATTATCAAATTTATCACGAAAATTTAAAAAAAGGTTTTGAATCTTTAGCGATTTGTTTTAAAAAAAATGAAGACAAAATAACAATTTAGATCATCAAGCTGTCGCAACTAAAATGATCACAAGGGTTAGCAAGCTGTCGCAACTCAGCTAACCCCAATTTATTCTTGAATTAATTTTAAAATAAAAATTATAAAAAATAAATTGATAAATAAAAAAAAATCAAACTAATAAATGAATAAACTAAAATAAACAACACTTATATATAAAAAATACAAAAAATAAATAAATAAATAAGCAAGCTTACCTCCAAGGCGTAAAAATGCTACTTAAAGAAGTTGGTGCACAGGGGTCCCACGCGTCCTCTTCAAATCAAACCCTGAAAAGCAATTTACTAGCAAGAAAGAAAAAAAAAGTTTTACTAAAGTCTTGGGCTCTTATACTTAGTATTAAGCCCAAGTAAAAAAAAATTTACTAAAGTTCTTGGGCTCTTATACTTAGTATTAAGCCCAAGTGTGAAAATTTTTTGGATGTCCAAACCATTGAGAAGCACCCCTTTATATAGGAGGAGGGGAGGGGGAAGGAGCATGGTTTCTCCAATGTGGGACTTAGACACTTTAGTTTTTTCAACTATCTTCATTTTTCATTTTTTCTCTTTTCTTTTTTTTTAGATTTTCATTCACTTTTCAAGGTTTAGAAATAAACTTTATGTACAAAATTGAGTGTTCATACCTTGATCAAGTAATAAAATAAAATAAAAAAAAATTATGGACAAAATTGGGTATCAACAAAGACTAAATAAGTTTAAAGGAAGCTTTCTGGGTAATTAAAAAAGGCTAAGAAGATCAAATTTTGACTTGAGAAAGTTCAAGAACAACCTAAGAAAGTTCTTGAAGAACATGAGAAAGTTCATGAAAATGAATAACTTCCACATTGATTGATCTCAAGAAGTTTTCAAACCAACAAAAGACAAACCTACGATCAGAATCCTCAAGAAGAATTAACAAGAATATAGTGAAACCTAAAAGGATGAGAAGATAAATAGTTTTTCAAGCTTGAGAAGGTTGGATGAAAAAGTTGGTTGAGAAAGTTTTGTGAGAAGCTTAGTGCTGAGAACATTCATGAAAAGGTTGGCCATGAAAAAGTTACTCAACCTTCTCACTTAAAGCTGACGCTCTAACTTAACAGAAAAATGACAAAATAGTGGTCACCTACAACAATCACTTTTTCGAAGCCCTTAAAAGGATTCAAGCCTGAAGATTAGAAGGTTATGAACTTTGAAGCTAATCTGACCAAGTGAACCATGAACTGAACATTCTCATCTCTACCTACTGATTCTGAAATTTGTAAATCCTTAGTAGGAGTTGTTGTTAAGTTTGTTTATATGTTTGTATCCACTCTTAGAGTGTTTTCGAAAGGCACCTAACTGAAACAAACATTGTATTTTGTCCCTTGATTCTCATTTGTCTTGAGTGAGTTTGTGAGTTATACAAGTCACATGATTCTGAGATGTTGAGCCTAAAAAGGTTGTGTTAAAGAATATTTGTTGTTTAGCTTGAAGAAGTTATTTCAAAGAATACTTGGTGTGACCCTAAAGAGGTTATTGTTAAATAATACTTGGTCTGAAGCTTGAAAATGCTTGTTTATAACAGAATACTTGAAGATAATGGAAAATCTTAGTTGTAGCTAGGTACTAGATGTAGCTTCGCATGGTTTTGGGATGAACCAATTTAAATCTCTATGTAAAGTTATTCTTCCCTTTTCTCTTTATCTGTTTTATCAATTAAAATTAAGTCAAGAAATCGAAATTAAAATCTGAATTTGTTTTGACAAAACCTTCACTAGAAGTCTCAAAAACAACAAGTGTAATGTGAAGTTTCAAACTAATTTCTTAGTTTGTTAATTATGAGTTTACCCCAAGAAAAGTTTTTGAGTTCAGATTTAACTGATAATATAAATTTTCAGTGGTGAGAAGGTTGTTTTTGTAACACCCGAATACAAAAAATCTTGATATATCTTACATATATGAAGACATAAAACATTAGTTATGCTACTACTATTCTTTCTAACATTTTAATCCTACATTATTAAAACAAATAATTGTGGGGAGTCTTGATAAAAAAAGGTTATACATATATACATCAAAAGCCTCAAAGTGTTATATATACAACATTTTTTCAAAAAGTAAAAATATATAAGAGTTGCTCATAAAACATAAACTAAAACTATCTAGTCTTGTTGTTCTTTCTTCTTTTTATCCTTCCCTTTTGAAGGGTCTTGACATGCTTTTACCATGGAAACACATAATGGGGTGAGAAGATAAAAATTCATAGTAATATACATATATCTCATGGCATTAAACTATGTAAATTGCATACACAATTAAATTGTCTCAATATTACACAATCACCCATACAACTGTATATCATCAACTATACTTGGCAAATTGCTTAACTCGCTTCTTTGCCTAACTTAGGACTTAACTCATCCTATTACTCTTAGTAGTAAGCTTGACTCACTTTACTACACTTACATAAGGGCATATCTCATACCTCATGTTACTAGACAAATAGCTTAACTCACTACTTTGTCTTAGGTAAAGTGTTTTACTCACACTTTGTTCTCATAACTTCCTCCCTGGCAAGGAGCTTTACTCACTCCTATGCAAGGTTAAGGGGTTTAACTCACACCCTTAGTTAGTATATTTATGCTATCGTTCAACTTTAACAAGTAAAAGAACCATTCTTTGCTAACATTCCATTTCAACCCAACTTAATGAGATAATAGAGTATTTCTCTAGAAACTTGCATATTTAGCTCAACTTTAACGATAAAAGAGTAAATTACACCTCTATGATAAGTATAACTTTCTTATCAAACTTGTATCTAGCTTACCTTACAATCACACCACAAGTGATATTCTAAACCACACTAATGTGCTTAAGGTTCTATACACCTATTTCAAGTAATTCATGACTCTTGAAAAGCTTAAAAAAATTCCAACTTCTTGTTATATGTTAGGTAGTTATTCCCTTTTGTGAAATATCCCTAAAAATATCTTAATACACTTAAAAAAGCATATACATATGATCCTAACTAGTTACGAAGCTCAAAACGTCCATAAAATGGTTCTAGCCAATTCTGGACCCAGCGCCTAGGCGCCACTCTCCAATGCCTAGACATTAGCTGGGTAGAGATTTGCCTTGTTCTGTTCTGGCACAGGCGCCTAAGCATTCAGTACCTAGCACCTGAGCACCCAATGCCCTGCTGCACATAGAATTCTCTCTGGCCTGTAGGCGCCTGGGCGCCTAACACAAGTTCTGCAAAATTCTACAGAATTTGGTTATTATTCCATTAGGAACAAATCAAATTCTAACCATCCAAAAACAGTTTCAAGGTGATTTCTAACATCATTCATACCCTCTAAAATGTTGTAGCACTTATACAACTTGTTGGCTCACTTAGGCATGGATTTATGGCCAAAACCATACCCTCACATACCTATTTTCTAAGTTCCATATCAAGGAACTACTTTGTTTTGTCTAAAGACAAAAATGTCTACTTTGTACTCACTAAACTGAAAATGACTAATTCCAACCAATGAAAACAAGAACTAAGCAAAGAAAAAAGATATTGCTTCTTAAACCCATTTTCTCCAACTATGTAACCTAACATCAACCATAAGTGGATAAAGGAAAAACATGAGATTAAGAGTTAAGAACCCCTACCTCAAGACCTTGGTGATGATAGTTGATCAAGCTTTTGCCTTCCCCTTTGATTCCTTCCTCTTTCTCTCTTCTTCCCCTTTTGTTTTCTCTTCCTTTTTTTCGTCTTGTTTCTTTGTTACTTCATTGGCTACTATTTTTATGAGAGAAAATGAGTGAAAAAGGGATGAGAATGAGTGAAATATCAAGTGGAAAAAGTCAACAAATGGGCTGCTATGTATGTGACTTATAACACTTAAGATATTTTGCTGTAACTTTTTAATCTGTTAAGAACACTAAGATTTTGTTAAATCAAGTTTCCTAACTTCTAAGAATTTTAGAATAAATCTTGAGATTCATCTAAATTGTTCTTTTACCATTATCCTATTTATCCATATCTGCGACTTATCAATTTAACATTAAAACACACAACTAGTATGCTTAAAAATATCATACTAACTCTGATTATTTTTAAATTTTAATTACATCCTCTTCCACCTATTTGTGACTAAAAACAAATTCTCTAGATTTATTTTCCTTAACTTAGTAATTTATGTTATTATCTGAGTCATTTTAAGTTATTTTTCATATTTTGGATTATAACAAAGTGCTTAAACTAACTCAATTTATCACAAAATTAAGTAGACATGTCAAGCAAGTGTTATGCTTCTTTTGTAACCATAAATTAGTCTAACATGTTAAAAAGAGGATGTTACATTTCTCCTCTCCTTTTTAAAATTTTATCCCCAAAATTGCTTACTTCATATAAACAACTCCAGATAATCTTGATGCATGTTGGACTCTAGCTCCCATGTAGCCTCTCTTGTGCCTGCTTCACCCTATATCACCTTCATTAGAGGAATCTGCTTACCTCTGAGCTCTTTGACCCCTCTATCTACAATCCTTACCGGTTACACTACGTAAGACAAAGTATCTCTTAATTGTATAGATTCATTCCTTATGTTGTGTGAAGGATCCGGATTGTACTTTCTGAGTTGAGATACATGGAAAACATCATTAAGGTTTGACAAACTGAAAGGAAGGGTTATCTGGTAGGCTATAGGTCTGACTCTTTTCAGAATTTGGTAGGGACCAATGAAACGATGGTTTAACTTCCTTGTTCTCAATGCTATACTAATTCCAGTTGCAAGAGTGACTCTCAAGAAAACATGTTCACCCTCTTCGAACTCTAGAGGTCTCTTCCTTCTAACAGCATAACTTTTTTGCCTACTTTGAGCTATAGCCATCCTATCCCTGATTATTCTGATTTGCTCTATAGTCTGTTGTACTAACTCAGGTCCTAGAATAGCTTTCTCTCCAACCTCATACTAACATAATGGAGACCTACACTTCCTACCATAAAGTGCCTCATATGGTGCCATTCCTATGTTAGTATGATAACTGTTATTGTAGGAAAATTCCACTAAAGCCAAGTGTCTATCCCAACTACTTTGCTAATCTAGTACACATACTCTAAGCATATCCTCTAGGGTTTAGATAATTCTCTCTGACTGCCCATCTGTTTGTGGGCGGTATGCTGTGCTAAGACTTAGCCTAGTCTCGAAGGCCTTTTGCAAGGCTCCCTAAAATCTAGATGTGAATCTAGGATATCTATCTGAAACTATACTAAGGGGAATTCCATAAACCTAACTAGCTCTTGTAAGTACAACTGGGCTAGTTTTTCTAAGGAGTAGTTAGCTCTAATTAGTAAAAAGTGGGCAGACTTGGTTAGTTTATCCACTATGACCCAGATTGCATCATGTCCTAGTTGAGTTCTGGGCAAAACTGTTACAAAATTTATTGTGATATTATCTCACTTTCTTTCATGGATTTCTAAAGATTGGAGAGGTCCTAAAGGTTTTTGGTGCTCTATCTTAACTTTTTGGCACTCCAAACACTTAGACACAAACTCCGCTGTTTCTTTCTTCATTCTTAGCCACCAAAACATCTTTCTTAAATCTTGGTACATTTTAGTGGCTTCGGGATGGATGGTGTATTGACTCCTATGAGCCTCCTCTAAGAACTTTTCGTTGATTGCATAATTTTTTGGAATGCAAAGTCTATCTCTAAACTTAATCACTCCATCATCCTCCATATTAAACTCTGATTGATCCCCTAAGAAGATTTGCTCTCTTATCTCACTTAGGGTTTCATCCTCGCTTTGAGCTTCTAGAATTTGAGCTCTTAGGTCATTAACTATGTTCACCTTACTTATAAAGAGACTTTGTGGTGTCACAGTTACCCTAAGACTCAAGTCTCTAAACCTCTTAAGAAGTTGATATTCTTGAACCATCATTTGAGACACATGTAAGAATTTCCTACTTAGTGCCTTGGCTACTACATTGGCCTTACCCAAGTGATACTTAAGCTTAAAGTCGTAATCTTTTAAAAACTCCATCGATCATCTTTGACTCATGTTCAGCTCCTTCTAATTAAACAAGTATTTTAAACCCATATGATCGTTGAACACTTCAAAATGAAGTCTGTAAAGATAATGTCTCCATATCTTTAAGACAAACACTACAGCGGCTAATTCCAGATCATGAGTGGGGCAGTTCTCCTCATGAGGCCTCAACTGCCTCGATGCATAAGCAACTACTCACCTTTGTTGCATCAGAACACACCCTAAGTCCATCTTTGAAGCATCACAAAATACTTCAAAGTTCTCCTGTAGATCCAGAATCACCAAAACTAGTGTAGTAGTCAACCTCATCTTAAGCTCTTGGAAACTATCCTCACACTCTTGAGTCCAATCAAAAGTACTACTTTTCCTAGTTAATCTAGTCAAGATTAATGCTATATGAGAGAATCCACTGAGAAATATCCTATAGTGCCCAACTAGACCTATAAAACTCCTAATCTCGGTTACAGTGGTGGGTCTCTTTCATTGCAACATTGCTTTAACTTTACTAGGTGTTAGTGTATGCTCTAGAGGCCGATATATTTTGACAGTACTTATATATATATATATAGTATTATGCTATTCTTTAATATATGAGTGTCGCGACCGATGATCGCAATGAAATAGCGTACAACAACTTTTGGGATTTTAAAAATAGAGAAAAAATGGAATCACCACCAATTTTATTTAAACTAGGAAAAATTAAAAAACCTTCTTTTGAAAATAATCTTTATAACCAGATCGGATTCGGGAGTCGATTATACTTAGAGAAGGGTGGAAACTTAATTTCACAGCACCCCTAACACACCCGTTATGAGACGGTACCTTAAGTCAGTTGTGCAAAAATTTGATAATCTCAAATATGTTTATTTTACTCATTTTAAAAAAAAATGTAACTATTTTTTTATTTTTTTATTTTCATTTTTTTTTAAAAAGGAAGAAAGAAAAAAAAAGAAACAACCAAATTGTGAAAATTTAATTTTTGGCTTGACAAAATATAAATTCTGCTCCTATGTATCCTCAAGTGCAATGAGGAACTCAAAGTCACGTAGTTCTTTAGGAAATAATTGTGGGTTGGTTGATTTTAACCAAGAAAAAGATTTTTGAAAAGGGACTTTATTTGAAAACAAAACCAAACTTACACAGGGTTCAAGTTAGCATCAGGCTACTTAACAAACTCTTATGATCCAAACGACAATGAAGATAACATTCGATATTCAATCATCATCATTGGTCATTGCATTGATTAAATTATTTTTTTTGTCATTTTTTTAAGGAATGTACAAAGACAACCAAGTAAACACAAACAATGTATTGTCATACCATGAGCTAGGTAGATACAATAAAAATAAAATAAAAATCAAATTATACGGCTACTAAAATACCCACTAAATTTGTATTTTTATCTTTTAACATTTTTTATTATTTTTTTAAATTTTTATTTTAAACTTTTTGTTTTATTTTTTTAATTGAAATAGTCACTAAAACACCCAATTAATGTGTAAAAAAGTCAAAAATTAATCTAAATAAAATTAAAAAAAAGAAATAAAGTAAATGAAAAAAAAGAAATAAAAAAGAAATAAAAAGCAAGCAGAAAACAAAACAGAGAAACAAATGGGATAGGGAAGTTTGAGAATGGCTCATGATGCTCCGCGAGAAGGACGGAGGAGTACGACGGTGGAGAACCCAGAACGCGGTGGAGCTCCAGTGGCATGCGAGGTCTGGATAAAGGCGCCGGATTCGGAACACGGGCGACGGTGCTCTGGCTCGCAGGGAATGGGATTGACGGCGATGGTGAGCGGTGCTCGCTTAGACAACCGTGGTACTCGTGGATCTAGATAGCAGTGCGCGACTGAGCGTGGAGGCTTCGATGGGTGATGGCGCTATCCGAGATCTGGTTCAACGGGCTCAGATATGGTGGTGTGGCTTGGGTGGTCAGTGCCGGTGTGGTATGAACAGAGTAGCTTCACGATGTTTGGTGGTGGTGTCATGGTTGGAAGCTTGGAGATGAGGATGAAGACGGTCATGAGGTTTTGGTCATGGTGAGCTGGTCGGTGAAGGTGGAGGACGTGGAGATGGAGGTTTGGATGGTGAGGGGGTGGTCACGATTGGAAGAGGTTGAAGGTGGTGAGAGGAGATGGTAAGGGTTGAGGGTGGTTGTTAATGGTGTTTCACGTGTGGGGTGGTGAAGAATGGCTCACGGTTGGTGGTGTTGTGGAGAGTCAAGATGATGAAGATTATGGAGGGTTGGGAGTGAAGGTTGATGATGGTTATGGAAGGTTGGTAATGGTGGTTGAGTGGTGGAAGGTCACGGTTAGTAGTGAGGATGGGGGGCCGTGTGTGTTTTTGGATTGGGTGGCTATGGGTATGGATGAAGGACGATAGTTCTATTTTTTGGTTGGTGATTTGTGATGGTTGTGGGTGGTGTTGGTGGCGTGGAGGAAATAGTGAAGGGGATGAAGAGGTGGGGCGGTAATGGAAGTTGGTGGTTTTTGAAAGGTTGAAGATGAAGGTAGTAAGGTGAAGGTTGATTTCTTTTTTGTTCTCAGCCCCCCAAGATGGTTTTCTCCAAAAATGCTCAGCCTTTGCCAATAGCCCTCCTAAAAAAATCTCAGCCCCTTACCGTCTAAGTCCGCCCTTCTTTTGCTAAAAAATAGGCTTTTTGTGCTTGTGGTTGCTTGTGTGCAGGTGAGTGAAACTGTGCAGAGGGTGAGTGTGTAACAGAGGGTTGTGTGTTGCAGCGAGTAATGTGAGGCAATGGTGAAGGTGAGCGTGTTGTGCAATGCAGAGTGAGTGAAACTATGCAGAAGGTGAGTGTGTAAGTGTGTTGCAGTGAGTAACGTGAGGTAGTGGTGAAAGTGAGCGTGTGTTATGCAGTGCAGAGTGAGTGTGTTAAAAGCAAGTTGCAAAAGTTTTTTTTTATAGAAAAATAAATTTTTACTATTATATTTTTTTAATTAATTTTTTATTATATTTTTTCAAAAAAAAAATTTTTTAGAGCCTTGTTAAAATTAGGTGTACATAGTTGTCCCTCTTTACTTATTTCTTATTAGATAAAATAGAAAAAAAAAACGTGGTTTTTCATATTATCGTCTTAAGAAACGAGTAAAGACATGAACTCCAATTTTGTCCAACAATGCATAAGATGATAAATGCAAAATAATGCGAGAACAAACAAAATGCGAAGAGCTGATGCACTCAATAGAAATAAAAATGAATGGAGCCTATGCGCTCAACAGAAAATAAAATGCATGGAGCCGATGCGCTCAACAGAAAATAAAACGCATGGAGTCGATGAGCTCAACAGAAAATAAAAAATGCATAGAGTCAATGCGCTTAACAGAAATTAAAAAGCATAGAGCTAATGCGCTCAACAGAAATTAAAATGCGTGGAGTCGATGCGCTCAACAGAAAATTAAATGCATGGAGCCGATGCGCTCAACAGAAAATAAAAAATGCATGGAGCCGATGCACTCAACAGAAATTAAAATGCATGGAGCCGATGCGCTTAATAGAAAATTAAAAATGCATGGAGCTGATGCGCTCAATAGAAATTAAAGATGCATGGAACCGATGTGCTCAAAGTAAATGACAAAAAATTAAATGACAGGAGTCGATGCGCTCAAAAGAAATGACAGAAATTTAAAACGTAGGGAGCCGACGCACTCAACAGAAATTAAAATGTAAGGAGTTGATGCACTTAACAGAAAGTAAAATGCATGGAACCGATGTGCTAAAAAAAAATTAAAATGCATAGAGCCGATACGCTCAACAGAAAGTAAAATGCATAAAGCTGATGTGCTCAAAAGAAATTAAAATGCATGGAGCTGATGCGCTCAACAGAAAGTAAAATGCATGGAGCCGATGCGCTCAACAGAAAGTAAAACGCAGGGAGCAGATGCGCTCAAAAGAAATGACAGAAATTAAAATGCATAGAGCCGATATGCTCAAGATGAATGACACGAAAACAATTGTGTCAGTCAAAAATATTTTTCTTTCTCTCTTTTTATCTTCTCTTGTTTTTTACCCATTTCCCATTATTTATTTATTAAAAGTCATATGAACCAATGACGATCTTGAAAAGCTTTGACCAATCAAACTCTTATTCTGTGCCTTTTCCTCAGACCCTTCGGTTGGTTTGGAATCCTCTCAACTTGCTCCTTTTTATTTCTTCGTTCTTCTTTTTTTTTCTTCTCCTTTTTTTTTCTTGATTCCCCTTTTCTTCTTGGCAGCGAAATCAAATATTGCATTGCAATCTATACTTTGAGCTATTAAGATCTTTTAATCCAAATCAATCATTAAAGGATCGTTGTAGAATTATCAAACTAAATTATTGACTATAAATTTATCCTATTTGAGACATAACTTAATGAGTAAGCATGCATTCATGAATAGATAGAAATTCATTGAATGAACAAACTTCTTTTTATTACTTTGGTAATATGATCATACATGAACTTTTAGTAAGATACATGCTTGAAAGATAAAATCCTAGAAACTAAAGGAAGTTGCAAAGGATAAGAAAAATTTGCCCCAGTATTAGTTCCTTGTTCCTCATTCAATTAATTCCCTGCAATGGCTTGATAACTCAACTATTGCCTCTGTTGCTACCTCATTCAACACATCTTCTCCTTCAATCCTCCAGAATATTTGCTCAAATATGACCAAGCGAAGGCCAACAAAAATTGTCTCAGTGTAACCTATCGGATGCAAATATAAATTTGCCCTAGTGTAGTCAATCAAATGCAAATCAAAATTGCCCCAGTTTGGTGAACCTTCAAGTTTCAAGCTAACTTTCTTTGAGATTTTGCCTATTTATTTGCCCTAACTTTTGCTTAGACTGTTCTTTCGGGTTTTCAGCCTAACGGGGCTTTTTCCCATTTTTCCTTTTCTCATTTTTTGATTGCTCTAAGTTTTTCCTAGGTCACCCTTTCGGGTTTTCAACCTAACGAGTTTTTTTAGGCATAGAATCTCTTGACAACATCAGTGTTTACGGGCCTTGGTAATTCTTCTCTATCCATATTCTGCAAAATTAATGCTCCCCCTGAAAATGCCTGCCTGACTATGTATGGGTCTTCATAACTCAGAGCCCATTTTCCTCTAGCATCCTCTTGATTAGGGAGAATCTTCTTCAAAACCAAATCTCCTGAATAGAACTCCTTGGGATGAACTTTCTTGTTAAAGGCTCTGGCCATTCTACTTTGATACAACTGTCCGTGACAAATAGCTGCCAATCTTTTCTCTTCTATCATATTCAACTGCTCATATCGAGTTTTTACCCATTTAGATTCTTCCAACTCTGCTTCCATTAAAACTCTTAGAGAAGGAATCTCAATTTCTATGGGAGACACAGCCTCCATCCCATACACCAAAGAGAAAGGTGTTGCCCCAGTGCTTGATCTTATATTGGTACGATACGCGTGCAAAGCATAAGGTAACATTTCATGCCAGTCTTTATAGTTCACTACCATCTTAGCAAATAGCAATAATCTTCTTGACATTCTTATTAGCTACCTTAACTGCACCATTCATCTAGGGCCTGTAAGAAGCTGAATTATGATGCTTGATTTTGAAACTTCCGTAAAACTTTTGAATCTCAGCACCATTGAGGTTGGTAGCATTATCTGTGATTATCCTTTCTGAAATTCCATATCTGCAGACAGTATCCCTTTTGAGGAATCTTAAAAACACGTTTTGAGTGATGTTGGCATACGAGGAAGCTTCTACGCACTTGGTGAAATAGTCAATCGCCACCAAAATGAAGCGATGACCATTGGAAGCTTTAGGATTAATGGGTCCAATGACATCTATTCCCCACATTGAGAAAGGCCATGGAGATACCAAATTGTGCAAGGGAAATGGAGGTGCATTTACTCGATCTGCATATATCTGGCATTTCTGACACTTTCATACATATTCTATGCAGTCTGTTTCCATGGTGGACCAATAATAGCCACTCCTTAGAATTTTTCATGCCATCATATGACCATTAGCATGAGTTCCACAAATTCCTTCATGGACTTCAAACATGATTATGTGAGCTTCACGAGCATCCACACATCTAAGCAAAGTGCCATCATGACTTCTCTTGTACAAAACCTCTCCTTTCAAGAAAAAAGGTCATTGCCAACTGACGGATAGTCTTCTTGTTCACCTCATTTGCCCCAGTTGGGTATTCTCTATGTTGAATATACTACTTGATATCATGATACCAAGGTTTACCATCTAGCTTGCCTTCTACATTGGTATAATACGCAGGCTCACTGTGCATCTTTACTTGGATGGGTTAAACATTGTTGTGAATATCCAACTTGGTCATTACAACCAAAGTGGCCAAGGCATCTACAAACTGATTCTTATCTCGAGTCAAATGGGAAAAGGTCACTTCCTCAAACTTTTCAATTAGTCGGGTCAGATATTTTTGATAAGACACTAACTTTAGGTCTTTGGTTTGTCATTCACCGTTCACCTGATAAATGATAAGTGCTGAATCTCCAAATACCTTTAGTTGTTTGATCCCCAAGTCAATTGCAACTTGTAAACCACTAGCACAGGCCTCATATTCTGCAACATTATTGGTGCATTCAAAATCGAGCTTGATAGCAATTGGATATTGCTTTCCAGTTGGTGAAACAACCACGACTCCTATGCCACTACCATGCATGTTGACTGCTCCATCAAAATACATCTTCTAAATAGGCTCATCCTCACATTCTTCTTCTCCTTCTACTGTCGATATTTCTCCATCAGAGAATTTAGATGTTATTAGTTGTCCACCCTCAATAGGGTTTTTAGCTAAATGATCAGCAATTACACTTCATTTGATGGATTTCTGAGTTATGTATTTGATGTCGAATTTTGATAGTATCACATGCCATTTTGAAACCTTTAATGAAGCATGAGGGCTTTCAAATATATACTTCAGGGGGTCCATTCGGGAGATCAACCAAGTGGTGTAATACAATATGTACTGCCTTAGCCTTTTTGAGGTCCATACTAGAGCACAACAAGTCTTCTCAATAGCCATGTAACAGGCTTCACAGTCATTAAACTTCTCACTCAGATAATAAATTGCCTGCTTCCTTTTCTCTAATTCATCATGTTGCCCCAACATTGCTCCCATCGAAGTTAGTAGTACGGTAAAGTACAAAATTAAAGGACGACCCGATGTAGGAGGCACCAAAAATAGGAGGATTCATTAAATAAGCCTTTATCTTATCAAAAGCTCCTTGACAGTCTTCATCCCATTCTCTTGGCTGGTGTTTCTTCAGCAGCTTGAATATAGGTTCACAAGTGCTGGTCAAGTTGGCAATGAATTTAGCAATGTAATTAAGTCTCCCAAGGAAACTTCTCACTTCACACTCTATCTTAGGAGCAAGCATCTCCTGTATTGCTTTCACTTTATTTAGATCTACCTTTATTCCTTCTCTACTAACAATGAACCCGAGTAGCTTTCCAATGGATGCTCTAAAAACACATTTAGCAGGGTTCAACCTCAGCTTGTACTTTCTGAGTCTTTCAAACAATTTACGCAAAACCGCCACATGACTTTCCCCTTCTCTAGACTTGGCGACTATATCATCAACATACACTTTAATCTCCTTGTGCATCATGTCATGAAACAATGTAACCATAGCACGTTGGTAAGTAGCTCCAACATTCTTTAATCCAAAAGGCATCACTGTGTAGCAAAATGTTCCCCAAGGAGTGATGAAAGTGGTTTTTTCTTTGTCATTGACATCCATGGGGATTTGATTGTACCCCAAGTATCCATCCATGAATGAAAACCTGTGATTCTTGGTAGTGTTATCAACCAGAACATTGATATGAGGGAGTGAGAAATCATCCTTTGGACTAGCCTTATTCAAATCCTTGTAGTCCACATACATTCTGACTTTTTCATCCTTCTTAGGCACAGGCACAATATTGACTACTCATTCTGGGTGTCTTAACACTTCTACAAATCCTGCTTCTAACTGCTTAGTCACTTCTTCCTTGATCTTTTGGGACATATCGGGAATTATCCTCCTTAACTTCTACTTTTTTGCCTCAACATTTGGATATAGTGGGATCTTGTGTGATGCTATCTCCAGATCTAATCCAGGCATATCCCGATAAGACCAAGCAAAGACATCCATATACTCTTTGAATAGTGCAATCATTGCTTCACGTGCAGGGTTTTCCACCATTTTCAATTCCTTTTTCTCTTCTTCTGTCCCCATATTAATCACCTCAACTTCCTCGCCATTCAAGTCAAATCCCTTCTCTGAATACTCTAGTAATTTTACAAAATTTTCAATAACTTCTCCCTCTTCATCAGATCCAGGGTCTTCTTCCTCAAACATCGCATGGGAATCAATTGATGAGTTTTCAAGGTCCCTTTCATGAGGTAAACTTTCTACGAGACTCAGATCCCTGGAAAGTAATTTGTGTGGAGTTGGAAAAGCAAAATAGAGTAGGAATGATAAAGGAAGAACAAAATATTATACAAAAAGGAAAACTGATAAATGCACATGGACAAGTCAAAGTGCAACGAGGAGGAATGCTGAATAATCATGCAAATTCATTAAGTTAATGTCTCAAATAGCACAAACATAAGCTCAAAACATAGACAATCTTAAATATCAGCTTAGTACAGTATGACCAGACAATTACTTGAAAACAATCACATCAATTATTAGTTTAGACTACCAATTCTTCAGTGGCTCCTCATCAGTAAAAAGACAAATCGCCTTGCTCTCCTCTGGGCCTTCTTCATGCAATGTATTAATAGTGGGATGACATTGAAGGCGAATGACCTCTCCAGTCGTGATTATCTCTGTTGGTGCTGGGAATGTTTCCCTCAAGTGGGGAATATGCTTCATCTTGCCCTTGTCATTCTTCTTTTCGAGAGTCATGCTCCTTATTTTTTCTTCTAGGGATGCTTCATACCCTAACCCAAACTTGTCTCACTTTTCTGGGAATGACACTAGAAACCGAGTACCTTGCAGTTGTGAGCCCAAGGATTTTCCTTTTTCATATCCACTACTTGCCATAATCTGGGCCACCACCTGATCCACGCTTTGTGTCTAAGATTCATCATTACCAAATCCAATCTCAACTACTTTAAAGCTATGATCCACAGTCTCCCTAGGAGCATGGTGTGGCCAGGCTCAATATCCATAACTTGGAACAGCATGGTGCGTGAAATCCGCAAGTGTACGGTTTCGTCGTCAAGTAATAAAAAGATCGAATCCACAGGGACTGTGTCTATGAATACCAATTTATTAATTAATTTAATTAAATTAAACAAAAGAGAATATAATTGTTGATTTAGAAGAACTTAGTAACAAAGTAATTAAATAAAAATCAAAGTGCATAATTTAGAACAAAAATAACAAATTATCAAGAAAGGTATTCAGATTCAAGAAAGCTTCCAAGATTGGGATACCACAATGATACAAGATAAATCCTAATTGACAACCCTTTTATTAAATCTGAAATTCAATTGAAGGTGAATTACCCTAAATTAGTTAATGTTTTTTCTCAAGATACAAGATCCATGCCCAATTAAACCAATTCCTACTCTCGTGGTAATTGAATTTAATTTGAACCCATTACGCTTTGTGGTAATTCATTGAATCCTCGAAAGGCTAAAACTACTCTCGTGATTTAGACCTTAAGTTCAATTCTTATGGTTCCAACACTTAGGTTCACCTCTCAGTATGTCCTTAAATGCCTATGAGATGTAAATAAGTGGCCAGCAAATTCACATGAATAAAAGCAATAAAGATTGAATCAAATAACATTCAAGATTAATAAAAGGGGAAACAACGTCAATTGATCATTATTAATGTATCAAAGGGCATTGCCCAATCCTAGAAACAAAAGAAACTACTCAGACATAGAGAAGAAGAAATCAGAAAACATGTTCTTAAACATCCAAACCCATAATTCAAGAGAGAAGAGGGAAGAAAGATCAAGAACCAAAGCCTCCAATGTGCCTCCTCCAAAACCAAATTAGAACCAGGTTAATTCTATTCAGAACATCTATTTATAACCTAGGGTTTTCATTGGCTAAAAGGCCCCAAAAGAAATAAAAATAAAAACTAAAATTCTGCTGCGCGCTGCGAACCACGGCCGTGGTTCATTCCACGGCCAGGCCGTGGAACTTGCTGTCAGAATTCCATGGGGTCGTGGATCATTCCACGGCCAGGCCGTGGTTCTCTCTGCCAGAATTCCATGGGGCCGTGGATCATTCCACGGCCAGGCCGTGGTTCTCTCTGCCACAGGCCAATTTTGCATGCTGTTGAGTTCCACGGCCGTGGTTGGTTCCACGGCCAGGCCGTGGAACTCTCTGGAAGTCTCTTTTTGCACCTTTTTGCTATCCATAAAGCTCCAACTTCAATCATGCAAGCTTCCATCCATTCCAAGGCCAATTTAGCACCAATCCTACACAATAACACCACAAACACCGCAGTTATCTGAACTAAGGGAAAAACAAACAAAAAAGAGAAACTAAAATGTCTAAAATGCCTAAGAATACATGCAAAACAAGAACAAAACATAATGTTGTTTCACACACATCAAATTCCCCCAAGCTTAAGACTTTGCTTGTCCCCAAACAATAACTAATGTCAAACCAAGATGTGGGATCAAAAGACAATAAAGAATAAGAAACCTGAGAAAACAATATCCAAGCAATAGGCTAAAACAAACAAAGAATCTGAGAGGTAATCAAAATCAAGTCCAATTAGAGGCTAAGTTCTCAGAAATCATGCATCCTCACTGATTGAATTAAGTTCACTCCACTAACCACACTCAGAGTGTTTAAGGGTGAAGATAATACGCTCAAAATTCCTCAAAGAAAATGCACTTCCATATGCTTGATAAGAAACCAGATTTCTACTAATAATCAGCATGCATGCAAGAATCAAAAGGTCTTTCAAGAGTTGTAATGGGGCCATGAGAATGATGTTAGGTAAGGTAGAGAAAGGAAGGTATGACAAAGGGCTAATCAAGATTTTCAATAAACACAAGTAATCCAATAGAACATAAATGGAGCAAAGACAATTTTTCAATCTAAAACATAACTCCACATTTCAAAGAATTTTCTTCCTTACTTTTCCTTCTTCTCTTTCTCCTCTTTTTTTTTCTCAAGCTTCTTATGATTTTCTTTTATTTGCACTTTTTTTTTTGAGAAAGAGAAATGTCATTCTCATATGATTCCCAACACACTTTTCATAACTTTCAAACCCACTTTGCTCCATTTAATATTCTAAATGATAACCAACAATGTTTCAGCATAGGTATCAAGAAAATAAGTATGCAATAGGCTCAAAATGGGCAACTAGAGGATGAAAGTGTAAAAATTTCAGAAGGCCAAAAAAATATCTAAAATGCCTTAATCACATTCAAGCATGCAACCAAAAATTTCACCTCAAAAAGGTTTCAAATCAAGTTCTAGAGTACAAGATCAATGAGGAATATCACTCAACACAAAGAATGGGAACAAAAATCATATAATGCATAAGTCCCATATAAGCTCAAAACTCACATTTAGAGGTTTAAAAAATCAATGAGAAGCATAAAGTCCGAGAACATATGCTAATTATTAACTATCAAAAGATCACCTCTACTATCAATTAAAACAATGCCTGTTGCCAACTACAAGAATCAACCAATTGGGTTCCAAATCAATACCATCTCAAAATCCTCAAAAGAGAGGGGCACAAGTTCAACCAAAAACCCAAGAGATATGATGATATGAAAATGCAATGCAAAACAAGACATGAAAATGCATGAAACTAATGAAAATAAAAATATGAAAATACAAAAATAACCCCCCAAGCTTAGAACTTACATTGTCCCCAATGTAAAAATCTAAAACAAGAGAAGGGATAAAAGAAAAGA
The DNA here is from genome assembly GCA_029884595.1 of Ormosia semicastrata. Lineage (NCBI taxonomy): Eukaryota > Viridiplantae > Streptophyta > Magnoliopsida > Fabales > Fabaceae > Ormosia > Ormosia semicastrata. The sequence continues at coordinate 8,303,644 of JAQQTO010000028.1, read as the reverse complement.
ACTCACTGCGGTGGTGGGAAATCTTCTAGTGTTCAATCCATGGCCATGGAATTTTCCATGGGCTTGGTGTGGAACCTTCTGACTTCACTCTTCTTCTAAATTTAGCTTCAAAAAGGGTCAAACCTAAACAAAATCCATGAGACAAACATCAAACCAAAAATCTAACACACAAAATCAAAAGAAAAAGAAGAAATTTAAAGAAAAGAAAAAAAATAAAGAAACTTGGATTGCCTCCCAAGAAGCGCTTGTTTAAAGTCATTAGCTTGACTTTGGTCTAGTTTTTATGCTCAGGTGATGTCAATGGAGTAGTGCTCAGTCCCCACTCCTTCAAAGTGTTTCACTCTCTGGTTATTTATCATGAAAGGCTTATGACCTTCTTTCTGCACCTCAAGCACACCGTAGGATAAAACTCGAACAATCTCATATGGTCCTGACCATTTTGACCATAACTTATTAGGACAGAAACATAGAAGTGAGTTATTAACAAGAACTTTATCCCCGAGTTTAAATCCATGCTTCTCTACACACTTGTCATTTTGCTTTTTAGGTCCTTTCTTGCAGGGCTTAGACTCCTCAAATTTTGTTGTACCCCTGGGCAAGGTCTTTTCTAGCATAGCATCAGTCACTAATTCCTGCACACCTAAAAGCACAACACTATCCACAACATTAGTAGCATCTATGCGATTACATGAATTTAAGGAATTAGAATTATTTTCAGATTTAAAAACATCAAAAACTACTTCCTCATCATTCAATCGCAAAGTCAATTTTCCTTCATGGACATCAATGATAGCCCTTCCAGTGGCAAGGAATGGACACCCAAGTATGATCGGCATTGTAGCATCAGCTTCCATGTCAAGCACAACAAAATCCACCGGCATATAAAACTTACCAACCTTAATAGGAACATCCTCCAAGATGCCTATGGGGTACTTGACAGACCGATCTGCCAATTGAAGGGAGATAGTTGTGGGTTTTAACTCACCCACTTCCAACTTCTTACACACAGAAAGGGGCATAAGACTAACACTAGCCCCCAAGTCATACAAAACTTTATCAAAATTCGTGTTACCAATCAAACAAGGAATAGAGAAGCTACCTGGATCTTTTAGCTTAGGAGGTAATTTATTTTAAATTAAAGCACTACACTCCTCAGTTAAAGCTACTGTCTCATATTCCTCGAGCTTTCTCTTATTTAACAAAATATTCTTAAGAAACTTAGCATAGATAGGCATTTATTTCAACGCCTCAGTGAAGGTTACATTAATGTACAATTTCTTTAGGACCTCTAGGAACTTCCCAAACTTCCTATCTAACTTGGCCTTAGCCAATCTTTGAGGAAAAGTACTGGGGGTTAGTAAGGTTCAGGGGGTACATACGTAGACACTTTCTCACTAGTTTCCTCCTCCTCTAAGGGTTGTGTCTTAGTATCTTTTTCCTCATTCCCCTCATCTTTTGTCACACTTTCCTTTACCCTTGGAATCCTCTAACCTCTTTCCACTCCTCAAACTAATAGCCTTACAATGTTCATTGCCTGGGTTGACTTCAGGTTAACCAGGAAACTTACCTTGCTGCCTAAGAGAAGTGCTTGCTTGTTGGGCAATCTGGGTTTCCAACATCTTATTATGAATGGCTAAATTGTCAACCTTAACTGACAACTCTTTAATTGCCTCAGTCACAACTTGCCCATGGTGCCGAAACTCCTCATTCTGCTTAGACTGGCTCTCAACAAAATTCTCAAGAAGAGACTCAAGTCTAGATTTTAGTACCTGTTGAAATCCAGAAGAGGGTTGAGCACTACCTTACCCAGCTTGATATTGACTATTCCGGTAAGAGAAGTTAGGATGTGACCTCCAACCGGGGTTGTAAGTTTGAGAATACGGATCATTCCTCCCCTTTTGGTTAAAGTCATGGAAATTGTGGCATGATTCCACTTGCTCCACCGGTGCACTATGTGAAGATCCCATTCCAACTTGGCATTCAGCACCAATATGTCCCTATGCTCCACAAATCTCACAAAAATTGTGAGAGGCACCTATGGCATTAACATGAGCTTTCTCAAGCATGTCAAAACGTTTATTCAAAGAATCAAACTTTGACATAATTAAATCAACACCATCTACCTCAAACTTACCTCCCAAGAGCTTTCTCGGGTTATAGCCTCTTTCATTAGCCCATTGGTGATGATTTGAAGCTACACTCTCAATTATCTTATAAGTCTCAGTGAGCCTTCTATTCATCAAAGCTCTACCAGCTGCGGAGTCAAGAGACATCTTCGAAGAATATTCCAAACCATTATAGAAAGTGTGAACTATCAACCATTTCTATAACCCATGGTGTGGGCAGGTTTCCAGCAAAGCCTTATATCTATCCCAAGCTTCTTACAATGACTCGCCATCTTTCTGAACAAAGCTTGTGATTTGGGTCCTTAGGTGAGCAGTCTTGGAAGGTGAAAAGAATTTATCCAAGAAGGCTTGCTCCAATTGGTCCCAAGTAGTTATCGTCTCAGCTGGAACAGACTTCAACCAAGCTCTAGCTCGATCTCTCAACGATAGAGGAAACAAGCAGAGACGAATAGCATCAACAGAGGCGCCTTCGATCTTGAAGGTCTCATAGAACTCCAAGAACATATCCACATGATCATTAGGATCCTCTGACGGCAATCCTCCAAACTGGTTCTGCCTTATCATAGACAGTAAGGTAGGAGGTATGGTGAAGTTCCTGGCTTCAATGTCTGGCCGAGCAATTCCAGAGCGCAAACCCCGAGCATTAGGGGCTGCATACTCCTTTAAAGGTTTATTATCCTCAGCTGCTGCCATGACAAGTAGTGGTTCAGATATTTCTCTTACTCTTTGCCTTTGTTGTCTTCTCCTTCTACGTAAAATCCTTTCAATTTCAGGATCTGCTTCAATGAGAATCCCAGAATGTCTAGTACTTTGTATAAACAAGAGAAATTACCTGCAGAGAGTCAAAGAGAAAACAAGAACGTAATAATATGGTAAAAATAAAAAGGTTTAAAATAATTAAATAAAAAATTAAAATGATATTCAATGAAAACACAGTCCCCGACAACGGCGCCAAAAACTTGATGCGTGAAATCCGCAAGTGTACGGTTTCGTCGTCAAGTAATAAAAAGATCGAATCCACAGAGACTATGTCTATGAATACCAATTTATTAATTAATTCAATTAAATTAAACAAAAGAGAATATGATTGTTGATTTAGAAGAACTTAGTAACAAAGCAATTAAATAAAAATCAAAGTGCAGAATTTAGAACAAAAATAGTAAGTTATCAAGAAAGGTATTCAGATTCAAGAAAACTTCCAAGATTGGGATACCATAATGATACAAGATAAATCCCAATTGACAACCCTTTTATTAAATCTGAAATTCAATTGAAGGTGAATTACCCTAAATTAGTTAATGTTCTTTCTCAAGATACAAGATCCGTGCCCAATTAAACCAATTCCTACTCTCATGGTAATTGAATTTAATTTGAACCCATTACGCTTTGTGGTAATTCATTGAATCCTCGAAAGGCTAAAACTACTCTCGTGATTTAGACCTTAAGTTCAATTCTTATGGTTCCAACACTTAGGTTCACCTCTCAGTACGTCCCTAAATGCCTATGAGATGCAAATAAGTGGCCAGTAAATTCACATGAATAAAAGCAATAAGGATTGAATCAAAGAACATTCAAGATTAATAAAAGGAGAAACAACGTCAATTGATCATTATCAATGTATCAAAGGGCATTGCCCAATCCTAGAAATAAAAGAAACTACTCAGACATAGAGAAGAAGAAATCAAAAAACATGTTCTTAAACATCCAAACCCATAATTCAAGAGAGAAGAGGGAAGAAAGATCAAGAACCAAAGCCTCCAATGTGCCTCCTCCAAAACCAAATTAGAACCAGGTTAATTCTATTCAGAACATCTATTTATAACCTAGGGTTTTCATTGGCTAAAAGGCCCCAAAAGAAATAAAAATAAAAACTAAAATTCTGCATAGGGCCGCTGCGAACCACGGCCGTGGTTCATTCCACGGCCTGGCCGTGGAACTTGCTGTCAGAATTCCATGAGGCCGTGGTTCTCTCTGCCAGAATTCCATGGGGCCGTGGATCATTCCACGGCTAGGCCGTGGTTCTCTCTACCATAGGCCAATTTTGCATGTTGTTGAGTTCCACGGCCATGGTTGGTTCCACGGCCAGGCCGTGGAACTCTCTGGAAGTCTCTTTTTGCACCTTTTTGCTATCCATAAAGCTCCAACTTCAATCATGCAAGCTTCCATCCATTCCAAGGCCAATTTAGCACCAATCCTACACAATAACACCACAAAAAACACCGCAGTTATCCGAACTAAGGGAAAACAAACAAAAAAGGGAAACTAAAATGTCTAAAATGCCTAAGAATACATGCAAAACAAGAACAAAACATGATGTTGTTTCACACACATCACAGCACTTGAAAAATACTTGGACCAATCTCTAGCGGTAACATCATCTCTCCCAACATGCCTATCTTATTTCCATCAAAGGCTCGTACCACCATTTCTTGAGGTGATAATTCATCCTCACTTATTGATAACGAAGTCAGAGTCGACATAGGTAGGATGGTCAGTGCAGACCCCCCGTCTTTCAAAACCTTTGCAACTATATACCATTTGCATTTGAGGGTTATATGCAAAGCCCGTGGATTTTTCTCAGACCGAGAGATGATCTCTTCATCAGTAAAAGTGATCATGTTAATGCGCTTCACCGAGTCCACCACATTGACGACACTTTCGAGGGTAACATTAGGCTTAACATAAGCCTTGTTTAGAATTCTCATTAATACCTTCTAATGTATCTCAGATGTCAAGACGAGTGACAATAGAGGTATTCGGGCTAGAGTCTTCTTCAACTGTTCCACAACCTCATATTCACTTTGCTTCATTATCTTCAAGAGCTCTTCTTCTTCTTCCTTCCTCTTCTTATCTTCTTTTGATGTTTCTTCCCTTTTCACTTCTTTGACAATTTTCCCCTTTTCTATGTCTCCTGGGCTATAGCATCGCCCACTCCTTGTAATTCCTCCTACCCCGACTATGTTAGTCATTGACTCTTCCTCCTGATGTACTTCTGCAACTTGGGCCTTTAAAGTCCTTTCCCCAACTCCCTTTGTCTCTACCTTGGTTTCATAATTCTATGGCAGTGCGTGGGTATCATTATAAACGAATGGTGTTGGCTTCTTGACTGTCAACACTACTTTTCCTGGTGTAGAAACTTGGCTGAGAGGTGGCACCTTGAGCACAAAGCATTCAACCACATTGATCTCTTCAAAGAAATCTACCTCTCGTCTGACTTGTATTACTCCTAAATTAAGCATCCTTGGACTCGAACCTTAAAGTCCTAATAATCCTCAATATCATGTCCCACTTTCCCGTAATGATAACCACAACTTGACTCTTTACCATGCTTTTATTCTTCTTTCATTGTGGTAGCAGATGTAGTGATAGTATAACCCGCTTTCCTCAACCCCTCGAATATTTTGGCTATCAGCGTACGCAAGTTCATGACCTTTCTTATTGGTAGTTCTTCCATTTCCAATGCATTGACCACATTCCTTCCACCATGATTAGGAATTGGGTTGTTGACGATACTGGGTGTAGCCTCTTCTTGAATGTCAAGCTTTCCATAAGCAATAAGCTTCTTTACTACAGTCTTGAAAGCCTCATAATCTTCAATTGAATGCCTTAGGATATCCATGTGGTATTTGTAGGTCAAATTCGGGTTATACCACACTGGGAACAATGGTTCTAAGGGACGTACAAGATTTCCCAAAATGAGGTGGGCATCGAACAGTCTTTGGAATAGGTTCGCATTTGAAATGGACAGTCTTAGGAAATGAGGTAAGTTTTGGGGACGAAAATGACCTTGATTTTGGGTGTTTGACCGAGGTTGTGGGTGGTTTGGGTAAATTTGTGGAAGTGCAGGTGGGTATCGGGTATAGGTTAGACGAGCTGGTACATATGCTTGTTGTGTGGGAACATTGTTGATTTAGAATTGTGGGGTTGGGGTAATGTTTGTGGTAGGCATAACTTGGTGGGATGGGTAATAAGGAAGTGTAGGTGTTTGGTATGGAAGGTGGGGGTTAGGATTATATGGTGGTTGGCGGCTTGAGTTTTGTGGGGAATATCGAGGTCTGAAGGTCTGCTGGCGTTGGACATAATTCACCTCGGGTTCTTTCTTTTTCGGCTGGAATCCTTTCTTAAAGGCAGTATTCTCTGTATTGCTCACCAGCAACTTCCCAATTTTGGCCAAAATCTCTATCTTTTCTCCTGCCATTATCAAGTTCACAAAATCCTTATAGGCTGCCCCGACCATTGCCCCAATAAAAAGATTTCCCAAGGTTCCCAAGAAATATGAACACATCTCGGACAGTGTCAATGGGGGATGAACTTGGGCTGCCAAGGCTCTCCACATCTATGCATATTGTTTGAAAGGTTCGTCATTTCCTTTCTGCATCGAGCTCAATTGTTCCCGGGTCGGAGTTGCGTCCAGATTGAATTTGTATTAGTCCATGAATAGATCAGCCAATTTCGTCCAACGAGAAATCTTAGAGTGGTTTAATTGAAGATACCACTCTAAAGCAAGACCTGTAAGACTCTCGTGGAAAAAGCTAATGATGAACTTATCATCCTTGGACCAAACGGCCATCTTGGTTCCATAACTGATCAAATGAAACTGAGGGTTGCCACTTCCATCGTACTTGGCAAAATCAGGAATCTTGAAGTCTTTAGGGATTACGACATCTGTGGTAGGACACAGTTATTATATTCTCAGAGGTCCATAAGCACTGGGGCCATTGATTACCTTGATCTGTTCCTCCATTTTCTCCATCCACTCTTCCTTCATCTTGTCTTTCTCGGTCATAACGTAGCTATTCCCAGAGTGAGGTATTGTTGCTTGCCCTATAATGGACATATGAGGTTGTTCCCGGGTAGGGCCAGCATAACCAGGAATTTCATTATGAGCACCTTCCAAAGTGTGATAACCCTCCCTAATAGGCATGACAATTAATGTCGTTTGATGTGGTTGCTTATGGATCCCCACAGTGATGCCTGAGGTTATAGTCGAGAATGTTGGGGCAGTCATTGATGGCACATTTACATATGCTTCAACCCCATTTATACCTCTATTTTCGCTGATTAAGTGAAGAAACTCCCTCACATCTTGCAGTATTGCTTCCAACCTTGCTTGGGCCTCTGACATCTCATTTATCTTTTCTGTCATTTCATCGACTTCTCTGCTCAAGTTTCTCCCTGCCTCAAGATTATTAGCAGCCATTCTGGTCCGAGATCTAGTATTGTGAACTCGGGTTTGATTGATCTCTTCTTTCCTAGGCCGCGCAATGATTCCTGAATCAAATTGATTTATTAAAACAAAACAACATTAAATAAAGAAAAAGAAAAGAAAAAGTTAGTGTTATTGTGAGGATGCTTGGTGATTGTGGAAAGATTCGCACGAAACATTCAATAGCAATGCAGGATCGCAAATTCTGCACTACAGGTTCATCATCCCTTAGGCAAGAATATGGTTGACAACGATCCCAAGGGAGTATTCTCTCCTTAATGGGTGCTATCTTCTTGGATATTCACAGGCAATGCAGTTATTCTTTCACTGAATACTAGGCTTTTTGTACTTTCGCTAAAGGACGAATTGTCTCAGGTCGAGAGCCCTACTAACAACCTATTCAAGAGGGCATTCACCCTTCAATGAATAATGTCCAGGTAAAAAATAATAAAATCAATGTTTGAAGCAAAACACTGCAATTGGTCATTCATATTCATTTCAAATTTCAATCAGTACAAGGTCTCAGACTCCTCAAAAGGGTAACATTAACAACATTACATCAACAACTTTGTTTGTTTCTTCCTAAGACCTTTAGCAAGACCTCGACAATACTTTATAAACTTGGCTATTTTTTGTGGTAACCATAATAGTGGGTTCAGTCGAATCTGAAGGTCTGCTTCTTCAAAATGATCAACCAGTTGCACAGCGTGATGTTGCAAGCTGTCAGTCATGTTCTCATATTTTTTCATCCAATATTCTTTTTTAGCCTCTTCATTTTGGGTTACCCATTTCCACACTTGTTCAATTTTTTCTTTTTGCTTCTGTTGCTTTTGAACTTCAAGTCTTCATTGTTCCTTTTCTTACTCTAGCTCTTGAATTTTCAACTCCAACCGCCTCACTCTCTTATTTGTTTCCCTGAGTGAATTATAATATTTTATAGCTAATACTTGTCTTTGATTAGAGCGTCATTTCTCCTCAATCAGAGCTTCTTGTAGGACTTGTATTCTTTGATCCTGTGCTTTAGTGTTTGCTTCCAATTCTTCTCTCCCTTGCAAAATATTCTCTATCATCTCTTCTTAGGCACTCACCTTCACCCGTAACTCTTGGACTTCTAGTGTAGTATTATTTAGTCCTACCTTTTTTGCTTTCTTTGCCCTTTTTACTCGGCTCGGGGCTTTAGTGGCATCAGCTTATGCATCTTTTAAGTCCTCAATCTTGTCGGCTAACTTCTGACATCGACTTTTATGGATCACAACTTTTAACTCAGCGGCTTCCTTCCATTGTTCCAAAAACTCCATTTGCGCTTTCAACCTCTCTATCTGGGTGGTCATTTGAGAGATAATCTGGTAGTGGTCTTCATCTCTTAATATTGCCTGCGGGGTTTCATTTTGTGCTTTCCTTGCTTCTCTCCATTGTAGTTACTCAGGAGTAGGAATTACCACACATCTTCCTAATTCTTTTACCCCTGCCCTATGAATATTCTTCCAAGCATCCCTGACCTCCTTTTCCTGCTTAGCAGTGTTTCCATCTTTTCTATATAAAAAATTGAATCCTCTAAGTTGCATCTCATTGGGCACGTGCTGCGTCCATTGGAGTTGTCTGAGCACCAGGACCAGTGTAAAGGATACACAATCTCTCACGCCCATTAAAGGAACATTAGAAAAGTCACCACAACTGAGAATTATTTCTTCCCCATGATACCAAAGGCACACCCATTTGAAAGAATCTGATCCCATATTCATGAACTCATTTTTCCATTCATGAGCTTTTTGTTGTTTCGCTGGTATGCGACCAAAATTCCTGAACGGGTCAGGTAGAAGGCCCAGGCAATTGTGCACATCCATGTGTGTCATGATCCAAACATACAACATGTGTGTACAACATCGAATCATCCCTTCTCCTTTTTATGGCAATTTTCCATGGTTAAGAAAGTATCAGCGAGAATAGTAGGAATTAGATTTACCATATGATTCTCAAACTTGAAGAAAGCATCCATTGCTGCTTGGTCTACTACATTTGAGGTAAATGAGAATAATACTAACCCGAAAATGGTTAGCGCCAAGGTTTTGTTAAAGAAATCTCACTTTTGTTGTGCTAGAAACTCAAGATGTGCTTCTAGGTAACTTTTCTTTAAGCCTTGTGTTCCTCCTCTTTTTTCCATACATAATTGATTTGCTTGAACTCCTATCAGATTTTCTATCTTCCCTTCTGACACATAATGCCCTCCATAAAGATAAACATTTGGGTACTTGCTCATTAGGAGTCTCAACATGATAGCGTACTTTTTGATGGTCGGTGCAATATCTAGGTCAGGCAACTCAAAACATTTCAGAGAACGGTTCCAAAATTGAGCAAGGTCACTCAAGACAGGCTCTTCAATTGTGATGCGCAATAAATCTAGGATCTGCCCATAACTACTCGAGAATTCTGATCGAGCTTTAGGAATCATCCGTTGAGTAATGTCCTTCACATGCCTCAGATCACTGCCATTAACTGTAATCTTCATATTCCCCTTGAGGTCGACCACATTGCTTATGTTTTGCTCATGACATATTTCTTCCATTTCTTGCTATTGATGAGTACCGATCTTTCCACTTTACTAAGCAAACTCACCCTATAAAGAAAAAGACAGTGTAAGCATGCCAGAAAAAGGAAGAATGCATCCTAAGGGTACCTCTTATCGAGGTAATTCGAAAGAATGTGTCCTAACAGCCTACATGGAGAAACCCATATAGGGTTGTAAACCCAAAGGATGATGCATGATATTCAAATACATGTTTTTTTTTTTGCTAAAAGTGTTATGATAATGCAAGATGAGGTATCCCTTTTAAAAAAAAAATGTCGTAAATGACATGAAAATGCAAGATTTTTTTTTTAGAATGCTATGAAAATGTAAGCCATGAGTAATGCAAGGTGAAGTATTTTTTCTTTTATATGTTTATATTTTTTAAAAAAATGCAAGAATGAATGACATGAGAAATAGATAAGTAAAGAAGAATTTTTTTTTTTTGCTAAGAATGAAAATGTAAGATGGTGTATTTTTTATGATTTTTTTTAGAAAAAGAAAAAGAAAATGTAAGAATGAATTGCATAAGGAAGAGATAGATAAAGAAAAAGTATGCCCTTGTGCCCTAGTTAGGTGGAACTTAAAGGTTGGATTTCCTTAAGGTCACGACTATAATTTTGGTAGCCATTACGTTCAATCTATTAGTACAAGATTTTCGGGACAGATCTAAACTTCTAAAAGTCATGGTACTCAAATTGCCCTTATCTATAAAGACAAGGTCCCAATTCATGAATTAATCACAAGTAGGGATAAACCCTCTCAATATGACTAGTCCATGATATTAGTAACAATCTGAGTGATGTCTCAACAAATGTCAAGTGAGCATAAAGCCCCTCAATAACAAAAGTCGAGACCCCTCCTATTCCTTGGGTTCGCACAGACTCGAGTATAGAGCCAAAAAAGTGTGTGAGGTAAGTGATAGTGATGTGTGTGAGGGAGCATACAAACCTATACAAAAATTTAAAAAGATAAAATTATCCCCTAACCTGCAAAAACATATATACAACAACCAGTCAGCAATCATCTATCCTAGGGTTTCAATAATTATGCACAATATATTTACAAGTCACAATATACATAAGATAATGCCATAAGATATTTACATAAAAGTACTAAATAAAATCTATTTACAAACAAATAGAAAAATAAAAACAAGGACAAAAAAGGGTAAAATAAATAAATAAAGATTATTTATAATTTACACAATTAACAATAACAAGCCTAACTCTCCAAGTCTCCCCAGTGGAGTCGCCATCTGTCGCGATTGATGATCGCGGCGAAATAGCATACAACGACTTTTGGGATTTTAAAAATGGAAGAAAAGTGGAGTCGCTATCTGTCGCGACCGATGATCACGGTGAAATAGCATACAATGACTTTTGGGATTTTAAAAATAGAGGAAAAATAGAGTCGCCGCTAATTTTATTTAAATTAGAAAAAATTGAAAAACCTTCTTTTGAAAATAGTCTTTGTAACCAAATCGGATTCGGGAGTCGGTTATGCTTAGGGAAGGGTGGAAACTTAATCCCACAGCACCCCTAACACACTCGTCATGAAACGGTACCTTAAGTCAGTTGTGCAAAAATTTGATAATATCAAATATGTTTATTTTACTCATTTTTTAAAAAAAATGTAACTATTTTTTTATTTTTTTATTTATTATTTTTTTTAAAAAGGAAGAAAGAAAAAAAACAAACAAATTGTAAAAATTTAATTTTTGGCGTGACAGAATATAAATTCTGCTCCTACGTATCCTCAAGTGCAATGAGGAACTCAAAGTCACGTTATTCTTTAGGAAATAATTGTGGGCTGGTTGATTTTAACCAAGAAAAAGATTTTTGAAAAGGGACTTTATTTGAAAACAAAACCAAACTTGCACGGGGTTCAAGTTAGCATCAGACTACTCAATAAACCCTTATAATCCAAACGACAATGAAGATAACATTGGATATTCAATTATCATCATTGGTCATTGCATTGATTAAAAAAAAAATTTGTCATTTTTTAAGGAATGTACAAAGACAACCAAGTAAACACAAACAATGTATTGTCATATCATGAGCTAGGTAGATACAATAAAAATAAAATCAAAATCAAATTATACGGCCACTAAAATACCCACTAAATTTGTATTTTTATCTTTTAACATTTTTTATTAAATTTTTATTTTAAATTTTATTTTATTTACTTTTTTTTATTGAAACAGCCACTAAAACACCCAATTAATGTGTAAAAAAAAGTTAAAAATTAATCTAAATAAAATTAAAAAGAAATAAAGTAAATGAAAAAAAAGAAAAAAAAAAAAAAAAAGCAAGCAAAAAATGAAACAGAGAAACAAATGGGATGGGGAAGTTTGAGAATGGCTCACGATGCTTTGCGAGAAGGGCGGAGAGTATGACGATGGAGAACCCAGAACGCGGTGGAGCTCTAGCGGCGCGCGAGGTCTGAACGGAGGCACTGGATCTGGAACACGAGCGATGGTGCTCTGGCTCATAGGGAACATGATCGACAACGATGGAGAGTGGTGCTCGCTTAGACAACCACGGTACTCGTGGATCTGGACGGCAGTGCGCGGTTGAGCGTGGAGGCTTCGGTGGGTGATGGCGCTATCCGAGATCTGGTTCAATGGGCTCGGATCTGATGGTGTGGCTTGGGTGGTCGGTGCCGGTGTGGTGTGAACAGAGCAGCTTCACGATGTTTGGTGGTGGTCTCACGGTTGGAAGCTTGGAGATGAGGATGAAGATGGTCATGGTGAGCTGCTTGGTGAAGGTGGAGGATGTGGAGATGGAGGTTTGGATGGTGAGGGAGTGGTCACGATTGGAAGAGGTTGAAGGTGGTGAGAGGAGATGTTGAGGGTTGAGGGTGGTTGTTAATGGTGTTTCACGTGTGGGGTGGTGAAGAATGGCTCACGGTTGGTGGTGTTATGGAGAGTCAAGATAATGAAGATTATGGAGGGTTGGGAGTGAAGGTTGATGATGGTTATGGAAGGTTGGTAATGGTGGTTGAATGGTGGAGGGTCACGGTTAGTAGTAAGGATGAGGGGCGTGTGTGTTTTTGGATTGGATGATTATGGGTATGGATGAAGGATGATAGTTCTATTTTTCTGGTTGATGATTTGTGATGGTTGTGGGTGGTGTTGGTGGTGTGGAGGAGATGGTGAAGGGGATGAAGAGGTGGGGCGTTGATGGAAGTTGGTGGTTTTTGAAAGGTTGAAGATGAAGGTAGCAAGGTGAAGGTTGATTTCGTTTTTGTTCTCAGCCCCCCAAGATGGTTCTCTCCAAAAATGCTCAGCCTCTGCCAATAGTCCTCCCAAAAAAATCTCAACCCCTTACCGTCTAAGTCTGCCTTTCTTTTGCTAAATAAAAGGATTTTTGTGCTTGTGGTTGCTTGTGTGCAAGTGAATGAAACTGTGCAGAGGGTGAGTGTGTAACAGAGGGTTGTGTGTTGCAGTGAGTAACGTGAGGCAGTGGTGAAAGTGAGCGTGTGTTGTGCAGTGCAGAGTGAGTGTGTAATAAGCAAGCTACAAAAGTTTTTTTTATAAAAAATAAATTTTTATTATTATATTTTTTAATTATTTTATTATTATTATTTTTTTAAAAAAATTTTTAGAGCCCATTCAAAATTGGGTGTTCACAATAAAACATTTCTTTTATTGTGTTATTTATGTTAAACATAATAAAATCCTTAAAATAATAAGTTTGATGCCATAGGACATCAAGTAGTTAACTTGATTGTAAGATCTTATTGGATAAAATTAAAACACTATTCTTAAATATCCTTTGTCAAGTATTATTGTTAATTAAGACAACAATAATGCATTAAGACTATTATGTGCATAGACTAATGACCACATCTCACGGGTTATGGATATGAGATATCAAGTCTTCATGTGGTTACATGTTAGAGTAATGATGTATTGGACTAACTCGCCATAAGAATGCTATATGGATCGTTACGCGAGTGTTATAAGCGATTCTCATAGTGATAATGGTGTTTGTGGTCCTTTGACCTGAAATCACTACGATTCCTACATGAAGAGTTGTGTGTTTTAATGCCATCAAACGTCATCTGTAACAATGTGATTATAAAGTTAGTTATTGGACATATCACGAATCATGCAAAGGGATGTGAGAGACCTAGATGAGATTTGTCACTCCTATATAACATGAGCGATATCTTTGGGTTCCCTGATTGAGTGAGACTACGAAATACATGGCCATGCTTAAATGAGTCAATATGAGATATTGATCTCATTTGTTGTTACAAAGTCTACTCGAGTTTCAGGAAACGAAGGATTGAACTATACAAGGGTGACACATTTCATGCCTTGTGTTCAATCTAAATATCTTGACAAATGAGCTAAATGATACAGAAACATTGGTCACGAAATTGTTATATCAAATCATTGATATTTTCATTACTTGGGTAGTAACGATGTGTTGCTAGATATCGCTCACTGCTTGTAATATTAAAATGAGATTTTAATATACTGGCAATGTAATGAGAACCTGTAGGTTCACACATATAGAGCAGACTAAAATTGGAGCAATAGATCTAAGTTGGACTTGGATTTAAATGTGGGCCAGACTCATAACAGATGAGTCTAGGGTTACACAGCTTACCTTACTACTGCTCACACTCACTTAAGGTAGTCACTATTATAAATAGTACTATTAAGGAGGCTGCTAAGACACACATAACAAAACCCTAGCCGCACCTACAGAAACAGTGAGTGAATGAGGGACAAGTTTCTCATCTCTTCACAACTAGCACTGTGTCAAAGATGTGAGGTTCCTTTTCCAGACGTTGGACGTTCGTGGGTCTGTTCGTGTGGATACTGCAGAGACATTGTCACTGTTACGGTGTTGGTGATTCACATCGTTTGTGTTTTCATCTCACTTCAAGAGGTAATTTTTAAAACACAGATTATGATATTTTTCGCATGGATCCTTAGTGGGAATTTTATTTTTCCACTGCAGGTTGTATATGCAATTCCCAATACTAGGGTCTACTGAAATCCTTCCTTGAGAGATCACATGCCCTAGAAACTGAATTTTTGTAAGCCAAAACTCACTTTGATAATTGGGCAAACAACTTCTTTTCCCTAAAGATTTCTATAACTGTTATGACATGCAACTCATACTCTTCCATTGTCTGGGAATAGATTAGGATATCATCTATGAACACTACTAAAAACTTATCTAGGTAGAGTCTAAAAATCCTGTTCATATAATCCATGAATATTGCTGGTGCATTCATCAACTCAAAGGACATCACAAGATACTCATAATGTCCATACCTAGTCTTGAAAGCAGTTTTTGGAATATCATCATCCTTAACCCTTATTTGGTGATATCCTGAGCTTAGATTCATCTTTAAGAACATTGATGCTCCCTTCAACTAATCCATCAGATCTTCTATCCTAGGCAACAAATACTTATTCTTGATGGTTACCTTATTCAATTGCCTATAATCTATGCAAAGTCTCATGGTACCATCATTCTTCTCTACTAGCAACACATGTGCTCCCTAAGGAGAAACACCCGGTTTTAGGGGTGCACAAATACCCAATCCGACCCGATGACCCGAGCAACCCGACCCGACTTAATTGGTCCGGGTTAGTTTGGGTAATCGGGTCCGTTCGGGTAAAAATCGACCAACCCGTCTATTAATTGGTTCGGGTGACGGGTTCAAAGAGTCGACCCGATGACCCGACCTGATGACCCGATGACCCGATTAAAACGACGTCGTTTTGCCTAACCCAACCACTTAAGGTGCACAACCCGACCAACCCGATTACCCAACCCGCGAACCCAATTACCCAACCTGCGAACCCGATTATTCAACCCGCGAATCCGACCAACCCGATTACCCAACCCGAACTAACCCGATTCTAATCGGGTTGGTTCGGTTCGGGTTACTTGAAAAAAAAAATTCACAACCCGACCCGACCTGACCTCATTTAGTTGGTTTAGATTTTTTTTACCCCCAAACCCAACCCAACCCGACCCGTGATCACCCCTACCCGGTCTAATGAATTGTTTATCTAACAATTCCTCTATTTGCTTTTTAAGTTTTGCTAGTTCTAGAGGTGTCATCCTATAGGGTGCTATAAAAATAGGTCTCGTCCCCGATATTAAATCTATAGAAAACTCTATTTTTCTCATGAGTGGCAACTCAACTATATCTCTCGTGAATACTTTTGAGTACTCACTCACTATTGGTATATCACCTAAACTCTACTCAACCTCTACACTAAGAAAGAAAAGGAGAACATAACCTTAAGCTCCCTCCTTTAAATAATAATTCACTTGGTTCGCATTGAGATATACTGACTCGGAAGAGAAAACTTTAGTAGATATATCTAACATAAACACGAGGATCTTATCTGCACAGTTTAAAACTACATGATTGGAGGGCAACCAATCCATGTCAAGAATAACATCAATATCTATTAGGGGTAAACATATAAGATTTACAAAGAATATCCTATCTTCTAACTTTATACAACAATCTAAACAAACTTTAGAAGTTATAATTGATTTACTGATGGAAATGGAAATAGATAAGTCAAAAGGAAGGTTTATTATAGGCAAATCTATCATTTTCACATAACCACAAGAAACAAAGGAGTGAGATGCTCCCAAATTATATAAAACAGTTAAAATGTGATTATGGATTATGCATTTACCTTGAATCAGATCTGGAGACTAGGTCACCTCTTTACCACTCAAAGTGTAAACCCTTCCTGTTGCTTGCGGTTTAGGGGTGAACGAAGCTTTCTGCTTCTGTGGACAACCCCTGAACATATGCCCCGGCTGGCCACAAGCATAACAAACTGATTGTCCCTCCAAGCAAGGCATGTCTCTGTGCTACCTCCTACACTTAGGACATTTAAGTCCCCCTGCTCCCCCTTGGACCTACTTACCCTTATCATGTGGGTAGCTCGGTTTAAGAGTACTCTTATTTTCATCAAACCTCTTCCTCTTCTGGAAGTTTTGTGTTCTCTGTTATGGTTGGGGTTGGAGACAACCCGATTCCACTATCTAACACTTGTTTACCAAGGGCGAAGTCTTGGATCTCAAATGGTCTGATAGCCTTTTGGATATCCTCTCTCAATCCTTCTTCAAATTTCACACACTTCCATTTCTCATCAGTGTTGAATCTGATATAGAATGAGAATTTTGACAACTCGTTGAACTTGGCCACATACTGACTAATCGACATATTGCCTTGTTCTAATTTCAAGAACTTCATCTCCTTTGCATTGTGCAAATTCTAAGGGAAAAACTTCTCTAGAAAAGAACCTTTGAAGATCTCCCATGTGACTAGAGTCCCTGACACATCAAACACTTTCTAAACATCCATCCATTAATCTTTTGCTTCCCCCTCCAACATATAGGAAGCAAAAAGCACTCTCTGCTCATCCGATCACCCAATAACTGTAAAAATCTTCTCAATCTCCTTGAGTCAACCCTCCGCTCTGACCAGATCGTACTCACCCTTATAAGATGATAGGGTAGACTTCCTGAATTTTGAGAGGTCTTGGAAGTTCTGATTTTTTCCCACTAGTACCTCTTGGACTAGTTGCACTAGTTGAACTGGTGGCAGTACTAGTTGTTGAGGTCGATCGGCTTCTAACCTCTCCAATAACCTAGTGGTAATGGTCGTCTACTCTTGCATAGCTTTAGCCATTGCCATCACTACCTTGGCCATATTAGGTCTTTCACCAGAAGAATTCTTATTTCCTCTAGTACGACTAGAAGAAGTCATAGTTTCTTGTACACACAAAACATTGCTTGTTGGCTTAACAACCCTCAATAATTCAAGGTGATTTCTAACATCACTCATACCCTCTAAAATGTTGTAGCACTCATACAACTTGTTGGCTCACTTATTGATAAGCCTATATTTTATAGCCTTATACTGGATAAATTATGGTGATTTGTTTATATTTATTGGTGAATTTTAAATGGATCCTTATCATTATCTTCATTTTTGTAGATTTAGAGAAATTTAACACATTTGGAGTAAGCAAGCGAAGACACTGCAATTTCAGAGTAAAAGAGAACCATTTTGGCTTAAACATGGCCATATGAGCGATTGAGGAGTTAGACACCATGTCTAACCTTAGACACAGCCATGTCTAACTTGCAGAACGCTTCTGTGTGACTCTTTTTAAGGGACACAACCGTGTCTCTTAGTCACACGGTCGTGTCTCACATACGATGTGAGTTACGCAATTCAAGCTCACATGGCTATGTCGAGCTTAGACACAGCCGTGTGAGGTCTCCTGTGACTAAAAATAACAAATTTTCACCCCTAACATTATAAATAGAAGCGAATCCCTAATCCTGAAGCACACTTCGGCGACAGCAGATTTTGAGAGACAAAGGCTAGCATCTTGAAGACAAGTTCAAGAGGAATTGAAGTTCAACTATTGAAGACATCTTCTTCTTCTCCATCTTCTCCGTCTTCTCTTTTGATTTTCTTTTTACTATTTTCTTGAGATAGAATCATAGTTGTTTATTTAACTTTTGTTCTTGTTTGTGGTATATTAGCCATGAGTAGCTAAATTCCTTTTTGTAGGATTAGGATGCAACTCTCTACTTTTTCTATGTTGAATTGTTAATTTGATTCTTTGTTAATAGAAATTATTGTTCTTGATTCATTCTTGGTATGCTTAATGCTTGTGGTATGTTGCACGCCATACTTACATGATCTTAGGCTTTAGGTGAAGGATCGAAAGATGAAATATAATTGCTAGATAATCCAATAATTGAACTTAGGAATAGAGACCTAGTCATAGGCTTAAATCCGTTGAGGAGAAAACGATTGTCATAAAACTTAATGAGTTGGAACTTGGATTAATTGCCATGAGAATGGGATTGATGGAGTTTTGGCACGTTTTTATTGCCAAGAAATTGGGCTTTAAACAATTTAAGATGATTCACATTCAAGAACACAATTGAACATTAGCAAAAATAGGATTTCAATTTATCATAGGGGGTAGTGAAGTGAATTCATAGTCCTAGGCCTTTAAATTTTGATTGAATCTTCATTTTTCTTGATTTATTTATTTACTTTTTTGTTTTGATTTTTTGTTTTGATTTTTATTGAATCGCTTAAATAATCAAAGTCATCATAAGAGTTGATAATCAATCGATCCTCGTGGGAATGATTTTTATTTTACTACTTGTACGATTAGTGCGCTTGCGAAAAAGTCACAATAAGTTTTTAGCGTCGTTGCTAGGGATCATGTTGATATTAACACAAGCGGCAATTTGGTTGATTTAAGCATTTTTTATTTTTTTATTTTATTTTCTTCTTATTTTATTAATTTCTTCTTTAAATTTTCAGGTATTATACCTTTCTTATGTGTAGAACGGGGATTCAAGACGATTTTACTATTCCTATTGATCTTGAGATCGAGAGGACATTTCGTCATATCAGAAGGGAAAGAATAACACTGAGAGTTAAGGAAGGCCACATGGCAAACAACAATAACCAAGTCACCAATCAAGAGCGAAGGCTAAAGGATTATGGAACCCCCAGCACTGACGCTCATCAGTCTTCCATTGTGCGACCACGGGTAGAGACCAACAATTTCGAGATCAAGACGTCATTAATCCAGATGGTCCAATAATTGTAATTTGGTGGGTCACCAACTGGGGACCCAAATCAACATTTAGATGAATTCTTGGAGCTGTGTGACACGATAAAGATAAATGGAGTTTCAACTGATGCTATACAAATCAGACTTTTTCCTTTTTCTCTTAGGGGGAAGGCAAAGAAGTGAATTTATTCAGAAGCCCCAAATTCACTTACCACATGGGACTTGATAGAGCAAGCTTTCTTGGAAAAATATTATCCGCTTAGAAAAATAATCAAGTTTCGTCAAGACATCACTACCTTCTCCTAAATTGAAGATGGGTCACTTTATTATGCATGGGAGAGGTACAATGATCTCATTTGTCAGTGTCCACATCACGACTTCCAGGATTTTGTTGTTATGTTGACATTCTATGCTAGGTTAACTTTTTCTACAAAGGCTACTCTTGATGTCGTAGCTGGTGGTGCTTTGATGGCAAAGACTCCAACAGAGGCAAGGCTTTGATAAATGAGGTCATTTCTAACATTTATTTATGGCCAAGTGAGAGATCATCTTCAAAGAAGCAAGCCAGAATGATTGAACTTAATGCCATTACTATGTTGAATGCCAAGTTTGATGCCTTGACTAAGTCACTTGAGAAGCTGAATGTCAATGCTATCACTACTCCTAACATAATTTATAAAATATGTGGAAGAGGGCATTTGGCTTTGGAATGCAATGTAGTGGAAACGTATTCTCAAGACCCGTCTTTAGAGCAAGTGAATTATGTACAAAATGACAATTTTAATACTCAAGGAAATTCCTTCTCCAACTCATATAACCTTGGATGGAGAAACCACCCCAATTTCTCATATAGCAACTAACAACATGGGGCTCCATCCAATAATAGACCTCCACTCGAATTCTAACAACTCAACAATCTTCTTAAGGAGTGAAGTCCAATTTAGAAGCCCACATGGAGAACTTCATAGTTACCTAAAAGGAGCAGAATCAAGTCATTCAAGCACAAGTACAACTACATGGGGAGTTCATCAAGTAAATCAATACTTGCCTAGATCAAATTGCTACTCACTCGAAGATGCTTGAAACTCATATAGCCCAACAAACAAGCTTGTTCAATATGGCTCAAAGGTGAATACCAAATCAACCAAAAACTAACCCAAGGGAGCAAGTTCATGTAATTACATTGAGAAGTGGCAAGCAACTTAAAGGCCCCACAAGGGAAGAAAAGCTTAAAGATAAGGAAACTCATGGAAAGGAGGAGAAGCAAGAAAAGAGCAAGGATAAAGAAAGAGATGAAGAAAGCACTAAAAAGTATGTTCCTCTAAAAGCATATGTTTTACCTTTGCCCTTCCCTCAAAGTTATCAAAGGGAGAAGCTTGACCATCAACTTGGAAGATTCTTGGAGGTACTTACGAAGCTTTACATTAATGTTCTTTTTACGAAAGCTCTCTCTCAAATGCTTTCTTATGCTAAGTTCTTGAAAAAGATTCACTCTAATAAGAGGAAGCTTGAGGACTATGAAACTATTGCTTTGACGGGAGAATGTAGTGCAATCATCTAAGACAAGCTTCCACATAAGCTTAAAGATCCGGGTAGCTTTTCAATTCCGTGCTCAATTGGGAACATGAATATTAACAAGGCTTTGTGTGATCTTAGGGCAAGTGTAAGTTTGATGCCCATTTCTATTTGTGAGAAACTTGATATTGAAGAGCTTAAACTAACCACCATCTCTCTTCAATTGGAGAATAGGTCAATCAAATATCCTATTGGCATATTAGAGAATGTACCATTGAAGGTGAAAAAGTTTTATATACTAGTCAATTTTGTTATGCTTGAGATGGAAGTAGATGTTCAAACCCCCATTATCTTAGGCAGGAATTTCCTAGCCATTGCTGGAGCCGTGTTTGATGTGAAGTAGGAAAAAATAACCCTCAAAGTAGATGAAGAAATTACTGAGTTCAATTTGTTTCAAGTTTCCAGGCAACCAGCCATTTTCGATTCTTTCTTGAAGGTTGATGTGGAAGAAAGGCTAGCTAAAAGCCACTCATAAGACCCCTTAGAGAAGTGTTTGGTACACAATAGCAACACAAAAGATGAAGATGAGGAGGTGGCGACCTATACTCAAATTTTGGATGCATGCCCAATCGTTCCCCTTTCTCAAAATGTTAAATTCAAGGAGCTCAATGTCCTCTCAACCTAAGATTCCTCACTTAAAGAAAAGGAGACCCTAAAGGTAGAACCTAACTTCCAGAAAAGATTTTGCCCAAGGCTACCACCAACTTTGAGAATTCCAAGCTCTACAAGAAGAGACAAAGGAAATGACATGACATGGGTAACAAGCAACGTGAGTTTAAGATTGAGGATAAAATTCTTATAAATAACTCACGTATACTTTTTTGTCCTGGTAAGTTGTGGTCAAAGTGGTATGGACCATATAAGATTGTTTGAGTGTTATCGTATGAAGTACTTGAGTTAAGAAAGAAGACCAAAAGACATTCTTGATAAATGACCAGAGAGTGAAATACTATAAAGAGGGAGTGGGGACTGAGCACCACTCCATCGACATCACCTAAGCATGACATCAACTCATAGTCAAGCTAATGACTATAACTTAGCTCTTCATAGGAGGCAACCTGTGTTTCTATCCTTTCTCTTATTTTCTTTTAGTTTTTGCATTCTTTTCAGTTTTTGCTTTATTTTTCCCATTAAAAAAAATTGTTACAATCTTTTTTGCTTTTTCTTGTGTAGTTTTATACCACATGTCGCCACTCAGTTAGACTTGATGTTTGAGTTCATGGCTACACGCCTCCCTCTGGCTCCACCTCTCCCACCATTTTCGTGATCTTGCGTTTCCATTTGTCAAGGAATTTTTGTTGTCTTTTGTTCTGTTATTTTTCTTATTTAAACATTGAGGACAATGTTTATTTTAAGTGTAGGGGGAGTACTCTTAAATTTGGTGAAATTTTTTATGAAATCAATGAACATTTGAGTATTATTAGTAATCAAGCTGGATTTATGTATTAATTTCTTGATTATTTTTGAGCTGATAGAAATTTGTTTGAGAGGGGAATCCACTACTCATGAACTGATTTTGTGTGAAGCAATCTTTTTTCAATTGAGTATTGAAACATTTAGCATTTTATTTGGAAATTAGCCATGTCTTCTTGCATTTGTTCTCTTTATTAGCATTAGCCAGAAAGTGAGTTTTGAGCTTTAATGATTGGATTTTTCATAAACAAAATCCTATTTCTCCTTCTAGAGTAAGATTTCTCTTGATTGATGTGCGCTAGAACTTGATTTGATATCTTATTGAGACTTTAATGATTCACATTCATACTTGAACATGATTAAGGCAATTAGGCTTAATCCAGAGTTGCATTGATAAAATAATCTCTTAGTTGTCCCATTTGAGTCTGAAATTGATTTATTTGAATACTCAATTGAATAATCAGGTTGGATTCTTTGGAGCAGCTAATATGTTAATTGAAAGTTCTTGAAATGTTGCTTTTGTCTTCAAGGGTTGAATGAAAGAAAAAAAAGAATGGAAAAAGAAGAAGAAAGAAAAGGATTATTGGTGAAGAATAATGAGAATTTTGGGTTGAAAGTGAGAATATGTTATACCTTTGTGCATAATGTTATATTTATTATCTTTTCAACCTAATTCTATTTTTGTATTGATTTATACATGAGCATTCTTTACCATCGTCTATCTTTTTCCTACATTTCTATTATACCTTTGGCCCCGTTACAGCTAAAGAAAGTCCTTTTGATTCTTGTGATGTATGTGAACTTAGAAGTGGAGATGAGATTAATAGCTAAGCCTATGATTTTGCATTTTTCAAGAGAAATTTGAGTGATCTCTTTGTTCTTAAACACTTGAGCGATGGAAAAATGAGTGATCTAAAATACTTGGTAAAGAGAAAAAATGCAAACTAGACCTAAGCCTCTAATTGTTTTAAGTGCTAAATGATCTTACTTGATTGGATTTGATTGCTGAACTTGAATATTTAAAGTTGTGAAATTTCCCTTAATTCATGTTTTTGGATGTTGAGTTTAATCTTGTTTTTTATTCCTATTCTTTGCTTGAGGACAAACAAAGCTCAAGTGTGGGGGATTTGATAAGCCTATATTTTATAGCTTTATACTGAATAAATTGGGGTGATTTGCTTATATTTATTAGTGAATTTTAGATGGATCCTTATCATTATCTTCATTTTTGTATATTTAGAGAGATTTAACACATTTAGAGTGAAAGCAAGTGAAGACACTGCAATTTCAGAGTAAAGGAGGACCATTTTGGCTTAGACATGACCAGCGATTGAGGAGTTAGACACAGTCATGTCTAACTTGCAGAATGCTTCCATGTGACTTTTTTTTAAGAGACACAACTGTGTCTCTTGGTCACACGGTCGTGTCTCACTTACGGTGTAAGTTACTTAATTCAGGCTCACACAGCCGAGTCGAGCTTAGACACGATCGTGTGAGGTCTCCTGTGACTAAAAATAATAATTTTTCACCCTAAACATTATAAATAGAAACGAACCCCTAATCCTGAAGCACACTTTGGCGACGACAGATTTTGAGAGGCAAAGGCTAGGGTCTTGAAGACAAGTGCAAGAGGAATTGAAGTTCAACCATTGAAGACATATTCTCCTTCTTCATCTTTTCCATCTTCTCTTTTGATTTTCTTTTTCCTATTTTCTTGAGATGAAATTATGGTTGTTTCTTTAACGTTTGTTCTTGTTTGTGCTACATTAGCCGTGGTGGCTAAATTCCTTTTGTAGGATTAGGATGCAACTCTCTACCTTTTCTATGTTGAGTTGTTAATTTGATTCTTTGTTAATGAAAATTATTATTCTTCATTCATTCTTGGTATGCTTAATGCTTGTGGTATGTTGCATGTAACACCTCAACTTTTGGGATAATTACAATATAGTCCCGAAATGTACTGTTTTGTGAATTCTGTGAGCAGTAAATTAAATTTGACTGTTCCGTGAGTGTACTTGACTATTGTGTGTGATTTGCTCCGAGCCAGGAAATAATAATTTTCTCGTAGAAAAAATCATTTTAATTAATTGAGCCTGGGGATCTTACTAAACTCAATTGATTGATATATATATTAATCTCGTAATTTTTAGGATTTAACTCGTGTAATAAAATAATTTTATATTATTATAATATTATTTTATATTACAAGACTCTCTTTCTCAAAAATAGTAAAAATCGCTTTTTGACCACGATCTTTAAAAGTCTTGTGGGACCCGCGTTAGGAAAAATAATCAATCAGGTTGAAACAAATTCTAACCAATGAGAGCAAGTCAACAAAAGTGGCTTGACTTTTTAAATCAATAGGAAAAGGTCAACGAAAGGAGCATGGACTTTGATTTGGACCATTGGATGAAGACTTAGTTAGGAAGCCGTTGATTTCAACCGTTGATCAAATCAATGGTGAGATTAGAATTCAAGATTTATGACTAATTAATATCTACCTTAGATCTAATCTAGGGCTAAGGATTAAAGATGAACCAAGGGTTAGGATTAAGTCAACAATTGTAGGCTTGAAAATGGTTAGTAACCTAATTAAGCTTAATTTGACTAAACTAATTACTTAATTAGCAAACTAAGTGAACTAGTTTAATTCTTAATTAATTATAATCTAAATATTAATTAGATATACTAATATTGATTAAAGGTTATAATATATGTTAATATATATTAAACTAATTGATTATATGATTAGAATGTTGATTTAGTTTTAATAGGATAATTAACTTAACTAATTGCCTAATTTATTAGCATATAATTAGATGTAATTGGAAAGCAATTAATTCCCTAAATGGATGAAGACCCACACGATTTTGGGCTGCAAATAAGGAGGCAAGGTGGCTTGGTTCTACATGGTTCTTGAAGGATCCAATGACCTAAGCCATGTGCTTAACTAGTGTGAACACTTTAGGATATTTACATGCAAAATCAAACACTCAACCTCACCCAAAAAGCCACTCATGGCAGCAGCACCTCCTATTTCCCTTTCAATATTTGTTTCACACTTATCACAAATTAAAGCATCCATTTTCTCTCTAAAAACTACCAAGAACCAAGAACACTTTTCTTTTCATTTCTTTCTCTCTAATTCGGCCAAGCCCTCACCCCACACAACCAAACCTCTATAATTTTATCTCATCATATTTCCTAAACCCAAATCCTATTCTAAACACTTTTCATTCACAAAGTTTTTCCAAAATCCTACTCTATCTTGTCCAAAATCCAACCTTTTGCTTACTTTTCTAAGGGTAAGTTTTGATTCTATGGTTCAAAATTGGATTTCTAATTTTTCTAACCATGATTGTTCCATGATTTTTCAATATTGTACCTTGTATGTGTTTTTACTAATTGTTTAAGAATTTTAGGGATTTGTTTGGGAAATTGCACGAAATTTCAAGAAAGAAGGAAACTAACCGATTAATTTGTCTACAAGAGGTAAGAGGGAGATTTAATCTCATCAAACCTAAGTGGTGATGGGAAAATGGATTTGTTTGTGTATAGAATCCATAAGGATTCATTTGTGTGGTTGTTTATTGTATTTATTATTTATTTTTGTGATTGTTTAGATGCTTTCCTAATTGTGATTTATTTTGCTATGCATGATTATAGCTTTCATTATTTTTGCTATGCATGTTTATGGTTTTAAATAAATTATATGTATTTTGTATGTGATTATATAATTGCATGTGTTTATAATTATATAATTATTAAAATAGGATGTGAATAACATGTACGATTTGCATGAGTGTTCCAAAGAACACATTTTGAGGCTCACAAACCTTACATCAAAATAGAGAACCAAAATGTTCTCAAATAATTTTCTAAATCACTGATTTAAAGAATCTAGGTAAAATAATTAATTTAAAGTTGATTTAAGTTAATTATGGCCAACATGCCATTTAGTGTATAATTAAATGCCATTTTATTTTGATTTGGCCAACATGCCATTTTATTTACTAAGATAGGTTAGGTAACCGTTTTACAACATAAATTGATTCCAATGAATCATTGAGAAAATAAAAGGAATAAATTCAGTTCTAAAATTTTAACTTAGCAGAAATTAGTTTAAATAAGAATTAAATTAGACGCTTGAAAAATACTAACGTAGAGCTCATTCCATAAATTTTGAAGCGCGTTAGTAAGTTTCAAAGTGAAATTATTGGGTAAAAATAAAATAAACTATATTTAGAGGAAAACGTTAAAAATACCTTATACTGATTTTATAGGCAAAATGCTGCCAAAATTTATTAAAATCAGACGCATAAAATGAAAAGATTCCATACTATATTTAGAACACAAGAAAAATACTCTACGTATTTTAAATATACTAGATATAGTTTTACACATATTGAAAATAATAATTATAAGCTATTCGGTTAAGAAAATGAATTAAAAATCCTACGCGATTGAGAAAATGATTTAAAAGGATTTTGCGATGTTTAAAAATGTCAAAATATATTTACGCGATTTAAAAATGTTTGTGAAAACAACGAGATTGTGAAAACGCGATAAAATTCCTACGCGATTGAAAGATATTATGAGTTTTGCTGTCGGGCCAAAGTGGTGGATCCGGACATGTTGTGGTGTAGTACTGTCAGGTGGGACGTACTATACTTTGATATTTTGTGACTAAGGGCATTTTGGTAATTTTTGTAATTATGGTAAAATTTGGATAATAAGGGTATTTTTGTCATTTTAGATCATACTTAGAGTGTTGTGCCAATTTGGGTTATTATTGGTGATTGATTGACGAGGCGAATTACACTGTGTTTGGTGTGATAAGCATAGTGTGGTTCATTTATGAACTTGGAGGCATTAGTGTGCGGAGGATTCCATATGTGGACAAGTGGTAGCACCTCTACCGTGGTAACGGCAACACACTAATGATCTTGACAAACACTATTCTTAATCGAGATCTTGAGGGGACTATTAAGTACTATGCCCGTGGTACACGATGTTGGACTATGTACTTTGCTACACGATGTTTTGGACTCGTGGGCTATAGACAGATTGGACAAGTGCAATAGTTTGGTTGGGCACCATAAAGTATTATTAGTTTCTATTCGGATCATTCCCTCGGATATCCGTGTTTATCTCCATGGAGTAGAACGAGTCAATTCATCATCTGCATTTTAAATGTTTATTATGTTCATGCATTATTTGCATTTTACTGTTCATGCATCCTCTGCACTTTATTGTTTACCATATTCTGTGATAAATTGTATGATGTATGGCTTTGATATATATACATTGTATGATATGATAATATATGTTATTCAATATATATATATATTGCTTTGTTATATTATGTATGATGTATTAAATTGCTATACATATATGATGTAATAGCATGTGTTATTGTAATATCTCCCATTGTAATACCATTTGTATTGTCATTTTCTTAATTACCATGCGGGTAATGATGTTGATTGTCTCACTTCTTTATTGTATTGTTCTATTTTTGTTTTCTACTTTATGTTTATATCATCGAAGACTAGAATGACGGCAAGGTGAGATCAATTAGGTTTCTTTAGACTTCAGCTTCTAGAAGGCGCTGAGGCTTGGTATGTCCACTGGGACACAGGACACATAGAGTACAGTGGTGATGTTACTTTATCAGTAAGTAGAACTCGACATGGGTTTGTTACTATACGTTATATGGCTACGTTCGTACAGTGTTATTTTACCTTTGTGGGATGAGTTTTACTATACCCCTGAGAGAACTGCATACACTTTTGGGTCGAATTTCTCGGTCAAGACATTCCTAACTAAGGAATTTGTCTTATGAGTTCATATCTTAGGTGTTATGTTTGAGTAGTATACTATCTTTTATTGTTTCTATTAAATATTAATAGTTGTAAATTAATTTTATACTTCAGACAAGAATCACATGTATATTATGATGAGTTTATGTTTGTTATATTTTGTGTTCCATGTTATTTTATTTAAATGTTATAATTATAAAAAGGAAAAAAAAATATACCACAAATATTATTCAAGTATCAAGTGTTTTACAACTTGGGTAAGGATTTTATTTATTTTTATTTTTCTACATCATAAATGTAACATCCCCAGAAAGGGTGTTACATTGCATGCTATATTTACATGATCTTAGGCATTAGGTAAATGATCGAAAGATGAAATTTAATTGCTAGATAATCCAATAATTGAACTTAGGAATAGAGACCTAGTCGTAGGCTTAAATCCGTCGAGGAGAAAATGATTGTCATAAAACTTAATGAGTTGGAATTTGAATTAAGTGCCATGAGAATGAGATTGATAAAGTTTTAACACATTTTTAGTACCAAGAAATTGAGCTTTAAACAATTTAAGATAATTCACCTTCAAGAACATAATTGAACATTAGCAAAAATAAGATTTTAATTTATCATAGGAGGGTAGTGAAGTGAATTCCTAGTCCTAAGCCTTTAAATCTTGATTAAATCTTGACTTTTCTTGATTTATTTGTTTAGTTTATTGCTTTGATTTTTCATTTTGATTTTTATTGAGTTTCACTATTGATTTTAATTGTTTAAATAATCAAAGTCTTCGTAAGAGTTGGCAATCAATCGATCATCGTGGGAATAATATTTATTTTACTACTTGTATGATTCGTGCACTTGTGGAAAAGTCACAACACTTAGGCATGGATTTATGGCCAAAACCATACCCTCACATACCCATTTTCTAAGTTCCATATCAAGGAACCACTTGGTTTTGTCTAAAGACAAAAATGTCTACTTTGTACTCACTAAGCTGAAAATGACTAATTCCAACCAATGAAAACAAGAACTAAACAAAGAAAATAGATATTGCTTCTCAAACCCTTTTTCTCCAACTATATAACCTAACATCAACCATAAGTGGATGAAGGAAAAATATGAGATTAAGAGTTAAGAACCCCTACCTCAAGACCTTGGTGATGATAGTTGATCAAGCTTTTGCCTTCCCCTTTGATCCCTTCCTCTTTCTCTTTTCTTCCCCTTTTGTTTTCTCTTCCTTCCTTTCTTATTTTTCTACTGCTACCTTGGCTGCTGTTTCCATGAGAGAAAATGAGTGAAAAGGGATGAGAATGACTAAAATATCAAGTGGAAAAAGTCAACAAAATGGGCTGCTATGTATGTGACTTGTAACACTTAAGATATTTTGCTGCAACTTCTTGATCTGTTAAGAACACTTAGATTTTGCTAAATCAAGTTTCCTAACTTCCGATAACTTTAGAATAAATCCTAGAATTCATCTAAATTCTAGTTTCATCATTATCTTATTTATCCATATCTATGACTAGTTAATTCGACATTAAAACACACAACTAGTATGCTTAAAAATATCATATTAACTCTGATTATCCTCAAATTTTAACTACATCTTCTTTTACCTATTTGTGACCTAAAAAAAATTCTCTAGACTTATTTCCCTCAACTCAACAACTTATACTACTATCTGAGTCATTTTAAGCTATTTTTCACATTCTAAATTGTAACAAAGTGCCTAAACTAACTCAGTTTGTCACAAAATTAAGCAGACATGTCAAGCAAGTGTTATACTACCTTTGTAACCATAAACTAGTCTAATATGCTAAAAAGATGATGTTACAGTTTTGACCCAACCAGTTAACCTTCTCACGAACCTTCTCACATTTGTCTGATAACTATCTTGTAAACTTTCTCACTAATAATCTGTTTAAGTCTGAACCTTCTCACTTTCAAGTCTGAGCAGTTTGAGAAAGTTATGAGAATTTTGTTTTTTTGGAAAAAGAGGAACACAATTCAACCCTCCTTCTTATGTTACTACCAGCTTCAGTTAGTATCAAAGCTCAACCTCTAGGTTAAGCACACCTAGCAGTGTGAGAGGATAAAATTCCTGAAGGAAGTATGACACACCTACAAGGAGGAGGAAACTACCCACCAAAAGGTTCATCAATAAACATGTCACTAGCATTTAATGGAAGAGACTTCTATTATTGGAATAATAGGATGATGTTATTCATCGAGTCTCAGCATGTTGGTTTTTGGGGAATCATTGAAGATGGTCTCTATATACCAAAAATAATATTCGATGATGGTATAGAAGCTGGGAAGCCCAAGGAAGAATGGACAAAAGATAAGAAGAATAACAAATATATTCTCAACTCCAAAGCCAAATTTTTCTTAACTTGTGCTCTGAGTACAAATGAGTACGACAAGGTTGTTGGATTCCAAACTACAAAAGAGATCTGGGATACACTTGTCGTATCTTATGAAGGTACTAATCAAATTAAGGAAGCCTAAACTAGCATGAAAGAATATAAGACTTTGATGAAATGTTTGCAAGATTCACTAGTATAGTGAATGATCTCAAGTCTCTGGGAAAAGTCTACTCAAATCAAGAACACGTGAGAAAGTTGTTGAGAAGCTTACCCAAGGTTTGGAGACCAAATGTGATAGCTATCCAATAAGCCAAAGATCTATCGGTCCTATGATTCACTACAACAAAGTTGACGTATGACTACATTTTTTTTAAGCTACACTTGAAAAGTGTACTCTTAAATCTTAATAGGGAATACTTTTATAAAGATAACTTTTTGTGAAAAGTTTTTGCAATGAGTTTTTGGTGACACTTGAAAAGCATACCTTTAAAGTATAAAAGATACGCATTTTAAATATTACCACCTATAACAAATACGTAGGATTGGGATAAGATAAATTGATCAACATAATGCTTGAGGCTGTATCTTCTAAGGTTAGTAGTTACAGCTAAACCATTAAGCAATAAATCAAAACATCTTTTCTTTTCTTTTTTCGCTTTTTGAAAACATAATTTCCTCTACCAAAAAAGTAGAAGATAATTTCTTAATTGGGCATTAGGTAGGTAATTGTTCTATAGTTGTTTTATAAAAAAGCTTTTTTTTTTTATAAAATCTTTGAAATAGCCTAGTTCTAACAATAATAAGGGGAGATAAAACAGTAAATTGAAGAGAATGTAACAATGGGTGAGAATATCTGATATTACCACGGAGTCACTTTTGAGTACTCATAGCCATACAGTCATATTGCTAAGTGTTAATTAAAGTTTGTACCTATGAACCTAGCACTGCATACACAAACTAGGTGCCAAGCCAGAAGTAATTCACTTATTCCTTCTGCCAAACAATACAACTTGAATAGAAACAACTTTGCATCTATATGGCTATACAATTAAAGAGACATTGGACCACGATGCATTTTCATTGAGCCAGTACACCACAAAATGACTTGAACTTGCTAGGCATAGGACACAATTGTAGTGCTCATGAAAGTTTCATTAATGACTGGAAAGAAGTTAGTTTAGTTATTTGATATGGAAACCGACTTGTGGTCTCAGATATATTAACCCAGAAAGGATAATGCCAGAAGCCTAGAGTGCCCAAGATTAATGAACCTCTCATATCTTTCTTTATACTCATTATATGAAAAATAAATTAAAGGGTATACAAGCATATGAGAATGCGTTTGGCTACGCTAAAGTATATGTTTCTACCTAGTGGTAAGAAGTGAATCTGGTGCTAATGCTTGTATAGCTCAAAATGGGGAAACTGGAGTCTAAAAATAGACTCCATAAAGGATTGAAGAAGCCATGATGTAATTGTACACATAGGAAAAGTTGTATAGAGGAACACAACTGCACATGGAAGACAGATACTTAAATTCTATCCATGGGCAAGTAAGTTCACATAAACATATCCCAAGTCCCAACCTGCCCCTGCCTTCAGAAAGGACTGAAGAAGAAAACAAAGAAATAGAAATAGAGCAAGAACAAATCCTGATGAAAACTTATGGTAATGAATAATTGAAGTATGATTATTATTGATGTATTTAATCAATGACTGCCAGAAACATTCAGCAGAAGAAAATGCCAAATACTCAGTTAATATGAAATAAAATGGAATGAGGTAGAGTCAGTAGAAAATTTTGTGATTCAATCTCCTATACAAAGTGATAGTTGTCTCAAAAGCAGTAAAGCATTGGTCCAGTTACAAAGAAACTCCTTGTTACTTCATTTTTGCCTCTATAAATAGAACATGACGATTAACTCTAGAATCATATTTTCGAAACTCAAGCTTCTCTATAAACTGCCTAGTTTCCTCTTGACATAGAAGGATCTAGTCCTAGCTGCAGAGACTAGTCGTACAAACATTTGAGCCTTCTTCTTCTTGTCACCCATTCCTTAATTTATGCGAAAGGCAAATAATTTACTATTACAAAACCAAGTGCAGTTCCTTTTCTCATTGAAACGATAAGAACATACCATTTTATACACTACAAAACTGACTCAGAGTCCAGACTAAAAAGTAATCCAAATGAAAGTCCTAATTTATTTAGTAGCCTGGTGCATTCTTCATGAAGTCCTAATTTAAGTTAATTACCTCTGTGAACGTTGTAGGACTTCTACCTTTGCTTTTAGTCTCACATATTCTTGGTAGTTGTTCTGCCAAGTGAAATATTTGTTGTTAGACATTTTCATATATATTACGAAGCAATTACTTTTGCATGGTAGTTAAAGCACAGGCATGCATAAACAAAGATAAACCAAATTAGAAAATAGCAGTAAACTTCCACCAAACAAATTTGGTTTTGATCATCAATTTAAATAGGATTTTTTTTTAACGTGTGCCCTTAAGAAGCGTTTTTAAGGTATGACAGTATGAGAAACTTCATAAATAACAAACTATGTTTTCTTGTAATGACTGAAGAATTAATTACCTGAGTGTCATTGATTGATCAGCTGGTCTCCAGTGCACTTTAACTGTACGTCTGGTACTTCTCTAGTGTTTTCATCATGTTGTGATATAAGACAAAAACTTAACCAAAATTGTTGTTACTATAACTATGTTAGAACTATGATTTTTATACATGACATGCAATCGATTGTTCTTTGCTCAGGGGAGATTAATCAAGACTTGGGAAGATCTATAGTTGACTTGAAGTTAAGTTTTGAGTTACAATCAGTGTCATGACTAGGTAAGAAACTTTTATCTTCCTTATTTTCTTATGTTGTTATTATTTATACAACATATTTTTTTCTTTCTCTTGGTGCCCTTTTGATTCTTTCTTTACCTTTGGAATATTGATGAAGTCATGCATTGACTAAATAATTAATAAACACTATTGATATTGTATCATAATCCCCAAGTGATTTTAACAAGGCATTGATTTAACACACATTATTGGTATGCTTGTAAAGTCTAGTTAATGCATAAATGAATATATATTTGAAGTCTTAATATCAAAATTTGATTAATTAGGTTTTCTCAAGATGTGTCCAAGCATTCGATGTATTCATATTCCATGCAAATAGTGCACAAGGTATCGCAGTCCACCATCTTTCACGTTCCTTTGGATCAACTCATATTCTGAATCATGAAATGGTATCTTTTCTTCATCTTGTCTTGTTTCAAGCAATTTAGATTCTAGTGCTTATATCTTGACTAGTCCCCTTAGAAGCATGCAATGCTTTCCTTGCCTGAAAATTTGCATGCAGCATGTATCCAGGATATTGTAATTTAATAGTAATATATTCTTGCAAGTCATTAAAGTTGGAGAATTTCAACAAATTATAGTATAAAAATTATTCAAGAATTTATAGTCTGCAATCTTCATCTTTTGTCATTGAGTGAAAATACTATGGCTTTTTAATCAGAAAACAACATTGATATTATGTACTTGTCATATCAAGACTTCACCATGTATGACCCTAGCTTCCCTACTTCTTTCTATTACTCTCAGAGCGAAAGAACTGAATATATGATAAACACAATATTTATATATTAATTAACTTTTATATTTAGTCTCTTAGACCTCTTATATGCTTAATTGATTGGCTTTGGCCACATTTTATGAGTTTGGGTTCAAATTGGGCTTAATTGTATTTTAAAGCATTATTGAGAATTTTATATTATTTCTGTATTTTGGCAATAATTTGAGTTCTAGACATCTAAAGGTCATGAATATAAAAATACAATTGAATGTTACGAATGTGGAAAATCGGGGCACATGAAAATGGAGTGCCCTATGTATCTTAAGAAGACGGAGAAGTTTGAGAAAAGGTCTTCCAATGACATAAGCTCTTCTGATAGTTCGGAGAATGAAAAAGCTCATCTTTGTCTCATGGCTCAAGTAGAAGAAAGTGAAGAGAGCGACACCGATGTAACATCTTCTAACTCAGAATCTCCACATTCTTATGATGAATTACAAGATACTTTTCAAGAATTGCATGATGAATCTTTGAGCTTCACAAAAATGGTTTTATCCTCTAACAAAATAATCTCCTTATTGGTAAACAAAGTTTCTATTTTAAGCAAGGAGATAAATGAGTTTAAGATTGAAATGAGACCTTAGGACTTATTGATGCTAACTCATTATGCATGACTTGCTCCTCACATGATAACACATTCATATCATTACCTTGTTCATTATGCAAAGCGTTTGAAAAAGAAATTGAAAATTTGAACAACACTCTTGTAAATTTTACTTTTAGAAGAGACAACTTAAATGTGTTGTTAGGGAAATAAAAATATGTTTTTCAAAAAGTCGGTTTGAGATTTAATTCAAATAACCATCAAAAGTCTTATAAGAATTTCTTTATTTCCTCAGATGCTTCAAGTAGCCCCTTTGTCAAATGTTTTCATTGTGGTAAGAAATGGCATAGTGCATCCACTTGCAATGTTAGAAAGAACATAAACACTAAGGTTGGAATCAAAAGGGTTTGGGTTCCTAAAGGCACCATGCCTAACTCTAACACACAAAGACCCAAGACAATTTGGGTACCAAAGGTTAAAATTTGAATTTGTGTTGTAGGTGTGCTTGAAGACCAAAAGCTCAAGTTGGTATCTTGATAGTGGTTGCTCCAAGCACATGACCGGTGATGACTCCAAGTTCTCCTCCCTTACCCCTAAGAAGAAGGCATAGATTATGAAGAAACTTATGCTCCCGTAGCTAGATTAAAGGCCATTAGAATGTTACTTGCATATACTTGTATCATGGATTTTAAACTCTATCAAATGGATGTCAAAAGTGCATTTTTAAATGGTTTTATACAAGAAGAGGTGTATGTGGAATAACCTCCTGGTTTTGAGGATTTTGAAATGCCCAATCATGTTTTTAAACTGAAAAAGGCCTTGTATGGCTTGAAACAAACTCCTAGAGTTTGATATGAAAGGTTGAGCAAATTCCTTTTGGAAAAAGGTTTTTCTAGAGGCAAAGTTGATACTACCCTTTTCATAAAGCATAAAATGCATGACATACTTCTAGTTCAAATCTATGTTGATGGCATTATATTTGGAGCTACTAACAACTCTCTTTGTAAAGAATTTTCAAATATTATGCAAAGTGAGTTTGAAATGTCCACGATGGGTGAGCTCAACTTCTTCCTTGGTCTCTAAATCAAGCAAACAAGTGAAGGAACTTTTCTAAGCCAATCCAAGTATTGCAATGAGTTACTCAAGAAGTTTGGAATAAACAATGCCAAGCATATGGCTACTCCTATAGGCATTTCTTGCTATTTGGACAAAGATGAGGGAGATAAATCTGTAGAAATTACAAAATATAGAGGTATGATTGGCTCACTCCTTTATCTCACTGCATGTAGGCCTAATATAATGTTTAGT
This sequence comes from Ormosia semicastrata, assembly GCA_029884595.1. Lineage (NCBI taxonomy): Eukaryota > Viridiplantae > Streptophyta > Magnoliopsida > Fabales > Fabaceae > Ormosia > Ormosia semicastrata. The sequence goes on along the minus strand of JAQQTO010000028.1, from coordinate 8,267,461 downwards.
GTATGCATGTGTGCTAGATATCAAGCTAATCCTAAAGAATCACATCTTTGTGCTGTAAAACGAATTATGAAATATCTAATAGGCACATTACAAATGGGTTTGTGGTACCCTAAGGGTGTCTCATGTAGCCTTATTGGGTATTCCAATTCTGATTTTACTGGATGCAAAATAGATAGGAAGAGCACTAGTGGGACATGCCACTTTCTTGGAAGCTCACTAGTTTCTTGGCATAGCAAGAAACAAAATAGTGTGGCATTGTCTACAGCTGAAGCTGAATATGTTGCAGCTGGAAGTTTTTGTGCTCAAATCCTTTGAATGAAGCAACAACCTTTGGACTATGGTCTTGAGCTTGATCATATCCCCATAAGATGTGATAATACTAGTGTAATTAATTTGTCAAAAAATCCTATTTTACATTCTAGGACTAAAAATATTGAAATAAGACATCACTTCATTAGATATCATGTTCAAAAAGGTGATTGTATGCTTGAATTTGTAGAAACTACTAAGCAATTAGCTGATATTTTCACTAAGCCATTGGAAAAAGAAGTATTTTTCTATATAAGAAATGAACTTGGTATATTAGATCAATCATGCATAAATTGATTATTTACTGCATAATCCTAAAACTGATGCATAACATGTTGCTTTCTGCATAATCATGACTTTTTGTTGCATAATTTTTTATTTTTAATCATATTTGAATCCAATACTGACTTGAGCGTCGGAGATTCCTCCTAAGTTATTTTGCAAGTGCTTTCTCATGTTAAAGACTTCCAAGGAACTCAAAAACTTCATGAATCCATCCAAATGGTGTAATTCTTGGTAAAAGTAGTCTTTTTGCACAATTATGTGTTTTGGATCATAATCTGATTAGACTATATGCTTGCATGATGTTTGAAATTAATTTGAAATGTTTTGGAACTAATTTGAAAGGTTCAAAGTTGATCATTTGTTGTTTGGAACGCAAAATCTGAGTTTGAGTATGCTGGTAATCGATTACAAAGCCTTTGTAATCGATTACAAAGGTTCTGTCAAGCATGTAATCGATTATACAAATATTGTAATCGATTACAATAGACCCAGAACTCAGGTAATCGATTACACCAATAATGTAATCGATTACAAGGTTCCTAGAAGCATGGTAATCGATTACACCAATATTATAATCGATTATAGGGGTAACAGAAGGCTAGTAATCGATTACACAAGCAATGTAATCGATTATACAGGATTTTTAAAAGGTTTTTTGACGCGTGTATGTCTCATTCTTTAGAAACTTTTCATTTTCTCTATCTCTCTCCACGCACCCACTCTCACCAAACACTCAATTTCTCTCCTATATCTCAACCAAATCTCCTCATATTTTCCCCATTCCACTCCAAAATCCTTTCTCCACCAAAACTCCTTATCTATTTCCACCAAAGTCACCCCAAGAACATTTCCTCATTACCTTGACCTTCACTTAATTTCTCTCTCTCTTTCAGCCCTAAACCCCCAATATATACTTCCCTTCACCCACACATCTCCAAACACCACTCTCTTCATCCCTTTCACTTTTTTTCTCACCAAAATGGTTGAAACCTCTCAACATGCAAAATGCCCAAGAACAAGGGTCACCATTGGAGAGTCTTCCAGAGGATCTTCATGCAACATCTCAGGACTAGACCTCACTCGCCACTTCTCCACTGTCAAGAAGGCTGAGTTATTCAGGAAAAACTTCCAGTTGCGAAAAATAATCTCTCCCAGGTATCTCCCTCAGAGTTTCTGTGAAATTGAGCCTTTGGAGAGCTTTAGAACAATTGAAAATTTAGGTTTGCTTGGGTTCCTTAGCATTCAGAAAGCAATTTATCCAAACTTGGTTAAAGTGTTTTATGCTAATCTAAAATATGAGGATGAATGCTTAATATTTGAGGTAAAGAAGTAACAAATCAGGGTCACTAAACATGATTGGCATAGGTTGACTAAACTTTTTCCTGATGGTACCAATTTTTGTGGTAATGCTAATGTTTGGGGAAATGAATATGAGCATAGAGCTGCTTTATCTTCCCTGCCAAGAACTAGATATGGTATCCCCACGGATCCCAAAAAGAGGGTAATGGCGACCAGTTTAACTATGGAGAATAGGGTACTGCAGTACCTTCTAGTCAGGGGATTGATTCCAAGGGGAGGCAATTACTCCCCAGTTCTGAGAGATGACGTTGTGTCATTATGGGCAATGACCACTAGCAAGCTAATCAACTAGGGATATTATATAATTGAGCACATGCTAGATGTCAAGAAGAAGAAAAACTCCGCTTTTCCATTTGCTATGCTAGTGATAGCAATATTGGATTATTGCCATATTTCCTTGACTGAGGAGTCAAGGGACACAAGCTCAAAAGGGCCACAATCTATAGGCTTGCATACATTGAAAAAGCTTTAGCTGTACAAAGTCGATAATAGATGGCACTACATTGCCCATGGTAGCTTTGGGCATATCCTTCATGGTCCAGAAAGTGATGATGAAGAAGAAGCCCAGCAACCTCCTTCTCCTACTGCCACCATGGAGCTTCTGCTACAAGAGATTCGTAGCTTGAAAATGAGAATTGATTGCGTTGAGCAGAAAGTTGATCATCAAGGACTAGAGATAGCTTATCTTCGCTCTTTGCTGGAAGGTCAAGGTGCACCTTCCTCCTCTGCTGCACCCCCTGCTCCTCTATCATTTGCTGCTCCATTAGGTCCTACAGCTGCTGCTCCTGATGATGAGGCGAGCCTTGATTTAGACGATGACAATGACTTTGATCCTACTGGTGTTGGCATAGCTGCTGATGTGGCTAGTGATGACGATGACAGTGACAGCGATAGCGAGGCTACACAGTGACTTATGACTCGAGACTACACAGTGACTTATGACTTAGTCAGATGTCCTTTTGTATTGTTTTGTTTGCCTAATATTAGTAGTTTCTCATATTGATTACTGTACATGCCTAATTTACATTTGTCTTTGGACCATTATGGATTTTGATTTTGCTAATAGTATAATATATCTCTTTATGGCTCTTAATGATCTTTTCATTTCTGTTGGCTGCCATGTTTGATTCTTTTTAGGCTAATCAAGAGATTATGTAGAAACGCTACATAAATTTCATTTAAAATGCTTATGTCTTTTTGATAATGCCAACAGGGGAGAGATTAGTGAAAAATGAAATCTGATTATTATTGCATGTGTACGGGAGAGCTTTAAATTTTTACATAAAAATCTTATCCTATATCATGCATAAATTACGGGGTAGAGTTGCGCTTAAATCTCTAATATACACAAATGTAAAAACTCTTTCATTTTCCTATGATTAGTTTGTCATCATAAAAAAGGAGGAGAATGTGAATGTTTATGTCTCAAAGCATATCAAATGAGATTTTTATGATAACAAAATCAAGATGAAGATCAAGATAAAAAGAGAATACCAAGATTAAAAGAGGTATATTAGATATAGGTCCTAGATTATCAATGTGAAATGCTCTCTAAGTGTCTCAAAGATCTTCAAATGATTTTTCAAGTTCCTTCGAAATCAACTTGTTATTGAAAGCTCATATTTTAAGAAAATGTTGATTTTAATCTTGGATTGTGTAAAACACATGTCAATATTGTTCAATCCAAGTTTCTTAAAGTTAAAAATAACTTACATGCTCAATTGGACTTGAAAAATGTGTTCAAATGCCAAAGTAATCGATTACATGATGTTTGTAATCTATTACACAGCAAACAGAGGCCTTATAATCTATTACATGTGCATTATAATCTATTACAAGCAAGTCAGAGGCCTTATAATCGATTGCACCAAGTTCGTAATCGATTACAATGAACCCAGAAAGGCAAGAACACGTTCAATGAGTCATGTAATTAATTACATAGATATTGTAATCAATTACAATCAAGTCAGAAGCCTTGTAATCGATTACACCAAGCTTGTAATAGATTACCAAGTGCCCAGAAAGCCAAGAACACATTGGAACAACCATGTAATCAATTACATTGATTGTGTAATCGATTACCACAAGTCTGACAGTGCCCAACGGCTACATTAACTGCATTAAATGCTTGGCCTTAATGTCCCCAACAGCTCCTTTCTTCATATAACTTATAAATACTTGCCTTGGGGCTTCATTAATGGCTAACCTTCAATTCAGAATATCATTCTAACACTTAAACACAAGAATCAAATTCTGAAAAACGTTCTTGCTCTATTTTTTTGTGAAAATCTTGAGATATCTTTTGAAAGCATATTAGAACTTCAATTTATATCAATCACTCTTGTGAGAGTTTCATTCTATCAATCAGAATTGCTTTGTAAAGAGGGTGAGGCATCCCTCCTAAAGTGTAAAGGGTGAGGCATCCCTTAGTTGAAGAGGCTCAAGCTCAAAGGGTGAGGTATCCCAAAGTGTTGAGTGCTCAATTTGTAAAGGTTGTTAAGCACCTATTGAAACTTGAAGATATAGTGGAAAATCTCGAGTGTTTGCTTGAGGACTGGACGTAGATTACAAGTAGATTGGTGATCGAATCAGGATAAACAATTGTGTTTATTTCTCTAAACCTTTCTTTTTACATTTGTGCACTGTTTTATTGAATTGCTTGAATATTATTTCCTTTGTCAATTATATTTATAAGTGAAAGTGTTCATCTCATCTATCCAATCACCTCTATCTATTCAATAGCTTCAACGAAAATTGATTATCAAACGTTTTATGAAAGATTTGCGAACTTATTTTACAAACTCAATTCACCCCCTCTTGAGTATTGAGGCCACTTGGGGATGGAAGCGACCTTGATTTTGGAAGTTTGGCCGAGGTTGTGGGTGACTTTGGAAATTTTGCCAAGGTGAAGGTGGATATTGGGCATAGGTTGGGTGAGTTGGTACATATAATTGTGGTGTGGGAACATTGTTGATTTGGAATTGCGGAGTTGGGGTGATATTTATGGTTAGCACAATTTGGTGGGGTGGGTAATAAGGAGGTGTAGGTGTACGTGTTTAGTATGGAAAGTGAAGGTTAAGGTTATATGGCGGTTGATGACTTGGGTATTGTGGTGAATATCGAGGTCTAAAAGTCTGTTGGTGTTGGACATAATTCACTTTAGATTCTTTCTTTTTTGGCTGGAATCCTTTCTTAGGAGCGGTATCCTCTGTATTACTCACTGGTAACTTTCTAGCTTTAGCTAAAATTTTGATCCTTTCTCCCACAGTGATCAAATCAGTAAAATCTTTATAGGCTACTCCGGTCATTGCCCTAATAAAAGGATTTCTTAGAGTTCCCAAGAAATATGAACACATCTCAGACAGTGTCAATGAGGGTTGAACTTAAACCGCCAAGGCTCTCCACCTTTATGCATATTGTTTGAAAGATTCCTTATTTATTTTCTACATTGAGCTCAACTGTTCCTGAGTTGGAACTGCATCTAGGTTAAATTGATATTATCCCATAAACAAGTTTGCTCAGTCATCCCAAGAATAGATTTTAGAGAGATCTTGTTGGATACACCATTCTAAAGCAGGCCTAGTCAAACTTTTATGAAAGAAGCTAATAAGAAACTTCCAGTTCTTTGACCAAATTGACATTTTGGTAATGTATATTTTTAGATGAAAAAATGGGTTAGTGCTCCCATCATATTTGTCGAATTCTGGAACCTTAAAGTCCTTTGGGATGATAATGTTAGCAGTAGGGCACAACTCTTCTACCCCAAGGGGACCATACGTGTTGGGACCCTTGATTGTTTTGATTTGTTCATCCATCTTTTCCATCCATTCTTCCTTCATCTTATCATTTTGAATGACTACATTACTAGTCCCAGCAGGAAATCCGGTTGACATTGGGATGGATGCATATGGTTATTCCCATGTGAACTCAGTGTTACCATGAACCTCATTTCGAGTACCTTCCAATGAACAATACCCTTCTCCGATAGGAATCACTAGCGGTGTAGTATTCGAGGTTCCTTCCACAAAATGCATCTTAGTGGTGACCCTAAGGTTTGTCCCCATAAAAGTGATAGTTGGCGGTTGCGAATGTACCCCAGTCACTCCTATATTTCTGGCTGCCCCAATCAAGGTGAGGGTCTCCCTCATAGTTGACGACATTTCCTCCATTCTTCTCTGAGACTTTGTGATGAGGTTTTCCTTAAGCCTCTTGAATTCAGACCTAACTAGGACTAGAACAAACAGAATTTGTAAGATGAAATTGAAAGGAAGAATAAAGAAAGAAAAGAAATGATTCTATCTAATTTTAGGAAGCATCCATATCTCACGCTATAGACATTAGAATTGAATGATTCCAAAACGAGGTGAAAGATCTCTTTCTGAAACACGATTAAGACTCAAGATTCACCGAAAAAGAGTACGTATAACTTAAGATATGAGTGCGAGAAATTTGAGATGAAAACTGAGGAAATTATGAAATTAGAAGGAAGAACTAGATATGGAATTGATGAAAAGAAATAAGATAAGAATGGCGCCACAAACCTAGTTTGATAAGCCAAGAAGGATGCCACAAGAATTGGTTAATTCTTGATAAGATCAAATGATGCAAGGAAGAACCCTAGCAGAGCAAAACTCTCAGTCTTGTATATTCTAAAATGTGTGTCCCCTCTCTAATGATCTCCAAATGTTTTAGTACAATTCAGTTTAGAGGTTTGCCTATTTAGGACTTAACAAAAATAAAAACAAAACCCCTTAGCATAAGCATCACTGATATGTTTGGTTAAGAAGACATATTCAGCTTCAAGTGCCTGGGTTCTAATCCTGTTGTGGATAAAATATATTTTTTTGAACACAGCCATACACCAAATAGAACTAGAATACAATAGAAAATAAAATAAAAATAAAAATAACCCCAAAAATATATAAAGGTCTTGAAAGTTCAGATTGACTCTTTTGGCTCTTCTCATTTCATTCCAAGTGAGTTATGCATGTGTAAACCCTAGGATCCACATGTTGGACTTCAATCTGATGTTGGGCCTCTAATAAGTTGTTCACCATCTTTTTAAGTTCTTCTTGGGCCCTTTTAGCTTTTGCTCTTGTCATGGGCCCTCCTAGACCTTGTATTGGATCTTGGACTTCTTTCTAGACTTGGGTCTGGGCTTGGGCTTCTCCCATGAAGTCCTCATCATTCCCTCCTTCTTGAGAACATTTGTCCTCAAATCTATTAATTCATCACCTGCATCATAAAAGGACAAATCAGCCACATTAAAGGTAGCACTCACACCATACTCACCTGGCAAGTCAATCTTATATGCATTATCATTGATCTTAGCCAATATTTGAAAAGGTCCATCTCCTCTAGGCATAAGCTTAAACTTCCTTTGAGATGGAAATCTTTCCTTCCTGAAGTGTACCCATACCCAATCACCTGGTTCAAATGTCACCTTCTTCCTTCCTTTGTTTGCATGCTTGGCATACCTTTCCATTTTCTTCTCAATTTGGGCCTTAACCTTCTCATGCAATTTCTTGACATAACCAGTTTTAACCTACCCAGATTTATCTTGTAATTGAGAAATGTTAGGTAAAGGCAATAAATCCAAAGGAGTCAAAGGATCAAAACCATATATAATTTCAAAAGGTGAAAACTGAGTAGTACTATGTATAGCCCTATTATAAGAAAACTCAACATGTGGCAAACATTCCTCCCAAGACTTAAGATTTTTCTTTAGAACAGCTCTATGGAGAGTACATAAAGTCCTATTTGCAACCTCTGTTTGCCCATCAGTTTAGGGATGACAAGTAGTAGAAAATAATAGTTTTGTGTCTATCTTTCCCCACAAGGTCCTCCAAAAATGACTAAGGAATTTAGAGTCCCGATCACTTACAATACTTTTAGGCAAACCATGCAGTCTTACCACCTCTTTGAAGAATAAATTAGCTGCATGACATGCATCGTCCACTTTCTTGCATGGTATGAAGTGAGCTATCTTTGAGAACCTGTCAAGCACCACAAAAATAGAATCCTTCCCTCCCTTAGACCGAGGCAAACCTAGAACAAAATCCATAGAAATATCAATCCAAGGGTGTTCAAGAACAGGCAATGGAGTATATAATCCATGTGGCATGACCCTAGACTTAGCCTTTTTACAAACAAGACACTTATCACACAATTTATGTATATCATGCTTCATGTGGGGCCAGTAAAAATGCTCATGCAAGATGTCATATGTCTTTTGCACCCTAAAGTGTCCCATTAAGCCCCCTTCATGTGCCTCTTGAATAAGCAATTCCCTAATTGAACTTTTAGGCACACAAAGTCTCTTGTCCTTTATTAAGTAATCATCATGCTTGAAATATCCATCAGATATAGTATGAGAACATGTTTGATAAATATGAGAAAAATAAGCATCATGTTCATACAGTTCCTTAATATATTCAAAACCAAGAAATTTAGTTTCAAGAGTAGTCATTAAAGCATACCTGCGTGACAAAGCATCAGTAACCACATTGGACTTACCTTTCTTATGCTTGATCACATAGGGAAATTGTTCAAGAAACTCTACCCATTTGGCATGTCTCTTGTTCAACTTTCCCTATCCTTTCAAATACTTTAGAGATTCATAACCACTATGAATAATAAACTCCTTTGGTAGAAGATAGTGTTGCCAAGTTTGCAAAGCCCTAACTAAAGCATACAATTCCTTATCATATGTAGGGTAGTTAAGGGTAGCCCCATTCATTTTCTCATTAAAATAGGCAATGGGACATCCCTCTTGCATTAAAACAGCATTTATGCCTACCCCAGATGCATCACATTCAAGCTCAAAGGATATAGCAAAGTTAGGCAAAGCAAGTATAGGTGCATGTGTTAATTTCTCCTTTAGGACAGCAAATGCGTTCTCTTGTTTCTCTCCCCATTCAAATCCCATATACTTCTTGACTAGTTCATTTAGAGGTGTAGCAATGGTACTAAAATCCTTAACAAACCTCCTATAGAAACTAGCAAGCCCATGGAAACTTCTTACCTCACTCACACTCTTAAGAGTTGGCCATTCTTGAATTGCTTTTATTTTCTCTTTACCTACATGCACTCCACTAGAATTAACCACAAATCCTAAGAACACAACATGGTCCTTACAAAATGTGCACTTTTCCAAATTAGCATACAATCTTTCTTTTCTAAGCACATGTAAAACAGATTGTAAATGATGCAAATGATCATCCAAATTTTTACTATATATAAGAATATCATCAAAATAAATAACCACAACTTTCCCTAGAAACTCTCTCAAAATATGGTTCATCAATCTCTTGAAAGTACTAGGGGCATTTGTCAGTGAATTCCAAGGTAGCTAGCTTGACCTTCCTCTCCTCATCTAGGTTATGGCATGAGAAAATTTGTTTTACCTTCAGCTCCCACTCAATATAGGCTTCAAGATCACTTTTTCCTTTAAATGGTGGTATGGTAACTTTCACAGCCTCCTCTCAGTTTCTCCTTTGTTCTCCCTCATGTTCTCTCATTTCATGCCTCTCATGTCTCCTCCTATCTCTATGTTGGTCATTCTCCCCATTTTGGTTTTGGTTTTCTAAAGTTTCAAGCCTCTCATAAATTCCCTCTGTATGCTCCCTCAACATCTCATTCATCCTTTGAGTTAAGGCATCTAACAACAATCTATGCTCCCTAGTAGGGGATGGAGGTCCCTCTCTTGCAGCCATAGATAGACTTGAGGTAAAGAAGTCCTCTCCAAAACTATTTCACTCAAAGTGTTTCACACGAATTTGGCTTTTAAGCTAATGTATCTCTCTTGCCTTTTTCCACTCTTTCTCTTGCTTAAAGTTCTTACTAGAATCAAATAATCTCTTCAAGAAATGAATTTTTAATTTGCAACAATCACAAGGCTTTTAATATCATAAGACAAGTAGCAAAGAACAAGTTCACTACTCACAATTTGAAAGACAAGTGATTCACAAATTCAAACAAGAGACAAGAACAAGGTTTAGGAGAAGTAACCTAATGTATCATTGATATGCTAATAATTTTAGTTTTTAAATGTCTTTTGTTTAATCTAATTGGACTCTATATATGCTCAATTATTGACATTTAGCTAAGTTTCTAATTTAGAATTGTCTTTGGATGTTTATTGTGAAACTATGCTTAAATGTGGTTATAAACACTCATAAATGAATTATACTTTTCAGGATATCTTTGAGTGTTTGAGTCAATTAGCATTGAACCGAGCTTGATGACCATTTAAGAAGAGAGATGAATGCTTAAGAAGATCAATTTTGGCCCTAGAAGCAAAGGAAGAAGATCAGTTATGAAGATTCAAGGTTACATTTAGAGAAAGGGATCAACATGGCCCGTGTCAAATGACACGGGGTAGGCCGTGTACTCCTCTGACTATGAAGGCTGTCAAATTCTATTTTTGGACCAACACGGCCCGTGTCAAATGACACGGGGTAGGCCGTGTACGTCTCTGACTTCACAAGGAAAATCAGTTTTCAGCCCTGACCGAGAACACGACCTATGTTATATGAAATAGATTGGGCCGTGTTCTTCTTTGACTTTGAAATCAGTTGAAGTTTTGTTACCAGATTCAGACACGGGTTAGGCCGTGTTATATGACACGGCCCGTGTCATCGGCTCAGAAGTTTTAATTCGTATTTTAATGATAAATTAGGTATCAAAACCTATAAATAGGGTTGCTTAGAGCCCCTAAAGGAGATCTGGACAGAGAGAGCCGTCAAGAAAACTAAGGGAAACACAAAGACCAAGAAAGAGAGGGATTCGATTGAGGATTGGAGACTCGGATTCGAGCGATCAAAGATCAATCATTCTCAAGCCTTGAAAACTAGTTTGATCTTTAGTTTTTCTTTTCTTCTTTTGTTCTGAACAATGTCTTTCTTTAATTCTTCTTCTGTTTTTAACTTTGCCATGTGTGGCTAAATTACTTGATTGGTTAAGGGAGGATGAAACTCTAGTTTTGATTATGTGAATCTTGCATATTTCTTTATATTAATATAATTATGTTTTTATTCATATGTTTCTGATCTTAAATCAATATAAAGGTGTTTATATTCTTTACCAAATTTCGAGAGTGGTAAAATTAGGATTGCTAGGCGCAGTTATGGTGGTAAAACTAGTGAAATATATGATCTAAGTAATTTAACCCCAGTGTGTGATTAGACCTTAGTGTGATTAGTATTCTAATTCTTAATGCAATCATTAAGTAGATGTAAGAACACTTACTTTACAAATAACTAATGGTTAGGGTTTGATTTGAGTGGTTGCTGAATTAAGTGAAACTTAAGGAAAACAAGGGATTTATCTCACAATTACATAAGAACATAACTGATCATGTTAGTATAAAGAGTATGAAAGTTAGCATAATCATATAAATCTAGTGGTGGATTCCATCTCTTAACCAATATCTTTAATTTGATAATTCAATTTGTGCTTATTGTTTTGGTTTAAGTTTAATTTCTTTTATTAGTTTTAATTAACAAAACCCCCTTTTTACGTTTTACTGTTTATTCTTCATCAGAGTTTAATTTAGGAATTGGATTGATAGTGTCAATTGAATTAGTTCTCTGTGGATCGACCATTGCTTACTACAACCGGTTGCAAGATTTTATATTTTTGGTGAAACTTGGCAACTGTTTTTGATATAATTCTTAATTGTATTCCACACCACACCAATCATTCTTCCTTCAAACCAAATATTCAAGCACTTCCAAATCTCCTTTCTTTTTTTAAAAAAAAAAAACTCCAATTCTATTTTTTTTAAGATTCAACACTCAAATTCAGCCTCTACAACTTAGTACAATTCTAGCAATTCAGAAAATCACAATTAAATGTCGTTTTCACTTACTTGGCAGATACTGTACGCCTCTTTATGCAGCCTTGGTTCCCCCAATTTTTTTTTCAAGCTTGGAATGGTTCCAAATTGGCCCACACAATCACGGTTTTGAGTGCAGCAAAAAAGCCTCTTAATCCTTGTTGTTTCTCTTCAAATATTACTATCAATTTTCTACAGCAAGGTTGTGCTCTCACACCCCAAACACAGCTTCAAAATAGCCCTCTTTTGGCTCCCAATCACACCCAAACACTAGCCCTAATGACTAGCTTTGATACCAAATGATGAGATTTTCCTTAAGCCTCTTGAATTCGGACCTAACTAGGACTAGAACAAACAAAATTTGGGAGATGAAATTGAAAGGAAGAATAAAAAAAGAAAAGAATTGATTCTATCCATTTTTAGGAAGCATCCATATCTCACGCTATAGACATCAAAATTGAGTGATTCCAAAACGAGGTGAAAGATCTCTTTCTGAAACACGATTTAAACTCAAGATTCACTGAAAAAGAGTACGTATAACTTGAGATATGAGTGTGAGAAATTTGAGACGAAAATTGAGGAAATTACGAAATTAGAAGGAAGAACTAGATACGAAATTGATTAAAAGAAATAAGATAAGAATGGCGCCACAAACCTAGTTTGATAAGCCAATAAGGATCGCCACAAGAATTGGTTAATTCTTGATAAGATCAAATGATACAAGGAAGAACCCTAGTAGAGCAAAACTCTCAGTCTTGTATATTCCAAAATGTGTGTCCCCTCTCTAATGATTTCCAAATGTTTTAGTGCAATTCAATTTAGAGGTTTGCCCATTTAGGACTTAACAAAAATAAAAACAAAACCCCTTAGCATAAGCATCACTGATATGTTCCAGTGGTTAAGGAGACATATTCAGCTTCAAGTGCTTGGGTTCTAATCCTGCTGTGGACAAAATATATTTTTTTGAACACAACCATACACCAAATAGAACTAGAATGCAATAGAAAATAAAATAAAAATAAAAACAACCCCAAAAATATATAAAGGTCTTGAAAGTTCAGATTGACTTTTTTGGCTCTTCTCCTTTCATTCCTAGTGGGCTATGCATGTGTAAACCCTAGGCTCCACGTGTTGGGCTTCAATATGATGTTGGGTCTCTAATAAGTTGTTCACCATCTTTTTAAGTTCTTCTTGGGCCCTTTTAGCTCTTGCTCTTGTCATGGGCCCTCTTAGACCTTGTATTGGATCTTGGACTTCTTTCTGGACTTGGACCTGGGCTTGGGCTTCTCCCATGATGTCCTCATCACTTTGCCATTTCATTCATCCTCCCTTTTACCCCATCTACTTCCATACTCAGATTTCTTCCTTCGTTCTCAACTACCATTACTGTAAGCTTTGTTCAAGCCCTTGTGTTATGAACTCGGGTTTGATTGTTGTCCTCTTCCCTTGGTCGCGCAATGGTTCTTTCTGTTTGATTTATCAAAACAAAATAACATCAAACAAAGAATGAGATGACATGCATAAGATGAAATGAATGAACTTTATGATGAAAATATATTCATTTAAAAAAAAGAATATGTAAGATGATTTTTTTTTATGCTAGGAATGCCATGAAAATGCAAGATAATGTTATTTTTTTCTTTTTTTTAAGCTTTTTAAAAAAAATGCAAGAATGAATAGCATGAGGAATAAATAGATAATGAAGAAGTACGCTCCCTTTGTGTCCTAATGAGATTGTCTTAAACTTGGGGATTTCTATCCTAAAGATCTAAGAATCTTTCTGATTCGTAAGAATTTTTATTGGGTGGCTCTTCTATTCTAAAGGTCTCTAGAACTAAGTTTCATTTCAGCATGTTGACCACAAATAGTGGGTAAACTACTAGGTGTGGGACATTCGTAAAAAAGGCATACTCTAGATGAGGTTTTCATGATAACTAAACAGGATGTATATCCAAAATGGCTACCACTACACAACCTCTACCTAACTTAGGCTTCACTCAAACCCGGGTATAGGGTCTCACTCGGATGTGTGTGATAAACATATAGGTGCGGTAGGTGTAGGGAGCATACAAACTAGGGGTGTAAGTTGGTTCGGGCAATCCGATCAACCCGACCAAACCGAACCGAACCGATTAGTTTGGTTTGGTTTGGTTCGAGTATACTTAATGGTTCGGATAAAATCCAAACCAATTGATGCTCAATTGGTTCGGTTCACGGGTTTTGCGTTTTAAACCCGTGAACCGAACCGAACCAAACCATTTTTTTAAACTCCTTATTCCAATTTCTGAATTACTTTATTCATTACTTCATTCTTCAGATATTTCATTTCTTCATTCCCTTCCAATTTTTCCTTCCCAAAAAATCCAACCTTACCTGTTCCTTTTGCTGCACCGTCACCTGTCTCCCTTGCCACATCCTCGTCGCATAGCTCGGCCTGTCTCCGTAGCCTGTCGCCCTCACCTATCTCCCTCGCCGCGTCGCTCGGCCTCACCGCATCGTTCGCCTATCTCTCCCTCACCGCATCGCTCGCCGGTTGCCCTTACCCCTAGTAAGTCTTCAACTCCTTCACCCCAACTCTCTGCCTCTTTCTTCTTGTTTTGGGTTTTGATTTGGTTCTCTGTTGATGGTGGGGTTGATGGGTATGCTGTATGCGGGGTTGTGGGTATGTGGGGTTCCTGGAAAATCAAGGCACGGTGGTTACAGGGCAGTGCTAGTTGGTTTGGTGGTAGAAGACGATGGTGTTGATGGTTGGGTTTCTTCTTAAATTTCCTTAAATCACGAAGCAATTGATTCAAGCCTCAAGCTTTGGCTATTGTACGTAGAAATTAGAATTGTTGATTCTGCAATTTGAAAGAATGGTGTGATTAGCATCGTTTATAAGAAAGTAAAATTGTAAAAGCATGTCATTTGCTCAAGATTTTTCTAGGGTACTAAACAGAAAAATAGAAACTGCAAAAGAAAATTCATGTTTGGATTTACGAGAAGAGAATATACGAACGACTAATGTAGTAGTGAGTGTGTTAATTACAATTATAGTTATAGTTACACTATGGTTCTCAGAAAATATGATTTCGGTGTAGAAGTCAGGGATGGTGTCACTGGCACTAGTACCCAAGAACAAGATGATTAACAATGATGATGTCATTTGAGTTCAATGCACTTAGATTCATCGTTTTGCGTTTTGAGAGGAAAAGAAGAAACAAAAAGCAAAGCAAAAACTTGGTGTGCTGAGAGTAGAATTAATATTTGTTAAGGTATTTTAGACTGCTAGTGCTATAATCCATTTTCACTTTTAATTAGAGAAATCCATGCCAACCAATAACAAAAAACCAGCCATTAGATATAGATAAGTAATAGTGATACCACACTTTCTACCATCACAGTATAAAAACAATAGCACAAAAAACATTGTTGAAAAATAGAAGAATATGAAGTGAAAATGCATCAAATTCAACAAAAAAAAAGAGAGCATCTTTATAAGTAGCAAGAAGTTAATACCAAAGTCTAAAGCATGCCAATTCAGGTTATGCAAACACAACAATTAATACAATGAAACATTGTCTAAAACCTCAATTTAAGGTTTTGCATCCATAGGATAAACTATTAGCATATGGTAAAAATTAACTAATAGACGCACAATTTTTTACATTAGTAATTTAGTATACTGGTACATCACATACTTAACCAAATGCTAAGAAATTAAAGTATTTGAAACTACACATCAATCATTAATATCCATATCAGCGTGCTAATCATTTGATACTGACATCATATACAACAATCTTAATACAATGCTGAATAACCATAGACAAACCTCATCTTGTAACGGTAACCTTTCTTAGTAACGTTAACCTTACTAGTTGCTTCCTCTTTGTAAAATTTGATCATAGATCTTCTTCAATACTCAATCATTAGAGTATCTTGTTAATAATAGTCTCCCCATTTAATTATAGACAATAAACAAGTGCTGATTAAGGAATATATTTAACTAATAGTTATATTTTTGTCTTTTTTGCAGGTTACTTGACACTAACAAATGGCAAGTGATCCATTTGGAACTACTGGGACTCCAAGCACTGGTGGTAGTGGAACTCAAGTTGGGAGTGCTACCACTCCAACTTCAACTTGTGACATGCAACTAAGAGAGGTTCCAACGCAAGCTCCAACACAAGGACAAGAAACGTCATCACATGGACAAGATACCCCCCATCACAACAAGAGGTATTGAAAAGGAAACCTAGTAGACCCCCTTCTAATGCTTGGGCTCATTTCAAGAAAGTAAATGATAAGGGTACTTAAAACTATTGTAATAAACAATATGCATACAATAGTACTAGTCATGGGACCTCAAACATGCTAAAGCATTTGAAGATTTGTGTGAAAAATCCACATAGGGTATTTGATAAAAAAATAAAAAACAATTGGTATTGGAAAATAATGTGAGGATGATCTTGATAGTGTTAGCATGAAACTTGTTGAATTTAATCAAGAGGTAACCCGATATGCACTTGCTAGGATGATAATTATTGATGAGCTTCCTTTTAAATTTGTTGAAAACCAAGGATTTAGAGATTTGATGAGTGAGGCTCAACCGAGATTTAAAATTCCTTCTCGTGTCACTCTTGCTAAAGATTGCATGCAATTGTTTCAAATGGAGAAAGAGATGTTGAAGTGCATATTGTTTGGAAATCACCAAATGGTTTCACTTACCACTGATACTTGGACTTCAATCCAAAACTTGAATATATGTGTGTAACTGCTCACTACATTGATGATGGGTGGGAATTGAACAAGAAAATATTAAGTTTTGGTTTGATAGCTGACCACAAAGGTGAAACCATAGGAAATGCCTTAGAGAAATGCATGAAAGAATGGGGGATTTCAAAGATTTGTTGTGTGACTGTTGACAATGAAAGTGCTAATAGTATTGCTATTGCATATTTGCTTAGAAGAATGAGTGATTGAAATGGTACTTCTTTATGAAATGGAGGATTCATGCATATGAGATGTTGTGCTCACATCTTGAACTTAATTGTTAGTGATGGCTTGAAGGAAATTAATGTTTTAATTGAAAGGATAAGGGTTGCATGCAAGTTTGTTAGGTCATCTCCAGCTAGATTTTCTACTTTTAAGATATGTGTCCAAGAGGCTAGTATAACTAGTAAGGCAATGTTAACCCTTGATGTGCCAACCAGGTGGAATTCCACTTATTTCATGTTAGATGTTGCTGAAAAATATGAAAAGGCATTTTATCGCCTAGAAGATGTGGATAATGCATTTTTGTTAGCCCTTGACAATGTAGGAGGACCTCCTACTAGGGATGATTGGAGTCGTGCACGTAGTTTTGTCAAGCTTTTGAAAATATTCTATGATGTAACTTTTTCTTTTTCGGGGTCATTGCATATTACATCTAATGTTTTTTTTCACAAGTTATGTGACATTCAAAAGACCCTAGGTAAGTGGAGGAAAACAATGATATAGGGCTACAAAGAATGGCAACAAATATGAAAGTCAAGTTTGACAAATATTGGGAAAGTAGTGGGAGCATAAACTTTCTTTTGTTTGTGGCTGTGTTTCTTGATCCACGTTATAAACTTGAATATGTTGAGTTTAGTTTTAATAAGATGTATGGTGATGGTTCGGATAAGTGCAAGGAGATGGTGGAAAGATTGAAGGGTTTGATTGATAAGTTGTTTGACCATTATCTATCATTGCATCCCATTCCCCTTGATATTGGTGATTCTAGTAGATTGACCTCAAATGTTGCCTCACAATCTCATGCTAGTGATGATGGTTTAGGTGATGATGATGATGGTTAGGGAGATGAATGTAGATTGAAAGTGAGGAGAAAGCAAGGTGAGGTGAAAAGGAATGAGTTAGAAAGATGCAAAGAGGATGATATTGAGGATAACACTCCTGGATTTGACATTTTAAAATGGTGGAAAGGGAAATCAATGAAATATTATGTTCTTTCTCGTATGGCTAGGGATATCTTGGCTATTCCAGTGTCTACTGTATCATCTGAGTCTGCATTCAGCACTGGAGGTCGAGTTCTTGACCCATTTCGCAGTTCCTTGCATCCCACCACTGTTGAGGCATTGATTTGTACTCAGAATTGGATCAAGATTCCTAAAAAGAATCTTGAACTACGTGATGAAATGGAAGAAGTGGAGAAGGTTGAATCAGGTATGGAAACTTAATTTTAATTCTCAAGTTTTTTATTTGTTGTTATATTTACTGTTGTTACTAATAAATCTTGTTTACATTTTATGTTTATGTTTGAAATTTTAGAGTTGTCTGGATTATCTTCAAATCTTGAAGTGGGGCTTCAATCAGGATTTTGACAATTTGAGGTTACATTTACTGTTATCTTACTCAATTTATTAATTGCTAGTACTTAGTACTTATATTTTTTGTTTATAATGTAACATTTATTCATTCATTTAATATATTGAAGATCACAACTTGACCCATGATGAGTAATCTTGATGCTTCACTTGACAAAGAAGTCTTGCTAGTCTTTCAAGCTTTTAAAGTAACATTCATAAGTACATTAATTATGATTGATTGTTAAAATCTAGTATACACAAATTCTAACATTTTGTTTGTCCCTATTGCAGGATGTAGATGAAGTTGAAAGATAAATTGGATTTGATGAATCATGTTTGATGTTTTTTTTTTAGATTGAGTTTGGATTAACTTTGGGTGATACCCATTATTATGTTTGTACTGACTATTTATATCGCCTCTTGTGGAGGGGTGTTGCACGCTTTTGAAATGGAATGTGATGTTTAATTGTTTGAACTGAATCAGCTTAATGAACTGCCACCTTATTCAATGTCCCTTATTTCTCTCTTTTTAAGTTTAGATTTAGTTCTTTAAATTTTCATATTCAAGATCATATAATTGCATTTCCTTCACATAGTCTTTTTTATCTTGCAAAAACATCTCAGGATAGTCATTAAGGAGATTTCTTGCACCAGAATTGGGGCAAATCACCTACTTGCAAGAACTGTATGTGTTTCATCCTGAATCACTTTTTGTTTAATCATTGTTATTACCATGTGTCTTAGTTCTGAATATCATGGTTGAAGCTAATATCTGGTTCTTATGTTTGTAGAATTTTGCATGACAACAATCTTATTGGAACAATACCTAAAGAGTTGTAGAATTTTGCATGTCAAGCTTTGAAGGGACTGCCTCCAAAACAAAGACTTAAAGCAACGACCTTCTATGTAATGTGGTATGTATGGCGTGACCTTTTTAGCATTCAAAATTGAAGGCATGAATTAGGATATCTCTTCATAGACATCTCATAAAATTTGAATCATACAAAATTAGGATGTGTTAAAAAAATTAATGATCAACCCGATCACCCGAACCAAACCAATCCGTAAATGGTCGGTTCGATTTGGTTCGAATTTAGCAATCAAAAAATAAGAAAATCGAACCAAACCGAACCAATTGATTTTGATTGGTTCGGATTTATTTTTCCCTAAAACCCGAACCAAACCACCCACTTACACCCACAAATATTTGCAATCCTAAAGACTATTCATATCCTGCAAAACAAAGCAAACGCAAAACAAACTCCAAAATTTTTCTACCCTAAGGTTTAGATAATAAAACAATTAACACTAAAAATAAAAAAATATCATCAAATAAAAAAAGCAAAAAAAAGGTTAAAACAAACACATAAAGATCACAATATTTGCATAACTAACTTGTATAGGCTTGACTCTCAAGTATCTCCAATAGAGTCACGATCTGTGGCGACCATTGTCGCGGCGGAATAGCAACTTAAATTTAAAAAAAATTATTAGGAGTCGCCACTAATTTTATTTTTTATTAAGAAAAATTGAAAAACCCAAGAAAAATATTATTTGAAACCAGATTGAATTCGGGAGTCGTTTATGTGCAGGGAATGGTGAAAACTTAATCCCACAGTACCCCTAGTACATCCGTCCTGAGACCGTACCTTAAATCAGTTGTGTAAAATTGATAATCTCAAAATATATTTGTTTCACTCCTTTTATTAAAAAAAACACTAAAAAAATAATTTGTGAAAAATTAATTTTTAGCTTTACGGAATTAGAGTTTCGCTTCTACGTATCCCCGGGTGCAATGAGAAACTCAAAGTCATGTAGTTCTTTAAAAAAATAAGTGTAGATCGATTGATTTTAATTAAGAAAAGTTAATTTTTATATTTGAAAATTTTAATTAACAAGTCGTCACGACTCAGTTAATCCTGTTAAGATTTGAATAGGTGAAACTCGGCGGCATGTTAGAGATGTCACCCATTGCTCATCATGTTTGTTGCGAAAAAAATTTTATTTAAAAAAAAGGTTTTGAACCTTTATTGATTAGTGATTTATTTTATAAAAAATTTGAAAACACAACAACAACAACAACAACAACAACAACAACAATAATAATAATAATAATAATAATAATAATAATAATAAAAATGATCGAGCTGTTATAACTCAAATGATTATAAAAGTTACTTAAATGATTATATTCTTTTAAAAAACGTTATTATATTTTTATATTTTTTATATTTACCATTGACTTTAACTTTTGATTTTTGAAAATTTGAATTAATAAGTCGTCACGAGTCAATTAATCTCGTTAAGGTTTGAATATGTGAAACTCGACGTCACTTTAGAGACGTCACCTATTGATTGTCAAGTTTGTTGTAAAATTTTGAATCCTTATGGATTAGTGATTTATTTTACTTCAAAAAAATTAAATTATCAAGTTGTTACAACTCAAATGATTATAAAAGTTACAAGATTAACAAATTGTCACAACTCATATAATCCTGTTTTATTCTTCTAAAAAAAGTTCAATTATTTTATATTTTTACTTTTTCATTCTTATCATTTTTACTTATTTCATTTTTTAGATTTTTATTTTACTTTTTCAGCCCAATGAGCCCATTAATCTAACCATTTCTTAAAAAAAAAAACACACACACACAGCAGCTTACGAAGAAGGTGGAACAAAAGGGGGAAGGTTTTGTTATTATGGATAATTGCAGAACAACAGTTAGTTGGCTCGGGAAGGGACAACAGCTCTGCGCAGGCTCGCTGTTGGGTGGCACGCGACAGATCTGGCTGGTGCGATTCGCGGAAGGATGAGATAGAGGCGTGACAGCGACGAGGCGGAACCAGGTCTAGTTTGGTGCGATGGTGTGGGCTGCGCAGTGTAGTACGCTGTTTGCACGGAGGACGTACCGCGGGTTCGGGAACTTGTTCAACAGGCTCAGATTCGGTGCGTAGGACGGCTAGTGCAGCGCGTGATTCGACGCTTGGCGAGATCTGGGTTATTGCGGTTGTGGAATGGTGGTTCTGGTTTGGGTGGTGAGGACAAAGTGGGGTACAATGTGATGACCAACTAGTTGATGGGGTCACAATGGTTTTACTTTGTGTGGGTGGTGAGGACGAAGAAGATGGCTATTATAGGTGGCCCCAATGGTGATTATTGTGTGTTGGTAAGGGTGAAGGTGGTCAGGTGGTAGTTCCTTGGGTGATTATAGAAGCTTGGATGGAGGGGCATGTTGTGGTGAGTTACGAGCTTGGATGGGTTGGTGGTTGTTATGGTGGATGGTGGTGTTAGTTGAAGATGATGAAGGTGATGGGGTTAGGTGGTTATGGAGATGAATAGGGGGCTATTATGGTTCATGGTTTAGAGGTTGTTTAATGGTGATGAGGCAAGTGATGAGGATGGGTCACGGTGATGCTTGTGATGATGGAGGAGTTTTTGACACTTATGGAGAGTGGTGAGATGAAAGGGTATTTGGTAGATGTTGCTGCAAGGAAGGTTACATGGTGGAAAGAAGCAAATATAGCTTGAGTATTAGCTATAAGTTGAAGTTTTTGTTTGTTGGAAGTATGTGTAGTGATGGGTATTTATAGGGCTTGGAGAGTGTTGGTGATAAGTTTGTTTAGGAAGAGTTTGATGACTGCTGAACTTTGTTTAGGATAAGTTTAATAGATGAGTTTGTTTTAGGATGAGTTTATTTTAGGGTGAGTTTATTCAGGATAAGTTTTATGGCATATGGGTTATGAAATGGATAATGAGTCAACGGTTAGGTTATGGGTTAATGGGTCATGGGTGGTTAAATGAGCCAATGAGTGAAATTTTGGTTTTTTTTATTTCCCTTTTCTTCTTTTTCCTTTTTTTCTTTTTTTTTTTTTTTTTTTTTTTTTTTTTTTTTTTTTTTTTTTTTTAACAAAATGTCCCGGACAAAATTGGGTGTTCACATCTGGTAACATTTTGAAATGAGTAATAAGTTGAGGGGGAGCTGTTTGAACCTTCTCACATATTGGCAATGATTCTCAAACCTTACAAAGTTCACTCTTAAATTTTTTTAAAATAGTTTATCATTATCCAAAAAGGAGAGAATGTAAGCTCTAATGTCCTTTTGTGTTTTATAATACATATTCTATTTTGATGATAACAATAATATTAAAAATTATATTTGAATCTTCTTAATGCTTAAATGTTTTAACATAACCTTTATGGAGTGGTCCCTGCTACTATTAATCTTTTTCAAGACTAAATAAGTTTCAAGAAAGCTTTTTGGATAATTAAAAAGGACTAAGAAGATCAAATTTTGACTTGAGAAAGTTCAAGTACAACCTAATAAAGTTCTTGAAGAACATGAGAAGGTCCTGAGAAGACTCTGAGAAAGTTCAAGAAAATAAAGAACTTCCACATTGATTGATCTTAAGAAGTTTTCAAACCAACAAGAAAAGAACCTAACATCAGAATCTTAAAAAAGAATCAACAAGAATATGGGAAAACCTAAAAGGATGAGAAGATAAGAAGTCTTTCAAGCTTGAGAAGGTCGGATGAAAAAGTTAGCTAAGAAAGTTCTATGAGAACCTTGGCGTTTAGAACATTCATGAGAAGGTTGATCATGAGAAAGTTGCTCAACCTTCTCACTTAAAGCTGACGCGTAAACTTAACAGGAAAAGGATAAATTAACGGTCACCTGTAACAAGCAAGTACAAAAATACTGTTTGAATCATCCAACAGTCATTTTTTCAAAGTATATAAAAGGATCCAAGCTTGAAGGTTAGAAGGTTATGAACTTTGAAGCTAATTTGATCAAGTGAACCACGAACTAAACCTTCTCATCTCTACCTACTAATTCTGAAATATATAAATCCTTTGTAAGTGTTGTTGTTAAGTCTGTTTAAGTATTAGTATCCACTCTTAAAATGTTTTCAAAAGGCCCCAACTGAAACAAACATTGTACTCTATCTCTTGATTCTTATTTGTCTTGAGTGAGCTTGTGGGTTGTGCAAGCCACGTGATTTTGAGGTGTTGGGCCTGAAGAGGTTATGTTAAAGAAAACTTATTGTTTAGCCTGAAAAGGCTGTGTCAAATAATACTTGGTGTGAGCCTAAAAAGACTGTTGTAAAAGAGTACTTGGTCTGAAACCAAAAGAGACTTGTTTGTAAAAGAATACTTGAAGATAGTGGAAAATCACAGTTGTTGCTAGCTGGACTTAGCCTCACGTGGTTTAAGGGTGAAAAGTTTTTGAGTTCAGATTTAATTTATAAGAGCAATTTTCAGTGGTGAGAAGGTTGTTTTGACTCAACCAGTTAACCTTCTCATGAACCTTCTCAACTTTGTCTGATAACTATCTTCTGAACCTTCTCATTAATAATCTGTATAAGTTTGAACCATCTCACACCTCCATGTCTGAGCAGCTTGAGAAAGTTGTGAGAATGTTATTTTTCAAGAAAAAGAGGAACTGAATTTAACCTTCTTTCTTGTGTTATTGTCAACTTCATGTCTAACTTTCGTTTTATTCTCCTTTCTTGATCCTCAAGGGTCAAAACATCAACCACTTTTATTTTCTTCTTCTCTTCTAACTTTGGAGCTTTTTCAAAGGTTTTTTCTTCTTCTTCTTCTTTTTTTCAAATTTTTCTTCCTTATTTTTCTTCTCTTTTTCTTTACTTTTCTTTTTCTTTTCTTATTATCTTTCCACTTCTTTCTCTTTCCTTTCACTTCTTTATTTCATAACTTTTACTTTTTCTTCCTTTTCAGGTTCATAAACCTCTTTCTTAGAGGACAAATCAAGGTCTAACTTCATCCACTTTAGATTTATATCAAAGAATTTAGAACTTTGAGGATTGAATTCCTCATTCTCTAACTTCATTCCATTACATCTAAAAACCTTTGTAAGTAGCATGCCATAGGGAAGACAAGTTATTTTCTTCTTCTTGTCATCCATAACAGCCACCATATACTAAAAAAGAGTGAAGGGAAGACCGATTTTTCTCTTAGTTAATAAATGAAACAAGATTGTAATCTTGTTAAGGCTTGGGCAACTGCAAGCACACGGGCCACACAAGTAATATAATGATAAGAATAGAGTATTGTCTCCATAGACACTAGGACAATTATGCACTGATTATTTAATTACTAACTCAAGCTTAAGTAAATGATTGAGATGAAATTAAGGAAAAACACAGTTAAACTAGAAAATAAAGACAACAACCAATTCCAAATGAGATAAACTATGGTAAAGAGCCTAGATTTTTTTTTCACCCTTTACTTCACTTGGATACATGACAATTCTAGAAATTCTTGTTAAAGACTAGGTTTTGTTAGTCAATATACTCTTTTAGTTAAATGTCTATGTCTAGGTCAATTAACTATGTAATGTTGCCTAACCCATTATGTGTCCATGTGAATTAGCATAATTTCACTCATTAAGACAAAGTATCAAACACATGTTATGCAAGGCCAATGGGTATGTATCCATCCCATTGACTAATTAATATACCCAACTCATGCAAGTGTAATTGAACAAGCATTATCCATACTATGTCTATATTTCCAAATCCCTATGTCTAGTTCATTTGAAAACACCCAAATCATTGAATTGGTGAATAAGAAACTACAAGCATTAAGCATAGATATGGATGAACAAACCATAACATTAACATAGAACATCCAATAATTTATATATTATCCAAGATCCATAGAGAGATCTAAAAGATCCTTAGATATAAATCTAGAAACTTATACAAAATAGAGAAACAAGATCTATATAGAAACTCATTGCAAAACAAGAAAAATCAAGACAGAGAAGAGAAGAAAGAATTAGGATGGTGGGTCCTTGGTCTTCTCCTCCTTGATCATGATCTCCAAGCATTCAATGGAATCTCTCTCTAGAGCCCCAAACCAAGAGCATTTCTTACTAGAATTAGGTGGTGAAAAGAGTCCTCTACCCAATGATACAAATGGGACTTAAAACCATAAAATTGAGTTTGGGCTGCATTTTCACACTTAGGTGTGACTAATCCACGCCTAGGTGTGGATCTCTCAAGTGTATCAGCTGAGACTGGCATGCCTAGGCGTGACTTTTCCATGCCTAGCCGTGGTCCTGTCTAGTCACAATTGCTGAAAAATCTGGGAGCTATGTGGTACCTCCACGGCTAGGCATGGATCCTAAAATCTTCTCCTTGCTTCCATGCTTCTTTTGATCCTCAAAACCTTGGAATTACACTTTGGGCTCTTCATCAAAGTTGTAGGCTTTGTCTTATCATTTCAATGTCACTAGAATCTTACCAAAACAAGGTCTCTAGCTCTAGTTATGATCACAAAAACTACCTCAGTTGTCAAAATGTCAACTCACTAGTTCGGCCCAAACTTCTATCAAACCTAAATACTCAACCCAATGGAATCAAGAAAAGTGGTCAACAAAAAAGTTATAGATATTTCTCTTAACTTTCTAATGACTCTAATCTTATTCCATATGGAGGTATACTTCTTCAAATCTTTTTCATTTAGTCTAGCAAGGTCAGTATGACACTAAACTTAACTTCCACATCTTCTTGGTCTGGCTTGATTTCCTTCATTCTTAGCATACCTTTGGATAATGAACCTACATTCCAAGATCAAAATGCACCCCAATAAATCACTAATCATGAATAATATATAATTAAATAAATTTAACTTCTAATCAAGCCTATTCAACATTAAAGCACATGGAATTTAAGATATTCAAATAAACTCACAAACTTTGTTAATTTCTAAATAAATTAAGGACTTAGCATATATTTAAACACAAAACTAGGAAATAATAACTCTATTTCATAGAGTTATCAAATGTCAGCATTTTTCACCTAGTCTGTACTTTCAACTCATGGCATAATGAAGTGTAGAAACAGAGTGTGAAGAAATTGAGCTTTATTCTTCAACTTCCTAGCAAACAGAGAACTAACAGAAAAACTTCTTAATTCTCTTATAACTTCCTCTGCAGTGAGATTGTTGGCCTCAGTCCATCTTAAATTGTCATAAGCTTTTATTCCTCGACTTTTGACACCAGTAACTTTCTCTAGAATTTTCATGGTAATGAGAACATTTTCAACAAAATGATTGCTTGCTATTCTAGTAGGGTTGTCAAAGATTCTGGTAGCAACATAGAATGCCCTAACAATCTTTGGATACATCTTCTCATTGATGTCAAAGAACTTATCCCATTTATAAAATTGGATTAAGTCTCGAACATCCATTCCATGCAACGCCATTGCGTCTTAGGAACTTCTTGTTCTAGCAACCATAGATTTGTTAACACATTTAGGTCATATTCTGAATCAACAAAGTCTATTTAAAAAACGTTAAAAAAGTTATTCCTGCTCAATTACGTATTCGAATACCAAAAGAGGTAATAATACCTCTATTTCTAGTCCTTATTTACAAATAGGGGTTGTTAATCTTCATCAGAACTAAGAGTGATAGCTTTTTTCCCTTTTTGATGGTTTGGACTTATGGGTAGAAGCATCTGATTCTTTTCGCTTCTTGGTAGGAATCATGTCCTTCTTGTTCTTGCTTTCAAGAGATTCCTACCTAAAAGAACTTCGTCTAGCCTTAATGGGTTTCTTAGTGGATTTAGATTTGGCCACGATGAGACAGAGAGTTTGATTTGAGAGAAAAGAGATTTGAGATAGCAAAGAGCAAATATAGCATTTTAGAGTGGTTATGAAGAGGCATTATAAGGCGATTAAGAGTTGGGAAACAATATACTTATAGAAGAGAGAAAGAGAATTATGGTAAAAACTAGTTGTTATCAGGAGAGAGAAATGTGATTATTTGAAATAAAATAGATCTAACCATTACTTTTTTTATTTTACTAAGAGAAAGAGAGAGATAAAATATATGTATGAAGTTGATTTTGTATAAGAATAAGAAACTTTCTGCTATAGAACAACAATAGATTTATGAGGTTATGAAAAATAGGTTTCTCATGACTGATAAAAAAGCTTTCTGATGCTTAGAACTTATATACAATATCTCAAAAACCTTAACTAATCATCAATTATTCAGAAATCAATTTCAAAGCCTTGATCTAGACACATTTATGTTATCTCTAATAAAACAAAAACGATCTTCATGAAGAAGTTTTGTTGAAATGTCAACCCACTGATGATCAGTGTCAACAAATTTTAGTTCAAAAACATCTTTTTGAACATAAGCTTTTATAAAATGGTGTCTGATTTCAATGTGCTTTGCCCTTGAATGTTAAATAAGGTTCTTAACTAAGTTAATTGCGCTTGTATTATCATAGAAATAGGGATAAAGTTCTACCTCAAAGAGTAGTCTTCCAATTGATATTTTACCAAAAAATTTGAGAACAACATATTGATATAGAAATATATTCAACTTATGTTATTAAGAGAGCTATTGAATTTTGCTTTTTGGTTGACCATGAGACAAGTGATTTGCCAATAAAGTGCCTTCCTCCACTAGTGCTTTTCGTTTCAACACAGTCTCTAACACAGTCAACATTATAGAAACCTACTAGCTCAAAGTTTGGAGTTTTCTCATATCACAAACCATAGTTAGTAGTACCAAGCAAATATCTAAATATTCTCTTAACAACCATAAGATGTGATTCCTTGGGGTTAGCTTGAAATCCTACCCATAGACACACATTAAACATCATATCAAAGCTACTAGTAGTAAGGTATAAAATCCAATCATATCTTTGTAAGCTTTCAGATCTATAGGCTTACCATTCTCATCTTTGTTTAGAAAAACATATGGATGCATTGGTGTTACGACCATGATCGTAGTGGGAGCGGGGACAAATAAAAATTTTGAAAAAAATAGTCACCAACAATTTTATTTTAATTGAGAAAAATTAGAAAACCCTTTTTAGAGAAAATGTTCTTAAAAAAAAGTTCAGGTTTGGGAGTTGATTATGTATAGGGAATTATGAAAATTTAATTTCACAACACCCCTAATACATCTGTCCTAAGACAATTACATTAAGTTGATTTTTCAATTTAGTAATAACCTTGAAATATTTGTTCTACTCTTTTTCTTAAAAAGATGACTAAATTTTTTTCTTTTTTGATTTTTTTCTTATTATTTATTACTTTTTTCATTTTTTTAATCTTTTATCTTTTTGTTTTTAAGAAAACGATGCCTACCACTTATTATATTCAAGCCCAGCAAAAAGCAAACTCAAACAGAAACCACAAATGAGAAAACAAAGTCCATTCAGTTCTCTAAGTCTAATAGAGGATCTTGACATCAACCCAACAACAAGAAATAAACTTATTGTTATTTATTATTTATTCATTTATTATTAGCATTATTATTTTAAGAAAGACTCAGGAAAATAACAAAAAAGAAAGAAAGAAATTAAAAAAATAAGTATATGGCTTTTGCTTGGATGTAGGAATACCAAACGCGAAGGAGAGATTGTGAGTTACGTAAGGAATTCCACTAGCAACAAGAGAAACATTGTCAGTGTTGGGATTGGTGTATTATCCTACTCCTAATTTACTTAAATAAACAGTTATATTAATTTATAATTATTTGTTTGATTTAATTGTATATTTTTTTGAATTTTTGTGGTTTACATGCTGACAAGAAATAACTTAGCACGTAAGTTAAGTTAAACATATTAGTCGAAATATATGCAAAAAGTTTAAATTAGTGAGAAAAATTATAAAAAAATTATAAGTCCAACTGAATAAATATAATTATGGTGAATTTATAGGATTTAAATCATTTAATTTGTAATTTTAGTGAATTATAGTGATTTTATTAACTTAAAAGTAACATAGAAATTAAAATAAATAAGATAAAATTATAAAAATTATTTTATAAATTAAGGAATAAATTTAGATGATAATGTTGACTTTATAATTATGTTAGGACTTAAAAAAATATAACAATAATTTAGGATGATTATATAGGACTAAAATCCTATTTAAAATAAATTAAAGTAAGGTAATAATTACCTCTTTGACCAATAGTAATTCATGCAAAGGTGACTTCTAGACTAGGTTTAAATCTTATTGGGTTGTGATAAATGTTGAAATGAGTAGATTTAAGTTTGATTAGACTTAAATTAAAAGGATTGCATGAATGTAGGTTACTTGAACCTCAAGTTTACTACCGATTACTAATAAATAGGACCTAATTAACACTAAGTGGCTTAAGTTAAGATCCTATATGAATCTTAAGGGGTTCTAAAACATGATTAGGAGTTGAAATTACAAGGATTGAGGAACAAAATTTTCCTAGGAGCATTAGAACTTAACTAATTCACCTATTGTAACTTAAACTTGAAAGATAAGTTCCTTTTCCTCTCCTTATGTTACAACTGGCGCCCCCTCCCCCTCCACTTCTTGTTTTCTCTTCATTTATCCTATCCCACACACACAAACAACTCCGAAAGGCAACCATGGTTCTTCCGCTTCAAGCTTTTCCTAAGCAACCAAATGACCTCGCCCAAACCCAGGCCTGAAGACAAAAATGCTCCTCACCACTTCCTCTAACTGGTGCACTAAGTGGATTTTAGGTTTGACCACTTTCATCTCTTCCTCCTCACCTTCAAGCTGCGAGCTAGGCGTCCATGTAGGCATTCTTTCTTACCTTGCTTTTCTTTTGCTTGTTTTTAGTTTATTAATGTCTTTGCATGTTGGTTTGGATTGAAAATTTGGTGTTGATGCTCATGTGGATGTCTCGGGTTCTATGGGTGCATGGGTTGAATCCTTGGTTGATTGTTGAGTTGTGAATAATTTCATGGTGGTATGCTTAGAATTGAAGTTGTATTTGGGTTTTATGGTTGGAATCCTTACCTTGGCCGAATGTGTGTCCTCCGGTCCAAGGGGGAAAGTTGCACTAAATTAATGTTTTGATTGTAATATATGGCAATTCATGCTCGAGTTTGGTAAAAAGAATGGATTAAATGATGAATTTGATTTTATGATGAAGTTGGTGTTGATGGAGGTTTTCAGCTTCTATAGGGTGAATGCACCATGTAGAGTTTTAATTGAATTCATGATGATTGAAGTTCAATCTCACTTAGTTTAGCTTAATTAAATGATTAATAATTGATTACTGGTTAAAATTTTGGAGGCCTAAGGTAGTAGAGATCTCAGGTTTAGGGTGTTAGTGCATCAAGAGAGGTGTCTTAAATTTTGATTAGGCAATTCAACTTATCCTAGCTTAATGACAATGATTAGAAGCTAATTGGATTATTAGTTGATTAATGGTGAACTTAGAGTATTGGCCAATCACCTTGGATAAGCTAAAATTATAAGGAAATTGGCTAATTAGGCTTAATTAATAATAGCATGATTAATTAGACTTAAAATAGGTTAAGGCAAGGTTGATTAACTAAGTTGATTTAGGATTTAAGCACCAAGTAGGTGATGCTTAAAGTGATAGATGAGATAGCTACGAAAAGAGATAAGATGACTCATAACCCTAAGATGAGATGACTACTGATAGTGATGAGATGACTACTGAAAAAGATAAGTTGACTCGTGGTACCTAGATAAGATGACTCATGCATATGATAAGCTGTCTCATGAACACTTATATAAGATGGCTTATGTGCATGATAAGTTGATTTATGCCCTTTATACATATATAAATATAAGATTTGATATACTTGTTGGTAAAAGATTCAGCAATGAGGCACATGATATGATAGGACCAAATTTGTTATACTGAAATCGTGTTATCATTTATGATATATACATTGCTCATGATAGTTGGATATTTTGATTGATTGGCACTATGGTGCAATTGCATCATTGATGAGCATGCATGGAAAAGAATTGGAATACTCTTTGAACTGTCGAATTGAGCCAGAAAGATAAAAAAATGACATGGTACTATAAAAATCCTTAAGTGCTCAGATTGGAAAGAGATGTTGGACATGATCCTCTTGTGCACAGAGGTGATCCTATGAGCTATTCACAAACAACGGGCGAGGCCCTAGTATTAAGGGATACAACTGTGTGGCGAAGTACAGTCATATATAGGATGAGTGCTCAAACCTAATAAGTAGCCTATCACCAAGTGTATATGTTTAGGTAGAGTAAGAGACTCCCTGCTTATGATTATGAGGATCTGGGATCCACTGGGATTAAGCTAATGAGATGATGAATTGATGAGACGAGCATTGTATGGTATAAAAGCAATCATGACATTCCATTGTATTAATTCAAGAGAACATGCATTACATTGGCATAGCATTATGTATTGGTGATATTATTCTGACTAACTGTTATGGATATCTGTGATGCTCTAATTATGAATAATAGTCTTTTGTGTTTCTAGTGATTATCTCTGTGAGTTTCTGTTAATGAGATTGTGCCTCTGAATTGTTCCTAGTTGTTGGTTTATGATATTAGAATTATATGATAATGAACCTGTAAGTTAAATTATATGGAGTTGATATTAAAATGAACTTCTGTCTCAGGGATAATGAACTATTTTGGCATATGCCACTTTATCTATTATATGTAAATGTTTGTGAAAATCCCGCAACATTCGGAATCATCATGATGACACCTGTTTTGCTAGAACTACTAGGAATTCTTAGAATTCTCACCACATTAATGTTTCCATGGTATTCTAGCCCCTGCTACTACATATTGATGATGCCACTGCTATCAATCTATTAGGAGTCCTTTGACTGCTGGTAGGTGTATGACTTAGTGACCAACTCATACATAGTCTATATGAACGTAAGGCTATATATGAGCTACTCACTAGGAGTCATCATCACGTTTCCACCTGCTTGACGTTGCTGCTGGATTACTGCATCTCTTTTTGTGATAGTCTACACTTAGGATGTAGATGTTTTTGGTTATTATATCGTACCACATTAGTATATGGATGTATGTCAGATATATGTATGCCTATCAAGACTCTTGTACAGCTGATACTGATACTGATCTTGACAAATGTAGTTATAATGTACAGGGCACTGATGCCCTTAATGGTATTTGTATTTTGTTGGTGTATATATGTATAGCTTGCAACCTACCAGATGACTATGTGTAGGTATTGATGCTGCACCATAGCCCCTTATATATACATATATGATGTTTAGTTTCTATTTTATTTTGGTAGAGCTATGTAACACCCCAAAAAATTATTTATTTTATTATTAATCACCATCTTATAATATTTATAATTTTAAGAAATTTCTGTGGATTTTTTAAGAAATATTGAATATTTTAATATATTCTTCGTTTTACGTACACACTGAGCAGAGTCAGTGTAACACCTCAGAAATGATTTGTTTCATCATGAATAGTCATTTCTCAATATTCGTGATTTTTGGAGATTTTTCTGAAATTTTTTAGAAATGCTAAATATTTTAATATATTTTTCATTTTACGTGCACACTGAGCAGAGTTAGTCAAATGCCCCGTAAAATTATTTGTTTCATGACAAATATCCATTTTTTAATATTTGTGATTTTTAGAAATTTTTGTGAATTTTTTTGAAAATATTAAATATTTTAGTATATTCCTCGTTTTGCATGCACACTGAGCGAAGCCGAGATAACGAGATATTTTTTCTGAAATTTAAATTAGGTAAACCTTGAACTGTCAACGTGTCGATGGGGGATCTTACTAAACCCGAGGTCAAGCATAGTTTGCGAGATTTACGTTTTTTGATATTTTATTTGATAAATAAAATCGCTGTATCATAAAATTATCCGGTGAACAATAAAATATTATTTTCATCAACTATAACTTTTATTCACTGGAAAAATAATTCTAACAGTGTAATTAATCATCTGTTCAAGAGTATTTAATTAAGGAGACAAGCTTATTTTGTACTTTATCGAGAAACGTGCAAAGCTTCTCAAGGAAGCTTTTAGGAAATTTCCTCCAAGTTTCCCAAGGAAGCTACTCACTCTCTCTCCTCTCTCCCAAGCCTCACAGCTGCTGCACCAATTTTTGGGGGGAAAAATTTGTGTTTTCACACAATTAATTATACCACCTTAATTTCAAAAACCTAAAAGCATCTTTCATTTTCCTATGCACTTTCTCTCTCTACCTTCTTCTTCATTTAAATTTTCTCCTCTTTCTCTCTACCCCAAGCTCACAGCCAGCAGCCCTCTTCTGCCTCATCCATCACAAAAATTTCATCCAACCCCATTTTCTTAATCCTCTCCATCATCTAAACACTTCTCTAGTTGGTGAATCTTTGAAAAACCTTCATCTTCACCATTTTCTTCAAGCTTCAAGTTTAGGATTTTTGGGTAAACTTCTTGACTCTTCACTTTCTTTTACCCATTTTCGTTTTTATGGTCTCCTTTGTGACCATCCATGCCTTATTTTTCAAGCATTGGTGTTGTTTTGATGAGATTAAAATTTTAGGATTCTTGGTGGTGTCCAATCCAAAAATTGCAAGGAGATTCTAGGAGGCTTATCTTATTTTCTTCTCTTAGGTAAGAGGAAGACACTTCTTCTCAACCTCTATTAGCAACAAGAAACCTTGTTTGTGATTGATTGTGAGAAAATCCTATTGAGGGTTATTCTTTGTTTGCATGATTGGTATGTTTACATGTTGTTTGTAATTTATTTAAGCTATTGGATTGATTGATTATGCATATTGATATGTTTGAATGGATTGGAAGGCATGAAATGGAAGGAAATAATTTTGGATTCCCTCTTGAATGGCTATAGTTTTGGGGGCCCAAAATTAGGGTTCTTGATGAACAATTGTAATAAGTGAAAGACATAATTAATCAAGTGTACAATGTGCAATTATTGGAATGAAAAATTTGGGAACTTAATTTTCTAGGGAGGCCACGGCCTCTAAGGCCATTTAGGGCTTGATTATGCAACTTTGGTAACCTTGGAACTTAAATAATCAAGTCATTAAATTATTGATAATAGGATAGAAAATTAGCAAAATTGGAAGATTAGGATATACTTTGAGATTCATAAATTTTAAAGAACCAAGAATGAAATTTATTATAAGACTTAGGGTAATTTTAATTAGGGAAAGAACAAGAGAGTGTGAGACTTTAAGACCCTTAGAATAACTTTCTAAGTGTATGAAAATAAATTACCTTAGAGAATTTAATTAATTAAGAGAATTCCTCTAGAGACGAACTTGGTAAGAAAGGTTAAATCTAAGTAAAAATTCATAATAAACCTTAAAAATGTATTAATTCATTTAATTCCAATATTATGATATTGTGGGTCCATGTGAGTGACCAATGATGTGTTGATACTTAGTTTGGCCAATTGTGGCATATTGTGAAAAAGTATGTAATGATGAACATATATGTTTATGCATAGAGTTGTCATGCATTGTGAATGTCCGTTGGACTGTTACTAAGGCCGAGTTGCCTAGGAGATGAACACACCTTAGTGCGGGTGCGAGTAGACTAGTATAGGTCATATTGTTGACCATGGGGCGTTGGGGTGCGGGTACCCCGCAATAGACAGTTGGTAGCTCTTATGTCCGTGGGGCAAACCAATGCAAACGCACCGATGATCCTGACCGGGCACTGTCCTATATCGTGATCTAGCATAGACTGTCTGGACAATGCCATGATGTGCACGTGGATAAACTGATGAATTATAGCACTTTGGCCGCGGCAACCGAGTTGCAAACGTGTCTCCTGATCTTTCTCTCCGACTGTTTATGTCTAGCTCCATGGAGTAGGATTTTGTCTTTGTATGCATGTGCATAGTGAGTCCATGTATCATCTGGCATCGATTTAATATTATAATTGGAACTGTTGTATTACTGATATATAATTGCCTGCAACTGCTTATTTGTCTATTTCTGCTATTTAATGCTTGTGATTATTATTTGATATGCTCTGTGGCACCCCAAAAATTATGTCTTTTTACCAAGTGGCCTCAATACTCAATGGTAGGATGTGAATTGAGTAGTTAAATATTTCTAATATATATTTGTTCACAAATCTTTCGCAAATCGTTTGACAATCAATTTTCGTTGAAGCTATTGAATGATCGAGAGATAATTGAATGGATGAGTTAAACACTTTTACTTATGAACGTAATAGCCAAGGAGACAATATCCAAATAAAATAATGAAACAAGTGTCACAAAGATAAGCGAGAGGAGGTTTAAAGAAACAAACACGCATTAGCTTACGCTTTATCTGGTTCAATCACCACTCCACTTGTGATTCCACGTCCGTCCCCAAGCAACACCTTGAGATTTTCCATATATCTTCAAGCTTCAATGGGTGCTTGAAAATCTATTACACTACAACCTTGAGTACTCAACAATTGATATAGTGGGATACCTCATGGCAAAAGCTTGAGCCTTTATTTTTCAAGTTGATACCTCACCTTACAATACTTTGAGGGATACCTCTTTTTGTACACCCTCAATTAATCGAGATGTATAAGATTGAAATAGAAGAAGCTCTCTCTGAGCAAGTGTTTACAAATTGAAGCTTTAATATGCTCTCAAAGATTTTTCACGTTTTTAGTCGATAATAAAAGCAAGAAATGATTTTAAGGATTGATTCACGCTTTTGAAGTTAATCATGATCAAAACTTCTCTAGTTTTTTAATTCATGGTCAACATTGCAAATAAGGACCTAACTTTGGTATTTATAAGTTTCTCTATTTATTTAATAGAGCCGTTCCAGGTAGTCATAAGCATGCATTTAATGCATTTAATATAGCCGTGGATTGAAGGCAACGCCTTGTCAAGATAGGCAAAATAATCCCTCACAAGGCATATTAGTCGATTACATATCTTAAGGTAATGATTAAATTTATGTTCCAACGTTTTTAGAAAAATTTGATTGCTTGTTGTTATCGATTACATTCTTGAGGTAATCCAAAAATTTGTTTGATTACATGGCTTATACTAAAGGCTTTTTTGTAATCGATTTGACATTGCTCATGATTGATTATGGACATGACTATGATTATGGCATTCTAGGATCGATGACAATATTCATGTAATTTTCTTATCTTGATGGCTAGTCGATTAGATAATTAACTGTTCTTTGAGTTGTTAGTTTTGTGTAATCGATTATTTATTGGTGTAATTGATTAATCAATAACGACTTTGTTTGTAATCGAATTACAACATCAATGTAATCGAACTTACATACACCTCTCACTTGCTTGTATGAAGATCGATTATATTGTTCATGTAATCGATTACATGCCTATTTAAAAATTTTTAGATGTGTAATCGATTACAAACATTAAATGTAATCGATTAAATTAGAAACTCTTACTGAACAATTTTTCAAGTCCAATAAAACTATGCTTGTAAGTCATTTCCAACACCTCAAGGTACTTGTTTAAACATAAATCCTTTTTAAGAGTGTTAGATTTAGTTGAAACTCAGGTTTTTATTGAAAGCCATGTTTATCTTTGAAATTTCCCATTGATTTTGAAATCATATATATTGAAAAACCATTTGAGAAATCTTGAGAGCATTTAACATTAAAATCCTAAGTCTTATAACTAAATAAACCTTTGCAACGATCTTTCTTTCTTTGATCTTGATTTTTCCTTTTGTGCTTGATCTTCTCTTTTGCTTTTGTTATCATCGAAAATGCCTTTTGGATTTGAACATGCCTTAGATCTTGACATAAGCATTCCACTAGAAGCTTCGTACATTAAATTATCTTTTTTTTGTTGCTATATCTTGGTAATGATGGTAGGATATCTTACCTCTTCATCGATCGTGTTTTTTAATTATTTTCTATATAAAGAGATTTTTTTCATATTGTGTCCCATCGAAAACGACTTCAACGAGGTTGGAGCTCTTGATTTCTCCGACTTGTAGGCCCCCTGCTATGATTAGCACTATCTAACCCATTGTGTTTTCATGGAGGCACGCTCACAACCCTGGTATCGAATTATTTTAAAACTTATAATTTTTTTTTCCCCGT
The DNA here is from genome assembly GCA_029884595.1 of Ormosia semicastrata. Lineage (NCBI taxonomy): Eukaryota > Viridiplantae > Streptophyta > Magnoliopsida > Fabales > Fabaceae > Ormosia > Ormosia semicastrata. The sequence goes on along the minus strand of JAQQTO010000028.1, from coordinate 8,230,464 downwards.
ATTTTTTTATTCGTGTCCCATCGAAACGACGGCAAAGGTTGAGCCTTATTTCCCCGACTTTTGATGTATGATAATATATTTATATTGATATTATTTGTGGAAGGCGATCTTAAGAAATCTAGGTGATGTGGTGGCGACCTTCCTTGGAGGGCCGCATATCCACATCACTTAAATTTTGATCGCTGTGTCTACTTGGGAGACGTGTCGATCTCTTTGGCTTGGAGGCATCATGAACCACCGATCTTTACCTGCTGCATTAGCTTATGCTTGGAGTTTTATCTGCCCATCAGGGAGATGTGGGGTGCCCGCTATTACACCCCACAGGAGGATTCTTTTGATTCCACTGCCGGCTCCTTTTTGATAGCTCGGTGGCTCCTATGGAGGTTTCCTCGGATGAGGAAAACCCTGAGGAGGTTCTTGAGGAGGATCTCGCGGAGGATCCTGACACGATTCCCCCTCATCTCAGGGATTGATATAGTTGGTAGCTACTGATGGCTATCAGTGTTTTATTTTGGGGGCCTGATGTGTCTTTATTTTGGTGGGTTTTATATTTCTGATATCTTGGGGATATGTATGTATGATCCTTTGGGCAGGTATAGTTTTACTTTTTGTACATCAGGCTTTGTAATTAAATAGATTTGGTATAATTATATATATATGAATATGCAATGTTGATCAAATGTATGCTTTACTTCTGTCTTTCTCTTTATTACCATTTATGTTTCGTCACTACATTTTATTAATTATTATAATAAAAAAATAATATTATTGCCATTTTATTTATGCAGCTTTAACCAGATAAATTTAATCATAATCAAAAGAACCGGGTCTTAATTTATCACTTATATTTTCTACATTGTAAATGAAAATGTGACGTTCCCTCCCAAAAAAAGGTGTTACAAGCTACATTTTTACTATTCATTTTCTGAAATGAAACCTGCAAGTGTACTCCAAAGAGAACTCATAAGCATCTAAAATGGAACTAATAAATGGATTGGTAATTTTAATTAAGTGGACTTTTAACTTGAAAGGCAACTAGCCTTACTTATTCTAAGATAGGCAAAATAATCCCTCACAAGGCATATTAGTAAATATAGTCATAACTTAAGAGTAATGATTTAAAAAACAAAAAGTTTATGTCTTGTTTAGTTTAGAGGAAAATGTGATATGCTTGCATTGATTACTTCAATATAAGTCCTGAGAATAGTAAGGTAATTATACTAAAGGCGTTACATAGTAGGTGGTATCTGAACAGTTCATCCTGATTGAGCCTAGGATATGGACTAACCATGCTTATGGCATGTCTAAGAGTTTCCATGATATGTTATGCAATTTATTTTTTTATCTTGATGATGAGATGCCTAGTTAGATTAGATATGCATAACTGCCTGGGTGTGTATGTTAGAAGTTTCTACCACACTATTTACTTGATGTTGACATTGATTAACTCAATATGTATTATTTTGTGTGTACATGAATTTATGGCATCCACTAGGCGTACTACCAACATACACACTACTAATGGGGATATGGAAGAAATTATGGGAACTTTTATGAAGATAGTAGTTGCTATGAGGAAGCAAACTGCCACTACCAACAAGATGCTAGAGCCTAACGGTCGTATGCCAGTAAGGACCTATTTAAAAATTTTTAGAAGTATAGAGACTCCATTAAAAACTTTTAAATTGTAGGAACCTATTTAAAAATTCTATGAAACTATAGCGACCAAAACAGTAATTTAACTAATAAATAACAAAACTATGTTGTAAAGTTTAGCTTTAAAATTAGTATATTGTAGATAATTTTATAAGCAAAAATGATGGGAAAGGAAAAGAATAATGAAGAGAGTCGAGAGTTGGAAAATGCATAGTTGTACGAATCGAACTAGCCTGACAAGAAAACTCGTGACATAACCTCTAAGTCGGTCCGATTCTTGCATGTAATGATTCTTTGCAACGATCGATCAAACTCGGTTAGATCCGAGTGGCTTGGTGACCTGCCCAGATAGATTGGCTAGGTTAACCTGATTTTTTTTAATTAAAACCTCAAAATGTAACTTATAGGATTTGAACATATTACATAGTAGATCTTGTCATGGAATGCATTCTACCACTAGACCAGAAGCTCTTATTAAACTATGTACTCAGTTTTTTTAATTTATAATATTATCTAACCAATAGGTTATTATAATTGCTAGTATGGAAGTATATTTTTTTTCATGCAGTATTTTTTAATATAATAATATTTATATAAAGAGATTTTTTCATATAATAATTTTTAAAAAATCTTTTCTTCTAAGTCCGAGTTTTCCAATTTGATTACTTGACTTGTAGTTAGATCCCTAACTCATGTGTTTTGTTCTAAATCTTTTCTTCTAACCCATGTGTTTTCAAGTCAGGTTCAAGTTATACTTCAAGTCACCCTAACCCGGTCCGGTATCCTAAATTATTTTAAAACTTATAATTTTTTTTTTACAATTAGCTATAAAAAATAAGACTTTTTTTACTTAAATTAATAACTTTTGCATAATATGATAATATATTTATATTGATATTATTTGTGGAAGGCGATCTTAAGAAATCGGGTGGTGGCAGCATTCCAAAGAGCCCGAGTTTGCATATCCTAGATGACTTTAAGAAGATCCTTCCCCATAAGCACATTGAAGTCGGCTGGAATGAGCAGGTTATTGTCAATAAGCTTCCCTGGCTCAACCACCGGAGCCTATACTAAAGAGGGTGAAAAGCGGACAAGGACACCTTCCAGATGGTTAATAACCCAATCCCCGGTAAGGTCCATATGGTCTTCCACCATAATTGGCAAATTTGAGGTTAGTCTTTTTTTCCCTTACCATGTCCTTTTTTGATTGTCCGCCTTCCTCTTGCATAGTTGAGATGTGTGAGTGGAAGACCCTAGACCCTGCTCCTGCGAAGTTGGTGCTAGAGCCAAGTTACAAGCCGCGGAGTTGGAAGCTCCCCCAACCCTTCTCACTGCCAATAGGCATTCAGTGCCTCAATATCCCAGTCCTCGGTAAGGTCCACATGGTCTTCCACCATAATTGGCAAATCTGAGGTTGGTATTTTTCCCATTCCATGCCATTTTTTATTGTCCACCTTCCTCTTGTGCAGTTGAGATGTGTGAGCAGAAGAACTTAGACCCTGCTCCTGCGAAGTTAGTGCAGGAGCCAAGTTACAAGTTGCGGAGTTGGAACTTCCCCCAGCCCTTCTATTTTTCACGCTATAAACAACATTCAGTGTCTCAATACCGCTGAGTGCCATGCTCTCTTCAAAACACAAGAAAATATAAATGTTACTACATTGAGAAATATTTTGCATGAAAAAAAATTTGCAAAGTATACAAGATATCGACAAAATAAAAATAAAGGTGTACCCATCACGGCTCTAAAAGAGCTCTTAGGCTCATCTATCACACCTTTACAATAAATATGCTTTTTTCATCTAACCACCGAACAAGAAACTCTAGAATATCTATATCGTCTACCATCATATCAGAGGTCAGAGTTTCAATCAATTCAAAAGCCTTTTCCTAGGTAGCCTGGGTCTAATAAAGGAAAAGCGCAGGGGCACCATCTACTGTAAGGGAGAATGGCGTGGTCTTGGGGCCCATTCCAGCCTGAAAAAATCTTTGTTAAAGTTCTTGAAGGACTCTTGGTACAGCTTGAACACCTTGCAACCCCCTTCAAAAAGCAAAGTTATGCAACTTTTTATGAATCTACTTCCGAACAGCATGAACCAGGTGGATAGGTAGAAGAATGCCGCTACGGTGTATGGCCAGTCAAAAGCCTGAAATACTAATTCATATGCCTGTATGAACCCCCAGGCATTAGGATGAAGTTGCGTGGATGCCACTTGCAAAGTGGTTGAGTAGGCTAATCTAGAAAGTAAAAAAGGAAGCCAGATTCTGAGACACTTGAAAATCACCTCATAAAGATACATGAAGTGTAAACCCTGAGTCCGGCTCAAGCACACTCTCTCTTGGTTACTCGAAGGTCAGATGATGAATTTATGATCTCAAAGCCCCTCTTTTGTTAACTAGAAGTATTCCCTTTTTTGAGCTACCTGTTCCGCAGTCTGGATTCTTGATGGAATCCCTAATACCTCACGGTTCACCCATTGGTATAGACTAATATCCTAGGGCAATGTATATTCCTTTGGATTGGTGTTAACCGCTCTCTGCCTTCCCATGTCTTGTATACTGGAAACATCCACAGAGGTTATACTCAAGACAAAATACGAAGAAGTATCTTCTAGTTGTTCCAACTCTTTCATGATCTTAGAAGACGGACAAATCAGCCTAAGTTGTGATCCTTTCTTGGCAACCTTCACCTTCTAGATCATTTCCTGGATAACCACTCCATATAGTGACCTCTGCCCCCTAATAGAACTTTCATGCTGTTAAGGAGCGCCTTAAATAATGCACTCTAATTAAATATCAAAGGCAATTAGAAATTATCTTGTGAAATATTTCTAAGGAACTAGCCTCCCCTCCATCATTATTAATCCCCTTCATTCTCACCATAGAAAATACAAAAATGGTGGCAAAAAAGGGGAGAAAAAGGGGGAAAGAGTAGTACCTATTGGTTAAAGAATAAGGAAGAAGCTTGGAATTAGACAAAATGGTGAAAACTACCACTGGTTTGCTGCATATGCTGCCTTAAACCGCCACTGAAACTCACTAGAAATCGTCTGGTCGCTAGAAAATTTATAGAGAAAAAATGCAGAAATGGGAAATGGGAAATGGGAAAAGTTCACCCTATAATCTTATTTATAGAGGTTCAGTAACACCTCAACTACCACCACTAAGGAAGGCAATTGAGACATTTTAGTAGAATTTGAAATAATGGCAGTGATGCAGTGCGAAAACCAAACAATGGTTACCACCCAACACGCACCACATGTCCGCAGAAAGTTGTCGCAATAGCTGAAAGGACTCCAACCAAAAGATTAAAGGTCATGCATAAATAAAAGTGAAACTTTGCCAAATCCCAATCGTGTTGTACCCTTAACACAACAACAACAACATAGAGGATCACGTCCTCACCTAGCAAAATTATACAAATGTCAGATCCCAGTTGTCAAGTGCCACCAAAATTGTTTCGCCACAGATAACGGCTAATAATCATGTCTTGGTGGAACCCCGATCATACATTGCAGATCCCAACATGTTTCCAAGAACAACCTTCATCGAAAATGAATGGTTATTCTTGTGAACCTCGATTTCCATACTACGACAATTTTGTATGACTTGGGGGTGTAACACCCTTGTGGGGATGTCACATTTTTGATGCAATAAAAATAAATTCTACCCAAGTTATAAAACTTTTGATACTTAATAATATGAGTTATAAAATTTTTTCCTTTTATGCTTGATAACGTTAAATAAAATAACATGGAACACAAAATAAGACAAAACCATAATCACACACCATAATATACATATGATTTTTGTCTTAAGTATACAAATAATTTACAACTACAAATATTTAATAAAACAGTAAAGAGTTAGCATAATACTAAAATATAACATGCCCAAGTGCACATCAAAGATTTTCTAACCCTCCGAAGGATCACTCTCAGAGAGATCATCGGATAGCAGAAATCCAGGATGTCTCGCAGCTCCACGGACATGAGTTCGTGTTGTCGACTCACTACTAAGCTCACTAGGCGCATGGAAAATCCCTTCCCAATAACGCCTAAGAGTCAAAGGCAACTCAAGATGTAAATACAGAGTAGTAGTAAAAATAATCTCCCCATCAAACTCTCTACACAGAGACACAGTCAGACGTCTCACGTAGACTATCGATCCTCTATCCTCATTTTGTGCCAAAGCTTTCTAAGCCTCCATGAAAATCAAGTCTCATGAAACCAATGAACCCAGTTTGCAACACCATGATCACAAGATCAATCCAGATGGTAGGGTGATCTAACGGCTCATAATTGATCCTCGCCTTTGAAAACTCAGCTCACTTGAGTAATTAAATTTTGTTGAAACACAAAATATTTTCTCCTCGAAGATACTTTGAATATCAAGAGGCTGTTCCTCTTCTTTTTCCTCAAACTCTTTATAGAATATAATAATAATATAGAGAAAAGCATATAGAAAGGTGAGACAATCTACATCATTACCAGCATGGCAATAAAGAAAACGACAATACAAACAAATATCACAATAATACATACCATTGCATCACATATAGTACCTCAAATTAACACATCATATATGCTACTACAAGTTACAGTAAACATTTAAAAATGCAGATCCTAGACGTAAATGCATACCGACTCGTTCCTACTCCATGGAGCTAAACACAGACATCAGAGAGAATGATCCAAAAAGAACCATCAGTACCTCAGGCTGCCCAACCAAACTATTACACTGTCCAACATCGTATCTATAGTCCACAGTCCAAAACATCGTGTAGTAGTACACAATCCAAATACATTGTGCACTACAGGCATTGTACATAATAGTCACCACAAGATCTTGATTAAGAATAGTACTTGTCAATATCATTAATGCGTTGCTCGTTACCACGACCCAGAGGAGCTACCAACTGTCCGTATGTGGAATTCTCCGCACACTAACGCCTCCAAGTTCAATTAATGAACAACACTACGCCTATCACATCACGACATGGTGTAATTCTTCTCGTCAATCAATCGCTAATTTTCAACCAAATTGACATAACTCTCTATGCATGATTTAGAATCACAATTACAAAAATACCCTTAGTCTCAATATATTACCATATTTATGAAAATACCCTCAGTCTCAATATTCCAAAATATAGTATGTCTCCACTTGACAGTACTATCTCTCAACATGTCCGAGTCCACCACTTTAGCCCAATAGTAAAACTCACTATTCCATTTAGTCGCGTAGAGATTTTATCACATTTTCACAATCACGTCACTTTTACAAACGTTTTTAAATCGCATAAATATATTTTGATGTTTTTGAGCATCGCGTAATATTTTTAAATCATTTTCTCAATCGCATAAGATTTTTAAATCATTTTCTTGACCATATAGCTTAAAATCTTCATTTTAAAAATGCATAAGCTATTTCTAGTACTTTTAAACTACGTAAGATATTTTTCACACGTTATAAACATATTATGGAACTTTCTCTTTTATTTGTCTGATTTTAGTGAATTTCAGCAGCATTTTGTCTAGAAAATCCATTAAATGGTATTTTCTACGTTTTTCTCTAAATACTACATACTTTAACCTTAACCATTATTTACACATTGAAACTTGCTAACGCGCTTCAAAACTCAAAGAGTAAGCTCTACGTTAGTATTTTCAAGTGTTCTCTTTATTTCTCACTTATAACAAATTCTTCTAATTTAGAATTCTAAGTAGCTATTTAACCTACCTTAGAAAATAACTTTGGAATAGGGTGTTACAGAATGTACATTAAATGGCATGTTGGCCAAAATTAACCTATCATTCACAACTGATCATTAAATCATTTTCTAACTTCTAAATTATTTTCAGATTCATTGTTTTACCTAAATTCCTTAAATCATTGTTTTAGAAAATGGTTGAGAACATTTTGGTTCTTCTTTTCTTGGAGAAGCCGTGAGCCTCTTTTGTGTTCTTTGGAACACTCATGCAATCCTTACATGTTATTCACATCCTACATTAATAATCATACATTTATAAACACATGCAATATATATTTTTAAAGTTATAGACATACTTGCAAATAAAATTAATTACAAATAGGAAAGCATTAAACAACCACACAAATGAATCCTTATAGATTCTTCACACACATACAATCCATTTTCTCATCACCACACAAGGTTGATGAGATTAAATCTCCCTCTTATCTCTTGAAGACAAGATCCTCAAGTCTCCTTCTCCTCTTTGATTTTCTTGTGGACTCAAAACAAATCCCTAAAATTCTTAAACAATTAGTAAAATCACATACAAGGCTTAATATTGAAGAACCATGGAACAATCATGGTATAGAAAATCAAAAACTTAAATTAAAATCAAAGAATCAAGAGTTTACCTTTAGGGAAGTAAACAAAAGAATGGGTTTTGAAGTAGAATGAGTAGGTTTTTGACAAAACCTTCTAAATGAAAAGTGTTTAGGAGCTGGTTTAGGTTTAGGAAATGTATAGAGATAAAATTATAGAAGATGGGTGGTGATTTAGGGTGAGGGGGCCGAAACTTGAGAGAGAAAATAGAAGGAAAAGTGTTTGGTGTTCTTGAGAGATCTTGAGAGAAAATTATGCTTAGTCTTTAGGTGAGAGAAAAAGTGGATAATGAGAGAGTAATTGGAGAGTGCAACCGTGAGGTAGCTTGTAGGAGAGATTGAGAGATAAACTTGGATAGTAAAATATCACAATTGGGTTCACACTTGAAAACACATGGCCTATGTCACACTTGGTCATGCAATGGTCATGCAAGATGGTTCAAGAAGCTTAGAGAAGCTTTCCAAGGCTCCTTGGCCATGTGGCCTTCAAGGGATTAGGGACCTTGTTTGACTTCAATTAAAGGTTAATTATATGCTAATTAGATAGCTAGTTAATTAGGTTAGATTTCCTAATTACACTTAATTAATATTCTAATTACATAGCTAATTAATTAACTAGGTCATTGCATATGTCATGCTTAGTCATGGCTTCTAGATAGAATTAGGATATCTAATTAGTAACTAGATTAGAACTAATTAGTAATTTAGGTTAGTTCACTTAGTTTCTTAATTAGGCAATTAAGCTAACTTAATTAGGTTTAATTTACTACTTGGTAAAAAGTCAAGCCACTATTATTGACTCAATCATAACCATTAATTTTAACTTTGTTTCCTATCCATTGATTTAATCTTAGGTGGATATCACTTAGTGATTTCATCAGGATTGTTATCACACCATTGATTTGATCAATGGTTATGATCAAAGGCATCTAAATCAAGTTGTTCATCCTAAGGTCCACAATAAAGTCCATGCCACTTTATTTGACCAATTCCTATTGGTTTAGAATTTAGTCTAGTCAGAAACATTGACTGCTTTTCTAAATGCGGGTCCCACTGACTTTTCAGGGTCCATGGTCATTTTGGAGTAGATTTCTACTATTTTTGAGACAATAGGTACTGTCAAATAAAATAATATTATAATAATATAAAATTATTTTATTACACAGTTAAATCCTAAAAATTAAAAGATTAATATATATATCACTCGGAATTAAGTTTAGTAAGATCCCCTAGCTCCGAATAATTAAAATAAGATTTTTTCGGTCAGAAAATTATTATTTTCTTGACTCGGATCAAATCACACACAACAATCAAATACACTCACGAAACAGTCAAATTCAATTTATAACTCACAGAAATTACAAAACAATACATTTAGGACAATATCGTACTTAACCCAAAAGTTGGGGTGTTACAGGGAGCATCATTGTACCACACAACAAGTCCCAGACAATGAACCCTCAAATTCACATCTTCGAAAACATCTTATGTCTTATAATGGGCCCTAACAAAACGCCTATCACTGGAGGCAATTAGTCGAAGGATTCTCTATACCGGATTACATGCTTACTCTATCTTTAATGCTGCTTTGCGGAGTCTGACTTAAACGCCTTGCAACGAATCCCTTTGTTTGGGGGTGCGTTCTTACTTCTATTGGCCTCAGACTAAATATATTAATACTCAGCTATCACATCAAAATGCCAAGTAGGGGAGATCTATTCTGGACCGAAATCCAGGTTAGAGCCCAACATTGAGTAACTTTGCCCACGAAGGCCCAACTCCTAGCTCTGGCCCCATATGGCCCACTCTCAAACGGTTACACAAATTGAGAGCCAATCTCTCCAGCATATCCCCCTTTTATAAGAATAGTTATCATAGTCATAACTGCTCATTAATACTTCTCCTATCCTGCTTAACCACAAAGCAAACTCAATCTATAAATAATAGGCTAAGCCACTTAGGTATTGATCAGAACCCCAAACACTTTTTTCCTAGTATACAACCTAACTTGAGTGTCAGAATGCCTTTGCAGGTATGCATGCCTCCACCCTATTTGGCCGTTGTTGCCATCGCAACAAGGAGGAAAACACCACCACCAACCTACTAGAGACATTTTAAGGTGATCCACTTGAACTCGTTCTGAATAGTGGGAAAGATAAAATATTTTAAAAGTGAAAAAAGAGAAAGAAAATTAAATATCTTGTTTGATCATAATAATAGTCAAGTCACTTCAAATTCAAAGCCTAGACTTTATAAACTCCCTAAGGAGCCATGGTAAATACATATTGCATGTGTATATGTTTTCCCTCAGCACATGGAAAGCAATAGAGATGAGAGAAAGATAGAGGCACCAATAACTATATCTCCTGTTTCGAAGACTATGAGGTCATAGTGGTTTTGTGACCCATAGATAAAAAGCATATTTAATGATTGATGCATTTCTATCATGGCTTCCATAATTTTATATATATCAAATAATGATTTGAGCACCTATGATAGATCATATCTATCGTAACCCAAAATTGGGGCCATGATCGGTGCATAGGGTAGAATACTAACCTAACAAGCCTAATATATCCATCCAACATTAACAGATAAGGTATACGAAATACACGGGAAATTCAATAGAGTTTCCCCTAAAAATGGAACATTCCCAAAATATATAATATCTTGTAATCCATCATATTCGTATTTCCAACAACCATATCATCTACACAATGCACAAGAGAAGTATTGTCTATATCACATACATATATTTCTAATTAAACAAAAATAGCTGAAGCTAGATCCTATATGTAGATAATGGAACACATCTAAAGATTTATACATTAATTCAAGTGTACCAAAATAAAAAGAAGACAACAAAAGAAGTTGCCTATACAAATAAGTGTTGGGCTCATTAAAATAGACAATAACGCCTACAAGTAGAAGGGCATGGACCCTTTTCAGTACTAGAATCTAAAAAACATAGAAATAATGGAGTAAGTCACAAGGCCTAGTGAGAGATAACTTAAACCATAACGAAGTTGGGACAAGCATAAGCACGAGTTTTTCGAGTTCATCATGCTCTCATTTTTAAAATATAAATATATAATAAAGAACATGTAACATAAATTTCATCAATTCGAAATAATGATAAGACATAATACATAGTACAAAATCAAATATGAAGTCCCAATGCAAAATAGTCATATAGCAAACTTAACTGGGAAGTTTCTAATCTAGAATCAAATATATAACATCTCCCCAACAAGTATACCACTTGAAGGGTCAAAAAAATACCCATTACTAGAGCTAAAACTAAGCTAGTCGTGTGGGCCAAACACGCCAACCTAGCAACTGCCCTGCTAGCTAGGGTTCGAACGAAGGTGCACCAAGGATAATGTCTACTGTCATTAGCTACAATATCCTGTCAAAGTTTCCTCCTAAGAAAATCAAACTTTGCTTGTGTTCAGATATACATAACCATGTATTACTCTAAAAGTTCTAATATATCAAAGTCATCAATAGCAACATACCAAACTCATATATTTCAAAGTGTGCATAAGTAAATCCAAAGTCTAAACATCAGTGCACTTCTCAAATGTTATCATTGAACTCAAATTTTGTCATTTATTTCATCGTAATGCAATAAACATAATCCTTTTAGCAAGCCAAACTTTTCAAAAGGGCCTGTCCCATAAATGCAAGTTCTCAAAAATATCAAGTGGCAAAATAGGTTCATAAGATATCTCAAATGAGCAATACAAATCTGTGTATGATAAAATAAATACATGAACGATATGCGAGTTCATGAAAATATGTTATAACTTAAGTTATCAACTCACTTTAGAAGTCAAACAACTTAGGTCCTGTGAACACCCAATTTTGTCCGGATCCTTAAAACTTTTAATAAAAATAAAAAAATAGTAATTTCTTTTTTATTAATTACCCTCATTTCTTTAGTTTCTGATCCAGATCAAGTATAGCCCAATAAAAATATATGTTCTGGTCCATTTAGCTACTTTGGCCCATTTTGTTTAAAGTTTCAAAAAAAAAAAAAGGAAGAAGCAACAAAGAAAAGGAAACAACGTAGCAGCAATAGCCAAATACTTGGGCCAAAAGCTTTAATGCAATTGAGTGAGGCAAAGAAAATGAAAAGGAGGCCATCGTTGCATTAAGCAAACAAAGCTAGGAAGAAGAAGACAAAAGACATGCAAAGCAATAAATAAAAAGGAAACAAACCAAAGAAAGACAAAAAAAGGGGTGGTAGCAACAGACCACCAATCTTCGCAAGTCGGCGGCAATCAATGTAATGAACAAAAAGGAAAAGCAACAGATATTGGGAGGAAGAAAGATGTGGAACAGAGGAATGCAGCATCAAATGGTGAAGGAGCTGCTGCCCCTGATGCAACTCTTGCAGCTACTGCCTTAGATGCAGCTTTTGCAGCTGCTGTCCCTGATGCCACTCTTACAGCGTTGAACCCCAGATACACAAAACGGGATAGGGGCAGGAAAAGAGAAAAAAGGAAGCGAGTTTTAAAGCCAAAAACAGAGAGCCAACAGGGATGACACAATCTCGTGCTGCCCAAGCTAATATTAGAGAGGGAGATATTTTTACAGAGAAGGAGACTGCACAACCGACGCTCGGGATGCCAAGCCAGAATCTCTTTATGCCTATAAAAGGGGACAATGTAAAGAAGGGGGGACTCTCTTTTCTTTTTTTTGGGAGGTTTTCTTTAGTTTACAGTTTTCTCTTACAGATCAAAAAAAGCTATTACTTGCTACTGGTGAGAAAACTGGGTTTTGAGAGAAAGTGAGAAGTGAGATTGTAACGAAAAGAATTGAATAGAAAGATTTTCTCCAAGTTGTTTTCCTGAAGCACGGAGGTATTTTGTTTGGTTTTTTTCTCTTATGCTTTGACTTCTGCCATTGCTGTTTCATCTAAATTTCTGCATTCTGTTTTTCTTCTATTTTCACCCTCACCAAAAACACTACCATATAATTTCCTGCCACTGTTCATCTTCCTCAACCTTCACCATTCCCCTAACAACTCATCCCCACCTCCAAGCCTCCAAACAGTGGCCACCATCATGGTTGCAACTCCATAGCCTCACCCACCTTCAACTTTTGCAACCAACCTCACCACAACCCATTACCTTCGAACCGATTGTCGGACCGAATAACCGACCGTCGGACCTCGAAGCCCTCACCGACCGTCGAACCTCACGAAGCCGATCCTTCCCCTCACCGACCGTCGAACCTCATAGAAGCCGATCCTTCCTTTCAACCGACCGTGGGACCCAACACCAAATCTCTCCCTTCAACCGACCGTCGAACCCAACACCAAATCTCCTCCTCCAACCGACCGTCTAACCCAACACAAAATCTCTCCCTTCAACCGACCGTCGAACCCAACACAATTTCTCCCTTCGACCGACCGTCGACCCAACACCGAACCGTCGAACCCAACACCAAATCTCCCCTCCAACCGACCATCGAACCCAACACAAAATCTCTCCCTTCGATCGACCGTCGAACCCAACTAAAATCCATCTCCGCACCGACCGTCAAACCCAACCAAGTCCCTCTCCACATCGACCGTCGAACCCAACCATCTTCCATCCCACCTTCAACCTCCTAAACACCTACCCTCTAGAATCACCATTCTAACCAACTACCTCCAGGCCCCCACATAAACCCATACCAACCTTCACCACTCTCCTAACAACCAAAATCCATCTCTCGCACCGAACAACGAAGCCATGATCCCCCCGCACCGACCGTCGGATCACAAAACCAGAACCCCCTGCACCGACTGACGGATCATAAAGAACCAGAATCCCCAACCGACCGTCGGACCTCCACCAGATCCTTCCCAACGCAACACGACGCCTCTTTCCTTTTTTTTCTCCTTATCAGAGGCTACGAGCCTCTATTTTCTGCTTTCTTCTTTTATTTTTTTTTTAGAAGGTAGCATGTATGTTTTAAGAAAAAGAGTTTATAACAAAAGTACAATAAAAGAAAAAGGTTCTGCTAGGTTGGGCTTCATGATTATTATTATTTTTTTTTTGTAATCCAATGCCTTCTTTTGAGCTTGGGTAGTATAGATAAATAACAATTTTCTTTTTTTCGTTAACTTTGTTTATCATATTTATTTTTATTGTTTTTTTTTCTCTTTCTTTAGCTGTTGGTTTTGTTAGAAAAAATAAAATAATTAAACGTTGTTGAGAAATTATAATATCAGATTAGCTGAGCTGTGACAGTTTGTTAATCTCTTGTTTTGAGAATCATTTAAGTTGCGACAACTCGATGATTCCTAAAATCTTCTTTTCCTTCTTTTAATTTTTATTTATTTATCTATTTTTTTCAAAAGAAAATGATAAAACAAATATTTTCAAAAGTTATAAAGTTCACAATCAATTTAAGGTATGTTTTTAGAACGGGTAAAGTCTTGTGTGGGATTAAGTTTTCGCCCTTCCTTATCCATAACCGACTCCCGAATCCAATCTGATTCCAAAGACCATTTCCAAAGAAAGGTTTTCTAATTTTTTCTAATTTAAATAAAATTGGTGGCGACTCTATTTCTTTTTCTAAAATCACATGAGTTGCTATGATCCGCCGTGATCTCGGTCGCGACAGGTCCCAAGACTTACGGTGCTACAGAACTAAAAAAACGATCCTTTGTTAAATCTAATATCATAAACATCATAATCAAAAGTGTAATTCACATTTAGAATCAATAATTAACCCAAAACAACTTCTATTCAAAAACCTCCAATTCAAACCCTAGGTCAAATTCCCTAAATTTTGCCCGTAAACTAAACAGTGCAGTATCCATCATACTATGAATTCTAAGGAGATGACTGAGCTTAGAGATTATTTATGTGAGCCACAAAAGTGAAAGAAAGTAAAAGAACAGAGAAGAGGTGTCAAAATTGGTTCGCATGGGGTGTTGGCCAAAAATATTAAGTGACTTGGCTTATTTAACACACAACTTATTTATATTTCTTTATTTTAAGTTAATGTTTACATTAACTTTAAAACATAAATATAAAGAAGGAAATGCCCTCCTTTTGGATTCAATAAAAAAATAAAAAAATTAAAATCCTTAAGAATCAAAAGTCTAAACTTAAATTTTAGTGCAAAATTTCTAATTTTTGAGACTTTTAAAACTTTCTTTCTTCAAAATGAGAAAAAATTATTAAAACATATTTTGCAACTCATTAATATCTAAAGTTCAATTGTTGTCAATTTTAATTTAAAAAATACATATTTTATATAGTCTTCTATAGAGGTGTTACGTTATAAATTTAAAAAAAAATTAAGACTCGTATTGACAAATAACCACTAAAATTAGTCCAGTGATATTTTAACAAGATACAACTAATCAAAGAAGTTTATAATAAAAATAAAATAGTTCACAAGATCAATTTTAAAGGCTCAATATATTATAAAGTTTTTTTTACAAATGACTCAAAAAACAACTAACTAAGAATTTCTCAACATGAGAGAGGCTTTGAACTTACATGGGCATCCCCATTGAAATTGTTAGCAGCCGCCACGTTGTGTCCCTTCATCCCTTGTCTTGTTTCACTTCGCTCGTCACCAACCTTTATTTTTATCACCCACAATATTCTCAATCCATTTGTTTTTGATACCGTGGACACTTTCACACTACTTTTTTTTTGTTAATCATGTCATTAAGGTTTGGTAATATCAGCAACTTTATTATATTAGACTATTAAAAACACATTTTTATTATATTTTTTAACATATTTTTTATTAAATCACATTATACATTAAAATATGTATCTAATTTTAATTAATAAGTAATTAATTTAATCAATATATAATTAACTTAATTAGTATATAATCAAATTTAAATATATATTTTAATATGTAATATAATTTAATAAAAAATATATTAAAAAAATATATTAAAGAGTATAATTTTAACACTTATCTTATCATATTAATACCTATCATCTTTGTGGTTATTCTATAAATATAATAATTTATTATTCATCTAATTTTTATACATTTAATTTTTTTTAATTTATTTATAACTCATTATGTATCTCATAAAATACTATAATTATATACAAATTAATTTAATATTTTTTATATTAATATATAATATAAATATAATATGCATATAAAAATTATATTCAAAATATTTTCTTAGATATAATAACCCACCGATATGATTTTGACATGTCTTCAAGTGCAAGAGAAAGGTGACATTGACAGATATAAATATGGTTACGAAAAGGACAATGTTACGCAGCTCAATTTTCTGTTATTTTACTCCCAAGCTTCAATTCCAATCCATTTTTTCTTTTTCTCTAATAGAGACAATCTGTCAGGCAACCAATCAATATGTCCAACTAATCTTTCAATATGGACATAATTGAAACAATCATGTGAGATAAGAAATTAAAATCACACAAGGGAACAGCACACTGGTTAAAGAGTAAATCCCGTTTCAAATCACCAACGCCTAAGTGCATGTTTGGCTGCCGTTGACAACCTCAAACGCACTTTTTAATTTTATTTATTTTTTTCCGTGTCTAAAGATCCGTGTAAATAAATTATAAAAAAATTTAAAAAAATCAAAAAATAAAATAAAAAATAAAATAAAGTATAATCTATAATTTTTTAAAATTTATCTAACACAACTTAATTTAAAAATAATTGAAAATTTTTTAATTTATATAACTTTATATATTTTAATTTATATAATTAAGTTTTTTAATAATTTTATATAAAATATTTATATAAAATTTTTGAGGGTAACATTTTTTATTAAACGGGGATAATACTAAATGAGTATTTATATCCGCGGGAGAATTTGACGGTTTATTATCCACGAGTTATAAAATTGTCATCCCTAACCTAAGTGCATGTTTGGTTGCTCGTTGGCAACCTCAAACACAGTTTTAATTTTTTGAAAGATGTGTAAAACTTGTTTGGCATTTCAAGTATATTTACTGTTTCAATTGAATTTTGTTCTTAACGTACATTTGTTCAAAAGTAAGATTTTCTTAATTTTGAATTATAATTTTATCAATTAATAATTTTTATCTATTATATTTATTTTATCAAATTCACTTTTGAGATAAAATTTTTAAACATAAATCACATTATTATAAACATACTTTTAATTAAATTTAAGTTTACAAATATACTTTTAATTAAACTTAAATTTATCAATTATAATCTAAACACACACTAAAATTCTCCATAAGCTCTCCTCAACCGATGCCACTGACCAACTTAGATTTCTAACTATATAATACTACAATGGCTTAGCTTTGCAACCTGCCTCAGTGAGCTTTTTTACATTGATTAATGAAATATTTATATTTTATGAATAACCGGAATCTGACCCCAACAGATTAATTTGCATACTTGGCATATTGGGACTAGGATGCATACACCGTCAATGTGGGGAAAATCTTTGGGTCCTTCACTGACATATGGTACTACACACATTTTCCCTTAACCATGGTGGACTATATTCAGCGTCTTCAAACTTGTCCATTATATTTTGAAAAAAAAAAGATAGTTTTACATTTTTTTTAAAGGTATATTACTATTTACATTATTTTTTATAGATATGATTGAGTAAAAAAAATAATAAAAAAATATGTATAATAAATAATATTAGATAAAAGATAAAAATAAGATATATATATTATTTAATATAAAAATATAAAAATTGTTATATTTTCATAGTATTCGTATTCAACTGAGTTTAATTTTTATGATGTGTAATTTTCTTTTACATTATTATTGAATCATGTGGTATTATATAATTACTAAAAAAAAAAGTTTGATTATAATGATAATTATTTAAAATGTTAAAATTTTTATTATTATACATAGTCGATTGATAGTATAATTTTTTTTTAAAAATATATACCAATAATATTAAACTTAAACTCTCTCCATATTCATTCGTATAAATATTACTTATATATAAATAAATAAATAAATAAATAAATAATATATATATATATATATATATATATATATATATATATATATATATATATATATATATTTATATACTCCTCTATGTCCGTGAGCTTCTTTTGTAAGCTTGTAGTGTGAAAATAAGAGTTTTAACTCTTATATTTTACATTAATTTTTAACATTATTTTTTACATTTGATTAATGATATATAAATTAAGTAATTAATTATATATATTAATTAATTAATGAATAAATTTAAATTTAAATTTTAAATTTTAAATTTATTCATTAATTAATTAATATATATAATTAATTACAAATTAAATTTATATATTATTAATTAAATATAAAAATTTATGTTAAAAAATAATATAATATGATTATTTCTCTAAAAGTTTCATCGTCTAAGTCCGCGATTTTCATTCATGAGTGAAGACGAGGGACTTTTAAATTGGGGGTCCAGTTGATTCTCTTTTCACACATATCTACAAGAAGAATTGAAGATAATGAAGAACCAACCATTAATTTAAAAACAAAACCCCAACTCTCTCTGAGTGCACTTTCCTACTAGATCATATACGAAAAGGCATCTTCACGTACGTCTTTCCATATTGCCATGCCTTTTCACTCAAGCCTCGGAACGATTTGCTCTCCCACATGAAATTTCAGATAAAGGACAACAAACTTAAAAGAAAAAGGAAGAAAAATGATCATTATATATATTTTTTAAGAATATATATATTATTGATATTTTTTTTAAATGTCAAATTTAGTAAAAAAATAATAAAAATAAATAAATATAATAAATAATATTAAAAAATGTAAAATATATATATATACACTAATAATAATAAGAATATTAAAATTTTAAATAAAAGGAAAAGATAGTCCGGTACAGTGCAAATTTTTTTGGCTGAAAAGGCAAATGATTTATTTTAGAATAAAGATCATCGTATATATTTTTTTAAAGGCGTATGTATTATTAATATTTTTTAAAAGTGTTAAATTTAATAAAAAAATAATAAAAAAATAAATATAATAAATAATATTAAGATAAATATAAAAAAAGTATATATATTATTAATGATAATAATATTGTAATTGTTTATTTTATGAAGTAGTGTAAGAACAAACCTCCAAAAAATATTCTTATTAGAGAATGAACAAAGGAAAATGAGTGAGACAAATTGTCAGATGGCAGAAATTGAAGGAATTTGGAGGGTGAGACCAGCGACAGCAAGATACTATGAAATATCGTCAATAAATATGGATGACACTAGCTAGCTGGAAAGTTTAATTAGAATAATCTTCAATTCAATGTATACCTCTGCCAGTGGCACAGGTTGTGCATCAGAAATTCTCTTATTATAATTACAATTCGGAACTCCAGGTTTAAGGTTACTTTGAAGGTTTAGATAAGTTTGCGAGAGAAGAAGGAAGTAGACAAGGAGGGGAAATAATAATAATTATTATTATTATAATAGTTACCTTTTTTTTTTAAATATTGTACATGTATGTTTGTTTGTTTCATAATCTTGTATTATTATAAAAAAATTACTAGTTGATACTTCCTCTCCCTGTATTGCAAGCACTTGTTATCTATCCTATGTAGTTTACTAAATTTTAAAAGAAAAGGAATCTTGCTTTTATATTGTACATGGTAATATGAAGATTATTAAGAACACATTTCCTCTCATATTATTTTTAACATATTTTATTTTATTGAGATATATTATATATTAAAATATACATTTAAATTTAATTACATACTAATTGAATTGATTATACGTTAATTGAGATTAAATATATATTTTAATATATAACGTAATTCAATAGGAGAGAGTGTGTTAAAAGAAATATGATAGAAAATAAATTCTTAACATTCCTCAATTAATTTTTCTTCTTTCATACTTTAATTTCTCATATATATTGTTAATGAAAATAAAGTTTAAATATTTTGTTTTTTTTATTTAAAAGGCGGGTGATATTATATATTACGAGCATAAGCTTTATGTAATTCAACTCTTAAAATCATTGTAAGAGAGACCAAGTAGAAAAGGAGCTTGCCCACTAACTTTTTGCTAAGTTCCTCACTCCTTTGTCATCATGTTAGCAACTACAGATGCAATAAAGTAAATCATACATTCCTTTAGCCTTTGGATCAAAAATATTCCTTTAGCTTCTCGCTTCAATTCAAAAGAAAAATTGTTACATCTTACGATATGATACTCTCATCATTTGTAATTAAGAATATTTCTAATCATATTATATACGTACCTGAGGTGATTACTCAAGTGATTTAGAATAAGATATGGATTATGATATTATGAAAAAAGGTGTAAAGGATTCAGTTACGATAGTTACAATAACTCTTAGTTAGTTAAACTGATATGCTGACATGGCAGAGTTGATTAGTTTGTTAAAGTGCTAGTTATTCAGTTACCATTGTACAACTAATTGTATATAAACTGTAAATTAGTGCAAATCGTACAATAATCACAATTCATCATTTTCATTTATTCTCAATTTTCTCTCTGCTCTTCTCTCTTTCTACTCAATTACTGATACCTTTATGGTATCAAAGCTTGAGGTTCGATCATGGCTTCAGGTCCATTCCACGCTTCTTCCCAAGTTGCATCATCAAGATTTATCTTGCACACTTTCTCAAATAATGTCTCCTTCAAATTAGATGAGAATAATTTTCTCTCATGGAAGTAACATATTTTGGCTACAATCAAGGGATTCAAACTACAAAAAAGTATTCAAGGTGCAAAGTCAATTCTATCTGAATTTGATTTTGAGGATGCAGCTCGAAATGGTGTTCAGAGTGAGGAGTTCCTCAATTGGGAACAACAATATCAAATTCTCATGTCTTGGCTATTGGCATCTATGTCTAAATCACTTATCACATGTATGGTAGGATGTGAACACTCTTATCAGATTTGGCAGCAACTTGAAACTTTCTTTGTAGCTCAAACTAGAGCCAAAGTAAAGCAACTTAAAGTTCAATTGAGGAATATACGAAAGGGAGGTTCGTCAATCTCTGATTACTTGTTACAAATCAAGAAAATTGTGGATGTTCTTGCAGCAGTTGGAGCTCCAGTTGACACTGCTAATCATCTTGATGCAATCTTTGATGGTCTTCCAGAAGAATATGATGGATTTGTTACTTCAGTTCTGTCCAGAAGTGAATCATACACAGTAGTAGAAATTAAAGCTCTACTAATGGCTCAAGAAGAACGATTTGAGAGGCATAGGAGAAATACAGCGCTTTTTGGTGGAGGTTCTAGCATTTTACAAGCCAATGTTGCACAGGCTCCTTCTCAGTTCAGTATTGGAAGAGGAAGGGGATTCTATCGAGGTCGTGGCCGTGGTGGTCGAGGCTATGGATGTGGTGGAAAACAACCCTATGACACTTCCGGTGGTAGTGATCACAACCACTTTGGTGTTGATTGTCCCAAGTGTCAGCTATATGGAAAATTTGGACATGAAGCTTGGTCATGTTGACATAGGTTTGATCAGAACCTTCAAATTCCCAATTTTGGTCCTTCTTCTCAATCTACCTCATCACAATCATCTGGTCCAATTAGAGCTTTTTTTGCCACACCCGGGCCTGCTGATTCCATTAGGGAATCGAATTCAATACCTACATTTGATTCATCCTGGTATGTGAATTTTGGTGCCATTGCTCACCTCACACCAGACATCAGCAATCTTGCAGTGAAGCAACAATATGCTAGGCAGGATAGGGTCCATCTTGGTAATGGAGCAGGTTTGGATATCCATCATATTGGTTATACTGATATTGCTAGTACTAGTAGTTCTTTTTTTTTTTCAAATTCAAATCTTTCCTTGTCAAATTTGCTGCATGTTCCTCATTTCACCAAGAACTTAATTAGCGTGTCTCAATTTGCCAAAGATAACAATGTTTTCTTTGAGTTTCATGCTAATTGTAGCTTGGTGAAATCACAAGTCTCCAAACATATTTTTTTTGCAAGGGACACTTAGCAATGGTCTATATGTCTTTGACAACTTGAAGCTCAAGCCACCTTCATCTTCTTCTATGTGTCATGTACCATATGTTTCTATAACAACTAATCCTAGTACTGCTCATAGTGTACTTGTTCCTTATAGCAAAATTTATTTTTCTATTTGGCATTCTTGATTACGACATGCTTCTATGAAAATTGTACAGCGTGTCTTAAACTCGTGTAACATTTCATTCATTGATAATAAAATAGACTCTCTAGTTTGTCTAGTTTGTTGCATTAGTAAATCACACAAATTACCATTTCCTATATCTGAATCTGTGTATACAGCCCCATTACAACTTGTTTACTCTAATATTTGGGGACCTTCCACAATTGTTTTTGCTTCAGGTCACAGGTATTACATTGTATTTATTGATGCCTTCTCTAAGTTCAGTTGGGTTTATTTTTTAACTCACAAATTAGAAGCCTTTTCTGCTTTTCTCAAGCTCAAAGCATTTGTTGAGCTTCAACTAAATACAAAATTGAAAATGCTACAAACAGACAATGCCAAATAATATTGTGTCTTTACTAAACAACTCACTAATTGGGGTATAGTTCACATTATTAGTTGTCCCCATACTCATGAGTAAAATGGGGCTGCAGAGAGAAAGCATAGACACATTTTTGAACTTGGCTTAACCCTCTTGGCTAAATCTGGCGTCCCTTACAAGTACTGGGTTGAAGTCGTTTCCACTACAATCTATGTAATTAATAAACTACCAACACCAATACTTGCTCTTAAGTCACCCCTTGAAACACTCTCTGGTCATAAACCTGTGATCTGTTGATTATTCCTATATTTTAATCGCTTTGTAATTGATTCATTGAACTCCATTTGTGCTTAATTGTCATCATTTAACTTAGTTTCTGATATCAAACTCTAATTGGAATATTATTGTGAGACTTTGCTTAAATGTATTCTTAAATGCTAATACTTGAACTTTTCAGGAAACATTTGAATGACGGAGTTCATTTAACTTAAATCAGGCTTGATATCCACTTGAAGAAGGGCTATGGATTCATGAAGATCAATTTCTCCCTTTGAAGCAATGAAAGAAGAGTTTCTGAGAAGAATCTAGGCCGAAAAATGAAGAAGTCAAAATACAAGGTCTGCGTCAAAATATAGGGCCTGCGTCAGGATACATGGCCTAGGCTTCGTAAAAATACACGGTCGTGTGAGAGTACACGGCCTAAGCCGTGTACTCCTCTGACTTTGCAATTTAAATAGTGAAATTTTGCTCCTTTAACATAGAATCATACACGGCCTAGGCCGTGTATGCATACACGGCCGTGTATTTCTCCAGATAGGAATCAAACATAAACTTTTGCGAGAAGTTTATGTTGGGGGCCTATATATTCACACTCTTGGCACGTTTTGAAGGGAGTTCTGACCTAGGAGAGCAGCTGCAACTCCTTGGAGAAGGAGAGGGGAGTCTTGGATCAAAGATTGGAGTCTCGGGTTCGAGCAATCAAAGATCTATCATCCTCAATCCTCAGAAACTCGTTTGCTATTTAGTTTTTCTTCTGCACTTTGTTTCTTATGTTGATCTCTTTCAGTTTTTCTTGTGATTTCCTTCTAGCTATGTGTAACTAAACCTCCCTTGGTTAAGGGGGTGATGAAACCACTAGTATTGATGTTGTGAATCTTGCATATTTAATTATTTCAATACAGTTATGTTTTTATTCATATATTTCTGAATTTATTGTTGGTATGAAGGTTTTTATACTTATTCCCACTTTAAAAGTGGTACATTTGGGTTATTATGCGCGGTTGCGGTAGTAGATCTAGCAGAATATATGATGTTCATGTAGGTATAATTATCTGTGTGCTATTTGCCAGTTATAAAAGTGGTAGATCTGGGTTTATTATGTGCGGTTGCGGTAATAGATCTAGAGAAATATATGTTTTGAGTAATCTAATCCCGGTGTGTGATTAGATCTTAGTGTAATTGGTTTTCTAAAACTTAATGCAATTATTGGATAGTTGTAAGATCAGTTGCTTTATAACTAATCAGTGATTAGGAGTTGACTTGAGCGATTGCTGAATTGGCCAACACGTAAGGAAAACAGAGATTTACTCTCACAATTGCGTAAAAACATAATTGAGCATGTTGGAATGAAAGGATATGTGGGTTTACACTATCATATAAATCTAGTGGTGGATTCAATCTCTTAACCAATTTTCTTATATTATTGATTTCAGTCCATTTATTATTATTGTCTTTGAAGCTGTTCATTGTTCATCAAAACTCCAAAAACTCCCTTTTACTGTTTATTGTTAATCAGTGTTTAAATTAGGAATTATTTAATAGTGTTGATTGAATTGGTTCTCTGTGGATCGACCCTTACTAACTACAACTAGTTATAAGGTTTTTATTTTCTAGTAGGCTTGACAACTGATTTTTATCTGAATTTTAATCACTATATCCTGATCCATCAACCTGATTACACATTCTTAAGAGTCTTTGGATGTTCTTATTTTCCTCACCTCATACCTTATAATAAACATAAAATTGATTTTTGTTCTCAGCCATGTGTTTTTCTAGGCTGCTCACCATTTCATAAAGGTTATAGGTGTTTAGACTCCTCTAGTAGAATTTTTGTCTCTAGACATGTTGTCTTTGATGAAAAGGTTTTTCCTTTCAAACTTACTTCTAATTTCCTGTCACAATCAACTCTTAATTCTAGTGATTCAATTTCTTCAGTTCCATCTCTTCCCCTAATTCCTATTGTCACCACTAGCAATTTTTAGCATACCATTAATGAGGCTAACCAATACTGTAACATACTTATTACACCTAATCCTGCCCTTAGTAATAATGTGCCACCTGCAGGAATTTCTGATGCAGGTTTACTTGGTTCATACTTCACCATTGCAGCAAATACATCTAATTACCCTTCTAGCAGAGAGGCTACTGCACATGCTGCACCATCTCCTTATTCTCCTTCTAGCAGAACCTTGGCTTCTGTATCAGTGCATGCCACTGCTATTCCTGCTACTGAAAATGTAGATCCAATGGTCACTAGAAGCAAAGCTGAAATTTTTAAACTAAGAGCATTCCTTATTACTGAACCTACCACAGTAGCAGAAGCATTTTATATTCTAGAGTGGAAAGCTGCAATGGACCAAGAATATCAAGCCTTATTGAAGAATCATACTTGGTCATTAATGCCCTTACCACCACTGAGAAGTCCTATAGGTTGCAAATGGATTTTCAGGATCAAAAGGGACCCTGATGGCACAATACATAAATATAAGGCCCGCCTAGTAGCTAAGGGGTTTCACCAAAGAGAAGGTTTTGACTTTACTAAGACTTTTAGTCTAGTGAGAGTAGTCCTGACAATTGCTTTGTCAAGTGGCTGGTCAATTCACCAAATAGATATGAATAATACTTTTCTTAATGCGGAGCTAAAGGAGGAGGTGTTTATGCAGCAACCAAAAGGCTATGCACAAGTAAATGGTGGTGGTGCTCTTGTTTGCAAGCTCAACAAAGCACTCTATGGACTCAAGCAGGCCCCGAGAGCCTGGTTTGAGAAATTGGGATAAACACTATATCAACTAGGCTTTTAAGCTACAAAGTGTGATAGTTCATTGTTTGTTCAGTTCACAGCACAAGTCACTACCTTTGTACTAGTATATGTAGATGATATAATCATCACTAGTAGCTCTCAGTAGGCTGTCTCCACTCTGATTTCTCAACTGAATTCAGTGTTTGCCTTAAAGGATATAGGCAAGTTGCACTACTTCTTGGGGATAGAAGCCAAACCTACTGCAGAGGGTGGAATTCTACTTTGTCAAGATAAACATATCACAGATTTGCTTGTTAAAGCAAATATGCTAAATGCTAGACCTATGAGGACTCCTATGGCTACTAGACTTAAGCTCACTGCTAAAGGAACATAAGTAGTAGTTGATGCATCTTTGTATAGGTCAATTGTTGGAGGGTTGCAATATGCAACAATAACCATACTTGAAATAGCTTTTAGTGTTAATAAAGTGTGCAGTTTCTGCACCATCCTTTAGATGCACATTGGAATACTGTAAAAACTAAAAAGGATCTTAAGGTATCTAGCAGGAACGATTGGTTATGGTCTGCACCTTAGTAAGTCCTTTCATCTAAATCTTATAGCTTACTGAGATTCTGATTGGAGATCATATTTGGATGACAGGAGAAGTACATCAGGGATATGTGTCTACTTGGACTCAAATTTGGTATATTGGTCACCCAAGAAGCAAAGTGTAGTATCAAGATCAACTACAGAAGCTGAATACAGAAGTTTAGCTTCTGCAATTGCAAAACTCTCCTGGTTAAAGTCCTTACTCAATGAACTACATGTTGCTATTAATCCAGCTCCAGTACTCTACTATGATAATCTTAGTATTGTGCTGCTAGCTGCCAATCCTGTGTTGCACTCCAAGACCAAGCACTTTGAAATGGATCTATATTTTGTCAGGGAAAAAGTAGACAGTAGCTCATCAAGGTTGTTCATGTTCCCTCAGCAGATCAAGTTGAAGACATATTTACCAAACGAACATCCAGCATTCAATTTCCTCTTGTACGACACAAACTCAGAGTTGAACACTTTAACTCTTTGAGTTTGCATGGGAAATGTAAAGGATTCAATTATGATAGTTACAATAATTCTTAGTTAGTTAAGTTGATGTGCTGACATGATAGAGTTGGTTAGTTTGATAAAGTGCTAGTTATTCAATTACCATTGTACAACTAATCCTATATAAACTATAAATCAGTGCAAACTGTACAATAATCACAATTCATCATTTTCATTCATTCTCAGTTTTCTCTCTGCTCTTCTCTCTTTCTACTCAAGTACAGATACCTTTAAAAGGTAAGGGCTGCTTTAGACACGAGCTTATGAATACTATTAATCCGAGGTTAGAACTTACTTTGTGTTTGGATGTTTTTTCATTAATGGAACGAAACGAAATAGGTGGGGATGAACTGAAAAGGAAAGGAAAGGGAAAGGAAGAAATGAAACATAGTTATCATTCTCTTTGTTTGGAAGTTTCATTAATAGAACGGAACAAAACTTCATTATCCATGTGTTCTCTTCATTCCACCTCAATTTTGGAGAGAACAAAAGTTGGACATTTAAGGACAAGAGAGAAGAAATAGTTCTCCATGTATTTCGTTCCGTTCCTATGTATTTTAAAAATTCCAAACAAAAGAAGTTATTTCTCTTCTTTTCATTCCCTTTCCCTTCCTCTCATTACCTATCATCCAAACATAGCGTTAAACTCTCATGTCTATGAGCCCATGAAACTTGTGATCTAAAGTGACTCATCTGGGAGGGAAGCAAATTAAACAATTATGTGTTTTGAAGCCGTTATTACACTCCATGCGTGCGTGCTACTTAACAATTAATAGCCCATGCATAAGTTCATTAAAATTTGTATTTGCACTAAGAACTTTCACAAAGATCATCTTTTAATGAAAATTGAGTATACAGCTAAATATTGGCTTCCTTTCCACATATTTCGCATGAATCTACCACCCATAAAGATATTTCACGCTCATATATTAATGCTGACAGATACTAGTAACAACTAAGATTGCCATGCTTATTTATTTTTGAAGATTTTATGCAAAGCATTGTGTTTTTGTCACGCATAATAAAAACCAGTGAAGAGCATTAACAATTGAAGAAAGTAACAATTGAAGAAAGTAGCAAATGAAAAGTGATTAATAGAGCTAGAGGAAAAGTTTGAAAAGAAAGGATTAGAATCAAGTTTTATTTTTAACGATTGCGCTGTCAAACTTTTATTAAGGCTAGTTATTCTAATAACTTTATTCAAATTTGATTAAAAAAGAAAAAAAATTCATCCAAATTAGACAAGAAAAGAAAAGGGATAGCTTTAATTAATCAAGTTTTAATTACAGACATGAAATGAGAAAACTTCAGCTGAGGTTGAGGTTACATTGAATGATCCATATACGTATGTTTATAGTGCGTAACGGGTACAAAATGACGAGATTATGGCGAGCTTAGAGAAGAAGATAGGCTCTGTAACATAATTTCATTCTTGCCGGTGTTTTATTGAGATGAGATCAAAGTCTAGACGGATTTAATTTTTGGCTGTTTTTCTCTGTATAAAGGGTGTGCGCTTGTCTTAAGCTTTGTCTGTATCTATATCTCCGGTTAACAACTAAAAATTGTGTAACTTTCGATTTTTGTGTTTCATTGGTATTATACAAATTTTAGTACTATTAAAAATTAGAGAAGATTAATTCAATAGCCAAAATGAAAAAGGAAAAGACTTTTTAGTAACAAAGTGTGGAGGGTACCCAAAATTCATAGTATGCCAGTTGTAAGTCAATAACTGTAAGGGACAGGCAACACTGAATGGGTATTCATTCAGTGATTTTAGGGATAAGACCATTTGTCGGCTGTCCTCTCCTCTCTTTCTCTTTCTCTTATGCTTCAATCATCGTTTCTCTTCCACCTTTCGCTCTAACTCTCGAAGGGTTTGGTGGTGGTTTGGGTGCCCCAATATTCCTCTGCTATCCTTCACCAAAATCTCAACGATACCCTTTTCAGTTCTTCGACTTTTTTGCCCCTTGTTGTGGACACCCTTCTAAGGATATTCCTATCATTTCACATCACGTTTTCTTTTTGTTTTTTTTTTCTGTTACAATAAGTTGAATGAGAGTGAATTCCGAAATAAAGTACTCGATAGTCTATCCTTTACCTTTTTATAAACAGAAAAATTTCCTTAATTAGAATTAGATAACTAAATTGGAATCAAAATAACAAAATAAGACTCTTGATGAGTGATTATTATTTTGGTGAGTGATTATTATCACCTTTTCTTATCCAAATAACACCATATTTAGATTCGCTGTCTAATTTTGAGTATTGTACACAGCAGGCACATGGTCTGATCGTCTCTTGCTAATTACTGTGTTGAGTTGAGAGAAATGAACTTTCAGACTTGTAACTATATGAAGTTCAAATAAGCCGATGTGCAAACGACATTGTTAGTTCCATAAAAGTGTGTCGTTTTGGACGAGCTGTCCGTACTCCATATCATCACCACGAGCTTGGCTTAGTCTCCAATAAACAAGATTTAGGATTTAAGAATGTGTATGTCGTATTAAAGTATAAGTTAAATTTAAAATTTTGTTTCATATAATTTATATTTATTTTTAATTTAATTTTTATAATATTTTTTAAAATAATTCTTATATTTATAAATATTTTCCAAATAATTTTATCGTTAATTTTTATATTAGATCAAAGTTTTACGCATGTTAGAGATTAACACTATGTTTGAATGATAGGTAATGAGAAAAACGAAAAGGGAATGAGGGGAATGAAAATAATTTCTCTTATTTTTGAAAATTTTAAAATGCATAGGAATGGAACGGAACACATAGAAAATTATTTCTCTCCTCTTCCCCTCAAATGTCTAACTTTTGTTCCTCCCAAAATTGAGGGAGAATGAGGAGAACACATGGATAATTCCGTTTCGTTCTGTTCCATTAATGAAACTTTAAAATAAAGAGAATAAAAATTATGTTTCATTCTATTCATTTCTTTTTCATTTTATTTCTACCTATTCTGTTCTGTTTCATTAATAAAAAAATATCCAAACATAAGTTAAGGGTGTAAGAGAATGCTTACCTAAACATCTGTCTAACAATTTCACAGCCGAAGCACAACACAGAACAAAACAATAAATGTGAACAATATTTTTTGGAAAGTAAATTAGGATGAGAGAGGAGAGAGAAGCTACATTATAAGCCTAGAGAGAGAACGAAAAGGATTATACTTTCTGGTAGCAGGAGCGGAGAGAGAATCTTCATTCATTTTCTGCTCATTGAGTCATTTCTGTTTACACCTTTATCGTTTCCCCTAGCATTGGAGTCTACTTTACTCCACACACTACAACAACATCTGGGTTTCCTTTCTTTTCTCTTTTCATTGAACTTTTTTTTTTATTCTGTGTGGTGGGTGGGGGCACCTGAGTTTGTTTCTGACTTTGTAGTCCCTCACTTGATTTTGCTTACTGAAACATCGTTTAAAAAAGGTACTTTTTTTTACTTAACTTTCTTGTTACATTGCGCAATTATTGTAACCATTACTTTCACTTCACTACCTGAAGAAAAGAAAACTCTGAAGTCTCTAGTTACACTATCATTTTCTGCTCTTATTATTAGCCAAGCCAAGCCAAGTTACATTTCCTTATTTTTCTTCTCTTTTTAGTAGGTATAGTCATTGTAGGCAGCTCCTTCTTCTCTTCTGTTCTGGGTCTTTTCCTTTGTGAGATTGGGGATCCGGTTGCTCTCAGATTTGGGTTTCTAGATTCATTGATTCTTGCTGTTTTATTGTTCAGAGTTAGAGAGAGAAGGAAAAAGGAATGGCAGGAAGAGGGGGAGGAGCTGCAGCACCCAAAGCAGATGAGCCACAGCCACACCCACCAAAGGATCAGCTACCCAATATTTCTTACTGCATTACCAGTCCTCCTCCATGGCGTGAGTGTTCTCCTTATCTTAGATTCAAAAGTGGCTTTCTAAAAGAAAGAAGAAAAAAATTCTTTCTTTTCAGTTCCCAGATAGTGCAAAATTATTTTATGAAAGTAAAAAGAACTACCTATCTACTTTCCTGTTTGTGGGTCGTTTAATTCATGAGTTTTCATGCTTCATGAATCATGATTTTTCACTTTCAAAATATTTTTTTGGTTTGTCTTTGGGGCCTTGGGTCTAGTTTTATGCCAGTGGCAATCCAAGTATTTTTACTTCTGATGTGATTAGAGCCAATTTGAAAGTCCTATTTCCAATTGATTGAAATTCTTTTAAACTTTATTTCCTCTTCTCTATTGGAATTCTACACTCATATTGAGGTTCTTCCCAGTTATTTCCAGATCCAGATTTGGTACAAACAATTTGATTGCTACTTCCAAATTTGGCCCTGATGTAATCATTTTTAAATATTTTACTGGCTAATAATAAACTCTTTTAAAAAAAACTATATTACTCAGATTGTTGGATTTTAGGACATTTTATACCGACACTGGGGCCATGCAGTCAAGAACTTCTAGTTGAACAATGCCGTTAAAGAATTTTAAGTAATTGGAATATTTGACTAAACTGACATATACTTTCTTCATTCTAAGTAGTTTACATTTAAAAATTTAAGAATCTCCCGCCTCCTCTTTTTTTTTTAAATTTAATTTGTTTTTCGTTTTTCTTCATTAATTTGATGAGAAATTTGGGGACATTCTGACAGCTGAGGCCATACTTCTTGGTTTTCAACATTTTCTTGTGATGCTCGGCACAACTGTGCTCATTCCCACTGCTCTTGTTCCCCAGATGGGAGGTGGCAATGTAAGTAATAACGGATTAAATATAATTAAAGCAGCAATTTTTAAATTTAATGTAGAATATTATAAAAAATTCAACCATATGATTGAAGTTGCATTTTTTGCAGGAAGAGAAGGCAAAAGTTATCGAAACACTACTCTTTGTGGCTGGTATTAACACATTGCTGCAAACACTGTTTGGAACTCGACTACCTGCAGTAATTGGAGGGTCTTATACCTTTGTTCCAACCACAATCTCAATTATTCTTGCTGGTCGTTTCAGTAATGAACCAGATCCTATAGAGGTCTTTTGATTAGAACAAATCTAGCTATATTAAATGGTGCATGGTTGATATACTTGCTATATTACTTTACATTGTAATGAAATGAGATTTTAACCTAAATAGAGACCACCATATGATTTGTAATAATATTATACATAAAATTTTTGTGCTATTTGTCATCAGAAACTATCATGCAGTGCTTAATTTCATTGGAAATAGAAGAGCATGAATTTAATTCAAGCACCATAATACGACATCAGATGTTGCGCTTGTTAGATTGGAGCTGTTTGATCACTTTTTTTTTTAATGTTTTTCAGCTTTATTTTTTTATCTATTCAGAAATTCAAGAGGATAATGCGGGCAATACAGGGTGCCCTTATTGTTGCTTCAACTCTTCAAATAGTACTAGGCTTTAGTGGCCTCTGGCGTAATGTTGCAAGGTTGGTCTCAAGTTCTTAGTAGTTAGTAAGTGGTTGCATTATGCTTTCTCTGTCTTTATATATGTTTTAAAAATGTTTAAACCAAAGTGTAAGCTAGATTTAAGAATGTCTTTGTCATGTATGCTCATTTTCCAATTGTTCCACCAAGCTGAATTGATCTTTAAAGTACATATTATACTGATATGCTTGAGTGATTTGTACAAGTGGATGTGGATTAACTAAATAGCCCTAGAAGTTGAGAAGATTAAAAGAACTGAACATTCTTGTGATTGGGTATAATACTCCTATATGGTGTAACTTCAATATTTTTTCTTCAGGTTTTTAAGTCCACTTTCAGCGGTTCCTTTGGTATCTCTTGTTGGTTTTGGGCTGTACGAGTTAGGTTTTCCTGGGGTATGCCTTCTATTACATGTTTACATTGCTCATGTTTAAAATTAATTGAAGAAAATTTCAACATTGATGCCTATCTTCGGTGTAGGTTGCTAAATGTGTAGAGATTGGACTACCAGAGCTTGTATTGCTAGTATTTGTTTCACAGGTAGAGTTCCTAGTTTCTTATACCCAGTGTCTGCTAACATTTCTAAATCTCAGCATTATAATTTCAATTCAGTTTGTTCTCTTGATTTCTTTGCTTTCCTAAAATGATGGTTTCTATAAATCTGAGTTTGTTAACGGTTAGTGGTTGTCATGTAGTATGTGCCCCATGTGCTACGTTCGGGGAAACATATCTTTGACCGTTTTGCTGTTATATTTACAATTGCAATTGTGTGGATATATGCTCATCTACTCACTGTTGGAGGGGCCTATAACAATGCTGCACCTAAAACACAAGCTTCTTGCCGCACTGATCGAGCTGGACTTATAGATGCTGCTCCTTGGTCAGTTGTGTGATTTCATTTAATTTTAACCCTCAATGGCATTTTTTCTGTGCAACTGACTTTTTCATTATAAGACAGTTTAATTATTGTGTTGATCCCTATAGTTTTACCTTGTTTTTAAATTAATCATAATAGTTTAGAAGTTTCTAATTTGTTCCCTACTACAATCATCAGTTATCAGGCATATGTTAATTTAGTGTTAAGGTGGCAAATGGTGTGCCTATGTGACAACCAATTTTACCATTTTTGACAAGAGGGTGGCCAGATTAATCCATTTTCCCTTCCAAAAAGGCAAAAACACAGTCATGTGACAGTGTTTTGTGAGGATTGTTGCTGGCGCTATAGGGATGGATTGATTTGGCTACCATCTAATCCACTCCAGCAAAATGGCCTCAACACTAAATTGAGGGCAGTTGGTCATGACAGAGACCCAATTCAAAACTTTATTTTCCGGGACTGATTTTAGAACTTGGTAAAATAATATTCTATGTGACTGAATTATATTCATTCAACAATTTTCTCCTTATATATTCTTGTTATTTCCATTTAAGTATACTGATTTGAGTGATGAGAGTGATTTTTTGCGACTAACTGAGGAGGTTCCTCTTAGATGATTCACTGAAGCAGATATATGTCACGTGTCATTCTTTAATCTTTTGTGATACTTATCACTATTTTAAACCTTAGAGCACAGACATAATTGATATTGCTCTGGTTAGATTCAATTGGATCCTTGAGATATTGGTTTTCTTAGTTGGTGGCTAGGCTTAGCTCTGAGTTGAAACTTACTGGGAAGAATTTGTCATGGATTTTGAGTTTCCAGGATAAGAGTTCCATATCCCTTTCAATGGGGAGCACCTTCATTTGATGCAGGTGAAGCCTTTGCCATGATGATGGCAGCTTTCGTTGCTCTTGTAGAGGTAATTTCTTTAGATCTTCTCTATTTCTTTTTAAGTTGGAATAAGAATTCCTTCTTTGTTTGTTATTTGGTATTCTTCCTGGTGCAGCAATTATTCTGTTACAATCTATAACTGGGAATTTTATCCGTGTAATGCACATAATAGTGTCACCATGTGCATGACGACATTGTTGGGATTATCTGGCTTGTATACTTGTGCATTAGCTTAGAATTAGTGTTATGAGGTTGGTAATTTGCATTTATTATGCACTAGAATTAAATTATTTGCTCACATTTTTATTCGTTACAAGCAGTCCAGTGGAGCTTTTATTGCTGTATATAGGTATGCAAGTGCAACACCATTACCACCATCTATTCTCAGTCGGGGTATTGGTTGGCAGGTACAAAGATGGCCAATACTTCAATATTTAAATATCTGTTAAAAAAAGTTATTGCATTTATAAATAATAATAGTGATAAAGTCATAATTGATTATATTGATAATTGTTCACCAAGCAATTAATCAGAACTTTCAAGTATAATTCTTCTGATTGTGCATCTTATTTATGCTCTCAGGGAGTTGGCATTCTGTTGTCAGGATTGTTTGGAACTGTCAATGGATCCTCTGTGTCTGTGTAAGACTGAAATTGTTCTGTATTCTCTACTTTATTTAAGAGGAAACACAACTTCCTTGTTGATGAAAGGAATTTATTTGGTTTTCCTACAGAGAAAATGCAGGTCTCTTGGCTTTGACCCGTGTTGGCAGTAGAAGAGTTGTGCAAATATCTGCTGGATTTATGATTTTCTTTTCAATTCTCGGTGAGTTGCTGAAGTATGAATAAATGTTTGTAATTTGAATATCTAGTTTGCCTAATCCTTGTACATTTTCTTCCCTTTTAACACTAGCTAATTTCTCTTTATCGTGCAGGAAAATTTGGAGCAGTTTTCGCCTCCATCCCACCTCCCATTGTTGCTGCTCTATACTGCTTGTTCTTTGCTTATGTTGGTATGTTCAATTTAAGATGTACTCTTGGACATATTCAGACTTTATTTTTTTTTTATACATACAGGAAAACACCATGTAATGTAATGTAATGCTCCACTTTCGTCTATCATTTGTAGGTGCGGGAGGTCTTAGTTTTCTTCAGTTCTGCAACCTCAACAGTTTTAGAATAAAGTTTATATTAGGCTTCTCTATCTTCCTGGGCTTGTCTGTGCCACAATACTTCAACGAGTACACGGCAATTAATGGTTATGGTCCCGTCCATACGGGCGCAAGATGGGTATGGATAAGATGTATATACTAATATATATATATATATATAATAACCTAGTATAACCAATATATATATATATATATATATAACGTAGGACTTATTCTAACTTTTTGTTTAGTTCACTTATACTGACATTTTTATTGCCTAGCAGTTCAATGATATAATCAATGTTCCATTCCAATCAAAACCATTTGTTGCGGGTTGTGTGGCATATTTCCTGGACAACACTCTGTATAAGAAAGAAGCGGCTATTAGGAAAGATAGAGGCAAACATTGGTGGGACAAGTACAGGTCCTTCAAGGGCGATACGAGAAGTGAGGAGTTCTATTCACTGCCTTTCAATCTAAACAAGTACTTCCCATCAGTTTAATTGTGCAAAAGAGCTGAATTATATGGTGGTTTCATCTTCACCAAAGTCTTGTTCTAATATTAAGATTGAATCTTACACGCTATAGCTATATTAATAGTCCACTTTGTTATACAATTTTGTGAAACATTTGTTTTATTGCTGTTTCTGTATATTCTGATCGAGAAAGTGGATTCATGGTAGTAATGTGCATGTTTAATTTATCTATCAGTTGATTTATATCAAGTTCACGCTAGAATATTTTTGCCTCCCTATATACAATGCATTTTTCTACTCTATTATTAAATTATCTTGTGCTACTTATTTAAAATTTGACCCTTATGCCTAGATTTCTGAATAGAATAATTCTAAATCTTTTTAATACATCTTAATAATCTATCTTCTTAATAATATTGAATGTATTTATTTATTTTATTTTATTTTATTTTATTAAATATTAAGAAGATTATTAAGAAGTTTTAAGAGGATATAACAAAATTCTTTTAAATATCCTCTCTCCTCCGCTCTTATCACGAGTGTCACACTCACTCAACCACTGTTAACAAATGATTTAGGACAATCTTATTAGCCTAGTAGTTTATATTTTGTAAAAAGTTATAACTTTTAGTATTATATTATATGAGATTACATTAAATCTTAATTTCATAAATTTATATGCAAGTCAATAGTCATTTTTGTTAACTAAACTTAAAAGGGAGAGGTTAGTTCATGTCAAGACCATCATTATCATGTTCTACAAATCGTGATACAATTCGTGCGAGCTACGATTCAAAAGTCTAGCGATACAAAATGTTTGCTGAATTGTTTTGACTTTTGAATCGCGATTGAATCGACTGAATCGTATAACGAATCACTTGAAACGCGATTTTGAATTGTATCGTGTGATTCTCACACATTTGGGTTGTGGGAGAAAACGTGTCGGGTTCGTGCAACTTAGTTCTGAAAAAACCCATTTTTTGCTTCTTTTTTTTGCAAATTTTGTTATGGGCATGGAGGGAAAGTGCTGAATCTTTCCCTCCCATCGATCCTAAGCAAGAATATTAAAGAAAGAATGACCTAATATTGCTCCCCATTCTCTGCCTCTCTCTCCCACATTTTGTCACTTTGTCTTTTACTCCTTTTCTCCCCCACACACCCGATTCTGCTTTGTTTGTCTCTCACAGTGCTGTTGGTCAAGATTCTATTAGTCCCCCTCGATCACTTATTGGTAATTTTTAATTAGCTTTCTACTATTTGTTGTTGTGTGTTATTTTTTGAGTGGGATACAATAGGTCAAACTAAGAAAAAAAAGGAGTTTGATGTCACATGGAACCATTGTGAAAATGTCCCACCACATAGGCTTTTAGTTAAATGCAAGTATTGTTCACATACTTGTTGGGGTGGTGTTGTAAGGATGAAGCATCATCTTGTTAGAACAAAGGAGAATATAAGTCCCTATACATCTGTTCTTGATGAAGTTAGAGAGATATTGGTGAAGTTGTTAGATAATAAAGAAAAAGTTAAAGAGGCAAATAGTCTAGAATGTTTTCAAGAGAATGGAACCCAAAATGTTAATGCAAAAAAGGGCACAATGGACTCATTTGTTAGCAAAGGGAAGGAAGGAACTTCTAAATCTATGAAGCAAAAGACAATGAATGAGATGTTGAAAGATAAGGACCTGGTAATTCAAGACATTTGCAAATGCATCTATAACAATGCTTTGCTATTTAATTAGGTAAGAAGCCCATTGTTTGTCCAAATGTTGAAATCAGATAGTGAATATGGAAGGGGTTTGAAACCTCTTACTTATCATGACGTGAGAATTTCTTACTTGAAAAAAGAAGTTGATAACATCCAAAAAAGTTTAGAGAAATACAAGAGTGAATAGGAGAAATGGGGCTGCACTTTGATGAGTGATGGCTGGACGAATGGAAAAGGGAGGCCACTCACCAATTTTCTAGTTAACAGTCCAAGTGGGATAGTTTTCCTAAAATCTGTTGACACTAGTGATGTGATCAAGGATGCTAAGCAAATGTTTGATTTATTGGATAGCATTGTGGAAAAAATTGGGGAGGATAATGTGGTGCAAGTTGTGACAGATGGTGCCTCTAATCTTATGGCAGCAGGGAAGATGTTAGAAGAGAAGGAAACAAAGTTATTTTGGACCCCATGTGCAGTTCATTGCCTTGATTTAGTCCTTGAGGACATTGGGCAGCTTCCGATATTTTATAATACCATTGCAAATGCAAAGAAAATCACAACTTACATATATAGGCATACATGAGTTCTAAACTTGTATAGAAAGCATTCCAAAGGAAGGGAATTAACTAGACCAGCAGTCACAAGGTATACATCCTCTTATCTCACACTAAATTGCATCATGAAACAAAAGAATGCTCTTCGATCTATGTTTGTTTTAGAGGAATGAGCTACTAGTAATTATGCTAGTAAAAGTGAGGCTAGGGAGGTGATGAACATAATTTTATGTGATGCTAGATTTTGGAAATTCATCCAACATTGCTTGAAGTGTGTGATTCCACTTGTTAAAGTATAAGGCTTGTGGATGGTGACTCAAAACCCACTATGCCACATATTTATGAAGTCATGGATAGAGCTAAAGAGCAAACAGCTGAAAACTTCAAAAAACAAAAGTTAAGGTGTAAAAAAGTGTGGAAGATTATTGATACTCGTTAGAATTTACAACTGCATAGGTCTCTCCATGCTGCTGCCTATTATCTTAATCCTAAGTAAGTAATTTCATTATTTAAGTTTTATGTTGTCGCGACTGTGATCACGGCGGGATAGCAACTTAAATTAAAAAAAAATTAGCAGTCGCCACCAATTTTATTTTTTAATTAGGAAAAATTGAAAAACCTAAGCAAAATAGTATTTGAAACTAGATTGGATTCAGGAGTTAGTTATGTGTAGGAAAGGGCAGGAACTTAATCCCACAGCACCCCTAACACACCATTTCTAAGACGGTACCTTAAATCAGTTGTGCAAAATTGATAATTTCAAAATATATTTATTTCATCCCTTTTATTAAAAAAACTAAAAAGTAAACAATTTATGAAAATTTAATTTTTGGCTTGATGGAATAATAACTCTGCTCCTACGTATTCTCAGGTGTAATGAAGAATTCAAAGTCACATAGTTATCTAGAAAATATTATGGGTTGATTGATTTTAATTAAAGAAATTAATTTTTGATTTTGAAAATTTGAATTAACAAGTCGTCGCGACTCAATTAATCCTGTTAAGATTCGAATATGTGAAGTTCAGTGTCACACTAGAGACGTCACCCATTACTCATCAAGTTTATTGAAAAAAATTATTTTAAAAAAGATTTTGAGCCTTTATCGATTAGTGATTTATTTGATAAAAATTTGAAGACAAAATAAAAAAAATTGAATCATTAAGTTATCATAACTCAGATGATTATAAAAGTTACAAGATTAACAAGCTGTCACAATTCAGATAGTCTTGTTTTATTCTCCTAAAAAAAGGTTCAATTGTTTTATATTTTTAATTTTTCATATTATTTATCATTTATTTTAATTTTTGTTTTGTTTTATTTTTTTCCTTTTCCTAACAAACTAACCCCCAAGAAAAAAGGTTGAAAACAAAAAAAAAATAAAATAAAAAGAAACAGAAAAACGAAGAAACAGGAAACAACAAAAAAAAATAAGGAAAGAAACGAAGAAACAGAAAACGCAGGGGATCTAGACTCAACGTGGAACTGCAGAGAAGAGGATGAAGACGACTCAGTCTGACGGTGGTGGCACGACGACGGTGCGAGGTGGAGGAGAGAAGATGGCGGTGGTTGGTTGGGCACTGTCGGTGTGTGGGTAGAGAAGCAGTTTGTGGTGACGATGGTGCTGTTCTGGTACGGGTGGAGCTGAGTTGGACTCAGGTGGTGCGTGGAGGCCGGAGGTTGCGCGATGGGATCTGCACCTGGTGGTTCATGTTTGGAAGTATGGCGGCGATGGGTGGTCAGGCCGTGGTTCACAGTTTGGGAGCTGTTGTTGTGTGACTATGGCGTTTGGGTGGTAGAGTGGTTCACAGCCTAGGAGGCTATGATGGCTGTGTTGGTGAGTGAAGTGGCTGTGTCGTGGTTGTAGAAGGTTGAAGATGAAAGTGAAGTGTTGAAGTAGGTCGGGAAGGGGGGCTGATGTTATTGGTTTGGTGAAGATTGTTTGGAGGGTGAAGATAATGAAGGTGGGTAATGGTGGTTGCTGTTTAGGTGTGTGGTGGTGAAAGGAAATGGCTGTTATGGAGGCTAGATGGAGAAGTGGTGTTTGAGTTTGCTACAGAGAAGGCTAGATGATGGAGAGAAGCAAATATGGCTTTGATGTTACTTGTAGGTTGAAGTATGTGTCAGTAAAAAATGTGTAGATGATGAGTATTTATAAAAAAAAATTAGGATTTGGAAAATGATGATAATAAGTTTGTTTAGAATGAGTTTGTTTAGGATAAGTTTAATAAATGAGTTTGTTTTATGATACGTTTGTTTAGGATGATAACTATTAGGGTTTATTTAAGATAAGTTTAATGACATATGGATAATGGGTCAAATGGTCAGGTTATAAGTTAATGAGTTATGAATGGTTAAATAAGTTATGGATTGGATAATAGGTCAATGGGTGAAAGTTTAATCTTTTTCTTTATTTGTTATTTTTTTCTTTTTTTTCTTTTTCTTTTGACAAAATGTCCTAAACAAAATTGGGTATTCACATATGTACTTTAGTTATTTATTTTAGAGAAATTAAAAATTATTTTATTTCTTGTTTTATTAGGTTCTATTATGACAAAAACTTCAATGGAGATAATGATGTTTTAATTGAGTTATATGAAACCATTGAAAGAATAGATCCAAATAAAAGGATAAGATTTTTAATTGATCAACAACTTGAGAAATTCAAGACAACTAAGGAGTTTTTGGAATGAGCATCACAATAGATATTAGGAACAAAAAGCAACCCAATAAATTTTTACATTAATTTTCATAATTTTAGATTTTAATCCTAAAGCAATAACTTACCAAGAGTCCAAGATGTAGTTTTTAAGTATTATCTTGTATTAATATGCATAAATTTCATTTTTAAGGTTGCTCTATATAAGAAAACTGTTATTTTATTAACAATGACTTTGATTTTCTTATGAATAGATAGAAAAGAAATAAAAATAAATGTCAGCTCTCATTTTATCACTTTTTAGTATTCACTTATTCAATATAGTTTTCTTAATTAGAAATCATAATTGCATAACATGAATTTACGGTACATAATCTAAGATAAAAATGCTCAATATTAAGGAGAGAAAAAACTACAAACATCACTTCTCTCCTTTTTTAAGAACACCCACTTGAGATTTCTCAAAGAACTTACACAGAAATCCACTGGTTTAAAATGATTATATTATGGTGGTAGTTGTGGGCTCGATTGGAATTGGAAGTTCGTTAGCTGCATCACTATCTTTGTCTTTGACAACAAAATATACAAAAGAAAATATGCGGTATAAAGTCTAACACTAACACTAAATCAACAAAAGGATCAAAGTTAAAAATTCACCCAACAAAAATGGAGCCACAATTGAGCAAAAGAGAAACAAAAGAGAGATAAAAAGAACCAACCAAATGAGTCATTCTCTCTCACATACAAAAGAGATAATTTTCATTCAAATTTTGAAATTCAATCAAGGGAATTGTTATGGAACACTAGGGGTATGGTACTCATGAATTGTCAAACACTCATTAAAAGAATTTCATAGTAAATGTTTAGAATCTTATTAAAAATTACCAACAACCAATGAAATACTTGATAGATACTATACTTGAGGAAAAAATATGAGCACCACAACATTGCCCTCAAATATCAAATCAATAAAAGAAGAAGATGAAATAAGTGCAAATTAGAAGAACTAATTACAGTGATCATGAAATAATATAATAATATTATATAATAATATCATAATAATATAATAATATAATAATATAATAATAGAAAATAGAATTAAAGAAAAAAAATGTTTGGAATGTATACAAATTTTGTAAATTAATAGGCATGTTTGGTACATATTATTTTTTACCTAAACAGTAACAAAGTTGTTTTGAAATGAAATTGAGATGTTTGGATAAAATAGCTTAAAGTAATAAAAAACTTTTTCATAGTTAAAAACTTTTTTTTCATAAATAGGATTTTGAGTATTTTCTTTAAAAGCTTATTATGTTATATTTATTATATAATATAAATAAGTCATTTTATATTTTTTTAGTAATTTATTATATAATTTTTTAGATAATTCAAATGAAATAAATTATCTTAAAATTATTTTTTAGTTAACATATCTAAATATAAAATTAATTCTATTATATTTGATTATAATAATAATTAATTATACATATAATCAATTATTAAAATAATCTTTTTATAATTATTCGAAACACATTCTAAGTAAATAAATTATTTACATTTTATACAATATTTTCTATTCAGTCAATTTAAAGTAACTTGTCTATTAAGAGAGTTACATGACAAAGTTCTTTTTTTTTTTTTTTTGTAACTTATGGAACGTAGCTCAACTGGTATCTCTTCTTATCTTTACTAGAGGCTGTGATTTATGTGGTGGGGCTTCGATCTCTCACTTTAAAAGTACTCTAAATTAAAACTTCAACTTTTTTTTTTTAATTTACTCTTACCAGCTATCTACAGTTACATTAGTTCCATCCGATTGAGTCCAGATCTGAGTATGGTTAAATGGGTCGAGATGCTATCCACGCAACCCATACTTGTGTGTGTCTATATATATGATTTATTTAGCTTTTTGTATATTATCTAAAAATACCGAAATTTATATTATAAAAGATTCAAAGTTTTGATTCCATAGGAACAGGAGCCAGACAAAGGAATATTTTTAAGTTTGAGATAGGTCTGTTTTGGTTTTTCCCGAGTCTGAGAATGGGTAATCAAAGGAATATTTTTAGAATTGCACCGGTCATTAAATTGAAAAAAAATATATGGTCAAGATTTTTAGTTTCACTCAGGATTAAATTGGGATTGAATTAGCATTTTATACATACATATATATTATATGAGTATATAATAATATATAAAAAATATTAAAATATATTACTAACTTAA
Source organism: Ormosia semicastrata (assembly GCA_029884595.1). Lineage (NCBI taxonomy): Eukaryota > Viridiplantae > Streptophyta > Magnoliopsida > Fabales > Fabaceae > Ormosia > Ormosia semicastrata. Next base: position 8,187,880 of record JAQQTO010000028.1, on the reverse strand, counting down.
TTAAATTCATTTATTTTATAAATAAATATTAAACTAATAGTATTATATTAATATTAGCATAATTTTCTTGTGAGACTACAAAATATCTCGACAAGTTCAACTCATTTAAATTGTCTATAGGATGATTTTTTGTTTTACCGCGAGAGCACAAGGGTTATGCAGTCTCTCCACAAGAGTTGCTTTCTTGATATTTGAATTTGCGTCATTGTCTCAAGAGGTCGAGGTTTCTAACATATATTAGTTCTAGATCAAATAAGTAAAAAGGTAAGAGATGAATATTCTTATTATAAATTTAAGTCAAACTCTTATTGTATTACAAGCTCCTATTTATCCTACATTGGACAAATTAAGAGTTTTAAATAATGAGTTTTGGTTATAAATTAGAAACCAAATAATAAATGCCTTGAAAAAGTCTCAAATATTTTAAAAAAATTGGATCTTTTTTTTAAAAAAAAAAATTGGACCGGCTCAACCTTGTGAATCATAACTAGTTGAAACAGGTTGATAGGTGCAGGATCGGTTTCCAATTTTTTAATCGAGTTTTTGAAAATTTGATTTTTAAGAGTTGATTGGACCAATCAGAAGATCAGTTTTCAATTTTTCGAGTCTAACTAGCTAGTCCAGTCTGGTTCTAAAAGCCATGTACTTAAGTACCTAGCCCATGCTTATCTCTAGCCCCTCCATTCGATTGGATAATAAACAAGGTATTTAGAGGGACAATTTTCTTTTGAAAAATGCTAGAGATCTATAAATCTTATTAGAATTTTTTTTGTCAAAATGATGTGACATGTTTGTTAATTTTTGAATGAGTGAGTAGTCTCTATTATTTTATTCCATCTAACAATCACCTATGCATTCTATCTAAATTCAAACTATTAGTTTTTTTTTTTTTTGCTGTGTAGCATTACTCTTTGTTTTCCCCCTTAGTACCTTAAGGGTATCTTAAGACAACTTTTGTGTCAATTAAGTTTTAGGAGTGGAAACGAGTCAAGTCAGACCAAGTTTTGTCTTAAACAGGCCTGACCTATTTTTCAAATGCAAGGCCTGGCCTGACCTATTTACTTGACATAGGTCATTTTTTAATGTTTGACCTGACCTGACCTGAATGTCTATATAAAGGCATACTTTGTAATAAGGTCTTTAAATAGGCTAACAGACCTACTCTAAATAGATCAATGGGCCTGGACTTTTAAAGAGGTCAACAAGTATATGATCAAGATATTATTACAATAAAATTTATAAAGTTTACAAATGATCAATTCATGTGTTACATTTTTTATAGCACCAAAAGATTTGAATAATAAGAACTCAAACATCATCCGGAAAAACCTAAAAAACTATGACAATAATTGCATTGATAGAACAAAGAAAAACATTTGCATTCAAATGACCCATTGTTTGAGATGAACAGATACGATTATGAATATGATGGATCTAACATGCTATTTTGAGTTCATTCACATCCAACCCAAAAATTTGAGCTTCACTGACCACAATAATACATGAAATCAATTTCTATGTAAAAACATTATCCAAACCTAGTTGTTTATAAGTGAACAATGACATCAAGTTCACACTAGCATCCAAATCACAAAGTACTTTTCCAGAAAATTATGCACCAATAGCACAAAGAATGGTGAAATTGTTGTGGTCCTTGAACTTTGATGACAACATCTTTTATAAAATAGTACTGTACTCTTTAGTAAGTGTCACAATAATGTCATCCTCTAGTTTCCTATCCCTAGATAAAAGCTCTTTCATAAATCCGAGACTTAGGAGCATTTGTGCTAGAGCTTCCATAAATGGAATGTTGATATATAGCTTCTAAAACACACTTAAGAACTTTTGAAATTCATGGTCAAGCTTCATCGTGTTGCCACATTGGGAAATAGAATAGATTGCCCCTTAGCTTTGTCAATTTCCTTTGTCCCATCCTTCTTGGAAATTTCATTAGTCAAAGCATATTCCGTCTCTTGAATAACCTTTTCTCCACCTAGCTCCACCTTCTTTATGAGCAACTTAGTCTTGGAATTGCCTTGTGTGTCCTTGCCACTCTAGAGAAATATGACATTGCTTTGGTCCTTAGTGCTACCCTTGGAATTGTTAGTAGTATAACTAAGGAAACTTCCTAGAGGGCAATACCAAGTGGCTTCAAACTCAAGAGGGGGGGCGAATTGAGTTAGTAAAAGATTTTCGCAGACTTTTTAAAAATACTTGTTTATCAATCTTTGTTAAAGCTATTAATTTTCATAATTGAGTAGATAGATGAGGATGAGAACTTCTTACACTAAAACAACCAAGAATCAAAGTATTCAAGAGAACATACAACTATAAAATGCACAAAAATAAAAGAGATAGAGTTGAGAGAAAGCAAACATTAAGATTTATACTAGTTCAATCACTTCTTGTGACTTACATCCAGTCCCCAAGTGATTTACCTGTGATTTTCTACTAATCTTCAGGCTTTAACAGGTGCTTGCAACCTTTATAACAAAGAGCACCCACAACACTTTTAGGATACCTCACCCTTTTAATTTCTCAAGGGATACCTTAGCCTTTTACAATGAATTTTAAATGAAGAGAATAAATAGAAACTCTCACAAGAGTGAATTATAGAAATTGAAGACCAAGAGGTAGTAAAGGATCACACACTTAAGCTCAAAAATAGTGGGTTATGATTAAAAGCTATTATAATTAGCAATAAATGCTCAAAATGATTTTCAGAGTGTTATCCAACTCTATTTAAGTCTTCAAGGCTTTATATTTAAAGCCCATGTATTAAAAGAGTCATTGGGGTGGTTGAATGCATTTAGTGCTAACTACTAGCCATTAATTTATGATTTTAGAAACCCAGATAATCGATTATTAAAAGACTATAATCGATTGTTTGCAAGATAGCACAAAATACTTATGTTTCTAGAACACAAATAATTGATTATTGACAAGTAAAAATCGATTATTCCTTTTTAACAATTTGGGATCGAAACAACCTATTTGTTTCAATAATCAATTATTATCGTGCAATAATTCATTATTGCCTAAAAAAACAAAAAACTTGGCTTATTGACTTTTGATAATCAATTTTGCCTATCCTCATAATCCATTATTGACTTATATACCATAACATGGCATCTTGCTGAGCCCAAATATTCGATTATGGCAAGCTCATAATCAATTATTTGGCTTCTAAAGGCATGAAAGCACTTAGGCAACATAAGCCATATGCACCCAAAGGTTCCAAAACATTTTCAAGCACTTTAAAAGCCATTTTGCTTGATTTTAAAAAAATTTAGCAACTTAAAAAACACATTGTTTTATTAAGTGCTATCTTGGGCATTTGAAAAAAGAATTAAGAGCCTATTGTGATTCCCTTTTTACCTTTACATGAGATCTAAGTCCTATATACTAGTCTTGAAGGATCTTGGACTTGATTTTGTATATTTCTTCTTGTTTGTGATCATCAAAAACCATTCCCATTTGACAATTACTCTCTCTTTTTTTTATGATGACAAATAACTAATGAGAAAAGAGCCAGTTCAAACAAATTGAAATTCATAAAGGGTGTTAAAGAGTCTTACTCCTTCTCTATGTTGCAAGAGGTGATTAAATTAAAGATGTACAACTCCCCCTTAATTTTGGAATCTCATGATCATTAAATTTTTACTGTTTTCCAATTTCCAAATTTACCTTGCTTTTCTCAATACCAAGAGCCAAATACCTTCTCCTCCTTTAGTCATGATAAAATAGATGTTAAAAAATAAGGGATTTGACAAAAGAAAGAGAATAGCAAAATCATTGCTAGAAAATAAATAGAATATCAACAACATATTCATCCAAGATAACCGTTAACCAAAAAATCAATAGAATGCCAATAGCATATTCAAATTTGTAGTAAAACCAATAGCCTATCCAACATATTTAATATTCACCAAAAAATAACTATACATATCTGATAATCATATATTTTATATATTAATAAGCCCTCATTTTTAGTGATTTACACTCTTCATGTACTTAATTATTTGACTTTGGACATGTTTTATAAGTTTGAGTTTAAATTGGGCTTAATTGAATTTTTCTAGCATTATTGAGTTTTGACGTTGTTTCTGTATTCCAGCCATAACTTTAGTTTTAGACATCTAAAAATTGTGCATTTTACCTTGTAGAAAAGTTGAGAGGAAGTTCTACAACTTTGATGAAGAGCTCAAAGTCTCAATCAGATTTCTAGTGGGCCTAATTGGGCCTGGAAGTTTAGACTCAGGTTTGAGGAGCATATGACATTAAAGTGAGCATATCTTGGTCAATTCAAGTCCAATTCAGATGAAACTTGGGCCATTGCATTCCTACAAGGCCCTGCTGTGTTTGGGAAGTGTAATAAGACACTAGAGGCCAATTTATAGGGTAGTTTATAGTTTTAGAAGGAGGAATCCAAGAATCAGTTTTTATAACATACTTTTCTCACCTCTCTCTAGAACTCTCTCATATCTTCTCTCCTGCTTCTAGTTTTCATTTTCTGAGTTTTTCCTCTTCTGATGGAGGGCTAAACATCTTGTAATCAATTCAGAATTCTTGTTCTAATTTCTTATTTTGATTTGTATTTGGATTCTTCTTCTTCTTCTCCTTCTTTTTCTTTTTCTTGATCTGATTGGATCTTGATTTGGGATTAAAAATTATGATCAAATTAGGTTGATTAATTTGGTTTAGTCATGGGATTAGAAGTTAAGTGCTGATTTGTGCTTCGATTAATTGAATTCGGATATAAAATTAACATTAATCTAACATGAATTATGCGATTGTGAATTTGTGTATCAATTGTTAATTGAATTCTAGATGATTGTCTAGTATGAATTCTGGATTTAATGCTGAAATCTCGATTAAATCCAAGTTAATCATTCAAATGCAATCCAAATGTTTGTTTAGTGATCTATCATAGAATCCACCAAATTTCGGATAGATTTCTGGATTGATTACACTTTTAATTAATTGTTCTTTCCTTAATTCTGTTATTTCGTATTCTGTTTCTTAGCTCTCCCCCCATCTCGACTTGATCTGATTATTTTGCAACTAAGATCCTTGAGAGACGATTCGGTGTTAACTCCTATGCTACAAGCCATAGGTCTAACTCGGTTTTAATTTTGATTGAGTTCGGCGCTCGTCAAAATTTTGGCGCCATTGCCAGGGATCCTTTAGTTGTAATATGATCATATTAAGTTCCTTTACTAACAATTAACTCCTGTTCTGATCATGTAGTTGTAGTTGTAGTTGTCGTTGCATTTGCATTTTGTTTCTACATCCTGTTTTTGCATCCTATTTTTGCATTCTGTTACATTCATGTAGTTGCATTAGTTGCATTTTGTTGCATATTGTTATATATTGTTGCATTGCATTATGTTGCTGCATTATACATTGTGCATTCTACTGCTATGTTCGTTCATTCTGATCATGATTATAAATCTGGTTACTGCATAATTCTGGTAACTGCTGCATTGTGCATTTTGCTGTTGTGCATAACATGATCTCTTTATAATTGCATTACATTGCTTAGCATAACACACCCATTTGCTGCATAATTGTGCATTCTACTGAGCTACCATTCTGCTGTATAATTCTTATTTTTTGGTTTTACTGTTCCATTGCTTATTGCTGCATTCCACTGCATTCTGTTGCATTGCACGATTGCCTCATAATCATATTGCATTGCATTGCATAACCCAATTGATCATTCTGCTGCAACTCACACAATTGCTTAATACCTGCTACTTGTAAGTCTACTGCATAAGTACTGTTTTATTGGTTCTAGCGACTGTTTTGCATCCTTTTTGCATCCTTTCATGATAGTTGCGTTGCAAGTTACTCTTGTAAGTGTTATTGAATCATTGTGGATGAGTTCCTAACTTCCTCACATTTTTTCCCAACCAGCACTTTTCTTCACTCGGGTTCCCTTTTTTTTTGTGGTAAAAAAAGTACTAGTAGAAATCAAAAGGTAAAAAATTGGAGTTTTGAGCTGAAACTTGGTGTCCGAAGGTAAAACACAATTTTGGCCAAAATCCATCATCTGGTAACGTTTTTGAGCAAAATTAGGTGAAACAATGGCATTTTGGTAATTTTTGGGTTGACAAATATGTTTCGATTGAGCTGAAAATTGGCCAGTTGAAGGAAAATGACATTTTACAGAAGGCTCACTTATGTGAGGTCACCCCTGGTTTGCCAAAATTCTATCATTTAGACCACTTTTTCAATTTTTGAATATTTTTATTACATTTTTGAGTTCCAGTTTTGTGTAGTTTTCATGCTGTACAAGTCCCATAATTTTTTTAAATGTTTAGATAGGTGAACTAGATTTATTTTGGTAGAGTTTTGGTGTTGTTTAGTGTATTTTGCTTATTTGTTGTTTTTGTGTTTTACGTGCTTTGATTGGTACATGACTAGGTCTAATCCTGATTTTTTGCTAGAATTTGATCCTGAGATTGATAGAACATTTCATAGGCTGATTAGTGCTCGTAGGCTAAGTGAGAGAATTGCTTCTGAATTTAATTGTGACATTGATTCTGTCATTGTTGATTCATCTGTCATTACTGATTCATCTGTCATTACTGATTCTGTCATTGTATCCGAGAGTTCTAGTGATTTTTCAACCATGGCTGATAACATGCATAATAGGGCTCTTAAAGAGCTTGCTGCCCCTGATGTCACTTATCAACCATTATGCATTCAGTATCCTGAAATTGATATTGATTTTGAACTAAAGTCTGGACTAATCCATTTGCTTCCTAAGTTTCATAGACTTGCAGGTGAGGATCCTCACAAGCATTTGAAAGAGTTCCATGTTGTGTGCTCAACCATGAGACCTCAAGGCATTCATGAAGAACACATCAAGTTGAGCGCATTTCCCTTCTCCCTTGCTGATGCAGTCAAGGATTGGCTTTACTATCTTTCACCTAGTTATGTGACTTGCTGGAATGACATGAAGAGGCTGTTTTTAGAGAAGTTCTTTCCTGCCTCCAGAGCTGCTGCAATTAGGAAGGACATATGTGGCATCAAACAAATTTTTGGTGAAACTTTGCATGAGTATTGGGAGAGGTTCAAGAAGTTGTGTTCAAGTTGTCCACACCACCAAATTATTGATCAGTTGTTGATCCAATATTTTTATGAAGGACTGATGCCAATGGATAGAAGCATGGTTGATGCTGCTAGTGGAGGAGCCTTAGTAGACAAGACCCCTACTGCTGTAAAAGATTTGATAGCAAACATGGCAGTAAACACTCAACAGTTTGGCACACAAATGATTACCTCAACAAGAGGAGTGAATGAAGTTCAAGTGTCTCATGTAGACCAGCAGAGAATGGAACATAGGCTTGATGAGTTGACCTCTTTGGTGAGACAGTTAGCAGTGGGACAACAACCACCTATGCAAATGGTTGCAACTGTATGTGGAATTTGTTCTTATCTATCTCATCCTACAGATGCTTGTCCAACACTTCAGGAGGACAATTCTGCCCCTCAAGCTGTTCCTGTTGCTGCAGCAGCAATTTTTCCTAGCAGATCCCAATATCAGCAGCCCCAACAGCCTCAGCAGCCCAGATATGATCCATTCTCCAACACATACAATCCTAGTTGGAAAGACCATCTGAATTTAAGATATGGAAATACACAGCAGCAGTACAGACAGTTATTCCAACAGCCATTCCAGCAGCCAATGACACAGCAACAATAGTTTCAACATCAAACTGGACCAAGTAGGCAATTCCAATAGCCTAGGCAGCAGCAGCCCTTCCAGTTACTAGGTCCAGCAACCATAAAATATGAGCCTTCCTTTAAGGACTTAGTGAAGTAGATGGCTACAAATAACATTTAGTTCCAGCAAAGGATAAAGGCTTCCATCTAGAATTTAAAGACACAGATTAGACAATTAGCCTCTACATTAAGTCAGCTGTAGTCCCAAGGTTCTGGGTAACTTCCCTCTCAAACAGTACTAAATCCAAAGAAAGATGTGCATGCTATTATGTTGAGGTTTGGGAAGTCAGTTCAAGCATCACTTGAACCTTCTCCAGTTGCAGCTAGTAAACTACAAGCAGTAGCAGATTCTGAGTCTAATTCTGATAAACCAGTGGTTATTGGTGATGAGCAGCAGTCTCCCATAGCTCTACCCTTTCCCCAAAGAACTATCCAGTCAAGAAAAGTAGTGGAGGCCGAGAAAGATAAAGATTTGCTTGAGACTTTTAGGAAGATGGAAGTCAACATTCCACTACTAGATGCAATTAAGCAAATACTAAAATATGCCAAATTGTTGATGGAGCTGTGTACTTATAAGAGGAGACTAAAGGGCAATGAGAGAGTTAGCATGGGGCAGAATGTTTCAGCCATCATCCAGCCAAATATGCCTCTAAAATATAAGGACCCTGGAACATTCACCATTCCTTGCATAATAGGCAGCCAACAATTCACTCATGCAATGTTGGATTTGGGTGCCTCTATTAATGTCATGTCCAAATCAGTCTTTGAATCCTTGCACATTGGAGAGTTGAAGCCTACTGAAATCATCATTCAGCTGGTAAATAGGAGCACGACTCATCCATTAGGAGTGCTTGAGGATGTTTTGGTAAGGGTAAATGAGTTAATATTTCTAGCAGATTTTTATATTCTGAACATGGAAGATGAATTTGCATCTAGTCAGCCACCATTAATTTTAGGTAGACCTTTCTTGAAAACTGCTAAAACTAAAATTGATGTGCATGCTGGTACCCTTTTCATGGATTTTGGTGATAACATAGTTCAATTTAATATCTTTGATGCCATGAAACATCCTTTAGAAGAGCATTCTGTTTTTCATTTAGATGTCCTTGATATGTTGGTTGATGATGTGCATTTTGATATGCTAGTTAAACTTCCTGCGATTGTGAGATTTCTAGATGGTACTACTATTTCTGCTGATTCTGTTAACTTTGATTTTGATATTACTATTGTATGTGATTCTGCTGCATCTGTATGTGATTCTGCTACATTTGTATGTGATTCTGCTACTGATTTTGATAATGCTACTGTTTGTGAAGATTCTATTGTTTGTGATACTATTTTTGATTGTGATAAATCTGCTCTTTCCAATCAATTTGCTGTTTCTTCATTTGCTGTTTCTGATCAATTTCCTACTTCTGATCCTGCTTCTATTTTTGATAAATCTGCTGCTTTTGATATTCTTGCTGTTGTGAATGGTCAATCTGAATTTTTTGAGATTCTTGCTGTTGTGAATGATGAATCTGTATATTCTACATTACCTTATTCTATGAGATATGATCCTATTGTTTGGGAAGTTTCTGCAATCAGGTTGATACCTTCAATACAGAAACCACCTACCCTTAAGCTTAAGCCTCTGCCTAAGCATCTGAAGTATGCATATTTGGAGGATGATGAGCAGCTTCTAGTTATTGTAGCCAGAAACCTCCATGCTGACTAGGAGGCGAGATTGCTACAAGTTTTGACAACAAATAAGAGGGCCATCAGATGGACATTGGTGGACATTCCTGGAATTAGCCCTTTCACATGCATGCACAGAATTTTACTTGAGGATGGAGCTAAATCAGTGCAACAACCCCTGAGGAGATTGAACCCTCTGATTCTGGATGTGGTAAAGAAAGAGGTAACCAAGCTACTGCAAGTTGGTATTATTTACCCTATATTTGATACTACTTGGGTGAGTTTTGTGCAGGTTGTCCCCAAGAAATCTAGAATGATGGTTGTGGCCACTCAGAAGAATGAGTTGATCCCTAACAGAGTGCAAAATAGTTGGCGAGTCTGCATTGATTACAGGAGGCTCAACTAGGCCATGCGAAAAGATCACCACCCCTTGCCTTTCACTGATCAGATACTGGATTGATTGTCTGGGAAATCCCATTATTGCTTCCTGGATGGATACACTGGCTACTTTCAAATCCATATTGCACCTGAGGATCAGGAGAAGACCATATTCACCTGCCCTTTCAGCACTTTTACTTTCAGGCGGATGCCTTTCGGCCTCTGTAATGCCCCTGGTACCTTCCAGCGATGCATGGTAAGTATTTTCTTTGACTTTTTAGAGGAGTGCATGGAGGTGTTTATAGATGATTTCATTGTTTATGGCTTTTCTTTTGATTCTTGTTTAGATAGTTTATCTAGGGTACTGCATCGATGCATTGAAACTATCATTGTCCTGAATTTTGAGAAATGTCATTTCATGATAGAACATGGTATAGTTTTGGGTCATGTAGTGTTTAGTGAAGGTATTGCTGTTGATCCTGCAAAAATAGATATTATCACCTGTTTGTTTTACCCCACATGCGTGCGGGAAGTCCGTTCTTTTCTTAGACATGCAGGTTTCTATAGGCGCTTTATCAGAGATTTCAGTCAAATAGCCTTTCCGCTATCCAACATATTGCAGAAAGATGTGGAGTTCTTGTTTGACTAGAAATGCATGGAAGCTTTTGATCATTTGAAGCGAGCTTTGACTAGTACCCCTTTCATTCAGCCACCTGATTGGACACTCCCATTTGAGATAATGTGTGATGCTTCTAACTATGTTGTGGGAGCTGTCTTGGCACAGAGAGTGGGCAGAGCTTCCCATGTGATTTACTATGCCTCATGGACTTTGGATGCTGCTAAAGTAAATTACACAACCACAGAAAAATAACTTTTAGCTATTATGTTTGCATTAGACAAGTTTCGATCTTATTTGGTTGGTTCTAAGGTTGTGGTATTTTTTGATCATACAGCTTTGAAATTTCTTTTGAAGAAGCCTGAAGCTAAACCACGATTGATTAGGTGGACGCTGCTACTCCAGGAATTTGATATGGAGATTCGAGATAAGAGTGGAAAAAAAATTTGGTGGCTGATCACTTGAGTTGAATTGAGAGAGACTCAGATCCCCTTCCCATTGATGATTCATTTCCTAATGAGCAGTTTTTACAGCTGCAAGGAAGGTCACTTCTCCTTGGTTTGTGGATATGGTGAATTACCTAGTTGCTGGTGTTTTCCCTCTATGTTTTACTAGGGCTTAGATTGATAAGTTGAAGAGTGAGTCTAAGTATTATGTGTAGGATGATCCTTACTTATGGAGATTTTGTAGTAATCAAGTCATTAGGAGATGTGCACCTGATAATGAGTTCCATTCTATTCTTAGCTTTTGTCATACACTTACATGTGGTGGTCATTTTGGTCCCCAACAGACTGCTAGGAAGGTTTTGGACTCTGGTTTATATTGGCCTACCCTATTCCATGATGCATATTTGTTTTGTAAGTATTCAGTGCCAAAGAACAGGGAATATTTCTTGTGGGAATGAGATGCCCTAGCAACCCTTGTTGTTCTGTGAGATATTTGATGTTTGGGGTATTGATTTTATGGGTCCTTTTTCTGTATCATTTGGTTTTGTTTACATTTTGCTTGTTGTGGATTATGTATCAAAATGGGTGGAGGTTATGGCCACTCAGACTGATGATTCCTAAGTTATTGTGAATTTTGTCAGATCACAGATTTTCTGTAGGTTTGGAGTCCCGAGAGCCATCATTAGTGATCAGGGTTCACACTTTTGCAATCGGAGCATAGAAGCTTTGATGAAGAAGTATAGAGTCATGCACAAGGTTTCTACACCTTACCACCCTCAGACCAATGGACAAGCTGAGGTCTCCAATAGAGAGATCAAGCATATACTTCAGAAGACAGTCCAACCAAATAGAAAGGATTGGAGCAAGAGACTTGATGATGCTCTATGGGCTTACAGGACCGCCTATAAGACTCCAATTGGGATGTCCCTTTATTGGATTATTTTTGGCAAAGCATGCCACTTGCCAGTGGAGATTGAGCATCATGCATTTTGGGTGATGAAGAGGTGTAACCTAGACTTAGACCAAGCAGGCATGGAGAGAAAGCTACAGTTGCAGGAATTGGAGGAGATCCGTTTGGAGGCCTATGAGAGCTCCAAGATTTACAAGGAGAAGACCAAAGCCTTCCATGATAAACTGATTGCTAAAAAGGAATTTCAAATTGGTCAAAAAGTTGTCCTTTATAATTCTCGTCTTCGGTTAATGCCTGAAAAGTTAAGGTCTAGGTGAGATGGACCATTTGTTGTTACTAATGTTTTTCGTTATGGTGCAGTTGAGCTCCAAGATGTGACAACAAAGAGAACATTCACGGTCAATAGAAATTAACTAAAGCATTTTCATGAAGATTGTCAAGAGCATAATGTGGATGTGGAAGTGATGGCTTTGTTCAATGCCATTTACACGGATAAAAAATGAGGGAGTTCCTTACCACACATTTGTTTTACTTGCCATGACTTGTTTGGTGATTTGCATTATGCATCTTTCCTATGTTTACATTGAGGGCAATGTAAAATTTAAGTGTAGGGGAGGGATTTTGGCATGCTGTTTTTTGTTTTACTTTATTTTTTTTACTGTTTCTATTTTCTGCATAATTTACTGTTTATATAATTCTATTTCTGTGTCCAGTTTTTATTTTATGCTATTTTCTATTTTCTATCATTAAAATTCTGTTGTCATTGATTTTTACTTGTTACTATTTTCTATTTTACTTTTTTGTTTCTGTTTTTTTTTTGTTTAATTTTTTGTTTGGATGTTTTTTATTTTCTCGCATTCAAATTCATTTTTTGTTTTTTGTTTTTTGTTTCGCTATTTTTTGCTATTTTTAATTTCTATTGTTTCTATTTTTTTATTTCTATTTTTTGTTTCTATTTTTGTTGTTTGTGTTATTTCTCTACTTTTGTTTTTGTTTTCTATTTTTAATTTTGTTTTTTGTTTTTAATTCTATTTTCTATTTTTAAAAAAATGTTTGTTTTGATTTGCTTTCTAATGATGTTTTGACGTTTGTGAAGTTGAAAAGTTTGAGACAATCGAAATTCAAGGTTTATAACATGATTGAATAAATTTTCTTTCTTCTTGAATTTGATATGCTTGGTGGTGAATGTTTGAATTGGTGGATTAAGTTTGATAGATGCATACCTTATGAGATTTTGAGCTTATTGGTGGATTTAACATTTGCACAATTCTCTTCTTTCTTGTGTGATTTTCACTAATGTCATTTGATCACTCTAGAACTTGCTTTGATTCTTTTTGAGGCTACATTTTTCACTTGCATGCATGAACATGATTGAGGCATTCTTTCTTGATTAACTACTTTGACCAAATAGCCAACCTTACATCATTTCCCTTTGTTTAACCCCCTTGAGCCTACTTGCCTATTCTTTGTTTTAGCTCATTGCATGCCTTATGTGAAAAACCATGTTTTTACCTTACCTTAGGGAATGAGAGAGCATTAGTTCATTTTCATTGGAGGAGCTCTTTTGGCTTGTGGGTAGTAGTTCAGGTGTGGGGGTTATGTAATTTGATGTGCAATGTGCAAGATGTTTAGTGAAATAAAAAAAAGAGAAAAAAGGATTAAGAAAAAGAATGAAAAAAGCCAAATGAAAAAAAAAATTAAGAAAAAGAAAGAAAAGAAAAAGAATAAATTCAAGAAAGGTTGTGAAAAAAAATTTAATTAAGAGAAGAGAAGGAAATATGTAAAGAGAATATGCATTATTTGGAGTTGGGAAATAAAATTTCATGTTTATTACTTGTCATTTGAGTTCCTTCCCAATGCTCTTTCATTCTCTTTGGTATTTATCTTGTCATATCCATATTATTTCCTTCCCTTTACCTTGGCCCCATTACAACCTTGAATAAAGTCTTCTTGATTTGTGTATGCATGTGTTTGAGTAGTGGAGAAGTAGAAGATAAGCAAGCTTATGGTAGTGCAATTGTTCATGAGTTGAATTAAGTGAAATATTTACCTTGTAAACACTTGAAGGATTGAGAGTGTATCTTGTGAGGATCTATCATTCTTGATTCATGCTTTTCAAATTGAAGCTACCTTGCTTGTTGGTTTGAGATGTGAAGAAATTTTAATTCATGAATGTTTTGTTCCCTTGAATTTTTTATTGTTCCTCTTGCTTGTAAGCTTTTGCAATCTTGAATGTCATTGGAATTTGAGTCTTTTAGAGTTTTTAGCTTTTGAGTTTTTACTTTTCTTGATTCCCTAGTTTTAGTCTCATGTATTTTGCCCAAGAGTACAAAAAGCTAAGTGTGGAAGAATTTGATAATCACATATTTTATACATTAATAAGCTCTCATTTTTAGTGATTTACACTTTTCATGTACTTAATTTTTTGACCTTAGACATGTTTTATAAGTTTGGGCTTAAATTGGGCTTAATTGAATTTTTCCAGCATTATTGAGTTTTGACATTGTTTCTGTATTCCAACCATAACTTGAGTTTTAGACATCTAAAAATTGTGCATTTTACCTTGTAGGAAAGCTGAAAGGAAGCTCTACAACTTTGATGAAGAGTTCAAAGTCTCAATCAGATGTCTAGTGGGCCTAATTGGACCTGAAAGTTCAGACTTGGGTTTGAGGAGCATATGGCATTAAAGTGAGCATATCTTGGTCAATTCAAGTCTAATTAAGATGAAACTTAGGCCATTGCATTCCTACAAGGCACAGCTATGTTTGGGAAGTGTAATGAGGTACTAGAGGCTAATTTAGGGGGCAGTTTATAGTTTTAGAAGGAGGAATTTGAGAATCAGTTTTTATAACACACTTTTCTCACCTCTCTCTAGAACTCTCTCATCTATTCTCTCATTCTCTCTAATTTTTGTTTTCTGAGTTTCTTCTCTTCTGATGAAGGGCTAAACATCTTGTAATCAATTCAGAATTCTTGAAGAAATTTCGGTTTGGATTCCTGAGATCTTGTTCTAATTTCTTATTTTGATTTGTATTTGGATTTTTCCTTCTTCCCCTTCTTTTTCTTTTTCTTGATCTGATTGGATCTTGATTTGCGATTATGAATTGTGATCTAATTAGGTTGATTAATTTGGTTTAGTCATGAGATTAGAAGTTAAGTACTGATTTGTGCTTAGATTAATTGAATTCGGATCTAAAATTAACATAGATCTAACATGAATTATGCGATTGTGAATTTGTGTATCGATTGTTAATTGAATTCTAGATGATTGTCTAGTATGAATTCTAGATATAATGTTGAGATCTCGGTTAAATCCAAGTTAATCATTCAAATACAATCCAAATGTTTGTTTAGTGATCTATGATAGAATCCACCAAATTTCGGATATATTTCTGGATTGATTACGCTTTTAATTGATTGTTCTTTCCTTAATTCTGTTATTTTGTATTCTGTTTCTCAACTCTCCCCCCTAATCTCAGCTTGATCTAATTAATTTATAACTAAGATCCTTGAGAGATGATCCAATGTTAACTCCTATGCTACAAGCCGTAGGTACAACTCGGTTTTAATTTTGATTGAGTTCGGCGCTCGTCAATATCTACTATATAAACCCAGCTAAGTTTAGATTAGCATGATATACACCAAAAGCCAACAATATTCAAATGACAGCAAAATAAAAGACTAGAAACAAAGTAAAATTTTATCACTAAGCATACCATGATTAAGCCTCATGGTCCTCTAGTGGTGGTGGTGGTGGAATACGACGCTCAATTGCATCAAGACAATCATAGATGGCCCTAAAACTATGTTCCATGTAGACTCGAAGATCTGTAATAGCATCCAAGACCCAGTCTTCATTCTCAACTAGAGCAGCTAGTATATCCACTTCAGTAGGGACAGCCTCATCCTTGCCAGCAACATCACCATCTCCTATCTTTGCCTTAGCCTTGTCATCTCCATAGACCTACACATCATTGTCCTTCTTCATATGCATGTGATTGAGAGTACCCAATTCAATTTTGTGGTGACCATTTACCTTAGTTACTTTATTAATTTCCACAATGGCAAGATACTTCTAAAGAATTTTAGAGATAAGAAAACCATATGGGATATCGATGTTGTTCCTACTTTGCACTTTCAATATATGTTGCAAAATAAAGTAGGTCCAGTTGATATGCATTCTCTGTTTGATGGCCTAGAGAATGAAAAATCACCTAAATAGGCATAGTTGCCCCCTCTAGGAGCAAGTATGCGAGCATATGCATAGTGGAGGATACGATCCTCACTTGTGAGCTTCCTAGTCGTGAAGGATCCACCAGGGACGGGGTAGCTCGGTTTGATCATTGCCTAAATTGCAATAGTGTGGTTGTAGCCTTCCCAATCCCAGTAGCTATTCTCAAAGAATGATTGCCCAGTGTAGTGCCACCCAAACATGTCTAGCCAATCCCAGGGCTTCACCACAATCTTATGCCCCTTCACATCAGTAACCAAGTCATCACCATCAATGTTAAGGTTGCAATAGAACACCTTAACTAAATCTAGATAGAAGTCCTGGTGGTGAGTGCAGAGTTGCAAGACCCACTGATGCTCAAGAAGGAAGATGAAGTTGAACCTTTCTTTGAGGAAGAAATCAAGGTCCATATACTTTGATTGGACTAAATTTCTCCCCAAATATTGACACATGAAATGGTGCATTTGAAACTTTTCAAAGACAAGCTATCGGAGATCCAAGGTATTTTGGGATGAACATCACTAAGAGCGTTCTTGGTCTAGGCTCACTTGGGGTGAGAACTAGAGGCCATTGTTACAAGTTAGGTCGCTGGTTGGTGTTGGAAAGGGGGATTTGGGTGAAATTTAGAGAATTTGGGAGATGTGATGGGCGGTTTGGTGGTGGAGAGGGATTTTGGTTGTGGGAATAGGTGGTTTATGGTGGTTGAATGGCGAAAAATGGTGATGGAAAATTGGAGAGGGGTTAGATTTAGAGAGAAGTAGGATAAAGGGTTTGAAGAGAGAGAAGGAGAAAGTTTGAAATGAAGAAGGGCGCTGAGATTTTGTTGATATAACTTGTAGATAATCGATTATTGGGTCTTAATTATTGATTATTTGCCTCCTTTTCATATTATGAATTTCCCAGATAATCGATTATGACCTTTTCATAATCGATTATCTATAAGCACAAAGGTGATAACTTCTGCCACCATGATAATCGATTATGGCCTTTCCAATAACATTGCATAATTGAATATCCTCATCCAATAATTGATTATTGAGCTCCAGAAACATTAGTAACTTATATGCAACAATTGGAACTTGACATTTTGAAATTAGAGGACTTAATCATGAGTCCAGTACTTGTAAAATAAATTTAGGGGAACCTCCACTTAAGTGAGTAATGGATTTAAATGAATAACATAATAAAAATGTATCATACACATTCACTCAAATATATGATTGATCAATTATTCCTAGTTCTCCAATTATATAGAAGAAACATTTTTTGTCAAAAGTTTTGTAAATATATCAGCTAATTGTTTTGATGTCTCCATAAACTTAAGCACACAATATCCTTTTTGCACATTCAACAATATCCTTTGATGTCTCCAAATATATCTTACTAAGTGGTGCCTTATTTCAATATGCTTAGTCCTAGAGTGCAAGATTGGATTCTTAGTTAAATTGATTGCACTAGTGTTATCACATCTTATAGGGATGTCATCAAGCTGGAGTCCATAATCTAGAAGTTATTGCTTCATCCAAAGGATTTGAGCACAATAATTTCTGGCTACAATATACTTAGCTTCAGTCGTAGACAATGACACACTATTTTATTTCTTGTTATGCCAAGAAACTAAAGAGCTTCCAAACAAATGGCATGTCCTACTAGTACTTTTCTTGTCCACCCTGCATCCGACAAAGTCGGAATTAAAATAACCAATCAAATTATATAATACGCCCTTGGGGTACCACAAGCCTATCTGTGTTGTGCCAACAAGATATTTCATTATTCTTTTTTACATCTCTTAGGTGAGAATCTTTAGGATAAGCTTGATATCTAACACAAATGTACACACTAAACATTATATCCAGCCTACTTGCAGTAAGGTAAATGAGTGATCAAATCATACCTCTATACTTAGTGATTTTTATGTATTTACCTCCTTCATCCTTGTTCAAATAGCAAAAGGTGCTCATTGGGGAGGCCATTTTTTTAGCATTGTCCATTTCAAATTTCTTGATCAATTCCTCGCAATACTTGGTTTGACTTATGAGTGTTTCATCTTTTGTTTGCTTGATTTGAAGTCCAAGGAAGAAGTTAAGCTCACCCATCATTGATATTTCAAATTCACTTCACATTAGACTAGTAAACTCCTTACACATGGATTCATTAGTAGTACCAAATATAATATCATCAACATAAATTTTCACAAGGAAAATGTCATGTTTTTTTTGTTTTTAATGAAGAGTGTTGTGTCAACCATGCCTCTAGAAAAATATTTTTCTAAAAGAAACTTACTCAACAGTTTATACCAAGCTCTAAGAGCTTGTTTTAGACCATACAAGGCATTTTTTAATTTGAAAACATGATTGGGCAACTCAAAGTTTCAAAATTGGGGTTTATTCTATATACATTTGTTCTTGAATTAAACCATTTAAATAAACACTCTTTACATCTATTTGATAAAGTTTTCAATTTATGATGCATGCAAAAACAACTAGTATTCTAATAGCTTCTAATCTAGCAACGAGAGCATAAGTTTCTTCGTAATCAATTTGTTCTTCTTGATTATTACCTTTAGCAATAAGCCTAGTTTTATTTTTATTATTATTCTCATTTCATCAAGTTTGTTCTTAAAAACTCATTTTGTGTCAATTATTGGATGATCATTGTTCCTTGGAACAAGTTCCCAAACTTGAATTCTTTCAAATTGATTTAATTCTTCTTACATGGCCAAGATCAAATGTTCATCAATAGTAGCCTCATCTAGATCTTAAGGTTCAATTTGAGAAACAAAGGCCATATGATTACATGTATCTCTAAAAGAGTTTTGAGTTGTTACCCTTTTTAATACATTACCAATTACTCTGTCAAGAGGATGATATCTTGAGATGCTCAATGCTACAAACCACAGAGTAAAGGCTACAAAAAAGGACATCAAAGACCCCGTAAACTACACATAGAGGTAACCTATGACACACCACAGATAACAGAGTGATGACATAAGTAGAGCAATCCAACTTGGATCCCGACCTTACTCATTAACCCCGGGGGCATACTATGATGTATCACAGACTTCGATCCTTTAAAAAAAATATTGCGAGATTCGGCATTAACACTGACTTGGATTCCTTTGTCCACTGTAATATCCTAAATGGCATGTTAGACTTGTTTATGTGTTCAAAAGGTAGCATATGGCTTGTTTAGCATGTATGTTTAATTTTGTAATAATCTGAGTTAGTTTAGGTACTTAGTTACAAATCGGACTGTGAAAAATAGCTTAAAATGACTCAGATAATAACATAAATTGCTTAGGAGAGGGAAATAAATATGGATAATTTATTTCTAGGTCAAAAATATGAAGAGCAAGTTACAGTTAAAGTTTCAAGGTAAACTGAGCTAGTTTGGCATTTTTAGGCATACTGGTTGTCTAATTATAGCTGGTTTGACTAGTAGCAGACATGAAGATATCAGATAATGGTGAAACAAATTTTTATATGAATCCTAGTATTTATTTTAAAGTTGTTGGAAGCTAAAAATCTGGATTTAGCTAAATCTGAGTGTTTTTAGCAAATGAGAATTTTATCAGTTTTGGCCTAAGGGCTATATGAGTATTTTGTTCCTCTTTTATAAGCTTCATTCATGACTATTTTTGTTTCAAAAATAGAAACAGAAAACGTGAGAGGAGAAGAGAAAGAAGAGGAAAGAAAGGCCAAGTAAGAGGAAGAGAGAAAGAGCAAAGCCAAGGGTAAAGCCAAGGCTTGAGAATCCAACCAAGTTTGATTCATCAACACAGCTCCAAAGGTAGGGGTTCTATACTCATCTTCATCTCTTTTCCCTGTTTTCACCATAGATGCACTTAAGGTGCATGATAAGTCAAATTGAGTTCTTTAGGTGTTTGATGTGTTTTGATTACATGATTCAGTTTCTTTGGTCTTTTATGACTTGTTCATAGCATTAATAGAAGTTAGAAGCTTTGAACATCTTATTTGGTCCTTTGAAATCCCAAAGAGGGGTTAGGTCATCCTATAGGAGATTTTGGTATTTTAATCTCAATTAAGATGTTTAAGTTTGTGATTGATGATTCCTATGTGTTTAAGAACTGAATGGGATCTTAGAATCACTTTGAAATCCCAATGAAACAGTACCACGATTCTGTAGAAGCTGCTGCAATGCTTCTGGTTGAGCAACACGGCCCATGTCCAAAGACACAGAGGAGGGGGGGTGTCCCTCTCTGCAAGTGGAATTTGTGACAGTGTTCACAGAGTAAGACACAGGGCCGTGTTTAAGGCCAGAATTTTTAAAAATGTCTTTTTTTTATGTTTTCAAGTTCTTGGATATATGGAATCATTAATATCTATTTCCTAAAGTATGATAAGGTACAAATAGAGATATTTTTCAAGAAGAGATTATACCTAATATGTATGGGGAATGTTTGATAGTGGTGATTTTGTGAATGTCTTTTGACAGCATTCATGAAGGCTAAGAGAAATCGAAAGGGTATCTGATAGACTCAATGAAGGAAGGACATAACGCTGATAAGTCGATAGTGCCAAGGCCAGAAGAGATAAGTAGGGATACGTAAGGTTCTTCGGAATCAGGATTTAGACCGAACTTCTCATGTGCCGGGATATATGTGTGATGTGAGGAGATACATCTATTTGCTGCATAATAACACCTGAAACCATTAATTCCTAAGTTTAACATATTGGTTCTAAGTTGGACTAAGCATGTATGTATGAAATGTACATTAACTTGGTTTATCTAATTGCTATAGTTAAACCTTGTAGATGTTTTAAACATTTCTTACTTAACATGTGTAAAGATTATGTTTATTATGTTATGTATGCTAGTTTTAATTACTCATACTGAGGATATAGTTTCTCACCCCGCTATGTATCATGTAATTCCTTTTGATTAGATTATGTTATGTTTCAAATTGTTGTACTTTTTAGTATTCCTTTTGAGATGTATAGGCTTATGTATTACTTTAAGCCTTTGCTAAGGCTAATGATGTAAATGTACTTTGATGCATTATAGTATAAATATTGTATTTTCGCATTTCATATGACTCTATAGTGTTTCCAACGAATATTATGGATGTAAGTATATGATGATATTGTAATGCTATGTATCTCCTTGTATGACGTATATACTGAGATACTGGTATTAGGATGTTACATCCACCACGTGTTGTGTGCTCCTTTAAACTCAGACACCTTGACACTTAGCTTTCTCATTTAAGCGTCAAGCTGAGGGCAACTGTTCTGAACTGTGATTCAGGATCCTGTTTCATGGTTCAACCCGGCACACATCTGATCGAAGTTCGTCGTTGACACCCCAACAAGAACTCACTCGACGTATAGTTGAGATCCTGGTACTATGCATGTCAAACCATGACATTGGGTAATAGCAACATTACCACGAGATTTATGCAATGGATAAATCTCATGATTATCCGTAACTGTCAATCATGATCTTGCATAATAATAACACTCATAACCGCCTTTGAATGCTCATAACTGTAGTATCAACATTATGATTTTATAGGGATCCTCTACAAAAATAAGGGAATAAGTTTCTTAATCCAACCTCTATAAATATCAGGCTCAATCACCTTCAATCGGCAACTATTGCTCTTTAACTTAAACACTAATTCTACACAGCCTGATTTGAGCATTGGAGTGCCTTTGCAGGTACCAACCTCCCCCATTTCAACATGCTCTGCTACTGCGCAAGGTGGAAAACACTAGTTCATGCCTATTTAGGTACACGTCAGTATCAACTACTGAATAACACTCATAATAACGTACTGCAAACTTGAATTTAAATCCTAAAATTCCATCAGTAAGTGATTTATTCAAAAAAAAAAAATGTATGCAACTTACAAGGATGCCATTAGGCTACATAGTCAACCACTTGATAAATGAGCTAGTGTTCCCAGACTTCTAATAATAAAAATATATTAGAATATTTATCTATATTTTGTATTGAATGGGTTCCATTTTAATGTTTTCCAATCAATTCAATTTAAATACCTCAAATTCTTAGTACATTTGTGTGGAGTATAAGTGTGCCACATGACAAACAAACTCACTTTTATTAATATACTAGAATGAGATATATCATATAAGGATATAAACTTTTTATGATAAAAATCAATCAAACAATTAAATTTTCATTCTTATCACTAGGACTCAACAACACTGATGAATTTTTTTACTAATCGTAAAATGCCGAATAGAAAAAAAAATATCCAACTTAATATATCAAAATAATATAGAACAAGAACAAGATGCGTAAAACTTTAGGCCTTTTACCCTGTCCACAAGACGATTTGATAAATTTTGTTTTGCAGATGAACAAATTAAAGTGGCTTTGTTTTTCCACTAAATTGCAAAAACGACATGAAAAGAACATAATTAAATGATATGGTTAAAAAAAGGCTCTTGATCATTCTAACATATAGCTTATGAATGTAAGACATACTTACAATAGTAGACATTTTAGCAAAACAAAACCAAAACATGAGAATGAAAACATAAAACTAAAAAGGGTAAAATGGTGATCCAAATGCTGAGGTAGTAATCATTAGAAGACATGCCATACGAAGAAGGGGACTTGACCACATTTTATAAAAAAAATAACCACATAACCCCCTAATATTAACAAGAAGAATATTAAAGTATAAGCATGTCAGCATGTGGAATTTAAATTTTCTGTCCATTTTTCCTTGTCTCTTTATTAGTCTCTTTAATTAAATGCTGACAACTCATTGAAAAAACTAACAACTAAAACAGAAGTTATTGAACTGATACGGAATAGAAAAATGATTTCATCGGTTTAACTCAATATCAAAAAGCGTTTATATACAGCTACAACTTGAACTAATAATAACTGAATTATAGTTAGCATAACTGACTAACTAACTTATAGTTAGAGTCCTAATACCCCCCCTCAAGGTGGAGAGTAAAGATTTACGATGCCCAGCTTGTGAATGAGAGCAGAAAAATTGGTTGAAGGTAAAGCCTTGGTGAAGAGATCAGTAAGCTGATATTGGTTTGATGTGAACCAATTTGAGAAGCTGAGACTAGACAAGTTCTCGAATAAAATGATAGTCAATATCAATGTGCTTGGAACGTTCATGATGACCTGGATTAGAGGCTAAATGGATGGCCGATTGATTATCACAAAACACCATTGTGGAAGTTATGTAAACCTTAAAGTGTTGCAGCAAGCGGGTCAACCATACAACTTCACTGGCAATTGCAGACAGAGCACGATATTCCGCTTCTGCTGATGACTTGGAGACTGTAGGCTGCTTCTTAGACTTCCAAGACACTAATGCATCTCCCAGAAAAACACAGAAGCCAGAAGTGGAACGACGAGTATCCAAGCAGCTGCCCCAATCGGCATCAGCATAGGCAGTGAGATGCAGAGGGTTGGCTGCTGGGAATAAAAGGCCTTGCCCTGGTGCAGACTTAAGATACTGCAATAAATGATGAACCGCATTTAAGTGGGAAATCTGAGGAGTCTGCATATATTGGCTGAGCTTGTGGACTGCCAAACTAATATCAGGGCGTGAAATAGTGAGGTAAATTAACCTGCCCACTAAGCATCTGTAGAGAGAAGGATCAGGAAGAGGTTCACCATGTGATGCAGTCAACTTAACATTGGGATCCATGGGCAAGGGAGTTGGTTTGCAGCCTAAGAACCCAGTGTCATCCAAAAGACTGAGAGTGTATTTACGCTGGGACAAAGCAATTCCTTTACTGGATCGAGCAATTTCTAGTCCAAGGAAGAACTTCAAGTCACCTAACACTTTCAACTTGAAAAGGGTTTGAAGTAAAACCTGAGCTTCATTGAGCTTCTGAGGGTTGGGTCCTGCTAAGATTATGTCATCCACATAGACAAGGAGAACAACCAGAGATGAACCAGAACCCATGGTGAACAAAGAATAATCATTTTTTGATTGAACAAAACCATGGTTGATCAATGATGTAGAGAACTTGCAGAACCACTGTCGAGAGGCTTGTCTAAGGCCATAAAGGGACTTGTTTAACTTGCAAACAAGACCAGGAGAGTTGGCTTTGTATCCTTGTGGCAGCTCTATATACACTTCTTCAAAGAGTTCACCGTTAAGGAACCCATTATTAACATCCAATTGCAACAGATGCCAGCTCTTAGCTGCAGCAACAGTAAGGAGAATTCGGACTGAAGTGAGTTTAGCAATTGGAGAAAAAGTGTCTAAAAAATCAATACCTGCCTGTTGTGTATAGCCTTTAGCCACTAAGCGGGCTTTATAACACTCCACAGAACCATCGGGCTTGAACTTCACTTTGTATACCCACCAGCAACCAATACAATGTTTGTCAGATGGAAGTGGTACAAGTGACCATGTGGAATTGGCCTCCAAGGCTTGAATCTCATCAGCCATGGCTTGACGCCATTCAGGAAATGGCACTGCCTGATGATAAAATTGAGGCTCATACGTGGAAGAAAACTGAGTAACGAAAGCTTTATAAGCAGGTCCAAGTCTAGCCAGAGAACAAAAGTGCTGTATGGGATAGGTTTGTGTAGGGTGAGAGACAACATAGTCATTTAGATATACAGGAGTTCTAGTGACTCGACTGGATCTACGGGTTTGGATAGGATTGGCTGGAGGATTTTGAGGTGGAGGAGGGTTTGTGTGTGTAGGAGGTATGTTGGTTAGAGAAACATCAGGTAAAGGTAAGGGAATGACAGTATCAAGAAAAGAGTCATGGGACGACAAGTCAGAAGGCATAGAGTGAAAGGGAAAGATGGATTCATGAAAAATGACATCTCTGGATATGAAGAAACGTTTGTTTTGCAAATCATAGAGTCGATAACCTTTGTAGCCTTGAGGATAGCCAATAAAGACAGCTGGTATAGCCTGGGGAGTAAACTTCGTTCTGACAGAAGGCAAGGTGGCTGCATATGCTAAGCAACCAAATGATCTAAGCATCAAATAATCAGGTTCTGAACCATGAAGGACCTGATAAGGAGATCGGTGTTGCAGAATAGGAGAAGGAACTCTGTTGATCAAGAAGGCAGCTGTGGCAACACACTCACCCCAAAAGGAAATAGGAACCTTCGATTGGAAGAATAATGCTCTTGCAACATTGAGTAGATGCTAATGTTTCCTTTCAACAACCGAATTTTGCTCTGTTACCAAGTGGCCTCAATACTCAAGAAGGGGGGTGAATTGAGTAGTTAAAAATAAGTTCACAAATCTTTCGCAAATCGTTTGACAATCAATTTTCGTTGAAGCTATTGAATGATCAGAGATAATTGAATAGATGAGTTAAGCACTTTTACTAATGAACGTAATAGCCAAGGAGACAATATTCAAATAAAATAATGAAACAGTGCACAAAGATAAGCAGAGGAGGGTTTAGAGAAACAAACACAGTCGTTTATCCTGGTTCAATCACTACTCCACTTGTGATCTACGTCCAGTCCCCAAGCAACACCTTGAGATTTTCCACTATATCTTCAAGCTTCAATGGGTGCTTGAAAAACCACTACAACCTTGAGCACTCAACGTAATGGGATACCTCACCCAAAAGCTTGAGCCTCTATTTTCCAAGGGATACCTCACCCTTACAATACTTGAGGGATACCTCACCCTCACTAATCAGAATGTCTAAGATTGAAATAGAAGAAGCTCTCTCTAGAGCAAGTGTTTACAAATTGAAGCTCTAATATGCTCTCAAAGATTTTTCACTTTTTAGTCGAAAAAACGAGCAAGAAAGGATTTTAAGGATTGATTCACGTTTTGAAGTATGATGATCAATTTTTGATTCAAGGTCAACCGTAAATGAGAACCCAACTTTGGTATTTATAAGTTTCTCAATTAATAGAGCCGTTGGAGGTAGTTGGGCATGCATTTAATGCATTTAATATAGCCGTTGGACGTTGTCAGGATGCGTGTAATCGATTACATATCTCAGGTAATCGATTACATTATTGTTCCAATGTTTTCTGAACTTTCTGGGCTCTGTGTAATCGATTACATTATTGGTGTAATCGATTACATGGCTTCTGACTTTGTTTGTAATCGATTACAATGCTCATGTAATCGATTACATGACTTCTGACTTGCTGTGTAATCGATTACAATATTCATGTAATCGATTACATGGCTCGTCGAACGTGTTCTTTGAGTTTCTGGGTTTTGTGTAATCGATTACATGGCTTCTGACTTTATTTGTAATCGATTACAACATCAATGTAATCGATTACATTACTCGTCGAACGTATTCTTTGCCTTTCTGGGCTTTGTGTAATCGATTTCATATATTGTGTAATCGATTACATGGCCTCTGACTTGCTTGTAATCGATTACATTGTTCATGTAATCGATTACATGCTTTCTGTTTGATGTGTAATCGATTACAGACATTATGTAATCGATTACATTGGCCTTTGAATACATTTTTCAAGTCCAATAACGCTTGTAAGTCATTTCCAACACCTCAAGATACTTGATTAAACATAAATCCTTTTATGAGTGTTAGATTTAAAGTTGAAACTCAAGTTTTATTGAAAGCCATGTTTAACTTTGAAATTTCCCATTTATTTTGAAATCACATATTGAAAAACCATTTGAGAAATCTTGAGAGCATTTAACATTAATCTCCTAAGTCTAAATAACTAATTAAACCTTCTGTCTTCTTTCTTTGATCTTGATTTTTCCTTTTGTGCTTGATCTTCTCTTTTGCTTTTTTTTTATCATCAAAAACCTTTTGACATGCCTTAGAGACATAAGCATTCACATTCTCCCCCTTTTTGATGATGACAAACTGATCATAGGAAAAAGAAAGAGTTTTTGCATTTGTATATAATAGTCATTTAGGTACAATGCTGCCCCCGGAGTTTATGCATGATATTGGGTTAGATCTTGCATATGAAAAGCTTAATAACTTAAAAGGTCAATAACTCCCCCGTACTCATGCAACCATTAATTACATTTCATTTTCATTTTTCCTTATTTTCTCCCCCGTTGGCATTATCAAAAAGACATAAGCATTTAAGAAAAAAAAATGGAGCATGACATAATGACAGACTATATTTCATGATTCCCAATTGTTTGCCATAACAGAAAAGCACAAAGATCAGTCCAATCAATATTCCAACAGCCAACCATTCAAAGTGAAAACAAGTTCATGTATTAATAATCAACATGTACAAATAAACATATCACAACCAGTAGGCAATAATCAAAAGATAACCATAAAGGTATACCAATTTTATATAATCAAAGGCAAAACAAAATAAGTACAAGGTGGTCATCAATACAAGAAAATATATCAAGGCTATAGGCCATGATCACTATCAGTGTCCTCGCTGTCACAAAAGACTTCACCCTCTGGATCTGCAGCAGAGTCTCCTAGATCAATGTTATCATCGGCCGGGCATAAGGTCGTCGTCAGAGTCCGAAGCTCCTCATCATCGCCAGGAACTCCGATGGACCGTGAAGGATATGGGATCCTGAGGGGCGAGGATGTGGGGGTGCGGCAGCGCGGGACTCTCAGGAACAGGAGGTCCACGTAGGAGGGAACGAATGGAAGCAAGCTCCTGGTCTGAGTAGTCCATCCTTAGCTCAAGATGGTCGATCTTTTGCTCTATATGATCCATGCGTGTGTTTACGTTGGCGCTCAGATTGCGCATTTCTTGGAGCAGAAGATCAAGAGAAGCTGGAGCAGGAGCAGAGCAGGCGTGGTACGAGCCTCCTCATCATCACTATCTGGATCGTGATGGATATGGCCAAATGTGCCATGAGTAATGTAATGCCACCTATCTTCCATCTTGTAGAGCTGAAGCTTCTTTAGAGTATGCAGCCCAATTGATTGGGGTCCCTTCGAGCTGGTGTCCTTGGACTCTTCAGTCGGCGAAATGCGACAAGACTCAAGGATTGTGGTGACCAACATGGCGAAGGGGAGAGCGAGTTCTTCTTTTTCTTGATGTCCAAAGATATGCTCTAGAATGTAGTATCCCCAGTTTATTGGGTGCCCCGTGGTCATTGCCCATAATGCCACTACATCATCCTTGAGGACTTGGGAGTAATTCCCTCCTCTCGGGAATCAATCCACGAACCAAGAGGTAGTGGAGAACCCCGTTTTCCATAGTGAGGCCAAGTGGCCATTATTCTGCGTCTAGGATCACCGGGGAGGTGGTAGCCGGTCCTAATCAAAGAGAGAAGAGCGACCTTATGCTCAAACTCATGCCCCCGTACTTTGGCATTTCCACGTAACCGAGCTCCATCGGGAGTGAGCTTGGTAAGCCTATACCACTCTGCCATGGTTAACCCGATTTGTTGCTTTTTCACTTCGTAGATTATGCAATTATCTTCAACCTTCAGTGTTAGCATAAAACACTCGGACAAGATTAGGGTAGATGGCCTTCTCTATGCTCGGGAATCCCAAAGAAGCCTAAGTTTTCTATTGCCCTAAAGCTCTCTAAAGGTTCACTCTCGCAGAAGGTGATGGGAAGATACACAGGAGAGATGATTTTGCGGCCGGAAGTTCTTCCCGAACCACTCACTTTCTTCACGGTGGAGAAGTGCCTCGTGAGGTCCGGGCCGGATATATTGCGTGAAGAGCCACCGGAGGAACCTCCAACAAGAGCCCCCTGTTCTTGGGCGCTTCGAGCGATGAGAGGATTCAACCATTGATGAGAAGGAGAAGCAAGGGTTAAGTGGTAAATGGTTGGGGATGAGTGAGGAGAGAGAGAGGGACGAGATTAGGTCAGAAAAGTGGAGAAGGTGTTCGTGAGAGAAGATGGGGAGATTTGGATGAGGGATGTGAGGGGATTTGATCGGTGGGCTATGTGGAGAGGGGTTTTCCGAGATTGAGAGAGGCGAAATGACCGGTTTTGATGGAGATTTGAGTGAGAAAAGAGAGATTTTGAGATCTGAGGTGCGTGGGAGCGAAGGAGAGAACGAGGAAGATGAACAGTGCCCAAACAGAAATGAGCTCTACGCGCGTCGGAACCTTTTAAAAACCTGTGTAATCGATTACATTGAGTGTGTAATCGATTACATGCATTCTCAGTGGGTATGTAATCGATTACATTTTTGGTGTAATCGATTACATGCTTCTGGTGGGTATGTAATCGATTACATTTTTAGTGTAATCGATTACATGCTTTCTGAACCTTGTAATCGATTACATAGTTGATGTAATCGATTACCTGAGTTCTGAGTTAGTTGTAATCGATTACAAAATGTGTGTAATCGATTACATATGCGATGAACTGTGTAATCGATTACAAAGGCATTGTAATCGATTACCAGCACTCTTTAACTCAAATTTTGCATTCCAAACAGCATATAATCAATTTTAATCCATCCAAATCAGTTTTAAAGCAACTTAAATCAATTCAAATCATCATGCAAGCATATAGACTAATCATATTATGATTCAACTCATATAATTGATCAAAATTATCATTTTTACTAAGAATTTCACCCTTTTTGGTGAAATTTGAGGTTGTTGAATTTCTTATCAAAGTTGAACCTGCAAAATAATTTAGGGGAAACCTCCGACGCTCAAGTTAGTATGGGATTCAAATATATAATGAAAATTCAGAGATTGTGCAGTAATGTGGCATAATTATGCAGAAAAACGCAAGCTTAGGCATTTGTTTTAGGATTATGCAGCAAATATCTAATTTATGCATGAATGGTCCAATATACCCAGTTCATTTCTAATGTAGAAAAATGCTTCTTTTGCTAGGGGTTTGGTGAAAATATCAGCTAATTGCTTAGTTGTTTCAACAAATTCAAGTATGCAATCACCCCTTTGAATATGATCTCTAATGAAATGATGTCTTATTTCAATATGCTTAGTTCTAGAATGCAAAATGGGATTTTTTGACAAGTTAATTGCACTAGTATTATCACATTTTATGGGAATGTGATCAAGCTCAAGACCATAGTCCAAGAGTTGCTGTTTCATCCAAAGGACTTGAGCACAAGAGAACTCCCACCGCAACATATTCACTTCAAATGTGGACAATGCCACACTATTTTGTTTCTTCTTTGTGCCAAGAAACTAGTGAGCTTCAAGCAAGTGGCATGTCCCACTAGTGCTTTTTCGATCCATTTTGCATCCAAAGCAAAATCAGAATCGAGTACCCAATAAGACTACATGAGGCACCCTTAGGGTACCATAAACCCATTTGTGATGTGCCTATTAGATATTTCATTATTCTCTTAACAAACACTTAAGTGTGATTCCTTAGGATTAGCTTGATATCTAGCACACATGCATACACTAAACATTATATCGGCCTACTTGCGGTGAGATAAAGGAGTGAGCCAATCATACCTCTATATTTTGTAATTTCTACCGATTTACCTCCTTCATCCTTGTCCAAATAGCAAGAGGTGCCCATAGGAGTAGCCATATGCTTGGCATTGTCCATTCCAAACTTCTTGAGCAGCTCCTTGCAATACTTGGATTGGCTTATAAATGTTCCTTCTCTTGTTTGCTTGATTTGTAGACCAAGGAAGAAGTTGAGCTCACCCATCATGGACATCTCAAACTCACTTTGCATAATATTTGAAAATTCTTTACAAAGAGAGTTGTTAGTAGCTCCAAATATAATGTCATCAACATAGATTTGAACTAGAAGAATGTCATGCTTTTTGTGTTTTATGAAAAGAGTGGTGTCAACTTTACCTCTAGAAAAGCTTTTTTCTAAAAGAAATTTGCTCAACCTTTCATACCAAGCTCTAGGAGCTTGTTTCAAGCCATACAAGGCCTTTTTCAATTTAAAAACATGGTTGGGCATTTCAAAGTCCTCAAAACCAGGAGGTTGTTCTACATACACCTCTTCTTGTATAAAACCATTTAAAAAGGCACTTTTGACATCCATTTGATAGAGTTTGAAGTCCATGATGCAAGCATATGCAAGTAGCATTCTAATGGCCTCTAATCTAGCTACGGGAGCATAAGTTTCTTCATAATCTATGCCTTCTTCTTGATTATATCCCTTAGCTACAAGCCTAGCTTTATTTCTTATTATTAAACCCGTTTCATCAAGTTTGTTCCTAAAGACCCATTTGGTGCCAATTATAGGATGATCATTGGGCCTTGGAACTAATTCCCAAACTTGATTCCTCTCAAATTGGTTTAGTTCTTCTTGCATGGCCAAGATCCAATGCTCATCATTAATGGCCTCATTTATGTCTTTAGGTTCAACTTGAGAGACAAAGGCTAGATGATTACATGCATCTCTAAGTGAGTTTCGAGTGATTACCCCTTTTGATACATCACCTATCACCTTGTCAAGAGGATGATACCTTGAAGTCCTCCATTCCTTGGGTAGATCCAAGATTTTAGAATCTTCTTGCCATGAGTGATCAAGGAGTTTCTCTTCTTCCTTCTTGGACTCTATCTCTTGATTTTCCAAGTGCGTCTTTACCAAGATTTCTGCAACATCATCAACAAGTTCCTTTCTCGGCTCATTTGGGTTAGTTTCATCAAATGCAACATGTATGGATTCTTCTATGGTCATAGTTCGTTTATTATAGACTCTAAAGGCCTTGCTATGAATAGAATAACCAATAAATATTCCCTCATCAGATTTTGCATCAAACTTCCCCAAGTTATCCTTTCCATTATTCAAAACAAAGCATTTACATCCAAAAACATGAAAATGTGATACATTAGGTTTCCTTCCTTTGTACAATTCATATGGGGTTTTCTTTAAAATTGGCCTTATTAGGGCTCTATTCATAACATAACAAGCGGTGTTAACCGCATCCGCCCAAAAGTACTTAGGAAGATTGGCCTTATTGAGCATAGTTCTTGCCATTTCTTCTAAAGATCGATTTTTCCTTTCTACAACACCATTTTGTTGTGGTGTTCTAGGGGCAGAAAAATTATGCTCAATGCCATGTTCATCACAAAAAGTTTCAAATTCATGATTTTCAAATTCACCACCATGATCACTTCTTATGGATGCAATACAAAAACCTTTTTCGTTTTGGATAACTTTGGCAAGTTTTCTAAATGATTGAAAAGCATCATTTTTGTGAGCCAAGAATAATGTCCATGTAAATCTAGAAAAATCATCCACAATCACTAATGCATAGTAATTCCCACCAAAGCTCATAGTTCTAGAGGGTCCAAAAAGATCCATGTGCAAAAGTTGTAAAGGTCTAGAAGTTGAAACTATGTTTTTAGCTTTGAAAGAGACCTTTACTTGTTTTCCCTTTTGACATGCATCACAAAGTTTGTCTTTTTCAAATTTGAGCTTTGGAATACCAATTACTAGTTCTTTAGAAACCAATTTGTTTAAGTGATCTATGTGAATGTGAGCAATTCTTCTATGCCATAACCATGAATCATTTTCTCTACTCATAAAGCATTTAGCATCATTTGAGAAAATATCATCAAGACTAATCATATATATGTTATTGACCCTATGACCAACAAACTTAACTTGCTTATCATCATTTCCCTCAATTATACAACAAGAGGAATCAAATATAACTCTATTTCCTTTATCACACAATTGACTAATACTAAGTAAATTATGTTTAAGTCCTTCAACAAGTAAGACATTATCAATAGATGATGAAGGGATCTTACTAACTTTGCCAATTCCAAGAATCTTCCCTTTGTTGTTGTCACCATATGTGACATGACCATGTTTCTTGTGTGTAAGGGAGGAGAACTTGGAGCCATCACCGGTTATGTGCTTGGAGCAACCACTATCAAGATACCAACTTGAGCTCTTGGTCTTCAAGCACACCTACAACACACATTCAAGATTTAACTTTTGGTACCCAAATTGTTTTGGGTCCTTGTGTGTTAGAATTAGGTATGGTGCCTTTAGGGACCCAAACCCTTTTGATTCCAACCTTGGTGTTTATGTTCTTTCTAACATTGCAAGTGGATGCACTATGCCCTTTCCTACCACAATGAAAACATTTAACAAAGGGGCTTACTTGAAGTTTTTGAGGAAACAAAGAAGTTCTTATAAGACTTTTGATGGTTGTTTGGATTAAATCCCAAACCGGCTTTTTGGAAAACACATTTTTGTCTTCCTAACAACACATTCAAGTTGTCTCTTCCAAAAGTGAATTTCGCAAGAGTGTTGTTCAAGTCTTCAATTTCTTTTTCAAAAGCTTTGCATGATAAACAAGGTAATGATGTGGATGCATTATCATGTGAGGAACAAATCATGCATGATGAATTAGCATCTATGAGTCCTAAAGTCTCATTTTCAATTTTAAGTTCATTTATCTCCTTGGTTAAAGTAGAAACTTTCTTTGTCAATAGGGAGATTGTTTTATTGGAAGACAAAGTCATTTTTGTGAGCCTCAAAGATTCATCATGTAATTCTTGAAAGGCATCTTGCAATTCATCATAAGAAGGTGGAGGTTCTAGGTTAGAAGAGGTTACCTCGGTGTCGCTTTCTCCACTTTCTTCTCCTTGAGCCATGAGGCAAAGATGGGCTTCTTCATTTTCTGAATCGTCGGAAGAGCTTAAGTCATTGTCCTTCCAAGCTATATATGCTCTTCTTCCTTTCTTTTCCTTGGAGGGTCTTTTCTCAAACTTTTCCGTCTTCTTGAGATATATAGGACACTCCATTTTCATGTGCCCCGGTTTTCCGCATTCGTAGCATTTTGGAGGAGTAGAGGATCCTTCTCCTTTGTGATATACTTTCTTTTGAGGAAAGGGTGGTTTTCTTTGAAATCCCTTTTTCTTCAAGAATCTTCCGAATTTTCTCACAAGGAGACTAAGATTCTCCTCACTTAGCTCAATATTTTCACCATCCTCTTCACCATCTTCATCATCATCTTCAAGTATGGAAGAGGTGGCCTTGAGTGCAATTCCCTTCTTCTTTTTGTCATGTTCTTCATTTTGATCTAGCCTACTTAGTTCCAGCTCATGCTCTTGAAGTTTTCCGAATAGGGTGGCTAGAGACATGGTTGATAAATCTCTTGATTCCGCAATCGCCGTTACCTTGGGTTGCCAATTCCTGCTTAGACATCTCAAGACTTTGTTAATAAGATCCTCATTAGGAAATGTCTTTCCCAATGAGATGAGATGATTAACAATATGAGTAAATCTCTTTTGCATATCTTGAATACTCTCACCTTGATTCATTCTAAACAATTCATATTCATGAGTAAGAGTGTTTATTCGAGATCTTTTTACCTCACTAGTACCTTCATGAGTTACTTGTAGGGTGTCCCACATTTCTTTTGCGATCTTACAATTTGACACCCTAAAGAATTCATCATACCCCAAAGATGTGTTGATGATGTTCTTGGCTCTCAAATTATATTGAACCTTCTTTTTATCATCATCGGTCCAATCACTTCTAGGTGTATTAATTGTCACACCATCCTTAGTTTGTGTAGGGACAAAAGCACCATTTTCAATCGTCCCCACACATCTAAGTCAATAGCTTCAATAAAAATTTTCATCCTTTCTTTCCAATAGGCATAGCCATCCCCATTGAAATAAGGAGGTCTATTTATAGAAGAACCTTCATTTGAAAAACCATTTGAAGCCATCACTTCTCTTGAAGTCACTAAGCTCTTTATACAAGAGTCTAGCTCGATACCACTTGTTACCAAGTAGCCTCAATACTCAAGAGGGGGGGTGAATTGAGTAGTTAAAAATAAGTTCACAAATCTTTCACAAATCGTTTGACAATCAATTTTCGTTGAAGCTATTGAATGATCAGAGATAATTGAATAGATGAGTTAAGCACTTTTACTAATGAACGTAATAGCCAAGGAGACAATATTCAAATAAAACAATGAAACAAGGTGCACAAAGATAAGCGAGAGGAGGGTTTAGAGAAACAAACACAAATCGTTTATCCTGGTTCAATCACTACTCCACTTGTGATCTACGTCCAGTCCCAAGCAACACCTTGAGATTTTCCACTATATCTTCAAGCTTCAATGGGTGCTTGAAAAACCACTACAACCTTGAGCACTCAACAGAATGGGATACCTCACCCAAAAGCTTGAGCCTCTATTTTCCAAGGGATACCTCACCCTTACAATACTTGAGGGATACCTCACCCTCATTAATCGAATGTATAAGATTGAAATAGAAGAAGCTCTCTCTAGAGCAAGTGTTTACAAATTGAAGCTCTAATATGCTCTCAAAGATTTTTCACGTTTTTAGTCGAAAAAGAGAGCAAGAAAGGATTTTAAGGATTGATTCACGTTTTGAAGTATGATGATCAGTTTTTGATTCAAGGTCAACCGTAAATGAGAACCCAACTTTGGTATTTATAAGTTTCTCAATTAATAGAGCCGTTGGAGGTAGTTGGGCATGCATTTAATGCATTTAATATAGCCGTTGGACGTTGTCAGGATGCGTGTAATTGATTACATATCTCAGGTAATCGATTACATTATTGTTCCAACGTTTTCTGAACTTTCTGGGCTCTGTGTAATCGATTACATTATTGGTGTAATCGATTACATGGCTTCTGACTTTGCTTGTAATCGATTACAATGCTCATGTAATCGATTACATGACTTCTGACTTGCTGTGTAATCGATTACAATATTCATGTAATCGATTACATGGCTCGTCGAACGTGTTCTTTGAGTTTCTGGGTTTTGTGTAATCGATTACATGGCTTCTGACTTTATTTGTAATCGATTACAACATCAATGTAATCGATTACATTACTCGTCGAACGTATTCTTTGCCTTTCTGGGCTTTGTGTAATCGATTTCATATATTGTGTAATCGATTACATGGCCTCTGACTTGCTTGTAATCGATTACATTGTTCATGTAATCGATTACATGCTTTCTGTTTGATGTGTAATCGATTACAGACATTATGTAATCGATTACATTGGCCTTTGAACACATTTTTCAAGTCCAATAACGCTTGTAAGTCATTTCCAACACCTCAAGATACTTGATTAAACATAAATCCTTTTATGAGTGTTAGATTTAAAGTTGAAACTCAAGTTTTATTGAAAGCCATGTTTAACTTTGAAATTTCCCATTTATTTTGAAATCACATATTGAAAAACCATTTGAGAAATCTTGAGAGCATTTAACATTAATCTCCTAAGTCTAAATAACTAATTAAACCTTCTGTCTTCTTTCTTTGATCTTGATTTTTCCTTTTGTGCTTGATCTTCTCTTTTGCTTTTGTTATCATCAAAAACCTTTTGACATGCCTTAGAGACATAAGCATTCACATGCTCAAGCCTCTGAACACATGAAAACTGATGCAAGGTTCCCTGGGCTTGAAGGAAGTCAGTCAATGCTAATTCCTTTGCATTGTCAGACCTTAGGCATTTAATGGTTGCACCAAACTGTGTCTTGACCATAGAAAAAAATTTGATAATAGCATTAGGAGCTTCGAATTTGTGCTGAAGAAGATAGACCCAAGTGTGTCTTGAACAGTCATCCACCAAAGTCAAGAAATATTTTTTACCATCAAAGGTTGAGTGACCATAAGGACCCCAAATGTCACAATGCAATAAAGCAAAAATTGAATCAGAAACATGGTTGTGCGAATTAAAGGACAATCTTCTAAACTTAGCAAGGGGACAAATTTGACATGAAGAGGAAGTAAAAGCAGAAGACATATCAAAAAGTATTTTATTGCTCAATATTCGAAGCACCTTATCAGATATATGTCCAAATCTAGAGTGCCACAAAGTGGCATTATTACAAGTATGAGTTACAAGCGATGAATTACATGTAACAGAATTCAAAGAATTACAAGTGTGAGTACAATGTGCAACATTCGAGTGTGAGACATTATTCTTGAAAGACAAAACATATAAGCTGGCAAGAAGGTCACCCCTCCCAATCCTCGTGGAGTGTTGCAGGTCCTGAATCAGGAAGTAGTTTTTAAATAAAGTAATGGAAAAAGAACCATGTGTTAGTAAAGCACTAACAGACAACAAGTTGAAATTGAATTGAGGAATATATAAGACATTATGTAAGATGAAATTAGAAGAAAGCCTAACTGTGCCAATAGCAGTGACAGAAACAACATGCTTGTTAGGGAGAGTAACTGTTTTATCAAGAACATGCTGATAAGAAGTAAAGAAATGTAAAGAGCATGCTATATGGGCACTAGCACCTGAATCGACTATCCATGAATCATGTGGAATAATTGAATTAAAGGGATCAATAGAAAGAACAATACCAGTAGAAGATTCAGGAGGTGTGACAGAATTGGAAGACTGATTGTGTAATAGGTTCAACAATTGAGTGTATTGTTGAGCTGTGAGTTGAAAAGAAGGATTGGACATGTCAAGAGAGACTTGATTAACAGTGTCTGACTGAGGTTTCTTCTTGTAGTTTGGTGGATAACCATGAAGCTTGTAACACTTATCTTTGGAGTGTCCCAAGAGCCCACAATGGGCACATAAAGGTCTATCCTTCTTCGCACCCTTTGGCCTGTTATCAGACGAGTTCTTAACAGCAAAAGCATAGGGGTTATCAACACCGATGGCAGAAGCTCCAACTTCTCTTTGTACCTCATCTTGAATCACAAGAGAAAACACCTTTGTGATAGGAGGAATAGGATCAGAGGAAAGAATTTGACCTCGAATTGAAGAGAAAGAGTCGTTCAAACCCATCAAGAAATGCATCACACATTCCATTTAATTGTAAGTTGCCTAAGGAGCAATACCCCCACAATTGCAGGAATGAGAAGGCTTATGCTCGGCCAATGCTTCCCAAAGAGATTTGAGCTTGGTGTAGTAATCACTAATAGACATGGACCCTTGCTGTAAGGCCATCAATTGACGCTTAAGCTGAAAGATGCGAGGTCCATTTTGTTGCTCAAATCGCTCCTTGATGTCATTCCAGATCGCAGCAGCAGAGGAACAATGCAAAACACTTGTTTGCATTTCCTTCGAAATAGAATTCAATAGCCAAGAAGCAACAACATTATTGTTGCGGCGCCAAGAAAAATAAGCGCCATTGTCATAGCCTTGCGCCAAGAACTGTAGTTATCTCCTGTAGTGAGTGGATGAGAGACCAAGATAGCACCCGGATTATCAGACGGGTGAAGGAAAAAAAGGATTGGAATCATCCATGGCAGCCATGGGATAAGCCAAGAAACAGGAAGCAGAAAGAGAACTCAGAGAACTCAGAAAACGCAAAGAAGAATCACAACTGATAGAGAACTCAAAGATCTCAGAGAACACAAAGAAGAATCACAACTGATACCATATTGAACTGATAAGGAATAGAAAAATGATTTCATCGGTTTAACTCAATATCAGAAAGGGTTTATATATAGCTACAACTTGAACTAATAATAACTGAATTACAGTTAGCATAACTGACTAACTAACTTATAGTTAGAGTCCTAATAGAAGTTATTACCAATTAAGAGAAAGAAATATTTTTATTGAGTTGTCATCATTCAATTACACAAAAAAGGAATGTAACAGAAGATTTCAATCCATCAACCGTGCTAACATGTTTTCAATTCATTAACCAAGAGGTTCCAAACCCAAACATTGCAACGGCGTGTTCCTATACAGTCAAATGTCACAAAAGAGCCATATGAATAACTATTTGAATAGAGCCATGCGAATGATAGTTTAACATAGCCATACATATCAGCTGATCAGAAACATAACCAGTACATTGTAAAACAATTTAAAGACCCCCCCAAAAAGCAATAACATGTCAACCATAAGGTAACAATTTGAACTCACATGAAGGCTAGATCAAAATTATGATGTTAAATTGAAAATATATAAAACTATTCTCAATCTCAGCCGCAAAGCCTAGTCACAGACAATCTAAAATATATTTTGTTAGCATAATTAATTATAATTGAAATGATAATTGATCACGATTGATTTTAGAAATAATGATAATTAATTTAGTATAAATTAGATTGATTTAGTATATGATTATATTTTATTATTATTTTTGTACAACATCCTTTTTCTATAAATAGAGGTTAATCCTCCTGTGTACATTTATTAAAAATATACACAAATTATCAATATTTGTTTCCCTATTTCAGTTTCTAACATGGTATCAGAGACATGATATTCACATTGATGATAGTTTCTCTTTTTTCGCTATGCAGAGTTCATAGAACTCGTTAGAATTGTTACTAATCACCATCAAATCTATATTTAATTTTGTTATTCTCCTCATTTTTATCCACTTTGGTCAAATCCTTCCACTCACTGTCACTGTTTTTCCGTCACTCTATTCCAGACTTCATTCTGATGCCAAACTCCGTTATGATGCTAGATTTTCTTTCAAACTTCGTTTGATGGCAGGACTCTGTTTCAAATTCCATCCTAGATTTTAGACTTCGTTCTGATGGCAGGACTTCGTTTCAGACTTCATCCTAGATTCTAGATTCCAGACTCTAGATTTCAGACCCAATCATCAGTCTAGTCGATTCAGCACTCTGGTTTCCAAACTCAAGTTGATTTCTTCTATACCCATTTGAGTTTGAGGGGGGATGTTAATGTAAATAATTATAATTAAGATTATGATTGATCATGATTGATTTTAAGGATGCTTGTAATTGGTTTAGTATATAATTAGATTGATTTAGTGCATAATTATATTTTATTATTTTCTTTTTCTGTACAGTAGCCTTCTTCTATAAATAGAGATTAATCCTTTTATATACATTCATTCAAAAATATATACAAATTATCAATATTTTTTTCCCTATTTCTATTTCTAACATACCTAAAATTGTCAAACATTGTATTGTAATCAAATTTAAGCAGCAACTGCCTCCTGTTGAGCAGCAAACCTTTTTCTAGCCTCCTCAAAGATAGACAACTTGGTACCTCATCCTTTGGGAAGAGACACCCAAGGCTTTGTTCCTTTGCCAATAATGAATACATTGCCCATGCAAGTTGCAAACTCATGACCAGTGGCATCCTGGACGTTGATGGTCTCAAAACTTCCCATGTGTTTCTCCTTGTTCTTAATGACACCAGCACAACCTCTGTTCCTTTTTCCAGTCACCATAAACAACATTCCCCATATCAAATTTGATGAAATCAGTGATCTTGTTGAGTTCCAAGTCTAGTTTGATAGTGTCATTAGCCTTAATTAGGGGATCTGCATAGCAGATGGTGTGCCCTGTTGTGGGTACAAATCAATTGTGGAGCCCACTTACTTTATGCAATAAAGTAAAGAGAAAATTTTTTTTGAATGTGTGGGTGATTTTTTGATGTCTCACGTGACATCATAGGGAAGTAGAGAGGGTTTAATGTTTTGAAACCCCATTCTTCTTCCTTGGAGCGGAGCAGCTGTCAACTGTTGAGAGAGGGAGGAGAATGTTTATGAGCTGATCTTCAGGGTTGAGATTAGGTGGTCATTTGTTATCTTACTGATCTGGTTGATTTTTTAGTTTGTTGCTCTTTGTATTGTGAGTTTCTAGTTGTACGGTTAGAATTTCATTTCTCTATCTCTACTTATAGGTTATTTGTTCTGTTTTGAACTTTGTTGCTTTGTTGAGATTTCTTTTTTGTTAGTAGTAAGTAAGGGTTGGTGTAATATCCTTATTTGTTGTGAGACACTTTGCTGTACTCATTGATCTGCTATAATGAAATTCTTTTTGAACTAGGTCCCGTAGTTTTTATTTCTCACATTGAGAGAATTTTTCACGTTAAAATTGTGTGCATTCTCCTTTGCATATTTATTTTTTTGCATTCTTAAATATATTTGTTGGTGGATATTTAGTTGGCTAAATATTTTGTTCTTTACTGGTTCTTTCAAGCTGGAAATATTTTTTATTAATCATTATTGTGTGTTATTGCTTTAGCTATTTACACACCCCTTTCCTAACACGACCAATATAGGTGTTCAGATAGGGGATGCCTTTCTGCCCAAATTAAACATATTGAACCTTGCAAAGCTTAAACTGCAAAAAGTTAAAACCAAATTATGAAATCACTACAAAGAAAACCGACAGAACTAACATAACAAGAAGCATGTGCAATGAAACAACTACACATTATTAAGGAGATTTATGTGTATTCTGAAGTAAATTCAGAGGGTAACTGAGATAGGCACATATGTGGTGGACTCCTTTGTTGCACAACTGTAATCAAGCGTGTTGAACCAGGGGGTGGGTACCTGCAAAGGGACTCAAACGCTCAAGTCAGGACATGCACTAATAGGGTTTATACTATGAGATTATTCATACCTGATTAGGGTGACTTAGCCTGATATTTATAGAGGTTGGATTGATATGTTCTCTTGATGAAGAGATACATTCTCATAATAGTTGTAGGAGAAGATATGTTCCTTATTTAGTTATAGAGAATCCCTATATTATCATAATACTGGTATGGTAGTTACAGTGCTATTATTCCGTAAGATCATGATTGGCAATTAGAAGATATCACAAGATTTATCCATTGCGCAGATCTTATGGTAAAACTGTTACCATTCAAAATTGGGATCTCATGATAAGCTGACTCTACTGGAGACGTGAAGACTTAGACCTCTATGAGTACATGTACCAGGATGGATTACATATTGAGAGTCTGGGTTACGGTCCAGAACAGTTGCCCCCAGCTTGGTACTTAAGTGGAATAATTAAGTGTCAAGATTTCAAATTTGAGAAGAACCAGTGGCGCTTAATAGATAAAAATCCATTAAGGCCGAGATCTGTTATTATGGAGCACCTCAAGGTTGGCATACAACACCATCCCATCATCTAAGGTATGTCTTTTTCCCCTGTAAATGATTTCATAGGGTTTTCTGTCCTTTTACACATTCCTCAACAGTATTGAGCTTTCTTGGGAAACCGTTGCATTGACTTTATCATTAATTAAAAATCCATTAAAGGGATATTAATTCCATGCTGTTTCTCAACTACACATTTACTTATAGCCAATTAGAAACGAGGAGCATTAAAAATGCAGTTTATCTCATATGATCAGTTCGTTTTTCGTGGGACCAATCAGAGTGCTTCATTACATCTATAAAATAAGGAATGTTTGCATTGAGGCTGACATTCCTTTTGCTACATTCTTCTTTCCTTGACAATCTGTTTGAGAGTGCAATCTTTTATGGCTTTCTTCTCACTTTGTTCATATTCAAAGAAGGTTTTGCCCCCTGTGAAAACCATCTTCCTATTTTTTTCAAAATCTGTACTGATGTTCTAGTCCTCTTCACAAATAATTTTCCAATGGGGAATTTTCTTTCCCAGCATATGGGAGAGTATTCGATATATGCTCTACTATTGGAGAAATCTGTGATACTTGTCGTGTTGGATGGAGCTCCTTGGAGAAACAAAGCCTACACTCCTTTTCCTTTTTGAGAACTTAGCAAGTGCTTTATCCCAAGCTTTGCTAGTTTTCAAATAAACAGGAGGGACTGTTGAAGTAGCTCCGCAATTTGAGGCAACTTGGAGTGATCATGAAGATGGTGAAATGATCTTCTTCATGAAAGGCTGCACCCTGTCCAATGAAGGAAAAGGCCGTTGCTATTTCCTTGTACATTTCATTTCTCAATATTTTATTTTCCCTCTTTTTCAGGTGTAAGATGATGTATAGAATGAGAATAAATCAATAAAAACTCTTGTATTACGAACTTTGTATTGCATCCACTTTTTTTTGTCTTTTTTATCACTATTTACGCTTTTTTCTTTTTACCAGGGTAAGTCTAATGCTTATTTTGGCACAACGTTGCGATGCCCCTGGCTTGGTTTAAGAAACAAACTGGCAAGCTTCACGTCTTTAGTATGAGGTCCAAGTACTTTGCCAATTATCGGATGTTCTTTAATAACTGTGGTATGAACTGATAACCTCAAACTAAACAAATACACTGGTTAAAGCCAGGGTTCATGGAAAGAATTCAGACTTAACCTCCAGAAGTTGTGTGATTTTTGAGTTACTGTGTAACTGTCCTTTCAACTGCTTCAAGAACTGTAAGGGCCACGTGGCACATTTTCATTAGTGGGACATGCCTAGTGCTTCGCGTGCCATGATAAATGTTCTTTTGAAAATTGAGCCGTAAAGACAACAGTGCCTCATAACCGCTTAGCCTTTATAAATAGGGGTTTAGAGGTGTATTGTTCTCACCTTACTATTTCTAAATATCTTTATGAGAACTTTATGTAGCAGTGAAGCGTGAACTTTAGGTGATTCACAACAATTTTCATCTTTTGCAATCAAGAGCTTCTCTTACACAGTATATTCTTTTCTTTTTTCTCCATTACTATTTTCCTTTTTAGTCGCTTCTATTGTGATTAAGTAACTAAGTAGTTATGCATTCCTCACTGGAGTGCGTTTCTATTTTTCATTTTTCATGAAGTAGATTTAGGACTTCCAACCCTTTTCACATGGCTTTATCCTCTCAGAACACCATTTCTGCCTTGGTAAACATGATAGAGGTGTCCTTGTAAAGTTTCAGGCTTTAGAGGGACAGGAGGCCAGTGTGTAGGTGTGAATTGTTTCGCTCAGCCTTCTCTATGTTTGAATCTCTAATTTAATTAATACTGATAATTACTTACTGGCTTCTTTGTGTTAGGAATTACAGATACATCACGCAGCGGAAAACAGGGATTCCTACCGAGGATCCATGCGAAAAAGCCATAATCTGAGTTTTTTTTTAAAAATGATTTACCTCTTGAAGCGTGATCAAAAGGAAGGGCGTGAATCACCAACACCATAATAGAAATGATGTCTCTTTGGTATCCACACGAATAAACTCACGAACGTCCAACGTCCACAAAGAGGAGCCTCACGTCTCTCACACAGTGCTAGCTGCAAAGAGAAGAGAAGAAACCTGTCGCTCTCTCACTCACTTTTTCTGTAGGTGCGGCTAGGGTTCTGAATTGTTGTTATCTTAGCAACCCCTTAGCAGTACTATTTATAATAGTGACTGCCTTAAGTGAGTGTGAGTAGCAGTAAGGTATGCTGTGTAACCCTAGACCCATCTGTTATGAGTCTGGCCCATATTTGAATCCGAGTCCAACTTGGATCCATTGCTCTAATTTTAGT
Source organism: Ormosia semicastrata (assembly GCA_029884595.1). Lineage (NCBI taxonomy): Eukaryota > Viridiplantae > Streptophyta > Magnoliopsida > Fabales > Fabaceae > Ormosia > Ormosia semicastrata. The sequence continues at coordinate 8,143,901 of JAQQTO010000028.1, read as the reverse complement.
CTGCTCTATGTGTGTGACCCTGCAGGTTCTTATTACGTTGGTAGTAATATTAAAATACTTATTTTAATATTACAAATAATGAGCGGTATCTAGCAACACATCGCTGCTACCCAAGTAATAAGAATGTCAGTGATTTGACATAACCTTTCTGTGACCAATGTTTTCGTGTCGTTTAGTCCCTTTGTCAAGATATCTAGATTGAACACAAGGCATGGAATGCGTCACCCTTGTATAGTCCAATTATTCATTTCCTGATACTAGAGTAGACTTTGTAACAACAAATGAAATCAACATCTCATATTGACTCATTTGAGCATGGCCATGCATTTCGCAGTTTCACTCAATCAGGGGGCCCGAAGATATCGCTCTTGTTATGTAGGAGTGACAAATCCCATCTAGGTCACTCACATCCCTCTGCATGATTTGCAGTATGTCCAATAACTAAATTTATAATCACCTTGTTACAGATGACGTTTGATGGTATTAAAACACACAACTCCTCATGTAAGAATCGTAATGATTTCAGGTCAAAGGACCACAGACACCATTGTCACTATGAGAATCGCTTATGACACTCACGTAACGATCCATGTAGCGTTCTCACGGCGGGTCAGTCCAGTACATCATTACTCTAATGTGTATCTATGTGAAGACTTGATATCTCATATCCATGACCTGTGAGATGTGGTCATCAGTCTATGCACATACTAGTCTCAATGTATTATTGTTGTCCTAATTAACAATAATACTTGACTAAGGACATTTAAGAATAGTGTTGTAACTAAAAGGATCTCACAATCAAGCCATCCACTTGATGTCCTATGGCATCAAACTTACTATTCTAAGGACTTTATTATGTTTATCAAAAAGAACACAATAAATGAAATGCCTCATATATAAAATAGCATAATAGAATGTATGTAAATATAGAAAATGTATTGGCCTCTACGGCATACACCAACACTTTGGGTGTTCTCAGGATCTTCATGGCCAAAGGTAGAAGAGGAGCTAGAGCCTAAGTACCAATTGTCGAAGCTCATGAACTGGCTGAAGAGGACCCAATCCGGATCTGGCGTGGTCTGGGGCTAGTATACCCATGGGTTGGGGACGATGTCTAGGATCATTTATCTGAACTTTCTTTTAAAAATGAACTCAGAAAACTATCACAATATTTGGAGTTAACAGAGGGAAGGACTTGCGAAAGAGAATTCCAAGTTCTATGTCCAGAGTGGAACGAGAGGGTTTGCTCCTCTCAAGAGGTGGGTTCACACTTTATTTTCTCTACGAACCCCTTTTTATCAAATTAGGGCTTCAGTTGCCATTTATAGAATTCCATATTGCAATCCTCTAGACCTTGCGCACGGCCCCTACCCAGATCCATCCTAATGGCTGGGGTTACATCATCCTTTTTGAGAGGTTCTGCCGAATAATGGGGTTGCAGTATTCAACCAATGCCTTTTTCTATTTTTATACCCAGATAAACCCCTAGGGTTTAGCGAGGCAGAAGAATTAGCTCACAATCCGATCGAGATCTAGTTGTAAATCCTTTGATGTCTTTCAAGATAGTTTCAAAGGATTTAAGACTAGATTCTTTAAGCTGATGGCAACAGAGGGGTTTCATCCTTTTTTCCTAAAAGATGACGGGGAGCCAAAGTTCCTATTATACTGGACGGAAGAGGCTTGTGTTTTCCCACCATGTTACTTGAAAAAGAGGAAAAAGATCTCACACCAGACGAGCTTGATTGCGTCAAGTTTATAACACGGTATTCTGAAGAGCACAGGTTTGTCAAAATCAAATATGTTCTGCATACCCCTGGTGATGATCTACTTTTTGTTCTACAAGGTAGGAATTAGGATATTATTACCTATAATTTGCCCTAGGCTTTTTGTGCTTTAAATGTTTTATACTTTGGAATTTTGTTTGTCTGACTTCAATCTTGCTTTTTTGTCTTATTTCAGTAAGTAAGATGGCATCGGGACCTTCTTTTGTAGCCTTATAGCCCTTAAGATCTAGGAGGAAAGGAGCGGGATATACAAGTGTCCCCATAGCTGCCACTCCAGGATCCTCAAGCCAGGGTGTTGTCATTAAAGAGACCCCAGAAGAATCGGACTTCTTAACTCAGAATCTTCAAGGGAGAAAAAGGAAGGCCACTGAGATCTCTACTGACCGGGGTAAAGGGGTGCTTCAGAGGGCGGCAATGAAGAAAGAGCAGACCTTTTTCCTGTTATCTTGGGGTAGTCTGATGCTAGGCTATTTATAGATGAACGGTTATTGAGCAACGAAGTGATCAGACATATCTCTGAACAAAATATGGCCCAAACTCTGGCCAAGCTTCAAACTTTTTTACTTCGGGCCGCCGCTGAAATCCACTATATTGAAAGGTCTATCAAGGTGGCTGATAGGAAGATGGTGAATGAAATCAAGAAAAAAGATGAAGAGGCTGCTCAAAAACTTACTACGACTCTTAAATTGAATGAGGACGCTCAAGCACGGATTACTGATCTAGAGGCAGCGTTGGCCACCTCCGACTTGGCCAAAAAGGCGCTCGAGGCAATGGGACTCCAAGCTGACAATACCATCAACACCCTCCAGGCTCGAATAATTCAATTAGAAAAAGATATGAATGAGCTGGACACCATTTTGGGAAACATCGGTGGGGAGCAGTTCCAAAATGTTGTGGCCCAAATTCAACATTTAAACCTCGACATCACCCTTGCCTTGGAAGACCTTAATTCAGAAAAGGTTTTTCACGATGGTCAACCTACTTGGGCAAAGGACCTTGCTCAGGCCGATTTTGGTGCCATCCTGAATGCTGCTCCGGCTCTAAAAGGATGGGAAGCTGACGCTTAAAATTTTCATTTTTCCTCCTCTTTGCCCCCTATGTGGGGTTCTTTATTTTTGTAAAGACAATTACCCCGCATCCGAGGTTTTAAATTAACTTTTTATTTTTGGTTAATGCTTTGCCTTGCTAATTTATTTTCTTTCCGTGGTCTGTTTTGGGTCCAATGCCTAATATGGAATTTATCATTACCATTTTGTGGACTTAGGAAATTGTTTTCTTACTGGGGAGACCATGGTCCGGGGTCCCACACCCATAATAACGGGTGCATGGCATTCCACTTGACTTAGGTAAAAATGACGCCTTAGTTCATGGTCCAATGCCTATCATAACCGAGCATTTTGGAATTTAAGACTTAGGCAAATATAACACCTTAATCCATAATCCAAGGCTCATAATATTGAGCATTCAGAATCTTTAGATTTAGGCAAATATAACACCTTAGCTAAGGGTTTAATGTCCAAGAAAATTTGGTGCATATGGTCCCTTCAGCCTTAGGTATAATTATCAAAAGACTTTAACTGGGGTCCTTCATTATCCATAAGGATTTTTTGGGATCCCACTTGGCTTAGGTATCAGGGAGGACCACGAATGTTGAATCCGCACTACCTCTTGATTTCTTGACCTTTAGATGGTCAATGCCAAGTATCGAGGATGGGTATTGACCCTGTGACTTACTACCAAAGCTTGGTGTGTTAACCCTCTTGACCTGGGCTTGTTAATGTATCTCATATGAAAAGTAATGTCTGAATAGCTTTGTTTTATTAATAATTTTGGGGGACAGAAGTCCGTATAGAGTATAGAATTCAATATTGGGATAAATTAAACATTAGTTTACTAAAGGACTAGATCGTCATAGGCATCTAGCTATAGTATTTTTTAAGTTTATCCGCGTTCTAATAATTCTTGATTGGGGTACCTGTTAACGTCTCAAAAGTGTATGCTCCTTTACTAGTGTTAACAACAATACGGTAGAGGCCCTCCCAGTTGGGGGCTATCTTTCCTTGGGAAGTATTTTTCCCCTGATATCCACTCTCATGAGTACCAAATCTTCTGATTGGAACTTCCTGGGGATTACTTTTTGGTTGTATTTGGCCGCTATCCTTTTCTTGAGGGCAACATCGCGTATATGGGCCACGCGTCTTCTTTCTTCTATTAAATTTAGGTCTCCCCTAATCAAACCGAGGTTGTCCTATGAAAATTGTTGGTTGTGCCAGCTTGGCTTACTTATCTCAACCGGAATCATGGCTTCACACCCGTAGGTAAGATTGAAGGGAGTTTCACCCGTAGTAGAGTGGGGTATGGTCCAATAGGCCTAGAGAACATGATCAAGCTGCTCAGCCTAATTTCTCTTAGCTTCATCCAATCTCCTTTTAATTCTGCGTACAATAATCCTGTTGGCTGCTTTGGCCTGTCCATTAGTTCTGGGGTTCTCCACGGAACTACAATGGTGCTTTATTTTTAAGCTAGCCAGTAGTTCTTCAAAGCCCTTATCCTTAAACTGGGTTCCGTTGTCCATTACAATGGACTCCAGAATTCCAAACTTGGTGATAATGTAGCGCCAAGTAAATTTCTATATCCGTGCCGAAGTGATTGTGACCAAGGGTTCTACCTCAATTCACTTTGTAAAATAATCCACTGCTACCACCAAGTACTTTAGTTGACCTGGGGCCTGAGGAAATGGGCCAAGGATGTTCATACCCCATTTGTAGAATGGCCAAGGTACCAACATTGTGGATAACTCTTCTGAAAGAGCCTGGTAATGATCTTAGTGACGTTAACACTTATCACAGATTCGTACATGCGCATGAGAATCAACTTTCATCGTTGGCCAATAATATTCTGTCCTTAGTGCTTTTAGGGCTAAGGCTTTGCCTCCTAAATGATGTCCACAACTTCCCTCATGAATCTCGATTAGGACATATTTAGCTTCTTTTGGAGTGAGGCATTTAAGAAGGGGGGTTGAAAAACCATGACAGTATAATCGTCCATCGTAGACAGTGTACCTTACAGCTATCTTGACTAACTTAAAAGCTTCTTTGGGATCTGAAGGTACAATCCCAGAATACTCTTCTCTGGGTTTAAGACATGATTTATATGTGGTATTCCACTAGGCTTAACATATGGTTTTGTTTTTTTTTTTTTGTTTTGTTTTTAAATGCTATATTATGCTGTTTGCTTTAGACTTCTGAATAGATATTGATTATTCATGATTTCTACACAAAATTTGAAACCTTCATAAAATATCCTAAATATATTATATTATAAAGCCTTGAATTATTGTTTATTGATCCTTTTTTAAAAGCAAAGGAGAAGTAATTTTATTTAAATATTGAACAAAATTGATACAGTTCTCAAAATTGTAGGACTTATAAAACAGCTTGCAAGAGTTTTAGTGAGGCTGCTGCAGCAGCTGCAAAGTCTACTCAAGCAAGCATTTAAGCAATGTACCCATCGTTCCTTCCTCGTCCAAAGGTCTTTATGCACCATAAAAGCTTGGCACTGCTTCTAAAATCAATTCTGATATTTGTTTTATGAACCTTGTATACATGTGAATTATAGTAGTTAGTTATCTATACATGTTGTTGGTATAAAATAAACATTTTTTGATATGTTGCTATTTTGCTGGTTTAGTATAAAGACAGCGTGAACATATGAATTTGTTCTTGAAATCAAATCGAAGTTGTAGTATTAAATTCGAATAAAAAATTAGCTAGTCAAAATTGAAGTATTGATTTTGATGCAAATACTAGGGGTCATTTTGACTTCATAATAGGTGTTGATATTTCGATTCACTATAGAAATCAAAATTTGAAACGTAGCTACACTTGGTGAATTTTTGAAGAAGAATAAAAGATCTCGACTAGATGGAAAACTAGAAAGTGGTTGAAGGTTCAAGTTTGAATTAAAAAAAAAGAGAGAATATTTTTGAATTTAAATTAGAAGTTAACAACAGTTGCAGATGTTAGCTCAAAGACAACATAAGGATTGATGGTTAAGATTAGCAGTTATTTGTAGTACTAGGATCGTTGACAAGGATTTTGTGGTTATTAAGCAAAGATTACCAATCATTTAGTAGTTATCTTTATTTTAGACACATGTCAAGATCTCAAAAAAAAGGGAGTTACTTAGGAACTCTATAAATACCAAGAGGATGGAAACATTTAAGGGTTAGAAATTCATTACTCACAAACACTTGTAAACTCACGCTCTCACGTCCATTGACATTTCGAGCAAACAACACGCAAGTCTAGTCTAGTATGTTTCCATCCACTTTCATTTTTGCATAATTTACAAATTCAATGCAAGTTTATCTTCAGTTCATTTAATTTCAATCATTCTACTTTATTGCAAAATTGTTTTCTACTTCTGATCAAGTGTTCTTTTGAGATCATTTGATTTCTTTTAATTATTTTCTTTACTTTATTGCAAAACTCTTTTCTTCTCCTGATCAAGTGTTCTTTCGAGATCATTTGATTTCTTTTAATTGCTTTCTTTACTTTACTACAAATTTATTCTATTGCATTTTACATACTTGCACATTTACTTTTCATTGCATTTTATTTTAAACTGTTTTACTTTATGCTCTCTATTTTCAGCATTTTATATTACTTGTCACATTTATTTTGATTGCTCTTTAATTTCTGTCATTTACACTTAACTTATTTTCATGTGCATTTATTCATAGTTTCTTCATTATCAAACTTATTTTTTTTATTAAGTTGAAATCACGCATAAACATTCAATTTTGGATTTGCATAATCTTCTGAAATTCGAAATCCTCATTTGCATTCCTTTAAGATACTTAGACCAAAATCCTAAGAGGAAGCTATTCCCTTCCTCGAATTGAGATCGAGAATCAAACTTTTTCCATTGGACAAAGGGCTTACCATAGCCAGATTTGTGATAGTTAAAAATTTTGGTAAACAAATTGGCACGCCCAGTGGGAGTTGTCAAATAAGTAAAGATCGTAAGGGATTTTGGGAGGTTTATGCGCTTAAGAAGTGGTAGAATACTGTTAAATATGTCTAAAAATACATCTTTGAATGCTCAGAACCCTCAAGCAGGGAATAATGGCTCCAATGACAATAGAGATGCTATAGTCTCTGCAAATTTACCACAAGTCTTGGAGCCCATGATCAGTGAAATCATAGGGGCCCTTGTTTCGAGTTCAGAAACTAGAACTCTTGGGGTAAATGGATTTGCACCCTTATTTGGGTTGCCTCCTGGGTTCACTCCCCAAAATGTCACACACAACATAGGTACTACCCAAGCCACATATACAAGTCTTATACCAAACGTTTCACTAAGAAACCAAATGGTAAGTGGTGGTGGTAAAGTTGCAGGAGCAAGTACTAATCGAACTAATAGGCAAAATATGTGAATACCAGTATTTCCTAACATGCCCAAAGATATGTCTTCAATTCCTGCAGGGAATACGAATACAACTTTAAATAATATCAGGCAATAGGTTGATGAAAGTAGCCATGAGATGGTCCGTATACTGACTCAGCAGATGACTACTATAATAACTCCACTCATAGAATCAATCAATAATACCTACACCACATTGGCGAGATAAATGGGTAGGATTGTAGATGTTTTTGGTAACCTAGAAGATTTTATAGGTAATCAAAGGATGAATAATCAACCTATTTATCAAGAAAATGCCCAGTTAGTAAATAATCCTAATGTTAACAATGCAGTTGAGGATAATCAGCCAAGGGAAATTCCACATGGCCTAAATATAGGATTTCGAATGGTCAATCTAAATCAAGATGCTGATAACCTCTTAGAAAGGATTAGACTTAACAATCTTTGGGGGCAACAGAATATTAATCAAGCAATTGAACAAGTGCTTAATAGATATGGATTTAATGTGGTATATGCAAATAGACCCTATTTTGTGTCAGTTTTCCCTGAGTTTATCCAATAAGCAAAATTACCTAGAGGGTGGAAAGCACCTAAGATTTCTAGCAAATTTGTTGGGGGAAAGTGGAGAATCCACAGTAGAACACATTGTTCGATATACAATCGAAGTAGGTGATGTAGCTTCAAATGAGTATTTGAAGATGAAATACTTCCCTAGCTCCCTGACTAAAAATGCCTTTACTTGGCTTACAACTCTTCCACCAAATTTGATTTACTCTTGGAACTAATTGGAGAGGAATTTCCATGATCAGTTCTTTAGAGGAAAGACAAAAGTAAGTCTCATTGATCTGTTTAACATTAGAAGAGGTCATGAGGAGTCAATAGATGATTATTTGGTTAGGTTCAGGCAAATGAAGGCTAGGTCCTTCACTGTTATTCCTGAGTCTGAGGTAGTTAAAATCGCTGCTAGTGGCTTAGACTATTCCATTCAAAACAAACTAATAAACTAGTAAATCCTTGACATGTCTCAACTAGCTGATAAAGTCAAACAAATTGAGCAATTGAAAATCAAAAAGGAAAAACTTAGGAGAAATATAAGAAAAGATAAAATTACTTATGTCGAAACTCTTGATAGCAAAGATAAGTATTTTAAGTAATTGAAGGACAATAAAGTAGCCTATGTCGAAATAGATGAAGGTGAAGATGAGGAAAATGAGATAAACATAGTAGAGTTAAAGTCTGATCCTCCTTATACTTGCTCATCTTTAATGCCTAATCGAACTAAGGACAATATGAAGTCATCTACTGGGCCAACTTATGCTTTTGACATTTCTAAAGGTGACCTAATTTTTGATGACTTGTTAAAAGATAAACAAATCAAACTTCCAGATGGACATAAAACCTTTTCATTGGAAGAAATAAATGGTCAAAAATATTGCAAGTATCATAATAGATATGGACATTTGACTAACAACTACATATGTTTCAGGGATTTAATTCGAAAAAGCATCATGGAAGGAAGATTAAAGTTCGACAACAAGAAGAGCATGAATGTGGATGCTGATCCTTTCCAAGTGAATGCCAGCTATATTGAGCCAATTGGCTTCACATAGGTCAATATGGTCAAGGTAGGAGAATCCTCTCCTGACCTCAATGACCGTAGCCTTGATGTGTTCGAGGCTACAGAGGAGGAAGTTTTCCCCAAGGCTGGGGAAACTTTAGTCGAATTCCTTCTGAGGAAGAAGGAAGGGGAGAAAGAAGTCTCTCTGTGCCCAGATGCTGTACTATCTTCGATAGGCTGGCTGCTAAGTCTTACTAGGTAGCCTTGAAGCAGAAGTAGAAGGAAAAAACCACTGCAAGAGCCTTCATTCATATCAATAATCAGCCAACAAACCACAATGCTATGGTAATGCAGGGATTAGAGAATCCCAAGAAGGGGAAGATGAGGGTTCCTCTTGCAAATGTGGCCCCTAATCAATGGGTCAGAAATAGTCCACAACCTCACAAGATTCAGAATAGGCCATTCCGGCCAAAATTTAAAAATAGGAGGAATCCCTTTGGTAGGAGGTCGAACACTTGGTTTCGAGGAGAAGGTTCACACTCGAACCAGGGTTTAAGCCCATATTTATCCAAGTCTCAGTGGCGCAAGGCACAGAGACTTCGACACTAGAAGTTGCAACAGAATGCAGTGGCTAATTTACAGCAGCGTCAAAGGTCATATGCCCAGGTGGTTCAGGGACCACCCCTTAGAACAGAAAAACAAAAACCTCCAAGTCCAATGGACGAGGATGTTATTACAGATTCATTCGAATCTGGATTCAAGGATGATTTAGACATTATTTTTAGTGTCAATGTAGTGTCTCTTCTTCCTTATAACTTTTCTATTTCAGGTAATCAAGAGGTTGATCAAGAGGAGGATTTTGAAGATGATATAGAAGAGACTAGTTGGTATATGGTCAAAGAAGATACAGTCGAAGTAATGTTGAATTTGGCAGTCTTCAATACTCCCTCCCTCAAAATGAAGAGTTATCTCTGCCTACTTTTTATTAAGGCAACAGTGAATGATAAATTAGTGGGCAAGGTGTTGGTCGATGGGGGAGCTGCTATTAATCTTTTACCGAAGAATTTATTGAGAAAATTTGGCAAAACAGAGGCTGATTTATTGCCACACAATATGGTGGTAACAGATCTTAATGGCAGGTCCTCCACATATGAAGGGACTGTTGTTTTGGATGTTAAGGTGGCTTCGGTGATGAGGTCAACTTTGTTCATAGTAGTTCCTTCGAAGGCCAGTTACAATTTACTGTTGGGTAGGGAATGGATTCATGCTGTGGGTGTTGTTCCTTCGATCGTTCATCAGAAAATGTTCTTTTGGAATCAGGTAGGGGAACTCAAGATGATTGAAGCAGATGACACTCTGTGTCATGTCAGTCAGAACTATGCAGATCTGCAAATATATATGCCTGGTATTAGACCATTCTACTTTTGGGATTCAACAGCTCTCGATAGGAAGAGAGTTGAAATAGTGGCCCTTCCCCTAACAGGTTTTTCTGTTATTCCAAAGGCTGATTCATTTTAGCTTCAAAATTGTAATGATTCTAAGGCGTACAGATGGCTGTTTAACATTTCAGGCTGAGTATATTCGGCCTTAAGTTGTAATAATGGAACTTGAGAGCCATATGGCTCGAATCTTAGCCTATATGGCTAAAAATTGCACAAAAAGTGCAATTTCGAGTCAGTTGACTCAAATCTCAGCTTATATGGCTGAGAAATTTAGTGCCATTGAAGGTGCCAACTTGGACTATATTTATGATGATTCCTCTTTAGGATTCTAATAGACCCCTCTATCTGAAATTAAAAGAATAGAGGTAAAAGATCCTTTAGAGGAAATCAATTTATGAAATGATGTAATAAAAAAGCCTACTTTCATAAGTAGTTTAATCAATTCTAATTTCAAGTACGAATTAGTTCACTTGCTCGAAGAATATAAAGATTGCTTTGCATGAAATTATGAGGAAATGCCTGGGCTTAATCGAGATTTAGTGGAACACAGATTACTAATTCGAGTAGGACAGAGACCAATCAAACAAGCTCCAAGGAGATTTGCCCTTGAAGTGGTCTTAAAGATTAAGCAGGAAATTGAAAGGTTACTAAAGGCTAAGTTCATTTGAATTACCAGGTATGTTGACTAAATTTCTAATGTTGTCCCTGTTATGAAAAAGAATGGTAAGTTAAGAGTATGCATTGATTTTCGAGATTTAAATTTGGCTAATTGTAAAGATGAATATCCTATGCCTATTGGTGACATGTTGATTGATTCAGCCTTAGGTCATGAAATTTTAAGTTTTATGGACAGTTATTCTGGGTATAATCAAATTTACATTGCAGAAGAAGATATGTCGAAAATAGCTTTTCGATGTCCAGGATCAATTGGCACTTTCAAATGGGTGGTCATGCCGTTTGGGTTAAAAAATGTTGGGGCCACATATCAAAGAGCTATGAATACTATTTTTCATGATGTTATTGGTAAATTCATGGAAGTTTACATTAATGATGTGGTGATAAAATCGAAATCAGAGCAAAAATATCTTTTGAATTTGAAACAATCATTCGAAAGGATGAGGAAACATGGATTAAAAATGAATTCTATTAAATGTGTTTTTAGTGTTTCTGTAGAAAATTTCTTGGGATTCCTAGTTCAGAAGAAAGGAGTAGAGGTAGATCAGAACAAAGTGAAAGCTATTCTGGAAACATCACCTCCTTCAAATAAGAAGTAGCTCTAGTCTTTGCTAGGAAAGATTAATTTCCTAAGAAGGTTCATTTCCAACCTATCTGAAAAAAAACCAAAGTTTTCTCTTCACTCTTGAAAGTCAAAGCTGAAGAAGAGTTTCAATGGGAAAAGGAACATCAAGCGGCATTCGATCAAATCAAGCATTGTTTGACTAATCCTCTAGTAATGACACCTCCAGTGCTTGGACGCCCCTTGAAGTTGTATATTTCAGCATCGAATGAAACAACTGGGTGTATGTTAGCACAAGAAGATGAGAATGGAATCAAAAGAGCCATTTATTATCTTAGTAGAGTTTTAATAAATATTGAAACAAGATATAGTGCAATCGAGAAATTATGCTTAGCCTTGTACTTCTCTTGCACTAAGTTAAAGTATTTTGTAAAGCCACATGATGTACTTATTATTTCAAAAATTGATATAATAAAGTATATGTTATCCAAACCTATCTTGCATAGTAGAGTAGGAAAATGGGCTCTTACTTTAATAGATTTTTCTTTAAAGTATATACCACAAAAGGCCGTGAAAGGCCATGTGTTGACAGACTTTTTGATTAACCACCCTTGTGTTGACGTCGAAGAAAAAGATATTGACTATATTGGTTTGAAACCATAGAAGTTATATTTCAATGGATCAAAACACGCTGGAGGTATGGGTCTTGGAGTTCTAATTGTATCACTGATTGGGACTCTAACCAAATTTTTATTCGAATTAAAACATGAATGTTTGAATAATGAAGCTGAGTATGAAGCTTTAATAGTTGGTTTACAAACTTTAATTTCACTCAGAGCTAGAAATATTAAAGTTCTGGGATATTCCCAACTAGTTATTAAGCAATTGACTCGAGAATATAAATGCGTTAATCAGAATTTATTTAAGTACTTTGCTTTTGCAGCAAGATTATTGTGTGAATTCGATGAAGTTATATTGCAGCATATTCCGAGGAAAGAAAACTACGAAGCTAATGAGCTTGCCCAAATAGCTTCAGACTACAAGATTTCGAGTGTGACTTTGGTTAAATTAATTAAAATTAGAGAAAAATTATATTTATTTAAGAATTTAGAAGTATATCTACTCGAGGATATAAAGGACTCTGATTGGAGAAAACCAATTGTTGATTATTTATGAAACCCAAATATATCAGTTGAAAGAAAACTAAAATATAAAGCTCTACATTATGTTATCATGGGAGATTCACTTTATAAAAAGTCGGTAGATGGAAATTTATTGACATGTTTGAATTAAAAAGAGGTATATACAGCTTTAGCATAAGTACACAAAGATATTTGTGGTGCTTATCAAGCTGGTGAAAAGATAAAATGGGTATTACGCAAGCAAAGAATCTATTGGCATACAATGGTAAAAGATTGTCATTTATATGCTAAGTCATGTGAGGAATGTCAAAAGCATGGAAACATTCAGCATGTTCTTGCAAGTGATTTATATTCGATTATAAAACCTTGGCCATTTCGAGGATGGGCTCTCGATCTGATAGGTCAGATTCATCCACCATCTTCTAAAGGACACAAGTATATTTTAGCTGCCATTGATTATTTTACTAAGTGGGTCGAGGCAATTTCTTTGAAAGATGTTACCTAATAGGATATTATTAATTTTATTGAAGAAAATATTATTATAGATTTTGTATTCCTCAAACTCTAACTACTGACCAAGGAAGTGTGTTTACTGGTCGTTATATTACTGAGTTTGTTAAGACAAGGAATATCAAATTGCTCACTTCGACTCCTTACTGCGCTCAGACTAATAGGCAGGTCGAAGTGGCCAATAAAATTTTAATTAGTTTAATTAAGAAATATGTTGGTCGAAAGCCAAAAAGATGGCATGAGACTTTGAACTAAGTTTTATAGGCTTATCGAAATTCTCCTAAGGAAGCTATTAGTACAATGCCATATCATTTAGTTTATGGTCATGATGCTATCTTATCGATTGAAATTAATCTTCAATCAATTATGATACAACGTCAAGATGAAATTCAATCAAGATTATTGGGACTTGATGTTCGATGAACTCAATCAATTAGATGAAGAAAGATTAATTGCTCTTGAAAATTTGATTCAACAAAAAGAAAGAATTTTAAAATTCTATGATCTTCGACTCAAAAGAAAAGAGTTTGCTTCAGGTGATTTAGTCTGGAAAGTTATTTTACTTATGGAGAAAAAATCGAAGTCGTTCGGGAAATGGTTCCCAAATTTGGAGGGGCCATATCGAGTTGAAAAGGTTTATTCTGGTAATGCTTATTCGATTATGAATTTAAATTTGAATGAGAATATTACTTCGACAAATGGTAAATATTTAAAAGCATATAGACCAACCATACACGAAATCAAAATCTTATAAAAAATCATGTTGATTCAAAACAAATCGAGATTAAAATTGTTATTACAAAATGAATGTACAAAGGTTTATTGAAGCCTTGAAAATAAAGAGGCCCAAGCATCTAAAATCCTAGCCTTTTCCTTAGAAGCTGCCTCGAAGGAAGGAGCTAAATCTTGAATAGCTTGCTTCACCTGGTTACCTTCGTTGGTCCATCAATGGTAGTCATCATTGAGAGCTCGTTCTTGATTTGCACAATCCTCAGCAAGGGTTCGAAGTTCACCTTGTTGATCTTCAAGTAGTAGCAGTTCTTGTTTAAGCTCAATAATTTTTTCTTCATTTTGATTAATATTTTGTTTAGTCAATGAAAGAACGGAAGTGATATTCGAACCTTTTCTTTTAACTTTGACAACATTCACCATCAATTGATTCTTTTTTTCAAGCAATTGCTGGTTATTGCTGATAACTTGATCAATACTGAGGAGCTTGGTTGGCAAGTCCTTTATTAGGTTGATTATATTCTCAACCACTGATTAGGCATTTGAATCCAGAAGGTGTCTGTGTTGATATAGCTAGTCAAGTAGGCTTAATATTTTTTTTTCTTCTACGGCCATAAATTTATCTATCCCAAGGTTGGAGAGATCAATCTGCTCTTTTAATAGTTGGGTAGCAGAAATGCTTTGGACCTCCATTTCTGAGTGGGCTTTCGAATGATGAGACTTCGAGGATAAAGATTGTCTAGATAAAATATCCTCTAGGTGTTTCTGAATGTCATCGTCATCATCATCGATGCATATGGTGTCTACTTCTTCCTCGAAAGAAATTTCAGTTCGAGTTGATGGAATCTTGGTAGAAGTAAAGGGTCCAGCTTCACCAGGAATATTGCCAGGCAAAGGATTGATTTTTTCCTATATAAAAAATTATTAGCAATCTTGTTTTGATTATAAAAATTCAAAATCAATGTCTAATAAAAAAGAGAAATAAACCTGAATATCTGTCTCGATTGAAGGGGCCTTAGAGTTAAGCCCAGCTTCAGGAGCTATGTTTTCCTGAAGAATGTAGAAAATGTTAGAATAATCCTAGAAAAGTAAAAGGTTGAATAAATTGTTTAAAGGGTAGACCTCGACATCAGTTTCGATGGGGATATCTTGAGTCTTAGTGTTGGATTCTTTTTCGGTTTAAATATTAGCATAAAAAATTCCATTAAAACGAGAACTCAAAGGTGAAGTTACTTCTGGCCCAGGGGTGAGTTCGATTGGAAAGGGATTTGAATCCCTTGGGGAGAAGGAATATGGGAAGGAGTCCTGAATCTTCTTGAGGACAATGGAGTAGATTCCCCATGTTCTTTAGGAGAGGATTCCTATGAGATAAAGGCAACATTAGTGGTTTTAAAGATTTCGAAAACAAAATTAATATATATATATATATATATATATATATATATATATATATATATATATATATATATATATATATATATATATATATATATATGACTCACTATTAAGGGTTCAGCCCTTTGAGTGTCAGATACTAGTCCCGCACCTTTCGAAGTAATGAGCTCTTCACCCTTTTTCGAGGAATCATCAGAGCTTTCAGAAAGGATGATTTGTGCCTGCTTCGATGTAACATGCTTTATATGTCTAATTTTTATTGGGGTTTCAGCAACTATTTTTTCCTAGAAAGATAAAAAAAGGATTGAACTCAGATATGACATGAATTCATGCATATATAAAATATATATATATATAATCATAATAAAAATTCTTTACATTGAGTTGAGAGCCAGTAAGTGTTGCTTGTTTCAATTACCTTTTTCTTTTGGTCAGATATCTTTGAGGGTGCGGGAGGAGGTTTTTTCGATGGTTGAGATGATGTTGTCCCTATGACCTTTGACTTAGTTTTCTGAACTTTGCTTGGCCTTTGGGGCTCATCTTCCCAGTTTTCATTTTCAGCCTCCATTACTTTGCTTCTTTTTGAAACTGCATTATATCGAGTTTAGAAATAATGGTCAAAATATCAATAAAAGATATGAAGATTAAGGACTTAAGACTTTACCATGTGGTGGATATTTTATTACTCGAGTGTATCCACAAATTGGAACTCAGCAAGTGTCTAAATGGCAGTTGGCAAAAGTTACTTCTCATTTCTTCAAATCCTTAACAACACCCAACACTCCACCTTTGGGGTCTGGATATCGATTGGCCATACCAAAAGGAGCATTGGGAAGCAAAGGAAACTTTAGTGGGGTTTTGAATCATTTAAATGAAGCTAAGGAATTCGAAACTAGCGCACCAATGAAACGAGCATAACATAACTGATGATACTCTACTTTCTTTTGTTTTAGGACTTGTTCTGCCTCTTGAACCATCAATCTTAAGTTTTGAGGATAATGTTTGACTTTGAAGAATTTTTCAAATCTAGAAATCTCTTTAAGATGCATACCTTTGGATTTCTTGCTAGCCACTCTTGTCTGCACAGATGAAGATGAATTAGTAAATTATTGGAACCATTCTTCAATTGTAGGCTTCTTAGGAAAATAATATTTTCTCCATCAGTTTTCAACCCTTGGGTCGAGTAGAATGATGGAGTACACTCGAAGGAATATCTCCTTCCAATATTTTGCGTCAAAAAGTGTTTGTATTGTGCTAAATCCCTAGTTTTAGACTTATATATTTGATGTTCATCTTTTAGGGAGATTGGAGCAAGAATACATTGGGAAAACCCGAGTTGCCTTGAGGCACAGGAAGGAAGATAGAGTTAGAGGCTGAAGTCATTTGATTTAGGGAGGCCAGGAGATAAGATTTGGGTAGTCAAGGTATGAGCCCATATTTCTAGGTTTTCAGATTGTGCCCTAGGAGTTTCATAGAAAAATGGTTCTCGAAACCATTTTGGGCCATAGTCGTGGAGAGCAAAGGGGGAGAAATCGAAATTGTTAGATTGGTGGTGCATTTTCATGAATAATGAGAAGAAAAATTTAAAGTCTTCGACTTCATTACCTGGCTGCGAGGCGTAGTGAAGTTGAGATCATCGAGGACCTTCAATTTTTGTGTAATTAGTGGCTGAATTGGAACTTTGAAGGTATGGTTTGAAGATGACATTTAGCTAAAGTTGTAATAACCAAAATGGACCCCCAAGGTTTGTAAGGGGTTTATCATTGGATCGAAGAAGATTTATGGCTTCTATCATTGAAGAATAGAGTTAAGCAATGATTAGTTTGCTCAAACAAAGGGGAGCACCTTTGTGGAGAAGGATGGCTAATGGAAGAAGAGATTTTGGGATTTGAAGTGATTTGGTGCAGAAAACAAAAGCACTGAGCCAGAATATAAGGAATGCTACATGTTCTTCATCAGAAATTTATGTTGTGTCGAGATAGTTATTCTGAATGAAGGCTATATATGTAAAATTTGAGAAATTAGGCTCGATGGAAGTTCTAGGACTTAAGGTGCTTTTGACTATTCTTCTAACAAGTTTAAGGCCAGTGATGGCTGCAACGTTGAAAAGAGTAGGGTTTAACATCCCATAAGGGACATGAAAAGAATTTGTAGATCTGTTCCCGAAAAAGAAGGAACTTGTGAGCATGGGGGCATTGTATTCGATACATTCCCTACTTAGTTGGATAAAATCGAAAATACCAGCTAACTTCCAAACAGATTTTTTGGCTTTTTCGATATGGTTTAGCCAACACAGATAAAGGGGTCTCGTATGATTACTAACAGGTGGTGAGCTTCAAAAAACTTTTGAGAAATGATTGAAGAAATTAGTTTTAAGAGAAGGCTGGAAGGCAGCTATTGTTTCTCCTTTGATGCAAAGAAAAAAGGATTGAATGTTTGTATATTCCTGTTCAAGAAGGGTTGGACCTAGAAATGCAAACCTATCATTACCAATGGTAAAGGGGATCATTACTTGGGACTTCCAGAGTTCAGAATGGTTTGTAGAGGGATCAGGAGCAAAAAAAACCCCATCTTTTATCACTAGAGCAGTCACAGTGGCAGCATTGGGTAAAATTACAGTTTCTTGTGATTCAGAGCTTGAGTGTGAAGCTTGGGTGGAGGAAGTAGTCTTGTTAGAAGAAGAGGCCATTAGTGATTGAAGGTTTTTGAATCTTGAGAGAGAAATAAAGACAGTTAGAATCTGAAAGGAGGATTCAAGGTTCAACAATGGCAGAAAAAGGGTACACAAGGAGGAAAGAACTCAGAAATTATAAAGAAAAAGAAGTGGTAGGGAGAAGTTTTTCACGATATAAATAGCAGTTTTCAAGTTAGAAGAAAGAGAAAATGTGAGTAGTAAATCCATTTAATGCTGATATAATGGAGTACGGCTGAGGCCGTTTTTATCCATTAAAAGCCATCATTGGCTTTGTAACTCCCTAAATAGTGGAGGTGGTTAGTTAATAAGGCATGGCCATGTAGTAACAGTTTACGTATATGGAGATTTAAATCTCAAAATTACAGATTTTGCCACTTGACTTTTCAGTTACTTTGTTTTACATTGAATTGATGTAAATAGGCAAAATCCTAGTAAAATTCCTACACCCAATAGCGATCGAAAGTAATATTCAAAAAGCTAAAATATTTATCTCTCATATTTCAAAAATAAATATTAGGGGACATCTGTTAGTATAAAATAAACATTTTTTGATATGTTGCTATTTTGCTGGTTTAGTTTAAAGACAATGTTAACATATGGATTTGTTCTTGAAATCGAATTGAAGCTGTAGTATTAAATTCGAATAAAAAATTAGTTAGTCGAAATTGAAGTATTCATTTCAATGCAAATACCAAGGGACATTTTGACTTCATAATAGGTGTTGATATTTCGATTCACTATAGAAATCGAAATTTGAAATGTAGCTACACTTGGTGAATTTTTGAAGAAGAATAGAAGATCTCGACTAGATAGAAAACCTGAAAGTGGTTAAAGGTTCAAGTTTGAATTAAAAAAAAAGAGATTTTTGAATTTAAATTAGAAGTTAACAACAGTTGCAGATGTTAGATCAAAGACAACATAAGGATTGATAGTTGAGATTAAGCAGTTAATTGTAGTACGAGGATCGCTGACAAGGATTTGGTGGTTATTAAGCAAAGATTACCAATCTTTTAGTAGTTATATTTGATTTAGACACATGTCAAGATCTCAAGAAAATGAGAGTTACTTAGGAAGTCTATAAATACCAAGAGGATGGAAACATTTAGGGGTTGGAAATTCATTACTCACAAACACTTGTAAACTCATGTTCGCACGTCCATTGACATTTCAAGCAAATAGCGCGCAAGTCTAGTCTAGTATGTTTCCATCCACTTTCATTTCTATACAATTTACAAATTCAATGCAAGTTTATCTTTAGTTCATTTAATTTCAGTTATTCTACTTTATTGCAAAACTCTTTTCTACTCTTGATCAAGTGTTCTTTTGAGATCATTTGATTTCTTTTAATTATTTTCTTTACTTTATTGCAAAACTCTTTTCTACTCCTGATTAAGTGTTCTTCTGAGATCATTTGATTTCTTTTAATTGTTTTCTTTACTTTATTGCAAAACTTTTTTCTTCTTTTGATCAAGTGTTCTTTCAAGATCATTTGATTTCTTTTAATTGTTTTCTTTACTTTACTACAAATTTATTCTATTACATTTTATATACTTGCACATTTACTTTTCATTGCATTTTATTTTAAATTGCTTTACTTTATGCTCTCTATTTTCAGCATTTTATATTACTTGTCACATTTATTTTGATTGCTCTTTAATTTCTATCATTTACACTTAACTTATTTTCATGTGCATTTATTCACAGTTTCTTCATTGTCAAACTTTTTTTTTATTAAGTTGAAACCACGCATAAATATTCAATTTTGGATTTGCATAATCTTCTGAAATTCGAAATCCTCATTTGCATTCCTTTAAGATACTTAGACCAGAATCCCAAGAGGAAGCGATTCCTTTCCTTGAATTGAGATCGAGAATCAAACTTTGTCCATTGGACAAAGGGTTTACCATAGCCAGATTTGTGATAGTAAAAAATTTTGGTTGACACATGTATAAGCTTGTGATATTTATAATTACACATGAGCTCTAGCTGTGCAGGGAATATTTGAAAATAATAGGCATAAATAAAAGGTATTAAAAAAAATAACTCTTCGATATGTTGATATTATTGGTCTATCAATACCTGAATCTGAAAAGAAACTTAAAGAACCTAGGAAATGTATTTTTTAGAATAACTAAAACCCGTAAGCTGGCATGCACAATGAAATTCTTACATAAACCAAGAATATTTAAGTTGTGTGTATTTGAGCAATCACATTATTAATTAATAGATAATTAAATAGTTAATTAATAATAACCTACCATAGCAACTGTAAAATATACATCTCCTTTATGGGTACTAGTTTTAAGTAACTAAGGCTACATTTGGTACACCTGATAGTATAAGGTAAGATAGTATAAGATAATGAGATAAAGTCTGATAGTATAAATAAGCAGATAAGATCTTATACTGTCAAATATTTGGTACACATAGTATATGTAACACCCCTATTTTTTGTTTTTATTGAAATAAATAAGTTTTATAATATTTATGAGTTTTTATGAATTTTTGGGAATTTTTAATTATTTTGAATATTTTAATATTATTTTGATTATTTTAATATTATTTTTGAAATATATGTCTGAATTTAATTTTTTTAAAATATATGAGTTTTATAATTTTTATGCTTTTTGAGAATTTTTATGAAATTTTCTGAGTTTGTGATTATTTTAATATTATTTTAAGCTGTATGAGTGTTTGAGGCAGGCCCGGAAAAATAAAAATTTTTCCTGAACCAGAAAGTTTCAGACTGTCAAGGCGGCATCGGGAGATCTTACTAAACCCAAAATCGGGAACAGTTGACAGAGATTTTCTGTATCTGAGTTTTCTATTACCCATTGTGTAATAATAGCAGTAGTCGTTATCCATTGGGTAATATCTGCTAGAAAAAAATCTTGATGACTGAGCTGGTGACTCTACACTATGACTCACCATGCTGACTCAACTATTCTAGAAAATTCTGTGATGACTCACCTAGTAAATATCTAATGATAAATATCTAGGAATAAATATCTACCAAGAAAATATCTTAATAGAATATCTCAAGTGTAATCATGAAAGCTGAAAATATCTAAGTTAAATATCTTAAGGGTAATCATGAACCATCATTACTAAGCTTTATGGCTAACCAATGAGAATTGGTCAAACATAGTGGCTGGACTTTATTATGAACCGTTAGATGGAAAACTTGATGGAGAAGCCTTAGATCATCTCCATTGATCTAATCAATGGTGTGAGAGTAATCTTGATAAGGAAGCTTATGATATTCACCTTAGATTTAATCAATGGTTAGGAGATGAAGTTAATTTTAATGGTTAGATTCGTTAGTTAAGTAACTAGATAATCTAACTTAGTTACCCTAAGAGCTTAATTAGTAACTAAATGAACTAATTTAGTTTCTAAATAATTAGAAGTTAGTTACTAGATAAATATCTAATTATCTAGAAGCATGACTTAAGTATGACATATTCAATGACTTAAGTAAGTAACTAACTAGTTATAATGTAACCAGAAATCCTAACTAATTAGTTTAAGTGTAATTAGAAAATTAGAATGAAAACCAAATTAGTTTTGTCTTCCTAGAGCCACACTGCCAACTTGGCCATTCTAGCATAATCTTGAATGTTCTTAATGACCAATAGATGACCATTGGATGACCTAGGCCATGTGAGACCATGTGAGCCCATGTGCTTATGTTTTGTCTTGCAAAACAAGCCTTGAACCTTCTATGCAAGCACTCCCACGGCCATGCACTACACATTTGGCTATTTCATTTTCATTTTCTATCAACTTTGACACTTAAACAATTTTCTCTTTTCTCTCTCTTCCAATCATTCAAGAACACCAAGAACAAACACCATGAACTCCATCTTCTTCTTCTCTTGAACCATTCGGCCCCTACACCTAAACCCCACATCCAAACTTCAATAATTTTATACAACCTTAGATCTAGAACCTAGAGACAATTTTAAGATACTTTGTAGTTAAGATCTAAGCCTAGTTCTATCATCTTCAACCTTGTTCTTCAAATTGAAGATCAAAAAGTTCCTACCTTGTTCATCTAAGGAGCCCACGGCCTCACTCCATAAATCACCTTCCAAGTTTGTTTAATTTCAACCAACTATACTTCTTGAATCCTCACATCATTCTAAGCCTCTTTGATGTTGAGACTTTGGTCTAAATCCATCATCTTTATGCTTGAATTTTGGATTTAAGTTCTAGAGTTTCAAGGTAAAAATCTTGAAAACTTGATTTCTAGTTTGATTTTTAGAATCCTAAGGCCATGTTTGATCCATGGTCATCTTAATCAAGCCTTAGATGCTAATTTTTCTGAGTTTGATTTGATTCTAAGATGTGCTTGGTGATAGAAGTGTGATACAAAAAGGATTAAACAAGGAGCTTAGAAGAACATCAACTAGGTAAGAGGGAGATTAACCTCATCGGCCATATATGGTAGTGAAGGAATGGAATTGTGTGTGTTTGTGAGTGAAAAATTCATGTGAGGATTTATTCACTCGATTGTGTGGTTTTTGATTTATGCTTAATAGATTATATGTGATTGTTTTGTTGCTTTGATAAATATGCATGAGTTATATATATATTTGGTATGCTTATAGTTTTGATAATATGCTTACATGTATGATTTGGAAAGCATGATAATTTCTGTGTAACTTAAGATGTGATTCACATGATGAGAAAATTTGTATGAAGACTCCAAAGAGTCCAAAGGCACACGGTCTTATCACTACAAAGAGGACTAAGGATTCTAAATTATTTTCCAAATTGAGGATTAAATGGTTTTGTGACAAGAAATTTAATTAAATGAGTTTATAAGGATTAAAGAGTTGGAGAATGATTTATATACGAAGTTTTAAGCACTATATAAATTCGGCCAACATGCCAATTTTTTATGTTCAAGATTCAAAATTATTTTTCTAAGTGTAAACTTAAGTGTTTTAATAGTAAGAACTTAATTTGGTAAGTTTAGGAATTTAAAATGAAAGTAATTTAATTTTTAGAATTAAAATTAGTCGAATTTACCTATGTAGTAAAATTAAAGTGAAATACTTGAAATTTACTAACGTATAGCTCACCCTATGGATTTTGATGCGCATTAGGAAATTTTGAGCTGCAATATCCTAAGTTAACAAAAGGAATACCGTTTTCTGGAAAATAGTAGAAATATTGATTTTTGAAGGGACTATTGTGAAATTATTATTTAAAAAGGACTATTGTGAAATTATTATTTAAAGAAGAACTATTTTGAAAATATTTCTTAAAAAGGGACTATTATGTAAATATTATTTTATAGAAGGACTATATAAATAATGAGAATAAAGTCAATTTTTGATACTAAATGAGAAAAATCTTATTTTGGACTTAAAATATGTCAGAAATATTTTACGCGATTTAAAAATAGTAATTTTTATCTACGCGATTGAAAAAATGTTTTAAAATCTTTACGCGATTTAGAAAATATTAGAAAATCTTTACGTGATTTGCAAACGTAACAAAAGTGTTACGCGATTGTGAAAATGCGATAATACTGCTACGCGATTAAGAGGAACAGCGAGTTTTGCTATAGGGCCAATGTATTGAACCAAGTAAATTGTGAAATTGAAGTATTGGACCCGAGTGGATCTTTGGTATTATCGATTGTATGAGCGGTTATATAATACCATAGATACTAATGGTATTGGACAACTGTATGTGCATGTGCAGTTGCGTTAGTATCATTGGGAACAATACAATGGAACTTTGTTTCGATTAAAAATGTTTTTGAGTAATATACTGTGATATAGCCATGTGACGGCGTGTGAATATGAAATACTGGGTGATCGATGACAGTATATGTTTGAATCATTTATAATGGATACTGTGTACAAATACTGTGTGATCAATGACAGTATTTGTTGTGGCGTTTTATGCCTAAGGAATTGACGTGAACTTACAGGATAGTGGGAGGGATCTTGGGAACGTCAGGGCGCAGTGATTCACTTGTTGACCATGTTGTCATATGATATATATATATATACCCCTGGCCGTGAACACTGATTGCAACACACTGACATCCCGACAAACATTATTGCTTTTCATTGTCCAGCATAGACTGTCTTATTAGGGGGGACAAATCTTCTGGCCATTCATCTCTGAATTTAAGTAAACTCCATGGAGTAGGAACTAATTGCATTGAGCATATGCATAGTCAACATTTACGTTGCTGTAATATACTATGATTGTGGTGTGATCGTTATTCCTGATATTATGCTGCAAGTTTATTGGATTGTTTAATTGTTAAATATCCTCAATATATTTGTTGATTTTATATTATTTTATGGATTGTATGTATGGAATGACATTGTTGTTCGTATCGTTTCTTTGCTGCCATATTTGTATGTGATGTAGGGGATCTCACCTCTTTGCTATTTTATTCTATCTATTTCTATTTTATGTCTACACTTGTGAAGACGGCGATGGCTGCAAGGAGGGATCAGTTAGGTTTCTTTAGACTACAGTTTCTTGAAGGCGCTACTGCTTGGAGTGTCCATTGGGACTCAGAGTATATGGAGTTTGTTCTACCTATTAGGGAGTTGTGGAGTGATCTTCATTATACTCCTAGGGAGGACTCCAATATATTATTTGCTCGGATTTCTATCTGTCGAAACATTGTCAGTTAGGGAATTTGTCTTCTAACAAGGGCTCAAATCTTAGGTGTTATGTTTTTGGATATGTAAAGATAATGATTGTACCGTTGTAGTAAACTTTGTTTAAATGAAAAGTTTTTTATTCAGTTATTATAATTTGAGTTACTTTAATTTGATCAATTGATGTTTCTGCAAAAAAGAAATTTTAAAACCCATTTTTAAATGAAATTAAATATGTTATAGCTTGGGTAATTATTTAATTATAAGGCGTTATTTTGAAATGTGATACCCTTCGGAGGGGGTGTTACATTAGTTGGTATCAGAGCCCAAGTTAGAGTTTTTTGGGTTTATGGGTCGATTTATCTTGTTTGTGCTGTGTTTTTCTCTGACACTGAACATAGAGATATGTTGTTTGGTTTCCGAAAGGAGACGATGTTGTTTGAAATAGTTACATTTAGTTTCGTTGTGTTTTGATTTTGTTTGCCTTTGAA
Organism: Ormosia semicastrata; assembly: GCA_029884595.1. NCBI lineage: Eukaryota > Viridiplantae > Streptophyta > Magnoliopsida > Fabales > Fabaceae > Ormosia > Ormosia semicastrata. The sequence continues at coordinate 8,118,847 of JAQQTO010000028.1, read as the reverse complement.
GAAAGACAATGGATCATAGTAGACATGAGCATGTGAACACGAGACGTGATGAAGATCATATAGTCGTAGCTAGAAGTGTGATGCAGAGGATGACTAAAGTAATGGTACAACAGAGACAGATGATCGCTCAGCAGCAAGAACTGATAACCAAACTTCAAAGCTTGTTAAGGTTGGAGCAGTCTCAGGATGCAAGAAGCTGTAACTTTGAATCCTCGATAATCCAAGAAGAAAGGAAATGTAAGGTCAACCGATTTCAGCAAAAGTCGTATACACGACCACCGGGGAAGCAACAACGAACAAAGGGAGGAAGTACTAGTAGCAACGGATTTGATTAGACTGTGGCATTGCTAATGAAGTGTTTGAAGTGTGAAAAGAGCCATATGACAAGAAACTGCACGACCAAGGGTATAATTTGCTTTAGATGTGGGAAGTCTGGTCATGTCTCGAAGGATTGTGATCAATTGAAGATGGAATCTTCCATTAGTAATGAACGTGCGACAAGATCTCAAGTAAGAAATAGTCAATACAAAGAGTGGAATGGAAAGCATTCAAATGTAAAGATTTAAGAAATAAGGAAGCTGTGCCATAGAGGGTAATCTTAAAACTGTACTGTATAATTTGTAAGGTAACCCATTCTCTTATAGTCTGTGACTGTGTAAATCTTTTGGGATTATTTGTGTTTTGTTTCTTTTTATAATGCTACTTCAACTTCTAAACTTGCTATTGCTACTCGAGCCTATTTAAAATATATCCTATTATTATTGGAGTTTGAAACTTTTCTGTTGATCTAGTTTGTCTATTTCTTTTACAAATAGACTAAGTAAATCGATTTGAGTTATCTGTGTCTTTATTATCTTTTGATCTAAGTATTTCTATTCTTCTTGTTAAACTTGTTGTTTATACTCAAGTTTTCTAAATTTACCCTATATCTATTAAAGATCGAATCTCTTCTGTTGATTTGAATTACTTATCTAAAATTACATATTTTGAGCTCATGATTTTATAAATGGATTGGTTATTTTCCAACCATATCCTACTAAATTGTTTCAATGAAACTTTAGTGTTTCTTGAAACTGAGATTTTTGGATTTGAATCTAGAAATTGAATTCAAAAAGTTCATTTCTAAATTTATTGGACCATGTTCATTTCGAAATCTATTAGACCATCTCAAATTCTTTGTTGGATAAATCCGGTAATCTACCAAATAGTCTTATCACTTTTCTTTCTAACCTTCACAGTGTCTTCCATGTATCTCAATTGAAACTATATTCTCGATTCAATCTATGTTATAGTATTAGATACAGTACAATTAGAAAGATAACTTAATCTATGAGACATTTTCTGTTAAGATTTAGAATAAGCAAGTGAAATAACTTACCTTGGTGGAGGTAATCTGGAACGATGTAACGGGAGATACAACATGGAAACTAGAAGACAAAATGAAGGAAGTCGCTGTTTTCTTCAAGATCAATTCGGAGGAATGAATGTTTCTGTGATATTCACGAATTATATGAATAGGATCTTTCTTTCCTATCTAGGCAAATTTGTCATTATCCTTATTGATGATATTTTGATCTATTCTCGAAGTTCAAACGAATATGCTAAACATCTCGATGCGGTTCTTCAATTTCTGAAGAAGAAGAAGAAGAAGTTATACGCAAAGCAGTTCAAGTGCGAATTTTGATTGAAGGAAAGGTAGTGACGTATGTTGCAAGACAAGGAAAGTGCATGAGAAGAATTATCTTATTCATGTTTTAGATTTTGCGATGGCTATTTTATGTTGAAGATCTAAAGACGTTTCTTTTCTACAATGTTTACGGTGATCACAAGAGCTTGGAGTACCCGTTCGATCAAGAAGAGTTTGATACGAAGAAGGGATGACAGTTAGAATTTTCAAAGGACTACGATTTTCAACTTCAGAGTCATTCCAGAAAGGCAAATGTTGTGGTGAATGCCTTAAATGGAAAAATGTACTTAGTATATCTGCTACAATGATTAAAGAGAACAAATAGATTGATCAATTCAAGAATATGTGATTGTCTGTAGATTTGCTTGAATACGGTTACTTATTCGAATAGTTTGATGAAGGAAATTTGAGAGAAGCAACAATGACATCTAAATTGACGTAACTGGAAATGCTACATGGAAGCAGAAAGGCAAGATAAAGATGTAATGTTCTTTTTGTTTTTATATATAAGAGAAATTTTGAGGACGAAATTTTTTTTAAAGGGGGAGAGTTGTAACACCCCGAATTTTTATTTTTCTTGAAATAAATAAGTTTTATAATATTTATGAGTTTTATGAATTTTTGGAAAATTTTAATTATTTTAAATATTTTAATATTATTTTAATTATTTTAATATTATTTTTTAAATATATGTCTGAATTTAGTTTTTTCTAAAAATATGAGTTTTATAATTTTTATGATTTTTGAGAATTTTTATGAAATTTTCTGAATTTGTGATTATTTTAATATTATTTAAAACTGTATGTGTGTTTGAGGCGAGCTCGAAAAAATAAAAAATTTTCCTGAACTAGAAAGTTTCAAACTGTTAAGGCGGGATCGGAGAATCTTACTAAACCCGAAACCAGGAATAGTTGATAGAGATTTTCTGTATCTGAGTTTTCTATTACCCATTGTGTAATAATAGCAATAGCTATTATCCGTTGGGTAATATCTGTTAGAAAAATATCTTGATGACTGAGCTGGTGACTCTACACTATGACTCACCATGCTGACTCAGTTGTTCTAGAAAATTCTGTGATGACTCACCTAGTAAATATCTAAGGATAAATATTTAGGAATAAATATCTATAGGAAAAATATCTTAATAAAATATCTCGAGTGTAATCATGAAAGTTGAAAATATCTAAGTTAAATATCTTAAGGGTAATCATGAACCATCATTACTAAGTTTTATGGCTAACCAATGAGAATTGGTCAAACATAGTGGCTGAACTTTATTATGAACCGTTTGATGGAAAACTTGATGGAGAAGTCTTAGATCATCACCATTGATCTAATCAATGGTGTGAGAGCAATCTTAATAAGGAAACTTATGATATTCACCTTAGATTTAATCAATGGTTAGGAGATGAAGTTAATTTTAATGGTTAGATTTGTTAGTTAAGTAACTAGATAATCTAACTTAGTTACCCTAATAGCTTAATTAATAACTAAATGAACTAATTTAGTTGCTAAATAATTAGAAGCTAGTTACTAGATAAATATCTAATTATTTAGAAGCATGACTTAAGCATGATATATTCAATGACTTAAGTAAGTAACTAACTAGTTATAATGTAACTAGAAATCCGAACTAATTAGTTTAAGTGTAATTAGAAAATTAGAATGAAAACCAAATTAGTTTTGTCTTCCTAGAGCCACACGGCCAACTTGGCCATTCTAGCATAATCTTGAATGTTCTTAATGACCAATAGATGACAATTGAATGACCTAGGCCATGTGAGACCATGTGAGCCCATGTGCTTATGTTTTGTCTTGCAAAACAAGCCCTGAACCTTCTATGCAAGCACTCCCACGGTCATGCTCTACACATTTGGCTATTTCATTTTCATTCCCTATCAACTTTGACACTTAAACAATTTTCTATATTCTCTCTCTTCCAATCATTCAAGAACACCAAGAACAAACACCATGAACTCCATCTTCTTCTTCTCTTGAACCATTCGGCCCCTACACCTAAACCCCATATCCAAACTTCAATAATTTTATACAACCTTAGATCTAGAACCTAGACATAATTCTAAGATACTTTGTAGTTGAGATCTAAGCCTAGTTCTACTATCTTCAACCTTGTTCTTCAAGTTGAAGATCAAAAAGTTCCTACCTTGTTCATCTAAGGAGCTCACGGCCTCACTTCATAAATCACCTTCCAAGTTTGTTTAATTTCAACCAACTATACTTCTTGAATCCTCACATCATTCTAAGCCTCTTTGATGTTGAGACTTTGGTCTAAATCCATCATCTTCATGCTTGAATCTTGGATTTAAGTTCTAGGGTTTCAAGGTAAAAATCTTGAAAACTTGATTTCTAGTTTGATTTTTAGAATCCTAAGGCCATGTTTGATCCATGGTCATCTTAATCAAGCCTTAGATGCTAATTTTTATGTGTTTGATTTGATTCTAAGATCTACTTGGTGGTGAAAGTGTGATTCAAAAAGGATGAAACAAAGAGCTTAGAAGAACATCAACTAGGTAAGAGGGAGATTAACCTCATCGGCCATATGTGGTGATAAAGGAATGGAATTGTTTGAGTTTGTGAGTGAAAAATCCATGTGAGGATTTATTCACTCGATTGTGTGGTTTTTGATTTATGCTTAATAGATTATATGTGATTATTTTATTGCTTTGATAAATATGCATAATTTATATATATATATATATATATATATATATATATATATATATATTTGGTATGCTTATAGTTTTGATAATATGCTTACTTGTGCGATTTGGAAAGCAAGATAATTTCTGTGTAACTTAAGATGTGATTCACATGATGAGAAAATTTGTATGAAGACTCCAAAGAGTCTAAAGGCACACGACCTTATCACTACAAAGAGGACTAAGGATTCTAAATTATTTTCCAAATTGAGGATTAAATGATTTTGTGACAAGAAATTTAATTAAATAAGTTTATAAGGATTAAAGAGTTAGAGAATGATTTATATACGAATTTTTAAGCACTATATAAATTCGACTAACATGCCAATTTTTTATGTTCAAGATTCAAAATTATTTTTAAGTGTAAACTTAAGTGTTTTAATAGTAAGAACTTAATTTGGTAAGTTTAGGAATTTAAAATGAAAGTAATTTAATTTTTAGAATTAAAATTAGTCGAATTTACCTATGTAGTAAAATAAAAGTGAAATACTTAAAATTTACTAACGTATAGCTCACCCTATGGATTTTGATGCGCGTTAGGAAATTTTGAGTTGTAATATCCTAAGTTAACAAAAGGAATACAGTTTTCTAGGAAATAGTAGAAGTATTGATTTTTGAAGGGACTATTGTGAAATTATTATTTAAAGAAGAACTATTTTGAAAATATTTCTTAAAAAGGGACTATTATGTAAATATTATTTTATAGAAGGACTATTATATAAATAATGAGAATAAAGTCAATTTTTGATACTAAATGAGAAAATTCTTATTTTGGACTTAAAATATGTCAGAAATATTTTACGCGATTTAAAAATAGTAATTTTTATCTACGCGATTGAGAAAATATTTTAAAATCTTTATGCGATTTAGAAAACATTGAAAAATCTTTACGCGATTTGAAAATGTAACAAAAGTGTTATGCGATTGTGAAAATGTGATAATACTGCTAGCGATTGAGAGGAACAACGGGTTTTGCGATAGGGCCAACATATTGAACCAAGTAAATTGTGAAACTGAAGTATTGGACCCGAGTGGATATTTGGTATTATCGATTGTATGGGCGGTTATATAATACCATAGATATTAATGGTATTGGACAACTGTATGTGCATGTGCAATTGCGTTAGTATCATTAGGAACAGTACAATGGTACTTTGTTTCGATTAAAAATGTTTTTGAGTAATATACTGTGATATAGCCATGTGACGGCGTGTGAATATGAAATACTGGGTGATCGATGACAGTATATGTTTGAATCATTTATAATACATACTGTGTACAAATACTGTGTGATCAATGACAATATTTGTTGTGGCATTTTATGCCTAAGGAATGGACGTGAACTTACAAGATAGTGGGAGGGATCCTGAGGACGTCAGGGCGCGGTGATTCACTTATTGACCATGTTGTCATATATATATATATATATACCCCTGGTCGTGAACACTGATTGCAATGCATTGACATCCCGACAAACACTATTACTTTTCATTATCCAGCATAGACTGTCTTATTAAGGGGGACAGATCTTCTGGGCGTTCATCTCTGAATTTAAGTAAACTCCATGGAGTAGGAACTAATTGCATTGAGCATATGCATAGTCAGCATTTACGCTGCTGTAATATACTATGATTGTGGTATGATCGTTATTCCTGATATTATGCTGCAAGTTTATTGGATTGTTTAATTGTTAAATATTCTGAATATGTCTGTTGATTTTATATTATTTTATGGATTGTATGTATGGAACGACATTGTTGTTCGTATCGTTTCTTTGCTGCCATATTGGTATGCGATGTAGCGGATCTCACCTCTTTGCTGTTTTATTCTGTCTATTTCTATTTTATGTCTACACTTGTGAAGACGGCGATGGCTGCAAGGAGGGATCAGTTAGGTTTCTTTAGACTACAATTTCTTGAAGGTGCTACTGCTTGGAGTGTCCATTGGGACTCAGAGTATGTGGAGTTTGTTTTACCTATTAAGGAGTTGTGGAGTGATCTTCACTATACTCTTAGGGAGGACTCCAATATATTATTTGCTCGGATTTCTATCCGTCGAGACATTCCTAGCTAGGGAATTTGTCTTCTGACAAAGGCTCATATCTTATGTGTTATGTTTTTGGATATGTAAAGATAATGATTGTACAGTTGTAGTAAACTCTGTTTAAATGAAAAGTTTTTTATTCAGTTATTATAATTTGAGTTACTTTAATTTGATCAATTGATGTTTCTACAAAAAAGAAATTTTAAAACCCGTATTTAAATGAAATAAAATATATTATAGCTTGGGTAATTATTTAATTATAATGAGTTGTTTTGATATGTGATACCCTTCGGAGGGGGTGTTACAGTATAGGCAACTTGACAGTATATGTAATTATCTACTCTGACCATATTATCCTTCACCTTCCTCAGCAATGTAGAACACAAACCGCGACCTATTTCCCCTCCTTTGCCTCAAGCCCTTCACGGATCCACCATTGTTGGCCACAACTCCCCTCAATCACTAGATCAGCGAGCCACCACCGTTGGCCACAACTCCAGATTTGTGAGTTACTACAACCACCACAGTGACCCATTTCCTCCCCTCAACCACCACCAGATCCACAAGCCACCACCGTTGGTCAGAGCTCTAGCTGGTCTTGCCACCATTTGCCATTGAGCATTCGAGTCCCCTTCCCAGAACCACCACGCCTCACCCTCATTCCCCGATTCTGAATTTGAATTCGAAGACAAATATAAAGATGAAGATGAAATCTTTGGCAAAAATGTTAACTTTAACGATGAAGACACGGGACGGTGGTGCGGCGTGGTACTAGTGGTGAGGTGAAGGAAAAGGGCGTTCCAGCGGTGATGCGGTATTTCGATCATGCCAAGATATATGTAAAGGCAGGGGACGATGGAAACGACATGGTGGCTTTCCGCTGCGAGAAGTACATGCCATTGGGGGACCGTTGGGCGGTGATGGAGGCAGAGGTGGGAATGTGTCTGTGGAAGTTGATGGGTCTATGACTTCGCTATTGCCTTTTCGAAACATTATGCATTTTCGAGCAGGGAGGGGAGGGCATGTGTAGGGGAAGATGCAAAGTAGGGGCAAGGGAGAAGATGTGGTGGTGAAGGTGGCTCCTGGAATGGTGGTTGGGGAAGCTAGTCAGGATGAGGTGCTGTTGGAGATGGTGTATCCGGGACAGAGAGCATTGCTATTACCTTGGTCTGGGTTCTTGGTAGAGAGTTGAGGGGTAAGGTGGGAAGAGATATCCTATCAGGTCTAATCAGGAGGTGGAGGAGAGGATATAATAATCAAGTTAGAATAGGATAAAAAAGTTTAACCTGATTTAACTATACTATCAAGTTAAACTATCAAACACCTGACAAGACCTAATAGTATTAGCTAATATTATCAGGTCCTCCTTATCTTGTCCACCAAATGCAGCCTAAGGGAAATAATGCAAAAAAAAGATCTAGAAATGAATATTGTAAGTGCAATTATTGTAATTTTGAATATACTGGATCATATTCAAGGGTTTGATATAGTTACTCTTGAAACTAGCCAATCAAACAAAAAGGAAGGCTATTAATGAAATTGAAGGGGCTTTTAACCAAGGAGTTAGGAAACAACTCAATTGAAATTTCTAGGAGGTTCAAGTCAAGCAGGTTTGCCGTTTAACCTTGCATTAAATCCATATTATTTTAGTGCATTTTAATATGTTGCAAATAATTAAATTTTTGTATTAAACCTTTTTTGTTACAATGCATTGAGGACTAAATTACAATAAAGGTAGAGGCAAATATTGAGAGACTAATTCAATCAATTAAAAGGACTAAGAATGAGAAAGGAGCGAGCATAGTAATAGATGGGTGAACAGATGTGGAACGAAGACCATTAATTTTATGGCTGCATCTAATGGAGGTCCTATTTTTTGAAATCTGTCGATTAATCTGCAATTTTCTAAAGCATGGCCCATAAGAATAAAATAGAGGCATTACTTGTCATGTTACTCGTAGTACCTGAGTCAACCACTCATGTATTCTTTTTTTCAATCTTGCTGTTAAGAGCACTTGGAATAATATCTTTTTGAACTGCAGACCCAAAATCAATAGAGGAGGTAGTTTGGTTGATTTTGGAGAATATCCAATTGTTTGGAGCTGCAGAACCAGAACCAATAATATGATATTTTGCATAACAAGTTATATATGGTCTCGCCTTAGACGTTTAATGACAATGTCTTCATTGCTAAATCATTTCATAACTATTATTTATTCCGATGACTAAAATTAAATTGCTTAACAATTATGGTATTTTTTATAAGTTATGAAATTTTAGTAATGATATCTACCAATAAAATCGATAATTAAAATATAAAAGTATAGAAGATTATACATGAAGAGATTATGTAAAGTAAAGTTGTCAATTCAGTATATTGCCCACTCTTAAGATTTATTAAATTATTAAAATTTTAAATAAAATCAAAGAGTGGTAATAGCTAGACAATTAGTTTGACAAAAAAAAAAAACTAGGAAAAAGGGCATTTTATAGAAACTAAACAAAAATTTATTGAATAAGAGTAGACTATACTCAAATCTCAATCAAGATACTAATGTTTGTTAGTTCGAGTGGAAGGGGTTCGGGTGCCTAACGTATGTGATCTTAGGTTCGATCCCTAGATTCTTGTATATGGAAATAATATCGTTGGGAGGGGTTCCCGCTTAGGCGTCTGACCATATCTTGAGAGATTAATTTCTCACTTATCCAGTGAAGAGATACTTTGAGAAGAAAAAAAAATCTCAAAGACAATATTAATGGTACTGAAATAATTTCCAAAAAAAAAGTATATTTAATCATTATAAATTTTTTTTTTGCAATAGCACATGCTTATAGCTTTTCATAAACTCAATAATTAGGGGGTGTTTGGGAAAGATTATTCTCACTCCAAACATATGTTATTTGGTAAAAAAAAGTTATTGTAATAGTAATTGTGTATGTTTGATAAATTTAGGTTCAATTTTTGTACGAAATTCAATGCATTTTAAAAACTTTTTTTCATAATGCTAAAATCTTAGCTTATAATTTTAGATTATAAATTATTCCTTACACTTTGAGATGTAAATATTATTTTATTCTCAATCAAATAACTTTTTTAATCAATCAAATAATTCTTTTAATCATTCTATACCTATTTTGATAATTTAATACATAAAAGTGATTCATTTTTATACTATACAAACGAAATAGATTAGCTTAAAATAGCTTTTCAACTAACATATTCAAACATAAAATTGATTTTATTATAATCGATTATAAAAGAAAATTTTTATGCAATAATCGATTATTGAAATAATCAAATTTTCACAGCTATCCCAAACACGCACCTACTTGAAAAACATAATGATAAATGATAAAGCTCGTTGAAGCTACGTCTTCACAATAGGTTTACCATTGTTGGACAAAACTCCTTATTTTGCACAAACTAAAACAAAGAAAGATTAGAAGAAAACTCAAAAACCCAAATGAGAGAGAAAAGTCTACAAGATCTGTTTGCTTTACAGTGGGTGAAATCAGCTAGGCTATCCACCTTAGAGTTCTGTACCTTTTTCCTCCACGGTGTTCATAAACAAAATCAAGCTTTGGGAAAACTCTGTAAAAGCAAGTCATCTAAGGGGCAGGGTGACAAATTCAAAGACAAAAGTGAATCTCAACTCAGCACTTAAGAAATGCCAGTCAATTGAACTATGCGTTTCATATGCTAGTGATGGAGGTGACCGCCCATCATCGGTGCAATCCTTTGTTGGAGGCCCACATAATCCTTCATTGCCTTTGAAGGAACTTGCTTCAAATATTTGCATTTGACCACCTGTTGGGATTTTCCTAACCAGATGATTAAATGAGAGATTTAGGAATGCAAAAAAAGTTAGACTTGCAAGCTCAGTGGGGATTTCTCCACTTAAAGTGTTATTTGACAGGTCCAACGATTCAAGATATTTCAAATTTCCCAAAGATGATGCGATATGACTCGAGGATACATTATGTGACAAGTTAAGAACATTTAACGCTCTGAAACTCATAAGCTCTTGTGGTATTGGACCTTCAAAATGGTTGGACGAGAGATCCAAAAAAGTGAAGATAGTGGGAATTTTGATCTACTTCATTTGCAAACCTTTGTTGACAACTGTAACTGAATCAAAGTAGCCACCACCAAACTCATTAGCTGTGACATAATAAGCGAATATGTGATCAACCACAGCATAAGGTTCAGCTGCTAACAATTTGTCTAATTTTATTACAAGAACTTTGTTGATAACTAATAACAAATCCTTGTAACGCATAGTATCATGGTTATCAAGAACGTAAAAAAATAAAGTTCTATACTTTTCATGGGCTTTTATCTTCATCACCCATCACTTTTGTCCAGCTTCGCAAGAGTGATCTGGGTAATGTAGCAGTAAAATTATTGGAGGCTAGATCAACAATACGAAGCATTTTCCAATTACCAGTGCTATGTTGGCATCCGATGGGACCGTGGAGTTTGTTTGACCTTAATATCAACACTCGAAGGGTGGATATGTTCCTTAAGAAGCATGGAAATCTATCACTCAACAGATTGTTTCCAAGATTTAAGACTTGTAGCCTCTGGCAGTTGGCTAAAGAATTTGGGATCGAACCACCCAAGAGATTTTCATTGAGATCAAGGAACCTTAAATTAAACTTAAAATTGTGTCAGAAATATTACCTGTGAGTTTGTTTCCAGCAAGATTTAGTACCCTGAGTGTGCTATTCCTTCTTGTTAAACACTTGGGAATGAAGCCATTGAAGCTATTATGGGAAAGATCAAGCTATCGGAGAGTAGAAAAATTACAAAAGGATTCATGGATTTTTCCTTGTAAGCTATTATTTGAAAGGGTGAGGAAATATACAGAAGGGATGTACTTATCTATGTCAGTTGGGACAAAGCTGAATCTATTGCTTGAGTACTCCAAATGGACAGCATATTTTATGAAAATGGGAATTGACCCACGAAGTTGGTTGGAATGAAGATCAAGGATATATAGATTAGAACTAAGATTTTCAAAGGGTCCTTCCAAATCTGTCAGAAAATTGTTGAAAAGATTAAGATAAACCAGAGAGTTAAATCTCCAGATCCAATTAGGTATTATTCCTTGAATCTGGTTGTTGGATAGGTCTAGAGCATTAAGTTGGGGTTGGTTTCTCAAGAAACCTGGGAATTCCCTCAACTTGCAAGAATCCAACAATAAGATATTTCATACTGGAAAGGAATGAAAGGCCATGATCATCATTAAAAGTTATATCAACTGACAAGTTGTTCTGTGAGAGGCCTAATGTATGTAAACTTTGCAGCCTCCCAATTACATCAAGTTGTATAGTGCCATTGAATTTATTTGCAGAAAGTTGGAGGAAACGAAGTCTTTCAAGTTGAAACATAGACACAGGAATAGGCCCTTGTAAGTTATTGTAAGTTATTGCTGCAATGCTGCTCAAATCAACAAACTGTAATTCAGAGGAAGAAGCATTTGGGAACTCATCCAACAGACCGTCAAATCCATTATGAGAAAGCGTGAGTTCCTGCAAAGATGGGAGTGTAAAAAGAGATGAAAGAACTTTCCCATTGAGGGAGTTATCGCCTAAATTAATAGTGAGGAGATTTACAAGTCCCTTCAAATGAGCAGATGGAATGCCTCCTTCCAAATTATTGTGCGAGAGATAAATATCTGAGAATCTTGGATATCTTGAAAGATGGAACTGAGCCAGTAAACATATTGAATGATAAGTCCAGATGAACAAGTTGGGTGAGTTTTGACATTGTGTTGCCCTTTTTGTTAGACTACGCAAGCGCACGTGTTGGCAAGTAATAAAAGTGAGTGTTCAAATATCGTTCCCACGAGGACTATATTAAAAATTATGTTAAGTGTCAATTAATTACTACTTACTCTCTATTGCAGGAAATTGAATTGATTAAAGTGATCAAATAATAGAACAAAATAAGTAACAATTTCGAATAGGATAAAAATAACAAAGAGGAAATAATGGTTTGGGAATCTAGGGTGATGAACTTGCAAAAATTTATATTTTTACGATTCAAAATCTTGAGTTTTTATCTTCTTTTAATCTTTTTGGTTTAATTTTATTCTTAAGTTTTATTATGTTTTTATTATTTTAATTGTGTTCTTATTACGTGTTTTTATGTGTTTTTTATTAGGTAATTACACATGGAGAAGATTGGACATTTAAAGAAGCAATAAAAAGAAAAAAATCCATTCAGAAGCTCAGCACTTGAGCGCGAGTTGCGCGCAGGAGAGTTCTAATTAGTGGGACAGCGCTCAAGTGCTGGAAACTGAGCGCTCAAGTGCTGAACTTGTAGGCTGCTGATTTGTTATAAATAAGAAAAGTTTTGCCAAATACGACACACTCTTACATACTTAGACAGAACGCAGCAACCGTCAAAAGGCATAAACCTTAATGTGGTGTGAGCGCAATTAGGCTTGAAGAATAGTAATTTTCTTCAACCTTTCCATCTTTCTACAATGGAGTTTGTCATATTTTTTCCTTTGTGTTATTCTTTTTCCATGTGTAACTAAACCTTTTTCGTTAAGGTAATGATGTATCTTATTCTTAGATGATATAAATTCTTTTATGAGTTTAATTAATGATTCTATTTCATGATTTATGTGTTTCTCTTTTCTTAATGCTTTTCAAAATCTAGCCAATTTGAGAATGATTTTTGGGTTTATGTATGATTTGAAAAAATTTGCATGAACCTAGAACTTGTGATAAACACTATAATTTTTGTAATTGCTAGGGATAGACGTTGTAGGTTATGTGGTCTTTCTTATAATTCCCTCGTTCTTGATAATGCCTTTCTATTTGGGATTAAACTAAGGGATTAGTTAATTCTAAACAGTGTAAGAGGATTAATATACCAAAGGATTTTATATTGATTAATTTAGGGAATTGACCATTAATAATTGGAATAGGACTTGATTAAACTAATATTTGATTTTGTATTTAAAGAGTTCAAGTGAAATCTAACCCCTAACATTTTCATATTATTGTTTTCTAACTCAACCCAATTAATTAAATTTGGCTTTTGTTATTTTGTTTATTCTTTTTTTCTATTATTTTTACCAACTTTCTTTCTTTGTTAGCTTAAATAGTGTCACTTTCAGCAAATTTAGTAATTAATAACTTAATCCTTGTAGGACGATACTCTTACTCACTTTTTATTACTTTTGCGATTCGACACTTGTCGATTTCACAATAAGTTTTTAGCACCGTTGTCGGGATTATTGTTATTAATATTAAATAGTAGTTGAAAAGACACTAATTTAAGCATTTATTTTTCTTTATTTAATTTTATTTTTAATTTGTTTCTTTTTATTTTATTTTTTTTAATTTTATTTAAATTTTCTTTTATTTATAGATAATTATTTTTCTTATTTAATTTTATTTTTATTTATTTAATTTTCTTTTTAATTTTTTTTTTATTTTTGTTTTCTTTGTTTATTTTTATTAGTCATTTATTTTTTTATTTTAATTTTAATTTCTTTTCTTTACTTCATTCTAGTTACTTGTTTGTTTGTTTATGCAAGGCTATTTGGAGTCAAAAGAATTACTTTTTTATCCAGAGATAGCAAGAACAGAAAGAGCAATCAGAAAAGCAATCAGAGAAGAAAAAAGAATTGAAGAAGAAAAGATGGCTGAGAACGCTACTGCACAGAGAAGACGCACTATGGCTGACTATGCAACTCCATCTGCTAAGAATGTTTCTACCAGTATTGTGCATCCTGCTATTCAGGAAAACAATTTTGAGATTAAACCAGCTCCTCTACAGTTGGTGCAACATAATAAGTTTGGGAGAGGTCAAGCAGAAGATCCAAATTTACACATTGCTAATTTCTTGCAACTTTGTAATACTAACAAATATAATGGAGCTAGTGATGATGTCATCAGATTAAGACTTCTTCCATTTTCTTTGAGAGATAAAGCCAAGAGTTAGCTACAAGCCCAGCCTCAAGGAAACATTTCTACATGGGATGATCTAGTTAGTAAGTTCCTCACTCGGTATTTTTCTCTATTAATGTTTATGAAAATAAGGAGTGAGATTGCTTCCTTTACTCAAAATCAAGGAGAATCTCCCTATGAAGCATGGGAAAGATTTAAGTAGGGGTGTTCAAATCCAAACCAATAAAAAAAAAACCGAAAATCGATCCAAAAAAACCAAAAATCGATAAAAACCGAAATAGATTGGATTGTTTTGGATAAATTTTTACAGAACCGATCGGTTCAGTTCGGTTTTCGGTTCGATTTTATAAAACCGATCCAAACCAAACCGAACCGATCACTATACTATATATATATATGTAAATTACTAAAATACCCTAATAATACCCCTTTCGACCCACCCCGTTCCCCCTCCCTTCTCTCCTATTTCCCCACCCCTTTCTCGAACCCTATCCCCTCGCCTACCCCTTCCCCCACCGTGCCCCATCATCCCTACGGCAACCCTCCCTTTCTCTACCTATGAAAATCCTAGCCCCATGGTTTGCCACCCTTCTCCAAGCCCTAGCCGAACAGTAGCCTGCGCGGCACATAACTCAACCAACGTGCAAGGCTCAATGTCCTGCTCAGCTGGAGACTCTGTGTGGAGTAGATGGAGTGTACACGAAAATGGAAAGACTCAAGCCTGGTTCAGCCTCTACCACGCGCAAGGCTCGACGTCCTGCTCAGCTCCACTGCGCTTTGGATGAACCACACGGTATGAGAAGGAAAGCAATCGAACTTGGAGAAAGAGAATACATGGAACAGAGAGACGAAAAACTGATCTAAATAGTTTCGAGTTCTCAACAACTTGGAAGGATTCCCATCTGGTAATTTTAGTTTTTTTTTTAATTTTTCTCATTTGCTCTTCTGCCGTTATTGTATTGAGGATTCTGAATGAATTAAAAATCTCCTATTTTTGTTCTCGCTCTGATTCTGTACATAATTTGAAGATGGCTTTTGATATATGAATTTTTTCCTTTAGTTTAATTTTGTTTTCTTTTGCCTTTTCTCTGTTTGATAGAATGACTCTTCAAAGTTGTTTCTCTACATTGCACCCCTGTACGTTGGTGCTCTTCTGCCTTTGTTTTTTCCCTTTGTTCTGCTCCAAAGCACATTCCACTTCAATTGGATGTTATTCAATTAACAAAAACTGTTGCTTTTTGCTTGAAACCTTTTTTTTCATTAGCATTGATCCAGTTTCTTTCTTGTCTTATACCAGGTATCATGTTCTCTATCTTTTTTCCAAAAGGATCGAATAACTGCTCTTTGAACTTGAAAAAACTGGTTCTGTGGTTAACAATTGGTTATTGTGTTAAATATATATGTGTATCATGTGTGTGTTTTTAGAAGGGGGAATAAATTATGCTACTTGTGATTCGTATTTTAATGTTCACAAAT
This sequence comes from Ormosia semicastrata, assembly GCA_029884595.1. Taxonomy (NCBI): domain Eukaryota; kingdom Viridiplantae; phylum Streptophyta; class Magnoliopsida; order Fabales; family Fabaceae; genus Ormosia; species Ormosia semicastrata. The sequence goes on along the minus strand of JAQQTO010000028.1, from coordinate 8,102,989 downwards.
TTTTTTTTGACTTTTGACTTTTGAATGGTGTTAGAGATATAGAACACTTTCCTAGTCCTGCCCATAGCAGCTTAGGCTTTTGTAATAGTTGATTCATTAGCTGGTGTTAGAGGTCTTGGTTGAGTATTTATGCAATCAATTTTCTTTTTCTGATTTAGTCTCATGCCTTATGTATCTTACTTCACATGTTTTGGACATTGTGATGTCTTTCCAGATGATTATTGAAATCAGCATGCTATAAAAAAATAAATTTTGTGTTCATTGCAGGTTCTAAATTGCCATGAGTCTACCATCTACATCTTAGCTCCTTTGAGATATATCACTGTCTATGGATGCTCAGATGCTACAATAGTTCTAGGAGCAGTTGGCAAGGTAATTAGTAATTCTGTGTTTTGCTTTTTAGAGGAGCATAATGAGTCTATTAATGTATTAGAACATCTATGGATTTTATTTTCTAACGGGAATGTGGGAAATGATATTGTGTTCTCATCCTAAGTGGTAAAATAAGATATAAAGAAGATGACACTGCATGATAAATTGATAACTATCCAGCTGGCTTCAAGTGAATGCGAATTTCTTACATTATTAAAGTTCTAGTAGGTAAGGGCCTTATTGCATTTTGTTATTAGACAAAAACCGAATCATCCAATCCAATCCAAACCGATTAAAATTGGTTTGGATTGGATCGATTTGCTTATTGGAATTCATCCAATCCAAACCGAACCGATTATACTTACCTTGTTTGGATCGGATGGTTTTTTACCTTAAAACCGATCCAAGAACACCCCTAGATTTAAGGAGTTACTTAGAAAGTTTCCTCATCATGCTTTCGAAGTTTAGTAGTAGGTGCAAATCTTTTACAATGGTTTGAATCATTCTACAAAACTTATGGTGGATGCATCTGCAGGCGAATCTTTGAATACTAAGACTCCTGAAGAGTCTCAAGAATTGTTTGAGACTATGACCACCAATGAATATCAGTTGCTTAGTGGAAAAGCAGTAGTCAAATAGGGATTTATGGAGCTAAGCACTCTCGATGCTTTACTTGCTCAGAATAAAAGTCTTTCTCAGCAGTTAGCCAAGCTCACCAAGCAACTTGGTAACATACAGGTAAATTCAGTGAACCATCAAGTGTTAACTTGTGATTTCTGTGTAGGCAACCATTAGAGGTGGCAAAACGAGTCAACCCGCCCCGCCTCGCCTTCAACCTACCAAAATATGGGGCGGGGCGGGTTGGCCCATTTTAGGAAATAGGCTGGAAAAGCCAACCTACCCCATTTTAGGATGGGTTGGCAGGTTGACGGGTTGACCCACCTAAAAGAAAAAATGAGAAAAACTAGGTGAGTTGGTGGGTCTACTCGCCTAACCCACCTAAAAAATAAAAAAAAATGTATAAAAAATAAAAAAATCCATAAAAATTTAAAAAAATAGAAAAATTATAATTTATAGACACTAAACAAATAAAAAAATAAAATAAAATTAGTATCATACCCATAAAAATACCACAAACACAAATAAAAAGACTCATTTATAACACTTTTAAAAAAAAACTCAACCCAACGGGCCAACCCGCCCCTGCCCCGCTTAACCCGAGGGTTATGCTGGGCGGGTTATGCGGGGCGGGTTATGCGGGTTGGAAAATAAAAGTGGGTTGAAATCTTGAACCTAACCCGCCAAAAAATGGCGGGTTAGTAGGTTAACCCAACGGGTTGAACCCGTTTTGCCACCTCTAGCAACCATGCTAATGGTGAGTGTGATGCAAGCAACATGGGTGTCATTCCTCAAGAGCAGGCAAATTACATGGGTAATCTTGCAAGGTCTCAAGGTAACCCCTATTCAAATATATACAATCCGGGGTGGAGGAATTATCCAAATTTTTCATAGAGCAATCAGAATATGCTGAGACCACCACCACCACCACTACATCAACCTCAGTCATCTTCATCTTCTCAACCTCCACAAGATAAGTTATCTAATCTTGAAAGTATTGCGGAGAAACTTGCTCTCAGTATCAGCAATTTTATAGAGGAGACGAGGGCTAATTTTAAAAATCAAGAGGCAGCCATCAGAAGTCTAGAAAATCAGGTGGGACAGATAACTAGATATCTCACAGAGAAACCTCAAGGCAGTCTTCCAAGTGATACTGTGGTAAATCCAAAGGAGCAATGTCATGTAATCACTTTGAGAAATGGTAAGCTGTTGGAAGAACACTTGAAAGTAGCACCTAGTTCTTTAGGAGCTGAAAAAGGAAAATATGATACCTCCATTGAAGGTGCCTCACTTCAAGATGTCTCAATACAAGTTAATAATGATGGATATGAGATCCAGAAGGAAAAAGCTAAAGAGGAACAATCAAAAGTGAAGGAAGAAAGAAGAAAGAAGAAAGATTCAATTTTGGGTAAACCTTTTGAACCTTCATTGTATGCCAAACTTTCATTCCCTCAGCGTTTGAAGAAAGACACCCAGGAGAAGCAGGAAAGACAACTCTCAAAGTTCTTAGATATTTTCAAGAAGTTACAGAAAAAATATTCCTTTTGCTGAGGCACTTGAACAGATGCCCTCCTATGCTAAATTCATGAAGGACTCGCTAAATAAGAAGAGGAAGTTGGAAGAAAATGAGACTGTAACACTTACTGAGGAGTGCAATGCCATTATCCAAAGGAAGCTACCACCCAAGTTAAGGGATCCTAGAAGTTTTAATATCCTTTGTACCATTAGAAAGTTGAATGTTGATAATGCCTTATGTGACTTAGGCGCTAGCATTAATTTGATGTCATTGTCAATCTTGCGCAAGATGGGAATTGAGAAAGTTAAACCTACAATGGTCTCCCTCCAATTAGCAGATCAATCAATCAGACATCCGTATGGTATTGTGGAAGATTTGCTAGTGAATATTGACAAATTTATTTTACTAGTTAACTTTGTGGTCTTAGATATAAATGAGGATGTTGATATCCTGTTAATTCTTGGAAGATCATTCCTAGCAACTTCAGGAGTGTTAATTGATGTCCCTGGATGAGAGCTTATTTTGAGGGTAGATGGAGATCAAGTGACTATAAATGTTTTTAATAAGTCTACCACAACATTAGATCTTTATGCCCTTGTTAATTGCATTTAAGGTAAATTTAAAAAGGGGTTGGATGGTAAGAACTCTTCTTTGTCCATTATTATTGATTATTGTACTTTCAAGATTGTTGATGAGAAAGAGAAAGGTCCTCTTATCTCTAAGAATGCTAAAAAAGAAGAAGATTTTTCCAATTCTCAGAGTTTAGTGCAAGCTGATCAGAATTCTTCTAACAAGATGAAACCTGACACTTTACTTATTGATAAATTGAAAATCCCATGGCCTAGTGGAGTTTTTGATGCCAAGGCACACTTAGGACAACCAGTTCCAACTGGGGTTCATAATATTTTTGAAGAGGATTCTAAGGCCAGTGATCGAGTATGGAGGCAAACATCTGACAAAAGAAAGGTGTCATCGTGTTTCTCGTGCTTCAAGCCACCATGATTTATTAAGATAAGGCAATGTCGAGCTAATGATGTTAAACAAGCACTTTTTAGGAGGCAACCCAAATTTTCTTTCTTTTTCTTTAATATTTATTTTGTTATATGTTTTTCTTCAAATAGTTATTAGTTTTTGTTATTCTTTATTTTAGTGACTAACATTTTTTGATTTCTATTTTGTAGCTAATGTTGAGTTGACTTAGGTGCCTCCCTGAGTTCGGAGCCTTTGTAGGGAGATGTATATAGCTGTCGACCACCAAAAAGAGTTTTTCTTTCCCTTTCTTTCATTTGTTTTGTTTTTATTGATTTTTATTTTGTTTTCATCACCTTTTTGTGTTTTGAGTCATTCTGTGCATATCAGTTTATTGAATTGAATATCCAATGATTGTATAAATTGTGAATTAATTGATTTTCTTAAGATATCACTTAAGAATCCATAAGTTGCATTTATCTCTGTTGTTTCAATTGTGAATGGATGTTCTTCTCATCTTTATGATTGATAGACCTTGGAATTTAATTGCATATCAAGCTTAGAGAAAGTTTATGGAATTGCATGTGTGTGGATGATTTGTATCTATAAGTTGTTTGATTCTCTCTTGAAGCGAAATCCTAGGCAATGGATGATTAAGAAAAAAATAAAGGTCTTCTTTGGACCATTTGAGCCTTTCAAGTCAACCTGTATACACAGCTTTTTGCAGCCTTGTGTATGTATGGCCTCTATTTTTTTTCTTTACCCATATTTTCCTTTTCCTATACCCATAATAATAAAAAAATTCCTCTCTTACATAACCGTTGTTGAGTGCATATCTTGTATTATTTTATTATTCAACCATTCGTTATTTTTTGTGCATGAAGTTTTGTGGAGCTGAAAAATTAAAAAAAGAAAAGAAAAAGTCTACCCAAAGTATTGCAAAGAAATAAGTTTGGGGGTGAAGATTAAGAATAAGAAAAAAAAAAGTGAACGTTGTGTTATTTCTTATGCGCCGTTTTGCACGTTTTCAATACTTTGAGGCTTGAATTTTGAAATATGTATGATTTTGTATCTTAAATTTTATTTTTATTCTCCTACCCCTTCTTTCTTAACCTCACCCTTAGCCTTACATTACAAGCTTTAAAAGACTCTTTTGATCCTTGGTTATGTGCTGTTTACATTAGTGGAGAGAAAGACAAAGAACATGTGTTTGACTTTGCTATAATGAAGTTTAAGTTTTGATGATAACAAACATAAAGATGATGAGAAGACCAAGTCCAAGAACTTCAAAGATTAGCTTTAGGACTTAGAGTCTTTGTACGGAGATCTTTTTGGATATTTTATAATTTTACAAGATAAAACAAAAATGTTTTCTTAAACTTATCCCAAAACTATTTTTGATCTTGAAATTAACTTAGAAAGTTTTGGTGTTCTTGAAAAACCATATGGGCTGCTTTTTTAAGCATTTATACTTGTTTTACAAATTGAGTTATTCGAATAACTCATTAGTTATTCGAATAAAGTTTTAAATTTACTACTGCATGCCTCTGTTTTTAAAAGTGTTATTCGAATAACACTCTTGTTATTCGAATAAAATGTTTTCAGTATAGCTTGTTTTATATAAGCTATTCGAATAACTGATAAGTTATTCGAATAGACCTATTTTTCAGAAATCCCTTTATGACAGTGTTATTTGAATAACCAGTTTTTAGAACTGCTTTAAAGATAGCCTTGTGGCAGTGTTATTCGAATAACCCATATGTTATTCGAATAACTAGTTTCAGAAATGTTTGAAAAGAATGTGTTATTCGAATAATTGAAGACGTATTCGAATAAACACAGGATTCTGATATAGAAAGAAACAACCATATTTTTGAATTAATTACGAGATTAATTGCTTCAACGGCCAAATTCCTTTTTAACTCTATAAATAGAGACCGTGGGTCTCTTCTTTTTCTTGCCCAGCTATTTGATTAATTTATTCTTGCTTTGAAAACCTGATTTATAATTTATGCTTATTTTCTGTGCTCTTTTTGCTAAAATTTTGAGATATTCATAGAGAGCTTCTTAGCACTTCAATTTGTATTATTTACTCTGAGTGAGAGTTTCTCTTCATCTATATTCTGCTCTTCTGTATCGAGGGTGAGGTATCCCTCAAGGTTTGTATAAGGGTGAGGTATCCCTACAGGCTGAGACTTTAGCACAAGGGTAGAGTTTCCCTGTGTGTGAAAAGTGCTCTATTTTGTAACGATAGCAAACACCTATTGAAACTTGTATACATAGTAAAAAATATAGGATAGTTTTTTCAAGGACTGGATGTAGATCACAAGTAGGTTAGTGGTTGAACCAAGATAAATATTGTGCCTGCTCTTCTTCTCTTTATCTCTTTATTTAATGCAGTTTAATTTTATTGCATATTTATTTATTTGGTGTTCTTAAAGTTCTTCTTCTTCCTCTCATAATTTCTCTTTATTTATTTAATAGCTTCAATACTTGTGTTTATTTTAAAAGTATTTGTGAAAAGTTTTTATACTCAATTCACCCCCCTCTTGAGTATTGGAGTAACTTGGTAACAAGTGGTATCCGAGCTAGACTCTTGTTTAAAGAGCTTAGCAACTTCAATAGAACATGACTTCCTCAAGTAGCTTTTTAGAGGGATCTTCCATAAACCGACCACCCTGTTTCAATGGGGATGGTTATGCCTATTGAAAGGAAAGAATGAAAATCTTCATCAAAGCTATTGATCTTAATGTGTGGGATGCTGTCGAAAATGGCGCATTTATACCTACAAAAGAGGTCGATGGTGTAAAAATCGAGACACCGAGAAATAATTGGTTAAATGAGGATAAAAGAAAAGTTCAACATAATTTAAAAGCCAAAAACATCATTACCACTGCTTTGGGGTATGAAGAATTTTTCAGAATTTCAAATTATAAAACTGCTAAAGAAATGTGGGATACTTTACAAGTTACCCATGAGGGTACTAGTGAATTAAAGAGGTCGAGAATAAATTCTCTTACTCGTGACTATGAATTATTCAGAATGAACTAAGGAGAAAGCATTTAGGAAATGCAAAAGAGGTTCACCCACATAGTTAATCATCTTGTATCATTAGGAAAAAGTTTTTCTAACGAAGATCTAATTAACAAAGTTTTGAGATGTCTGAGCAGGATTTGGCAACCCAAGGTAATAGCCATATCAGAATAGAGAGATTTGTCAACCATGACATTAGCTACCCTTTTTTAAAAACTTCATAAACACAAGCTGGAGCTGAACAGATTAAGCCAAAGTGAAGAGACTGACAAGAAGAACAAGGGAATCGCACTTAAAGTCACCTCCTCCAACATCGATATTGAAGAAGAAAATGATGGGGATGAAGCGGACAACCTTGAGATGAATGAAGAGAACCTCAGTTTCCTTGTAAAGAAATTTGGAAGGTTTCTCAAGAAGAAAGGAACACAAAGAAGACCACCGTTTCCCCAAAAGAAGACTTATCATAAAGGAGAAGGAGCATCACCAACTCCAACTTGCTACGAATGCGGAAAATCGGGCCACATGAAGATGAAGTGCCCAATCTATCAAAAGAAAATGGAGAAAATTGAAAAGAAGCCCTTCAAGGACAGAAAAGGGAGAAGAGCCTACATAGCATAGGATGACAATGACATGGACTCCTTTAACAGTTCAGATAGTGAAGAAGCTCATCTATGTCTCATGGCCAAAGGAGAAGAAGGAGATAAAAGCGATAATGAGGTAAGTTCTAATTGTGACTTATTACCTTCTTATGATAAATTACAAAATGCCTTTAAAGAATTGCATGAAGAATCAATAAGGCTTACAAAATTAATTTCTTCTTCTAAGAAAATAATTTCTTCTCTAGAAAATCAAATTCTTGTTTTAAATAAAGAAATTGAAGAATTAAAAATTAAAAATGAAACATTAGGATTAATTGAAGCTTGTACAAGTTGTTCTTCTCATATCTCAACTTCTTCATGTTGCTTATCATGTCAAAATCTTGAAAAAGAAATTGAGGACTTAAAGAACACACTTTTTAAATTCACCTTTGGAAGAGATAATTTGAATATTTTATTAGGAAAACAAAGAGCTATTTTTCAAAATGCTGGGATAGGTTACAACCCTAAAAATTAGTATAAATTTTATAAAAATTTCTTTGTTCACTCAAGTGCTTTTAGCAGTCCTTTTATTAAATGTTTTTATTGTGGGAAGAAGGGATACAGTGCGTCAACATGCAATGCTAAGAAAAATATAAATACAAAAAGTGAAACAAAAATAGTTTGGGTCCCTAAGGGTACTATTCCTAAAACTAACACTCAAAGACCCAAGAAAATTTAGGTACCAAAAGTTAAAAATTAAACATGTGTTGTGTGCTTGAAGACCAGAAACTCAAATTGGTATCTCAATAGCGGCTGCTCCAAGTACATGACTGGAGATGACTCCAAATTCACGCTGCTTGTTCCTAAGAATCATGGACACATTGCATATGGTGATAACAACAAAGGAAAGATTCTTGGAATCGGCAAAGTCGGTAAGAGTCCTAACTCCTCTATAGATAATGTATTGCTTGTTGAAGGACTTAAACATAACTTGCTTAGTATTAGCCAATTATACGATAAAGGAAATAATGTTATTTTTTATTCAAATTGTTGCATAATTGAAGATAAAAATGATAAGCATGTTAAATTAATCGGTCATAGAGTCAACAATATTTATATGATTAGTCTTGATAATATATCTTCAAATGATGTAAAATGCCTTTTAAGTAAGAATGATGATTCATGGTTATGACATAGGAGAATTGCACATATTCACATAGATCACTTAAAAAAGTTAGTCTCTAAAGAGCTAGTAATTGGACTACCCAAACTCAATTTTATAAAAGACAAATTATGTGATGCATGTCAAAAGGGAAAACAAGTAAATGTCTCTTTTAAAGTAAAAAATATAGTTTTAACTTCTAGACCTTTACAGCTTTTGCACATGGATCTTTTTTGGACCATCTAGAACTATGAGCTTTGGTGAGAATTACTATGCTTTAGTGATTGTGGATGATTTTTCTAGGTTCACATGGACTTTATTTCTTCCAAATAAAAATGATGCATTTCTAGCCTTTAAAAGACTTGCCAAAGTTATTCAAAATGAAAAAGGTTTTTCAATTTCTTCTATAAGAAGTAACCATGGTGGCAAATTTGAAAATCATGCTTTTGAAACATTTTGTGATGAATATGGCATTGAGCATAATTTTTCTGCCCCTAGAACTCCATAACAAAATGGAGTTGTAGAAAGAAAAAATCGTTCTTTAGAAGAAATGATAAGAACTATACTTAATGAGGCTGCTCTTCCTAAGTATTTTTGGGCGGACGCTGTAAGTACAGCTTGTTACGTAATGAACAGGGCCCTTATAAGGCCTATTTTAAAGAAAACCTCATATGAATTATACAAGGGAAGAAAGCAAAATGTCTCACATTTTCATGTTTTCGGTTGCAAATGTTTTGTTTTAAATAATAGAAAGGATAACCTAGGCAAGTTTGATGCTAAGTCTGATGAAGGTATATTTATTGGCTATTCTAATTATAGCAAAGCTTTTAGAGTTTATAATAAGAAAAATATGACTGTTGAAGAATCTATTCATATTGCATTTGATGAAACTAACCCAAATGGATCGAGAAATGATCTTGTTATTAATGATGTTGCAGAAGCTTTGGAAAAAACTAACTTGAATGACAAGGACATAGAAGAGAAAAGGCAAGAAGAAAGTCAAGAGGAACCCCCAACTCGAGAGAACTCACAAGCCATGGACCTCCCCAAAGAATGGTGAACTTCAAGATACCACCCGTTTGACCAAGTAATAGGTGATGTATCCAAAGGTATAAGTACTCGAAACTCAATTAGAAATGCATGCAATCATATGGCTTTCGTTTCTCAAATTGAACCTAAAGACTTAAATGAAGTCTTTGATGATGAACATTGGATCTTAGCAATGCAAGAAGAGTTAAATCAATTTGAAAGAAATCAAGTATAGGAATTAGTTGCAGTGCCTAATGATAATCCAATCATAGGCACCAAATGGGTCTTTAGGAACAAACTTGACGAAGTTGGCCTAATAACAAGAAATAAAGCTAGGCTTGTAGCTAAAGGATATAATCAAGAAGAAGGAATAGATTATGAAGAAACCTATGCACCTATAGCTAGACTAGAAGTTATTAGAATGTTACTTGCTTTTGCTTGCATCATGGATTTTAAATTATATCAAATGTATGTTAAAAGTGCTTTTCTAACTACCCAACCATGTTTTTAAACTTAAAAAGGTTTTATATGGTTTAAAGCAAGTTCTTAGAGCTTGGTATAAAAGATTGAGTATGTTCCTTTTAGAACATGATTTTTCAAGAGGCAAAGTTGATACAACTCTTTTCATTAAAAATAATAAGCAAGACATTCTCCTTGTACAAGTGTATGTAGATGATATTATCTTTGGTGCTACTAACGAGTCTCTATGCAAGGATTTTCAAATATTATGCAAAGCGAATTCGAGATGTCCATGATGGGAGAACTTAACTTCTTCCTTGGACTTCAAATTAAACAAACAAGGAGTGGAACATTCATTAGCCAGTCCAAATACTGCAAAGAACTCCTAAAGAGATTCGAAATGGAAAACTCAAAGCACATGAACACTCCAATGAGCACCTCATACTACTTAGACAAGGATGAAGTAGGTAAATCTGTTGAAATCACCAAATACAGAGGTATGATTAGATCCCTTCTCTATCTCACTGCTAGTAGACCTGATATTATGTTTAGCATATGCATGTATACTAGATACCAAGTTAATCCTAAAGAATCACACTTAAGTGCAGTGAAACGTATTATGAAATATCTTGATGGCACTTCTCAAGTGAGCTTGTGGTACCCCAAAGGTGCCACTTGTAGTCTTGTTAGTTATTCTGACTCTAATTTTGCTGGTTACAAATTGGATAGGAAAAGCACTAGTGGAACATGCCACTTGCTTGGAAGTTCCTTAATCTCTTGGCATAGCAAGAAACAAAACAGTGTGGCTTTATCCACCACTGAGGCTGAATATATTGCAGCTAGAAATTGTTGTGCCCAAATCCTATGGATGAAGCAACAACTTCTAGACTTTGGTCTTCAGCTTGATCACATCCCTATAAGATGTGACAATACTAGTGTAATCAACTTGACTAAAAACCCTATCATGCATTCAAGGTCTAAACACATTGAAATAAAACATCATTTTATAAGGGATCATGTTGAAAAAGGTGATTGTGTTTTAGAATTTGTTGAAATAACTAATCAACTTACTGATATTTTCACAAAACCTTTGCCTAAAGAAACTTTCTTTCACCTAAGAAGAGAACTTGGAATTTTGGATCATTCTTGCATTTAAATGTTTATATTTATTGATCTTGAATTCTACTGATATGAGCGTTGAAGATATCCTCAAATTCTCTTTTTGCAGGTAAAATATCTTCAGGTAAGTTTTCAAATCTGAATTTATATCCTCTGAATGTGTTAGGTTTATTTGAATAAACCTATGGCTATTCGAATAAACTTTATCTTTTGCCCAGAAAATCTGTTGCACATTTAGTTTATTCGAATAACATCCCATTTATTCGAATAAACTGAGTTAAAGCAACTACAGTTTTAATTGCTGATATCTGTCCTATTTGAATAACTCCAATGTTATTTGAATAATATGTGTTGAATGTGTTTTTGTTTTCATGTTTTATTAGAATAAACCATGATCTATTCAAATAGACCTGAAGTGTTTTCTTTGTCCCTGTGTTTTATCCTTTCTGCCTCATTCGAATAACTCACTTTTTATTCGAATAACCATAGAGTTATTCGGATAAATCTTAAGCAGACAGCTCTCTCATAGCTCTTATTATTCGAATAAACACAAAGTTATTCATATAACTTGAGTTTGAAATGTCACGACCTTTGGGTCTCCTGGCTGTTTTATTCGAATAACACCCCAGTTATTTGAATAAACACGGGTTTTCTATATATCTGTCCTTGTGCTCTTCAACGTCTTCTATCTGTTTCTTTTTGTTTTCCACCTGTTCTATCTTCTTCTCTCTCTCTGATCTACGTGCCTCTCTCTTTCTACCTTCACCTTCCTCTCCAACTTCTCTCACCTCAAACACCCTTCCTCACTATATATCTTCCTTCATGGCCTCCTCCTCTTCACGTGCCAAGCACCCACGCATGAAGACGGCCCCCCTGCAATAACCCTCTGGATCTTAGAAGGCTGTCCTCTAACCAAGAGGAACTGGGTCGCTTCGTTACACACTTTCGGGAGTGTAACCTTGTGCACCCAAAATACATGGACCTTAACTTCTTCTATAACGAAGGCGGCTTTGACTTCCTCAACCTTCTAGACACACAAAATGTTCTTCACTTCTGCTCACACCAAGCCCCTCTTTACCCAGACTTGGTAAAGATGTTCTACTGCAACATGAAGATTGTTGGCGAAGACCTTCATTTAGACGTTTCTGATCAGCATATGGTCATCACTCCCAATGTTTGGCAACAGATGTTTAGGTTGCAAACCATTGGGCGCAACCTTGATGATGATATTGAAGCTTTGGATCAAGAGTACAATAAGCTTCAAGCCATTGAAGATGTGCTGAAGCCTGGCCGGGCCCTGCCTCCTAAGGGAGCCAAGGGAGGCATGCTGAAGAGCCAAGATAGGCTCTTGCACTATGCCTTTGCTCACATCTTAGCACCTCAAGGAGGCAACTATGCCTACTTGAGTGAGCATGACATCTTCATGTTGTGGCTCATCAAGAAAGGATATCAGGTTAACTGGCCTGCCTTTATCATGAACATATAATGAAGGCAAAGGGCAAAGAAATGTCTGATTTGCCTTATAGTTTGATCGTCTCTGCCTTCCTAGGCATGTACCCTCAGATCTTGGAGACTGAGCGGGCGACAAAGTTAACTCCCTATCATATCTTTGGATCCTTTACTCTGAACAAGATAAAGATGGTCAGGACTCTTGATGGCTGGGTGTATCCTGATGAAGTTGGTGATGATGAGAATGACCCTAAAGACCTTCCTGCTGGTCTTGCTGCTGTACCTCCTGTGCCTACTGCTGCTGCCCCTGCTCCAGTCACCTTGGAGCAGATCATGGCCACCTTGCGTGATAACCGAGCCTACATGGAACACACATTCTCTATTCTTTTTAACAAAATAGAAGGTGTTGAACATGAGGTTGCTTCTTTACGAGATGTGTCACCTGCCCCTGCACCAGACTCTCCTCCTCCACCGCCAGATGCCTATTTTTAGGCCTTGTTTCACTTTGTTCTATTTTTTTCTTTGTTTTTTAATGTATTTGTTTTTACTCTGGTTGTACTTATTTTGGAAAGTTAATATAAATGATATTGATGTTTTACTTCTGTGTTATCTATTTATATGAGAAAAATTTATATATGTTATCTGTTATATCTTTGAATTTACTTTCATATCTGTTATATGTTTTGCCTTGATCCCCAGTGCTTTTTAATCATGCCAAAAGGGGAGAAAAATAAAAACAAGTATCTCATGAGAAAATTCAGATAAAAATAAACCAGTTATTGGATTCCAAAAGAAAAGGGGAGCTACGCACATCTGATATTTGAAAACACCTCTTATAAAAAAGAGGGAGAGTAAGTTATCTCCAAACTTTATCTTTGTGAATTCCAATTTTTGTAAACTAATACTTTTCTCAATGATAGTTTGTCATCATCAAAAAGAGGGAGAATATGTTTGACTTTACTATAATGAAGTTTAAGTTTTGATGATAACAAACATGAAGATGATGAGAAGACCAAGTCCAAGAACTTCAAAGATTAGCTTTATGACTTAGAGTCTTTGTAAGGAGATCTTTTTGGATATCTCATGGTTTTACAAGGTAAAACAAAAATGTTTTCTTAAACTTATCCCAAAACTATTTTTGATCTTGAAATTAACTTAGAAAGTTTTGGTGTTCTTCAAAAACCATCTAGGCTGCTTTTTTAAGCATTTATAATTGTTTTACAAATTGAGTTATTCGAATAACTCATTAGTTATTCGAATAAAGTTTTAAATTTGTTACTGCGCACCTCTGTTTTTAAAAGTGTTATTCGAATAACACTCTTGTTATTCGAATAAAATGTTATAGCTTGTTTTATATAAGCTATTCGAATAACTGATAAGTTATTCGAATAGACCTATTTTTCAGAAATCCCTTTATGACAGTGTTATTCAAATAAACCCAGTGTTATTCGAATAACCAATATTTAGAACTGATTTAAAGATAGCCTTGTGGCAGTGTTATTCGAATAACCCATATGTTATGCGAATAATATGTTTCAGAAATGTTTGAAAAGAACGTGTTATTCGAATAACTGAAGACGTAATAAACATGGGATTCTGATATAGAAAGAAACGACCGTATTTTTGAATTAATTATGAGATTAATTGCTTGAATGGCTAAATTCCTTTTTGACTCTATAAATAGAGACCGTGGGTCTCTTCTTTTTCTTGCCCAGCTATCTGATTAATTTACGCTTGCTTTGAAAACCTGATTTATAATTTACGCTTATTTTCTGTCTCTTTTTGCTAAAATTTTGAGATATCCATAGAGAGCTTCTTAGCACTTCAATTGGTATTATTTACTCTGAGTAAGAGTTTCTCTTCATCTATATTCTACTCTTCTGTATCGAGGGTGAGGTATCCCTCAGGGTTTGTATAAGGGTGAGGTATTCCTGCAGGCTGAGACTTTAGCACAAGGGTAGAGTTTCCCTGTGTGTGAAAAGTGCTCTATTTTGTAATGGTAGTAAGCACCTATTGAAGCTTGTATATATAGTGAAAACTCTCGGATAGTGTTTTCGAGGACTGGACGTAGACTACAAGTGGGTTAGTGGTCGAATCAGGATAAATATTATGCCTGCTCTTCTTCTCTTTATCTCTTTATTTAATGCAGTTTAATTTTATTATATATTTATTTATTTTCTGTTCTTAAAGTTCTTCTTCTTCCTCTCGTAATTTCTCTTTATTTATTTAATAGCTTCAATACTTATGTTTATTTTAAAAGTATTTGCGAAAAGTTTTTATACACAATTCACCCCTCTATTGAGTACTGGAGGCACTTGGTAACAGAACAACCTTACAGATGTGGATTTGATGTGCATTTGCAGTTTATTAACCTATTTGGGCTTGTACTTTATGAGGAGATTGAGTCTTTCATTCATATTTTTGGGAGACTATTTTATGCATGAGAGTTACATGTGAGAGACGATGTGATAATTTGATTGTTCACGTGTGACACTTTGAAATTAGATTGTGAAGCAATTTCTGAGGATATGAATGATTTTCAATACTCGGTATTGCCATGTTTGAGTTTGTGTATTTTGAGTTTTTATTTGTTAGTCTTTTTATTTTGTTTTTCTTTTTCTTTTTGCTTGAGGACAAGCAAAATCTTAAGTTTGGGGAATGATGAACCTGTAAAAATTCATATTTTTACGGTTCAAAATCTTAGGTTTTTATCATCTTTTAATGTTTTTGATTTAATTTTGTTCTTAATTTTTATTAAGTTTTTATTATTTTAATCATGTTCTTATTATTTTTTTTATGTGTTTTTTGTTAGGTAATTACACATGGAGAAGATTGGACATTTAAAGAAGCAATAAAAGGAAGAAAATCCATTTAGAAGCCCAATGCTCCAGCACCGATTGAGCGCGCATTGCGCGCAAGAGAGTTCCAATTAGTGGGCCAGCGCTCAAGCGTTGGAAACAGAGTGCTCAAGCACTGAACGTGTAGGCTGCAGCATTGATTTGTTATAAATAAGAAAAGTTTTGCCAAATACAACATACTCTTACACATTTGGACAGAAAGCAGCAGCCGTCATGAGACACAAACCCTAATGTGGTGTGGGTACAATTAGGCTTAAAGATTAGTAATTTTCTTCAACTTTTTCACCTTTCTACAATGAAGTTTGTCATATTCTTCCCTTTGTGTTCTTCTTTTTCCATGTGCAACTAAACCTTTTTCGTTAGGGTAATGATGGATCTTGTTCTTGGATGATGTAAATTCTTTTATGGGTTTAATCAATGTTTTTATTTCATGATTTATGTGTTTATCTCTTTTCTTAATGCTTTTCTAAATCGGGCCAGTTTGAGAATGATTTTTGAGTTTATGTATAATTTGGAAAAATTTGCACGAACCTAGAACTTGTAATAAATACCATAATTTCTGCATCGCTACAAATAGACGTTGTGGGTTATGTGATCTTTCTTTTAATTCTCTCGTTCTTGATAATACCTTTCTATTTGTGATTAGACTAAGAGATTAGTTAATTCAAAACAGTGTAAGAGGATTAATATACCAAGGGATTAGATATTGATTAATTTTGGGAATTGACCATGAATTATTGGAATAGGACTTGATTAAACCAATATTTGATTTTGCATTTAAAGAGTTCAAGTGAAATCTGACCCCTAATATTTTCATATCATTGTTTTCCAACTCAACCCAATTAATTCACTACAAAAAACACGGTAAATTATGACAGTTTTTTTGTGGGGGTTATCAAACTCCACAAATTAATATATATTGTGGGAGTTTTTTTACCTTTTAGTAGAAGTTATTAACTTCTGCAAATTAAAAAAGGCTAAATTTTACTCTCACTCTCCCTTTCCCTCTCACTCTATCACTCTCCATTTCACTCTCCCGCTCTCCCTCACTTTCCCTCTCCCACTCATCAGCAAGATCTGGTGCGAAGGCACTACCACGAGCCTAGATCGGCCTTGTACAGCCGTGCACCTCTCCCTCTCACTCTCACTCTTCCTCTCCCTCTCATCAGCAAGATCTGGTGCAAAGGCACCACCATGAACCCAGATCTGCCTTGCACAGCAGCACACCACCACTGTTTCACTCTTTGTTCCTCTCACTCTCACTGATTCACTCTCACATCTAGTTCCCGGCCGCTATTGTCAGGTATGGTTCTCCATTCAACTAATTAGAACTCTTTGTTCCTCTCTTTCTCGCTATCGTTCGCTCTCTGTCTTTCTCTCTGTTCCGAGCGGTGTGAAATCAGGTCCACGAGATCTGGGACTGAACCACCATTTTTCCCTCTCTGACATATAGATATGCTAACATATATCCCAAACTCTTCTTCTCCGTTGAGCATTTCAGATTAGACAAGATGGTAAGCATGATGGGAATTCCTCCAAACAAACAAATGGCCAGCACTATGTTGTTCATACACCGCTTTCTTCCCTCCCAAAGCAAACTTATTTACATGTAATTTCAGCTGGTTTCTGTTATTCATTGATGTTCAATGTCAAATTTTGATTTCCCTTTTCGATTAAGTGTGGATATTTTTGCAAAACATGTACAGTTATGTGTTTGTTTCAAGGAGGGAAAAGACTGGATACTTGAGTTATTTCAGGACTTCATATTGTCGACAAGTTGTGTGCAATCCAAGTTTCTCTAGGAGACAAGTTGCTAAAAGCCATGGAAACGGAAACCGTATTGTTGTTAGCTCACTAGTTATTACTTCACCCTTCTATGGCTTTATATTATTTCATTTATCGTTGCTTGCTTAGAATTGTCATTTGCATATATTTTGTATTGTGTTCTTGCCTTCTGGACATAAGGGTACTCTGGCTGTGCAGCTTTGCCTAATGGGCCTTATTGCAATTTGGTATTGTTAAGTCTCTTTCATGTAGTTAATAAAATATGAATTCTTAGCTGTGGAATTTCTTTGTTGACAGCTTGGAAGGAGAGTGAGGAGCAGAGAGACAGTGATTCCTGAACTAGATTACAGGATTCCAATTGTACTACTCGGTGGCTACTGATTCTCACTTTATTTGTATTGTATGTCTTATTATTAAGTGATAATGCTTTCTATAGACTCTATCTGTATCCATGGAGATTGACATGGTATATAGCCCTACATATTTAAGCTCATTGTGTGAAGTCTTTCTTCAGAAAACGGCACTCCATACTCCATACTCAATATTTTTCTTACTGAAAGCATTTACCATTTTTCTTCGCCCACACTCCATTCAGAATAGAAATGTCGTTGATATTTGTAATAAGCTTATAATTTGTAATAAAAAATATGGATTCATATGTCTGCCTTGATCTGTTGAATAGTGAATAACCATTATGAATCAGCCGAATTTTGGGTGAATAGCTCAACTGCGTAAGAGTGTTACAACTCGAATAATAATTTTTTAAATGTATAAGATCAACCCCCCCTTTTCTAGCTGATATATGCCCATATTAATATGGATCAAGTATGAGTTATTAATAAATTTACTGAGTTCTCGATTGGCTTCCCTTATCAAGTGCAAACTTTGGCATTAGATTAGCCTTTGCTTGAGTGTGGCATTTTCTTATTGACTTTTATTCTATGATGGCTTATTAATTATATGATGACTTTCTAGAATAATTCAATGAGTAATATATGACTGCCTGAATATACCTATATGATATATACTTGATTCTTCACTAGGAAAAAATTTCTCTGGCACATAATTGTATTTGCTAGTGAATTCTTTTTGCGAGATAAACACAATTTAATAGCTACTAATGGGAACTTGGTGAAGTCAAAACTAAGTATTCATGGTTATTTTACACATGGACTTGCTTTCTAGCATTTATTCATATATGTTAGCATGTCTATGTGTATTTATGTAATTATATTGGTTTCACTCTTTGTTTTCTATCTTAGGTTTTTCTTTCTTTTTGGTTTGATTGGCTTGGGTCTAGATGTGTTGTTAAAACTTATAAATATTATTTATTATTGATTGTTTGGATTTTGGTTTGGTTTGGTTTGGTTGGATTCAACTAGGTTCAATACTTGATTGAGTGGGATACAATGGAGCAAAAAATTCATATTAAGTAGGCATGAAAATTAAAACAATGAATATTGATGCCAGACACCATGGAAAGGGCCAAGCTAATAATACATTACTAGTTCCAGTACATAATCCATTTCGCCTTTCACTTTTAAGCTCATGATTTTAAACTTTGCCCTGCTTTTTTGCTCAATTGGTTTCTCATTGTTCTCATTGTTTCCCAATAATTAATTACTGCATTATGATTATCTAAATTATTGGGAAATGGATTTAAGGTATGACGAGCTAGCCAAGAATTACAATGTGAAGTACAATCCTGGAGGTATTATTGTAAGGATTTGTTTTTATCTTATTTAATTAGATAAGCCACTTTCTGTGGTTATTGTATAGAGTTTCTATGATTATGTGATGACTATTATTGATAATAATTTTCATCTGTACCTAATGAGCTTATATTATTCTGTTATCAACATGAGTCACTCAAAATTCTATCAGGTTGCCCATGTTTATTGATATACTTTTGATGATGTAATGTATATTTAAATTACTATTCTGAAATTTTTTTTTCCATTTTTTCCCCCTTCTAGTGGATTGCTATCATGCCACTCACACTGTCCACTGCCCCTTGTAGTGGATGCCCTACAAGCAACTAGTTATATCGGTTGTATTGGAAAAGACAGGTTTGGAGAAGAGTTGAAGAAGAACGCAAAACTTGCTGGTATCAAAGTGAGTCTCTCTGCATCTCACATAGCCATTGAATTTGTAACTGTATATTATATATGGATCTTGATATTGTTTTTATTGCCAAAATTCTATAATTAAAATAGTAGAAGATGAAAGAGACAGTTGGGAAAAAAAAGAATATTAATAGGACTACTAGTAGTCTGCTACTATGCTATAGTATGGTTTGGTATTGCTAGCTGCCACTCTGCTATTGTTTGCCATAAATTTAAATATATAAAATAATAGGATCATTTCGCATTTGCTAATATTGCTAACCGTAATGGACGTTCTTTATGTATATTAAGTAGAAGAAGTTGAAGTCTTGATGGCCACAGGTAAGTAAGCATGTAGTTCAATTACTGTGAATGCATGGCAAGGTTCATTGCTTGGAAAATGATTCTTTGTTTTAATTTCATCCTTTTATTGAAACGTTTTCTTTTGGGTAAATTAAGATAGGTATATTTTTTATTTTTTTATTTTTTTGAAAGATAGTTATTCACTTATCAAATCCTCCGCAGCTATTGGCTTAGCAAATCTTTGTCAATTTTTATTTACATTTTTTCTCTTTAGAGAGCTAAATAGCACTATATATCTTTATTTCTTTGTAATTTCTTACCAAATGTTTTTTTATTATTTTGGTCAGGTAATGCTTCAAGTGAACCTATTATGCCATTGGATGCAAGAAGATCATCTGGCAGTAGCAATACAAACCACCAATAGCATATTTAGTGTTGATTTTTTATGTGCATTTATTGTGACACTACTTTAGGTTATTAAGGTTTTTAAGTTGTAAGTTTAAGTTACAATGGATGAATTTATTTAGCTTTTATGGATTTAAACTTATGATGTATGTTACTATGAATATTTTTAATGCAATTTGATTCACATTCATATCAACATTTTTATATTTAGTAAAATATTTTTTTTAAAATAGACATGTTAAATAGTGGCGGTTTTAAACCTCTGCAATTTTTTGATAAATAGAATCAAGTAACTAGATAGTGGAGGTTATAAACCTCCGCAAATTGAATAAAAATCGCCGCAAATTGTGGGGGTTTTAAACCGCCACAACTTGTTCACTATTGTGGGGGTTGCTTAAAAACTGCCGCAATATATTGCGGCCAACGTAAATGCGGCGGTTTTAAAAACTGCTGCAATTTAATTTGCGGGGGTTAAAAATCACCGCAAATTAAAAAAAAAAAACCTCCGCAATTTAACGCATTTTTGTAGTGATTAAATTTAGCTTTTTTTATTTTGTTTATTCTTTCTTTTTATTGTTTTTACCAACTTTCTTTCTTCATTAGCTTAAATAGTATCACTTTTAGTAAATTTAGTAATTAATAATTTAATCCCCGTGGGACGATACTCTTACTCACTTTTTATTACTTCTACAATTTGGTGCACTTTTCGATTTTATAACATAGGGTTTAACTTAACTTATTATTTTATCTATTTTCATTCAATCCTTTCATTACTCTTGATCATAAACTGTGTGAATGCTTATGTCTTGAAGCATATCAAATGGGTTTTTGATGATAACAAAGCCAAAGGTGAAGATCAAGGAAGACCAAGATTAAAAGGGTATATTAGATATAGGTCTTAGAATATCAATGTAAAATGCCCTTTAAGTATCTCAATGATTCTCAAATGGTTTTCCAAATATCATTTCCAAAATAAGTGTGAAAATTCAAAGCTACACATGTTTTTCAAAGAAACATTATTTTCAATCTTCGATTTAACACTCATGAAAGGTTTTATGTTTAATCAAATGTCTTGAGGTGTTAGAAATGGTTTACAAGCTTAATTGGACTTGAAAAATGTGTTTAAAGGCCAAGGTAATCGATTACATATGGTTTGTAATCGATTACAAGCTAAACAGAGAGCTGGTAATCGATTACATGGTTCATGTAATCGATTACACGCAAGTCAGAGGCCGTGTAATCGATTACACAAATAATGTAATTGATTACATTGAAGCCCAGAAAGGCAAGAACACATTCAAGGAGCCATGTAATCGATTACATAGATTGTGTAATCGATTACACACAAGTCAGAAACCATGTAATCGATTACACCAAGAATGTAATCGATTACACAGAACTCAGAAAGCCAAGAACACGTTCAAACATCCATGTAATCGATTACATAGGCTGTGTAATCGATTACACGCGGTCTGACATACCCCAACGGCTATTTTAACTGCATTAAATGATTGGCTTTATCACCCCCAACGGCTCTTTTCTTCATACAACTTATAAATACTTGCCTTGGGTCTTCATTAAAGGTTGAACTTCACTTTATAACATCAATCTAACACTCATACACGAGAATTAATCCTAAAAACGTTTTTGCCCTATTTTTGTGAGAAATTTTGAGATATTCAAAAGGGGCATTGTTAGAGCTTCAATTTGTATTTATCTACTCTTCAAGAGAGTTTCTATCTTCTATCTTTTGTGTAAACTGAAAAAAAGAGGGTAAGGTATCCCTCTAGAGTAAAGGGTGAGGTATCCCTTAGAGAGTGAGGTATCTCTCAAAGTTAGAAAAGGGTGAGGTATCCCTTGAGGGTGAGGCATCCCTCAAAAGGTTGTAAAGAGTGAGGCATCCCTGTTTTTGAGGCTTAAAGTACAAGGGTGAGGTATCCCAAGGTGTTGGTGAGTGCTCTATTGTGTAAAGGTTTTCAAGCACCCGTTCAAGCTTGAAGTTTAGTGGAAAATCTCGAGTGGTTCGCTTGAGGACTGGACGTAGGTCACAAGGGGTGGCTGAACCAGGATAAATCTTTGTGTTTGATTCTCTCAACCCTATCTCTTTACATTTGTGCATTTACTTTATATGCTTGCTTGAATATTATTCATCTTGGTTTATTTAATTTGTGAGTGAAGTATTCAATCTTATTTATCTATTCACTTCAATTATCCAATAGCTTCAGCGAAAATTGTTTAACAAACGTTTTATGAAAGATTTGTGAAAATATTTCCCTAAACTCAATTCACTCCCCTCTTGAGTTTGAGGCCACTTGGCTAACAAACTGGTTATGTTAGCCAACGTATTTAAGCATTTACAAACCTTTTTCGATGGCCTTGTAAACCTATAGAATTTAATCAAAACACTATGTTTCTATGTGAATTGACAAAATTCTATGCATTAAGAACAAACATCAAACACTTGCTATGCATGACTAATACGTATATTTCTATCCTATTGGCTAATCAACTCATCCATACAATTGAATTTAATTGAACATGCATTTTCTAATTTCATGGTCCAACATCCAAATCCATATGTCTAGTTCAATGGGTTCACCCAAACAACACAAATAATGGCCATTCAAATGTGCACATTAAGCATAGAATTAGAAAATCATGACTAAAATTATCATAAGAGTAGGAAATGTTTACAATCAATTCAAATTACATAATAAGATTTATTAGACCTTAGAAAAGGAAATTAGAACATCATGATTACAAAAATAACAATCTCAAAAAAGATCAACAAAGACATCACAAATAATAAAGAGAAGATGGAAAGAAAAACTAAATGTCTTAATGGATGTACAGAGGTTCGTCAGGCTTCTCTAATTCTTCATCACACCTTCGTACTCTCTCCCAAGGTTCCTCCCCAAAAACTGCATCCAATATGCTCTCTCCCCTATTCAAAAATCAATTTCCCCAATTTAAATCAACACTGTGTGTGATACAAATAGAAGTGTCACAGCACAAAAGCTATGGAAGTCATGGCACCTAGTGATTAAAATCACGTTGTTGCACTTTCACGAGGAGCCGCAACACAATGGGTTGGGAGTGTCGCGACTCCTTCCTCTCTGGACATTGCACACTGCTAACAGAGAGCTAGAGGCCGCGACTCCAGTGAGGAAGTGTCGTGGCCTCCCTTGTATTCAAGAGAATCCCTCATGTTTTCATGCAATTTGTTTCCTGAAACACCCCTTCTTTCTTTGCATGCTCCTGAAAGTAAGTAAATACTAGATTAGTCAAATATTTACAGAAAAAGCAAGTGTATGTATTTAAATTTATAACGATGTATGAACAAGTATTCCCTAAACACTTTTTTATCGAGGATTGATTAAAAACAAGATGAAACTCAAGGATCTAGCCTATGAATGCATCATAAAATGCTGGAGTAATAATTCTATTTCACAGAGTTATCACACCCCCAAACCTACGATTTTGCTAGTCCCGAGCAAAACAAAACAAATTTTCCTTAACATCTCAGACTCATCATCAAGCATCTATATATTCACTTGCAAATCCCAACAATTCTGATTCCAAAATGCCTATGATAATGTGGCATCATGCTAAACCTCATATTCAATGGTTCAAAATTGATTCAATGTCAGGCATACATGCCATTTAATCTCCAGCTCATGTTGTCATGCTTCAATTTTTACGCAAAAGATTTCCTAAAAGATGATTAAAGAACCCTTTCCTAACTCTAGCATGCACATCCAAGAAAACTCATGATGATACCCAAGCAACTCCAACTCAGATTCCCTTAAAAATGCTCTTCATCTCTCTCCACTAATGTAGAACCAAGCATGATTAATGATCAAGAGGGTTTTTCAAGCTTGTAGTGTAAGGGCAGGGTAATGGGTAAAAAAATGAAAGGAAAGATGAAACAAACATTAGGACACACAATCTTGGAAAAGACCTAAATGAGCCAAACAACCATTAGCAAAGGGCAACACCAGTTCGATCCCTGGTAACGGTGCCAAAAACTTGTTCCCGTTTTGCTAGACTACGCAAGCGCACGTGTCGATAAGTAATAAAAGTGAGTGTTCAAATATCGTTCCCACGAGGACTGTATTAAAAATTATGTTAAGTATTAATCAATTACTACTTACTCTTTATTCCAGGCAATCGAATTGATTTAAGTGATTAAATAATAGAACAAAATAAGTAACAATTTCAAACAGGATAAAAATTACAGAGAAGAAACAATGGTTTGGGAATCTAAGGTCTAACTTCACTTATTATTTTATTTATTTTCATGCAATTCTTTCATTACTCTTGATCATAAACTAGTTATGTTAGCTAACGTGTTTAAGCATTTACAAACCTCTTTCGATGACCTTGTAAACCTATGGAATTTAATCAAAACACTATATTTCTATGTGAATTGACAAAATTCCATGCATTGAGAACAAACATCAAACACTTGTTATGCATGACTAATAGGTATATTCCTATACTATTGGCTAATCAACTCATCCATATAATTAAATTTAATTGAACATGCATTTTCTAATTCCATGGTCCAACATCCAAATCCCTATGTCTAGTTTAATGGGTTCACCCAGATAACACAAATAATGGTCAATCAAATGTGCGCATTGAGCATAGAATTAGAAAATCATAACCAAAATTATCATAAGAGTAAGAAAGGATTACAATTAATTCAAATTACATAATAAGATTCATTAGACCTTAGAAAAGGAAATTACAACATCATAGTTATAAAAATAATAATCTCAGAAAAGATCAACAAAGACATCACAAATAATAAAGAAAAGATAGAAAGAAAAAGTAGATGTCTTGATGGATGTACGGAGGTTCGTCAGGCTTCTCTAATTCTTCATCACAACTTCGTACTCTCCCCCAAGGTTGCTCCCCAAAAACTGCGTCTAATTTGCCCTCTCCCCCCTTCAAAAACTGATTTCCCCAATCTAAATCAATGTTGTGTGTGATACAAATAGAAATGCCGCGACACAAAAGCTATGGAAGCCGTGGTACTTAGTGATTAAAATCAAACTGCTGAGCTTTCACAAGGAGCCACGACACAATAGGTTGGGACTGTCGCGACTCCCTCCTCTCTAGACATTGCACACTACTACCAGAGAGTTACAGGCCGTGGTTCCAGTGAGAAAGTGTCGCGGCCTCCCTTGTATTCAAGAGAATTCTTCATGTCTTCATACAATTTGTTTCCTAAAACTCCTCTTCTTTCTTTGCATGCTCCAGAAAGTAGGTAAATACTAGATTAGTCAAATATTTATAGAAAAAACATGTGTATGTATTTAAATTTATAACGATATATGAACAACTATTCCCTATACACTTTTTATCAAGGATTAACTAAAAACAAGATGAAACTCAAGGATCTAGCCTATGAATGCATTAGAAAATGCTTGAGTAATAACTCTATTTCACAGAGTTATCACAATGAAATAGGGAGTGTTCCATTGAATTGGCAGTTAGATAGATCTAATGTTGATAACTGCTTTAGATTGGAAATATCAACTGGAAACTAGCCAGAGAAATTTGTATTGCTAAGATTCAGGGTATGAAGAGATCCATCTTGTGGGCAGTTTGGCAAAGAACCACGAAGATCTTGCTTATCTGATATATCAAGGACCTTTAGTGTTTGCGCTTGTAAGATATTTTTTTTTGGAAAAACACCACTCAACTCGCAGCTGCTGAGCTGCAAGGTGGTCAAGTTGGAGAAATTTGCAGAGGATTCTGGTACAGTGCTTGACATGTTATTTAGGTTTAGTTGAATTACTGAGAGTGATTGAAGCTTTGCTAGTGAAGAATCGATTGGTCCTGAGAGATTGCAAGATGACATGCTCAGAACTTGTTGTTTTTGCAGTGAAGGCATGGCACTACTCCTTTGCCTTAGCAGATACCTTTACACCTGTTGGGGGTGAAAATAAACACATTGGCAATTCAATAGCTGGAAGATGATATTGGAGGAATCTTCTAAGTGTTGAGCTGACGGAAGTGCTAAATAGTCAGAAGATCCAATGTAGCAGCTGGATATTGATGTTGGACAAGTGATTAATCCGACAGAAAGGTTGCATTTCCCATGTGATTGAACCGATGAAGAGTGTTAAATGGTCAGAAATTGGTTTTGTCAAAAGATTGGGAAAACATTAGTGGCATAACTGCCATATACATGTTAAATTCTTGGGAGTCAGTTATTTTTATAATTTGCCTATAAATATTAGTATTCACAATGTACAAAGGGAGGTTATTTGCTGATACACAATCCTAAAATCTCACTCAAGCAGATTAACAGATTTGATCCAAGTATGCCTTCCCTTTTCCTTTCAAGTCATTTAATTTAATGCAATGTTCTTTTAAATTCATTTACTTTTCAGTCTTGTTCTTTAAATTTCTTTATATTTTATTACACTTTTACATGCTTTCTTTTACTGCTTTCATTTAATTTTCTACATTTAAACTTCTTTCCTAGTTTCTTTATTTTCTTTAAACTGTTCAAAGCTTTCTTTACTGAATTTTCTGTTTATTTCGTGCTTCTTGCTTTAAGTTTTATAAATCCCTGTTGTTTATTTTCAAATCTCTTTATTAAATGAGATTACCATATAACTCTGAACCCACATTCATTTGATAATCAAATATTTGTTTGTTAGAATATACTTTGACCAAAATTCCACTTAAACAAATTGGCACGCCTAGTGGGACGAGATCAGAGTAACTCGTAGTGTCATAAGAAATGATTTTATGCGTTTACGAAGTGGTAAATTTATCTACTCTACTCAAAATACGCAAATCATGAGTAATGTAAGTAACTAGGCGTCAGATACACCTTTGACAGCCATTACTGCGCCACCTTCGACCATTTTTAGTACGGGTCTAGTGGATGATGCTATAACAACTAGTGCTCTCTAGAGTAATCTAGTGTTAGGCCAAGTGTTGCCTATAATGACTCAGCCATTGCCAAGTCAACCAAGTAACCAAAGCATAATGAATTCAAATTCAAGGTTTGTACCACAATATGGGTTGCCACCCAATTATGTTCCTCCTGTGATGGCACAAACGGGACTTGGCTCCACTTTGGCCAATACTATCAGTCAATCAATGGCTTCACAAGGCCAACCATAGATAAGTCCAGCCTTAGTAAGTTTTAATAGCCAAGGAGTAGGGATTGCAGGTACAAGTAATCCAACTCTTTTTCGACAGAAGATATTGAATTTGGGACTAGTTTTCCAAGTATATCGAGAGACACTCCCCAAAATATAACAGGGCCAACCATGAATTCTTTGGCCAACTTTTGACAACAAATGGATGAAAGCCACCATGACATGGTGTATATGTTCACTCAGCAAATGGGTGCTGTGATTACGCCAATCATGGAAAACACAAATAATGTTTGCAATGTGTTGGCCCAACAAATGGCAAGGATAAATCAAGCCTTGGGAATAGGAGAAGTGGCCAATGAAAATGTTCAAGGAACCCAGTTTGGGGTAGATAGAGAAATGATTGCACCTCAGGCAAATGTATGACAAAACTAATAAAACCTAGAACAACCTAGGCAAAATAATCAGCCGCGCTTAGAATATGGTGATGTCCGTATGCTCCGTCGAGGTGATGAAGATCAAAAAGCTAGAAATGATGCAGCCATGAGATTGTTTCGACGAAATCTTAGGGGGCACCAAGTGGTTGAATAAAATGTAAATCAAGTAGTGGAACAAGTGCTGAATAGGTTTGGGTTTAATGTTAGATATGCCAACTAACCTTATTTTGTTTCAGCATTTCCTGAGTGGGTGCAACAGGCAGAGTTGCCCAGAGGAATTAAAATTCCTAAACTTTCTAAGTTTGCAGGAGAGAGTAGGGAATCGACCGTCGAACATATTGCACGGTATACTATAGAAATAGGGGAGTTGGCCACTATTGAAGGCCTTAAAATGAGATTATTCCCAAGTTCCCTTACCAAAAATGCTTTTTCTTGGTTCTCGACATTGAGACCAAATTCGGTACATTCTTGGGCTCAATTAGAAAGAAGTTTTCATGACCAATTTTTTAGGGGAGGTTTGAAAGTAAGACTTACAGATCTCTTCAATATCAAAAGAATGTACAATGAAACTGTGGATGACTATCATGTTAGGTTTCGACAAATGAGGAGTAGATATTTCACTCCTATACCTGAGGTCGAAATAGTAAAGATTGCTGCAGGAGGCTTAGACTATTACATAAGGAAGAAATTAGTGAATCAATATTTAGTTGATTTTGCCCAATTAGGTGAGAAGGTTAGGCAAATAGAGCAACTGAAAGCTGAAAAAGTTCAAAAATAAAAAGATTCCTTAAAAGAGAAAAAGTAGCATTTTTCGGATTAGGAGAATCCGACAATGAGACTAAAGATAGCAATGATGAGTTCGAAGTTAACATTGCTGAACTTCAGAAAGGTCCTCCTTATATTTATCAGGCTCTATAGCCTATAAGAAATAAGGAGAAAATGAATTATGTCAATAAGAAGACACATACATTCGATGTAACAAAAGCCAACAAAATCTTTGATTTATTGTTAAAGGATAAACAGATTAAATTGTCGAAAGATCATAGATTACTAAAACTTAATGAAATAAAGGACCGAAAATATTGTAAGTTTCATAATAATTTCGGTCATGTTACTAATGAATGTATTCATTTCAGAGACATAATCTAGAAAGTAATAATGGATAGGCGTTTGAAGTTTACTGACAAGCCTAAAGTGGATATGAAGGTTGATACAGATCCATTTCAGGCTGGGGTATCTTATGTTGATCAGCAGGTTCCTTTGAATGTTGGAATGCTCAACATAAGGGATTTGCAAAAGTTTGATGTCGACACAGAGGATGCAATGGACATCTATCAAAAGCTAGGAGAATCTCTTGAAGCATTTCTTGAGAGGAAGAAAGAGAAGGGCAAGGTAAGATTGTGCCCAAGATGTAATGCAATATATGATGAATTTGCTGCAAAGAAAGCTACTGAAGGACAACCAAGTGACCCTCAGAGTAAGAAAAAGCTTTTCGACAAGAAAGCTTAGAGACCATAAAAGCCTTTCCATGCTTCAAGGCCAAGGCCAGTCTATACGCCTAGGCCTAATATGGATGGTCGGTTAGTGGAACCACATGGTGAATCTGTGGGAAATTCATTTCTCAGAGGTCATTCGGGCCAGCTAAGACCAGAGTGCCACCTGCCAATGTTACCGTGGATAGGTGGGTAAAAAATTCCACAATGGCAAGTCACACATATTTTTGACGACATGTGACTGCCAGGAAGAATAAATTTCAAAGAGATCGATCATTTTAGAATAAAAATTACAGAAATGGTAGGATCAATCAAGGTGAAACAATGATTAGGCATAATGTAGCAGGGCCATCAAAGTCCTTACCATTGTCGAAGAGTAAAAAAAGGAGACTACAGAGATTGAGACAAGCACAAAAGAAAAGGGACATGGTTGAAGGATTAGTTATCAAGGAACAGCCCACAGAAATAGGATGTTTGGTGGTCGAAAATAAGCCAGTACTGAATCAGAGTGAAGATGGTAAGAAGTTGAAAAGTATTGTCACAAAAGAATTCATGGATACAAGGAGATCATTTCCAAAGGAGCCGATAACAACTACAGTTAGACGGCTTGACATGGATGATAAACTCCGACAAGAAAAGTTAGTAGAAATAAAAAAGGGTAAATAGGTTCAAAGGCCTATTCCAAACAAAACTAAGAGGGAATGGCTAATTGGATTAGTAGCAGCAGAACAAAAAGCAAGGAAAAGTAATTTACCAGTCGAAAAAGATAGGGAAATGGCTAGATCAAAAGCTGAAAAGATGATAATAAGCAAGGTCGAGATCAAGGACCTTAAAATAGAAAGTGAGGATGCTAGAAATTGGTCGAAGGAGGAAATTATGAAAATCCTGAAAGATCCTGACCAAGATATCGAGTGGAGGAAGAATATGCTTGACATAATCAAAGGAAGAGAAAGATTAGCGAAGCCTGATTGGCAAGATATGGACTTCATGGCTGGTGAAGTTATTGAGACCTTGAATGATCTAGATGATCTTTTAGGCCTTGGTGATGATGATCAACTCGACATGGATTTCAACTTGGATAAAGATTTGGATGACATTATAACGACTATGGATAGTAACTTGTCGTCGAAAGATTACTTTAGAATTAGCAGGTATAGAAGTGATGAGGAGCTGTCTGATGAGGAGGAATTTCTGAAATCAATTAGTGTAAATCTAATTTCGGTGTTACCTGCTGAATTCGAAGGGTATCATGAAATTGAATACACTGGGGAAAATGAAGAAGATCTGGATGATCTTAGTGATCACTGGCTTCTTTTTCAGGACAACATGGTAACAGTGTTCGACAACACAACATAAATTGAGAAGCCGATAGAAAAGCAGAAGGCTCATCTACGTCTATTACACATCAAGGCTTTGTTAGAAGGCAAGCCCACGAATAGAGTCTTGATAGACGGGGGGCAGCTATCAATTTGATCCCAAGAGCAATGTTTAAGAAACTTGGGAAAAATGAGTCTAATTTGATGTTAACCAACATGATTGTCACTAACTTCAGTGGTAAAAATTCCCCATCGGATGGAGTAGTGATACTGAATGTACAAGTCGGATCTATCGAAAGGCCGACATTGTTTGTGGTAATTCCAGTAAAATTAAGTTATAATCTTTTGCTAAGAAGAAATTGGATACATGCCGTCAGAGCAATATCGCCAATGGTTCATTAGAAGCTTATTCTTTAGAATGAAGATAATCAAGTAGAAATAATAGAGGCAGATGATAGTCCTTGTTATCTACAGCAACTTCATGTCGATTTTAAAATATATGCTCCAAATATCAGGCCAATCACGGCAAATGATGGAGTCATTAATAAAGATGTACTTAAAGTTTGCTTAATGGACTAGTTTGGCATTCGACTAGTGAATAAGGCCAAAAGAGATCGGCCAAGCACTAGTTATGAATGTTAAGGATTAGTTAGACAGATTGTCGGCCTATTTGGCTGACAAAGCAGTATACACCACTGAAAGTATGGTGTCAGATTGTATATTAAATGATGGTCCTTTGGGATTTAAGAAAGGACTTGATGAAAAATAAAGTATAGAGGTAAAAGATCCTTTGGAAGAGATAAACTTGGGCACTGAAATAGAAAAAAAGGCCTATATTTGTGAGTTCATTTTTGCCAAAGGAGTTCAAGGAAAAGCTTGTCGAATTAATTGAAGAATATAAGATTGCTTTGCATGGGATTACGACGAAATGCCTGGATTGAGTAGAGTTCTTGTCGAGCATAGATTGCCATTGAAAGAAGGTTATAGACCTGTCAAGCAAGCTAACAGGAGATTTGCACTTGAGGTAGTACTAAAAATAAAAGAACAAATTAACAGATTGCTCAAAGCCAAGTTCATCAGAACGACAAGGTATGTCGAGTGGCTTTCTAATATTGTTCTTGTAATTAAGAAAAATAGCAAGTTAAGAATATGTGTAGATTTTAGAAATTTAAATACTGCTACACCTAAAGATGAATATCCTATGCCAATTGCAGACATGTTAGTTGATGCCGCATCTGGACATGAATTGTTAAGTTTTATGGATGGCTATGCAGGTTATAACCAAATTTTTATAGTCGAGGAGGATGTGTCAAAAAATGCCTTCAGATGTCCAGGAGCCATTGGGACATATGAATGGGTAGTCATGCCTTTCGGTTTAAAAAATACAGGGGCCACCTATCAAAGAGCAATGAACACAATCTTCCATGATGTCATTGGAAAGTTTATGGAGGTGTACATCGATGATGTAATTGTCAAATCAGAGACAAAGGAAAGTCATTTGACAAACTTGAGGCAGGCATTCAACAGAATGAGGAAGCACAGCTTAAAATGAAATCAGGGAAATGTGATTTTGGAGTGTCGGCTGCCAAAATCTTAGGTTTCTTAGTCCATAAGAAAGGCATTGAGGTGGACAAGAATAAAGCCAAGGCAGTTCTGGAAGCCGCACCACCGACGAACAAGAAGGACTTGCAATCTTTCTTAGGAAAAGTGAATTTCCTTTGAAGATTTATATCCAATCTATCGGGAAGAACCAAAGTTTTCACTCCATTGATCAAGTTGAAGGCTGAACAAGATTTTGTGTGGAAACCTTGCCACCAAGAAGCCGTCAATTAGATAAAGCAGTATTTGACAAACTCACCGGTTATGATTCCTCTAGTGCCTCATCGACCGTTGAAGTTGTATATATCAACGTCAGAAGAAACTATAGGAAGTATACTGACTCAAGAAAATGAAAATGGCGTCGAAAGAGTCGTGTATTATCTTAGTCGAGTTTTAAATAATGCTGAGAGGAGATATAGTGCAATAGAGAAACTTTGTTTAGCATTATATTTCTCATGTACTAAACTTAAATATTATATGATGCCTTGTAATGTATTGGTTATGTCAAAAACTAATGTAATAAAATATATGTTGTCAAAACTAGTGTTAAATGGACGTATTGGAAAATGGACTATTGCTTTGTCAGAATTTTCCTTACAATATGTTCCAATGAAAGCTGTAAAAGGCCAAGTAATTGCTGATTTCTTGGCCAACCACCCTTGTTTAGATATTGATAACATAAATTTTGTCAGTTTAAAACCTTGGCATTTATATTTTGACAGTTCAAAACATCAAAACAGAATTGGAGTGGGAGTTTTAATTGTTTTTCCTCAAGCTACTCCAACTAAGCTCATGTTTAAACTTAAGTATACCTGTTCTAACAATGAGGCTGAGTATGAAGCCTTAATTGTCGGATTAGAAGTACTAATAGAAATGAAAGCACGTAATGTGCATATTTTTGGTGATTCACAGTTGGTCGTCAAACAACTTGCCTAAGAATATAAATGCGCCAGTTATAATCTGACAAAGTACCATATTGTGGCAAGAAAGCCAATGGAGAAATTCAACAAAGTAACTGTCAAACACATCTCCAGAAGTTTGAATGAAGAGGCTAATGAACTAGCACAAATAGCCTCTGGGTATAAGATTTCGTCCAAGGTTTTAACAAATCTAATGGAAGTTACGAAACTCTTATATCCATTAGAAGAAAGAGATATACTACAAAATGATATTTCGACAATTGAAGACTAGAGACAACCAATACTAAGTTATTTGAAAAATCTAAGTCAAGATGTAGATAGAAAGCTTAAATATAAAGCGTCAAAATTTGTAGTATTAGGAGGGGCTTTGTATAGAAAGTCTGTTGATGAAAATTTAGAAGTTTGCCTGAGCGAAGCAGAGGCTTATATTGCCTTGGTAGAAGTCTACGAAGGAATTTATGGAGCTCATCAGGCAAGTGATAAGATGAAATGGGTCCTTCGACATGAAAGGTATTATTGGCCTACACTGGTTAGGGATTGTATAATGTTTGCTAAGTCTTATGAAGAATGTCAAAGACATGGGCATATACAGAATGTTCCTGCTAGTGAATTACATTCTATAGTTAAACCTTGGCCCTTCAGGGGATGGGCTTTGGATTTAATTAGTCAAATTCATCCTGCATCATCGAAAGGACATAAATATATTTTAGTAGGAGTTGATTACTTTACCAAGTGGGTTAAGGCTGTAGCCTTAAAGGATGTAACCCAACAGGATGTAATTGACTTTATTGAAGATAATATAGTTTGTCGGTTTGGAATACCACAAACTTTGACAACCGACCAAGGGTCAGTATTCATTGGAAGCAAAGTTATCGAATATGCCAATTCAAGAAAAATTAAAATGCTCACATCGACTCCATATTATGCTCAGGAAAATGGCCAGGTAGAGGCCATGAACAAAATAATCATAAGCCTAATTAAAAAGCATATGGGTCGATAGCCTAGGAATTGGCATAATACCCTTAATCAAATACTATGGCCATATAGAAATTCACTAAGAGAAGCAACGGGCACATCACTATACAAGTTGGTATATGGTCATGATGCAATATTACCCATCGAAATTAATCTTCAATCCGTTCGTATTCAAAAACAAGATGAGTTACCAGTTGAACATTATTAGGACTTGATGTTTGATGAGTTAAATGAATTAAGTGTTGAAAGATTAATTTCCTTGGAAAACTTAATTCGACAAAAAGAAACAATTGCTAAATTTTATGATAATCGAATTAAGTATAAATTTTTTAAGGTCAATGATTTGGTTTGGAAGGTGATTTTGCCCATGGATAGGAATCATCGAGAATATAGGAAATGGTCTCCAAAATGGGAAGGACCATTTAAAATAACTCAAGTATTTTCAGGAAATGCTTATGCACTTGTCGAAATTAATTCAGGTTTAAGAATTAAGTCAATTAATGGCAAATATTTGAAGCCACATAGGTTGACAATGTGTAAAGTAAAAATTGATGAAAAAGATAAAAGATGATATTCATTCATGTATTTGGCAATTACAAATTACATTGTCAGAGTAAGAATGCTAGACAAATGTTACAACTTGATTATATTGCCAAAACTTTACAAAAGAATAAATCGACAAATAGCTAAAAATGGGAGGGAAGAATTACATTTAAAATTTTTGTAAAACCCCCCACGAATCCTCCAAAGATTGTTTGTCGGTACAGGCAGTGTGATATTCTGCTTCAAGAGAATTGAGTTTGGCTAACACATCTTTGGCTTCGATAGCCCATTGTTTGGTATTGTTAGTAATACTTTGCTGCCTAGCAGCCCCTTGTTGCAGTGCTATTTGGAGTTTTTGTTTGCGACGTCGAGCCACTTCCAGTTTTTTCTCCAAGTCTTCAATTTCTTTGTGAAGCTCTGCCTCTTTATTCTTTCCTTTAACAAGATTTTCCTTCAAGCTTGCATTCTCGTTCTTTGCATTGGTCAACTGCTTTAAGATTCTAGACTTTTCTTGAACTTCTTTTGTGTAAGCAGGAATGACTCGACGGATATTGGGCATCTTTGCTGATAAATTTTGAAGGAAATCTTTAACAGCGAGAGGAAGAGCTCGACTGGTTATTAGTAGTTGCTGGGCAAGGGGTTCAAGCTCAGTCACAGTTGTCGACATCCTTTCTTGTAGAGGTTGGTTAGAAACCAAGTGTTCAAAAGAGTAAGTAAAGGCATTCTTCAGTTCGGCCAAAGTTCAGTGACATGAGAGTCGTTAGAATCTTGCCCATATTGCATGGAAGAACGATCTAATTGCGGAGAACTTTTGTGACCACCCGACAACATTAATATTAAGTCATCCAAGTCTACCTCCATGTCTTTAGTATTTTCTGACCCAGAAGCAATCAAGTTAGTTGGAGGAGATGGAGGTGGATCGATTAGAGCAAATTCAGCCATAAGAGTATCCATGTCGAATTCCTCTGAGAGAATTTGGACAGGATTGGCTCTGTCTATTTGCGGAGAACTCTCAATGCTTGGAGGGATTGGAGTTTTTCCTGAAGTCGTGGTAGTCTGAGTTTCTGTCAGAGGCGGTGGAGAAATAGCAGGTATTGCAGGAGTCGGAGAAGCTTGGGATTCTAGAGGATTCTTAGTTCTTAGCCTTTTTGGACTATTGGATACAGCCAGGTATGTTGAATCTTGTAGATAAATAAAGGAGAGTTTAGAATAAATAACATCGTGAAAATAGTTGAGCTTGGTGAAATATACTACCTCAGGAGAGTGTCGAATTAGTTCTTCAATTCTTGGTTCGACATTGGATTCTGGAGGATGGCCGGCAGTTTGTTCAGCCTCTGGATCCTAAAATAATTAGAGTCAGATGTTAAATGAAAGATAAGTATTAGGAATCTGAGAAAAGAAGTATGTAGATTAAAATTTATCTCAGATGAAAGAGAGATGGTTTCTGTCTCCAATTTGACAATGGGTTTCAAAGAAGAGCTTATGGATTGAGTCTTCTTCTTTTTCTTCTGCAAAGGTAAAATAAGGTGAGATTTTACTAAGTGGTGAAAAAATATATAATGGTAGAAGGCATACCTTTAAAGGATGTTCAGGAGATGGGATTGAAGACTCAACGAGTGTAACAGAAGTAATAGGGGTAGAGTCACCAATCTACATTTGACATCAAATTAAGTTTGAACAAATTTAAAAACTAAGTTTCAACGTTTAGTCGAAAAGTATGTATACCTTGAGAGTTTTTTACTGTGAAGGTTTTACAGCAGCATCACGTTTTGAGGAGCTTTTTGTCGAAGCTGATGTGGTCGATTTTGCCTTTGGAGCCTTGGGAATGAGAGGATTTTGAGTTTTCTTGCTTTTCTTCTTTTTTGAGGAGATGGCTTCCCTTCTTCTTCCTCATCACCTTCTTGTGGTTGCTTGTACGCCAAAGGTCTTTTTAGTGGGAGTGCTGCAAGAAAGAAATATACTTAGTAAATGGGACAAATAATCAAAATGATAAAATATAAGGAAAAAATACCTTCAGGTATTTCAGTGATGACTCGGGTATTCCTGGCAAATTGTTAGTACGATAAGGTAAACCGACAAGTAAACTTGACTTTTGGAGTTCTTGTAAGAAAGATATTACTCACAGAATAAGTCCTATCTAAAATAGGGAAGTTACCAGCCCTTGTAGGTTTACCTGGGAATTCATCGGCCAAAACAAAACGAGCACAAAGAAGAAGCACTGATTTTGGAAAAGGAATTTGAAAA
This sequence comes from Ormosia semicastrata, assembly GCA_029884595.1. NCBI lineage: Eukaryota > Viridiplantae > Streptophyta > Magnoliopsida > Fabales > Fabaceae > Ormosia > Ormosia semicastrata. The sequence goes on along the minus strand of JAQQTO010000028.1, from coordinate 8,066,575 downwards.
GGTTCAAGTCATGCTAAAGGATTTTTTATAGAAACTGAAAGAATGTTAGTGGAGCATTTATCCTTATGTGCTTGTTTCAGTTTGGCCACGACTTCTTCGCAGTGTCGAACAATTAAGTTAGGAAACCTGAAGTCCCATTTGATTTTGTAGTATTTTTCAAAAGCCTTGATGTCTTGAATATGCTTACCTTTGGTCTTTGTCGAATGATCCTAACCCTACACAGTAACCAGAGTTTTAGTGATGCAGCTTTGACAGATTTCAATATCGACATGGTAAGGACTATAGTATTTAGTCCACCATTCGACAAAATCCTTGGAGACTCCTCTGTAAGGAGTAAATGCAAAAATCATGAAGTGTTGTTTGTGCCTATCATTCCTCGAAGCCACTTGTACAAGGTCTGACATGCTTTGCAGATGGTTATTGATGAGGTGTTCTTTGTTTTTTGAGAAAATGGTGCTGGAATGGCTTGACAAAATCCCATTTGTTGAGCTACCATGTTTGGTAGGTACAATTCTAGGGATTTATTTGTCGAACCAGGAAGACCAACAACCAGAATTTGTCGATAGAGAAAGTTAGACCAAATAGAAATATTGTCAGCCTGAATAGAAGGATCATTGGAGAATATTGGTAGGGTAAACCACTCGGGGCCAAGAGAACGGTCGGCGAATGGTGCAAAGTATATGTCTTCAGTATTGAAAGAGATGAAATGAAAAATACTGAAGAAATGCATGAAATTTTCTAAGTTTTGTTTGTGGATTTTCTCATGTTTTACATGGCAAAACTTTATTACATAGGTAGCAAGAGAAATTGTCGGAGGAAAAGTGTCGACCAAATAGTCACCTAATATGGCATTTAACCAAAGCTAGAGTAGCCACATTGGGCCACCAGAGTTGGTTTTCTTCACCTAAGATCTAATGCTTTGAACAATTTCACCTATGCTCAGATAGAGGTTAGTAAGGAAAAATTGACCAAGAGCTAATTGTCGACCTTCATGAAGGAGGTTAGCAAGCTGAAGAAAAGATTTGGATACTTGAACTGACCTAGATCCTAAAGCATAGGCTGATAACCAGAGAAGAAGGAAAGCTATGTGTTCTTCGTCGGTTACAGGATTTGTTTCAGGGAAGTAGAAGCTAATGAAGCTTGAAAAAGAAGTTAGGGCTTTTGAGTAAACATCGATAGTGTTTAAAGGTTAGAGGATAGGAGAGATGATTTTTTCATCTGGTTGAAGACCAGTTATGGAAGCTACGTCGAAAAGCGTAGGACCCATCATGCCATAGGGGAATTGAAAAGAGTTGGTGGTCTTATTCCAAAAGAAAAATGAAGCACCCAACATGCAAGAATCCATTTTTATGGAGTACCAGAAAAGTTGGATACAATCGAAGATACCTATGTCCCTCCATAAACCTTCTTTAGAGGCTTGAACCCTATCAAACCACTCAAGATACCCATTAATATGGGTAGGAGGAGTTCTGAATAGCTTTTTCAGATTTACTGAAATAGCTGATAGGGATCGAAGGAAGGGAAGCCAAGATAGCTTCTTGAGAATTCTTACAAGGAAAGAAGGAGTGTATTTCATTGGTAATAAATTCCTTGGGCAAAACTGGGCCCAAGAAAGCAGCCAGAGGGTCTAAAGAAAGTGAAGAATCGTTGATAGGGAGAATTACCTTTGAGAGGTGCCAAAGTTCAAACTTCTGCAGAGTTGGGTCTTGAACAATGGCATGATTTCCTAAATCCACTGTTGGTGCGTTAGGAGATTGAGAGCTGGAAGCCATGGAAAAAGGCAGAGATTTGCAGCGAAGACGTGCAGAAGTGAGGTTGAAGATAATGAACAGTGAAGAATGTTGAAGGTGATGAACAGTGAAAAGGCGTGTGAATTTGAAAAGCTATTTTCTGCAAAATAAGGGTAATTATGATCCCTATTTATTGGGAAACGGCTATTTAATGTTTGCAATGATAAGATTAGTTATAGCCGTCTAGATATTTACGAAAGATTTTACTGGATTTAAAAAAAAACTCCATTTGAAAGGACTTTAATTAAAAGGTTAGTGTCGAAATTGGATTAAAATTTATCTTCCTCTTGTCAGTGTCAAAAGAAAAATTTTGGGGGGCATCTGTTGGGGGTGAAAATAAACAAATTGACAATTCGATAGCTGGAAGATGATATTAGAGGAATCTTCTAAGTATTGAGCCGACGGAAGAGCTAAATGGTCAGAAGATCCAATGCAGCAGCTGGATATTGATGTTGGACAAGTGATTAATCTGATAGAAGGGTTGCATTTCCCAAGTAATTGAACCAACGAAGAGTATTAAATGGTCAAAATTTGGTTTTATCGAAAGATTTGGGAAATATTAGTGGCATAACTGCCATATACTTGTCAAATTCTTGGGAGTCAGTTATTTTTATAATTTGCCTATAAATATTAATATTCACAATGTACAAAGGGAGGTTATTTGTTGATACACAATCCTAAAATCTCACTCGAGCAGATTAACGGATTTGATCCAAGTATGTCTTCCCTTTTTCCTTTCAAGTCATTTAATTTAATGCAATGTTCTTTTAAATTCTTTCACTTTTCAGTCTTGTTCTGTAAATTTCTTTATATTTTATTACACTTTTTCACGCTTTCTTTTACTGCTTTCATTTGATTTTCTGCATTTAAACTTATTGCTCAGTTTCTTTATTTTCTTTAAACTTTTCAAAGCTTTCTTTACTGAATTTTCTATTTATTTCGTGCTTCTTGCTTTAAGTTTTATAAATCCTTGTTGTTTGTTTTCAAATCTCTTTATTAAACGAGATTACCACATAACTCTGAACCCACATTCATTTGATAATCAAATATTTGTTTGTTGGAATATACTTTGACCAAAATTCCACTTAAACAACACCATCCAGAAACTTTTTTGTGAGGTTCTGCACAAGCATTCCAATATTTGGCTTCTGGAGTTTTAGATTACGTTGTGAGACAAATGATGTAGACAAATCAAGTGTTGCCAAATTTGTCAAGTGAGAGATCTCAATTGGAATCTGCCCCTCAAAGCCAGAGTTTGACAAATTCAAATGCCTCAAGTTCTTTAGCTTCTCAAACTTCGAAGGAATGAAAGAACCGAAATCATTGTACGCCAAATTCAAGTTCTGCAAATATTGCAGGTTGAAAAGACTTGAATTGTTTAGTCCTCCGGAAATATATTCCTCACTCAAGACAAGACTAATTACACGGCCCTTGATGCATATTACTCTATTCCATTGACAGCAATCACCACTTTGGTTCCAATGAACCAAATTTTTGGATTTGGCAGGGTCGAATATAAGGTCATCCTTATAATGGAGCAACAAGAATTGCTAATGGGCAAGACAGTGGCTTGCTGCTACATCGATATTGATACTCAAGTTTATCAAGAATAAGGATATAATGAAAGGCAGGAAAATTCTCATTGGAGATAATTATTAGAAGCATCAGTATGACTGACAGTTTAAGAAGGGTGGGGATGGTGTAGCTTTGTACATATATATTCCTCTTATAGATATTCGAAAGCTCGCTCGTTTGTTGTTATGGGTATTCGTGAATTCGATTTGATTAGATTTGAAGAAAAAAATCATCTCATTTAATCTAATCGATTCTTTCGTTTTATCATATAATCGATTTAGTTTAAAATATAAATTTGATTCAATCCAATTAAATCTAAATTGATTTGGATTAAATTAATTTTATATTTTTGTTATAATTTTTTTCACATAAGTTCATCAAATTCATCAAAATACAAAAATTTAAATTCATTAAAATACATTAAATTTACATCTAAATTACTTCATCAAAATATAACAAATATAAGTTCAAACTAATTTATCAAAATATAAATCTAAATTATAAATACAAGTTTAAATAAATTATTAATCATATAATAAAATCCAAATTCAAGAGAAATAAATAAGTTTAATTTAGAAAATAATAAAAAGTTTAAAATAAATATAGATTACATAAAAAAATTTTAGATAAAATGTTATTTTAAAAAATGTATATAAAATTTCGATTCAGGTTTGGATTAGATTATTTTTAAATTTGGATTCAAAATTTGAACTAATTTACTTAAGTTTTTATTTTTATTTCATTTTTTTTACTTTTTGAATTTTCGGTTTATTCAATTTTTTTAAATTTTAGCCTTGATTTTTTTTATTTTAATTGAATTAGTTTAATTTTGAACACTCTTATTGGTTATTATCTAGATCATCTAATTAATCTGATGCTAATGCGGAAGTTCCTTCCTTTCATGACTACTCATCGTCAATCTTTGAATTTCTTAGATCTTTGTATTTACATGAAGGAGACCACAGAATGACACTACCCTTTCTTGACCAAGTAAACTATAAAGTATTATATTTGGTTCAAAGATTATATATATATTCCATTGGACAATTAATAGGATACCTAAATGGCAAGGACTAAGATAACTTGTTCCCTATTCTTGTACTACCAATAAAAATATTTCACTTTAGTATTAAGGTTTGAGTGTTGAGAATTTAAATTTGATATTGTATTCACTGAATTAATTATTTATTTACGTATCAACATATTCATGTATTTATAAGTTTTAAATATTTATCAATGCATGTGTTTAGTTAATAGTTTTAATAAATATTTTAGAATTAAATTAATTGTAAGACTTGTCAAAAGATATTATGTATATAAATAGTCTTATATTTTTATTTTTTATAAAAGTCAAGAATAAGCAAAAAAATTAAGTAAGCCATGATTATCGAATAAAATTTCAAGTATTTATATTTCTTATAAAAGTCAAGAATAAGCCAAAAAAAAAAATAATTTAAGTAAGCCATGATTATCTAATAAAATTTCAAGTAAACTACAAATATCAAATAGAGTGTTATTAGTAAACACTGACAGAGTATGTTGAGAAAAGATAATAAATATTAACAACAAGCAGAAGTAAACTATCACTTTTTCTCTATGTGCAAATAATAATAGGCTCTGAAAATTTCTCAGGTAACAAACAATAATTTTAGGCAAATAATAGGGTGCACAGACCAAAAAAATAAAATCAATAGGTACCAGATTTTTAACGTGGGAAAACTCTTAATATGAGGTAAAAACTCACGGGACCTAATCCAGTAAAAAATCCTCTACTAATAAAATTAATGGGTACATCACAAGTCCTCCTAGAACCACCAGGGATCAACAGAAAAATTAATCTTCACCAATAAGGTAGATAACAATACAATAAACTCACCAATGAGTATCTAGCCAGACAACAGAGAGAATAAAAATAGAGAGATATTAAAATAAAAAATAAAACTCACACTACCAGGATCAACATATCAAAAATATCTGATAGAAGAGCACAAATTTTCTCCCCTTATTTTCTTCTCCGCTGCCACACACTGTTCTCGTCCTTTTTCCACTTTCGAATTCTCTCTCTCTCGGCTTTCTGACTCAAGAGGCACACATTCACACCAATATCTCAAATAAATGGGCCTTTTAGGCCTATGTCAACATGACCTTTTTTTTAAGTCAGCGTGGGCCCACTTTTTGGTGACCCACCTGACAATTCTCCCCCTCACCAATCAAGTGGGGCCATAGTCAACCAGACTTGCTTTCTCTTTGCAAGTAGCAAACTTTCCTGTAAGTAAAGTCTTTGTCATCATATCTGAACCATTCTCATCAGTATGGATTTTCTCTAATGATAATTGCTTCATCTCCAGTGCATTCCGTATCCAGTGATACCGAACCTCAATATGCTTAGACCTTCAATGAAAGGTCGAGTTCTTGCTGAGATGGATTGTATACTTTGACTATCACAGTACAAAACATATTTTTCTTGTGAAAGACCCAACTCTTGTAGGAATTTTTGCATCCACAAAAGTTCCTTAGCAGCTTCTGTAATGGCAATATATTCTGCCTCTGTAGAGGATAAAGCGATATATTTCTGCAACCTAGACTGTCATGACACTGCTCCACCTGCAAAAGTCATCATATACCCAGAAGTAGACTTCTTGGAATCCACATCACCAGTCATATTTGCATTTGCGTAACCATTCAACATAGGCTTACCACTTCCAAAGCATAAACAGACTCCAGAAGTACCTCTAAGATACTTGAGTATCCATTTCACAGCTTGCCAGTGCTCTTTACCAGGATTGGAGAGGAAACGACTAACAACACCAACAGCATGAGCAATATCCGGTCTTGTACATTCCATCGTATACATCAAGCTACGAACCACAGATGCATACGGAATCTTCTACATTTCTTCTTTATCTTTCTCACTTGTAGGACATTGCGCAAGGCTCAACTTAAAGTGGCCTGCAAGTGGAGTACTAACAGATTTGGAATTGCCCATATGAAATCTCTCCAATACCTTTTCAATATACTTTTGTTGTGATAACCACAATTTACCATTCTTCCTGTCACAAACAATTTTCATGCCAAGGATTTGCCTTGCAGGGCCCAAATCCTTCATTGCAAAGGACTTGTTCAACTCTCTTTTAAGATTTTGAATCTATTTAATGTCATGGCTAACAATCAGCATGCCATCCACGTAAAGCAAGATAATAATAAAATTTTCATTAAGAAATTTCTTCACAAACACATAGTGATCAGAAGAAGTTTTACTATACCCGTAATCCATCATGAAGGAATCAAATTTCTTATACCACTGTCTTGGAGCTTGTTTGAGCCCATACAAGCTCTTCTTTAATCTGTAGACAAGTTTCTCTTTGCCTTTAACTGCAAAACCTTCAGGTTGCTCCATGTAAATTTCTTCCTCCAAGTCAACATGGAGGAAACCTGTCTTCACATCAAGTTGCTCAACCTCTAAATTCAAATTAGCTGCTAAGCCAAGCACAACTCGTATTGAAGACATCTTGACCACAGGTGAAAATATTTCTTCAAAATCAACTCATTTCTTCTGACTGAAGCCTTTCACAATGAACCTTGCCTTGTACCTTGGCTGTGAGCAATTCTCCTCTAATTTTAGCTTGAACGCCCATTTATTCCTAAGTGCTCTCTTGCCCTGGGGCAGCTTCACTAACTCAAACGTATGGTTCTCATGTAAGGATTTCATCTCCTCTTGCATGGCTTTATACCACTTGTCCTTCTCCTTATGTGACATAGCTTCTTCATAGCTCTCTGGCTCTCCCCCATTAGTCAACAACACATACTCATGTGGAGGATATCTCTGTGAAGGATGATGCTCTCTTGCAGATCTTCTCACTTGAGGCTCTAAAGGTGGTTCTTATGGAATTGGCTCAATTAGTTCATTGACTTGAGGCTCAGGCACATCAACTGTGTTCTCCACATCTGCATTTACATCTCCCCCATTATCAGTGACCCTGGTAGGAGGTTCTGGCTCAACATCAATGTACCCATGAACAACCTGTTTTGGCTTATCCTTCTTATCAATATCTTCAATAGTCTGGTCTTCAAGAAAGACAACATCTCGACTTCTGATAACTTTCTTATCAATCGGATCCCAAAACTTATAACCAAAATCATCACGACCATAGCCCAAGAAGATACACTATTTAGACTTACCATCAAGCTTGGACCTTTCATCTATGGGAATGTGAACAAATGCCTTGTAGCCAAACACACACAAATGATTATATGAAACATCTTTTCCCGTCCATACCCTCTCAGGAACATCACCATTAAGAGGAACAGAAGGAGAAATGTTAATCAAGTCTACTGCAGTTCTCATTGCTTCACCCCAGAAGGCTTTAGACAATTTGGTATGAGAGAGCATGCATCTGATTCTATCATTAATTGTGCGATTCATTCTCTCTGCAACCCCATTGTGTTGTGGGGTCTTTGGAACTATCTTCTCAAGCTTGATTCCATGGTCCTTACAATATTGCTCAAATGGACCCCTGTATTTACCACCATTATCTGCTCTAACACATTTTAACAATTTACATGTTTCTCTTTCCACACTTGCATGAAAGTGTTTGAAGACGTCAAGTACCTGGTCTTTGGATTTCAAAACAAAAGCCCACACTTTTCTAGAATGGTTATCAATAAATGTAACAAAATAAGAGTAACCACTAAGGGATTTAACATCCATAGTGCAAACATCAATTTGAACTAAATCTAAGATATGTGGCCTCCTATATGGAGGATAAGTGCGGAAGGAAACTCTATGTTGCTTACCAACATGACAATGAGAGCAAGTTTTAAGAGATGTACCTCTAACATGAAGCAACTTTTGCCTTGCAAGAGTGTCAAGGCCCTTCTCACTCAAGTGACCCATGCGTTTATGCCACAGCTCTGTAGAGCAATCCTCAATTGCATTCACCTGAGGTGTAGACAACTTTGCTGATGTCCAATAAAGAGTATTCCGCTTCACTCCTTTTGCTACCACTAAAGTCCCTTTGGTGCACTTCCATTTACCGTCACCAAAAGCATTATGATAGCCATCTTCATCAAGTACACATGACTTGAAATCAAGCTGAGGCACATGTCAGGAATGTGCCTAACATTTTTCAAGTGCAGCTTGCATCCGACATTAGTCTCTAACCATATTTCTCCAATGCCAGCAACCTTACTTACCCCTTGATTTCCCATCTTCACTTGCCCGAAATTCCCAACAGTGTAGGATGTAAAATACTCGCGATGAGGTGTAACATGGAATGAGGCAGCAGAATCAACAACCCATTCATAGTCTTGGCATGTGAGATTAATGGAGTCATCATCATAAACAATGACAACTTTACCATTAGATACAATTGCAGCAGTGTCTTTGTCTTTGTCTTCTCTGTTATTATTGCCTCTAGTCCTTGATTTTTCCCGCTTAAGGAACCTGCATTCTTTCATCATGTGTCCCATTTTATTGCAATGGAAGCACTTGATGTCTTTTCTGTTCTTTGACCTTCCTCTTGACTTGCTGTGGTCTTCAGATCTCTGAAAATTTCTATGTTGGCTTCTTCTCCGTGACTCCACAACCAAAGCTTCATTCTGAGTCGAAGAGCTAGCCATACTATGTCCCTTCTTCCTAGTTTCTTCATTCAAGAGATTATCTTTCACCATATTGAAAATCAACTTTCCATTAGGAGCAGAGTTACTCAGAGATACCACCAATGTTTCCCAGCTGTCTGGTAATGAGCTAAGCAACAACAGTGCAAGCAGTTCATCATCTAACACAACCTCCATAGTATTCAAATGATTCACAACATTCTGAAAACTACTCATATGCTCAGCCACCGAGGACCCATCCCTGTATTTCAAGTTTACCAACTTTCGAATCAAGAATGCCTTGTTCTGTGCATTTTTAGACTCAAACAAGTTGCTCAATTTCTTCCACAAGCTGTGGGCACTAGTCTCACTAGATACATGGTGATAAATGTTTTGGTCTATCCATTGCCTGATCATGCCAATAGTCTTCCTGTTTATTCTCTTCCATTCTTCATCAGATTTATCTACTGGTTTAGTACCATCACCCTCAATGGGATCATACAAGTCTTTGCAAAATAGTAAGTCTTCCATTCGGGATTTCCATATTGAGTAATTAGTAGAATCCAATTTAATCATAGTACCAGCAACATCGCCTTCTCCCATTTTAAGAGCACAAACCAGAGCCCCAACCAAGGAGCTCTCTGATACCAGTTGTTGGGAAAAGATAACAAATATTAACAACAAGCAGAAGCAAACTGGATCACTTTTCCCCCTGTGCAAATAACAATAGGTTCTGAAAATTTCTCAGGCAACAAACAATAATTTTAGGCAAATAATAGGATGCACAGACCAGAAAAATAAAATTAATAGGCACCAGATTTTTAACGTGGGAAAACCCCCAATGTGAGGAAAAACCCATGGGAATTAGTCTAGTAAAAAATCCTCCACTAATAAAATTAATGGGTAGACTACAAGTCCTCCTGAAACTACCAGGAATCAACAAAAAAATTAATCTTCACCAATAAGGTAGATAACAACACAATAAACTCACCAATGGGTATCTAGCCAAACAATAGAGAGAATAAAAAATAGAAAGATATTAAAACTAAAAATAAAACTCATACTACTAGGATCAACATATCAAAAACATCTTATAGAAGAGCACAAATTTTCTCCCCTTATTTTCTTCTCCGCTGCCACATACTGTTCTCGTCTTTTTTCCACTTTCGAATTCTCTCTCTCTCGGCTTTCTGACTCAAGAGGCACACATTCACACCAATATCTCAAATAAATGGACTTTTTAGGCCTATGTCAACGTGACCCTTTTTTTTTTAAAGTTAGCATGGGCTCACTTTTTGGTGACCCACCTGACAGAACAAAAGCATTGTAGGCCTTGGTTTGGCCACTACCGGCATAACAGGTTAATTTGCACTAGGCATCGGATCGAAGAGGGATGTATGCCAAGTACTCAAGTAAGGTTTATACACTCACGCAACATAGTGGTCGCCCTATGACTCAGGTTCTGCACTATTTCTCAATTCTCTATGTTATCTGTAACGTTTTCAATGGTCTCCCTTTTTTAAACTAGTCTTTGTTCACTATTGGTTGAATTGACATAGTGATAATATTGTAGTCATTATAATACCTCTTTTTCTATTTGAATTCCTTATTCCCTTTTAAAATTTGTGAGTTTTAATATTTAAGAATGTTAATGGTATTGTTCATTTATTACTTATCTTATGCAAACTCTTGTTAACAACAATTTTCTATCTCATTAATTTTATTATTATTATTTTTTTGTTATTTGCTTAGAACTTTCCAATTAAGTTTATTACAACTAATATTGTGTTATGTATGTATGTATGAAGAATTTAGTATTTGATTCAACTAGTGTTGCATTCTTTTATAACCTTGTGCGTTGCACATATAATTTTCTTTATAGTGAAGTAATCAGGACATAAAAATTGTAGGAGGTGATTATCAATCATCTCGCAGATTAGAATTAAAGAATGAAAATAGAGATAATGTGACATTAAACATTGAAAAACGAATCCATATCCATATGGAAGGATTTCTAAAGAAACCAAATAGGTGGGATGGAAGTAGAAACTGAAGATTCAGCTTATAACTCCCACCCACATAAAATGGGTTTTAGCATAAACATAAAATGAAAATGGCAATTGGATCGATAGCACATTTTGTTGTTGTTGAAATTAAAGGTTATTCTTGTTGCATAATACTTTATCTCTATATTCGCATGCTTACATAAATACTTATAATTAAAGAAAAATATATCACAAACCAACACAAAGTTTAATGTGTTCCACTAAACATTCCTACATCTATGAATTAAGAAGAGTCAAATCTATTATCAAAATAAGATTACATATGTTTGTGGATATTGTCAATCTCTTTTATCCTACAGTTACCAAACCACTATCTCTCCATCTTCTCCAAGCCCTCTCAATCTCATTTTATATCCCTTCTCATAACTCTAACAATTTCCAATATAAGTGTTTATAACACACGAATTTGCTACACAAGTAACAACCTATACACACTGCTTATAAACTTTCTTAATTAGTTTCCTATTAAAAACAAATATCTCACATATCTTTATATTAATTAATTACAAAAGTTGAATTTACTAATAAATTATGAAACTATCGATAATTATCAAAACAATAATTTGGGTCAAACTCAACAATCTTCATATTGATCCAAATTCTATCATTCTAAACATTCTTCAAGATCTACACATATGTCCATCTTCTGGCACTCTCATTGTTGCAAGTCTTGGTAAACTGCTACAAACTACGTCTTTCAAATTCAAACCACAATTAAAATCGTTAAGCGAATCTTCCAATCAAATCTGTGCACTTGCATCATTATCAGTGAAACACGCAGCTTGACCTCCACGTAATCAAAAATACTTTTGACACACTTATATTACCATGTTCATTAAAAAATCCCATCATCAACGAACAACTTCAAATCTTCAAATTTTCACCTCCACCTTCACAACAAACTTATTAAACTGCAACAAACAACATCTTTCAAATCCAAACAACAATCAAAATTGTGAAGTAATTCTTCCAAGGCTTGGGGCCACCAAGACATTTCTTTGGAGCACACCACTTGACATCCAATGTCAAGAAGACTTTTGATATATGTATCGCCATTCATAACTAAGCATGCAACCTCAATTAGTAGGAAAACTTTCAGCACAAGGGACCAAAAGGATCGTATTACTACGCTCTGATAACACTTGTTTGGGAATATCATGTTCCCTGCTTCACTTGCTTACATAAATACTAATAATTAGGAAAAAATATTATACAATAAAGTTTAACGTGATTCGGCTCAACATGCCTACATCCACAGATGAGAAGAGTTAAATCTATTATCAAAACAAGATTTCCAGATAATGTTTATGAGCTTTCAAACTCCTCTATCTCATAACTATCTCGCCACTATCTCTACATCTCCATCACGCCCTCTCAATCTAATCTTGTCTCATACTTCTTCTCATAACTTTAACAATTCCCAAATATAGGCATTTATAACCAACAAGAATTTGCTTGATAAACAATGGCTCTTAAACTTTCTTTATGACTTCTCTATTTTCCTTTTAAATATAAATATCTCGCATATTTTACACATATTTTGATGTCAATTAATTATAAAATTTGAGTGTGTCAATAAAATAGAAAACTATCAATAATTATCAAAATAAGAAGCTGGGTGAAACCCAACAATTATAATAAAGATAGACTAAGTTAATATGAAGTGCCCTTATCTTCTGACAAAATTTCATTGTCGTGCAAGAATGAAAATTGGAAGTCATTTGGCTGAAAAATGGTCATAGAGACACATAATAAGAGTCATTTACACATATATTAGATATTGATACCTAGCTACACAAGCAGCTATTTTAAACTGATTTAGATGGTCTAGTTCAAGCGAAATTGAGAGACATTGAATTCAACTATTTACAAAGAATGCAATAGATTTTCATAACTTTTTTTTCTATGCAATACAATTGATGAAGATTATTTAATAACGAATATCTTTTTGCATGTAATAGAAAAATAATTGTTGACTATGCATACTAATAAAAGAAAATAAGATAGAAGGAGCCAGAAATGATCATTACCTGCCTTGCTCTTGTATCCAATCCTCAAGTTGTTGCTTCTCTTCTGTTAATTCCAAGGCAGCCTTTGAATTTGAAATACAAAAGGGTAAGTAAGAATTTCCACTCAAATTCACCACTTCAAGTATTCATAATCATTAATCAAATAGAAAAAAAAAGCTTAAACAACTCTACCAATGCTTGAAATTGAGAAGTGGTGTCCATCATTCTAAATTTAGATTATAATTTTTCATAACCTTACAATTACTCTTAATGCGCGATGCAAATCTTAATCAAACGGAGACAACGTTGGGCAATGAAATCTAAATTCACAAAAATGAAAATAAGGAAAATGAGAAAAGGGGGAAAGAAAAGAAAACCTGTTTAGCAAGTAGTTCTCGTTCGAGGTTGTCGAAAGTGAAGAAACGATAAATGGGTCCGAACCTGCGATGAAGTTAGAAACCGTATTGAGTTGTCTATTGCTGCTGTTAACTGTGAATCGGATCAAGATCAAATTGCAGAACAAGCTATTCTTGGAGAATCTTCAGGCGTCGAGGGATTAGGGTTTCGCTGGGGATTACGTGGAGGCCATGTGGCTGATGCTATGGTGGCGAGGGAAGAGTCGCTGGAGATTACTATAGAACAACCATATTGAGAAGCCCGATGATTATGTGGTGGCGACGGAGGAGTCGCACACGATTGAGGAGTTCTTGGAGGTTCGAGGTTGGGCGCAGATAAGAAAGAGAGGGAAAGGGAAATGTTAGGACAAAGAACGAGAGGGATGGGAAAAAGATGGAAGGAATAAAATTTTAGGGGAAAAAAGATGTACATTTTTTTTTGTATAAACCGCCTCTAAATGCTGTTAAACTGCCACAAAATTTAGTATTTTTTTTTTTGTATAAACCATCACTAAATGATACTAAATTGCCATAAAATTTAAAATTTTGTGATAGTTAATAAAATCACAGTTTAAACCGTCGATAATTGTGGCAGTTTAAGAAATTACCGCAAATAAACTACCACTATTTGTTAATTTTTTGATAGTGTAACTACTAAGTCTAAAGAATTGGAAGTTCAATTTAGAGTGAAGTATAATTTAAGAACCTAAACTTTTTATGATAAATTAATTAAGGAAATGAACTTTTGTTGTTATCAATTACAGATCTCACTTTTATTAAAATATTTTTAATTAATAAAAAATATTAAAAGACAAGAAAATATCCAATTTGATAAATGAAAACAATTTATAATATGAACAAACTACATGCCATATATATCTTAAAATTCATTTTCCAATTGATACATATTATTAAAATATTTTTATTAAAATTGAGCTCCTTAATCTATAACCAAAATAAAATTTAAGTCCTTAATTAATAAGTTTTAAAATTGATGTCATTAATTAGTTATTATAATAAAGTTGTGTTCTTTCTCCAATACTTTTCTCTTCAATTTTGTAATCAATTCTAATTCTTTTTATTTGTTTATCTATTTATTGGTTTCGTAAATATGGTTGAAAATAGGCCAGGCGACCTGTCAGAGCCTATGGCCTTACCTATTTAAGGCTTGGCTTAGCCTTACTTGTTTAATAAAAAAAGTAAGTCAAAGTTTTTTAAAAAGTTTATTTAGTTAAACAAGTCAAAATTCTGACATTTGGAAATTAAAGTATTTTAGGCTTAGTAGGTCACCTATTTAATTATATATGCTATTATTTTATATATATTTTGATATGTTAATATTTATATAATATAATTAATTTAATAAATAATATAATATTTTTAAATTCATAGGTCTATTAGTCTATATAAAGGCCTAAGTTCATTAGCCTAACTCGTTGGCTTATTTAGAGGTAAGTCTGTTGACCTATTTAAAGGTCTTATTGCAAAATAGGTCTTTAAATAGGCTTTCAAGTCAAACCAAAATTTTTAAAAGGTCAAGTCAAGCCTTGAAAAATGGACTATGTCAAGTAAATAGGTTAGGCTCAAGTCTTGCATTTGGGAAATAGGCCAGACTTATTTAAGGCAAGACTTGACCTGACCTAACCTGTTTCCACCCCTACTCATTTATATTCCTAGGTCTATAAATAAGTGTAAAGATCATGTACTCAACTCATTCATAAAATACAGAAATCTTCTCAAGTCTCTTTTTGTTTCTCACATGGTATTAGAGAGCTTAGGTTTTTGTTCTCCATTTGCCCCTCTATTTTTTCCCCACAGTTGAAATACCTCACCGTCGATCATCTTCAATCTGCCACCTTCTTGACGTCATTCATTGGCATCGATGGCACTATCCTTCTCTTCGTCCTTTGATCCATCAGCGAACTTGCTCCGTTGACCCGCACCCACGTTGACACAGTACGCTGACATGTCGCAGGGGCTGACACAGCTACTACCTTGGACACTAGTGTTGACGTGGCACTTAACCTCCTTCCAAGATTTTTCGGTGAGATCTTTTTGTTTTTGAGATCCTTTTTCATCAATTTAGTCCTGGAACTACACCTTTTTTTTTTTTTGAAATTGCCTTTATTTGCTATAATGGAAAAATTTAAAGTTACTCAATCTATTCTAGTTTTGCTTAATGGTTCTAATTACACTTATTGGGTTGAGGCTATGCGTGGTTTTTTAAAAGGATGCAAAGTTTGGAGATATGTGACAGGTGACATTGTATGCCCCACCAAAAATGAGTATGACACTAAAGAAGATTTTGATGACAAATTGGAAGATTGGGATAGCAAAAATCATCAGATCATTACTTGGTTTTAGAATACCTCCACCCTGAGTATTCATTTGCAATATGGGCATTTCAAAATTGCCAAAGAAGTATAAGATCATCTTAAGAATTGTTACACTATTTCCAATCTATCTCATCAGTACTACCTCTTAAAGGAACTCAACAATCTAAAACAAGGGCCTGGTCAAGTTGTCTATGAATTTCTAGCTTAAATAGAAGTTGTATGGGATCAACTGATCTTGTGTGAACCAACCATGGAGCACAAAAGTGATGCCAAACTATATGAGGATTGTCATAACCACACTTGGTTCGTCCAGTTTTTGATGGCTCTCGCTAATGATTATGAACCTGTTAAAGCATCTCTGTTACATTAGGATCCGTTGCCTACACTCGAAGATGCTCATCCTCATCTTAAGTCTGAAGAAACCAGATTAGGTCTTCTTCAACCTAAAGTAAATTTGGCCTTTGCAGTTACTGATAAAAGAGGAAAATTTTGTTGCCACTAATGCCAACATGGGCATATTCTTCCTAAGTGTCCTAATATAGAATGTCATACCTACAAAAATAAGAGGTCATATTACCTCCAATTGCCCTTCCCTGGTCTGTCGATATTGTAAAAAGCCAGGACATTTGATCGAGCATTGCCCTACTCGTCCACCAAGGCCTGATCAGAGTAAGTCTCAACCTCGTCCTAGTTCATCCTCCTTGAAGACTTGGGCATTTCTCAACTTTCTCCTACTACTCTCTACTGTGACAACCAAAGTGCTATTTAAATCACGCATAATAATGTCTTTCATGAGCACACTAAACACATTGATTGATTGTCACTTCATTCTCCAATACATCCTTCGTGGTGCTTTTCGTCTCATCTCCATTAGGACTCTTGACTAGCTAGCTGATTTGTTCACCAAAACTCAACATCCTGATCGGTTCCGTACTCTAGTTTCTAAACTTAAGTTTGTTCTTTCTATACCTACTTGAGTTTGAGGGGGATGTCAGTATGAAAAATATGAAAAATGTGAGTCACATGTAAAATGTGTGTCATGTGTAAAATTTATAACGTGTAAAAATTGAATAATGTGTATTGTACTTATACCTCATGTATAGTCCTAGGCATATGCATAGATGTATAAATCATTGTATTCAACACATTCAAAGAGTATAAAAATTTTCTCAAGTCTCTTTTTGTTTCTCACATATAGAAGAAGAAATATAGATTTATTGGTGCTCGGTAGTACAAGGCATTTTCATTTCAAAAAATAAAAATAAAATAAAATAGTCGCAACTTTTGGTTTGAGTTTAGAGAAAAATAAAAGGAGAAGGGGTAAGTGTGATAAGTAAAGGTTAACTTCATGTCGGCCTCAACAACTTCAGTTTACATTAGTTGGGTTACAAAAAGGAGGGTGGAGTATTTTTTGGGAAAAGGATTATTTGGGCAGAAGCTTTATGGAATTTGTTTAGTTTATTGAATTTGTTTTGGCTTTTGGGTCAATGTGAGGCTTCCAGAATAATGTGAGCAAGTATTTTGATTAATGGGCTAAGTTAATTTGTTTGTCTCTTGGGTAATTTCAATTGGGTTTAGGTACTTATTAATTCAACGGTAGGAGTAGTCTAAGGAATTTTTTTTAAAAAAAAAACAACTGAATAAATGAAATACAAATAAATAATATTTCAATGAGAACAAAATGATAAAATAAAAAATAAAAAATAATGAAAATATGTAAAAAAGAAAAATAAAAATGGTATGTAGAGCTGGATACAAGTTAGGTTAAACTAGACTTTGTCTTAAATGAGTCTGATCTGTTTTTTAAATACAATGTCTAAGTTTCATCTATTTACTTGACATAGACTAATTTTTAAGGCTTGATTTGATTTTTTTAAAAGCCTAATCTAATTTGAAAGTCTATTTAAAAACTTACTTTATAATAAAGTCTTTAAATAGACTAACATACCTACTTCTAAATAAGTCAACAAAATAAGTTAATGAGTCTATACTTTTATATAAGCTAACAAATTTAAAATTTTAAAAAATATCATATTATTTATTAAATTAATTATATTATATAAATATTAAAATCTCATAATATATATAAAATAATAATATATATAATTAAATAAGTTGACCTTCTAGACTTGAAAGACTTTTCAAAATGCCTTAAACCTTATTTGTTTAACTAAATAAGCATTTTAAAAAGCTGAGTTGACTTTTTTATTAAATGAGTCAAGTCAAATTAAACCTTAAATAGGTTATGTCAATGACCCCCGACAAGTTACCTAACCTTTTACAGGATATACAAGTACAATACATGTTATTCATATTTTACACGTGCTACACATTTTATACATAACACATATTTTACATGTAACTCACATTTTTCATGTTTTACACCCTCACACCATAATTCAATCAGCCAGAACAATGCATTCTTACCCATATAACTCAACACAAAACCACCAACCATATCATATATCACTCCGTGGAACCCAACTAAAACCCATAAGCTTAACCTATTACAAAAGTACACCCATGTCACTTCATGGAAACAAACAAAAACCTATAAGAATACAAGCATATATCCAGCCCCAAGACCTGTACAAAGGGATTTGCACGTATTAGTGCAACCAGCAAATTGCTGACATAACACTCAACTACTCGTTCATCACCTATACACCTATGTGAACTCAGCTTTATGCATGAGCTTCTACCCCAAAACCAACACATAATCTTTCCTTAATAAAGAAACATATCCTAACACAAACGTAAACCTGTACATCTCCAAGCAGAAACTTCAGAAAAGCAAACAGACCCCATTCTAGATCAAACTTACCCGTAACAGTACCAAAGAACAAAAACAGAGCTCTAATAATCGTCAACCCAGAATCATCTCTAACCATAAGCCCAACAACACATAGCAATGAACACAGCAGTACATTGATCAAGCAACATGAAGCTTATAATAATGAGAACAGCCCCGTAGCTGATAGGAAATAAGAACACCAGTCTATAAATAGATGAAGCACATGCAAGTGCACAGAGCCCAAACATACTTTAATATTCACATTCCATCGCACTGTACTCAACAAGTAAACCCAATCAAGCACAAAAACTAATTAGTTTGGAGGCCAATTATAAAAGTTAAAGTAATTATAAATTTTAGTTTTGTAAAAATATAATTGACGTTGTATTTATCGTCTTCATCCTCTTTTTATAGGAGAAATCAAATTGGCTCTATAAAATAACTTATGAGAATAGAGAAAAATTATTTAAATAATAACAGATTCTTTATATACTCTTTTTCTTTTGTTGTCACCAACTCTAATACAGAGAATGTTACGGGAAATCGTGAATAGAAGCCCATAAAACAAGGGCCATTAAAACGTTATCAAATCCTTTTAAATAGCCTTGCATAGTTGCATTTTTAGTGGAGTAAACCTCTACTTTAGTTCTTGAAATTGTATGCACCGGTTACATTTGTTTTTTATTTTAAAAAATTGACAACTTAATCCCTAAAACTTCAAAACGTCGGTCACGTTAGTCCCTGCATCAGTTACTGTCAGTTAAACTTGACGGAGATGCACGCATGATACGTTAAGTGCCAAGTTAGACACTGATGTGACTTCTTATGTTGTCTAAAACGATGTAGTTTTGATTGTCCATGAAATAATAAAGTTTTCAACCCTAAGACGATGCCGTTTTGGATCAAAATTCTCAAGATCAACTTTCCCCAATCCTAAACTCTCAGATGGCACAAGATGGACAGCAACTTAAAGATCCAAACCGCTTCAAAACCCAAATTGCTTCTAAGCCACAAGACCGATGGCAACTTGAAGATCCAATCCAAAATATAGGAGGTACACCTCCAGAATTATTAGCATTACCAGATGCCAAACGCATAACCTATGATGCACTCCAAGCATCACCTCTTGCATTGCTGGTATTAATCCCTATAACATACACAACTAATTCATTTTAATCCCGGTAGCTTACATATCTAATTCATTTTAGTCTTTATAATGAATAAAATGTATTCAAATTAGTCCTTGCGAACCAGATCACTTACCTTTTACATATCTGATATGAAGTTTCATCCATGTTGTTTGTAGTCTTCCAAGTCCTCATGCAACAGGGTCAATGACCATTTCCAAGTCTCTTTGTTCTCCACCCCCACAATAACATATGTTATACCATAATAACATATGCTATGACAAAAATGTCAGTATTGACATCTTGTCCCACAACAACCAATATGTAATAACATCTAAGCCTATTAATGGCCTACACCTTACAGTAACATGTCTTTTTGGACTTTTGGATAAATGATACCATGCTTAATATCTATGATGAATTTGTTTGTCCATTGCACTCTATCATTCTCTCTGCATCTAATTTTTAACTATTGTAACATGTCTTTTTGGACTTTTGGATAAATGATACCATGCTTAATATCTATGATGAATTTGTTTGTCCATTGCACTCTATCATTCTCTCTGCATCTAATTTTTAACTATTGTTGTTGCAGATGACAAAAAGATTTTGAAGGTTGAATTTGATTATTCAAAGGCAGTATAGTTAAATCAAAAACTATAAACACATCAATTTCACCAATTGGTATTGCATTCAATTATTATTATAAAGATAATTACAACAGCCCAAGTTGGAGATTATTTTGCATTGTTTTATTATCCTATGTTGCTGAAATATAATGTGAACATTATCTGCTAGATTCCATTAAGAAGATTAGGCTTGCAATATGTTCATTATTGATCCACATCTTTAGGAAGTTTGATTTATATTAAGTTGTTTGTTGTACAATATGTCATTATTGATTCACATCTTAAGGAAATATGATTTATTTGTTGTACTTCTAGGTTGCATTGGGTAAGATGGCTAAGCTTCTAACTGCTAAATATGATACTGATAAGTTGCCAGAAGGAAAATTGAGGTTTTTGTTTCTCCAATTTCTTAATTGTCACTATTTTGTTTAGTTAACTGACATTGGCTAGTGGAATCATCTAATTCAATGGCTAAATCTAAATTGATCAATTGATTTATAGGGGGAACTGCACCAAATTTTTTAGAAGCTCAAACACTAGAGGATGGGCTTATAGTTCCCCTAAGAAAGCCAAAAAAAATTTAGGCATAAAGGTATGCATTAGAAGTTAAATTTTCATCAGCAGAGAAGTTTATTGGTGATTACCATGACCTGATACTTCACATCTAATCACTTTGTGTTGCAAGGATCTCTATTGTACAATGAGTACATTGTTTATAATGTGGAGCAGATTAGGATGCATTTTGGTTTCCAATGTCTCCACTTTCACTACCTTTCTGGTGATTTTTTACTCCCTTCCCAGGTTGTTCTTTTTAATGTATTATTTACTTGGATTCTTTGACAAATACTGCAATGCAGGTTGCACCAAAGCTATTGCCCAAAATGAAGTAATGGGAGACAAATGCATGGACCACAACACAAAAAAGGGAACAACATAATGCACAAAAATTTGTCTTCTCTTTTTGGTATTTGTGGTCCCCTTACTTGGTAACTCTGGTTCTACATAATGCACAACATAATAGGCCTAGATGTTATTACATATTGGTTGTTGTGGGACAATATGTCAATATTGACATTTTTGTCATAACATATGTTATTGTGGTATAACATATGTTATTGTGGGGGTGGAGAACAAAGAGACTTGGAAATGGTCTTTGACCCTATTGCATGAGGACTTGGGAGACTACAAATAGCATGGATGAAATTTCATATCAGATATGCAAAAGGTAAGTGATCTGGTTCGCAAGGACTAATTTGAATACATTTTATTCATTATAGGGACTAAAATGAATTAGTTATGTAAGCTACAGAGACTAAAATGAATTACTTGTGTATGTTATAGGGATTGATACCAGCAATGCAAGAGGTGATGCCTGGAGTGCATCATAGGTTTTGCGTTTGGCATCTGGTAATGCTAACAATTCTGGAGGTGTACCTCCTATATTTTGGATTGGATCTTCAAGTTGCCATCGATCTTGTGGCTTAGAAGCAATTTGGGTTTTGAAGCGGTTTGGATCTTCAAGTTGCTGTCCATCTTGTGCCATTTGAGGGCTTAGGGTTGGGGAAAGTTGATCTTGAGAATTTTGGTCCAAAACGACATCGCCTTAGGGTTGAAAACTTTGTTTTTTCATGGACAATCAAAATTACATCGTTTTGGACAACATAAGAAGCCACATCAGTGTCCAACTTGGCACTTAACGTGTCATGCGTGCGTCTCCATCAAGTTTAACTGACGACAACTGATGCAGGGATCAACGTGACCGACGTTTTGAGGTTTCAGGGATTAAGTTGTCAATTTTTTAAAGTTAGAGACGAATGTAACCGGTGCATACAATTTCAAGAACTAAAGTGGAGGTTTACTCATTTCTAGTGCTTGCCATACAGTGATAGCGACAAATGCAAATGCGTGCATTGATTTTATTATTATTATTATTTTATTATTAGCAGCACATACATGTAGATTTTCCTAAACTCAAAGAAACCATAATTATTAAAGATAGTTAAATCTACATATACGCACTTTAGGTTTACTATTGTTGGACAAAGTCTTTATTTTACAAAAAAGTGAAACAAAAGAAAGATTAAAAGAAAATGTAAAAGCTATAAATTACATGATATATTTGTTTCACCATCCAAGATATCAGCAGCTACGCCTCCACCTTAGAGTTCTATACTTATGCTCTCCACGTCGTTCATATACAAAATCAAGTTGAGGAATGATCTTGTAAAGTAGATCATCCACATGCTTGCTATACCATAGTCTCCATCTCTTCCAGAAAATAAGGGGAAGAATGACAAATCCAAAGCCAAAAGTGAATCCCAACTCAGCACTTAAGAAATTCCAGTCAATTGAACTATGTGTTTCAGAAACTACTGGTGGTGACTGTGACAGTCCCTGTACTCCATCATCAGTACAATTCTTGGTTAGTGGAGCTCCATATAACCCTTCATTGCCTTTAAAGGAATCAGGTTCAAAGGACTGAATTTGTGTACCTGTTGGAATTTTTCCCACCAAATGATTAAAGGAGAGATTCAAAACTGAGAGGAAAGTTAAACTTGCAATCTCTGTGGGAATTTCTCCACTCAACATGTTATTTGACAAATCTAAGGACTCAATCTGTGTCAAATTTCCTAAAGCTGATGGGATATGATTTGAGAAAGCATTATATGACAAGTTAAGAACTTTCAATGCTCTAAAACTCATAAGCTCTTCGGGTATTGGACCTTTAAAATGGTTGGACGAGAAATCCAAGTAAGTGAAGACAGTGAGGATTTTGACCAGCTTCATTTGCGAACCTTTGTTGACAATTGTTACCGAGTCCAGGTAGACACCACCAAATTGGTCAGCTTCGACATAATAAGAGAATATGTGATCAGCCCCAGCTTGAGGTTCGGCTGCAAATAATTTGGCTAATTTGACAACAAGAACTTTGTCAATGACTGACAACAAGTCCTTGTAACGAATAGAATGATGGAAATCATACATATCGAAAAATAAATTGCCTGACTTTTCATGCGCATCATCTTCATAACCCACCATTGCTGTCCAACTTCTCAAGAGTGCTCCTGGTACTATGCCAGTGAAATTGTTGGAAGCTAGATCAACAATATGAAGCATCTTCCAATTGCCTCTGCTATGTGTGCATCCAATGGGACCATGGAGTTTGTTTGACCTTAAAATCAAAACTCGCAGGGTAGAAATGTTCTTTAAGAAGCATGGAAATCTATCACTCAATAGATTATTTCCGAGGTTTAAAACTTCTAGGCTCTGGCAGTTGGTCAAAGACTTGGGAATGGCACCATCCAAGAGATTTCCATTGAGATCAAGGAACCTTAAATTAGATGAACTTGAACATGTATCAGAAATATTACCTCTTAGTTTGTTTCCAGCAAGATCTAATACCCTGAGAGTACTACTCCTTTTCAAACACTCGGGAATGAAGCCATTGAAGCTGTTATGAGAAAGATCAAGCATTCGAAGAGTAGAAGAATTACAAAAGGATTCATGGATTTTTCCATGAAAGCTATTGTTTGATAGTGACAGGAAATATACGAAATGGAGGTACTTCCCTATGTCAGGTGGGAGAAAGCTGAATCTATTGCTTGAGTAGTCCAAATAGACGGCATATTTCATGAAAATGGGAGGAAACCCTTGGAGTTGGTTGGAATGAAGGTCAAGCATAAACATATTAGAGCTAAGATTTTCAAAGGGCCCTTCCAAATCTGTCAGAAAATTGTTGGAAAGATTCAGATAAACCAGAGAGTCGAATCTCCAAATCCAGTTAGGTATTATTCCTTGAATCTGGTTGTTGGATAGGTCTAGACCACCTAACTTGGATTGATTTCTCAAGAAACCTGGGAATTCCCTCAAGTTGCAAGAAGCCAGCAATAGATTTGTCATACTGGGAAAGGATGAAAGGCCATGATCCTCATTGAAAGTTGTATCAACTGACACATTGTTGTGTGAAAGGCCTAATGTGTAAAGATTTTGCAGCCTCCGAATCAAATCTAGTTGTATAGTGCCAATGAACTGATTTGAAGAAAGTTGGAGGAAGCCTAGTCTTCTAAGATGAAAGAGAGACACAGGAATAGGCCCTTGTAGTTTATTGTTGCTCAAATCAACCAACTGTAATGCAGAGGACGAGGCATTTGGGAATTGTTCCAACAAACCGGAAAATCCATTATGAGAAAGTGTAAGCTCCTGCAGGGATGGAAGTCTAAAAATAGATGAAGGAACCCTCCCATTGAAAAAGTTATCACCTAGATTAATGCTGAGGAGATTTACAAGTCCCTCCCAATGAGTAGATGAAATTACTCCTGTCAAATCATTGTAGAATAGGGATAGATATCTGAGGTTCTTCGACATATTGAACGATGGAAGAGGGCCACTGAAGTTATTAAATGACAAATCTAGGTGAACAAGTTGGGTGAGTCCTGACAGTGAAATAGGGAGTGTACCATTGAATTGGCAGTTAGATATATCTAATGTAGACAACTGCTTCGGATTAAAAATAGCACCTGGTAACTGTCCAGAGAAATTTGTATTGCTAAGATTCAAGGTATGAAGATATCCATCTCGTGGGAAGTTTGGCAAGGAACCACGAAGATCTGGATTATCTGATATGTCAAGGACCTTTAGTGTTTGTATTTGGAAGATATCCTTTGGAAAAACACCACTCAACCCACAACTGCTGAGCTGCAAGGTGGTCAAATTGGAGAAATTTGCAAAAGATTCTGGCACTTCACTTGACATATTATTCAGGTTCAGTCGAATGACTGAGAGTGACTGAAGCTTTGATAGTGAAGAATCAATTGGTCCTGAGAGGTTGCAAGATGACATGCTCAGAACTTGGAGATTTTGCAGTGAAGATAAGGCATGACACCATTGCTTTCCATCAGCAGATACCCTTAAACCATCCAGATACAGTTCTGTGATTTCTGGAAGGTTCTGCACAAACAAACCAATATTTGGCTTCTCCAGTATCATAGTACGTTGTGAGGTAAGAGATGAAGACAAATCAAGAGTAGCCAACTTTGTTAGTTGAGAGATCTCAGTTGGAATTTGTCCCTCAAAGCCAGCATTTGACAAATTCAAATACCTCAAATTCTTTAGCTTGCCAAACTTCGAAGGAATCAAAGAATCGAAGTCATTATAGGCCAAATTCAAACACCGCAAATATTGCAGATTGAAGAGACTTGAATTGTCAAGTCCCCCGGAAATAAATTCCTCGCTCAAGTCAAGAGCAGTAACATGTCCATTGGTGCATGCTACTCCATTCCATTGACAGCAATCACTGCCTTGATTCCAATGAACCAGCTTTTTGGATTTGGCAGGGTTGAACATAAGGTTGTTCTTCAAATGGAGCAACAAGAATTGCTGATGATCAAGACAGTGGCTGGTCGCTACAAAGACATTGATACTCAAGTTTATGAAGCAAAAGGGTATAATAAAAGGCAATAAGACTAGATGAAGTCTCATTGTTGATGATTATTAAGGGCACCCCTATGATGAGTAGCTGCTTAAGGAAGGGTGAAGATGGCCTAGCCTTGAAGATATTCCTTTTTATAGATTCAAAATTAAACATTTTTATGGTTTGCTTGATGATCTAAGTCTGACACTAGTGTTTAAGTTCCTTCCTAATTTATTAGCTGCTCTTTTCATGAACGACCTTCCACTCGCCGGTGTCACCCTTTTATGAAAAGTAATTAAAAGTAGACAAATCAAGAGTGGGAAACTTTGTTAAGTGAGAGGTCTCAATTGGAATCTGGTCCACAAAGCTGATATTTGACAAATTCAAATACATCCAATTCTTTAGGTTGACTTGAATTTCGAAGCACTGAAAGTAACTAAATTCCTCACTCAAGTAAAAGTACTAACACATGCCTTGTTTCGTGCTACTCCATTCGTCTCTCAAGTCATAAGTCAATTTGAAGTTGTTCAAATAAAGCGACTTGACTAATCAAGATGAATTATCAAGATGAATTAATATTTGTCTTCTAAACATATTGGTAAGGGAGACCGCAAATTCTATAAAATTGTATAAGATTGGACAATACTCTATGACTATGTACTTTAAATTGGTGAAATTTTGACAAAGAAAATTATTCTAGACGTGGCAAATAACTCCTCCATTATTGTTTTAACTAAATAATAATAATAATAATAATAATAATAATAAAACACAGTTCCATCGTTTTTAAATCTTCAAAGCATTTGACGAGGGCAAAAGTGTATATTTCTTAATCATAATGAGGATTTGCTAAAATTAGTTTGTAGGGTTAAACTCAGTTTGCCATTTAGTGGTTTAAAGTGATATCATTTTACTAACATGTGGTTTCGACTTTATCACTTTACCCCTGTTGTTAGTTCTAGTAGCATGTTCCCTTGTGATTTCATTTCCTTTAACTTTTAGCTTATAGATTTATTAACTTTAACTAATGAAAGTTACAATAAATCTACTACAATTCTTTTTTATTTTCTCCCAAAAATAATTTTCTCCTTTCCTGAAAATTAAACACCTTAGACAAACTGAAAATTTTGTTTGTAAATGTATGTTATCAGTCTAGATATAGGTGTTTGTTCAATTTCAAAGGTTCTCCTTTCATGCCTCAAACACTAGTTCTCTGTTTATATATTTCTTTTGTTTATTTTCTTTAACAATAAATTCTCAAATGATACTCAAGACTTTGTGTTTTCCAAATGCTAACATTATTTGGATTTCTCAAGTCTTTTAGTTTCTTTGAAACTCATGTAGTAACTTAGCTTCATATTGTCTGAGACAAGTGGACATATGTAGAAATGGTTTAGGGAGTTAGTGTTGTGGTAACAAGTATTAACTCTGTAAATTAAACATAACTTGATGTGTAAACACATAAATTTAATGGACTAGAGCATAAATAAGTACTTTTTTAGTTGGTATAGTGAAAACACACACACACACACAAGAAGCTTATAGATATGTTGGTAATGAAATTACAAGGGACGTGCAAACGAAACTGAACAAAGCAGCAAAATAATAAAGTCCAAACTACAATGTGACAAAATGATATCGTTCTAATTATTATGCATATCAAATTTTGGATAAATCAGATGTTCATTCATGACTAATGAAACTAACCATAAGAATATATATATATATATAAGGGGGTATTTTTAAGTGTTTTTATTTGTCGAAAATAAAAAATTGATTCAACGCAAATAAACGAAAAACAAGTTCTAAAGAGGTCAATAGGCCAAAAAAACGGACATATGCCCAACCACTTCCAACAAGTCTGGAAGCCTAACTATTACAATTTAAATAAATACATGCACATTCTTTTTCCTTCCATCGATTTAGTTGAATCAAGGCTTCTTTTCTTTATGGCACGGTCATCAGTAGGAGCTTCCATAATTGGCAACGACACTAGAATAGATGGGTTTTTGTGGTGCCCTTGTTTGTTACCGGTCTCTTGAATTTCTTTTTATGCTTTTCTGGTGAAAGGCCAATATGGAATTTGCCCATTCCTTCTTGCACTTGTTGAAGGACAATAGGAGGGCTTGTTGTCTTCAATGGTGTCGTGTGTCCACCTCGCTCCTTTCAATACTTGCATTCTCAGCATTAAGAATTACTTCCACCTGATTGCCAATGTTATACTAATGCATATTAGAGGCTGCAATGGAATTGACAATAGTAAGGCATAAATTGACTCTCCATAAATGGTGGGTTATCAACAGCAGTGGTGTGGATGCCTTCACCAACACCCATTTCTCTCCTTTCATGGCCCTATGGTTCTGGAGCCCCTAAAGCTTCTTTAACTGAGAAAGAGGATAAGCGTTGAGACACATGCTCTACTACCGTGGATGGAATCAAGTTAGACCCCTTATCTGATTGAGTATAGTCCTTGGAATAATCATTAGGAGGAATTGGATGCCCAATTTGGTTAGCAATCATGTGGGGGGTCAAATTTACTAATTTGGATTGATCCCTCCATTTCATCCTTAATCATGATGCTACAATTCTTCTCATCATGACCTATCTTGTCACAAAAGTAATAAAGTATTGGCAGATTCTCATACTTAAAATCAACCCATACCTTGTTAGATACCACGTTTGAGTGGTTGAACAACGTCCAGTGCAACCAGAACTTTTGGAATGAAACCATGATTGTTCTTAATCGAGTAAAGACCAAACTCAGTTATCATACCTATAATAGATAACACTGAACCATTTTCTGTTATAGTTTGATTTTCAAATGTATTCAAATATAGTTCTTAGCTATATCATTAGTTGTCATTAGCTGTAGCAGTAGTTACCGTAACTAGCTCCACTTTTATGTAACAAACTCCTCTATATATGTAAAGTTGTATCTTCACCAATGAATATCAAATCACAATCATTTGTTATTCTCTATATGGTATCAGCAGCTTTTGCTTAACAGCATTCTTCGATCCTCTCCACCATGTCTTCTGCATCAGATATCATGGTCTCTGACACTCAATCGGTTGTTGCTCTCAACACTCATTCCTCGATCAAGCTCAATGGCACTAATTATCCAGCATGGAGGGTTCAACTCAATGCCCTTCTTGTTGGGTATGATCTCATAGGCTTCGTGGATGGCACCAAGACATGCCCCTCATCCACTCACAGGGACTACAATTTCTGGAAATGTCAGGACCAACTTATTCTTCATGCAATCATTTCCTCAGTTGATCAGAATGTCATCACCATGCTTGATAATGTCAAGAACTCCAAGCAAGCATGGGACATCCTTAACAAGATGTATGCTAGCAAAACCCGAGCGAGAATCATGTACTTGAAGGAGCGACTCACTCGCTTCATTTCGTTGCTTTTTGGCATCAAATCATTGGCTGAAAAATTAAAAACTCGCCACTGGATGATGTTGATCTTGTTATTCACACACTAAACGGACTGGGTGCTGATTACAAGGAAGTCTCAGCAGCCCTCCGCACTCGTGAGAACCCCATCAGTTTTGAAGAACTCCATGATCTTCTAATTGATTTTGAAAGCTATCTAAAAAGGGAAGATGCAACTCCGGATTCCCCATCTATTGTCACTGCACATGCTGCACACAAAGGTAAACAACATCACCAAAAACGAGGCTACCTGTCTGGTCTCAGCTACTTATCATCCTGTGGCTGACCCACCTCCCCTAGCTCATCAAAGAGGGTCATATGCCAATACTGTGACAAACCTGGTCACACTGCCAGGGTTTGCTACAAGCTGAATGGCTACCCTTCCAAGCGTCACATGGAACCATCTGCTCATCATGCATGTTCAATGCAATAAAGTGTAGCTTCAGACTGGATCATCGACTCTGGTGCAACCTATCACATTACCAATGGCCTTAATCATCTACACCTTACCAACCCTTATTGATAATGATCAACTATTTTGTTTGGCACTTCTTTCACTCACACTTAAAACTAAAAACACTTCATTAAAAAAATAATGTTCCTTCTATAAAAATTTATTATCTGTATCATCCCTGTGTCAAACTAATCCTATTTCTATGGAATTCTTTTCTGATTATTTTTTGGTGAAGGATCTGAAGACAAGGGTGCCTCTTCTCAAAGGACAACATAGAAATGGCCTCTATCATATGCCTTCTCCACCTTCCACACCAAAAGCACTTGTCTCCACCTCCTCCATTCATCCACCATAGCATCATATCCTAGGACATCCTTCAAATCACATTCTGAGACATCTAATTTCCCTTCACAAAATAAAGTCAGGATTCCCTGTCCCTTGCATCTCGAGTAGCAGTGTCAAGAGCCACAAATTGCCGTTCTCCACTTCAAATCTCACAAGCAAAAGCCCAATTGATATCATCTATACAGATGTTTGGGGCCCAGCTCCTGTTAGGTCTTTAGATGGTTTCTCTTATTATTTAATTTTTGTTGATCATTTTTCTAAGTACATTTGGTTGTATCCTTTGAAGAATAAATCTGATGTCTCAATAATATTTCCTCAGTTCAAATATGTTGTTGAAAAGTTCTTTAATACACCAATTGTTTCACTGTACTTTGACAACGGGGGAGAATTCCTCAAATTAAAATATTTCTTATCCCTACATGGAATATCCCACTTCACCACACCCCCACACACCCTTGAGCTAAATGCAACTGCTGAACGCCGACATCGGCATATTGTTGAAACGGGACGTGCCCTCTTACACCATGCAAACCTACCACCCATATATTGGTCTTATGCGTTCACCTCAACCACCTACTTAATAAATAGCCTCCCAACTCCTATCCTTAACATAAAATCACCTTATGAAATCCTCCACAAAACTGCCCCAAATCCCAACCATTTACATTCCTTTGGATGCCTGTGTTTCCCACGGTTAAGACCCTACATAACAAACAAACTTCAGCCTAGATCCAAACCGTGTATCTTTGTTGGGTACTCTCCCTCATAGTATGCCTACCTTTGTCTTGATCCACTCACACATAAAGTCTACACTCCACGTCATGTGTCCTTCTATGATCATCAATTTCCATACCCTTCTCTCACAAAACGTCCAAATAGCACTCCTCTCCTGGAAACGACAACCATCCCTATCCACCAACTTATACCACTACCCACAACCCCACAACCAAACCCACCTGTAACTCCAACCTAAGAGGCCACACACACACCAGCGGCGCCTTTGTGTTCAGCTCCTTCTCCAGGTAATCCTCCTCCACCTTCATTTCCTTCTCATATTATTTGTCAAGACACTAACCCTCCTACTGAGTCACCAAACCCCCCACGCTCACATCCCATGATCATAAGGTCTCAGAATAATATTTTCAAACCAAAACGTGCCTTCGCAGTATCTCACCACCCACTGCCTGAAAATCTTGAGCCATTCATGGTAAGGGAGGCCATGCAATATGACCATTGGAGGAAAGGAATTACAGATGAGTTTTATGCACTTCTTCGAAATGGAACTTGGTCACTGGTACCACCACCAAAAAATAAAAACATTGTTGGATGCAAATGGTTTTGCATTAATAGATGACCAAATGGATCTATAGACCGCTACAAGGCTCGCCTAGTCGCTAAGGAGTTCACACAGTGCCATGGCGTTGATTTTCAAGAAACGTTTGCACCAATTGTTAGGCCTCAAACTATAAAAGTGATCCTATGCATTGCTCTAGGAAATTATTGGAAGATGCATCAACACTTGAAATAATGCAGACAAGGAAATGCCCTCACAAAGGGGGCACAACCGGGGTCTTCATTTTGTCTGCAAGCTACACAAGGCCATTTATGGCCTTAAACAAGCCCCTAGGGCCTGGCATGATGCCTTGAAGACATTCATCACATCCTATGGATTTGTCACAAGTAAGAGTGACCCATCCCTATTCATCTTTGTATCCGGCAGTGATAAGGCTTATTTTTTGGTCTATGTGGACGATCTCTTACTTACAGGTAACGACACTGTATTCCTCCAATCGTTCATTGAGATTCTTTCTCACAGGTTTGCTCTTAAGAACATAGGTTCTCCACACTACTTCTTGGGCATTGAACTCATACCCACTCCCTCGGGTATGTTTGTTTCTTAGCACAAGTATATCCGTGAACTGCTGCAAAAATTTAACATGGAGGGGGCGAAGCCATCCCCCACTCCCCTCTCACCAACAGCTACTCTTCAGCTTCATGATTGCACTATTGATACTGATGCCACAGCTTACCGACAGATTCTTGGAGCCCTCCAATACCTCAACCTCACAAGACCAGACCTCTCCTTCTCGATAAACAAGATGTCTCAGTTCATGCACAAGCCTACATCTCTCCATTTTCAGCATCTGAAATGCCTCTTGCGTTATCTTAAACTCACAATCAACTTTGGTCTCATGCTCCATCAACCATCTTCCTTTACTCTACTAGCGTATACTGATGCGGATTGGGGTGGAAATTCTGATGACAGAACATCCACATCAGCCTACATCATCTTCTTTGGTGGTAACCCTATCTCGTGGCTATCCAAGAAACAACGAACAGTTGCTCGGTCTTCAACCGAAGCAGAATATCGTGCTGTTGCCACGGCAACCTCCGAGCTGATGTGGCTGTCCAACCTTCTAAGTGAGCTACAGGTTCTAATGACTAACCCGCCAAGACTCCTCTGTGACAACATTGGTGCAACGTACTTATGTGCTAATCCAGTACTCCACTCCCGCATGAAACACATCTCACTAGACTACCATTTCGTACGGGAACAGGTTCAGGTAGGCAAGTTGCATGTTTCATATGTTTCCACCAAGGATCAGCTAGCAGACATTTTAACTAAACCACTTGCAACAATGAGGTTTCAGGACATTACAGTCAAGATGAAAGTTACTAATGGTAACTTCATCTTGACCGGGCGTAATAGATAACACTGAACCATTTTCTGTTATAGTTTGATTTTCAAATGTATTCAAATATAGTTCTTAGCTATATCATTAGTTGTCATTAGCTGTAGCAGTAGTTACCGTAACTAGCTCCACTTTTATGTAACAAACTCCTCTATATATGTAAAGTTGTATCTTCACTAATGAATATCAAATCACAATCATTTGTTATTCTCTATAACCTATACAAGAGTATATTTTCCTACCTATCTCAGTTGCTCTGAGTTCACCTGAGAGACTCTTGTGACCGTGATCGCGGATGAATAGTAACTTAAATTAAAAAAAAAAATAAGAGTCACCATTAATTTTATTTTTTATTAGAAAAAAATTAAAAAATTCAAGAAAAATAGTCTTTGAAACTATATTAGATTCGAAAGTCAGTTAGGTATAGGGAAGAGTGAAAACTTAATCCCACAGCACCCCTAATATACCTGTCCTGAGAAGGTACCTTAAATCAGTTGTGCAAAATTGATAATATCAAAATATATTTGTTTCACTTCTTTTATTAAAAACATTAAAAAAATAAATAATTTGTGAAAAATTAATTTTTGGCTTAACGGAATAGGAGTTTCGCTCCTACGTATCCCCAAGTGCAATGAGGAACTCAAAGTCACGTAGTTCTCTAAAAAATAATTGTGGGTTGG
The DNA here is from genome assembly GCA_029884595.1 of Ormosia semicastrata. NCBI lineage: Eukaryota > Viridiplantae > Streptophyta > Magnoliopsida > Fabales > Fabaceae > Ormosia > Ormosia semicastrata. The sequence goes on along the minus strand of JAQQTO010000028.1, from coordinate 8,033,234 downwards.
TTGATTTTAATTAAAAAAATAATTTTTAATTTTAAAATTTGAATTAACAAGTCGTTACAACTCAATTAATCATATTAAGGTTTGAATAGGTGAAACTTGGCGTCATGCTAGAGACGTCACCTATTAATTATCAAGTTTGTTATGAAATTTTTTATTTAAAATTATCTAGAAAAAAATAAAAAATTGAATTTTGAGTCTTTATTAAATGGTGATTTATTTTATTTCGAAAAATGAAAATTTGAAGACAAAAAAAAAAAAAACTTGAATCATTAAGTTGTCACTACTCAAATGATTATAAAAGTTACAAGATCAACAAATTGTTACAATTCAGATAAACATGTTTTATTCTTCTCAAAAAGGTTCAATTATTTTTTTATTTATAATTTATTTTAATTCTTTTTGTTTCATATTTTGTTTTATACCAAAAAATTAATAGAACTTCAAACAAAAAAAAAATAGAAAGCTTACAAAAAGACAGAAACAAAAGGGGAGGGGGACTTCATTTTGTTTGGATATTTGTAGAGAGGGATTAGAAGTGGAGGCTGGTAATTGGTGGGTAGGATGGAAGACCCACGGTGGAGCACGATGGCTGGCAGCGCGTAGGAACGTGACAGTGGGTGGCGTAGTGGTGTGATTTGCTACTGGGTTCGGCATAACACGGGTCGCGTGGATCGAACGTTTCGGGTTTGCAATCGACGGCTCGCGGGGTGCAACGTTGGGTTGCGCAGTGGCATCACGGATCATATCTGGGCTACGAGAATTATTGGGTCTTCACGGTTTGCAGGTTGGCGCAACAAAGCTTAGTGATGCAGTTGGTGGAGATGGTGGCTGCGAAGGTCTTGGTGTTCTTGGTTATGGAGGTGAGGAGGTAGCAGAGAAGGCTACGTGATGGAGAGAAGCAAATATAGCTTGGGTATTAATTTTAAGCTGAAATCTGTGTGTGTCCCTAAAGAATGTGAGTGATGGGTATTTATAGAAAAAATTATAGTTTGGAGAGTGATGGTGATAAGTTTGTTTAGGATAAGTTTGTTTTAGGATGAGTTTGTTTAGGATGAGTTTGTTTAGGATGACAACTGCTAGGGTTTGTTTAGGATAAGTTTAATGACATATGTGTTATAAGATGGATAATAGGTCGAAGGGTCAGGTTATGAGTTAATGGATCATGAGTGGTTAAATAGGTTAATGGGTGAAAGTATGGTCCTTTTCCTCTTATTTCCCTTTTTTTTCTTTTTTTTTTTTTTAACAAAATGCCCCGGACAAAATTGGGTGTTCACAGTTGCCCTTTTTTACTTGTTTCTTACTAGATAAAAAGAATAACCGTAATTTTTTATTTTATAATTATAAGGAACGAGTAAAGACATGAACTCGAATTTTGTTTGGGAGGAACAAAAACAAAATAATGCGAGAACAAAAATGCGAAGAGCGATGCGCTCAAAGGTAAATGACAAAAATTTAAATGACAGGAGCCGACGCACTCAAAAGTAAATGACAAAAATTTAAATGACAGCATGTGCTCTAAAGTAAATGATAGAAATTTAAATGACAGGGATCCAATGCGCTCAAAAGTCAAAGACAGGAGTCGATGAGCTCAAAAGTAAATGACAAAAATTTAAATGACAAGAACCGATGCACTCAAAAATAAATGACAAAAATTTAAATGACAAGGAGTCAATGCGCTCAAAAGTAAATAATAGGAGCCGATGTGCTCAAAAGTAAGTGATAGAAATTTAAATGACAGGAGCTAATGTGCTCAAAAGTAAATAACAGGAGCCAGTGCACTCAAAATTAAATGACAAAAATGCATGGAGCCGATGCACTTAAAAGAATTTAAAATGCATGGAGCTAATGCACTCAAAAGAATTTAAAATGTATGGAGCTGATGCACTCAAAAGATTTTAGAATGCAAGGAGCTAATGCGCTCAAAATAAATGACAAAAATTTAAAGAAGCATGGAGCCGATAAGCTCAAAATGCATGGAGCCAATACGCTCAAAATGATGCATGGAGCCGATGCGCTCAAAATGACATGGAGCCGATGCACTAAAAAATGATGCATGGAGCCGATGCGCTCAAAATGCATGGAGCCGATGCGCTCAAAAATGCATGGAGCTGATGCACTCAAAATGCATAGAGACAATGGGCTCAATGATGGATGGAGTCGATGCGCTAAAAAATGCATGAGCCAATGAACTCAAAATGCATGAAGTCGATGGGCTCAATGATGGATGGAGCTGATGTGCTCAATCATGCATGGAGTCGATACGCTTAAAATGTATGGAGCCGATGCGCTCAATGATGGATGGAGTCGATGTGCTCAATGATGCTTGGAGTTGCTACACTCAAAATGTATGGAGCCAATGCTCTCAAAAGAATTTAAAATGCATAGAGCTGATACACTCAAAAGAATTTAAAAATGCATGGAGCTAATGCGCTCAAAAGAATTTATGGCATGAAAGCACTTGTGCTAAGTAAACATGGGAAATTCTTTTCTTCTCTCTTTCTTTTCTTCCCTCTCTTTCTCTCTCTCTCTCTTTTCTCTCTCTCTTTTCTCTCTCTCTATCTCTCTTTTATTTTCCCTTCTTTTTAAAAAAAAATAATAATATTAAAAGTCCTTTGAACCAAAGACGACTCTGGAAAGCTTTGACCAATCAAACCCTTACTCATATGTTTTTCTTCATCAGACCCTTCGGTTGACTTGGAATCCTCTTGACTTTTTTTTTCTATTCATTTCTTTTTTTTTTTACCCTCCTTTTTTCATCTTATTTTCCTATTTTTTTCGCTCTTAACTCTCCTTTTGAGAAGCAAGATGATCATCCCTTGTTGCGAAACCTTGCTTGGAGCTACTAAGTCCTTGCAAGAAAATTTTGCTCCAGTATTTAACTTTGTCCCTCATCCAATTGACTCTCTGCCACTGCTTGATAACTGTTGTCTCTATTGCCACTTCCTTCAACATATCTTTTCCTTAATTCTTTAGAAATTTTGCCCTAGTATAGCCAATCAAACGTAAATAAAAAATTGTCTCAGTTTGGTGAACCTTTCAAGGAGTTTCAAGTCATCTTCCTATTTATTTGCCCTTACTTTTGTTTAAACCGCCCTTTCGGATTTTCAGTCTAACGGGCTCTTTTCCTTTTTTGATCGGGTACCTCTTGTTTCTAGATTATTCCTTGGGATATCATTTTCCTGTTTAATTAGAACTTCTAAGTTCTTTTTAGTCTAGATTGTTCATCAAGGGATTGCCATCAGATGGTCAAATCATAGTGTTGTACTCATTTTCACCTTACCTGAAGCATTACGTAACAGACAGACATGAATTCAAAAGTACAATAGAAAAGGAATTTACTAAGTGAACAACTTCCAGATTGGTCTCGGAAGTTTGAGTGCACAAAAAGGTATATGTGGAAAAAGACACAAACGATGGTATGAGATTCAAAAAAGTGTTACCCTGATATGAATTAGTTTGATCATCATGAAAACGATCTTTAGTTGCCTATTAGACATTATGGCCAATGATTTTCTTTTGCTGAACATCTACATCAAGCCAAATTGAACCAAAGAGAAATTTACTCTAGTCCAAGACTAAATAGAACAGGGCAACAACTCGCCCTAATGTAAAGCCAAATTGAACCAAAGAGAAATTTGTCCCAGTCTAGGACTGAATTGAATAAGGCAGGAACTCGCCCCTAGTGACCAAAAGATTTACCCCAATGTAGTTAAATTGAACTAAGGAAAAGAAAAATTACTCCAGTTTAGAGTCAAATCGAGCAAGGTAAAAACTTATCCTAGTGTAAGGTCAAATTGAACTAAAGAGAAATTTGTCTCAGTCTAGGACTGAATTGAATAGGGTAGGAACTCGCCCTAATGACCAAAAGATTTGCCCCAGTGTATGCTAAATTGAACCAGGGAAAAAAATGCCCAAGTGTAGGGCCAGCTTGAACAGGGTAGAAACTTGCCCTAGTGTAAGTCTCTTTTTTTCTCTTTTCCTTTTTTTAAGGACCAATGAACTAGATACTTGGATGAGCATAACCTTTGTCTCAAAATTAAAGTTAACGAAAATGACAACAACCCTTCATTGATCAGATGAACTTTTTGAAGATTGTAACGTGGCCAAGGCTAGAGGTTATGAAAGGAAAGATATAAGGCTCAAACGAGTTTTTAAGGGTTGAATGAGACTAAGGATCCTTGTACTTTCAACCACACTTTTCTCTTATTGTTATCCATTTCATTTCTTTTTCTTTCATTCCCCTTTTTCATGACCCATTTCATTTCATTTTCTTTCTTCTTTCTTTCCCTTCTCTTTTTTGTTTTTGTTTTTTTTTTTTGTTTTTTTAGTTTTTCATCATTTTTTTATTTTTACTTCTTGCCCCTTTAACCTTTTCTTCCTTTTCCATTATGCTTCAAAATAGCCACCATGGCAATCAACCTTTGTTTTGTGTTATCCCATAATGTAAAGGTGATCCTTATCCAATGTTTATTATAAAAAATTTTCAAGCTAAAAAAAGGTAACAAGGGATAAAGATAATGAAATTTTGTAAAAGATAGAGAAAAATGACTAGTCTTCATTTCCAAATCATGATTGTTTATTTTCAAAACTTTAATTTTGAGACTAAAAGATAATGCACACTAAGTGATTACTTCTTTACTCTTTTTTTCTGATTCATTTTTTTCTTTTTTTTTCTTTTTTTCTTTCATTTTTTTCGCAAAAGGCACTTGCACACGTAGACTTTATTGACAACTACCAAACTGGGAATTGCCAAGAATTGGAGTCCAATGGGGTCCAAATACAAGAAAGACACTTTGAAGAAATGAAAGTGAATAAATGTCAAGGAAGACAATGTGATGAAAATGAAAGGAAACAAGGTACCCATAAAAATTCATTACATTAATACTTCAAAAAAGTTAACATAAGTTCAACATCACTAATTATTTTATGGCAATCACTTCAATTAATGCCTCGGTCTCCCATTGTTTAGAGGTTTCGAGTTGTTGAAGGTGAATGACTTCTTCAGAGGAATTTACCCCTTGTCTAGCTTGTATTATTCCCAAAGTGAGTAATCCCTATATTTAAACCTTAAAGTCCCAATAGTTCTCAATATCATGTCCTATTCCCCCACAATGATAAGCACAACTTGACTCTTCATCCTGCTTCTCCTCTTCTTTCATCGTTGTAGCTAGTGTAGTGATACTATAACCTGCTTTCTTCAACCCCTCAAATATTTCAGTCATCGACGTATGCAAGCTCATGACCTTTCTTATTAATGGCCCTTCCATCTCCAAAGCATTTACCACATTCCTTCCACCATCATTAGGAATTGGGTTATTGACAATACTGGGTCTATCCCCCTCTTGAATTCAAGCTTTCCACAAGCAATTAGCTTCTTCATTGCAGTCTTGAAAGATTCACAATCCTCAATTGAGTGCCCTAGGATGTCCATACAGTATTTGAAAGTTAAATTTGGGTTATACCACATTGGGAATGGTGGTTCAAAGGGACGTACAGGATTTTCGGAGATGAGGTGAGCATCAAATCGTCTTTGGAATAAGTCTGCATTTGAAATAGATAATATTGGGAAAGGGGTAGGTTTTGGGGGCAAGAGCGGCCTTGATTTTGGAAGTTTGACCAAGGTTGTGGGTGACTTGGGAAATTTTGTGAAGGTGCCAGTGGATATTAGGTGTAGGTCGGGCGAGTTGGTACATATGGTTGTGGTGTGGGAACATTGTTAATGTGGAATTGTGGGATTTGAGGTGCATTTGTAGGTGGAGCAGTTAGGTCAAGTAGATGAGAAGGTGCAAGTGTCTGATAGGAAGGTAGGGGTTTAGTTATACAGAGGGGCTCGGTAGGCAAGGTAAGATGGTGGATAGCAGGGTTGTGAAGGTTATTGGTTTTACATATAGCTCACTTTCGGCTCATTTTTCTTAGGGGGAAACCCTTTCTTGAAACCATCTTCATTATTACCAATTGATAATTCCAGCCTTTACCAGAATTTCAATCCTCTCTCCAGCAGCAATTAATTCAGCAAAATCTCGATAGGTAGCATCTGTCATTGTCCCAATATAGGGAGATCCTAAAGTCCCCAAAAAATATGAGCACATTTCTGTCAACGTCAATGGTGGTTGCACTTGTGCTGCGAGAGCTTTCCATCTCTGGGAATACTACTTGAAGGTTTCCTCATTTTTCTTCTGCAGTGTTCCCAATTGCTCCTAAGTTGGGGCTATATTCAGATTGAACCGATACTGTCCCATAAACAAGTTTTCCCAATCATCCCAAGAAGATATTTTGGAGAGGTCTTGTTAGATACACCATTCCAAAGCAGGCCCAGTCAAGCTTTCATGAAAGAAGTTGACAAGGAACTTCCAATCCTTTGACCAAATTGACATTTTGGTAATGTATGTTTTCAGGTGGGAAATGGGGTTGGTGCTCCCATTATATTTGTTGAATTCTGGAACCTTAAAGTCCTTTAGGATGATAATGTTAGCAATAGGATACAACTCTTCTATCCCAAGGGGACCATAGGTGCTAGGACCCTTGATTGCTTTGATTTGTTCTTTCATCTTTTCCATCCATTCTTCCTTCATCTTATCATTTTGAATGGTTGTATAACCAATCCAAGCAGGAAATTCTATTGAAACTAGGATGGACGCATGCGGTTGTTCCCATGTGAACTCAGTGTTACCATGAACCTCATTTCGAGTACCTTCCAATGAATGATATCCTTCTCCGATAGGAATCACTAGCGAGGCGATATTTGAGGTTTCTCCCAAAAAAGGCATCTCAGTGGTGACCCTAGGATTTGTCCTCATGGAAGTGATATTTGGAAGGTGCGAATGTGCCCCATTTACTCCTATACCTCCGGTTACCCAAATCAAGGTGAGGGTCTCCCTCATGGCTGACAGAATTTCCTCTATTCTTCTTTGAGACTCTGTTATTTCATTCATCCCCCCTTTCACCTCATCTACTTCCATACTTAGATTTCTTCCTTTGTTCTCAGTTGCCATTGCTGCAAGCTTTGCTCGAGCCCTTGTGTTGTGAACTCAGGTTTGATTGGTGTCTTCTTTCATTGGTCGCGTAATGGTTCCTTCTGTTTGATTTATCAAAACAGAATAATATCACACAAAGAATGATATGAAATGAATGAGATGCATAAGATGAAATGAATGAACTTTGTGATGAAAACATCTTCTATTGTTTCTTTTTAAAAAAAAAATTATAGGAATGCTGTAACACCCTCCGTAGGGTATCACATTTAAGACTAATCTCAATAGAACTTACCCAATTTGTAAAAGAATTAATATTGTAAAAATGTTAATTTTAAAATATCATTTGCGGAATAAAAATAAAATAAGTAAACTGAATTAAAACTTTAGTAAGACTTATAAAGAACATACCAAAACATATATATACATTAATATTACAAACATTGTTCCAAATAATTTACATAAGTACAAACCAGATCCAAAAGTAAAACTACAAACATACTAATAACCAAAACTCTAAACAGACCTAAGGACTTGGTTCCTCTGAAGGATCCTCCTCCTCTTCTACACTATTATCAAAGAACCCAGGCGGATACAAACGCCTCACAGGGGTCCTTGCAGTAGACACCATAGAATTCTCTTGCATGTGTAGACGGACACAGTCCCACCCCAGAGTTCACGAATAGGCATCGTGAATTCTAAACGTACTGTAGCATACTGTGTCAAAACGGAAATCCCATCCAGGGTTCCACTCAAGGTCATAGTTAAGTCCCCGGTATACACAAACCTCTCGTTATGGTAATCAAACCTCCAGACATTAGCTCCCCCGTGGAACTAAACCCTGATAAAACCTAATATTGGTCGCCTTGACGCCATATAACGAAATAAAGAAAACTGGTACTAAAAATAAACAGGGTCCTTTGCCTCTTCGTTCTCTCGGTCTTATATAAACATATACAATAAAACAGACATAATATAATAAAGATGTAAGATCCCCTACATCGATACTAATATAGCAGTAAAGAAAATGACAGCAAATAAACAGAGAAATATCAAAATAATAAATCACATATTATAGATATTGAATCCAATAATCATAAAATAGATAAACATAAGTATCATGTTATTATGTTGATCACTGTGCAAATGCACACAGACTAAATCCTACTCCATGGAACTAAACACAATTTCAGAGAGAAGATCCAGAAGACATGTTTGTCACTCGACTGCCGTGGCCAAAAGTGCTATTATATAACAATTTTGTCAAAAGTGCACATCAGGCATTGGACAAGACATTCTGTACCAGATCACAATATAGGATAGTGTCTCGGTTCGGATCATCGGTGTGTTTGCATCGGTCTGCTCCACAGACAGAAGAGCTACCAACTATCCATTGCGAGATACTCGCACCCCGATGCCCCTAAGGTCAACAAGTGACCTAAACTTGTCTACTCGCACCTGCACTTAGGTGTAATTCATCTCCTAGGCACACAGCTTTAACCAAACAAGCGAATATGCTGTTCTATGCATATATATGATTGAAACACACAACCATTATTATTTCTACAACATCTCATATATCCTCACCTTTTCTTGGTGATATCAAAATTTACCACGATCGGGCCCACCACAATTGTCTGACAACAAATTGCTGCTTACGCTTAATCGCGTAGCGATATTATCACATTTTTGAAATTGTGAAACACTTTTCTTACGTTTTCAAATCGCGTAAGGATTTTTCAAATCGCGTAAATATTTTATTGCATTTTCTCAATCGCGTAGCCTAAAATTACTATTTTTGAGTCACATAAATATTTTTCAACGTATTTTTAACTATGTCAAATATTTCTAATTTATTTAAACCCAAAATAATATTTTTCTCAAAAATTTAATTTTATTTCTATTATTTGCATAATAGTCCCTCATTAAATAATATTTACATAATAATCCTTATTTAAGTACTATTTTTCATAATATTCCCTCCCAAAATAATATTTGTAAAATAGTCCCTCTTTAGATAATACTTGCAATATAGTCCCTCAAAAATCAATATTTCTACTATTTCCCAGAAAATTGTAATTCTTTGATTTACTTAAAATATTACAGCTTAAATTTTCCTAATACGCTTCAAAACCCATAGGGTGAGCTATACGTTAGAAAACTTCAAGTATTGCCATCTATTTTTATTTCATAACTTAATTATTTAATTATGTCAATTTGTTTTCTAAAAAGTATATTGCTTGCTATTAAATTCAAACCCTTCCAAAATAATTTGCTTCTCAATTAAACTTTAAACTCTACTCCTAATAAAATAATTTTGATTCTAAATTATGAGAAATGACATATTGGCCAAAATCCACTTAGGGTTTCATTATCCATCACTTAGTTCTATTTAAAATTTAATCCTTGCAAAACTCGTAATTTATTTTCCTTATCATAAAATCATTTGCTTCTTAGTTAGGAAAATAATTTAGAACCCTAGGTTCCTTTTGAATGGTGGAGGTCGTGTGCCTCATAGGCCCTTTGGGACCTTCATACAACAAATCCTTCATGTGATTGACATCTTATGTTACACACAAATACTTGCATGCTTTCAAAATCACACATACAAGCATATTATCAAAGCTATAAGCATATAAACACACATGCAATCATATTTTCAAACCCAAAAGCATAACAAACACAAGTAAGAAAGCATAGAAAATTAAGTGAATAAATCCTTACGGATTTTTCACCACAAACAATCCATTTCCTCACCACCAACACATAGTTGATGAGGTTAATCTCCCTCTTACCTTAAGGAAGACAAGATCTTCAAGCTCCTCCTCTTTCTTAATTTCGTGTGATTCAAACAAAAATCCTAAAAATTCTTAAACAAATACTAAAGTCATAAACAAAGCTTAAGAACAAGGAACCATGGATCAATCATGGTCTAGAAAATAAAAAACCTATCTTAGAATCAAAGAATCAAAAGTTTACCTTTAGAGTAGTGAGCTAAAGCTTGATTTTTGAGATACTTGGAGAAGGATTTTGACAAAACTTACTAAAAGAAAAGTGTTTAGAAGGAGGTTTAGCTTTAGAAAGTGGGAATAAGTGAAATTATAGAAGAGTGGAAGTGGTATTTGGGTGCTATGGCCGAAATTCCAAAGGAGAAAATGAGAGAAAAATGTTCTTGTGTTCTTGAGAGAAAAGATGTAGACTTAGCTTTAGGTGAGAGAAATGCAAATTGATAGTAATTTTTTTTAGTGCAAACCATGTGAGGTAGTGTAGGAAAAATAGAAGACTAATCATGATGGTAAAAATATCATCTTGTGTTCACATGCAAAAACACATGGCCTATGTCACTTGGTGTCATCCAATGGTCACAAAAGACCATTCAAGAAACCTTGAGAAGCCCACTTGGCCGTGTGGCTCTATAGACATAGTTAACTAAGTTTGTTTTTAATTTAGTTCTAGTTACTCTTTAATCAAATAACAACTAACTAGATTAGGTTTTCTAATTACTTAATTAACTATCTAGTTACATAGTTAACTAGTAAATTAGGTCATTGAGTATGTCATGCCTAGTCATGGCTTCTAGATAGTTTTAAGATATTTAGCTAGTAACTAGGTTCTAACTATTTTGTAACTAGGTTAGTTTCATTTAGTTCCTAATTAAACAATTTAGGTAACTAAATTAGTTTATTTGGTTACTTAATAACTAGTCAAACTTTTCAACATTGACTATTTCTTATTGGTTAGAAAAAAGTCCAACCATCATTTTTGACTTGTTTCTATTGGTTCATTTTAAATTAAGCTACTAAAATTATTTTAAATCTATTTTCTAACAGATAAAATATACCGGGTCCATTACTCAGTAATAGAAGCTACTATAAATAAAACAGCAAATATTTTTTTGTGAAATATTTTTATTTCACAGATAAATTTTAAAAATTAAAATATTTTATTTCGTGTCTCTCAGATTCAGGTTTAGTAAGATCCTCCATCTCCGAATAAATCAAATAAGATTTTTCCCAACCCGAAAATTATTATTTTCCTGACTCTGAGCAAATCTTACACAACGATCAAAAACAGTCTCAGAATAGTCAAATTAATTTTATAGCATACTGAAAATATAAAACAATGAAATTCAGTCATTACTATAAAATAGCCAAAATCTGGGATGTTACAAATGCCATGAAAATGCAAGGTGATGTTTTTTCTTCTTTTTTTATTTTTGAAAAATGCTAGGAATGCCATGAAAATACAAGATGATATTTTTTTTTCTTTTTTGAAGCCTTTTTTTTTTAAATGCATAAAGAATAGATAGATAAAGAAGAAGTACTCTCCCTTCGTGTCCTAATGGATTTGCCTTAAATTTGGGGATTTCTTTCTTAAGGATCTATGGGTCCTTCTGACTTATGAGAACTTTCATTGAATGACTCTTCTATTCTAAAGGCCTCTAGACCTAAGTCCCATTTGAGAATGTTGACCACAAATAACGGGTAAACCATTAAGTGTGGGACATTCATGAAAAAGACACACTCTAGATGAGTTTTTCGCGATAACAAAACAAGATGTACATTCAAAATGGATACCACTACGCAATCTCTACCTAACTTAGGCTTCACTCAGACCTAAGTATAGGGCCCTACTCGGATGTGTGCGATAAACTTGTAGGTGCAGTGGGTGTAGGGAGCATACAAACCTTTACAATCCTAAAGACTACTCATATCATGCAAAACAAAGCAAATACAAAACAAACTCCAAAAGTTTTCTACCCTAAGGTTTACATAATAAAACAATTAACACTAAAAATAAAAAATAAAAAAAATCATCAAATATAAAAAAAGGTAAAACAAATATATAAAGATCACAAAAATTTTGCACAACCAACTTTTATAGGCTTGACTCTCAAGTATCCTCAACGAAGTCGCCATCTGTCACGACCATGATCGCGACGGAATAAAAACTTAAATTAAAAAAAAATTAGGAGTCGCTACCAATTTTATTTTTTATTAGGAAAAAATTGAAAAACTCAAGAAAAATAGTCTTTGAAACCATATTAGATTCGGGAGTCAGTTATATATAGGGAAGAGTGGAAACTTAATCCCACAATACCCCTAATACACCTATCCTGAGATGGTATCTTAAATCAGTTATGCAAAATTGACAATCTCAAAATATATTTGTTTCACTCCTTTTATTAAAAACACTAAAAAAAATTAATTTGTGAAAATTTAATTTTTGGCTTGATGGAATAGGAGTTCCTCTCCTACGTATCCCCAAATGTAATGAGGAACTCAAAGTCACATAGTTCTCTAAAAAATAATTTTGGGTTAGTTGATTTTAATTAAAAAAAATAATTTTTTATTTTAAAAATTTGAATTAACAAGTCGTCGTGACTCAGTTAATCATATTAAGGTTTGAATAGGCGAAACTCGGCGTCACGCTAGAAACGTCACCCATTAATTATCAAGTTTGTTACGAATTTTTTATTATTTAAAATTATCTAAAAAAATAAAAAAAATGAAATTTGAGTCTTTATTAAATGGTGATTTGTTTTATTTCAAAAAATGAAAATTTGAAGACACAAAAAAAAACTTAAATCATCAACTTATCGTAACTTAGATGATTATAAAAATTACAAGATTCACCTCGCCACCCAGCGTCGCACCCCGTGAGCCGTCGACCGCAGATCCGAAATGTTTGATCCACACGATCTGTGTCGCGCTGAACCCAGTAGTAAACCGCACCGCCTACCGTCGTGCTCCTACGCGCTGCCAGCCACTGTGCTCCACTTTGGGTCTCTTGTCCTAGCCACTAACCACCGGCCTCCTCTTCTAATCCTTCTCTGAAATATCCAAACAAAACTGAGCCCCCTCCCCTTTTGTTTCTGTCTTTTCGTAATCTTTCTATTATTTTTTTTATTTTTGTTTGTTTGAAGTTCTATTAATTTTTTAGTAAAAAACAAAATATGAAACAAAAAGAATTAAAATAAATGATAAATAAAAAAATATAAAATATAAAATAATTGAACCTAATAGGGTTATCTGAGTTGTGATAGCTTGTTTAACAGATCAGATCTGGACGATGAGAACGGTTGGGTCTTCACGGTTTGCAAGTTGGCACGACGAAGCTCAGTGATGCGGTTGGTGGAGATGGTGGCTGCGAGGGTCTTGGTGTTCTTGGTTATAGAGGTGAGGAGACTGCAGAGAAAGCTACGTGATGGAGAGAAGCAAATATGGCTTGGGTAATAATTTTAAGCTGAAATTTGAGTGTCCCTCAAAAGTGTGTGGGTGATGGTTATTTACAGAAAAAATTAGAGTTTGGAGAATGATGGTGATAAGTTTGTTTAGGATGAGTTTGTTTAAAGATAAGTTTGTTTTAGGATGAATTTTTTTAGGATGAGTTTGTTTTAGGATGAGTTTGTTTAGGATGACAACTGCTAGGGTTTGTTTAGCATAAGTTTAATGACATATGGGTTATGAGATAGATAATAGGTCGAAGGGCTAGGTTATGAGTTAATGGGTGAAAGTATGATCTTTTTCCTCTTATTTCCCTTTTTTTTCTTTTCTTTTTTTTTAACAAAATGTCCCGGACAAAATTGGGTGTTCACAGAGACCCCAGCATTGCACTTTCAAGGGTACCATGTCGAAGTAGTAAGAATGGATGTCACGGTCTCTTACCCATTTACGAACCACAAGGAGTTGCCCTTTGATAGTCCAAGGTTAATGTCAGATGATGGTATAGATCTCGATCTCACGTTCAAAGCAGAAGCAATAGACTCTATCAATGATTTCTTCACACCAAAAACCAGCAGGTTTCTTGCATATCCCAAATAGAATTATGAATAATGTAATCAGCATCGATGGTTTGTCAAAGAACAGTCGTCCTATCAGTTGTTTGCGTGTATTGGCTTTAGGAATAGCAAGGTCATCAACTTCGAGGTTGATGGTGTCTTCCTTACGATCGACAAGTGAGAATTCTGGTTTAGCCATGGATGGCAACCTATGGTTCGATCAAATAGCCTGGAGACAAGATCAATCGCAAGAGATCACAATAACGAGGTGATGACGAACACAACGCAGCAATCAATAGAAACAATAGTTGCGGCTAACAGGTGATCACGAACACAATGATCGCTTGCTGTAGATGGTAATCACAGTTTTCAGTTTAAGATAAGTGATTGCATGTTGCAGATGATGGCACGACCACAACAAAGGAAGAGGAACAAACAAGAAGGACTAGCGAATGGAACGCTGAAGACTAGATGGAAATGAGATGGCAGGAAAAGGAAAAAAACAAACTTAGATAGAGGATGATTGAAAGCCAAAGGGAGGCATTTCAAAAGGAGAGGAGGGGAAGTTGCTATGACAGCAAAAACAAGCACAATATGAATGCAAGGAACCACCTAAGTGGATAAGGCTGCATAGGAAACCCTAGTAGAGCGTAGAGCCCCTTATAGGCCTAAAACTATTGCTAATTCTATAGATAAGTGGTTGCTTTTGTTTTTAATAAATTATTTATATTACATTGAAGGTTTATATTTAAATCTTATTTTTAAACTAAAATGAAATAGATATGAAATAATGCAGTACATCAAAAGTGAAATAAATTCAGAATTAAGGCCCGTTTGGTACGTAGGATAGGATAATATATGATTGTACTAAGCCTGATAGTATAAGGCTTGATAAAATTTTAATACTATCTAATGTTTGGTATGACATTGTATATACTTATAAGTTGGTCGACGTGAAACAAAGAAAGAGGGTTTCCAATGCAGGAGTCCTAAAACAAAGCATTGGGGGTGTGGTGCTTTAGAGGTGGAGGTTGGAAGGAGTAGAGGGGATGGTGGCTAGGTGAATAGTTGAGGACGACAAAGCAGAGGGGTTTAGGTTTGGTTGAGGATTACAGAGCAAAGGGGATGGTGATTGGGTCTGCCAGTGATTTAGCCATAGAGGGGATTGGTGGTTCAGGGTTGAAGCATGGTGGCTAGGTGATTCTGGGGTCGCGGTTTCTGGGTCGAACGGTAGCTGGCCATCATGAGTGAAGTGGAGATCTAGGTGGGACGCGCCTGGCTTGCAGGGTGGTCGACGTTTGGACTATGGAAGCAGAAATTTTAATACCCTAAAAAAACATGTTAGGCTTGTATATGGTTACAGAGGTAGCCTAATACTTACTTAATATGTCTGTGTAGTTTTGTGACTTTCTAAGCACATTTAGGCACTTTGTTGTAACACTATGTGAGAAATATAATTGTTATTTGCTCTAAAAATGGCTTAAATTGCTTAGTTAATGGAAATAAATGTGGTGAGTTTGTTTCCAAGTCACAAATGTGGGAACTGTACTACAGTTAAAGTTTGAGAATTTTCGGAGTTAGTTTGATATTTTTAAGCATACTAGCTGTGTGTTTTAGTGCCGAATTGACCCCTAACTGATATGGAAATATCAATTTTTGATGAAACAGAATTTTTAATAAATCTTAAGATTTATTTTGAATTTGTTGGAAGTTACGAAATCATATTTGGTGATATCTGAGTGTTCTTAGCAAATCAGAGTTTTGGTGCTTTTTGTGAGAAGCCAAAATTGGCTCCTCTATATATATAGTTCCACAGATAAAAAGGGGGAAAAACAAAAAGGGAAAATAGAAAACCAAAGAAAGAGAGCCAAGAAGGAGAAAGAAGAAAGAGAGCCAAGGAGGAGAAGAAAAGAGAGGAAAGAGACCAAAGAGGAGGATCAACAATCAAGGAAGAAGAATCAAGTGGATATTGAGTTCATCTTCAAGACTTTGAGGTAGGAGAAATCTGTTTTTGATGTTTGTTTCATTCTTTTCTTTTGGATTAAGAAAAGCATAATGACGAATTTAAGGTTTGATGAGTGGTTTTATGATTTATGACTTAAATATTAATGTGGATAGATTGGTTGGGTTAAGAACTAATTTGCGGATATGAGATGATGGAGTTTTCATCATTTGGAGCCTTAATTCCCACTTTAGGTCATTATTGGGGGTTTAGGTCAAGTTTGAGAATTTGATTCATAGGTGTTGAATTAAGTGAAACTGAAGTGATTTAAGAGTTGTTATGTGTAGTTAGATCTTGTTAGAGGTTGGAAATCACTTAAAAAATAGATTTTGAGTGATTTGAAGAGGGTCTAGTTCCAATGGAACAATACCCGTATCTACAGAATTATGCAGATTTTAAGTTTTGTTGTTGATGCCGCAACGTTGGACTTTGAATGCCGCAACGTTAGGAAGAACAGGGCACTCATGCCGTGGCATTGAATGTGAATGCCGCAATGTTGGCAGTTTTTCCTGTCAGTACTTGAACCTGAGGCTTAGGTGTCGCAATGTGGAACAGGGGACGCCGCAACGTTGATGCCAAAGAACAACTATGAGTTGTGTTTGATGCTCTAGATCATTCCAATGACGTATTTTTCTTCTTTTATGCTCCTTAATGAGTGATATGACTCTAGTAGGAGTATTTAATGAAGAGTGGATGTTTTGAATCATATAGATTTGTAGTGCTAATTATGTGAGATAATTAGACATGTTTATATACACATATTGTGTATTGTGATGATTTGAGGAAATGAGTTTCCCTGAGTATTGGGAATCACTCATGTTTGCCCTTCTAAGAGTATTGAAGTACTACTATAAGTATTTAATAAAGTGTTGTGTGAATGTAAATCAATTGAGGTTGTCAAATATTGTGATACTTAGTATCATTGTTGTTCATGCTTGAGATAAGATGAATGTAAATCAATTGGTATGCTAACTATTATAGAGTTTGACATCATTGTGTTTCACTTTTACGATCATGCATGTAAATCAACTGTGATCTAAGTATGGAAGATAATTAGTGATTGTATTGCATGAGATGTTTGAGATACATAGAATGGCGAGAAATATCCTTTTTATGTGATTGTACAATAGATTGACGAGAAATATCTAACTCTATTATATGTGAAATACCTTGAGGTTTAAAATATCCTCTTTGTATTGTTGAGAAGCATAGATTGGTGAGTAATATCATCTATGTTGTAATAAGGCGAGAAATATCCTTATTACATGGTTGAGTAAGGAGGCGAGAAATATCCTCTTTGCTTTGCTGATCAGTGGAGGCGAGAAATATCCTCTGTTTATTTTGATGGATAGTGTTGGTGAGTCATATCCTCACTATGCCTGATAAATCATAGCATATCATAGCATACCCTAGAGTAGTTGAGGTGGGTAATATCCTCAATACTTTTGAGGTCTCATAAAATTTTAAAACTACATTCATTTCTAGGATTTGCATAGACATACACATTAAACATAATTAAACATAGCATGACAATTGTATGGGCAGTTGCTATCATAACATTTTCATGCATTGCAATTGTATGGGCGATTGCGGGTCTCTGAGATGGAGATGTAGTTGTTGCTTCTGTGATTGAAGTGTTAACATGATAATTATAAATATTATCTATTTATACATAAACATGTATATATGCTGGTATTTGAATACTTCTACTGAGATATGTTTTCTCAACCCGATTGTGTTGTCATGTAAATCCAGGTGCGAGTTCTTCAAAAGGGAAGAAGAAGATGTATGAGGATTAGCATAGTATAGATGATATTTTGAGCTGAGCTTATATATGTTTTATATTTGTTTAGTTGTTTGAAGTTATGTATAACAGTATACCCTTGAGACTGTGATGTATATATATAACTTTTGCTATTATGACTCTCCATATTTACTCATTGTGTATGAATGATATGGGTTAGATGATGTCGTATGTTAGTAGTAGTAAGACCAGTATTGGATTATTCATTTATATGACAATCTATTTAGGTAGCAAATTACTATTACAGAAATGGGGTGTATTGTTCTCAAGTGTTTTAGATGGGTCTTTGTAGTTCAGTTGAGTCTGAGGTGGTTAACGAAATGAAGGGCAATGGCGGCTTTGGGTGGCTAGGTTGGTGTTTGGTGGCCAGGTCCATCAGAGGAGACAACGAAGGATTGGTGTTTGATAAGCTTATATATCAAAACTTAATCAGGCCTAATCCCACTCTCAATGCCTGATTAAGTTACACGTTATTTTAATGTATAAGAGAGATGTACTAGATAAACTTATACAATACTATGGTCACATCAAACAACTGATAAAGTCATAATATATTATATAAGTTTATCCTATCAAACTTTATATGTCGTGCCAAATGTGCCTTAAATAGTTCTAAGTTTTGGTCTTTAATAACTGAATATATCCTAACCTTAAAGTTGGATACATATAACGGCTATCCTAACACCCTTGACCAAGTTAATTGGATCTTTCGAGTATTTAATATAAAATAACTATTTTTATACAAAAAAAAACATTTACATTTACAAATAATAATAATAATATCAAATTTTAATTTGTCAACAAATCTTAATGCATGTTATATATGATATTTTTGTAACGTGCGCCTTCATTTTTTTTTTTTAAATCTTTGACTAAGGGTATTCTCACAGCATTCTTGTGAGACTAACTTCTGGATTTGGGATGGTGACTAGTTACCTCTTCAAAGTGGTGACCCTTAACATTACAAGTAAAGTTCGTCTAGAATTGCAGTTTACTTCTATTATGACTAATCACTTTTAAGTTTACGTACGTCCACTTTCAATATAATTTATAAATTCTTTTAAAATATTTTTTTATCTTATAATTTAAGGGTTTTTTTAAAGTTAAATAAAAGGGCGAAGGGCAAGATTAGAAAGAAAGCAACGCACGGGGGAAAGGCAGCCCTTTGTGTGTCCTCTAACACCATATGTAGATAATGGTTTGGGAATACTCCAACTCTATAGACTATAGCAGCCTAAGAAGTCAGAACTCAGAAGTGAGACAAAGTTTGAGAAAAAAACGTGGGGAAAAATTCAAAGGATTCCCACCTTACCTTCATAACTAGTGTGCCATTAACTAATTTACTGTAAGTAGTAGGCTCCAAAAGTCTAGAGACTTTCTTGCATAGTTGCATAGAAGCATAAAAGCCGTGTGTATACACGGTGGCGTTTTCAATACAACAACTTCAGGTTGTTGTATACATGCGACAACAACAAACCACCAATTGACCTTTGGGTAAAATAGATCAACGGTGAGTACCAACAAAAAAAAAAGAATAGATCAACGATGGAGATCAATTACCTGTAACTTTTTTTTTACAGGTAAGGGTTTTTTTTTTTGTTACATGTAAGCTGTACATATAATAAATTTTATATATTTTTTAAATAGTAATATTTATATACACAGATCGACACATAGAAAAGTAAGATCACTTTTTTTCATAATAATTGTATATATAAGAAACTTTACAAATTTCAATTGATAATATTTGCATATACTAAAACCTGCACATAGACCAAGTCATATCATACTTTTTTTTATACATAATTATACATATAAAATATTATATAAATTTCAATCGGTAATATTTATATACACTTATATCTATACAAACACCTAACCAAATATAAAAAAGATAAAAGAAAAAAAAAAAAAAAAAAAAAGGAAACCGCTGATTTGCGGTAAAAGGGGCTATTGTATGCATACAATAACCCATGTTTGTTGTATGCTAAACACATGCGGATCTATGAAGCACAGACATAAGACGTGACACGGATACTGAGGCACGGAGATATACTAAATTTTAAAAATTGTAGGATACGAATAAACATATATATATATATATATATATATATATATATATATATATATATATATATATATATATATATATATATCAAAGTAAATTAAAGAACTTAATTTATGTATATATATAATTACAAAATTTAAGAAAAAAATTTATAATTCATTAATATCATTTTATGAGTTTAAATATTTATAATATCTTAATATATATCATATGTGTCAATATTTGCTACTTAATAATTCTCTCCCAAAAAATATGGAGCATAATTTCTATTGACATTTTTTAAAAAATCTCCTAAATCAATTTCTCCTAATAGAACTAATCATGTACAAGTACATGTGTATCCAAAAAAATTAACTAGAGGGAATAGTAGTGTGACGCAAGTTTCGATGACGACAAAGTGAACGACTTGGTATGAGTAGAGATAGAATGACACGTGTCCAAACCGTGTCTTAGACATGTCTAAACGTGTCTGAACTATGTCTAAAACGTGTCCAAGCTGAAAAAATTAATCTTTTTAATCAAATATAATCGAACACGCAGGACATGTGTATCATACGTGTGTCCCATGTGTCTAACACAAACACGTGTCCAACATGCAGACACGTCTTAAAAACAGCGTGTTCATACTTCATTATATATACATGATTACATGAACAAATGGATTGAAAATTTCAGTACATGCAACGTGTAATTTTCTTGGCTGCATCTTAAAAGTCAGTCACCAACTCTCTTATGATGAATGAATAGGGTGGAACTGATGAACTCCTCACAGTTTGATTATAGAGACTTTGATGAACAACTATCCTAAAAACAATCTCTTTGGTAAAAGTAAACGAATCATTTTCATATCTCTAACATTAAGTTCATAGAATAATTGGTGTATTCTCAGAATAAATGTCTTGACAATTGACATTAATTTCCTGACATTGTTTTCTTCGGTCATTTTTCGTGATCAGCACATCACTTTGCAATTTTGTAATCGTGTTTCCAACGCAGTCCGCCAACCCCATATAAGTCAGTAAAAACTGCGCTTAAAACGCACTTGATTTTATTGACAAAAGATATTAAGTGAAACTAGGTATACAACTTACAAGCCAATAGGAGTTGGCTCAAATAATCAACCATCTATTCAAAATAATTACATGACTTGAATTTGAATCTTAAGATTTCCATTAATTAGCGATTTATTCAGGGAAAAAAAAAGTATGCAACTTACAAGGCTGCAATTAGGAGACATACCTTCCCACTTGATAATAAATGAGTGTTCCAGGCCTACTCTTCTAATAATAAAAGTATAAGACTATTTATTTATATTTTGGATTGAATAGGTTCCACTAATGTTTTAAAATCTAATTTCAATTTAGATAACCCAAATTCTTAATATATTTGTGTGGAGTTTAAGTGTGCCACATGACAAACAAACTCACTTTTATTATTAATACTAGAATGAGAAATATCATTAAAGGATATAAATTTTTTATGATAAACTAATTAATTTTTCATTCTTATCACTAGGACTCAACACCACTGATGAATCATTTTACTAATCGTAAAATGTCGAATAGGAAAACAATATATATATATAGAGAGAGAGGAGGGATCAGTTTACACTAGTGTAAGTCTTTTTTTCTTACACTCATTTTCAACCGTTAGTTTCACTTTCATCTAATGATTGAAATTATTTCATTAAAGGTAACCATTAGATGAAAGTGAAACTAACGGTTGAAAATGAGTGTAAGAGAAAAAAAAAACTTACACTGGTGTAAGTTGATCCTCCCTATATATATATATGTATACAGTGTAAGTCTTTTTTCTCTTATACTCATTTTCAACCATTAGTTTCACTTTCATCTAATGATTATCTTTAATGAAATAATCTCAATCATTAGATGAAAGTGGAACTAACTGTTGAAAATGAGTGTAAGAGAAAAAAGACTTACACCTAGTGTAAACTGATCCTCTTCATATATATATATATATATATATATATATATATATATATATATATATATATGCAACTTAATATATAATTAGTGTAAAAATACACACATATTTAAGTTTATTTATTATAATTTTTATTTAATTTTGTTTAGTTTTTATTTAATTTTAATTATTTTATTTGAGTTTTAGATAATTATCTCTTTTTCTAATCTTTTATTAATATTATAATTTTCAAGATAAATTTAGAGGTTTTTGGATAAAATAAAGAAATCCTAAAGATAGAATTTTAAAGAGATCTTATCTAAATCTTATGTCTCTTCCAAAGTCTCAATTAAGTGTGGAAGCTTTAAGATAATGATAATTAAAAATTTGATAAAGATCATTGAATAGAAAAGAATTTGTTGCAAATTCAGATTCTACTCGTATTTTCTGACCTTACTGTTGTATTTGGACCATATCTTGGGTTACAGAGATCGAATCGACGATTTTTACAACATTAGAAAGTTAACAGAAAATGCAACAATTCTTCTGTTGACCTCCTAGGATAATTTTGTCAATTGAAGGACGGGAAATAAAGAAAAAGATGAAAACCTAGCAGCCTTCAATAAAAGGAGATTAAGTTTCCTAAAATTGGTTTTCTAAATCCAATTAAGATCTTTTCATTACTTGGGAAACAATTAAGGAGATTGAGTTTCCTAAATTTAATTTTTTAAATTCAATCACTATTTTTTTATTATTTGAGAGCCAATTAAGAATACTTGGAGACTAATCAAGGAGATTTTGTTCAAAATACATTCCTATTAAGTTAAATCTCTTATTAATAGACAATGAGAAGGAGGGTTGGCAGCTTTCACCAAGGTTTGGAGGCACAAGGTTTGACACGAGTTCAAGGAGGCATTCATCAAAGACATCTTTTCTTCTTCTACTCCTTCTTCCTTTTGTTTTTTTTATTTTTAGATAGAATCATAGTTGCCTCTTTAACTATTGTTTTTGTTTGCACTACAATTACTATGTGTTGCTAGTTTACTAATTTCTATGATTGTGATGTAACTCTTTACTTTTTTATGTTGAATTATTGATTCGATTCTTTGTTAATGAGAAATTATTACTCTTGATTCATTCTTAGTGTTCTTAATGATTGTGGTATGTTGTGCGCCATATTTACATGATTTAGACATTAGGTGAAAGATCGAGAGATAAAATCTAATTGCTTGAAAATCTAATAATTGAACTTAGGAATTGAGACCTAGAAATAGACTTAAATCTTCCGAGAAGCAAAAACGGTTGTCATGGAACTTAATGGAGGTTATAACTCAATTAATTGCTTTAAGAATGAGATTAATAGGATTTTAATACGTTTTTATTGTCAATAGATTGATCTTAAAATAATTTAGGACAAATCATATTCAAGAACATAATTGATTATTAGCAAATATAGAATTAATATTCATCATAGTGGATATTGTAGTGAAATTCTAGTCCTAGGCTTTTAAAAACTCGGTTAAACTTTATTTTTTTTAATTTGTTTGCTTACTTTATTAGTTAATGTTTTGTCTTGCTTTGAATTATTATTTTCTTTATCTCTTCCGATTGCTTAGATAATTAGTATTATTGTAAGAGTTAATACTCATATCGATTCTCATAGGAACAATATTTATTTACTATTTAAACGACCCGTACACTTATGGAAAATCTACATCAATATATCAAAATAATAAAGAACATGAAAATGATACATGTAACTTAAAACCGTTTGTGCTCTGTCCACAAGACGATTTGATAAATTTTGTTTTGCAGATGAGCAAAATAAAGTGGCTTTTTTTTTCATCCTCTAAATTGCGAAATTGACATGACAAGAACATAGTGACAAGATATGAAAAAAAGGCTCTTGATCATTTTAACATATAGCTTATGAATGTAAGACATACTAACACTAGTATAAATTAATTTTCCGATTTCAAATTTCATAAGAACACAATAATTTAAAACAAAACAAAATATTTGTTGGAGATTATAAAAACATGTACTTTAGTATTGATTTAACGAATAGGGAAAGTTCAATTAGCAATATTTGCTTTTGCAAGTCTTTCAAGGTTTTCTGCTACCTGTCTGGCTGTTTCCAAAAAGCCTCCCATGCAACTTTCGCATATCTATCATAAATCTTGTACGTTATGAATTTTGTTAACGCAAAAAATATTTGCACACTAAATTGTATACATTTTTGGAAAAGTTTAAAATGCTAATCGATTTTGATTAACACCTCCAATTATCATATAAAACACGGTATTTATCAATTATTTGCATATTGATTATATTGGTATAAAAGTTGTACAAAAAATTTAGTATTTGAATAGCATGTTTTGTTAATTACGTTATGAATTTTGTTAACCGGAACACAAAATAACTACACAGCAAAATAGAGTTAGGGAAACAGATCGGAGAACAGAACACGTCGCATGGCAAGAATCTAAGAGCTGTCTTTTTTAGGTTGGATATTAAATAATATGCACCTTACATCAATCAAATAAGTGTATAGATTTGCAAGTTACTCTATAAGGGTCGCATGGTAGCAAGTAAAGAATTTTAGCATAACAAAAACCAGAACACGAGAATGAAAACATTATTTTGACAAAAAAGGGTAAAATGGTGAGGCAGTAGAAGACATATGTCAAACGAAAAGAAGAAGGGGACTTTTCCATATTTTATAAAATAAAATTACCACGTCGCCCCTAACACTAATAGTTGTCGACTGGGGCATGCGAGAGAGACAAGGGAGAAGAGATTTACCTGAAATGGCAGAGGTGGTGGGGAGTGTGGACCGCGACGAAACTCCGAAGAGTTTTACAATGGCAATGTCTACCATGTCTGCAAGAGAGGCAGTTCAACCCCAAAGAGAAGAGGTAACAAGGGAGAGAAAGAAACTAATGGAGGGGTTTGTTAAGTTAACATCGTTTAGTAATTTTAAGTGTGTATTGCTGAGTTGAATTTTTTTTTCACATATCATCGTTTAATTTGGAAATTGGATAGTAAGAATATAAGGAACTTGACTTAAGTTTTGTCTTCCAAAAAAAGGGTGAATTTTTTTTCACATTATTAATGGTCCACATTTTTTAATGTGAATTATGTACACATATTTTTATGTCTAAGAAACGTTATGGCTCTTGTAAATATTCTTGATCATTGTACTTTTTAAGTATTCCCTCCATTCACATTTATATCTTTATTTAAGAATTTTATTTTGTTTAAAATTATTTGTTCATTTAAAAAATTAATGATTCATTAATTTTTTTTAAAATTTTACTCTTAATATTAATAAATGAAAGAAATGATGAGTAGAGTAGTAATAATATTTTAAATATTTTAATAAAGAGTAATTCAACTAATCAAATTAGTTTTACTTATAATTTAGATCTTTTAATGATTTTCTTAATTATTATACAATAATTTTATTGGACAAATAAAAGTGAATGTATGAAACAATAAATAAAGGAAAATATATATATATATATATATATATATATATATATATATATATATATATATATATATTACAAGAAGTTGCACATATTTATATTGCATAAAATTTAGAAACCTCATAAAATAAAAAATCAATAGCCTAAAATTTTATGAGCAGTATGTGAGTAAATGGATGAAAACATTTCATGCTTTAATTCAAAATCTGTGAGACTTACTTAACAATAGTTGATTGTAATGGAAGTCGATTGTAACTTTAGTTGAACTTTATTTACAATATTAGGACTTGAATCATGGAGCTATCATTTAAGAAGAACTTTAATTAATTATTATGTGTCGGCTCAAATTTGTGTAACCAATTATATGTACCAAAAAAACAAAAATCTATGAGACTTCTATATAATGTTTGTGCATCTAACAAAATAAAATATGAGTGTTGTTGACTATTGACTTAAGTTGTTTATCCTACCCTGTTTAAGTTACAATTTAGAGGAGAAAATGTTAGAAGTAGATAATAGTGTACACATGGGTGCACATAATATAGAATGAATTTGGATATTAAGCAATAATTAAAAATGAGGATGAACAGGTTAGAATTTTACCTTCAGTGGGAACAAGTGTGAAAGATGAAGCATTTACTTCTATTTTCTATTTAATGATATTTATTCTTCCATATTAAAAAATTAATTCACAACTACTTGAATTCAGATTATTTGTAGTTGTCCTAATAACAAAATCATGAATATATAGCTTCCAGGGTGTTTGCAAATAAAGTTCTCTGCTTGATTAGCCAAAGTATATCGGCTAATGTTTGCAAATCTTTGATTTCCAATGACAAGCAATTATCATCAAGGAAGGAATTATGTCACTCGATTGTAGGTTCTTAAGATGATTAAAGAAAGCTTTTAGATAGACAATGATGCAGAAAAACTTTCAACGATTCGGCTAAAGAAAATGATAGAATTTTAATGAAATAAAAAGACAATAAGCAATAGAAAGTTGTAAATGAATTGTAAAAGTGCTAAAAAATAACACTTACTAAAACTCGAAATGGAGGGAAGTTAACTTTGCATTGATTAATTTGTGTGTTTGTTGTCGTGCATATACATTTGAAACTCTCCAACGATTTATAAGTAAAAAATTAGTCGTTACTGTCCTAAGTACACTATCTGCCACCCTAACTAACCATAACCCCACGTTTTGACAAGTGACTAACAACATGCCTACCCACTAACTTGCCCTCAGTTGAGCTTAGCATGATAAATGTCTAAATTCAAAAAATGTATCAGCCGAGGGGTTCATCCAATATCCTAAAAACCAGGAAAACGAGTCCGTTGCCAATGGTCTGATACTTATCCATTCTAAAACGGCTTTCAAGCTCTAGCACCTGCCTTAGCAACCGTTCCTATTCTTTAGAGATTACACTGACTTGGAAAAACAGCTAGCTTTACCTTTACTGATAAAATATGAAATCGAGTTGAATTAACATTTTAGGCCTAATTGCTGAATTCGGCCCAATTTTATCAATTCTACGCGTCAATCCATTATCAACTATTAGCCAAATTTGTTTCATTACATCAACTAATTCTTGTCGATTACTACAACTGAGGCCACATTTTTTAATGTTAACACAGGGAAATACAGTTCTATGCAGGACTGATTAGTGCAAAGTGGAGTAATTATGATTCCATGGACAGAGAAGTACTGCCTAATCGAAGGAATAAAAAAACTAATAATAAACTTGCATATATTAACCAATAAATAAGAATGGGGTTGAATAGTTTTAAGCTAACTTGCAGATAGAACATGTGTAGAAGAGGAAGCATCAAGCGTATAGTTATTAGATGTTGATACCCAACTTTGTCCAAGGTATTTTGGACTTTGAGTTGTTTTTGGATTAGAATTAGGGATGTTTTTATCCGATACCCAACTTATCCCCGTTTAATAAACGGGACAGTAGGAGTGGTTTCCCGTCAGCACTACGTAGTCCATAAAAAATTTTATATAAATATTTTATATAAAATTATTAAAAAATTTAATTATATAAATTAAATATTATAAAGTTATATAAATTAAAAGTATTTTAGGAGTTTGACATTATTTTTAAATTAAGTTGTGTTGGACAAATTTTAAAAAATTATAGTATTATACTTTTTTCATTTTTCATTTTTTTTATTTTATTATTTTGATTTTTTTAATATTTTTTACAATTTATTGGACTTTACCCGAGAATTGTATGAAGCGCGGGGCGGGCGGATATTAGATTAGAATTCCCCTAATGAGATAAATAAAGAATAAATAATAAAAAGTAAAAATATAAAAAAGAAAAGAAATATAATAACAGAATTTTCAAATTTGAAGAGATAGGAAAAGTGGAATCTCATTAAAAAGTTAAGAGATAAATAAAATCAAAAGATAAGAAATTGGTGGAGAAAAAAATAGTAACAGAGAGTCAAGAGTTAAGAGATTAGCTTAAAAATAATAATTGAATGTGTTGGGATAAGTAATTTATTAGAACCCACACTCTACTGTCCTTAACCTGTAAATAAAACTGTGAAAACTCACATCTGCATACCGAAATACGGTTGGGGAATTCAAAATAAATAAATAAAAAAGAGAAAGAGTGAGAGACGTAGGGATAGAGAAATCACATAGAGAAAGAAGAAAGAAAGCTAGAGAGTAGCGATTGAATTGATGTAAGAGCAATGCAACGTGGAGCGTGATTTTTATTCCTTTTTATTCCCCACCAAAACTTATGTAAGTTGTATTTGGAATGAATAAAAATAAAAAATAATTTAATTTGATTTAATTTGATTTGATTTGATTTGAATTGATTTGATTTAGAAATTAAATTTTATGTTTAGAATTTTTAAAAAAATATAGGATTTGAATTGATTTAGAAATCAAATTTTGTATTTGAAATTTATAAAAATGAGAATTAATTTGATTTTATTTTATTATTTTATATTTTAACTCTTATGAGAGGTAGTTAAAAGTAGTTACTAAAGGTAAATTAGTTTTTATTTCAAATCAAATCAAATCCTAATAAATCTTATCAAATTTGATAAAATTTTTAAAATAAAGAGAATGAAATCTATGAGATTTTAAAAATCAAATTATTTTTTATTTTTTAACATTATAAACATAAAATTTAATTAAATTTAATTTATAAATCAAATTATTTTATATTTTTTTACATTCCAAACACACTTGCAATTGGACTTGTGTGACACACGGTGCTGGCCATTTGTTTCCAAATAATTTTGCTGAAGTAGTAGATTACCTATTAATAGATTACATTATGTATATATATTAGGATGTTTACCTAATTGCACATGTTTGAAATGGTGGAGCATTTTTTTAGACTAAATTGATCATGCATAATGATTCAACGATATACTTTTGGGTGCATAGGGATATATATTCTTAATCAATGCTTTTTATATTTATCATTATAAATAGACATGCATTATTATTAATGATCTCCAATAAGGATCTTATTCCTCTTCTTTTCAAATGTTATCTTATTTGTCTAAATGTTTTGGATTAAGATCTGACAATGGAATTTCCATAATTAGCTAATGATGGAAAATCAGGAAAGAATCGAGGTGTCAATCATTTAAATTCTTCTCAATAATCTTAAGGCTTATCTCTACTAGATCTCGTCAAGTGAGTTAACTTGATCTAATTTCTCAAAACAAATTTATAAATAAAATAAAATAAAAAAATGCATTTGAGCAAATTTACTCATTCCTAACTTTTTGATTGTGGCGAATTAAAGTTTTACTTTTTATGAAAACTTTTTTGGAAATTACTATAAAAATTTTATTATACCCAAAAATATTTTTTTGTTGAATGAGATTTTTTTTTTGGCCATTTGCTTTAGAATTTTTTTTTGACTTAAACATATTTTCTTGAATTAAAATCTTGTTCTCTAAAAATAATATTTTTTGGCCATTTATTTTGAAATTTTTTATTTCAAAAAATAATTTTTTGATTCATCACTTTCATACCACATGTCGTGGGATTTAAATTTGTTTCATATAAAAATGACTATTTAGCCGTCCATTCCTTATCAATGTAATTTATCACTCTTTTTAATATGCTTGACAAAGTGGGACATGTTAAAATAAAATATTTTTTGCAAATAAGCAATAAAGGACTAATTTAATTAATTTTAAAAGATAACACTAGATTAAATAGGTAATCATTCTTGGAACGGACGGCACAGAGTGCTAATACATTCCCTATCCGTAATCAACTCCCGAACCTAAACTTTAAAACGCATATCATCTTTTAGGCATCCAATCGAACCTTTCCATTTTTAATGAATAAATCGACTGGTGACGACTCCTTTTCATTCTTGTATTCATATGCAAGAATTCGTCGCCTCGCGTTGCATTGTGCCGAGAGGGATGTTGTGACAACTTGGTGACTCCACTGGAAAACTTTGAAGGTTATGCTGTTGTTTAATCTTTTGTTATATTTTCTCTTATTTTCTTTAGTCCTTGTTTGTCTCTTTTATTATTCTTGTACTTTGAATGTTATATTTGATTTTGTTTGAATGTTCCCTCTCACACACTACACACCACTTACACACACAAGCCCTATACTCGGACTCGATACCTTGTAGGCTTAGATAGAGGATTAAGTATTATTGTCTTGAAAGACCTTCGGTCTTCATATAGGTACATGAAAACCTCTCGCTCAAATTGAACTCTTTCCATTTGTAACCTATCATGGGTGAGGATTGGGGACCTTGCTAGCTAAAGTGTTGGTGACAACAAGAACAATTTGGGGACCCTTTTTTTCCCACAAGAGTAAGGGCAAAGTAATCTCACCTTTAGAGGCCTTCGGTCTCCGTATAGACACACGAAACCCTCTTACTCGAATTGAACCCTTTCCATTTGTATCCTATCATGGGCGAGGATTAGGGACCCTTACTAGCCAAAGTATTGGTGACAGTAGAGGCGATTTGAGACCTTAACCTAATAGGGGTCTAGAGTTTAACCCATCATTTAGAATAATCTTCAAGCCACCATTGTCCATAGAACTTATCCTTTAGAACAGGTATCCAACCCAGATAACCTTATTTCATAGGGCACTTGAGGGAATTTGATGTGTTATTTTCTTTTTAATTATCACTCGTTTTCGATTTTACTAATTTCTTTTTTGTTTTTTGTTTTTATTTTTTTTTCATGATTTGCATTTGCATTCATGGTCTAATCTTATAAAAATATCGCTAAATCTCAAGTAGCCATTCAGATCTTCTTAAGAACCTACATAAAGGGAAGCAACCTTCTCAACCAAGGGTTACACTTTATGTAAGTGAAAAGGTGATACAAGAGTCAGAGCAAACCCAAATGCAAGAAGGTGATAGACTACCACAATGATTCTCTATCCAATTACCATCACTAGGAAAGCTTGACTTCGAGCAAATGGATTTGGGCCCGCTAAAAGATGTATGGTCATGAATGACAAGGAAAGAAGAATTTGACTTCAAGTATGGACTCATAGCATATCTTTTGTCAATCCCAATGGACTTTCTGATGGTGAAATCCTAGCTACATTTTTGGAACCCTTCTTATCACTCTTCACATTCTGACAATTTGATATGGTCTCTACAATGGAAGAATACACTAAATTGCTTAATCCAAAAGTTGTATCTAAAAATAAAGTTTACCATTATGAGCCAAAATTAGAACCAAAAAGGAAGCTATCCAAACTAATAAGGGTCCCAATGGTTGAATTAGAAAAGGACATGAAAGATAACGGTCGAGGTCTGGATTTAGTTTACTTGTTGAAGTTGGTTCAAAGCAATGTTGACAATGATCAAGGAATGGCTATGTTAGCCTTAGCCATTTATGGGTTAATAATTTTTCCAAAGGTGAAAGGTGAAATAGACATACAGGTTATAAAGTTTTTCGAACAAATAGAGCACAGTGTTAACCCAATATCATTAATTTTGGCTGAATCGACCATATCCTTGAATTTCTGCAGGTATTGCAAGAAAGGTTGATTCCGATGATATGTTCAGTTGCTAAATATCTAGATGATTATTCATCTTTCGACCTTAGAATGCTTCCAATACCTGAAGTTCAAATGGAGCATATATTATCCTGAGTTCCACAACCCTCTTCAAGAGTATAGCAACTCATAATTGCCATTAAAGACCCCAAAGAGAAACCAGTGGATTAGCTATTTCTTTGAAATGAAGGAAGTGCTTTGGAAAGCTCTGTGGATGCCATTCACTTCTACCATATACTGATATAGAGAAAAACCATGGTTCCCACTCATAGGCCCTTGGGGAGTGACTAGTTATGCACCGGCCATGGTCAGGAAACAGTTAGCATCGAAACAATTTGATCCAATGACACATGAGCTTTCAGAATTCGAGTTCACCTACACTGATGACAGAGCTAGTCAGAAGATCAAAGAAGCATATGAAGCTTGGAAGGACATACAATATGTGAAAGGTCCTGTTTCTAGTGGCACTTCCTTAAGCTACCTGATATAGCAGGAGAAATGAGGAATGGGTTTTGTCACGCCCGAAGTACATGGCCTTAAACCACCTACTCACATGCTCAATGATTCGATCGACTACCAAGCTAAAGCTGAAGGAAGGTATGAGATAGCCTATCTACAGTTCAGGGAAAAACAAGCTATGTTGATAGCTAGAGAAGTTATGCTTATAGTCGAAACTGAAAAAATGACAACTATTTGAGAGAAAGATAAACAACTTATATCACTTGATCAGAAGAACAAAGCTCTACAATTAAAGGTGCATACTATGAATTCAATACTAGAGGCCAGTTGTAATACCCTAAATGGCATGTTAGACTTCTTTATGTGTTCAAAAGGTAGCATATGACTTGCTTAGCATGTATATTTATTTTTGTGAGAATCTGAGTTAGTTTAGGTACTTAGTTGCAATCTGCACTGTGAAAATTAGCTTAAAATGACTCAAATAATAGCATTAATTACTTAGGAGAGGGAAATAAATATGGGTAATTTATTTTTAGGTCACAAATATATAGAACAAGTTACAGTTAAAGTTTCAAGATAAATTGAGTTAGTTTGGTATTTTTAGGTATACTGGTTGTCTAATTATAGCCGATTTGACTAGTAGCAGATATAGAAATATCAGATAATGTTGAAACGACTTTTTATATGAATCTTAGTATTTATTTTAAAGTTGTTGGAAGCTGAAAATATGGATTTAGCTAAATCTGAGTGTTTTAGCAAATCAGATTTTATTAGTTATGGCCTAAGGGCCATATGAGTCTTTAGTGCCTCTTTTATAAGCTTCATTCACGGCTATTTTTGCTTAAAACACAAAAACAGAAAACGTGAGAGAAAGGAGAAAGGAAGAGGAAAGAAAAACCAAGCAAGAGGAAGAGAGAAAGAGGAAAGTCAAGGCTTAAGGATCCAACCAAGTTTGATTAATCTTCATAGCTCCAAAGGTAGGGGTTCCTAAGTTCATCTTCACTTCTTTTCACTTTTTCTCCATTGATGCACTTGGGTGCTCAATAGGTCATTTTGTGTTCTTGAGGTGTTTAATGAGTTTTATGTGTATAATTGAGTTTCTTTGATTATTTATAACTTGTTCACAGAATTAATTGAAGTTAGAAACTTTGAATATCTCATTTAGATCTTAGATTCACAAAAGAGGGGTTAGGTCACCCTATAGGTGATTTTGGTGTTTTAATCCAAATTAAGAGGTTTAAGTTAGTGATTGATGATTCCTAAGTATTTAAGAACTGATTAGGGACCTAAGATTACCTAGAAATTGGATTGGAATTACCAAAATCCAAGAAAAGAACAAATGAAATAGTACCACGATTCTGCAGAAGTTTTTGGTTAAGAAACACGGCCCGTGTCTGAAGACACGGGAAGGGGGGTAGTGTCCCTCTCTACTAGTTGAAATTCATGAATAGTATTCACAAAGCAAGACATGGGGGGAAGGGGGTGTAATTAGACACGACCCGTGTCCGAAGACACTGGGGGGCCCTGCAATAAGACATGACCCGTATCTGAGACCAGAATCTTCAAAAATGTCATTTTTGACGTTTTTCAAGTTCTTGGCTAGGTGGGATCATTAGTATATGTATTCGAAGGTATGTTAAGGCACAATTAGGGATAGTTTTCAATAGGAGAATTATACCTAGTATGCATCGGGAAGATCAGTAGTGTTGATTTTTGTGAGTATCTTATGATGGCCATTCATGAAGACCAAGAGAAATTGAAGGGTGTCTGACAGACTTAATTGAGGAAGGACATAACATTGATATTTCAATAGTACTAAGGCCAAATGAGATAAGTAGAGGTCCATAAGGTTCTTTGGAATTAGGACTTAGACTGAACTTCTTAGCATGCCAGGATATGTGTAATGTGAGGAGATACCTTTATTTACCGCAAAATAATACATTAAACTAGTAATTCCTAAGGTTTACATTTTGGTTCTAAGTTTGACTAGATGTATGTATGAGATGTATGCTATCTTGGTTTATCTAAATGTTATAGTTAGACCTTGTAAATGCTTTAAACATATTTTCTTTATAATTGTTGAGATTATGTTTATATATGTTATGTATGTCTGGTTTTGATTACTCATACTGAGAATATAGTTTCTCACCCCGCTGTGTATTATGTAATTCCAGGTGAAACTTCTTCCAAGAATAAGAAGAAGAAAGAAGCTAAAGATTAGATTAGTTTATGTTTTATGTTTCAATTATTGTACTTTTAGTATCTCTTTTGAAATGTATAGAGCTATGTAATACTTCAATCCTTTACTAAGGCTAATGATGTATATGTTTTGTGATGCATTATGATATAAATATTGTATACCACATTTCATATGGCTCTCTATAGTGTTTCCAAACAACATTATGGATATAAGTATATGATTAGTATGTATATAGTGACATTGTAATGCTGAGTATCTCCTTGTATGATGTACATACTGAGATATTGGTGTTAGGATATTATATCAGTTGTTGGATAGCTACTCATTTACGGGTGGAAAAACCTTTATTGGAATAAGAAAAAAGTAATTTCAAAAGTAGAAGCATGCACTTCAATCAACAAAACCAAGAGTTTTTGAATAAGACTCGTGGCCTACTCGAAGATGTCTCCAGAAAAATAGCTAAAGAGGTGAAAAAAGTTGAAGGAAGGATGTTGCTTGGTGAAGCTCATGAGTTCTTAGCTAACATCAGGAAATACTTTAATTATGTCGACAAATTCCATTGAAACATACAAAGTACTTAGGAGCAATATTATATTTCATGGACTCTTTGTAAATCTAAATTTATTTGAAAATTTCCATCAAGAGGAACCTTTTATGTTTTCTTTAAGGGTTGTTGTGGCAATGAATGACATTTAGCGATATTATTTACAATTTTGGACCATGTTCATACATCTAAGTATATTTAATTCGTATTTATATTTGCATTATTCACACCATTTTTAAATTTTATTTAAGGGAATAAACAAAGGAAAAAAAAAGTCTTAAAAGCACCCTTATTGAACTCGATCCTAAGCAATGATCATGGTTAAGGAAGAGCGTGAAAAGACTCAAGAAAAGTGGAAAAATGAGGTAACTCAATTAAAGGAACAGATGGCTAAGATGCTAGAGATTATGGAATCCCTTCAGAAGAATAAGAACACAGATGGGGACCTTTTTGGAAGAAATGAAGAACAACCTATTTTTACAAACTCACGTTGTGTTAGTCAAAATGGCGTATTATCACTCACTTTTTACATAAGTAATTCATCATAACCTCATGTGGCACCCATGATAGCTCAATCAAGTGGCACTCCTTTAGGTTTCATCTCATCGCATACCTCAAACTCTTTGGGTTTTGTCCCACCGCATACTACCAACTCTACAGGCTATATCCCATCATTTATCACTAACCCACTAGGCTACATACCACCACAGACCATCAGCTCTTCGAATTTCATTTCACTATTAATCACCAACTCTTCAGGTTTCGTCCCATCACTAATCACTAATCCTCCAGGTTTCATCTCACCACAATCCAACAATTCTTCATATGGCAACCCAAACTCAGGCCAACCAAATATCACCTTCCAATTAAGTCCTCAAATCGAAACCATACCCCAGCCTTTTCCTTTTTTCACACCATAATCTAACTCTTGACCCAAGGAGAAATTGGATGTTCTTGAAGAGAGGTTGCGGGCCATAGAAGAAGGAAGCAATTATGGCATTATGTGTTAGCCATGACAACCATCATCCAAGAGGGGATGAATTGGGTGATTACAGATTTTAAAACACTATTAAGAAATTAAGCATTTTGAAGTCAAGATGAATAATATTCAAGTAAATATACAAAATTAAAGCATCAAAATAAAGAGATAGATTTGAGAAGAGCAAACACAAAAATTTATCCTAGTTTAGACACTAACTACTTGTGGCCTACATCCAGTCCCTAAGCTTAACTTGAGATTTTCTTCACTATCTCCTACGCTTCACGGGTACTAAGAAAACCTTTGTACAAGCAGGAGCACTCCTCACACCTTGGGATCCTCCACCTTTGTGCTAGAGCCTCCAACTTTTCAAGCTTCACATGTTCTTGAAAATCATTTACATTTAAGAGCACTCACAACACCTTTGGGATACCCCACCCTTTGTGTTTAAGCCTCACTATAAGGGATACTTCACCATTTTCTATTTTGAGGGATACCTCACTGTCTTACAATGATTTTAAAATAAAGAGAAAGATTAAAAACTCTCACAAAAGTAGATATACAACTTGAAGAACAAAGAAATAGAAGGATTTTGTAATAAAGAGTTCAAAATATTATTTTGATGATTTAAGGATCAAATCAAGTGTTCTAGAGTTGTAAAAGCTTCAATCTACACTTATTTATAGAGCCCAAGTCGTTGGTAGTGTTTAAAAATGATTTCTTATAAAAACTAGCCATTTATAGTCGTTGGGAATGTTTTTTGGTGTGTTTTATTCGAATAACAAATCCCTTATTCGAATAAACCACTCTAGTTTCGAAATATGTTTTTATTCATTCTCAATAACAAATGACACTTATCTATTCAAATAAACCACTCTAGTTTCAAAACTCAAACTTGACTATTTTTCATAGAAATATAATTTTAAATGGTCATAACTTCTTCATTTCTCATTCATTTTAAGCAAATGACACTTATTGGAAAGATATTTGAGTCTATTTTCATATAAAATAAGTTTCGGAACAAAACTCAAAGTATTTAAAAATTTATGATTAAAAGAGTAACCAAAGGTCAGCTTTTCAAAACTCAAACTTGACTATTTTTCATAGTTTTTAACTACCACCATTACTAGCTTTTCAAAACATGTTTGTTGCGAATTTTAACATATAAGAACCATTTGTAAAGATTTAAAAACATATTTGAACTCTTTACTTATAAAACCTTTATCTTTACATAGGAGAAAGCCTAAAAGGAAAATATATCAATTCTAGTCCTTAGGCTTCTTGATGTAATCCAAGCTTCCAAAATTTTCTTCTCTTCAAATCTTGCAAATACTTGGAACATTTTATCATTCTTATTTTTCTTGAGTTGAGCATAATTGTGATATTTTGCTTTCTTGTTGCAATGCTCACTCTTGATACTTGGACTATCCTACAAAGTATTGCTCACTTAAAGAAACATAGTTAGTCCAAATTCATAATTCAATATCTTCATAAACATGATTCATAAATGTATAACTCTAATTAATCTAACATGCATATAAGACTTTCATAGACATATCCAAATAAGACATTCATCATTTACTAATAGATATGCTCTATATAGGATGTAACAAAGAACACTTTGCATATTTTTATTTAAATAGAGTCAAATATAATATTAATTTAATACCACTCATATAACATATTATTGAATATATCTTATAAAAGATACTATAAAGAATATACATAATTCTTATATGAATTATAACAAGGTGGAGTTGTTGTAACTGGGATTGCAACAGGGCGACCAAAATAATAGGATTTTGAAAATAGTAGAGTCGCCACCAATGTTCATTTAAATTGGAAAAATATTATAAAAATCCTTTTATTAGGAAAACTAGTCTTTTGGAAAATGAGTTTGGATTCAAGAGTCGATTACATGTAAGGAATGTATTAGCACCCTACACTGTCTGTTCCAAGAACGGTACCTTAAGTTAGTTGTACAAATTTTAATAATCTCAAATATATTTATTTCACATTTTTTTAAAGAAAAAACATTGTAATTATTTATGAAAGAAAAAGAAACAACTAAATTATGAAAATTTAATTTTGACTTGACAGAATAAAGACTCTGCTCCTATGTATCCTCTAATGCAATGAAGAACTCAAAGTCACACCGTTCTTTAGAAAATGATTGTGAATTGGTTGAATTTAATTTTAAAAAGAAAACTGAAAAGGAACTTCATTCAAAAAGTGAACTAATTCTAAAGGAACTCAAAATGTTTTTCTTCATTTTATTTTTATTTATTTTTTTATTTTTGATTTTTTTTAACAAGCTAGAAAAGCCTAACAAAGAATCCTTCTTTCAGAACTAGGCCCATCTAGTTTTCCTTTTATATTTTCATTTATTTTATCCATAAATTCACTACATGTATAGATTTGAACCTAGTTGAATCATACATAATCAAAACCTAAGCAAACACTAGTCCTCATTTTCTCTTTATCACAAACTTGGGCCCAAACCACACAAACCCAAAAGTAAATAAAACCTAAAAATCTGTGGTATTAAGATCCCTAAAAAACATATTTTCATCTGGAGATTAATCTAGGTTGTATTGCAAGAATCCCTAAACTTCCAATTCTAAATAAATAATCTCCATTGGAGACTTCTCATCGTTAAACTAGAATTTCATTACAGAAAACCCTAGGATTTTTTGCTTAATCAAAATCATAACTTTAAAACAGTAATTTTAGGCACATCCTTGATTTGACAAGCCTCAAGCTCATAATCAAAACCCCATAAAATAATTACAGATCTAGTTAGATCGAAAACAACTCCCAAAAATTATATACATATTCAAACCAGGATAAGATCAATTTAAGATCACATCGCTTGAGCACTTGTAACAAAACTATATTGTCTCTTATGATCAATATTTCATTGAAGTAATTTTAAGCAAATTTCATATCATACCTTCTTAGATCAGGCTTTGTAAACACCAAAAACTGATCATTATGGAACATTCTCAAGAGCATAGCTGCATACCTATTAGACAATAGCAGTAGAGTAATTTCACAACTGAGAATTCTAAAATTAAAATTGACAACACCCCAGTAATGAAATCCAAGTCATATATTATACATGAAAATTTAAGTTCTTATAGGATACAAGAACAAGAATAAAAACATTATACTTAAACCTAGCAACATAAATTATAGGAACTTAAATTTAAGTTGATTTGATTTGAGTCAAGCATTAATTATAGGAACTTAAATTTTCATACATTATGTATAATGTATAAAAATTTAAGTTCTTATAGGAATTGAAAATCTCAATAATAAGCACTTATGCAACTTCAAAGCAAAGTATGATGTTATATGTCTACTCAAGGCATCTATTGGTTTTACCTTAAAGGCTTAAAACACATCTTCTATTTTATTCAAGCTCTTTAGAAGACCAGATTTGAACTATATGCTATTCATCCTATTTATAATAGTGGCACAACGCATAAGATGCATTCAACCCATACTATAAGTAGAGCTGTCAAAATGGGCCAAGCACGATGGGCCGGCCTGAATAACCCAACAAAATGGACGAGCTGGGCTAGCAAATGTCAGCCCAAAATTAAAAATAGCTCGAATGGGCTGGCCCATTCTGGCTAGGTCATCCTGGCCCGTTTATATTAAAAAGAGGCAGATTGGGCTGACAAAATGCCAGCCTGAAACTTACATGGCCCGATCTGGCCCATTTTGACAGCTCTAACTATAAGCGTTGAAGATCTAGTAAGAAACTCAGATTTTTTTTCTTGGTACTCTAAACTGACATAAATCTGCTTATACTGAGCTTTGTTGCAAATCCTTACATAACTGGTCCCAAGCCCGAATTATATAGGAGGATTGTGTTAGGCAGTTGACAGCTAACATAAAATGTTATCGAATATTTATGATATGAATAAACAATATGATTGTGTTAATACTAGGTCATTGCCCCTAAGCAACGCGTTGTATGGCTCGAGTATAGTGTTAAATGAGCAAGAGTCGCTGTATTGCCACCTGGTGTAGTGAAAAATAAGCAAGGGTTCCCACATTCTCATGAATGGGTGTGGGTAAAGAAACTGGTTCACAAGAGTAAGATGCATTTTGAAACTTGAAATATAGGCACACTTATAGGTAAATCAATGAAAATAGTTGACATCATGATTAGGAAGATGATTAATTTTACGTGCTTATAAGAAACTAAGTGGTTGGAGAAAAGGCAAAGGAACTTGACACTTCGGGTTTTAAGCTTTGGTACACCGGCAAGGTAAAATCTAGAAATGGGGTAGGCATAATAGTAGATAAGAATTGGAAGAATGATGTTTTGAATGTGAGAAGGCTTAGAGATAGGATAATAGTATTGAGGTTTGTTGTGAAATAGGAGATTTTGAATGTTATCAGTGCGTATGCACCTCAAGTAGGGTTAGACGAGCACTACAAGATAAAATTTTGAGAGGATTTAGAAGGTTTAGTTCATGGAATATCATTAGGAGAGAATATTTTTCTAGGAGGGGACCTAAATGGTCATGTGGGGAGCGAATCTAGGGAGTATGAGGGTTTGCATGGGGGATATGGTCTAGGAGTAGCAAATGCAGAGGGCAAAACGATTCTAGATTTTTTGTTAGCGTTTGTTTTTACAATAGCCAACACTTATTTTAGGAAGCGGGAAGAGCATCTTATCATATACAGAAGCGGGGGTTCTTACTCTCAAATTGATTTATTTCTACTAAGGAAATCTAATAGAAAGCTTTGCATGGATTACAAAGTCATCCTTGGAGAGAGCTTGACTACCCAACACAGGGTTTTGGTTATGGATGTACGGGTTAATATGATAGTAAGGAGAAATTATTGAGACAGAGTCCCAAGGGTCAAATGATGGCAACTAAAGGGAGGAAAACAAATGCTCTTTCAGAAGAGGATTACAGAGGAATAGATTTGGGAGGTACAAGGGAATGCTAATGATATGTGGGACAAAATGGCCAAAGGGATTAGGATGGTAGTAAAAGAGACACTCGGTGAATCAAGAGGCTTTGGACCCAAGGATAAAGAATCTTGGTGGTGGGATGCAAGTGTGCAAGATAAGGTTAAGGTTAAAAGGGAATGTTATAAAGCTTGACATGTGTGTAAAAATGATGAAAATTGAGAAAAATATAAGGCAGCAAAAAAAGATACTAAGAAAGCAGTGAGCGAGGCAAAAGTTAAAGTGGTCGATGGGTTATATCAATCTTTGGGCACCAAAGACAGAGAAAGGAATATTTACAGGCTTGCTAAAAGTATGAAAAAGAAGATAAGAGACATGGATCAAGGGAAATGCATTAAGGATGAAGAGAGTAAAATCTTGGTTACGGAATAAGACATCAAGGATCGATGAAAGAGATATTTTCAAAAGTTATTTAATGAGGGACATGGGACTTTAGGGGACTCGGACATTCTAAACACTAGAAAAGAGGACCAAAGTAAAACCTTTTATCATAGAATTCAATAGTTTGAGATAAAAGAAGCATTGAAGAGGATGGACAATGGAAAAGCGGTCGGATCGAATATTATACCTATTGAGGTATGGAAGTACCTAAAAGAGAAAGGTATAAGCTGGCTCATAAAGCTGTTTAACGAGATAATGAGGTCTAAGAAAATGTCAAATGAATGGAGGAAAAGCATTTTAATCCCTACTTATAAGAACAAGGGAGATATACAAAATTGTGTAAATTACAGAGGGATTAAGCTCATGAGTCTTACCATGAAGATTTGGGAAATAGTAATTAAATAGAGATTAAGACAAGAGACTCATATATCAGATAATCAATTTGGTTTTATGCATAAGAGGTCAACCATGGAAGCAATCTATCTTCTACAAAGATTGATGAAAATGATCAAAGGAAGCAAAAAGACCTACACATAGTTTTCATTGATCTGGAAAAAACCTATGATAGGGTACTGAGAGAGGTCTTATGGAAGGCTTTGAAGAAGAAAGGAGTTCGTATCGCTTATATTTAAGCAATCCAAGATATGTATGATGGGACTAAAACTAGTGTGAGAACACAGGGTGGGTTCACAAAAAATTTTCCTATAACTATAGGATTGCACCAAGGGTCAACTTTGAGTTCATATCATTTTACATTGGTCTTGGATGTGCTTACTGCGCATATCCAAGAGTCGGTGCCACAATGCATGCTTTTTTGTAGATGATATAGTCTTAGTTAGAGAGTTGAGAGAGGAAACAAACGAGAAGCTAGAACTATGGAGACGAGCTTTGGAAGAACATGGCTTCTGTCTAACCAAAAGTAAGAAGGAGTATATGGAATATAAGTTTTATAAGAAGTGTGCTAATGCTAGCTTAGCGATGAAAATTGGAGACCATATCATACCACAAGTTACACGGTTTAGGTATCTTAAATCTATCATACAAAATGATGGAGAGATAGAGAGAGATGTAAACCATGGGATTCAAGCTGTATGAATGAAATAGAGGAGTGCTTCAAGAGTTATTTGTGATAAAAAAAAGTGTCTCTCAAGCTTAAGGATAAATTTTATCATACAGCTATAAGGCTCGCAATGTTGTATGGTACTGAATGTTGAGCAGTAAAAAGTCAGAAAGAGCATAAGATCAATATCATAGAGATAAGGATGTTGTGACAGATGTGTGGCCATATAAGATAAGATAGGATTAGGAATGAATGCATTAGAGAGAAAGTAGTGGTAGCACCTATTGTGGAAAAAATGTGAGAATCTCGCCTTAAGTAGTTTGGACATGTAAGGAGAAGACCCTTAGAAGCCCTTGTAAGGAGAGTAGATCAGGTGGAGGATAACCCAATAGCTAAAGGTAAATGAGAGACTAAGAAAGACTATAGGTATAATGATTAAAAAATATTTAGATTTGAATGACATTTCTGAAGACTTAGTTTATGATAAAGCACAATGGCGTCATATGATCCATGTAGCCGACCCCACTTAGTGGGAAAAGGCTTGGTTGTTGTTGTTGTACTCTAAACTCACATATTTTAATAAACACATATAGTGATATACATTACACAAAGGTTTCAATAGTTCCTGAATACATTCAAGAATCTAATCAATCTAAAGTTCCAAATAAAGGGAGTGCAACATCAAGCAAACATAATAAAATTACAAAAGTACTTGATAATTTTAAAGAATTAAAACATGCAACAACCAAGAATGCCCCAAGTGACTTGAAAATGTATGCCTTAACTACAAGCTCGTTTAACATCAGTCATAGGAGGATTGGTAGGCTCATATATCAATCACAGGAGGATGACGTTGCTCTGGGGAAAAAAATGAAAAAAGACAAAAATG
Source organism: Ormosia semicastrata (assembly GCA_029884595.1). Taxonomy (NCBI): domain Eukaryota; kingdom Viridiplantae; phylum Streptophyta; class Magnoliopsida; order Fabales; family Fabaceae; genus Ormosia; species Ormosia semicastrata. The sequence goes on along the minus strand of JAQQTO010000028.1, from coordinate 7,990,658 downwards.
TGAGTGTTGACATAGTACATTGATTTGATAATCTTGCATATAGACAAAAATACAAGGAAAATATTATTTCAATTTTGAGATAGTATATTATTGATCTCTAATAGATTAGTATATATTATTATTTAATTAATAGATCAATTCATATTATCTTATAATCTCTCTCACTCTGAACTTCTCTGTACAAAAGAAAAAAAAAACAACACATACAAATCATAAACTTGTCTAATAAGAACTTAAGAAGAAGAGAGAAGTGATACCTTCTAGCTTGTGAGCCACCGATTGCATATGTCCACATAGATGATATCACTCAGTTTATTCAAGAACCTGACGTAAGAATATCTCCAAGAACGACAAAGTAATACTGGGCCTATAAATCCCCATAATCCAACAACAAATCCTAATCCTAAGCTCATATAAAATGCTCCCGAGAAAATTGATTCATTCTTTTCATGATCAGATACAAATTATTATAAATTTAGCAATGTGATGGCAAACTTCCAAAGAAATGATTCACATGTAAACTCAAGATTACCGGTTGTTGTAGGCTTTCTCCTAACCATGAAGGAATTGAGCCAAACAACTTATTTTCTCCCACACATCTAACAAAGTTAAATCGGTCAAGTTCTTCATGGAGGAAGGTAGCTCTCCAATTACACTATTGTTTTGCAAAACGAAAGCCTTCAAATTCACAAGGGTGCCCATGGGGAGTGGAATATTTCCTGACAATTTATTATTACTTAGATCAAGATACTGTAATGAGCTTAGATGGTTCCAACAATTAGGCAACAGCCTATTTAGTTGATTATTTGATACATCTAAAATTCCCAAGGCTTCAACTATACTTTTGCCACATAAAAGTGAATCCAAATATGAAAATCCATTATGGGAGAGATGTAGTATTGCTGCTTTCAACACAAATGGAGGAATCGAACCTTGAAACAAGTTTGAAGTCAAAATTAATATTGGAAACTCAGTAAACTTAAGTGGCAAGTTTAGAATTGTGCTTCTCAAGCTGTTGTATGAGATATTCATGGCATACATATTTTGTGATATGTGGCAAAACCACCATGGTACAATGTCAATAATCTCAACATTAGAAATATTCAAATTCAGTAAGTGACTTTGAGTCTGGAACCATCTTGGAAAACTCAGACCCAGCATGCAATATGTTAGTTCCAATCTACTTAATTGGAAAGGAGGAACCCAGCTAGTGCCAAATTTTAGGCTATGTTTAGATTAGTGGGATTGAGTGGAATGGAGAGGAATGGAATGGAATGAAATAGAGATATGTTCTATTGTTTGGGTATGTTAAAAAAGGATGGAATGGGATGGAAGTGGTATTCCATATCATCCCACCAAAAACCATCAATTTTCTTCCCCCTCCCCCCAATTTGGGGGGCATGAGATGGAATCATCTTTTTTATTATTATTATAATTGGGATTCCATTCCATTCTATCCTATCTCATCTCATTCCATTCATTTCCATTAATTACTAAATATTCAAACATAACTTTAGCGATGATGAGTTATCTTAACCTCTTCAATTTGGATAAATTAGTGAAATGTGCTTCAGTGACATCATCCTCCAAAGAATTCTTGTTTAGTATCAGGTACTTCGACTTAGATAGTAATCCAATGCTTTTAGGTATTTCTCCATTCAATTGATTATGAGAAATTCTTAAATCACGAAGAGATGATAAAGTTGAAAGATTAGGTAGCATGCCAATGATTCGATTATAAAAAATGTATAATGTTTGTAATGTGCTTAAATTCCTGAAGGATGTTATGTTGGAATCTCGCCTTGTAGTTTGTTATTGGAGAGGTTCATATATTCTAGAGAGTTCATTGTGCTTCCAAAACCATTTAGAATAGAACCTTCTATCAAGTTACTAGATAGGCAAAGTGTTTAGTAGTGAATACTGAGATATACCTAAGAAGGCACGTATAGGTGTTTACCTCTTTTTGCAGTAGTGGAGCGTGTTGAAACGGGGGTAGTTGGTGCATGAAAAGACACTCCAATGCTCAAGTCAGGCTGTGCACAATTAAGATTTAAGTTAAAGAGCAATAGTTACCTGTTGAATGTGATTGAACCTAATATTTATAGAGAGTGAATTGGGAAACATGTTCCCTTAATTGTAGTAGATGATCCTTATAAGATTGAAATATTGATACCGCAGTTATGAATAGTCAAAGGTGGTTATGAGTGCTATTATTATGCAAGATCATGATTGGTAGTTATGGATAATTATGAGATTTATCCACTAAGTAAATCTCGCGGTAATGTTGTGGCTACCCAATGTCATGCTCCGACATCCATTATGTTGGGATCCATTTAGTGTGCCAGAAGTGAACTCCTATTAGGGTGTTGACAGAAGATTCTGGCTAGATACGGGCCAGGTTAACCTTTGGGACTAGGTCCCAAATCAAGGTCCAAAACAGTTGCTCCTACATTGGCGCTTAGATAGGACAGCTAAATATCAATGTATCTGAGTTTGATAGGAGCTCACGACACACAAATGGACAAAGAGATCCTAGTCAATGTTAACGTCGGATCTCGAGATGTTTTTTCCAAAGGGCTAAGCTCTGTAATGTATCACTGTATGCCCCCGAGGTTAATGAGTAAGGCCAGGGTCTGAGTCAGATCGCTCTACTTACATCATCATGCCATTATCCGGGGTATGTCATAGGTTGTTACCGATTGTTTCTTGAAAGGGAGTAGGAATTTTTACTCTCAGGGACTTGATGTCCTTCTAGCAATTTTTATTCTGTGATTTGTAGTAGTTTGCACTTTCTTTGGAATTGTTGCTTTGAATTTATCAGGAATTAAAACCATTTTAATGAGGATGGCAATTTTTTCAGCTTCATTTCCTAACTATCTGCTACCATCATGGCCAGTTACAAAGGGGGGAGCATTAAAATGTGGCCTTAAACGTGTAGCCAGCTCACCTTTCAGGAGCCAATCATAATGCCTTATTCCTTCTATAAATAAGGGATGCCTATAGTGGGGTTGTCATTCGCTGAAAGTCATGTCTTTTTCTAAAATCTTCTTTCATTTCTTCCCCAAATTCCTAAAGGTATTCCTTTTATCTCTACATGTTTTTCCAGTGGAGGCTTTTCTCTCCAAGCGTAATGGCTCGATGAAGGCCAAGTAACTGCTCTGTGTGGCTTGGTCACCACGTCTCTGAGCGACGAAAGCTTTTCCTTCTAGGCGTATGCAGCAGTAGGACAAAATCTTGCTCATTGGTAGGCTCATGGCTTCTGCCTTAGTTCTTATGAGGCATGGAGGGATTTCACCGTTCTCCGCCATCCACTCTCTTGACTGCAACTAGTACTAGTTAAGTGCCTTAGTTTCACCCTGGGGTGCAGTTGGATGCACGAGATCGTGAAGCCTTTTGCTCATGTTTCTCAAGAATGAGAAGATGGGTGCTTGTTTTTAGAAGAACCACGGAGGTGGCTGTGGTCAGTGCTAGATCATCATCATCATTACTGTCACATATGGCTTCCTTTCAAGCTTTCTCCAGTGGGCATTCTTGTATTAAGGTAGTTTATAGGATCTTTTTCTGTAAAGCTGATGATGTATGGAATGAGAATAAAAAGTTTCCTTTTTTGAATGCTTTATTTTTCATTCTGTTCCCTTCACCAAGATGAGTCCAACACTTATCATGTAAAAATATGCTCAACATCGTCATGTTGCCCCCAACTTGGAGCTTAGCTAACATAACTAAGTATTAAGGTAAGTCTTAATGCCCTCATGTTATAGGATTCGTGCTCTACATGAAGCTGGAGTCCGCCATGCTCCTAAAGGATCAAGAGTTCTAACTTGGCGGCGTCATCATGACAGTCACTTGACACTCATGGACGTGCCATATTTTGGCCGTGGTCCAAACGTTAGGTGATTAGAGATGGACATTTTAGTGTGTAACCGGGGTCCATAGAAAAAATTCATACTCCAAATAGTGAGGCTTGCATGACGCTTAGCTTTTTTAGCAAACCATCGCTTCGTTTGGTGTGATAGTCGTGATTGTCCATATGGCACTATCTGACTGGGAGTCATTGTTAGGGCTCTGCGAGCCATAATGATGGATTTTGAAATCCAAAGTGCTTCGACAAATTGCCCCCATCCTTGTCTCTATAAATAGGGGCTGAGGGTGCCTCCTTCACACTTTTGCAGTTTCTTTCCAATATTCGATGACCTGAGGTGATTTTCGCTAACCATGCATGGCAGAGAAGTAGTTGTCTTTAAGTAGTTCTCAATGATTTTTACTGTTAAACACCGTTTAGTTGCCTACTCTGTTCATTTCTTCAAGGTACATGTCTTTTTACCCCATATTTTCACTGTTTTTAATGTTATCTTGAGGCATAATTTTTCTATCCTCTTCATTTTGGGCAATTCCCCTTCTTTTTCAAGCCAAATGAGTAGGGATTCCAGTGATTGTAGGTCCAACTCAATAGTGTTGCTCTCTGGAGCACCTTTTCTATCGTGCCCTAAACGGCAGAGGTGCTCGACACAAGCTTATAGGCCTTTGAGGGCGTGGAGGCCAGTGTCCATAAAAGGTGTAAACAACTGGAGACAGAGGGTGAAGGCGAATGTAGATGGTCTTTAACAAGTTTTCCTTATGTGGTCCGCCTTCCTCTATGTCCAGATCTGTAGGTTATTAAATATTCTTCTGATTTTGATCATACCTTATTGGCCTCTGTAGGTGTTTCCAGGGATTACATAGCAAGGAGAAAGGTGGCAAGACCTTGGAGACCGGCTGCGAGGAGGCCCATGATTTTTGCCCACAGGAGGAACATGTACCCCTGGGTTGGGGATGACGTTTAGGGCAACATGTCCAAACATCGGACTACCGAGGACGCTGAAAAACTTGGTAGTTATTTGGAGTTAACAATAGGTGGCACACAGGACCATGAGTACCGGGTCTTGACTCCAAGAGAGGACGAGAGAGTAAGTTCAACCCAAACAGAGGGTGAACATTTCATATTTTTATACGACGACCTCTTCTTTCAATTTCGGCTTTGGCTTCCTTTCACTAACTTCTAAATTATAGTTCTCCATACTCTAAACATGGCTCCATCCCAGGTTCACCCTAATAGCTGGGGTTTCATCCTCGCTTTCGAAAGGTTTTATTAGGTGTTCAGACTAAAGTACTTGAAGAAGGCATTTTTCTACCTCTTCACTTGGTGGTCCACCAAAGGAGAAAGGGCAGTAAAGAAAAATTGACTCACACTCTAGTTAAGAAGTGGACTAAAGGTCTTCGAAGTCTTCCAAGATAGCTTTAAGAACTATAAAACAAAGTTCTTTAAGCTAATGGTGGCACCCAGAGTCTGTTAATTCTTCGAGGAGACTGACAGGACCGTGGTTTTTGACTTGTATGGGACCACCCAAGCCTGGGACACTCCTATCGAGATTATTAAGATAGAATGGTCCAAACTCGATCAGGAGGATGTCGAGTGCCTTAAATTTATCAATATGTGGGCAAAGAAGGTCCAACTTATTTCTTGTAAGGTTGTTCTAGACGCCACTATTGATGGAACCCTTAAGGCCATGATAGGTAAAGTATTGACTGTAGTTCGTTCTTACTTTTTGCTTTTATTATGTTCTTTCCTACTATTTCTAACTTTTGCTTTGTTTTGAAGACAGCATGGCATCTGGACAAACTCTCGTCCCCTTTTAGGCCTTGAAGGTGAGGAAAGGCGGTAAACCCTCTAATGCTCCTACACTCGTAGCTCCAACTTTCGTTGTCCAGGAGCTAGTTATTGAGGTGATTCCAGCTCAACAAAAGCCTCTTGCTCAGCCTGCTCAAAAGCAGATGAGGAAGGCTGGTGAAGGCAGTAAGGTGGGAGAGCACAAAAAGAGGCCGACCGTGGAACCGGTTGAGGTCCAAGGTCCAGTTTCCTTGTACAAGAAGGATGCATCACTCAAATCATTTGTGGACTTCCAGTTCTTAGATGATGATATCGTTTCCCTCAATTCTAAGAAAAGCACATCAGAGATCCTCATAAGGTTCTAGATCAGTGGACTCTACCTTGATGCTGAAGCTCTTTTCCTTGAAAGGTGCTTGGACCAATTTGAAGAGGAAATGACTGAGAAGATGAGGACGACCGAGGAGGAGGGGGCTCGAAAACTCAACTTAGCTCTCAAAGCTAAAGAGGAGGTGAAGAAGGCCTTGGAGTATGCCAAAGTAAAGATTAACAAGATAAAAAAGGAACTGGCAGACTCTAAGGATAATCTTTGAAAAGAGAAGGTTACTTCGAAGAGGTCAGGAAGGAGGTTATTGTCCTCTATACTGAAACTCAAGATCTTCGGACTAGAGTGGCATAACTGGAAGAGGATGTTAGGCAACTGATGAATATCTATACAAACATTAATGGCAAGTAATTCTAGAATGCAATCACCTAAGTTCAATTCTTCAATCCCGAGGTCGTTTGGCATTGGATGAATTGGACTCCAAGAAAGTGATACTAAACGACTGTCTTGTGCTCGCGGAGGAAGCTCAAAGGGTCAACCAAATGCCAAGTGATAATCACATATTTTATACATTAACAAACCTTTATTTTTAGTCATTTACACTCTTCATGTACTTAATTGATTGAGTTTGGTTATGTTTTGTAAGTTTAGACTCAAATTGGACTTAATTGATTTTTTTAGTATTATTTACGTCTTATACTGTTTCTGTATTTTGGCCATATCTTGAGTTCTAGATGTTTACCAATTATGAATTTTACCTTGTTGGAAAGATAAGAGAGAGCTCTACAATTTCATAAGAGCTCAAGGTCAAAGTCAGACATCTAGTGGAACTAATTGGGCTTGGAAGTCAGAATACAAGTTTTGTGATTGGAACCTGAACAGTGTGTAGTAATTAGAGCATAACTCAGGCTGTAAGATCTGGATTAAGCTGAAATTTTGGTATCTACAAGTTATAATCCATATCTACAACTTTTATGAAGAACACAAGACTCAATTTGGACTCCTTGGAGGTCATATTGGGCTTGAATGTCAGAATAGAGGAGATGTAACTGAGCCTAAACACTATACAGTAATTAGGCCATATCTCGTAGGTGGCTTTTTGAGGTGATTCTAGCAGCATTTGAAAACTAAGATCTAGGCCTATAACTTTTATGAAGACCACATTTCAATATTCTGACGCATTCAATGACTTTAGAACTGAATGATTTCAGAGACAAAGAATCTCCATAATTTTCCACTCACCAAAAGTCATTTGGCATTTTTCACTCATCCACTCACTCATGACTCAGCCCCCTTATCATTTTGTATCCCTAATCCTTTATAAAAGGGAGCCTTGGCTGATCATTTGAAGAGTCTTGGTATTAGATATCAAGATAATGCTATTGTATTATTTGATTATCTTGTTGTAATTTTCCTTTGTTCTAAATTGAAGTCATGTTCTTCTTCTTCTTCTCTCTTTCTTTCTTCTTATCTATGAGTAACTAAGTTTCATTTTACTTGGGTGAAAGGGTGAAGCTCTTGGTAATGAAGGTTAAATTTATTTCTTTCTTGTGCTTAAATGATATATTTTCAAGTGGTCATTATACGTGTTATATTTTGTTTCCATTCAATTTAGAATCCCTCCTTATAAAGTGGACATCTTGATTCATTGTAGATAAAACGTTGACATAATGAATACTTGAGCCCATTTATAAGTGGTGGTGTTAATAAATAATTACAGGAATCATAATATAATTACGTATATAATTTTTAATGAACTTTGATTGTTGTATTTTTCGATTGGAACCTCCATTATATGTGGATTCTAATTGAGTTATAAAAAAAATTAATCTTGTCCTTATTTTATTTGCCAAGAGTGGATCTCCTAGCCTAGGTAAATCTTTTTTATTTGTGACTAAGTTTTATCACTTTTATTGTTGTGACAAAATATTTTCCTTACGTCAAATAAATTTCTCTTCATCAATTCCCTGTGGATCGACCTCAGACTTCCGAGAATTTATTACTTGAAACAACCTACACTTGGGTTTGTAACTTTTAATCCGCATCAAGTTTTTGGTGCATTTGCCAAGGACTTGATTTGAAGAATAAATTTATGGTGTAAATATTTTGTATATTTATATTTATATTTTTTCCTATGGATCTTGTATATATATATATATATATATATATATATATATATATATATTTAATTTTTTATATATATATTCTTTTTAATTTTTTTCTTTGTACTTACTAATGTACTAACTTAGTGGGAGAAATTTTTCTTTTTATTTTATGTATTTTACTTTCTGTACTTTACTTTTACTTTCTATATTTTATTTCTAACTTTCTAACTTACTAACCTACTAACCTTTTAATTTTCTTGCTTACTAACTTACTAACTATCTAACTTTTTACTTTATTAGTTATCTAACTTTTACTTTACCTACTTCTAACATTTTAATTTACTTACTTCTAACATTTTAATTTATCTGCATACTAACTTTTTAATTTTTTTGCTTATTAATTATTTGGTGGTTAGTTTATACCACACTTTGTTAATATTTATTACTAAGTGTTAATATATATTTGGTGGCTGGTTTATACCACACCCTTGTTAATATATATTTGGTGGCTGGTTTATACCACATCTTTGTTAATATTTAATGGACAGTTTATAGCGCCAGCTTGTACATTTTATTTTATATTTTAAGTTACTTATTTATGCTTATCGTGATTTAAATTCTGGTCTTTTGGTTAAAGTTAATCCTAGTACTTTACATATTAATTTGTCTGAATCACAATCACACACATTAAACATAATGGCTGAAAATGAAAGTATGCATGATGAACATGAAAATCAACCGTTGCGAACCATGCGTAAGTATTTGCAACCATCTCGAAATTCTAATCCATCATGTTTTATCTTTCCACTCAATGCTAACAATTTTATATTCAAGCCAGGTATGATTTATTTACTTCCTAATTCCCATGGTTTAGAATCTGAAAGCCCATATTTACATCTAAAAGAATTTGAGGAAGTATATATTGCTTTTAATTATCAAACTTGCGCTAAAGAGGTTGTTAAGCTTAAATTGTTTCCTTTTTCTTTGAAAGATAAAGCAAAAACTTAGCTTAACGCTTTGAAACCAAGATCAATTAGCACATGGCAAGAAATGCAAGGTGAGCTTTTAAAAAAAAATTTTCCAACACATAAAACCAATGCTTTGAAAAGACAAATCCAAAATTTTTCCCAAAACTCAAATGAAGCATATTTTCAAAGTTGGGAACGTTTTAAAGATTTGTTAAATTCTTGCCCACATCATGGTTTTGAAAAATGGTGCACTATAAGCTTCTTTTATGAAGGGTTAACACTTGAAATTAAACAATTTGTGAAAACAATGTGAAATGGTGAGTTTCTTGATAAAGAACCTAAAGAAGCTTTAGACTATTTAGACCATTTGGCTGAAAATTCTCAATCTTAGCATGGTACTAATCCTTCTGAAAATTCAATTAGATATAACCTTACAAATGCTAGTAAAGAAAAATATTAGCTTAGTCAAGAAGAAGATCTAAATGCTAGGTTTGCGAGTTTGGCTAGAAAGGTTGAAACCATGGAATCAGGGAAAGTAAAAGAAATCAAATTTGTGCAAAATGAAGAAATTTGTAGCATTTGTGATGAATTGGGACACTCAACAAATGAATGTCTAAAAATTTCTATTTTTAAAGAAGTTGTGCATGAGCAAGTAAATGCAATGAATAATTTTAAAAAGCCATTCACTTATTCTTTTTCAGATACATATAATCCAGGATGGAGAAATCACCCAAACTTCAGTTGGAGGACCAACAATCAGGCACAATTCATGCAACCACCACCTCCTTAGGCACAACAAGATTCACAAAATTCTCAAGGATATGCACCTTATGTCCCACCATATAGGAAAAACCTTGAGGGAACATTACATGCATTCATAGAAAAGTAAGAGGCCATTAATAACCAAAACACTCAAACCATGATTGACATAAAAGACACTCTTACTAAACTTTCTTCTACACTTGCCATTCACGAGAAAGGGAAATTTCCTTCTCAACCTCAACCAAATCCTAAGAGTCAGTATAGCCTAAATGAGAGTAGTTCAGAAAGCCAATAAATAGATCAAGTCAAGTCAGTGATAGCTCTTAGGAGTGGAAAAGTTGTTGAAAAACAAATTCCTGAACCTTGTGAGAAAAATGATGAGTCAAGTCCCAAAGATGAGGAAGGAATTGATAAGTCACCCGGCCAAACAGAGACCAAACCCTCGCCTTCACCCTCATATCCTCAAGCATTAAACAATTCAAGTAAAATGAACCATAACAGTGATATTTTTTAGATTCTTAAACAAGTGAAGGTCAATATTCCTCTGTTAGATGCTATCAAACAGATTGCTTGTTATGCCAAATTTTTGAAAGACTTGTGCACTGTTAAAAGGAAACATAATGTGAAAAAGAATGCCTTTTTCACTGAATAGGTAAGTTCCATTATTCAGAATAATAATGCATTGAAATATAAAGACCCTAGTTATCCTACAATTTCATGCATTATTAGAGAACATAAAATTGAACGAGGTTTACTTGATCTTGGTGCTAGTGTTAATTTGTTTTCATATTCAGTTTATCAACAACTCAACCTAGGTGAGTTAAAACTAACTTCTGTAACTCTTTTACTTGTCGATAGATTAATTAAAATTCAAAAAAGAATAGTGAAAGAAGTGTTAGTACAAGTTGATAAATTCATATATCCTGTGTAATTGGAAATTGAACCTATGGAAAATAGTAGCAAGTCAATTCCTATTATTTTAGGTCGCCCATTTTTAGCAACATCTAATGCTTTGATAAATTGCAGAAATAGAGTGGTGAAGCTAACATTTGGAAATATAACACTGGAGCTTAATGTTTTCAACATATGCAAGCTACCACAGGAAGTTTATGATGGAAAGGAAGAAATTGAAGGGATTGAGGCCATTATAGATGATCATCTTCAAATCAAGAGTTCTTCTGACTTATTAGAAATTTGTTTAATTAATTCATTTGATTCAGGTACACAATTAGGTGATGATGTTTCTGAAATATGCTCTTTGTTTGATTGTACACAGGTAATGGAATATAAAGGATGAAAGCTGAGATTAGAAGAGCTAAAACCCATGAATGATGATACCCATGAAGAAGTACCCACACTGGAACTAAAGCCATTACTTGTTGGGTTGAAGTACACATTTTTGGGAGAAGAACAAAGCTTTTTAGTGGTAATTTCGTCATCCCTGACCAAAGAACAAGAAGGTATGTTGATAAAAGTACTTAAAATGCATAAAAGTGCAATTGGATGGACATTAAAGGACATAAAAGGTATTAATCCATTAATTTGTACACACAGAATACATTTAGATGATAATGCTAAAACATCTCAACAACCTTAAAGAAGATTAAATTCACACATGAAAGAGGTAGTTAGAGCTAAAGTTCTTAAATTACTTGATGTTGGAATTATCTATCCTATCTCTGATAGCTAGTGGGTAAGCCCTACATAAGTTGTGCCTAAGAAATCTGGAATAACAGTGGTTGAAAATGAAAAAGGTAAATTAATACCTACTAGAGTCTCATCCAGTTGGTGTATGTGTATTGATTTTAGAAAATTGAATGTAGCCACTAAGAAAGATCATTTTCCCTTGCCATTTCTTGATCAAATTTTGGAAAGAGTAGCAGGACATTACTACTATTGTTTTCTTAATGGTTATTCAGGGTACAATCAAATATCAATTGCATTGGAGGATCAAGAAAAGACCACTTTTACTTGCCTCTTTGGCACTTTTGCATATAGAAGAATACTTTTTGGTCTTCGTAATGCTCTGGTAACTTTTAAAATATACATGTTAAGTATTTTCAGTGAGATGATTGAGCATTATTTAGATGTTTTCATGAGTGATCTAATAGTTTTTGGAAATTCTTTTGAAAATTATCTTGATAATTTGAAAAAAGTTCTTAAAAGATGCGAAGAAAAAGAATTTGTGTTAAATTGGAAAAAATGTCATTACATGGTTACCTCAGGAATAGTGTTAGGTCATGTGATATCTTCTAAAGGAATTGAAGTTAATAAAGCCAAAGTTGAATTAATTGCTCATTTGCCTTCCCTAAAAATAGTTAGAGAAGTTCGTTCCTTTTTAGGATATGCAGGATTTTACAGAAGATTCGTTAAGGACTTTAGTGCCATATCTAGACCATTATGTAATCTTCTAATAAAAGATGCACCATTTGATTAGACCCAGGATTGTCAGGAATCTTTTGAAAAATTAATCGATCTTTTGACTTCTGCTCCTATCATGCAATCCCCTGACTGGTCTTTGCCTTTTGAGTTGATGTATGATGCTAGCGATTTTACTGTTGGCGCTATTTTAGGACAGAGATGAATTACGCAAGTCAAACTTTGAATAGTGCACAAATGAATTACACCACTACTGAAAAAGAACTACTTGCTAGAATTTTTGGATTAGACAAATTTTGAGTTTATTTAATTAGTTCTTCCACTATTATTTTCACTGATCATGCTGCTGTTAGATATTTAATGTCTAAGCAGGATGTCAAACCTAGGTTAATACGGTGGATCTTGTTGCTTTGAGAATTCAACATCACAATAAAAGACAAGAAAAGAGTCGAAAATGTTGTTGCAGATCATTTGTCCAGACTTACAACAGGCTTATCTTTTGATAACACACCTATCAATGATTCTTTTCCCGATGAATTTTTATTTTCTATCAATTTCATGCCTTGGTTTGCTAACATTGTCAATTTTCTTGTAACAAATAAGATGCCGCCTCAATGGACGCACCAAGATAAGAAAAAAATTTTGATTGAAGTGAAAAATTTCTATTGGGATAACCCATATTTGTTCAAATATTGTCCTAATCAAATCTTTCGGAGATGTGTACCTGACAGTGAGGTAAGTAGTGTCATTAAATTTTGTTATTCAGAAGCATATGGAGGTCATTTTTCTTCAAAGAAAATAACTACGAAAATCTTGCGGTGTAGATTTTATTGGCCCACATTATTTAAGGACAGCTATATTTTTTGCAAAAGTTGTGAAAGTTGTCAGAAATTGGATTCCATTTCTAAAAGAGACATGATGCCTTTGAACCCTATCATTGTCATTGAAATTTTTGATTGTTGGGGAATTGATTTCATGGGTCAATTTTCATCATCATTTAGATTTGTGTATATTTTGATTGCAATTGATTATATCTTAAAATGGATTGAGGCAATTCCATGTCGACACAATGATCACAAAATTGTTCTTAAAATTTTAAAAGAAAATGTTGAGTCGATTTGAAATCTCTCGAGCTATCATCAGTGATGGAGGAAAACATTTTTGCAATAAACTATTTGAATATTTAATGAAGAAATATGACATCACACACAAAATTGCTACCCCTTATCACCCTCAGACAAGTGGACAAGTAGAATTAGCAAATAGGAAGATTAAACAAATTTTGGAAAAAATGGTTAACCCAAATCGTAAAGATTGGTCTTTAAGATTAAACGATGCACTTTGGGCTTACCGTACTACTTTTAAAACATCTTTAGGCATGTCACCTTATCGGTTAGTCTATGGAAAACCTTGTCACTTGCCTGTAGAATTGGAACATAAAGCATTTTGGGCCATTAAAGCTTTCAATTCAAATCTTGATGATACTTCCAAGTTACGTAAATTGTAATTAAATGAACTTGAAGAATTAAGAAATGATGCATATGAAAACTCAAAGATTTATAAAGCTAGAACAAAAGCTTTTTAGGACAAATCAATTTTGAGAAAATCTTTTGAAATTGGTCAAAAAGTTCTACTTTATAATTCTCGTATTCACCTATTCCTTGGAAAATTGAGATCTAGGTGGACTGATCCTTTTATTGTCAAACATGTGTATCCTCATGGGGCCATAGACATTGAGAACCCTAGTAATGGTAATGTATTTAAGGTCAATGGACAAAGACTTAACTATTTTTGGAACATCAAGTTGTTGAAGTAGAATCCATCTCCCTTTCTAATCCTTGTTATGAGTAGAATTTATTTTAATTTTGTTTCTTTCTTTTTACAGTTCTTTATGTTCCCGGTTAAGTGGCGGATAACGGTCCTCCATGATTCTCAAGTCGATTTGTTTTTCAGTTTCCCATAATAACTGATTCCTTCTCCTTCAAAATGGATGTCATTCTCTCAAATCTAAGAAAGCATTTCCCTTCTGTTCCTAAAAATGCTCTAACCAAAATCTACAAAGCTAAGTGTGAAAGACTGAGACTGAAAATGTATAAGGGCATCCCAGAAGATATACACTGGATAATTGAAGTAAATGTTCATTTAGCTGGTGAATCTTCAGATTCATTTGTCCCATACATGCCGGGTCTTTGTAAAAGTTCGTATTCAAAAAGGAAAAGAGCAAAAAGAATGAAAGTTTATTACAAGTGTGCATGATAGAATTATAACATGCGATGTCGTTCTTTGGGAATGGTTTCCGCAAATAGAGAAGATAAAATATTCTTCATTAAGAATAGACTGAGTAAAGAGTCATTAGATAATGTCTTATTGACTCTTGAGACGCATTCTTATGGATATGTGCAATGTGAACTTCTTAGTTTGTGAAATTTTTTCAAGGATAAGCAAGAGTGTTACAGTCTTGGGAATCTGACTCAAAAAGACCCTGTTTGCCAATTTATATGAAAATTGGATAGGAAGCTTATCCTTGACTCATAGAAGGCGTTTAAGCCGTTATTGGACGTGAAACTAGAGAAAGATGTGAGCCACAATCGCAACAACTTATATATATTATCTTGTACATCTCCCAAAAAAAAAAAAAAAAAAATAAAAAGGAAAAAAAAGGAAAAGAAAAAAAAGAATAAAAGAAATAAAAAGGGTGAAACTTTAGTTGTACTTGATCTTTAATTAGATTAGGAGCCCCTGCCAAGGGCAAACCCGTCATTAACTCAGGTGGACCTTCGCACGCCAGTCCATAAATAAGGTTCGTGTGTCATGCTCTGTAAAGAGCCGCGTAAGCATTCCTAGGTTTTAACTGTAGGCTCTACTTGCTGATGGACAAATAGAAGCGGCTCGTGCTTACATTCTCACGTGACAATACCTCTGAGCTGGATTCTGTGATTTAATGCCATGGGCTCTCCAGCGACCTCTCTCTGGCTGTGGTCGTTGGCGGTGGCTGTCAGATTTACGTATTTTAATTAGTTGCGTCATAACTCAATGCAAAATATCCCACAAGCAAGAGGGAAAAGAATTCCTAGATTGGCCGAGCTGTCTTGGTATTACTACACTCATGACATACAGTATAAAGATACGCCATGAAACCTGTACATAAAGGTATGTCAGTATTTGTTATTATTATTTTATCTTCGTATAATTTTGTTATATTTTGATTTTGGACAGACGATCCTTTGGGTAGGGTCTTTCAGGAGTTTCTAGACTTATTTACCTTGATAGTTTTCTTAAAAATAAAAAAAATAAAAAAAATAAAAACATAAAAAAAAGTTTCTTAAATTCAAACTTTTCTAACAATAGCCAATCTACCTATACAGGAGCTATTATTAGTTTTTCTATTCTCTTCCCTATTTAAACACTTCATTTTTTTCACTTTCCTACAACTCAGAATCATTCAAAGAAAGTGTGAGTACAGAAATGGAGGTAGCTTCTTCTTCGGTTCGTAGATTTACCAGTATCTGTGTATTTTGTGGGACAAGTTATGGGAATGATTTAGAGTTTGTAAATGCAGCAAGCACTGTTGGTAGAACACTTGCTGCGAGAAACATTCGTGTAGTATATGGGGGAAGTAGCATTGGGTTAATGGGGACTGTATCACTTTCTGCACATATAAGAGGTGGTCAAGTTTTAGGTATCATTCCTGAATCTTTAACTCGAAGGAACATCATTGGAAAGATAATTGGGCTGGAAATTCAAATATCATCTATGCATGGACGAATGAGGACAATGCTTGAAAACTCTCATGCATTCATTGCCTTACCGGGTGGTTTTGGTACTTTAGAAGAAGTTTTTCAAATTATCTCTTGGGCCCAATTGAACATCCACCAGAAACTCATAGGTTTGTTGAATGTTAATAATTTCTTTGATAATTTATTATCTTTTATTGACCATGCTGTGGAACAGAGCTTTATCACACCTTCGGCAAGACGACTACTTATAACTGTTTCTATTGTTGATGAATTAATTAATAAATTACAAGCTTTTTTTATGAACCTGAACCAGTAATAGCTCAGATAAATTGGTCAGAAGGCAGCAGCAAGGGAAGCAGTAAGGAATAAGAGTGTGATCTAGCACTTCATCTATAACTTTAGTTTTATTTATCGTACTTTGTTTCTATTTTAATTTGTGTAAGGTTTTTCTTTTCAGTAATTGCAGCAACAGGTAATATCTTCTATCATTTACCTATCTATATTTTGACATTGAGGATAATGTTGTGATCTGGTTGAGGGGAAGGATGGTTGTAAAAAAAACCTAAAAAAAATTAGGAAGTGTGTTTATTAATATATTTGTTATATTTATATGTTTGTCAGTAATTTATTAACAACCAAAGTAATTAGGGATGGCAGAGTAAGGAGTAAACTATTTACTCTTGAGACGCATCAAAATTGGTGGCAGAGTCAGGAGTAATTTGGTAGACAACTAGTTTGTGTGGAAGTAGCAATTCAACTTCAAGGAAATTTGCATGATTGAATAAATTGTCTTCTTTCTTAAAAATCACATGCTTGGTTATGGATGTTGAATTGGTGGACTGAGAATGACAGAATTATGCCTTGTGAGATTTTGAGTCTATTGATAAATGGATTGAACATTTGTACTATTCTCATGTGAATTTCATTCATGGAATTGTTCCTCTAGAACTTGCTTTGATTCTTTTTTAGACTACATTTTCATATGCATACATAAATATGATTGAGGCATTTTTCTTGAAATAGCTACTTTAACCAAATAGCCAAGAATGACTGGTGCACAAATAGGCAGCCTTGCTCAGCAGCATATTGTCCTAATATGATATCAAGCACTCTTATGGCTTCTTGAAAATTTTCTGATTCTTGCTAACGTAAAGCAGTGGAAATGACCTATTTCCCCTTGCTTAACCCCTTTGAACTTATTTTGATCATTCTTTGTTTCGAACTCATTATGTGCCTTAAATGAAAAATCATGTTCTTACCTGGCCTTATGGAATAAGAGAACATTAGCTTTGTTATTGGATGAGTTCTTGAACAAGTGTGGGGGTGTGTGTGTAGAATGGTTGAAAAAAAATTATTTAAATGTATATATTATGTTCATCTTTCAAACAAAAAACAAAAAACAAAAACAAAAACAAAAACAAAAAAAAATTGTGTAAAGAATGGTCAACAAGGTAATAAAGGAATGGAAAATAATATGTAAAGGAAATTTGTATTAGGTGGAGTTGGGATGAACTTTCATGCTTATTAATTGAACTCAGCTCTCATGCTCTTTTATTCTCTTTGGTATTTAACTTGTCATATCCATATTACCTTCTCATTTACCTTGACCTCATTACAACCTTGAATAAAGTCTTCATGATTTGTGTGTGCATGTGTTCTAAGTAGTGGAGGAGTAGAAGATAAGCAAGCTTATGGTAGTGTAATTTTCATGGGTTGAATTGAGTGAAATATCTATCTTTTAAACACTTGAGGGATTGAGAGTGAATCTTATGAAGATCTATCATTCTTGACACATGCTTTTCAATTGAAGTTTCTTGACTTGTTGGTTTGAGATGTGAAGAAATGTTACCTCATAAATGTTTTGATTACTTGAATGATTGGTTGCTATTCATTCTTAAATATTATTAGAAATTGAGTCTTTTAGAGTATTTAGCTTTTGAGTCTGTGTCATTTTTTTCCCTAGTTTTAGTGTTGTGTGTTTTGCCCAGGAGTGCAAAAGCTAAGTGTGGGAGAATTTGATAATCACATATTTTATACATTAATAAACCCTTATTTTTAGTCATTTACACTCTTCATGTAGTTAATTGATTGAGTTTGGTTATGTTTTGTAAGTTTGGACTCAAATTGGACTTAATTGATTTTTTCAGCATGATTTACGTCTTACACTGTTTCTGTATTTTAGTCATATCTTGAGTTATAGATGTCTATTAATTTTGAATTTTACCTTGTTGGAAAGATAAGAGAGAGCTCTACAACTTTCATGAGAGCTCAAGGTCAAAGTTAGATATATAGTGGAACTAATTGGGCTTGGAAGTCAGAATATGAGTTTTGTGATTGGAACCTGAATACTGTGCAGTAATTAGAGCATAACTCGGGATGTAAGATCTAGATTGGGCTGAAATTTTGGTATCTGCAAGTTAAGATCCATATCTACAACTTTTGTAAGAACACAAGACTCAATTTGGACTCCTTGGAGGTTATATTGGGCTTGGAAGTCAAAACAGAGGAGTTGTAACTGAGCCTGAACACTTTGTAGTAATTAGGCCATATCTCGAGCTGTAAGTGGTCTTTTGAGGTGATTCTGGCTGCATTTGAAAGCTACAATCTAGGGCTACAACTTTTATGAAGACTATATTTCAATATTCTAATGCATTCAATAACTTCAGAACTGAATGATTTCAGAGACAAAGAATCTCCATAATTTTCTACTCACCAAAAGTCAGTTAGCATTTTTCACTCATTTTTCACTCATCCACTCAATCATGACTCAACCCCTTGTCATTTTGTATCCCTAATCCTTTATAAAAGGGACCCTTGGTTGATCATTTGGAGAGTCTTGGTGTTAGATATCAAGATCGTGCTATTGTATTGTTTGATTATCTTATTGTAATTTTCCTTTGTTCTAAATTGAAGTCATATTCTTCTTTTTCTTCTTCTTCTCTCTTTCTTTCTTCTTGTCTATGAGTAACTAAGTTTTATTTTACTTGGGGTGAAAGGGTGAATCTCTTGGTAATGAAATAAGGTTAGATTCATTTCTTTTTTGTGCTTAAATGATATATTTTCAAGTGGTCATTATACGTGTTGTATTTTGTTTCCAATCAATTTAGAAACCCTCTTTGTAAAGTGGAGATCTTGATTCATTATAGACAAGAGGTTAGCACAATGAATGCTTGAGTCCATTTATAAGTAGTGGTGTTAATAAATAATTAAAGGAATCATAATATAATTACGTATATAATTTTTAATAAACTTTGATTGTTGTATTTTTCGATTGGAACCTCCATTATGTGTGAATTCTAATTGAGTTATAAAAAGAATTAATCTTATCCTTATTTTATTTACCAAGAGTGGATCTCCTAACCCAAGTAAATCTTTTTTATTTGTGACTAAGTTTTATCACTTTTATTGTTGTGACAAAATATTTTCCTTACGTCAAATAAATTTCTCTTCATCAATTCCCTGTGGATCGACCTCGGACTCCCGAGAATTTATTACTTGAAACAACCTGCACTTGGGTTTGAAACTTTTAATCCACATCACTAGGGTCCCTTCTGTCCTTATCCAGGATCTGACCCTTGTCGAGGGAGATAGCGGAGCATCAGGTACGGGCTACCAAAATTCAGAGGGAGATATTGATAAGTCTATATTTTATAGTCTTATAGTGAATAAATTGTGATGATTTGCTTATGTTTATTAATGAATTTTGAATGGATCTATATCATTGTCTTAATTTTTGTAGATTGAATGGGATTTATCACATTTGGAGTGAAAGCGGGTAAAGACGCTGTATGTTTGGAGCAAAAGAAGATCATTTTGGCTTAGATAGGGCCTTGTGAGCGATTGAGGAGTTAGACAGGGCTTTGTGAGTGATTAAGGAGTTAGATAGGGCCTTGTCTAACTTGGAAAACACTTTTGTCTTATTTTTTTTAAGAGACACAACTGTGTCTATATGTCACACAGTTATGTCTCCCCTCTATGTCAAAATTACACTATTTTTTAAGCTCACACAGTCGTGTCGAGCTTAGACACGACCGTGTGAGGTCTCCTGTGCTTAAAAATGACAGTTTTCCACCCCCAAACATTATAAATAAAAGCAAACCCCTAAACATAAGGGAGACTTTTGCGATGGCAGATTTTGAAAAATAAAAGGGAGTTTTTCCTCAACTAAAGATTGGAGGGTAGGGTTTTGAAGGCAAGTGTAAGAGCAATTGAAGTTCAACTATTGAAGACATCTTCTCCTTCTTCATCTTCTCCATCTTCTCTTTTTATCTTTTTCTTTCCTATTTTCTTAAGATAGAATCATGGTTGTCTCTTTAACTTTTGTTCTTGATTGTGTTATATTAGCCATGAGTGGCTAAATTCCTTTTTCTAGGATTAGCATGCAACTCTCTACTTTTCTATGTTAAATTGTTAATTTGATTCTTTGTTAATGGAAAATTATTGTTCTTGATTCATTATTGGTATACTTAATGCTTGCAGTATATTGTCGGTTATATTTACATGATCTTAGATTTTCGGTGAATGATTGAAAGATGAAATCCAATTGCTAGATAATCTAAGAATTGAACTTAAGAATTGAGACCTACACATAGGCTTAAATTCTTCGAGGAGCAAATGATTATCATAAAACCTAATGGGTTGGAACTTGGATTAATTGCCAATAAAATAGGATCAATGTAGTTTTAGCACGTTTATAGTGCTAAGAAATTGGGCTTTAAACAATTTAGGACAAATCTCCTTCAAGAACATAATTGAACATTAGCAAAGATAAGATTACAATTTATCATAATTGGTAGTGTAGGGAATTCCTAGTCCTAGGCCTTTAAATCTTAGTTGAATCTTAACTTTTCTAAATTTATTTGCTTATTTTATTGCTTTGATTTTCATCTTGATTTTAATTGTGCTTTGACAATTGATTTTAACTGCTTAAATAATCAAAGTCGCCATAAGAGTTAGTAATTAATTGATTCTCGAGGGAACAACATTTATTTTACTACTTAAACAATTTGTGCACTTGTAGAAAATTCACAACAAATGTTGCTGAAGCTTAACTTGCTTTTTTTTCCTTTTCTTTTGACTGTTTTTCTTTACCCCCTACGCGGTGCATTTTATTCTTCTAAAGATAATTTTCCTAGTTATCGGGCCATGCCTAAATGCCTTTACTTCATCCTTATAACTTGTGTTTATTTCCTTTTTCTTTTTCCATAATCCTTACTGGGTCCAACGCCCATCATTAATGTGCATTTAGCAGCGAATTATGGACTTAGGATAATTATAATCACATGGAACCTTGGTCCAAGGACCAACGGCCAAATTTTTTAGTACTCGAAATTCCTGTGAAGATTTAGGCAAAATAAAAGGTGATCCATAACCAGAGTCTTTAATGTTAACGGTCTAGTTTAGAAAACTACCTAACACTTAGGAATCTTCAAGTTCAAAACTAATTTTACATAAGACATTCACGGTAGGTACCTAATGGTGGACAACGAATGACGTAAGCTGTGTTGCCAATTAATTCCTCATAACCACAAAATGGTTATGGCCAAGTGTTAAGGATTTGGATAAGGACTCAGAACACACATCTAAACCACCAGAAGTCAGTTTTGTGGGCCATCCCTCTTAACCTGAAGTCTAAGAGAACCTAGATCCCGTAAGGAACGGGATTTGTAGACATTCTCAAGGCATGGTCCGGCTTGAGGGTCGTAAAACTTTAAAAAGAAACCCAAGATCCCATACGGAATGGGCTCTGTAGATATTCTCAAGGCGTGGTCCAGCTTAAGGGTCTTGAAACTTTAAAAGGAAACCTAGGATCCCATAAGAAATGAGCTCCTTAGACATTCTCAAGGCATGGTCCGACTTGAGGGTCTTAACTTTTAAAAAAAAAGTATAAACATATGTACAAAAACATTTTGCCATTTTATTGATTGAATAAGGACCGGAGTTCGTACAATGTATGCTCACAAATTCAGGTAAACCAAACATAAAAGAAAACTTAGAGACTAAGCATTAAAAGACACTTAGCTATACTACTTTCTCAGTTTGTCTGCATTCCAATAGTTTTTTTATCGACTTGCTAGTTAAAGTCTCTAAGGTGTGAGCTCCCTTATCCATACTAATCAAGATCTGGTAGAGGCCTTCCTAATTTGGGGTTAACTTCCCTTCGGAGGCATTCCTACCACCAGTGTTCACTCTCCAAAGTGCCAGATCACCCAGTTCAAACTTTCTTGGGATAACTTTCAATTTATATCGAGTCGTCTTCTGTTTAAGGGCGATATCGTATATGTGGGCATCACGCCTTCTTCCTTCTAGAAGGTCTAAGTCATCTCTAATCAGTCTGGAGTTGCTATCATGCGAGAATTGTTAGTGATGCTAGATGGGTTCCCCTCTCTCCACTGGGATCATAGCCTCACACCCATAAGTGAGTTTAAAGGGGGTTTCCTTTGTTGTAGAGTAACGTGTAGTCTGATAAGCCCAAAGGATGTGGTCTAGTTGTTCGACCCAGTTTCCCTTAGCTTCATCCAACCTCCTTTTAATTCCTCAAACAATAATCTGATTGGCGGCTTCAGCTTATCCATTGGTTTTGGGATTCTCAACGGAATTGTAGTGGTGCTTGATTTTGAGCTCGGCAAGTAGCTCTTCAAAGCCTTTATCCTTGAATTGGGTTTCGTTATCTATCACAATGGACTCTGGGATCCCAAACCTGGTTATGATGTGGTGTCAAGTGAATTTCTGGATCTTAGCAGAGGTGATGGTGACTAGAGGCTCTTTTTCCATCCATTTAGTGAAATAATTCACAGTCACCACCAAGTACTTTAGTTGTCTAGGTGCTTGAGGGAACGAACCCTAGATATCTGTACCCCATCTATAGAATGGCCAGGGTACGGATGTCGTGGATAGTTCTTCAAGGAAAGCTTGATAATGGTCAGAGTGTCGCTGAAATTTATCATAAACTCAGACATGTGTAAGGGAGTCAGCTTCCATTGTTGGCCAATAGTATTCGACCCTAAGTGCCTTCAAAGCTAAGGTTTTGCCCCCCAAGTGGCATCCACAACTTCCCTCATGGACCTCGGCTAAAACATATTATGTCTCCTTTGGTATGAGGCATTTGAGGATGGGCAAAGAAAATCCACGATGGTATAATTGTCCATTATATATAGTGTACCAAACCGCAATTCTAACTAACTTGGAGGCTTCCTTTGGATTGTTAGGTTAGGTTTCAGATTGCAAGTACTCCATTATTGGGGTAAGCCAAGTATGCTTCCCTCCTTCCACTTGGATAATGGCTATGTCCTTGATGGAAGGTTGAGAGAGTGTCTCTTGGATCACAGAGCGGTTGTTGCCTGAGCTCTTGGTGCTGGCCAGTTTGGACAGGAGGTCTGTCCTATAATTTTGCTCCCTGGGTATATGCTCGATCTTAGCAACCTAAAAATTTGTTAAGAACTCTTGGACTTTGGCTAAGTATTTCTGAATGAGGGGCTCCTTAACTTGATAATTACCTCAGATCTGGGAGGTCACAAGTTACGAATCGCTGCAAAGTGTGATCTTAACTACTTTTATATCTTTGGCCATTACTAGTTCGGTGATGCATGCTTCGTACTCTACTTGATTATTTGAAGTGAGTGATAACTCCATAGATTGTAGTTATTTGTACCCTATATTTGTGCTATAAGTAATGCTTAGTCCTTGTTTACGATGAATATATGGAAGGTTTTGGACTTATTTTTGTCAAATTCTAATTTTGATATTTTCCTATATGGTATTGAGCAAATTGTGCTTATTTTGTAAGTGATTAAGTGGATTTAAAATTATTATTGACATGGTGATTTTTCTATTTCAGGACGAGCTCCAAATAAGCTGAAATTTAGAGAATTTGGACCAAAAGTGGAAGAGAAAGCCAAGTTTACATATTAGAAGCTCATGCCGCGGCATAGGCATATTAATGTCGCAGTGTGGTGCATCCTGTACTTTAGGCAGAGAAACACGAAGTTTGAACGCCGCAGCGCAAAGGAGCGTATGTTGCGGTGTGGTGACCTAAATTGCACACGCGCCACGGCATAGGCATGTTAATGTCACGATGTAACTCTATTTTCTGAACTTATAAATACTATTTTATTAGTTTTGTTCGGAGGAATTTTTTAGGTTTAGAGAAGTTGTGCCCTGATTTCATATTTAAGGCTGAGAGGAAGCTAAAGGGAGCCAGGTTAGAGGCCATTTTCCTCATGGAGGAGGATTCAAGCATCAAAGATCAAATCATGAGCTTCCTTCTCTTTTCTCTTTACTTTCTTCTCTCTTTTGTATCTTGAACATAGTTTTTGATGTATATTTTTGTGTTTAATGAGTAGCTCAACTATATTTAGGGATTACTTTGAATCCTTTTATGAATATTGATGATTTTGTACTTCTTTGAGCTTATATTAATGTTTGGTTTTGTTCAATTATATAGATCTTAATGCTCTTAATTGTTTGATCAGCTTTTAAGTGATTTGTTGAAATATGATGAACCTAGACATAGGAATTTGGATTTGAGATCATATATATGGTTGATGCATGTTCGATTTCATTCTCATAGAGGGGATAAGTTGATTTGCTAATTCGATAGAAATATACCTCTTAGCCATGCATAGCATGTGTTTGAGAATAGATCTTAATGAGTGAATTTTGCACTAGCTCTCATGGAAACATAGTTAGTTAGGCAAATAAAGCATGGCTGATTGACCTAGACATATGCTTTTAACTAAATTGGATTCTCAAGCTAACCTAACTATTTCATTGATGTTGATTTAGAGGATTACATGTTATTAATTGAAGAAGGAGGTGAAGAAGGATTCCCTGAACTCTAAACATTATATTTATTGTTTTCTAGACATTAGAATTATCTTAAAAGCTTTATTCTATTTTTTATGTTCTTGACTAGAATTATCTAAGATATTAGTTGATATTTAGTATTAGCAGAGCCAATATCCTCGTGGGATCGAACTCTACTTTTTCATTGTATTACTTGAATGACTCGCGCACTTGTGGTACACAAAAGGTCTAACAAGTTTTTGGTGTCATTGCTAGAGATTACGATTTTTTTATATTTTCTAATACTGACAACGAGCTTAGTTAGTTCTAATTCAAGTTTTGTATAGTTCATTTTCATTTAAGTTTTCATTCTGTTTTGTTTTAGGTACAATAATAATGGCGGATGACCATAATCATATGACGCCCTTGCAGGAGTTCGCGACTTCTAAAAAGGAAAACTTTCAATCAAGTTCAAGCAGACCAACCATCCACACAAATGATTTTGATAAAGACTTGCCGGGACTAGAAATCAGGCCTTTTTGTTTAGGGAACCTAAGTTTATGTTTTTGTTTTTGCTTCTTCCATTAAAAAGGTAGTATGTTGATTTTGTAGTTTTATTATATTTTTGTTATAAATATTGTAATTTAACCTTTGAACAAGTTTTGCAGGTGCTGGAGACCCAAGGAAAGTAGAATTGGTAGCAAAATTGTGGTTGCTACAGAATTTTGTAGACTGATCTCTCACACCGCGGTGCAAGGTTCTCAATGCTGCGGCGCTAGTGTGATTTTTCTGCAGAATTCTGCAGATGAACTCACACCTCGGCCTAGTCTCTGCCATATTAGTTTTAGGCACCCGCGAGATACACACCGCGGTGCAGTCAGGTTAATGCGCAGCGTTAACCCTTGTTTTGTACATATTTCTTTTATTTTTCATGTTATTCCATATTTTAGTATGCTCAGACTAATAGTATAAATGTTTTTTGAGAGGTTTAGGTACCTTATGTTCTATGTAAAGTGAGGACGTTGTCTCACTTAGGTTTGGGGGAGTATCACTAAATCTTTTGGATATATAATGTTTAATGTACAACATGTGATGATATTTACTGTATGTAGTAGTGATAGTCACTATATTATCATGTTTCTATATCGCTTTGGCTATTACTGATAGGTTTTGAGAAAATTTTCAATTTTTAATATTATGCACATGATGTTATGCATACTTGAATTGAAAAAGTTAGATTTATTTGAATGCATGATATGTTTCAAATTACTGGTATAGTTTTGGTTGTCCAATGAAATAAAAGGTTGCTATTTGCCCCCTTTTTCAGTGAAACCATTTTCAATCATGAAGCATGTGAACCAATTTAGTCATTTTTTATGCATGATTTACATCCCACTTGTATGTACGTGTAACTTTGAAAATGAAAAGAGTGTTTGTCCAGATAAAGTTTATGGATGTACATGTAGAGTTTCGATTATTATTGAAATTGTTTTTAAACTCTCTTGAGGTGAAATCCTAGATTATACGTGATTGAGGAATTGATTATGGCATTATTTGGAATGATTGAGCCTTAAAAGCTTACCCTAATATAATGATATCCCTACGTCCCCTTTTGAAGCCTTATAATTGTTTGGCCTTTTATGTTTTTCACCACTATTGTATTTGTTAACCTGTTAACCATTCTAATACATGTGAAAGCATTGCATTTTCTTCCTACCATCATTGTTTGTTGAGTACATAATATGTTATTTCTTGAAGTGAGTCTAGTGATTAGGGGTATTAAGCATATTCAATACAAAATGAGGCTGCAGGAACCAGATCCAGCAAAAAGAAAAAAAGCATTGCTTTGCAAAAGCAAAAGCAAAAACAAAAAAAGAGTAAACCAAGCAAAGCATAAGAAGAAAAGAAAAGTACAAAAAGCATTGATTAGTTCTGGCAAGTTTTCTTCTTTCACCGTTGAATACCGTACTAATATCAGTTGGAGGCTCAAGTCTTGAAATAGCATATTATTTTTCTCAATGTTTGTATTGTATCTTTTCCAATTCCTTTCTTATGCCCAATTACCATTCGCCTTACATTACAACCTGTTAAAGTCCCTTTTGATCCTCAGTTGTGTGTGATTTACATTAATGGAGAGAGAATTTAGATTTAATTTTATGGATCATATGATTCATATACAAATATGCTCATAAACTTATCCGAATGTGTATGACTTGACTAGGAGAAGTTTATCTTGCATGTTTGTAAAAAATGTGCTTTGCATGAAATGATGCTTGGATTGTTAGCTTGTTAAGGATTATATATGTATGGAGCTAATTATGAGGCATTTGCACTTTTTGAGGGTTATACAATCATTATGCATTGGTTGTGGTTTTATTGGAAAATTGAAAATATGATAAATGTTGAATGAATGTTTAAGCATGAATTGTTAAGCAGGTTTACTTAGTCATACTTTGTTTTGCTCGAGGACTAGCAAAAATATAGGTTTGGGGTGTGATAACTCCATAGATTTTAGTTATTTGTACCCTATATCTATGCTATGAATAATGTTTAGTCCTTGTTTACAATGTATATATCGAAGGTTTTGGGCTTATATTTGTCAAATTCTAATTTTGATATCTTCCTATATGGTATTGAGCAAATTGTGCATATTTTGTAAGTGATTTAGTGGATTTGAAATTATTATTGACTTGGTAATCTCTCTATTTTAGGAAGGGATCCAAACAATCTGAAATTTGGAGAATTTGGACCAAAAGTGGAAGAGAAAGTCGAGTTTGCATATTAGCAGCTCACATCGCGACGTAGGCATGTTAATGCCGCGGCGTGGTGCATCCCCTGTTTCAGACAAAGAGACATGAAGTTTGAATGCCGCAGCGCAAAGAAGCGTATGTTGCAGCGTGGTGACCAAAATTGCACACGCCCCGCGGCGTAGGCATGTTAATGCCATGGCGTGACTATGTTTTCTGAGCCTATAAATATTATTTTATTAGTTTTGGTCGGTGGAGTCTTTTTGGTTTAGAGAAGCTGCGCCCTGATTTCATGTTTAAGGCTGAAGGAAAGCTAAAGAGAGCAAGGTGGGAGGCCATCTTCCCCATGGAGGAGGATTCAAGCATCAAAGATCAAATCATGAGCTTCCTTCTCTTTTCTCTTTACTTTCTTCTCTTCTTTGGATCTTGAACATAGTTTTTTATGTATATTTTCGTGTTCAATGAGTAGCTCAGCTATATTTAGGGATTACTTTGAATTCTTTTATAAATATTGATGATTGTGTACTTCTTTGAGTTTGTATTGACATTTGATTTTGTTCAATCATATAGATCTTAATGCTCTTGAATGTTTGATCAGCTTTTAACTGATTTGTTAAAATTTGATGAACCTAGACATGAGAATTTGGATTTGAGATCAAATGTATAGTTGATGCATGTTCGATTTCATTCTCATGGAGGGGATAAGTTGATTCGCTAATTGGATAAAAATATACCTCTTAGTCATGCATAACATGTGTTTGAGAATAGATCTTAATGAGTGAATTTTGCGCTAGCTCTCATGGAAACATAGTTAGTTGGGCAAATGAAGCATGGTTGATTAACCTAGACATAAGTTTCTAACTAAATTGGATTCTCAAACTAAGCTAACCATTTCATTGATGTTGATTTAGAGGATTGCATGTTATTAATTGAATTAGGAGGTGAAAAAGGATTCCCTGAACTCTAAACATTATTTTTATTGCTTTCTAGACATTAGAATTATCTTAAATGTTTTACTCTATTTTTTATGTTCTTGACTAGAATTATCTAAGTTATTGGTTGATATTTAGCATTAGCAGAGCCAATATCCTCGTGGGAACGAACTCTACTCTTTCATTGTATTACTTGAATGACTCGTACACTTGAGGTACACAAAAGGTCTAACAAGTTTTTGGCACCGTTGCCGGGGATAACAATTTTTCTGTATTACTAATATTGACAACGAGCTTAAGTAGTTCTAATTCAAGTTTTGTATAGTTTTCATTTAAGTTTTCATTCTGTTTTGTTTTAGGTACAATAATAATGGTGGATGACCATAATCATACGAGGCCCTTGCAGGAGTTCGTGACTCCTAAAAAGCAAAATCTTCAATCAAGTTCAAGCAGACCAACCATCCTCACAAATGATTTTGATAAAGTCCTGTCGGGACAGGAAATCATGTCTTTTTTCTTTTTAGGGAACCCAAGTTTATGTTTTTATTTTTTCTTTTTGCATTAAATAGGTAGTATGTTGATTTTGTAGTTTTATTATATTTTTGTTATAAATATTATAATTTAACCTTTTGAACAAGTTTTGCAGGTGCTGAAGACCCAAGGGAAGTAGAATTAGCTGCAAAACTGTGGTTGCTGTAGAATTTTGCAGACTGATCTCTCACACCGCTGCACAAGGTTCTCAATGCCTCAGCGTTGGTGTGATTTTTCTACAGAATTTTGCAGATAAACTCACGCCGCCACGCACGGTTGTTAATGTCGAGCGTGCTAGTCTTTGCCATATCAATTTTAGGCAACCATAAGATACACGCCGCGGCATAGTCAGGTTCATGCCATGGCGTTATCCCCTATTTTATACATATTTCTTTTATTTTTCAAGTTATTCCATATTTTAGTATGCTCAGACTAACAGTGTAAATATTTTTTGAGGGGTTTAGGTACCCTATGTGCCATGTAAAGTGAGGACGTTCTCTCACTTAGGTTTGGGAGAGTATTATTACATCTTTTGGATATATAATGTTTAATGTATAGCATGTGATGATATTTACTATATGTAGTAGTGATAGCCACTATATTATCATGTTTCTATATCTCTCTGGCTATTACTGATGGGTTTTGAGAAAATTTTCATTTTTTAACATTATACACATGATGTTATGCATGCTTGAATTGAAAAAGTTGGATCTATTTGAATGCATGATATGTTACAAATTGCTGGTGTAGTTTTGGTTATCCAATGATATAAAAGGTTGCTATTTACCCCTTTTCAATGAAACCATTTGCGATCATGAAGCATATGAACCAATTTTGTCATTTTTATGCATGATTTACATCCCACTTGTATGTACGTGTAACTTTGAAAATGATAAGAGTGCATGTCTAGAGAAAGTTTATAGATGTACATGTAGAGTTTTAATTATTCTTGAAATTGTTTTTAAACTCTCTTAAGACAAAATCCTAGATTATGCATGATTAAGGAAATGATTAGGACATTGTTTGGACCGATTGAGCCTTAAAAGCTTACCCTAATATGATTATATTCTTGGGTCCCCTTTTGAAGCCTTATAAATGTTTGGCCTTATATGTTTTTCACCACCATTATATTCATTAATCTATTAACCATTCTAATGCATGTGAAAGCATTACAATTTCTTCCTACCATCATTGTTTGTTGAATATATGATATGTTATTTCTTGAAGTGAGTCCAGTGATTAAGGATATTAAGCATATTCAATACGAAATGAGCCTAAAGGAACCAGATGTAGTAAAAATAAAAAACAAAAAAAGAGTAAACCAAGCAAAGCATAAGAAGAAAAGAAACGTAAGAAAAGCATTGAATGGTTCTGGCAAGTTTTCTTCTTTCACTGTTGAATACCCTACTAATATCAGTTAGAGGCTCAAGTCTTGAAATAGCATGTTATGTTTCTCAATGTTTGTATGTATCCTTTCCAGTTCTTTTCTTATGCCCAATTATCATTAGCCTTACATTACAAGCTGTTAAAGTCCCTTTTGATCCTCAGTTGTGTGTGATTTACTTTAATGGAGAGAAATTTAGATTTAATTTTATGGATTATATGATTCATATACATGTATGCTCATAAACTTATCCAAATGTGTATGACTTAACTAGGAGAAGTTTATCTTGCATGTTTGTGGAAAATGTGGTTTGCATGAAAGGATGCCTAGATTGTTAGCTTGTTAAGGATTGTGTATGTGTGAAGCTGATTATGAGGCATTTGCACTTTTTGAGGGTTATACAATCAGTATGCACTGGCTGTGGTTTAATTGGAAAATTGAAAATATGATAAATGTTGAATGAATGTTTAAGCATGAATTGTTAAGCAGGTTTACTTAGTCATACTTTATTTCGCTCGAGGACTAGAAAAAATGTAGGTTTGGGGTGTGATAACTCCATAGATTGTAGTTATTTGTGCTCTATATCTGTGCTATAAATAATGTTCAGTCCTTGTTTACGATGCATATATGGAAGGTTTTGGGCTTACATTTGTCAAATTCTAATTTTGATATCTTCCTATATGGTATTGAGCAAATTGTACATATTTTGTAAGTGATTTAGGGGATTTGAAATTATAATTGACTTGGTGAGTTCTCTATTTTAGGAAGGGTCCAAACAAGCTAAAATTTGGAGAATTTGGACCAAAAGTGGAAGAGAAAGCCAAGTTTGCATATCAGCAGCTTATGCCATGCCGTAGGCATGTTAATGCTGCAGCGTGGTGCATCCTCTGCTTCAGACAGAGAGACACAAAGTTTGAATGCCGCAGCGCAAAGGAGCATACGCTGCGGTATAGTGACCTAAATTACACATGCACTGCGGCGTAGGCATGTTAATGCCACGACGTGACCCTATTTTCTGAGCCTATAAATACTATTTTATTAGTTTTGGTCATAGGAGTCTTTTAGGTTTAGAGAAGCTGCGCCTTGATTTCACGTTTGAGGCTGAGGGGAACAAAAGGAAGCAAGGTTGGAAGCCATCTTCCACATGGAGGAGGATTCAAGTATCAAAGATCAAATCATGAGCTTCCTTCTTTTTTCTCTTTACTTTCTTCTCTCCTTTGTATCTTGAACATAGTTTTTTATATATTTTTTCATATTCAATGAGTAGCTCAGCTGTATTTAGGGATTACTTTGAATCCTTTTATGAATATTGATGATTTTGCTCTTCTTTGAGTTTATATTGATGTTTGGTTTTGTTCAATCATATAGATCTTAATACTCTTGATTGTTTGATCAGTTTTTAAGTAATTTGTTGAAATCTAATGAACTTAGGCATAGGAATTTGGATTTGAGATCATATGTATGGTTGATGCATATTTGATTTCATTCTCATGGAGGGGATAAGTTGATTTGCTAATTAGATATAAATATACATATTAGCCATGCATAGCATGTGTTTGAGAATAGATCTTAATGAGCGACTTTTGCGCTAACTCTCATGGAAACATAGTTAGTGGGGCAAATGAAGCTTGGTTGATTGACCTAGACATAGGCTTTTAACTAAATTAAATTCTCAAACTAACCTAACTATTTCATTAATGTTGATTTAGAGCATTGCATGTTATTAATTGAAGTAGGAGGTGAAGAAGGATTCTATGAACTCTAAACAGTATCTTTATTGCATTCTAGACATTAGAATTTTCACCGATCATGCTGCTGTTAGATATTTAATGTCTAAATAGGATGCCAAATCGAGGTTGATATGGTAGATCTTATTGTTTCAAGAATTCAACATCACAATAAAAGATAAGAAGGGAGCTGAAAATGTTGTTGCAGATCATTTATCTAGAATTACGACAAACTCACATTTTGATATCACACCTATCAATGATTCTTTTCCCAATGAATTTTTATTTTCTGTCAATTTCATGCCTTGGTTTGCTAACATTGTCAATTTTCTTACAACAAGAAAGATACCGCCTCAATGGACACACCAAGACAGAAGAAAATTTTTGACTAAGTGAAAATTTTTTATTGGGATGAATCATATTTGTTCAAATATTGTCCTGATCAAATCATTCGGAGATGTGTGCCCAACAATGAGGTAGGTAATATCATTAAATTTTGTCACTCAGAAGCATAGGGGGGTCACTTTTCTTCAAAGAAAATCGCTGCGAAAATCTTGCAGTGTGGATTTTATTGGCTCACTTTTTTTAAGGACAGCTATACATTTTGTAAAAGTTGTGAAAACTGTCAAAAATTGGGTTCCATTTCTAAATGAAACATGATGCCTCTGAATCCTATCCTTATCATTGAAATTTTTTATTGTTGGGGAATTAATTTCATGGGTCTATTTCCATCACCATTTGGATTTGTGTATATTTTGGTTGCAGTTGATTATGTCTCAAAATGGATTAAGGCGATTCCATGTCGAACAATGATCATAAAACTGTTCTTAAATTTTTAAAAGAAAATGTCTTGAGTCAATTTGAAATCCCTCGAGCTATCATCAGTGATGGGGGAACACATTTTTGCAATAAACTATTTGAATTCTTAATGAGAAAATATGGCATTACACACAAAATTGCCACCCCTTATCACCCTCAAACAAGTGGACAAGTAGAATTAGCAAATAGGGAGATTAAACAAATTTTGGAAAATGAGTAACTTGTTCTTTCTTCTTATTTATGAGTAACTAATTTTTATTTTACTTGAGTGAAAGGGTGAAACTTTTGGTAATGAAATAAGGTTAGATTAATCTCTTTCTTGTGCTTGAATGATATATTATCAAGTGATCATTATATGTATTGTATTTTGTTTCTAATCAATTTAGAAACACTCCTTATAAGGTGGAGATCTTGATTTGTTGTAGATAAGAGTTTAGCACAATGAATGCTTGAACCATTTACAAGTGTTGGCGTTAGTAGATAATTAAAGGAACCATAATATAATTACATATACAATCTTAAATGAACATTGAATACTGTATTTTCCGATTGGAACCTCCGTTATGCGTGGATTCTAATTGAATTATAAAAAGAATTAATCTTGCCCTTAATTTACTTACCAAGAGTGGATCTCCTAGCCTAAGTAAATCCTTTTTAATTGTGAATAAATTTTATCACCTTTATTGTTGTGACAAATCCTTTCTTTACCTCAAAAATTTTTTCTTCATCAACTCTCTGTGGATCGTCCTCGGACTCCCAAGAATTTATTACTTGAGATAACCTGCACTTGAATTTGTAACACATATCAATTCCGCATCAGTCGGTCTACTTTTTGAGCAAGGTGTTGCAAGGCCCTGAGCTCCGCTACCAGAAAATAGAGAAGGTTGCCTTCGTACTCATTACCACGGCCAGAAAACTTAGACTGTACTTTCAGTGCCATCTTGTGGCGGTGAGGATGGACTAACCTATCCGTTAAATATTGCATAAACCGGACTTAGCACCAAGAATGATCACCTGGTCCATTGAGCTTTTCTGAGTTCGGAATTGTGTGCGAGCCTCGACTAACAATTAAGGCTAGAGTGCTCTCGGACTTCCTAGCAGAGCTCTCATCAGACCCCGATGACCCTGAGGGAATTTCGTGGACCATATTTGTCGATGGTTCTTCGAACCCCAAAGGGAGTGGTGCTAGGGTGATCTTAGAAAATTCTGAAGGAGTAACAGTAAAGAATTCCCTGAAGTTTGAATTCCTCACTGTTAGACATTTTGTGTACCACAAGTGCACGGGTTATTCAAGTAATACAGTGAAAGAGTAGAACTCGTTCCCACGAGGATATTGGCTCTGCTAATACTAAATATCAACTAATAACTTAGATAATTCCAGTCAAGAACATAAAAAATAAAGTAAAGCAACAGTAAAAGAACTAATTAAATAAGTTCAAAATTTGTCCAATGCAAAAATTATAGCAAGTAGTTCTTTTTCAGTAGTGGTGTAATTCATTTGTGCACTATTCAAAGTTCAACTTGCGTAATAAATTACATGAGGCTTATCTTCTTTTCTTTGGCCTAAAACAGTGCTAACAACAAAATCATTAGCATCACACATCAACCCAAAAGGCAAAGACCAGTCAGGGGGTTGCATGATAGGGGCAGATGTTAGAAGACTAATTAATTTTTCAAAAGATTTTTGGTATTCTTGAGTCCAATCAAATGGTGCATCTTTTATTAAAAGATTACATAATGGTCTGGATATGGCACTAAAGTCCTTAATGAATCTTCTGTAAAATCCTGCATGTCCTAAAAATGAACGAACTTCCCTGACTATTTTTGGTGAAGGAAAATAAGCAATTAATTCAACTTTGGCCTTATCAACATCAATTCATTTAACAGATATCACATAACCTAACATTATTCTTGACGTGACCATGTAATGACATTTTTCCCAATTTAACAAAAGTCTTTTTTCTTCACATCTTTTAAGAACTTTTTCCAAATTGTCAAGGGAAATTTCAAATGAACTCCCAAAAACTATCAAGTCGCCCATGAAAGCCTCTAAACAATGCTCAACCATGTCACTAAAAATACTTAGCATGCATCTTTGAAATGTTTTCGGAGCATTACAAAGGCAAAAGGGCATTCTTCTGTATGCAAAAGTACCAAAGGGGCATGTAAAAGTGGTCTTTTCTTGATCCTCTAATGCAATGGATATTTGATAATAGCCCGAATAACCATCAAGAAAATAGTAGTAGGGATGTCCTGCTACCCTTTCTAGAATTTGATCAAGAAATGGTAAGGAGGAAATGATCTTTCCTAGTGACAGCATTTAATTTTCTAAAATCAATACACATACGCCAACTGGATGAGACTCGCGTAGGTATTAATGCACCTTTTTCATTTTCAACTACTTTTATTCCAGATTTCTTAGGAACAACTTATGTAGGGCTTACCCACAGGCTATCAGAGATAGGGTAGATAATTCCAACATCAAGTAATTTGAGAACTTCAGCTCTAACTACCTCTTTCATGTGTGGATTTAATCTTCTTTTAGGTTGTTGAGATATTTTAGTATTATCCTCTAAATATATTTTATGTGTATAAATTAATGAATTAATACATTTTATGTCCTTTAATGTCCATCCAATTGCACTTTTATGCCTTTTAAGTACTTCTATTAACATACCTTCTAGTTCTCTGGTAAGGGACGAGGAAATAACCATTGGAAAACTTTGCTCTTCTCCCAAAAATGTGTACTTTAACTCAACAGGTAATGGCTTTAGTTCCAGTGTGGGTACTTCTTCATGGTTATTATCATTCATGGGTTTTAACTCTTCGAATCTCAGCTTCCATCCTTTATATTCTAATACCTATGTACAATCAAGCAAAGAGCATATTTCAGAAATATCATCATCTAATTGCATACCTGAGTCAAATGAATTGATTAAACAAATTTCTAATGGGTCAAAAGAACTCCTAGTTTAAAGATGATCATCTATAATGGCCTCAATCCTTTCAACTTCCTTTTTTTCTTCATAGACTTCTTGTGGTTGCTTGCACATGTTGAAAACATTAAACTCCAGTTTCATATTCTCAAATGTTAGTTTCACCACTCCATTTCTACAATTTATCAAAGCATTAGATGTTGCTAAAAATGGGTGATCTAAAATAACAGAAATTGACTTGTCACTATTAATCATAGGTTCAGTTTCCAAGACAATAAAATCCACAAGATATATGAATTTATCAACTTATACTAACACATCTTCTACTATTCCTTTTAGAATTTTAATTAATCTATCGGCAAGTAAAAGAGTTACAGAAGTTGGTTTTAACTTACCTAGATTGAGTTACTGATAAACTGAATATGAAAGTAAATTAACACTAGCACCAAGATCAAGTAAAGCTTGATCAATTTTATGTTCTCCAATAATGCATGAAACTGTAGGACAATCAGGGTCTTTATATTTCAGGGCATTATTATTTTGAAGAATGGAGCTTTCCTGTTTAGCCAAAAAGACTTTCTTTTTCACATTTAGTTTACTTTTAACAGTGGACAAGTCCTTCAAAAATTTGGCATAAGAGGGAACCTGTTTGATAGCATATAATAGAGGAATATTGACCTTCACTTGTTTAAAAATTTTAAAAAATTTAGTGTTGTGGTTCAATTTCCTTGAATTGTTTAATGCTTGAAGAAATGAGGGTGAAGGTGAGAGTTCGGTCTCCTTTTGGCCAAGTGGTTTATCAATCTCTTCCTTATCTTGGGAGATTGATTCATCATCTCTCTCACAAGGTTCAGGAATTTGTTTTTCAATAACCTTTCCACTCCTAAGAGTTATTAATGACTTGACTTGATCTATTTGTTGGCTTTCTTAACTACCCTCATTTAGACTGTATTAACCATTGGGATTAAATTGAGGTTGAGAAGAAAATTTTCCTTTCTCGTGAATGGTGAGTGTAGAAGCAAATTTAGCAAGAGTTTCTTTTATGTCAATCATGGCTTGAGTGTTTTGGTTATTAATGTCCTCTAATTTTTCCATGAATGCATGCAATGTTGCTTCAAGGTTTTTCCCATCTGGTGGGACGTAAGACCCATATCGTTGAGAATTTTGAGAGTCCAGTTGCGCCTGAAGAGGTGGTGGTTGCATAAATTGTACCTGATTATTAGTCCTCTAACTGAAGTTCGGGTGATTTCTCTATCCCGAATTGTATGAATCTGAAAAAGAAAAGGTAAATGGCTTTTTAAAATTGTTCATTGCATTCACTTGCTCATGCACAACTTCTTTGAAAATAGGAATTTTTGGACATTCATTTGTTGAGTGTCATAATTCATCACAAATGCCACAAATTTCTTCATTTTGCCAGATTTGATTTCTTTTACTTTCCCTGATTCCATGGCTTCAATCCTTTTAGTCAAACTGGAAAACCTAGCATTTAGAATTTTTTCTTGACTAATGTGATATTTTCCTTTACTAGCACTTGCAATGTTAGATCTAATTGAATTTTCAGAAGGATTAGTATCATGCCAAGATTGAGAATTTTCAACCAAATGGTCTAAATATTCTAAAGCTTCTTCAAGTTCTTTATCAAGAAACTCACCATTGCACATTATTTTCACAAATTATTTGGTTTCAGGTATTAACCTTTCATAAAAAAAAACTTATAGTGTGCCATTTTTCAAAACCATGATGTGGGTAAGAATTTAACAAATTTTTAAAACATTCCCAACTTTGAAAATATGCTTCATTTGAATTTTGGAAAAATATTTGGATTTGTCTTTTCAAAGCATTGGTTTTATGTGTTGGAAAAAATTTCTTTAAAAACTCATTTTGCATATCTTGTCATATGCCAATTGATCTTGGTTTCAAAGCATTAAGCCAATTTTTTGATTTATCTTTTAAAGAAAAAGGAAACAATTTAAGTTTAACAATTTCTTCAGTGTAATTTTGATCAATGAAAGTGATACGTACTTCCTCAAATTCTTTTAGATATAAATATGGGTTTTCAAATTCTAAACCATGGAAATTATGAAATAATAAAATCATACCCGGTTTAAATCTAAAATTGTTAGCATTGAGTGGAAAGATAAAACGTGATGAAATAGAATTTCGAGATAGTTGCAAATATTCGCCCATGGTTCACAACGGCTGATTTTCATTTTCATCATGTACATTTTCATTTTTAGTCATTGTATTTAATGTGTGTGATTGTGATTCAAACAAATTAAATATATAAAGTACTAGGATTAGTTTTAACCAAATGACCAGAATTTAAATCACGAAACTAATTAAGCATAAATAAGTGAATTAAAATAAGAAAAAATATATAAAATATAAATAGAGCTCAATCTTCCATAATTAAAAAATATTAACAAGTAGGCGATAAACCAGCCATCAAATATGATACAACTAGAAAATTAAAAGAGTAGGGAAAGAATATACCAAATAATGAAGTTTACTTAAAGAAAGAAAACCTCAATAAACTTGTTCTTCAAATTAAGTCCTCGACAACGGCGTAAAAAAACTTGATGCGGAATTGATATGCATTACAAATCCAAGTGTAAGTTGTCTTAAGTAATAAATTCTCGGGAGTCCGAAGTCGATCCACAGGGAATTGATGAAGAAAAATTCTTTGAGGTAAGGAAAGGATTTGTCACAATAATAAAGGTGATAAAACTTATTCACAATTAAAAAGGATTTGCTTAGGTTAGGAGATCCACTCTTGGTAAGTAAATTAAGGACAAG
The DNA here is from genome assembly GCA_029884595.1 of Ormosia semicastrata. NCBI lineage: Eukaryota > Viridiplantae > Streptophyta > Magnoliopsida > Fabales > Fabaceae > Ormosia > Ormosia semicastrata. Next base: position 7,952,079 of record JAQQTO010000028.1, on the reverse strand, counting down.
ATTAATTCTTTTTATAACTCAATTAGAATCCACGCATAACGGAGGTTCTAATCGAAAAATACAGTATTCAAAGTTCATTTAAGATTATATATATAATTATATTATGGTTCCTTTAATTATCTACTAATGCCAACACTTGTAAATGGGTTCAAGCATTCATTGTGTCAAACTCTTATCTATAACAAATCAATATCTCCACCTTACAAGGAGGGTTTCTAAATTGATTGGAAACAAAATACAATACATATAATGATCACTTGATAATATATCATTAAAGTACAAGAAAGAGTTAATCTAACCTTGTTTGATTACCAAAAGCTTCACCCTTTCACCTAAGCAAAATGAAAATTAGTTACTCATAAATAAGAAGAAAGAAAGATAAAAGAAGAAAGAGATGAACATAATTTCTATTTAGAACAAAAGAAAACTATAACAAAAAATACAACAACAAAATCTTGATCTCTAAACCAAGATGATTCTAATGAGCAACCCATGGTACCCTTTTATAGAGCATGAAGGGCATACAATGATAAGGGAGTTATTTATGAGTGGGTGGATGCGTGAGTGGATAGGTGGAACATGACAATGGAGTTGTTAATGAGTAGGTGGATGAGTGGGTGGATTATTGTCATGTTTGTCTCCTCGCTCAACCAATTCAGCTGTTTTTATATGACTATAACTCTATCATAACATCACCTATTGTGTAAGTGGTCTTCATGAAAGTTGAAGGGTTTTGTCTCAGCTTTCCAATGCCACTAGTTTCATCATAATCTGACCCCTACAGACCAAGATATATCCTAATATTTGCACAGTGTTAGGGTTCTAAAAATAGCACATCTGTTTTGACTTCTAGGCCCAATATGACCTACTAGACGTCCGACTATGATCTTATGTTCTCATGAAAGTTGTAGATTTGACTCTTAGCTTTCATTTAGGCTTCGTTTGGTGTAAATTTAACTCCTATAGCTCAAGAAATGAGTTGATGAGCACACAGAGGTCAAGCTATCAGGATCAGAATTCTGACTCTTGTTTTCACTTCAATTTAAATTATCCAAATGTGTGATTCCTCTCTTGAGGTATTATGAAACTTGTAGATAATTGTCTTAGCTTTCCTACAAGACCGGAATTACTTCAATCAAATATTTGGAACTTAGATTATAGTCAATTTACTGAACACTGTCAAATAGACAAATTAAGGTCAATTTATGCAATAATTCCTTCAATGATCCAATTAGGCTCATTATCATAAAATGTGACAAAATTAACTTAATTAAGCCTAATTAAACCTTAAGAAACCCAGTGAGAGGATTATTAAATGAATAAAATATATTGCTCTCACCGGCTTTTGTCCTTTGGTTATTTCCTAGATTAACATTGAACTTACATCCTCTTCGTGAACTGAAAGGTATACATATAGTGTCTCGCTAAGTTTTGATCTTGTCAATATAGGGGGGAGGACAGAAGATTCTTCAAAGATGTAAAGGCATCCTCACACTTCTAAGTCCACTCAAAATTTTTTCCTTTTTTGAGCAGTTTAAAGAGGGGAAGAGATTTGTGAGTAGCTTTGGCGAGGAAACATGTGAGGGTCACTATCCGGCCTGTCAGCTGCTATACTTTCTTGATGTTTTGTGGGCTACGTATGTTGAGCACCACTTGACATTTTTAAGGGTTTGCCTCGATTCTATGGTTTGTCAGCATAAAACCCAAGAATTTGCCTGCTTGGACCCGAAGGCGCACTTCTGCTGATTGAGCCTCATATTATGTTTTCAAAGTTAGGTAAATACCTCCTCGAGGTTTGAGAAGTGTGATCCGACTTGTGGGGTGTTCACTATCATATCATCAATATACACCTCCAGCATTTTTCCCACTTGACCCTTAAAGACCTTATTCATCATTCTTTAATAAGTAGCTCCTACCTTCTTTAGTTCAAAAGGCATAACCCTGTAGCATTAGCTTTCCCTCTCAGTGATGAAAATAGTCTTGTCTTCATCTCCTGGGTACATTGGGATCTGATTGTACCCAGAGTATGCGTCCATGAAGGATAGCAAATGAAAGCCGGAGAAGCTACCAACTAGTTTATCCATATTGGGAGGTGGGTACAGATCCTTTGGGAAAGCTTTGTTTAAATCTGTATAGTCCACACATATTCTCCACTTCCCACTTGACTTCTTCACCAGGATTACATTGGATAACCATGTTATGTAAGTTATCTCCCTGATGAAGCTAGCACTGAGCAGCTTCTTGACTTGTTCTTTGTTGACCAGTTGTCTTTTTAGCCCAACTTTATCTTCTTCTAGGAGGCCGGCCTCGCATCTTTCCTTATAGATAGGTGATGACAGATGAAGGCGGGGTTAAGCCCAAGCATATCAAAGGATGTCTAAGCAAAGAAGTCATTGTTTTTCTCTAAAAGTTCAATCAATCGGCGCCTCTCTTCTTCCTCTAAGTTTGCTCTAATCTTGGAGACTTAATCTAGCTTGACACCAAGTTGGAGCGGTTGCAATTCATCCTCTGGCTAGGGTTTGGTACCTCAAATTTCTTCGCACACATCCAACTCAGTCATAAGAATGTTGACTTGGTCTAAAGCTGGGCTAGATATGTCGGCTTCCGCTCTCTTGGGGATCTTGATGATTTTGAGGCTCTCATTATAGCACTTGCATGCCATGATTTGGTCCCCTTTGACCATGACAACTTCATTGTTTTTGCTGAGGAATTTCATAGCCAACTAGGTGGTAGACACCACGGCACTAAGTGTATTCAGTGCAGGATGACCTAAGATTATATTATATGTTGAGGGGCAGTTCATAACTAAAAACTTGACCTTGACAGTCCTAAAAAGCTTGTTGCTCCCCAGGGTCAGGTAAGTCTCAACATACCCTATTGGAGTGATTTTTTCACCAGTAAAACTAGTGAGCTCCATTGTAGGGGATCAGCTCTGAGTTTGGAAACTCCAACTTCTCGTACAGCTCCATGAACATAATATCAACTGAATTCCCTTAGTCTACAAAAATGCACTAGACCTCGGCATTAGAAATTATCTCGAAATCGACTGATCGTCATAATCCAAGATAATTCGCCGTAGTCTTTGTCTGAAAAGGAGATGGGGGAGCCTTTTGATCTTTGACTTATGATTTGGGTGTGGAGTGGGAGACGCTCAACACCGTCATCCTAAGTGCTTTCTTCCAAGCACCATTGGATGACCCACTGCCTACAAAACCACCAGCGATAGTATTGATGGTTCAATTGACCTGGACATGGCGATCATCATTATCATCTGACGACATGTCCTAGTTTTGATCCTTCTAATTATCAATATTATGGCAAGGTGGACCTCGAGACCTTGTCCTTTGGTGTGGAGGCAAGCTCCACCTAGGACTAGGGCTACGTTTTCTTTCATTCCGCCCTTCTCGACGTCCATTATTTTGGACATGGCTGATGTATCGATCTAGCTGTCCTGCCCTAATTAGGGACTCAATGGAGTCACGAAGTTGGAAGCAATCTTCTATATCGTGGTCATAGCCCTTGTGCCATGAACAATGCTTTGTACGATCCTTTTGTGCTTGTTTCTTCAAAAGGAGCAACCTATTAATATCCCGGAACTCAGCCTGTAACACTTCTTTCAAAATTGTTGCACGTGGAGTGTTCAGAGAGGTATAGGTCGAGTATTTGGTCCGGGGCAGATCTTCCTTAGAGGTGTTCTGGGGCTGAGAGAAATTATGATTGCCTTTCTGGTGAAAGGGCTTACCCTTCTTCAGGCACCTCTTGGCTTTAGTAACCTCCTCCAAGTTTATATACTTTTACGACCATTACCGAAATCCTTCCATATTCTCTAGCATTTTCTTTGCCAAGGACTGAAAAACTGAGAGTTAGTTCGGAGGCCACTTATGACACAGTGGAGAGCAATCATTTTATCGAGGTTTTCCACATTAATACAACCTGTATTAAACCTCTTAAGGTACTCGCAAAAGGCCTCATCGCACCCGTGGCGAATCTCATAAAGAGATTTAATAGATCTGGATTACTCCTTGTTGGTGGTATAGTGTAGCAAGAAGCACCACCTGAGGCCCTGCTAGCTGGTGACGGATCTCGGTGGTAGGGTTACGAACCATCTGAGGGCCACTTTCTTTGAGGAAAAGGGGAAGGTGCATCATAGTAATTGTGAGGATCCCCCATGGAAGGGCATAAATTGGACATAGACGTCTATGTGCTCCTGAGGGTCTGTAGTCCCTTCGTAAAGTTTCACGTTAACTAGAAACTTGAAGTTTCTAAGAACTCAATATTCCATCAATTGGGTAGAGAAGGGCAGCTCCTGATCATCGGGGTTCAAGTTTTTATTAATAACATTAGACATTCTGGCATTAGCATGTGGCACTATTCCCTGGCCGTTGGCCACGTTTCGTCCTCCGTCATTTCAATGTAATTCGGACTGGCCCTCATGCACAGATTGGTCGAGATTTTCTATTCTATGACGTTGCTCCTCCAACAACGCCTTTGTTGTCGCACTAGGTCCAGAAGATGGGTTTTGGATAAGTCAGATTGGATCATCAGCATTGGCTCTATGCATGTAGGGACCAAGTCGATCCTTCACCGAGGTCCTGCGTGATGGGCGTGGGCTTTCATCAGAAAGTGAGGTTTCTCGCCTATCGCGTGAGTGCCTTTTGTTGGGTTCTTCATTCCTTGTGGCGGAGGTTTCTGTAACTGGATGATTTTGGGCATAACGATCATCGTGTGGTGGTGCGACAGGGTAAGGATGATGTTGCACCTCTATACCTCGCCTTTGGCCTGTGGAGGAATGCATAACATCTTCTATCCTCGAGTTTTGTCTCGTGCTCACTATGGTTGAGTGAGAATAAGAATTTAAAGATTCTCACGAATGACGCTAATGTTCAATAGTGAATACTAAGATATACCTGAGAAGGCACGTATGAGTATTTTCCTCCATGCGCAGCAGTAGAGCGTGTTGAAACGGAGGTGGTTGGTACCTACAAAGGCACTCAAACGCTTAAGTCAGGCTGTGCATAATTAGGGTTTAAGCTAAAGAGCAATAGTTACTTGTTGAAGGTGATTGAACCTGATATTTATAGAGAGTAAATTAGGAAACACATTCCCTTAATTGTAGCAAAGGGTCCCTATAAGATCTAAATGTTGATACTGCAATTATGAGTAGTCAAATGCGGTTATAGGTGCTTTTATTATGCAAGATCATGATTGACAGTTACAGATAATCGTGAGATTTATGAATTGCGTAAATCTCGCAGTAATGTTGCGGCTACCCAATGTCATGATCTGACATTCGTTGTGCTGGGATCCATTCATTGTGCCACGAGTAAACTCCCGTTGGGGTGTTGACAGCAAATTCCGACTTGATGCATGCTAAGTTGACCGTTGAGACCAGGTTGCGGATCACGGTCTAGAACATGAAGATTGGTGGTAAAATTAAAAAGCTAGTGGAATATAGCCGATAATATCAATAGATTGTAAAAGTGATCAAAGAAGACAAAGAAGATGAGAAAGCTTCATGCTGGAAGTTGATGGTAGAAGAAAACTTCTATCAAAAAGATTGTAATTTTGTAGATAAAGCTTTTGAAGTTTGGAGCTGAAGTTGAAATTGTCTTGACATGTAGAAGATGTTAAATTATTTCGAGAGAGGTCAAGGATCAGAAGAGAAGGAAAGTTTAAATTAGAAGATGATGACAACACTATTATTATTTGAGAGATAAAGCTCGTGAAGGTTAAAGTTGAAGTTGATCAACATTTGAAATGTTGATAATGTCAGCATATTAGAAGAGAGATCAAGGATAGTAAGAGAAGAGGATAGTAAGAGAAGTAGAAATATTCAAACGAGAATCAAACAAAGAAACAATATCATTATCAGAAAGACTACACCCACCGAGCCTCAGTTCTCTCAAGTTTGGAGGAAACTGACTGATCATTTCCAATCTGTGATGAGAATAACTAAGATTGCGCAATGAACTCAAGATTTGTCAAAAAAAAGAGATTAGATAGCCACCCTACATCAACATGATTCTGGTCGTTAATTTTGAGATTAGAATTGCTCCAATAAGAGAATTTCCTCCAAGATTAAGATTAAGATACCGCAGTTGTGCGAGATTTCCTAGTTCATATAAGGGATTGCTCCAACAAGATTTATATCAGGAATTCTACGCGTAACTGTTCTTCATATATGTGTAACAGCTTTTTAAATTCCATTATATACATAATGGGGAATGCTAACTTTTAACCTTATAGATGAAGGTTAATTAGCATCTTTTACTTTTTTAATGGACAAAAAAATATATTTTGTCTCTTGTTGATTAACTTAAATGACTGTGCTTATTTTAATAATCAAGACCTTCAATAATTAAATCAACAAATCTTTATCTGTCTTAATAAGTGTTAACTTAATGAATTTTCTCTCTCATAATAACTTTTAATCTTATTTTTTTCACTCCTAATAATCACTCACTTCATAAATCTTTTTTTTTATTTTTAAAAAAATATTAATATAATTTAATAGTAGATAAATTTAAAATATTAATATAATTTAATATCAACTAATTTTTTAAAAAATTACATTACAAACTTTCTTCAAAAATTAGTATTATAATTGATTTAGAGCATGTACAAGAATTTTACGTAAATTATATTAGTATTATAACATGATTATTATTTTTTACATGATTATTTTAATGTGATTATTGTAACGTGATTATTTTTTAAAAATTAGTTAATATTAAATTATATTAGTATTTTAAATTTATCTACTATTTAATTTTTCTAAATAATTAAATTATATTACTATTTTTTTTAAAATAATAATAAAAGAGAGATTTATGAAGTGAATAGTTACTAGGAGTGAGAAAAAATTATATGATTAAAATTTATTACGAGAGAGAAAATTCATCAGGTTAGTACTTATTAAGAGAGAAAGATTTGTTGATTTAACTATTGAAAGTCTTAATTGTTAGAATGAATATAGTCATCTAAGTTGATTAGCAAAAGACAAATGAGAATTTTTCGTCCATAAAAAATGAAGGATGCTAACCTTCGAAGGTTAACATTGTCCGTATATATATATATATATGAAAGAGGAATATTGCGTACAACCCTATGTTAGAATTAAGACTTTTTCCCCCTCCTAAAATAAGAGTAAGTTTGGAATTAGGTAAGGAATTAATTTAAATGCCTTATTTTTAATACCTTAATTCAATAATAAAGTTACTTAAATGTCAAAGATTTTATGCATTTAAAACCGCATTTTTCTTTTGTTTTTATATTTAGGTTAGATCTCTCTCTTTTTTATTTAAAAAACTACAGTCATACTGCAAATCAAACATGAAGTAGTTCCTCTTCTTTCAAATTCTGCCAACATTCCTTCAATTCTTCACATCTTTTGGTTCGGTACACTTTTCTTTGGGTTTAATCTTCAACTATTCATTCTTTAAATATTTTTAATTCAATCTTCAGCTATGTTTTTTTTTTTGTTTGGTTATTCAATTATTCATCTTTTTTTGGGTTCAATTATTTTTTTTTGTGTTCAGTTTACAAAAATTATTGCTATAAATCTTCACATCTTTTGTATTCGATTATTTTTTGGGTTCAATTCTTCACATCTTTTTGTTCAGTTTTTTTTTCCTTTTTGGATTATTTAACTATTCATTTTTCAAATATTTTTGGTTCAATCTTCAACTTATTTTTTTTTTTGTTCGGTTATTCAATTATATATTCATGTTTTTTGGGTTCAATTATTTTTATTGTGTTTACATTAAGATTTTTTTTCTTTTGGTTCAGTTTACAAAAGTCACTTCACCAATTGTGTTTAATTGTGTTTTTGCCTAATTTGGGGTTGTCTCTCCATCATTTTTTACTTATGTTTTAATAAAAATAACTTCAACTATTTTTTAACAACTACACATAGAATGACACTACAACTGATGGCTATGCAATTTCAAGGAGAAAGCAGTCAATCATGTATTGTCAAATATGTGACTTTTGTCTTTATGTTTGGTTTCATTTTAATTTAGAGAATAAACACTACTTGGTTCATTTGTGATCTTGTCTAATTTGGAACTGATTATTAAAAAATTAATTTTTTTTATAAAACTGACACCAAATCTTTTTTAATAGATGCACGTGGAATGAGACTACTACTTATGGCTACTTGTTTTCAAGGAGAGAGCAGTGAATCAAGTATTGTCAATTGTGACAACTAAATAGCTTCATACTTGTTCTATACTATTTCCATATTGAATAGTAATAATAAGTGTTCTATACATTTGTTGCTACACAATATTTGAGACAAAATGCTTCCTTTATTTGTACTGCAAATCTTTTTTAAGAGTTGGGTGAATGAAGCTGCCACTGATGGCTACGTGTTTTGAAGGACAAAACAGTGAATCAAAAGTGCAATTCCAAGAAGTATTGGACACAAAAGAGATAATGTGTTTATTAACCTCCAATTGAACATAAAGTTTTATTATCAATAACGGGCATTCTAACGGTGTTAGGTTGATTATTTAAAAATATGTCAAAAATTCATCCAAGTCTCAAAGGATTTGTACAAGAAATTCAAACATCAGTTTGGGGAATAGGTTGCATTGAAGGATCATAAAGAGAATGGTCATTACCTCGGTTTGCGGGTTACTGGTTTAGATGCAAAGATATATGGTGGACATGAATTGAAGACTTTTTACAATCTTTTTGGGGGTTTTTTTCGTTACATTTTCTTGCAATGGTGAAAATGAGTTCGACATTCGAATCGTTGACGACCATTGTAAGGAAATTAATTACCCTTTCTAGGAGCCTATGGAGGTAGTGAAGGTTGATTCAAAGGATATAATTGGAGTTCAACATGAGGGGAGGAACCATGAAGTGGGATGGCCAGTCAATATATATTTCTCCATCACAAGTAATTGGCAGCAACGCTCTGGTGAGGGAATTCTCAGCTCTTATGATCTTCGAATATAGATTTTAATATTATTATTTAATACTAATTTTAATTTATTCTAGGTTGTTCTAGTGGCGTTTGCCAAAGCAGTATTTCGTCGTAATCAACGAAGTTTGACTCTTTCTGACGATCAAGGAGGTCATTATCTTTGTGAATTAAAATGGAATAAAAGAAGAAAAACGGAATGCTATATTGGTAAAGGTTGATACCAATTCTGCCGCAATAGGGGCATTGGTGAGGGTGATAGGCTGCGTTTTTGGATTGATGGAGGCCGGCACAAGCCGAATATGGAAGTCAAATATAGAAACTAGCATGTACTAATGCATGTCATTGTAATTTCTAATTTTTGTAGGCTGACTATGGTTAGGAGGTGGAAAACAAGATAAACTGAATAGTAACTGATGTCTTAAATGAATTATAATGATTTCTCATATTGTTTATTTTATATGATTCTACATAATATTATTTCACTATTTTTGTTGTTTTATTCATATTTGAAATGTCATTTTCTGGCTTCATACAACTTAAATTTATGATATACCAAGTAGAATATATAGAACACGACAGCGGAAGGATATAACGGTGATGATGAGCGGAAGGATTGTCAAAATATATAGAGTACGATATAAAAAGGAGTTTACATAAATAAGGAAATACAATCAAATATAATCAAAATAGTATCTCTAATTTTGTAGAAATCAAATCCTTAAGATAACACAAAATCAAGCCTAATTTAATTCTGAGATATGTTTTAGATATTTTGTGTTATCTTAGAGATTTGATTTCTACATAATTAGAGATACTATTTTGATTATATTTGATTGTATTTTATTTTTTTATATAGACTCATTCTCTTATAAATAAGAAATCATTTTTGTACACAGTAATTAATTTAAAAATTCAGAAATAATTTAGAAAATATATTCTCTAAACTTTTTTGTGTCCCTGTTTATCTGTTTTCTAAAAATTTTACACTAAAAAAATAAATTTAAATATTACTATAAACATTTTGTCTATATTATGTATGTAATATAATTAACATAAACATATTCTTTTAATATCTAATCCATAACTATTTTTCAACATACCGTCATAATTTAATTAAAATTTTTAATCATCATATAAAAAATATATACTTGCAAGAATAGAATTACTATATATATATATACATTTCCATTATTATATTTATTCATAAACAATAACTATAAAGTCATAGAAATAAACTATTAAACTTGCACAACATGAATTTCATTGAAAGATTACATAAAACCTTTTTTTACATGGATAATGTGTCAAAATTAAATTTTATATTAAAATAAAATCAAGTGTACAAATAATATATAATCACTTATTGCTAATGATTAAACAGAAAAACGAAAGTTAGCCTGATATATTTAGTTTACTAACGCAAGGATGAACTTCTCAAAGTCATTGAAATAAAAACAAAAAGAATGACTACATTCTATACTAATCTATACCGACATGGATGATTATTATTGTCCAAGTTTTCTAACCCATTTTGCATGTTAGAAAATTAAGGTGATCAATCACCTCAAATTAAACCAGATCAATCAAAACAAAGACTTAACTTTGAAGCCGTTGGTCTTCGTAGAAATTTATTACTACAGTAGTGGAATATGCTTTTATATATATCAAACCATCTATATTTCATCAAATATTTGTGTAAGACAATAATGTAACGTATTTCTCTAATATATGGGAGGCTTTAGCTGAGCGGTATAAGGTTTTGATTTGTATTCATTAATGTAAACTGATGAATAAAGAGCAAGAGTGGCTTATTGTAATAGATAGATTGATAAATCTTAACCATTATATCATTCATATATAGTAAAAATAAATAATTCCAAAAAGTTTAAATTGAAGTAGATTTTCATTTTTTTGAAATCTAAATTGTAGTAGTTAAACCTTTACTGTCTATATATCAAAATTTTAAAACGCATATAGCAAGCAAAGTTGAGGTGGCATCCCTAGTTAGAAACGGCTATGCCATTGACACACTATTTTTGCACACCATTTACACATTAGTGATTTGCGTGTAAATAATTGATGATTAGAGTATATTATGTAGTGACTTAAGACATTAATTAATGTGTCAATAACTAGTGATCGGGGTTTATTATATGATAATTGGAGATATTAATATAGTATAACTATTAAAAGAAAAAATATCATATAATACATGCCAATTATTGTAGTTATTTGTATATTAATCACTAATTATTTACATGTCAATGGTACCAAATCCAAAAAACTATCTTAGATCAGGCCAAGTTATAAACCTGTCCATAAGCGCAAATATCTAGCTAATTTTATAATTGTAATCAAACTTTATAAATTACTTTTTATATGTATTAAAAGTTTTTATTAGTTGTTTTTTATGTGAAACTATTAAAGTATTTTATTTTAAATTGAATTTTTATTTTATTTTATATTATTCAAATAATTTTTATTTTTAATATTATCTCATGCATATACTAGTTATCATTAATGAATTAACAGATTCAAATTAAATAAAATAATTTATTAAGACATTAATTAAAGTTCAAGGACTAATTGAAAATGTTTTAAAGTTTGTGGTAGTGATTTATAAAAAAAAATCAAAGTTTAAGAGGTCTTTATATATTAAACTATTATTAAGTCATGTGCTTTTGGAATAATTTAATCTTTTGTTAATATGTTCATGTTTGAATTATCTTATTTTACATTTATTAAGATCTGTTCAATAAAAATGTTTTTTAATTATTTTAAAATAACAATCTTAGAAAAAAATATAAACTACTTCAAATACTGAAAATAAAATAAAACTCAAGCACCACAATATTAGGGAGTCCAATTATTACATTTTATTATAACTAGCATATACACTTGGGGGATGCGCAGGATAATATTAAAAATAAATATAATATCAATAATAAAAAATTAATTTAAAATAAATAGTTTAATAGTTTCACTTAAAAGACAATTGATAGATACTTTTAATACAAATAAAGAAATAATTTATTAAGTTTGATTACAATTATAAAATTAGCTAGACATTGGTGCTTATAGGCAAATTTATAACTTGGCCTGATCTGGAGTAGTTTTTGGTACTGGTTCACTCATGGTCCTATTAATGATTGGATCAAAATTGGACCAATAAGATTTAGATAAAATGTAAAAATTGAACATCCATGTTAATAAAATGTTAGAAATTTGTCTTAGTATTTGGTTTTTGTAATTGCATGGAGCAAAATTCAACATCTTTAAAATTTAGGGGAAAAACACATATAATGTTACTTAAGTTAGCAAATGCTCATTATTCCAACAAACTATAGGTGTGCATCACATGCAAAAAAAATATAAAAAATAAATAATAAAAAATGAATCAAATGTAATAGAAGAAATTATAACATGTTACTTTACACTCTAACTTGTATATGAACAGGTCTATACTTGATTTTATGTTATTATTAGTAGCATAATCCCTGCCCTAATAGTGTTCCATCCATGCGTAAATATAAAAGTATTCAAAATTTATAAAACAATATATATGAGAAAAAATTATCTTAAAACATTATAATAAAACATTATTATAATTGCATAATTTTCGTCAATAATTTTACAAAAAAATTCACTAATGAATTAATTTCATTAAAAAATTAATTATATCTTTATATTTTTTAACTCTTGTGCATAAATAATTATTTCAAAAAATATTAATTATATCTTCATATACTTTCCTTCAATAATTTTTGCAAAAATATTAATTTATTTCATTAATAGTATAAAATACTTTAGTTTAATTATATTTCCTATAAAAGATTTCTACTATATAATATAGATATTAAAAAATATGTTTTAAATAAAAAAAACGAAATGCAAATCATGCAAATTATATTATAATAATGCTTAACTAATTTATTATGTTCTTTTCTAAAGTTTTTTATCCGTAGATATTTATATATTAAAATAATTATATATGTGTGTGTGTATATATATATATATATATATATTGATAATCACATATTTTATACATTAATAAACTCTCATTTTTAGTCATTTACATTCTCCATGTACTTAATTAATTAAGTTTGGTTATGTTCTGTAAGTTTGGACTCAAATTAAACTTAATTGATTTTTTCAGCATGATTTATGTCTTACACTATTTTTGTATTTTGGCCATATTTTGAGTTATAAATGTCTAACAATTGTGTATTTTACCTTGTTAAAAAGATGTGAGAGAGATCTACAACTTTCATGAGAGTTCTAGGTCAAAGTCGGACATCTAGTAGAATTAATTGTGCTTGGAAGTCAGAATACGAGTTTTTTTATTAGAACCTGAACAGTGTGCAGTAATCAGAGCATAACTCGAGTTGTAAGATCTGAATTTGACTGAAATTTTGGTATTTGTAATTTAAGACTCATATCTATAACTTTCATGAGAACACAAGACTCAATTCGGACTTCTTGGAGGTCATATTGGGCTTAGAAGCCAGAATAGAGGAGCTGTAACTGGGCCTGAATATTATGCGGTAATTGGGTCATATCTCGGGATGTAGGTGACCTTTTGAGGTGATTCTAGTGGCATTTGAAAGTTAAGATCTAGGGTTACAACTTTCATGAAGACCACATTTCAATATTCTGACCCATTCAATGACTTCAGAATTGAATAATTTCAGAGACAAATAATTCCCATAATTTTCCACTCATCAAAAGTTATTTGGCATTTTTCACTCATTTTTCACTCATCCACTCACTCATTAATCAGTCTCCTTATCATTTTATATCCCTAATCATTTATAAAAGAGAGCCTTGGCTGATCATTTGGGGATCTTGGTCTTAGAGATCAAGATCATGCTATTGTGTTGTTTAATTATCTTGTTGTAGTTTTCTTTTGTTCTAAATTGAAGTTATGTTCTTCTTCTTCTTCTTCTCTCTTTCTTTCTTCTTGTCTATGAGTAACTAATTTTCATTTTACTTGAGTGAAAGGGTGAAGCTTTTGGTTATAATTTAAAGTTAGATTAATTTCTTTCTTATACTTAAATGATATATTTTCAAGTAGTCATTACACATGTTATATTTTGTTTTCAATCAATAAAGTGGAGATCTTGATTCATTATAAACAAGAGGTTGGCACAATGAATGTTTGAGCCCATTTATAAGTAGTGGTGTTAATAGATGATTAAAGGAATTAAAATATAATTAGGTATATAATTTTTAATGAACTTTGAATGTTGTATTTTTCGATTGGAACTTCCATTATGTGTGGATTCTAATTGAGTTATAAAAAGAATTAATCTTATCCTTAATTTACTTACCAAGAGTGGATCTCCTAACTTAAATAAGTCTTTTTTATTTGTGACCAAGTTTTATCACTTTTATTATTGTGACAAAATATTTACTTTACGTCAAAGAATTTTTCTTCATCAATTCCCTGTGGATCGACCTCGAACTCCCGAGAATTTATTACTTTAAACAACTTGCACTTGGGTTTGTAACTTCTAATCTGTATCAAGTTTTTGACGCCGTTGCCTGGGACTTGATTTGAAGAACAAATTTATTTTATAAATATTTTGTATATATATATTTATATTTTTTTCAAAAATCATGGATCAACCTCGGATTCCTGAGAATTTATTACTTAAAACAACCTACACTTGAATTTATAACTTTTAATTCGCATTATATATATATATATATATAAGCAAAAATTTCCTCTACTGTTATTAGCCCATCCATTCTTTGAATCGTCATCTCTTCTCTGCTATTGCAGTCGCCAACCACTGCATCCTCTCTCCCCAAAGTTGTCCCACAACTGTCGTGATAGGCACTCTACCACCCAGGGACGGACCCAGGTCATACATTATGGGGACATATGCCCCCATTAAATTCAAAAGATTATTATTATTATATAATCTTTATCATTTATGTTTATATAATTTTATAAGTTAAAGATATATGTTTGCACCCACTATCACTTACAATAAATAATTGATTTGATACTTTTATTTAATTACATATGTAGAGATACATATTTGATAATATTGATAATGAAAAAGTTATTTTTTGTTCACAAAATATGAAAACACACAAGAAAAAATATTAATTAGTCTTTAATTAATCTTATGAGTAAATATAAATATTTTTTAAAAAAAACTGTGCATATATTGTCTTTGACTTGTCCCCACTATTAAAAATTTATGGGTCTGTCATCGCCACTGCTAGAGCCCACCCAATCTGAGATCAAAGACGATGGCTTTTGATTGTTGTGAGATCGAATACAATGGCATGCTGAGAGCAGGGGCGGAAACAGGGGGGACGTGTATGAGCCACGGTCCCCCCAAATTTGAGCCATTTATAAGTGGTAGTAATTGAGTTTTTTTTATATATACATGATTTTTTTTTTTAATCCCTCTAATAAAAAATAAATATTTATCCTTTGAATGATAAATTATTTCATTGTTTGACTTTTTTCAATCAATAATAACTATTAATCCATATTAAGTGTCTTTTTAATTATAAAAATTATTAAAATAAAGTTATAAAATAAGATGAAAGATGATTTTTTCACATATTATATGATTGTTTATATTAAAAAAATTGTTAAAAAATCGTCATTCACTACAAATACAATAATAGATGACTTTTATTTTATAAAACAACTTTGAGCACAACTTAAAAATTGAATATATATATTTAAAATTATCTTATATTCAATTGTATTTATTATAAATATTTCTAATTTAAAACATGTTGATTATGAATTGATTTGAATTTATTTTTATGTTTACATTATATGATAGTTAATTTTTTTTAATCTTAACTTAAATATTTAAAAACATGTATTTAATTTTTAGTCTCGCCACTGCTAGAGTTAAAATCCTGCCTCCGCCCCTGGCTGAGAGGTTTATGGTTGATTGCTTTGTAGGATGGCGAAAGGGCAAAATTGATGAGACTGAAATCGAAAGAAACCGCCAAGGAAGAACACCATAGCCACTGCAAGATGAGAATGAAATTGATGGCTTCCTATCATCAAGTGAAAGTTAGGTGGAAAATTTTTGGTCCATTGTGAATGACCCATGGTGATTTGTCATCGAGTGAATGGCTTCTAGTGAGATTGGTGCATTGTTATCTAGTGGTGGTTTCCTGTCAGTTGGTGTCCTCCAAAGCCGTGGTGATGGTGGTTTGCTTCATGAATATTGAGTGGCTACTGTTTGTTCTCTTTATTTGTTCTAATTCTTTGTAATTTTATTTTTCTATTTTGCTTTTATCTTTTTTATTTCATTTCATTTGTATTTTTAATAATATTTTTCATTTTCTTTATAGGGTTTTTAGTGTTTGCAGATGTGGCATACACGTGTACAGATATGTTAGCTATGCATTGCTATTTGAAAAAAGAAAAATTGGGACACATGGCAAGGAAATAAGAATTAGGAAGGTTAGTTGTCATATGGCCAAAAAACCAAGGCATGTATTGCCATCCAGGATTGACACATGACAGAATTTTATGTCAAGTATCTTCCTTTCCTTTTATATACTATATTGATACTACATGATAACATTTTATCAATATTAACATTAATCATGGACTGTTTATTAATTTATTTATTAAAATTTAATTTTAAATATATTATATTCCTTACCAAATAAATAAAAAACAAATTCATTTTAATACAAAATTTGTTTTTGTTTTTTTACAATAATAAAATGCATTATAATCAAATTTTAATAAATAAATTAATAAATAGTCTAGAATTAATGTTAATACGAATAAGATGTTATACAATATTTGTTAATGAATTAATAAAATCAAATTAAATATAAAAATTTATTTGAACATTAATTAAAATTTAAAGACTAATTAAAAATATTTTAAAGATCATAGTAGTGATTTACAAAAGAATCAAAATTTAAGAGCATCGCATACTTTTTCCCCTTAAATTAAATGATAAACTTTAATTTTTATTACAGTTAAGATTGTGCAGAAATGTATTAAGATACATTAAAAATAGGAGTACAATTTTGATGTACTAATGTATAAAAAACATTTACACTTACATTCATTTATATATTGTTACATCATTTAATGAGTTCAATATCTTATATATAATATAACTCATTAAATAATTATCAACACATTACTTAATATGAATATAAATTTTTTTTACAATTACGATATATTAAAATTAAATTTTAAAACCTAAACTGCACAATTGAATAGCATGAATAGGATGAGGCAACAACACGAGAGAACTAGCGGGAGTAACGTCAATTTATGTGGGCCTTTGAACAAGAAAGGGAGGGTTGGACCATAATTAGATGCCATTTTTTTTGTAACGTAAACACGCTTAAAAGCCCAACCACGCGACACCCACTCATTATGTTTGGCCTCCGATTTTTGGTAACGGCGGTGATCATTGCTAAGCCGGGCCCACAGGCAAACAAAACAATCTCTTTCACGTTTTGAATGAATGAAAGTTGAACCCAGCCACCACCCAGAACCTGCTGCAACACCATGCATAATCTTTCTTTCACTCACCACGCATGCCTCTCACTCACTCCATAGTCAGGGGTGTTCAAGAGTGGAATTTGTTTGAGTTTGAAGGAAAAAAATAATTCAAACTTATCAAATTTAATTGGTTATATTTGATTTTGATTTGTGAAATTTTTATTAGTTAACCTAAACCCTAAACCAAAATTGAGTTGATTCAGTTTGGACATTAAATTATTCATCTTTTTTGGAAAAAAAATTGAGCAAATTCCAATATTTCAGAATTGTATTGCCTATATAACTATCAAAGTGTTTGAAGTTTTGGCCTTTTGATTTTGCAGGTGGTTTTCCAAACGAGGAAGAAAGGTCTCTTAAGGCAACAAAACGCACAACATAGGGAATTAGGGCTAATATTTTTTTTAAAAAAAGTTTGGTTGGGTCATTAGGGGATCATCGAATTCAAAATCACATATTTGAAAATCAAACCAATAAAAATTGATTTCTATTAGATTTGACATGATATAACTTGATTATCCAAACTGACTCAAACCAATTTAATTGGCTTAGTTAGGATTTTTGAATTTATCAAGTCAATCCAAACCAATGAACACTCCTATTTCATATGCTCTTACTATTATATTTACATATATCACATACAAACAGTAACAGAATTTCACACTAAAAAAAAGTAACAAAATTGTTAACAAAAATTGCAAGAGTAATGCTATATCTCTTTACATTTTTTAAGTATTTATATTAAAAAGTATTAAATATAAAATAACATTTAATATTTTTAGAACTTAAAAAGTATGTACTTTTTCTTTCTATTTTGGTAAAAAAAATGTGTCAAGATTATGAGATTTACAAAGATATTTCTTAAAGCATAACATTAAGTCATTGTCATAGTTATGATTTAAATATGTGATCGTGTACCTATCATACACATCAAATATTCATCTATAGTCAAATCAATCCCTTAAGATCATAATTAAACTTTTTTAAAAATGTATTTTGATTCTCATCACTTCAACTAGTTGTTAGTTCGCATCATAAATTTTTAGGTAAATTAAACAAATAGAAAATTAATATTATTATTTAGAATAAATAAGGATTTACACACGTTTTAATTTAAATAATTTGTTGATATGTAAAATAATAATTTGTAAATTTTTATTAACTTAATTTATTATAGAAAAATTTCTCCTCACACTCCTTGGTTGATTTTGGTGGTCCATTGTCCTTGTTATTGTTTCTTTGGATTAAGATCCTCCAGTTTTGAAAATAAATATAGAGGATGCAGTTCCTTGGCTGAAATTTTTTTAGTTATGTTTTTCTTTAAGATTTTGCCATATTATAATGTATTTTTTATGGCAGAGATTTCTTGCAGTTTTGAAGAAACTGTAGGTGATGCGCACTCCCTCCGCGTGAGTCATAAATTTCTCAATTTTCATCCTTCTTCTCCATTCATTCTGCACCACTCACCAAACCAGAACTGCAATTATTTGAGAAGAGAAGCCTCTCTCTACTGTGTCTATAATCCATGCCATGCCAAGTTAGCCATTTAATTGTGACCATAGTGGTTATACATATTCCGATTCGAGGCATGATTATGAAAGAACATGGAAAAATAGTCTCTAAAGTCTAAACAGAAGTGATGAAATTCTCATGCAATCCAAGATTTGGCGATTATCATTGGCAATGGTGGTTGCGGTTGTCAAATGGGGATGCAACTCACGACTGATTATGGTTGTATGACCACTAATGCACCATCCTTGTTCCCGAGCAAATGACTGAAATGAGACCAAAAGCAATAAGCAATTGATGATGCCAATATTATATTTATCCATCCTTTTGGAATCTATTGAAAAACTAATATAAAAAGGAAGAGATAAAACTCAATTTTCGTGCTTAAATTTTGACCAAAGTTTAAATTCAATATTAAATATTTTTTAATTTTATCTTAAATAGTACTAAACTATTTCATTGTCATCCTTCTTATTAGTGGTATTTATTTGATTAACGGAAAGTGATGACATAAATCTCATATAACTAATTAGGATCTCATGTAGATCACACATTGCAATATCCATCGTCCAAGTTTTTGTGTTTTATAAAATAGTAATACAATTTTTTTTGCAAAAATGCTCTCCCCCAAAAATTGAATGTGTAACGCCATAGGAAGCTTACTCTAAAACTCATCTATTGGCTCCTCAACATTCTGCTCTATCTATTGCAATTGTTTGGCTAATTCTGATTGCTGGATTTAGGGGTAATAGAGAGACACAAATAAAAAAAAGGTGACAGCGGTGTTGTCTCATGGGATCGGCAGCATACATGGCGGCAAAGGAGACAATGGTGCTGGCTCATCAAAGGTTTGATAATTTATAGCTATTGGGGGTGAAGTGGTGGTTCGTAGATAGAGGCCTCTATATGAAATGGTGTCTCAATTTGGGGATTCAGTGGCGGCTATAGGTACTGGGATTTGAAGTGTTTGTATGGGGTAAAGTTCGTGGATCGCCGACAGTAATGTTGTAGGGGTGCAATGGTTTTGTTTTTCTTGACTTAGTGCATGTTTGACAACTCGCTTTAGCTTTTTGGGAAAAAGTTGTTGTAATGTTTAATCATGTTTGATAAAATTAGGCTTTTTTTCTTTTACACGAAATTGGCTTTTTAAAGTTTTTTATAATCTTGAAGATTGTTATGATTTTAGCTTATAGATTATTCCTTACATTTTGATATGTAAATACCATTTTGTCCTTAATCAAATAATTTTTTTAATCATTCTATACCTATTTTAGTAATTTAATACATAAAAGTGATTCTTTTTTATATCATCCAAACGAATTAGATTAACTTAAAATCGCTTTACAGCTAATGTATCCAAACATAAAAATGAATCAATTATAATCGATTATAACAAAAAGCTTTTATACAATAATCGATTACTAAGCATAATCAAATTTTTGCAGCTATCCCAAACACACACTTAGTTGGTGCATTGATTGAGAGATATGCATTTAATGACTAGTTCGGTGCAGTTGGTCCTGGGGCGTGTGGAAAGGAGGGCGATGGTGGAGGTTTCTGACTTAAGGTGGTTCATTGATTTGTGGATAGTGGTTGAATTTCTATTTATGGTTAGGATTATGGGGAGGTTTCTGCTTTGGCTATTGAGTTGAGGTGGAGTACATGGTATTCTTGGTTGAGTGAGGGGATACAAAGATGTTAAGTGAGAGTTTTTGTTCTTGGTTTCTGAAAATCCTAGTTCCTAGATTTGGAGAAGAAGATGGATATACTTCTGATTTCAAATAAATTTACAGCTAAAATCGTATTTTTGTTCCTAAAGATTCAATTTTAATTCAAAATTAGATACATGGAGTCTAGGTCATTACTTTCCATTAAAATATAATAAAAATAATAACATTAAAACAATTTATCCGTATATATTAAATTATCATTGTCTCCTTGAAAGTGACTTAATTTCTTACTCTACTTTCCTTAAAAGAATAACACATGTCATTTTTAACTTTTCTTCTTTTAAGTTTTAAATTCAAATCCTCTTACTCTACTTTTTTTCTTTTAATCTATATTTTTTATTTCATCTGAATTTAGAAAAAAAAATCATGTAATATGCGAGATATTTGTTAGTTTAATAACATTTATTACGAAATTGGAATTGGAATAAAGAAACATTTAAGAGTAAATTAAACTTTAGTCACATAGCCAAAAAGGAAAATTTAAACTTGTCATTAAAGAAAATGACTTGAATTAAAATCAAAACACTACAAGAAATTTATGATTTTGTGACGGAATTTTGTGAGAGGAAATTTCCCTTGCAATTCCCTCGCTAATTAACGAGCGAATTGTGAGGAATTAGTGAGGGAAAAATAATCCCTTGCTAAATTTTAAAAATAAATTCAAGTTGAAAACAGCGAGGAGAATTTTGAGGGATAATTTCGAAATTATCCCTCGCTAAAATTTGCGAGGGAAATTTCCCTTACTAATAAAATGTCCTTGCTAAATATATTAGCGAGGGAAAATTCCTTCACTAATTTAAGTATTAGTTGAGTGCTTTTTAGCGAGGGAATGCTTTTTAGCAAGGGAATGAATTCCCTTGCCAATCCGTCGCAAACAGTGACACAATTTTAAAAATAAAGAGAAGGATAAAAACCCTAGCTTTGTAAATCGCAAATCTGCTTTTGAACACGACCCTTTTCTCCTTCCTGTTCTCTTCCACCCGTTCTCTCCCAATCCAGCCACAGCCTTGCAGTTTAAGTTTTCTTCTCCCACCCATTCACTCACACAGCCACGCATTCCTCTTCCCTATTGTGGCTTCTTCAGAGAACTGAACCACTGCTACTTCAGGGTCAAATCCAAAGCCAAATCCACAACCCGAAGAGAAGACAAGACTGCTCGCCACACCCATATCTGAGTGAAGGTCATTCATTTTCATCCTTCCATTTATTTACTTTCCTTTCACTTTTTATTGGTTCCATATTGTTGTTTATGTATATGGGTAACAAGAGAACCTGAGCTTAATAGGGTTCTCTGTGTAATTATGCCATTTTTTTATTCAGTGCTGGGTTGTGTTGAATTATTTCTTTATTGTTTGTAAACTTGGTGAAATTTTGAATGCCCCCAACGTGTTCTGGGAAATGCTTGAATGAGGAGATTTAGGCAGAAAAGTTTCCTTCAGAGGCTATCTCTTTTTTTTCTTGTCAGTTTCTTTAGAACTAAACATGTTTTCATTTTTCATATGCTAGCTATTGCCAAACACATGTTTTCCTAAAGCTAAAATGAAAACCCCCACCCAAATGCTATCTTGTATTTTTTTTTCTTCTTAGTTTTTTGTTCAAAATCAAAGGTTACCATGACAAGATTAATATTTGTGTACATGACCTTGGTTCACATAGTGGAAATTCTTGAGGGCAAGTTATTTGTGTCTCTGCTTATTTTTCTGTTACTTTTTATTTTGTTTTTTTGTTTTGCCAATTTGTGTTTAGTATGTTCTTGTTTTATGTAAAATTAAACTCAGGACATTACAAAGAATCTTTGGTCATTGAAGTCCTAATAATACCTACACTACCTATGCAATAATTTTGATTTGTCCATCGAGCCCTCTTTCTTTTTATCCAAGTTAGTCAGGAATGCCCTAGTTAAGTTTCAAGTTGATTGCTAAAACTAGTACAGCGAGGTTCAAATTGCAATTGGTCTAAAATCATGGTACTAACTTTACCCGACCCATATTGAGATTTTCACATAAGATTCTATTTTGCCACGACCCTGTCAATGGTTCAATAATTCAATTTAGCAGCACCTCTTTTATCCTTTTTACTTCTCTTTTAGTGAACCGATTGGATTAGAAGATTGTGTGTTCTGCACTCAGTTACCTAAAGGGGGAAAAAGGAAAAAGGAAAAGAAAAGATTAACTAAAGAGCACAAAAATACAATGTGGTTCAGCTTGAGGATTAACTATGTTAAACTCAAAATATTTGATAAATTACTCAGGGCATGTTTTGTCAAAACTTAGGATGTAAGACTGTGAAATTCATATGTATTTATAGCAATCATTGTCACCCAATGAAGACTAGAATGAAATAAAATTGGGCAAAACTAATTCAACTTGAGGATTTCATTGGCAAAACTAGAATGATATTTTAATTTTTGCTTACTGTATGCTATATTATTATCATGTCTTGTGTTCATTGGGATGAGAAAAGATAGCAATTTTCCTTCTCAGCCTTCATGTCTTGATGTTAGCAAGATCCCGATAGCTTTTCCTTAGCATTGTACTATAAATTATTTATTATAATGTTATATGACTTTTTATCCTACACTCGAGCTTGATTAACATTTTATTATTATACATATGACTAGATTTTTTTAATAAAGTGTAGTAATTGAGATTGCAATAATTGCTTTGGTTAAGAATATAAATGTTGAATATGGTTGCATGACTCTAATTGGATTCTTTGGGGCATTGTCATCCTGATTAGTCTAGTTGCTAATTGATTGCTACTATTAGTGTATCTACTTGTTGATGTGAAGGTTCAAGTGTCCTGTTCTTAATTCTAATTGATGTGAGCTTGATTCTTTTATAAAGAAAAATGATGTGAAACAAATCATATGCATCTGAGATGGAAATTAAGCTTTGAATCAAGACAACAACAAAGCTTAAGATAGGAAATGTCAATTAGGAGTAAATCAAAATTTCATGGACCTTTGTAAGGGGTGTTCCATAGAATAAAAAATCCAACTTGGAAAGTCCTTTGAATTCCTTTGCAAGCATATTCTTTTTTCTTTATTACATTTCTGTTTTGTTTATGATTATCATACATATGCTGATGTTTTTTCTTAAATATAAAAAAGCAATTTTATTTCTCTTCACTTCTGTTTCCTCATCTTTTATTTCTAGACTATCAATTGAAGTCTTTTTTTTTTTAGATGAAGATGTTTAAGCTATATTATATGTAATCCTTCTTGAACCTTCTAGAGGCCTTTGTGAACTCATCTGATATTTGTTTCTTGTTTTTCAAATTTGCTTCATATTTTCTCTAATCTGTCAAGAGATCTCAATTTCATTGAACATACACGAATTGTTGGTTGGAAACTGTAAGTTAATTATAGATCACTTCCCATAATATTTCTTTAATTCATATGTGATTGTTGGAGACTTTCCTTTGCTTGTTTCTTGATGTTCCCCACTACTCAAATCTTTTATATTCTATTTATGGTAATGGAATCCTTTTTGTCCTCTTCTGTCTACAATTACATAAAATTGTAGTAGTCTATAGTGTGTTTTCTACCATAGCCTTATTAGATGTCTCATCTCAAGTACTTACATATCTGCATGTTGTATAGTTGAAATTAATGCTTTGTTTTTTTTTTTACAATTTGAGCGAAGCCTTAGTTTCCCGTTTGAGATGCAATATTAGTGAGCACATGTACTTTTTAAAGGTACAGCTCATTGTATTGAATCTTGAATTGTCCAAGTTGGATAGTTTGGAAAAAAACTTTTTCTTCACTTGGTTAATGGTTATTCCTCAAATCTCATATTTTATACTTAATGAAATTTTGTTCTGTTACATTTCCTTTTGTTCTCTAGATGTATACTTGATCGTGGTAGATGTCAATATGTTCGAGTCGTGCACTTGGAGACCAAAAGGAAATGCTGCTGAAATTTTGTCATGTATAAGATGTGTGATTTTTGTGAATTCTATAAACCAAGTGTTGAAGAAGTGTCTTTTCAAATGGGATAGGGTCATACCATGTATTAATGTGCTAAACCAATTTCAACAATCATGAGACCCAATCGAAGTTGGATGTTACAAATAAATGATCCTACTGGCTATGTAAGTGAAGAATTCAAGGATGGAGTTGATAATTTTAGTAAGGTTGCTCAAGGAGACCCGACAGTTACTAATGTGTTAAATCGCATCCTTTGTGCATGTGCTAGATGTAAGAATCGTGTTTGGAGGGAGTTATTTGGGGGTAAAACAACATCTATATAAGTACAAATTTATGGATGGTTATGTAAACTAGACCATTCATGGTGAGGACAGATACGGGGATAGTGGCTCAACATCCATTGTCCATGATGATGAAGTAGAGCCTAGGAATCCATATGTGGATATGGTTATGGATGTCGCAGGTGATAGATTCAGTCCAGAAGCTCGAGATTTAGAAGAGGATCCAAATCCGCCAGCTTCAAAGTTTTATGACTTGCTAAGAGACGCTGACGAACCTTTATTGGATGGTTGCCATAAGCACATGAAATTGTCAGTTGTAACTCAACTTTTGAACTTGAAGTCAGAGTTTAACATGAGTGAGAGTTGTTATGATAGAATGATTGTCATTATTAAGGGCATGCTTCCAGAGCCTGAAAAGTTATCCAAAAACTTTTACAAACCGAAGAGAATGGCTCGTGAGTTGGGATTAGGATATGAGAAGATAGAAGTGTGTCCTAATCAGTGCATGTTTTATTACAAAGAATACAGTGACAAGAGTTTGTACTTAGTTTGCTTAGTATGTGGACATTCACGATTCAAACTGAAGGCGGGACATTCATCGAAAGAGAAGGATGTGTTGTACTCAGTGTTGCGATATTTTTTCATTATTCCTAGATTTCAACGTCTATTTATGTCCAAAAATACTGCACAATATATGAGTTGGCATGCGGATGGAGTGTGTCAAGATGAATCAGTGATCACGCATCTAGCTGATGCTGAGGCTTGGAAACGATTTGACACTACCCATTCAACATTTGCGCTAGAGGCTCGAAATGTTAGGCTTGGCCTTTGTATATACGGTTTTAATCCATTTAGCAGTCTAGCCACACCATATTCATGTTGGCCTATTTTTGTCACACCGTACAATCTACCTCCAAGTATGTGTATGAGAAGGGAATACATATTCCTCACTCTTGTGATTCCTTGACCAAAATCAGCAGGTAAAAATTTATATGTCTATCTTAGATCCCTGATTGATGATCTAAAGAAATTATGGGACGATGGGGTGCACACTTATGATGCCTGGAAAAAGCAAAATTTTAATATGAAAGTGGCTTTGTTGTGGACAATAAGTGACTTTCCAACCTATGGAATGCATCTGGGTGGAGCAGTCATGGAAAACTTTCTTGTCCACTTTGT
This sequence comes from Ormosia semicastrata, assembly GCA_029884595.1. NCBI lineage: Eukaryota > Viridiplantae > Streptophyta > Magnoliopsida > Fabales > Fabaceae > Ormosia > Ormosia semicastrata. The sequence goes on along the minus strand of JAQQTO010000028.1, from coordinate 7,925,999 downwards.
ATGAATCACAGTAAGTCATTTGTATTGAAGCACGGTAGGAAATGCTATTGGTTTGATTGTCATCGCCAATTTCTACCTTTTGATCATCTATTTTGCCGTGATCAAAACTCTTTTAAGAAATCAACAATGAAAAAATCTAATCCACCGCAACGGCTAAGTGAGACAGATGTCTTGAATAGAGTGACTCAACTTAAAGAAGTCATTTTCGGCTTGAAATTAGGTAAACAAAAACAAGATAACTTTAGTATACACCACAACTGGGTGAAGAAGAGCATATTCTGGGAATTTTCTTGTTAGTCCACTAATTTAATATGACATAATTTAGATGTTATGCATGTCGAGAAGAATATGTTTGACAATATCTTCAACACTATCATGGACATAAAGGGTAAGACAAAAGACAATGCAAATACCAGAGAAGATTTGAAAATAATTTGCAAACGTCCCACCTTAGAGCTAATAGTTGAGAATGGCAAGTGTAAAAAACTAAAGGCGACATATGTCTTAGATGCCAACCAAATGAGGATGGTATATGAGTGGATATAATAGTTGAAATTTCTTAATGGGTATGCGTCGAATATCGTACGTTGCATCAATGTAGACGACAAGAAGATATATGGAATGAAAATTCATGATTGTCATGCTTTTATGCAAAGGTTAATTCCTCTGGCATTTCGTGATATTTTTTCAAAACCTATATGGGGACCATTAATAGAACTCAACTTGTTCTTTAAAGAAGTTTGTACAACTGAGATTTGTGCTTCTATCATGGAAAATGTAGAAATTTCCATTATTGAAACAATTTGTAAGTTAGAGAAGATTTTTCTTCCAGCATTCTTTGACATGATGGAACATCTAGTCGTACATCTCCCCTATGAAGCTAAGGTTGGAGGACCAGTGCATTACAGGTGGATTTACCGCTTTGAGAGGTGTATGTTGTACTTGAAAAGGAAGGTTCGAAATAAGGCGATAATTGAAGGATCTATTTGTGAAGCATATATTTTAGAAAAAAATTCCAATTTTGCTTCCATGTACTTTGATTCCCACCTACAGACCAGGCACACTCAAGTTCCTCAGTATGACGACGGTAGGGAAGATACAATTGATGAACGATAGTCTGTTTTAAACATTCATGCCATCCTATCGGGAGACATAATTAGAATAGATTCTTAACAGATGTAGAACTTTATATTGCTAAGACATATGTGCTTGTAAATTGTAGAGAAGTAAAACCTTATCTCTAGTAAGTCTACTCCCTAACTAATGAATTTGTTAATTTTTAACTATGTTATACTAAATATTAATTATTGTATTGATTAGACAATTCGAGGATTCGTTAAGGGAAACATATCCTAATATCACTGATGATCAAATATTGGAAGCTCAAGATAAGGACTTCAGTAGGTGGTTAAAACATCTAGTGAGTCCTTTTATCCATAATCACATCTATCATATTAAATTCAATGTTCATTATGTTAAATGTTACAACTATCTATCGTCTATGTAATGATACAAGTTAATATAGGTCAAGTTGAGGATCAAATCATACGAGAGATAAGTTATGGTCCATCCAAGTCTGTGACTTCTTATTGTGGTTTAATAGTTAATGGGTATAGATTTCATACTAAGGAGTATGGATAAAATAAAGCTACCATGAATAGTGGCGTATGTGTTAGAGGTAGTATATATGGTGAGAATGACTTTGACTATTATGACATCATTGAAGAGACATTGTAATTGTCATATGTAGGAAATCATAACAGAGTATTTCTTTTACAATGTGATTGGTTTGACCTGATTAATGGAGTCAATGTTGATGAGAGATATAGGTTAGTTGCCATCAAGCATAAATCAAGACTTCACTCAAATGAGTCATTCGTCTTAGCTAAACAAGCACAACAAGTGTACTATACAAGATACCCACAAAGCGGGAATAGAGCTAATGGTGAATGGTGGGCATCTTGCAAGATCAGATCAAAACTCTTCGTGGCTGAGACATTAAATGATGAAGGTGATGAATTCAATGAGCTAGCTATTATTGATTATTACCAAGATGATGGATCCCTTGGAACACACAATATTGTTATAGATGATGAAGCAATTTCCTTGTTTGATGCACATGCCTAGATGGAAGAAGTGAACATACATGATATACATAATCTAATGGACATTCTGGTTGATGATTTGTTCATTAATGACAACAAAGATAATGAAATTAATGAATTCTCAGATGAAGATGAGAAATCTTTTGCTTCAGACTAAAGTAGTTACAATTGAATCTTGTTCAATAAATTTCATTAATAGTATTTACACTGAAATATCATTATTATATTTTGAGGTTTTTATTGACATATAGTTTCTTAACTCATCATGTTTAATTATGTTTCCTTATGCAGATATTCATCATGGTAACTTGAGGTAGATGCGTTGGACGCGGTCGTGGGAGAGGCTGTAATGTTCCACCCCAGCGTTCTCCATCTTTCTATATTTCTCCACCACTGCAGCCTTCTCAACACTCCCCAGGTATACCTGTAGGATAATATTTTTAATTATTGTTAACTCTTAGTTTATATAAATGTAATATATATGTATTTTTTTGTTTATCTATAATTATGTTAGATGCAACTTCAGCTACTGGCCTATTGACCAATGCAGGCCTACTAGCGTCTATCTCATTGACCATTAGAGGTGCATCATCTTCTGTCCTATCCCTTACTGATCTAGCCCTTTCTATTTCATCCCCTATTGACCCACCGACTAATAGCCAGAATCTGGTGCCGAATGTGGTGCCTTCAAGTGGAGAATCTCATATAGAAACTAATATAAGAGAACTTATATATGTGGTCCTATCCCTAAACCGTAAGTAATAGTGATTTTCATCTTTTGTTACATTTATTTACTTTTAGATTACCAACATTATCTTCTTGTACTTACAGAAGGAGGTTTCTCCCACCAAGAGTAACTCGTGACATTATGTACAATGTTATGACAAGGATGCCTGTTCCGGCTAGTACGTTGAGAGATTATCCTACTAACATGAAGGACATACTATTTAAGGATTTTATAGTAAGTAATTGTATTTCTATAATTATATATTACACGTTCATAGAAAAATAAATATACTTACATAACATTTGTGTAGGATAAGCATCGATTTGCATCCAATCATGGTCGCGGCATGGCGAGAACTATCTGGGAACGGACTTGCATGGACCGCTATCCAGACTATTTGAACAGAGCAAGGGATAAGGCCTTTGATAAGGCAAATTCAAATAACTTGGCTGACATTAAGGGCCATGGGCCCAGAGGAATGAGGACAAAAGTGTGGGATTGCTTGGTCGACATTTGGATGACAGAAAAATTGATGAGGAAGTTTGAAGCTGCCGAAGGAACAGGGCAGCCATGCCTGATGCCTTGAAGCATACAAGAGGGTCGATAAGCTTTGGTCAACATAAGAACAAGATGGTAATATAAAAATCATTTAAAGTTTTGAGTTATGAATTTAAACTTGTTAGAATTTACCTTTTCATAGTTTCTAACTTGGCTCTTAGCATATTGCCTGTGTGAATTTAAACTAATTTCAAAATAAATCAAAACAGTTTTGACATACATCCTGGAATGTGAGTTTGAATTAGTGAAATATTTGTAGTTTAGGACTTAAGTTGGAGATCCTAAATAGTGAAACCTTTGTAGTTTATATAGCTGAATAATTAATTATTATCCTAATTACTTAGATATTTGTAGTTTACATAGTTGAAAAATTACTTTAGATCAACTCTTCACGTTATCAGTAATCAACCACAATGAAACACATCATCAGTGTTGATAACAATAAATTTTATACATTTTATAATTCTCTCATTGGGATTCTTAAGGTTCAGTTAGGCTTAATTATATTGGTTTTATCACATTCTATGATATTGAGCCTAATTGGATCATTGAAGGAATTATTGCATGAATTAGCCTTAATTTATCTCTTTGACAATGTTCAATAAACTTGCTATAATTTGAGTTTTAAATATCTGGTTGATGTGATTCTAGTCTTGTAGAAAAACTAAGATAATTCCCTACAACTTTCATGAGACCTCAAAGGCCTAATCACATGATTGGATAACTCAAATTGGAGTTGAAGCAAGAACAAGAGTGCTGATCCTCACAGCTTCACCTATGTTTACTGTTCATGTCATATCTTGGGCTATAGGATGTTAAATGAGCTAAAATTTTGATGGTTGATAGTTAAGACCCAAATATATAACTTTCATGAAGAAAACTTTTCGAGATTCTGAGGTCTAATGGGTCATATTGGGCTTAGAAGTCAGAACAGAGGAACTGAAATTGGGCCTAAGCAGTATGCAGTAATTAGACCATATCTTGAGTTTTAGGAATGATTTTGGGCTCAAACCAACGGCATTTGAAAGCTAAGATCCAGGCCTACAATTTTATGAAGACCACTTAGTGAAAAAAATAACGAATGTAATGACTTTAGAACTGAATGATTTCAGAGATAAAGAATCTCCATAATTTTCCACTCATCAAAAGTCATTTGGCATTTTCCACTCATTTTCCACTCATCCACTCACTCATGAATCAGCCCCCTTGTCATTTTGTATCTCTAATCCTCTATAAAAGGGAGCCTTAGCTGATCATTTAAGGGTCTTGGTCCTAGAGGCCAAGATCATGCTATTGTGTTGTTTGTTTATCTTGTTGTAGTTTTCCTTGTGTTCTAAATTGAAGTCATGTTCTTCTTTTTCTTCTTCTCTCTTCCTTTCTTCTTTTCTATGAGTAACTAAGTTTTATTTTGTTTGAGTAAAAAGGTGACACTCTTGGTAATGAAATAAAGTTAGATTAATCTCTTTCTTGTACTTAAATGATATATTATCCAGTGGTTATTATATTTGTTGTATGTTATTTCTAATCAATTTAGAAATCCTCTTTGTAAAGTGGAGTTCTTGATTTGTTGTAGACAAGAGATTGGCACAATGAATGCTTAAACTCATTTACAAGTGTTGGTGTTAGAAACCCTCCTTGTAAAGTGGAGATCTTGATTTGTTGTAGACAAGAGATTGACACAATGAATGCTTGAACTCATTTACAAGTGTTGGCGTTAGTGGATAATTAAAGGAACCATAATATAACTAATATAACTTTTAAAGAACTTTGAATGTTGTATTTTTTAATTGGAACATCCATTATGTGTGGATTCTAATTGAGTTATAAAAGAATTAATCTTGTCCTTAATTTATTTACCAAGAGTGGATCTTCTAACCCAAGCAATTTCTTTTTACTTGTGAACAATTTTATTTATCATCTTTACTTTTGTGACAAATCTTTTCCTTACCTCAATAAATTTTTCTTCATCAATTTCCTGTAGATTGACGTCGGACTCCCGAGAATTTATTACTTGAAACAACCTGCACTTAGATTTGTAACTTTTAATCCACATCAAGTTTTTGGCACCGTTGTCGGGGACTTGATTGGAAGAACAAATTTATAGTATAAATATTTTGTATATATATATTTATATTTTTTTTTTCTTGTGGATCTTGTATATATATATATATATATTTTTCTACTCTTTTAATTTTTTCTTTGTATTTTCTAACGTACTAACTTAGTGGGAAAAACTCTCCATTATCCTTCTGTAATCTTTAATCATTAATGAAATAATCTTTCTTCTTCTCTTCTCTCTCGCCGGAGCAAAAAATCAGCTCTGCCAATTCTCTCGATTTTTATATTTTAAATTTACTTTTTGCACTTTACTTTCTACACTTTATTTTATGTACTTTATTTCTAACTTTCTAACTTACTAACTATCTAACTTTTTACTTTATCAGTTATCTAACTATTTACTTTACCTGCTTCTAACATTTTAATTTACTTGCTTCTAACATTTTAATTTACTTGTTACTAACTTTTTAATTTATCAGTTTACTAACTTATTTGGTGGTTAGTTTATACCACACCCTTGTTAATTTTTATTTGGTGGTTGGTTTATACCACACCCTTGTTAATATTTATTTGTTAGTTAGTTTATACCACACCCTTGTTAATATTTATTTAGTGACTAGTTTATACCACCTACTTATTAATATTTAATGGCCGGTTTATACTACCTACTTGTTAATATTTAATGGCTGGGTTTTACCACCTACTTGTTAATATTTTTGTTTTACCACGACAGGTTTACCGCCTACTTGTTAATAATAATAATATTATTATTTTACCATGACAGGTTTACCGCCTACTTTTTAAAATTTTTTTATAGAAGGTTGAGCTCTGTATATATTTTTATTTTATTCTTCTTATTTCTTCTTGTCTTTTGTCATGTGTAGTTAAATTTGTATGTTTCTAGGGTTAAGGCGTAACTTGATTCAATCAACATGTATTAATATTAAAATTTTAATCAATTTCTTTTTTATTCAATTTGAGTGCTTATTATGATTCTTAATGCTTTTATGAATTAGTCACTCATAAATTGATCTAGTGAGGTGTATGTAGAATTAGAATATTTGCATATGACTTAGACCGTAAATAATAAGTGTCATGATTTATAATTATCTAGGAATGGAGGTTATAGGTTGTGTGGGAGAATTGTAGTATTTTCCATGAGAATGCATAGAGTAAAGGTCATGCCTTTAAGAGTTAAGGTTTAGACCAAGGAATTGAGTTTTAATTAATTACTGGATTCTCCTTATCAATTGAACGATAAGAAATTAATTAGAATGAAGGTCCCAAAATTACTCTATTATCTATGATAGATTGTTGAATCAAGTGAAGTCAGATCCCTAATGTTTTAATTTCATGTGTTTACATCCTTAATGTGTTTTGCATTCATGTGCTTTGTTCTCTCTTTTCCCTCTTAATTTTGTGCGTTTTAGTATTTTTTTTCCCTCTTAATCAACTACTTTATTTCTTTGACTATTCAGTGCACTTATCGATTTTCACAACAAGTTTTTGCAAACCTAGGTTGATACAGTGGATTTTGTTACTTCAAGAATTCAACATCACAATAAAAGATAAGAAAGAAGCCAAAAATGTTGTTACAGATCATTTGTTCATACTTACAACAGGCTCACTTTTTGATATCACATCTATTAATGATTCTTTTCCCAATGAATTTTTATTTCTGTTATTTTCATACCTTGGTTTGCTAATATTGTCAATTTTCTTGTAACACGCGATATCATTCTTTGGGGATAGTTTCCGTAAACAGAGAAATAAAATATTCTTCATTAAGAATGGACTAAGTAAAGAGTCATTAGATGATATCTTATTAACTATTGAGACGCATTCTAGTGGAGTTATGCATCGTGAACTTCTTCGTTTGTGGAATCTCTTCAAAGACGAGCAAAAACATTACAATCTTGGGAATCTGACTCAAAAAGACCCTATTTGCCAATTTATAAGAAAATTGGATGGGGAACTTATCTTCGACTCATAGAAGGCGTTTAAGCCGTTATTGGACGTAAAACCTGATGAAGATGTGAGCCACAATCACAATAACATGTATATATTATCTTGCACATCTCCTAAAAAAAAAAAAAGAAAAGAAAAAAAAAGAAAAGAAAAAAAAAAAAAAAAAAAAAAAAAAAAAAAAAAAAAAATTAAAAAAAGGGTGAAACTTCGGTTGTACTTAGTCTTTAATTAGATTAGGAGCCCCAGTAGATGCCCGTCCCGTCATTGACTCGGGTGGACCTTCGCACGTCGGTCCGTAAACAAGGTTCATGTGTCATGCTCTGTAGAGAGCCACGCAAGCATTCCCAGGTTTCAACCGTAGGCTCTGCTTGTTGATGGACAGATAGAAGCGTCCCGTGTTTGTATTCTTGTGTGACAATGCCTCTGAGCTTAATTCCTGGTATTGATTTATTGGGTTCCTGAGCGTAGCTCCACTAGTTGTGGTCACTGATCGTCGTATTTAGATTTTCTCTCTTTAACTAGAGGAACGATGCATAAACTGAAATATCCCACAAGCGGGAGGAGTGCCTTAAGTCTGAAATTCCTTAAGGGAATTCGATGTCTCTTTCAAGGGGCGGTAAGATTGTGAAGGCTACTATACTTATGACGTGCAGTATAAAGATACGCCATGAAAACTGTACATGAAGGTATGCCGTCATTTATTGTTATTATTTTATCTTTATATAATTTCGTTGTATTTTAGTTTTGGATAGACGATCCTTTAAGTGGGGTCCTTCAGGAGTTTCTAGACTTCTTTACCCTGATGATTTTCTTGAAGTCTAAAAACAAAAAAATATAAAAAAAAGAAAAAATTATGTTTCTTAACTTAAACTTTTCTAACAGCAGCCAACCTACCCATATAGGTGCTATCATTATTTTTTCTATTCTCTTCCCTATTTAAACACTCAATTTTCTTCACTTTCCTGTAAACTCATAATCATTCAAAGAGAGTGTGAGTGTAGAAATGGAGGGAACTTCTTCTTCGGTTCGTAAATTTATCAGTATCTGTGTATTTTGTGGGACAAGTTATGAGAAAAGTTTAGAATTTGTAAATGCAACAATCACTCTTGGTAGAATACTTGCTGCAAGGAACATTCATGTTGTATATGGGGGAGGTTGTCGTGGGTTAATGGGGGCTGTATCACTCTTTGCATATATAAGAGGCAATCAGGTTTTAGGTATCATTCCTAAACCTTTAACTCGAAAGAACATCACTGGAAAGACAATTGAGCTGGAAATTCAAGTATCATCTATGCATGGACGAATGAGGATAATGCTTGAAAACTCTGATGCATTCATTACTTTATCGGGTGGTTTTGGTACTTTGGAAGAAGTTTTTCAAATTATCTATTGGGTCCAACTGAACATCCACCATAAACCCATAAGTTTGTTGAATGTTAATAATTTCTTTGATAATTTGTTATCTTTTGTTGACCATGCTGTGGAACAGGGCTTTATCACACCTTCGGCAAGACGACTCCTTATATCTTCTTTTACTGTTGATGAATTAATTGATAAATTACAAGCTTTTGTTTATGAACCTGAACCAGCAATAGCTCAGATAGATTAGTCAAAAGGCAGCAGCAAGGGAGATAGTAAAGAACGTTGATGTGATCTGACACTTCATCTTTAACTTTCATTTACCTTTAGTTTTATTCATCATATTTTGTTTCTGTTTATATTTGTGTAAGGTTTCTCTTTTCAGTAATTGCAATAACAGGTAATATCTTCTATCATTTACCTATCTATGTTTTGACATTGAGGACAATGTTGTGTCTGGTTGGGGGGAAGGATAGTTGAAGTGAAAAAAAAAACCAAAAAACAAAAAAATTAGGAAGTGTGTTTATTAATATGTTTGTCAGCAATTTACTAATAGCTAAACCAATTAAGGATGGCAGAATAAGGAATAAATTTTGCTCTGGATGTAATTTTACTCTTGAGATGCATCTAGATTGGGGTAGTAACTATTTTGTGTAGAAGTAGCAAATGGATTCAGGGATCATGGCATGGTTGAATAAATTGCCTTCTTTCTTAAATTTCACATGCTTGGTTATGGATGTTAAATTGATAGATTAAGAATGACGGATATATGTCTTGTGAGATTTTAAGCCTATCGATGAATGGATTGAACATCTATATCATTCTTTTCTTTCTTGTGTGATTTTTTTCACTCATGGAATTGTTCTCTAGAACATACTTTAATTTTTTTTAGGCTACATTTTTACATGCATACATAAACATGATTGAGGCATTTTTCTTGAAATAGTTACTTTGACCAAATAGCTAACCTTGCATATTTTTCCTTGTGTATCCCCTTTGAGCTTATTTGACCATTCATTATTTCTAGCTCATAACGTGCCTTAAAAGAATCATATTCTTACCTAACCTTAGGGAATAAGAGAGCATTGACTATGTTATTGGTTGAGTTTTTTTAATAAGTGTGGGGGTGTGTGCAAAATGTTCCTAAAAAAAAGAAAAAAAAACAAAAAAAAAAGAACTGACCACCGTTGCAATCAAAGAATGCACCTTGTGACATATTCATACCTAGAATGAGAGTGGATGCTTGGAAACAACAGGAAGAGAAGGAGAATGTTCAAGCCTAACAATGAATTCAACTTTCTAATTTGGCATTGATCTTCAACAAAACATTAGTCAAATATTGGTCATTGTCCTTTATGAGAAGGAAGCAAACAGAGAAGAAACTAAGAAACCCTTGGAAATTTAAACTGAATGTTGTTAAACATCTTCTCTACTCTAACTGTATCATAATACTCTTCTATTCTCCTTGGTATTTAACTTGCCATATTCATATTACCCCTCTCCTTTACCATAGCCCCATTACAACCTTGAATAAAACTCTCTTGATTTTTGTGTGCATGTTGTTTTTAAGTAGCGAAGAAGCAAAGATAAGCAAGCTTATGGTAGTGCAATTATTCATAAGTTGAATAGAGTGAAATACTTACCTTTTAAAAACTTGAGAGATTGAGAGTGAATTCTGTGAGGATCTATCATTCTTGATTCATTCTTTTCAACTGAAGTTGCTTGCTTGTTGGTTTGAGATGCGAAAAAATGTTACCTCATGAATGTTTTGATCTCTTGAATGTCTGGTTGCTCTTATTGATTTATTAAATCCTTTAGAGTTTTTAGTTTTTAAGTCTGTGTCATTTTTTCCTTTGTTCCCTAGTTTTTTTTTATGTGTTTTGCCCAAGAGTGCAAAAGTTAAATGCGGGAGAATTTGATAACAATATATTTTATAATCCTCTCATTGGGCTTCTTAAGGTTCAATTAGGCTTAATTATGTTAGTTTTGTCACATTCTATGATATTGAGCCTAATTGGATCATTGAAGGAATTATTATATGAATTAGCCTTAATTTATCTCTTTGACAATGTTCAGTAAACTGGCTATAATTTGAGTTTCAAATATCTAATTGATGTGATTCTGGTCTTGTAGGAAAGCTAAGATAATTCCCTACAACTTTCATGAAAACTCAAAGGCCTAATCACATGATTGGATAACTCAAATTGGAGTTGAAGCAAGAACTAGAGTGCTTATCCTGATAGCTTGACTTATGTTTATTGTTCATGCCATATCTTGGGCTATAGGATGTTAAATGGGCTGAGATTTTGTTAATTAATAGTTAAGACCCAAATATACAACTTTCATGAAGAACGCTTTCTGAAATTCTGAGGTCTAATAGGTCATATTAGGCTTGGAAGTCAGAATAGAGGAACTGAAATTGGGTCTGAGCAGTATGCAGTAATCAGACTATATCTTGAGTTTTATGAATGATTTTGGGCTCAAACTAATGGCATTTGAAAGCTAAGATTCAGGCCTACAACTTTCATGAATACCATTTGGTGAAGAATGACGAATGCAATGACTTCAGAACTGAATGATTTTGGTGACAAAGAATCTCCATAATTTTTCACTCATCAAAAGTCATTTGGCATTTTTCACTCATTTTCCATTCATCCACTCACTCATGAATCAGCCCCCTTGTCATTTTGTATCTCTAATCCTCTATAAAAGGGAGTATTGGCTAATCATTTAAGGGTCTTGGTCTAAGAGGCCAAGATCATGCTATTGTGTTGTTTGTTTATCTTGTTGTAGTTTTCCTTGTGTTCTAAATTAAAGTCATGTTCTTCTTTTTATTCTTCTCTCTTCCTTTCTTCTTTTCTATGAATAACTAAGTTTCATTTTGCTTGGGTGAAAGGGTGAAGCTCTTAGTAATGAAATAAAGTTATATTAATCTCTTTCTTGTACTTAAATGATATATTATCAAGTGGTCATTATATTTGTTGTATTTTATTTCCAATCAATTTAGAAATCCTCCTTGTAAAGTGGAGTTCTTGATTTGTTGTAGACAAGAGATTGACACAATGAATGCTTGAACTCATTTACAAGTGTTGGTGTTAGAAACCCTCCTTATAAAGTGAAAATCTTGATTTGTTGTAGACAATAGATTGACACAATGAATGCTTGAACTCATTTACAAGTGTTGGCGTCGGTGGATAATTAAAGGAACCATAATATAACTAATATAACTTTTAAAGAACTTTGAATGTTGTATTTTTTAATTGGAATCTCCGTTATATGTAGATTCTAATTGAGTTATAAAAGAATTAATCTTGTCCTTAATTTATTTACCAAGGGGGGATCTCCTAGCCCAAGCAATTCCTTTTTACTTGTGAACAAATTTATTTATCATCTTTATTTTTGTGACAAATCTTTTCCTTACCTCAATAAATTTTTCTTCATCAATTTCCTGTGGATCGACCTCAGACTCCTGAGAATTTATTACTTGAAACAACCTGCACTTGGGTTTGTAACTTTTAATCCACATCAACTGTTAGATTAGAATGAGCAGAGCCATTCAATCCCAGGTCAATAGAAGTTCAACTTCTTCCAAATGGACCAATTTAAGTCAGGCTGAAACTCTTGGCAATAGGAGTAGGAATTCTCTCACTGCATTTCTATGGTAACAGGACAGCAGCTGGAAATTTTACATGAGAGAAACATAAACCTATTGAGTTCTTGTCATCTAAAACATCCCTCTTTTTAATAATGATTGAAACCATTTTTTAGCATGCCAAAATAATTTTTGTACCAAGTTCTCGCTTGTCAAGTTTGTGACTTTATTACTGGGATTAATATCCCCTGGGATTAATATCCCCTTTTAGTCATGATTGTAGGTTCAAGAGTGTGGTTGGTGGTTTGTTTGTCTCAATGTCATTTTTGTCTTTTCCCTACGCATGATTGTAGGTTCACTACCAAGTCTACTTTTGGCTAATTATTCACTATTTAGCTAAGATATGGATCTGCTTGGATTATTTATTTTGTGTTCCTTTATATGGCTTGAGTATGCTCATGGTGGTTTTTGTTTGCTAACTTTCATATGTGATTGTAGAGATGGCATGTATACATCATTTTAAATGGAATCTTTGCATAACCTAGGTCATCTCTCACACTAGGTGTATTAGAATTATCCGTAGGGGTTTTGTTAAATCCAAATTGCATGCACCAATTCAAGGTCTTCAATTTAAGTGGCAGAGTTAATCATAGTGCTTTATGCAATTACCTCTGTTAGTTCGAATTCAACTAGGTAATCACAATTTTTGATTAAGCTAATTATTCTCCACTAAATTAGATAATAATTAATTATTCACTAATAAGATATGGAAATCACAATTAAATAAAAGAACTCTTAGATTATTTATTTTGTGTAGTGTTTAACTATATATTTATGGAGGATAATCTCTTAACCTATTTTTGAAAATTATAATTACTGTGAGTTGTTTGCTTATCTTGAGTATGGCATAAAGGCATTGGTATTTTAGAGTGTATGCTCAATTTTGCCTCATTTTGAATCTAGCTGAGATTTCAACCTAAGATCATCCAAATATGACATTTGTAATTCAAGATATGGCCTGTACAAGATATTCTAAAAATTAATAAAGCTTTTACAACTAAGCTCAATAAGGCCCAATCATCTAAAACTCACCCACAAACATAATATTGGGTACAATTATCATCAATTAGGCCAAATATAAAGTAATAATAAATGCCTCAAAATTGATTGATCAGAGGCAGAGTCAAAACATCTGATTTCTTACAAAGATCTTTATGCCAAAGTTCATAAGAAGAATGATGGACACTATGTCTTTGAGCACTCAAAGATATTTATAGTAGGTGTCTTTAAAATTTATAAGTCATTGTATTTGTTAAGCTATTGATTTTTTTGCTAATATTTTTCTTCCTTTGTTATTTTAGGAGTCATATGACACTACAATGTCAGAAAAATATGGAGAAAACTCTACAACTCATCTTATGGTTAACTCAGAGGTGTGGTTAGATGCGGTGGGTCCAAACAAGAAAGGACGGGTCCATGGCATAGGAAACAACTTGCATATTGGCATTAATAACACCATGTATGCTTCATCGTCGGAGGTTGCAGGTCCTTCCCGCTCGACACCTTTAACACAAGACATAACTGAAGCCGTAAATGCAGCTGTAAATGCAACAATGGCAACAGCGTTGTTAACAACGATGACTTTCTTTGTCCAGACTCAACCAGTCCCTATGTTGGTACCCATCCTATCTACAATCCAATCAGCAAATCCTGCTCCACAAGCACCATTGCAATGTGAAACAATTGGGGAGGTTCGAGAGGCAGATGATGATGAAGACGAAGTAAACTTAGATTGATTATGTGTTCTTTTTATTCTTGTTTTATACATTTTATGAACTATTTGTATAACTTTGAATTATTTGTATAAAAATTTTGTTACTGGATATAAATTTATTTTACTGGATTTGTGTGTTGATTGAGAGATTTTTACAAGTATATATTGGATACTAAAAAATCAATTTGACAAAAAAAATTGATTGTGAGGGATTAGCGAGGGAATTTAGCAAGGGAATTAGCAAGGGAATTTAGCGAGGGATTAGCGATGAAAATTACCTGTACTATTCTACCATAATTAGTCTGATTTTCTAACAACAGCGATGGAATAACAATGGAAATTCCATCTCTAATTTGCGAGGGAAACAAGCGAATCTTTTTTTAATTTTGTGAGGGTTTAGCGACAGATTAGTGAGGGAAAATCCCGTCGCTAAACATATTTAGCGACGGATTAGCAATGAAATTCATTTCATCGCTACTTAGCGACAAAAAAAATCCAACAAACGTTTCCCTCGCTAATTTTCTGATTTCTTGTAGTGAAATTAGCATCTTGTTTATATATCCCTTCAATCTATAGTATATATATTTCAGAGGTAGGTTTAAGGAAAGTTTTAACAAGTGTCTTTCATTCCTACACTTGTTTTCCCTCCAAAATCTAAAACTTTTTATGTTTAGTAAGTTTTTTAAAAATATTTTCAATTAAAAAATTTGAATTACAAATTTTAACCCTTATTAGATACAGTTGTATACCAACAAAAATTAATGGCAACGTGATATTTGCCTTAATTGTGTTTTCAAATTGTTTTCTTGAATGGCCTATAGTAAAACAATTTTCAAAATGTCAACAACAATACAACTGTAGTCATAAATAATTCCCCCGTAATGTGTGAGTAACAAATATGTTTTAATTCCATTTAAAAATAGAAATTATTGTGTTTTAATAAATTAAAAAATGTAAAATCAAAAAGTAAATAAAATTCATACACCCATTTTTATTTTCTTTCCTTTTTTCTTTGTACCCCCATTTCTCTATCTATATTCTCTCTTCTATGTGCATATTTGCGCCTTCTTCTCTGAAATTGATCTAGCATGCATGAAGATGCTCAACAACAATTGGCCAATGGCTTCATTCTTCGTTTGGTTGGGTTTAAAAGAGCTTGTAGACTCATTGGAAGAGGTACGAAACCTTATCTCTTCCATATTATCTTCTTTCCCTATAAATTTGTCATTTACGATTGTCATAGTTACATGTCTTTTCATTATCATTGTTTGTGGATATTTCTTTTGCATAAATCGATTTTGCTTCTATATAATCTAATTTCATTGTAGGGTGGACTTTACATAGTCTTTGGAACTATTAAGAGTGTGAACAATAGCCGAGACTGATGGTATGCTACATGTAAATGCAACAAAGCAATCACCCCAGACTCTGGCATGTACTACTGTGAACGTTGTTTTTGTCATGTTGTCAATGTTGTTCCTAGGTGGGTTTATTCATTTAAAACTTAAATTGATTATTCCTTGGTCAGTTGTTTCTTGAAAAAGTTTATATATCTTTAATCAAATATAGAATCAAGGTTATGGTATCCGATGAGACTGAATCTGCTACATTTGTCTTGTGGGATCGTGATGATTGTAGCCTTCTGAAAAGATCCTGTTCTGACTTGCTAGAATCTATTCAGAAGGTATGACATTTTTTTTTCAAACTAACTAATTAATTATTCTCAAATTTTTTAATTATTGAACTCTGATTTAATTGTTTTGAAACAAAAGGGTGGTCTTATTGCACATCCGACTGAGTTTGAAAAATTTTTGATTAAAAAATCATTCATCTTCAAGGTTGAGGTTAAGACAGTAGTTAGCAAGAATTTTGAACCTTCTTATAAGTTATCAAGATCTGTTCTAATCCTAATATTATATCTAAATTTAGAGAGTTTGATGCTTTTGTATTTGCTACACAGGCCTGCTAAATATTTATGTTCCCTTTCTTAATTTTCAATTATGAAGTTATACTACAGATTATCATTGTAAAGTTTGTCATATTGTGATATATTCATGAATTCTAAAGTTGCCTTTCAATTTTTTTTAAGCACCCCTTGCAATGTGATGCAACTTATTATACAGTTGAGAATGACTTCAGCTAAAGGATTTCAAAGATGTCAGTGGTTTTTAAATTAATTTTCTTTAAAACCCACTAACATTATTTGCATCATGAGTGTAAAATTTTAAATTATAATAATAGTTTCCATTCATTTTAATTGTAGGATGGGATATACCTAGTGTTTGCCACTATGAAATGGTGTCAACAATGGACTAGACTGGTGGTATGCTGCATGTAGATGCAATGAAGCAGTCACCCCAGACTCTAAAATGTACTACTGTGAATCTTGCCAATGCCATGTGGTGAATGTAGTGCCAAGGTTAGTTTATTACCTTTTTGTTTACAAATTCATAATTCATTCCTTTGTTATCTTCTAATCTTTATTCTATATAACTACTCAGATATAGAATTAAGTTAAGAGTCATGGATAACAGTGATAGTGCAACATTTGAAATTAATGATCTTGATGCGTGTATCATTTTGAAAGAGTCTTGCTTTCACTTGCTTGAATGTAATCAGAAGGTAACTATTTAATTAGTCCAATTTAATTATCATAATATGATGATGACTTTTACCAGCTGAATTGTAATTCGTATATTCTCAAATAGAATGGAGGTCCAGTTGGTCACCCACCTGAATTTGAACAGTTGCTGATTCAGAAATCATTCATTTTTTAAGTAGTTGTCAACTTTGAAGTTAGCAATGAATTTGAACCTTCTTTCAAAGTTTTAAAAATTTGTTCTGATGATGACATTATTACTAAGTTCAAATAGTACAATCATTCATTCTTTGCCAATGAGGTTTATAAAATTTCCATTTGGTTTTCTTCTATTTGCATTCATTTTGTGCTTAATTTAAATGTTTTAAATTTTATAATTTAAATAATAACAAAATATTATTTTTATTTTTATTTTTTTGGCCCTTGAATCAGTTTCTAGCTTGACATGACTGTGGGGTTTTCCCTTGGTAATACATCTTCAACTATGGAATCTCAAGATGTTCAGTCTTGTGTTGCTAAGGTTTTCATCTTTATTTTGCTATGATTGTATTGTTCAGTCTTGTGTTGCTAAGGGCTGCATCCTTCTGTCTTCAACTATTTGTTTTCTAGGACTTAATGCAACAATTCACTGAGGGTGATGTATGCCTAGGAAGTCAAGCAGAAAATACTTTTCTCAGTGTAACTCCTACAAAACGTGGTTCTCCAGAATTTGTTTCCTTGGTTGATAGTGATATGTCAAGCACAAAGCTTAACGTAGTCAAAATAGAGAAGGATTGAAGATTCCAAGTAGCATCACTCTTTCTTAGGTGGAATGGAGCATTTGGGGTCCTTTGCTATTTGTTTTTTTTTTAAGTTTGATGTTGTTTTTTGGAATTGCTTATGTTTTATTCTAAAGGTCCTTCTGATCTCCTTGGATACTAAATTTGTATGTTACTATTTCTGTCTTTAAACCTCAAATATCTTTGCTTTAATTTCCTATGAATATCGTTTCAGTTTTATATTGCTACAAATCCAAATTTCATTAAGTGGAATCAAATTAATTCTTCTGCCTTTAATATTTTTTGAAACCAAATAATTATTTTTGATATTAGTATTACGAATTTAAATGAACTAAAATCCAATCTATAGTATACACTCTTTCCGATTCATTCATGTTCAACAAGTGAGTAATTTAAGTTCAATTTCACTAACAAATCAAAATTACCCAAACCAATGAATACCAACAAATAAGTTCAATTTTTGGACTTATATATCAATCTTATTGAAGTATTCAACAACTTATTGAATTTATAATTTTTTATTCCGTAAATAATTTAATAACTTATTAAGACTGTAGAAGATTTTTTAATGTTATTTTCATGATATGATATAAAATAAAATTTTAAATTCTTTAATTTAATAAGTCTGGCCCAAATGTTGGACTTATATATCAAAGTAAAGAACGCAACATGAGAATAAGTCATGCCCATCACTTTTTTAATCAATACTACCTTAAATGTAATTCTAAAAACAAAACTCAAATGTTGTTTTTCGATCCTACTTAAAAAAATAAAAGTGAAGAAGGTCACAGATGCATGCAAGCGTGGACCATTACTTTTTATTCAAAAGTACCATAAATATAATTCTAAAATCTTGATTTTACAACACAAAAAAAAGGGTCAAATGCAAATAAGCCCGGTCCATGAGCTTCTGACCACTTTTTTTTTTTACTTTTTCATTACTCAGAACAAAAGCATACATAAAAAAATGTGCCAGACCCTGAAATTAACATTTAAGATGGAAAAAAAACATTAAAGACTGTGAGAGGGGAATGAGACCGGTCCATTTCTTTGTAGGTTAGAGTTTCAATACAATCAAATTCCAATAGAAATCAATTCTCTTCATTCCTTTTCAAAACCCAATTCGGTCAGAAGCATTACAAACGTGTTCCTCCATGTTCATGACTGTTCTCCTTCCAAGTTTCAAAACTTAACTCCTTCACAACCATTTCACACCACTACTTCATCTTCCTTTCTTTTCTTCTTGCATCTCAGATGACTTCTTCCATCTTCGTTTTTGCTACATCTCGGGTAATAATATATTTTTTTAAATAAATACTATGGGTAACAATCATTCTTCTTTTTTAAAAATGTTTACAATGATTAACATTACGAATCTCAATATGAATTTCAATGTGTTTCTTATTTACCTTTTCATACCTCACTACATTGGTGATGTCCATTATTTCATATTATTTCATTATTATTTGTTGTTTGATATTCAAGTCCTTATTAACGTTGTCATCTTATCATTAAAATGCAAATTCTCGGTTTTGGAATCAT
This sequence comes from Ormosia semicastrata, assembly GCA_029884595.1. Lineage (NCBI taxonomy): Eukaryota > Viridiplantae > Streptophyta > Magnoliopsida > Fabales > Fabaceae > Ormosia > Ormosia semicastrata. The sequence continues at coordinate 7,906,938 of JAQQTO010000028.1, read as the reverse complement.
TTTTTTCTTTTTGATTGCAAGTTCCTTATTTTAAATTTCTCCATTTCATTTTTCAACTTCCTTCTCTTATTTGCATTTCATGTTTTGTCATGCCATAATATGTGTGAGTTGTATTATAATTTTTGTTTAAAATATTATATATTTTTAAAATTAATTTTTTTATAATGTTATTTAAACTCCTTCAGTCTGTGTTATTTAGTCCTCAAATTGTCTTATTTTTATTATTCCAATTATGTGTGTTCTTTATTGAGTTCCTTCATTCTGTGATATATTAGGCCTACTGTTTTAGTTAGTCTAATATTTAGTTCAATTGTTCTTTGTATTTCTGACATTGTTATAATTGTTGTTGGTAGTAACTTGATTTTATGATTTGGGCTAATAAATTTTGCTAACCAATTATTATTAGTAGCAATATTCATACTACACTTTAATAACATGATCACTTACTGAATAACTTTTATTTGTTATTTTTATTGTTCCCCTGTGTTTCTATTCATTGATTGTTTGAAAATTCCTTCTTAGGAGAAAATGGCACCTCCAGGATGGATTTCCTGTCATAGAAGGTTCCTTATAATTGTTGAGGTTGTCAATGAATATACAAAAGGTGCTTACTATTTTAAGTTTTCTTTGATTATAATATTAGAAGTTTCAAAATTATTAACAGTTACAAATTTAATGTTTTAAGGTTATGGTTTGTTGCCTTTGAATTTCACAATTAAGTTTAGCTTCAACTTAGGACATTATGTAACTATCGAAGATCCTGAAGGAGAGATCTTTCGTCTTCAATATTCAAAAACTAAAACAACAGGGATGCTAACTACTGATTGGTGTAAGTTTGTTGACCTTTACAATATGCATCTACATGCTCAGGTAATTATGCAATACATTGGCGAATCCTACTTTAGGATGAATTATGATGACCAAACTGAACTCAACAATGAAGTCAAAATGACTGTAAAGGCTAAAATTAATTCAGTTTATGAACAAACCAATGCATTTCATGGGGTTACAATGCAGAATTCACCTCAGGTTGCAACACCCCGTAATGTGAAAGAACAAATAAGGCTAACTCCTTATTCTGTTGCTCAGGGATAGCAAGTATCCTATTATATATGTATAAATATATTATTATTCTTTCTATTGTAAATAGATTCTTATTGTTGTTTTACTGGTGTCGCTAGCATCTACCTTCAGGTTTTGTTGACAGATACTTGACTCTTAGGCTTAAGTATGTTACCATCATGACAAATCATGGCAGAAAGTGGACATGTGGATTGTACCACCCAAAGAGGAAAGCATCTAAGGCAAGGATAAATAAAGGATGGAAGAAATTTTGCACTGATTTGGAATTGAAGCCATCAGATAATTTAAGCTTTAAAGTTATTGATGGAAACAAGAATCTTCTTAGGGTTCATATCAACTAATCTTCAATGGCAACTGCATTCTAAGTTGTAATTAGGTGTATCGAATTTAGACACCAAATGGTTGAACTTAGGAAATTTTATTGTTTAGGCTACTGTCTACAGCAAATGAACATTGATACATAAAGCTTTTATATAATACTTTTGCCAATTTCCATATGCATTGAATATATTGGTATATAAAAGTTGTCTTCATAGTTACCAAAGTTATTATCAGATGTTATATATTTTGTTTGCTGAAGTTTTGTAAAACATGTTTAAACATTTATATACAATAACTCCAAATTCAATTTCTACATCTTGAAAAGACCACATTATTATACAGCTACCACCCACCGCTTTCACGCTTCTCATTCATTATTATACAGTTAGAACACTAAAAGACCCGCATGTAAACCACATGTTTTAAGTTGGTTATAAATGTTGTCTTCAACATTTCCCTGTTCAAATCGTTTCATTTATGTTCTCCATTTTCTTAAACTTTGACGCAATGGAGAGGATTACTTCAAACTCCAATATGGATTCCAACCAAGTGAGGGTGCAAAGAAAGTTATATATGATACAAAAACGGGAAAGAGCCATCACGAGAACAACAAGTAACATCAACTTAATGGAGTTTTGCAATTTCTAATGCATTCTGTCATTTCTTTGTTTTTCTTCTGATACACTCTCACCATTGATACATCTCATTGCTTAGGTTTGAACCTTAGTACTTAATTGAAATTCCAGAATTTGTTGTAAATAAAATAATTAACTGTCAAGTTATTACAAACAATCAATATCTCTTTTTATCACTTCTTTTTTCGTAATTAAAATTATTCAAACCCTTATATTCAACTAATATACAATTCCACGAATTTAGTCTAAAATAAGTTATATTATGTTAGTTATTTATTTTATTATAAACATATGTCTATTTTTTTTAAGTATAAATTTATAATAAAGTGATAATAGATTTATAAGTAACTTTAGAATTGTATTCTTTGTGAAATGTATTTTAATCTAAATGTAAATTAATTCACTTTGTCACCGTATATCTATTATGAATCTTTGTAAGATTAATCTAATTTTATAATATAAACATGTATTTTAAATTTTTTTATTTCATTTTTATTGTCACATGAATGTCCAAATGCAAATAATTTTTAAATTTTAAATCAGAGTTTGTTTTTATATTCTATTTAACGTAATGTATTTTGTAATAAGTGAGAATTAACTGATTTTATTAAGAATATAACATCAAACAAAAACTTACTTTTGAGTCAAGATGAGAAGTGCTCTACACAAACCAACAAATGAGGAAGATTGTCAAAATCCTTTATGCCTACACCTCTCATTCAAGGTATGTCAGAATGATATATTATAATCATACTATAACACTTTCTCTTTATGCCCATATTAATAATTACTCCCTTAAATATGATATTGTTGGTATATGTAGATAACATGTTTTGATGAATACTTTTAACTCCTTCAATTCCAAGTTCATTGCCTTCCAGACCATTTCCACTATCAGAGATTACAAATGCTAACTATTTATTAATTTAAATTCTTTTTTTTTAATCTAATTGAAGCAACAGTTATGATTAATTCATCTTTTTTCTTACTTATTTCTTATACTTTATATTTCAGGTTCGACTATTCCTAGCAGAAACTTTACAAGCTCAAGTATGAATTCATATTTATTTCAATTATCTGCAATTATAACTTATTTTAAAGTTTTTCCTCATAATCTATCAATATTGTTGAATGTCATTATAACAACGTTTATTACAAACAAAATGTATTTTTTTAATAAGAATGGAATTAATATTTAAAATTTACAAATATATCATATATGCAAAAAAATTAATAAATATATTTATAAATTATTTCAATCTTATGCTATAAAGTTTTATTTCTAATTTTTTTAATTTCATTTTCAATGTCAAATAATTATCCACGTACAAATAATGTATATGGTATTTAACAAAAGGTATTTGATATTAAGTGAGAATTAACCAATTTTTATTAAAAATGTAGCCTTTAATGAAAATCTACTTTTGAGTTAAGATCAGAGCTTCTCTTCCCAGAACAACAAACGAGGAAAATTCTTGACATCCTTTGTGCGTACACCTCCCATTCAAGGTATATAACAAAAATAGAGTATATTTATACTATTATTATTTCTTTTTTATGCACATATTAATAACTATTCTCTTAATAAACATATTGATGATGATTATAGATAAGAGGTTATTGGCAATAGTTTTAACTCCTTCAAGCTCAAGTTCATTGCCGACAAAAAGATTTTCATTATTAGAGATTACAAATGGTAATTATTTATTAATTTAACTTCTTTAAATTTTTTAATCTCTTCTATGCAATACTAATAATTGTCACATATTCGTTTCGTACTCATTTCTTATATTTTATATTTCAAATTCTTTTGTTCTTGCTAGAAACTTAACTACTACAAGTATGAATCTATTTCAATTGTTTAGAATTTTAAATTATTTTTTATTTTTTACACACAGCCTATCATTATTGTCAAATCTCATAATAAGAAAGGTTTGTTTCAGATTATTCACAATCAAGTGATTTACAATCTCATTCTACTCCTCATAGTAGTCTTCAAACTCCAATTCATATTGATCAATCAAATTCATTGAAATATGGCAAACATATCATTCAAAAGAGTTCAATTATTCATTCCATTAAATGGATTGATTTAGATCAATCTATTGAGAATGGAACACACACTATTGAAAAGACAACAAATGCTGAAGGTATTTAAATTGATTAATTATTTTTCTGAATTTTTCCTAAACAATATTTATTTGGTTCATAGTGAATTGTTTTTTAAATAAATCTTAATCCACCTGAAGTTCTAGTTGAAAATGTTAATGAAGGAAGTGAATTAAATGATGTTGAATATCAAGAAATAGAGCAAGACGGTATTTATAAATTTATATTCTACATGTAATTTTCCCCCTTTTTACTATTATATTTTTTATATTTTTTTTAAAATTATTTAAATGATTAACATTTGATTGTTTTTTAATAGATCTTAATTGACATGAAGTTCAAGTTCAAAATGATAATGAAGGATGTGATTTAAATAATGATTTGTTTGAACAAAGTGAGCAACAAGGTATTTATATATTTTTGTTGTTCATTTAAACTTGTATTCTTTTTTTTTTTTACTTTACTATTAACTTATTTTTATTTATGAAAGTTGCATTTCTTTGTACCAAAGTGTTTGTATTTTGGGGATTTCACTTTTTATTGTCGTTTTTGTGGAGCTTCAATGTGGTATCAAGAAAGATATGAGAAAACAAAGAATTCGTACAACCCATATTTTTCTATTTGTTGCATGAATGGAAAGATTCAACTGCCTCTTTTGAAACAACCTTCGCAACTTCTATGGAATTTGATGAATGGAATTGATAGAAGGAGTTTTCACTTCCTTCAAACTATTAGACAATACAATGACATGTCTGCTTTCACATCTATTGGTGGAAAGGTTGACACATCTTTAAATAATGGCACTGCAACTCCACAATTTATTCTTAATGGCCAGAATTTTCATAGAATATGATCTTTGCTTCCAATCCAAGGTCAACAACCAAAGTTTGTTCAACTTTATATACATGACACTCAGAATGAGATTTCAAACAGAATGAATCCCTTCAAGTTTGTTATTTTTATAACTCTCTTTTTAAAATTGATTTTATTTTTTTAATGTTATTATTATGCATAAATTGATTATTTTTACATTTGATAATTGACTTTATTTTAATTAATAAACAATTTCAGAAAAAGTGAAAGTACTTCCAATTTGGATGTCTCATTAGTGCAAGATTTAAAGGACATGATTGATTAACATAATGTGTTGGCTAGGACTTTTAGAAGAGTCAGAGATTACATATATCAAGAGAAAACTGCAAACGTTACTCTTAGATTGTTTAGAAATCGCTCGCAAGATGCAAGGACTTATAATCTTCCATCTATTGATGAAGTTGCTACTCTCATAGTTCGTGATTTTGATAGTTCAGAAACTAGAAGAGACATCATTGTTCAGAAGAATAATGGAGAGTTGCAAAGAATTCATAAGACACACATAACTTTTATTCCTCTATAGTATCCTTTGTTGTTTCCTTATGGAGAAGATGGTTACCAAGAAGACACACCAATAAGAGAATCTATAAGGAATAGTAACAGGCTAAAGAGGGTTAGAGTTACATTACGGGAGTTTATTGCTTTTAGAATTCAAGAGAAAGATTCTGAATGTAGAAATATCTTATGCAGTAGAAGATTATTTCAGCAATTCTTGGTTAATACTTACACAATGATTGAAGCTCAAAGAATTCAATTTATCAAATTAAACCAAGATACAATTAGATCATATATTCTTCATGGATTAGAAGAGGCTGTTAGCAGGGGATAAACAAATCTAGCTACTTTTGGAAAGTGAATAATTTTACCTTTGTCTTTTACTGAGGGCATGAGATATATGCTCAATAATTGCCTAGATGCAGTGGTTGTTTGTAAAAGGTTTGGTTATCCTGATTTATTTTTTATGATTACTTGTAATCCTTAGTGGCTAGAGATCAAAGAATTTGTCACAGAAAGAGAACTCAAAGTAGATGATTGTCTAGATATTATATGTAGAGTATTCCAAATGAAACTAGATGAAATGATGATTGACTTCAAGAAAGGATGCTTCTTTGGGAAGGTTATAGCAAGTAAAAGTACAATTTTCATGATCTTTAATATTTTAACTTTTTTCATTTTGATTTAATGTTTAAGAAATAAACCCAATTTTCAATTAATTTAAATTTTTCAATCTTATTATTTAACTAATTTTTACTTTTATATTTTTTTAGGAATGTATACAATAGAGTTCTAGAAAAGAGGATTGCCTCATGCACATATTCTATTGTGGTTGCATCTAGATGATAAGCTACAAAATATTCATTTGATTGATAAGGTTATATCTATTGAGTTACCAGATAAATCCAAATATCCTCGATTGTTTGAAGTTGTTACTACATTCATGATGCATAGACCTTGTGGTGCATCAAATCCTGCTTCTCCATGTATGAAGGATGGAAGTTGTTCAAAGTTTTATCCTAAGTTTGTTGACAAGACTTCATTTGATGAAGATAAGTATCCTATATACAAAAGAACAATACAGGAATGACTACTATGAAGAAGAATATTGAATTGGATAATAGGTTTGCTATTCCATACAACGCTAAATTGTTGATGAAGTATCAAGCTCATGTCAATTTGGAATATTGCAATAAATCTAATTCCATCATATACCTCTTCAAGTATGCCAACAAAGGACTTGATAGAGTTATAGTTGCAGTGTCAAGAGAAGCATGTAATATTGCTAACCTAGATGTAGTTGATGAGATAAAAAATTATTATGATTGTCGTTACTTATCTGCATGTGAGGCTGTCTGGAGGATTTTCATATTTGATATCCATCATAAGTGGCCTCTTATTCAGAGATTAAATTTCCATCTCCCAAATCATCAGTTTGTTATATTCAACAATCATGAACAGATTGATAATGTTGTGCGAAGAAACAAAGAAAAGAAGACAATGATTGAAGCTTGGATGGATGCCAACAAGTTATATGATCAAGGAAAGGACTTAACTTATGCTCAATATCCTTCTAGTTTTGTTTACAATAGAGAAAAACATGAATGGTTTCCTAGAAAGTAAGGGCAATCAATAGGAATGCTTCAATATGTTCCTCCAAGAACTGGTGAGTTATACTACATAAGACTTTTATTGACAGTTCAAAAGGGATGTATAAGTTATGAGAGTTTAAGGACTATTGACAATTTTACATATAACACTTTTGAAGAAGCATGTTATGCTATGGGTTTGTTATCGAATGATAGAGAATTCATTGATGGCATAAAGGAGGTTGCAGAATTGGCTTCTAGACATTATCTAAGAAGCTTTTTGTTACTTTACTTGTGTCAAACACAATGAGTTGATTTTGAACAAGTGTAATGTTGTAGATATCAATACTAAGAAGCTTTTTGTTACTTTACTTATGTCAAACACAATGAGTTGGCCAAAATATGTTTAGGATCAAACATGAAAGTTTTTAGCAGATGGAAATGTGTATGATTAAAGGAGATTGTTAAACAATCCTGGTATGTAATCCTTCTTTATTTAAAGTTGTCTATTTTGAAATTTCCATTTCTTAATGATTTATTTTTTTTAAAATTGTTTGCAACTCATTTCATTAATTGTACAATTTTATAAATTTCTTTTATGTTTAGATCTTTCCATTCCACAATTTGATTTGAAGAACCTACGCCTAATTGAAATAGAGAAGTTACTTCATTCAAATGGAAGAAGTCTGAACAAATATCATTCTACTTCTTTCCCCCTCCACTATCCAATTAGTGAATATGAAAATCGCTTCTTGGTTGATGAGTTGAACTACAACAAAGAAGAAATGGTTCATGATCTTAAAAGGTACTTATCTTCTATAAATGAAGACCAAAAATTGATTTTCAATGAAATAATGGATGCAGTACGACATAAGAAATGTGGTTTTTATTTTGTGTATGGCTATGGTAGAACCAGAAAAACCTTTGTCTAGAAAACATTGTCAGCAACAATTCGAGTGTAAGGAAAATTATTCTCAATGTTGCATCAAGCGGCATTGCTTCCCTACTTCTACCTAGAGGGAGGACAGCCCATTCTAGATTTTCAATTCCATCAAGCATTACTAAGTCATCAACATGTAACATTAAACAAGGCAGTTTGAAAGTGGAGCTTCTTCAACAAACAACTCTCATTATATGGGATGAAGCATGCATGATAAATAAATTTGGTTTCGAGGCTTTTGATCGTACACTTAGAGACATTATGAGATTTTCTAATACAAAATCTACAGAAATGCCTTTTGGTGGAAAAACTATTGTTCTTGGAGGAGATTTCCATCAAATATTGCCAGTTATTCCACGAGCAAGTAGACAGGACATTGTTTTTGCAACCATAAACTCATCAAAGTTATGATCTCATTGAAAAGTTCTAACTTTGACTAAGAATATGAGATTGCAAATAACAAGTTCTTCTTCATTAGACCTAATGCTAAAAGAGTTTGCAGACTGGATAATTAGAGTTGGAGATGGGAATTTGGGTTTTGATAATGATGGAGTAGCAGATGTTGAAATCCCAAAAGACCTTCTAATTTTACACTCCTATGAACCTGTACGTAGTATTATTGATTTTACTTATCCTAATCTATTGGAAAATATGAAGAACTATCAATTTTTTGAAGACAGAGTTATACTAGCTCAACTCTTGATGTTGTTAAAATGGTAAATGAATTTATTCTTTCTCAATTACCTGGGCAAGAGAAAGAGTATTTGAGTTCTGACTCATATTGCATAGCAGATGAAAATGTCAAAATTGAAGCTGAATGATTAACTGTTGAATTCTTAAATGAAATTAAGTGTTATGGAATTCCAAATTGATTTTAAAAAAAGGAGTTTCAATCATGCTTCTTAGGAACATTGATCAATCTTTAGGACTGTGCAATGGAACAAGGCTAATCGTTCAAGAATTGCGAAATAATGTCATAGGTGCAATTGTTGTTACAGGCAATCATATTGGGGAGAAGATTTACATCCCTCAAATGAATTTAATCCCATCAAATTTAGGCATGTTTGTCAATTTCAAAGAAGATAATTTCCTATCACCCTTTACTTTGCTGTGACAATTAATAAGAGTCAATGTCAATCTTTTTCTTATGTTGGACTATTTTTTCAAAAGCTTGTTTTTACTCATAGACAACTTTATGTTGTGGTTTCTATAATCAAATCAAGAAATGATTTGAAAATTTTAATTTTGGATGAAAATGGCAATCCGTGTAAAACAACAAAAAATGTTGTGTTTCAATAAGTGTTTCAGAAAATATAAAACTCAAGTACTACATTCTTTGGGTTTAAACTTTTTAGTGTTATTATGTAATACATTTCAAATTCAAATATGTTTTATTATTGTTATTTATAGTTTATATTTATTACTCTTTATACGTCCCATTATTCATACTCTTAATACAAAACTAACAAATCAATATAAATTAATGTTAAACTTAGACACATAACGTCTAATATGTGTTTTTAAATTATATGAAATAACAATTATTATAATTATCTTTAAAATCTTAATTATATACCAAAATTATAAATTATTTATAAATTAAAAATTAAAATAAAATTGAAATTAATAATCAATGGATTTTGTATAAAAATTAAACCGTGCATTGCACGAATTTAAAATACTAGTTATTAATAATTTGAATTATGTGCAATAGCCTGCATTTGATGTGGCATTTTAAAGAGGGTAAGCTAATGGTTGTAGCCAGCACCCATATATAACATGATAACTTCATATTGTAATGTATATCGAAAAAAAAAATTGTAATGTTACCGCCTACAGATTTTTTTTTTTTTTAGATTTTTTTTTTGTGAAGAGGAACATATCATTTAGGTTTTGTTTGGAACATTTTTTTTTTGGTGTGCTTTTTGAGGATGGAACTGTAACCGACAGATAGGTCTCAGGTAATTAGGTGATCACATCACATCGACGACAATTACGTTGTGAAGAGGAACATATCATTTAGGTTTTGTTTGGAACATTTTTTTAGGAAGGTTTGGTGTGCTTTTTTGAGGATGGAAAGGAATGTAAATGGGAGAGGAGGATGCTTATTCTTTGTTTGGCATATATTTATAGATAGAAAGGAAAGGATTTTGAGAGATAATATTTGTGGGTCTTATTTTTTTTTCTTCTGTCTCATAGATGGATAAGAAAGGAAGATAAATATTTTTGGACTCAACCATATATTTACATACATCTTAATTTACTTACCTTCATTTCTTTTTTTTTTCTTTGTTAAAATCAAACAAAAGAAAGAAAGTGTTATTGAATAATACCAAACAAGGAAAGACTATCTCATCCGCTTCTCCCTTTCTTTTCTATTGCATCTATTTCTTTTTTCTTTTTTCCTCCTTAATACCAGACAAACTTTACATAAAGACAGTAGGCCAAGGGAATGTAACGTTTGAGCATAGCTTTGAGAATCAGACCGGACTAACCGGTCCCTTCCTCGATTTGATTATGCCATTCAAACCAGAATGGTAAAAAAGTTGATGCTAAACCGATCAAATCAGTACCAGTTCAAACTGGTTCAGACATAGTGAACCAGTTCCTCTTACTTTTTTTTAAAAAATTACCAACATTATACTAACTTAGGAATCAAACTCGAGTACCTTTAGATGAAAGCATTTGTTCCGGCCACTACACTAGTAGGATTCTTTAATTGTGTAGTGATCACAAGTACAAAACATTTAATATTTTATATAATGTAAAACATATCAAAATATATTTATCTAATATAATATATATTTAATTATTATAATAATTTAATTTTCTCTTAATAATATTTTAAAAAATTATATTAGTTCTTTTATTTTCTTTTTATTTATTTATTAATATAATATTTTATTATATTATTATTACTTACTAGTATTATTCATATTAATAAAATTATGTGTTAATTTTAAATTAATACAAATATATTAAAAATATTAAATTTATATTTGTAAATATTAATTATATAAATATTAAAAAATAATATAATAACTTTTTAAATTACTAATATATAATATAATATAATATAATATTCCAATTTAATCATCAACCACAATTATATTGAACCGTAAATCAATTTTTTTCCAACTTCAATGATCGAATTTGAATTTTAAAACCATGCATTTGAGAGTTGGACATCACATCACATCAGCTGCCCCGGTCCCACTCTTCTTTAGGTTGTTTCCTCACGGCCTCACACATCCAATCTCTGCTTGCCACGTGCAGCCATTTGGAAATATACAGCTTCCAACTCTTTTTCATCTGTGTCTTGGTCTGAATTGGCAAAGCTGTTCTCAGTTACATTTCATCTGTTCGTATGGCTGCTTCTTTCTACTCTCCCAATTTTTTTTTTAGGATTTGAAGGACAATTATTAAAAATTAAGAAACAAAAAATATTAAATAAAAAATAAAATATTCAATATATAATAAACTTAAAATATATAATTTTTTATTCAATATTTTTTATTTTTTATTCATTAACTATTATTCTAACAAAATTTATATTTTAATATAAAAAAATTTAGGTTGATGTAAGTTTGGGATGTTAACCTTTTTATTAACCAATAATATCGTTATTCATCTACTTTTTATAAGTTTAATTTTTTTAATTTATTCACAGACTTATTTTATATTTTATAAAAATGTTACAATCATATATAAGTTAAATTGATATTTTTTTATATTAATATATAATATAAATATGATATATATATAAAAATTATTCACAAAATATTTCTCATTAATCAATATATAATATATAATATTTAATGTATATTTAGATAAGAGTTGATAAACTTAAATTTGATTAAAAATATGTTTACAAATTTAAATTTAGTTAAAAGTGAATTTACATAACGTGATTTATATTTAGGTACTTTTATATTAAAAATAAATTTAACAAAATAAATATTATTTAGATAAAAGATTAAAATTACTTTTAAAGTAAGATTGAAAGAAAAAATACTCTCTAATAAACTTTTGTCCAATAAAAAAATAAAAAATTCTTTCTTTCACTCTAACTAAAATTTAAGATCATTTTCCATTAAAATTAACAAAAAAATTTTAAAAATAAATCTTACCAAACATATCAGCACATCTTTCTAATACTCCAAACATACTTTTAAAATCCTCCAACTACTGACCAAACAGCACTTAACCCCTCCATGGCATAGAGAATCTCAGTTTGGCCCTTGAATAAATCTGTGGGATTGAGTGGTTGCTATAAAGACTCTAGTAAGTGCTTCAAACATTCCCTTCCACCTTCCTCATTTTCCGCTGTCTTGCTGTTTCATTTGTCTCTGCGAGAAAGAGGAAGGAGATGGGAAATTGCCAAGCCGTTGATGCTGCAACACTAGTGATACAACACCCCAGTGGGAAAGTAGAGAGGTTTTATTCTCCTATGAGTGCCAGCCATGTTATGAAAACGAACCCTGGTCACTATGTTGCCCTCCTCATCTCAACCACCACATTGTGTCCAACCAAGAACATTGAAAATTGCTCAAATAAGAGTGACAACAACACCAACCCAATTCGCCTAACTCGCATCAAGCTTCTCAAGCCCATGGATATCCTCGTTCTTGGCCAAGTTTATAGACTCATCACAACTCAAGGTTAGTTACAACTTCACAGTACACCCTTTCCTTTCTGTATTGCTGTTTACTCTTTAAAGTTTTATGCTTTCCTGAGTTTCTTCCAGTTTGATTGAGCCTTTATGTGCCTCTTGGGTTCAGAGGTTATGAAGGGCCTAAGGGAAAGGAAACAAGCAAAGATGAAGCAAAACATGTCAGAATCAGCTCACAAGCTAGATTGGGTGAAGGAAAAACTAGGGTTGGACACGGAGAAAGCAGCAAGGAGATCTGATCCTGAGGACAACCAGGTAAATCTCAATCAAAACATTGTTTTTTTCTTCTTCTTTTTTTATTTGTTTTTTTGTTTTTTATACTATTTTCACTTTCAAGTAGTATATCATTTCAGCCAGAGATTCGAAAAATCTTATAGAACGGGAACAGCTTTAGTGGTGCTTGATGTGGTCTCTCTGCTTATGCCAATCAACTTTTGGTCAAGAAACATCATATTTATAAACAGTGAATTTTATTATTGGAGTATTTTAAAGGGTTTGAGTTTGTGAATTGATTCAAATTTATTTTTACTAGTTAAGGGTAGAGACTAGTTTGTTTGGGAACTTGCTACTTCATAATTTTCCATTTCTTGACCCATTTGCCCTCCAGAATGGTGTGAGATACATGTATATCAGAAAATTTACATGAACAAAACAAGTATTGGGTTTTAAATTGCTTGCAAGGAATTAGACTACTTGATTTTCATTGAGATCTATTCTATGCTAATCTGTAATTGGTGCTGTCACCCATATTATTCTTACTTCTATTTCGTTTTTTCAGGTAACCAAACCTGAAGGGCATCGATCATGTACAACAACATCGACTAATAATGCTACCAGTGCCACAACTAAGACAAGATTTTGGCAACCCTCTTTACAAAGTATCTCAGAGGCTGCCAGCTGATCTGTGTTTTCAATCTTACCCATATGTGGTGTGAGGGACAGAGGAGCAACTGAGAACTAAATTAACCAAGGGAAGAAAAAAAATGATTGCTTTGACCTGTGGAAATTAAATTAAATATAGTACATTCAGCTTCTGCGGAGGCCAGAGAGATGATCAAATTCTCCTGCATTATTGTGTATAGTAAAGATTGACATATCCAATATACGTTAATGTAATTAGTTATTGCTCGCTACCGAAATCAACCTTCGTCATCACAAATTCTCTATTACTCTTACTGTGATTTATTTTTATAAGAAATGTTTTATATATGTCAGAATATGTATATTATATTTACACTGCATAGTAACGTGAGAAATGTTAAATTATTATTTATGTGATTTTAATATTTTTGTAACATATAAAATAATTTTATAAGTAAATTAAATAAAATTAAACGTATTTTAGTTAGGCGAATAATTAGATTGTATTTTTAATGACTCATAACGTTGACACATTAACATCACATCAGACAACAAAATTTATTAGATTAATTTTTTTAAATAAATAAGTAAAAATATATTTATTATTAAATTTAAATGAGTTAAAATTACATTATCCTTTAAATTAAATAAAAAATAAATATACTGTTACACACTTTAAAAATAAACTAACTAAAAGCTTTTTTCCAAAATTACTAAAGGTTAAAATAGACTACTATTATGATTAATACTTAAAGCAAATAAAAAGATACAATAATTTGTACGAAAAAATACAATAAATAAAACAAATTATTATGTAAATTTGAGTAAAAATTGTTAATATATATTATATGATTTATATATAAATGTGATAATATTAAAATAATCAAATTTATACAAATATATAATATTATTATCACAATAACATTATTCATTAAAATATATTGACATGAATTAGTCACACACTTAATCATAGAAGTTTAGATATCGTGTCATAAATCAACTCTCTTTAGAAGCTTAAGTTAATAGGTGAAAACACAAAAATGATTTTATTATATTTCTAACACCAGACAATGTTGATTGGTGGGTTTGCATTTGACTTGTATATCAACAACATTGTGATTGATATATATGTAAGAAAAGATTCTTTTAGAGTGAGTTTGTCTCTAAAATGATCAAGTAAGGGTTTATTTATTCTTATATTATTTAGTGAGTTAAGATTACGATGTACTTTAAATTAAATTTAAGAAAAATTCTTATATGCTCTTCTTCCTTCATAAGCATGTCCACCATTAGATATGTGTAATTTGTACTAGCTATGTGAGTCCTATGATTAAATCTAAGGGTGGATATGTTTCTAGAGGAAGAAAATTTCTTTCTCTCGTAACATGCAAAAATTTCTCTAAATTTAAAATAGATATACATTTACTTGCTCACTTTAAAGATAAATTCACTTTATAAAAAAAATTTCATGTAAAAGGTGGGGTTTTGGATTGTATGCTCAAATGTTTGACATTTTTTTAATATGAAAATATGAATAAAATTATAAAAGTGTAAAGTGATTTTATTTTATTTTATTTTTGTAAAAGCACGAAGTATCTGCATAGGTTCAAACTATTTGAACTAATTCTTGCTCAATCGTGAGAACACAAGGTTTATATAATTTTCTCACAAGTGATTTTATTTTAATTTTGTAAAAACAATTAATATGACATATATGTGCCTTTCATGTGATTAGGTAGTAATTAAAAAGTGATTGAAAATTAAAATGGGAAACTTAATTGGTTATCTATAAATAGTTTAAGAGTTTTAATTTAACTTAGTTAAGTGGGTGTATTTGCAACTCGTGAAAATTGAAAGGGTGAATTTATAATTTTTCCCTTTTAAAAACACTTGCAATCAATGGGCAAGTGTGAGTTTATCAAAAAAGGATAAAAATAAAAATAAAAAAGAGAAAAAATAGCCTTTGTAGAGTTTATCACTTTAAACATCCATGACACCCTAGGCATATCTTTTTGTTTGCATTAGAAGCAGAAGACTTTTTCTCACGGCGCATTGCATTATTTGTTCCTCAACTTTTCTGTCTACGGCTAGTAAAGCAAATGATCCCCTTTATTCTGTCTTTTTTCATTTTATTTCCTGACTTGACAATATTAGTCCAAGTCAATAAATAACACTTTTTTTTAAAGTAAAAATTTAGGGAAGAGCAGAGGAGGCTACTCCATTCCTAGTTCAATACCTGCTACAAGTTTAATGATAACAAGTGATATTTATACATGATAAATTTTTAAGGATACTCTTGGTACGACTTATAAAATTTGATAAGATAAATTTATATAATATATTATTTTATTAATTATTTGATGTAATTATAATATTATATAAATTTATCTAATATATTCTTTTATACATTAAAATAACGTATAACTTAATCGAGTCTTGTGATAAAATTAAGTCTTATTAAGTTTTAAAGTATAAACTTTGACTTATTCCTCTTTGACCCCACACACAACACCACGTGCCCCCTCCCCCCACCCCTTGCAATCCCAGCTTGTACTGCCTTTGCAACTTCGCCGCCCTCCTCCTCAACCCCACCTTTACCACATTGGCGACTTCCTCTTCGACACCCGCTCCTTCCCCATCAATCGCCCCTCCACCACTTTCTCCACCTTTCACTTCAACTTCCAAGATTTCTAGTGGGAAACCCTTGCCCCCATGCTCTTCCCCGCGACAGCTTTGCCTGCGCTGCAATCCCATCCTCCAACGGCTTCGGTCAGATCATCGTCGTTGGCGACGACTCTCGCCATACCATGTTCACCATCGCTGGAACCCGAATTACTTCTGTGGAGCACTATGACGTCGCGAGGGACCAGTGAGAAGTGGTGGATGCGTTGCCTGGGTTTCGTGTGGGTTGCGTTGGGTTTGAGGTTAGGGATGAAAAGGAGAAGGAGAAGGAATTCTGGGTGATGTGTGGGTACAGTGGTTCGAGGACCATCTCGGGGGTTTTTCCAGTATATGAGTATTGCAGGGATGCTGTGGTGATACAACATAATATCTTATACAATATGGCATCAAACACTGGATAGTATTAAAATTTTATTAAGCCTTACACTATCAGACATTAATACAATCAAACGCTATCATATTCTGCGTATCAAATTGTTGTGAATTTTTTACAAGCGCACGGATCGTACAAGTAGTAGAATAAAGATTGTTCCCACGAGGATCGATTGATTACTAATCTTATGATGACTTTGATTATTTAAGCGATAAAAATCAATTGCGAAACTCAATCAAAATCAAAATGAAAATTAAAGCAATAAAGTAAGCAAACAAATCAAGAAAAGATAAAGATAAAGATTCAACCAATATTTAAAGGCATAGAATTAGGAATTCACTACACTACCCCTTTGATAAATTGTAATTATATCTTTGTCAATGTTCAATTATGTTCTTAAAGGTGAATTATCCTAAATTGTTTAAAGTCCAATTTTTTGGCACTAAAAATGTGCTAAAACTCCATCAATCTCATTCTCATGGCAATTAATCCAAGTTCTAACCCATTAAGTTTTATGAAAATCATTTGCTCCTCGAAGGATTTAAGTCAATGTCTAGGTCTCAATTCATAAGTTCAATTCTTAGATTATCTAGCAATTAGGTTTTATTTTTCGATCCTTCACCTAAAGTCTAAGATTATGTAAATATGGCGCGCAACATAACACAAGCATTAAATATATCAAGAATGAATCAAGAACAATAATTTTTCATTAACAAAGAATCGAATTAACAATTCAACATAGAAAAGTAGAGAGTTGCATCTTAATCTTAGAAAAAGGAATTTAGTCACTCATGGCTAGCACAAACAAGAACAAAAGTTAAAAAAACAACCATGATTCTATCTTAAGAAAATAGGAAAAATAAAATAAAAAGAGAAGATTGAGAAGATGAAGAAAGAGAATATGTCTTCAATGGTTTATCTTCAATTGCTCTTGCACTTGTCTTTAAGACTCTAGCCTTTGCCTCTTAAAATCTACCGTCGCCAAAGTCTGTTTCAGGATTAGGGATTCGTTTCTATTTATAATGTTTTGGATGAAAAACTATATTTTTTTATGCACAGGACACCTCACACATTCGTGTCTAAGCTCAACATGGCCGTGTGACCAAGAGACACGGTCGTGTCTCCTAAAAATAGTCACACAGAAGCGTTCTTCAAGTTAGACACAATCGTATGAGCTTGACAAAAACGTTTCCCAAGTTAGATGCGATCGTGTCTAACTCCTCAATCGCTTATAAGGCATTGTCTAAGCCAAAATGGTCCTCTTTACTCTGAAATCATAGTGTCTTCGCCTACTTTCACTTCAAATGTGTTAAAACTCTCTGAATCTATAAAAACAAAAACAATGATAAAGATCTATCTAAAATTCATCAATAAATATAAACAAATCACCACAATTTATCTAATATAATATTATAAAATATAGACTTATCACAAATGAATCCTAAATGTACTAAAAATAAGACATTTCTCTTATTTTGTATCATTTATTATTTGCTATGTAAAACTATACGGGCTATCTAAAAAATTAGGAAAACGTTTTTCGTCCATCCAAAATACTCCAACTTTCCTCCACCCTATGCTTCCGTACGTATGTTTGTTGACTTTTCCGTATGTCAATATTTTCATTTCAAGCTTTTCATTTCCCGCTTCTTGGATTCACCAAAAACTGATACTGATTAACCACTTATTCCTAACGTATTAACCATTTAATTTCCCGCTTTTCATTTCCCGCTTTTGGGATTCACCGTAAACGATCTTGATTAACCAAATTCTTAACGTATTAACCATTTAATTTCTCGCTTCTTATTTCCTACTTCTTGGATTCAAAAACTAATATTGATTAACCACTTATTCTTAACGTATTAACCATTTACTCATTATTGAAAACTCTTTCTTGGATTTACCAAAACATATATCTTGATTAACCACTTATTCTAATATAATATTATTATTAAACTCTTTACTCGGATTCATATATAGACTTATTATTTCAAGGTATGAAATTTATACCTAAACTTATTCTTAAAGTATTAACCACTTACTTATTTCTTTTATTATACTTGATTAACCACTTATTCATAACGTTATTATTTTAACGCTGAGCAGTTCATATTTCAAATTTCAACGGGCTATCTAAAAAAAAAATTATAAATACTTATTACTAACCCTGGTTAACCCAGAATCATTCTAAAAAAAAAAGAAAAATGCACGTCCTCTCTCTCTTGCGCCTCAAAGAACGTTGGCTTCGCCGCTGCCGCTGACAACCTGAGAGAAAGCGATTCAGATTCAGAAGCAGCTCCTCCATTTGCCTTGGACGAGAACGCAGAGAACAAAATGTCCCTAGCAGTCGTTCCCACGGGCGGCAGCATCGAATTGAACGCGAATACGCCGCGGATGTTCACAGTTGCGTGTTCCACTTCGAGGAACTTACACGGCGGCGGAGAGCCGGTGTGGTGGCGGCGGGGGTGGATGCCGGAGCCACCGGACGAGGGCGATGCTAGAGGAGCGAATGGGTTCAAACTCGATCCGTTCGACAACTCCCATAGAAGAAGAAGCGGCGATGCGTTTGAGATAGACGGTGTGCTGCAAGTGCTTCGCCTGCCGCGTTGCTTCACCATCTCAGTAGTTATGCCATGGATACGAGAATTTGGAACAACCCGTTCAGGTTTTACCAGGGTTTTGAAACTACTATTCTTTCCTCCTCAAGATCCCAAATTGCGATTTCAATGAATCAATAATAAGTTCTCCATCTCTCTCTCTCTCTCTGCTTAACCAGTGGTTTCATTCAATATATATCAATTACGAACACATTCACAGCATGCTTCGAGTTTTGATTTACAAAATTTCCTTCTTCAGCATCAAATATTTCTATGCTATTAAAATGGTTCGATCTTGAATAACTTTTGGCGATTAACAGTTCTGAAGGTGAATTGTTTTAAGAAGCTAGAACAGAATGGTATGTGGTTAACTATAGTTAGCATTTTATGAAGAAAAAAAAATTAATCAAAGGAAACAAGAATTGCCCACATAGTATTTGTTGCAAATAATAAATGTCAAGAGAATGAGAGAAATGTCTTCTTTTTAGTGTATTTAAGAATTTCTGTAATTACATAATGCTTATCATAGGTAATTGTTGGCAACAAAAATTGAACTTAATCCTTTGAAGCTAAAATATTTCATTTATGAGTTAAGTTATTGATATTCTTATTTATCTATTAATATTCTCTCTTAATTATTTAAAATTTTAATTATTTAAATTGACTTTGATTAATTTTAAGTTCCACTGCTTGTCTGACCCGAAGGGACAAGAGAAGAGCAATAAAAGGCCCACCCTTAATTATTGTAGTTTCGATGACATGAGTTAAACTTTTAATTACTTATATTTGACTATTTATTATTTAATTAAATTTTTAATATTTATTTATTTTTAAAATCAATTTATATTCACGCAAATAAAAAATTTAATCATATAATATTTTCTCTTTTCCTCTTTGTTTTTTTTGTTCATTATTTTTTATTTTTAGTTTATTTAAGTAAAAATATGGTTAGTTTTTTTTTTAATTTTTACCAATAATAATAATCATCTCAAAGGCCACGAATCACCTTTATAATATAATATTTAAACAAGAAAAGAAACATTTTAATATGTTTATATTTTTACAGTTAAAAAATGTTTATATTTATAATATTCTTAATTTAATTGTCAAAATTATATTCAATGTTTTTATATATGAAAAATATTTTTTTCTTAAGTTTTTTATTTTGTAATACATCGATAAAATATAATAAAATACTTTCCAGTAATTTATGTAACAGTTATAAAAAGATTTATTTTTTTATCTGATATAAAAAGATTTGTTAATGTAATTTGCAACCTTAAAATGCATTTTTATTACATATAAAAAATTAATAATATTAAGATTTTTCAAGTAGTTAGATATTTAAATAAATTCTCATGTCCCGATAATTTAATATACCTAATATTTATTTTTGTAATTTCCTTTTTCAATTTTAATATTTTGGTTATTTTTAAGTTTTTGAAAGTAGTTATTGCTTTTTATATGAAATTACATATATATTTTTACAAATATGTAAGTATATTCTAATTTTTATACCTAAAGAAAGTATATTCTAATTAATAATAATACAAAAATAAAGTAATAAAATAAGTATATATTAAATTTTTAAAGTATATACATAATTTTTTTGGTAAGGCAAAGTATATACTTAACTAAAAATATAAATAGCAAGAAGTTTGAATTAAAATAATTTTATACAATAACATTTTTTCTGTTTAAAAGTTTTAGCGAAGGAGATATTGTTTCATTTCAAGACAAAGACATAAAAAAATTAAATAATAGATGAAATAAATATTTTAAATAATTATATATAAGTAATAAAAAGTTTGAATTATTAAATATATATAAATTAATGAAAGTTATTTTTGATAATCAAAGTCTTAAGCAATTAAAAGGAAGTGTGAATCGATAAAAAGAAGTGTCAATAACCCCTTTCATTTACTTCTAAAAATAGTTGTATAGACCGGACCAAACCATTCGGATCACCTGAAAAACCAATAACACCTAGTTCTAGGTTAATTCAATCAACCAATCATACTATTTTTTTTCATCAACTCAGTCAAACTCGGTCGATCCAGTCAAATTCAATGACCCACTAGTGGATTGACCTAATTTTTAGTTTTTAGTTTTTTCTTTTGAGAATTGAAACTTCAAAAATATAATTTTAAAGATTTGAACATTGTACTTAAATATCTTTATCATGAAATATATTTTATAATTAAATTATATATTTCTATTTAGTATTTTTCTCAATTTCTTAATGTATATTATTATCCAACTAATAAGTTATGATCACTACTTATTTAAAAGCATTTTTTTCATATATCAATTTTTATTTAGTATATTATTAATATAATATTTTTTATATTAAGTAATTTTTAATATAATATTTTTTTAAAATTATTTTAATTCTTCTTTAATCGAGTTTTTCAATTTAATTATTTAATTTATGATTAAATTATTAACTCAATAACTCAACCTTTTAACTTAGTCAACCTCCACTCTAAATTATGCAATTATGTTTCTAACTTAAACAACTTTCTTTAGCACATAAATAAAACTTTAGAATAAGACAATTGCATCCAGCTCACACCGCTCGTGCACTTCCTATCCAAGGCATGAAAATTTGTTTCACTGCACGAGGAGTCCCAGATTCCATCAAACAATGCATAGAATTCCTTTCATTCGGCCCACCTAGCTTTCGCTTTTTAACTTTTTTTGTCTCCCCAAGTGCTTTACCATTGTTTAAAAAATCAATAACATCACGCAATTCGTCCTTTCCTTCTTTCTGTTTTGCTTGTCTATTTTTGGGTAACTTTTTCAATACAACAACCTCCGGATAACAACAACCAAAAATCACCGTTGATCTTTAGAAAAAACAGATTAATGGTGAAAATGAATGATTTATAACTTTTTTTACATGTAATTTTTTTTGTCATAAGTAATTGTATATATAATTTTTTATGTATTTTAATTAATAATATTTATACACAATTCACGTATAAAAAAGTTAGATTATTTTTTTATAAATAATTTTACATATAATTATTTTATAAATTTTAATTAATAATATTTATATTTACTTAAATCTACATACAGTCCTAACCAAATCACTTTTATTGTTTTTATACATAATTATATATACAAAAAATTCTACTGATTTTAACTAATAATATTTATATATATCTAAATTTATCTAAAAATCTAGCCAAATAAAAAAAAGACAAAAGAAAATAAAAAAAGGGAAAACCGCTTGTTTGCGATAAGAGAAGCTATTGTATGTATGGTTGTTGTATGATAAACGCCTCCCCTATTTTTCTCCTCGCTTTCCTTCTTTGTCATGAACAATCATGAAAGATACGCATAGTCATATAGTCGAGCGAAACACACTTTTTCTCTTTTCATATTGTAGCTATGGAGAAACATTCTCTAAAGATACATGTATTATGACTCAAACAAATTTACACTTATCAACAATTGATTTTGTATTTATGATAGTTAGGTCGTGCCTATCTTAAAATTTTTGGTAGCTACGTTTGGTTCATGGGTTTAGGCTTTTTTACCAAATTTCATTAGTGATAAAATTATTTATTAAATTACTATATTTTTTAAATTACATACTAAACTATCACACTTTTAGTCACGTTGAACTTTTTTTTTTAATTTTTCAATTACACCAAAACAAATGGTGTTACTTACGTAGAAACACGAAACTGCTAGGCGCAATCCACGTAATAACGCTATCGCTGCTGGCGTTTCCCACTTAATAACACTACACGTATTGGCGTTATCCACGTAATAACACCATCCGTTTTGGCGTTACCAATATACTATTAATTGAGTTCTCCTCTCATTCTCTTATGGAAGATGATGATATTTACATGTAGTAGTATGCACGAACATATATACTTAGATTGATTGAGAGTTTGTTATTTCCTTATCATTCTGGTAAATATGTGCACATGATATTCTTTCCTCTATTAGAAGACTTTACCATTACTGAGACACGCAGTTAGGGATCTGCAGTCTAATTGTACTTGTACAAGGAGTTTTGCAAAGCCACAGACTACAACGTACACGAGATTGGAGGTACTTGCATCTTGTTGCAGTATTGGATGTGGTATAGATTTTTCAAATTTGTCCCTACACTAATTGATGATATTGATAGTAAACTTTTGACTGTCTATGTTGCTGATCGTGGTCGTCTAATATCCATTGAGATTTTAGTAAGTTTCTCAATATAAATGACTGCTATAATGACTAAAAATTTCTCTGTCGTAAAAAATAAAACTTTCAACAAAATACCGAAATTCGATAAAATAATAAGAGAATAATTATATTTGTATTTACATTTCAAAAAAATAATGGTGTACGTAATAACACTAACACATTAAACATTTTTACCTTAATAACGCCAAAACTTCTGATATTATTAGGTGGAAAATGTCAGCAGTGCATAGTGCTATTACGTGGATAATGCCTAACGATATGACTTTTCCACATAAGTAACATCATTCATTTTGATGTAATTGAAAAATAATAAAAAAGTCTAGCATGATAAAAAATGTGACAATTTAGCATATAATTTTAAAAATACGATAATTTGATAAATAATTTTGTCACAAATGACAGTTTGATAAATAAAAAAATTCATTAGTTTATATTATCTCTTTCACAGCACAATTCCCCGCGAAGAATACAAGACATATATACATCGATACGATATAACAAGTGAGGTTCCATTCCAGCTCCTATTATGGGGTATATGATCTCTCATACTTCCTCTCATTCTCTTTATTGCATATTTTCTCTGTAGCGTATTTGGTGAGAATGAGAATGAAATAAATAGAAAAGAGGATGTCGCTTTTGGCTCTTTTTCTGGGTTTCAAAGAGAAGATGATCTTTGTTGAAAGCAAATTCAACAAACATTGCTTAGACTGAAAGTATGGAAGCATTGAAATAGACCAATCATTACAAGAGAGCAGGTTTCATCAATGTAGAAACCAAAAGCTAGTAAACAAAGAAATAGCCTCAATAGTTGACTAGTAATCTATGATTTTTTGCCAAGTACCACCAGGTAATGCTTTTAGGTAAGAAGTCAACTTGCATGCCAATCGTTATGAAATCCTTTCTCTCCTGGCTGCTTCAACTAATCGAGTAAATTTAAAAAGCATCTATAATCCTATATCTTAGGCACAATTCCCACAAGCAGGACATAAGAGTTGTTTTGGACTAACTAAAAAAAGTTGAGTATGCAGATTCACAGCAAGCATTAAAACAACTGAGGCACAATCTTTTCTTTCGTGTAAGTTGATACTTCAACCAGTCCTTGATAATTTAATGAACAGGGTTTATCCTAATTTCTCCTAGTTGTCCATTAAACTCAAAATTATGAACAAATTCATTCAACAGATACAAGTCCTGAAATTTTTAAAAGTGAAAACCAGAATTCAGAAGGACAATTACTGAGAAGACCAGATTTGAACACATTGATGAAAAATACAAACTTCTTAAAGCTTCAAAGCATAATGCAGATGGGCCTGCCAAACTATCTACTAATTACTTCTCAATTCTCAACCTCAAAAGTTTGTCTAACAAAAATTATCACATATATAATAAACAAAGCGAAATGTGGATTGAAACAATGGTATTTGATGCCTGAAAAAGAGTCTTTATCTGGATAGTCACTGTAACTTGAAAATTGCATAGTATTACTCAGTTGTTATGTTCTCAGTCACCCCTTCGCCATTTTCTTGCTTGTCAAGTTGACTGAAGTTACCTTTCTGCTTGAACAGCTGAGTATGGTGGTGCCGACAATAAAGACGATGTTCATGGGCCACATAATTTGATGGACTAATTACACAGCCTCCATGGGTGCACCTGAAACAAGCCTTATGGTAAGATGTTCCATCAACAGCTACCTGAAAAAGAACAGTGGACAGTAGACAGTGCTATCAGCCAAATGGAGGTTGTTGGACTCCAATGACATTAATATAAGACATGGTATGATGTATAACACTCATATTGTTTCAAAAATTAATAAGACCTCTAGTTTGAAAATAGCTCCCTCACTCTGTCTCTTCCTCTTCTCTCTATGGAACCAATGCACTCACATAATGAAAACAAAGACAAGAATTGAGACCAAGTTGTTGTGCCTCCCCCTTCTCCACCAACAGGAAAATTAGGGGTTGACATTGCTAATGAATATCCAGAAACTAAATGGACTTACTCTTTGCTGATTGTTCCCAAATTAAAAAAGGTGCCATAAAAAGACTGGTTTTCCTGTTGGTTATCTATTCATTTATGCTTGCTCTTGAATGGTCAGATCAGAAAATGATAAAAATGAGTATCTTATCTTCTAATATGGGTTTCAGAATAAGACTGTAGTGAAAGAGGCTACCTAATGGTCCTAGTAGATCTGATTAAGCTGGCCTTCTGTAGTTTACTCCGAGCTAGATTTTTATTTTGTTGTTTATTTCATTGTGTTAAATTTTGGCTCTTCTACTTCTTTATTTCACCCCTTTGCAAATATTTTTGTACTAATTCAATATTTGACTGCAGAAAATATTAAACATAATAGCTGGCCAATGGCAAATCTGAAGCATTGTTGACGTTTAGCTTAGATTTCCTATGGTTCTAAGCTATCATTTACTTGAAAGGCTCTCTATGTTGATATCAGAGGTTTAATTTTTATTTTCATTTCTTCCTGAGCCAAATTTAAGGTCTAATAAAGATCTTACAGCTGCTAGACCTAGATCGAAAAGAGGAACAACATATTCCACATCTTTGGGCTACCAATCAAATGATTTTTGACAGGAAAAGTAAGTAAAGATGTCCATGTGTAATAATCTTGAGCAAAGAAATTAGATATCTTATGTCTTCACATGTATAAATGTCTAAATTTGATGAAAGCGTACAGAGAACTTGAATCAAAAGATTCTCAGACTTCTTGTTTTACTTTATATAATAATTTAGAAATAACATGACTCCAACAACAAAGATCACTTTCACTAGATACTAAGAAAAAATAGTTCTATACCTTTTCAATTGGGTACACAGTTTTCTTGCAAGCAACACACTTTTCCTGAGTTCCGCCAAACAAACTTGAAACCTTGCTATTGGTTTGGACCTGAATAATTCCACAGAGACAACTTACTATACAGGAACATGAAATCAAACAGAAAAATATCAAAAGCCTTCGTTTAAAATCACTAAATAAGAATCCTCCGGATAAGAAGGAATCTTTTGTATATTAAGAAGGTTTAAAAACCTGGTCGGTAGATCTTTCGAGTCTAGCAGTCCTTGGAATACCTACAAGCAATCAACATATAAAAGTTAAGAGGAAACAAGAGGAGAAAAACTTGGAAACAGGCTGAACTGAATATATTAGAAGTGTTTATGTATTAGAAACAACTAAATAACAGCAATTCACCTTCAAAACTTTTGTTCAAGCTGCCAGTCATCTTAAAGAGTTGATCAAAATGAGGCTTACAGTATAAAACGCCCTCAAAGGAACAATAATTACTCAACTGCAGGGATGCATCAGGAAAAGAGGATTAAGGATAACTGAATAAGACAGCAGTTAGATTAATATATTCCTCTCTAGCATCTATTAACTATCTTCATTTCTAGTCTATCTCTCGTCCTCAATTTTACAACTAAACTGCTCTTTCTCTAACAATCCGATTCAATTTATGCACAAAACATTGTATGACTGACCATTGACCATTACTGGAAACAGAACAATTTTTCTAGCAGGTATACTTATAAAGTTTCCTCATGAAGATCTCACCACGCACTGAAGCATACAAATCATCATTAATCCAAAAAAAGAAGCAAGTGAATCAGCTAAACTGGACAGTGGACATCAAATTGATAAAACGAAGATGTGGGTTTTCTAAGTAAAATATTAGTGGAGAGCATTCAATTGAAAAGCATAGCCTTGTGTTTGGTCTTATGTGCCTTCTGAAGAAGAAAAAAAATGACATCTCACCTTGAGGGTACCCTTGCAGTGGTGACATCTGAAGCAAGACTTGTGATAGACCTTGTTATCAGCTGTGAGCTCATCCACCAAGTAGACTGTCTTGTCGCATGCTTTGCACTTCTGGGTAGTGCCTGCAAATGATGCCATCTCAAATTGAAGAATCCAAAATCTCACTTGAATGAGGAGAAGACGACTCTTTCTACTTGCAACAAGCACCACTACCAGTTTCTTTTTTTTTTTTTTTTAATCTTCCTCTTGAAATAGAATTCTGTATTGTGAAATTTTACAGCTCAGACTCAGACAAAGTCAGAGGAGCAGCTTACAAATTGCTGATCATGGGTCTACATAATGTTTAGACTTATTAGTAGAGACAAAATATAAATAAATAGAATAAAATTTTGTTAGTTTTACTCATAATCACAATGGCTACTTTGGTGACGTGGAACTTCCTGGTGAGTGGGTGGCGGCTTTGGGCTGCGTGAAAAGGACCATAATACCATCGATGACATTGACGACAGGTTTCTCACATTCAGTGGGCGAATAGTGACATGACATTATCATCTTTTTTGTTAATTTTTTTCGGAGATGACATTATCACATTATCATCTTTCGGAGCGTCGCACACAGCTGACAGATTTCCTTCTACTAATTTCTACGCAGATTCGAACATATCGCGATTTTTACGAAAGTTGTCATGTTTTCACCACTTTTTAGGGGAGCAAGTCTCGCGGTATATACTGATTAATAATGATATTCTCATTATACTTTTTATATTTTTATATTATTAATTATATTATTTTTTATTATTTTTTACGATAAATTACAAGACCAACTATTTTATGCTTCTTTAAAATTTTAATAGAGAGATAAAATGAAATTTTTTTTGGGTGTATACATGTAAATTATTATAATTATTTTTATTCAATTATACCATTTCTCATTTTGTTAAGATGATAGTAAATTCTTAAAAGAGCAGCCGGCCTAGAAGCAGCATAGCATGAAGCGTATCTTCCTTCTCTGTTAACATAGAGACGGAAAAAAAAAATAGAAAAACAAACAAACAAATAGGATCATTTAAGGCTTGGGCAGTATTTTTTAAGAGAATCTACTTGCACTGCACCGGACTGGAATCCGGATTCTCTCCGGTAGCTGCACTCCAGCAGTTGCTTCCTGATCCAAATCTTTTATTTTTCATCCAATAATTAATATATTTGTATTTAATTTTTAATATAAAATTATTTTTTAATATTAAATTATTATTTTTTAATATTAATCATTAAATAAAAAATAAAAGATCCAAATTATATTGAATGGGTGGTGCTAGAGTGCAGCTGTTGGAAAGAAGCCGGATTCGACTATTGATCTGTTTCTCTTTCTTCCCTTTTGTCCTGTATCTTAACCAACAACACAAACTTAAATATTACAAAATGGAAAAGTGTCGTGCTTGTGACTGTTCATTAGTGTTTTGTGGATTCTCCTTGTTCTCAAAACTTTCCTGACCCTACAAAACTAATTCGGGTAAAGTACATATCATCCTATGTAGTTTTATGGTGGTGTCTAAAAAGAGGGTGTGTAGTAGGTAACTAAATCTAAGTTAATGATTTATTTATAAAATAAATTAATAGCTTAAATCAATTATAAGAAATTGTTTAAGTAAATTTTTTTAAGACTTTTTTAAAGTTTTTTTTTAATTTTATATAATTTTTTATATATTATCACTATTACTGTCATTGGTTGACAGGTTATTATATGTTGCTTGTTGGCTACCATCGACTACCTTTAATTTTTTTAAGTTATATAATTGTATAAATATTATCGCTAAAATTTATAAGATTTTTTAATAAATATAATTATAGTTTTAGGAAAATCGGTCATGTCTAATTTTTTTTAAGTTGTATAAGCGTATAAATATTATTAGTTAAAATTTATAAGATTTTTTAACAGTTATAATTTTAAGAAAAAATTTTTAGTATCTGTGATTATTTATAAAAAAAATATAAAAATTGATATAATTTTAACTGGTATTGTGTAATTTTAAAAAAGTAAGCAATAACTAGCTGGAGGTGGCTGACTGTTGGCCAGCGACAGTGGACGACAGTGGTTGGTGGCCCCCACGGGCAGTGGCCTGAAATTGCCAGTGGTTGTCTGTAATGGTGGCCTGAAAAAAAGAACAAATTGTAAAAAAAAAAAAGAGAAAGCAACCTGTAAAAATAAAAAACTTGCTTGCATACAAGTAAAAATTTAAGTATATAATACCCCTAAATTTGACAGAATGCACAATAGTACCCGCCATAGTTTTATATGTTTTCTACATTTTATACAGAAACTTTATTTTATAACAAATAAAACAAATAATCCAATAATGTTTAATTGAAAATAAAAACCTTGCCGCTGTTATTTTTAATGGCTAATAATACTACTCACACACACATACACACATAAATATATATATATATATATATATATCACTTCATGTACGCACAAATTTCACTATTTAATTATATGTGATCCCATCTTATTTTCTTTCATACCTATATTCTAATTTCAACATGTATCTCTTGATGTGTGAGATGTGAATGATAGATATGTCCATCTATCATTTTTCTTTTAATTCCCCTAGGTCATACATGTCCGTGCATCCTTTAAGACATTATCACCTAACCATCATCCCCATTTAGGGCTTCTGGGAGTGAGGGAAAGGAGTTAAAGTTAGGTCAGGTCATCAATTAAGCCACCAATTTCACTCTCCAGGTATGATAATCACTCTTATATGTTGTGATAATCCATAGTATGTGTTTGACTGGGATTTTATTTGGGATTTTGGTGGCATTATTTTTAGAGTAGTCCATTGCTAAATTTGTGTTTTTTGAGTTTATTTATTAATGTGGTCCCCGTAATACAGAATTGTTTGTGGTTTTTCCATTGTTTTGGATTTAAATTTGAGAATGTGGCGTTAGTGTGGTGTCCTGTGGTCCCGTTATGCATGTGTATGCACTCGGTATGCATGACTTCGCAGACCAAAAAAAAATTAGTATGCAGACTTTGCATTTTTTACACACGTTTATTACCTTAATCCCATTAGGGCACTTGTATAACCTTCTTCCAAGATTTCTATCTGACCAAGTAAGTCCTCAGTGTTGCTATTTCTCCACAATAGCAATAACTATCTTCAATCAGACCACACCCAGGATTAGAGGTGGTAAACCATAGCCCATAGGCATTCACCCAAGAATTGGAGATTTAGGACACAGCTTCTCACCTCCTGCAACAAGGGAGAATTAGAGAAGGGCATTTAGGACACACCCTTCCAGTCTCACGGAGTTCTAGCCTCCCCAGCATTAAAATGACGGGATAAAGAAACTGTCAAAAGATTTTTGCCAGCACCAGGTTCTTATTCTCATTAATATGCTCATCAGATTCAAAAGCATTTCAGGCAAAGCTTGATTATAGAATTGCATTAAACAACTCACAGATCATCACCAACTACTCCCTTTCCTAACTGCTCACCCTCACATTTGATGGTGGAATGAGTTATTATTTTGCAGACCCAAAAGCCACAACCCACAAATATATAATCTGCCAATCAACGTTATCATCAGAAAGCACAAATCTTGACTGGTGAAAAAACTAGTGATGCACAAGCATTTTGGGTTCAAATGCTTTTCTGCTTATTCTAACATGGCTAATCATAACGTCCAAATTGTTACCACAAAAATAAAATGTAACAGAAAACTAGCATCCCAATATTCACTTCCTTCTGCACTTTTAGAACGCTACTGCTTCCGAGCTTCTTCCCTCGTATTTGCTTTGACATATATTTCGTAACAGCATCCTGAAACATCATAAAAGCATATAAGAATATTGAAAAGATGCAACAGTAAGACAAAAATAGATCAAGAGTGGAATTGTGAAACATATCTAAGTCATGCAAATTCAAAACCAATCTATTAATCTAAATTACCACATTTCCTCGGATTTAAACCATACTATAGTAATAACTAGATAAAAGTGGCAGTTCCTATTCAGGGCACAATAGGGAATTTATAACACAAGCAGGAAGTAAAATGGTTGACACCGAAAAAAAGGTATTAACTAGTATTTACTTTTATGAATGTTTCAAAAAAAGTAACATCACAAACTAGTGTATGCTATCAGTTAGACATATATAATACAAAATATTCAGCACATATAGAATTGCCCGTTCATGAGTTCTGTCATGATGTTATTCACATCTGTTCCTGGCTGTGTTGTGGCTAATTTCAAATACAGGAAAGGTGTTCAAGAATGTGCAGTAACAGAGAATTCAAGATTTCAACTAGAAGCAAAAAGTTCTTAAAAGCTTTTAAAAAACATTTGAATCATCTTAACTGCCAGTAAATACTAGGGTATTTTGTCACCATTGATTATAGGAGAAGACCTCCTTCAAAGCCAAAGAGATGCACGCTACATAGTGTCAAATGATAACTGGAATTATGCAAGTAACCATATTGTTCAATGTTAAAAATGCTAAGATTTGAGGAAATGACCTATTGACTGAGAATACACTCGGTAAGAAAAATGACCTATTGACTCAATCACAAACTGACCTTGTAATAATGACGATATTCAAAATGCCCCACCCTCAAATGATAAAGAGAACAACATCCTCTTTTCAATGGTATTTTTTTCAGAAACTTTCCTCATATTAACTGTAATAACAAAGCCAGGCTCATAGACAAACATAAAATCTGTCAACTCATTAACAGGTGATTTCAAGCCATGAGAGATAATAAAGCATCCCTCATGGTTTCAAGTTTCACTTGTCCACATCAAAGATATCAGAAAAATAATGCCATTGTGCATGTGGACAGTCAGAAGTAAAAAACATGTCATTAAACTTCCTCTCACAAATCACAACAATCCCCAAACCCTCACTCCTTTCATCAAAAAGATAAAAACAGGGATAAAAGATAGCATACCTGCAACAACAACAATTGTTACGACATCCCCAATTCTTTTGAGCTGTTTCACACTCTGCTTATATGATTTGAATGGCTTCAGAGCTGAATCTTCTGCCAACAGCTGCAAGATAATCAATGTAGTACAATTGAATGCCCGAGCAAGCCAAAGATAATCAATGATGCCTGCTAAGTTATACAATGTGCTCAGGGGCGGAAGATCTAAAGGGCAGAGGGGGGACACCTCCCCCCCCCCCCAATATATATATATATATATAGGACCTAAGTATACATATATTATTAGCAGCCCCTCCAAAAAAATAAAAAAATAGAAGAAATAGGACCTATGGGCTATGGCCAAATTTAACATGGTGCAACAAAACTTTTATTCATACAGTATATTAAATTAGTTTTGTAGTAAAACGTTTTAGTTTTTACCCAATGGTTAATAGGCCCAACAGAACGAGCATTTTCACCCATGAAAATAATCAAGACAATTTTGCGTAACAATATGGAAGATGAATTTCTCATGGACAGTTTGTTGATTTATATTGAAAGAGAAATAGCTGAAAGCTTCACATTGAATTCAATTATTGATGACTTTAAGGCCTTAAAAGAGCGGAGAGCACTACTCTAAGTAGAGGTAATCACTAATTATTTTATCTGATTTTTGTTTATTTAGTTGTTTTTGCTTAAGTAACTTGCTCAAAGTATGACAAATAAGATTTTTAATTTACATACAAGTATGTTAAAAATTATTCACTTAATATGTTTGCCCCTCCAATATTTCAAGTCAAGTTCCGCCACTGAATGTGCTCAGACAGATTATGCGCCTTAAGTAACGGTCTGCAATGGATTCACAAAAGTTCAAGGAAAGGAAAATAATTTGTTTTTTACATTATAATTAGTAGTAAATTCTTTGCCTATTCATTGCAATACTGAAGCCAAACAACAAATTCTTCGAGACAGGATCAGAAACTCATTTCAGCAATTTGCTTAATCCTGACTCCCAATATTTGGTTACAAAACGAATTAATTAAAAATTTAAAAAATCATTTTTATTGATCAAATTCAAGCAGGAAGCCGGAAAAGCATCAAGGGTCTTAAAAATAAGAGTGAAAATTCCATGGATGAGATTTTGTATGAAAAACCCATCCCTAATTTTTTTTGCCCCAATTATAAGGGTAAATCAAACTATCTATAAGTGCAAATCGAAGACTCGAGCAAGTTCATTACCGGTTATTGACGCAGATAGGTGATCTAGAAGCACCAAATTATTTGAATCGTGGAAAAATTAACAAAAGAAGAAGAAGAAGAGATTAAGCCTTACAGCTTTTTCACGAGGCCCGGGTTCGATGTGGAATCCACGGCGCGAGAGAGAAACCAAATCTTCCGTCTTCTGTTTTCTCAAAAGGGATTTTTTTGGTACAAGAAAAACGAATCACAAAGAGAACAGAAAACCGAAATTTTATATGAAATTAATAATGACTGGTAAAATAAATAAATAAATAAGAATACCTGGGAGTGAGATCGAAAATGGGAAGCAATGGTTGTTTTGTTCAACAAGAATGCCATTTTATGATGTTGGTCAAGTTCAGAGCTCTATGAAGCAAGAAATCCGAGCTCAATGAAAGGGACTGCTCACTAGACGAACGAACAACACTCAAGATGGGAATTTTTTAAGTCTCAGATGAAGAACGTGGATATTTTTTAAACGATAAAACTTTGATAAAATTATTTACGTGTTTGTGGTATTTTTTTTAATAAAAATATAATATATGTATATTTTTTATAATTTATTAACAAATATTTTAAAAAATAAAATATATATTATATTTTTATTAAATAAAAAGACACATATTATATTTTTATTAAAAAATATGATTACATTAACTTAAATTTTATTAATTTTTTTTTGAAAAATAGTATGCAACTTTTCTAAATTTTAATTATTTTATAAATTATTATTACGAATTTTAAAATTTTTTTAATTAGACATTAAATTTTAATTAATGTCTTAATAAATTATTTTATTTAATTTAAATATATTAATTTATTAACGATAAAATTATATAATAATATTTTATTCGTATTTGTAAAAAAAAATATATTTAAAATTAAATTTTAATTAATTAATTAATTAATAATTTTTAATTAATATTAATACAAATAAAATAATATTATGTAATATTATTGTTAGTGAGAATCAACGAAATCAAATTAAATATAAAAATTTATTAAGACATTAATTAAATTTTAAAAATTAATTATAAAATTTTAAAAATTTAAAGTAATAATTTACAAAAGAATCAAAATTTAAAGAATCTCTCTACCCTTTACCTTTTATTAAGGCTCTGTATGTTGGCAAGAAAAGAGAATTTTTCTTCAACTTTTTTCATTGAAGACTTTTCCCAAGAAATAGTTCTATTTACAAAATTCTCTGCTGACTTTCTTTCTTTTTCCTTTGGACCGCATGAAAATTATAGTGAATTTTTTCGGTCAGTTTTTTTTTTTGTTAAAATATATTTTTGTTTCTTATAAATTAGACATTTTTTTATTTGATTCTAACACTTTTTGTTTTTAAATGACTCATCATTACATTTACACACATTTGAAAAATAGTCTATTTTTTAAGGGAATTTTTATGGTACTCATCTATTTTTTAAAGGTTTTGTTAACGTGTATTTTAAGGGTATATGTTAAAAATTAAAAATAATATTTTATTACTTATTATTAATTACTTAAGAAAATATTAAATGCCTTTTAGAATTTTAAGATAATAAATGTTTTTATTTTTTATTTAATAATTTTTATTTTTGAATTCTTAACATATGGTGATAGGACACACATTAATAAAATTCTTTTTTTAGGGTTGAGCACTTAAAATGAGTTGTCAAGCATTTCATTGCATATTGAATATTTTTAAACATTTATTATAAATTTAACACTTAATAAATACTTGATACCTCAACTTAAATACCAAACCCATGAAGATATTATAAAAATTCCTTTTTTTAATGTAAAATAATCCATTTCTATTAGTCGTGATATGCTGCCATCGGTTTGTGTAAAGATGAGGTAGTATTATTTTGGTGCCTCTCATATTGTCCATGACAATAATATTAAGAATTGTTCTTAACCGGATTATGGGTTAACGGTTCAAGAATAACTCGTCATACCAGAATAGTATCTCAGATATTTATATGTGTTATTAGATAAGTACATCTACCTATCTATGAAGAGCAAATCTCTCACAGAATCTCTCATAGATATGAATACTAATTACCTCCTATATAAATAGGGAAATAAGTTATAAGAGATGACAATATCATGGATTATGATCCCAAATAATAGCATTCAATTCAGATTGAACTACAATTCTTAACACCTAAGACGCTCCTATAAATACACTACAAGGTCTCAAAGGCATGCATCCAATTCTAAACACTACCATCCTTGTATACTGTCTAACTTGAGCGTCAGAGCGCCTTTTGCAAGTACTCACCCCCTCGCAGCACCGCTGCTGCTATTGTGCCAAGGAGGTTTCTACCTTCAACCACCAATTCAGGTATTTCTCTGAACCTTGTTCAAAACATTGGCGCCGCCTATGGAGAAAGATAAACTTCTATTCCCATCATCATCATCAAGGTTAATACAAAGAGAAAGCAAGCCTCTACCAATCAGAATCGCGCCTCTGCTGCGTAGAACCAACCATCTCCCAACTATCGTCTGGTGTTTGCTCTTGCTCATGAGTCGATCCAAGAACCAGTCGTTGCCCAATCGGAACCCAAGCAAGATGGGGTAGCAACTTCTTTTACTAGAGTGAATCGTTCCCCTCCACTAGTGTGAATTCCGATGAGGCAATGTCTCGTTCCACAAAGAGC
Source organism: Ormosia semicastrata (assembly GCA_029884595.1). Lineage (NCBI taxonomy): Eukaryota > Viridiplantae > Streptophyta > Magnoliopsida > Fabales > Fabaceae > Ormosia > Ormosia semicastrata. Next base: position 7,870,921 of record JAQQTO010000028.1, on the reverse strand, counting down.
ACCATTTGGAGATGCCGGACAATGAGTGTCAACGCATCAACGCCTTGGAGCCCATATGGAGAATGAAGAAGTTCGGTCCCACCGTGTTGAAACTGGTCTCCCGGAGCTATCTAGAGCTTAGCTCATCTCTTTGGTTAGACTTCAGGATGAATGGATCCATAACCTGAAGAGAGTTGTTAACCAAGAAAATGAAGGCGAGAACCGATCTCCGAGAAGGAATCGAGAAAATCACGGGGACAAAGCCCATGACGAGATCCATGTTCCGAAAAATTCTAGGATCACAGAACCCTCTCGGAGTGATGAAATCTCTGCTTGAAGAAAACAATAGCAAGAACACAGAGTAAAGAGCTGGTTTCACAAAACCAACCCTTCTCCTACAAGCTGATGGCATATGAGATCCCTAGGCACTTCAAATATCCCATAAATATTAAAGCCTATGACGGGACCACAGACTCTCAGGAGCACCTGAATGCATACATTTTTGTTCTCTTATTTTCTAGAGGAGATGACTCACTCATATGTCACGCTTTCCCTCTGTCCTTAAAGAAAACTGCCTTAAGATAATTAACTATCTTAACTACTAAGTTTGTCGTTAAGTGGGAGGGCTTGTCCTCGCAATTTTTACTGCACTTAACCACCAGCAAGGTACAGCCAAAATCAATTTCACGCCTCTACCAAATTAAACAAGGAAATGAGGAGTCTCTGTGGGACTTTTTATCCTAGTTCAATAAGGAGATTGTGAATATACGTGACTGGGATGAAAAGGCTCGGATTGTACTACATGAGAGAAGGACTTCACCTTGGGCCAGTTTCCTTCTCTCTTACCAAAAAGGAGCCTAAGACTATGGACGAGTTCTGCACTCGAGCTGATAAGTACATTAATGTTGAAGATATTCTCCGGGCTAGGAAGCATATCGATAAAGGAGAAGATAGTGAATCTAAGTCCGGACAACCCAATCAACAAGGCCGAAACTCGAAGTCACCCTTCAAGGGAAAGTACGGGGACTACACTCCCCTCAACACACCTCGGGCTTAAATCTACCAAGAAGTCATGAACACAGAGTTCCGAGATGTGCAACGACCTCTCCTTTGAAGAAACATGCACAGAGGGACAAATCTCAGCACTGTGCATGACACGACGATCAAGGTCATAACACAGAGGATTACATCAACCTCCAAGATGCCAATGAATCACTGATCTGAGATGGTCGCTTGGGCCAGTATATGAGCCAATCTCGGAATAACAATCAAAGAGGAGGGCAGAACTATAGGAAGCGAAGCTATAACCCACAAAGAAGTCCATCTTTGCCCTACCGAAGAAGACGCTCTCTAGCCAGGAATGAGAATCCTAGTGCAAGCTCATCTTAGGGTCACACCCAAAACCAAAAAAGAGCATAACCCCATCGTCACATTGAAGTAACCCGGACAATTAACACCAAATTAGGAGGCTTTGTGGGTGGCGGTGAGTCAGGAAACGCTAGGAAGAAAGCACTCTGGGCTATACTGAGTCTGACCTCCCTCTCAAGAAACAAATTGGATTGTAGCATGAGAGAATCCTCGCCAACTTCATTCACTGATGAGGATTATGGGTGCACTATCCCAGATCACAATGATCCTATGGTAATCTCTGAGATAATCACAAATGTCGAAGTCCGCCGAATATTCATTGATCAAGGAAGCTCGACTAATATCATGTTCCTAGACTTGTTCAAAAAGTTATGATTATCGAAGAAATAATTGATCTCATACACCGGCGAGCTAATCGAATTTACTAGGGACAAAATCACCCCGATGGTATATTATATTTTTATTAAATAATAAGACACGTATTATATTTTTGTTAAAAATATTATTACATTCACTTAAATTTTACTTAAATTTTTTTGGGGAAATAGTATATAACTTTCTTAAACTTTAATTTTTTTTACAAATCATGACTATGAATTTAAAAAAAAAATTAATTAGTCATTAAACTTTAATTAATGTCTCAATAAATCTTTTTAATTAATTTGAATATATTAATTCATTAACGATGATATTATGTAACAATATTTTATCCGTATTTGTAAAGAAAAAATATATTTAAAATTAAATTTTAATAAATTAATTAATAAATAGTTCTCAATTAATGTTAATACAAATAAAATAATATCATGTAGTGTTATTGATAGTGAATTAACGAAATCAAATTAAATATAAGGATCTATTATGACATTAATTAAAGTTTAGAAGCTAATTGAAAAAATTTTAAAAGTTCATAATGATAATTTATAAAAGAGTCAAAATTTAAAGAATCTTTGTACTCTTTAATTAATGTCTCAATAAATATTTCTAGTTAATTTGAATATGTTAATTCATTAACTTGATGATATTATATAACAATATCTTATTCGTATTTGTAAAGAAGAAAATATATTTAAAATTAAATTTTAATAAATTACTTAATAAATAGTTCTTAATTAATATTAATACAAATAAAATAATATCATGTAGTGTTATTGATAGTGAATTAACATAACTAAATTAAATATAAGGATTTATTATAACATTAATTAAAGTTTACAAACTAATTAAAAAATTTCAAAAGTTTATGATAATAATTTATAAAAGAGTCAAAATTTAAAGAATCTTTGTACTCTTTATTTTTTTTTTAAGGCTCCGTTTGTTTGGCAGGAAAAGAGAATTTTTCTTCTAACTTTTTTTCATTGAAGACTTTTCCCCAAGAAATAGTTCTATTTACAAAATTCTCTGCTGACTTTCTTTTCTTTTTCCTTTGGACCGCATGAAAATTATAGTGAATATTGTTGGTCAGTTTTTTTTTTGTTAAAATATATTTTTGTTTCTTATAAATTAGACATGTTTTTTATTTGATTCTAATACTTTTTTGTTTTTAAATGACTCATCATTACATTTATGGTAAAAAGAAAAATGAATCATTACATTTTCTCACATTTTGAAAAATAGTCCATTTTTAAGGGAATTTTTATGGTATTTATATATTTTTTAGAGTTTTGTTAACGTGTGTTTTAAGGGTATATGTTAAAGATTTAAAATAGCATTTATTACTTATTATTAATTACTTAAAAATATTAAATGCCTTTTGGAATTTTATGATAATAAATGTTTTTATTTTTCATTTAATAATTTTTTTTTTGTAATGCTAAGGACCCACTTTAATGGGTCTGATGGATGGGGTCCCTAGAGAGGCTCCTCAATGGCCTCCTAATAGGACTCGAGAGAGGGGTAGGGGCATAGGGAAAGAGAAATTGGAATGAAGAACAATTGCGAGAATCGAACCCCACTACTCTTCCTGTATGTCCCTAACTCCAACCAACTAAGCTATCAACACGGGACAATAATTTTTATTTTTGATTCCTTAATATATGTCGATAAGACACATTAATAAAACTCTTCTTTTTATAAGAATGAGTACTTAAAATGAGTTATCAAGTATTTCATTACATATTGATTATTTTAAACATTATTATAAATTCAACATTTAATAAATACTTGATACCTCAACTTAAATACCAAACTCATGAAGATACTATAAAAATTCCTTTTTTTTTAAATGTAAAACAATCCATTTGTATTAGGCCCGATATGCTGCCATCGATTTATGTAAGATGAAGTGGTATTATTTTGGTGCCTCTCACATTGTCCATGACAATAATATTAAGGATTGTTCTGAACCGGATTATGAGTTAATGGTTCAGGAATAATTTGTCTCACTAGAATAGTATCTTAGATATTTATATGTGTTATTAGATAAGTACATCTACATATCTATGAGAAACAAATTTCTTACAGAATCCATCATAAATATGAACACTAATTACCTTCACATAAATGGGAAAATTATAACATCCTCTTCAATATGTTAGACTTGTAAATAGTTACAGAGGTAGCTTAATATTTGCTTAGCATGCCTGTTTAATTTTGTGAAAATCTGAGTTAGTTTAGGCACTTTGTTGTAAGTCAGAAGGTGAAAAGTAGCTTAAAATGACCCAAATATTAGCTTAAATGGATTAGCTAATAGAAATAGATGTGAATAATTTATTTCTAAGTTACAAATAAGTATTCTGTGATGTGGTTAAAGTTTGATAATAATCGGAGTCCGTTTGATATTTTTAGGCATACTGGTTGTGTATTTTAATACCGGATTAACTAATTACAGATATGAAAAATAATGATACTAATGAAATGACATTTTTTAATGAATCTTAGTATTTATTTTAAAGTTGTTAGAACTTAAAAAATTTGGTTTAATTAAAGTTTAGTGTTTTTAGCAGATCAGGAAGTATCAATGTGGTAACTTAAAGCCACAAGCCTTCCACGGTTATCAGCCTCTTTAGTTGACCTTTTGAGCTGATATTTCAAGTCTTTCTTTCTTGTTTCTCATTCACTCTTTCACGGCTGGTTTTGGCAAGCAGCAACAGAAGGAGAACAAGGGAAAAAGGAAGAAAGAAAAAAGGGGAAAACAAAGAGAAAAGGAAGCTCTAAGATCTAGGATTGAAGCATGAAGACTTGTGATCATTTCTATCATCAACTCCATCTTTGCTACTCAAGGTAGAGGTTTTTGAGCTTGAACTTCATATTTTATCATTTTTCCATGTTTAGGTTATTTGAAATCTAATATGCCAAAATGAGTTCTTGTGATGTTTTAAGTGATTTTCTTGCTTTGATAAGTTTTAAAGGATGTTTCTAACTTGTTCATGCTAAGAGTTTGAATTAGAAACTGAAAATCCTCCATTTGGACCTAAAATACTCTAAGTGTTGATTTTAGGGGTTTGGATGAATGATTTAATGTAATGACCCATTTTTTATGAAATCAATTGGTGTTTTATATTTCTCTCATGTTTGTGAACTTTGTTTGGGACTTAAAATAACCAAGAAATCAATTTGAAGTGATCAAATTTCGTGTCTGGCTCCAATGGAACAGTGTCATACATCTGTAGAATTCTACAGATTCTGTTTTGGGCGACGAGCGCCTAGACGCCTTGTGGGGAGCGCCTGAGTGCCCTCAGCCCAGAAGATGATTGCATGCTGCTGGACGATCAACGCCTAAATACCCATGTTAGAGCGCCTGAGCGCCCAACATCCAGATAGTCTTGCGTGAGGCTGTTGCTTGCACGCCTAAGCGCAGGTCTGGAAGCGCCTGAGTGCTGAGGCAGAGCAAAGAATGCAGTTTATCGTGTGTTACTAATTTAATTCCCTACTTGTTGGGATAATTTGTGCACGTCTTTTAGGGTGTATTGAGGCACTTTTTGGGATATTTCTTGAAGAGAATTATCAACTTACATGTATGAAAAGTTTAGGAAATTGTTAGACATTCAAATGTGATAGAATGACTAGGTTAGTGTTTAGAACTTTGGTCAACATGAGGTTGATTTCTAAATCACTTGTGAGTGATTGTGGGATGTTCTAGCTACTATTTATCTAGAGATATGAACCTTGCTACCTTTGTTGGATAAGTGAGGCTAGGATTCCTATGTTCTACTTTGTAAAATGTGGCTCGAATATTTGGTTTCAAACCTGGTATTTGGTTGTTTCTTGTGTATTACGACCTTAGATGGTGTGCACAACCATTTGACTTGAGAATGAGGTATGAGATCTAAATTCTCCGTGTATTTATGCTTGCATGGTCAGGGCTACCAGTATGGGGGTGATAATAGTACTCTTACGTGATGAGGGGAAAGCGTCTACCTATTACCAAACAGGTTTATGCTTTTAGGCTTATCCTGCTCTGTATATACAAGAAACAATGGTTTATGGGAAATAAGTAAGTAGCTTGTGTTTTCAAACTTTAAAATCTGCATTGACATTGCACATCCATAATATTTGGACTTGGTTTGAGCATAATCATACTTCATTACATAAAGCATTGCATGATTGATAGTTGTATGGGTAGCTGTCATTGCTTAATCGATTGCTTGTTTGGTTGCTTGTTCGATAATATCTTAGGATTATATGAGCGATTATTTGATATTGTTGTTTATCGGGTTTTCTTTTACATAGAGTGTATTTTTGTGTTCAGATGATTCAAATGATTAACTGTTGGTCTTGATATGCTTATACTGAGAAATTGTAATTTCTCATTCCTGCGTTCCATGTAAATCCAAGTGAAGTCCTTAAAAATGGAAAGGGTAACAAAAAGAAGAAGCAGAAGGCTTAGTTTAGCAACTTTATTTCTTTTTGAATCAGATTGTATATTTATACTTTTTTAGTTGTTTGTAAAAGCTTTTGTATACAATATGACTTGTTAGCCAGTGACGTTTGAATATATAACCTTTTTATCATTCGTGACTCTCTATAATGACTGTGAAAGTTATTATGGGTTTTTATCGTCCACATTTTTAGAAGTGACATGTTTAATGCGATTTATTTTGAAATATTCCGTTTATTTTACGATAATTCGTATTAGGGTGTTATAGAAATAAGTTATAAGAGATAAAGATCTCATTAATTATGATCCTAAATAATAGCATTCAATTCAGGTTGATCTACGATTCTTAACACCTAAGACGTTCCTATAAATACACTACAAGATCTCAAATGTATGCATCCAATTCTAAACACTACCATCTTTGTGCATGGTCTAACTTGAGCGTCGAAGTGCCTTTTATAGGTCACCCCCTCCCACCACCACTGTTATTATCATGCTAAGGAGGTTTCCACCTTCAACCACCAATTCACGTATTCTTCTGAACCTTGTTCAGAACATTGGCGCCGTCTGTAGGGAAAGATAAACTTCTATCCCCATCATCATCATCATGGTTAATACAAGGAGAAAGCAAGCCTCTACCAATCAGAATCGCACCTCTGTTGCGCAGAACCAACCTTTTCCCAACCATCGTCTGGCGTCCACTCCTGCTCATAAGTCGATCCAGGAACCAGTCGTTGCCCAACCAAAACCCAGGCAAGATGGGGTAAAGACTTCTTTTACTAGAGTGAATCTTTCCTCTCCGCCAGTGCGAATTCCGATGAGGTAACGTCTTAGTCCACAAAGAGCACCTTTTGGAGATGGTGGACAATGGGTGTCAGCGCTACAACACCTTGGAGCCCATATGGAAAATGAAGAAGTTCGGTTCCACCATGCTGAAACTGGTCTCTCGGAGCTATCTAGAGCATAACTCATCTCTCTGGTTAGACTTCAAGATGAATGGATCCATAACCAGGAGAGAGTTGTTAACCAGGAGAATGAAGGCGAGAACTGATCTCTGAGAAGGAATCAAAAAAATCTCAAGGACAGAGCCCATGACAAGATCCATGTTCTGAAAAATTATAAGATCATGGAACCCTCTCAGAGCGATGAAATCCTTGCTTGAAGAAGACAAGAGTAAGACCACGAAGGAGCTTGGTTTTAGAAAACCAACCTTTCTCTGACAAGCTGATAGCCTTCGAGATCCCTAGGCGCTTTAAATATCCCATAAATATTGAAGCCTATGATGAGATCATAGACCCTCAGGAGCACCTGGACGCATACGTTTCCCCTCTCTTATTTGTTGGAGGAGATAACCCACTCACGTGTCGCGTTTTCCATCTGTCCTTAAAGAAAGACGCCTTGAGATAGTTCACTACTTTAACTTCTAAGTTCGTCATTAACTGGGAGGGCTTGTCCTCACAATTTTTGTTGCACTTACTAGTAAGGTGCAGTCGAAATCCATTTCACGCCTCTTCTAGATTAAACAAGGAAATGAAGAGTTTCTCCAAGACTTTTTATCCCAGTTCAACAAGGAGGTCATGAATATACGCAACTGAGATGAAAGGCTCAGATTGCACTACATGAGAGAAAGACTCCGCCCTAGGCCGATTTCCTTCTCTCTTTCCAAAAAAGAGCATAAGACCATGGACTAGTTTAGCACTCAAGCTGATAAGTACATTAATGCTGAAGATGTTTTCAGAGCTAGGAAGCATCTTGAGAAAGGAGAAGATACTAAACCTAAGTCCGAACAACCTAATCAACAAGGTCAGAACTCGAACCCGCCCTTCAAGGGAAAGGACAAGGACTACACTCCCCTCAACACACCTTAGGCTTAGATCTACTAGGAGGTCATGAACACGGAGTTCCGGGATGTGCAATGACCTCCCCCTTGAAGAAACATGCACAGAGGGATAAATCTAAGCATTGTGCATGGCACGACGGTCATTGTCATGACATAGAGGATTGCATCAACCTCCAAGATGCCATTGAATCACTGATCTGAGATGGTCACTTGGGCCGCTATGTGAGCCAATCTCGGAACAACAATTAGAGGAGAGGACAGAACTACAGGAAGCAAAGCTATAGCCCACGAAGAAGTCCATCTCTACCCTGCCAAAGAAGACGCTATGTATCCAGGAATGAGAATCGCAATGCAGGCTCATCTTGGGGTAACACCCAAAACTAAGAAAGAGCACAACCCCAGGATGACTATCAAGATGACGACCGTCGTCATACTAAAGTAACCTGGACAATTAACATCGTATTGGGGGGCTTCGCAGGTGGCGGTGAGTGATAACAATATATTTTATACATTTTATAATCCTCTCACTAGACTTATTAAGGTTCAATTAGGTTTAATTAAGTTGATTTTGACATATTTTATTATATTGGACCTTATTGGATTATTGAAAGAATTATTGCAAGAATTAGTCGTAATTTATTTTTTTGACAGTGTTCAGTAAACTGGCTATAATTTGAGTTTCAAATATCTGATTGATGTGATTCTGATCTTGTAGGAAATTTACGATGATTCCCTATAATTTTCATGGAGACCTCAAAGGTCTAATCACACGTTTGGATAACTCAAATTGGAATTGAAGTAAGAACTAGGGTGCTGATCTTGATAGCTTGACCTATGTGTACTATTCATAACATAACTCGGGATATAGGATGTCAAATGAGCTAAAATTTTGATGGTTAATAGTAAGACCCAAATCTACAACTTTTATGTTAAACACTTTTCGAGATTCTGAGGACTACTAGGTCATATTGGGCTTTGAAGTCAAAATAGAGGAACTGAAATTGGGCCTGAATAGTGTACAATAATTGGGCCATATCTTGGGCTATAGTTGGTCTTTGGAGTTTAAATTTTACCAGAAGATAGTTAAGACCCGTATCTATAATTTTCATGTTGACTATTTTGTTCAATTCTGATGGCATTCATGGCATATACACTGAATCATTTGGTGCTAGTGGGGAGACAAGGATCAAAATAATTTCCCACTCACTTATCTTCATCAAACAACTCCTTTGACATTTTTCACTCATCATTAAACCACTCCATTGTCATTTTGTACTCCTCAAGCTCTATAAAAATGGGGCATTGGCTGCACATTTGAAGAGTCTTGGAGTTAGATATCAAGATCATGCTATTTGGTTGTTTGATTATCTTATTGTAGTTTTCTTTCGTTCTAAATTGAAGTTATGTTCTTCTTCTTCTTCTTCTTTTTTTTCTTTCTTTTTGTCTATGAGTAACTAATTTTCATTTTGCTTGGATGAAAGGGTGAAGCTCTTGGTAATAAGTTAATGTTAGATTAATTTCTCTATTGTGTTTAAATGATATATTATCAAGTAGCCATTATATTTATTGTATTTTGTTTCTAATCAATTTAGAAACTCTCTTTGTAAAGTGGAGTTCTTGATTTGTTGTAAACAAGAGATTGACACAATGAATGCTTGAACTCATTTACAAGTGTTGGTGTTAGAAACTCTCCTTGTAAAATGAAGATCTTGATTTGTTGTAAGCAAAAAATTGGTACAATGAATGCTTGAACTCATTTACAAGTGTTAGAGTTAGTGGATAATTAAAGGAACTATAATATAACTAATATAACTTTTAAAGAACTTTGAATGTTGTATTTTTCGATTGAAATATCCGTTATGTGTGGATTCTAATTGAGTTATAAAAGAATTAATCTTATACTTAATTTATTTACTAAGAGTGGATCTCCTAGTCCAAGTAATTCCTTTTTACTTGTGAACAATTTTATTTATCATCTTTATTTTTGTGATAAATCTTTTCCTTACTTTAACAAATTTTTCTTTATCAATTCCCTTTGGATCGACCTCGGACTCCCGATAATTTATTACTTGAGATAACCTGCACTTGGGTTTATAACTTTTAATCCGCATCAAGTTTTTGACACCATTGTCGAGGACTTGATTTGAAGAACAAATTTATGGTGTAAATATTTTGTATATATATATTTATTTTTTTCCTATGGATCTTGTATATATATATATATATATATATTTCTACTCTTTTAATTTCTTTTTCTTTGTACTTACTAACGTACTAACTTAGTGGGGGAAACTCTCCCTTATCTCTCTATAATCTTTAATCATTAATGAAATAATATTTCTTTTTCTCTTTTCTCTAGCCGGAGCAAAAAATTAGCTTGCTGATTTTCTGGTTTTTATATTTTAAATTTACTTTCTGTACTTTATTTTCTCGTAATTTACATTCTGTATTTTATTTTCTATATTTTACTTTTTATATTTTATTTCTAACTTTCTAACTTTCTAACTTACTAACTTACTAACCTTTTAATTTTCTTGCTTACTAACTTACTAATTATCTAACATTTTACTTTATCATCTATCTAACTTTTTAATTTACCTACTTTTTACTTTTTAATTTATCAGTTTACTAACTTATTTGGTGGTCGGTTTATATCACACCATTGTTAATATTTATTTCTTACGTGTTAATATATTTGGTGATTGGTTTATACCCCATCCTTATTAATATTTAACGGTAGGTTTATACCGCCTACTTGTACATTTTCTTTTTTATTTTAAGTTACTTGTTTATGCTTAAATGGTATCGTGATTTAAATTTTGGTCGTTTGATTAAAGTTAATCCTAGTACTTTACATATTAATTTGTTTGAATCACAATCACACACATCAAACACAATGGGTAAAAATGAAAGTGTGCATGATGAACATGAAAATCAACCGTTGCGAACCATGCGTGAGTATTTGCAACCATCTCAAAATTCTAGTCCATTATATTTTATCTTTCCACTCACTACTAACAATTTTAGATTCAAGTCAGGTATGATTTCTTTACTTCCTAATTTCCATGGTTTAGAATCTGAAAGCCCATATTTATATCTAAAAGAATTTGAAGAAGTATGTACCACTTTTAATGATCAAACTTGCACTGAAGAAATTGTTAAACTTAAATTGTTTCCTTTTTCTTTGAAAGATAAAACAAAAACTTGGCTTAACACTTTGAAACCAAGATCAATTGGCACGTGGCAAGAAATGCAATGTGAGTTTTTTTTTAAATCAACACATAAAACTAATGCTTTGAAAAAACAAATCCAAAATTTTTCCCAAAATTCAAATGAAGCATATTTTCAAAGTTGGGAACATTTTAAAAATTTGTTAAAGTCTTGCTCACATCATAGTTTTGAAAAATGGCGCACTATAAGCTTCTTTTATGAAGGGTTAACACACGAAACTAAACAATTTATGGAAACAATGTGCAATGGTGAGTTTCTTGATAAAGAACCTGAAGAAGATTTAGACTATTTAGACCATTTGGCTGAAAATTTTCAATCTTGGCATGGTACTAATCCTTCTAAAAATTTAATTAGATACAACCTCGCAAATGCTAGTAAAGGAAAATATCATCTTAGTCAAGAAGAAGATCTAAATGCTAAGTTTGCTAGTTTGGCTAGAAAGGTTGAAGTCATGGAATCAGGGAAAGTAAAAGAAATTAAATTTGTGCAAAATGAAGAAATTTGTGGCATTTGTGATGAATTAGGACACTCAACAAATGAATGTCCAAAAATTCCTGTTTTTAAAGAAGTTGTGCATGAGCAAATAAATGTAATGAACAATTTTAAAAAGCCATTTACTTCTTCTTTTTCAGATACATACAATCCGAGATGGAGAAATCACCCGAACTTCAGTTGGAGGACCAATAATCAGGCACAATTTATGCAACCACCACCTCATCAGGCACAGCAGGATTCTCAAAATTCTCAAGGATATGCACCTTATGTCCCACCATATAGGAAAAACCTTGAGGGAACATTCTCAGGGACCAACATTCTCAAAATTCTCAAGGATATGCACCTTATGGCCCACCAGCAGGACTTTCAAAATTCTCAAGCAAGAGGCCATTAATAACCAAAACACTCAAGCCATGATTGACATAAAAGACATTTTTGCTAAACTTTTTTCTGTAGTTGCCATTCACAAGAAAGGAAAGTTTCCCTTTCAACCTCAACCAAATCCGAAGGGTCAGTACAACCTAAATGAAGGTAGTTCTGAAAGCTAACAAATAGATCAAGTTCAGTCAGTGATAACTCTTAGGAGTGGAAAAGTTATTGAAAAATAAATTCCTGAACCTTGTAAAAAAGATGATGAGTCAAGTCCCAAAGATAAGGAAGAAGTTGATAAACCACCTAGCCAAAAGGTGACTAAACCCTCGCCTTCACCCCTATATCCTCAAGCATTAAACAATTCAAGTGAAGTGAACCATAACAGTGATATTTTTGAAATCCTTAAGTGAAGGTCAATATTTCTCTGTTAGATGCTATCAAACAGATTCTTTATTATGCCAAATTTTTGAAAGACTTGTGCACTATTAAAAGGAAACATAATGTGAAAAAATGTATTTTTGACTGAACAGGTAAGCTCCATTATTCAGAACAATAATGTGTTGAAATATAAAGACCCTGGTTGTCCTACAGTTTCATGCATTATTGGTGAACATAAAATTGAACGAGCTTTACTTGATCTTGGTGCTAGTGTTAATTTGCTTCCATATTTAGTTTATCAGCAACTCAACCTGAGTGAGTTAAAACTAACTTCTGTAACTCTTCTACTTGCAGATAGATCAATTAAAATTCCAAAAGGAATAGTAGAAGATGTGTTGGTACAAGTTAATAAATTCATATATCTTGTGGATTTTATTATCTTGAAAACTGAATCTATGAAAAATAGTAGCAAGTCAATTCCTGTTATTTTAGGTTGCCCATTTTTAGCAACATCTAATGCTTTGATAAATTGCAGAAATAGAGTGATGAAGCTAACATTTGGAAATATGACACTGGAATTTAATATTTTTAACATATGCAAGCAACCATAAGAAGTCTATGATGAAAAGGAAGAAATTGAAGGGATTGAGGTCATTATAGATTATCATCTTCAAATCAGGAGTTCTTTTGACCTATTAGAAATTTGTTTAATTAATTCATTTGATTCAGCTACATAATTAGATGATGATATTTTTGAAATATGCTCTTTGCTTGACTGTACACAGGTAATGGAATACAAAGGATGGAAGCCGAGATTCGAAAAGTTAAAACTCACGAATGATGATACCCATGAAGAAGTACCCACACTAGAACTAAAGCCATTACCTGCTGGGTTAAAGTACACATTTTTGGGAGAAGAACAAAGCTTTCTAGTGGTAATTTCCTCATCCCTGACTAAAGAACAAGAAGGTATGTTGATAAAAGTACTTAAAAGGCATAAAAGTGTAATTGGATGGACATTAAAGGATATAAAAGGTATTAATCCATTAATTTGTACACATAGAATACATTTAGAGGATAATGCTAAAACATCTCAACCACCTCAAAGAAGATTAAATCCACACATGAAAGAGGTAGTTAAAGCTAAAGTTCTTAAATTACTTGATGTTGGAATTATCTATCCTATCTTTGATAGCCAGTGGGTAAGCCCTACACAAGTTGTGCCTAAGAAATCTGGAATAACAGTGGTTGAAAATGAAAAAGGTGAATTAATACCTATCCGAGTCTCATCCAGCTGGCGTATATGTATTGATTTTAGAAAATTGAATGTAACCACTAGGAAAGATCATTTCCCCTTGCCATTTCTTGATCAAATTTTGGAAAGAGTAGCAGGACATTCCTACTATTGTTTTCTTAATGGTTATTCTGGGTATAATCAAATACCAATTGCATTAGAGGATCAAGAAAAAACCACTTTTACTTGCCCCCTTGGCACTTTTGCATATAAAAGAATGTCTTTTGGTCTTTGTAATGCTCTAGTAACTTTTCAAAGATGCATGTTAAGTATTTTCAGTGACATGATTAAGCATTATTTAGAGGTTTTCATGGATGACCTGACTGTTTTTGGAAATTCTTTTGAAAATTGTCTTGATAATTTGTAAAAAGTTCTTAAAAGATGCGAAGAAAAATGATTTATGTTAAATTGAGAAAAATGTCATTACATAGTTACCTCATGAATAGTGTTAGGTCATGTGATATCTTCTAAGGGAATTGAAGTTGATAAGGTTAAAGTTGAATTAATTGTTCATTTGACTTTCCCAAAAATAGTCAGAGAAGTTCATTCCTTTTTAGGACATGCAAGATTTTATAGAAGATTCGTTAAGGACTTTAGTGTCATATCTAGACCATTATGTAATCTTCTAACAAAAGATGCACCATTTGATTGGACTTAAGATTGTTAGAAATCTTTTGAAAAATTAATTGATCTTTTGACTTCTGCTCCTATCATGCAATCTCCTGATTGGTCTTTACCTTTTGAGTTGATGTGTGATGCTAGTGATTTTGCTGTTGGTGCTATTTTAGGACAGAGAAAGGAAGGTAAGTCTCATGTAATTTATTACGCAAGTCGAACTTTGAATAGTGCACAAATGAATTACACCACTACTGAAAAAGAACTACTTGCTGTAATTTTTGCATTGGACAAATTTTAAGCTTATTTAATTAGTTCTTCCACTATTGTTTTCACTGATCATGCTGCTGTTAGTTATTTAATGTCTAAGCAGGATGCCAAACCTTGGTTGAACGGTGGATCGTGTTACTTCAAGAATTCAACATCATAATAAAAGACAAGAAAGGAGCTGAAAATGTTGTTGCAGATCATTTGTCTAGACTTACAACAGGCTCATCTTTTGATAGCACACCTATCAATGATTTTTTTCCCGATGAATTTTTATTTTCTATCAATTTCATGCCTTGGTTTGCTAACATTGTCAATTTTCTTGTAACAGGTAAGATGCCGCTTCAATGGACACACCAAGACAGAAAAAAGTCTTTGATTGAGGTGAAAAATTTCTATTGGGATGACCTATATTTGTTCAAATATTGTCCTGATCAAATCTTTCAGAGATGTGTACCCGACAATGAGGTAAGTAGTATCATTAAATTTTGTCATTTAAAAGCATGTGAAGGTTATTTTCCTTCAAAGAAAACAGCTACGAAAATCTTGTAGTGTAGATTTTATTGGCACACTTTATTTAAGAACATCTATACTTTTTGCAAAAGTTGTGAAAGTTATCAGAAATTGGGTTTCATTTCTAAAAGAGACATGATGCCTTTGAACCCTATCATTGTCATTGAAATCTTTTATTGTTAGGGAATTAATTTCATGGGTCCTTTTCCAGCATCATTTGGATTTATATATATTTTAGTTGCAGTTGATTATGTCTCAAAATGGATTGAGGTGATTCCATGTCAACACAATGATCACAAAATTGTTCTCAAATTTTTAAAAGAAAATGCTTTGAGTTGATTTGGAATGCCTCGAGCTATCATCAGTGATGGGGGAATACATTTTTGCAATAAACCATTTGAATCCTTGATGAAGGAATATGACATTACCTACAAAATTGCTACCCCTTATCATTCTCGAACAAGTGGATAAGTAGAATTAGCAAATAGGAAGATTAAACAAATTTTAAAAAAAATGGTTAACCCAAATCGTAAAGATTAGTCTTTAGGATTAAATGATGTACTTTGGGCTTACCGTACTGCTTTCAAAACATCTTTAAGCATGTCACCCTATCAGTTAGTCTATGGAAAACCTTGTCACTTGCCGGTAGAATTAGAGCATAAAACATTTTGGGCTATTAAAGCTTTCAACTCAAATCTTGATGATGCTTCCAAGTTACGTAAATTGCAATTAAATGAACTTGAGGAATTGAGAAATGATGCATATGAAAACTCAAAGATTTATAAATCTAGAACAAAAGTTTTTCATGACAAATCAATTTTGAGAAAATCTTTTGAAATTGGTCAAAAAGTTCTGCTTTATAATTCTCGTCTTCACCTATTCCCTAGAAAATTGAGATCTAGGTGGATTGGCCTTTTTATTGTCAAACATGTGTATTATCATGGGGCCATAGATATTGAAAACCCTAGGAATGGTAATGTATTAGAGGTCAATGGACAAAGACTTAAACCATTTCTAGAACATCAAGTTGTTGAGGTAGAATCCATCTCCCTTTCTAATCATTGTTATGAATAGAATTTATTTTAATTTTATTTCTTTCTTTTTGCAGTTCTTTGTGTTCCCGGTTAAGTGGTGGATAACGGTACTCCGTGAGTCTCAAGTCAGTTTGTTTTTCAGTTTCCCATAATAACTAAATCCTTCTCCTTTTAAAATGGATGTCATTCTCTCAAATCTAAGAAAGCATTTCCCTTCTCTTCCTCTAAATGCTCTAACAAAAATCTACGAAGCTAGGTGTGAAAGACTGAGATTGTTAATGTACAAGGGCATCCCAGAAGATATACGCTGGATAATCGAAGCAAAGGTTCGTTTAGCTGGTGAATCTTCAGATTCATTTGTCCCATACATGCCGAGTCTCGGTAAAAGTTCGTATTCAAAAAGGAGAAGAGCAAAATGAATGAAAGTTTATTGCAAGTGTACGCGATGGAATTGTAACACGCGATATCGTTCTTTGGGAATAATTTATGCAAATAGAGTAGATAAAATATTCTTCATTAAGAATGAACTGAGTAAGAAGTCATTAGATAATATCTTATTGATTATTGAGATGCATTCTTATGGATATGTGCAACGTGAACTTCTTAGTTTGTAGAATCTCTTCAAGGTCGAGCTAGAGCATTATAGTCTTAGGAATCTGATTCAAAAAGATATTGTTTGCCAATTTATAAGAAAATTGGATGGGAAGCTTATCCTCGACTCATAGAAGGCGTTTAAGCCGTTATTGGATGTAAAATCAGAGGAAGATTTGAGCCACAATCACAACAGCATGTATATATTATCTTGTACATCTTCAAAAAAAAGAAAAAAAAAGAAAAAAGTGAAATAAAAAAAGAAGGGCGAAACTTTGGTTGTACTTAGTCTTTAATTAGATTAGGAGCCCATGCCAGTTGTAGACCCATCATTGACTCAAGTGGACCTTTGCATGTCGGTCCGTAAATAAGGTTCATTTGTCATGCTCTGTAGAGAGCCGCACAAGCATTCCCAGGTTTCAATCGTAGGCTTTGCTTGTTGATGGACAAATAGAAGCGTCCCATACTTACCGGTGTGAGGTGGATAATGATTAAAATTCAGATAAAAATCAGTTGTCAGGCCCACCAAAAAATTAAAAACCTTACAACTAGTTGTAGTTAGTAAGGGTCGATCCAGAGAACCAATTCAATCAACACTATTAAACAATTTCTAATTTAGACTCTGATTGACTATAAACAGTAAATAAGGGGTTTTGGAGTTTTGATGAATAATGAACAACTTCAAAAATAATAACAATAAACAAACTAAAATTAACAATATAAGAGAATTGGTTAAGAGATTGAATCCACCACTAGATTTATATGATGATGTAAATCCACATATCCTTTTATTCCAACATGCTCAATTATGTTTTCATGCAATTGTGAGAGTAAATCTTTGTTTTCCTTATGTGTTGGCCAATTCAGCAACTGCTGAAATCAAATCCTAGTCACTGATTAGTCATAAAGTAACCGCTCTTATAACTATCCAATAATTGCATTAAGTTTTAGAAAACCAATTATACGAAGATCTAATCATACACCAGGATTAAATTACTTAGAACATATATTTTTCTAGATCTATTACCGCAACCGCGCATAATAAACCTAGATCTACCACTTTTATAACTGACAAATAGCACAAAGATAATTATACCCACATGAACATCATAACTTCTGCTAGATCTACTACCGCAACTGCGCTACCACTTTTAAAGTGGGAACAAGTACAAAAACCTTCATACCAACAATAGATTCAAAAATATATGAATAAAAATATAACTGTGTTGAAATAATCAAATATGCAAGATTCATAATATCAAAACTACTGGTTTCATCATTCCCTTAACCAAGGGAGGTTTAGTTACACATCTCTAGAACAAAATCACAAGAAAAACTAAGAAAGAACAACATAAGAAACAAAGTGCAGAAGAAAAACTAAAGAGCAAATGAGTTTCTGAGGATTGAGGATGATGGATCTCCAATTGCTCGAACCCGAGACTCCAATCTTTGATCCAAGCCTCTCCTTTCCGTTCCTTAAGGAGTTGCAGCTGCTCTCCCTTGCACAGAACTCCCTCCAAGATGTGCTTAGAGTGTGTTTTTATAGGCCTCAGGGCTTAACTTCTTCAAGAAGGGTCCAAACTTCGCGCAGAAGTTTCAATAATTCATCTACTGGAGTGATTGCACAGCCGTGCATTAATACACGGCCTAGGCCGTGCATAGCTCTGTTTGAAGGAACAAAATCTACTATTTTTAATTGCAAAAGTCAGAGGAGTACATGGCCTAGGCCGTGTACTTTTGCACGGCCATGTATTTTTGCACGGCCATGTATTTTTGCACGGCCTAGGCCTTGTAATTTTACGCAGACCCTATAATTTGATTCCTTCAATTTCAGCACCGAATCTTTGCAGAAACTCTTCTTTCATTGCTTCAAAGGGGGAAATTGATCTTCATGAACCCATAGCCCTTTTTTAAGTGGGTTTCAAGCCTGATTTAAGGTAAATGAACTCCGTCAACTAAAGATTTCCTGAAAAGTTCAATTTTCAGCATTTGAGAATACATTTAAGCAAAGTTTCACAGTAATATTCCAATTAAGGTTTGATATCAGAAACTTAGCTAAATAATGACAATTAAGCACAAATGGAGTTCAATGAATCAATTATAAGGCATTTAAGATACAGGAATAATTAACAGATCAATTACCCTCACACTTAATCTTTTGTACTCCTGGGCAAAAAATACAATTCAACACAGTTTCCCAACAAGCCAAGCAAATGCAGAATAATGAGCAGAGACTTTTATGCATTCAGTTTTCAAAGAATTTAATTAATCAAAAATTTCCTTTCTTAGCAATCCAAATTGGCAAGCAAAATTAATCCAATTTCAGGGTTCAATCAACATGATAAATCTCCTGATATATACTCTCACACTCAGGTGTTTCAGGTTTGTGTTTTCACTCAACCAACTCATGAGAACATGCTTTACCATAGGCTTGTCAAGCTTCTACTTTTCTACCACTCAGACCACATGCAAACAGAGATCAAAAGGACTTTATTTAGGTTGTAATGGGGTCAGGGTCAGGGTATGATACATCAAAGATATATAAGGCTAGACCATAGGAACTAGAAAAGCAAAATGGAAAAATATTCAATCATTACACAGAATTTCCCAACAATCTTCAAGTTCAAGTTCCTATTCAGTACATTTTCCTTTTTCTGACTTCTTTTCCTTTTTTTGACTACTTTTTTTTAAACACCTTACATCCTATTCACAATGATATTTTGCCAACATGAGACTTTTATATACATGCGAAGCTAGTCAAACACATCATTAAATTCAAAAACTAATTTCCATCATAATCATGAAGCTCTTCTACTCCCTAAGGTAGGGTAGTAAAATGGTTTTTTACTTTTAGGTTTAAATCGAGCTTAGATAGAAGGAAACGGGGCCAATCAGGATCAAAGGGGTTAATCAATGGATAAAATACAAGGATGGCTATTTGGTCAGTAGTTATTTAAAAGAAAATGCCTTTATCATTTCAATTGCATGCAGTGGTCATTAGCAGCTTAAAAGAGAACCAAGACAAGTTCTAAAAAACATAATAATCATGAGTGGAATCACATATTCAAAGAATCAAAAATGGCCTAAAATTAGCCATTCACAACAAGGCCCAAAAACTCACTAGGTTTCGATTCATTATTTTTAATTAAACTCTTTAATTTTTCAGAATCTCACCCAACAAAATCGATAACCAGAAAGTTCATTCGATCAAGCTCAAAGGTTTATTATTTTCACCAAAAATTTGGGTCAATTGCTCAATAATCACAACATTTGAAAGCTCATTAGAAACTTAAAAGCCCAATGGAAAGTACCCATAAGAAAAATTACACAATTAAGATCACATGCACTCATTCCAAGAAAGGCAATTTTGTTCAATCAGTCATTCAACTTCCCAGCCATTTAGAACATCAAAAGTATCCACAATAGAACATCAAAGTATCCATACCCCCACACTTAAACTAGGCATTGTCATCAATGTTACATACATCCAAAAAAAGAAAATTAATCAACAAAGCTAGAACATAAACACATGAAATGAAAATGAACAACTATAACCCATAAATCAACAACCAATAGTACTATTTAAAACAAATCCCAAATGTATAAAATGCTACAAATGTACAATGCATTTGAAACTATGGGGATACATCAATGGGGAAATGAGGGGAAATCTACTACATGCGCCGGAGAATGTCATCTATCTTGTTGTGAAGGGATGCCATACTCTGGGTGCTATGCTCTTCCCATACGCGAAATCTATCATCAAGGCTCTGAAGGTGTGCAGTATGGTCTATCCGTAGGGCATTAACATGTGCTATGACATCGTCGAGAGTAGTGGGTCGAGCCCTAGAAGACGGACCAACCTCAGCAATAAAATGAGAAGCAGGCTCTAGAGGCGCTGAATCATCATCATGAGGCTGTGGTGGAACTCCCCTCGGGATGGCCTGGTTACCAGCTCCTACCAAAAATAGTTCTCCATTCTGATTCTAACATAATCCCATGTGAATCAGAGTAGAGCCATCAATGGCAGAAGAGCCCGTAACAGGATCCTCAGAAAGAAAAGCAGAATCTAATCCAAAGAATTCAGCAATAATAGTAACAAATCCTCCACTAGGATACGACCAGTCAAAGTTGTCCCTAGGTGTTTAAATAGGTTACACAACCAGTATGACCCATTTACAGGCTCCCCATTAATCATGCAATGTAAAAAGAATAATTCATCTCGACTAATAGTGCCTTGACTCTTGCCCTTAGCACAGATTATATTTGCAAGCCATTTCTAAATGTACCTATGGGCAGAAGACCTAAGTTTGGAAGCTTTGGACATTCTAGGATCATAATTACTAGAATCAGCAACAGTTAGTATAGTCCAAACTCTATCGGGCCTAAAATCATTAGGGAGCTGGTTGTGACCTATTGGGAAGTTAAAAATGTCACTAAATTGGTGAACATCTAACTGGTGAGGAATATCAAAAAGTTCAAAAGTAATGTCACTTGGCCATCTATCCTGATCACTAAGCGGATATAACTTATGGTTAAAACTAATGATGAATTCTCTAGTTAAGGTAGCGTAGGTCGGTGCACGCATTCTAGCAAAGTCACCCCAACCTATGCCATTCAACAATTCAAACACTTCATCATACAGTCCTATTTGCCTAAGTGTATCTGAATCTAAAAATTTTGTGAGAACAACATCCTTAGTCAAGACAGGATGGATATTTACCTTAGGTGGAGATGGTTTACGTGCAGGAGGTGATGGCTGTGGTGCATGTGGAGCAGAAGGGCAGCGATATGGTTGACTATTGGCAGTGTGTTTCACTCTCTTCTTGGGAGGCATTTTGAAAATTTGTAGAAGATGGGTACTATGAAGTAGTGGTGTTCACAGTGGAGAAAACAAGGAGGGTGTGGGGATTTTAAAGAAATGGTGAAGAAAGGGATTTGGTTTAGTTAAAATAGAGTGAGGAAAGAAGAAATGGAGGAATGGGTAGTGATTTAAAGGTAGAAGATTGAAGAAAATGGAAGTGGTGGTTATGGAGGTGAGTGGTGCGTATGTGGGGAGAGAGAGAAGGTGGGTTGGTGAAAATGGTGAGAAAAATGAAGAGAAATGTAAGAAAAATGAGAGATTGGAGTGATTTGTGAGTGAAAAATGGTTGGAAATGGTGGATTTAAAAGGGAAGAGGGTGGAGGAAACCAGGGGCTGCATGGGAGAAGAGAGAGAAATGGAAGAAGAAGGGAAGAAGGAGCCCTAAAATAGGCTCTGTCACGTTTACACGGTCGTGTGGCTCCACACGGCCTAGGCCGTGTACTATTCTATCAGGGAGTGGTTCCTGCCACACGATTACACGGCCGTGTGAGAGTACACGGCCTAGGCCATGTACTTCTCTGTTGTTATTTTTTTTAATAAAACATACCTCACGATTACACGGCCATGTCATAGGACACAGCCTAGGCCGTGTATGCCTCTGACTTGAGGAAACTTTTGCTGCTCATGCATACATGGCCTGTGTAATTGTACACGGCCTCCCCTGCTCATTTTCTACCAAAAACTCATCAAAATACATCCCTAAATGACTCATTTTGCATTGAAATGATAGGGAAGCTCTTATGCAATGTTGTTCTTTGAAGAATAATAAAAAACACAGGTCAGGGTCTTTTAAAGTTAGATTTCCAAGACTAAAACTTATCATGCTTGAGGGAATTCCAAAAATCGACGAAGTTCATAAAGCACATGTTCATAAGAATGCGTCTCACGAGATCGACTCTTTACTCAGTCCATTTAACATGAAATACAATTTAACTTTTCAATTGAAGGAAATCATCCCCAAAGAACATGATTCAGCATTCAGAAGAACAAAACAACAACACCACAAAAGAAGTAATTCCTATAGTTTCGCTTAATTTCCATCAAATTCAGTCCACACAATTATCATTCAATCAATCAATGCATTCAAACACATACTCAACAATCCAAATCTCAATGATTTCTAAAGGTTCTCATGCTCACAATCACAAATAGATTCAAGATATATTCTAAGAAACTAATAAAACACAAGATATAAGGGATAAAGAAATCAAATATGGTTTTCTTGATGATGGGTTGCCTCCCATTGAGCACTTAGTTTATTGTCCTCAGCCCAACATGATGATGCTCTTAATGATTTTCATACGGTGGAAGGAGAAGGGTCATCACTTCCACTTTTGCACTGTCAGGAAGTTCATGATATGGTTTGAGACGGTGCCCATTGACCTTAAATGCTTTGCTAGATGTTTCACTCATGATCTCTACTGCACCAAAAGGAAATACATTAGTTACCAAAAACGGTCCAATCTACTTAGAACGTAATTTACCTGGAAACAATTTTAGCCTAGATTAGTATAGCAGCACTTTATGTCCTTTGTGAAATTCTTTCCTGGAGATTAATTGGTCGTGGAATGCCTTGACTTTAGTCTTGTAGATTAGGGCATTCTCGAAGGTCTCATTTCTCAATTCTTTCAGTTCCTGTAACTGGAACCTCCTCTACTTCCCAACACCTTCCAAGTCTAGATTGACTTGCTTAATGGCCAAATAAGAGCGATGTTGTAGCTCTACGGGTAAATGACAGGGCTTTCCATACACTAACTGAAATGACGATATGCTAATGGGAGTCTTATAGGCAGTCTTATAAGACCATAACGCATCCTCAAGTCTAGTACTCTAATCATTATGTGAGGGATTCACCATCTTTTCCAAGATTGATTTAACCTCTCGGTTGGACACTTCAGTTTGCATATTTGTCTGTGGATGATAAGGTGTGGAAATCCTACGCATCACTCCATATTTCCTTAAAAGAGCATAAAATGTTCTGTTACAGAAATGGGTCCCTTGGTCACTGATGATAGCCCTTGGGGTCCTGAACCTGGAGAAAATATATGATTTAACAAAATCTGCAATAGTTTTAGAATCATCAGATAGAGTGGCTTTTGCTTCCACCCATTTAGACACATAATCAATAGATAAGAGAATGTATGAAAAACTAAAAGAAGGAGGAAATGGTCCCATAAAATCAATACCCCATAAATCAAAAACTTCCACAAAAATGATCAGAGTTTGAGGCATTTGATTTCGAGGACCAATGTTACCTATTCTCTGACAGCGGTCACAAGACTTACAGAAATTGTAGGCATCTTTAAAGATTATGGGCCAATAGAAACCACTATCAAGCACCTTGTTAGCTGTCCTTTTAATGCCGAAATGTCCTCCACAAACATAGATGTGGCAAAAGGAGAGAATGGAGTGTGTCTCAGAATCAGGAATGCACCTCCTAATGACTTGATCTGCACAATGCTTCTAGAGGTATGAGTCATCCCAAATGTAATACTTACAGTCACTTCTTAATTTTTTTCTTTGGGTCTTGTTCAAACCTTCCAGAAAATCCTTAGTAACCAGGTAGTTAACAATATCAGCATACCAAGGGATTATGGCCTTAATGGCCATCAGATACTCATCCGAAAAAGTCTCCATGATAGGCATTTCTTCCTTTTCAGTTACCAACCTACTCAAGTGATTGGCCACCAAGTTTTCACTCCCTTTCTTGTCTTTAATCTCTAAGTCAAATTCCTGGAGCAATATAATCCATCGGAGCAATCTAGGCTTCGCCTCTTTCTTTGTCAGGAGATACTTCAAAGCTGCATGATCTGAGAACACAATTACTTTAGAACCAATTAGATATGATCTAAATTTTTCTAAAGCAAAAACAACAACTAGAAGTTCTTTTTCAATTGTTGAATAGTTGATTTGAGCATCATTTAGAGTTCTTAATGCATACTAAATGGCATAAGGAACTCTATCAACTCGCTGTCCTAAGACAGTCCCTACCACGAAGTCACTGGCATCACACATCAGCTCAAACAGTAGTTCCCAATTAGGTGGCCTAATGATAAGTGCAACAGTCAACAATTTCTTGAGCTTATTGAAAGCTTCCATACATTTCTCATCAAAGTTGAATTACACATCTTTTTGGAGAAGCTTGCAAAGGGGCAATGAGATTTTAGAGAAGTCTTTGATGAATCACCGGTAAAAACTTGCATGGCCAATAAAAGAACGAATTTCCCGCACACTAGTGTGTGGGGGCAAAGAATGCATGAGTTCTACCTTAGCCTTATCTATCTCAATTCCCCTAACAGAAATTACATGGCCTAACACAATACCTTCCTCTACCATGAAATGGCATTTTTCTCAATTCAGTACAAGGTTAGTGTCAATGCATCTTTTAAGCACCAATGTTAAATGTTCCAAACAATTTTCAAAACCATTTCCAAAGACACTAAAATTATCCATAAAAACTTCAATGATGTTTTCAATGTAATCAGAGAATATGCTCATCATGTATCTTTGGAAAGTTCCTAGTGCATTACAGAGTCGAAAGGGCATTCTCCTGTAAGCAAATGTATTAAATGGATAAGTGAAGGTGGTTTTATCCTGGTCTTCTAGAGCAATAGCAATCTAATTGTAACCTGAAAAGGAATCTAGAAAATAATAATGAGAATGACCAGCTAATCTTTCTAATATTTGATCAATGAAAGGCAAAGAAAAGTGGTCTTTTCTAGTGGCGGCATTCAGCTTTCTATAATCAATGCAGACACGCCACCCTGTTTGTAACCTAGTGGGAATGAGCTAATTTTCAGCATTTCTTACCACAGTAATACCATATTTCTTTGGTACTACCTGGACTGGGCTTACCCACTTGCTGTCAGAAATGGGATAGATCACCCCCACACTTAGGAGTTTCAGTATCTCCTTTTTCACAACCTCCATCATAGGAGGATTCAACCTCCTTTGGGGGTCTCTCACAAGTTTAGCACCCTCCTCCATTAAGATCCTATGCATACAAATGGAGGGACTAATGCCCTTGATGTCAGCTATTGACCAACCAATGGCTGTCTTATGTTCCTGCAAAACAACCACTAATTTCTCTTCTTGCTCTTGGGTGAGTGATTTTGCAATTATTACTGGAAGAGTGTCCTTCTCCCCTAAGAAGATATATTTAAGATGATCAGGCAGTGCTTTTAGTTCCAATTTAGGTGCCTGCACAACGGAAGGTTGAGGTATATCAGTAGTAACAGGTAAATCAACAAAAGTTACCTTATGCTCTTCTAGAGTGGAAGAAAGCTCTTGTAAGGCAGCAACAATTTCATTAATGTCTTCACTCCATGGCTCTTCTTCATTATTCTTCTTTTCCTCCTGTATATCTAAACTATGAGTTAGAATTGTATCAAGAGCATCAGAATGGTCAGAATCAAAAGCTGTAGAAATTAAAGAATCAAAAGGATCAAAAGAATCAATTAAACAAGCAGAGTGCACATCACTTGCGTATCTCATAGCTTCAAAAATATTGAATCTAATTAATTCCCCATTAAATTCCATTGTTAGAGTTCCTGAGTGCACATTAATTTTTGTCCGCGCAGTTTTCAAAAATGGTCTCCCCAACAAGATAGGAGCAGATTTGGGAGAATCGTCCTCTTCCATGTCCAAAACATAGAAGTCTGCCGGAAATACTAATTCATTCACCTGCACCAAAACATCTTCAACCACACCTTTTGGGTATGCATTAGATCTATCAGCCAATTGAATAATAACACCAGTAAGTTTCAAAGGACCCAAGTATAAAGATGCATAAATAGAGTATGACATGACATTTATAGATACACCTAAATCAAGCATTGCCCTTTCAAACCTTGTGTTACCTATAGTGCATGGTATGGTGAATGTGCCAGGATCCTTACATTTAGTTGGGAGTTTCTTTTTTATCATAGCTGAAACATTTTCTCCTACTTGGACCCTTTCATTTCCTTTCAATTTCCTCTTGTTAGTGCACAATTCTTTCACAAATTTTGCGTACCTAGGTACTTGCTTAATGACATCTAACAAAGGGATATTAACTTCCACCTTCCTAAAAGTCTTTAGGATTTCTTTTTCTGTTTCTTCTTTCTTAGTCTTTGCCAACCTGCTGGGAAAAGAAACTTTAGTGACATATTTAGGAGGGGTTTCAGAATTACTTACCTTAGGGGCTTTGGAGCTTTGCCCCTTTTCATTTGCTTCCTTGGGTGTTTCATCTTTCTCTTGAGTGATTGGTAGAGGAGATGTAGGCTCATCCATCGTCTTTCTGCTTCTCAATGTGACAACACTAGCATTTTCCCTCGGATTCACTTCTAGCTGTGAGGGTAGTTTCCCTAAAGCTTGTCTTTGAAACTTGTTGAATTTTGTGGACAACTGCCCTATCTGATTCTACAAGTTATTGATTGCAGTCCTTATTTCTTGCCGAAATTGTATGTTGTCAGTGGCCATCTGTTTCACCAGCTCCTCTAGTGAAGGCTCAAGTTGCTTGGGAGCTTAAACTTGCTGCTGTCTCTGAGGGAAAGGTGCTTGCCTTTGTTGAAATCCTAGAGGTCTATAAGCTAGAGGTTGATTCTGAGGTTGCTTTGCATAGCTGAAATTTGGATGATCCCTCCAACTCGGATTATATGTGTTTGAGTAGGGGTTGTAATTTTTTAAAAGTCCAGCATATCCCCCTACTGCTCTTACCTCCTCATTTGTGTCCTCTTGGAGAGTGGGACACATATCAGTGGGATGTCCAGATGAACAACAGATCCCACAATCATGAACTGGTTCTTTCCCTTTATCCATTAACCGCTGAACCATAGCAGTCAATTGAGTCATTTGCTGCTGTAGACTGGTTGTCTTTACTTCTTTCACTACTCTCACTCTAGTGTCATTTCTAAAGTAGAACTGTTGAGTATTGGCAGCCATTCTTGAGATCAAGTTTCTAGCTTCTTGAGGAGTTTTATCAACCAATACTCCTCCACTAGCAGCATCAATCATGTTGCGATCCATCACTTGTAAACCTTTATAGAAATATTGAATTAAGAGTTGCTCACTTATTTGATGATGAGGGCAGCTGAAACATAGCTTCTTAAATCTCTCTCAATAGTCATGAAGTGATTCCCCATGCCTTTGTTGAATACCACAGATTTCTTTTTTGATTGTTGCGACTTTTGAGGCTGGGAAGTATCTGTCTAGGAAAGCTCGAGCCATGTCCTGCCATGATTGGATGGATCCGGGTGGCAAATAGTAAAGCCACTCCTTAGTAAAATCTTTCAGTGAGAATGGAAAAGCTCTCAACTTTACTTACTCTACATGAATTCCTGCAGGCTTCATGCTAGAACATACCACATGAATTTCCTTCAAGTGCTTGTTGGGGTCCTCTCCGGGTAATCTATTGAAAGATGGCAAAAGATGGATTAGGCTAGACTTTAATTCAAATGCCTCTTCATTTTCAAGAATGTCTATGCATAGAGGCTATTAATCTAGATCTGGAGCACCAACACCCTTAAAGTGTTTTCTGCCATTATCACCTCTTCAGATATTTCAGATGACTCAAATGTCTCTGAACTTGATAGATCAATGTGACAGGCAGCTTTAATGTCAACAGGTGTGAGTTGGAAATTAGCTGGATGGAATTGAAATTGAGGATGTGAGTTGAGTTGATCAATATAGTTCCTCAAATTCTGCAATCCCCCGTCTAACCTTTCAATGGACATCAACACCTACAAAACACTCAGAAAGCAAAAATCAAAAGAAAACTAAAAATAAAGACAAAAACAGAGTAAAAATAGGAAATAAATTAACAGTGTAATTAAAAAATTGGCTCCCCTGCAGCGGCGCCAAAATTCTTGGTGTGAGGCGGATAGTGATTAAAATTCAGATAAAAATCAGTTGTCAGGTCCACCAGAAAATTTAAAACCTTACAACTACTTGTAGTTAGTAAGGGTCGATCCACAGAGAACCAATTCAATCAACATTATTAAACAATTCCCAATTTAGACTCTGATTGACTATAAATAGTAAATGGGGGGTTTTGGAGTTTTGATGAACAATGAATAACTTCAAAAATAATAACAATAAATAAACTAAAATCAACAATATAAGAGAATTGGTAAAGAGATTGAATCCATCACTAGATTTATATGATGATGTAAATCGACATATCCTTTTATTCCAACATGCTCAATTATGTTTTCATGCAATTGTGAGAGTAAATCTCTGTTTTCCTTACGTGTTGGCCAATTCAGCAACCACTCAAATCAACTCCTAATCACTGATTAGTCATAAAGCAACCGCTCTTACAACTATCCAATAATTACATTAAGTTTTAGAAAACTAATTACACTAAGATCTAATCACATACTGGGATTAAATTACTTAGAACATATATTTTTCTAGATCTATTACTGCAATCGCGCATAATAAACCCAGATCTACCACTTTTATAACTGGCAAATAACACAAAGATAATTATACCCACATGAATATCATAACTTCTGCTAAATCTACTACCGCAACCGTGCATAATAAACCAGATCTACCACTTTTAAAGTGGGAACAAGTACAAAAACCTCCATACCAATAATAGATTCAGAAATATATGAATAAAAACATAACTGTGTTAAAATAATCAAATATGCAAGATTCATAACATCAAAACTAGTAGTTTCATCACCCCCTTAACCAAGGGAGGTTTAGTTACATATAGCTAGAACTAAATCACAAGAAAAACTAAGAAAGAACAACATAAGAAACAAAGTGCAGAAGAAAAACTAAAGAACAAACGAGTTTCTGAGGATTGAGGATGATGGATCTCCAATTGCTCAAACCCGAGACTCCAATCTTTGATCCAAACCTCCCCTCTCCGTTCCCTAAGGAGTTGCAGCTACTCTCCCTTGGTCAAAACTCCCTCCAAGACGTGCTAAGAGTGTATTTTTATAGGCCTCAGGGCTTAACTTCTTCAAGAAGGGTCCAAACTTTGCGCAGAAGTTTCAATAATTCATCTACTGGAGCGAATGCACGGCCGTGCATGGCTCTGTTTGAAGGAACAAAATCTGCTATTTTTAATTGTAAAAGTCAGAGGAGTACACGGCCTAGGCCGTGTACTCTTGCACGGCCGTGTATTTTTGCACGGCCTAAGCCCTGCAATTTTACACAGGCCCTGTAATTTGATTCCTTCAATTTCAGCACCGAATCTTCGCAGAAACTCTTCTTTCATTGCTTTAAAGGGAGAAATTGATCTTCATGAATCCATAGCCCTTCTTCAAGTGGGTTTCAAGCCTAATTTAAGGTAAATGAACTCCGTCAACCAAAGATTTCATGAAAAGTTCAATTATTAGCATTTGAGAATACATTTAAGCAAAGTTTCACAGTAATGTTCCAATTAAGGTTTGATATCAGAAACTTAGATAAATAATGACAATTAAGCATAAATGGAGTTCAATGAATCAATTACAAGGCATTTAAGATATAGGAATAATTAACAGATCACTTGCATTCTCGCGTGACAATGCCTCTGAGTTGAATCCTGTGATTTAATGTCATGGGCTCTCTAGCGACCTCTCACTGGTTGTGGTTGTTGGTGGTAACTGTCGGATTTACGCACTTTAATTAGTTGCGTTGTAACTCAATCCAAAATATCCCATAAGCGGGAGGGAGAAGAATTCTCAGATTGGTTGAGCCATCTTGGTATTACTGCACTCATGACGCACAGTATAAAGATACGCCATGAAACCTGTACATAAATGTATGTCATCATTTATTGTTATTATTTTATCTTTGTATGATTTTATTGTATTTTGGTTTTGGACAGACAATCCTTTGGGCGTGGTCTTTCAGGAGTTTCTAGACTTCTTTACCCTAATGGTTTTCTTGAAGTCTAAAAAAAAAAAACAAAAAAAATGTTTCTTAATTTTAAACTTTTCTGACAATAGCCAACCTACCCATGTAGGAGCTAGCATTACTTTTTCTATTCTCTTCCCTATTTAAACACTCAATTCTCTTCACTTTCCTCCAACTCGTAATCATTCAAAAGGAGTGTGAGTGTAGAAATGGAGGAAGCTTCTTCTTCTGTTCATATACTTACCAATATATGTGTATTTTGTGGGTCAAGTTATGGGAACAGTTTAGAGTTTGTAAAAGCAACAAACACTCTTGGTTGAACGCTTGCTGCAAGGAATATTCATGTTGTATATAAGGGAGTTTGCCGTAGGTTAATGGGGGCTGTATCACTCTCTACATATATAAGAGGCAATCAGGTTTTAGGTATCATTCCTAGAGCTTTAACTCAAAAGAACATCACTGGAAAGACACTTGGAAAGGAACTACAAGTATCATCTTTGCATGAACGAATGGTTAAAATGCTTGACAATTCTAGTGCATTCATTGCCTTATCGGGTGGTTTTGGTACTTTGGAAGAAGTTTTTCAAATTGTCTTTTGGGCCCAACTGAACATCCACCATAAACCCATAGGTTTGTTGAATATTAATAATTTCTTTGATCTTTTGTTATTTTTTCTTGACCATGCTGTGGAATGAAAATTTATCACACCTTCGACAAGATGACTCCTTATTTCTGCTTCCACTGTTGATGAGTTGATTGATAAATTAGAAACTTTTGCTTATAAAACTGATCCAGTAACAACTCAGATAGATTGGTCAAAAGGAAGCGATGAGGGAAGCAATATGAAAAGCAAGTCAGATCAGATTTTCCAACTATTTAAATAATTACAAGCTTTGGTTTTATTCATCATACTTTGTTTCTATTTATATTTGTGTAAGGTTTCTTTTTTCAGTAATTGCAACAATAGGTAATATCTTCTATCATTTACCTATCTATGTTTTGACATTGAGGACAATGTTGTGATCTGGTTGGGGGGAAGGATAGTTGAAGTGAAAAAAAAAACCAAAAAAAAATATAATTAAAAAAATTAGGAAGTGTGTTTATTAATATGTTTGTCGTGTTTATATGTTTGTCAATAATTTACTAATAGCTAAACCAATTAAGAATGACAGAGTAAGGAGTAAATTTTGCTTTGGAAGTAATTTTACTCTTGAGACGCATCTAGATTAGGGTAGATAACTAGTTTGTTTGGAAGTAACAATTCAAATTCAGGAAAATTTGCATGATTGAGTAAATTGTCTTCTTTCTTAAAAATCACATGCTTAGCTATATATGTTGAATTGGTGGATTGAGAATGATAGAAATATGCCTTGTGAGATTTTGAGCTTATTGATGAATGGATTGAACATTTGTACCATTCTCTTCTTTCTTATGTGAATTTCACTCATGGAATTATTATTCTAGAACTTGCTTTGATTCTTTTTGAGACTATATTTTCATATGTATACATAAACATGATTGATGCATTTTTCTTGAAATTAGCTACTTTAATCAAATAGCCAAGAATGACTGGCGCACAAATAGGCAGCACCCTAGTTCTTACTTCAACTCCAATTTGAGTCATCCAAACGTGTGATTAGGCCTTTGAGGTCTTCATGAAAATTGTAGAGAATTGTCTTAGATTTCCTACAAGACTAGAATCATATCAACCAAATATTTAAAACTCAAATTATAGTCAGTTTACTGAATACTGTCAAAAAGATAAATTACAGCTAATTCTTGCAATAATTTTTTCAATAATCCAATAAGGTCCAATATTATAAAATGTGTCAAAACTAACTCAATTAAACCTAATTGAACCTTAAAAAGCCTAGTGAGAGAATTATAAAATGTATAAAATATATTGTTATTAAATTTTCCCATACTTAGCTTATGCACTCCTGGGCAAAACACATAAGACAAAAACTAGGGAACAAAGAAAAACGATACAGACTCAAAAACTAAAATATCTAAAAGATTCAATTTCGAATAATAATAATGAAGAACAATTAAAGATTAAAGGGATCAAAACATTCATAAGGTAACATTTCTTCTCATCTCAAATCAACAAGTAAGGAAACTTCTGTTGAGAATAATGAATCAAGAATGATAGATCTTCACAAGATTCACTCTTAATCCCTCAAGCGTTTAAAATGTAGGTATTTCACTCAATTCAACCCATGAGAAATTAAACTGCCACAAGCTTGCTTATCTTCTACTTCTCCACTACTCAGAACACATGCACACATAAATCATGAGGACTTTATTAAATGTTGTAATGGGGTCGAGGTAAAGAAGAAGGTAATATGAATATGACAAGTCAAATACCAAAGAGAATAAAAGAGCATGAAAGCTGAGTTCAATTAATAAGCATGAAAGTTCATCCTAACTCCACCTAATACAAATTCCCTTTACATATTCTTTTTCTTTCCTTTATTGCCTTGTTGGCCCTTTTTTTACATTTTTTTATTTTTGATTTTTGATTTTTTTTACAAGAAGAACATAATATATACATTTTTTTAATTAAACATTTTTTTAACCATTCTACACACACATCAAACACAACGGCTGAAAATGAAAGTGTGCATGATGAACATGAAAATCAACCGTTGCGAATCATGCATGAGTATTTGCAACCATCTCGAAATTCTAGTCCATCATGTTTTATTTTTTCACTCAATGCTAACAATTTTAGATTCAAGCCAGGTATAATTTCTTTACTTCCTAATTTCCATGGTTTAGAATCTGAAAGCCCATATTTATATTTAAAAGAATTTGAGGAAGTATGTACTGCTTTTCATGATCAAACTTGCATTGAAGAGGTTGTTAAGTTTAAATTGTTTCTTTTTTCTTTGAAAGATAAAGCAAAAACTTGGCTTAACACTTTGAAACCAAGATCAATTGGCACGTGGCAAGAAATGCAAGGTGAGTTTTTAAAGAAATTTTTTCCAACACATAAAACCAATGCTTTGAAAAGACAAATCCAAAATTTTTCCCAAAATTCAAATGAAGCATATTTTCAAAGTTGGGAACGTTTTAAAGATTTGTTAAATTCTTGCCCACATCATGGTTTTGAAAAATGACACACTATAAACTTCTTTTATGAAGGGTTAACACCCGAAACTAAATAATTTGTGGAAACAATGTGCAATGGTGAGTTTCTTGATAAAGAACCTGAAGAAGCTTTAGACTATTTAGACCATTTGGCTGAAAATTCTCAATCTTGGCATGGTACTAATCCTTCTGAAAATTCAATTAGATCTAACCTTGCAAATGCTAGTAAAGGAAAATATCACCTTAGTCAAGAAGAAGATCTAAATGCAAGGTTTGCCAGTTTGGCTAGAAAGATTGAAGCTATGGAATCCGGGAAAGTAAAAGAAATCAAATCTGTGCAAAATGAAGAAATTTGTAGCATTTGTGATGAATTGGGACACTCAACAAATGAATGTCCAAAAATTCCTGTTTTTAAAGAAGTTGTGCATGAGCAAGTAAATGCAATGAATAATTTTAAAAAGTCATTCACTTCTTCTTTTTCAGATACATACAATCCGGGATAGAGAAATCACTCGAACTTTAGTTGGAAGACTAACAATCAGGCACAATTCATGCAACCACCACCTCCTCAGGCCCAACAGGGCTCTCAAAATTTTCAAGGATATGCATCTTTTGTCCCACCATACAGGAATAACCTTGAAGAAACATTGCATGCATTCATGAAAAAGCAAGATCTCATTATTAATCAAAACACTCAAGTCATGATTGACATAAAAGACACTCTTGCTAAACTTTCTTCTGCACTCACCATTCACGAGAAAGAAAAATTTCCTTCTCAACCTCAACTAAATCCCAAGGGTCAATACAGTCTAAATAATGGTAATTCAGAAAACTAACAAATAGATCAAGTCAAGTCAGTGATAACCCTTAGGAATGGAAAGGTTGTTGAAGAAAGTAAGGAGATAAAGAGCCAAGTGTTCAAAGTGATAAACTCCTTGAGTGTGAATGAGCTAGAGGATGTGGAAAAGAATCAAGATAGTAGTGATGCTGAGCTACCCAAGGAACCTGAGGTGACAAAAAGTCTTGTTAATCCAGAAAATGATGACGAGGGCCACCAGACATACATGATTGACTCAATCATGGATAGGAGAGTTTCTACAACCTATGATTTTGATCCTCTTGAGAATTTTCTTGTCAATTCTGAGTTTGATTCTATCAGTAATCCCTCTGATGTAGCTGATATTTCTACTATTTTTCATAAAACTCAAGATCATGACACTTAGGCATGGCAACCAAAGTTTAAGGAGTTTCTTAAGAAAGGTTGGAGCATTACTGATAAAAAAGGTGTTCGTCCCTTGGTCTGTTCTTATAAAATTAATTTGAAAGAAAGTAAATAGTCAGCGGTTGAAGCTATAACTTGAGTTGAAGGATCCAGATGTAGCAGAGACTTTGGTAGACGATCCTGTCTACCAAAGCTGAGGTAAGTTTTTAGTATTTCGTGTTTTTATTGAGTCGGCTTAAGTGCCTCCCAAATTTCGGAGCCTTTGTATTGGGATGTAAATAGTGTTGGCCAACAAAAAAAAATTATAAAACAAAAGAACCCAAAAAAAAAATGTTTGCATGCTTATTTATTTCATTTTATTTCATTTTTTTTGTCATTGCTAACCATTGTCAAGATGTAGTTATTCTCTTCTCACCTAAGCATTTTGGGTATGTGACTTCTCCCCATTTCTTTATTTAATTTTGTCCCAATAATTTCTTTAATGTATATTGATGATTATTTCTTCAGTCTGGATTTAATTGTTAACATTGAGGACAATATTGTGATCTGGTTAGGGGGAAGGATAGTTGTGTAAAAAAAAATAAATAAAGAAGTGTGTGTATTAATATGTTTGTTGTGTTTATATGTTTGTCAATAATTTACTAAACTAGTTAAGGATGGCAAAGTAAGGAGTAAATTTTACTCTTGAGACGCATCTTAGTTAGGTTAGATAACTAGTTTGTGTGGAAGTAGCAACTCAAATTCAGGGAAATTTCATGATTAAGTAATTTATCTTCTTTCTTAAAAATCACATGCTTGGTTATGGATGTTGTAACACCCTTGTGGGGATGTCACATTTATGAATGCAATAAAATAAAATAAAATAAATACTTACCCAAGTTATAAAATGTTTGGTCCATAAATAATATTAGTGGTAAAAATTTTCCTTTTTATGCTTATAATCTTAAATAAAATAACACGAAGCACAGAATAAAGCAAACATAATCACATATCATAATATACATATGATTTTTCTTTAGTACACACATAATTTACAACGACAAATATTTAACAAAGCAGTAAAGAGTTGACGTAAAACTAAGACACAGTATTGCCCAAGTGCACCTCAGAGCTCTCTAATCCTCCGATGAATCATCCTCGGAAAGATCCTCGAAATTCGAGCTCTGGAGGTCCCATAGTTCTAGGTCCCATAGTACTACGGACACGAGTCCGAGCAGTTGACTCGCTACTGAGCTCACTAGGCACATGGAGTATTCCCTGCCAGTAACGCCTAAGAGTCAGCAGTAACTCTAAATGTAAATACAACATAGTAGTAAATATGACATCTCCGTCATACTCTCTACATAGGGACACAGTCAAACGTCCCACATAAACAACTGTCCCTCTGTCCACATGCATACACCAGGCCTCAGAACCTCCATGAAACTCCAGTCTCACAAACCCAAGGAATCCTGGCAACGCCATAATCTCAAGATCAGTCTTGATGATCAGTGTGATCTATCGGCTCCTCTTCCTCGTATAGCTCACCCGGCTGTCACTCGTCCGGATACTGTATCTCAAGAGGCTGTTCCTCTCCCTCTTCCTCAAACTCTTTACGGAAATAATATAATAATATCGAGAAAACATATAGAGAGGTGAGACAATCTACACCATTACCCGTATGGCAATAAAGAAAACGACAATACAAACAAATATTCCAACAGTACATACCAACATCTCATGCATAATATAACAAAGTAATACATATTAAAATAACACGTACCATTATATTATGCATAATATATTAAAGCAATAAATATTAAAATAACACATATCATACATAATATATTAAAATAGTACATTATATATTTTATCCCAGAATATGGTAAGCGAAAAAGTGCGGATGATGCATGAGCATGAACAAGAAAATGCGTGTAATGCATGAAAACACACTGACTTGTTCCTACTCCATGGAACTAAACACGGATATCTGAGGGAATGATCTGAATAGAAAATAATAATACTTTATGGTTGCCCAACCAAACTATTGCACTGTCCAATCTTTGTGTCTATAGCCCACAGTCCAAAACATCGTGTAGCAGTACACAGTCCAACATCGTGTACTACAGGCATATCGCATTTTCACAATCTCGTTGTTTTCACAAACGTTTTTAAATCACATAAATATATTTTGACATTTTTAAACATCGCAAAATCTTTTTAAATCATTTTCTCAATCGCGTAGGATTTTTAATTCATTTTCTTAACCGAATAGCTTATAATTATTATTTTCAATATGTGTAAAACTATATCTAGTATATTTAAAATATGTAGAGTATTTTTCTTGTGTTCTAAATATAGTATGGAATCTTTTCATTTTATGCGTCTGATTTTAATAAATTTTGGTGGCATTTTGCCTATAAAATCAGTATAAGGTATTTTTAACATTTTCCTCTAAATATAGTTTATTTTATTTTTACCCAATAATTTCACTTTGAAACTTACTAACGCGCTTCAAAATTTATGGAATGAGCTCTACGTTAGTATTTTTCAAGCGTCTAATTTAATTCTTATTTAAACTTTCTGCTAAGTTAAAATTCTAAAACTGAATTTATTCCTTTTATTTTCTCAATGATTCATTGGAATCAATTTATGTTGTAAACTGATTACCTAACCTATCTTAGTAAATAAAATGGCATGTTGGCCAAATCAAAATAAAATGGCATTTAATTATACACTAAATGGCATGTTGGCCATAATTAACTTAAATCAACTTTAATTTTATTATTTTACCTAGATTCCTCAAATCAGTAATTTAAAAAAATTGCTGAGAACATTTTGGTTCTCGGTTTGGATGTAAGGCCGTGAGCCTCATAATGTGTTCTTTGGAACACTCATGCAAACCGTACATGTTATTCACATCCTACTTTAATAATTATATAATTATAAACACATGCAATTATATAATCACATACAAAATACATACAATTTATTTAAAACCATAAACATGCATAGCAAAAATAATGAAAGCTATAATCATGCATAGCAAAATAAATCACAAATAGGAAAGCATTTAAACAATTACACAAATAAATAATAAATACAATAAACAACCACACAAATGAATCCTTATGGATTCCATACACAAACAAATCCATTTTCCCATCACCACTTAGGGTTGATGAGATTAAATCTCCCTCTTACCTCTTGTAGACAAATTAATCGGTTAGATTTCCTTCTTTTCTCCAAATTTCGTACAAGCTCCAAAACAATTCCTAAAATTCTTAAACAATTAGTAAAAACACATACAAGGTACAAAATAGAAAAACCATGGAACAATCATGGTTAGAAAAATCAAAAATTCAGTTTTGAACCATAGAAACCAAACTTACCCTTAAGTAAGTAAGCAAGAAGTGGGATTTTGGACAAGATAGAGTAGGAATTTGGGAAAACTTTGTGAATGAAAGATGCTTAGAATGGGATTTAGGTTCAAGAAATGTGATGGGATAAAATTATGAAGGCTTGGTTGAGTATGTATGGGTGCTGGCCGAACCTAGGGAGAGAAAGTGAGAGAGAAGTGTGCTTGAGTTTTCTTGTGTTTTTAGAGAGAGAAATGGATAGTTAAAATGTGATAAGTGTGAAATAGAAAGTGAAGAGTGAATAGATAGAGCAGCAGCCGTGAATGAGTGTGTAGGGAGCTTGAGTGTTTGATTTTGCGTGTAAAAATATCATAAATGTGTTCACATGGCCAAGCACATGGCTTAGGTCATTGGATCCTTCAAGAACCATGTAGAACCAAGCCACCTTGCCTCCTTATGCAGCCCAAAAACCGTGTGGGTCTTCATCCATTTAGGGAATTAATTGCTTTCCAATTACATCTAATTATATGCTAATAAATTAAGCAATTAGTTAAGTTAATTATCCTATTAAAACTAAATCAACATTCTAATCATATAATCAATTAGTTTAATATATATTAACATATATTATAACCTTTAATCAATATTAGGATATCTAATTAGTATTTAGACTATAATTAATTAATAACTAAGCTAGTTCACTTAGTTTGTTAATTAGGTAATTAGATTAGTCAAATTAAGCTTAATTAGGTTACTAACCATTTTCAAGCCTACAATTGTTGACTTAATCCTAACCCTTGGTTCATCTTTAATCCTTAGCCCTAGATTAGATCTAAGGTAGATATCACTTGGTCATAAATCTATCATTCTAATCTCACCATTGATTAGATCAATGGCTTAGGTTAAAGGCTTCATCATTAAGTCTTCATCCAACGGTCCAAATGAAAACCTATGCCTCCTTAGTTGTCCAATTCCTATTAGTTTAGAAAGTCAAGCCTACTTTTGTTGACTTGCTCTCATTGGTTAGAAATTGTCCAGTCAACACAGGTTGATTTGTTTTTCCTAAACGCGGTCCCACAAGACTTTTAAAGATATGTGGTCAAACCGAAGCGATTTTTACTATTTTTGAGGCATAAAGAGGTATCTTGTAATATAAAATAATATTATAATAATATAAAATTATTTTATTACACGCTTAAATCCTAAAAATTACGAGATTAATATATATATCAATCAATTAGGTTTAGTAAGATCCCCACTCCATTAATTAAAATAAGATTTTTTCGGCTAAAAAATTATTATTTCCTGGCTAGGAGCAAATCACACACAATGATCAAGTACACTCACGGAACAGTCAAATTTAATTTACTGCTCACAGAATTCACAAAACAGTACATTTTGGGACTATATTGTAATTATCCCAAAAGTTGGGGTGTTACAGATGTTGAATTAGTGGACTGAGAATGATAGAATTATGCCTTGTGAGTTTTTGAGCCTATTGATGAATGGATTGAACATTTGTACCATTCTCTTCTTTCTTGGGTGAATTTCACTCATGGAATTGTTACTCTAGAACTTGCTTTGATTCTTTTTGAGACTATATTTTCACATGTATACATAAATGTGATTGAGGCATTTTTCTTGAAATAGCTACTTTAGCCAAATAGCCAACCTTGTATATTTTCCGTTGCTTAACCCCTTTGAGCTTATTTGACCATTCCTTGTTTCTAGCTCATTATGTGCCTTAAATAAAAAATCATGTTCTTACTTGACCTTAGGGAATAAGAGAACATTAACTTTGTCATTGGATGAGTTCTTGAATAAGTGTGGGGGTGTCTGTACAAAATGGTTAAAAAAAAATTTGAGCTTGTTGTTTAAATGTATATATTATGTTCTTCTTCAAAAAAAAAAAAAAAGAAAAGAAAAAATAAAAAAATAAAAAAAAAAAAAAAAAAAAAAATAAAAAAAAAAATAAAAAATAAAAAAATAAAAAAATGTAAAAAGAAAAAGAAGGTTAACAAGGCAATAAAGGAAAGGAAAAGAATATGTAAAGAGAATTTGTATTAGGTGGAGTTGGGATGATCTTTCATGCTTGTTAATTGAACTCAGCTTTCATGCTCTTTTATTCTCTTTGGTATTTAACTTGTCATATCTATATTACCTTCTTCTTTACCTTGACCCCATTACAACCTTGATTAAAATCCTCATGATTTGTGTGTGCATGTATTTTGAGTAGTGGAGAAGTAGAAGATAAACAAGCTTATGATAGTGCAATTTTCATGGGTTGAATTGAGTGAAATACCTACCTTTTAAACACTTGAGGGATTGAGAGTGAATCTTGTGAAGATCTATCATTCTTGACTCATGCTGTTCAATTGAAGTTTCCATACTTGTTGGTTTGAGATGTGAAGATATGTTACCTTATGAATGTTTTGATTACTTGAATGATTGGTTGCTCTTCATATTTAAATATTATTAGAAATTAAGTCTTTTAGAGTGTTTAACTTTTGAGTCTGTTTCGTTTTTTTTAGTTTTGGTCTTGTGTGTTTTGCCTAGGAGTGCAAAAAACTAAGTATAGGGAAATTTAATGATCACATATTTGAAACATTAATAAGCCTTCATTTTTAGTCATTTACACTCTCCATATACTTAATTGATTGAGTTTGATTATATTTTGTAAGTTTGGACTCAAATTAGACTTAATTGAATTTTTCAGCATAATTTACGTCTTACGTTATTTCTGTATTTGGGCTATATCTTGGGATATAGGTGGTCAAATGAGATGAATCTAATGGGATTTTAAAGATACGAGATAGCTCTATAACTTTCATGAAGACCTCAAAGGCCCAATCACACGAGTAGATAACTCAAATTAGGGTTGAAACAAGAACTAGAGTGCTGTTCCTGACAGCTCAACCTATGTGTACTGTTCATGCCATTTTTTGGGCTAGATGTTGTCAAATGGGTTGAAATTTTGATGCTGAATATTTGAGACCTATATCTACAACTTTCATGTTGAACACTTTTCCAGAATCTGAGGCCTAATGGGTGATATTGGGCTTGCAAGTCAGAATAGAGGAGCTGTGACTGGGCCTGAGCAGTGTATAGTAATTTGAACGTATCTGGAGTTATAAAAATGATATTGGACTCAAACTAAAGCCATTTGAAATCTAAGATCCAGGCATACAACTTTGATGAAGATTATATTTACTCATTCTAACGCATTCAATGACTTCAGAGCTAAATGATTTTGGAGACAAGGAATCTCCATAATTTTCCACTCACCAAAAGTCATTTGGCATTTTCCACTTATTTTTCACTCATCCACTCACTAATGACTCAGCCCCCTTGTCATTTTGTCTCTCTAATCCTCTATAAAAGGGGACCTTAGCAGATCATTAAAGGTGTGAGGTGTTAGGTACCAAAATGATGCTAGTTAATTACTAGGTTTTCTTGTAGTAATTTTCCTTTGTTCTAAATTGAACTCATGTTCTTCTTCTTCTTCTCTCTTTCTTTCTTTTTATCTATGAGTAACTAAGTTTCATTTTTCTTGGGTGAAAAAGTGAACCTCTTGGTAATGAAATAAGGTTAGATTAATTTCTCTCTTGTGCTTAAATGATATATTTTCAGGTGGTCATTATACGTATTATATTTTGTTTCCAATCAATTTAGAAACCCTCCTTGTAAAGTGGAGTTCTTGATTTGTTGTAGACAAGAGATTGGCATAATGAATGCTTTAACCCATTTACAAGTGGTGGTGTTAGAAACTCTCCTTATAAAGTGGAGTTCTTGATTTATTGTAGACAAAAATATTGGCACAATGAATGCTTTAACCCATTTTTAAGTGGTGGTAATATTTTTTGAAAACATAATATAATTACGTATATTATTTTAATTGGACTTTTAATGTTGTATTTTCTGATTGGAACCTCCATGTTGCAAGGATTCTAATTGAGTTATAAAAGGAATTAATCTTACCTTTACTTTATTTACCAAGAGTGGATCTTTTAATCCAAATAAATAATTTTTACCGTAGTAACAAAATATTTATTTCGCCTTAATTAATCTTCAACAATTCCCTGTGGATCGACCCCGGACTCCTGAGAAATTTATTACTTGAGACAACCTGTACTTGGGTTCACAAAGTAACAATTAATCTCGCGTCAAGTTTGTAGACTTGGTTTGCAACTTTTAATTTGCATCACCATTCTCAAAATTTGGCAAGAATATAAAGGCATTTATATTGATTTAAGAATAGAAACATATGAATAAAAACATAATTGTATTGATATAAAGAAATATGCAAGATTCACATAATCAAAACTAGAGTTTCATCTTCTCTTAACTAATCAAGAAGTTTAACCATACATGGCAAAGTTAAAAACAGAAGAAGAATTAAAGAAAAACATTGTTCAGAACAAAAGAAGAAAAGAAAAACTAAAGATCAAACTAGTTTCCAAGGCTTGAGAATGATTGATCTTTGATCGCTCGAATCCGAGTCTCCAATCCTCAATTGAATCCTTCTCTTTCTTGGTCTTTGTGTTTCCCTCAGTTTCCTTGACGGCTCTTTTTGTCCAAATCTATTTTAGGGGCTCTAAGCAACCCTATTTATAGGTTTGGATACCTAATTTAGCATTAAAATACGAATTTAAACTTCTGAGCCGATGACACAGGCCATGTCATATGACACGGCTCAACCCATGTCTGAATCTAGTAACATAATTTCAACTGATTTCAAAGTCAGAGAAGAACACGGCCTAACCCGTGTCATGTGACACGGGCTGTGTTCTCGGTCAGGACTGAAAACTGATTTTCCTTGTGAAGTCAGAGAAGTACACGACCTACCCCGTGTCATTTGACACGGGCCGTATTGGTCCAAAAATAGAAATTGACCCAGTCTTCATAGTCAGAAGAGTACACGGCTTGCCCCGTGTCATTTGAAATGGGCTGTGTTGATCCCTTTCTCCAAATGTAACCTTGAATCTTCATAACTGCTCTTCTTCCTTTGCTTCTAGGGGTAAAATCGATCTTCTTAAGCATTCATCTCTCTCCTTAAATGGTCATCAAGCTCGGTTCAATGCTAATGGACTTAAACACTCAAAGATATCCTAAAAAGCATAATTCATTTATGAGTGTTTATAACCACATTTAAGCATAGTTTCACAATAAGCATCCAAAGACAACTCTAAATCAGAAACTTAGCTAAATGTCAACAATTGAGCACATATGGAGTCCAATTAGATCAAACAAAAGATATTTAAGAACTGAAATTATTAACAGATCAAATACCCCTACACTTAACCTTTTGCACTCCTGGGCAAAACATAAAATCAAGCACATGCTTCCCAAAAAGTAATAAAAGTACTAAATAATGAGCAAAGATCTACACACATTAGTCCTTTCAAGGAATCTAAGCAATCAGGAATTTCCTCTCTCAACAGTCCAAATCAGCAAGTCAGGTCAATCCAATATCAGGGTTAAATTAACATGATAAATCCTCACTGATACACTCTCTTTCACGCAAGTGTTTTGGGCTTGTATTTACTCTCAACCACTCATGAAAACATGCCCTATCATAGGCTTGACAAGCCTCTACTTCTCCACCACCTAAATCACATGCACACAAAGACCAAAAGGTCTTTAATCAGGTTGTAATGGGGTCAAGGTCAAGGTAAGATATATCAAGGATAAACAAAGT
Organism: Ormosia semicastrata; assembly: GCA_029884595.1. Taxonomy (NCBI): domain Eukaryota; kingdom Viridiplantae; phylum Streptophyta; class Magnoliopsida; order Fabales; family Fabaceae; genus Ormosia; species Ormosia semicastrata. The sequence goes on along the minus strand of JAQQTO010000028.1, from coordinate 7,827,072 downwards.
TAGACCATCGGAAATAGAAGAGCAAAGGGGAATATAAAAATCAAATGCTTTTTGCACAATCACCCCAACACTTTTCAATCCATTTTTATCTTTTGCTTGACTTTCTCCATTCAACAACCAACTTTTCCATTCTCTTTTTCATTTCTTTCTTTTCTCTTTTGAGATTTTTTTTTTCAAAACTAGGCAAAACAGTGTAATCACCCCACACTTATTCAAATAAAATTCCTAATATAATTATCAAGCTATTCTACTCCCTAAGGTAGGGTAGCAATGGTTTTTCACTGTTAAGATTGTAATGAGCTATAATAAAAAAAAGGACGTTATTCAGGCTCAAAGGGGTGAAACAATGGATCAAAATGCAAGGACAGTTGTTTGGCCAGTAGTTGAAAGAAAGAAATGCCTTTATCATCTCAAAAATGTACAGTGATCATTTGCAGCTTAAAAGAGAGTCAAATCAAGTTCTGAAAAGTATATAATCACAAGTGGAATCACACAACAAAAACAGAAATGACTTAAAATTAGTCATTCACATCAAGGCCCAAAAACACACTAGGTCCCAATTTTATCATATTCTCAAAACCCTTTCAATTTTCAAAACCTCTCTGTGCGGATTTAGAAGCAAGAAAGTCAACTCCTTTAGGCTTAAAAACCTATCAATAAAAATCAATTGCTTGCTCATTGCTCAGCATACTCTAAAAACCAATTAGAAAGACATGCACCAGATATGCAATTAAGATCAGAATGTGCAATTAAGGTCAAACCCAGACTTCCCCCACACTTAAAATAGACAGTGTCCTCAATGTCAAAGCATACACAATAGATAAAAGGAACTCGAATAAATCAGCAAAGTATATGCAAAGAAAATGATTACTGGATTATGAAGCACAGTCAAATTCAAAATGGTAACCAATACAATGTTCACTAATCCAGGCAAAATCAATTACAATTTCTCAAAAGAAAATGAAAATACATCAAGATGGGGGAGGGGGATAGGAGAAACGCTGAAGCAGGAGATCAAGCTTGCCATCAATGGCATCCATCCTCTGATCACGAGAAACCTCCAATGCCTGAAAGCGGTCTTCTAAGTGCTGGAAGCGACCAGCATGGTCTAGCTCCTAAAGATCAATATGAGCCAAAACAACATCATAAGAAGCTGTGTCAGGCTGAGTGGAAGGTCCCGCATCATCAGCAAACTCTGGAGGTGGGGAGACTGTAACATCCTCATGAGCCTCAGGGATTGGATTTGTCCTAGGCAGGGCAGCGCCATCAGCTCCGATCAAGAGGAGAGCACCATTCTGACGGGTGCATAGTTTCATAGACACCAAAATGGCCCCATCAATAGCATTGGGACCCTGGACCGGTGTCTCCTCCAGCAGATCCAGATAATCAGAATGAGCAGTAATGGCAGTCACATACCCCCCATCATAATACGGCCAGCTAAAGTGGTCCCTACATGGTGAAAATGATTACAGAGCTAATACCCCCCATTGACAGGTTCTCCCTCAAGCATGCAGTGCAAGAAAAACAATTCAGAACTACTAATTGTGCCTTGACTTTCCCCCCGACCACAGATGGTATTAGCTAACCATTTTTGAATATATCGATGTGCAAAGGACCTAAGCCTAGAAGCCTTAGACATCTTAGGGTCATAGTCACCAGACCCAGACACAGTTAGAGCAGACCACACACGATCAGGGTTAAAATCACGGGGTAACATATTGTGCCCCTCAGGAAAACCAAAAATAGTACGAAACAAGTGAATGTCAACAGAATGAGAGTTTCCTAGCAGCCTAAATATGATCTCACTAGGCTACTTTTCTTGATCACTCAGGGGATACAGTTTATGATTAAAACTAGAAATGAACTCCCTAGTTAACTCAGCAAAGGTAGGCATATTTAATAGTGCAAATTGAACCCAACCAATCCTACTTAATAAGGCAAAAACCTTATCATGCAACCCTATAGCCCTAAGGGTATCTACATCCAAAAATTGAGTGGGAACCACTACCTTTCTGTTAATGGGATTGACTGGTACCTGAGGGGGTGATAGAGACTGGGCACGCCTGGTGGAGGCACGATGAGGGTGGTATGAACAGGAAACAGCGGTGACCTTGATTCGCTTCTTAGGACCCATCACTGAGGAAATCAGAAGAAAGAAGAAGAAGAGGAAATAGAATGGGACCGTGAACGGTAGAATGGTGGAGAGACAGGGAATATGAAGGAAAGGGTATGGAAGTCTGGAAAGAAGCACTGAGTGAGAAGAAATGAAGGAGAAATTAGAGGGAAAGTGGAAGAACAATGGAATAGTATGGTGCTTAGAAGGTGGAGCTAGAAAATGGAAGAACAATGGTGGGCACGATGGTGGCTATGGTAGCTGCGTGGTGGGAGGTGGGGTGGTAAAGTAAGGAAGAGGAAAGCTTGAAATGGTGGCTATGGTAGCTACGTGTTGGGTAAAATGATGGAGTTGGGTGGTGAAAATGGAAGATTGGGAAGAGGAGAATGGGGAGAAGTGGTGCGTGGTGGCTGCGTGGGAGAAGCAGAATTGGGGAAAAAATAGGAAAGAAAACCCTAAATCAGGGTTTAAGTGAAATCTACCATGAGTACACGGGCTGTGCCATATGACACGGCCTTACCCGTGTACTACTCTACCAAGAACTAGGGTCTGCTGGGCATGACAACACGGGCTGTGTCATTGAACACGGCCCACCCCGTGTACCTCTCTGGAATCACCACAGAACCTGCTACCTACGAAAACACTGGCCGTGTCATATCACACGACCCACCCCGTGTACCTCTCTGTCAAGAGCTGGGGTTACTGTCATGGGGACACGGGCTGTGTCATATGACACGGCCTACCCCGTGTAAGCTTCTGACTTAGAAAAATCAGTCCAAACTGCTCCTCAAGACTGCACACACTTAACAAACCATGAACTCATATAATCAAACCAAAACTGAGCAAGTCAAAACACAAAGACCGGCAAAGATACAGGTATCATCAAGCAAGAAACACATTAAAATGGGCTAAACTAAGAAACTAAACAACGTAAAACAGAAAGGGAAAAGAAAGCAAATCTGATTGGGTTGCCTCCCAATAAGCGCTTGGTTTATTGTCCTCAGCCAGACATTGCGATGCTCCTTAGTGTTCTGCATAAGATGGATGGAGAAGAGGCATGTCCTCAACTTCTGCATTCTCCGGAAGCTTATGGTAAGGCTTGAGATGGTACCCATTGACCTTGAATGTCTTTCCAGATGCCTCATTCATGATCTCCACTGCACCAGAAGGAAAAATAGTAGTTACTACAAATGGGCCAATCCATTTAGAACATAGCTTACCTGGAAATAATTTGAGTCTGGATTGGTATAGTAACACTCTTTGGCCTTTGTGAAAACTTTTCCTAGAGATCATGTGATCATGGAATGCTTTGGTCTTGGCCTTGTAAATGAGGGCACTCTCAAAGGCCTCATTCCTCAGTTCTTCCAACTACTGAAGTTGGAGTTTTCTCTACTTGCCAGCACTTCCAAGTTCAAGTTAACTTGCTTGATAGCCTAGTAAGATCGATGTTCCAGCTCCACTGGCAAGTGACAGGGCTTCCCATACACTAATCAGAATGGGGACATGCCAATCGGGGTCTTGTATGCAGTCCGATAAGCTCATAAAGCATCAGCAAGTCTAGTACTCCAATCCTTGCGCATTGGATTCACAGTTTTTTCAAGGATAGACTTGATCTCCCGATTGGACACCTTTGTTTGACCATTCGTATGAGGATGGTAAGGAGTAGAGGTCTGGTGCACCACACCATATTTCTTCAAAAGGGCTTCAAAGATTCTGTTGCAAAAATATGTCCCTTGGTCATTAATGATGGCTCTAGGAGTACCAAACCTGGAAAAAATATAGGACTTCACAAAATCCACAACAGTCTTAGAATCATCAAATTTAGTGGCCTTATGATGCACAATTTTTAGTTCAAACAAGTCTACAAACTTGATGCGGGATTAATTGTTGCATTGCGAACCCAAGTGCAGGTTGTCTCAAGTAATAAATTTCTCGGGAGTCCGAGGTCGATCCACAGGGAATTGTTGAAGATTAAGGTGAAGTAAATATTTTGTTACTACAATTAAAATTATTTACTTAGGTAAAAAGATTCACTCTTAGTAAATAAAATAAAGGTAAGATTAATTCCTTTTATAACTTAATTAGAATCCTCGCAACATGGAGGTTCCAATCGGAAAATACAACATTAAAAGTCTAATTAAAATAATATACGTAATTATATTATGTTTCCTAAAAATATTACCTTCACTTATAAATGGGTTAAAACATTCATTGTGTCAATTTTTTGTCTACAACAAATCAAGAACTCATCTTTACAAAGATGGTTTCTAAATTATAAGAAACAAATTATAATACGTATAATGGTTACTAGAAAAATATAAATCATTTAAGCACAAGAGAAGAATAAATCTAACATTACTTTATTACCAAGAGCTTCACCTTTTCACCCAAGTAAAATAAAACTTAGTTACTCATAGATAAAAAGAAAGAAAGAGAGAAGAAGAAGAAGAACAAGACTTTAATTTAGAACAAAGGAAAATTACTACAAGAAAACCTAGTAACAAAATGGCATCATTTTGGTAACTAACACCTAACACCCTCAATGATCTGCCAAGGCTCCCTTTTATAGAGGATTAGAGATACAAAATGACAAGGGGGCTGAGTCATTAGTGGGTGGATGAGTGGAAAATGAGTGGAAAATGTCAAATGACTTTAGGTGAGTGGGAAATTATGGATATTCCTTGTCTCCGAAATCATACAGCTCTGAAGTCATTGCATTCGTCATTTTTGAACCAAGTGGTCTTCATTAAAGTTGTAGGCCTGGATCTTAGCTTTCAAATGGCTTTAGTTTAAGTCCAATATCATTTCTATAACTCTAGATACGTTCAAATTACTGAACACTGCCCAGGCCCAGTCACAGCTCCTCTATTCTAACTTCCAAGCCTAATATTACCTTCAAGGAGTCCGATTCTGGAAAAGTGTTCAACATAAAAGTTGTAGATATGGGTCTTAACTATTCACCATCCAAATTTTAGCCCATTTCACAAGTTCTATCCCAAAGTATGCTATGAACAGTACACATAGGTTAAGCTGTTAGGAAAAGCACTCTAGTTCTTGCTTCAATCCCAATTTGAGTTATCTACTCGTGTGATTGGGCCTTTAAGGTATTCTTGAAAGTTGTATAACTCTCTCTTATCTTTCAAATGCCACTAGAATCACCTCCAAAGACTACCTACAGCCCAAGATATGGCCCAAATACAGAAATAGTGTAAGATATGAATCATGCTGAAAAATTCAATTACGTCCAATTTGAGTCCAAACTTACAAAACATAATAAAACTCAATCAATTAATTACATAGAGAGTGTAAATGACTAAAAATAAAAGCTTATTAATATATCAAATATGTGATCATCAAATTTCTCCACACTTAACTTTTTGCACTCCTGAGCAAAACACATAAGATCACTCACAAAAAAAACGAAACAAACTCAAAAGCTAAACACTCTAAAAGACTCAATTTCTAATAATATTTAAAAATGTAGAGCAATCAATCATTCAAGTAATCAAAACATTCATGAGGTAACATATCTTCACTTCTCAAATCAACAAGCAAGGATATTTCAATTGAAAAGCATGAGTCAAGAATGATAGATTTTCACAAGATTCACTCTCAATCCCTCAAGTGTTTAAAAGGTAGGTATTTCACTCAATTCAACCTATGAAAATTGCATTACCATAAGCTTGCTTATCTTCTACTTCTCTACTACTCAGAACACATGCACACACAAATCATAAGGACTTTATTCAAGGTTGTAATGGGGTCAAGGTAAAGGAGGAGGTAATATGGATATGACAAGTTAAACACCAGAGAATAAAAGAACATGATAGCTGAGTTCAATTAACAAGCATGAAAGTTTATCCCAACTCCACCTAATACAAATTCCTTTTACATATTCTTTTCATTTCCTTTCTTACCTTGTTGACCCTCTTCTTTTTACATTTTTTTGATTGATTTTTCTTTTTACATTTTTTTTTACAAAAAGAACATCATATATATATTTTTTTAACCATTCTGCACACACACCCCCACACTTGTTCAAGAACTCATCGAATGACAAAACTAATGTTCTCTTATTCCCTAAGGTCAAGTAAGAACATGATTTTTCATTTAAGGCACATAATGAGTTTGAAACAAATAATAGTCAAATCAACTCAAAGGGGTTAAGCAAGGGAAAATAGGTCATTTCTAATGCTTTATGTTGGCAGGAATCAGAGAATTTCCAAGAAGTCATAAGAGTGCTTGATATCATATTGAGACAACATGCTGCTAAACAAGGCTGGCTATTTGATTAAAGTAGTTATTTCAAAAAAAATGCCTCAATCATATTTATGTATGCATATGAAAATGTAGTTTCAAAAAGAATCAAAGCAAGTTCTAGAGTAACAATTCCATGAGTGAAATTCACACAAGAAAGAAAAGAATGGTACAAATGTTCAATCCATTCATCAATAGGCTCAAAATCTCACAAGGCATAATTCTATCATTCTCAGTCCACCAATTCAACATCCATAACCAAGCATGTGAATTTTAAGAAAGAAGACAATTTACTCAATCATGCAAATTTTCCTGAATTTGAATTGCTACTTCCACACAAACTAGTTACTACCCCAATTACTCCTTACTCTGCCACCAATTTTTGATGCGTCTCAAGAGTAAATAATTTACTCCTTACTCTGCCATCCCTAATTACTTTTGTTGTTAATAAATTTATGACAAACACAAAAAATATATTAACAAACGCACTTTTGAATTTTTGTTTTTAGTTTTTTTTAATATAAACACAATAAACATATTAACAAACACACTTCCTAATTTTTTTTTGATTTTTTTTTACAATCATCCTTCCCCCCAACTAGATCACAACATTGTCCTCAATGTCAAAACATAGATAGGTAAATGATAGAATATATTACCTATTGCTATAATTACTGAAAAGAAAAACCTTACACAAATTTAAACAAAAACAAAGTATGGTAAATAAAACTAAAGCTTGTAATTATTTAAATAGTTGGAGTGTCTTGGCTGGCTTTCTTTTCATTTTGCTTCCCTCACCACTTCCTTCACCGCTTCCTTCATCGGACCAATCTATCCGAGTACATTCTTCGGATCAGTTCATAAACAAAAGCTTCTAATTTATCAATCAACTCATCAACAGTGGAAGCAGAGATAAGGAGTCGTCTTATTGAAGGTGTGACAAATTTCTGTTCCACAGCATGGTCAACAAAAGATAACAAATTATCAAAGAAATTATTAACATTCAACAAATCTATGGGTTTATGGTGGATGTTCAATTGGGCCTAAGAGACAACTTGAAAGACATCTTCCAAAGTACCAAAACCACCAGGTAAGGCAATGAATGCATCAGAGTTTTCAAGCATTACCTTCATTCGTCCATGCATAGAGGATACTTGAATTTCCAGTCCAATTGTATTTCCAACGATGTTTCTTCGAGTTAAAGGTTCGGGAATGACACCTAAAACTTGACCACCTCTTACAAATGTAGAAAGTGATACAGCCCCCATTAACTCAAGGCAACCTCCCCCATATACTACACGAATGTTCCTCGCAGCAAGTGTTCTACCAACAGTGCTTGCTGCATTTATAAACTCTAAACTCTTCCCATAACTTGTCCCACAAAATACACAGATACTGACAAATCTACGAACAGAAGAAGAAGCTCCCTCTATTTCTACACTTACACTCTCTTTGAATGATTATGAGTTGTAGGAAAGTGAAGAAAATGAAGTGTTTAAATAGGGAAGAGAATAGAAAAAGTAATAATAGCTCCTATACAGGTAGGTTGACTGGTGTCAAAAAAGTTTGAAATTAAAAAAAAGAAAAAAAATTTTGTTTTTCTTTTTTTAGTTTTTTTTGTTTTGTTTTTTTTTTATTTTTTTTACTTCAAGAAAACCATCAGGGTAAAGAAGTCTAGAAACCCCCGAAGGATCCTATCCAAAGGATCGTCTGTCCAAAACTAAAATTCAACAAAATCATATAAAGATAAAATAATAATAACAAATGATTATATACCTTTATGTATAGGTTTCATGGCAGATCTTTATACTGCGCGCCATGAGTACAGTAATACCAAGACGACTCAGCCAATCTGGGCATTCTTCTCCCTCCCGCTTGTGGGATATTTTGGATTGAGCTACGACGCCACTAATTAAAGTGCGTAAATCAGACAGCTACCACCAATGACCACAGCCAGTGAGAGGTCGCTGAAGAGCCCATGGCATTAAATCACAGGATCCAGCTCAGAGGCATTATCACGCGAGAATGCAAACACGGGACGCTTCTTTCTGTCCATCAGCAAGTAGAGCCTTTGGTTAAAACCTGAGAATGCTTGCGCGGCTCTCTACAGAGCATGGCATACAAACCTTATTTATCGACCGGCGTGCGAAGGTCCACCCGAGTCAATGATGGGTCTGCCACTCCACTGGCAGGGGCTTCTAATTTAATTAAAGACCAAGTACAACCGAAGTTTCGCCTTTTTTTATTTTATTTAATTTATTTCATTTTTTTTTCATTTTTTCATTTTTTTTTTTTTTTTTTTTTTTTTTTTTTTTTTTTTTTTTTCTTTTTTTTCTTTTTTTTTTTTTTTTTTTTTCTTTGAAGATATACAAGATAGTATATACATGTTGTTGTGATTGTGGCTCACATCTTCCGCTGGTTTCACGTCCAGAAATGGCTTAAACGCCTTCTATGAGTCGAGGATAAGCTTCCCATCCAATTTTCTTATAAATTGGCAAACATGGTCTTTTTGAGTCAGATTCCCAAGACTATAACGCTCTTGCTCGTCTCTGAAGAGATTCCACAAACTAAGAAGTTCACGCTGCACAACTCCACAAGAATGCGTTTCAAGAGTCAATAAGATATTATCTAATGACTCCTTACTCAGTCCATTCTTGATGAAGAATATTTTATTTTCTCTGTTTATGGAAACCATCCCCAAAGAGTGACATCGCGTGTTGCAATTCCATCGTGCACACTTATAACAAACTTTCATTCTTTTTGCTCTTCTCCTTTTTGAAAATGAACTTTTACCGAGACCAGGCATATATGGGACAAATGAATCTGAAGATTCACCAGCTAAACGAACCTTTGCTTCGATTATCCAGCTTATATCTTCTGGGATGCCTTTATACATTAACAATCTCAGTCTTTCACACCTAGCTTCATAGACTTTTGTTAGAGCATTTAGAGGGAGAGAAGGAAAATGTTTTCTTAGATTTGAGAGAATAACATCCATTTTAAAAGGAGAAGAAATCAGTTATTATAGGAAACTAAAAAATAAACCGACTTGAGAGTCACGGAGTACCGTTATCCGCCATTCAACCGGGAACACAAAGAACTGCAAAAAGAAAGAAACAACATTAAAATAAATTCTACTTATAACAAGGATTAGAAAGAGAAATGGATTCTACCTCAACAACTTGATGTTCCAGAAATGGTTTGAGTCTTTGTCCATTGACCTTAAATACAATACCATTCCTAGGATTCTCAATGTCTATGGCCCCATAAGAATACACATGTTTGACAATATAAGGACCAATCCACCTAGATCTCAATTTTCTAGGGAATAGGTGAAGACGAGAATTATAAAGCAGAACTTTTTGACCAATTTCAAAAGTTTTTCTCAAAATTGATTGTCATGAAAAGCTTTTGTTCTAGCTTTATAAATCTTTGAGTTTTCATATGCATCATTTCTTAATTCCTCAAGTTCATTCAATTACAATTTGAGTAACTTGGAAGCATCATCAAGACTTAAGTTGAAAGCTTTAATGGCCCAAAATGATTTATGCTCCAATTCTACAAGCAAATGACAAGGTTTTCCATAAACTAACCGATAGGGAGACATGCCTAAAGATGTTTTAAAAGTAGTACGGTAAGCCCAAAGTGCATCGTTTAGTCTTAAAGACTAATCTTTACGATTTGGGTTAACCATTTTTTCTAAAATTTGTTTAATCTCCCTATTTGCCAATTCAACTTGTCCACTTGTCTGAGGATGATAAGGGGTTGCAATTTTGTGGGTAATGCAATATTTCTTCATTAAGGATTCAAATGATTTATTGAAAAAATATGTTCCCCCATCACTGATGATTGCTCGAGGAATTCCAAATCGACTCAAAACATTTTCTTTTAAAAATTTTAGAACAGTTTTATGATCATTGTGCCGACATGGAATTGCCTCAATCCATTTTGAGACATAATTAACTGCAACCAAAATGTACACAAATCCAAAAGATGATGGAAATGGACCCATGAAATCAATTCCCCAACAATCAAAAATTTTAATGACAAGGATAGGATTCAAAGGCATCATATTTCTTTTAGAAATGGACCCCAATTTTTGACAACTTTCACAACTTTTGCAAAAAGTATAACTGTCCTTGAATAAAGTGGGCCAATAAAATCCAAACTGCAAGATTTTCGTAGCTGTTTTCTTTGAAGAAAAATGACCTCCACATGCTTCTGAATGACAAAATTTAATGACACTACTTACCTCATTGTCAGGTACATATCTTCAAAAGATTTGATCAGGACAATATTTGAACAAATATGGGTCATCCCAAAAGAAATTTTTTACCTCAATCAAAAACTTTTTTCTGTCTTGGTGTGTCCACTGAGGCGGCATCTTACCTGTTACAAGAAAATTGACAATGTTAGCAAACCAAGGCATGGAATTGACAGAAAATAAAAATTCATCAGGAAAAGAATCATTGATATGTGTGCTATCAAAAGATGAGTCTGTTGTCAGCCTTGACAAATGATCTGCAAAAACATTTTCGGCTCCTTTCTTGTCTTTTATTGTGATGTTAAATTCTTGAAGCAACAAGATCCAACATATCAACCTAGGTTTGGCATTCTGTTTAGACATTAAATATCTAACAGTAGCATGATCAGTGAAAACAACAGTGGACGAACCAATTAAATAAGCTTAAAATTTATCCAATGCAAAAATTATAGCAAGTAGTTCTTTTTCAGTAGTAGTGTAATTCATTTGTGCACTATTCAAAGTTCGACTTGCGTAATAAATTACATGAGGCTTACCTTCCTTTCTTTGGCCTAAAACAGTAGCCAACAAGAAAAATCACTAGCATCACACATCAACTCAAAAGGCAAAGACCAATCAAGAGATTGCATGATAGGAGCAGAAGTCAAAAGACCGATTAATTTTTTAAAAGATTTCTGACAATCTTGAGTCCAATCAAATGGTGTATCTTTTGTTAGAAGATTACATAAAGGTCTAGATATGCCACTAAAGTCCTTTACAAATCTTCTGTAAAATCCTGCATGTCCTAAAAAGGAACGAACTTCTCTGACTATTTTTGGGAGAGGCAAATGAGTAATTAATTTAACTTTGACCATATCAACTTCAATTCCTTTAGAAGATATCACATGACCTAACACTATTCCTGAGGTAACCATGTAATGACATTTTTCCCAATTTAACACAAATCCTTTTTCTTCCCATCTTTTAAGAACCTTTTCCAAATTATCAAGACAATTTTTAAAAGAATTTCCAAAAACTGTCAGATCATCCATGAAAACCTCTAAATAATGCTCAATCATGTCATTGAAAATACTTAGCATGCATCTTTGAAAAGTTGCTGGAGCATTACAAAGACCAAAAGGCATTTTTCTATATGCAAAAGTGCCAAAGGGACAAGTAAAAGTGGTCTTTTCTTGATCCTCCAATGCAATTGGTATTTGATTATACCCTGAATAACTATCAAGAAAACAATAGTAGGGATGTCCTGCTACTCTTTCCAGAACCTGATCAAGAAATGGCAATGGAAAATGGTCTTTCCTAGTGGCTGCATTCAATTTTCTGAAATCAATACACATACACTAACTAGATAAGACTTGAGTAGGTATTAATTCTCCTTTTTCATTTTCAACCACTGTTAATCCAGATTTCTTAGGCACAACTTGTGTAGGGCTTACCCACTGGATATCAGAGATAGGATAGATAATTCCAACATCAAGTAATTTAAGAACTTCAGCTCTAACTACCTCTTTCATGTGTGGATTTAATCTTCTTTGAGGTTATTGAGATGTATTAGCATTATCCTCTAAATGTATTCTATGTGTACAGATTAATGGATTAATGCCTTTTATATCCTTTAATGTCCATCCAATTACACTTTTATACCTTTTAAGTACTTCTATCAACTTACCTTATTGTTCTTTGGTCAGGGATGAGGAAATTACCACTAGAGAGCTTTGTTCTTCTCCCAAAAATGTGTACTTCAACCCATCAGGTAATGGTTTCAGTTTCAGTGTGGGTATTTCTTCATGGGTATCATCATTCATGGATTTTAGCTCTTCTAATCTTGGCTTTCTTCCTTTGTATTCCATTTCCTGTGTACAGTCAAACAAAGAGCATATTTCAGAAACATCATCATCTAATTGTGTAGCTGAATCAAATGAATTAATTAAACAGATTTCTAATGGGTCAGAAGAACTCTTGATTTGAAGATGATCATCTATAATGGCCTCAATCCCTTCAATCTCTTTCTTTTCATCATAAACTTCTTGTGGTTGCTTGCACATGTTGAAAACATTAAGCTCCAGTGTCATATTTTCAAAAGTTAGCTTCACCACTCCATTTCTATAATTTATCAAAGCATTAGATGTTACTAAAAATGGGCGACCCAAAATAACAGGAACTGACTTAGAACTATCAACCATAGGTTCAGTTTCTAAGACAATAAAATCCACTGGATATATAAATTTATCAACTTGTACCAACACATCTTCTACTATTTCTTTTGGAATTTTAATTGATCTATCAGCAAGTAGAAGAGTTACAGAAGTTGGTTTTAACTCACCAAGGTTGAGTTGTTGATAAACTGAATATAGAAGTAAATTAACACTAGCAACAAGATCAAGTAAAGCTCATTCAATTTTATGTTCACCAATAATGCATGAAACTGTAGGACAACCAGGGTCTTTATATTTCAACTCATTATTGTTTTGAATAATGGAGCTTACCTGTTCAGTCAAAAATGCATTCTTTTTCACATTATGTTTCCTTTTAACAGTGCACAAGTCTTTCAAAAATTTGGCATAACAAGGAATCTGCTTAATAGCATCTAACAGAGGAATATTGACATTCACTTGTTTAAAGATTTCAAAAATGTCACTGTTATGATTCACTTTACTTGAATTGTTTAATACTTGAGGAAATGGGGGTGAAGACGAGGGTTTGATCTCCTTTTGGCTAGGTAGCTTATCATCTCCTTCTTCATCTTTGGGAATTGACTCATCATCTTTCTCAAAAAGTTCAGGAATTTGTTTTTCAACAACCTTTCCACTCCTAAGAGTTATCACTGAGTTGACTTGATCTATTTTTTGACTTTCTAAACTACCCTCATTTAGGCTAAACTGACCTTTGGGATTTGGTTGAGGTTGAGAGGGAAACTTTCCTTTCTCATGAATGGCAAGTGCAGAATAAAGTTTAGCAAGAGTGTCTTTTATGTCAATCATGGCTTGATTGTTATGGTTATTGATGGCCTCTTGTTTTTCCATGAATGCATGCTATGTTCCTTCAAGGTTTTTCCTATATGTTGGGATATAGGGTGCATATCCTTGAGAATTTTGAGAATCTTGTTGTGCTTGAGGAGGTGGTGGTTGCATGAATTGTGGCTGGTTGCTATTCCTCCAACTGAAGTTCGGGTGATTTCTCCATCCCGGATTGTATGTATCTGAAAAAGAAGAAATGAATGACTTTTTAAAATTATTCATTGCATTTACTTGCTCATGCACAACTTCTTTAAAAACAGGAAGTTTTGGACATTCATTTGTTGAGTGTCCTAATTCATCACAAATGCCACAAATTTCTTCATTTTGCACAGATTTGATTTCTTTTACTTTCCCTGATTCCATAGCTTCAATCTTTCTAGCCAAACTAGTAAACCTTGCATTTAGATCTTCTTCTTGACTAATATGATATTTTCCTTTACTAGCATTTGCAAAGTTAAATCTAATTGAATTTTCAGAAGGATTAGTATCATGCCAAGATTGAGAAATTTCAGCCAAATGGTCTAAATAGTCTAAAGCTTCTTCAGATTCTTTATCAAGAAATTTACCATTGCACATTGTTTCCACAAATTGTTTGGTTTCGGGTGTTAACCCTTCATAAAAAAAGCTTATAGTGCGCCATTTTTCAAAACCATGACGTGGGCAAGAATTTAACAAATCCTTAAAACGTTCCCAACTTTGAAAATATGCTTCATTTGAATTTTGGAAAAAAAATTGGATTTGTCTTTTCAAAGCATTGGTTTTATGTGTTGGAAAAAATTTCTTCAAAAACTCACATTGCATTTCTTGCCATGTGCCAATTGATCTTGGTTTCAAAGTGTTAAGCCAAGTTTTTGCTTTATCTTTCAAAGAAAAAGGAAATAATTTAAGCTTAACAACCTCTTCAGTGCAAGTTTGATAATAAAAAGCAGTACATACTTCCTCAAATTCTTTTAAATGTAAATATGGGCTTTCAGATTCTAAACCATAGAAATTAGGAAGTAAAGAAATCATACCTGACTTGAATCTAAAATTGTTGGCATTGAGTGGAAAGATAAAACATGATGGACTAGAATTTCGAGATGGTTGCAAATACTCACGCATGGTTCGCAATGGTTGATTTTCATGTTCATCATGCACACTTTCGTTTTCAGCCATTGTGCTTAATGTGTGTGATTATGATTCAAACAAATCAATATCTAAAGTACCTTAATTAACTCTAACCAAATGACTAGAATTTAAATCACGATACCAATTAAGCATAAACAAGTAACTTACAGTAAAAAAATAAAATGTACAAGCTAGCAGTATAAATTATCCATTAAATATTAACAAAGGTGTGGTATAAACCAACCACCAAATAAGTTAATAAGCATAAAAATTAAAAAGTTAGTATACAGATAAATTAAAATGTTAGAAGCAGAAAAAGTAAAAAGTTAGATAGCTGATAAAGTAAAACGTTAGATAGTTAGTAAGAGAGTTAGTAAACAAAAAAAAAAATGACAGAAAATAAATACAAAAAATAAAGTACAGAAAAAAATAAAAGGGAGAGTTACCCCACTAAGTTAATATGTACAAGAAAATAAAATGAAGAATTACCCCACACCTGTATTTAAATTAAAATGCAGAAAATAAAGTGTAGAAAGTAAATTTAAAATATGAAAATTGAGAATCGGCAAGCCGATTTTTTGCTCCGATTAGAGAGGAGAGAAAAAGAAAGATTATTTCATTAATGATTAAAGATTATAGAGAAATTAGGGAGAGTTTCCCCTACAAGTTAGTATGCACAGAAATTAAAAAGGGAGAGGTTCCCCCACTAGTTAGTATGTTAGTATATATACAAAATTTTTACACCAGAAATTCAGTTTTCAAATCAAGTCCCCGGCAAATGCGCCAAAAACTTGATGCACAATTTTTAGTTCAAACAAGTCTACAAACTTGATGCGGGATTAATTGTTGCATTGCGAACCCAAGTGCAGGTTGTCTCAAGTAATAAATTTCTCGGGAGTCCGAGGTCGATCCACAGGGAATTGTTGAAAATTAAGGTGAAGTAAATATTTTGTTACTATAATTAAAATTATTTACTTAGGTAAAAAGATTCACTCTTGGTAAATAAAATAAAGGAAAGATTAATTCCTTTTATAACTCAATTAAAATCCTCGCAACATGGAGGTTCCAATCGAAAAATACAACATTAAAAGTCCAATTAAAATAATATACGTAATTATATTATGTTTCCTAAAAATATTACCACCACTTATAAATAGGTTAAAACATTCATTGTGCTAATATTTTATCTACAACAAATCAAGAACTCCTCTTTACAAAGATGGTTTCTAAATTATAAGAAACAAATTATAATACGTATAATGGTTACTAGAAAAATATAAATCATTAAAGCACAAGAGAAGAATAAATCTAACCTTACTTTATTACCAAGAGTTTCACCCTTTCACCCAAGTAAAATGTAACTTAGTTACTCATAGATAAGAAGAAAGAAAGAGAGAAGAAGAAGAACATGACTTTAATTTAGAACAAAGGAAATTTACTACAAGAAAACCTAGTAACAAAATGGCATCATTTTGGTAACTAACACCTAACACCCTCAATGATCTGCCAAGGCTCCCTTTTATAGAGGATTAGAGATACAAAATGATAAGGGGCTGAGTCATTAGTGGGTGGATGAGTGGAAAATGAGTGGAAAATGTCAAATGACTTTAGGTGAGTGAGAAATTATAGAGATTCCTTGTCTCCGAAATCATGTAGCTCTGAAGTCATTGTATTCGTCATTTTTGAACCAAGTGGCTTTCATGAAAGTTGTAGGCCTAGATCTTAGATTTCAAATGGCTTTGGTTTGAGTCCAATATCATTTTTATAACTCCATATACATTCAAATTACAGAATACTACCCAAGCCCAGTCATAGCTCCTCTGTTCTAACTTCCAAGCCCAATATCACCTTCAAGGAGTCCGATTCTGGAAATATGTTCAACATGAAAGTTGTAGATATGGGTCTTAACTATTCAGCATCCAAATTTTAGCCTATTTGACAACTTTTATCCTGAAGTATGCTATGAACAGTACACATAGGTTAAGCTGTCAGGAAAAGCACTCTAGTTCTTGCTTCAATCCCAATTTGAGTTATCTACTCGTGTGATTGGGCCTTTAAGGTATTCTTGAAAGTTGTAGAACTATCTCTTATCTTTCAAATGCCACTAGAATCACCTCCAAAGACCACCTACAGCCCAAGATATGGCCCAAATACAGAAATAGTGTAAGATATGAATCATGCTGAAAAATTCAATTAAGTCCAATTTGAGTCCAAACTTACAAAACATAATAAAACTCAATCAATTAAGTACATAGAGAGTGTAAATGACTAAGAATAAAAACTTATTAATGTATCAAATATATGATCATCACCTTAGCTTCCACCCATTTTAAAACATAATCCACAACTAAAAGAATATAGGAGAAACCAAAAGAAGGAGGGAATGGTCCTATGAAGTTAATGCCCCAAACGTCAAAGATTTCCACAAAGATTATTGGAGTTTGAGGCATTTGGTTTTGCGGACCAATATTACCTGTTCTTTGGCAGTGATCACATGACTTACAGAAATTATAAGCATCCTTAAAGATGGTGGGCCAGTAGAAACCACTGTCAAGTATATTATTGGCTGTCCTCTTCATGCCGAAATGTCCTCCACAGGCATAGGTATGACAAAAAGAGAGAACAGAGTAAGTCTCTAAATCTGGAATACATCTCTAAATCACTTGATCCGTACAATGCTTCCAAAGGTAAGGATCATCCCAAATGTAATACTTGCAATCACTCTTCAGCTTATCTCACTGCGCCTTGTTCAGACCCTCCAAAAAGTCCTCGGTGGCCAAGTAATTGGCAATATAAGCATACCATGGAATGATGGTTGTGATAGCTATTAAATGCTCATCTGGAAAGCTCTCTTGAATAGGTATGTCATCTTCTTCAGTCACCAACCTGCTCAAATGGTCTGCCACCAAGTTTTCGCTCCCTTTTTTATCTTTAATCTCCAAGTCAAACTCTTGCAGCAACAGAATCCATCAGAGCAATCTTGGATTTGCCTCCTTCTTGGCCAGTAAGTACTTCAATGCTACATGATAAAAAAATAATAATTACTTTAGAACCAATTAAATAAGATCAAAATTTCTCTAAAGCAAAAACTACAGCAAGCAGCTCTTTTTCAATTGTGGAATAGTTCAGTTGAGCATCATTTAGGATCCTTGATGCATAGTAAATAGCATCAGGAACCCTATCAACTCATTGTCCTAAGACAGCCCCTACCGCAAAGTCACTGGTATCATACATTAACTCGAATGGAAGCTCCCAATTTGAAGGCCTAATGATAGGTGCCTCGGTCATCAACTCCTTAAGTTTAGTGAAAGCCTCCATACACTTCTCATTAAAATGGAATGGCATATCTTTTTGGAGAAGTGTGCAGAAGGGCACTGATATCATGGAGAAGTCTTTGATGAAGCACTGATAGAAACCTGCATGACCAAGAAAAGAATGAATGTCCCGCACACTAGTGGGCAGAGGTAATGAACGCACAAGCTCTACCTTAGCTTTATCGACTTCAATGCCCCTAGCAGAGATAACATGACCTAACATAATACCTTCTTCGACTATGAAATGACATTTTTCCCAATTTAGAACAAGGTTAGTGTCAATGCATCTTTTTAAAACCAAAGCTAAATGTTCCAAGCATTTCTCAAAGCTATTCCCAAATACACTAAAATCATCTATGAAGACCTCAATGATGTTCTCTATATAATCATAAAATTGACTCACCATACATTTTTGAAAGGTCCCTAGCACATTGCAAAGTCCAAAAGGCATTCGCCTATAAGCAAAGGTGCCAAAAGGACAAGTAAAAGTGGTCTTGTCCAGATCTTCCGGAGCGATAGCAATCTAGTTATAACATGAAAATCTATTTAGGAAACAATAATGAGAATGACCAGCTAACCTCTCTAACATTTGATCAATAAAGGGTAAAGGGAAGTGGTCTTTTCTAGTGGCAGCATTCAATTTTCTATAATCTATACAAACACGCCACCCTATCTGTAATCTAGTGGGAATAAGCTCATTCTCAGCATTTCTTACCACAGTAATGCCAGATTTCTTTGGTACTACCTAGACCGGTCTTACCCACTTGCTGTCAGAAATGGGGTAGATGACCCCAACACTTAGGAGCTTCAGTATCTCCTTCTTTACAACATCCATCATCGGGGGATTCAACCTCCTCTGTGGTTCTCTCACTGGCTTAGCCCCTCCTCCATTTTAAGATTCTATGCATGTAAATAGAGAGGCTAATACCTTTGATGTCCACAATAGTCCATCTGATGGCTGTCTTGTGTTCCTTCAACAGAGAAATTAAGCTCTCCTCTTGCTCTTGGGTAAGGGATTTAACAATTATCACCGGGAGTGTCTCCTTCTCACCCAGAAAAATATATTTCAAATGGGCAGGCAATTCCTTCAATTCCAATTCCTTCAACATACGATACCTTATGTCCTTCTGAAATGGAAGAGAGCGTATGCAAGGCTGCTACTACTTCATCAACCTCCTTACTCCTTGGCTCTCCTTGGTCATCCTTCTTTGATTCCTGAAAATCTAAACTGCGAGTCATAACTGTGAATGCTTATGTCTTGAAGCATATCAAATGGGTTTTTGATGATAACAAAGGCCAAAGTGAAGTTCAAGTGCAAAAGAGAATATCAAGCGCAAAAGGAAAAATCAAGATCAAAGAAAAAAGTCAAGAGGTTTATTTAGTTATAAGACTTAGAACATTAATGTTAAATGCTCTCAAGATTTCTCAAATGGTTTTTCAATATATGATTTCAAAATAAATGGGAAATTTCAAAGATAAACATGGCTTTCAAGAAAACTTGTGTTTCAATCTTAAAACTAACACTCTTAAAAAGATTCATGTTTAAACAATTGTATCAAGGTGTTAGAAATGACTTACAAGCTTTATTGGACTTGAAAAATGTGTTCAATGGCCAATGTAATCAATTACACGACGTTTGTAATCGATTACACAGCAAACAGAAGGCATGTAATCGATTACATGAGCAATGTAATCGATTACAAGCAAGTCGAGGCCATGTAATCGATTACACAATATATGTAATCGATTACATCAAGCCTGAAAAGCATGAACACGTTCAAAGAGTCATGTAATCGATTACATGGATATTGTAATCGATTACACAAAGAAGTCGAAGTCATGTAATCGATTACACGTATATTGTAATCGATTACACACAAGTCAGAAGCCATGTAATCGATTACACTAAGAATGTAATCGATTACACAGAGCCCAGAAAGTCAAGAACACGTTGGAACAACATATATAATCGATTACATAAGTCGAGTAATCGATTACAAGAATCCTGACAACGTCCAACGGCTATATTTAATGCATTTAATGCGTGCCCAGAAAACCCCAACGGCTCTATTAAATGAGAAACTTATAAATACCAAAGTTGGGTCTTTATTTGAGGTTGACCTTGAACCAAAAACTGATCATCAATACTTCCAAACGTGAATCAATCCTCAAATCCATTTCTTGCTCTGTTTTTTGTAAAAACTTGAAAAATCTTTGAGAGCATATTAAGAGCTTCAATTTGTATTTATCTACTCTTTAAGAGAGTTTCTATCTATACTTTGTGTATTCTGAAAAAGAGAGGGTGAGGTATCCCTCTAGAGTGAAGGGTGAGGTATCCCTTAGAGAGTGAGATATCTCTCAAAGTTAGAAAAGGGTGAGGTATCCCTTGAGGGTGAGGCATCCCTCAAAAGGTTGTAAAGGGTGAGGCATCCCTGTTTTTGAGGCTCAAAGCACAAGGGTGAGGTATCCCAATGTGTTGGTGAGTGCTCTATTGTGTAAAGGTTTTCAAGGACCCGTTCAAGCTTGAAGTTTAGTGAAAAATCTCGAGTGGTTCGCTTGAGGACTAGACGTAGGTCACAAGGGGTGGCTGAACCAGGATAAATCCTTGTGTTTGATTCTCTCAACCCTATCTCTTTACATTTGTGCATTTACTTTATATGCTTGCTTGAATATTATTCATCTTGGTTTATTTAATTTGTAAGTGAAGTATTCAATCTCATTTATCTATTCATTTCAATTATCCAATAGCTTCAACGAAAATTGTTTAATAAATGTTTTACGAAAGATTTGCGAAAATATTTCATAAACTCAATTCACCCCCCTCTTGAGTTTGAGGCCACTTGGCTAACAAGTGGTATTAGAGATAGGCTATTGTGTAAAGGGCTCAGTAGCTTCAAGAGAAAGTGATGGCCTCCTCAAATGAGTTTTCAGAAAGTTCTTCTATCTATAGACCTCCTTTTTTCAATGGGGATGGGTATGCTTATTGGAAAGAAAGAATGAAAATTTTTATTGAAACTATTGATTTAGATGTATGGGATGCTATTGAAAATGGTCCTTTTATCCCCACGAAAGATGTTAATGGTGTAAGGGTTAATACACCAAGAAGTGAATGGACCAATGATGATAAGAAAAAGGTCCAATATAATTTGAGTGCCAAAAACACCATTACCACATCCTTGGGGTATGATGAATTCTTTAGAGTCTCAAATTGTAAATCTGCCTAAGAAATGTGGGACACTTTAGAAGTGACCCATGAGGGTACTAGTGAAGTGAAAAGATCAAGGATCAATACTCTCACTCATGAGTATGAGCTTTTTAGAATGAATCAAAATGAAAGCATTCAAGAAATGGAAAAACGTTTTACACATATTGTAAATCATTTTGCTTCATTGGGAAAGACTTTTCCTAATGAAGATCTTATTAACAAAGTGTTGAGATGTTTAAGCAGGCATTGGCAACCTAAAGTGACGGCTATTGCGGAGTCAAGAAATCTCTCAACCATGACCTTAGCCACACTTTTTGGCAAGCTCCAAGAACATGAATTGGAGTTAAATAGACTCAAACAAAATGAAGAAGTTGACAACAAAAAGAAAGGAATTGCTTTCAAAGCCACTTCCTCCATGGTAAATGAAGATGATAAAGATGATGAGGATGACTTGGAAATAGATGAGGAGAATCTTGCTCTACTAGTCAAAAAATTCAAAAGATTCTTTAAGAAGAATAGAGCTCATGGAAGACCTCTCTTTCCCCAAAAGAATGTCTATCACAAAGGGGAAGGAACTTCATCCACTCCTAAATGCTATGAATGTGGAGAGTTGGGTCACATGAAGATGGAGTGCCCAATTTATCAAAGTAAAGTGGAAAAATACCACCAAAAATCCTCAAGGGAGAAGAAAAAAAGAAGAGCCTACATAGCTTGGGATGATAATGACATGGACTCAACCAATAGCTCGGATAATGAGAAAGCCAATCTATGTTTCATGGCTAGAGGAGAAGAGGAAGATGAAAATGACATAGAGGTAACATCTTCAAATTCTGAATCAAACTCTTCCCCTTCCTATGATGAATTGCAAGATGCTTTTGAAGAATTACATAATGAATCTATAAGACTTGCAAAACTTGTTTCATCTTCCAAGAAATCAATTTCCTCTTTTGAAAACAAGATATCTATGTTAAATAAGGAAATTGAGGAACTTAAATTAGAAAATGAAACTCTTGGGTTGATTGATGCAAACTCTTCATACATGACATGTTTATCTCTTGATAATGCATCTACACCCTCATCTTGCTCATCATGTAAAGCATTTGAAATTGAGATTGAGGACTTGAAAAACACTCTTTCAAAATTTACCTATGGAAGAGATAATTTGAACATTTTGCTTGGAAACCAAAGATGTATTTTTCAAAAGGCTGGTTTGGGGTATAATCCCAATAAACAACAAAAGTTTCTCAAGAACTTCTTTGTTTCATCAAATACATCAAATAGTCCCTTTATTAAATGCTTTCATTGTGGTAGGAAAGGGCATAGTGCATCAAATTGCAATATAAGGAAGAATATCAATAACAAGTTAGGAACTAAATTAGTTTGGGTTCCCAAAGGCACTTTACCAAATACTAGCACACAAGGACCCAAGAAAATTTGGGTACCAAAAGTCACAAATTGAAGTGTGTTATAGGTGTGCTTGAAGGCCAAGAACTAACTTTGGATATATTGAAAAGTGGCTGCGCCAAGCACAAAACCAGAAAATACTTCAAGCTATCCTCCCTGTCTCCAAGAAGCTTGAACTTGCATCCTTTGGTTAAGTGTGACTTGCTCTATGCTTTACTAGTTTAATATCTTGAATATGTTAAATGAATATATTTTTCATGTGAAATGGCATGTATAATATCAATATCTTTGAACTTGTCATAATGGATCAATCATGCATCTAATTCTACTGTACAATATATTGGTCTACTGCATAATATGCTTATCTGCTGCATAAATTGGTCACCTTATTGCATAATGTCTTGTTGCATAACATTTTGCTGCATAATGTCACAATCTTCTGCATAATACATCAACTTGATGCATAATATGTTGTTTTGCTGCACAATAATGTGTTTTGGATCATAATCTGACTGGAATATATGCTTAAATGATGTTTGAAATTGTCTTGGAATGATTTGGAACCTTTTTTATTGTTTCAAGTTTGGTCCTTCATGATGCTTTCCTTTTGCTTAATCTCTATCTAATCCCATATTGCTTTTGTATATGACTCTGATTTCTATTGGCATAAATGATAAATACTATCTAAGTTTCTCTTCATATGCATTTGCTATTGGTATCACATCTTAATGTGCTAAACGATTATACTCTTATATTGATCCTGCTGGGCTGAAATAAATATATCAAATCTGAATGCTTATGTCTTCTTTTTGATAATGCCAACGGGGGAGAAATTAGTGAAATATATTGCATGTGTACGGGGGAGTTTTGCACTTTCACATATTCTATCTCATGCATACATTACGGGGGAGTGTTGCACTTAATTATCTGATAATCAAATAAATGCATATATTTCTCATTCTGTTGAATGTTTAGTTTGTCATCATCAAAAAGGGAGAGAATATGAATCCTTATGTCTTGAAGCATATCAAATGGGTTTTTGATGATAACAAAGGTCAAAGTGAAGTTCAAGTGCAAAAGAGAAGATCAAGCACAAAAGGAAAAATCAAGATCAAAGAAAGAAATCAAGAGGTTTATTTAGTTATAAGACTTAAAACATTAATGTTAAATGCTCTCAATATTTCTCAAATGGTTTTTCAATATATGATTTCAAAATAAATGGGAAATTTCAAAGATAAACATGGCTTTCAAGAAAACTTGTGTTTCAATCTTAAAACTAACACTCTTAAAAAGATTCATGTTTAAACAATTGTCTCAAGGTGTTAGAAATGACTTACAAGCTTTATTGGACTTGAAAAATGTGTTCAATGGCCAATGTAATCGATTACACGACATTTGTAATCGATTACACACAAGAACAGAAGGCATGTAATCGATTACATGAGCAATGTAATCGATTACAAAGCAAAGTCGAGAGGCCATGTAATCGATTACACAATATATGTAATCGATTACATCAAGCCCAGAAAAGCATGAACACGTTCAAAAAGTCATGTAATCGATTACATGGATATTGTAATCGATTACACGGCAAGTGAGAAGTCATGTAATCGATTACACAGATATTGTAATCGATTACACACAAGTCAGAAGCCATGTAATCGATTACACCAAGAATGTAATCGATTACACAGAGCCCAGAAAGTCAAGAACACGTTGGAACAACATATGTAATCGATTACATAAGTCGAGTAATCGATTACAAGAATCCTGACAACGTCCAACGGCTATATTTAATGCATTTAATGCGTGCCCAGAAAACCCCAACGACTCTATTAAATGAGAAACTTATAAATACCAAAGTTGGGTCTTTATTTGAGGTTGACCTTGAACTAAAAACTGATCATCAATACTTCCAAACGTGAATCAATCCTCAAATCCATTTCTTGCTCTGTTTTTTGTAAAAACGTGAAAAATCTTTGAGAGCATATTAAGAGCTTCAATTTATATTTATCTACTCTTTAAAAGAATTTCTATCTTCTATACTTCGTGTAATCTGAAAAAGAGAGGGTGAGGTATCCCTCTAGAGTGAAGGGTGAGGTATCCCTTAGAGAGTGAGGTATCTCTCAAAGTTAGAAAAGGGTGAGGTATCCCTTGAGGGTGAGGCATCTCTGTTTTTGAGGCTCAAAGCACAAGGCTGATGTATCTCAAGGTGTTGGTGAGTGCTCTATTGTGTAAAGGTTTTCAAGCACCCGTTCAAGCTTGAAGTTTAGTGGAAAATCTCGAATGGTTCGCTTGAGGACTGGACGTAGGTCACAAAGGGTGGCTGAACCAGGATAAATCCTTGTGTTTGATTCTCTCAACCCTATCTCTTTACATTTGTGCATTTACTTTATATGCTTGCTTGAATATTATTCATCTTGGTTTATTTAATTTGTAAGTGAAGTATTTAATCTCATTTATCTATTCATTTCAATTATCCAATAGCTTCAACGAAAATTGTTTAACAAACATTTTACGAAAGATTTGCGAAAATATTTCATAAACTCAATTCACCCCCCTCTTGAGTTTGAGGCCACTTGGCTAACAATAACTGTATCAAGGACATCAAATTGATCAGACTCAAAAACAGCAAAAATTAAAGACTCAAAAACATCAAAGGAATCAATAACATAAGCAGAGTGCACATCACTCGGGTATCTCATGGCTTCGAAGATGTTGAATCTAATCAACTCTCCATCAAATTCCATTGTCAATGTTCCCAAATGCATATCAATTTTAGTCCGTGCAGTCTTTAGGAATGGCCTCCCTAACAAAATGGGGGAAGAGTTGGGGGATTTGTCCTCCTCCATATCCAGCACATAGAAATCTTCCGGAAACACTGATTCATTTACCTGCACCAAAACATCTTCAACAACCCCCTTAGGGTATGCGTTAGACTTGTCTGCCAGTTAAATGATAACTCCGGTTAGTTCTAAAGGTCCTAGATGTAAAGATACATAAACAGAAAAGGCCATAACATTAATGGATGCACCTAAATCTAGCATTGCCCTCTCAAACCTAGCATTACCGATAGTGCATGGTATAGTAAATGTGCTAGGATCCTTACATTTAATTTGGAGTTTCTTATTAAAAATAGTTGAAACATTTGCTCCCACCTGGACCCATTCATTACCTTTCAACTTCCTTTTGTTAGTGTATAATTCTTTTAAGAACTTAGCATATCTAGGCACTTGCTTGATGGCATCTAACAGAGGAATGTTAACTTCAATTTTCCTAAAAGTCTCTAAGGTCTCTTTATCCGCTTCTTCTTTCTTATTTTTAACCAACCTACTCGAAAAATGGGCATTAGTGACATATTTAGGGAGTGGTTCAGAAACATTTACCTTAGGGGTCTTAGAATTGAGCCCCTCCTCTTCTACCTCCTTAGGATTTTGAGCTTTATCTTCAGTGACTTGGGAAGATGTGGGTTCATCAAGTGTCTTCCTACTTCGCAAGGTGACAGCACTAGCATTTTCTCTTGGGTTCACCTCTGGCTGTGAGGGAAGTTTCCCAGAAATTTGACTCTGAACCTTATTGATCTCAATGGCTAACTGTCCCACTTGATTTTGCAGTGTACTGATTGTGGCCCTTATTTCTTATTGAAACTGAATATTATTGGTGGCCATTTGTCTCATTAGTTCTTCCAACGAAGGCTCAGGTTGCCTAGGAGCTTGAACTTGTTGCTGCCTCTGAGGAAAATGTGCTTGTCTTTGCTGAAATCCTAGAGGTCCATAAGCTTGAAGTTGAGCTTGGGGATGCTTTGCGTAGCTAAAGTTAGGATGATCTCTCCACCCAGGATTATATGTGTTGGAATAGGGGTTGTAATTCTTGGATGGTGCAGAAAATCCCCCTACCGCATTGGCCTCTTCATTTGTGTCCTCTTGCAGAATGGGACACATATCGGTGGGATGTCCTGAAGAGCAACAAATCCCACATACCTGTACCAGTGCTTTCCCATTATCCATCAACTTCTGAACCATGGCAGTCAATTGGGTCATTTGATGCTGTAAACTAGTTGTGTCGGCCTCTTTAACTGCTCTCACTCCTGTATCATTCCAAGTGAAAAATTGTTGAGTGTTTGCAGCCATTCTAGATATTAAGTTTCTAGCTTCTCGAGGAGTCTTATTAACCAAAGCTCCTCCACTGGTAGCATCAATCATGTTGCGGTCCATTACTAGCAAACCTTTATAGAAGTACTGTATCAGAAGCTGTTCACTGATTTGATGTTGAGGACAGCTAGCACACAATCTCTTAAATCTCTCCCAGTATTCATGAAGTGATTCCCCATGCCTTTGTTGGATGCCACAAATTTCTTTTTTGAAAGTGGTGGCCTTTGAAGCAGGGAAATATTTATCCAGGAAAGCTCGAGCCATGTCCTGCCATGACTGGATGGATCCGGGCGACAAATAATATAGCCACTCCTTTGCAGAATCCTTCAGGGAAAATGAAAAAGCTCTCAACTTGACTTGCTCCATTGAAATTCCTGTGGGCTTCATGCTAGAACACACAACATAGATTTCCTTCAGATGCTTGTTAGGGTCTTCTCCAGCTAGTCCATTGAAAGATGGCAAAAGATGGATTAGACCAGATTTTAACTCAAAAGCCTCCTCATCCTTAGGAATTTCTATGCACAGAGGTTGTTGGTCCAAGTCCGGAGCACCCAACATCCTTAACGTATTTTCTGCCATCACTACTTCTTCAGGTGACTCAAATATCTCAGATGTCGCAAAACTTGAAAGGTCTATGTGACGGCCAGCTTCAACGTCAGCATGTGTGAATTGCGAGCTGATTTGTTCAAAGTAATGCCTTAAATTTCTCAATTGCTTGTTCACTTATTTACCGGACATGAACACCTGCAAGATAGTTGAAGGGAACAGCTGAAACTATTAAAATTAAAATAAAAATAGAGAAAAAAATAGGAAACAAATTAATAGTGTAATTGAAAAATTAGTTCCCTGGCAACGGCGCCAAAATTTGGTGTTATGTGGAATACGATTAAGAATTATATCAAAAACAATTGCTAAGTTCCACCAAAAATATAAAAATCTTGCAACCAGTAGTAATAAGCAAGGGTCGATTCACAGAGAACTAATTCAATTGACACTATCAATCCAATTCCTAAATTAAACTCTGATGAACAATAAACAGTAAAAAGTAAAAATGGGAGTTTTGTTAATTAAAACTAAAAAGAGAAATTAAACTTTAACCAAAACAGTAAACACAAATTGAATTATCAAGTTAAATATATTGGTTAAGAGATGGAATCCATCACTACATTTATATGATTATGCTAACTTACATACTCTTTATACCAACATGATCAATTATGTTCTTATGTGATTGTGAGATAAATCCTCTGTTTTCCTTAAGTTTCGCTTAATTCAGCAACCGCTCAAATCAAACCCTAACCATTAGTTATTTGTAAAGCAACCGCTCTTACACCTCCCTAATGATTGCATTAAGAATTAGAAAACCAATCACACTAAGATCTAATCACACACCAGGATTAAATTACTTAGATTATATGTTTCACTAGTTTTACCACCACAACCACGCATAGCAATCCTAGTTTTACCACTCTCAAAATTTGGCAAGAATATAAAGACCTTTATATTGATTTAAGAACAGAAACATATGAATAAAAACATAACTGTATTGATATAAAGAAATATGCAAGATTCACATAATCAAAACTAGAGTTTCATCTTCTCTTAACCAATCAAAAAGTTTAACCACACATGGCAAAGTTAAAAACAGAAGAAGAATTAAAGAAAAATATTGTTCAAAATAAAAGAAGAAAAGAAAAACTAAAGATCAAACTAGTTTCTAAGGCTTGAGAATGATTGATCTTTGATCGTGATGCACACTTTTCTTGACCAAGTCTACAAACTTGATGCGGGATTAATTATTGCATTACGAACCCAAATGCAGGTTGTCTCAAGTAACAAATTTCTCGAGAGTCCGAGGTCGATCCACAGGGAATTGATGAAGATTAATTAAGGTAAGGTAAATATTTTGTTATTACGGTAAAAATTATTTACTTGAATAAAAATTATTTACTTGGGTAAAAATTATTTATTTGGATAAAAAGATCCACTTTTGGTAAATAAAGTAAAAGTAAGATTAATTCATTTTATAACTCAATTAGAATCCTTGCAATGTGGAGGTTCCAATCAGAAAATACAACGTTAAAAGTCCATTACATAATTATATTATGTTTCCTTTAATTATTACCGCCACTTGTAAATGGGTTAAAGCATTCACTGTGCCAATATTTTGTCTACAATAAATCAAGAACTCCTCTTTACAAGGGTAGTTTCTAAATTATCATAAACAAAATATAACACGTATAATAACTACTAGAAAGATAAATCATTAAAGCACAAGAGAGGAATAAATCTAACCTTATTTTATTACCAAGAGCTTCACACTTTGACCCAAGTAGACTGAAACTTATTTACACATAGACTAAAAGAGAAAAAAAAAAAAAGAGAGAAAGGAAATTGGAGGGAGGAGGAAATTCCTCAAATTCCCCTCCCCAAAGTGTGCTTGACACTTGAACCTCCTGCCTATTTATAGGCAAAGTTTGGTTACTGTGCAATTGCACAGTAACCAAACTTAACGATTAAGTTTTCATATGTCACCCATGACATTTTTTTTAAAATAATAATTAAGCAAACGTATACAGTCATGTCTCTTGTTTTTTTCATTTTTGAGAGAAGTAGTCTTCATGAAAGTTGTAGCCTTGGATATTTGCTTTAAAATGACTTTAGTTTCAGTCCAAAATCATTCCTAGAACTCAAGATATGGTCCAATTACTGCAGAGTATTTAGACCCTATTTCGGCTCCTCTATTTTGACTTCAAAGCTCAATATCACATCCAATGAGTCCGATCTGAGTTTTGTGTTCTTCATGAAATTTGTAAGGAATTGTTTTAGCTTTCCTACAAGACTAAAATCATATCAATCAGATATTTACAACTCAAGTTATAGTCAGTTTACTAAACACTACCAAAGAAATAATTAAGGCTAATTTAAGCAATAATTTATTTAATAATCTAATAAGGTTCAAAATCATAAAATGTAATAAAACTAACTTAATTAAGCCTAATTGAACCTTAAGAAGCCTAGTGAGAGGATTATAAAATGTATAAAATATAGTGTTATCAAATTCCCTCACACTTAAATTTTGCACTCCTGGGCAAAACACAAAAAACAAAAACAAAAGAAAAACGACATAGACTCTAAAAACTAAAAACTCCAAAGGATTTAATGACTCAAGAAGATCAACTAGATATTCAAGGGATCAAAACATTCATGAGGTAACATATCTTCACATCTCAAACCAACAAATAAGGAAACTTCAGTTGAAAAGAATGAATCAAGAATGATAGATCCTCACAGAATTCACTCTCAATCTCTCAAGTGTTTAAAAGGTAAGTATTTCACTCTATTCAACCCATGAAAATTGCACTACCATAAGCTTGCTTATCTTCTACTTCTCCGCTACTCAAAAATAACATTTATACACAAATCATGAAGACTTTATTCAAGGTTATAATGAGGTCAAGGTAAAGGAGGAAGTAATATAGATAAAACAAGTTAAATACTAAAGAGAATAAAATAGCATTATGATATAGTTAGAGTGGAGAAAATGTTTGAGAACATTCAGTTTAAATTTCTCAAGGATTTCTTAGTTCTTTTTCTGTTTGTTTCCTTCTCATAAAGGACAATGACCAATATCTGACTAATGTTTTGTTGAAGATCAATTCATTGTTAGGCCTGAACATTCTCATTCTCTTTCTGTTATTTCCAATCATCCACCCTCATTCTAGGTATGAATATATCACAAGGTGCATTCTTTAATTGCAATGGTAATCAACTCTCTTTTTTCTTTTTTTTCTTTTTTTCTTTTTAAATCTGCACACGCACCCTCACACTTGTTCAAGAACTCATCCAATAACAAAGTCAATGCTCTCTTATTCCCTAAGGCTGGGTTAGAACATGATTTTTCATTTAAGGCACATAATGAGCTAAAAACAAGGAATGGTCAAATAAGTTCAAAGGGGTTAAACAATGGAAAATATGCAAGGTTGGCTATTTGGTTAAAGTATCTATTTCAAGAAAAATGCCTCAATCATTTTTATGTATGCATGTGAAAAAGTAGCCTAAAAAAGAATTAAAGCAAGTTCTAGAGTAACAATTTCATGAGAAAAAAATCACACAAGAAAGAAGAGAATGGTATAGATGTTCAATTCATTCATCGATAGGCTCAAAATCTCACAATGTATATATCCATCATTCTCAGTCCACAAAAATTTCATCATCCATAACCAAGTATGTGATGTTTAAGAAAGAAGACAATTTACTCAATCATGCAAATTTCCCTGAATTCATTTTACTACTTCCACACAAAATAGTAATATACCCCAATCTAGATGCGCCTCAAGAATAAAATTACCGTCATAGCAAAATTTACTCCTTACTCTGTCATCCTTAAATGGTTTAGCTGTTAGAAAATTACTGACAAACATATAAACACAACAAACATAAACACACTTTCAATTTTTTTTTTCAAGCATTTTTTTTACATAACTCTACACACGACAAACATAAACACACTTACTAATTTTTTTTTTCATACATTTTTTACACAACTAGTCACACAACTATCTTTCCCCCCAACCAGATCATAACATTGTCCTCAATGTTAAAAAATAGAAAGGAAAAGGATAGAAGATAGTACCTGTTACCGCAATTACTGAAAAGAGAAACCTCACACAAATATAAACAGAAACAAAGTACGATGAACAAAACCAAAGCTTGTAATTATTGAAATAGTTGGAGTGTCTGAACTGACTTGCTTTTATACTGCTTCCCTCACCACTTCTTTTTGACTAATCAATCTAAGCTGTTACTGGGTCAGGTTCATAAACAAAAGCTTCTAATTTATCAATTGACTCATCAATAGTGGAAGCAAAATCAAGGAGTCGTCTTACTGAAGGTATTATGAATTTCTGGTCCACAGCATGGTTAAGAAAATATAACAAAAGATCAAAGAAATTATTGACATTCAACAAATCTATGGGTTTACGGCAGATGTTCAGTTAGGCCCAAGAGACAATTTGAAAAATTTCTTCTAAAGTACCAAAACCACCTGGTAAGGCAATGAATGCATCAGAGTTTTCAAGCATTGTTCTCATTCGTTCCTCCATAGATGATACTCGAAGCTCCTCCCTAATTGTTTTTCCTATGATGTTCTTTCAAGCTAAAGGTTCAGGAATGATACCTAAAACCTGACTGCCTCCTATATTTGTAGGAAGTGCTACAGCCCCCATTAACCCATGACAACGTCCCCCATATACTACATGGATTTTCCTCGCAGCAAGTGTTCGACCAAGAGTGATTGTTGCATCTACATACACTAAACCCTTCCCATAACTTGACTCACAAAATACACAGATATTGGTAAGCTTACGAATAAAAGAAAAAGAAGAAGCTCCCTTTATTTCTACACTATCACTCCCTTTGAATGATTTTGAGTTGAAGGAAAGTAAAGAAAATGTAGTGTTTAAATAGGGAAGAGAATAGAAAAAGGTAATGATAGCACCTATATGGGTAGGTTGGCTTGTGAGAAAAGTTTGAAATTAAGAAACACACTTTTTTTAAGAAAAATATATAATAAGATATATACATGTAGTTGTGATTATGGCTCACATCTTCATCTGGTTTTACGTCCAGTAACGGCTTAAACGCCTTCTATGAGTCGAAGATAAGCTTCCCATCCAATTTTCTTATAAATTAACAAACAGAGTCTTTTTGAGTCAGATTCCCAATACTGTAACGCTCTTACTTGCCCTTGAAGAGATTCCACAAATTAATAAGTTCAAGATGTACAACTCCACAAGAATGCGTCTCAAGAGTCAAATGACTCCTTACTCAGTCCATTCATAATGAAGAATATTTTATTCTTTTCTGTTTGCAGGAACCATTCCCAAGGAACGACATCGCTTGTTACAAGAAAAATTGACAATTTTGGCAAACCAAGATATGAAATTAAAAATTAAAAATTCATTGGGAAAAATGATCATTGATAGGTGTGATTTAAAAAAAGTGAGCTTATTGTAAGTATGGACAAAACATTTTTGGCTCATTTTGAATTCAACAAAATCCACCGTATCAACTTAGGTTTGCAAAAACTTGTTGAGAAAATCGAGAAGTGACCAAATTGTCAAAGTTAAGTTGACACTTACGAGGAAAAAGAAAAAGAAACACTAAGACACACGAAATACTAGGAAAAAGAAAAAACAAAGATTTTTTTTAATTTTTAAAAAAAAATTGAATGAAAACACATGAAATTAGAATACTAAGAATCAGACTTCACTTGATTCAATAATTTATCATAGACAATAGAGTAGCTTTGGGACCTTCCTTCTAATTAATTTCTAATCATTCAATTGATTGGGAGAATCAGTAATTAATTAAAACTTAATTCCTCAGTCTAAACCTTAACTCTTAAAGGCATGACCCTTACTCTTAGGATTCTCATGAAAAATACCACAGTTCTCCCACACAACCTATAACCTCTATTCCTAAACAATTATAAATCATGGTACTTTATTATTTATGGTCTAGGTCATATGCAAACCTTCCGATTCTACATACACTCACTAGATCAATTTATGAGTGGTCAATTCATAAAAGCATTATGAACCATAATAGGCACTCAAATTGAATAGAAAAAAGTTAATTAGAATTCCAATCTTAATACATGTCGATTGAATCAAGTTACGTTTTCACCTTAAAAACACACAAATTTAATTACATGTGGCAAAAGAGAAAAAAAAATGATGTGGTATAAACCAGCCACCAAATAAAGAAAAATAAATAAAGGTGTGGAATAAACTAACTACTAAATAAAAATTAAAAATGGTGTGGTAAAAACCAACCACAAAAAAAATAATAATAAAGGTGGGGTAATAAACCAACTACCAAAATATATATATTTATATATATATATATATATATATATATATATATATATATATATATAATACATAGTAAATAAATATTTACAAGCTTGGGGTATAAACCGACCACCAAATAAATATTTACAAGAGTGTGGTATAAACCAATATATATATTGGTTTATAAATACGTAGTAAATATATATTTACAAGCGTGGGGTATAAATCGACCACCAAGTATATATATTTACAAAGATAGTAAATAAATATTAATAAGGTGTGATAATAACTAACCACCAAATATTTATTTGCAAAGGTGGGATAAGAAACCAACCACCAAATATATATATTTACAAGGATAGTAAATATATATATTTACAAAGGTGGGGTAACCAACTACCAAATAAAAAAATACAAAAAATAAATTACAGAAAAGTAAAAGGGAGAGTTTCCCCCACTAAGTTAGTGCGTAAAATATAAGGGAGAGTTTACCTCCACTGTACAGAAATTAAAAGGGAGAGGTTCCCCCACTGTTAGTATGTACAAAAAAAATAAAACAAAAGGGAGAGGTTCCCCCACTATTAGTATGTGCAAAAAAATAAAAGGGAGAGGTTCACCCATTAGACAAGAAAATAAAAAGGAGAATTAATCCCACTATACAAGAAAATAAAAGGGAGAATTAACCTCACTTTGTTAATTTTTTTTAATTTTCATTTTTTTCATTTTTTATTTTCATTTTTTATTTTCATTTTTTTATTTTTTTCATTTTTTTATTTTTTTATTTTTTTTTTTTTTTTATTTTTTACTATTCACACTATTCATATACTATTCATATTACTATTCATTACTATTCACTCAAATTTTTTTACTAGTTAGTGCGTTAATCTGTACAAAAATATTTATATCAGAAATTTGTCCTTCAAATCAAGTCTCCGGCAACGGCGTTAAAAACTTGATGCACACTTTTTTTAACCAAGTCTACAAACTTGATGCGAGATTAATTGTTGCATTATGAACCCAAGTGCAGGTTGTCTCAAGTAATAAATATATCGGGAGTCCAAGGTCGATCCACAGGGAATTGATGAAGATTAATTAAGGTAAGGTAAATATTTTGTTACTACGGTAAAAATTATTTATTTGGATAAAAAGATCCACTATTGGTAAATAAAGTAAAAATAAGATTAATTCCTTTTATAACCCAATTAGAATCCTTGCAATGTGGAGGTTCCAATCGAAAAATACAACGTTAAAAGTTCATTACGTAATTATATTATGTTTCTTTTAATTATTACCACCACTTGTAAATGGGTTAAAGCATTCACTGCGCCAATATTTTGTCTACAATAAATTAAGAACTCCTCTTTACAAGGGTAGTTTTTAAATTATCAGAAACAAAATATAACACGTATAATAGCTACTAGAAAGATAAATCATTAAAGCACAAGAGAAGAATAAATCTAACCTTATTTTATTACCAAGAACTTCACACTTTGACCCAAGTAGACTGAAACTTATTTACACATAGACTAAAAGAGAGAAAAAGAGAAAAAGAGAGAGAAGGGAAATTAGAGGGAGGAGGAAATTCCTCAGAATTCCCCCTCCCCCGAAGTGTGCCCAGCCTTCTGAACCTCCTGCCTATTTATAGGCAAAGTTTGGTTACTGTGCAATTTCATATGTCACCTATGACGTTTTTTTTTTAAATAATAATTGAGCAAACGTGTACAGTCATGTCTCCTATTTTTTTTCATTTTTGAGAGAAGTGGTTTTCATGAAAGTTGTAGGCCTGGATATTTGCTTTAAAATGGAATTGGTTTCAGTCCAAAATCATTCCTAGAACTCAAGATATGGTCCAATTACTGCAGAGTATTTAGACCCGATTTCAGCTCCTCTATTTTGACTTCAAAGCTCAATATCACATCCAAGGAGTCCGATCTGAGTTTTGTGTTCTTCATGAAAGTTGTAGGAAATTATCTTAGCTTTCCTACAAGACCAAAATCACATCAATCAGATATTTACAACTCAAGTTATAGTCAGTTTACTAAACACTACCAAGGAGATTATTAAGGCTAATTTAAGCAGTAATTTGTTTAATAATCCAATAAGGTTCAAAATCATAAAATGTGACAAAACCAACTTAATTAAGCCTAATTGAACCTTAAGAAGCCTAGTGAGAGGATTATAAAATGTATAAAATACAGTGTTATCAAATCGCTCGAATCCGAGTCTCCAATCCTCAATCGAATCCCTCTCTTTCTTGGTCTTTGTGTTTCCCTCAGTTTCCTTGACGGCTCTCTCTGTCCAGATCTCTTTTAGGGGCTCTAAACAACCCTATTTATAGGTTTAGATACCTAATTTAACATTAAAATACAAATTTAAACTTCTAAGCCGATGACACGGCCCAACCCGTGTCTGAATCTGGTAACATAATTTTAACTAATTTCAAAGTCAGAGAAGAACACGGCCTAACCCGTGTCATGTGACATGGGTCGTGTTCTCGGTCAAGGCTGAAAACTGATTTTCCTCGTGAAGTCAGAGAAGTACACGGCTCACCATATGTCATTTGACACTGGCTGTGTTGGTCCAAAAATAGAAATTGACCCAGTCTTCATAGTCAGATGAGTACACGGCTTGCCCCGTGTTATTTGACACAGGCCGTGTTGATCCCTTTCTCCAAATGTAACCTTGAATCTTCATAACTGCTCTTCTTCCTTTGCTTCTAAGGGTAAAACTGATCTTCTTAAACATTCATCGCTCTCCTTAAATGGTCATCAAGCTCGGTTCAATGCTAATGGACTCAAATACTCAAAGATATCCTGAAAAGCATAATTCATTTATGAGTGTTTATAATCACATTTAAGCATAGTTTCACAATAAACATCCAAAGATAACTCTAAATCAGAAACTTAGCTAAATGTCAATAATTGAGCACATATGGAGTCCGATTAGATCAAATAAAAGATATTTAAGAACTGAAATTATTAACAGATCAATGGTTTTATCTTCTAACAAGACAATCTCCTTATTGGTAAATAAAGTTTCTATTTTAAACAAGGGGATTAATGAGCTTAAGATTGAAAATGAGACCTTAGAACTTATTGATGCTAACTCTTTGTGCATGACTTGCTCTTTACATGATAACACATCCATATCCTTACCTTGCTCATCATGTGAAACATTTGAGAAAGAAATTGAAGATTTAAACAACATTCTTGCAAAATTTACATTATGGAAGAGACAACTTAAATATGTTGTTAAGGAAATAAAAATGTGTTTTTCAAAAAGTCAGTTTGGGATTTAATCCAAACAACCATTAAAAGTCTTATAAGAATTTCTTTGTTTTCTCAAATACTTCAAATAGCCCCTTTGTTAAATGTTTTCATTGTGGTAAGAAAGGGCATAGTGCATCCACTTGCAATGTTAGAAAGAACATAAACACCAAGGTTGGAATTGAAAGGGTTTGGGTTCCTAAAGGCACCATGCCTAACTCTAATACACAATGACGTAAGACAATTTGGGTACCAACGGTTAAAATTTGAATGTGTGTTGTAGGTGTGCTTGAAGACCAAAAGCTCAAGTTGGTATCTTGATAGTGATTGCTCCAAGCACATGACCGGTGATGGCTCCAAGTTCTCCTCCCTTGCCCCCAAAAAACATGGTCATGTCATATATGGTGATAATAACAAAGGGAAGATCCTTGGAATTAGTAAAGTTGGTAAGATCCCTTCATCATCAATTGATAATGTTTTACTTGTTGAAGGACTTAAACATAATTTGCTTAGCATTAGTCAATTATGTGATAAAAGTAATAAAGTTATATTTGATTCTTCTTGTTACATAATTGAGGGAAAAGATGATAAGCAAGTTAAGTTTGTTGGTTATAGGGTCAATAATATATAAATGATTAGTCTTGATGATATTTCCTCAAATGATGCTAAATGCTTTATGAATAAAGAAAATGATTCATGGTTATGGCATAGAAGAATTGCTCACATTCACATGAATCACTTAAACAAATTGGTTTCTAAAGAACTAGTAATTGGTCTTTCAAAGCTCAAATTTGAAAAAGATAAACTTTATGATGCATGTCAAAAGGGAAAACAAGTAAATGTCTCTTTTAAAGCTAAAAACATGGTTTCAACTTCTAGACCTATACAACTTTTGTACATGGATCTTTTTGATCCCTCTAGAACTATGAGCTTTGGTGGGAATTACTATGCATTGGTGATTGTTGATGATTTTTCTAAGTTTACATGGACATTATTCTTGGCCCACAAAAATGATGCTTTTCAATCATTTAAAAAGCTTGCCAAAGTTATCCAAAATGAAAAGAGTTTTTGTATTGCATCCATAAGAAGTGGCCATGGTGGTGAATTTGAAAACTATGAATTTGAAACTTTTTGTGATGAATATGGCATTGAGCATAATTTTTCTGCCCCTAAAACACCACATCAAAATAGTGTTGTAGAAAGGAAAAATCGATCTTTAGAGGAAATGACAAGAACTATACTCAATGAGGCCAACTTTCCTAAGTACTTTTTAGTGGATGCAGTTAACACTACTTGTTATGTTATGAATAGAGCCCTAATAAGGCCAATTTTAAAGAAAACTCCATGTGAATTGTACAAGGGAAGGAAGTCAAATGTGTCACATTTTCATGTCTTTGGATGTAAATGTTTTGTTTTGAATAATGGAAAGGATAACTTGGGGAAGTTTGATGCAAAATCTGATAAGGGAATATTCATTGGTTATTCTATACATAGTAAGGCCTTTAGAGTCTATAATAAATGAACTATGACCATAGAAGAGTTTATACATGTTGCATTTGATGAAACTAACCCAAATAAGCCTAGAAAGGAGCTTGTTGATGATGTTGCAGAAATCTTGACAAAAACTGCACTTGGAAAATCAAGAGAAAATGTCCAAGAAGCAAGAAGAGAGACTCCTTGATCACTCATGGCAAAAGGATTCAGAAATCATGGATCTATCCAAGGAATGGAGGACATTAAGATATCACCCTCTCAACAAGGTGATAGGTGATATATCAAAAGGGGTAATCACTCAAAACTCACTTAGAGATGCATGTAATCTCTTGGCTTTTGTCTCTCAAGTTGAACCTAAAGACATAAATGAGGCCATTAATGATGAACATTATATATTATCCATGCAAGAAGAACTAAATCAATTTGAAAGAAATCAAGTTTGGGAATTAGTTCTAAGGCCCAATGATCATCCTATAATTGGCACCAAATGAGTTTTTAGGAACAAACTTGATGAAACAGGCTTAATAATAAGAAACAAAGCTAGGCTTGTAGCTAAGAGCTATAATCAAGAAGAAGGCATAGACTATGAAGAAACTTATGCTCCCGTAGCTAGATTAGAGGCCATTAGAATGTTACTTGTATATGCTTGCATCATGGATTTCAAACTCTATCAAATGGATGTCAAAATGCCTTTTTAAATGGTTTTATACAAGAAGAGGTGTATGTGGAACAACCTCCTAGTTTTGAGGATTTTGAAATGTTCAACCATGTTTTTAAACTGAAAAAAGCCTTGTATGGCTTGAAACAAGCTCCTAGAGCTTGGTATGAAAAGTTGAGCAAATTCCTTTTGGAAAAAAGGCTTTTCTAGAGGCAAAGTTGATACTACCCTTTTCATAAAGCATAAAATACATAACATACTTCTAGTTCAAATCTATGTTAATGACATTATATTTGGAGCTACTAACAACTCTCTTTGTAAAGAATTTTTAAATATTATGCAAAGTGAGTTTGAAATGTCCATGATGGGTGAGCTCAACTTCTTCCTTGGTCTCCAAATCAAGCAAATAAGAGAAAGGACTTTCATAAGTCAATCCAAGTATTGTAAGGAGTTGCTCAAGAAGTTTGGAATGGACAATGCCAAGCATATGCTTACTCCTATGGGTACCTCTTGCTATTTGGACAAGGATGAAGGAGGTGAATCTGTAGAAATTACAAAATATAGAGGTATGATTGGCTCACTCCTTTATCTCACTGCAAGTAGGCCTGATATAATATTTAGTGTATGCATGTGTGCTAGATTTCAAGCAAATCCTAAAGAATCACACCTAAGTGCTGTTAAAAGAATAATGAAATATCTAATAGGCATATCACAAATGGGTTTATGGTACCCTAAGGGTGTCTCATGTAGCCTTATTGGGTATTCAGATTCTGATTTTGCTGGATGCAAAATGGATAGAAAGAGCACTAGTGGGATATGTCACTTGCTTGGAAGCTCACTAGTTTCTTGGCATAACAAGAAACAAAATAGTGTGGCATTGTCTACAGCTGAAGCTGAATATGTTACAGTTGGGAGTTATTGTGCTCAAATCCTTTGGATGAAGCAACAACTCTTAGACTATGGTCTTGAGCTTAATCACATCCCCATAATATGTGATAATACAAGTGCAATTAATTTATCCAAAAATCTCATTTTGCATTCTAGGACTAAACACATTGAAATAATATATCATTTCATTAGAGACCATGTTCAAAAGGGTGATTGTATGCTTGAATTTATAGAAACCACTAAGCAACTAGCTGACATTTTCACTAAGCCCCTAGTAAAAGAAGCATTTTTCTATATAAGAAATGAACTTGGTATATTGGATCAATCATGCATAAATTGATTATCTGTTGCATAATCCTAAAACTGATGTATAATATATTGCTTTGCTGAATAATATGATATCTTGATGCATAATCATCTTGCTTTATGCATAATCATGACTTTTTGCTACATAATTTTTTATTTTTAATCATATTTGAATCCAATACTGACTTGAGCGTCGAAGATTCTTCCTAAGTTGTTTTGCAGGTGCTTCCTCATGTCAAAGACTTCCAACAAACTCAAAAACTTCACAAATCCATCCAAATGGTGTAATTCTTAGTATAAGTAGTCATTTTGCACAATTATGTGTTTTGGATCATAATCTGATTGGAATATATGCTTGCATGATGTTTGAAATTAGTTTGAAATGTTCTGTAACTAATTTGAAAAGTTCAAAATTGATCCTTTGTTGTTTGGAATGCAAAATCTGAGTTTGAGTATGCTGGTAATCGATTACAAAGCCTTTGTAATAGATTACAAAGGTTCTGTCAAGTGTGTAATTGATTACACAACCATGGTAATCGATTACAATAGACCCAGAACTCAGGTAATCGATTACACCAATAATGTAATCGATTACAAAGTTCCCAGAAGCATGGTAATCAATTACACTAAAATTGTAATCGATTATAGGGGTAACAGAAGGTTGGTAATTGATTACACAAGTCATGTAATCGATTACACAGGGTTTTTAAAAGGTTTTCTGTTACGCGAAAGGTCATTTCTTCAGAAACCATCTCTTCTTCTCCTCTGCTTTCACGAAGACCCAACCACCAAACTCTCTACTTCTCACTCAAATATCACCCAAATCACTCTATTTCACCTCCTTCTCACTAAAAAATCACTTCTTTCCATAACCCATCCACAAAAACTCATCAAAATCCACCCAAATTCTTCTCATGACCCACGAGCCTCACCACCTACACCCTCCTTCTACCTTCCCTTCACCCATACATCTCCAAACACCATTTCCTTCTACCTTCCCTTCATCCCATTCACTATTTTCTCACCAAAATGGCAGAAACCTCTCAACGTGCTAAACGCCCAAGAACAGGGGTCACCATTGGAGAGTCTTCCAGAGGTTCTTCACACAACATCTCAGGGTTGGACCTCACTTGCCACTTCTCCACTATCAAGAAGGCTGAGTTGTTTAGGAAAAATTTCCAGTTACGAAAAATAATTTCTCCCAGGTATCTCCCTCAGACCTTCTATGAAAAAGTGAACCTCTGGAGAGCTTTAGAACAATTCAAAATTTGGGTCTGCTTGGGTTCCTTAGCATTCAAAAAGCCATTTATCCAAACTTAGTTAGAGTGTTTTATGCTAATTTAAAATATGAGGATGAATGCTTAATATCTGAGGTGAAGAAGCAACAAATTAGGGTCACTAAAAATGATTGGTATAGGTTGACCAAACTTTCTCCTGATTGTACTAATTTTTATGGAAATGCTAATGTTTGGGGACATGAATATGAGCATAGAGCTACTTTATCTTCCCTGCTAAGGACTAGATATGATATCCCCTCGGATCCCAAAAAGAGGGTAATGGCGACTGGTTTAACCATAGAGAATAGGGTACTGCACTACCTTCTAGTCAGGGAATTGATTCCAAGGGGAGGCAATTACTCCCAAGTTCTGAGAGATGACGTTGTGACATTATGGACAATGACCACTAGAAGGCCAATCAACTGGGGATATTATATAATTGAGCACATGCTAGATGTTAAGAAGAAGAAAAACTCCGCCCTTCCATTTGCTATGCTAGTGACAGCAATCTTGGAACATTGTCATTTTTCCTTGGCTGAGGAGTCAAGGGACATAAGCTTAAAAGGACCACAGTCTATAGGCTTGCATACATTGAAAAAGCTTCAGTTGTACAAAGTCGATGATAGATGGCACTACATTGCCTATGGTAGCTTTAGGCACATCCCTTATGGTCCAAAAAGTGATCATGAAGAAGAAGCCCAGCAGCCTCCTCCTCCTACTACCAACATGGAGCTTTATCTTCGCTCTTTGCTGGAGGGTCAAGGAGCACCTTCCTCCTCTGCTGCACCCTCTACTCCTCTATCATTTGCTGCTCTTGATGACGAGGCAAGCCTTGATTTAGACGAGGACGATGACATTGATCCTGCTGGCGTAAGCATGGCTACTGATGTGGCTGGTGATGACCATGATAGTGATAGCGATAGTGAGGCTACACAGTGACTTAGGATTTAGTCAGATGTCCTTTTGTTTTGTTTGCCTAATATCAGTTGTTTCTCATTTTGATTACTGTACATGACTGATTTATATTTATCTTTGGACCTTTGTGAGTTTTGATTGTGATAATGATATAATATATCTCTTTATGACTCTTAATGATCTTATTATGTTTGTTGGCTGCTGTGTTTGATTATTTTTGGGCTAATCACGCAATTATGCAGAAATGCTGCCGAAATTTCATTTAAAATGCTTATGTCTTTTTTATAATGCCAACGGGAGAGAGATTAGTGAAAAATGAAATCTGATTAATGTTGTATGTGTACGGGGGAGCTTCAAGCTTTTATATGAAAAATCTTATCCTATATCATGCATAAATTACGGGGGAGAGTTGCTATTAAATCTCTAATATACACAAATGCAAAATCTCTTTCTTTTTTCCTATAATCAGTTTGTTATCATCAAAAAGGAGAAGAATGTGAATGCTTATGTCTCAAAGCATATCAAATGAGTTCTTGATGATAACAAAGTCAAGATGAAAATCAAGATCAAAAGAGAAGACCAAAGATCAAAAGAGGTATAT
This sequence comes from Ormosia semicastrata, assembly GCA_029884595.1. Taxonomy (NCBI): domain Eukaryota; kingdom Viridiplantae; phylum Streptophyta; class Magnoliopsida; order Fabales; family Fabaceae; genus Ormosia; species Ormosia semicastrata. The sequence goes on along the minus strand of JAQQTO010000028.1, from coordinate 7,783,981 downwards.
TAGATATATGTCCCAAATTATTAATGTTAAATGCTCTCTAAGTGTCTCAAAGATCTTCAAATGGTTTTTCAAGTTCCTTCGAAATCAACTTGTTATTGAAAGCTTATATTTTAAGAAAATGTTGATTTTAATCTTGGATTGTGTAAAACACATGTCAATATTGTTCAATCCAAGTTTCTCAAAGTTAAAAATGGCTTACATCTCAAATTGGATTTGAAAAATATGTTCAAAGGCCAATGTAATCGATTACATGATATTTGTAATAGATTACACATCAAACAGAGGTCTTGTAATCAATTACATATGCATTATAATCGATTACAAGCAAGTTAGAGGCCTTGTAATCGATTACACCAAGTTGGTAATAAATTACAATGAGCCCAGAAAGGCAAGAACACGTTCCAGAGGCCTTGTAATCGATTACATAGAAAATGTAATCGATTACAAGAAAGTAAAAGGCCTTGTAATCCATTACACCAAATTGGTAATCGATTACACTGAGCTCAGAAAGGCAAGAACATATTCAAGGAGTCATGTAATTGATTACATAGAAATTGTAATTGATTACAAGCAAGTCAGAGGCCTTGTAATCGATTACACCAAGTTGGTAATCGATTACCAAGTGCCCAGAAAGCCAAGAACACATTGGAACAGCCATGTAATCGATTACATACTTTGTGTAATCGATTACCACGAGTCTAACAGTGCCCAACGACTATATTAACTGCATTAAATGCTTGGCTTTAATACCCCCAACAGCTCCTTTCTTCATATAACTTATAAATACTTGTCTTGGGGCTTCATTAATGGCTAACCTTCAATTCAGAACATCAATCTAACACTTAAACACGAGAATCAAATTCTAAAAAATGTTCTTGCTCTATTTTTCTTGAAAATCTTAGATATCTTTTGAGAGCATATTAGAGCTTCAATTTGTATCAATTACTCTTGTGATAGTTTCATTCTATCAATCTGAATTACTTTGTAAAGAAGGTGAGGCATCCTTCTTAAAGTGTAAAGGGTGAGGCATCCTTTAGTTGAAGAGGCTCAAGCTCTAAGGGTGAGGTATCCCAAAGTGTTGAGTGCTCAAGTTTGTAACAGTTGTCAAACACCTATTGAAGCTTGAAGATATAGTAGAAAATCTCGAGTGTTTGCTTGGGGACTGGACGTAGATCACAAGTGGATTGGTGATCGAACTAGAATAAACTATTGTGTTTGTTTCTCTAAATCCTTCTCGTTACATTTGTGCACTGTTTCATTGAATTGCTTGAATATTATCTCCTTTGGGTATTATATTTATAAGTGAAAGTGTTCATCTCTTTTATCCAATCATCTCTATCCATTCAATAGCTTCAACAAAAATTGATTATCAAACGATTTGTGAAAGATTTGCGAACTTGTTTTACAAGCTGAATTCACCCCCCTCTTGAGTATTGAGGCCACTTGGTAACACCAATAGGGGATGGACATCCTAAGACCTTTCCCCCAAGCACCAAGGTAAATCAAGTACCTAGTGGTGGCTATTGATTACTTCACCAAGTGGATTGAGGCAAAACTGTTGTCCACCATCACCTTTGTGCAAATCCAAAAGTTCACTTACAAGAACATCATAAGCAGGTTTGGAATCCCAAAGTCAATTGTCACTGATAACGGAACCCAATTCATAGATCAGAAGTTCAAGTTGGGTAGAGGCAAGTTGAAATTGCCAATCGGGTTAAACTTAGAGGGATAAAAAAGAGACTTGATGATGCTAAAGGGAATTGGGTAAAGCAACTCGATCAAGTCCTATAGGTATATCAGACCACACCATATTCCTCCACCAGTGAAAATCCCTTTAAATTGACTTACAATTACGAGGCTATGATTCCGGTAGAAATAGGAAAATCGAGCTGGAGAAAACAAAAATTTTTCTAAAGAAACCAACCCGAACCTCATCTGCCATGAATTGGATTTGTTAGAAGAATAATGTCGGGTTGCCCATGTCCGAGAAGTCTCCTTCAAACAAATGATTACTGCACGGTATAAATCTAAAGTGATTCCACGATGATTCAACTTCAGCAACCTCATGCTATGCACTGTAGATATTGGGGAAAAATGCGAAAGATGGGAAGGTAGTTCCTAATTAGGAAAGACCATACAAAATTATGTCCAAAGCCAATATGGGAACCTACACTCTAGAAACTCTAACTGGCAAGACCATCAAGAATTTCTGGAACGCAAATAAGCTAAGGAAATATTATAGTTAAATGTCTTTAATCATTACTTCTATCATGTAAGAGACATGTTCCAACATGAATAAATCAACTATTTCTTCAACATTTACTTGCTCTATTGATTTATGATTATTATAACTCACAAGGTTGTCACATCTTGGAGAGGCCCAAAGAATGCAAGGTCCGAAGAAGATCAAACATTTCGACATCCGTACATGATGGTCAAACAGGAGAATCCACTTGACCGGAATCCAAGTTCAAGGAGTGCATTCAAGGATTTTCACCTGTAACCTAATGAGCCTAACCTTAACCTATAAACTAACCAAGTTTATAGAGGTTAAGTCTATCTGACTATAGCCTAGGACAGTGGACTCCACACCAGGAGGCTTTCGTGTCAGTTATACTCCACAATTTCAAGACTAAAATTGACCCATAAAAAGGTTTAACGTGGTTAAAAGCATTAGACCGTTGCCTGGGATAGTGGACACCACTCCAAGAGGCTTCTATGTCACACTTTTGCATCTAAACTTGACTAAGTGTCAAGCATTTCTAAGCAAACTTGACCATTAAGATCGAGCTTTGAACTCATTTCAGTTGGGAAAAACAAGTGTTCACTAAGTCTAAATGGCCTCTGAGATTGAGTGTTGGACCCATCTCGATTGAAATGCACTAGTAATTGCTAAGTGTAAAAGAAATGTCGAGATCGAACATTGGACCCATATCAGCTGAACAAAGACAAAAATATGCCAATTATAAAAGAAAAACACAGAGATCTAGCGTTGGACTTATCTCAATGATGAAAAAGACAACAACAAAGATATGAAGAAAAAGTGCTAAATACTTAAATTAAATATGCCCGAGATTTGTCCATTTATAATTATAAAACCCCACACAAAAGGAAAACGAAAAGAAAGAAATAAAAGAAGGGGAAATTAACAATATTTTATTATTAGAAATAGTTTTTGTATTATAGATAATTTAACAAAATTAAAAATTGCAACTATGTAAACCGTTTTTATATTTATTATTAACTAAAATTAGATGTTTTAAACAATAACGTAGAATATCTTAAAAAATCTTCTTTGATATTGAGTTCATTACCCATGGTACATCAATAGATAATTAGACATTCTTTATTTTAAAAATATTTAAAAGTAACATACTAATTAAATTAACAAAATTACACAAAAAAGTAAAAATTATTTATAAGATAATTTTTAACCCACAATACTAATACATCTCACCAAAAATAAAAACTAATTGAATACCATCATAAAATAAGGAAAATATTGAAGTTTATCTCAATTTTTACTTTTTTTTATTACGTTCACTATTTTAATTAATTTTTTGACAAATTAAATAATGTGCTTATAATATAGACATTCAATGTTGATATATTAAAAAAACTAAGTAAACTAATTGTTACAAGTAAATTTTTCTTTAAACATAAACTAATTATAAACCAAAGCTTCATATTTGAAAGCATTAAACTTCGACAAATTTATTTATTGTAAGAAAAACAAATGCAGAGAGAGAGAAAGAGAGAGAGAGAGAGAGAGGGATTAAAAAGAAAGGAAATGTGAGAAAGAGAGAAAGCCTTCAAAATGAGTACCTTAGAAGCTAAAAGTGATAGGTGGTTTCTAAAGCAACTACATTGAAATCATCCTACAGCTTTGAATGGGGACGGTAAATGGTTGTGATGTAGAAAACTAAAATATTGAAAGAAGAGTTGCATTAATGACTATATTAATCAAAGAGAAAGGATGACGGAAGTGGTTCTAGAAATATAAAAAAAAGCATTGAGAAATATAAAACATAATCAAAGCATTAATGATACTATTATACAAAGAAATATAAATCTTCAATCCTTTTCTTGTTCTCGATCTTGTCCTTTGATTTTAGTTGAAACTTTGCTAACTCGTTCGATTACTTGATTGAAATCCATTTGAAACTTCCATTTTATCTTCTGAATAATGACATCAATAGAATCAAAGCTATAAAACATTTTGATTTTTCTATGGAATCGAAAAGATTATTTTAATTCCAACAACATGACACTTATTTTAATTTAATTTCTATATTTCACAATAATTTAGTTTTTATACTTACGGTATTATAACGACAACAAATATCAGGGACCAAATTGAAAAAATTGTATATATAGGTAGTGTTTGGAATCAATTAAAATTAAAAATGATTTGATTGAATTTGATTTGATTTAGAAATTGAATTTTGTGTTTGAAACTTATTAAAAAATGAGTTTTGAATTGATTTAGAAATAAAATTATGTGTTTTAAACTCATTAAAATGTGAATTGATTTGATTTGATTTGATTTTATTATTTTATATTTTTACCTTTATGAGAGGTGGTTAGAGGTAGTTACTAAGAGTAAAATAGTCTATTCATTTCAAATCAAATCAAATTCTAACAAATCTTATTAAAATTGATGGAATTTTTAAAACAAAAGAAATGAAATCTATGAGATTTTAGAAATCAAATCATTCCCTATTTTTTAACATTTCAAACACAAGATTTAATTAGATTTGATTTACAAATCAAATCATTTCTCGTTTGTTTACATTCCAAACACACTCATAAGGGATGAATTAAAAGCTTTTCTTTCGTACATGGACAAAATTTAAAATAAGTATCATATATAGGGACCAAAAATATATTTTAACAAATATGTTTCACTCCAACGGATAATATTTTAAAGTTATTTCATACTTATTTTGATATTTTACAAAATAAAAACTATTTCTTATATAATCTAAACAAAATATAAGTCACTAAGATTGGGTTAGTGGTAAGAGACTTGAGTAATTTGCATGAAGTTATATGATTACACAAAAAATGTATTTTCTTAAAATTGATTTTCAATTAATATATCCAAAAAAAAATTATTTTATCATAATTAACTATAAAAATCAATTATATATATTAGATTATAAAATTTTGAATGATTCTCAAATTTCTCCCTAAAAATATAGAAACCGAACACATTAATCCATGATAGTTTCCTTAAGCAACTTCAAATGTGAGTCATATTAACCATTTTCAGATACTAATATTTTCAGTGCTAATGGACAATATGTTGCCTGTGCGTATTCATGATTTTAGGCACTACCATAGAGTTTTCATATTTTCATAGATTAATTCTCAAAATCGTTGTGAGTTTATTATATATATATATATATATGAAAGAAAATTTCTTGAATTAGTTGTGAACATGTGGAAGAAATTTTTTTTGTACAACCATATATGAGTTTATGAGAGAATGAGTTGATAAGGAGCTTGGTCATTCAAGAGGTTTTGGTATTTGATTTTTGTTTTGGACTGTGATCTGGGATTATGACCTATTGGTTGATCCGGCACGCAGTACTCCAGAATTCGACATCGACGCCCTCAGTAGAAGTTCGCTTATCATGAGATCCCTACAACATATGTTGGATCCCGACACTAGATGATAACAACTTTACCACGAGATTCACTCAATGAATAAATCTTTATGATATCTGTTATTGTCAATCATGATCTTACGAAATAATAACACTATAATTATCATACCAGTATTCCAATAATATGGGGATCCTTTGCAACTAAATAAGGAACATATCTCTTTCTGCTACTATTATGGGAACATATCTCTCCATTATGAGAAAATATCTATCCAACCTCTATAAATACCAGGCTAAGTAACCTTAAACAAGTACAATAAATTATCACTCATTGCATAACCTTACTTGTGCATAGCCTGACTTGAGCATTGGAGTCCCTTTGCAGGTACCAACCCCCCTATTTCAACATACTTTGCTGTTGCTGTTGCGCAAGGAGGAAACCACCGTGGCATGCCTATCTGTGGTACACCCCTTAATCCACTTCAGAACATTGGCGCTGTTTATGGGAAACATTAAACTTCTATTCTCACTCAACCATGGTGAACACAAGACAAAACTCAAGAAAAGACTCTATGCAATCCTCTGCAAACCAAAGGCAGGGACCAATGACGTAGCATCCTCCCCATCCTGTTCCACCCCCTATTGTTGAGGCCTTTGTTGCGAGAAACCAGGCACCCAATGTAGAACATCAACGCGATAGGCATGCAACTTCACTTTCTAAAGAAAGCTCCCACCCATCGCGTAGGGTTTCTATGCAGGATAGACTTGGAATCTCAATGCACAGAGCCAACCCTAACTTTCAGGGAAACAGAATCCCAGTGCACTAGCGCTTGGGAACCTTGAACAATGAAGCTGATGATCGTGCATCTCACCCAAAACTCACGAATCAATCCCATGTATTCATATACCAATTCCAGGACACGCTGCAACAACATATGACAATGTTGGACGAACAATATCGCAGATTGGAGAATATATGACCAGTTGTGCATGAAGATTAGCCCGGACTACAATGTTAGGCCAGAAGACGTAATGTAGACAATAACTAGAGGGAATTATGTTCTGATGCCACAATGTCCAATATTGTTAATAACAACCCAGGTCACGACATTCAGGAACAACCTTTTTCTGCTCAACTTTTGGAGTATCGGGTCCTAAGAAACTTCAAATTCCCAATGAATGTGGAGCTTTACGACGGGACCACGGACCTCTAGGAACACATAGATGCACATGTCCAGTCTATGTTCTTTCCACGGGGGACCCATGGAGTTGTTATGTTGCGCTTTCCCCCTTTCCCTGAAGAAGGGAGCCCTCAGGTGGTTTGTGACTTTGCCACGAGGGTCCGTCGTTGATTAGTCATATCTCAGACAATATTTTTTGCTCCAGTATACTACTAGCAAGGAACAGCCCAAGTCCATTGAATCTCTGTCAAAGATTCGCCAAGGGCATGACAAAGCCCTCTGCGACTACGTTAGAAGGTTCATAGTAGCATGCACTAACGTGGAAAACTTTAATGACAGAATAACTCTTCATTATTCCAGGAATGGTCTCCGAATCAGTTCTAAGTTCTTTGCATCTCTAGCAAAGAAGAAGCCAGAGAACTTGCAGGAATTTCAGAAACAATTTCAGAAATATGTGAGCCTTGAGGAAGCAATAGAAGGCTAGAGGAGATATGAAAAAGGTGAGTCATCTCACCAGAAATCTAATCATAATTCCTCGCGGTCCCTGCATTCCTAGGGTAGTCCACCCTAGGGGAAGTACTCTGATTATACTCCTCTGAATACCCCATGAGAAACAATCTTGAGGGAAGTGTTGCAAACTGAGTTTCAGGACATCAAGAGGCCACCCCCTATAAAGATGCACAAGTAGAAAGATCACTCCAAGCATTGAACATAGCATAAAAGTTATGGCCATGAAACTGAGAACTATTATCAACTCCACGATGCAATTGAGTTCTTAATCAGGGCAGGGCGTCTAAAACAATACATCGCTCGAGTCCAAAATGACGAACGCCATAGAAGGAGGAGGGAGGAAAGACACAGCCCTCAACGAAGCCCATCTCCACGCAACAAGAGAAGATCTAGGAGCCCTAGAAGAAGATCTTGAAGTCCACCTCACCGTGATACAAATAATCAGTAGGATAGGAATAGGGACGCTCCACCAAATAATAACAATGATTGCCATTCCGAGCCAAATAGAATCATCAACTCAATTGCTGGTGGATTTGCTGGTGATGGTTCGTCTAATGGAGCTCAGAAGAAATCCCTTAAGATGGCAGTGTTTAGTGTTTCCCACTTTGAGTCTAAATCATGAACTGGGGAAAGGAAGATGTCATCCATCATTTTTTCAGACGAGGATTACGCCAGGATTATCCCAGACCACGATGAACCACTTGTCATCTCGGGAATAATCTCCAATGCCAAATTTTGACGTATCTTTGTGGATCAAGAGAGCTCGGCAAACATCATATTCATGAACCTCTACAAGAAGCTAGAGCTTTTATTTACAGACTAGACTCCCTATGATGGGGAACTTACAGGATTCATTAGTGAAAAGATCACCCCAGTAGGCTATTATGAAACCCACTTGACCCTGGGGTCCTCTAAACTCTTTAGGACGGTCAAGGAAAGGATTTTGGTCATGGACTGCCCTTCAGCCTACAACATCATCTTGGGTTATCCTACCCTAAATGCACTTGGAGCCGTGGTGTCCACCACTCATCTAGTCATGAAATTTCCTAACAAGAATAACAAGGTTGCCACTGTAAAAGGCGACTAAGTTGTATCCTGAAAGTGCTATAAAGAGAGCCTAAGAGTTTGCAGGGTTCCCAGAAAAGCGAAAGCTACTACATCTGACTCGATCCTAGATCAAGTAAATATCTTTATGACCGAGCTGGATGTTAGAGAGGAAATCCAAGGTACCAGACCCTAGTTAGAGGGAGAATTACAGCTTGTCCAACTTGGTGCCAAGCCAGATCAGGTTACCAATATTGGAGTTAACTTGGGAGAAGAAGAAAGACACCAGCTAGTTGAGCTCTTACTTAAAAATAAAGATCTCTTCACTTGGATGTCCTTCGACATGCTTGGGCTGGACCCCGCCTTCATCTGTCATCACTTGTATATCAGAGAAGACGCGAGGCCGGTTGTCCAGAAGAAAATGAAAGTCAGCCCTGAAAGACTGCAAGTTATTGAAGAATAAGTAAAGGCATTGCTCAGTGGCGACTTCATCAGGGAAATACCCTATACCACATGGTTATCCAACGTGGTCCTGGTGAAGAAGTCCAATGGGAAGTAGAAAATGTGTGTAGATTACACAGATCTAAATAAGGTTTTCCCTAAAGAACCATACCCACTTCCCAATGTGGACAAACTGGTGAACAGTTCCTCAGGCTTTCGTTTGCTATCATTCATGGATGCATACTCCAGGTATAATCAAATCCCGATGTACCCCACAAACGAAGACAAGACCGCCTTCATCACTGACAAGGTGAGCTACTGCTATAGGGTTATGCCCTTTGGTTTGAAAAATGCAGGAACCACCTGCTAGAGGATGATAAACAGTATCTTTGAAGACCAAGTAGGGAAGATACTAGAAGTCTATATTGACGATATAATAATGAAAACCCCACAATATAGGTCATATATAATGGATCTCGAAAAAGTGTTTGCACAACTCCAGAAGTACAATATGAGACTTAACCAGGAAAAGTGCACCTTCGGAGTCCAAGAAGGTAAATTCTTGGGTTTCATGATGACCCACCGCGGAATCAAGGCTAATTCTAATAAATGCCAAGCAGTGCTTGTAATACTCTAAATGACATGTTAGACTTGTGTATGTGTTCAAAAGGTAGTATATGACTTGCTTAATATGCGTGTTTAATTTTGTGACAATCTGAGTTGGTTTAGGTACTTAGTTACAAATCAGAGTGTGAAAAGTAGTTTAAAATGACTCAGATAATAACATAAATTGCTTAGATGAGGGAAATAAATATGGATAATTTATTTCTAAGTCACAAATATATGAAACAAATTACAATTAAAGTTTCAAGGTAAACTGAACTAGTTTGACATTTTTAGGCATACTAGTTGTCTAATTATAGCCGGATTGACTATTAGCAGATATAGAAATATCATATAATAGTGAAATGACTTTTTATATGAATCCTAGTATTTATTTTAAAGTTGTTGGAAGTTAAAAATTTTGATTTAGCCAAATCTGAGTGGTTATAGCAAATCGGGATTTATCAGTTTTAGCTTAAGGGTCATATGAGTCTTTAGTTCCCTCTTTATAAGCCTTTGTTCATGACTATTTTTGCTTCACAAACAAAAGTAGAAAACATGAGAGAAGGGAAGAAAGAAGAGGAAGCAAAGACTATGGAAGAGGAAGAGAGAAAGAGGAAAGCCAAGGGGAAAGCCAATGCTTGAGATCCAACTAAGCTTGAATCTTCTTCACGGCTGCCAAAGGTAGGGGTTTATGTTCATATTCATCTCTTTTCACTCTTTTCACCATTGATGCACCCTTGGTGCTTAATAGGCCAAATTGAGTTCTAGAGGTGTTTGATGTGTTTGGCTTGCATGAATGTGTTTCTTTGGTCATTTATGACTTGTTCATAGATTAAGTTGAAGATAGAAGATTAGAACATCTCATTTAGACAATTGATGCCCAAAAGAGGGGTTTAGGTCAAGTTATGTGTGATTTGGTGCATGATTCTAAATTAAGAGGTTTAAGTTTGTGATTGATGATTCTTATATGTTTAAAAACTGATTAGGGACTTAGAATCACTTAGAAACTAATTTTGAATGGCCAAAATCCAAGAAAAGAACCAATGGAACAGTACCACGATTCTGTAAAATTTGGTTTCTACTATGAATGTCACGGCATGAGTACGCCATGCCGCGGCGTGAAGTTGAACTTGCTGAGTGCGCTGCGGTGTACCAACGTCGTGCCGCGATGTGTAAGGCTCAAGTTATCAGTTTTCAGCAAGCAGAGGCTAGGGCGCCACAGCGTGCATAAGTACGTGCCACGACATGAGGCCCAGAATACTTAAAAATGTCATTTTTGATGTTTTGCAATTCTTGGTTAGATGGGATCATTAGTATATATTTCCTAAAGTGTGTTAAGGCACAAATAAGGATATTTTCAAAAGGAAAATTATCACCTAACATGTATAAGAAAGTTTAAACCTTTGAGCATTTAAGAGTTATGTTTTGCTTTAGGTAAGCATCTAGCACCTTAGGTCACTTTTGTGGTAATGTATATCACTTAAGAGTAATAAGTGATGAGTTGGTGTTTAGATATATGTATGATGGGAAGGATTGATAGTATTTATCTTTGTGAGTATCATTTGATGTTGTACACCATCATTAAGGCCAAAGGAGATAAGTAGGGAGTAAGGTTCTTTTGAATAAGCATTCTGCCCAAACTTCTTAGCGTGTCAGGGTATGTGTGACGTGAAGATGAGATTTCCTTATACTTACTACAAGATAATACACTAAACCATTATTCCTAAACTTTACATCTTGGTTCTAAGTTGGACTAAGCATGTATGTATGATATGTATGTTAACTTGGTTTATATAGATGCTAGAATTAGACCTTGTAGATGCTTTAAACATATCTTTTTAGCATGTATTAAGATTATGTCTATTATGCTATGTATGCTGGTTTTGGTTTACTTATATTGAGAAATGTTATTTTTCACCCTGCTGTGTACCATGTAATTCCAGGTGAAACTTCTTCCAAGAGTAAGAAGAAAAAGGAAGCTAAAGACTATAGTAGCTTTATAGTTTAGGTTATAAATGTTGTATCTTTTAGTACTTCTTTATAATGTAAAAAATTATGTAATACTTCAAGCCTTTACTAAGGTTAATGTTGTATATGTATATCCATTTTACTATGATGTTTTATATTTTTCGCATTTCATATGGCTCTCCGTAATGTTTCTAATAAACATTATGAATATATCTATCATATTAGTACGTATGTAGTGACGTTGTAATACTAAGTATCTCCTTGTATGTTATATATATTGGGATACTAGTATTAGGATGTTACAGTGCTCAACATGTGAAGCCCTCAAAATGTTAAAGAAGTGGTATAGTTAACTGGCCGGATTATAGCTCTCACACTATTCTTTGCCAAAACTGCTCATAAATCCCTCCCCTTATTCAAGCTACTTAAGAAAAGAAATGATTTTGAGTGAACTCAAGAGTGTGAGGATGTCTTTTTCCCTTTGAAGAGTCTTTTGTTTTCTCCCCCTATACTGACGAGACCGGAGTCCGAAGAAACACTCTACTTATACCTTTCAGCTCACGAAGAGGCTATAAGCTCAGTACTAATCTAGAAAACAGAAGAAGGATAGAAGCTAGTCTATTTCGTGAGTAAAGTTCTGTAAGGCCCAGAGCTGCAATACCAGATGATTGAAAAGGTCACCTTCATACTCATCACCATGGCAAGGAGACTCTGACAGTATTTTTAGTGTCATCCGGTGGTGGTGAGATCAGACCAATCCATCCACTAGGTGTTGCACAAGCCCGACTTAGCAGGGAGAATGATTGCTTAGTCTGTTGAGCTTTCTGAGTTCATAATTGCATATGAGCCTTGACTTGCAATAAAGGCTCAGGCGCTCTCCGATTTCTTGGTATAACTTACATTGGACCTCAATAACCCCAAAGGAATTTCTTAGACCATATTCATTGATGGATCCTCGAACCCTAAGAGAAGTGGTGCCAGGGTAATCTTGGAGAATTCTGAAGGGGTGACATTGGAAAACTCCTTAAAGTTTGAGTTCCCAACCTCAAATCAGGCAAAGTATGAAGCGTGCATCGCCAGACTGGTGATGGCTAAAGACATGGTTGCATCCAAGATCACACTTTGCATTAATTCCCAACTTGTGATCTCCCAGATCTGAGGTAAATATCAAGCCAAAGAGCCCCTCCTTCAAAAATATTTAACCAAGGTACAAGAACTCCTTAAAAGCTTCTAAGAGGCCAAAATAGAGTACATATTGAGAGAGGAGAACTCTAGGGTGAACCTCCTATCTAAACTAGCCAACACTAAAAGCCTAGGTAATAACTGTTTTGTGATCCAAGAAACTTTCTCTCAACCCTCCATCAAGGATCACACCATTTTCCAAGTGGAGGGAGAAGAGATTACTTAGGTCACCCCTATCATGGAGTATCTACAGTCCAGAACCACGCTCTATGATCCGAAGGAAGCCTCTAAGCTAGTCAAGACAACAGTTAGGTACACCATCTATGATGGGCAGTTATACCGACATGGGTTTTCATCGCCCCTCTTTAAATTCCTCACATTAAAGGTAGCATAATATGTATTGGTTGAGGTTTATGAGGAAAGTTGTGGACACCATTTAGGAGGCAGAGTCCTAGCCCTAAAAGCACTCAGGGCAGGATACTACTAGCCCACAATGGAGGCAGATTCCCATGCACACATCTGGGTTTGTGACAAATGCCAACGCTACTCGGATCATTATCAGGCCCCCTCAGAAGAACTATCCATGATGTTGGTACCCTGGTCATTCTACAGATGGGGTATGGATATCCTAAGTCTGTTTCCTCTGGCATCTGATCAATTGTAATACTTGGTGGTGGCAGTGGATTACTTTACAAATTGGATCAAGGCAGAATCCTTGGTCACGATCACCTCTGCCTGGGTTCAGAAATTCACTTGGCGCCATATTATCAATAGTTTCGGAGTCCATTGTGACGAAAAATGAAACCTAGTTTATGGATAAGGGTTTTGAAGAACTACTTGCAAAGTTAAAAATTAAGCACCATTACAGTTCTATTGAGAACTCTATGACAAATGGACAAGCCAAAGCCACCAACTGAGTCATTGTCCTTGGAATTAAAAGAAAGCTAGATGAAGCCAAGGGAAACTGGGCTGAACAGCTCAATCATATACTTTGGGCTTACCGGACTACGCCCCATTCTACGATAGGTAAAACTCTTTTCAAACTCATTTATGGGTGTGAAACCATGATCGTGTTGGAAATAGGAGAACCGAGCTGACTCACTAGTAGTTTTCACTTGACAACAACCCCAGACTAATCAGGAAAGAACTGGATTTATTGGAGGAAAGAAGGTTTGTTGCTCATATACGTGACGCTGCCATTAAATAAAGGACGGCGACCAGATATAATTTGAAGGTTGTTCTAAGAAAGTTCCAACCAAGAGACCTGGTGCTCAGGAAAGTGAACATCGAAGGGAAGAATGCCTCCCAAGGGAAATTAGCCCCTAATTGGGAAGGCCCTTACCGCATCGTAGTCAACACTAACAAATAAGCTTACACGTTGCAAACATTAACAGGAAAGCTAATAAAAAACTATTGGAATACAGATAAACTTAGAAAATACTATAGCTAAGTGCCCATAAGGGCCTAGTCTTTTAGTAAACTATGTTTGATTTATCCTAACATTAATGATTATATACTCTGTTTGGACTGCTATCCTTAAATTTATCAATAAAATGAAGTTATTCAGATATCACTTTCTTTACATTACTTGAAGTCCCAAAGGATCCTCAAACCGGACTCTGCCTTGAAGTTATCCGTGGATCATCCCTCAAGCTGGAAAATGCCTTGAGAAAACACAAAGCCCATTCCCTTTGGATTATGAGGTATCTTAAAAAGTCTAGGTTAAGAGGAATAACCCACCAAGCCCATGAAAGCGCTTTGGTAGTAAGTTATAGGGTCAATACCCAATTTTCAATACTTGGCCATGACCATTTTAAGGTTAAGAAACAAGGTGACAGTGCGAGTTACGATATTCATGGTCCACCCTCAGGTATCCACCAATAGTCTTATGTTAAACAGGCTTTGTAGTTGAAAATTGCTAAGTGATAGGAAATTTTCCCTATGAACCGTAAACATTAAAGACCCTAGTTATGGATCACCTTTAGACCTAAGTCAAGTAGGTTCTCAAGTGCTAAAACACTTTGGGTGTTGAACCCCAGGCCAAGGTTTTGATTCTAAATTATACCTAAGTCAAGTCAGATCCTAAATGCCAAAGCAATTGGTGTCGAACCTTGGACCAAGGTTTTGATTCTAAATTATACCTAAGTCAAGTGGGATCCTAAATGACAAAGCAGTTGGCGTCGGACCCGGACCAAGGTTGTGATTCTAAATTATACCTAAGGCAAGTGGGATCCTAAGAGCCAACGCATTTTGGATGGCGAACGCTGAGCTAAGGTTCTGATTTCAAAATAATGCCTAATTCCTAAGTGGAATTCTGAGTGCTCAAATATAATAGGCGTTGGACCCCAGACCATGGTTTCCCCCCGATTGGAAATATTCCTAAGTCTATTAAATGGTTGTAAAAAGTACTATAATGGGCATTGGATCCAAAATGGGCAACAAGCATACAACACAAAGTAAATGGCAAGAAGAAGCATTTAAAAATACCCTGCAAACTGGGGGAGTTATCTTAATGAAGATGAAAAGCCCTACACAGAGGGCAACAAAATATAATAAAAAGGATGAGGCAGGAAAGGCTACTCATCGGGTTCGTCTCTATCCGGGATCCATCGTTCCTCATCCAAGCCCCTTTCCGTCAAGTCCAGCACAACAGTGGAAGCCTTGCCGGTATGGACCTCGGTAACCAGCTTATCAACCGACCCTACCATAACCAGGCAACCATCCCGAAATATTTTATCAAGACTTAGATCCTGCAGGGCCAACTTAATCTTAGGGTTGAAATACTGGACTTAGGCGATTGCATTGTTAAACTATTCAACACTAATATTAGTGTTGATGGCCAACAATTCAATGTTCTCCTCCTCTAGTTCTGCTACCTTAGCTTGAAGGGCAACGTTGGCAGCATTGGCCTTATCGAATTGGGCCTTCTCGCTGGCAAGTAAAATCTTGAGGTCGACAAGCTCTTTTTCCAGCCCAACAACTTTGGTTTCCGCCTCTTCTTTGCCTTTAAGGGCTATATCCAACTGCCGCTTCCATTCAACCTCCACCATTTTTAGCTGGTCCTCTGCCTTCTTCTCAAATGCCACCGCCTAGAATAGCCTCTCGAGAAGCTTGGGTTCGAGCAATTGGAGATCCATCATCCTCAATCCTCGAGCTTCGACAACGATATTGTCCTTGCGTAGGGCAAAAGTTTGAAACAATGATAGAACCTCGGGCACCTTATTCCGAGTGATGAGTTTAGCAACGTCCTCACTCAGGAAGACGTTGTCAATGAAGTCCCAGGGCAACCTCTCTCCAGTGATTAGAGGCAGAGGATCTATCTTGGGCCCAGCATCTCCCGCCACAACAGGTGCCCTTTTGTCGCAATCTTCAGCCCTATTACCTTCAACAACTTTCCTCTTTTTCCAGGGGAATCAGAATCCATTTCTCGGATAATGAGAGGTGGAACAACGGCAGACGAAGGACATGAAGGTCCAACTCTTTCCTTTCTCGCCTTCAAAGCTTGAAGCGCTTGAATAGAAGACGTGACACCTTGGTTAACAGCCATGTTATCTACAACACAACAAGAAAAGGAAATAGATCAGAAAACATGCAAACAGTCAGATAACAAGAAAATTTCAAGAAAAAGTTTGGTTATTATTGTGCATAAGACTAAATACAGACTGCGGCCTACACTATCTAGAATAGCCTAGAGAATTATGTCATCAGGGATATCCAGCACGTCCTTGGAAGAAATAAGACCCATTTATGAACTTACGTTGTAAAAAAGTCAACACACTCAATTTCATCATCATCTAAGTGGTGCTTCTCCTTTTCAATCAATTGAATAGGAATATTCCATGCCCTCTCAGTCCAATACAGGCTAAATTTCAATTCCCTGTCATTGTCCAACCAGAAAAGGGTGAGCATCGGGAGCCACCATTAGTTTAAAAAACTTTTTCTTGAAGTCCTTATAACTATCTTGGTAGACTTAAAAGATTTTCCTACTGAGCCTTGACCGGACTGTAAGCCAGGTCTTTTGAGTAGCACCACCACCATGAAGACTCCACCTGGTGTGGAAATAAAAGAACGCCCTCTCCGAGCACCGCAACCCAACCAACTGGTAAATTCTCTCGAAAACAAGGATGTTTTCCCAACCGTTGTGATGAATTTGGGTGGGAGTAGCCTGGAGAGTACGAAGGACGGCAAGATGGAAGTCATTGAAAAGGATCTGGAGTTCAAACTGTGTAAAGAAGTCCTCATACAGGAACATGTAGTGCGCACCCGCCTGCCATGTGGAGCACACCCTTTTGTTCTCTAGGGATAGGATTTGAAACTTACGATCCGTTCTACCTTCCTCTGTCAGCATCAAGTAACCTTGGAGTCTATCAAGCTCTACACTAGGTTGGAACATGGACACTTGATCATAAGCGTCATCACCAACCCATGGGTATATCAGCCCTGGACCACGGGCAATCTGGATGGGATTTTTGGCAACCAATACCCGGACTTCTAGAGCCAGTGCTTGAGGTCTAGCCGTTCTTCTTCTTTTGGCCATCAAGTTCCTGAAAACACCCACAGAAGCCGTGAGCAATTGTCAAAATCAACTAAACTTAAAGATTCAAACACAGAGGGGGAAAACAGAAAAGATAATTCACGCCTACATACCAGCCTCCATGCCCGCCAAGGTTTAAGCCTCAGAAGGACACCTCCGCCACACATGGTACGACAGAGGAGGCGCTCTAAAGGGCAATGCCATTGAAGAGACCTAGAAACTAACACCCCAACTCCTTTCATTGAAAAAAGAGGAAGGGAAGTGCACCCTAAAAAAGGAGTGCACAACCACTCTATAACGCAAAAATAGCATAAACAAATGAAAGAAAGAAGAAATACCTCAAAGAAAGTAAAAGTAAATTGACAATTGAGAGTTTGAATTATCGAAAACCATTGGAAAATATTCTCCTCCACCGCAAAAAACCATCGAAAATCGTCTCAGGTCACCGAATTTCAGAAAGCAGTAAAAATGAGAAAAAGTGAGCTTTAACCCCTATTTATAGAGGCCAAACGGTTAGGGGACATTTCTGTCCTAATAGTTCAGATTTCGAAAGACACCCATAATGGCGCGTGAAGCACTCAACACGACTACCCAACCATGACGTGCCACGCGACCATCACAGCTGTCACAGTAGTTGAAAGGATGGTTGCGCAACAGACCAAGCGACACGCAACCTCAGAAAGTTGAGTTCAAAAATTTTCCACGGACTACGGATTTTTAATACTAACCTCGGCTACACTCGAATGTCCATTTGTGGTGAAACGACTAAAGATTAGCACGGACCATGGCTCTCCTAGAAAGGTCAAATGGTTGATTCTGAACGGCCAAGTTAAAATTCTTAACCCCACACGAAACGTGGACCAGGGCAGGAACTCAAACTTGCCACTTCGTTGAAGCAACCAAGTACCAAGTCGAGGGCAACATAGCATCATTACAAGGCGAGCGTTGCACTCATCTTGGAGAAAAAATAAAGGGCAGAGAACAGAAATATAAAATAGAAGATACAAAATTCAGAAAAAATGAGAATTTTATTGATTGTTCTCATTCCATACACCATCAGCTTTAACAAAAAGAAAAGGAAAAATACATCACAAAGTGTACTGTAAAGAATGCCCATTAGAGAACCCGGGGAAGGAAGCCGACATCATAGTCGTTGACGATAACGCCCCCTCCCCCGAGTCGCTGCCACATCCACGATCCCTCCAAAACCAGTAACAGTCTCTTTCCTGTTGAATAGGATGCTCCTCACCAGGTAACTCCGAGAGAGCTTTCCTTAGAAGAACCCTCCTACACATCCAACTGCACTTAGAGAACCAGCCAAAAGACTGGCCTGGTGCCTCTAAAGCACTCAGAAATGAGGAGGGGCAAGGGCAGAGCATCTCCATGCACTACGACAGGAACCTCACTCCTTCCCGACAAGAGCGGGTAGAACAAATACTCCCATGTACGCCGGTAGAGAAAGGCTTATGCCGCCTAGATGCATGTTGACCCAGATAGGTTGAGCAGTCACTTAGTCCTCACTGAATCATTACGCTAAGAAAGAAAGGCCTCAACCGGAGGGATTGACTACAAAAAAGCAAACATCTTTAAAGACTTTGGGAAGAACAAGATAATGATCTTAGCATAGAACAAAACCCTCCATGTGCGTACAAAAAATGAAAGGGAAACCATTGTCTAAAAGAGGATCATTCTCAAGCAAAATCACAAAGCAAAAAGAATGCAATGAAAGGAATTTCAGCCTCAATGCAAACATTCCCTATTTATAAAAGGGAATGAAGCACTTTGATTGGCCTTAAAAAAGTGAACTGATTGCACGTTGGAAGCCACGCTTTAATGCTCCCCCCTTCTGATTCGTCATGGGAGTGGCGGGCAGTTGGGAAATACTACGAAACTGATATCTTCTTAAAGGATCTTTTATTCCCAATAAAGTCAAAGCAATAGTTTCCCAAGAAAGCTCAAACTATTACAAGTTATAGAATAAGGCTAAAAGAAAAAACAAAAACCTGGTGAAACCATGCACGAGGGCAACAAAGGACACACCTTAGATGGCGGGATGGTAAAGAAAGCAGTAATCCACCACGGATTCCGACCTCACATGCCAACTCCGGAGGTATTCCACAATAACAGACCTTGGGCCTTTTGGATTTTCATATTTACTGCGTGTCGTGAGTTCTTTTCAAAGTTGGTACACTGACACTTAATTGTTCCACTTAAGCATCAAGCTGGGAGCAACTATTTTGGATCGTGATCCAAGATCATAACCCATAGGTCGACTCGACATGCAGTACTCCGGAATTTGACATCGACGCCCTCAGCAGAAATTCGCTTATCATGAGATCCCGACAACATATGTCGGATCCTGGCACTGGATGGTAACAGCTTTACCACAAGATCTACGCAATGGATAAATCTTTATGATATTTATTATTTCTAATCATGATCTTACGGAATAATAACATCATAATTACCATACTAGTATTCCGATAATATAGGGATCCTTTATAACTAAATTAGGATATCTCTTCCTACTACTATTATGGGAACATATCTCTTTCTACAAGTATTCCGATAATATACGCTCTAAGTAACCTTAAACAAGTATTAGTAAATTATCACTCAAATAACCCTACTCTTGAAACTAATTTGAGTATTAGAGTCATTTCATCTGCAGTATTTGTTTCAACACGCTCTAAATTTTTTGCGTAAAAAACTACCGCGACGTTTATCTCAGATATAAATCTTAAAACAATTTTCTTATATAAGATAAATAAATAAAAATCAATTTGAGTCTTATAAATAAATAAAAAAATCAATGTTAAATTTTTTTTATACTTTTATATTTCAACTCAAATTTAATTTCGAACTAGTCGAATTAATGTGACTTCTGAATATTGAAGATTACAAAAAAAAAAAATGAGTTCGCTCCACCTTCCAAATTCGCCGCTTGAAGCAGAATCTGAACCTGGAAAACCAAGTCAGTGTCATGAATTTGGGTGACCCCGAAGTTGCCACGTATTAGGGGTGGTTGCGGTTAAGAATGAAGAAAGAGCGAGCATAGTGAGTCTGGTTTTCTTTCAACGGAAACCTCCCATCTGCAACAGCACCCAACCAAATCGAAAAGGAAGGAATGGCTTTGAGATTCGCAGCAGGTGCTGCTGCTTCTGCATCACGTATTGCAAGGCCAACAATCCCATCTTTCTTTTCAGTTCCACACCACAATCTTACTCTTAAACCACATCCCAACGCTCTTCTACCACTTCCTATTCGCAAACCTGGTACACCCATCTCCCTCTCTTTCCATTATCATCATCATTATTATTATTATTATTATTATTTTGCTCTACTCCTCAAAACAACGTAAAAAGATTTCTCCTTTGGCGTTTAATCGTTTTCAGTATGTACACAAATTGAACCCATATGCTTAATTTTCTGTCGTTTGCTTGCAGGGTCTCAATGCCACATTCGAGCTATTAGTGAGGCAGCTGTGGAACCTGCAATTTCAAACAAAGAAGGGGAAGAACAATCACCTGAAGATTGGAAGATTAAAATGCTCTATGACGGAGACTGCCCGCTTTGCATGCGCGAGGTTCACCTTTATTTAAATAAAACAAGTGTTGTTGGCTTGTTGCTCATAATTTATTTTGGCATAGATAGCTACTGTCATGTCATTGAGTCTTTTGAATGTTGTTGTCACTTGTCATGTTAGGTGAATATGCTAAGAGAGAGGAATAAGAGTTACGGCACAATCAAATTTGTTGATATAAGCTCGGATGATTACTCGCCGGAGGAGAATCAGGGCCTGGACTATGAAACTGTTAGTTTCTAGTTCTACTTTATATGCCAATAGTCAGTTCTCATTTTTTGCCCTGTTTTTGTAAACTGTCTTTCAAAAAGAAATATTAGGAGTATCAAGTTCTGCTCTTTTTCGCAACCCATTTAGCATGTCATGAACCCCATTTGTTTTACAATTTCTTTTGAGTGATGAGAGACCTTATTGAACTCGTTAGATATTTTTTAATAATTTATTTTTGGGTTTCAAACTTTAATTACTACTAGACCTTTGTTTGTTTTCATTAATTTTTTAAGAACTTCCAACAAACTTGGTTATTTTATTTGAAGATTCTTACTATGTGAAGACTTGTTAACATGCTTTTCGCAACTCGCAAGTAATGTGCTAATTGGTAGATGTTATATGGCGCATAAATATGTGAGGTTTCAAGCATCTCTAGCGTGTGTGGAGAGATTCAACGCAATGACTATTTGTTTCCCCTTTTAGGTTATGGGAAGGATTCATGCAATTCTTTCAGAAGGAACTGTGGTTACGGATGTTGAAGTATGGCTTCTTTCCTGATCCTCATTTCTAATCTTGGATAATTCTTGCCTCTACTATGGCTCTTGCCTCAATATTTTCATGATCTGGATACAAATGCTTTTGAATATTCACATTAGTTTTAAGTTCTAAGCTCAGAAATCTTTATGGAATTACTGAAAATTCAGAAATTAGAACATCACTTACAGGTATACGACTCTCATAGTTCATTCTCAATGACAACATGTGCATTAAGAGTGTAGTACCAGTAAGACTTAAATATCCATATCCAGTTTCAACTTTCTTGGAAACCCTGAGTTGCTGCTGAATTATGAAATCTTTGTACCACCAATGATTGATTATCATCATTGAATGAAAATGACATCCCAAAAGAGTCCAAAGGACTATTAAGGGATAAATTTTAATCATACATGAATCTCGAGTAAAATTTTTTGTTTGTTCCAATATGAAACTCTATTTTTTCCTTTGCTTTGCAATAAATTTTTCATATGTATATCTATATATGCATGTGTTTCATGCTGGTGAGGCATTCTGCAGGCATTCAGGAGATTATATGAACAAGTTGGTCTTGGTTGGGTTTATGCCATTACAAAATATGAACCAGTAAGTCTTCCTATTATGATTTGAAGGACTTGTTATCCTGTTGCTATCCAACATGGAGAAAACCTCACTGTTTTGCTTTACTACAGAAAAGATAGCTTGTTTCTTTACGTATTATGTTATTAATGGAGGAAAACACCATTCACAGATTGCTAAAATTGCTGATTCCATATATGGTGTTTGGGCTAAATATCGTCTTCAAATTACAGGTAAAAGCAAAGTAGATTTATAATTTTGCACTAAAATTTCCTTAGAGTTACATTATCATAGTTCTGTGGTTAAAAGTAACACCTTAGATGGTTTTTTTACTTTAGTTGGACTGATGTAGTCATGTGTAGTCATTTATTTAATTGGCATGATAAAGTCACATTATAAGCTTGAGAAGCATAGCATTATTGTGATAGGCTATCCTCTCACACTTGATCACAAAATCCATCCATCATGAGTACGGACTATCACTTTGAGTAGCATTTTTCACTTAGTATAACTATTTATGTGGCAATAATTTCCACTACTTGAGAGCAAGAGTTGCCTCTATGGTTATGATAACTAGTATGATTATGCTAACATTCTTTTGATTTATACTTTAATTTTCTTTTCTGGTTTCCAGGACGGCCGCCTATAGAGGAAATATTAGAAGCTCGAAAGAAGAAGGTAGGCATGGCATACTCAACTGCATAATGCATCATGTTAAATTCAGCATAGAATGCATATGCAGAATAAAACAGGAGAAAGGCGCAAGGAAAATTAAATAGGAATGAAATTTTGGACTTGGAGAATACTTTGAATTTTGAAAGACTGGGATTCTTTGACATCATATACATTAGAACAATTGAGATTGAAACTATGACCCATTGCCTTGATTAGTAGTCTGAATCCCTTTTATTTTATGTATGTTAGACCCTATGTTGCAAAATTTAAAGACTTAAATCATTTTGACTCTGCCCATCATAATGAACAAAAATAGCACTTAATACATATAAATTAGTTGAGAGGAAGTCTCAATACGATGTGTAACTATTTTATCAAATGCTAATCTAATGCTTCATACACCACGGCAAAATGCTAAAATATGAGCAAAATGGTAATAGTTCTTGAATAATTTGACTCCATTCAAATATTTGTTCAGGCCATTGTCACTAGGTAGCTTTTCTGCCATATATTTTTGACTTTCATATGCTTAACAATATAAAGTATGAGTAGTGCTTGGTGCACATTTGTATTTCGTTTTTGTCTTCTTTGCAGGGTGAAGTATGCAAAGACAGCAATGCTTGCAAGATGTAAATTTCCATAATAGCTGACTGGTGAAAACTTCAGAAGGCTGACCATATGATTTCCTCATCTTCTGAAGCAGATCTTTATATGATCTTGTTCACAAAAAGCAGCCAATATAGATTGGTGTCAGAACATTTTACGTCTTCCTCAGCGAATGCATTTGATAACCTTTTTCAAATTTTGCTGCAATGGATCTGGCATAAGAAATGGGAGTGTATATAAAATATACTTGTTTGTAAGTCATTTCTTATTCTTTAATCCTTTAGTCCATTAAGTCTTAGCAGATTCTTCAGGATTGTATTACATAAGTTACATGACACAAGCATCCGCCGAATTACCAGTATCTATTGATTGGTTCATACCACAACTGAGACAGCGGATAGATATTAAAAAGTTTATTTTGCATATACATACATACTGAGGTTGGTGGATAGTGTAGTACTGCATGCAATTCCCGGCTGGTAGATATCAAATATATTTCCCCTTACCCGTCCTCAAGATCTTTATAAACTCGCTGATATTTTTGTCTGAATTCCCACCTAGGCTAGCTCTTGCAGCACTTTCACTCCACTTAGATGCACTCCTCTTAATATCTTCACTTTTTCCACCATCCATAACATCTCTTATACACTTGTCCAGTTCTTTGCCTGTTAAAATCGCATCTGAATTCTTTTCAGCTCTTGATCCCACTCCCCATAACTCTTCTACAAGCTTAGCATTAGTAGGCTGATCACTCCACTGCGCCACTGCCACCATTGGCACCCCTATGCTTAATGCCTCTAACACCGAGTTCCATCCACAATGTGTTACGAAGCAGCCCACAGCCGGGTGAGCCAGTACCTCCAATTGGTTGCACCAGGTCACCACCAGCCCCTCATCACCTAATCCACTTAGAAACCCTTGCAGCAATATGTCCTCAGACTCCTTAACAACCCATAAGAAATGCTTCTTGCTGGCCTTCAAGCCCCTTGCAATTTCTTGGGCTTGTTTAGCTGTAGTAGTTCCCATGCTTCCGAATGATACATATACTACTGACCTTGGTGGTTTTGTCTCTAACCATCTCAAGTAGTTTTCGCTGGTTGGCTTCCAGAAGCTGGCTCCATAAGCTGTATCACCTGAGTTTGGTTGGTCCAAGTAGGCTGATGGAACCATTGGCCCGACCGGTATAAGTGGCCACAGACCTTCAAAGGCCTTCATTAGCTATCAAAAGTGATTCAGTCAAAGACATAGAATTCTACAGCCAAAAAGTGTTGCCCACATCACATTTAATCCAAACACACACTTTGACCTCCAGTCTTTCCACTCACCACAAAAAACCTCAGTGGTTAAACTAATGACACCTTTAGTTTTTAGACCATCATTTATACTAGATAAAGGAAATCAATCATAATTATACGTAATGCTTTATTATCTATCTGCAAAATGAGATACAACTTATATTTTGAATAATAAATATTAATTCAAAAATTCTCCTTGTACCCTTATAAACTTGTTTTGCGCTACTATTCAGCACTAATTTTTCACAGAAATGAAGGATTCATAGATAAAATTTATTCATACTTAATTCTGAGTTTCATGAAGCTCTAAATTCAAAGTTAGTCCTGATATCCGATAAAATGTAAAAAAAGAACACATACCAAATAAAAAGAAAGAAAGAAAGAAAAAGTATCTGAATATCTTTTATATGTCTAAACTTCTATTATCAGATTTTGAAGTTTCCATCCCACTCGGTGATTTAGTAGCATTCTTTTGATATTGAAAAGTTTAGGGTGAGCAGAAGTTCTCCCCATTCTAAAGTCAGGATAAAATATCAATTTCAGTTAGTATTTATAATGAGGTTACAGATCGCCTACCAATAAAAAAGCCCAAGATTCGAACCCAAGTCACGATATTATCTTGAACGAGGTGAGTTGACTCCCGTTGGCAGTGATTTATTAGCTAAATCACCATAGTTTAGCATGCATTTTATTAATCATCCTTTTTGTCTTTAAGCTTCCAAAACACCAAATATCAATAACATAGCATAATCATAAGCTAGGGATTAATGCAACCAAATGGTTATCCTCATTTAAGGCTTAATCCTAAAGCCTCACTCTTTTGAAAGGACTCAGATTCCTCAATTATAAAAATACAGAACAATCCTCTTAGACGAACACACACATTTCACTATCTACTTGCACACATGTATTCTCTCTCACGTGAGTGTCAAAGTGCCTTTGCTAATGCACCTCTCCCCTCATCATGAATCATCAGTAAGAGTGCATCAACTAGCTACTCAAGTACACCTACCCTTAGTAACTAGAACGAGACTGTTAAAAATAGAAAAACATTGACACAAGAAAAAATCGAGAGAAGATTTCTGTATATTCTCTGTATTATATCTGAATTAATTTTTGAATTAATTAGTATGTACAAGATGATTCCCTATTTATAGGAGAGAGAGTCTATATACAGAAGGAAATACAATCAAATATAATCAAAATAATATCTCTAATTATGTTGAAATCATATCCTTAAAATAACATAAAATCAAGTCTAATTTAATTCCAAAATATGTTTTAGATATTCTAACACACTCTCTCAAGTAAAACTACTAAGTCATAGCTACTAAACTAAAATATTCTAAAAACACAACGTCGAGATATTGGAGAAGTCAAGATGCCCAAACTGCATTTGAGAAGAAACTATCTGCATTTGAAAAAATCTACAATGGGAACAAAGCCAAATTGCATCTAAGATAGAACCAATTTGCATTTGGTTGAAACAACGAAGACGAAGCTAATCTATCAAACAGAATTGATCGAAGGTTGAAGCAACGAAGATGGAGCCAATCTTTTAGGCTGGAACAAATGGAATTGATTGGCGAAACTGAACAAAGACGCGTATCGGAAATGCGAAGACTGAAATCTAGGACAGTAATAAGAGTTTGAAAAGAAGTCTGGAATCTAGGACAAAAATTAAAGTTTAGAACAGAATCTAGAATCTAGGATAATAATCGGAATTTAAAATCTAAGATGGTGACTGTAGCAACTGAGTCTGGAATGGAGTGACGAAAAAACAGTGACAGTGAGTGGAAGGATTGTCAGAATATCTAAAACACGACATGAGAGGTGACTAATCAGAGTTTTAGATTTTGGGGAACTATGCAGCAGAATAGTGATGAGACAAGTCACAGATGATGATACCACTCTGATATCATGTTAAAAATAGAAAAGTAGGGACACGAGAAAAAGTATAGAAAATGTTTCTATATATTCTCTGTATTATCTCTGAATTAATCTTTAAATTTTTAAATTAATCAGTGTGTATAAGAAGATTCTGAAAAGAGAATCTATATAAAAGAAAAAATATAATTAAATATAATTAAAATAGTATCTTTTATTATATAAAAATCAAATTCATAAGATAACACAAAATCAAACTTAATTTAATTCTGAGATATATTTTAAATATTCTACCAGAGACAATTACCCTATTATGATCTTGTATCCCTTCAATGCCATAGTATACTCTGGTGACCAAAATGCTTTTTCATCCTTAAGATGATGAGTTGACTTCTCTCTGTCAATTAGTTTGTTAGAAGATAGAAGAACGTTCAATAATTGTATTGTAAGAGATGCAGGATAGTCTTGACCATATTCTTATCATTATCCGTAGCACAAATGTGTGGCAAATACACAGTGATATTTTCTGGTGGGTCTAAGGTCGACGACTTAGTTGTTTTTTTAATCTAATGGAGGGCTTGAAACAGTAAGACACTCCTAGACCAAATACAACAGTAAATAGAGACTTCCATTTACGACTCTTATGTCTCTGGCTAAACTTCCATGCACCAATGAACTTCGTATGTTGAATTATATATTTAATTGATTATAGAAAGATGTACTCAGACAAGGATCTATAGTTAAGCTTATCCTAGTATGTTGAACTATTTACGGTCGGTAATAGTCCAGCAAATCAATCAACCAACACAATCTCAAAATCATAAAATTCTTTTATTTATAATTTGGAGTACAAAGTACCATTTTGTCTTGTCTTGGCCATAGCATATTGTACAAAGGATTGAAATGAAGAAGCCAAGAATATTCCTTGCTATAAAGTTGTAAATTACGATACTAGACGTCTTATTTCGCAGATAGTTAATGTGCCTCGTTGCTTGCTTTAGAAACGGGTGTCGTCTTCTCCTGAAGGGTGCTTACCATAAGGAGGCTTATAGTATGGTGATTTATTTTGTGCGTGCGAGCTCACTATTTATTTTATTTTTTATTAAATTTAAAATATAAATTAATATATAATTTTTTTTAAAATCTTTTTTTTAAGTGAAACCTTATTCTTTTTGAAATATAACATTTTAAAACACATTGAATGATCATTTTTTATACTAGTCAGGGGCCTTAGTGGTACAGGGTCTCAATCTAAGTAATTTATTTTTTGATTAGTCACTGTATAAAATGTCAAAGTTTGGTGTGGATTATTAAAAATGATAGAGAGACTTTGGTCCCATGTTATCGTTTCGCACTTTCTTCTCCATTGAAACGTCAAACTTGATCTAAATTTCAATCTAAATGACGCCCAAAAAGTGGCTAAAGAGATTTTAAATTTATCTTAAAATTTAGTAAAAAATACAAAAATATTAACTTTATAATACTATAGACACTAGTGTGTCTTTATCAAAATTTTGAAAACTGGAACAACCATTAAATTAGTAAAAAAATTAATTTATAGTTTAATGATTTAGTCGTAATCAAACCAGAATATAATTATATATATTAAAAATTATCATATGATTTTTTATATCATTGTCATTAGTTTTTATTGATATAAATTTAATATTTTAAATATTTTTTATTATACAAACATCTTATACATTATATAATATACTTTTTTATCATATATTGTAATAACAACAAAATTTATATAACACGCTAGTTAAAGGCGGCCTGCTTCCAATCAAAGGACACGAGTTCAAGTCCCTGCTGTAGCAATTTCACAATTTTTGGTATAAAACAATGAGATAATTAAGGTTAGGGGTGTAAATTGGTTCGGATAATTGACCAACTCGATTAATCCAAACTGAACCAATTAAATTAGTTTGATTCAGTTTGGGTATATTGATTGGTTCGGATAAAATTCAAACCAATTAAAGTTTAATTGGTTCGGTTATCGGATTTGAAATTTCAAAACCAACCAACCCGAACCAAACCAAACCATATATTTATATTTTTTTTAAAAAAAAATTATGCTACAACATTTTTGACTACTACTTATTTTTCTTTATTTTTTGTAATATTTTCTCAGCTTTCAACTTCTAAAAAGTCGTTTTCGTTCAATACACGAAGGTTAGAAAATTTCTCTCGCTAAAATGTTGATTCTTTCACCGACACCGTAGTAGTTAACCAAGCATATCTTTATCAAGTCTTATTCTAAAAACTCTTGGAAAAGTGAGAAGCTTGAAAACTTTGGATATTTCCTTTAAACAACTCTCTGGATCCATTCCTATTGAACTTCAAAATCTACATGTCATTCATTCAACTTTTGAACTTCTCTTATAATGATTTAGAAGGAACTATTCCTAATGGTGGAGTATTCCAAAATCTTTTTGCTGTCTATTTAGAAGGCAATAAAAAACTTTGCTTGTATTTTGCATGTGAACCTCATAATTCATTGAATAAGGCGTCGTCGAGCATTATATCATCATACCACAATAAGAACACGATACTATATCTAACAATTTGCTTTACTACTATACATAAAGAACGAGAAAATTGAAAGTAACAACAACAACATCATCTAAATTTGGAAGCTTAGAAATAATGAATTAGTTTAAATGTTCTAGTATTAACTTTAAAAAAAATGAATTTCTGACTCTACTTTATGAGTACTTAAGTAATGGGAGCTTGGAAGATTAGATTAAGGGAAAGAGAAAGCATGCAAATGAAAATGAGTTGAACCTTATGAAGAGACTGAATATAGGTATTGATACTGCTTGTGCATTGGATTACCTGCACAATGATAGTAAAGTTCCTATTGTGCATTGTGATTTAAAACCTAACAACATTCTCTTGGATGAAAATATGACTGCAAAGGTTGGAGACTTTGGATTCGCTAGGTTGCTGATTCAAAGTTCAACTAATCAAGTCTTCATTAGCTTTACTCATGTCATTAGAGGTTCAATTGGTTACATATATACCTCCAAGTTAGTAGCCTCACAACTTTCTCTTAATTGAATAGTAGTAGTATACAACTTGCCAAGTTAAATTTATCTTGAATAATTTTTTAACTTATTCAAATATAATTTCTTAATACAAATATCAATATGTTTCTTTGTTCCTCTTTATGAACCTTTTAATGCACATTCTAAAACATGAAAATTATTAGTGTTCAAATTAATAAGATTGATTCTATTTCTAGAAATTTTTTTATTAGTTTATTTTGTATTTTTTTATGAAAAGTTAATTATTTAGTTAATTTTTGTATTAAAAAAATGGTCAACCCGATCACCCGAACCAAACCAATCCATAGATGTTCGGTTCGGTTTGGTTCGGATTTAACTATCAAAAAATATAAAAATCGAACCAAATCAAACCAATTGATTTTAATTGGTTCACATTTATTTTCCCTCAAAAACCAAACGAAACCACCCACTTACACCCCTAATTAAGGTTGCCAATGCTCTCCAACCCCACCGCCTCGATCATTTTGTTTATAGCTGTAAAAACGGTGGAATTAGTTTTGGATTTACATTTTGTTACTCTAACTTATTAGTATATAATGTTAATAGATCAACTTGATCTATTCAAATTAAATTAATTCGAGTTATTTTTAATTTTATATTTATTTTTATGAACTTAACCTATTTATTTTTTCTGATTATTCGGATAACTCATTAAACTTATCTATTTTAACCGCTCTAGCCTCGGTGTGTATGCAGCCAAGTCAAAGAGATACCATCTTGTAGAAGGAATTTTCGGTGTCGATTTTTGTCCATCTCCTCTGATCGAAGAATGAAATCTCTAAAATTTTGTACTTTTTGAATCCGCTGAGGTTGTTTAGTTAAACCACAGTGTTGGCGAGTAGACCATGAGAATCCTATTCCTATGACGGGGATTCGAAGGCCATATAGCAGAAGCTGGCGCGAAAAATCTTGACCAAAAAAGGACCCTTCGCTGTCGTCGAACCATTCTCCTCCTCCTCCACTGCTGCCGCCTCCACCGGTATTACCTCTGCCGCCAATGCTGAAATTTAAGGATCCATTAGGGAGTTCAGTAAGAAGATGGAGGCAACGACGGAGGAGACAACAATGTAGGTGGAGAGGGTTTTGAACAGGGTGGAGTTAGAGGAGTCAGGGTCGTCGGAGGAAGAGAGATGACATTTGCGAGAAGAGGGTTGTAGGGGTGGCACAACAGTGAGGCGATGGAGGTAAACGGCTGCTCCACGTGCGGTGGTGTTGGGTTGTCATTTGGCGGTAGAGATAATAGCCGTTTAAATTAGCCATTTGTTCAGTTTACAAATGATAAAATCTAACCCTTCAAAATATTATAACTATAAATCAAATGCAATCATGTAAGGTGCATCATGCACCCTTCATATGAATTATGCATATTAGAGGGAGCCTTTAGCCTATAATTTTTCTAGAATCTCTGCCGTAGAATCCCACACGATGCTTCTCTCTAGTTTGTTTCATCAAGAGTTCCGGCATTGATTCTCCAGCAAGAACTCCAACATTGGTTCATTTTGCGGTATTTTCTCCCAAACCCAGCTTGTTCTGTTCTCTCTTTTCTCTCAATTAGGGTTCACCTATCCTTATATTTTTCTTCGTTCCTTCAATTTTCACAGAAATCACGTTAGTTTTCTTCAAGATCTAAACTTTTCGTAGATATGTGAATCTTGATTGTTCGTCTTTTAATAAGAGATATTATTTTTCTATTTCTTTCAGTTTTATTCTAATACATTATTATTTTTCATTGAGATGGTATTTATGAAGGGAAGTGTAACCAACAGTTACAAATATTACACATATTATATACCACTAAACAGAATATTTCGAAACACACTTATTTATCAAGTTTTGAATTAATTTCTTAATAAACTTAATAGATAATGGCCAGACCTATTGACTTTTATTCTACCTAATATCATGCTATCCCCATATACGTTAATTATTTCGCACATATGTTGCACGGATTCTTTTAAATTTAATATATATAACTGAGTTTTTAAATTAATATAAAAATATTGTTCTGGCTTGAGGCCTAGGTAGTCATCCGCAAGGGCGGAGCTCTTTGCTAGAGTGTCGCAAGTTCGGCCGTGCACGGTGGGAGTGAAGAGTGATACTTGGGGTAAAATCCTTAGGGTGTGTTTGGAAGTTTTGAGGGAAAGGAATGGGAGGGGTTTAAAGAGAAAGGAAGGGAAGAAAAATGAGAGGTTTATCCTCCTCATTGTTTGAGAGTGTAGAATATATGAATAAAAGGAAATTGAGGGTTTAAGATATATTTTTACCATTTTATCCTTTATTAAAAAAATTAACATAATTAATATATATATATATAGTGATTGACCGTATAAAACAACCGTGACATACGGTCTCCATTTTGAATGTAAAAAATGAAAGTACATACAACAGAATTGAGAAAAATATAACGAAAAAGACAAGAACACTTCTCTCTCTCTCTCTCTCTCTCTAACTCCAATCAAGTCTTCTCTCTTTCTCCGCTATGTGGTTCTGCCTCCTTCAACCCACCAACACCCATTTTTCTTCTACAATTTCGTTGGCCAAGTGCCAACCAACCAAGCATAACAAACAGAGCTTCACATGGGTCTCTGCTTTTCCTTTCTCTCTCGTCCTGAACCAAACTCCTCTACCCTCAACGGGCCTCAGTATTCAGGCAAGTCCTCTTAACTTTTCCACAATCTCCCACTTTCCCTTCACGGGTTTCACAATTCACTCCAAAACTCCACGTGGGTCGTTCCTATTTTGTCCTAATTCTCCATAGAAAATGCTGGGTCCGAGTTTTTCTGAATTTTTCATTAACTGTCTTTATTTTATTTTATTTTTACAGGTTCAGCGAGCACTGACAACAAGAACGTGGGGTTCTCTGCTACCACTGTTATGACCAGCAGTGTTGGGAAGAGCCAGTTTTCAGAGATTGCGAGTGGAAGCCTCGACGATAGGTCCCACTCCTATGCCAAATCTGGTTAAATTAATTATTTCACATTTGTTGGCAGCAAGGTGGTGAGGATGACGCTCCTATTTATGGGTTTGGCAAAGAAATGGCTAGGAAGAGGATGAATACGGATGAAATGGAGTGAAGGATAAAATGGATAATATTATATCAAACCCCTCAATTTGGGGGAACCGAGAATGGAGGATTTTGGAAGGTTGATAAAAACTTCACTTTCCATTCCCTCTTATTTTTCTCTCTCCCAAACAAGGATTTTGTCAGGAGAAGCATCTCCCTTCCTTCCATTTTCCTTCTATCCATTGCTCCCAAACACACTCTTAAAGTACTTAAATAGGGGTGAGGGCCCTGGGGCAAAAATTATGGGTCATGTGCATCCTAATGCGCTTGGGCTAGTTGTGACATATGGTCCATTGAGTAAGGCACTTAATAAAAAATCAAGTATATATTTGAATTAGTTTGTTTTTGCTTCTAAAAAAGTTTATAATCAAAATATTACAAACATAATTTTTTATTTCAAATTATTTTAAAGCAAATAAGATAAATTAACTCAAACATATATACTTTTAATTTTATAAAATATAATAAAGAGACTTATATTCAGTATTTAATAATTATGACTCAATTTTATTTTATTTATTTGTGTTAATATTTAGTTGTGTAAATAGAATTAAAAAAATAAAAAAAGTTATTTTAATTTATTTTGACATATTAAATGACCTTTGTTTGTAACATGGAAAATTTATATATTTTCACAGCTCCTTTTTTTTTTTATTTTACCATTTTATTAATAATTTTCATCTTATTGTTAGAAAAAATATTTTTTTTTGAAATTGATGGTTAATATTTAATACTATAATTAATTACTTCTAAAAGTAATATTATATTTGATAATTTAATAGTTTCATTAATTGCCTCAAGGTAGCTTTACTTAATAATAATAATAATAATAATAATAATAATAATAATAATAATAATAATAATAATAATAATAATAATAATAATAATAGTTTGTAATGGTTCCTGTGCGATGTACATGTTAGTAATACATGTATTATTTTATTCTTGTTGTGTCATTTACTTAAGTTTTTAAAAATTAATATTAGATATACTCATGTTATTAATTTAGATCATGATACAAATCAATGAAGAAAAATTATTAAAATTTGTTATATATGTGTTTTTTAAATTATATTTATATTAAGTTATGCAACAAAATCACATTAGTCTTTCACTATTTGTTGAAGAGATTACAAATATTTTATTCACTAAAAATGAAAAGATATATGTTTTGAAAATAAGAGTTTTATATAGATTATCTTAATTTTTAGAATACCTATCACCCAACAATGGTTGGTCGCACTAAAAATGAATTGCGATCTTAAGCAAATTTTATCTGCAATGTTAGAATTTTGAATCTTAAAGTCGTCACTTTGAAAAAAGTTTTACTTAACTACTACCCATAATTAGAAATTGCGTGAACAATTCATCAAAGACTAAAAAAATTTTAGAATACCTATCTAAAAACTATAAGGGAGAATTTAAGTTACTTAGAGGATTATTAATGGAATTTATTAAACTCAAGGTTGATCTAAATTGAGTTAGTGATTATTTTAAGATATTTATCTCAGAATCATGAGAAGATGAAAATACTAACTTAAATTTTAAGTTTTAAAAAATTAATAATAACATTAATTTGAGCTAATTAGAAATTTATCAATGATATTTATCAGGTTAGTTTTATAATATGTATTGATAGATAGGCTTACTACTACTTAAAACAATTGCATTAGTAAAGGACGAATAACAGCTTGTAAATAATAATATAACACTTACCTCACTTTCCAGCTCTTCAAAAGTGTTGCAGAATACCCAGTCATTGTTCTCCAAAGTCTCAAAATTTTCCATGATAACAGCCCGATAAGCAGAGTGATCTTCAGGTCTTGCAATAAAACTAGGCAAATCAGAAAAGTCAAGAGGAGGAAGCCCAGGCAAAGAGATGGGAAACATTTCTTTATTCAAAGGAAAATTCAGGTGGCCCAGTTTGATTTGCCAATGTATGGAACACACAGAAGCAGAATTAGTTAAGAACACAGCTCCATAGATGCCAAACTGTTTGGCCACATCAAGTGCCCAAGTAAGCAAAGAATCGTATATGATGCAGTTGACAGGAGACGATGAGTCTCTGAACTTCAATATAAGATCAGCCAATGTTTTAGAACCAATTGATTTATAGGATTCAAGGTAGGCTTCTACACTTGGAGAATGCTTGAACCCACCTTCATCGTAGCCATCTGAGATGGCCTCAACAGCTACGGTTGGTGCATGTATGTACTTGATCGTGTAAGGGGTGGTGGCCAAAGTGGCCCTGAGACCTCTGGAGGCCAGTAGTTTTGCAAATTGGAGTAATGGGTTGATGTGCCCTTGGGCTGGATAGGGAAGAAGGATGACATGGCCTTTTGGGTTGTTCATCTTGGCACTTCAATCAGAGTGGCATTTTGGCCAATAAGTTGATTCTACATTTATTTATAGGCCTTCTTGCTTGAGGTTATCAATTTTCGAAAATGACACATACCAATATAAAAAGAAAACAACGCAAGAAAATTGAGGAGACGGAATAAAAGTCACACTTCTCTCTAATTTAAATTCAATAGTGGAAAAGTCTATGTAATAGTGTTACAAAGAAAATCGGTACCTTGTTTTGACTAGGTGGAAGGGGCTGACAAGCTAAGGGCCGCCGCTTCTTCTTCTTCCTATTATTATACAATTGATTCCAAAAATGAAAAAAAGTTAGGCATAGAGGTAAATAGGAAAACGTTAAGGTACTGTTTAGAATTAATTAAAATTAGAAATGATTTAATTTGAATTGATTTAATTTAATTTAAAAATTAAATTATGTATTTAAACTTATTAACAAATAAGATTTGAATTGATTTAAAAATCAAATTATGTGTTTAAAACTTATTGAAATATGAATTGATTTGATTTAATTTTATTATTTTATATTTTTATCTTTATGAGAGGTAGATAAATGTAGTTACTAAAGGTAAAATAGTCTATTTATTTCGAATCAAATTAAATCCTATCAAATTTGATGAAATTTCTAAAACAAAAAGAATGAAATTCATGAGATTTTAAAAATTAAATTATTTTATATTTTTTAATATTCCAAACACAAGATTTAATTAAATTTGATTTACAAATCAAATCATTTCTTATTTTTTTACATTCCAAACACACTCTAAAATCCTCGGATGCTAGTAGACCAAATGCTGAACGGATGGTGTTATGAATGAATTTCATAGGATTATCTGAATAAGGTTGTCGAAGGTGATTTCCTTCATAACATATGATAGCAACGACAGTACGAGGGGTGGGTACTTACAAAAGGCATTTTGACGCTTAAGTTAGGTCGTGCACAATGTGGGTAGTGTGTTTAAGAGTTAGATGCGTACCTTTGCTACCTTGTATAGTATTTATAGGAGAGTTATGATAGATAAAAATCATGTTTTTAAAGGTGATTTCCTCCATAGCATATGATAGCAACGACAGTATGAGAGGTGGGTACCTACAAAAGACATTATGACGCTCAAGTCAGGTCGTGTACAAGGTGGGTAATGTGTTTAAGAGTTAGGTGCATACCTTTGCTACCTTGTATAGTATTTATAGTATAGTATTTATAGGAAGGTTATGATAGATAAAAATCATGTTTAAATATATATTAATGGATAATAAATGAAGTTAATATGGATAAGGATTTATTAGGTTAATTATCTCTTATAACTATATCATCTATTTATGTGGGATTCTTAGAGAGATTTAATTCTCATAAATAGGTATACTTATAAATCCAAAGGAGCTCAATATTAGTTGGGACCCATCCTTAATGGGTCGGGTTGCTCCTGGTCTGCTAACATGGAATCCGGTTCAGAATAGTTGCCCCCAGCTTAGCACTCATATGTGATAACTGAGTATCAAGATATTCGAGATTATTATGAGCAATTGACAGGCGTGGGCAAAAGGACCCAAGCCATAATTCTAGATGTCGAATCTCATGATGTCTTGTATGAGATACCGAAGTTCGTAATGCTAAATAAATACTCTGAGGAAAGTTGCCCCCGACTTCAGTGGGATTTATCTAGGATCCGGTTTAGATTACCATGCTTAAGTGTTGTTACACCGTTGTCCGAGATTCACACTATGTTGCCCCCATGTCATTTTGACTGTAAGGTCTAATCATAAAGTTCTGAAACTAAAATTCGTTCTCCGGATTATGTACCTTGACTGAATGTGTGGCCCTGATATGAGGTCTATCATAAGTGACATCACTCTAAGTATGCAAAATTTGGCATAAGTGCCATCATTCTAAGCATGCGTCCTTTCATATTTGAACGATGTCCTTTCATCTTCGATGTCAATTTCGTACTAATATGTGGCGAAAGTTGAATGGTAACCGTTCGATCTTTTCACTGCCATGATTGCCTTGATTTGTAATGAAAAAGGACACCTTTGCCCCCTGCGTGTGCTGGCAATTGGGGGTTTGCTTCTGCACCTATAAATTCAAATGGGGGTTACTTCTCATATGTCTACCATTTTCTTCTTCTTCTCCCCATTTCTCTCCAATTTCTGGTGAGCACTCACAGTGGTTTGTGGCTAGTTTTTGAAGCATTTTCAATTGTTCATCCATTTTCCTTCTTCAAACTAAAAGGTACTTCCTCTTTTCCTCATTTTTTCTTCCATAACAACCATAGTA
Organism: Ormosia semicastrata; assembly: GCA_029884595.1. Taxonomy (NCBI): domain Eukaryota; kingdom Viridiplantae; phylum Streptophyta; class Magnoliopsida; order Fabales; family Fabaceae; genus Ormosia; species Ormosia semicastrata. Next base: position 7,746,766 of record JAQQTO010000028.1, on the reverse strand, counting down.
AGAGTAGGAGAGTTAGATAGTGATGATAGGGAGAGAAGTTCTGAAGAAATTTTGAGTGCACTATCGTCTCCGCCATGTTTGAGGCAGAGACAGTCCCCTCATGTTGAAAACAGTGGTAAGGGGCAGAGGTTGTTGTCCAGGGTAACCATCCTACAGATGATACAGAAGGCAGATAGAGTCAGAGAGATAGCAAGGTTAAGCCCATCTTGTTCGCTCTCCGAACTCATGGGAAAGTTAGAGAGTCACAATGAAACCTCTTCTAATTCTGACATGAGTGTGACTTCTGTACTTAACTGCAATAATACGGAGATAGGACAACGAAAAATAACCACGTTCAAACCTAGAGAACAAATTTTTCGTCGAGATGTCATCTTATACTGGTGGGTTGATAGAAAGGTGCTGGGGACACCATCAAACATAAGGACCCCAAAAGATGTTGCTGATAAACAAGATTATCTGCAATTGACAAAAAAGGGCCTCCGGGATCATGAGTTTGTAATTCAGGCTCCGACTGATCAAAAGAGAGCTTGCTCAACTAGGATAGAAGGTAGCCATTTTATTTATCTGTACAAGGCGATGCTTACTCGTATCGAGGTCTGACAATCGTTTATCGACTTTGAAATAGGTGTTCTGAACCATCTGTGAGTGGCTCCAATGCAAATCCATTCGAATGCATGGGATTTCATACAAACGTACGAGCCGATGTGTAGAGTTTTTGAATAGCCGTACTCAGTGGAGGCCTTTTTCTTCATTTTCACCTGGTTCTCACCCTCTGAGAGCAGTTTTCAAGAAAGTAGGGTCACATTGTGGTCTCAGAATGGACACCGAGCCTTTAAACTGTACCAAGAGTCATTCAAGAACTTTTTGAAGGACGTCTTCCGTTTGGAGGGTGCTATAAGTACAACACCTTTTTTAATTACCCTGGAAGGTGGCCCACGAATATTTTTATACTAGACTCAGGCTGCTTAGGAGTGAAGTCAAGAAGAATTGGAAACTTCGATATCCGCTCTCACCGAAGACGAAGCTGACATCCTTAATTTTTTTGTTAGGTGCGCTAATGAAAAAAAGGGTCATCTATTGTAAAGATGTACAAAATAAGCCTCTGTACTCTATAAGATCTTTCTTGGGTATGTCAGTCAATCGTTTCTTTGTATGCTTTATTTAAACTGCTCATAAATTTTTTTAAGTGTTCTAATGTTTTTTCTTCTTTTTGTAGAGAGCATGGCACCGATTGGTAGGGTTGAGGCATTAAATAGGCACCTAGCCATGAGGAAATAGGGAGCTTTGAGTTTCTGATCCCAGCCTTTGGCTCACTTTTCTTAACCACAAATTCCTCCTCCACCACCAACCTAGAGAGCGAATCCTACATCACTTGTGGATGCCTTTAGATCGCATAAAAGAAAAGGTGAAAGGCAGAAGGGAAAATGGTCAGCATTTGAGGAGGTCCACATTAACCTGACCGTTGGTCGGGAGCATGAGATCCTATAGGGCACACCTCTCCTTTTTGCTGGTAGGTTTGTCTAGGGCTCGGGGATCGACCCTAGTTTGATCATCAACAACTCCTTACTGACCCCGGTAGATTAGGACATCTTGATCGAGCAAGACTTGATCGAGCTGATCTAGCATGCTGAAGTTTGGGCCTTGAGCAATGCCTCTGTGCTCCATTTTCTGGAGTCAATATTTGAATGGGTTCACCAGGCTCAGGAGCCTTGGTTTTTATTACAGAAATGAGAGCCTTAGTCATTGATTATAACTTTCAGAACTCCAAACCTACAAAAAATGTGAGACCTGAAAAAGTCTAAAACAACATTAGAATCATCAGTCGGAGTGACCTTTGCCTCCACCCACTTAGATACATAATCAACAACTAACAGAATGTAAACAAAACCAAAGGAATTAGGAAAGGGACCCACGAAATCAATGCCCCACACATCAAATATCTCACAAAATAATAATGGTTGTTCAGGCATCTCATTCCTATGGGAAATATTACCTATTCATTGACATTGTTCACAATTCTTACAATAACTGTAAGCATTATGAAACAAGCTGGGCCGATACAATTCAGAGTCTAAAATTTTCCTAGTAGTGCATTGTGGTCCAAAGTGACCACCACATGCAAGGGTATGATAAAAATGTAGAATAGACTGAAACTCATAATCAGTTACACAACGTCTAATCACTTGGTCACTACACAGTCACCACAAATAAGGATAATCTCATACATAATATTTAGACTCACTCTTAAGCCTATCAATCTGATGCTTCTTAAAATAAGCAGGTAACTCAGATGCAACTAAATAATTCACTAAATAAATATACCAAGGGTCTTTACCTCACAGCTGACAAAGCTGTTCATCTAGGAAGTTCTCTTAGATAGGAAGAGTGTCCACTACTTGTGTGATCCAGCTTAAATGATCTGCCACTAAGTTCTCAGCTCCGCTCTTATCTCTAATCTCAATGTCAAACTCCTATAAGGGCAACATCCACCAAATGAGTCGAGGCTTCGCCTCGGGCTTTTTTAGTAAAAACTTCAAGCTGCATAGTTAGAGAAAACAATAACTTCAGTGCCCAGCAAATAAGAATGAAATTTATCTAAAGCGAAAATAATTGCTAAAAGCTCCTTTTCAGTGGTGGTGTAATTAGCTTGGGCAGAATCTAAAGTACGAGAGGCATAAGGTATTACATGAGGTTGCTTGCCAACTCGTTGAGAAAGTATAGCACCAACTGCAAAGTTAGAGGCATCATACATTAGCTCAAAAGGAAGCTCCCAATTTGGCAGGTGAATAATGGGAGAAGAGGTCAAATTCTTCTTTAACTGATTGAATGCCTTCTTGCAATGCTCATCAAATTTGAATTCGACTTCTTTTTGAAGAATCCTGGACAATAGAAGGGCAATTTTGCTAAACTCCCAAATGAAACGCCTATAGAAACCTACATGACTAAGAAAGGAACGCACTTCACACACACAAGTAGGGTAGGGTAAAAAAGTAATAACATCGATCTTTGCTCTATCTACTTCAACGCCTTTGCTAGAAACTACATACCCTAAGGCTATACTTTGTTCTACTATGAAATGACATTTCTCAAAATTAAGAATAAGATATAACTCAATGCACCTATCAAGCACCCCAGCAAAGCCGTCTAAACATGCATCAAAAGAAGATCCATAAACTGTGAAGTCATCCATAAAAACTTTCATGCAATGTTCTAACAAGTCAGAGAAAATGCTCACCATACATCGCTGAAATGTACCTGGGGAATTACAATGCCCAAAATGCATTCTCCTATAAGCAAACATGCCAAATGGGCAGGTAAATATTGTCTTCTCTTGGTCCTCCGGGGCTATGTGAATCTGAAAGTAGCCTGAAAACCCATCCAGTAAGTAATAGTGTGACTTGCCAACTAACCTTTCTAACATCTGATTAATGAAAGGCAAGGGAAAGTGATCCTTCCTAGTGGCTTGGTTGAGCTTCTTGTCATCAATACAGACTCTCCAATTGTTCTGTACTTTAGTGGGGACCGACTCATTCTTCTCATTGACGACCACAATCATCCCCATCTTCTTGGGAACTACTTGTACTGGACTTACCCACTTGCTATTTGAAATGGGATAAATGATGCCAGTTGACAACAATCTGCTCACTTCTTTCTTCACCACATCCAAAATTAGAGGGTTAAGTCTTCTTTGAGATTGTCTCACTAGTTTGGCTTGTAACATCCCAATACCATTACACTAGTATATCTAGAATATATTTGGATAAATAACATTAGCCATGTCATTTCTAAACTAATAACATCAATCTATATTCATAATAACCATACATTTTATTATAAAGAGCCAATAGGGAAGGAAAAGATTATATATATACAACCTCAGCCTCAAAAGGGCGTATTGTAATACATAAACTTTAAACAAACCAAAGTTAATATAAATATATACAATCTTTGTCTCATAAAGCAAATAAACTATACTAGTCCTTCTACTACTTCTTCTTTCCCTTTGAAGGGCTATCACCTGGATTTATCATAAAATTAGCAAACGGGGTGAGAATTCACAATTCTCAGTATATGTTTCCAAAACATGACATCATGATACCTCTAGCTACTTCGGTGGAAAAATAAGTTATTAAACCACAATCAATAACATCTAGAAAAGGTGGCAAAAGCCAAAACTGATCATTTCTCTTCCCGAGGCAGATAGTTTATTCATTTATAAAATATGGTATAATTATCACACAATTATCCATTCATAATGAATAAAAAAATCCATTTACATCAGAATATGTTTGCAACTAGCACATGAGCCACTACTCATTTACTAAATGAACATTCACATACTCACTCTATGTATTACTCCCAAGCAAACAAAAACCCAAAGATAAGACAATCGCCCATACCATTGTCATCGAAAGGCAAATGCTCAAGTTATGTTGTATGATTATGCCTAATGTATGTCCTAAGATAATGATTATGAAATGAAGTGTGATAGTATTGGTGCAATGTCATGAAACTTGGCTATTCCCAGGAACCCGGTTCCTTGTATTATTTTGAGTAGTAGGGCAACGACCACTTAATACTACCTGGTAATGAATGGACTATTCCATCTCACAACAATGAGTGTACTATTACCATCTCATATACCATTTTGCCAACTCTAGTTGTTATCATAGTACTTTGAAGTACCTTGAGTTTTATAGTTTTATTTAAACAAAAATTCAATAGTAAAGCTGTAAATTAGAGATGTCAAAGTAATAAGTAGTCACGGTATTTGCTTGACACATGGTAATAAGTAGTCAAAGTAATAAGCTGTAAATTCATCTTGTTCATTCTTTCACATGGTGTTTGAATCAAAATTCCTACCCTTGGACTTGTGTATGTCACGGCCAAGCTTTGATTTTGCTTGACTTTGTGATCATTTTACTTGACTTTGTGATCCTTTTGTTTTGAAATACACGGCCAAGCTTTGAGTTTGCTTGACTTTGTGATTATTTTACTTGACTTTGTGATCCTTGTGTTTTGTAATATACGGCCAAGTCATAAATAAAAATAGAACTTTGTTGATTGTTAGTGAAGGTCATGACCAAGACCAATTGGTGGAGCTTTCTTGCTTTAATTTTGTTATTCTTCTTTAAATGAATCTTGACTCAAAGTTATGATGTTAAATGTGATGAGAAAATGAGGAAAATTATTATGTATGTCTAAGTCACGGCTGATCCAACATATTGACCTTAAATTTAATTACTTTGTGCTTTGTTATTCATGACTTTGAATTATATTGACTTTGTGTTATGTGCTTTGAAACTCTGTGTGTGTGTGAGTTTCAATTATTGTGTCAATATGTTCATACTTTGTGGTTACAATAAACATAGTATTTTGATTTCAAGTGTTCACACTTGATTGTTGACAATTGATTTTGGTTTAGTTTATGCTCACACTTGATCATATTTTGTGATATTGACTTTGATGAGTTTGTAAAGGTGGCTTTAATATGAATCTTGACCGTGATACACTCTTGCTTAATTGAGCTTGATATCATGACACATATTCGTAGTCTTTTATGTTTAATGTTGATTAATTTAGGTGTTATGTTATGAGTTATAAAAAAAATGGTATTGGATACTTGATGTAAATTTGAGGTTATATTGCTCCTTGATAAATCAATTTAAGCTAAGATTTGTATTATTACTCATAGTTTTCAGGCACTATATGTGAGATTAATCATTTCTTTTATTGTAAATGTTATTGCAGTGATTCACTTTAAAATGGAAAATCATATGGAAACTCACAATACTAGTAGGACTCAAACTCAAGTAGGAAGTGCTCCCACTCCACCAACACCAACTGGATTGCAAACTGAAGGAGTAGGACCACAGCCAGCAGTAGCACCACCATCCTCTTCCAATCCAAATCCCACTCCAACTCTGTCATCACAAGTTGAAGAAGCTCCTCCATCTCCATGTTTATAACAAGAGGTAGGTAAAAGAAAACCTACTAGACCCCCTAGTAATGCTTGGTCACATTTCACTAAAGATGGTGATAGAGCTAGTTATAACTATTGTGAAAAGTCATATGCATGTAATAGCACTAATCATGGCACCATTAACCTGATAAAACACTTAAAAGTGTGTTTAAAGAATCCATATAGGGAGGTCAATAAAAGGAAAAAAACTATTGCTATTGGGAAGTTAAGTGAGGATGACCCTAATAGTACCATGAGTATGAAGCTTGTAGATTTTAATCAAGAACAATGTAGGTTGGAGCTTTGTAAGATGATAGTGATGGATGGGCTTCCCTTTAAATTTGTTGAGAATTCTGGATTTAGAGGTTTCATGAGTGCTACTCAACCTCGATTTAGAATACCCAGGCGCATGACTATTGCAAGAGATATCATGCAACTTTTTATAGAGGAAAAGGTGAAGTTGAAGTTTATTTTGTCTTGCAACCAATAAATGGTCTCCCTAACAACTGATACATGGACATCAATTCAAAACATTAATTATATGTGTGCGACTGCACATTTTATTGATGATGGCGGGGATTGCATAAGAAAATTTTGAGTTTTGGGTTGATTGCTGACCATAGGGGTGAGACCATAGGTAAATCTTTAGAGAAATACTTGAATGAGTAGGGTATTCTAAAGATTAGCACAATCACCATGGATAATGCTAGTGCTAATAACTCGGCTCTAGCATATTTGGTGAGGGGAATGCAGGATTAGAATGAATGCACCTTGCTGAAATAGGAGCGCATGCACATGAGGTGTTGTGCTCATATTTTGAACTTAATTGTTAACGAAGGGTTGAAGGAATTAGATTGCTTTGTTGCTAGGATTTGGGGTGCTTGTAAATATGTGAGGTCCTCTCCTTTTAGATTGGCTACTTTTAGGAGGTGTGCCCAAGAGGCAAATGTTGTTAGCAATCAAATGCTAACACTTGATATGCCAATTAGATGGAATTCTAATTACTTGATGTTGGAAGTGGCAGAACAATATGAGAAGGCATTTAATCACCTTGAATATGAGAATCAAACTTACTTGCATGTTCTTGATGGTGAAGGAGGACCTCTTAATTTTGATGATTGGAACTGTACTCATGTTTTTATAAAGTTTTTAAAGATTTTCTATAATGCCCCACTTGCTTTTTCTTATTCTTTGCATGTGACATCTAATTCTTTCTTCCATAAATTGTGTCAAATTCAAAATGCATTGACTATGTGGATTGAAAGTGATGATGTTGTCTTGCAAAGAATGGCAACGAACATGAAGGCAAAGTTTGATAAGTATTGGGATATTAATAGGAATTTAAATTTTTTGTTGTTTGTGGTTGTTTTCCTTGACCCAAGGTACAAGTTGGATTACATTAAATTCTGTGTTAGTGAAATGTATGGTCAAGATAAGTGCAAGGATATCGTGAAAAGATTAAAAGATCTCATAAATAGCTTATTTGCACAATATGTTACATTGTATCTCATTATTCTCGATATTCGTGATTCTAGTGTCAATTCATCGGATGTTAGCACACGAACAAATGTTGGTGGTAGTAGTAAGTGTGGTTTAAATTTAGAAGATAAGTTTAGGTTCAAGTTGAAGAAAAAGCAAGGTGAGCAAAAGATGAATGAGTTAGATAAATACATGGAGGATGACGTTAAAGACAATTATGAGGGGTTTGACATCTTGAAGTGGTGGAAAGGGAAGTCAGTTCTCTCTCATATGGCTAAGGACATATTGTCATTCCGATGTCTACAGTGTCATCTGCGTCTGTTTTTAGCACCGGAAGTCATATCCTTGATGCATTTCGTAGTTCTTTGAATCCCACCACGGTGGAGGCCTTAATTTGTACCCAAAATTGGTTAAGGCCTCCTAAGAAGGTGGATGATCTACGGAGTCAATTGGAGGAGATTGAGCAGGTTGAATAAGGTATACAATCATCATTTTTAATTTTTAACTTTTTCATTTTACATGTAGTTCATTATTTCATTCATTTGACATTTTTAATTTTTTGTTGTATTCTTTTATTGTATTATTAGAAATGTCAGGAGTTTCTAGACTTCAAGAACTTGAAGTTGCTAGTGATTTTAGGAGTAAGAGGATGAGGTATGGTAAGATCATATATTTTAAATGTTATTGGCTTCTTGCATTTTTGTGAATGTCAATGTAAGTTAAAATTATCAATGGTCATATAACAATTTATTTATCATGTTGTAGGAAGGGCTAGAGGGATTAACTTTGAGGAGTTTTACTCTTATTTTGTTTTTGGAGGATCCAGTTGGAGTGCCACCTAAGGTCTGTCTTCTGTGAGACTGTGACTCTGTCTTTGTGTATGACTCTATATACTTGTGTAGTCAGTTGGAATCTATTTATATTCTAACTATATCTGATTAGAATCTATAATCTATTTTTAACAAGGAAATTAAATTGTGTATGACTCTGTGTAGTCAGTTGTAAGTCTTTATATTGTTATTTCAGATATTGACTAGCAGCAGGGCAATGCCTTATTGCCTGAATCTCTGTAAATTTTGCTGGAAATTGCTGTTGACAGTTCCTTTTCTTTAGAATGAATTCATTGTTCAATTTTTTGCATATGCTTAATTTCAAGGTTTAGAACGATGCTGATTACTTTAGAAGTAGGCTTCTATGTTGCACTTCCAGAAGTGTAATCATGGCATATAGCAATTTGTAATGTATACTCATTCCTTAAATCTTTGGGGGCCCTTTATAATCAGTTTGTATCAAGAAAATATCAATTTCGTCTAGCTGCACCTCACAACTTTTATTAAATGTGATATTTTTCTTATTAAATGTCAATTCAGCTTTTATTCAATTTTCCATTGCTCGTCAGATCAGTTTCATTATGATAGTATGAACTGGTCTTAATTATGTGTCTGCATTACTATTATACCAGAAAACAAAAATACCATTATAAGATTCTTCCTTCACAAATGTGCTTGGAATTTGTCTATTTAGATACTGAGTTGATGCTTCTGATGCTGTAGTTGTATTGTATATCTAATTTTCTCCTGTAAATATTACTTATTATTAATTCTTGTGTATTAGAGATAAAACACTAAAAAGAAATATCCTCTACCTTTTCATGAAATGTCAAACTTGATTTTGATTTATAGGTTCTTGTTATTTTCCCTATGTTAACATTTTCAGGCTAATGTATTTTAGTTGTAGTATTTGATTAGGATTCTCCTATTGATCTAATTAGGATTATAAATTATTAATAGAGATTATTGTCAATTTCTTGTGAATTTTTTTAGTATTCTTGGTCTCTTGGTTCTCTGGTTGGGCTTATTAAGGTTGTTTCTGCATCTAGTTGGTTGGTTAAGTTATGATGTATGTGTTACTCGACTTGAACCAACCTAATTCGAACTAACTCAATTATAATTAGATTGATTTAATTCGAATTATTTAAATTTTTTTCTCCAAAACTAACCCGACCCAATCCGACTTTAATTAGTTAATTTGAACATTTTTTTCCCGAAACCCAAACTAACTTGTTCCGTGTGCACCCGTAGATAGAACACGAACAAAAGTATTTGGATTGACGGAATTCACGAGAGTGCTATTTGAATTCATGAGTGTTTTTAAAAATAAAAAAGAAACCATTCAAATTCAACCACGTCATTCTTAACCTGTTTGTGAAAAATATTTCGTGTTGCTAAGCATTTTCTCAAGAAAAAATATATTGTGATTTTATAAAACTAGTAACTATGCAATTAACATTTTTTTGAATATGTTTCTATTTTCGGCCAAGGGCACAGCACATGGAATGTGTTCCCACTTAAGGCTATAGAAACAGTAGATTTGCAATAGAACAAGTCGAGCCCATCACCAAATAAGATAAAATGTGCAAATTAAACTAATAAAATTTAAACCTAATTTAATCCGACTTAAAATCAAGCTATTTCATTGGTTCAAATCATAATTACTTTTTAAATTTAACAAATTACAACTAAAAGGACACAATTATTTTTTTAAAATTAAAACTCAATTGACAATTGAATTTATATTTTAATTTATTTGTTATTAATCTAAAATTAAGTAACTTAATTTTTTTATTTTTTAAAATATTAGATTCATTATTTATTTTTTTTAAAAAATTGATGAGCTATCCACCCAACTCACAACTCACACCGAGTTAAACTGAATTAGCACACATTAAGCCCGGCCTAAAATAACCCAATCCAAAGTACCCCAACTGACTGATTTTAACATCTCTAATTTGTAAGTACACGGACTAGAACCGGAAAGAAAGGGTATATAATTTCACGCAAACAAGGCACAAAGTTTATATGACTCATGTCATACTATGACAGAAGCACAACAAGGCACATAGTTTATATGACTCAAATCATACCATGACAGAAGCACGAACTATTACACAGCCTAAGTAATACATTAGTACACCCGAAGTACACTTTTTTTTTTGCTGTGAATACAGCCACAGTGCACACTGCACACACATCGCCTAAATAGAAAGAAATTCACCCCACCCACACATGAACCATCCTAGTTGGGGCTTGGTGGAAGGTGAAGGGAGCCCAATCCAATTGAACCAATGGCCAATGGGTTTGTTTCTCTAAGGGAACTTAGTCTTGTTGCCATGGGTGGTCATATCAGTATAGCAAGTTCCACAGAGCTCTCTATTTCCGGAGGCACCAGGTGGGACACACTTGCACCTCACACAGCACGTCCCGCATGCCCTATTGCACAGGTTGGGCCTCGAATGAACACTGCACCTCGACTCGCACAGCCCACCGCAATCTGAAAAGTGAACAGGACGGAACCAAATAAAGAATCAAAATTCATTTCTTTTCCTTCATTTCATTAATTATTTCTATGTATGGAATGAGGAAAAATTGAAAATGTTATAAACGTCTCAACTCCCTAATTACCAAATAGTACCTATGTATTGCAGCTTACCAATGTCATTATTTATGTTACTGATTACAGCTTACCTATGTCATGCATTAGCCTTCTGTTCCCGCCTCTCACATCAAGCTGGAGAAAATTCCAACAAAATGCATTATATGTTAAGAAATTTACGTTTTTTAATTAATTTTAAGCATCATATTTAATTGATAATAATATTAACTATTTAATTTATTAAACTTTTTATTAAGTGATCTAATTTAGTGAGTCTGTAAACTTCATAACTTGATGTGAATTTAATGAGTAGATACCATATTGAACCATTAAAAAATTATGAAAATCTTAATTAGTTAATATACGTAAAAAAAAATTATGATTCTCAATTACTAAATCATAATACAATTTCCTTTCTTCTCATCTGAAAGAGAGATGACGATCTCATTAAAGAGTTAAGGCAATTTGGTTGAGGAAAATCATAAACTATCCCTTTATTTGTGATTAATTGTCACAAAGATTTTGTAACAGTTGGTGATCAATAACTATGGATCCATGTATTTATGAAAATTCATGTATTCAATAACTATATATGCATCTAAAATTTATTTTAAAAATTAAAAAATTAAATAATCAATTTCTAACATTATAATTTATACGTCATTGAAGCAAGCACTTCACCGAATAAAAAGTACAAATTACAAAACATCTTATAGACTATAAGATTCTATATTTTTTTTAAAAATAAAAATTGCATACTGGTTCGTCTTAAAAGCGCATCTCTTCTTCTTCTATCTCCAGATCAGATGAAACCTGCATGATAAATCACCAAAAGTTGAAACTAAAATGAAAATAAAAGAAAATAAAATCACCCTCAGCTGAAGCTGCTAAACTGAACCATAACAAAATACCTGGAGCAGAGCTTCTATTAATTAATTATCTGCAATATAACACTGGTGTTAGTGTACCTTAGCAAGGCACACCAGCACCAACATCCCCAACACAAGAAGCACGCGTAGCAACCTAAGTCAGGAAGGGATTCCAAAAATCTAAATGATTAATAGGGTACCCCGAGTAAGGTCAAGTAATATATATGCCTAAGGTAAAAGGGTTTTTGCATAATATACTTTGAACCAATGTGTTATTCTTACCTATGTCTGAGATTCCAAATGCTTTATATGACGAGTAGTGGAGTAGGGATTAAGATATTATTTTGCCTAAGTCCAAAATTTCAAAATGTTTGATTGTTATAGACGTTAGATTATAGACTAAGGCATTATTTTTACCTAAGTCAAGTGGAATGTCATTCACTCAATGATATGAGTATAGGATCCTAGACCATGGTCTTCCTATGTTGAAATTTTTTTTCTAAGTCCATAAAAATGGGCATTGGACCCAAGTCGAACCATGGAAAAACAAACAAACAAACATATAGCGAAACAAAGTAATTAAATATATAACCCCAATTATGGGATAATTATCCTTACAAAAAGTAAAACCCCACGCAGGGGGCAAAAAGTAGGAAAAAGGGAAATAAAACTCAAACTCTGATCTCTTGCCCCTCTGAATTCTGAGCAGCATCTAAGGTGGCGTCAAGAGCACCCGCGACGAGATCCTTTGTAAAGACGAGTTAACCATTATGGAAGATTTTATCTGGGGTAATGTCGTTCAAGACAAGAGCAACCACAGGATTAAAGTGTTGGATTTGAGCCACGACATTCTGGAACTACTCTTCCCCGATCTTTCCAGAAATCATGTCCATCTCCTCCACTTCCTTCTCAAGCTGAACTATCTGGGTCTCCTGGGCACCAATGGTCTTGTCAGCTTGGAGCTTCTCGGCCTTCTTGGTGGACTCGGAGTAGGCCAACGCCTTCTCCAGCTCAACAATCCTTACCCGAGCATCCTCATTCAATTTAAGGGTCGTGTCCAGTTTCTGGACAACTTCTTCCTTTTTCTTCTTCAAGGCCTTCAGCTCTTCCGATGCTCTTTTGTCATCATCCTCAAAAGTCTATTTGATAAAGCGGATCTCGGCAGCCACCCGAAGAGATTGATTTTGAAGTCTAGCCAAGTTTTGGGCTAGACCTTGCTCAACAATATGTTGCTTGACCTTGTCACTCAAAAGCCGTCCGGCAATGAAGGGGCCGACATCAGAACTCCCCGTAATAATTGGAAAAGGGTCCTCCCTTTCTCTATCACTGCCCTCTGATGACCTCCCATCTCGGTCAAGAGAGCCTTTGACAGCTTGCCTCTTTCTCCCCTGAAGATTTTGGGTGGGGGAATTCGGCTGATCAATATTCTCCCCAATAACAATACCCCGGCTCGTTGGCGCCGAGGTGGTAGTGGAAGAAGAACCTACAAATTTTGTCCCCTTTCTTCGAGATCTTGCAGCTTGCAGGGCAACCATAGAAGATCCAGAAGCCATGTTGCTTACTAAAACAAAATAAAAAATGAGTATGCTGCAGCACAGCAAAACAATGAGGATGCATGAAGATAAAGTGCAAAAACCTAAATAACACCCTAATTCCTACCTAATAAAGCAAAGAGAAGATCATCACCAAGAACACAGAGAACATCCCTGATATTGATGTTCTCATGCCGCTCAGCATACTGGGTTATGAACTTAACCGACCTAAGCTCCTCAGGGTCGAGGTCCCCTTCTTCTTTGTCAATAAGACTGATGGAGATACCCCAACAATCTTGCGTCCAGTAAAGAGGAAATTGAGGTTCCCCATCGAGTTTGAGGAAGAATGGATGAAATCCCTCCGCGGCCTTAATTTTGAAAAATGTAGTCTTAAATCCTTTAAAGCTCTCTTCAAAAACATCAAAGGATTTGCGGCCAGATCTAGATCGGATGACAAGCCAACTCGTTTGCTTTACTGTCCCTTGGGTGTTTATTCGAGTATAAAAATAAAAGAAAGTATTGATGGAGTATTTAAGGTTCATTAATCGGCAAAACCTCTCGAAGGAGATAATGTAACCCCAACCATTAGGATGGATCTAGGATGGGGCCTCGTGTAGAGTCTGGAGAATGGCAATTTGGAAGTCGGAGAATGGCAATCGAAGCCCTAGCTTAAGGAAAAGGGGCTCATACAGGAACATGAAGTGTGAACCAGCTTCCCGGTAGGAACATACCCTCCCATTCCAGTCCAAACAAACGATTTGGAATTCTTTATCCCGTGCCTTGTTTACGGTCAACTCCAAGCTGAATAAGGATTCTCGGAGTACGGGTTCATTCGAAAACTTAGACTGACGATTCTAGACGTCGTCCACCACCCAAGGGCATACCAATCCGGGACCTCACTGGATTCGAATCAGGTCATCCTCAGCCAGTTCGCGAACTTCGTGGAGCGGTGTTTGGACCCTAACCTTTTTTCATCTGGCCATGGAAATCCTGAGAACACCCAAAGAAGTCGGTAAGTAATTATCAGAATCAGTAACGTCGTGGATTCAGACATAGAAAGGGGACAACAAAATATTTCAAACCCCCTTACTGAACTCCATTCTCACCAGAGTTCAAATTTCTAAGGGGACTCCTCGGTCATGCTTAACGCGGCGGAGACGGTGTTCCATGGAGGCGACGAAGTTTATGAAAAGCTTAGAAATCGCTAAACCTATTTCGTGAAAAGCAAAGAGGACAAAGATACATTTCTACTCTACTTTTCAGCAATAATAAGCTTTTGAAAAAGGAAATGATAGCAGAATTGAAAGAGATTTACTTACTCTGCAAAGATAAAAAGCGCTTGAACGATGAGGAAACTGGAAATGGCTGAAATGCGCATAAAAAACTAAGCTTTTGCCACACGAAATTCTCAACGAAGCAAGTTAAGAATAGTAAGGTGAAGACGATGAACCCTTAAACTCTTATTTATAAGGGCTGAACGGTTAGGGGACATTTTTGTCTTCTCAACCGTGAATTCAAAAGGCCTCCATCATGGTGCATGAAGCCCTAGGCACGCCCCTCCGATAACTTGCGTCACGTGGCCCACACAGCTGTAATAGCAGTTGAAAAGACAGTTGCGCAGTGATTCAAAACGTCATATGGATGTTAAAAAAAGGAGTCAAGACTCTTTCGATGGACCCCGTCTCAAAACCATGGTACCCATTTGGTTGACAGTGTGGACTATAGTAAAATACAAAATATGCTTATTTGTGAGGAAAAATAACAAGCCTTGTCGGTTTGATCTTTAGAGCAAGCGTCAGGACGAGATTATTATGGTATTATGCTAAAGTAAGCGTTGGACTTACCCTGGCAATATCATCACGGTATTATGCCAGAATAAGCATTGGATTTTTTTCGACAGTGTTATCTTGGCAGAAGAACAAGAAAATACAGGACAAATTTAGAATATAAAATCTTTATTGATTCATTCTCATTCCATACATTGTCTTACATCTGGAAAAGAGGGAAAAGAAAATATTGAGACATGGAATGTATAAGGAAAGAATAGAAACTGAAGAGCCCAAAGGAAGGAGCAAACATCTCTGTCATCTCAAATCATCTCAAATCATGTCACATCCACACTTCCCAACCCCGACCTCTTAAAAAAGTGGATTGGCTTTGAAGAACTTTGGCAAACTGGGATCACGACTCTGGGACTGACGCCAAGTTTTCTGCATTGCCTCCTCCACGGTGATAATGAAGACCGGGACACTCTATCCTTTGTTGGACGGGGCACGACTTTTCATGCAGAAGGTCATTCCACCAGCCTCACAACTATCCCAAGTTGCCTCAAATTATGGAGCTTCTCCAATAGTCTCTCCTGCTTATTAGAGGACTCAGCAACTTGCATAGCGAACCACCTGTCAAGTTCTCGAAAAGGAGGAGGAGTGTAGCCTCTATTTCTCTAAGGAGCTCTGCTTAAAATGGCAAGTATCATAGATTTCCCCAGCAGCAGAGCATAGATCAAACACTCCCTGGTACACTGGGAAAGAAAAGTGTCTGCCTTTGTTACGCTGAGAGAAGAAAGTGCCCATGTACTACAAGCAGAGTGAAAACAGTCTTGAAGAGAGAATTTGAGAACGAAACCATGGACACCGCGGGAATGCCCAGACACACTACCACATCCTTGGTACCCTCGTTCTCCACCCCAAAACAGACTGAAGCCACTCTGAAATAGAATGACTATGCTAACTCATTCCACCTACCTTCTTAACAGATGACGATAGAGGCGAATACCCGGTGCTTCCTTGAAAGCAAGTCGAAGAAAGCAGATCACCCTAAGTTACTCCCAGAGGGTTTTCCCTTCTAAGAAGGATGACTCTCCACTATGTCAACCTGGTCAGGCATTGGGAATCCCTTGGAGAAGGGTAAGGGGGTTGACTAGAGCATTCTGCAGTATTGCTATGCACTGGACCATAGACGCGTCACCCATACTAATAAGCTGGGTTAGACACTCCCATGTACGCCGGGATAGAAAGGTTCCCGCCTGCCCAAATGCATAACAACCCAGTTTTACGCCAAGAAAGAAAGGCTCCCATCAGAGGAAGAAAATTTCTGAAAAAAATCAAACACCTTTAAGAACTTTGGAAAAAATAAGAGTAAAATCTCTACAGAAGATAAAGCTCTCTTCACAAATACGGAAAATGAAGGAAAAGTTACTCTCATTCTCTCGAAAGAAACCATTCTTACATGAAAATGTAAAACGAGAGGAATGCAAAGGAAGGGAATGCTAGCTTCTAAAGAAGCATTCTCTACTTATAAGGCTTATGAAGCATTTTGATTGGTCCCATAAAAGGTGATCTGATCTCGTGAAGTCAGCTAAAATAAATGCTTCAAGTTTATGCTTAGTCACAGAGATAGGGGGCAGTTGAGAATTCTATATGAAACTGATATTCTCTTCAAAGGATCATTAATTCCCAATAAAGTCAAAGTATCAGTTTCCCAGAGAATCTCAAACTGTTTCTACCTGCCAATTCAGAGATTGCGTTCAGAATATACACTGAAGATATCTCGAAGAATCCCCAGTACTCTTACTTGGGGGCAATGATTTTTTAAAACATATCAGAATAGGTCATGGACACCGATAATCATCCGAAATCCGACATCTATTCACCGGACTACCATGTCGGCCATATGACGGTTGATCCGTTCGAAACTTGACCCTCGTCTGTCCCATCCAAGTGCTAAGCTGGGGGTAACTATTTTGGACCGTGATCCGAGATACCACTCCATGGGATCAACCCGGCACGCACACAGCCGAACTCCTCACAAGCTGGCATAACGGAAGACTCATAAGGTATTCTAGACCTTAGAAGATAGCGCGTTGATCAAGAGGTATTGGGTTGTAATATCATGCTTGATATATTCGCGTAGAGGATAAATCCCTATATATCCATAACTGCCAATCATCAACTTACAATATTATAGGACTCATAATTACCCTAGATGGCTAAGTACTTTCTGTATCATAATCTCATATTTTCCCGATAATAATGGGAAGGTGATCTTTATCAGGATACTAACCCCAAATTATCTGCATCCAATAAGGATCCTATTAGGATTCTACATACACTCTATAAATACAAGGCTAAGTCATCTTGATAAGGGAATCTATCATCCAATTATATAATCTTACTTGTGCATTGCTTGACTTGAGCGTTGGAGTCCCTTTGTAGGTACCCACCCCCTCTGTTCAATACACTCAACTGCAGCTGCTCAAGGAAGAAACCACCGCGTACGTGCCTATTACATGTACCCTCTAAATTTACTTCAGAACATGAATCTTACATTAATTTGTCAATTTCTCTCCAATATGTTTGGTGCAAAATAGATAATAGAAATCCAAATTAATATGTCATATTATCAGATAGTGTTTATAAAGAGACAGAATATATATCTATGTAGTTGAGTATTAATACTAAGACTCAAGTTTCTCCAAAAATATGTATACAATTTCTCTACAAGTATGCTTCAAAGAAGCAACAAAAATTCATTGGCTTCAAAACAAAACCAGATGCACATATGATTTCTCTACAATCATGCTTAGGGTAAAAGCTAGAGAAATTGTATAGTTCATTAAGAACTATCATGCCTCAACTCCAACATGGCATTAACCACAAATATAGTGATTCCAACAACACCGATCTTCAAAATATCATTATGCTTCAAACTCCAATTTGGTGTCAACCACAAGCATGATGGTTCCAATAGCACCAAGCTCTAGAAAATTTGCAATTGATACATTCAAATATATATATATATATATAAAGATAGATAATAATCATAATCAATGTATCATCAATTGCTCAAAATAAACAATATATGTTAATCAAATACTAAAAGTTTCCAATGATAGAAGTTTGACATCACAATATAATTACCCAAACTCCCACTAATCAAGCACATCAAAAGAACTCAAATGCCCTTATTTACAACATGTCTTTTAAATGTTATGGAACTAATATGAATATGTTCAATAAATATGTTTTTGTTTTTCACAAGATATGTGACATCAAATGTTTCACTTCAAAATACTCAAGACCATTACAAAGTGACATTATATCACAATAATTTTCAATGGTCAAGCAATAAAATTCTCAATGCAAAGGCATGTATATGTCATAAGTTTCTTAAACAAACACTTTGAGTAGTTTGTAGTGACATAACATGCAACAAATTACACATATGTCCAATATGCTTTATGAAAAAAAATTAGTTAAAGAAACTTGAATTTACTATTTATTTCATCAAGAAAGCAAATATTATGAACACATTCATATCATATTTGTAAGATTATAAAACTTTTAAACAAACAGCCTCCATAATCATAATTGTAGAAATTTTAAATGATCAAAATAACATAATTATATTTACATGCCTTTAGAAAAATATAGTAAGTGATGTACACAAATTTGTATAACTATAAAACACGAATAATATCAATTGCTTGTGCAAAAATCAGAAATGAAAGCAACTCAATCTTTTAATAAATACATATTTAAGATTTCAATATCATTAAAAGTGATTCAAAAAGAATCTTTCAATAATTAACCTCAAAATCTCCCAACGACAAAGTTGTAACTAATCATTTCCACAAGCACATACATTAATATTATTCCTTAAAATTACAAACATCCAATAAATATTCAATATCATAATAGCTACTATAAATTATATAAAATAAACGAGCATGTATCCTTTTTATTTATCTATTTGTCGAGCATGTAGAAAATACAGTTCACATAAATTTATCAAATTCTTTTGAAAGTAATAAGTCTAAAAAAAAAATGTTCTCCTTCATATGCATAACTATAAATATAAAAATATATAATAAACATATGAAATATAATATAAACATATATACTCCAAAATTTTCTATGATATATTTAAAGAATTAATGTGAGATTCAATATGAAGGAACTTATAATCTTTTCAAACTAGAACTTTAAATGAAGATATTTAAATTCATATAGTAAATTTACTACTATGCTTGAAACCTATAATAACTAAAGTCAAAACTCTCCGACCGGTGTCAAAATCCATACCATACTTGTTTTAAATAACATATTCTAACCGAAAAGAAAGCAATATGACAAGCTTTACACCAAACTTTCAAATACACAAAAGTTAAATACATGTTAATTTCCAAGTACTATATATCAACATTAAAATATATAACTTAACTAACATAATCATGTTAATGCTTCGCATGAGATCCCATGAAATAGAGCTCGTTTAAAATTGTGATTTTTAAACCTTTTATTGTCAAAGAGAAATTCATATTATCATAATTAAATAACATTTCTTAACCAAAGGAACGTTAATTGGGATTAAAAAAATGTAGCAAACTCACTTTTTTCTACCAAAAATTCATGTACCATTTATTTTAAAAGCATTATAACAGTTAAGTCAACATAGAGTACATTTTCATAACCATTCATTTTGCTAAAAGAATTTGAATCATTCAAAAGAATTTGTTAATGCTCCCACTTTATGTCTCATAAAGTAAAATAAGTAATTTACGAATATGGTAATTTAATTAATAAAGAAATCAAACTTTATATCTTATCATAAATTATGAAATCAAAAGATTGCTAGCAACAAATTGCTATAGTCTATAGATATGTTTTAAAAGAGAAAAAAAAAAGAAGTGAGAACTCAACTAGGACAAAATATTGCATAATCAATATTAGGAGCAAACCACAAGGTATATAAAAAATTTTAACACCAAATAATAATGAGCATTTTGCTATCTTGGCCACACATGAATTCCATATAACTATTAGAAACAATATCTATATACATTTAATTGAGTCCATAAACAACTATAATGAATATATACATATATCAATATGACAGACATTCAAAATAAGTCAACAAGTCCACTTATAATTCATATTTTCTTTTATAACATGAAACTAACACAAACAAATAAATATATTAGAAACACAACTCTTTAAAAACAAAGCTATATGATAATATTATCATATCATTACATACTCTCTTTTGGGTAGGACAAAAAGCCTCCAACCATGAAGTTAACATATTATACTACAACAAAACTTAGAAACTGACACTTTTGAGTAGACAAATTCCTAAAGTCATTATAGCTAACACAAAGAACACGATGAAAAAACAAAAGTCTATCCACTTTAGGGTGACAGACTTCTAAAGTCGTTATATCTTTATACTCATTTTATGAAATTCCTCATAATTACGACACATGATAGCCTCCTTTGGGGTAGCTATAGTACGTAATAATCAGAGGGAAAAAATCCTACATAATGATGAGAAATTTTTTTTATAATCTTTGTAAATGAGTCACTTTGGTGATAAATATTTACATTGACCTTCAAAAAAGTATCTCATATTATGATAAAAATTGCCCAAAAGAAATAAAATAAAGTCAATATACTAATAACAATACGTATATTATCGACCTATGCAACATAAGACACTAATAAAACATGTGTCTCTACAGATCATTGAGTCATAGATGCGATTTATTCAAATAGTCTCAATCAAAATTATCATGATAAAGCAAATATCATTACTAATAAATAACAATACCAAATAAGAATGCAATACAAGATACAAAGAATATGTGCAACCATTTAATTTATCATAAAAGGTAATAATTTACTTGAACAAAACAAAGTCAAATAAAAATCCTTAAAAATATAAGTTTCTTTAAATAAATATAGAAGTCATGACAACCATTTTTAAATCTATAATTATTAGAGTGAGAGGAATGCTTGGGGAAAAAAAGGGTATTAAGTAATGACTTGCCACCAATATAAGCCAAAGTTTGGAGTGGGTGTGCAAAATATATAAAGGTCCTTCATGTGAAGTCAACAGCAAGAAAATCGTTAATAATTAAGAAAATCTCCATTGAAATGATAACATTAAATATCATGAATAAACTCACTTCAACATGTCTCACATATTTCCTGATTAAAACACATAATAACCTCTTTTGGGATGACGATTGTATGCAATAATTGGAAAAAAACATTCCTTAAATGATGATAAGTTCATGAAGTTATATAAGCAAATCACTTTGGTGATAAATGTTCATCTAAATTCACAAAACTAACCATACAGAAAAAAAATGCCCAAATAGATAAAATGAGTGAATCAGTCAAAATAAGATGCTTATATTAACATGTGTCTCTCTTGGTCATAAAATAGCCCAAAAATTACATTCCATAAACACAGAGTTGTAGAATTCAACAAATATATATTTAACTTAAGTCATATTATAACAATACAAAATAAGGTGAAATATGTAAACATAGAAGAATCGGGGGAGAGTACACGTCGTCATTCAATCTAGAATATTCATAATTTTTTCTCAATTATTATAACCCAAAAACATATTCAAAAGTTATAAAATATGATAAATAATTGGGGACATTAGAAAAAAAAATTAGCACAGCGGAATGAAAGAAAAATAAAATTATATATATGAACAACAAAGAAGCATTCATAGTGGCACAATTTCTTTTTTTAATGTCGCATGAGCCAACAAGTGAATAAGGCAAGCACAAACAGTGCACGATTTTTTCACAAGTGGAATATAAATAATACATTTTTATAATATTTCTTACAATATTTAATTTATTATTAGTCTATTTTATATATTTAAAAAATTATTAAAAAATATTAATAATATTTATTTTTAAAATAATAATAAAATAAATATTAAAAAATATCTAAAAAATATATTATAAATATTTTTCACTTCATAAAACCTATCATATATTTTTATATGTATTACAAGGCCTATAGGGCAATCAAAACTTAACATGGATATTATTAGAAATTGGTTTGCTAATTGGGCAAGTACAAGCATATGAATCAACAATTATATTCTTACCTCAAACAGTGTATACACCTCTTTTCATACTTCATTTAATATCATTTATTATACATATTTTTTATTATTTTTCTTTTAATCATATTCATTCAAAATATTAGAACAGTGCTTACACCTTTTTTTGAGATATAAAATGATCATTTTTCCATATGAATAGATGCTGACACAAGCGTCACGGAACGCATATGAGCAAAGAGGGCAAATCGCACATCCCACACGCATTCAAATTGGGCAAGGCAAATTGCTTTGAGAATTATGAAATACAAAAAAGTTATTTTTGAAGTGTTTTTGTGTATTAAATATATATTTATATATGATATATTGAGACACTTATATGATATGTGTATTCTGTATATCTGAATGTGTCTAATTAAAAAATATTTTTTAATTTAAATACGTCTCAGACATGTTTGGATATATTTTAAATATGTTTGGACACGTTTAAAACATGATTTAGACAAAACTTATTAATATTTTTTTAAAAAAATTAGTTTCTATGTCTAACGTTCAATTAGTACAATCGTAACTTACCTAAGCTCAATTACATGACTAACATCTAAGCCATTATTTTCACATATTAATATTTTAAGTTTTATCTTTTACATGTCACTATTAGACTTTTAAGTTTTATCTTTTCATATACTATTATTTTCATCTGCTTCTTCTACCTCTACTCGTATCAAGTCATCCACTTTGTCATTACCAAAACTTGTCTCACACCAATATACCCTCTAGTTAATTTTTTTAGATGCACATGTACTTGTACATGATTAGTTCTATTAAAAGGAGTTAATTTAAGAGATTTTTTAGAAAATTTTAATAGAAATTATGTTCTATATTTTTTAAAAGAGACTTATTAAGTAGTAAATATTGATACATATGACATATATTAAGATATTATAAATCTTAAAACTTATAAAAATAATATTAATAAATTATAAATTTTTTTCTTAAAATTTGTAATTATACACGCACATATATATACTGTATCTGTCTCCAAATTTATTTTTTAAATTTAATATATCTTTATATCTATATTCATATCATATTTCATGTTCGTGTCTATGTTTTATAAAATGAGAAAGATTGAGCAAGGACAAAAAAGCTTAAAAAATGTTTATCATTCCAAATGTGCACCAAAGACTATAATAAAACCAAATATGTAAATCTAGTGCGTTCAAATAGATCAAACGAAATGGAAGCAATTAAAAAAAAACAGTTAAATTAAAACTTCACATTATATAAAGGTATAAAAACCATAGACTATAATCAATATTGCTCTTTATCCAACGAATCTAAAGCATTTTGAAGTCTATGAACTCATGGTTAAGAGCACAACAAAACCCCTAAAATAATTTCATGAAATCACTCTCCAAAATAATTCGTCAATAAACATTAAATTCATCCACAAATAGGAGCGAAACTATACTCTCGTGTAATTTTTTTTTCAATCCTACAATTAATATGTATCTTGAATCTATATGACTAAGCTCTGATACCACATATAAATTCAAGATATTAACAAAATTAATACAAAGAACAAAGCATACTTAAGTTGATTATGGATGATTAGTTGAAGTTATGGCGATGAATGTTCCTCTAATCAGATCTTTCTCGTTAACTACCTCTTGCAACAGGCAGTTATTGATGGGACAAAGCCCAATAATATATTATGATAATAGAGATGAGATTTAAGCTATGTTTAGTGCATATGATAATATAGTATAAGATAAGATGATTGGATAATATAAAGTATGATAGTATAATTAATAGGATAAGACATTATCCTATCTTTTGTTTGATAACAAAAAGATAAATTAATTAATTATATAACATTTTTTTCTAAGATCAAAATATCCTTTAGCATAAAAATTAAAATAATTAAAAAACAATAATAAAAAAGCCTTATGGTGGTGGTGGTGGCGGCGGCGGCGGCGGTGGTAGTAGTGGCGGCGGTGGTGGTAATGGTAGTGATGGTGGTGGTGGTAGTGGGGGTGGCGGCGGCGGCGGCGTCGGCGTGGCGTGGTGATGGTGGTGGTGGTGGTGGCGGCGGCGGTGGTGGTGATGGTGGTGGCGGTGGTAGTGGTGATGGTAGTGGTGGTGGCGGCGGCAGTGGTGGCGGTGGTAGCGGTAGCGGTGGTGGCAGTGGTAGTGGTACAAAGTGGTAGTGGTGACAGTGGTGGTGGCGGTGGTGATGGGAGTGGGAGTGGGAGTGGTGGTGATGGTGGTGGCGCAAGGGAGAGGAGTAATAAAAATAAAATTGAGGATAAGATTGAAATATAAATTCTATCATGTCTTATCATGTATTAGAGGAGGGGATAGAGTTATCAACTTAGAATAGGATAAAATGACTTGACCTAATTTCATTATACTATCACTTGAATACACCAAACATTGAATAAGACCTGATAGTATTAGTTTATACTATCATATATTCTTTATATGATACACCAAACATAACCTTAGCTGCTTATTTATAACTACAATAAATTTTTTCACCAAGAGACACTATCAAGAACAAACCTTAATAAATCAATGGTTATTAGGCCTATACTATTGCCATTACACTAATTCAATAATAAATATATATTGCTCATAATATGTATTAATATTAATATTATACTTAACATTTTTCTCTATATATCAAATCATATTATTAACCTAATTTTCACAAACAAAATATAACAATTAATTATGACTGAAATAAGAAAAATTTTAACATAACGTCCTTGCACAAATTTACATTCATAAATTTTGCATATAGTACTCTCGTGTAAATGTTTAAATAACAATTTAGTTTCACTGAATTTTTTAATGATTTGAATTATGTACATATTTCATATAATTTGTATAAATATTTTTCACATAGTATATAAAAATAAGTAATGATACTTGTATAAATTTATATTTACACCCTTTCACACATAATTACAATTTTTCTTGATAATCCAAATTGCTGTAAATACTTCACACAATTTAGATAAATATCGTTCCCCAATAAAGACACTATTTTGATTTCACTTTAGCCTTTTATATTTTTCCCCAGCAATTAGTTTTTCTGGATTTTATATACTTTAATGCTGCATCACTATGTTATACAAGAATTATTGTTAAACAGATTATAGAAGAGATTTTTACCTCATGGGGAAAAAAGGATTTTTATATTGATTAACTATAATTATTAAACTTTTGAGTCTATTTTCAGGGTAATCTTTGGTGAAAATAAAAATACTTCTCCCCCGAAAAAGAAAGAATCTTACGGACAATTGTCCAATTAATTTGTTTTGTTTTATTTTTTTTGTTATTGGTGAAGATATTTTATTTTACAATATTATTGGAGTTTCAACTTGGTTGCAACTTGTATGCACTAATAGCATAAACGCAAAGAAAATTTTTTTTAAAATTAATTTTACATTTCAATTATCAATTGATAATGAAAATATATATATAAAAAGTTTATAAAACTTTTTATTATATTTTTAACGAAGCACTAAACTAATCTCAATTTTTCAAAACAGTTATCAGAATCTAATTATATAAATTTTATAAAAAAGACTCACAACATGTGCAACTCATAATTTGGATGTTAATAATTTAAATAAAAATAGAATAAAAGTAAGGAAGAATGTCCGATGTGAGCTGGGAGAAGGTAAAGAATCCTAAGATGTAGATGTTGATGCTAAGTCGAGACCTTGATTGTAGACAGCTGGAAGAAGGCTGTAAGCAGTGTACTACACTCAGCTCCAATCCTTATCCCATTACACAGAGACCAGATAGAGCAGAAAAAAGACCAGACCAGTTCTGACTGACACTATATTTCAGCCAAAACATAAATAAATTAAACACATATTAATAAGAATAAAGATTATTTTATATTTTTTTAAAAGTGTATAATTTTTAATTTTTTTAAAGATGTTAATTAAGTAAAAATAATAATAATAAAATAAATATAATAAATAATATTAAAAAAATTATAATATATATATATACATATCAATATTAAATTTGTATCAGTAATGCCTGTATCAATAACAAGCAAGGCACTGGAGTGGGAATCATAATGATTTCATAAGGTTATGTACCTTCCGTACTAAGCCCTGCAACAAAGCGACAATCCATTAGGTTAACTCAAATATCTCATTTTACAGCAATATTAAACACACATTTATATATATATTCTAATTTTTTCATAATTTTTTCACATGATTAATATTAAGCTCAACTCATTTTTTTATACATTTTTATTTTAATTTAATTTTATCATATAAACAAGCTTAAAAGACACATTTTTGTAAACTGATGTGTTCATTTTTCCTCATTTTCTGTACATCCCTACTACAATTACAAATTTACAGTGGATTCTACTTTTTACCAATAACATTACTTTTGGTTCAGTTTCATTATTTATCTAATTAAAATATATTTAATTTTTATTTAATTTATTTATAAAATTATTTTATATGTCATAAAAATATTATAATTATATAAAATAATTTAATATCTTTTTATATTAATATATAATATAAATATAATATATATATATATATATATATATTCTAATATATATAAAATATTTCTCTTTTTAATTTAATTTAACAGTCATTCTGAAGTTTTGACAACATCAACGTTTCAGTTGGCCCTTTCATCAACCAGCTCAACAAGTTAACTTTTGTTTGATATTATAAAAGAGAAAGTAAAGAAATTTTTTTATAAAAAATAAAATAAAAAAGCAAAAGAAGCTGATAAATTATTATTCATTTTATTTAAAGACAAAATTTAGATTAATATTATTCTAATTTTCATTTAATTTTTAAATTAAACAATAATATATAAAAAATTTAACTCAATAATACATACTTGACATTATTAAATAGTGATTAGATAAAAAATTCATATATTATTATTTAATTTAAACACTTGATAGAAAGAATATAAGAAACTTAAATTAAATTTTGTCATTTGTTTAATATCATTTAATAAAAAAGTGATATTTATCTTTTTTTTATTTGATTTTATAATAAAAAAGTAAAAAAATATATAAATAAATATTAAATTAATTTATTTTTTATTTAATAAAATTAATTTAAAAAAATGATGAGACTTACAAAATTACTTTTTTTCCTTTTGTTTCCATCCTAAAAGAGACAATCTCGATAATCTTATCTATTTTTAATAATATTATTTTTCACATCATATAAAGTTGGTAATAAAGTATAAATTTGTGGTTAATGATATATAGAAGTTAGTTAATAAATATGTAAAAAGTTGGTTAATAAAAAATAAAAAAATAATTAATATCGTATATAAATTAGTTAACTAATCGGCTAAAAGAGTTACATATTTGTATACATCCATTAATTAATAATTTATACTTTATTAATTAATTTTTATGTAATGTCAAAATAAGTATGAATATTATTTGAAGTAAGATGATTATTATTCAAAAAAGAAGGATATAAAAAATGTTGTGTCGTTCGTCCTTCTTCCTTTATTCACCCAAAATGTAGGTACTAAACAATATACCAATCATTTCCTTCCCCATCAATGTACCAAAAAAAGAAAAAAAAAATTCCTTTCCCATCTTGCTTTTATTTCTTTTTCACCCAATATGTGGATAACAAACTTACCCTTAGTTAGAGTTGTCAATTTAGCCCAGTCTAACCCATAAAACTTTAGCCCATGTGGGTTAGAGCCAAAAAGCTCATAGAGCCAAAAAGCCTACAAGTAAAAAAAGTTCATAGGGCCAAGTGGGTTAGGACTAACCCATGGGCTGACCCATAATAAAAAAAATTAATTTAGCCTGCTTATTTAATGAGTTAGTCCTGACCCACCCATGGGTTGGCCCACGTATTTTATAAGCTAGTCATAGCCCTAGCCCACTCTATGAGTTAGAATTTGAATCAGAATATTAATAATATTTGAAGCATAATATAATTAACAAAAAAAAAATATTGAAAGAAATCAATCTTTTCATTTCTTCCTAATCAATCTGATATGAAATCAATAACATAAAATAATTAAACAACAAAATTCAGCCACATAATAGAGCTCATGTCCTTTTCATTAATTCATCTGCTGTTGGCTTCAACCTATCAACCTTTTTGAGCACATCATCAACCAATGATCAAGTTGCCAAGATTCTACAAGTTATGAGAAAAAAGGGAAAAAGAATTACTTGCTTAGTAACCTAAACAAGGGCGCAAACAAATTATAAAATAGGGGAAAGGTTAAGGATAAGAAAGAAAAAGGGTAATTGTGTTGCTTTGTATTTGAAAACTTATCCATATCAAATGTAAAAATAGAGAACAACCTCCACCATGTGGCAATTTGCTTTCGATTTAGTATTAGTGGCACTAACAATTAAAATTATTTCTAGTATAATATTGCAAAAAGTAAAAGTTATCATAAATGCGAAGAGTCAATTTTCTGTAGTACTTGAAGAAAGACGTCTATAGAAGTTTCAGAACTCAGAGAGAATGAGAAGCATTGCCTACCTTTTTCTTCCAATTGGTTTTGTAAAGTATCAACAAGAGCAGTAAGGTCTGGAGAACAATTCCACTTTTTCTGGTGAAACGATTAACTGCAAAATATTAAGTAAAACTAAAACATAAAAAGTTTATATTAAATAGGATAAACAGTTTGTATTACCTATCTATATGTACATAGATAGGTATTACCTATCTATATGCATGAACAGGGATATTAATTATCTTTATTACAATCAAGAATGACAAAAGGTATAAATACTTAATAAGATACCACCTGGAGAATATCAAATGTTTTTTCATATTTGATTGCACTTTCAAGCATCAAATATGTTGAATTCCACCTAGTTGACACATCTAATCTTAAACCAATGCTTGTGTCAATGCCTGCGTCTTGCACACAATCCTTGAATTTAATCATCCTCCCATCTGATCCTCTCACATACATAACACTCTCTCTGATTTTAAAGAGTAGATCACTAGCCACCTTCAAACTATCTTGAACAATCAAATTAAGTATATGAGTAGAATAACAGATATGAAAGAACTCATCATCACATAACAAATGATTCTGCAAATGAAGATGGTTTTTCAAAATATGTTGCATGTTATCATTTGCAGAAGCATTGTCCAAGGTAAGAGAAAACACTTTCTTATCAATTCTCCATTACTTCAAGCAATCAAATAATGTGGCTTCCAATTCAACTCCAGTGTGTGGAGGCTTAATTCGACAAGAGTTAAGAATCTTACTAATTAATTTCCAATTCTCATTAACAAAGTGAACAATAACACAAATGTAACCCTTAGTGGTAGATGATGTCCACACATCAGAAGTTAGACACACTCTATTAGGAATCCTAGACAAGACTAACTTAAGTTTTTGCTTCTCTTTCATATAAATTTTTGAACATCAGATACAACAGTATTCCTAGAGTGCATCACAACATTAGGGTTCAAATAATTTACTCATTCTCTAATCTTCTCATACTCAACAAAATTAAAAGGAAGATCATGTTTAATTATGGCTTGTGCAAGCAAGTCATGATCGGTCTTTTGACTAATCTTTGTCACGTTAGACTTCCCTTCTTGGTTAGAAAGAATGTCACCCACGTCCACACTTAAGTTTGTAATACCTTTACAAACAGAGATATTACGACTTAAATGTGAAGTCCCATAATTATTTTTAGTTTTAGGATTTTTTTCGATTGCATACTCACGATCACAATAATTGCACATAGCCTTTTCAATGCCATCTTTATCTTTACCACTTTTTGTAAAGAATTTCCAAACATTAGATATTTCTTTCTTAGTTGACTCAGTACTTGCAGACACTACAGGAGGAGTTTCAAAAACAACTTCATCATCCACATTGAGAGTTTTACTCAATAGACTCCATAATACAATTTTTCAACTCCTAGACATTGAAACAAATAAAAAATATAATAAAAAATTAGAACAAACAAATTAAGTCAAGATAGGTAATTATGCGAATTAAAAGTTACAAACCCAAGTGCAAGTTGTTTTAAGTAATAAATTATCGAGAGTCTAAGGTCGATCCACAGGGAATTGATGAAGAAAAAAATTTATTGACGTAAGAAAAATATTTTGTCACAACAATAAAGGTGATAAAACTTGGTCAAAAATAAAAAAAAAGATTTACTTAGGTTAGGAGATCCACTCTTGGTAAGTAAATTAAGGATAAGATTAATTCTTTTTATAATTCAATTAGAATTCATGCACAATGGAGGTTCTAATCAGAAAATACAACATTCAAAGTTCATTTAAAATTATATACGTAGTTATATTATGGTTCATTTAATTATTTATTAACACCATTACTTATAAATGGGCTCAAGCATTCATTGTGCCAACTTCTTGTCTACAATGAATCAAGATCTCCACTTTACAAGAAGAGTTTCTAAATTGATTGGAAACAAAATATAACACATATAATGACTACTTGATAATATATCATTTAAGCATAAGAAAGAAATTAATATAACCTTAATTTATTACCAAAAGCTTCACCTTTTCACCCAAGTAAAATAAAAATTAGTTACTCATAGACAAGAAGAAAGAAAGAGAGAAGAAGAAGAAGAATAACATAACTTCAATTTAGAACACAAGAAAATTACAACAAGAGAAACAAATAACACAATAACATGATATTGATCTCTAAAATCAAGATTCCCCAAATGATCAGCCAAGGTTCCATTTTATAGAGGATGAGGAATACAAAATGACAAGGTGCTAATTAATGAGTGAGTGGATGAGTGGGTGAATGAGTGGAAAATGTCAAATAGTAGTTTGATGAGTGAAAAATTATAGAGATTCTTGTCTCCAAAATCATTCAATGTTGAAATCATGGCATGCATCAGATTCTGGAAAAGTAGTCTTCATAAAAGTTGTAGATATAAATCTTAACTTTTAAATGCCAAAATTTTAGCTCATTTCAGTTCCTACAGCCTGAGATATACCTTAATTACTGTATATTGTTTAGGCCCAACTATCACTCCTCTGTTCTGACTTGCAAGTCCAATATGACCTCCAAACCATCTGATTTTCCTCTTGTGTTCTCATGAAAGTTGTAGAATTGGGTCTTAACTTTCAAAATGCCAAAGTTTTAGCCCAAGGCAGTTCCTACAGCTCGAGTTATGGACTAATTACTGCACACTATTCAGGTTCCAATCACAAAACTTGACTTATGACTTCCAAGCCTAATTAGCTCCATTAGATATCCAATTTTTTCCTAGAGCTCTCATGAAAACTGTAGAGCTCCCTCTTATCTTTCCTACAAGGTAAGATACATAATTTTTAGACATATAGAACTCAAGATATGACCGAAATATAGAAATAGTGTAAAATCTCAATAATGCTAAAAAAAAATCAATTAAGTCCAATTTGAGTCCAAACTTACAAAACATAACCAAGCTCAATCAATTAAGTACATGAAGAGTGTAAATGACTAAAAATGAGGGTTTATTAATGTATAAAATATGTGATTATCAAATTCCCCCACACTTAACTTTTTGCACTCCTAGACAAAACACATAAGACCAAAACTAGGGAATAAGGAAAAATAACACAAACTCAAAAGGTAGAAATTCTAAAAGACTTAATTTCTAATAATATTTAAGAATGAAGAGCAACCAATGATTCAAGGGATCAAAACATTTATAAGATAACATTTGTTCACATCTCAAACCAACAAGTAAGGAAACTTAATTGAAAAGCATGAGTCAAGAATGATAGATCTTCATAAAATTTACTCTTAATCCCTCAAGTGTTTAAAAGATAGGTATTTCACTTAATTCAACCCATGAAAATTGTACTACCATAAACTTGCTTATCTTCTACTTCTCCACTACTCAGAATACATGCACACAAAAGTCATGAGGACTTTATTCAAGGTTGTAATGGGGTCAAGGTAAAAGAGAAGGTAATATGGATATGACAAGTTAAATACCAAAAAGAATAAAAGAGCGTGAAAGCTGAGTTCAATTAACAAGCATGAAAGTTAATCCCAACTCCACCTAATACAAATTCCCTTTACATATTATTTTCCTTTCCTTTATTGCCTTGTTGGCCCTTCTTTACACATTTGCTTTTGTTTTTTTGTTTTTTGTTTACAAGATGAACATAATATATACATTTTTTAATTAAACATTTTTTTGAACCATTCTACACACAAACCCTCACACTTGTTTAAGAACTCATCCAATGACAAAGCCAATATTCTCTTATTCCCTAAGGCCGGATAAGAACATGATTTTTCATTTAAGATACATAATGAGCTCGAAACAAAGAATGGTCAAATAAACTCAAAGGGGTTAAATAAGGAAAAATAGGTCATTTCCAATGCCTTACGTTGACAGGAATCAGAGAATTTTCAAGAAGTCATAAGAGTGTTTAATATCATATTGAGACAATATGCTGCTGAGCAAGGCTACCTATTTGTGCGCCAATCATTCTTGGTTATTTGGTTAAAGTAACTATTTCAAGAACAATATCTTAATCATATTTATGTATGCATGTGAAAATGTAACCTCAAATAGAGTCAAAGTAAGTTCTAGAGTAACAATTCCATGAGTGAAAATTACACAAGAAATAATAGAATGGTACAAATGTTCAATCCATTCATCAATAGGCTCAAAATCTCATAAGGCATAATTCTATCATTCTCAGTACACCAATTCAACATTCATAACTAAGCATGTAATTTTTAAGAAAAAAGATAATTTACTCAATCATGCTATGTTCCCTGAATTTGAATTGCTACTTTCACACAACACAATTATCTACCTAATTACTCCTTACTCTGCCACTAATTTTGATGTATCTCAAGAGCAAATTTACCTCGAGGGCATAATTTACTCCTTACTCTATCATCCTTAATTAGCTTTGCTATTAATAAATTACCGATAATCATATAAATAAACACACTTCCTAATTATTATTATCTTTTTAGTTTTTTTTCACACAATTATCCTTCCCCCTAACCAGATCATAACATTGTCCTCAATGTTAAAAAATAGATATGTAAAGGATAGAAGATAGTACCTATTGTTGTAATTACTGAAAAGAGAAACCTACACAAATTTAAATAGAAACAAAGTACGATGAATAAAACTAAAGGTAAAGAAAAGTTAAAGATGAAGTGTCAAATCACACCTACGTTCCTTGCTACCTCCCTAGCTGCTTCATTCTGACCAATCTATTTGAGCTATAATTGGTTCAGGTTCATAAACAAAATTTTATAATTTATCAATTAATTCACCAATAGTTGAAGCAGATATAATGAGTCGTCTTGCCGAAGGTGTGATAAAGTTCTGTTCCACAGCATGGTTAACAAAAAATAACAAATTATCAAAGAAATTATTAACATTCAACAAACCTATGAGTTTATGGTGGATGTTCAGTTGGACCTAAGAGATAATTTGAAAAACTTCTTCTGAAGTACCAAAATCACCAGGTAAGGCAATGAATGCATCAGAGTTTCAAGCATTATCCTCATTCGTCCATGCATAGATGATACTTCAAGTTCCTGCCCAATTGTCTTTTCAATGATGTTCTTTTGAGTTAAAGGTTCAGGAATGACACCTAAAACTTGACCACCTCTTAGATGTGCAGAAAGTGATACAGCCCTCATTAACCCAATGCTACCTCCCCCATATACTACACGAATATTCCTCGCAGCAAGTGTTCTACCAATAGTGCTTGCTATGTTTACAAACTCTAAACCCTTCCCAAAACTTGTCCCACAAAATACACAGATATTAGTAAGTCTACGAACGGAAGAAAAAGCTCCCTCCATTTCTACACTCAGACTCCCTCTGAATGATTATGAGTTGGAGGAAAGTGAAGAAAATGGAGTGTTTAAATAGGGAAAAGAATGGAAAAAGGTAATGATAGCACCTATATGGGTAGGTTGGCTGCTGTCAGAAAAATTTGAAATTAAGAAACATAATTTTTTTTATTTTTTATATTTTTTATTTTAGACTTCAAGAAAACCATCAAGGTAAAGAAGTCTAAAAACCCTTGAAAGACCCCGCCTAAAGGATCGTCTGTCCAAAATCAAAATACACAAAATCATACAAAGATAAAATTATAATAATAAATGATGACATACCTTTATGTACAGTTTTCATGGCGTATCTTTATGTTGCACGTCATGAGTGCAGTAGCCTTCACTGTAACACCTCAAAAATTGCTTGTTTCATGATAAATATTTATTTTATAATATTTGTGAATTTTATGATTTTTTCTAGAATTATTTGAATTATTTGATTATTTTAATGTATTCTTCAATTTACGTACGTGCTAAGTGGAGTAGGAAAAATAAAATATTTTCTCTGAGGCCGAAAAACTTTGGATTGTAAAAACGTCAACGGAGGATCTTACAAAACTCGAGGTTGGACACAGTTTACGAAATTTTCATTTTTTGAGATTTTATCTGATAAATAAAATCGCGACAACGTTTTATTATCCGTTAGATGATAAATACTATTTTTGCTAACTATAACTTTTGTCCATTAGATAATAGCTTTAGTAGAGCGTTAGTCATCTTTTTTAGAGAACACTTTAATGACATCACCAAGATGACATCATCACCATGACATCACCCTTAACTTTTTCAAAAAGTGTGTGAAACTTCTCAAGAAAGCCTTATACTAAGCTTCTCAAGGAAGGTTCACGTTTCCTCTCTCCTCCTTGTGACCCCATGACAATTTAGGGGGAAAGATGACAAAAAATTGTCATATTTTTCATTTACCCATCACTTTTTCATTTCAAACAAAGTTTCACATTTTATTCTCTTATTTTTTTCCTTTCTCTCACTTTTTCTCTCATCTTCATTCTTCCTCTCCATTCTCACGGCCTCAACACCATTGTTGTCCACCTAAGCTTGCTTACTCAAGCCAATCTAAATTCTTGAATCTCCTTGTCACATAGAAGCTTTTCTCTTTGGTGATCATCTCTTTATTCTTTCATCTTCATCTGCCAAGCCCTAAAACTTGAAGCTTTAAGGTAAAGTTCTTGATTTTCATCTTTTCTCTTCTCATTTTTGTGATCTTTGATCACCTTTGTGATCAAGGACTCCTCTTTTCAAGCTTTTGTTGTTGATTGTGTGAGTTTATCTATCCTAGGGTTTTCTTGGTGGTGGTGGATGAAAATTGCAAGGAAGCATCAAGGAGCTTGCTTGCTTTTATTGTCTCTTTAGGTAAGAGGGAGATCATCCTCTTCAACCTATCATGGTGGTGAGGAACACGTTTTTGTGTTGATGGTGAGGAATCCATGTGTGGGTTACTCACTTTGTTGTATGATTTTTTGGTAATGTTGTGATTGGTTGTATTGTATGACTTTAATACTTGCTATTGTGTAACTTGATGGATTTGGAAAGCATTGGATGCTTGGATGTATGTATGGAAAGCAAAGGATTCTTACCCCTTTGGTTTGGAGGCTCACGGTCAAGAGGCCTTTTGATGGGTCCAAGATGGAACTTTTGTGCTAATTTGGGACTTAAGCAATTAAATGATAAGTGGCTAGAGAGGTGATGAAAAATGTTGGATTCTTAGTCCCTTGGAGGCTCACGGCCTCATTGGGCACTAAATGTGAGACTTTTGTATCAAGCTAAAACTTAGTTAATTAAATGAGTAGACACTTAATTAGAAACTCATAATATGGAAAGAACAAAGAACAAAACTTTATCCTATAGCCTAGAGTGATTTTTGGGCTAAAGAAAGAACATGAGTGTGAGTTAGGTTTTGAGAAACTTAAAATGATTATTCTAAATGAGTTGATTTAAAACAAACGAAAGAACTTATTTAATAAAAAATAATAAGGATTGAATGAAAAATACTAGAGAATTTTCCTAGAGAGGTTAAATAAAAAAAATATAATGAAATTGAGGCGTAACTTTCATATCAAACTTTAAAAAGTATGTTTTCACCATTGGGAGTTGGATAATGACTTGTTATGGGTCCATAAGTGGAACCAAGGATTGTTAATAATTGATTGGGCCTAATGTGGCGTGCAATCATGGACAAATCATACTATTATTGAATATCTATACATATGAGTATTGAGTCATCATGCTTTATGAAAGTCTTTTGGATGATCTGTTTGTAAGGCTGTATGCATAGGAGATGAATTACACCTACATGCGGGTACGAATAGACTAGTGTAGGTCCCTTGTTGACCTTGGGGGCGTCGAGGTGCGGGTATCTCACAATAGACAGTTGGTAGCTCATCTGTGTCGTGGGACAGACTGATGCAAAAGCACCAACGATCCGGACCGAGACACTGTCCTATATCGCGATCTTGTGAGGAATGCCTTATATAAGCCATGTTGTGCAATTTGTTGATATTGAAAGCACTTGATTTAAGGATGACGAGATACAGGCATGTCTTCTTGATCATTCTCTCTGATGTTGTGTTTAACTCCATGGAATAGGATTTTGGTACCTTGTGCATGTGTATAGTCTGTCAACATATTTATCTGGCATAAATATATATGATTATGAAATCATTTCTTTTAATGATATTATGACTATCTGTATTATCAAATTGTTTATCATCCGAGTCCTGATGTTGTTTACTATGTTTGCCATGTTATATGGCGTCCTGCGCCATTTCTAGTTCTTTATTGCCATAACTAGTATTGATGTTGGATATCTCACCTCTTTTCTATATTCTACTATTCTGTTTATATCTATGCTTCTTAAAAGACCGAGGCGAGGAAGAGCCTGAGTTTCCTGATTTTGAGGCGAGTTAGTCTTCTACTTGACTATGTCATCCCGATGAGGTTTTCTAGGATATGCTAGACTGAGGTTCCACGGAGGTATTGACTATTGGCAAGTCGACTTGATCACCGAGCGTTTTATCTACGTGGGAGATGTGACTGTATCTTTGGCTTGGGGTCGTTATGATCCACTTGTTTTCTCTTTAGATGTTACTGTATCACTGGAGTTCTACATGCCGATATGTGATGTGTGGGGTGATCATGAGTATACTCCACAAGAGGATTCATTCCTATCCTCTGCACGAGCTCTTGCTCGTGAATTTGTTGCTCCTATAAGGATTTCCTCTTCTGAGGAGGATCCTATGGAGGAACATGAGGAGGACCCCTCTGAGGCTCCTTCTGAGTAATTTGTTGAGGGCATGATACTTTTTGTAGCCTTGGTGGTTGTCGGTATATATCTTTTTGGGCATGTAAAGCTTCTGCTTTCTTTTGCTAACTGTTGATATATTTAATTACTTATGTTATGTTTCTATATATATATATATATATATAGTATGTATTTTTTGTATAAATGTATGGTTTGATCTTCACGTTGAGTTCCGCTAAGTTTATGTTTTTTGCTTTCAAAAAAAAAAAGAGAAGAGAATTACTAAGTTAGGATACTTTATTGATGAACAAGTTAATATCTATAGATAAAATAAATTGGGTCTTAATAGTTTCTTTTGAGTTCCGTTTGAGTTTTGTATCTTTATATTCACGTTATGAGTGCAGTAGCCTTCACAATCTTACCGCCCCTTGAAAGAGACATCGAATTCCCTTAAGGAATTTCAGACTTAAGGCACTCTTCCCACTTGTGGGATATCCCAGCCTATGCATCGTCCCTCTAGTTAAAGAGAAAAAATCTGAATACGACGACCAGTGACCACATCCAGTGGAGTTACGCTCAAGAACCCAATAAATCAATAACAGGAATTGAGCTCAGAGGCATTGTCACGCGAGAATGCAAACACGAGACACTTCTATCTGTCCATCAGTAAGCAGAGCCTACGGTTAAAACCTGGGAATGCTTGTGCGGCTCTCTACAGAGCATGGCACATGAACCTTATTTATGGACCGGCGTGCGAAGGTCCACCCGAGTCAATGACGGGTCTGCCACTTGCAGAGGCTCTATACTCAATTAAAAGCATGGTACTCTTTCGATCGCACTTTTTTTATTTTTTTTTTTTTTTATTTTTTTATTTTTTATTTTTTCATTTTTTTCATTTTTTTTTCGAGATGAACAAGATAATATATACATGTTGTTGTGATTGTGGCTCGCATCTTCCTCTGATTTTACATCCAGTAACGGCTTAAACACCTTTTATGAGTCGAGAATAAGCTTCCCATCCAATTTTCTTATAAATTAGCAAACAAGATCTTTTTGAGTCAAATTCCTAAGACTGTAACACTTTTGCTCGTCCTTGAAGAGATTCCACAAATTAAGAAGTTCTTGATGCACAACTCCACAAGAATGCATCTCAAGAGTCAATAAGATATCATCTAATGACTCCTTACTCAGTCCATTCTTAATAAAGTATATTTTATCTTCTCGGTTTGTGAAAATCATTCCCAAAGAACGACATCGCGTGTTATAATTCCATCGCGCACATTTGTAACAAACTTGCATTCTTTTGGCTCTTCTCCTTTTAGAATACGAACTTTTACCGAGACTTAGCATGTATGGGACAAATGAATTTGAAGATTCACCAGCTAAACGAACCTTTGCTTTGATTATCCAGTGTATATCTTCTAGGATGCCCTTGTACATTAACAGTCTCAGTCATTCACACCTAACTTTATAGATTTTTGTTAGAACATTTTGAGGGAGAGAAGGAAAATGATTTCTTAAATTTGAGAGAATAACATCAATTTTAAAAGGAGAATGAATCAGTCATTATGGAAAACTGAAAATAAACTGACTTGAGAGTCAAGAAGTACCGTTATCTGCCACTTAACTGGAAACACAAAGAATGGCAAAAAAAAGCAAAATAAAAATAAAAATAAATTTTACTCATAACATGGATTAGAAAGGGAGATGAATTCTACCTCAACAACTTGGTTCTCTAGAAATGGTTTGAGTCTTTGTCTATTGACCTTAAATATATTACCATTCATAGGGTTCTCAATGTTTATGACCCCATGAAGATACACATGTTTGACAATAAAATGGTCACTCCACCTAGATCTCAATTTTCCAGGGAATAGGTGAAGATGAGAATTATAAAGCAGAACTTTTTGACTAACTTCAAAATATTTTCTCAAAATTGATTTGTCATGAAAAGCTTTTATTCTAACTTTATAAATTTTTGAGTTTTCATATGCATCATTTCTCAATTCCTCAAGTTCATTCAATTGCAGTTTGCGTAACTTGCAACCATCATCAAGATTTGAGTTGAAAGTTTTAATGGCCCAAAATGCTTTATGCTCTAATTCTACAGGCAAGTGACAAAGTTTTTCATAGACTAACCGATAGGGTAACATGCCTAAAAATGTTTTGAAAGCAGTACGGTAAGCTCAAAGTGCATTGTTTAGTCCTAAAGACCAATCTTTACGATTTGGGTTAACCATTTTTTCTAAAATTTGTTTAATCTCCCTATTTGCTATTTCTACTTATCCACTTGTCTGAGGATGATAAGGGGTGGCAATTTTATGTGTAATGCCATATTTTTTTATTAAATATTCAAATAGCTTATTGCAAAAATGTGTTCCCTTATCACTGATGATAGCTCGAGGGATTCCAAATCGACTCAAAACATTTTCTTTTAAAAATTTAAGAACAATTTTGTGATCATTGTGTCGACATAGAATCGTCTCAATTCATTTTGAGACATAATCAATTGCAACTAAAATATACACAAATTCAAATGATGATAGAAATGGACCCATAAAATCAATTCCCCAACAATCAAAAATTTCAATGACAATGATAAGGCTCAAAGGCATCATGTCTCGTTTAGAAATGGATCCCAATTTCTGACAATTTTCATAACTTTTGCAAAAAGTATAGTTGTCCTTAAATAAAGTGGGCCAATAAAATTCATACTATAAGATTTTTGTAACTGTTTTCTTTAAATAAAAATGATCTCCACATACTTCTGAATGACAAAATTTAATGACAATACCTACCTCACTGTCGGGTACACATCTTCAAAAGATTTGATCAAGACAATATTTGAACAAATATGGGTCATTCCAATAAAAATTTTTCACCTCAATCAAAAACTTCTTTCTGTCTTGATGCGTCCATTGAGGTGACATTTTTCCTGTTACAAGAAAATTGACAATGTTAGCAAACCAAGGCATGGAATTGACAGAAAATAAAAATTCATCGAGAAAAAAATCATTGATAGGTGTGTTATCAAAAGGTGAGCCTGTTGTAAGTTTGGACAAATGATCTGCAATAACATTTTCGGCTCATTTCTTGTCATTTATTATGATGTTAAATTCTTGAAGCAATAAGATTCACCGTATCAACCTAGATTTGATATCTTGCTTAGACATTAAATATCTAACAGTAGCATGATTAGTGAAAATAATAATAGAAGAACTAATTAAATAAGGTCAAAATTTATCCAATGCAAAAATTACAACAAGTAGTTCTTTTTCTGTAGTGATGTAATTCATTTGTGCATTATTCAAAATTCGACTTACATAATAAATTACATGAGGCTTACCTTCCTTTCTCTATCCTAAAATAGCGCGAACAATAAAATCACTAGCATCACACATTAACTTAAAAGGTAAAGACCAGTCAGGAGATTGCATGATAGAAGCAAATGTTAGAAGACCGATTAATTTTTTAAAAGATTTCTGACAATCTTGAGTCCAATCAAATGGTGCATCTTTTGTTAGAAGATTACATAATGGTCTAGATATGACACTAAAGTCCTTAAAGAATCTTTTGTAAAATCTTGCATGTCCTATAAAAGAACGAAGTTCTCTAACTATTTTTGGGGAAGGGAAATGAGCAATTAATTCAACTTTACCCTTATCAACTTCAATTCCTTTAGAAGATATCACATGACCTAACACTATTCCTGAGGTAACCATGAAATGACATTTTTTCCAGTTTAATACAAATCTTTTTTTTTCGCATCTTTTAAGAACTTTTTCCATTTTTATCAAGACAATTTTCAAAAGAATTTCTAAAAACTATCAAGTCATCCATGAAAACCTTTAAATAATGCTCAATCATGTCACTGAAAATACTTAACATGCATCTTTGAAAAGTTGCCAGAGCATTATAAAGACCAAAAGACATTCTTCTATATGCAAAAGTGCCAAAGGGGCACGTAAAAGTGGTCTTTTCTTGATCCTCTAATGCAATTAATATTTGATTATACCCTGAATAACCATCAAGAAAACAATAGTAAGGATGTCCTGCTACTCTTTCCAGAATTTGATCAAGAAATGACAAAGGGAAATGATCTTTCCTAGTGACTGCATTCAATTTTCTAAAATCAAAACACATACACCAACTGGATGAGACTCGGATAGGTCTTAATTCACATTTTTTATTTTCAACCACTGTTATTCCATATTTCTTAGGCACAACTTGTGTAGGGCTTACCTACTGGCTATCAGAGATGGGGTAGATAATTCCAACATCAACTAATTTAAGAACTTCAGCTCTAACTACCTCTTTCATGTGTGGATTTAATTTTCTTTAAAGTTATTGAGATGTTTTAGCATTATCCTCTAAATATATTTTATGTGTACAAATTAATGGATTAATGTCTTTTATGTCCTTTAATGTCCATCAATTTGCACTTTTATGCCTTTTAGGTACTTCTATCAATATACCTTCTTGTTCTTTGGTCAGGGATGAGAAAATTACCATTGGAAAGTTTTGTTATTCTCCCCAAAAAAGTGTACTTCAACCCAGCAGGTAATGACTTTAGTTCTTGTATGGGTACTTCTTCATGGATATCATCATTCATGAGTTTTAGCTTTTCGATTCTCGATTTCCATTCTTTGTATTCAATTACCTGTGTACAATCAAGCAAAGAGCATACTTCAGAAATATTATCATCTAATTGTATAGCTGAATCAAATAAATTAATTAAATAAATTTCTAATGGGTCAGAAAAACTCCTGGTTTGAAGATGATAATCTATAATGGCCTCAATCCCTTCAACTTCTTCCTTTTCGTCATAAACTTCTTATGGTTGCTTGCATATGTTGAAAATATTAAGCTCCTGTGTCATATTTCCAAATGTTAGCTTCACCACTTCATTTCTGTAATTTATTAAAGCATTAGATGTTGCTAAAAATGGGTGACCTAAAATAACAGGAATTGACTTGCTACTATTTTTCATAAGTTCAGTTTCCAAGACAATAAAATCCACAGGATATATGAATTTATCAACTTGTACCAACACATCTTCCACTATTCCTTTTGGAATTTTAATTGATCTATCGGCAAGTAGAAGAGTTACAGAAGTTGGTTTTAACTCACCCAGGTTGAGTTGCTAATAAACTGAATATGGAAGCAAATTAACACTAGCACCAATATCAAGTAAAGCTCTTTCAATTTTATGTTATCCAATAATGCATGAAACTGTAGCACAACCAGGGTCTTCATATTTCAACGCATTATTATTTTGAAGAATGAAGCTTACCTATTCAGCCAAAAATACATTCCTTTTCACATTTAGTTTCCTTTTAACAGTGCATAGGTCCTTCAAAAATTTGACATAACAAGGAATCTTTTTGATAGCATATAACAGAGGAATATTGATCTTCACTTGTTTAAGGATTTCAAAAATTTCACTGTTATGGTTCACTTTACTCGAATTGTTTAATGCTTGAGGATATGGGAGTGAAGGCGAGAGTTTGGTCTCCTTTTGGCTGGGTGGCTTATCAACTCCTTCCTCATCTTTAGGACTTGATTCATTATCTTTCTCATACGATTCAAGAAATTTTTTTTCAACAACCTTTCCACTCCTAAGAGTTATCACTGACTTGACTTGATATATTTGTTAGCTTTCTGAACTACCCTTATTTAGGTTGTACTGACCCTTAGGATTCAGTTGAGATTGAGATGGAAAATTTCCTTTCTCGTGAATGGTGAATGCATAAGAAAGTTTAGCAAGAGTGTCTTTTATGTCAATTATAACTTGAATGTTTTGGTTATTAATGGCCTCTTACTTTTCCATGAACGCATGCAATATTGCTTCAAGGTTTTTCCTAGATGGTGGGACATAGGGTACATATCCTTGAGAATTTTGAGAGTACTATTGTGCCTAAGGAGGTGGTGGTTGCATAAATTGTGCCTGATTATTTATCCTCCAATTGAATTTCGGATAATTTCTTCATCTTGGATTGTATGAATCTGAAAAAGAAGAGGTGAATGACTTTTTAAAATTGTTCATTGCATTTACTTGCTTATACACAACTTCTTTAAAAACAGAAATTTTTGGACATTCATTTGTTGAGTATCATAATTCATCACAAATGCTACAAATTTCTTTATTTTGCACATATTTGATTATTTTTTTTACTTTCCCTAATTCCATGACTTCAACCTTTCTAGCTAAACTAGCAAACCTAACATTTAGATCTTTTTCTTGACTAAGATGATATTTTCCTTTGCTAGTATAAGGTTATATTAAATTGAATTTTCAGAAGAATTAGTACCATGCCAAGATAGATAATTTTCAGCCAAATAGTCTAAATAGTCTAAAGCTTCTTCAGGTTCTTTATCAAGAAACTCACCATTGCACATTGTTTTCGCAAATTATTTAGTTTTAGGTGTTAACCATTCATAAAAGAAGCTTATAGTAGGTTCATTTTTCAAAACCATGATGTGGGCAAGAATTTAACAAATTTTTAAAATGTTCCCAACTTTGAAAATATGCTTCATTTGAATTTTGGGAAAAATTTTGAATTTGTCTTTTCAAAGCATTGATTTTATATGTTAGAAAAAATTTCTTTAAAAACTCACCTTGCCTTTCTTGCCATGTGCCAATTGATCTTGATTTCAAAGTATTAAGCTAAGTTTTTGCTTTATCTTTCAAAGAAAAAAGAAACATTAACAATCTTTTCAGTACAAGTTTGGTCATTAAAAGCAGTACATACTTTCTCAAATTCTTTTAGATGTAAATATGAGCTTTCAGATTCAAAACCATGAAAATTAGGAAGTAATGAAATCATACCTGACTTAAATCTAAAATTGTTAGCATTGAGTGTTGGGAATTGCGGTTACATCACATAGTGGAAAAAATAGGATTCCCACTGAGGATCCATATGAAAAGCCATAATTCAAATTTTTAAATTATTTACCTCTTGAAGCGTGATCAAAAGGAAGGACGTGAATTACCAATACCGTAATAGAAACGATGTCTCTGTGGTATTCACACGAACAGACTCACGAACATCCAATGTTCGCAAAGAGGAGCCTCACGTCTCTCACATAGTACTAGCTGCGAAGAGAAGAGAAGAAACTTGTCACTCTCTCACTCATTTTTCTGTAGGTGCGGCTAGGGTTCTGAAATTGTATATCTTAGTATCCCCTTAGCAGTACTATTTATAATAGTGACTGCCTTAAGTGAGTGTGAGCAATA
The DNA here is from genome assembly GCA_029884595.1 of Ormosia semicastrata. NCBI lineage: Eukaryota > Viridiplantae > Streptophyta > Magnoliopsida > Fabales > Fabaceae > Ormosia > Ormosia semicastrata. Next base: position 7,702,247 of record JAQQTO010000028.1, on the reverse strand, counting down.
GCAAGGTAAGCTGTGTAACCCTAGACTCATCTGTTATGAGTCTGGCCCATATTTGAATCCGAGTCCAACTTGGATCCATAGCTCCAATTTTAGTCTGCTCTATGTGTGTGACCATACAGGTTCTCATTACGTTGGTAGTAATATTAAAATCTCATTTTAATATTACAAGCAGTGAGCGGTATCTAGCAACACATCATTGCTATCCAAGTAATAAGAATGTCAGTAATTTGACATAACCTTTCCGTAACCAATGTTTATGTGTTGTTTAGTCCCTTTGTCAAAATATCTAGATTAAACACAAGGCATGGAATGCGTCACCCTTGTATAGTCCAATCATTCATTTCCTGATACTCGAGTAGACTTTGTAACAAAAAATGAAATCATTAACTTATATTGACTCATTTGAGTATGGCCATGCATTTCGCAGTCTCACTCAATCAGGGGCCCCGAAGATATTGCTCCTGTTATGTAGGAGTGACAAATCCCATCTAGGTCACTCACATCCCTCTGCATGATTCGCGGTATGTCCAATAACCAACTTTATAATCACCTTGTTATAGATGATGTTTGATGGCATTAAAACACACAACTCTTCATGTAGGAATTGTAATGATTTCAGGTCAAAGGACCACAGACACCATTGTCACTATGAGAATCACTTATGACACTCACGTAACGATCCATGTAGCGTTTTTATGGCGGGTCAGTCCAGTACATAATTACTCTAATATATGTACCCATGTGAAGACTTGATGTCTCATATCCATGACCCGTGAGATATGGTCATCAGTCTATGCACATACTAGTCTCAATGCATTATTATTGTCCTAGTTAACAATAATATTTGACTAGGGACATTTAAGAATAGTATTCTAACCAAAAGGATCTCACGATCAATTTATCCACTTGATGTCCTATGGCTTCAAACTTACTATTCTAAGAACTTTATTATGTTTACCAAAAAAGAACACAATAAATGAAATGCCTCATATATTAAAATAAGCATAATAGAATGTATGTAAATACAAAAAAAGTATTGGCCTCTAGGGCATACACCAACATTGAGTGGAAAGATAAAACATGATGGACTAGAATTTCGAGATAGTTGCAAATATTCATGCATGGTTCACAATTGTCAATTTTTATGTTCATCATGTACACTTTCATTTTCAGTCATTGTGTTTAATGTGTGTGATTGTGATTCAAACAAATCAATATATAAAGTACCAAGATTAATTTTAACCAAACGACCAGAATTTAAATCACAATACCAATTAAGCATAAATAAGTAACTTAAAATAGAAAAAAAAATGTATAAGTAAGCAATATAAATAGGCCATTAAATATTATCAAGGATGTGGTATAAACCAACCATCAAATATATATATTAACACGTAGTTAATAAATATTAACAAGGGTATGGTATAAACTAGGCATCAAATAAATATTAACACGTAGTTAATAAATATTAACAAAGGTGTGGTATAAACTAGCCACCACATAAATATTAACAAGTAGTAAGTTAGTGAGCTGAACAAGTAAAACGTTAGTGAGCTATGTGACGCCCTTTTTTCCCAAGGGAACGTCTCATTTTCAATTACAATGCGGAAATAAAATTATGTGAGTTAAGACCCGGTTCATTTTAACATTACAAGTATATTCACTCAATTACAGTTGGGTATTTAAATCAGTGAGTATATTATGTATTTTTTTTCGTTGTTGTTATAACAATAACCATGAAGATAATGACAACAAATGGAGATAAAGGATAAAGACAGGAATGAAGCGTACATTGTAAATTAACATTTCATATTCATATATATTTATCAAACTATTTAATTACAAGCCTGGTACAACAAAAAGCAAAACTATACCTGCCCCCAAAGGATTATACATAAGTATCCCCACGGTATCAGAATATATAGCCCACTATAGACAAAACATCAGGCCCCCAAAATAAAATACTGGTAGCCCTCAGTAGCTACAAGTAAATTCAGTCCCTCAAGTGAGGAGGAATCGAGTCAGGATCCTCTTCGGGGTCGTCCTCAAGAACTTCTTCATCAGAGGAAATCACCATGGGAATCGCAGAGTTATGGGACGGGGCCCGAGCTGTGGAATGAAAAGAGTCTTCCCGCGGAGTGAAATAATGGTCACCCCACATCTCGCGTATCGGTAGTTGAAACTCCAAACGTAAACTAATACAGCAGGTGAAGACAGGCGGCTTGTGACATCTCCAGGCTAGAGATATCGACACATCCCCCGTATAGACGTAACGCTCAGAACCATAGTTGATGTACCAGCACTCTGGCCCTCCCAAGAAAGTCAGGCGTACATCTCCCAAAAATCTCTACGTGCGTGGCTCCATATTCTTCTGCAGTCGCTCAGTCGAGATGAGGCCAAAAACCAGGGAAGTCGGGAGCTTCCAGTTCCTTGCAGTTATCTTCTATGGAACGCAATATACAGACAAAACAGTAACAGAGAGACAGAGAAGAGGTAAGACATCCTACCATCATTACCAATTATAGCATCGAGAAATCAAACGGCGCAAAGCGCCCACATAGCATTTATGACAGCAATAATGGTAATAAACATTCAATAGTAATTATGATCAACCAAACAGTTCCAAGCAGTCGTATACATATAGATATATCAGAAGTACAATAGCACCAATTATAATAACAATGTATGCCAGATAATTCATTGACTTACTATGCACACGTGCCCTCAATACCTAAAATCCTACTCCATGGAGCTAGACACAAAACAGTTGGAGAGAATGATCTGGGAGACATGCCAGTATCTCGTCAGCCATAAAATAAGTGCTTTTTAGAAAATAATCAATCATTTTGCACGTCAAGGCTTTACACAGCGGCATTCTCACAAGATCTCGATATAGGATTGTGGCCAGTCAGGATCGTCGGTGCGTTTGCATCAGTTTGTCCCACGGTCCAGAGGGGCTACCACTGCCCTCTGCGTGACACCCACGCCCCGACGCCCTCAAGGCCAACTACAGGACCCCACTTGTCTATTCGCACCTGCACTAAGGTGTGATCATCTCTTAGGCAACTCGGCCTTAACAAAGTCCAACGGACAATCTCTTTCTTTTTTGTTCAATGCATAACTCAATCATGCTTCAAATGTATGCCATATCATTTAACAACAAGATTTGATCCCATTCACGGATCCACAACAAGCCAATAGTTCATTTTAAGGATAACCACAATTTCCATTCATAGTCATGATAGGAGTCAACCATTAAATTCATTATGTGCCTCACAAGCTCACCCATACTCATGTTCTTCCCTGTTTATGAATCCCTAATTAATTTCTAGTCATCCAATTATTTATGATTAATATGCTTTTATTAATCCAAAGGTTTTAAGTCCAGGAAGATACACAGCCTGAATCACCAGCAAAGCCACGAAATTAATTGCTAGGTGTTGGGTGATAAACTATACTGTTGAATTCGACAAAGACAAGGTATTTGGTGAAAAATTGAGGCTGCCATTCGATGAAAAATGACATAGCAGAATGATGAAAGATGGGGGAACATTTTATAACAAGATTGGCTAAAAATCAATTTCCGTCGGATGGAGGTTCTGTCGAACAGAGATCAAAATTGTCGAATTATTCCAGAAGATCAGCAGAAGTCCTAATTCGACGAACATGGGTGTCGACATTGGAGAAATCTCCCAAGTGTCGAACCGACGAAGAATACTATGGTCAGAAACTCTAATTCGACGGATCTTGACATTCTACTCGATGAATATTAACTTTGGGAAGCTTCTGTTAAATGGACAGAAAATATACTCGACGGGTATGTCTCTCGATGGGTATTGGCATTCTAACTCGACGAATATGTCACTTGACGGATGTGGTCATTCCAATTCGACGGATTTAGCATTGGAGGAGTTTCTCTCCTAAGTGGTCAGAAACTTTAATTCGACGGGTTTGGCCTGAAGATGAATTTCGACGGACATGGTCAGGAGTTCATACTCGACGGATTTTGACATTGCACTAAATGACCAGGAATCAAATTCGACGGGCACGACCAGGGTTCATACTCGACGGATTTTAATATTTCACTAGATGATTAGGATATCATATTCGACGGGTTTGGCCAGGAGTTCATACTCAATGGATTTTAAAATTTTACTAAGTGATCAAGACATCAAATTCGACGGGTTTGGCCAAGAGTTCATACTCGACGGATTTTAACATTTTACTAAGTGATCAAGACATCAAATTCGACGGGTTTGGCCAGGAGTTCATAGTCGATGGATTTTAACATTTTACTAAGTGATCAAGATGTCAAATTCGATGGGTTTGGCCAGGTTCATACACGACAGATTTTGACATTACACTTAATGGTTAGAAACTCAAGTTATTGCCATTTCTCACCAAGAATCCCAAAATTTTAGTCTCATAGCGTGGCCATCCGAGAGCCAGCCCGACGGCGTTCCTTCCAGATTATACGTTCCAGTACATACAGATATATCAAAACACATAAAATAATCAACTAGCATATATACATCACCAACAGCATACAAACAAAGATGACTCTCAGTACCAATCACAAACGACGTCCCTAAATGCTAAAAGAGGTTGAGGAGGAGTGTCTTCCTCTTACCTTGGAGAAGCACAAAGAAAGGCTGCTCCTTTTGGTCAGGATTTACGTTTTCAGCTTCCAAGAAATCCTTAAACATTTAAACATGCAAAATCAGAACCCAATATTGAAATGAATACCCATGGTCATCAAAATGACAGTGGGTTACGAAAATGAGAGGGGAGGAAGAAAAAGCTAAGAGCTTTATCTTAAAGCTCCAACCTTTAAGCTTCAAAGTAGAAGAGAATGAAAATGGAGAAAATGGCAGAACTTTGAAGATGATTTCCTCAATGATGGTGGTCCTCCAACACAAAATGGTGCTAGGATTGTGACGATTTGAAGAACAAAATGGAGGTGTGGGTGGATGGTGTTGTTCTTTGTAGGGGTGAAAGAGAATAGAGAAAGATGAGTGAATAGTAGCTGCGTATTGGGAGGAGGGAAAATGTGAGAAAGAAATTGAATTAGACCCCTTAATTCAAACGTCTTTGCACAAAATGGGAGGAGAGAGAAATAATAAAAATAATGGTTGGAGGAAGCTTCCTTGAGAAGCTTCGCGCGCTTTCGATAAAGTGCATAGCAAGCTTGTCTCCAAATTAAATACATCTAACAGATGATTAATTACACTGTGGAATTATTTTCTCAGTGAATAAAATTTACAATTGATGAAAATAATATTTTATTATTCATCAGATAATTTTACGATACCGCGATTTTATTTAATAGATAAAACCTTGAAAAATGCAAACCTCGCAAACTATGCTCGGCCTCGGGTTTAGTAAGATCCCCCGTTGACACGTTGACAGTTCAAGGTTTACCAGCCTTAGGAAAAATATTCTATTTTCCCAGCTCCGCTCAGTGTACACGTAAAACAAAGAATATATTAAAATATTCATCATTCTCCAGAAAAATCCACAAAAATTCTTAAAAATCATAAATATTATAAAATGATCGTTTACAATGAAATAAAGAATTTTCGGGATGTTACAACACTCCCCTTCTAAAAAGGAATTTCGTCCTCGAAATTTGTATGCCTTAGAATAATTGTGGGTGTTGCTCCTTCATCTTGTCTTCCAGCTCCCAGGTTGCATCTCCTGTCACTTCGTTCCAGATTACTTTCACCAATGCGATCTCCTTGCCTCTTAATTGCTTTATCTTCCTATCCTCGATTCTTACAAGAGACGTCTCATAAGTTAAGTTTTCTTTTAATTGTACTGCATCCGGTGCTATGACATGACTTGGGTCAGGAAGGTATTTTCGAAGTTGTGACACATGGAAAACATTATGAATGTTTGAAAGGAAAGGAGGTAAGGATATTTGGTACGCTACAGGACCTACACAACGAATGATTTGGTATGGTCCAAGGAATTTAGGAGTGAGTTTTCTAGATTTTAAAGCCCGGCCTACCCCAGTCGTAGGTATGACTTTCAGGAATACATGCTCGCCTTCCTCAAACTCAAGAGGTTTTCTCCTTCGATCTGCATAACTCTTTTACCGACTTTGAGCCGTTCTCATCTTTTCATGAATTATCTTAACCTTCTTAGTTGTCTGCTGTATAATCTCTGGTCCAACAGTAAGGCGCTCACCGTCTTGATACCAACACAGAGGTGTTCGACACCGTCATCCATACAGAGCTTCATAGGGTGCCATCCCTATGCTCGAATGATAACTGTTGTTGTAGGTGAATTCTATCAAGGGTAGAATGTCATCCCAACTTCCAGTATGCTCTATGGTACAGGCTCTAAGCAAATCCTCCAAAGATTGGATCGTCCTCTCAGATTGACCGTCGGTCTGCGGATGATAAGCAGAACTCAGACGTAACTTCGTCCCCAACGCTTCTTGCAAACTCTTCCAGAGATTTGAAGTAAATCTCGGATCTCTATCCGAAACAATACTCGTAGGTACACCGTGTAGTCTAACAATTTCTCCAATATAGATCTGAGTCAATCTCTCCAGTTTGTATTTTATGTTGATCGGGAGAAAGTGTACCGATTTCGTGAGTCGGTCCACAATTACCCAAATCGAATCATGACCTTTTCTTGTCCTTGGCAATCCGACTACAAAATCTATTGCAATACTGTCCCACTTCCATTCCGGAATAGACAACGGTTGCAGCAAACCCGCTGGTCTCTGATGTTCCACCTTAGCTTTTTGACAAACTAGACAAATCGATACACGTCTAGTGACGTCACTCTTCATTCTATGCCACCAGAACAACTTCTTCAAGTCTTGGTACATTTTTGTTATACCTGGATGCATACTCAGCTGGCTTGTATGAGCATGGTTAATGATGTATTCTCTAAGCTCCTTGTCACGGGGAATACAAACTCTTCCATGAAACCTCAGAATTCCATCCGCCCCTTCCGCAAACTCTGTTTCATCTCCTTGCTCCACTTGCTCTCTCACTTCTTGTAAGAACTTGTCAATCCTCTGCTTTTCCTTTATGTCATCTAGTAGCTCACTTGTGATGGTAACCATATTCATGCAAATCTTTCCAGGTTCTAACTCCACAAAAGACCACACATCTCTAAACTGCTCTAGCATATCCTTTTCCTTGATCATCAGGGCAGAGACACTGATCATCTTCCTACTTAGAGCATCTGCCACAACATTTGCCTTGCCAGGGTGATACAGAAGTTGGAAATCGTAATCCTTCAGGAATTCTAACCACCTTCGTTGCCTCATGTTCAACTCCTTCTGATCATACAAATACTTCAGACTCTTGTGATCACTGAAAATGTTGAACGTGGCTCCGTAGAGAAAATGCCTCCATATCTTTAGAGCAAAAACTATAGTCGCTAACTCCAAGTCATGCGTCAGGTAATTCTTCTCGTGCACTCGCAACTGCCTTGAAGCATAAGCCACTACTCTTCCATACTGCATAAGTACAAATCCTAGCCCTTGGTATGAAGCATCGCAGTACACTTCAAACTACTCATTCGGATCGGGTAGCACTAACACCAGTGAGGTAGTGAGTCGATTCTTCAACTCTTGAAAACTTTGCTCACAGCTGTCGGTCCACTCAAAAGCTTGGTTTTTCCTCGTGAATTGTGTAAGTGGTCCAGCAATCTTGGAGAATCCCTCAATGAACCTCCAGTAATATCTAGCTAAACCCACGAAGCTTCGAATCTCTGTCACAGACGTTGGTCTTTCCCATTGCAGCACTGCCTCCACCTTCGATGGATCCACTGCAATCCCATCCTTCGAGATCACGTGACCCAGAAACTTAACTTCTTCTAACCAGAACTCACATTTTGACAGTTTGGCATACAATTCCTTCTCCTTCAGAATTTGAAGAACTATACTGAGGTGTTCAGCATGGTCCTCCTGATTTTGAGAGTATACCAGAATGTCATCAATGAAGACCACAAAGAATCTGTCCAAGTAAGGATGAAATATTCGGTTCATGTAGTCCATAAAGATAGTTGGTGCGTTCGTCACACCAAACGGCATCACGAGGTATTCGTAATGACCGTATCGAGTACGAAAAGTTGTCTTGGGTATATCCTCCGTCTTCACTCGTATCTGATGATACCCAGATCACAGATCGATCTTCGAAAACACCGCTGCTCCCTTCAGTTGGTCCATTAAGTCATCAATTCTTGGGAGTGGATACTTGTTCTTAATCGTTACCTTGTTCAGCTGCCGATAGTCCACACATAATCTTGAGGTGCCATCCTTCTTGCGAACTAACAACACTGGTGCTCCCCATGGTGACACACTTGACCTGACAAATTGCTTTTCCAAAAGCTCTTCTAGCTGTTTCTTGAGCTCAGCTAACTCTGTCGGTGCCATCCTATACGGTGCTATAGACACGGGACCAACTCCCGGTACTAGGTCGATAGCAAACTCTATCTCTCGAGCCGGTGGTAAACCAGGTACATCATCAGGAAAGACTTCGGGAAACTCATTCACCACTGGAATTGCGTTCACATCAACCTCGTTCTCGACTTTCAAAGAAGACAGTAGCATGTATCCGTGAGCTCCTTCTTTCAAGAGAGCTTGAACTCAGTTGGCCGTAAAAAATCTAGAATTCTCCTCTATGGGAAAAACTATGGTCTTTCTGGAATAGTCTAACAGAACATGGTTGGAAGACAACCAGTCCATCCCTAAGATAATATCTAGTTGGGAAAGGGGTAAACAGATCAGATCGACCGAAAAGGTTCGACCTTCAACAACCAATGGATAATTTAGACAGACTTTGGTAGTAACTACCAGTTTATCAGTGGGAGTAGAAACAGTTAAGTCAAAAGGTAAAGACAACACAGATAGACCCAGTCTTTGCACACAGTCATATGATATAAAAGAATGGGTTGCCCCAGAGTCATACAGCACATTTAAAAGATTACCTTCTATGGTACCTTCCCCCTGTATCAAATCTTCGGATTCGGAGGCCCCAGCTCCACTCATAGTGTAGACTCGTCCCCCAGCTTGTGGCTTCTTGGCTTTTGCAGCATTCACCGAAGGTTCGGCCTTCGTTTGATTGTAGTCTTTGTAGATGTGTCTAGGTTTTCCACATCGAAAGCAGATAATCCCTTTGATAGAACAATCCCTTGTCAGATGATCTTTTCCGCACTTCCGGCATTTGGAAGGGTACGCCACGTTTTGGCTAGTTCGGTTCCCAGTAAAACCTCCACCAGAACTTCCACCTATGGCTTGTTGCTGATTCCCCGTTGGTCGAGAGTATGGTTTCTTCTGGAAACGGTTAGCACTATTATTGCCGCCTCTCTGGAACCTCGCAGGCCCATAGTTTCTGTTCCTGGTATCTCTAGATTGCTCCAGAACCTCTACATCACAACAGGTATCCAGTAATGCTGAGAACTCATTGATCTTCAAGGTGATCACAACCTTCCTCACTTCGTACCTCAGTCCTTCCGTGAAAGTACTGTGACAAGTTTTCAAATTTCACTGCGTACTCGCTAACAGTCATATTTCCTTGTCGCAGGTTAAGGAACTCCGACTCCTTCGCATGCCTTGCGCTAGCAGGAAAATACTTATCCAAGAACTTTTCCTTGAATAAGCCCCAAGTAATCTCTCGGTTCATAGCCTTCCAAAGATTTGCTCGCACTCCATTCCACCAATTTTCAAAGCATTGCCTACCAAAGATAAATGTAGCATAGTTCACCTTCTTGTCCTCGGCGCAGCTCATTCCTCGAAAAACTTTCTCCAATTCCTTGATCCACAGACTAGCCTTGTCCGGATCAAATTCTCCTTTGAATTGAGGAGGGTTATGGCGTCGAAACTCTGCTAAATTCTGAGCATTAGCAATGGCCTCTAGCTATTGAGCAGCTCGCTCTTGTTGTTGTGCAACCCTCTCTTGCTGCTGAGCAGCTTGCTCGGTTTGCTGTGTGACGACCTCAGCCATCCTCTGCATCGCTGTAATAGCTGCTGCCATATCTTCCCTTCGTGTCATCTTACTTTCTTAGATCAGATTAACTGAAAACATAGAAAAGTCAGTTGCATTCACTAGGAACACCAAACAAAACACCTTTACGTATACTACTCAGAGAACACACAGCACAAACAAGACAGACTCAATCACAAGACCTAAAGAAACATAAACCGGGGCTCTGATACCAACTTAAATGTGACGCCCCTTTTTCCCAAGGGAACGTCTCATTTTCAATTACAATGCGGAAATAAAATTATGTGAGTTAAGACCCGGTTCATTTTAACATTACATGTATATTCACTCAATTACAATTGGGTATTTAAATCGGTGAGTATATTATGTATTTTTTTTTCGTTGTTGTTATAACAATAACCATGATGATAATGACAACAAATGGAGATAAAGGATAAAGACAGGAATGAAGCGTACATTGTAAATTAACATTTCATATTCATATATATTTATCAAACTGTTTAATTACAAGCCTGGTACATCAAAAAGCAAAACTATACACCTTTGAAAAGGATTATACATAAGTATCCCCACTCGTATCGAATATACAAATTTCACTATAGACAAAACATCAGGCCCCCAAAATAAAATACTGGTAGCCTCAGTAGCTACAAGTAAAGTCAGTCCCTCAAGTGAGGAGGAATCGAGTCAGGATCCTCTTCAGGATTCTCTTCAGGGTCGTCCTCAGGAACTTCTTCATCAGAGGAAATCACCATGGGAATCGCAGAGTTACGGGAAGGGGCCAGAGCTGTGGAACGAAAAGAGTCTTCCCGCGGAGTGAAATAACAGTCACCCCACATCTCGCGTATCGGTAGTTGAAACTCCAAACGTAAACTAATACAACAGGTGAAGACAGGCGACTCGTGACGTCTCCAGGCTAGAGATATCGACACATCCCCCGTATAGACATAACGCTCAGAACCATAGTTGATGTACCAGCACTCTGGCCCTCCCAAGAAAGTCAGGCGTACATCTCCCAAAAATCTCTGCGTGCGTGGCTCCATATTCTTCTGCAGTCGCTCAGTCGAGATGAGGCCAAAAACCAGGGAAGTCGGGAGCTTCCGGTTCCTTGCAGTTATCTTCTATGGAACGTAGTATACGGACAAAACAGTAATGGAGAGACAGAGAAGAGGTAAGACATCCTACCATCATTACCAATTATAGCATCGAGAAACCAAATGGCGCAAAGCGCCCACATAGCATTTATGATAGCAATAATGGTAATAAACATTCAATAGCAATTATGATCAACCAAACAATTCCAGGCAGTCGTATACATATAGATATATCAGAAGTACAGCAGCTCCAATTATAATAACAATGTATGCCAGATAATTCATGGACTCACTATGCACACGTGCCCTCAATACCCAAAATCCTACTCCATGGAGCTAGACACAAAACAGTCAGAGAGAATGATCAGGGAGACATGCCAGTATCTCGTCAGCCATAAAATAAGTGCTTTTTAGAAAATAATCAATCATTTTGCGCGTCAAGGCTTTATACAACGGCATTCTCACAAGATCTCGATATAGGACTATGGCCAGTCAGCATCGTCGGTGCGTTTGCATCGGTTTGTCCCACGGTCCAGAGGGGCTACCACTGCCCTCTGCGTGACACCCGTGCCCCGACGCCCCGACGCCCTCAAGGCCAACTACAGGACCCCACTTGTCTATTCGCACCCGCACTAAGGTGTGATCATCTCCTAGGCAACTCGGCCTTAACAAAGTCCAACGGATAATCTCTTTCTTTTTTGTTCAATGCATGACTCAATCATGCTTCAAATGTATGCCATATCATTTAACAACAAGATTTGATCCCATTCATGGATCCATAACAAGCCAATAGTTCATTTTAAGGATAACCACAATTTCCATTCATAGTCACGATAGGAGTCAACCATTAAATTCATTATGTGCCTCACAAGCTCACCTATACTCATGTTCTTCCCTGTTTATGAATCCCTAATTAATTTCTAGTCATCCAATTATTTATGATTAATATGCTTTTATTAATCCAAAGGTTTTAAGTCCAGGAAGATACACGGCCTGAATCACCAGCAAAGCCACGAAATTAATTGCTAGGTGTTGGGTGATAAACTATACTGTTGAATTCGATAGAGACAAGGTATTTAGTGAAAAATTGAGGCTGCCATTCGATGAAAAATGAAATGGCAGAAGGATGAAAGATGTGGGAACATTTTATAACAAGATTGGCTAAAAATCAATTTCCGTCGGATGGAGGTTCTGTCGAACGGAGATCAAAATTGTCGAATTATTCCAGAAGATCAGCAAAAGTCCTAATTCGATGAACATGGGTGTCGACATTGGAGAAATCTCCCAAGTGTCGAACCGACGAAGAATACTATGGTCAGAAACTCTAAGTTGACGGATCTTGATATTCTACTCGATGAATATTAACTTTGGGAAGCTTCTGTTAAATGGACAGAAAATCTACTCGACGGGTATGTCTCTGGATGGGTATTGGCATTCTAACTCGATGAATATGTCACTCGACGGATGTGGTCACTCCAATTCGACGGATTTAGCATTGGAGGAGTTTCTCTCCTAAGTGGTCAGAAACTCTAATTCGACGAGTTTGGTCTGAAGATGAATTTCAACGGACATGGTCAGGAGTTCATACTCGATGGATTTTGACATTGCACTAAATGACCAGGAATCAAATTCGACGGGCACAACCAGGGTTCATACTCGACGAATTTTAATATTTCACTAGATGATTAGGATATCATATTCGACGGGTTTGGCCAGAAGTTCATACTCAATGGATTTTAACATTTTACTAAGTGATCAAGACATCAAATTCGACGGGTTTGGCCAGGAGTTCATACTCGACAGATTTTAAAATTTTACTAAGTGATCAAGACATCAAATTCGACGGGTTTGGCCAGGAGTTCATAGTCGACGGATTTTAATATTTTACTAAGTGATCAAGACGTCAAATTCGACGGGTTTGGCCAGGTTCATACACGACAGATTTTGACATTACACTTAATGGTCAGAAACTCAAGTTATTACCATTTCTCACCAAAAATCCCAAAATTTTAGTCTCAAAGCGTAGCCATCCGAGAGCCAGCCCGTCGGCGTTCCTTCCAGATTATATGTTCCTGTACATACAGATATATCAAAACACACAAAACAATCAACTAGCATATATACATTACCAACAGCATACAAACAAAGATGACTCTCAGTACCAATCACAAACGACGTCCCTAAATGCTAAAAGAGGTTGAGGAGGAGTGTCTTCCTCTTACCTTGGAGAAGCACAAATAAAGGTTGCTCCTTTTGGTCAGGATTTACGTTTTCAGCTTCCAAGAAATCCTTAAACATTTAAACATGCAAAATCAGAATCCAATATTGAAATGAATACCCATGGTCATCAAAATGACAGTGGGTTACAAAAATGAGAGGGGAGGAAGAAAAAGCTAAGAGCTTTACCTTAAAGCTCCAACCTTTAAGCTTCAAAGTAGAAGAGAATGAAGATGGAGAAAATGGCAGAACTTTGAAGATGATTTCCTCAATGATGGTGGTCCTCCAACACAAAATGGTGCTAGGATTGTGACGGTTTGAAGAACAAAATAGAGGTGTGGGTGGATGCTGTTGCTGCTGTAGGGTGAAAGAGAAGAGAAAAAGATGAGTGAATAGTAGCTGCGTATTGGGAGGAGGGGAAAATGTGAGAAAGAAATTGAATTAGACCCCTTAATTCAAACGTGCTGCACAAAATGGGAGGAGAGAGAAATAATAAAAATAATGGTTGGAGGAAGCTTCCTTGAGAAGCTTCGTGCGCTTCTCGATAAAGTGCATAGCAAGCTTGTCTCCAAATTAAATACATCTGACAGATGATTAATTATACTGTGGAATTATTTTCTCAGTGAATAAATTTACAATTGATGAAAATAATATTTTATTATTCATCAGATAATTTTACGATACCGCGATTTTATTTAACAGATAAAAACTTAAAAAATGTAAACCTCGTAAACTGTGCCCGGCCTCAGGTTTAGTAAAATCCCTCGTTGACACGTTGACAGTTCAAGGTTTATCAGCCTCAGGAAAAATATTCTATTTTCCCAGCTCCGCTCAGTGTACACGCAAAATGAAGAGCATATTAAAATATTCATCATTCTCCAGAAAAATCCACAAAAATTCTTAAAAATCATAAATATTATAAAATGATCGTTTACAATGAAATAAAGAATTTTTGGGATGTTACAAGCTGATGATCACATATTTGATACATTAATAAGCTTTCATTCTTAGTCATTTACACTCTCTATGTACTTAATTGATTGAGTTTTATTTTGTTTTGTAAGTTTGGACTCAAATTGGACTTAATTGAATTTTTCAGCATGATTCATATCTTACACTGTTTCTATATTTGGGCCATATTTTGGGTTGTAGGTAGTCTTTGGAGGTGATTCTAGTGTCATTTGAAAGATAAGAGAGAGTTCTACAACTTTCAAGAATACCTCAAAGGCCCAATAACATGAGTAGATAACTCAAATTGGGATTGAAGCAAGAACCAAAGTGCTTTTCCTGATAGCTTAACCTATGGGTACTATTCATCACATATTTCGGGATAGAGGTTGTAAAATAGGCTGAAATTTGGATGATGAATAGTTAAGACCAATATCTACAACTTTCATGGTGAATACTTTTTCAGAATCGGACTCCTTAAAGGTGATATTGGGCTTGGAAGTCAGAACAGAGGAGCTGTGACTGGGCCTGAGCAGTGTCCAGTAATTTGAACGTATCTAGAGTTATAGAAATGATATTGGACTCAAACTAAAGTCATTTGAAAGGTAAGATCTAGGCCTACAACTTTCATGAAGACCACTTGGTTCAAAAATGACGAATGCAATGACTTCAGAGCTATATGATTTCAGAGACAAGAAATCTCCATAATTTCCCACTCACCTAAAGTCATTTGGCATTTTCCACTCATTTTCCACTCATCCAACCACTAATGATTCAGCCCCTTTGTCATTTTGTATCTCTAATCCTCTATAAAAGGGGGCCTTGGCAGATCATTAAGGGTGTTAGGTGTTAGTTACCAAAATGATGCCATTTTGTTACTAGGTTTTCTTGTAGTAATTTTCCTTTGTTCTAAATTAAAGTCATGTTCTTCTTCTTTTCTTCTTCTTCTTCTTCTTCTTATTCTTCTTCTTCTTATCTATGATAACTAAGTTTCATTTTACTTGGGTGAAAGGGTGAAGCTCTTGGTAATAAAGTAAGGTTAGATTTATTCTTCTCTTGTGCTTAAATGATTTATATTTTTCTAGTAACCATTATACGTATTATAATTTGTTTCTTATAATTTAGAAACCATCTTTGTAAAGAGGAGTTCTTGATTTGTTGTAGACAAAATATTGGCACAATGAATGCTTTAACCTATTTATAAGTGGTGGTAATATTTTTAGGAAACATAATATAATTACGTATATTATTTTAAATGGACTTTTAATGTTGTATTTTCCGATTGGAACCTCCATGTTGCAAGGATTCTAATTGAGTTATAAAAGGAATTAATCTTACCTTTATTTTATTTACCAAGAGTGAATCTTTTTACCCAAGTAAATAATTTTAATCGTAGTAACAAAATATTCACTTCACCTTAATTAATATTCAACAATTCCCTGTGGATCGACCTCGGACTCCCGAGAAATTTATTACTTGAGACAACCTGCACTTGGGTTTGCAAATGCGACAATTGAAAAGTGTGCATCAAGTTTTTGGCGCCGTTGCCGGGGACTTGATTTGAAGACTGAATTTCTGGTGTAAAAATTTTGTATATATACTAACATACTAACTAGTGGGGGAACCTCTCCCTTTTTAATTTCTGTGCATACTAACTTGTGGGGGAAACTCTCCCTAATTTCTCTATAATCTTTAATTATTAATGAAATAATCTTTCTTCTTCTCTCCTCTCTCGCTGGAGCAAAAAATCGGCTTGCCGATTCTCCAGTTTTCATATTTTAAATTTACTTTCTGCACTTTATTTTCTGTATTTTAATTTCTGTACAGTGGGGGTAATTCTCTATTTTATTTTCTTGTACATATTAACTTAGTGGGGGTAACTCTCCCTTTTATTTTTTTTGTACTTTATTTTCTGTATTTATTTTCTATTTTTTTGTTATTTATTTTTTGTTATTTATTTTTTTTGTTTACTAACTTACTAATTATCTTACTAACTATCTAACTTTTTTACTTTATCACTATCTAACTTTTTACTTTTTCTGTTTCTAACATTTTAATTTATTTGTATACTAACTTTTTAATTTTTATGCTTATTAACTTATTTGGTGGTTAGTTTATACCACACATTTGTTAATATTTAATGGACAATTTATACTGCTAGCTTGTACATTTTATTTTATACTGTAAGTTACTTGTTTATGCTTAATTGGTATCGTGATTTAAATTCTGGTCGTTTGGTTAAAGTTAATCCAGGTACTTTACATATTGATTTGTTTGAATCACAATCACACACATTAAGCACAATGGCTGAAAACGAAAGTGTGCATGATGAACATGAAAATCAACCGTTGCGAACTATGCGTGAGTATTTGCAACCATCTCGAAATTCTAGTCCATCATGTTTTATCTTTCCACTCAATGCCAACAATTTTAGATTCAAGTCAGGTATGATTTCTTTACTTCCTAATTTCCATGGTTTAGAATCTGAAAGCCCATATTTACATCTAAAAGAATTTGAGGAAGTATGTATTGCTTTTCATGATCAATCTTGCACTGAAGAGGTTGTTAAGCTTAAATTGTTTCCTTTTTCTTTGAAAGATAAAGCAAAAACTTGACTTAACACTTTGAAACTAAGATCAATTAGCACATGGCAAGAAATGCAATGTGAGTTTTTGAAGAAATTTTTTTCAACACATAAAACCAATGCTTTGAAAAGACAAATCTAAATTTTTTTCCAAAATTCCAATGAAGCATATTTTCAAAGTTGGGAACATTTTAAAGTTTTTTTGAATTCTTGCCCACATCATGGTTTTGAAAAATGGCGCACTATAAGCTTCTTTTATGAAGGGTTAACACCCGAAACTAAACAATTTGTGGAAACAATGTGCAATGGTGAATTTCTTGATAAAGAACCTGAAGAAGCTTTAGACTATTTAGACCATTTGGCTGAAAATTCTCAATCTTGGCATAGTACTAATCCTTCTGAAAATTCAATTAGATTTAACCTTACAAATGCTAGTAAAGAAAAATATCATCTTAGTCAAGAAGAAGATCTAAATGCAAGGTTTGCTAGTTTGGCTAGAAAGATTGAAGCTATGGAATCAGGAAAAGTAAAAGAAATCAAACCTGTGCAAAATGAAGAAATTTATGGCATTTGTGATGAATTAGGACACTCAACAAATGAATGTCCAAAAATTCTTGTTTTTAAAGAAGTTGTGCATGAGCAAGTAAATGCAATGAATAATTTTAAAAAGTCATTCACTTCTTCTTTTTCAGATACATACAATCCGGGATGGAGAAATCACCCGAACTTCAGTTTGGAGGAATAGCAACCACCACAATTCATGCAACCACCACCTCCTCGAGCACAAAGAAGATTCTCAAAATCCTCAAGGATATGCACCCTATGTCCCACCATATAGGAAAAACCTTGAAGGAACATTGCATGCATTCATGAAAAAATAAGAAGCCATCAATAACCACAACACTCAAGGCATGATTGACATAAAAGATACTCTTGCTAAACTTTTTTCTGCACTTGCCATTCATGAGAAAGGAAAGTTTCCCTCTCAACCTCAACCAAATCCCAAGGGTCAGTTTAGCCTAAATGAGGGTAGTTCAGAAAGTCAAAAAATAGATCAAGTCAACTCAGTGATAACTCTTAGGAGTGGAAAGGTTGTTGAAAAATAAATTTCTGAACTTTTTGAGAAAGATGATGAGTCAATTCCCAAAGATGAGGAAGAAGTTGATAAGCCACATAGTCAAAAAGAGATCAAACCTTCGTCTTCACCCCCATTTCCTCAAGCATTAAACAATTCAAGTAAAGTGAATCATAACAGTGACATTTTTGAAATTTTTAAACAAGTGAAGGTTAATATTCCTCTGTTAGATACTATCAAGCAGATTCCTTGTTATGCCAAATTTTTGAAAGACTTGTGCACTGTTAAAAGGAAACATAATGTGAAAAAGAATGCATTTTTGACAGAATAGGTAAGCTCCATTATTCAAAACAATAATGAGTTGAAATATAAAGACCCTGGTTATCCTACAGTTTCATGCATTATTGGTGAACATAAAATTGAACGAGCTTTACTTGATCTTGGTGCTAGTGTTAATTTGCTTCCATATTCAGTTTATCAGCAACTCAACCTTGATGAGTTAAAACCAACTTCTGTAACTCTTCTACTTGCTGATAGATCAATTAAAATTCCAAAAGGAATAGTAGAAGATGTGTTGGTATAAGTTGATAAATTCATATATCCTATGGATTTTATTGTCTTGGAAACTGAACCTATGGTTGATAGTTCTAAGTCAGTTCCTGTTATTTTGGGTCACCCATTTTTAGCAACATCTAATACTTTGATAAATTGCAGAAATGGAGTGGTGAAGCTAACTTTTGGAAATATGACACTGGAACTTAATGTTTTCAACATGTGCAAGCAACCACTTGAAGTTTATGATGAAAAGGAAGAGATTGAAGGGATTGAGGCCATTATAGATGATCATCTTCAAATTAGGAGTTCTTCTGACCCATTAGAAATCTGTTTAATTAATTCATTTAATTCAGCTACATAATTAGATGATGATGTTTCTGAAATATGCTCTTTACTTGACTGTACACAGGAAATGGAATACAAAGGAAGGAAGCCAAGATTCGAAGAGCTAAAATCCATGAATGATGATGCCCATGAAGAAGTACCCACACTAGAGCTGAAGCCATTACCTGATGGGTTGAAGTACATATTTTTGGGAGAAGAACAAAGCTCTTCAATGATAATTTCCTCCCACGACCAAAAACAAGAAGGTAAGTTGATAGAGGTACTTAAAAGGCATAAAAGTGCAATTAGATGGACATTAAAGGATATAAAAGGCATTAATTCATTAATCTGTACACATAGAATACATTTAGAGGATAATGCTAAAACATCTCAACAACCTCAAAGAAGATTAAATCCACACATGAAAGAGGCAGTTAGAGTCAAGTTCTTAAATTACTTGATGTTGGAATTATCTATCCTATCTCTGATAGCCAGTGGGTAAGCCCTACACAAGTTGTGCCTAAGAAATCTGGAATAACAGTGGTTGAAAATGAAAAAGGAGAATTAATACCTACCCGAGTCTCATCTAGTTGGCATATATGTATTGATTTCAGAAAATTGAATGCAGCTACTAGGAAAGACCATTTCCCTTTGCCATTTCTTGATCAGATTCTAGAAAGAGTAGCAAGACATCCCTACTATTGTTTTCTTGATGGTTATTCAGGGTATAATCAAATACCAATTGCATTAGAGGACCAAGAAAAGACCAATTTTACTTGCCCCTTTGTCACTTTTGCATATAGAAGAATGCCTTTTGGTCTTTGTAATGCTCCGGCAACTTTTCAAAGATGCATGCTAAGTATTTTCAGTGACATGATTGAGCATTATTTAGAGGTTTTCATGGATGATCTGACAGTTTTTGAAAATTCTTTTGAAAATTGTCTTGATAATTTGGAAAAAGTTCTTAAAAGATGCGAAGAAAAAGAATTTGTGTTAAATTGGAAAAAATGTCATTACATGGTTACCTCAGGAATAGTGATATCTTCTAAAGGAATTGAAGTTGATAAGGCCAAAGTTGAATTAATTGCTCATTTGCCTTTCCCAAGAACAGTCAGAGAAGTTCGTTCCTTTTTAGGACATGCAGGATTTTACGAAGATTTGTAAAGACTTTAGTGCCATATCTAGACCTTTATGTAATCTTCTAACAAAAGATACACCATTTGATTGGACTCAAGATTGTCAAAAATCTTTTGAAAAATTAATCGGTCTTTTGACTTCTGCTCCTATCATGCAATCTCCTGACTGGTCTTTGCCTTTTGAGTTGATGTGTGATGCTAGTGATTTTGCTGTTGGCGCTGTTTTAGGCCAAAGAAAGGAAGGTAAGCCTCATGTAATTTATTATGCAAGTCGAACTTTGAATAGTGCACAAATGAATTACACCACTACTGAAAAAGAACTACTTGCTGTAATTTTTGCATTGGACAAATTTTGAGCTTATTTAATTGGTTCATCCACTGTTGTTTTCACTGATCATGCTGCTATTAGATATTTAATGTCTAAACAGGATGCCAAACCTAGGTTGATACGGTGGATCTTGTTACTTCAAGAATTCAACATCACAATAAAAGATAAGAAATGAGCCGAAAATGTTGTTGCAGATCATTTGTCAAGGCTGACAACAGGCTCATCTTTTGATAGCACACTTATCAATGATTCTTTTCCTGATGAATTTTTATTTTCTGTCAATTACATGCCTTGGTTTGCTAACATTGTCAATTTTCTTGTAACAGGTAAGATGCCGCCTCAATGGACATACCAAGACAGAAAAAATTTTTTGATTGAGGTGAAAATTTTCTTTTGGGATGACCCATATTTGTTCAAATATTATCCTGATCAAACCTTTCGGAGATGTGTACCCGACAATGAGGTAAGTAGTGTCATTAAATTTTGTCGTTCAGAAGCATGTGGAGGTCATTTTTCTTCAAAGAAAACAGTTGTGAAAATCTTGCAGTGTGGATTTTATTGGCCCACTTTATTCAAGGACAGTTATACTTTTTGCAAAAGTTGTGAAAGTTGTCAAAAATTAGGGTCCATTTCTAAAAGAAATATGATGCCTTTGAACCCTATCCTTGTCATTGAAATTTTTGATTGTTGAGGAATTGATTTCATGGGTCTATTTCCATCATCTTTTGGATTTGTGTACATTTTGGTTGCAGTTGATTATGTTTCAAAATGGATTAAGGCGATTTCATGTCGGCACAATGATCATAAAACTGTTCTAAAATTTTTAAAAGAAAATGTTTTGAGTCGATTTGGAATTCCTCGAGCTATCATCAGTGATGGGAGAACACATTTTTGCAATAAACCATTTGAATCCTTAATGAAGAAATATTGCATTACCCACAAAATTGCAATCGCTTATCATTCTCGAAGTGGAGAAGTTGAATTAGCAAATAGGGAGATTAAACAAATTTTGGAAAAAATGGTTAACCCAAATCGTAAAGATTGGTTTTTAAGACTAAACGATGCACTTTAGGCTTACCGTACTGCTTTTAAAACATCTTTGGGCATGTCTCCTTATCGGTTAGTTTATGGAAAACCTTGTCATTTGCCTGTAGAATTGGAGCATAAAGCATTTTGGGCCATTAAAGCTTTCAACTTAAGTCTTGATGATGCTTCCAAGTTACGCAAATTGCAATTGAATGAACTTGAGGAATTAAGAAATGATGCATATGAAAACTCAAAGATTTATAAAGTTAGAACAAAAACTTTTCATGACAAATCAATTTTGAGAAAAACTTTTGAAATTGGTCAAAAAGTTCTGCTTTATAATTCTCGTCTTCACCTATTTCCTGGAAAATTGAGATCTAGGTGGATTGGCCATTATATTGTCAAACATGTGTATTCTTATGGGGCCATAGACATTGAGAATCCTAGGAATGGTATTGTATTTAAGGTCAATGGACAAAGACTCAAACCATTTCTGGAACATCAAGTTATTGAGGTAGAATCCATTTCTCTTTCTAATCCTTGTTATGAGTAGAATTTATTTTAATGTTGTTTTTTCTTTTTGCGCTTCTTTGTGTTCCCTTAAATGACGGATAACGGTACTCAGACTCTCAAGTCGGTTTATTTTTCAGCTTTCCCATAATAACTAATTTCTTCTCCTTTTAAAATGGATGTCATTCTCTCAAATCTAAGAAAACATTTTCCTTCTCTCCCTCTAAATGCTCTAACAAAAGTCTATGAAGCTAGGTGTGAAAGATTGAGACCGTTAATGTATAAGGGCATCCCAAAAGATATACTGTTGGATAATCGAAGCAAAGGTTCGTTTAGCTGGTGAATCTTCAGATTCATTTGTCCCATACATGCCTGGTCTCGGTAAAAGTTCATTTTCAAAAAGGAGAAGAGCAAAAAGAATAAAAGTTTATTACAAGTGTGCACGATGGAATTGCAACACGCGATGTCGCTCTTTGGGGATGGTTTCTGTAAACAGAGAAGATAAAATATTCTTCATTAAGAATGGACTGAGTAAGGAGTCATTAGATAATATCTTATTAACTCTTGAGACGCATTCTTGTGGAATTGTGCAGCGTGAACTTCTTAGTTTGTGGAATCTCTTCAAGGACGAGCAAGAGCGTTACAGTCTTGGGAATCTGACTCAAAAAGACCATGTTTGCCAATTTATAAGAAAATTAGATGGGAAGCTTATCCTCAACTCATAGAAGGCGTTTAAGCCATTTCTGGACGTGAAACCAGAGGAAGATGTGAGCCACAATCACAACAACATGTATATATTATCTTGTACATTTTCCAAAAAAAAAAAAAGAGAAAAAAAAGAAAAAAAAAAAAAAAAAAAAAATGAAAAAAATGAAATAAAAAAGAATAAAAAGTGGCGAAACTTCGGTTGTAGTTGATCTTTAATTAGATTAGGAGCCCCCGCGTGGAGTGGCGACCTGTCATTGACTCGGGTGGACCTGCACGCCGGTCGGTAAATAAGATTCATGTGTCATGTTCTGTAGAGAGCCGCGCAAGCATTCCCAGGTTTTAACCAAAGGCTCTGCTTGCTGATGGACAGAAAAAAGCGTCCCGTGTTTGCATTCTCGCGTGACAATGCCTTTGAGCTGGATCCTGTGATTTAATGCCATGGGCTCTTCAAATGACCTCTCACCGGGCCGTGGTCGTTAGTGGTAGTCATCGATTTACGCACTTTAATTAGTGGCGTCGTAGCTCAATCCAAAATATCCCACAAGCGGGAGGGAGAAGAATGTCCAGATTGGCTGAGCCGTCTTGGTATTACTACACTCATGACGCGCAGTATAAAGATCTGCCATGAAACCTGTACATAAAGGTATGTAATAATTTGTTATTATTATTTTTTCTTTGTATGATTTTATTGAATTTTGGTTTTGGACAGACGATCCTTTGGATGGGATCCTTCGGGGGTTTCTAGACTTCTTTACCCTGATGGTTTTCTTGAAGTAAAAAAAAAAAAAAAATAAAAAAAACAAAAAAAACAAAAAAAAAATTATTTTTAAATTTGAAACTTTTTTGACACCAGTCAACCTACCTGTATAGGAGCTATTATTACTTTTTCTATTCTCTTCCCTATTTAAACACTTCATTTTCTTCACTTTTCTGTAACTCCATTTTGATACTTTGGAAGAAGTCTTTCAAATTGTCTCTTGGGCCCAACTGAACATCCACCATAAACTCATAGGTTTGTTGAATGTTAATAATTTTTTTGATAATTTGTTATCTTTTGTTGACTATGCTGTGGAACAAAAATTTGTCACACCTTCTGCAAGACGATTCCTTATCTCTGCTTCTACTGTTGATGAGTTGATTGATAAATTAGAAGCTTTTGTTTATGAACCTGATCCAGTAACAGCTCAGATAGATTGGTCCGAAGGAAGCGGTGAAGGAAGTGGTGAGGGAAGCAAAATGAAAAGAAAGCCAGCCAAGACACTCCAACTATTTAAATAATTACAAGCTTTGGTTTTATTTATTGTACTTTGTTTCTGTTTAAATTTGTGTGAGATTTTTCTTTTCAGTAATTGCAGCAACAGGTAATATATTCTATCCTTTTTCCTATCTATGTTTTGATATTGAAGACAATGTTGTGATTTGGTTGGGGGGAAGGATGGTTGTGAAAAAAAAAAAAAAAAAAAAATTAGGAAGTGTGTTTGTTAATATGTTTGTTGTGTTTATATTAGAAAAAAAAACTAAAAAAAATATAGGAGTGTGTTTGTTAATATGTTTGTTGTGTTTGTCATCAATTTATTAACAACAAAAGTAATTAGGGATGGCAGAGTAAAGAGTAAATTATTTACTTTTGAGACGCATCAAAAATTTGTGGCAGAGTAAGGAGTAATTGGGGTAGTAACTAGTTTGTGTGGAAGTAGCAATTCAAATTCAGGGAAATTTGCATGATTGAGTAAATCGTCTTCTTTCTTAAGATTCACATGCTTGGTTATGGATGTTGAATTGGTGGACTGAGAATGATAGAATTATGCCTTGTGAGATTTTGAGCCTATTGATGAATGGATTGAACATTTGTACCATTCTCTTCTTTCTTGTGTGAATTTCACTCATGGAATTATTATTCTAGAACTTGCTTTGATTCTTTTTGAGACTATATTTTCATATGCATACATAAATATGATTGAGGCATTTTTCTTGAAATAGCTACTTTAATCAAATAGTCAGCCTTATTTAGCAGCATATTGTCTCAATATGATATCAAGCACTCTTATGACTTCTTGGAAATTCTCTGATTCCTGCCAACATAAAGCATTAGAAATGACCTATTTCTCCTTGCTTAACCCCTTTGAGCTTATTTGACTATTCTTTGTTTCGAACTCATTATGTGCCTTAAATGAAAAATCATGTTCTTACTTGACCTTAGAGAATAAGAGAACATTAGTTTTGTCATTCGATGAGTTCTTGAACAAGTGTGGGGGTGTGTGTGCAGAATGGTTAAAAAAATGTATATATGATGTTCTTTTTGTAAAAAAAAATAAAAATAAAAATAAAAAAATCAATAAAAAAATTTGTAAAAAGAAGAGGGTCAACAAGGTAATAAAGAAAAGGAAAAGAATATGTAAAGAGAATTTGTATTAGGTGGAGTTGGGATGAATTTTCATGCTTGTTAATTGAACTCAGCTCTCATGTTCTTTTATTCTCTGGTGTTTAACTTGTCATATCCATATTACCTCCTCCTTTACCTTGACCCCATTACAACCTTGAATAAAGTCCTCATGATTTGTGTGTGCATGTGTTCTGAGTAGTGGAGAAGTAGAAGATAAGCAAGCTTATGGTAGTGCAATTTTCATGGGTTGAATTGAGTGAAATACCTACCTTTTAAACACTTGAGAGATTGAGAGTGAATCTTGTGAAAATCTATCATTCTTGACTCATGCTTTTCAATTGAAATATCATTCTTTGTTGATTTGAGAAGTGAAGATATGTTACCTCATGAATGTTTTGATTACTTGAATGATTGATTGCTCTTTATTTTTAAATATTATTAGAAATTGAGTCTTTTAGAGTGTTTAGCTTTTGAGTCTGTTTCATTTTTTTTTTGTGAGTGGTCTTATGTGTTTTGCTCAGGAGTGCAAAAAGCTAAGTGTGGGGGAATTTGATGATCACATATTTGATACATTAATAAGCTTTCATTCTTAGTCATTTACACTCTCTATGTACTTAATTGATTGAGTTTTATTATGTTTTGTAAGTTTGGACTCAAATTGAACTTAATTGAATTTTTCAGCATGATTCATATCTTACACTATTTCTATATTTGGGCCATATTTTGGGTTGTAGGTAGTCTTTGGAGGTGATTCTAGTGTCATTTGAAAGATAAGAGAGATTTTTACAACTTTCAAGATACCTCAAAGGTCCAATCATATGAGTAGATAACTCAAATTGGGATTGAAGCAAGAACCAGAGTGCTTTTCCTGATAGCTTAACCTATGGGTACTGTTCATCACATATTTTGGGATAAAAGTTGTAAAATGGGCTGAAATTTGGATGTTGAATAGTTAAGACTAATATCTACAACTTTCATGTTGAACACTTTTCCATAATCGGAGTCCTTGAAGGTGATATTGGGCTTGGAAGTCAGAATAGAGGAGCTGTGACTGGGCCTAGGCAGTGTTCAGTAATTTGAATGTATCCGGAGTTATAGAAATGATATTGGACTCAAACTAAAGCCATTTGAAAGCTAAGATTCAGGCCTACAACTTTCATGAAGACCACTTGGTTCAAAAATGACGAATACAATGACTTCAGAGATGCATGATTTCGGAGACAAGGAATCTCCATAATTTCCCACTCACCTAAAGTCATTTGGCATTTTCCACTCATTTTCCACTCATCCAACCACTAATGACTCAGCCCCCTTGTCATTTTATATCTCTAATCCTCTATAAAAGGGGGCCTTGGCAGATCATTAAGGGTGTTAGGTGTTAGTTACCAAAATGATGCCATTTTGTTACTAGGTTTTCTTGTAGTAATTTTCCTTTGTTCTAAATTAAAGTCATGTTCTTCTTCTTCTTCTTCTTTCTTTCTTTCTTTCTTCTTATCTATGAGTAACTAAGTTTCATTTTACTTGGGTGAAAGGGTGAAGCTCTTGGTAATAAAGTAATGTTAGATTTATTCTTCTCTTGTGCTTAAATGATTTATATTTTTCTAGTAACCATTATACGTATTATAATTTGTTTCTTATAATTTAGAAATCATCTTTGTAAAGAAGAGTTCTTGATTTGTTGTAGACAAAATATTGACACAATGAATGCTTTAACCCTTTTATAAGTGATGGTAATATTTTTAGGAAACATAATATAATTACGTATATTATTTTAAATGGACTTTTAATGTTGTATTTTTCGATTGAAACCTCTATGTTGCGAGGATTCTAATTGAGTTATAAAAAGAATTAATCTTACTTTTATTTTATTTACCAAGAGTGAATCTTTTTACCCAAGTAAATAATTTTAATCGTAGTAACAAAATATTTACTTCACCTTAATTAATCTTCAACAATTCCCTGTGGATCGACCTCGGATTCCCGAGAAATTTATTACTTGAGACAACCTGCACTTGGGTTTGCAAATGCGACAATTGAAAAGTGTGCATCATGAGCTGATAAAGTAAAAAGTTAGTAAGTTGATAAAGTAAAAAGTTAGTTAGTTAGAAAGTTAGTAAGTTAGATTTAAAGTGCAAAAAGTAAAATAAAGAAAATAAAGTGCTGAAAGTAAAATACATAAAGTAAAATATAAAAAGTAAAGTGCAAAAAGTAAATTTAAAATATGAAAATCTGGAGAGAGGCAGAGCCCCACCAGAGTCAACAAAAAGAAGAGAAAAAAAAAAGATTATTTCATTAATGATTAAAGATTACGAAGGGGAAGAGAGAGTTTCTTACACTAAATTAGTACATTAGTAAGCATAAAAAATAAAAGAGTAAAAAAAGAAATATATACAAGATCCACAAGGATATCTATATATATATATATATATATATATATATATATATATATATATACATACATACACACACAAAATATATACAAAATAAATTTATTCTTCAAATCAAATCCCTGGCAACGGCACCACAAACTTGATACGAATTTAAAGTTACAAACCCAAATGCAGGTTGTTTCAAGTAATAAATTCTCGGGAGTCCAAGGTCAATCCACAGGAAATTGATGAAGAAAAAAAATTATTGACGTAAGGAAAATATTTTGTCATAATAATAAAGGTGATAAAACTTGGTCACAAATAAAAAAAAAATTTACTTGGGGTTAGGAGATCCACTCTTGATAAGTAAATTAAAGATAAGATTAATTCTTTTTATAACTCAATTAGAATCCACGCATAATAGAGGTTCTAATTAGAAAATACAACATTCAAAGTTCATTTAAAATTATATACGTAGTTATATTATGATTTTTTAATTATTTATTAACACCACCACTTACAAATGGGCTCAAACATTCATTGTGTCAATCTCTTGTCTATAATAAATCAAGATCTCCACTTTACAAGAAGGGTTTCTAAATTGATTGGAAACAAAATATAACACATATAATGACTGCTTGATAATATAACATTTAAGCACAAGAAAAAAATTAATCTAACCTTAATTTATTACCAAAAGCTTCACCTTTTTACCTAAATAAAATAAAAATTAGTTACTCATAGACAAGAAGAAGAAGAAGAAGAAGAAGAAGAAGAAGAAGAAGAATGAAATGAAAATTAGTTACTCATAGACAAGAAGAAGAAGAAGAAGAAGAAGAAGAAGAAGAAGAAGATAAATGAAAATTAGTTACTCATAGAAAGAAGAAGAAGAAGAAGAAGAATAAGAAGAAGAAGAAGAACATAACTTCAATCTAGAACACAAGAAAATTACAACAAGATAAACAAATAACACAATAGCATGATCTTGATATCTAAAACCAAGATTCCTCAAATGATCAGCCAAGGCTCCATTTTATAGAGGATGTGGGATACAAAATGACAATGGACTAATTAATGAGTGAGTGGATGAGTGGGTGAATGAGTGAAAAATGCCAAATAGTAGTTTGATGAGTGAAAAATTATAGAGATTCTTATCTCTGAAATCATTCAATACTAAACTCATGGTGTTACCAAGTGGCTTCCAGTACTCAAGAGGGGGGTGAATTGAGTATAAAACTTTTTCGTAAAACCTCTTTTTAAATAAGACAAATATTAAAAGCTTAATAAATAAATGCATAGAAGGAACGAGAAGAAGAGAAGAGACAATAAAGAGCAACGAAAAATAAATGTGCAGTAAATTAAATTACATAAAATAAAGAGATTAGGAAACAGAGAAGCAGACATAGTATTTATCCTGGTTCGACCACTAACCTACTTGTGGTCTACGTCCAATCCTCGAAAGCCGAGATTTTTCACTAAGTATACAAGCTTCAATAGGTGCTTGCTACCTTTACAAAATAGAGCACTTTTCACACACAGGGACACTCTACCCTTGTGCTAAAGTCTCAGCCTGTAGGGATACCTCACCCTTATACAAACCTTAAGGGATACCTCACCCTCGATACAGAATATCAGAATATAGATGAAGAGAAACTCTCATTCAGAGTAAGTAATACAAATTGAAGTGCTAATGGAGCTCTCACAGAAATATCTCAAAGTTTTTAAGCAAAAAGAGCATAGAAAATAGTTTTCACAGATTAGAGCTTTCAGAAAATAATTCAGAGTAATGGGCAAAGAAATTCGTGACCCAAGCTTGCTATTTATAGGGAAAAACACGGAGACAGCCGTTTAGGTATAATTAATAGCATTTAAAACAAATTAACTGAATTCAAAGCGTATGAAAGTTTCCATATCAGACTGCGTATTCAAACATGTTTATTCGAATAACTAAACAGGTTATTCGAATAACACTGTTCCTGAAACCAATTTAAAAACTCATTTGAAATGGGTTATTCGAATAACCAATATGTTATTCGAATAACTCTGTTAAAATCAGAGTTCTAAAAACAAGGGATTATTCGAATAATAGCTTATCTATTCGAATAACATAGTTTAAAAGCAGTTCAGACAAAAAGATTTATTCGCATAACGTATGAGTTATTCAAATAACTCACTTAAAACACGGTTCTGAAAAACCTCAATTATTCGAATAAAGGATAGTTTATTCGAATAGCTACTTAAAGACAGTGTTCTGGAAAACCTTAGTTATTCGAATAACAGGGTAGTTATTCGAATAACACCTTTTAGAAAACAAACCACGAGGGGATGTTTATTCGAATAGGCTAAGCTCTATTCGAATAACTCAGTTCAAAAAGGGTTTGAAAAAGATGTTTTCAAAGACACTAAGTTCAAAACCAAGTTTTATCTTCTCTTTTAAAAACAAAGAGATATCAATGTGAGCTCCGTACAATAGATCCTAAGTCCTAATGCTAATAAAAAGTAAACTTGGACTTGGTCTATTTATCATCTTCATTTATACTTCGCGTTTGTTATCATCAAAACAAGTCTTCAAAGGTATGCATCCAAACACATTCTCCCCCTTTTTGATGATGACAAACTATCAATGAGACTAGCAATGAGAAAAGCGTTAGTGCATATAATTGGAATTCACAAAAGGTATAAAAGCTTACTCCCCCTCTTTAATTAAAAGAGGTAATATATATCAGATATGTGCGCAGCTCCCCCTTTCAATTTGAATCCAATCTCATTTTAAATTTACCTGTCTTTTCTCAATTATAGTCAAAAGATCAAATATTTCTCCTCCTTTTGTCATGAGCAAAAAAGGAGGGGTAAGTCCTACAAACATATATAAGAATGCATAAAAGGAAATGTACTCATAGCAATAGATCAACAGGAAATTTTATTTATGCATTAATAACAAAAGAGAGTCAATTACACAAGCCAGAAAAATAAATAACATGAGGCCAAAAACAGACAGCCTAAGAACTAAAGTTCCTAGAAGTAAGCATCCGGAGGTGGTGGTGAAGAAGCTGGTGCAGGAGCAAGTGAAGCAGATCGAAGAGCAGTAACCTCACGTTCAACGCATTCTATTCGATCAAACAGAATAGAGAAGGTATATTCCATGTAAGCTCGGTTATCTTGCAAGGTGGCCATGATCTGTTCTAGGGTGACCGAAGCAGAACAAGATCGTGCAACAGCGGGCGCAGGGGCAACAAGGGGCATCGGCGGGGGTCAAGCTCATCCTCAGCGACCTCATCCGGGTACACCCAGCCTTCATCAGTTTAGATCATCTTCATCTTCCGTAAGGTGTGAGCACCAAAGACGTTGTCGTGAGTCAGAGCAATGGCCTGCTCAGTCTCCAAGACCTGAGGATACTTGCTCAGCAAGGTAGTGACAAGAATGCCATAAGGTAAGTCAGATTTCTCCTTGCCCTTGGCCCTCATCATGTGCCTCATGATGAACATAGGCCAGTTGATCTGATGGCCATTCTTCAGGAACCACAGCATGAAGACATCTTCCTCGCTGAGATAGGCGTAGTTTCCACCATGAGGAGCCAGGATGTGAGCATAGGCGTAATGTAGAAGCCTGTCTTAGCTCTTCAGCATTCCACCCTTGAGACCCTTGTCAGGCAGGGCTAGACCGGGCTTCAGCACGTTTTCAACCGCCTGAAACTTGTTGAACTCTTCGAGAAACGGAGTGTCGTCATCTTCAACAAGGGCACCAGAGAACTACAGCCCGAACAAAGACAGCCAGTCTAGCGGTGTGATCACAATGTTTTGATCACATACCTCGGAGAGGAGATTCTGGCCATCGAAAGCCAGATTGTAGAAGAACATCTT
Source organism: Ormosia semicastrata (assembly GCA_029884595.1). NCBI lineage: Eukaryota > Viridiplantae > Streptophyta > Magnoliopsida > Fabales > Fabaceae > Ormosia > Ormosia semicastrata. The sequence continues at coordinate 7,671,162 of JAQQTO010000028.1, read as the reverse complement.
CACCAAAGTTGGATAGATGGTGGCCCGGTGAGAGCAAAGCTGAAGAACTCCCTGGTTTTGCAGTAGAGTCAGGAAGTCGAAGCCGCGATGCTGCTGGAAGAAGGAAAGGTCCAGGTACTTAGGTTGAACCAAGTTGCGCTCCCTGAAGTGCGAGATGAAGCGTGCACGATGCTCTTCGTTGGAGGAGAGCCTTCTCAGATCAAGAGGGTTGGTACCTAGAGCATTCTTCGTGCAAGGACGCTTGCTAGAGGAGGAAGCCATGGAGGATAGGTGAGAGAGAGTGAAAACACAGGGTTAAGCAAGATGGCAGGAGCTAAGGAAACGTGAAGAGCAGAGAAGATGGATGGTGAAAAAGGTCTAAGAGGCAGAAGCAAGGAAGCTTGAAGAACAGAGAATAGGGAAGAGGGTGGAGACCTTTGGGCGCGCAGGGTTTATTTAAAGGACACCCGTGTTTATTCGAATAAATGTGGGTTTATTCGAATAAACCATGCTGGAAAGCTGAACAGACAGGCGCGCAGGGACCTGAACAGGTAAAACGGCTAGGGTTTATTCGAATAGAAGAGGATCTATTCGAATAGAACGTCTGGGAAAGCCAAGTTGACAGGGTTTATTCGAATAAACGTATAAGTTATTCGAACAGACTGAGGCCAATCAGTCAACACTGATAGAAACAGGTTTAGGTTATTCGAATAACCTGGGGTCTATTCGAATAGACAGAGACCAAGACCAGAACCTGATAAATGAGGGATTCTGGTTATTCGAATAAAGAAGGACTTATTCGAATAAGTAGAGGGCAGAAAGAAACACTGATAAACGAAGGCTTTTGGTTATTCGAATAGGGAGGGTGTTATTCGAATAAACAGAGATGAGAAACACACAGGTTTTATCAGAAGAATCAGTTTATTTGAATAAACTGAATTCTATTCGAATAAGGCTGATGTTCAACACAAATTTTAATAAGCAGTAAAAAAGTTTATTCGAATAAAGGCATACTTATTCGAATAAAACTAACACAGAAGCATAGAAAATACATACGTTTATGAGATTGAAAGCATATAATCATGATAATATTCAGCAATAAATACGTAATTTAAATATTGGATTGATCAATTATGCCTAATTCTCCTCGAATATAAAAGAATGCTTCTTTTGCTAAGGGTTTAGTAAAGATATCTGCAAGTTGCTTAGATGTTTCAACAAACTGAAGAATGCAATCCCGTTTTTGTACATGATCTCTGATAAAGTGATGTCTTATCTCTATATGCTTTGTTCTGGAATGCAGTATGGGATTCTTAGAGATATTTATTGTACTAGTGTTATCACATCTTATCGGGATGTGATCAAGTCAAGACCGCATGAGCCTAAGAGTTGTTGCTTCATCCAAAGGATCGAAGCAAAAACTCCCTACCCGCAATATATTCAAATTTCACGGTAGACAAAGCCACACTATTTTGTTTCTTACTATGCCAAGAAACTAAAGAACTACCAAGCAAGTGGCATGTCCCACTAGTACTTTTTCTCATCCAATTTGCACCCAAAGAAAATCGAGTCGAATAGCCTATTAGGCTACAAGAGGCACCCTTAGGATACCACAAGCCCATTTTTGAAGTGCCTACTAGGTATTTCATTATTCGTTTAACAGCACTTAAGTGAGATTCCTTAGGGTTTGCCTGATATCTAGCACACATGCATACACTAAACATAATATCTGGCCTACTAGCAGTAAGATAAAGGAGAGATCCAATTATACCTCTATATTTCGTTATTTCTACTGATTTACCTCCTTCATCTTTGTCCAAGTAGCAAGACGTGCCCATCGGAGTGGCCATGTGTTTAGTGTTTTCCATTTCGAATCTCTTGAGCAATTCCTTGTAGTATTTTGTTTGACTTATGAAAGTCCCTTCGTTCGTTTGTTTGATTTGAAGTCCGAGGAAGAAATTCAATTATCTCATCATTGACATTTCAAATTCATTCTGCATTGACTTAGCAAATTCTTTGCAAAGGGATTCATTAGTAGTACCAAATATAATATCATCCACATATACTTACACAAGAAGAATGTCATGCTTTTTATTTTTAATAAAAAGGGTAGTGTTGACTTTTCCTCTTGAAAAACCATTTTCCAAAAGGAACTTACTCAACCTTTCATACCAAGCTCTAGGAGCTTGCTTTAAACCATATAAAGCCTTTTTAAGTTTAAAAACATGGTTGGGTAGTTCATGATTTTCAAAACCCGGAGGTTGTTCAACGTATACCTCCTCTTGAATATAACCATTTAGAAAAGCACTCTTGACATCCATTTGATATAATTTGAAATCCATGATGCAAGCATAAGCAAGTAACATTCTTATAGCTTCTAATCTAGTTACAGGTGCATAGGTTTCTTCATAATCTATTCATTCTTCTTGATTATACCCTTTAGCAACCAATCTAGCTTTGTTTCTAGTTATTAACCCATTTTCATCAAGTTTGTTTCTAAAAACCCATTTAGTTCCAATTATGGGGTGATTATTAGGTCTAGCAACTAATTCCCAAACTTGATTCCTTTCAAACTGATTTAATTCCTCATGCATAGCTAAAATCCGATGTTCATCATCAAAAACTTCAATTAAATCCTTAGGTTCAATTTGAGAAACAAAAGCTAAGTGATTACAAGTATTTCTAAGGGAGTTACGAGTACTTACACCTTTAGATACATCACCGATGATCTGATCAAGAGAGTGATATTTTGAAGTTCGCCATTCTTTGGGAAGTTCCAAAGCTTGCGAATATTCTTGTCTTTGTTCATCCTCTTTCTCCTTGATTTCCTTTTCTTTACTGTCCAAATGTGTTTCCGCCAAGATTTCTGCAACATCATCAACAACAAGATCCTTTCTCGATCCACTTGGGTCAGTTTCATCAAATGCAACATGTATAGATTCTTCAATAGTCATAGTTCTCTTATTATATATACGAAAAGCTTTACTATGATTTGAATAGCCAAGAAATATACCTTCATCAGACTTAGCATCAAACTTGCCTAAATTATCTTTTCCATTGTTTAAAATAAAACATTTGCAACCAAACACATGAAAGTGTGAGACATTTGGCTTTCTTCCTTTATACAATTCATATGGGGTTTTCTTTAAAATAGGCCTTATAAGAGCCCGGTTCATTACATAACAAGCTGTACTTACAGCATCCGCCCAAAAGTATTTAGGAAGATTAGCCTCATTAAGCATAGTTCTCGTCATTTCTTCTAAAGAACGGTTTTTCCTTTCTACAACTCCGTTTTGTTGCGGAGTTCTAGGGGCAGAGAAATTATGATTAATGCCATGTTCATCACAGTAATTTTCAAAAACAATGTTTTCAAATTCGCCACCGTGATCACTTCTTATAGAAGAGATTTGAAAACTTTTTTCATTTTGAATAACTTTGGCAAGTCTTTTAAAAGCTAGAAATGCATCATTTTTATTTGCAAGAAATAAAGTCCATGTAAATCGAGAAAAATCATCCACAATCACTAAAGCATAGTAATTCCCACCAAAGCTCATAGTTCTAGAAGGTCCAAACAGATCCATGTGCAAAAGTTGTAAAGGTCTAGTAGTTGAAATTATATTTTTTGCTTTAAAAGAGACCTTTATTTGTTTACCCTTTTGACATGCATCACATAATTTATCTTTTATAAAATTAAGCTTGGGTAGTCCAATTACTAGCTCTTTAGAGACTAACTTCTTTAAGTGGTCCATGTGAATGTGTGCAATTCTCCTATGCCATAGCCATGAATCATCATTCTTACTTAAAAGACATTTCGCATCATTTGAAGATATATCGTCAAGACTAATCATATGGATGTTGTTTACTCTATGACCAATGAATTTAACATGCTTGTTATTTTTATCTTCAATTATGCAACAGTTTGAATCAAATACAACTTTATTTCCTTTATCACATAATTGGCTAATACTAAGTAAGTTATATTTCAAGCCTTCAACAAGCAGCACATTTTCAATAGAGGAGTTAGGGTTCTTACCGACTTTACCGATTCCAAGAATTTTACCCTTGTTGTTATCACCATACGTGACGTGTCCATGATTCTTGGGAATAAGCATGGTGAATTTTGAATCGTCCTCGGTCATGTGCTTGGAGCAGCCGCTATTAAGATACCAATTTGAACTCCTGGCTTTCAAGCACACCTACAACACAAGTTTAGTTTTTAACTTTTGGTACCCAAACTTTCTTGGGTCATTGTGTGTCAGTTTTGGGTATAGTACCCTTGGGAACCCAAACCATTTTTGTTCCAACTTTTGTATTTATGTTTTTCCTTGCATTATATGTTGAAGCACTATGTCCTTTTTTTCCACAATAAAAACATTTAATAAAAGGACTACTTGAAACATTAGAATGCACAAAGAAATTTTTATAGAGTTTTTGTTGATTTTTTGGGTTATAACCTATCCCGGATTTTTGAAAAACCACTCTTTGTCTTCCTAATAAAATATTTAAGCTATCCCTTCCAAAGGTGAATTTAGAAAGAGTGTTCTTTAAGTCTTCAATTTCTTTTTCAAGTGTATGGCATGAAGAACAAGATGAAGAAGTGGAAGCATGTGGAGGATGATTTGTGCATGCATCAATGATTCCCAGAGTTTCATTTTCAATTTTCAATTCTTCTATTTCCTTATTTAAAACAAGAATTTGATTTTCTAAAGAAGAAATTGTTTTCTTAGAAGAAGAAATAATTTTTGTCAATTTTAACGATTCTTCATGTAATTCTTCAAAAGCGTCTTGTAACTCATCATAAGAAGGTAATAAAATAGTATTAGAACTTACCTCGTTTTCGCTTTCTTCTTCATCTCCTTTTGCCATGAGACACACTTGAGCTTCTTCGCTATCTGAGTATTGTCGGTTGAGTCCATGTCGTTTTCATCCCATGCTATGTAGGCTTTTCTTCCTTTTCTTTCCTTGAAGGGCTTCTTTTCAAATTTCTCCTTCTTCTTTTGATAAACTGGGCACTCTATTTTCATGTGACCAGGTTTGCCTCATTCATAGCAGGTTGGAGTCGATGAAGCTCCTTTGCCTTTGAAGTGTGTCTTTTTAGGAGGGAAGGGAGGTCTTCTTTGCGTTCCCTTTTTCCTGAGAAATTTACCAAATCTTTTAACTAGTAAACTTAGATTTTCTTCACTTACCTCGATGTTCTCTGAACTTTCTTCATTTTCTTCATCATCATTGTCGAATGTTGATGAAGTGGCTTTGAGCGCTATTCCCTTTTTCTTTTTATTGTTCTCTTCGCTTTGGCTTAATCTGCTTAGTTCCAATTCGTGCTCATGAAGTTTTTCAAAGTGGGTAGCTAAAGTCATTGTGGACAAATCCCTTGATTCTGATATTGCCGTCACTTTGGGTTGCCAAATCCTGCTAAGACATCTCAAAACTTTGTTAATCAAATCTTCGTTAGAAAAACTTTTGCCTAAAGATGCAAGATGATTAACTATGTGGGTGAACCTCTTTTGCATTTCCTGAATGCTTTCTCCTTGGTTCATTCTGAATAATTCATATTCACGAGTTAGAGAATTGATTCTCGACCTCTTAATTTCACTAGTACCCTCATGGGTAACTTGCAAAGTGTCCCACATTTCTTTAGCGTTTTACAATTTAAAATTCTAAAAAACTCATCATATCCCAAAGCAGTAGTGATAATATTTTTGGCTTTTAAATTAAATTGAACTTTTCTTTTATCTTCATCAGACCATTTATTTCGTGGTGTTTCGGTCCTTACGCTATCGACCTCATGTGTGGGTATAAAAGTGCCGTTTTCGACAGCATCCCAAACATCTAGATCAATAGCTTCGATGAAGATTTTCATTCTTTCCTTCCAATATGCGTAACCATCCCCATTGAAAAAGGGTGGTCGGTTTATGGAGGATCCTTCTGAAAAACCATTTGAAGAAGCCATGTTCTCTTGAAGCTGCTAAACTCTTTATACAAGAGTCTAGCTCTGATACCACTTGTTACCAAGTGGCTTCCAGTACTCAAGAGGGGGGGTGAATTGAGTATAAAACTTTTTCACAAAACCTCTTTTTAAATAAGACAAATATTAAAAGCTTAATAAATAAATGCACAGAAGGAACGAGAAGAAGAGAAGAGACAATAAAGAGCAACGAAAAATAAATGTACAGTAAATTAAATTGCATAAAATAAAGAGATTAGGGAACAGAGAAGCGGAGGCACGATTTATCCTGGTTCGACCACTAACCCACTTATGGTCTACGTCCAGTCCTCGAAAGCCGAGATTTTTCACTAAGTATACAAGCTTCAATAGGTGCTTGCTACCGTTACAAAATAGAGCACTTTTCACACACAGGACACTTTACCCATGTGCTAAAGTCTCACTTACAGTGAGGATACCTCACCCTTATACAAACCTTGAGGGATACCTCACCTCGATATAGAATATCGAATATAGATGAAGAGAAACTCTCACTCGAGTAAGTAATACAAATTGAAGTGCTAATGGAGCTCTCACAAAATATCTCAAAGTTTTTAAGCAAAAAGAGCGTAGAAAATAGTTTTCATAGATTAGAGCTTTCAAAAAATAATTCGAGTAATGGGCAAAGAAATTCGTGACCCAAGCTTGCTATTTATAAGGAAAAACACGGAGACAGCCATTTAGGTATAATTAATAGCATTTAAAACAAATTAACCGAATTCAAAGCGTATGAAAGTTTCCATATCGATCACGTATTCAAACGTGTTTATTCGAATAACTAAACAGGTTATTCGAATAACACTGTTCCTGAAACCAATTTAAAAACTCATTTGAAATGAGTTATTCGAATAACTAATATGTTATTCGAATAACTCTGTTAAAACCAGAGTTCTAAAAACAAGGGATTATTCGAATAATAGCTTATCTATTCGAATAACAAAGTTTAAAAGCAGTTCAGACAAAAAGATTTATTTGAATAACGTATGAGTTATTCGAATAACTCACTTAAAACACGGTTCTGAAAAACCTCAATTGTTCGAATAAAAGATAGTTTATTCAAATAGCTACTTAAAGACAGTGTTTTGGAAAATCTTAGTTATTCGAATAACAGGGTAGTTATTCGAATAACACCTTTTAGAAAACAAACCACGAGGGGATGTTTATTCGAATAGGCTAAGCTCTATTCGAATAACTCAGTTCAAAAAGGGTTTGAAAAAGATGTTTTCAAAGACACTAAGTTCAAAACCAAGTTTTATCTTCTCTTTTAAAAACAAAGAGATATCAATATGAGTTCCGTACAATAGATCCTAAGTCCTAATGCTAATAAAAAATAAACTTGGACTTGGTCTATTTATCATCTTCATTTATACTTCGCGTTTGTTATCATCAAAACAAGTCTTCAAAGGTATGCATCCAAACACACATGGCATGCGTCAGATTCTGAAAAAGTCTTCATGAAAGTTGTAGATATGGATCTTAACTTTCAGATGCCAAAATTTTAGCCCATTTTAGTTCTTATAACCCGAGATATGTCCTAATTACTGCATACTGTTCAGGACCAGCTACAACTCCTCTGTTCTGACTTCCAAGCCCAATATGACCTCCAAGCCATCCGATTTTCCTCTTGTGTTCTTCATGAAAGTTGTAGATTTGGGTCTTAGCTTTCAAATGCCAAAGTTATAGCCCAAGGTAGTTCCTACAGCTCGAGTTATGACCTAATTACTACACACTATTCAGGTTCCAATCACAAAAATCGTGTTCTGAATTCCAACCCCAATTACCTCCACTAGATGTTTGATTTTTTCCTGGAGCTCTTATGAAAGTTGTAGAGCTCTCTCTTATCTTTCCTACAATGTAAGATACACAATTTTTAGACATATAGAACTCAAGATATAACCGAAATATAGAAATAGTGTAAGATCTTAATAATGCTGAAAAAAATTTAATTAAGCCCAATTTGAGTCCAAACTTACAAAACATAACCAAGCTCAATCAATTAAGTACATGAAAAGTGTAAATGATTAAAAATGAAAGTTTATTAATGTATAAAATATGTGATTATCAGGTAATTATAAAACACACAACATGTAGATTATATCACCAAACATAAGTCAAATTATGCACAAAATAATACTACCAAATTCCATGTCAGTCACTTCATTATCACAAATAAGTAAACAGACCCAACTTAATACTAGCAAGTTCAATAGGAAATATCATCACAATCCAAAAAAAAAAAAATCCAAAGCAAAGCCAAACACTGAAAATTAACTCATAAGTTGCACAGGCTCAATAAAAACATCACTAAACTCTGCAAAGTAAACTGAAGCTGAGCCAAACCAATGGAGATCTCCAACTCTTGTCCCACAAATTCCACATCATCATGAAGTATTACAACCCATAGGAACAGCAAACAAAAACTGGAATTTTGCCAGGGATTCAACATCTCAAATAAGTTAACATGTAGAAAAACAACTCAGACATGCACACCAAGTAATCATTTGAGATTACATACATTTAAGTGTGTGATGTTTGAAGTGTCAATCTTTTTAAAAGCTTTAATTAAGCATATAAGTATAAAACTAGTTCAAAATTTAGACATAAGCATAAGCATATATAAGATTTTGATAGAAACTGAACTTTTATAAGAATAATCCATGTTCACTACAGAGTTCAAATTGAACATCGTTAACTGAGATTCAGCATGCAGTTTTGAGGAATTTAATTTCACAGTGCCCAAAGAATAGTTAATTACATTAATTGAACAACGGGGTTCATTCCTCAATTTCATCAAAATAGTTTCTAAAACATTATACAAAGCATTGTTCTTTGAATATAACCAGAATCACTGAACCATACAATTTCCCATTACAAATTACCAACATGGGAGCATGTGCTTCTGCCTTCATTCATTGATCCATAAAAGAACAATTTATATCTTCATCAATATTTTGAAGCCTATACTACAAACTACAGATCAAGTGATTCCTGCTATAAATCATTAGCTCCTGAAGCTAAAAATCAAATTTTAAGGTAACATGCTGAAACGATATTTGTCCACATGAATTACCAATAAAATCTAAACGAATGCATCCCCGAGTGTAAAGGATTGAATTTGGGATTCACAATTCCAATTTCCAACAAATCAAAGGATATTCATATTACATCTTCTGAGGCCACAAAATATGCCCGTTAATTTCTTTTACTAACAATAGGGCAAGTCTACAAAATAGCCACCAAGCAAAACTAAAAAAAAAGTTTCTTTTACATGCCCTATAGAAACTGAGTATAGAATGATCATATAAATTATATTTAGCATTCATTTCTTGCATTACATAATATCATGCATTAGTATAAATGTATAAGGGGTTCATTAGCTCCTTATTTGTATATTGATAACATTGGGAGCAAAAAGGAAACAACATTTAATATATTTTCTCAAAAAGTAACATGAAATTCGAGCAAGCTTCATATAAATGTTAAATAAAAAAATAACAAAGTAAAACCCCCAGATTCAGAGCCGACATTTGCATGCAAATAACTTATAGTTTTGAACCCACCATTTTCTGGTAGATATTTTGAGTCAAGCTATATGGACTCAATGATTCACATCACAAGCCAGCCACTGAGTAATGCGAATGCTCTACTTTAGCCAAATACTTCTCAAACCCACTATGCCTTTTACTCCATAAAATCAAGACTTGAACTTTATCAAATTAATCTTCAAAAAGAAAAATGAAAAATTAAAAATGAAAAATGAAAAATGAAAAAAGGAAACCAAAAATAAGAAACAATGAGCATTTCAGCTTCGATCACACTAAAGAATGAATAACCCAAATAACACCATCACAGATTCACAGGGCAATAAATAAACAACCATAACAATAGCTAAACAAATTGAAATAATTGAAGAACAATTGAAGAACCTTAGCTGTAGTTATAAAATTGAGAGAGAGCTATGAGATTGAGAGCTGAGAGATCGAGAGAGCTTCAAAATAGAGTTAAGAGAGCTAGATTGAGCGAGCTCCAAGATCGAGCTCCGAGATCGAGAGTTGAGAGGGAGTGAGAACGAGCAAGAACGAAGTTAATTGTCAAAATGGGTTTTCTGATTTTGTGTGAATTTGGGATTATGATTTTCTGAGACGTGGGTGATGTGGGTTAGGGGGTTTTGTGGGTTAGTCCTATCTTAATCCACTAATAGGTTAGGGTTAAAAAAATCCTATTACATAGTGAGCTTAAAAAAATGAACTTAAGATAAGGGGTTTAGTGGGCTGTACCATAGTCTATAACCCATATTGACAGCTCTAATCACATATGTGTAGAAAAACTTAGATACATTATACAGACACCAGAAACAAAATCACCAGGTAATTATATTGTTAGAATTTTTTATTTATGAACAAACATAAATCATATTATATAGAACCCAGATTAATTGGATGTCAAAATTATTAGAGTAATTTTGTTTAGCCCAAATTGTGATCAATATTGTTAATGGGCCTATTGTTGATAAAGCACTGCTCATATATGTGGGTTTTGTTTCATGGGTCCTGTATATGAGTTTGCCATAGTGAGTAAGTTTAACCCATTTTATATATATAGGGAGAGACCCCTATTCCTAACCACTCTAGTGCGTACAGTTGTCCCATTGATACTGATGCGTGAGCGATTATTGTGAGATAGGAATAGTATCTCTCCCTCATCGAGTTTTGCTTTTCAGGGTTCAACAATGATCTCTTCATCGACACCTTTTTAAGGTAACCCTAAAATTTTTTATATGTATTGATATGTCATAAATTATTAGGATTAATAGATCGGATAAATTGTTATCAATAGCCTGCCCAAAAAATCTTTTATATGTATTGATATGTCATAAATTATTAGGATTAATATATCCGATAAATTGTTATCAATTAGTATCAGAGCCAATGTTTTTAATTCTAATTATAACTATCAATTTTTTTATTTTACCTATAAAATAAATGAGATTTAAAATTATAAAAATATGAAATATTAAATCATGTGATTTTCAATTCAAAGCTTTATTTGAAATATTGGATGATCAAGTCTTTGTCTTGGAGCAAATGCCTTTTTGTTATTATCATGTGATTTTCAATTCAAAGTGTTATTTGAAAAATTGGATGATCATGTCCTTTGTGCTGGAGCGGCATGCCCTTTGTTATTGCACTGCTCAATTATTTTCTGTGGCGGTACTGCACGACGCAATCCTTCAACTTTTTTTTTGAACGCTCCTTTTCCTTCCTTATCGTTTATTCTGTGTAATAGAATCTTGTGTAAAGTAACAAATTTCAAAGCTTGTTTATTTTGAAGTTGTGTTTAATATAAAATTTTAGTAAAATAATTTTGTTCAGATTATCTTAAAAAAAATCATGCCTATTTATTATTTATTTCAAAAATTTTAGAGATTAAAATTATTAAAAATATATTGTACTCTCCTCTTTTGTCTCTAAAATTTTTGTGTGTATTATTGTGATGTTATTGGGCATGGTATATATTGTGCACTCTCATAGTTGATGTTGTTTAGACATTGAAATAATTTTTGATATTATTCTGTACATAAATTAATATATAATATTTTGAAAACTATTTAGTTTGTTATTATTTATGCGATTTGATTATGAGAATTGCTATTTAAAGTATTGTGGTACTATATTGAAGCACTTTGCATAATTGTGATGCTATTGGATATCATATATATTGCATACTCTCAAATTTTGTGTTATGATTGAGTGCGCAACGTGCTCTGGAGGATTCTTGTTTTAATGGGCCAGCGCCTGAGCGCTGAACAAGGAGCACTGATTGCGTATGCTGCACCGTGACTTTAGTGGGCCAGCGCTGAAGGCCGAAAGATCAATACTGAGCGCCGAACGCAATAATAAAATGAATTTCTTATAAAAATGAAAGTCTTGCCAAACTTTTCACACTCTTCATCTTTTTATACTTTTTACACTATTAGACACTTGGATAGAACGCAGCAACCGTCAAGAGGCACAAACCCTAATGTGGTGTGGGCGCAATTAGGATTGAAAATTAGGGATTTTCTTCAACCTTTCCACCTTTCTACAATGAAGTTTGTCATATTCTTTCCTTTGTGTTCTTCTTTTTCCATGTGTAACTAATTTCCCATTGTTAGGGGGATGATGGATCTTGTTCTTGGATGATGTAACTTTCTTTTATGGGTTTAATTTATGTTTCTATTTCATGATTTACGTGTTTATCTCTATTCTTAATGCTTTTCTAAATCTGGCCAATTTGGGAATGATCTTTTGGGTTTATGTATGATTTGAAAAAATTTGCATGAACCTAGAACTTGTGATAAACACCATAACTTCTGCAATCGCTAGGAATAGACGTTGTGGGTTATGTGGTCTTTCTTTTAATTCCCTCGTTCTTGATAATGCCTTTCTAATTGGGGTTAGACTAAGGGATTAGTTAATTTCAATCAGCGTAAGAGGATTAATATACCAAGGAATTGGGTATTAAGTAATTTTGGGAATTGACCATAAATCATTGAAATAAAACATAGTTAAACTAATATTTGAGTGTGCATATAAAGAGTTCATGTGAAATCTGAACCCTAACATTTTAACATTATTATTTTTCACCCCTTTAATTTATTGTTTGCTGATTTTTATTTTTCTTTTTAATTTAATTTTTACCAACTCTCTTTTTGTTAGCTTAAATAATGTTATTTTCAGTTAGTTTAGTAATTAATAACTTAATCCTCGTGGGACGATACTCTACTCATTTTTTATTACTTTTGTCGATTTGGGGCACTTGCCGATTTCCGCATCAAGTTTTTAGCGTCGTTGTCGGGGATTATTGTTATTAATATTAAATAGTAGTTGAAAAGACACTAATTCGAGCATTTTTTTAATTGTTTAATTTTTTTTATTTTTAGATAATTATTTTTCTTATTTAATTTCATTTTTTTCTTCATTTAATTTTTTTTTAATTTGTTTCTTTTATTTTTTTATTTTCTTTGTTTATTTTTATTAGTTATTTATTTTTATTTTTAATTTCCTACTTTACTTCACTCTGGTTTGTTTGTTTGTTTGTTTGTTTATGCAAGGTTCTCTAGAGTCAGAAGAATTACTTTTTGATCCAGAGATAGAGAGAACTGCTACAGCAAACAAGAAAGCAGTTAGAGAGAGGAAGAGGCTTGAAGACGTAAAGCAAAAGATGGCAGAAATTGTTGTAACTGCAGAGCGAAGACGTACATTGGCTGACTATGCCACCCCATCTGCTGAGAATATTTCTACCAGTATTGTGCGTCCTGCTATTCAGGCCAATAATTTTGAAATTAAACCAGCTCTTCTACAGCTGGTGCAGCAGAATCAGTTTGGGGGAGGCCATGCAGAAGATCCAAACTTGCACATTGCCAATTTCTTGCAGCTCTGCGATACTTTTAAGTATAATGGCGTTACTAATGATGTCATTAGATTACGACTATTCCCATTTTCTCTCAGAGACAAAGCAAAGAGTTGGCTACAAGCCCAGCCACAAGGGAGCATCTCTACTTGGGAGGATTTGGTTAGCAAATTTTTGACTCGATACTTTCTTCCATCAGTGTTTGTGAAGATAAGGAGTGAGATTGCTTGCTTTACTCAGAATCAGGGAGAATCTCTTTATGAAGCATGGGAAAGATTCAAGGAGCTATTAAGAAGATGTCCTCATCATGCATTTGAAGTTTGGCAACAAGTGCAGATATTTTACAATGGTTTAAATCATTCCATAAGACTTATGGTGGATGCATCTGCAGGTGGGTCTTTAAACACTAAGACTCCTGAAGAGGCTCAGGAATTATTTGAGGTTATGGCCACCAATGAATATCAGTTGCCTAGTGGGCGAGCAGTCGTCAGACAAGGAGTAATGGAGCTTGGTACTTTCGATGCCTTACTTGCTCAAAACAAAAGTATTTCTCAGCAGTTGGCCAACTTGACTAAGCAAGTTGAGAGTATGCAGGTAAATTCTGTGAACCATTAAAAGTTAATTTGTGACTTCTGTGGAGGTAATCATGCTAATGGTGGATGTGAGGCAAGTAATTCTAGTTTTAGTTCTCAAGAATAGGTCAATTATATGGGTAATCCTTCCAAACCTCAAGGTACTTCATTTTCAAATACATATAATCCAGGGTGGAGAAATCATCCCAATTTTTCTTGGAGCAATCAAACAGTGCCATTGAATCCTCAACCAGAGAAGAAGTCTCCTCTTGAGATTGCACTTAAGAAATTATCTATACAGACATCTACTTTTGTACAACAGACTTCTGCTTTTATGGAGGAAACAAGGGTAAATTTTCAAAATCAAGGAGTTGCGATTAAAAATTTAGAGAATCAAGTGGGGCAGATAGCAAAACAGCTTCAAGAGAGACCTCCAGGCGCCTTCCCAAGTGATACTGTTGTCAATCCAAAGGAGCAATGTCATGCAATTACACTGAGAAGCGGTAAGACTTTGGATGGACCAGTTAAGGAAATTGATGTTCCTATTGCAGATGTCCAATCTCAAAAGTGCTACAATGAAGAAGCTAAAAAGGAGCAACCAAAGTGGCAGAGGAAGAAGAAGGAATGTGAGAAGAAAATAGTTGATCCTTCACTTTATGCTAAACTTCCTTATCCTCAAAGATTCAGGAAGGAGATTCAAGAAAAGCAGTTTTCCAAGTTCTTAGAAGTTTTCAAAAAGCTGCAGATTAACATTCCTTTTGCTGAGGCACTTGAGTAGATGCCCTCTTATGCAAGGTTCATGAAAGATTTGCTCTTGAAGAAAAGGAAGTTAAAAGAAGATGAGACTGTAGCACTTTCTGAGGAGTGCAATGCTACAATTAAGAGGAAACTGTCACCTAAATTGAAAGATCCAGGTAATTTCACTATTTCTTGCATCATTGGCAAACTAACTATTGAGAAAGCTCTATGTGATTTAGGAGCTAGCATCAATTTAATGCCATTGTCAATTCTTCACAAGCTTGGGATTGATAAAGTGAAGTCAACTACAATGTCTCTTTAACTAGCTGATCGGTCAATTAAACATCCATATGGTATAGTGGAAGATTTGCTAGTAAAGGTTGACAAGTTTATTTTTTCAGCTGATTTTGTGATTTTGGATATGGATGAGGATGCTGATATTCCTCTGATTCTTGGAAGACCATTCTTGGCTACTTCAGGAGCGTTGATTGATGTACCTAGAGGAGAGCTTATTTTGAGGGTGGATGGAGATCAGGGGACTATTAATGTTTTTGATAAATCTGCATTAACATCAGATCTCTATGCCCCTGTTAAATGCATTCAAGATAAGCCTCTACAGGCTTTGGCTAGTAAGAGCTCTTCGTCATCAATCAATGCTGATTTTCCTACTCCCAAGATGGTTGACGAAAAGGAGAAAGGACCTCCTCTTTTTAAAAGTGCTGCAATTGAAAAAGATCCTCTAGCTTCCACTGATATATTGCAGATTGATTCCAGAGGTAGTGACAGAGTATGGAGGCAAAGAGCTGATAAGAGAAAAATGTCATCCTATTTTTCTTGCTTCAAGCCACCTTGATTAGTTGAAACGGAAACGTCGAGCTAATGACGTTAAACAAGCGCTTTTTGGGAGGCAACCCAAATTTTCTCTCTTTTTCTCTTTTATTTTGGTTTTTATTTTGTTATTTCTTATTTTGTTGATTAACATTTTTCTATTTTTGTTTTGAAGGTAGCGTTGAGTCGGCTTAAGTGCCTCCCTGAGTTTGAAGCCTTTGTAGGGGGATGTATATAGTTGTCGGCCGCCAAAAAGAATTTTTCTTTTCCTTTCTTGCATTTAATTCATTTTATTTTTTATTTTTATTGATTTTATTTTTTCATCATCACGCCTATTGTGTTTTGAGTCATTGTTGAAATTGTGCATGCTGATGTATTGATTTGAATGTCCAATGATTATTTGAATTATGGATTAGTCTGATTTTTTGGGATAGCACATGAGAATCCATGAGTTATGTTTATCTCTATTGTTTTAATTGTATATGGATGTTCTTCCCATCTTTATGATTGATAGACTTTAGATTTTAATTACATGTCAAGCTTAGAGAAAGTTTATGGGATTGCATATGTGTGGATGATTTGCATCTAGAAGTTGTTTGATTCTCTCTTGAGGCGAAATCCTAGGCAGTGCATGATTAAGGAAATGATAAGGGCCTTCTTTAGACCTTTTGAGCCTTTCAAGCCAACCTGTATACACAATTTATCCCTAGGTTCCTTTTGCAGCTTTGTTATTGTTTAGCCTCTATTTCTTTTCTTTTACCCACATTTTCCTTTCCTATACCCACATGAAAAAAAAATTCTCTCTTACATAACCTCTGTTGAGTGCATATTTTATATTATTTTATTATTTAAGTCTTCATTATTTTTGTGCATGAAGTTTTGTGGAGCTGAAAAATTTCAAAGAAAAAAGAAGGAAAAAGAAAAGAAAAAAAAACAAACAAGAAAGTCCACCCAAAGTATTGCAAAGAAATAAGTTTGGGGGTGGAGGTTGCTGAAAAAGAAAAGAAAAGAAAGAAAGAAAAAAAAGTGAATGTTGTGTTGATTCTTTTGCTCCTTTTTGCACTTGTTCAGTATTTTGAGGCTTGAATTGTGAAATTTACATGATTTTGTATCTCAACTTTTGTTTTCATTTTCCTACCACTTCTTTCTTAACCCATACCATTGGCTTTACATTACAAGCTTATAAAGTCCCTTTTGATCCTTGGTTGTGTGCTGTTTACATTAGTGGAGAGAGAGATGAAAAATAATCCTATGGATGTGGGTTTGATGTGCATTTGCAGTTTTATGAACCTATCTGGGTTTGTACTTTATGAAGAGATTGTGTCTTTCATTCATGTTTTTGGGAAGTCATTTGTGTATAAGAGTTGCATGTGAGAGACGATGTGATAATTGGATTGTTCATGTGTGACACTTTGAAATTAGATTGTGAAGCAGTTTCTGAGGATATGAATGATAATACCCAATATTGCGTGTTTGAGTCTATTTTGAGTTTTAGTTTATTTTATTTTGTTTTATTTTTCTTTTACTTGAGGACAAGCAAAAGCTTAAGTTTGGGGGAGTGATGAACCTGCAAAAATTCATATTTTTACAATTCAAAGTCTTGGGTTTTCATTCTCTTTTAATCTTTTTGATTGAGTTTGTTCTCAAGTTTCTTTTATTTTTAGTTATTTTAAATTATGTTTTAATTGTGTGTTTTTATAGGTAATTGCACATGGAGAAGACTGGGCATTTGAGGAGCAGAAAAGAATAAGAAAAATAATTCAGAAGCCCAACGCTTGAGCGTTGGGCCCTCACCACTTGAGCGCGCAACGTGCGCTGGAGGATTCCTATTTTAATGGGCCAGCGCCTGAGCGCTGAACAAGGAGCGCTTGAGCGCTGATTGTGTATACTGCACCGTGACTTTAGTGGGCCAGCGCCTGAGCGCTGAAAGATGAGCGCCTGAGCGCTGAACGCGTAACAGCAGCGTGAATTTCTTATAAAAATGAAAGTCTTGCCAAACTTTTCACACTCTTCATCTTTTTATACTTTTTACACTCTTAGACACTTGGATAGAATGCAGCAACCGTCAAGAGGCACAAACACTAATGTGGTGTGAGCGCAATTAGGATTAAAGATTAGGGATTTTCTTCAACCTTTCCACCTTTCTACAATGAAGTTTGTCATATTCTTCCCTTTGTGTTCTTCTTTTTCTATGTGTAACTAATTTCCCATTGTTAGGGGGATGATGGATCTTGTTTTTGGATGATATAACTTTCTTTTATGAGTTTAATTTATGTTTCTATTTCATGATTTACGTGTTTATCTCTATTCTTAATACTTTTCTAAATCTGGCCAATTTGGGAATGATCTTTTAGGTTTATGTATGATTTGAGAAAATTTACATGAACTTAGAACTTGCGATAAACACCATAACTTCTGCAATCGCTAGGAATAGAAGTTGTGGGTTATGTAGTCTTTCTTTTAATTCCCTCGTTCTTGATAATGCCTTTCTAATTGGGGTTAGACTAATGGATTAGTTAATTTCAATCAGCGTAAGAGGATTAATATACCAAGGGATTGGGTATTAATTAATTTTGGGAATTAACCATAAATCATTGAAATAAAACATAGTTAAATCAATATTTTAGTGTGCATTTAAAGAGTTCAAGTGAAATCTGAACCCTAACGTTTTAATATTATTATTTTTCACCCATTTGATTTATTGTTTGCTGATTTTTATTTTTCTTTTTAATTTAATTTTTACCAACTCTCTTTTTGTTAGCTTAAATAGTGTTATTTTCAGTTAGTTTAATAATTAATAACTTAATTCTCGTGGGACGATACTCTACTCACTTTTTATTACTTTTGTCGATTCGGTGCACTTGCTGATATCCGCATCACATCCGATAAATTGTTATCATGTATGACTTATTTTGAAGCATTGAAAGAATGAACCAAGGGAAAACTGGGCTGGAGATCATATAGAGAAAAGATTAATATCAAGGTATGATGGTTTTCTTCACAAGTTAAGGTTTCTCTATATCGTCTTCTTTCACACACTATCACACACTCTCTATCTTACCCCCAAAAAAACTAATTAATCTGAATACTACAACTCAAGATTGGTTGTTCATGGGTGACATCTGCATACTACAACTCAAAATTGGTTGCCACAATATTTTTAGGAAATGCAAGAACTTCTTTAGACCAAGTTAATTCATATCACAAGCAATTTAACAGGATTCGGCAACTAAACTAAAGAAGATTTCACTTACAGCTTGTGCTGCTTCATCTATTATCACAACATCAAAGCTGCGACTTAGTTTACTGAAAATATGAGAACCACTAAAGCTGAGAGTGGAGAAGACCTGCCAAGAACAAAGAAAATACTGAGAAAACTGCATTGCTTTTTTCTTTTTCTTTTGCTTTCAACTTAAAGTTTTAAACACATACTATTGTAGCCTCTTCCAAAATTGCAGCCCGGATACTGTCATCATTACTTCCTATAGGACCATTACTCTGCTTATCAGTGGATGATTTGGTGGCACTAGCACGTTTTTGTTTCACCTGCAAGTGAAATTTACAACATCAAAGTTTGACCCAAATTACATTTAAAAATGCAAATTAACCATACAAATTGAAACATAGATCAGAGACCCTGTAATAATAAATCAATTTGTCTTTAGATAGTTAATATAGATCAGAGACCTTGTAAGAATTCCAATTGGAGTATATGTCCTAATTCATAATCAACAGTGGAGTTAGCTAATCTTTAGTTACAGGGTCTATAATTACAAATTGGACTAATCCACTGCATCCCTTCCTACCTCTCCTCACGTACACCTTAGTTACAAAGGGCCTATCACTGTCATTCTGGACTTCCATATTGACATTTGACAATAAGACAGAAATAGAGTGTCTAGCCTGGGGAAGGATGGTGAGAATGGCTACAGTTATAATGAAATATAACCTCCTTCATGGACAACTGCCACACATTCACCTGGATAATTAATTCCAAAGAGATGATATTCTCTATAGGAACAAATATTGGAAGCTTTTAATCTAACATTTAGATCATCAATAATATCAAGGCTTTCAATTGAATTAATAGTTGAGCCTCATTCCTGACCTGCCATGCATGATCATGGTATTATAACCAAATTTTGAGGAAGTGGTGATATGGAAGATTAAATAATAAAAGTGGTAGTAGCATAACTATTTAAGAGACATTCTAATCTTCTTCATCTACATACAAGTTTGTCCAGGGCAATAGCCTTGATAGAATGATGTGCTTTAAGACCAATCCGCACAATTTTCGGGCAATAAGCATGATCATTTTCATCGTGTACACCTGAGAACATTCATGAACAATAATTAAAAAATATAAATAAGTAATCATAACAAAAATAGTATAGATATCAGAAATCTTCAAAAGAAAAACAAAAAAAAAAAAAAATCATGTAAAGAAAAATAATCAATAAGAATATCAAGGTCATTTAAGTCTGCTTATAATATAAAATAATTAATTACAAGGGCTAACAACTGGCCACAGAACCTGGATGGCAAAAACTTCTTCCTAGTAAGGGTGTCCCAGTTGAACTCATAACCCCCACCCCAAAATAATATCATCACTAGCATCAACTAGAAAACTAAAAAAAGGAACAAAAACAACACATTCATAATGCATCGTCCAGGTTGATGCATTATGAGCAAAAACAACACATTCACTTAAACACAACACATACAATTACCTGGTGATTTTGTTTCTGGTGTCTGCATAATGTATCTAAGTTTTTCTACACATATGTGATCTCAATATTTATTACACTTTAGCAGCTTGCCTTCATACTTGTCATTGACCACTTTCTTTAATATAGGAAAAGAGAATAACCTTTATACAAGGTGGGTTCAAAACATCATGGCTCCTGAAGTGAATAAGTAAAGTCTACCAACCAAAATACAACTAAAATCCCCGAAATATCCTTGAAAAAAAAGAAGGCCTCAAGTCCTTTAGGGATGTTTTCAATGTGACAATGTTTGCAAGAATTTTGTCGAGTGTTCTATGTGGATTTTACTTACCTTATCGTATAAACCTCAGATTCCCCCTTAAGCTAAAACATGCATGTCAAGAACACTGAAAAATGGAAAGTGCATACTGAACACCAACTTCTCATGTGGAAAGTACAAACTGAACTTCAACTTCATTAAGTTGCATGAAGAAAAAGAAATTAGATTAGTTCTATTTTTATGGTTTATTATCACAATTTTCTTTGTGGTTATTTTCAACTCACATGTATTTAGTTATTGGTCAATCAGTCATACTGGTGTAACAGTTGAATTAAATTTTTTATAAAAGAAGAAAATTACAAGGTATTAGGAGGATAAAGGATCCTCCTTAACAAGAAAGGAAAACAAAAACAACAGGAAAAAAAATGGAGCAGAGCTACCCACTCCCTCAGCATATCTATTTGGGAAACCCCTTTAAATAGATCATGTGCTTTACATCACAACAAAGCCAAATGCCTAACCATATCCCATATCTGCTGGTGTGCAAAGAAACCTCCTTAAATATACGAGTGTATGCTCCAACCAAATGCACCAAATAGTAGCATAGACTGCACATTGCCTTAAAAATTTAGCCTCTTTCCTTCTACCAAAACCATTAAAGCTAATCATCAAAATTGGTCCAAGGGCCCAGGGCACACCCAACATTAACCAAAAAGGCCAAACAAAGTTTTCCATAAAGAAACATCTAGATATTACCATGTTTGACAAAAATACTTCTATTTTTTTTTGGGGTTTGTGGGGTACATAAACTTACATATTCATTTATGTCTGTGCTCCTGAATGAAGAAAAAGAGTTTTCAGAAAAGATGAATCCATTAGAATCAGACTTCATGATGTCCTACATAACTGTGTGTGTGTGTGTTTTTAATGCTAGTTTAGTATATTTCTTTCTATTTGTAAGTTACTATATGCAATGCAATATTGTCAATTTTAGAATATAAGAGTCAGTTCAATGAATTTGATCTGGTGATTCTCACGTGGGATATTTTGTTCCAAGTAATTTGTTGTGGTGTGTTGTTAACTTGTTATTCTTTGTAATGAGTAGATCAATGATTGTCATTTGTCAATATGTAATTTTTTTTTCCAATGTAAAACCAATGTTGCTCATTTTATTTTTTTCTCTTAATATGACATGCTACTCCTAAACAGGTGGAACCTGCAACTCTCGTTCCCTTAGCCAATCAATGCAAAAAAGTTTTTCTGGTATTTTTCATTGCTGCTCCTCTCATTATAGAACCCTGCACTATTTTATGTTTTACAGTATTTAAGTTGCAATGATGTCTTAATATGCCCAGTTTTACATGTTAACTATATAATTATGTATGAAGTACAAATTTCAAGGGAAAAAGAAGCCTTTTGACAGCATCTGTAAAGAAAGCGAGTTCATTATCCGTCATAACTCTTAACCCAAATGATTTGAAATGGTATTTAGAATTGAGATTTCGTAATTCATGTCTGTGAATTTACTATTTGGTTAAACAAGGCCTTGCAAAATGGAAGTATTTTGTACATAACTTATTGAACCTTTTTAAATATGCTGGACTGTGCACTTTTAGAATCATTTTGGGCATAATCTTGTCCTTCCTGCTGCTATGTTTTTTTGCTATTTTTTTAAGGTTGGTGATTCAGCTCAACTTCCAGCAACTGCAATTTCAGATATCACTAAGAATCATGGGTAAACCATTCTTTTGGTGGTAGTTATATCTTTTTAATACTTTAAACCATTCTTCTGATTAATACCTTAATTTTGTGTCTTTTTTCTTTCATGAATTTAAGATATGGAACAAACTTATTTGAAAGATTGAAGCATGCTGGCTATCCAGTTAAAATGTTGAAGACCCAATACTGAATGCATCCTGAGGTTGGTGCATATGTTTAGCTGAATTTTGTGAAATTAGTTTGTTGAGTATATGTGGTCATACTGTGTCCAAATGAATATCAAGAGGTTGAGACATGAGAGAATTGTCTCTGCAAACTAACTAGATACCTATAATGTATTTTGTATATGTCAGATTTCTCATCTGCCTGTGTTATTTTATACAAATAGATGATGCTAAGGTCCTTGATATACTAGAATAAATATAGCAAACAGATATTCTTGTCCTTCTAGAAGACTATTTGGTAACAACTTTGTATTAATTGTTTGTTTTAAATCCTTTCTTTTTTTATGCAAGCTAATTCAAAGAAAGTCCAATACTGCAGGCACTGTCCATTTTTTTTTCTTTGTTCATCTGCACACTTGAAATCTGCAGCATATAACTAAATTTCAGTAAGAACTATATGCCTGTAATTTGTAGGTCCCCCCTTCTCTGTGTGCATGTATGGTACACAAGCCGGCTAAAATGATATGTTTTCCTACTGTCTGTCATTGACTATCTCTCCCAAAAACTTAAAGCTATTAGATGAAGGCTCATAAATGATTTTATATTTAACACACCCTCTCATGCAAGAGCCCTTTGGGCTTGAAGTGTGGACAATACACAAACCCATGTACCTTGTGCAGAACTTAAACTTTTATTTGTTTAGAAGAATGGGGTGGTAAGGATTGAACTCCTGACCACTTGGTCAAAGAGGCTATGTTACCATGTCATTGACCAACTCTCCCAAAAACTTAAGCTATTAGATGAAGGCTCATCAAATTTAGCTTCACTAAGAGATCGAGATAACTTTCCATTTCAAAATAGTAGTGGCTTAAACTTAAATACGTAATGAACCAAGCATTTTGAATGAAGAATGCTGTCACCATACCTTAGCATAAAATACTCAGGTTGCTTATAGTAGCCTTGTTGTGCCTTGTGATGTGAGACTTGGTGACATAGGACAGTTAGAGAAAATGAAGGTTCAAAGTTCAAGGTTGAGTTCTTGTCAAGGATAAGGGTGGCAGCAATCAACATTAAGATCAATATGCTGGAAGTAGGGTTTAAGGATGAATTAAGGTCAGGAAACTAGATGGATTGAAGGTGCATTGAAGGCACTTTTTGGGTAAAAGCAGTTTGCAAGCAATGGCAGGGTGAATACACCTGCCAAATTGACGTTGTTGTTGTGAATGGTACATATAAATTAGGTCATTGTTTGCGGGGTTTTAGCAAAAGTTTAGCAAAAATGAATTGTGGTTTTGAAGAAATGAATTTGTAATTATGCCTAGTCAAGAAACTGGTCAAGGCAATGTTTGAAATTGAAGAATATGTGTTAGAAATAGAAGAAGGTGGAGAGTGTTTTAAATTGAAGAATACATATTAGAAATGGAAGGTGTAGCCGTGTGGAGAAATATTCCATGCTTCACATCTAGGGTTCCTTAGGCATTTTGCCTAGGATTTGATTGCATCACATAACCAAGAAGAGAATAGTAACCTATGAAACAGAGTTCTGTCGTGTTGCATCAAGGCAACAATTCGGGATTATACTAATCTCATTAGGATGTGGACCTTGAATATCGAAGATTTCATCCTTTTTTTAATATAAAATTCATCCTTATGTTTCTATCTACTATTACTTTCATCTTTTTTGTGTTCTCTCCATCTATTGAAATTTCCTGACACTTTTTCTAAGTGATTTTTCTCAAATTATGATCAAACAGATAAGAAGCTTTCCCTCTAGGGAGTTTTATGAAGATTCATTGGAAGATGGGGATGACATCAAATTACGGATAAAACGTGCATGGCATAGGTACTGCTACTTTGGTCCATTCTACTTCTTTGACACACTTGAGGGAAAAGAGGCTCGACCATCTGGAAATGGTTCATGGATAAATGTTGAGGAAGTTGATTTTGTCCTATTCTTATATCAAAAACTGGTAACACTTTATCCGACACTGAAGTCAGGTAACCAAGCTGCAATTATATCACCCTACAGTCAACAAGTCAAGCTATTCCAAAGACGTTTTGAGGAGACTTTTGGAGTGTCAGCAGAGAAAGTAGTGGATATATGTACTGTTGATGGTTGCCAGGTAAACTAGCCAAATGTTAATCATATGATATTCTTCATTTTCATTTTTGCTTTTAGTATTGATCAAATTATATAACTAGAATATGGTTCTGATTGTGGACCATCTGAAAGACAACATACCTGACGTCATGTATTATTGCAAGGCTAAGTCTGTGGTGCCCCCACATAATTTGGGTGCACCAGTGCAACAGCTCACATGGCTTTACATTAATTGTTGGAACCACAACCCATGATGGTGATCTTGCCTCCAAGGTCCAGGCCACAGGCAGTGGCCACTGTGATAGGCAGCAAGTGGTACAGAAATAGACAAGGGAATGTACTACTGGGTTAGGACTTGGGAGATTCAAACATTCAGAGTAGCGTGAAACTGTGAATAGCCAATTAGCCATAAGTTTTGTAATTTCGACTGGAAGTCTTAATATGGCTTATGCCTTAATTAATGAGTAACTTGATTCTTGATTATTTCTATTTTGCCCTTGAACTGTTGAAAGGATGATTGCAAAGGTTGAAGCAGAGCTTGTAAGCTCTAAAGAACTTCTTAGTTCGGGCTAGTTTGAATCAATCCCCTTCAATTAATCTGCTTCTTCCGATTTGAGTGTACCTTTTGATTTCTGTTGGATAGCATTTTCCATCTACAGCCTGTATCTCTCCGACAATGTCAAAAAGTAAACAAAATATCTAGAGGGTATTTGGTCTTTTTTTTGTTTTCATTTTCTGTTGATATCCTTTCATTAATAATTACAAAAGTATCACATTGTTTTTGTTATGTTTCACGTTTTCAAAATTGTGTGAAGGAAATGGTGAAAAGTAACATTTCCTTGTTTTCACCATTTTTTTCACAAAAATTTTGGAAATACGAAACAGAATGAAAACAAGGGATTAATATACTTCCCCATGAACTGTTGCACTGGTTCACCCAAGTTCTTTGGGTGTTGGGTGCACCATAGACGTGGCCTTATTGCAAAAAGATTAAATTATAATAACTTTGGAAATTGGAGGAATAATTCATGGCTAATTGAATTGTATAACTTACAGGATTGTCAATTTGTCATATAACTTGGGCTTCACTCTATATATCCTTCACTCTATAAGGCTTTCGAAAATCATCAGCAAGCCTTATTCAAACTTCAACAACCATCCTCTATCTCTAAGTATCAGAAAGAGTTTGAATGGCTATGCAATCGAGTCATCGGGCGTCCGGCATCCACCATCCTCGATTGTTTTATCTCTGGATTGCGTGCTGAGATTCAACACGAGTTGGCCATCCTACATCCCACTTCGATCTCTCATGCCATTGGTTTAGCAAAGCTCGTTGAATCTAAACTCCAAGCCACCAGATCTGTACCTTCTTCCTTCCGTTTCCATCACCCTAAAAACTACTCCCACAACCCGCAAACACCAGCCTCAGTACCCTTATTACTTGCACCTCCATCAAAATTAGCCTTACCCGCCCCACTTCCTCAACCAGCTATCCCTATTCGTCGTCTTTCCCCGACCAAGATGCAAGCCCACAAGGCTAAGGGTTTGTGTTATAACTGTGATGAACGTTTTCATCCCAATCATCGTTGCAAGCATAAACAATTTCTCCTCTTATTGACAGACAATGATTCCCCTGACCCAAACTGTGTAACACCATCTGAACTTTCTATATCAACCCCCCAATGTCCGCCCATGCCTACCCATCTCCTTGGCTCTCCCAACACACCCCTGGCCACACCAAATGCTGCTAGCAATTTCCCTACTATCTCTGATAATTTCCATCTGTCGATGCATGCCATGGCAGGTCAACCATCTCCTCGCACTTTACGTTTTCAGGCTGCCATTCAGGGCCACCTTGTATCAGTTCTAGTTGACACGGGCAGCTCACATAATATCATACAGCCGCGTATTGCAACATTTTTTAACATCCCTATTTGGGCTTTGCCCTCTTTCTCTGTTATAGTGGGAAATGGAGCTCAGTTGCAGTGTACTGGGTACTGTAAAGATGTGCCTCTACTGGTCAACCAGCAGCAGTTCCATATTTCATTTTATGTGCTACCAATACAGGGTGCTGATGTGGTCCTTGGAGTACAATGGTTGCAAACTTTAGGACCTTTTGTCTCTGACTACACAGTACCTTCTATGCAGTTCTATCATAACGGCGATCTAATCACCCTTAAAGGTACCCCTCACCAGCCCTTATCCCCCACTACTTTTCATCAATTTGCCCGCATGATGCACACTAAGTCAATTGCCACTTTTCACACCATAGCTATGATACCTACCCAGCCATTACCCAACACCATCCCTGCACATTACCCACCCCTTCTCCATTTTCTTAGGAGGACCTAGCTCATATCCACTCCCTGCCACTTGACCTTGCCAACATTATTCTCCAATATTCTCTTGTATTCACCATACCATATGGCCTGCCCCCACACCGCCCACATGATCACCACATTCACCTACTACCTAATTCCAACCCTGTCAACACTCGCCCTTACAGATATCCCCACTTTCAAAAAGAGACTATCACATCCTTGATCGCTGATATGTTACAAGAGGGTATTATCCGGCGTAGCACTAGTCCTTACTCCTCTCCGGTTCTATTGGTTAAAAAGAAAGATGGTTCTTGGCGATTTTATGTTGACTATAGAGCTTTAAATGCCATTACCATTAGGGATCGTTTTCCTATTCCTACCATTGAGGAATTACTAGATGAACTTAAGGGGGCCTCTTACTTCTCTAAGTTGGACCTACGATCCGGTTACCACCAAATCCGTTTGGCGGCCGAGGACATTCCTAAAACCGGGTTTCGTACATTTGATGGCCATTATGAATTTTTGGTAATGCCCTTTGGCCTAACCAATGCTCCATCCACCTTTCAAGCGGCTATGAATGACCTCCTCCGACCATTTTTGCAAAAATTTATTCTTGTGTTTTTTGACGACATACTCATTTTCAGCACTACTTGGTCAGATCATTTATTGCATGTTGAGACTATTCTGGGTTTGCTATTGCAACATCAATTTTATGCCAAGTTTGCTAAATGTCACTTTGGGGTCAGATCAGTGGATTATTTGGGCCACATCATTTCTGCCTAAGGTGTGCAAGCAGACCCTACTAAGCTACAGGCTATCTGTGACTGGCCCACACCTACTTCGCTCACTGCCTTGCGAGCATTTCTTGGGCTCACCGGGTTTTATCGCCGTTTTGTGAGGCACTATGCTGTGATTGCCAGCCCACTCACAGACCTCCTTAAATCCTCTAGTTTTTCCTGGCCAGATTCAACTAACAATGCATTTATTAAGCTTAAGGAAGCAATGATCAGTTTGCCTGTGTTAGCCCTGCTGGACTTCTCTCTTCCCTTTGAGGTTACCACTGATGTATCTAACACTGCTGTGGGTGCTGTTTTGTCCCAAAATGGCCATCCGATCGATTTCTTTAGCCGCAAAATGTATGATCGAATGGCTGCTTCATCCACTTATGTTCGGGAGTTGTTTGCTGTCATTGAAGCTATTAAAAAATGGCGGCAATATTTGTTAGGCAACACCTTTAAAATTTTCACTGATCACAAGAGTCTCAAGGCTCTCATGACCCAAACAATTCAGACTCCCGAACAACAGAAATGGCTTACTAAATTGGTGGGATACACATATGAAATACATTACAAACCTAGAAAGGATAATGTCGTTGCAGACGCTTTATCTTGCATGCCTGAAATTGAACCAGAAGCCGTGTTCCATAGTATCAGCTCTGCTACTATTCCTCTGTTCACAAATTTGCAGAACTTCTACTCATCAAATCCTATTGGGCAAAAATTGATTGCCAAAATTCAGAATGATGTCACTTTACAACAGAAATTCAGTTTCCGATCTGGCCTGCTATATTTCAATGACCGTATTTTTGTTCCTACTGATTCTGGGCTCACATCGGCCTTATTGGGTGAATTACACAACTCCCCATTAGATGGGCACTCAGGCATCATGGCGACCTTAGCCCGTCTGTCGGCTTCTTTTTATTGGCCTAATATGCATGCGGTTGTCAAGGACTATGTTAACAAATGCTCAGTGTGTCAGCTTCATAAATATAGCACCTTGGCTCCTTATGGACTCTTGCAACCCTTGCCCATTTCTAGTCGTGTTTGGGAGGATATCTCGATGGATTTCATAACTAATTTACCAACCTCTGCTAACAAGACTGTAATTTGGGTTGTCGTTGATCGCTTGACTAAATTTGCTCACTTTATCACACTACCGACAGGGTTTACTACAGCTTCTTTGGCTTCAATTTTCTTGGCAGAGATTTATAGACTCCATGGGGCACCTAAATCAATAGTCAGTGACAGAGACAAAGTCTTTATCAGTAAGTTTTGGAATGAACTTTTTAAGATTTTAGGCACCACATTGGCATTCAGTAGTTCCTACCATCCACAAACAGACAGCCAGACCGAAGTTCTAAACCGTTGCCTAGAGACATACCTTCGCTGTTTTGTGAGCGATGAACCACAACACTGGATCCGTTTCCTTTCGCTAGCTGAGTTATGGTACAACTCTTCGTATCATTCGGCTATCGAAATGACTCCCTTCGAGGCCCTTTATGGTCGTCCTCCACCATCTATTCCATCCTATACACCCGGTAGCTGCAAAATTGACTCACTTGATGCGGATCTATCCTAGAGACAACAGATCTTGAAAGTCCTGAAATTTAACCTCGTGTGAGCTAGAAACAGGATGCTGCAGCAAGCCAATGCTAAGAGGACAGATAGGGAGTTCGAAATTGGCAATGGGTCTATCTAAAACTGAAACCATATAGGCAGCTTTCAATCCGTGGCAACTCCTCTCATTAAGCAAGGACCAATTACTGAGTTCTTAGTTCAGTGGGAAGGACACGATGTGTCAGAAGCCACTTGGGTGTCCGAAAGTTCTTTGCTCGTTGACTTCCTGGATTCTGATCTTGAGGCCAAGATCAATTTGAAAGGGTGGGGTAATGATATGCCTCAAGGCCCAATAGAGGAAACCAGCGTTAACCCAAATGCCATGAAGAGCAATGAAAATGGATCTGCAATTAAAACAAGGCCCAAAAGGAGTGTTCAGAAACCTCAGTATCTAAATGACTTTATCTGAGACAAATGCATCAAGAATATTCTAGTAGGAGACTTTTATTATTATAGCAAAATTAAGAAAAGTTGTTATGGCAGGTGTCACTATACCCTGAATTGTAGGAACCGAATTGTAACAAATTGGTTATTACATATATAACCAACAGTATCATGAATGAAAAGCAGAGAAAATATTCAGTAATTTCTTCTTCTTTCCCTTAGGCTTTCCTCTGTTATCTGAGGAATTCAATCTTTGTGTGTTGTTTCTTATCAGTTGGCACATTAGATTTGGGATTAAAGAATACTTTCTTCTCTCTTTCAGGGACGTGAAAAGGACATTGCAATATTTTCATGTGTCAGGGCAAGCAAAGATAGAGGTATAGGTTTTGTGGAGGACATTCGACGAATGAATGTTGGGATCACTAGAGCAAAGTCTGCAGTGCTGGTACTGTATCATTTGGAGTTAAGCTGAAGCTTTCAACAATTTCATTTGGTACGTATGCCTTAATATGATCCATTTTCATTGTTTCTATAGGTGGTTGGATCTGCCTCAACACTGAGGAGGAGTGAACAATGGAACAAGCTAGTGGAAAGTGCTGAGAAGAGGGAATGTTTATTCAAAGTAAATGCTTTGAAAAGTCATTTATATGTCTACTGTTAGCAATGCAGTGAAATTTTATCCATTAAATGAGAATTTTAGTTGAGCCTAACTAATCAAAATTTGCACGCAATAATAGTACTTTTTCCTTTTATTTACAATGTTTACATAATATTCAATTGTTGGTCAACTTGAATCTATGCATCGTACATTCCTAATTATTTGATTATGGGCCAAAAAAATTCTGCACCTTATTCTTGAAGCTGAAGACTCTCAAATATCTCCATCTGCAGGTTTCCAAGCCCTATTCCTCATTTTTCAGTGATGAAAGTCTGACATCCATGCAAGCAAAGATGGATGAACCATCTCAGGTGACAGGACCTGCTGATGTGGTAGAGAATGATGTACCAATTGACAATGTTGCTGCAGATGCTGATGATCAAGCGCCAGCTGAGGACCCTGACTATGGAGATGGCGATGTTGACATGGATGACGCAGGTTATGATGAGGATTAGCGTTAGTTGTTGTTAGATAGTTGTATAGTTGAGCAGACAGGTGCTATTTATGCCATTTTTCCTGTTATGAGGACAAGGAAAATTGTAACACGCGCTTGTCTTTGTACTGAGAAATGGTAGTTTATGATCTTCTTTGCAGAAAGGGAATTTTAATTTTGATCACCAAAAGCAAAAAAGGCCATCCACTGATCCATGACTATTGGTACTAGTTTTTGGTGATGAAAAGAAAAGAAAAAATCAAAGTTTTTATTTGTACAGCTCTCAAATTACACCGTTTCCAAAAGCCATTTTCCAGATTTCTGGATTTGGAATAATACTAACAAGTAACAACTATTGCCAAAAATTAAAGTTTTTATTTGTACAGCTCTCAAATTACACCGTTTCCAAAAGCCATTTTCCAGATTTCTGGATTTGGAATAATACTAACAAGTAACAACTATTGCAGTAGCCTGGGTTCAATTTCAACTGCTACATAAAGGTTTGTTTGGTTCCCTAGATTTCTGGGAAAAAGAAACAAGAAAGAAAATGATCACAAATCCCAGGCATTTGCCACTAGGTTCCCTTTTTCATCATTAAAGAACAGGATTGAACCATAGCTCTTGATAATTTCTTACCACCTGTTAAGTATGAGTATAGGTATTCCAATCTACGAAGCATATGTTGCATTGCATTGCATTGCATGCAGTGAAAATGGATGCCACTGACAGCAAGGTCCATAGCTTCCTAAAGAAGAGGAAGATGGAGATGGTGCTTCATAGGATGGCAGGGTTTTTCACTTGCAGTTGTAGCTGAAAGAAGCACTATGACTAAAATGGTTACACTTGTTGCGTTTTATGCCATCCTCCTTACAAGTTACAACCCAGTACCCAGCTTATTTGGATCGGCTCTAGCTATCATTTGAAACTGAAAGGTACTCTTAAGAAAAAAAAAACTTTTTCCAATTAATATAATTTGAAGAGAAGCATTTCATAGTTGAATGTAATATCATTCAATTAATCAAATGTTGTCAAATCTTTGTAGTCAAACTTTTTTCATAATATAATAACAGGTGATTTTTTGGTTACTTTGGTTTGAGAACAAACTATAGGCAGTGAGATGATAGGTTAAAGTGCAGGTAAAACAATTTGGTGTAATCTTGATATCAAGTAGTAAGACTTGATACTATTTAAGATAGATAATTTAATGCTAATAAAAAAGACTTTTACATTTTGAATAAAAATTAAATCCCTAAATAATTACCCCCATTTGAAAGGCTAATCAAACATAAATTATGAAGCTCAATCACCGTTACCTCTCAAATTACATTCATGGGTAAAGGTGATTGATTCTACTCATGTTTCTAGGACTACTCATTTTTCTTTTTTTTTTCCCCTCTTTGTTCTTTAGGCCATTATTCGCATTACTTTTGTATCACGGCCTATAAAGTTGACAATAACTTTAACATAATTTTGGCGATAGCTACTAATCATAATAAAAAGATGTGTTGAGTGGATGCTGAGGAAAAGCATGCAAATCGCAACATCTTTCAAATCTTTTTTTTTTCTTTTTTGGTGGAAACATCTTTCAACTTTTTAATATCCACTTTCAATAATTCGCCACATGATATGTAACTTGTCCATTAATACTAGTTACATAAAGAAGTTTCAATCGTTACTGTAACCATAGGATCTTCTCTAATCAAATTAATTAGTTATTTTTAACAAGTTAAAGTAAGATTAATATTTGATAAACTAAACTTATATTTCATTAAGAGATTCCTTGGTACTAATATAACTAGGAAAAAAATGATCTAAAGTTAGCAAGTAAGGTGTATTTATCTTTTATTTAATTTAAAGTACACTGTGATCTTAACTCATTAAATAATTTTAAGAGTAAATATATCATTACTTACTCACTTTACAAACAAATTCACTTAAAAAAAATCATATCCAATATAACTTATTTCATTTTAGAGTTTCAGAGAAGAGATATCCAACCTATGAACCAAAGAGCTTATTAAACGAATCAACCCTTAAAATGAAATTCAAGAATATAATGCCTTTTTGTTTAAGATTTTGAAATGTCTAGATCAACCAACACTTAGTTAGGTCAATGTCAAAATGGATTCTTTTTAAGCAATGAAAGATATGCTTCTCCAATGAAAAACTTCGATTCTCATTTGCACGTCAAGTTATAATACCTTTGTCAAATTTTTATATTATGAGATCAGAACCAATCTTTTAATAATTTTATCTCTGAAAGTCAAATTACTTCCCAGTTCACACCATCTAAACTAAATCAATTCTTTTAAAATTACTTTCGAAGTATTATATCAAACATAAATAATTTATTTAAACCTCAACTTTTTTTCAAATTAATTATTTCAACATCAATTTAAAAGAATTAAAATAATATACCACTTATAATCATGATTAAAATCATAATTAGAAGAATTAGACCGGTGTAATCAAGTGTATTTTTGCATTAAATTAATTTTAAAAAACTAATATTTTTTAAAAAATCTCTTAATAAAATATTAATTATAAATTATGTTAAATATAAAATTAATTAAAATAATCCAAACAAACACTAACAGAAAAATAAGTTATCTGACTACATCAAATAAAGCTAAAATGCAAGATACCCCTTTCAACTATTGATCAATTTTAAAAAAATTTCTATTGTTCAAAACTTTTCAATAACTTATCTCCTTAAACTTATCAAATAATGCATATTGACTTATATAGTGATTTTTTTTTACACATGTATAAGAGATTAAATTTATACTACATTGCACAATTTGATAAATTTAAAAAATCAAATTATTAAATTTTAAATCACATAAAGGTTTTTTTGAAAATAACTTATAGAGTAAATTACAGTTAACTACCTTGAGGTATTCTTAAATAACACTAAACTCCAAACATCCCAAAATATTACACCTTGCCCCATTTTATGAGCTGGCTAATAGAACATTTTAAAAATTTCTGTTAAACACCCATTATTTGCAAATTAAATGTTAATCTAACCCCACACAAAATCTTAACACATGACCATAGTTATCCACCTATTTTAGTGGGATAAGGGGAAGAACTCACAGATTATTTATAAAAAAATATATATTTTTTATAAAATATTATTATGTATAAATATTATTAGTTAAAATTTGATAATACTTTTCTATCGCTTAAAATCTGATAACATTATTAGTTAAAAAATGTATATATTTTTTAAAAAACTCTTTACACACCCCGTGAACACCTAATTTTGACCGAACTTAAAAAAATTAAAATAAAAAATATTAAAATAATAAAAAATAAAAAAACAATAAACAATAATTAAAACAAAAAAAAATCACACTTATTTTTTTATTATTATTTTCTAACCACTCCATTCACATTCACATTCTCACACACCCCACTTCACTCATTCACGTAGCACTAACCCATCAGCATTCCATTATCTTCACCTTCTCCAACCTCCCCAATATCACCAACTCTCCCACTCTATGATCTTGATATCTCATCAACTTTCTCCACTCACGTTCCCACTAACACACACTCACTCCATTTTTTTCTTTTCTTTTTCTACTTTACTCTCCACTCACTCACGTAACACACACCTACTCCCTCACTAATTCACCCACTCACATTTCACCGATTTTTTTCCTCACCCGCACACACTCATTGTTCCCCACTTCACGTACCAACATCACCTTCCCTTCATAACCTTCATCCATCATTATAAAGAGAAGAGCCACCTCTGCCAAAGGACGATCCCCGGTAACCCCTATTCACCTTCATCACCCTACTATCTTCATCTCCATAACCTCACCAACCATACGTTCAATCCATAACAACAGCTCCCAACTGTGACCCATTTTTAGCCTTCTCTACCTTCAACCCCTCCCATCACCAAACAGATCACTCACCAGCCTTCCTTCCATAATCACATACACCTTCAACTTTCAGGAATTGATTCAACTCAGTAAGTAACCACCCATCGTGAGTTAACTCACTTTCCTCACCACTCCATCATCTTCCACCTTCACCCCAAAACACCAACACATCATTAAACTCCCTCACTTCACATTCACCATCTCATCTCCACCCCTCTAAACTGTCATCTTCCCTTCTCAATTCCTCACCAAATTTGCCAACGTCCCAATCACCATTCCACCATAGCCTCCACCCACATTCACTGTGCCACCCACCAAGACAGAACCAATCGTGACCCACCTCGCATATTAGCTCGAACCAATAACTCACACTGGATCCGCGTCTTCGTCAGCCATCGTAAAAACGCGAGACGTCACCCACTCGCACCGTATCATTCCGGGCGAGCTCGAACCGGCCGACCGGCACCAGCACCGTCGCGCGCTTCTCTCAACTAGCCGCCGTCGCTCGTCGCTCCTCTCTCCATTGCAGACTGCACGAACCGCGCGTGCCACCCATCAACCGGCCTCCATCGTCTCACCGCGTCGCCCGACCCAGCATCCCGACCAAACTCGATCCAACACCGGACAGCCGCCATACACGACCCGTAAGCACCAACTGAGCCGGAAAGCTCTGAACCCGCCACCGTCAAGCTCTCCCCTGCGTCGTCATTCATCGGTGATTCGCCATCCAGATCTAGTCGGTCGCAACCCCCCGCGTGCCCAGTCGCTGTCCGTTCACGCCGCACGCCTCCCCTTTAACCGGTGCCATCAAGCCATCCTGCAAAAATAGCTCAAAGGAAATAGAAAGCCACCCCCTGTTTCTGCTTGGTTCGTGAGTTTTGTATTTTTTTTTTTTTTTTGGTTTAGGTTAGGCTGTTAAGGAAAAGCAAAACAAAAATAGTTAAAATAATTGAACAGGGTAGATAAAAAAAAAAAGAAAAATGATTGAAGTAAAAATAGTAATAAAATGATTGAATTTTTTTTTGAATGATAAATAAAAAATATATAAAATAATTAAACTTTTTTTAGAAGAATAAAATTGGATTAACTGAGTTGCGACAACTTGCTAATCCTATAATTTTTTAGAATCATATGAGTTATAGCAACTTGATGATTTAAATATTTTTTTAAATAATAAAAGATAAAAAATAAAATAATACAATCCCTTTGGAAGAATAAAATGAGTTAATTGAGTTGCGACAACTTGTTAATCTTGTAACTATTTTGATCGTCTAAGTTGTGACAACATGATAATTCAAAATTTTAAAAAAAAAATTGCTAGTTAATAAAAACTCAATATTCATTTTTTTAAAGATAATTTTAAATTAAAATTTTATTTAATTGTAATAAATTCAATAATCAGTGGGTGACGTCTCTAGCGTGACGCAAGTTTCACCTATTCAATCCTTAATTTGATTAATAGAGTCGCGACGACTTGTTAATCCAATTTTTTTTAAAAATAATTAAATTGTTTCTTTTAAAAAATATAAAATAAAATAAACCAATTCTTTTTTATAGATAATTTTAAATAAAAATTTTGTAATAAATTTGATAATTAGTGGGTGACGTCTCTAGCGTGACGCGAGCTTCATCTATTCAATTCTTAATTTGAATAACTGAGTCGCGACGGCTTGTTAATTCAAATTTTTAAAGTTTTTTTTTATAAAATCAATCAACCCACAAGTATATTTTTTAGAGAACTACGTGACTTTGAGTTCCTCATTGCACCAGGGGATACGTAGGAGCATGTTGGGAAAAGATAACAAATATTAATAACAAGCAGAAGCAAACTGGATCACTTTTTCCCCCTGTGCAATTAACAATAGGCTCTGGAAATTTCTCAGGCAACAGATAATAATTTTAGGCAAATAATAGAATGCACAGACCAGAAAATAAAATCAATAGGCACCAGATTTTAACGTGGGAAAACCCCCAATATGAGGGAAAAACCCACGGGACCTAGTCCAGTAAAAATCCTCCATTAATAAAATTAATGGGTACACCACAAGTCCTCCTGGAACCACCAAGGATCAACAGAAAATTAATCTTCACCAATAAGGTGGATAACAACACAATAAACCCACCAATAGGTATTTAGCCAGGTAATAAAGAGAACAAAAATAGAGAGATATTAAAACTAAAATAAAGCTCACACTATCAGGATCAATATATCAAAAACATCTGATAGAAGAGCACAAAATTTCTCCCCTTATTTTCTTTTCTTGCCGCTACGCTGTTGCCGTCTTCCTTTGTTTCTTCAAATTCTCCCTCTCTCGGTTTTTGTTTCTTTTTCAGCCGAGGCACACACAATAATAACCAAACAATGGGCCTTTTGTTTCTCTTTTTTTTAATTAAAGTCAAAGTGGGCCCACTTTTGGTGACCCACCTGACAATTCTCCACCTCACCAATCAAGTGGGGCCATAGTCAACCAAACCCGCTTTCTCTTTGCAAGTGACAAATTTTCCTGTGGGTAAAGTCTTTGTCATCATATCTGAACCATTCTCGTCAGTATGGATTTTCTCTAATGATAATTGCTTCATCTCCAGCGCATCCCGTATCCAGTGATACCGAACCTCAATATGCTTAGACCTTGAATGAAAGGTCGAGTTCTTGCTGAGATGGATTGCACTTTGACTATCACAGTACAAAACATATTTTTCTTGTGAAAGACCCAACTCTTGTAGGAATTTTTGCATCCACAAGAGTTCTTTAGCAGCTTCTGTAATGGCAATATATTCTGCCTCTGTAGAGGATAGAGCAACACATTTCTGTAATCTGGACTGCCATGACACTGCTCCCCCTGCAAAAGTCATCATATAACCAGAAGTAGACTTCCTGGAATCCACATCACCAGCCATGTCTGCATCTGTGTAACCATTCAACACAGGCTCACCACTCCCA
Organism: Ormosia semicastrata; assembly: GCA_029884595.1. Classification (NCBI taxonomy): domain Eukaryota; kingdom Viridiplantae; phylum Streptophyta; class Magnoliopsida; order Fabales; family Fabaceae; genus Ormosia; species Ormosia semicastrata. Next base: position 7,633,668 of record JAQQTO010000028.1, on the reverse strand, counting down.
AAATATAAACAGACTCCAGAAGTACCTCTAAGATACTTGAGTATCCACTTCACAACTTGTCAGTGCTCTTTACCAGGATTGGAGAGGAAACGACTAACAATGGCAATAGCATGAGCAATATCCGGCCTTGTACATACCATCGCATACATCAAGCTACCAACCGCAGATGCATACGGAATCTTCTGCATTTCTTCCTTATCTTTCTCACTTGTAGGACATTGTGCAAGGCTCAACTTGAAGTGGCCTGCAAGTGGAGTACTAATAGATTTGGAATTGCCCATATTAAATCTCTCCAATACTTTCTCAATATACCTTTGTTGTGATAACCACAATTTACCATTCTTCCTGTCACGAACAATTTTCATGCCAAGGATTTGCCTTGCAGGGCCCAAATCCTTCATTGAAAATGACTTGTTCAGCTCTCTTTTAAGACTTTGAATCTCTTTAATATCATAACCAACAATCAACATGTCATCCACGTAAAGCAAGAGAATAATAAAATTTCCATTAGGAAATTTCTTCACAAACACACAGTGATCAGAAGAAGTTTTACTATACTAGTGATCCATCATGAAGGAATCAAATTTCTTATACCACTGTCTTGGAGCTTATTTGAGCCCATACAAGCTCTTCTTTAATCTACAGACAAGCTTCTCTTTGCCTTTGACTGCAAAACCTTCAGGTTACTCCATGTAAATTTCTTCCTCCAGGTCACCATGGAGGAAAGCTGTCTTCACATCAAGTTGCTCAACCTCTAAATTCAAATTAGCTGCTAAGCCAAGCACAACTCGTATTGAAGACATCTTGACCACAGGTGAAAATATTTCTTCAAAATTAACTCATTTCTTCTGACTGAAGCCTTTCACAACCAACCTTGCCTTGTACCTTGGCTGTGAGTAATTTTCCTCTGATTTAAGCTTGAACACCCATTTATTCCTAAGTGCTCTCTTGCCCTGGGGCAGCTTCACTAATTCGAACGTATGGTTCTCATGCAAGGATTTCATCTCCTCTTGCATGACTTTATACCACTTATCCTTCTCCTTATGTGACATAGCTTCTTCATAGCGCTCTGGCTCTCCCCCATCAGTTAACAACACATACTCATGTGGAGGATATCTCTGTGAAGGATGATGCTCTCTTGCAGATCTTCTCACCTGAGGCTCTAAAGGTGGTTCTTGTAGAATTGGCTCAATTGGTTCATTGACTTGAGGCTCAGGCACATCAACTGTGTTTTCCACATCTGCATTTACATTTCCCCCGTTATCAATGACCCTAGTAGGAGGTTCTGGCTCAACATCAATGTACCCATGAACAACCTGTTTTGGCTTATCCTTCTTATCAATATCTTTAATAGTCTGGTCTTCAAGAAAGACAACATCTCGGCTTCTGATAACTTTCTTATCAATCGGATCCCAAAACTTGTAACCAAAATCATCATGACTATAACCCAAGAAAATACACTGTTTAGACTTACCATCAAGCTTAGACCTTTCATCTCTGGGAATATGAACAAATGCATTGCAGCCAAACACACGCAAATGATTATATAAAACATCTTTCCCTCTCCACACCCTCTCAGGAACATCACCATCAAAAGGAACAGAGGGAGAAAGGTTGATCAAGTCCACTGCAGTTCTCAGTGCTTCACCCCAGAAGGCTTTAGGCAATTTAGCATGAGAGAGCATGCATCTGATTCTGTCGTTAATTGTGCGGTTCATTCTCTCTGCAACCCCATTGTGCTGAAGGGTCTTTGGAACTGTCTTCTCAAGCTTGATCCCATGGTCCTTACAGTAGTGCTCAAATGGACCCCTGTATTCACCACCATTATCTGCTCTAACACACTTCAATATTTTGCCTGTTTCTCTTTCAACACTTGCATGGAAGTGTTTGAACACATCAAGTACCTGGTCTTTGGATTTCAAAACAAAAGCCCACACTTTTCTAGAATGGTCATCAATAAAAGTAACAAAATAAGAGTAACCACTAAGGGTTTTAGCATCCATAGTGCAAACATCAGTGTGAACTAAATCTAAGATATAAGGTCTCCTATGTGGAGGATAAGTGCGGAAGGAAACTCTATGTTGCTTACCAACAAGACAATGAGAGCAAGTTTTAAGAGATGTACCTCTAACAGGAAGCAACTTTTGCCTTGCAAGAGTGTCAAGGCCCTTCTCACTTAAGTGACCCATGCGTTTATGCCATAGCTCTGTAGAGCAATCCTTAATTGCATTCACTTGAGGTGTATACAACTTTGCTGATGTCCAATAAAGAGTATTCCACTTCACTCCCTTTGCTACCACCAAAGTCCCTTTGGTACATTTCCATTTGCCATCACCAAAGGAATTATGATAGCCATCTTCATCAAGCACCTGTACTGAGATCAAGCTGAGGCGCATGTCAGGAATATGTCTGACGTTCTTCAAGTGCAACTTGCATCCTGCATTAGTCTCCAACCAAATTTCTCCAATGCCAGCAACCTTGCTTACCCCTTGATTTCCCATCTTCACTTGCCCAAAATCTCCGGTAGTGTAGGATGTAAAGTACTCACGGTGTGGTGTAACATGAAAGGAGGCAGCAGAATCAACAACCCATTCGTACTCCTGGCATGTGAGATTAACAGAGTCATCATCATAAACAATGACAACTTCACCATCAGATACAACTGCAGCAGTGTCTTTGTCTTTGTCTTCTCTTTTATTATTGCCTCTAGTCCTTGATTTTTCCCGCTTAAGGAACCTGCATTCTTTAATCATGTGTCCCATTTTATTGCAATGGAAGCACTTGATGTCTTTTCTGTTCTTTGACCTTCCTCTTGACTTGCTGCGGTCTTCAGATCTCTGAAAATTTCTATGTTGGCTTCTTCCCCGTGACTCCACAACCAAAGCTTCATTCTGAGTCGAAGAGCTAGCCATACCATGTCCCTTCCTCCTAGTTTCTTCATTCAAGAGACTATCTTTCACCATATTAAAAGTCAACTTTCCATTAGGAGAAGAGTTACTCAGAGATACCACCAGTGTTTCCCAGCCGTCTGGTAATGAGCTAAGCAACAATAGTGCAAGCAGTTCATCATCTAACACAACCTCCATAGTATTTAGCTGATTCATAACATTCTGAAAACTACTCATATGCTCAGCCACCGAGGACCCATCCCTGTATTTCAAGTTTACTAACTTCTGAATCAAGAATGCCTTGTTCTGTGCATTTTTAGACTCAAACAAGTTGCTCAATTTCTTCCACAAGCTATGGGCACTAGTCTCACTAGATACATGGTGATAAATGCTTTGGTCTATCCATTGCCTGATCATGCCAATAGTCTTCCTATTTATTCTCTTCCATTCTTCATCAGATTTATTTGCTGGTTTAGTACCATCACCCTCAATGGGATCATACAGGTCTTTGCAAAATAGCAAGTCTTCCATTCGGGATTTTCATATTGAGTAATTGGTAGAATCCAATTTAATTATAGTACCAGCAACATCGCCTTCTCCCATTTTAAGAGCACAAACCAGAGTCACAACCAAGGAGCTCTCTGATACCAGTTGTTGGGAAAAGATAACAAATATTAATAACAAGCAGAAGCAAACTGGATCACTTTTTCCCCCTGTGCAATTAACAATAGGCTCTGGAAATTTCTCAGGCAACAAATAATAATTTTAGGCAAATAATAGAATGCACAGACCAGAAAATAAAATCAATAGGCACCAGATTTTAACGTGGGAAAACCCCCAATGTGAGGGAAAAACCCACGGGACCTAGTCCAGTAAAAATCCTCCACTAATAAAATTAATGGGTACACCACAAGTCCTCCTGGAACCACCAGGGATCAACAGAAAATTAATCTTCACCAATAAGGTGGATAACAACACAATAAACCCATCAATGGGTATCTAGCCAGGCAACAGAGAAAACCAAAAATAGAGAGATATTAAAACTAAAATAAAGCTCACACTATCAGGATCAATATATCAAAAACATCTGATAGAAGAGCACAAATTTCTCCCATTCTTTTCTTCTCTTGCCGCTACGCTGTTGCCGTCTTCCTTCGTTTCTTCAAATTCTCCCTCTCTCAGTTTTTGTTTCTTTTTCAGCTGAGGCACACACAATAATAACCAAACAATGGGCCTTTTGTTTTTCTTTTTTTTTTTAATTAAAGTCAAGGTGGGCCCACTTTTGGTGACCCACTTGACAGAGCAGGACTCCAATTCTGTCAAGCCAAAAATTAAATTTTCACAAATCATTTTTTTAGTGTTGTTTTAATAAAAAGGGTAAAGTAAATATATTTGAGATTATCAAGGATTAGCATAATTGACTAAAGGTACCGTATTATGATGGGTGCGTTAGGGGTGCTGTGGGATTAAGTTTCCACCCTTCCCTAAGCATAACTGACTCTCGAATCCAATCTGGTTCTCAAAGACCATTTTCTTATAAGGGTTTTCCAATTTTTCTTAATTTAAATAAAATTGGTGGCGACTCTATTTCCATACTTTGAAATCCCACGAGTTGCTATGTCCCGCCGCGATTTATCGGTCGCGACAGATGGCGACTCCGCTGGGGACACTTGAGAGTCAAGCCTATAAAAGTTAGTTTTACAAAATTTTATGATCTTTATATGTTTGTTTTACCCTTTTTTTAATATTTTTGATGCTTTCTATTTTATTGTTAATTATTTTATTATCTAAACCTTAGGGTAGAAAATTTTTGGAATTTGTTTTGTATTTGCTTTGTTTTACAGGATGTGGGTAGTCTTTAGGATTGTAAAGGTTTGTACGCTTCCAGCACCCACTGCACCTACACATAAAGCACACACATTCGAGTGGGGCCTTATACCTGGGTCTGAGTGAAGCCTAAGTTAAGTAGAGGTTGCGTAGTGGTAGCCATTTTGGATGTACTTCCTGTTTGGTTATCGCGAAAACCTCATCTAGAGTGTGCCTTTTTATGAATGTCCCACACCTAGTGGTTTACTCACTATTTCGTGGTCAACATTCTGAAATAGGACTTGGCTTTAGAGACCTCTAAAATAGAAGAGCCACCCCATGGAAGTTCTTACGAACTAGAAAGACTCTTAGATCCCTAGGATATAATTCCCAAGTTTAAGACAATCCCATTAGGACACAAAGGGAGCACACCTTTCATTACCTTTAGATTTATCCATATCTTGTGAGATGTTCAGTCCTTTAAAGTGACAAACCATACTCGCGTCCCTCTTAAATTTTTTTTTCCAAAAAGAAGAGATGAGTCATTATTAAAGGACCAACAACTCGCTCACTCATTATTGCATCACAAGTCATCACTTTTCGCATCATGTTTTCTCCAAAAAAAAATGCATTAATGATTCTTATATGTTAAATAGGTTTGTTGGGGGACTGTTGAGACTAAGTGCCTAAGGATTAACAGAGAGTATCTTTAATTAATAATGGAAAGTGTCATGGGATCAGATCACAAGGGTGAAATTTTGAAAAGGACCCTGCAATTTAAGGCCAAGAAAGTTGACACAGAAAGCTTGGTGAGTTTGGGTCGAATATTGAAGAAGACATAACGTCTGACCTTCACTGCAAGATATGGGAGAATCTTGAATCTGTTAGAAGTTGACGTGCAAGTAGAAGCCATCACTACACTAGCTCAATACTATGACCCACCGTTGCGTTGTTTCACTTTTCAAGATTTTCAGTTAGCCCCCACCTTAAAGGAGTTTGAGCAGATCTTGGGCTTACCTTTGGAAAAGGAAAAGCCATACCAATATACGGGCCATTATACATCTATGCCAACCATAGCAAATGTCTTAAAGATTCACGTAAAAGATCTACAGAAGGCAAAACAAATTAGGAAAGGAACAGAGGGGTTTCCAAGGAAATATTTGGAAGGGCACATGCATTACCTAGTCGAGATTGAAGACTGGAGCACCTTTATGGATATGTTAGCCCTCACTATTTATGGCAGCATCCTTTTCCCAAGTAATGAAGACTTGGTAGATTTTGCAGCAATTGATGTGTTCCTTGCTCGAAGAAATAATATCGCAAATCCTGTTCCAGCCATTCTGGCTGATGTTTATTACACTCTGAATTTTTGTCATGAAAAGAAGGGTAAGCAGATCCTATGTTATCTACCGATGCTATTTGTATGGCTCACAAGTCACATGTTTAAGAGGGGCTACAAAGGACCCTGTCCCATTACAGATCTCAAGATGCTCTAGTTGAAGATCATGAGCGGCCATGAATGGGCTGAGGAATTAGCCAAGCTTGAGGAGAGAAGAATTATATGGTACCCATGACGAAAAGAAGGGCAAACAGTGGTTTATCAGTGCGAAGGCTTTCCTAATGTTCCTCTCATGGGTACTTGGGGATGCATTAACTATAACTCTGCCTTGGCATTGCGACAACTAGGCTATCCCATGATGGGGCCACCGTCAGAATTGGAAATCGCTCTTTTTGTCTGTGATATGCAAATGGAGTGTACTGAGACACTTCGGAGAGTGCGAGATGCTTGGAAGAAAGTTATCAGAAAGGGTAGAGAGTTGGGAATTAGAAGCTGTGGAGTCAAAGAAAGCTACCGGCAATGGGTCAAGAATCGGGCTCATGAAGTCAAAATGCCTTTCAAAAGTTCAGCGACCTTTACAGTCGGTATATCTCTGCCTCCGGTCTCGATAGAAGATGAGGAAATAAAGGAAAAGTTAGCAAAAGCCAATGAAGAAAAAAGGAAATTAGAAGCAGAGCTAGAAAAGACTTGCCAAACATGTGTAATTTTAAAGCATGAAAATTCTGAGAAGGACCACGCGCTTGAAAGGGCTAACAAGAAGCAAAAGATAGAACAAGATCATATGTCAAGAACCAGAAGGTGTTTGGAAGCTGCAAATAAGGAATTGAAACTCTGAGGGCAAGAAAGAGATAGAGCTCTAGTTGAAAATCAACGACTTAAAGAGTCACTTGTAAATGCTAAAGCGGCACAGGATAATGCTCTTCAACAGGTGGATAGCATGAAGCAACAAATAAAAATGGTGTCAGCAAGACATGAAGACACAATCAAAATTGAGAGGTTGCACACTGTAGAGGAGATTGCAGGGTATGAAGCAGCATTGCAACGGGGACAGGAGGACTTGCAGAAAATGATAGATCGTGCAAAACAACAAGACGAGGACATTAATGGATGGAAAGAAGAAGTCCATTTTTGGAGAGACCAATTCTTGAAGCTGGCATACCTAGCCAACACGGCAATCGCAGACATTCCATATTATTTAAAAGTGGCAGATAAGATGATTGATCCTCTTAAGACCCCGGCAGAGATTAATGACTTCATTGAGTATTGCAAGAATCTTATTGGACAAATGAAGCAGAGGAACAGGGTGCAGTTGTTTGAGAAGGAGGAATTAGACTAGACAATGATGTAGAGTGGAAATAATGTACTCCTCTTAAATGATGTTGATGACTCTTTTTCAATTGAATAAAGTATGCCTTTTTATTCTTCTGATCCTATGTTGTACTAAAGATCTACTACTTTTGAATGAGACGTTCTAAGTAATGCTCATGACAACTTTTGAATGAGACGTTCTAAGAAACAGTCATGACAAATAAAGATCAAAGATATTCATTTAAATCCGCTCGGCACAAATTAACAATGGTCCTTTAACAAATCAATAATAATCATGGTTGTTTTAATAAATTGTACTTTGATTGTTCATAGGAAGTTTAAAACCATTGCGCGACCAAGGAAAGAAGACACCAATCAAACCCGTGTTCATAACACAAGGGCTCGAGCAAGGTTGCTTGCAGCAATGGCAACCGAGAACGAAGGTAGGAACCTAAGTTTCGAAGTAGATGAAGTGAAAGGAAGGGTGAATGAGGTGACAGAATCTCAAAGAAGAATTGAGGAAATGTTGTCAGCCATGAGGGAGACCCTCACCTTGATGGGGGCAGTTAGAGGTACAAGAGTAACCGGGGCACACTCGCACCCACTGAATACCACTTCCACGAGGACAAACCCTGGAGTCAGTACTGAGGTACCTTATATAGGAGGAACCTCAAACACGGCCTCAGTAATGATTCCTATTGGAGAAGGATATCATTCATTGGAAGGTATTCGTAATGAGGTCCATGGCAATGCTGAGTTCACGTGGGAACCGCCACATATGATGACAACTGGATTTCCTACCAGTACTGGACACGCGAATCTTCAAAATGACAAAATGAAAGAGGAGTGGATGGAAAAGATGGATGAACAAATCAAGGCGATCAAGGGTCCTAGCACTTACGGTCCCCTTGGGATAGAAGAATTGTGCCCTACTGCTAACATCGTCATCCCCAAAGATTTCAAAGTCCCAGAATTTGTGAAATATGATGGGAGCACCAACCCCTTTTTCCACCTAAAAACTTACATTACCAAAATGTCCATATGGTCAAGGGATTGGAAGTTTCTCGTCAATTTCTTTCATAAAAGTTTGACTGGGCCTACTTTGGAGTGGTGTATCTAACAGGACCTCTCAAAAATCTCCTCTTGGGATGACTAGGCGAATTTATTTATGGGTCAGTATCGGTTTAATCTGGATACAGCCCCAACCCGGGAGCAGTTGGGAACATTACAGAAGAAAAATGAGGAGACATTCAAACAATATGCCCAGAGGTGGAGAACTCTTGCAGCCCAAGTGCAACCGCCGTTAACTCTGACTGAGATGTGCTCATACTTCTTGGGAACTTTAGGAGCTCCTTATATTGGGACAATGGCGGGCGCCACTTATAGAGACTTTGCTGATTTAATTACTGCTGGAGAAAGAATTGAAATTTTGGTAAAGGCTGAAAAATTGCCAGCTGGCAATAATGAAAGAAGTTTCAAAAAGAGTTTTCCCCCTAAGAAAAAAGAGCCGAGAGTGAGTTACGTGCAAAATCTGTAACCCCGATATTGGCCATCCTACCCTACATACCGACCACCCCCATACAACCCAAACACTTACCCTTCCTATCAGACACCTGCATTATCCCATCTACCTGGCCCAACCGCTCCTCCCGTAAATATACCTCAAACCCAGCCATTCCAAATCAACAATATCCTGGTACCCCAACCATATGCATCAACTCGCCCAATCTATACTCAGTATCCACCTCGGCCTCCGCAAAATTTCCAAAACTACCCACAACCTCGACCAAACTTCCAAAATCAAGGCCGTTTCCGTACCCAAAACCTACCCCCTTCCCAAAACTGTCCATCTCAAACGCAGATCTATTCCAAAGGTTGTTTGATGCTCACCTCATCTTAGGGAATCCTGTACATCCCCTACAACCACCATTTCCAGCATGGTACAACCCGAATTTAACTTGCAAGTACCATATGGATATTTCGGGGCACTCAATCGAAGACTGCGAGTCTTTCAAGATGGCGGTAAGAAAGCTTATTGCTTGTGGAAAACTGGACACTCAAGAAGAGGCTGGACCTAGTATTGTCAGTAATCCAATTTCTAATCATAGTGGAAGGAATGAGGCGAATGCTGTGGAGATTGAAGGACCTCTAATAAGGAATGTCATGAACCTGCGCACACTGATGACTCAAATATTTGAGGGGTTGAAGAAAGCAGGATATGTTATCACGGAACCAGCTTCATCACTAAAAGAAGAGGAGAAGTATGATGAAGAATCAAAATGTGTTTACCATTGTGGGGAAACAGGATATGATATTGAGAACTGTTGGGACTTTAAGGTTCGAGTCCAAGGATTACTCACTTTGGGAATAATACAAACCGGACAAGGGGTAGCCTCCTCTGAAGAAGTCAGTGTAGTAGAACGCTTTGTGCTAAAGGTACCACCTCTCAACCAAGCCCCGACGCTAGGGAAAGTAGTTGTTACAGTCAAGAAGCCAATGCCGTTTGCTTATAATGATACTCACTCAGTACCATGGAATTATGAAGCTAAGGTGGAAATGAAAGGAGTCGGGGAAGAGACTTCAAAACCCCGAGTTGCTGAAATACTCCAGGATGAAGATATGTGACTAATATAGTTACAAGGAGTGGGTGATTTTATGGCCTAGTAGAAGTAGAAAAGAAAAAGAATGTAAAAGAATGGGGTAAGGAGGAAAGTGCAAGAGAAGAGGAGAGAGAGAAAGAAGAGGAGGAAGAATTTTTGAAGATCATGAAACAGAGTGAATACGATGTGATGGAACAGCTGAGGAAGACTCCATCAAGGATATCCCTTTTGTCACTCGTTTTGACATCTGAGTTATATTGAAAAGCATTGCTAAGAGTACTGAATGAGGTTTATGTCAAACCCGATGTTACCCTTGAAAATGTTGTCAGCATGGTGGACCCGATAAAGCACGTCAATATGATCACATTTATGGATGAAGAGATCACCTCTCGGTCTGAGAAAAACCCACAGGCCTTACACATAACCCTTAAATGCAAAGGGTATATAGTTGCAAAGGTTTTGATTGATGGGGGGTTTGTATTAAATATCCTACCAAAGTCGACTCTAACCTCATTGTCAATAAGTGAGGATGAACTATCACCTCGAGAAATGGTAGTGCGAGCCTTTGATGGAAATAGGAGGGGCATTTTAGGAGAGGTGACGTTGCCATTAGAGATTAGTCCAAGTAATTTTCAGGTATTGTTCCAAGTTATGGACATTGAGCCTGGTTACACTATGCTCCTGGGGAGACCATGGATCCATGATGCTGGTGCTGTTCCTTCTACACTACACCAGAGTGTTAAATACATCGAGAATGGGTCAGTTATTACCATACACGGAGAAGAAGAAATCATGGTGTCAAAATCGATTTCAGTGCCGTATGTGGAAAGTGTAGAGAAAGATGAGGAGAATTTATGACACAACTTTGAGGTAGTTGAAACTGAACTCAGTGGGGGTGAACCCTCGATGCAAACTGTGAATCAGATGGTGGCCCGAATTATGACTAATAATGAGTACCAGAAAGGAAAAGGCCTAGGCTTAAAATTGCAAGGAACTCAGACACCAATTTCACTTCCAGAAAAACTAGACAAGTTCGGATTGGGGTACGAAGCAGCTCTGGAAGAAAGAATGGAAAATATGACTTTTGGGAAAATGAGTGATAAGGGCAAAATAAAGCATATTCCTCTCCTGAGGGAGACATTCCCGGCACCAACCAAAGTAATCATGCCTGAAGAAGTCATTCGTCCCCAATACCATCTTACTATCAATGCATTGCATGAAGAAGACCCTGAAGAGTACAAAGTAATCCGGCCTTTCACTAAAGAGAAGCCATTGGGGAACTGGAAATCTGAATCAATCATTGATGTTATTGCTTCCAAGTAATTGTCTAGTCATGCTATAACAAGCAGATATTTGTGTCTAGCTATGTTTTTATCTTATAGTTATGTTATTTGAGACAATTAACTAAATAAAGTTGCATGTTTATTCAGCATTCCTCTGTATCACTCTCGTTGCTTATCTTCTTTTTACATTTATTAGTTTCCTTTTCCTGTGTTTCTTTAAAAAAAAAAAGACTTCCTTCTCTTGCTTTATCATTTCTACTCTATTTTATCTTTCCAACTCCCCATAAATTACTTTCTAGGGATGTGAGTCTTGTGGAGAGTTTGTCTCATGGAAGGGACCTTAAAAACTTATCAATTGATTCCCCTGCAACGTTTGATGAAGAGGATCTTGGATCTGGTGAAGAGGAAGAGATTATTGAAGAATTTAAAAAAATGCTGGAATACTCAGAGAGGAAGTTTGATGTGGGCAATGAGGTAATAGAAGTAATTAATATGGGAACAGAAGAGGACAAGAAAGAATTAAAAATAGTAGATAATCCTGAGCGTATAGAAATGGTGGCACTATTGAGGGAGTTCCTTGATGTGTTCGCATGGTCTTATAGAGATATGCCTGGATTAGACCCTGAAATAGCGTCACATAAAATTTCTTTATATCCAGATGTAGAAGCAAAAAGGCAAAAGTTGAGAAGAATACATCCTGATATGTCACCAAAGATCAAGGAAGAAGTGACTAAGCAATTAGAAGCTGGATTTATAGAGGTGTCAAGACACCCGCAATGGGTAGCAAATATTGTGCTAGTACCAAAGAAGGATGGGAAGGTCAGGATGTGCATGGATTATAGAGATCTAAATAAGGCCAGTCCAAAAGATGATTTCCCGCTCCCTCATATTGATGTTCTTGTTGACAATACAGCAGGAAATCATAGGTTCTCATTTATGGATGGGTATTCTGGGTATAATCAGATCCCCATGGATGTTGATGACAAAGAAAAGACGACTTTTATTACACCTTGGGGAACCTTTTGTTACACAGTAATGTCCTTTGGATTGAAGAATGCTAGGGCTACCTATCAACGTGCTATGGTTGCATTATTTCATGATATGATGCATAAAGAAATTGAGGTTTATGTAGACGATATGGTAGCTAAATCTAAAGAAAAGGAAAGTCATGTAACAGTCTTACGGAGATTATTTGAAAGACTCAGGAAGTATGGGTTGAGGCTCAATTCTAATAAATGCATTTTTGGAGCATCCACTGGAAAATTACTCGGATTCATCATTAGCAGAGAAGAGATAAAGGTGGATCCGGATAAGGCAAAGGCAATACAGGAGATGCCTCCTCCTAAGACTGAACGTGAAGTGAGAAGCTTTCTCGGGAGACTTAACTACATCGCTAAGCTCATTGCTAACCTGACCAAGACACTGTGAGCCTATATTCAAGTTGTTGAAGAAGCATCAGCCGGGCAAATGGGATGAAGAATGTCAAGAAGCTTTTGATAAGATAAAGGCTTATTTGATGAACCCTCCTGTGTTGGTACCCCCTACACCGGGTCGTCCTCTGATATTATACTTAACCGTACTGTCAACCTCAATGGGGGCAATGCTGGGGCAGCACGATGAATCAGGAAAAAAGGAGCAGGCGATTTATTACCTGAGTAAGAAGTTTAATGATTGTGAAGCCCGATACATGGCAATTGAGAAGACTTGTTGTGCTCTAGTATGGACCTCAAAACGGTTAAGGCAGTACATGCTCTATTATACCACTTGGTTGATCTCCCGAATGGACCCCCTGAAGTATATATTTGAAAGCCCTCATGTTTCATTAAGGGTTTCAAAATGGCAGGTGATATTATCGAATTCGACATCAAGTACATAACTCAAACCGTCAAAAGGAAGTGCAATTGCTGATCATTTAGCTGAAAACCCTCTTGAGGGTGGACAACTAGTAACATCCGAGTTCCCTGATGGAGAAATTTTGACAGTAGAAGGAGAAGAAGAAAGTGAGGATGAGCCCATTTGGAATATGTATTTTGATGGAGCAGTCAACATGCATGGCAGTGGCATAGGGGCCGTGGTTGTTTCATCAATTATAAAGCAATATCCAGTCGCTATCAAGCTCGATTTTGAATGCACTAATAATGTTACAGAATATGAGGTCTATGCTAATGGTTTATAAGTGACAATTGACTTGGGGATTAAGCAATTAAAAGTATTCGGAGATTCGGCACTTATCATTTATCAGGTGAATGGTGAATGGCAAACTAAAGACCCAAAGTTAGTGCCCTATCAAAAGTATTTGACCAAGTTGACCGAAAAGTTTGAAAAGGTGACCTTTTCCCATATGGCTCGAGAGATGAATCAGTTTGCAGATGCTTTGGCCACTTTGGCTGTAATGACTAGGTTGGATATCCACAATAATGTCTAACCCATCCAAGTAAAAATACATAGTGAGCCCGCGTATTGTGCCAATGTGGAGGGTGAGCCAGATGGTAAACCTTGGTACCACGATATCAAGCAGTACATCCAGCATAGAGAATACCCAACTGGGGCAAGTGAAGTGAATAAGAAGACTATTCGCCGGTTGACAATGGCCTTTTTCTTGAATGGGGAAGTTCTATACAAGAGAAGCCATGACGGCACCTTGCTTAGATGTGTGGATGCTCGTGAAGCTGGTTTAATCATGACTGAAGTCCATGAAGGAATTTGTGGGACTCATGCTAATGGTCATATGATGGCACAAAAAATTTTAAGGAGCGGTTATTATTGGTCCACCATAGAAACAGACTGCATAGAATATGTTCGAAAGTGCCATAAATGCCAGATATATGCAGATCGAGTCAATGCACCTCCATTCCCCTTGCACAATATGATATCGCCATGGCCTTTCTCCATGTGGGGAATAGATGTCATTAGGCCGATTAACCCTAAAGCTTCCAACGATCATCGTTTCATTTTAGTGGCGATTGACTATTTCACCAAGTGGGTAGAAGCTTCCTCGTATGCCAATATCACTCAAAAAGTGTTTTTGAGATTCCTCAAGAGGGATATTATCTGCAGATATGGAATCCCAGAAAGGATAATCACCGATAATGCTGCTAATCTCAATAGTGCTGAGATTAAGAGGTTTTGTGAAAATTTCAAAATCAAGCATCATAATTCAGCTCCCTACAGGCCTCAGATGAATGGTGCGGTTGAAGCTGCAAATAAAAATGTCAAGAAAATTATGGCCAAAATGGTTGTGAACTACAAAGACTGGCACGAAATGTTACCCTATGCTTTACATATGTATCGTACCAATATACGATCAAGCACCGGGGTAACACCTTTCTCCTTGGTGTATGGGATGGAAACTGTCTCTCCTATAGAAATTGAAGTTCCTTCTTTAAGAATATTGATGGAAGCAGAGTTGGAAGAATCTGAATGGGTGAAGACTCGATATGAGCAATTGAATATGATAGAAGAGAAGAGACTGACAGCTATTTGTCATGGACAGTTGTACCAAAGCAGAATGGCCAGAACTTTTAATAAAAAAGTCCGTCTTAGAGAATTCTGTTCAGGAGATTTGGTTTTGAAGAAGATTCTCCCTAATCAAGAGGATGACAGAGGAAAATGGGCTCTGAATTATGAAGGCCCATATATAGTCAAGCAGACATTTTCAGGAGGAGCATTAATTTTACAGAATATGGATGGAGAAGAATTGTCAAGGCCAGTAAATACTGATGTTGTCAAGAGATTCTATGCCTAAAAAAAAAGAGATGCTCGAAAGGGCGACCTAAGCAAAAGTTAGACTAAAAAAAGAAAAAAAAAAAAGAAGGTCCGTTAGGTCGAAAACCCGAAAGGGCGGCTTAAGCAAAAGTTAGGACAAATAAATAGGCAAAATATCAAAGGAAGGAGGTCTGAAACTCCAAACTGTGGTAATTTTTATTCTAGTTCAATTGGCCATACTGGGGGAAAATGTTTGAAAGATTAAAGGAAGTATGTGTTGAAGAAAGTAGCAACAGAGACAGCAATTGAATTATCAAACGGTTGCGGGAAATCAATTGAATGAGGAACAAGGAACCAAAATTGGGGCAAATTTTCTTTTCTTTACAAATTTTCTTTTGTCTCTATGCTTACATCTTTCAAGTATGCGTCTGACCAAATATTCATGTACAATCATATTTCCAAAGTAATAAAAAGAAGTTTGTTCATTCAACGAATTTCTATCCATTCATGAATGCATGTTTAACTAATTAAGTTATGTCTCAAATAACATAAATTTAAGATCAACATCTTGATTCTGACATTTCTACAGCAATCCTTCAATGATTGAGTTAGATTGAAAGATCTCAGTAGCTCGAAGTATAGTTTACAATGTGACTTGTTACCGAGAAAGAAATGAAGAGTTGAAAAGAAAAATGAAGAAAATGAAGAAGAAAAAAAGGCTAAGAGGATTCTGAGATAGCCAAAGGGTCTGATGAAGAAAAGCAAGTGAACAAGGGTTTGATTGGTCAAAGCTTTCCAAAGTCGTCGTTGGTTCGAATGATTAAAAGAAAGAAAAGAAAAAAAGAAAGAAAGAGAGAATAAATATAAAAGAAAAAGAGAGAAAAAGAGAGAGAAGAAAAAAGATTTTAAGGCATTGTCTAACTGTCATGAATATTTCCATTGTAGCGCATCGGCTCCATGCATTTGCATTTTTTTAGCGCATCGGCTCCATGTATTCCATGCATTTTAAATTCCTGTCTTTTACTTTTGAGCGCATCGGCTCCATGTCTTGTCTTTTACTTTTGAGCTCATCGGCTCCCTGTCTTTTAATTCCTATCTTTTACTTTTTGAGCGCATCGGCCCCTGTCTTTTAATTCCTTTCTTTTACTTTTTGAGCGCATCGGCTCCTGTCTTTTAATTCCTGTCTTTTACTTTTTGAGCGCATCGGCTCCTGTCTTTTAATTCCTGTCTTTTACTTTTGAGCGCATCGGCTCCGTGTTTTTTTAATTCTTGTCTTTTACTTTTGAGCGCATCGGCTCCCTATCTTTTACTTTTTGAGCGCATCGGCTCCTGTCTTTTACTTTTTGAGCGCATCGGCTCTTGTCTTTTAATTCCTGAGCGCATCGGCTCCATGCATTCCATGCATTTTACTTTCTGTTGAGCGCATCGGCTCCATGCATTCCATGTATTTTAAATTTCTGTCAATTTCTTTGAGCGCATCGGCTCTATGCATTCTATGCATTTTACTTTCTGTTGAGCACATCAGCTACATGCATTTTAATTTCTTTTGAGTGCATTGGCTCATTGCATTTTAACTTCCTATTATTGTTTTTGCTTTGTTTTGCATTTATCCTCTTATGCATTGCCGGACAAAATTAGAGTTCATGTCTTTACTCGTCTCTTACGACGATAAAATAAAAAACCACAATTCTTCTTTTTATCTAATAAGAAACAAGTAAAGAGGGGTAACTGTGAACACCCAATTTTGACCGGACTTAAAAAAAATTAAAATAAAAAAAATAAAAAAAAAATAAAAAATAAACAATAATTAAAAAAAAAATCACACTTATTTTTTTATTATTATTATTTTCTAACCACTCCATTCACATTCACATTCTCACACACCCCACTTCACTCATTCACGTAGCACTAACCCATCAGCATTCCATTATCTTCACCTTCTCCAACCTCCCCAATATCACCAACTCTCCCATTCTATGATCTTGATATCTCATCAACTTTCTCCACTCACGTTCCCACTAACACACACTCACTCCATTTTTTTTTCTTTTCTTTTTCTGCTTTGCTCTCCACTCACTCACGTAACACACACCTACTCCCTCACTAATTCACTCACTCACATTTCACTGATTTTTTTTCCTCACCTGCACACACTCATTTGTTACCAAGTGGCTTCCAGTAGTCAAGAGGGGGGTGAATTGAGTATAAAAACTTTTTCGTAAAACCTCTTTTTAATTAAAACAAATATCAAAAGCTTAATAAATAAATGCACAAAAAGAATGAGAAGAAGAGAATAAACAATAAAGAACAGCGTAAAATAAATGTGCAATAAAATAAATTGCTTAAAATAAAGAGATTAGGGAAAAGAGAAGCAGGCACAATATTTATCTTGGTTCGACCACTAACCCACTTGTGGTCTACGTCCAGTCCTCGAAATCCGAGATTTTTCACTAAGTATACAAGCTTCAATAGGTGCTTGCTACCATTACAAAATAGAGCTCTTTTCACACACAGGGACACTATACCCTTGTGCTAAAGTCTCAGCCTGCAGAGATACCTCACCCTTATACAAACCTTGAGGGATACCTCACCCTCGATACAAAATATCAGGAAATAGATGAAGAGAAACTCTCACTCAGAGTAAGTAATACAAATTGAAGCACTATAGAGCTCTCTAACAATATCTCGAATTTTACCAAAAGAGTACGAGAGAAAAAGAGAAGTATGCAAACAAGTATTTTAGCACAGTTGAGAAAATAAGAAATAAGGATTCATGCTTTTCCAGCCGTGAGGGAGGTCTCTATTTATAGAGCCTCTGATCAGAAAATTTCGCTGGAGAAATTGATTACATAATTAATGCATAAATCCGTTGCGTATCAATTTCAAAAACAAGTTTGAAAAACGTGGGATATTCGAATACAATACATGGTATTTGAATACCACGATATATATATATATAAAAAACGGTTTAAACTTGAAGTATTCGAATGCCGTTATAAGGTATTCGAATACCTTTATATCATGTATAAAACAACAAAACAGACCCACGTTATTCGAATACCATATCACGGTATTCGAATGCCTTTAGCTGAAAACACGTTTATTAAAGCCTTTTGAAAGGGTGTATTCGAATGCCTTACATGGTATTCGAATACCTCTATAAAAACACATTGTATTCGAATGCCTCAGAGGAGTATTCGAATACCTTAAAAACCACGTTTGAAGAGACCTTTTCAGAGGACAGTATTCGAATGATTTTAAGTTTATTCGAATGCCTCTGTTTGAAAACGTTATAAACACCTTTAAGAACTTTAATTTGGTTTGTGAGAAAACATGTTTTTAGATCTTTTGACTAAAACACTGAGATATCCTATGAAAGCTCTGTACAATAAAGATCCTAAGTCCTAAAGCTAAGCTTGAACGCCTTGGACTTGATCTTCTCATCATCTCAGACTTGATCTTCTCATCATCTCATCATCTCCATATTTGTTATCATCAAAACTCAGTGTTGCATGGTAATCACATTCTTTCCCTTTTTGATGATGACAAACTAACAGTGAGAAAAGCATTAGTTCATATAAATAACAAGCATAATCTCCCCCTTGCTTTTGGAATCTAAGAGCCAGTGTTAATCCTGTCTTTTCTCAAAAGGAGTTGATTTCTCTCCCCCTTTTGACATGATCAAAAAGGATATACTCAACTAATAAAGCATAATGATATATATGAGGTAAGCAAAAGCATATATAATTGACAAGGAAAGTACTCATTTTATTAAATAAAAGTGGCAAGCACAGGTACAAAAGTAATTAAAGGGCAGCAATACAATAAGCAGCTAAAAACAGAAAATAAGTGACTGGTCCTAAGGCTAAGCAACCCCTAGAAGTAGGCATCAGGTGGTGGAGGTGGAGAGGCAGGGTCATTGCCAGACAGCAAGGCTCGAAGGGCAGCCTGTTCACATTCAACACCAGCAATTCTGACAAACAGAATAGTGAAGGTGTTTTCCATGTAGTTTCTGTTATCCAACAGGGTAGCCAGAAGTTGCTCATTCGTGACAGGAGCGGGAACATCAGCAGCAGTAGCAGCAGGAGCAGCAGGGGCAGCAGGGTCATTGTCTTCATCATCAACTTCCACTGGGAACACCCATCCTTCATCAGTCCTGATCATCTTCATTTTGTTGAGAGTAAAGGAACCAAAGACGTGATGATGGGTTAGCGGGGTCACGCGCTCGGTTTCTAGAAGGTGTGGATACTTGCCTAAGAAGGCAGAGATGATTACGCCGTAAGGAAGTTCACATCGCTCTTTACCTCGTGCCCTCATCATGTGCTTCATAATGAAGACGGGCCAATTGATCTGATGGCCTTGCTTGAGAATCCATAGCATAAACACATCGTCTTCACTCATGTAGGCGTAGTTCCCACCTCTAGGAGCGAGAATGTGAGCATAGGCATAGTGGAGGAGCCTGTCCTGACTCTTCATCATGCCCCTTTTGACTCCTTTTTGAGTCGAAGGTAAAGCCAACTCGGGGCGAAGAACATCCTCAATAGCTTGGTTCTTGTCGAAGAGTTGGAGGAGTGAATCTTCGTCAGCAAAGTGGCCAGTGGACGGTAAGCCAAACATCTGAACCCAATCGCCGGATGTGATCACGATGTTTTGATCGCAGATACTGGAGTGCAGTTCCTGACCTTCGATCTTCGGTTGCAAGAAACATTTTGACGAGGTCGGGATACAACGGAGCGAGAGAAGGAGCAGAAGCGAAGAACGCCTTGGTGGCTTAGCCGGTTGAGAAAGTCAAAGCCACCTTCTCTCTCGAAGAATCCCAAGTCGAGGTATTTAGGATGCACTAAGTTGCGCTCTCGAAAGTGTGTAATGAGAGCGCCCGAGCTGTTGCTCATTAGAGGAAAGCTGCGAAGGTCCAAAGGGTTGTTGCACGGAGCCGTCTTCGTACGAGGACGCTTAGAGTGAGAGGAGGATGAGGCCATGGAGGAGAGGAGAGGAGGAAGTGTAGAGACCGTGAGAGAGGGTGGTTACGAGAAGGAGGGAAAACCAAAGGTTTGAAGAGTGGGTATAGACAAGAGAGGTGTATTCGGATACGTGGGGAAAAGGGGTATTTAAAGGAGAGAGGAGGGTATACGAATAGGAGAGCCCAACAGACGCGGTCACCAGACAGGAGGTATTCGAATACCACACTGGTATTCGAATAAAACACCGAAAAAGCTTGGCTGCCACACGAGGGTATTCGAATCCTTTTAAAGGAATTCGAATGCACACGGAGTATTCGAACACTCCAGAGACTGACTGAAGGTATTCGAATATTCCAGAGACAGAGGAGCATGCTAAGGGAGCAGGTATTCGAATACTACATGCTGGTATTCGAATACGTCTGAGAGAAACAGAGACAGGAGACGTCTGGGTATTCGAATAACCCTATGGTATTCGAATGCACCAGAGAGCTATTGCGAGGACTGAGACATAAAAGTCTCTGGGTATTCGAATAACCCTTTAAGGTATTCGAATGCCCTAAACATAAAAGCGTAGATTTTCTCATATAACAGAGGAGTATTCGAATATCCTATGGATGTATTAGAATAGCTAAATAGGAAAAACACTTATAAATGTTCAGAAAATGTAATTTTTGAAAGATAATCGCATACCTGTTGATGAAGTTCCTGCAAAAAAGATTTGAGAAAACTCCGACGCTCAAGTCAGTAATAATTTAAGAAGGATCAAACATAAATTTAAGCAAATAGTAAGCATTTAAATGTTGGATTGATCAATTATGCCCAATTCTCCTCTTATATAATAAAATGCTTCTTTTGCTAGGGATTTAGTGAAAATATCTGCAAGTTGCTTAGATGTTTCAACAAATTCAAGAATGCAATCCCCTTTTTGAACGTGATCTCTAATAAAGTGGTGTCTTATCTCTATATGCTTTGTTCTAGAATGCAGTATAGGATTCTTAGAGATATTTATTGCACTAGTGTTATCACATCTTATAGGGATGTGATCAAGCTGAAGACCGTAGTCTAAGAGTTGTTGCTTCATCCAAAGGATTTGAGCGCGGTGAAGAACTCCCTACTTTCAACATATTCAAACCTCGGCGGTAGACAAAGCCACACCGTTTTGTTTTGTTTCTTACTATGCCAAGAAACTAAAGAACTACCAAGCAAGTGGCGTGTCTCACTAGTACTTTTTCTCGTCTAATTTGCACCCAAAGAAAGTCGAGTCGAATAGCCTATTAGGCTACAAGAGGCACCCTTAGGATACCATAAGCCCATTTGTGAAGTGCCTACTAGGTATTTCATTATTCGTTTGACAAAGACACTTAAGTGAGATTCCTTAGGGTTTGCTTGATATCTAGCACACATGCATACACTAAACATTATATCGGCCTACTTAGCGGTAAGATAAAGGAGAGAACCAATCATACCTCTATATTTCGTTATTTCTACTTGATTTACCTCCTTCATCTTTGTCCAAATAGCAAGACGTGCCCATGGGAGTGGCCATATGTTTAGCGTTTTCCACTTCAAATCTCTTCAGAATTCCTTGCATTTTTTGTTTGACTTATGAAAGTCCCTTCGTTTGTTTGTTTGATTTGAAGTCCAAGGAAGAAATTTAATTCTCCCATCATTGACATTTCAAATTCATTCGCATTGACTTAGCAAATTCTTTGCAAAGGGATTCATTAGTAGCACCGAAAATAATATCATCCACATATACTTGCACAAGAAGAATGTCATGCCTTTTATTTTTAATAAAAAGAGTAGTATCGACTTTTCCTCTCGAAAAACCATTTTCCAAAAGAAACTTGCTCAACCTTTCATACCAAGCTCTAGGAGCTTGCTTTAAACCATATAAAGCCTTTTTAAGTTTAAAAACATGGTTGGGTAGTTCATGATTTTCAAAACCTGGAGGTTGTTCAATGTATACCTCCTCTTGAATAAAACCATTCAGAAAAGCACTCTTAACATCCATTTGATATAATTTGAAATCCATGATGCAAGCATAAGCAAGTAGCATTCTAATAGCTTCTAATCTAGCTACAGGTGCATAGGTTTCTTCATAATCTATTCCTTCTTCTTGATTATACCCTTTAGCAACCAATCTAGCTTTGTTTCTAGTTATTAACCCATTTTCATCAAGTTTGTTTCTAAAAACCCATTTAGTTCCAATTATAGGGTGATTATTAGGTCTAACAACTAATTCCCAAACTTAATTTCTTTCAAACTGATTTAATTCCTCATGCATAGCTAGGATCCAATGTTCATCATCAAAAGCTTCAATTAAATCCTTAGGTTCAATTTGAGAAACAAAAGCTAAGTGATTACAAGTATTTCTAAGGGAGTTACGAGTACTTACACCTTTAGAAACATCACCGATAATTTGATCAAGGGAGTGATATTTTGAAGTTCGCCATTCTTTGGGAAGTTCCAAAGCTTGCGAATCCTCTTGTCTTAGTTCATCCTCTTTTTCCTTGATTTCCTTTTCTTTCTTGTCCGGTGTGTTTCCGCCAAGATTTCGCAACATCATCAACAACAAGATCCTTTCTCGATCCACTTGGTCGGTTTCATCAAATGCAACATGTATAGATTCTTCAATAGTCATAGTTCTTTTATTGTAAATGCGAAAAGCTTTACTATGATTTGAATAGCCAAGAAATATACCTTCATCAGACTTAGCATCAAACTTGCCTAAGTTATCTTTTCCATTGTTTAAAACAAAACATTTGCAACCAAAAACATGAAAATGTGAGACATTTGGCTTTCTTCCTTATACAACTCATATGGGGTTTTCTTTAAAATAGGCCTTATAAGAGCCGGTTCATTACATAGCAAGTTTGTACTTACAAAGATCCGCCCGGTAAGTATTTAGGAAGAGCAGACCTCATTAAGCATAGTTCTCGCCATTTCTTCTAAAGAACGGTTTTTCCTTTCTACAACTCGTTTTTGTTGCGAGTTCTAGGGCGCAGAGAAAATTATGATTAATGCTATGTTCATCACAATAATTTTTAAAAACATTGTTTTCAAATTCGCCACCGTGGTCACTTCTTATAGAGGATATTTGAAAACCTTTTTCATTTTGAATAACTTTGGCAAGTCTTTTAAAAGCTAGAAATGCATCATTTTTATTTGCAAGAAATAAAGTCCATGTAAACCTAGAAAAATCATCCATAATCACTAAAGCATAGTAACTCCCACCAAATCTCATAGTTCTAGAAGGTCCAAATAGATCCATGTGCAAAAGTTGTAAAGGTCTAGTGGTAAAAACTATATTTTTCGCTTTAAAAGAGACCTTTATTTGTTTACCCTTTTGACATGCATCACATAATTTATCTTATATAAAATTAAGCTTGGGTAGTCCAATTACTAGCTCTTTAGAGACCAACTTCTTTAAGTGATCCATGTGAATGTGTGCAATTCTCCTATGCCATAACCATGAATCATCATTCTTGCTCAAAAGATATTTCGCATCATTTGAAGATATATCATCAAGACTAATCATATAGATGTTGTTTACTCTATGACCAATGAATTTAACATGCTTGTCATTTTTATCTTCAATTATGCAACAGTTTGAATCAAATATGACTTTATTTCCTTTATCACATAATTGGCTAATACTAAGTAAGTTGTGTTTCAAGCCTTCAACAAGCAACACATTTTCAATGGAAGAGTTAGGGTTCTTACCGACTTTGCCGATTCCAAGAATTTTACCCTTGTTATTATCGCCATAAGTGACGTGTCCATGATTCTTGGGAATAAGTGCGGTGAACTTTGAGTCATCCCCTGGTCATGTGCTTGGAGCAACCGCTATCAAGATACCAATTTGAACTCTTGGCTTTCAAGCACACCTACAACACAAGTTTAGTTTTTAACTTTTGGTACCCAAACTTTCTTGGGTCCTTGTGTGTCAGTTTTGGGTAAAGTACCCTTGGGAACCCAAACCATTTTTGTTCCACCTTTTGTACTTATATTTTTCCTCGCATTACATGTTGAAGCACTATGTCCTTTTCTTCCACAATAAAAACATTTTATAAAAGGACTACTTGAAACACTAGAATGCACAAAGAAATTTTTATAGAGTTTTTGTTGATTTTTCGGGTTATAACCTATCCCGGCTTTTTGAAAAACCACTCTTTGTCTTCCTAATAAAATATTTAAATTATCCCTTCCAAAAGTAAATTTAGAAAGAGTGTTCTTTAGGTCTTCGTTTTCTTTTTCAAGTATATGACATGAAGAACAAGATGAAGAAGTAGAAGAATATGAATGATGATTTGTGCATGCATCAATGATTCTTAAAGTTTCGTTTTCAATTTTCAATTCTTCTATTTCTTTGTTTAAAACAAGAATTTGATTTTCTAAAGAAGAAATTGTTTTCTTAGATGAGGAAATAATTTTTGTGAGTTTTAAAGATTCTTCATGTAGTTCCTCAAAGGCATCTTGTAACTCATCGTAAGAAGGTAATAAAGTATTAGAACTTACCTCGTTTTCGCTTTCTTCTTCATCTCCTTTTGCCATGAGACACAGTTGAGCTTCTTCGTTATCCGAATCTGTCGGTTGAGTCCATGTCGTTTTCATCCCACGCTATGTAGGCTTTTCTCCTTTTCTTTCCTTGAAGGGTTTCTTTTCAAATTTTTCCTTCTTCTTTTGATAGACTGGGCACTCCATTTTCATGTGACCAGGTTTGCCACATTCATAGCAAGTTGGAGTCGATGAAGTTCCTTCGCCTATGAAGTGTGTCCTTTTAGGAGGGAAGGGAGGTCTTCTTTGCGTTCCCTTTTTCCTGAGAAATTTACCAAACTTTTTAACTAGTAAACTTAAATTTTCTTCACTTACCTCAATGTTCTCTCGAGTTTTCTTCATTTTCTTCATCATCATTTTCGATTAATGAGGAAGTGGCTTTGAGAGCTATTCCCTTTTCTTTTTATCGTTTTCTTCGCTTTGACATAGTCTCTTTCGATTCGAGTTCGTGCTCATGAAGTTTTCCAAAGAGAGTAGCTAGGGTCATTGTGGACAAGTCCCTCGATTCGATATTGCTTTGTCACTTTGGGTTGCCAAATCCTCGCTAAGACATCTCAAAGACTTTGTTAATTAAATCTTCATTAGAAAAGCTTTTACCTAAAGATGCAAGATGATTAACTATGTGGGTGAACCTCTTTTGCATTTCCTGAATGCTTTCTCCTTGGTTCATTCTGAATAGTTCATATTCACGAGTTAGAGAATTGATTCTCGATCTCTTAACTTCGCTAGTACCCTCATGGGTAACTTGCAAAGTATCCCACATTTCTTTAGCAGTTGTACAATTTGAAATTCTAAAAAACTCATCATATCCTAAAGCAGTAGTAATAATATTTTTGGCTTTTAAATTAAATTGAACTTTTTTTTTGTCTTCATCAGACCATTTATTTCGTGGTGTTTCGGTCCTTACACCATCGATCTCATGTGTGGGTATAAAAACGCCATTTTCGACAGCGTCCCAAACATCTAGATCAATAGCTTCGATGGAGATTTTCATTCTTTCCTTCCAATATGCGTAACCATCCCCATTGAAAAAGGGTGGTCGGTTTATGGAGGATCCTTCTGAAAAACCATTTGAAGAAGCCATATACTCTTGAAGCTGCTAAGCTCTTTATACAAGAGTCTAGCACTGATACCACTTGTTACCAAGTGGCTTCTAGTACTCAAGAAGGGGGGTGAATTGAGTATAAAAACTTTTTCGTAAAACCTCTTTTTAATTAAAACAAATATCAAAAGCTTAATAAATAAATGCACAGAAAGAATGAGAAGAAGAGAATAAACAATAAAGAACAGCGTAAAATAAATGTGCAATAAAATAAATTGCTTAAAATAAAGAGATTAGGGAAAAGAGAAGCGAGTGCACAATATTTATCCCGGTTCGACCACTAACCCACTTGTGGTCTACGTCCATCCTCGAAAGCCGAGATTTTTCACTAAGTATACAAGCTTCAATAGGTGCTTGCTACCGTTACAAAATAGAGCTCTTTTCACACACAGGGACACTATACCCTTGTGCTAAAGTCTCACCTTCATGAGGATACCTCACCCTTATACAAACCTTGAGGGATACCTCACCCTCGATACAAAATATCAGGAAATAGATGAAGAGAAACTCTCACTCAGAGTAAGTAATACAAATTGAAGCACTATAGAGCTCTCTAACAATATCTCAGAATTTTACCAAAAGAGTACGAGAGAAAAAAGAGAGGAAGTATGCAAACAGTATTTTAGCACAGTTCAAAAAATAAGAAATAAGGATTCATGCTTTTCCAGCCGTGAGGAGGTCTCTATTTATAGAGCCTCTGATCAAAAAATTTCACTGGAGAAATTGATTACATAATTAATGCATAAATCCGTTGCGTATCAATTTCAAAAACAGAAGCTGAAAAACGTGGGATATTCGAATACAATACTGTGGTATTCGAATACCACTGATATATATATATAAAAACGGTTTAAACTTGAAGTATTCGAATGCCGTTATAAGGTATTCGAATACCTTTTATATCAGTGTATAAAACAACAAAACAGACCCACGTTATTCGAATACCATGTCACGGTATTCGAATGCCTTTAGCTGAAAACATGTTTATTAAAGCCTTTTGAAAGGGTGTATTCGAATGCCTTACATGGTATTCGAATACCTCTATAAAAACACATTGTATTCGAATGCCTTAGAGGAGTATTCGAATACCTTAAAAACCACGTTTGAAGAGACTTTTTCAGAGGACAGTATTCGAATGATTTTAAGTTTATTCGAATGCTTCTGTTTGAAAACGTTATAAACACCTTTAAGAACTTTAATTTGGTTTGTGAGAAAACATGTTTTTAGATCTTTTGACTAAAACACTGAGATATCCTATGAAAGCTCTGTACAATAAAGATCCTAAGTCCTAAAGCTAAGCTTGAACGCCTTGGACTTGATCTTCTCATCATCTCAGACTTGATCTTCTCATCATCTCATCATCTCCATATTTGTTATCATCAAAACTCAGTGTTGCATGGTAATCACATCATTGTCCCCCACTTCACGTACCAACATCACCTTCCCTTCATAACCTTCATCCATCATTATAAAGAGAAGAGCCACCTCTGCCAAAGGACGATCCCCGGTAACCCCCATTCACCTTCATCACCCTATTATCTTCATCTCCATAACCTCACCAACCATACGTTCAATCTATAACAATAGCTCCCAATTGTGACCCATTTTTAGCCTTCTCTACCTTCAACCCCTCCCACTCACCAGCCTTCCTTCCATAATCACATACACCTTCAACTTTCAGCAATTGAGTCAACTCAGTAAGTAACCACCCATCGTGAGTTAACTCACTTTCCTCACCACTCCATCATCTTCCACCTTCGCCCTAAAACACTAACACATCATTAAACTCCCTCACTTCACATTCACTATCTCATCTCCACCCCCTCTAAACTGTCATCTTCCCCTTCTCAATTCCTCACCAAATTTGCCAACGTCCTAATCACTATTCCACCATAGCCTCCACCCACCTTCACTGTGCCACCCACCAAGACAGAACCAATCGTGACCCACCTCGCGTATTAGCTCGAACCAGTAACTCACACTAGATCCGCGCCTTCGTCAGCCATCATAAAAATGCCAAACGTCACCCACTCGCACCGTATCATTCCGGCGAGCTCGAACCAGCGTCGACCGGCACCAGGCACCGTCGCTGCCTTCTCTCAACTAGCCGCCGTTAGCTCCGTCGCTCCTCTCCATTGCAGATCTGCACGAACCGCACGCGTCACCCATCAACCGGCCTCTATCTTCTCACCGCGTCGCCCGACCCAGCATCCCGACCACACCCGATCCAGCACCGGACAGCCGCCATACACGACCCGTAAGCACCAACCGAGCCTGAAAGCTCTGAACCCGCCACCGTCAAGCTCTTCCCTATGCCGTCATTCGTCGGTGATTCGCCATCCAAATCTAGCTGGTCACAACCCCCCGCGTGCCCAGTCGCCGTCCGTTCACGCCGCACGCCTCCCCTTCAATCGGTGCCATCGAGCCATCCTACAAAAATAGCCCAAAGGAAATAGAAAGCCACCCCCTGTTTCTGCTTGGTTCGTGAGTTTTGTATTTTTTTTTTTTTTTGGTTTAGGTTGGGCTGTTAAGGAAAAGCAAAACAAAAATAGTTAAAATAATTGAACAGGGTAGATAAAAAAAAAAGAAAAAATGATTGAAGTAAAAATAGTAATAAAATGATTGAATTTTTTTTGAATGATAAATAAAAAATATATAAAATAATTTAATCTTTTTTAGAAGAATAAAATGGGATTAACTGAGTTGTGACAACTTACTAATCCTATAATTTTTTATAATCATATGAGTTATAGCAACTTGATGATTTAAATATTTTTTTAAATAATAAAAGATAAGAAATAAAATAATACAATCCCTTTGGAAGAATAAAATGAGTTAATTGAGTTGCGACAACTTGTTAATCTTGTAACTATTTTGATCATCTAAGTTGTGACAACATGATGATTCAAAATTTTTTTAAAAAAAAAATAAATTACTGGTTAATAAAAACTCAATATTCATTTTTTTAAAGATAATTTTAAATTAAAATTTTATTTAATTGTAATAAATTCAATAATCAGTGGGTGACGTCTCTAGCGTGACGCGAGTTTCACCTATTCAATCTTTAATTTGATTAACAGAGTCGCGACGACTTGTTAATCTAATTTTTTTAAAAATAATTAAATTTTTTCTTTTAAAAAATATAAAATAAAATAAACCAATTCTTTTTTTATAGATAATTTTAAATAAAAATTTTGTAATAAATTTGATAATTAGTGGGTGACGTCTCTAGCGTGACGCGAGCTTCACCTATTCAATTCTTAATTTGAATAACTGAGTCGCGACGACTTGTTAATTCAAATTTTTAAAGTTTTTTTTTATAAAATCAATCAACCCACAAGTATTTTCTAGAGAACTACGTGACTTTGAATTCCTCATTGCACCAGGGGATACGTAGGAGCAGGACTCCAATTCTGTCAAGCCAAAAATTAAATTTTCACAAATCATTTTTTTAGTGTTGTTTTAATAAAAGGGATAAAGTAAATATATTTGATATTATCAAGAATTAGCATAATTGACTAAAGGTACCGTATTATGACGGGTGCGTTAGGGGTGTTGTGGGATTAAGTTTCCACCCTTCCCTAAGCATAACCGACTCCCGAATCCAATCTGGTTCTCAAAGACCATTTTCTTATAAGGGTTTTCTAATTTTTCCTAATTTAAATAAAATTGGTGGCGACTCTATTTCCATACTTTGAAATCCCACGAGTTGCTATGTCCCGCCGCGATTTTTCGGTCGCGACACACCCACACAGAGAAAATTGTAAAAGTTTTTTTTTTAAAATATTATTATATATAAATATTATTAATTAAAATCAGTAAGATTTTTAGTATACTACGCTATTTTCAAGATATACGCTTTTTCACAATAATATTTTATTCAATATACACAGTGTATAAATATTACCAATTAAAATTTGGTAATATTTTTTGTCGATTAAAATCGATAACATTACTAGTTAAAAAAATATGTATTTTTTAAAAAACTCCTTACACATCTACACAGAGAAAATTGTAAAAGTTTTTTAAATATTATTATATATAAATATTATCAATTAAAATCAGAAGTTTTTCATTATACACACTATTTTCAAGTATATACAATTTTTTCCACAATAATATTTTTTAAAAATATATTTTTTTCATAAATAATTGTAAATGATGAAAACCCTATAGATTTTAACTGATAATGTTTACACAATTATGTAACTTGATCAATTAATTATGAGTGAGTGTCATTTTTGAAAAAGAATGGGGCTAAATGTTATATCATCAAACTTAGAGGGAGATGAGTGTAATTTACTCAGTGAATTATGAAAAGAAAGGAAAAATTACAAATATGATGCAATTAACATTTTGTTTAATGCTAACTAACCTATTACTCATGGTTAGATAGAATATTTTGTTAGCTTCTGTTAAAAATTATGTTAGTAAGCTTATACAAATGGGGTGGAGTGTAATATTTATGCAAGTTTGGAGTTTAGTGTTATATATACAAACCTCAAGGTAGTGGAGTATAATTTACTCTAACTTATAATTAATTAGAGGAGGTTCATTGTATTTTGCCACATTAAACAATTCTATTGGGCCTAATCAGTTTAAGTAAAAAAAAAATTTAAAATTTAAAAAGGGTCTTAACAAACTCTAACTAAAACTCATGCCCCCAAAAAAGAAAACGAAAAACCCTGTCTCCCAGTGTTTGAGCTTGCACTTGGCGGTGGACAAGGAAAGGCTTCAAGAAGAATCTGTAATTCGCCGCTTCTACCAAATCATTCTCAGTTGGGACTACTTTCGTCTCATTAAGGAATCCAAGGCAATGCCATTCATCTCTCTCTCTATTTTTTTTTTAATTTTTTCTTATTCCAATTCATCAAATTTTTGAAATTTGGGATTTTTCGCAGTAGAAAAACAATGGGGAAGAAGAGGCTGCTAATGGGTCTTCATCGCGACTTGTCAAAGTGAAGACTAAATACAAAGATGTTGATGACTATATTTCCACCTACGAGCCCCTCATATTTGAAGAAGCCAAATCCCAGATCATTAAGCAGAAAGAGGACGAAGAGTTTCAACAAATTTTGCATCTTTTTTGCCCTTTTAATAATATTATATTTTTCTTTTACTGGATTTTACTATTATTGTTAATGACATTGTATTATTGGTCTTTAGGTGGTGTTTGGTTATTTTTTTTAGTTTTCATTTTCAGTTGATATGTTTTTACTCATAATTACAAAAATACTATTATGGTCATTATTTCATATTTTGCATCTATATTCTCTTTTTGTCTTTTAAATTTAAATAATGGGTATTGCTTTCCAGGTTTTAAAGTTTGGATTTTGATAAGAATTTAATTTTGATACACTGTCTCATCCAATTACGTATTGTCAAATTATTTAATGAATTAATGGCTCTCTTTGTCTTGTGCTAAAGAACTCTTTTGTGGGCTACAGTGACTGAATGGAAGTTAGGGGTGGTAAAGAGTTGCAGCGAGGGGGATGACTTTCATTTTATTGAATTTCCTTGTGAAATAAAGGAGGCAGAATCGATATCACAGAATGATCTTTTGCTGCTTTCGAAAGACAAGGTACTAATGATCAGAAAATGTATGTTTTTTGGAGGACTTTGTAGGTCCTGCTATGCTGTACTTTTATTGGATATGGCATTCATATGAGTCCTTGTTGATGCATTATTCTTCCTTTTGGAATTTTTTGAATTACTTGTCTATTCATACTGAGGACGACGACAATGATGATGACGACAATGATGATGCATGGAGGTCAAATGACTGAAGCTGCTGTTTCAGATGTAGTGGCTATTGGCTATGGTGCAGTTGATCTTCTGACCAGAGATTCTTGGTGGCTAGAAGGTGGTGCTTTGGTGGGCACACGATTTAGGCTTACCAAAACTGGTTTGTGTGCTTGGCCTGAAGTGGGATTGCAATGATGGTTTTTTAGTGAGTGCTCCAGTCCGTTGACAGTGGTTGGGCTCTAAATAAGTAATTTCGTTTATTTTCAGGACAGATTTATAAATAACAAAATTTGAAGATTGCCTATTGACCTATTGACCAAGTTTCAGGTAATGATCTTCCTACTATTGTTCTATTTTTTATACATAAGCTATGATTATAAAGGAAAGTAGCATCGATGCTTAATGTTTAAGGAGGTGCACCTTAAATGTCACCTATTATGCACTTGCCTCTAGTTAAGGGTTCCATTTTAAATGCTTCCTAAATGTTTTTGAGAATCCATGCCCTATAAAGTTTATACTGTCGATGATGGATCTAAAATGATCAACGATTGTGAATAAAATTTGAAACCTACATAACAGGTAAGTTTGGGGTTTGGGGTTTTCCCTCTACCCTCTTCGATACTGGCGACCCCTTCATCTCTCTACTACCACCATCATCACTGGAGTTCCACCAACAAGAGCTCTATCATGCATCCAACACATTTGAAATCAGCTTAATGGGTCATGGTTCGGGGTGGACGACGATGGAACACGTGGGGTTGCCACAGACTTGGATGGAATCTTGAAAGATTCAACTAATCCATTTTGAGTATGAACATGTGCAATGGAATGCTCAACACTAATTCCTATTAACATGCAATAATCAGAAAAAGTCTTTTAAAGTAAACTCACTTGTATTTATCTAAATGAACTGACTTGATAGGATGGTCAGGAAAACTTGATCTTAAGTTTATAATTTGGGCAAGAAATTTAGCAAAAATACCATTACGAGTTGAAAGTAAACAAACATGTGACCATCGAGTGGAAACATAAATTAAAACCATGAAATGCCGAAATGGTCAACAAGATGGATGGATTGAGCCACAAATGTCACGTTGTATTCTTTGTACAAAATCAGGAGAATCCAAAGATAATTTAGATGAGGAAGGTCTAACAATTAATTTACCTTGAGCACAAGAAGTACAAAAAAATGATTAGGCAGAAGAATTTTTTGATTCTTTAAAGAATATCCATGTGTATTTTCAATAATATGTTGCATCATAGTTGAACTTGGATGACCAAGATGATCATGCCAGAGCATAAAAGTTTTAAGATCTGAACACTTCTGGTGCATATAATTTGACTCAACCACCCTTATTTTTGTAAAATATAATCCAGATGAGAAACTTGGAAGTTTCTCTAATATGAACTTCTGGTTCGAAATTATAGAGGTAATATATAGATATTCTACATGTCCCTCATTTTTGGTTTCAACATGATACCCATTGCGATATATATCTTTGAAACTTAGTAGATTTCTTTGGGATCTACTAGAATACAACGCATCATCAATAAACAATTTTGTCCCATTTGGGAACATAATTTGGACTCTTCTAAAGCCTTTAATAACATTTGCAGAACCATATATAGTGTTAACATTAATTTCAGCTAATGTCAATTGTAAGAAATATTTTTTATCACGAAGAATTGTATGAGTTATGCCACTGCCCACTAAACATATGTCATCCTTCATTATATCAAGTTTATTTTACATTATACAGTAACACAAAAATATATTTGTAAGAATTAGAAAGAGACAATAAACAAGAAATATACAAATCATTGATATTCATGTTATAAATAAAATTTGAATGAAAAATTACAAATGATAAACTTCAAAATAACATAAACATAAACATAAACATATTTCAATAGTAGATATTTCTATCCCCAATCAAATGATCAATATTGCCATTGTTGTCTTAAAAAAAATCAAAAACATCAAAATCAACATTCATAGGAGACTCATCATCATGAGTAGGACTAACAGGTTCAAAAAAATTCACTTCAACATTTTTTCCCTTTCTTTTAGTGATGCCTTGTAAAGTTCAACTAGGTGTTTTGGAGTGCAATATATGTGAGACCAATGACATTTTGTTCCACATCTATAACAAATATTGTCATTATTTTGCTCTTTTCCAAGATTTCTCTCATTTTGACCCATTTCTTTTAGTTTCTTTTAGCACATTTGCTTTCAAAACTTTGAGAAGGATTAGCATGGGTCTAATAATTTTTCCTACCACGAGCCCTTTTACTACCACGACCTCGTCCACGACCTTGAGAAAATGTCACATTCACTTCAGGGATTGGTGTTGAGGTAGTTGGACGAGATTAATGATTTTTCATCAAAAGCTCATTGTTTTGTTTACCACAAGTAAATAAGAAATTAAATTAGAATATTTTGTGAATCTACACTCTCGATACTGCTGCTACAGGAGCATATTCGAGGCATGAAAAGTAGAATATGTTTTTTCTAACATCCTCATCAGTAATTTTTTCTCCACATAATTTTAATTGAGAGCTAATCTTAAACAATGCTGAATTATATTCACTTATGGTTTTAAAATATTGCAAACATAAGTGGATCCAAACATAGCGAGTTTTTGGAAGAATCACCGATTTTTGGTGTTCATATCTCTCCTTCAAATTATTCCAAAGGGCTAATGGGCCCTTAATAGTAAGGTACTCCATTTTCAATTCTTTATGTAAATGATGTCGAGGGAAAATCATTGCTTTTGCACAATATTAAAGGGATGCTTGGTTTCCTTCTTTTATAGTATCTCCAAGATTCATAGCATTAAGATGAATCTCAGCATCAAGTACCCATGATAAATAATTTCTTACAAAAATATCAAGGGCAATGAATTCAAGTTTCGTGAGATTTGACATTCTAAAGACACTTGAAAAAAGAATAAAAATTAGATGGATAACTAATAATTTAAACAATAAAAATACTTTGATCATTCAACAAAGAACATATGCATAACACATGTTAAAGAAAACAAATTCTTACCTTGATATATAAAAAGAAACTTGGAGGATTTAGCTACATCGTAGAGACTTGATCGTGCCGATAACGTGTTGTAAATAGAGAAGAGAAATATAGAAAAATCAAGAGAAGAAAATATAGACTCAAAATCTTATTATGTATATCAGATGAGATACATATCTTTGAAATTTGACAAAGTATTTATAAGAGAGTTTTAAGATTTATGCAATATAGTTATTTAAGATTAGTATCCGTTAAGGAATGTGATCCCTTTTAACTAATTTCTTTGTTTATGTGGGATAATTAGTGTGTACTTTATAACAACCAATCCTTTAAAATCAAATTAAAGTAGTCATCCATCACATGCTAAATGTGCATGTTTTATAATATTATTGCATTTTTGGGTGCCATTTTTAAGTAGTTTTCACTCTGTGGTGGTCTCATAATTTTTAAAATTGTGTAGGTAGGGTAAGTAGTGTTATTTTGGCAGAATTTTAGTGTTGTGTATTCTATTTTGCATATTTTGTATTTTTGCAGTTTTACATGTTTTATGACCAGGTCTTATAGTAATCATTTGTTTGACATTGACCTTGATATTGAGAGAACCTTGCATACACTTAATAGAACTTGTAAACATAGTGAAAGGATAATTCTAAAATTGAAACTGAACCTAAGAATATAAATAGCACTGCTACTATGGTTGATAATACTGAAATTGAAACTGAACATGAAAATACAAATAACACTGCAAACATTGCTGATAATATGGATAATAAGACTCTTAAGGAGCTAGCTGCACTTGATGTGAATTATCAATCTTTGTGCATTCAATATATTGATGTAAATGCTGATTTTGAATTGAAATCTGGATTGATACACTTGCTGTCAAAGTTTCACGGACTTGCAAGTAAGGATCCTCATAAGCACTTGAAGGAGTTCCATGTGGTGTGCTCCACCATGAAACCACAAGGTATTCCTGAAGTACACATCAAATTGAGAGCCTTTCCTTTCTTATTAGATGGAGCAGCTAAGGATTGGCTGTATTACTTGCAGCCAACTGCCATAATAGGTTAGAATGACATGAAGAGATTGTTCCTAGAAAATTTTTTCCCTGCTTCCAGAGCTACTGCCATTAGGAAGGATATATGTGGTATAAGGCAGATATTAGGAGAAACTCTGCACGAGTATTGCAAAAGATTCAAGAAGTTGTGTGCAAGCTGTCCTCATCACCAAATCAGTGATCAGTTGCTAATACAATATTTCTATGAGGGACTTTTACCCAGGGATAAAAGCATGGTAAATGCTATTTCTAGAGGAGCTTTAGTGGACAAAACCCCTACTATAGCAAGAGATTTAATAGCGAACATGGCAGCAAATGCACAACTATTTGGCACACGAATTATTACCTCAACCAGAGGAGTCAAGGAAGTAAAGGTTTCTGATACTAAACAATAGAGAATTGAGAACAAATTAGAGGAGCTGACTTCCTTGGTTAGGCAACTAGCATTGGGATAAAAACAAATTCAGTCCCCAACAAAAGCTTTGTGAAATCTGCTCTTTGCCAGATCACCCAATAGACTAGTGTCCTGCACTCTAAGAAAGTAGTGAAGTAGTGGCTTGAATCCTTCCTGGAAAACCATACTAGCAGCAGCCAAAGTATGACCCTTATTCTAACACATATAACCCTAGATTGAGAGATCGTCCCAATCTGTGGTATGGTAACAATTCTGGTTAACTTCAGCAAGAACAACAACAAACTAGATATAACACGGTAGGCCCAAGCAAGCAACAATTTCAACAACCAGTGAAACAGCCTATGCAGCAAAGTAACAATTTAGAACCTAGCTTGGTAGACTTGGTGAAGCAGTTAATAACCAATACCATTCAGTTTCAACAGAGAACTGAGACCACCATTCAGAACTTGGAGACTCAAATTAGTCAACTTGCAACTTCCATTAATGAGTTGAAGACTCAAGGTTTCGGTCAATTGCCCTCCCAAACAATTAACTA
The DNA here is from genome assembly GCA_029884595.1 of Ormosia semicastrata. NCBI lineage: Eukaryota > Viridiplantae > Streptophyta > Magnoliopsida > Fabales > Fabaceae > Ormosia > Ormosia semicastrata. The sequence continues at coordinate 7,597,333 of JAQQTO010000028.1, read as the reverse complement.
TCCAAGAGGCAATGTGAGTGCTATAATCTTGAGTAGTGGCAAAAAAGTTAGTAGCCAAACCAAACTCTGACCAGAGGTTGTGCAGAAAAATCAAATCCAATAAACCAGAATTTTGCAGAAGATTCAATACAACAAAATATAGAACATACAAAGAATTCAAAGAAAAATTAGAAGTTAATGAAAAATTCTACAAAAAAATCTACTCTTAATACTCTTCTTCCTTTTCCTAATAGAATGACTCAATCAAGGAAGATAGCTGACATTGAATTGGACAGAGAGATTATGGATACCTTTCGGAAGGTAGAAGTTAATATAACTCTCCTAGAAGCAATAAAACAAATTCCAAAATATGCTAAGCTTCTAAAGGAATTGTGTACTCATAAGAGAAGGTTGAAAAGAAATAAGAAAGTGAACATGAGAAGAAATGTTTCTGCCTTGATCCAACCAAATATGCCTCCTAAATGCAAGGATCCTAGAACATTCACCATTCCTTGCACAATAGACAACAAGCAGTTTACTAATGCAATGTTGGATTTGGGTGCCTCAATTAATGTGATGCCAAAATTAGTTTATGAATCTCTACAGATTAGAGAGTTGAAGCCAACCGAAGTTATCATTTAGCTAGCAAATAAAAGCACACATCATCTTGCAAGAGTGCTTGAGGATATTTTGGTAAAGGTAAATAATTTAATATTTTCAGTAGATTTTTATGTTTTGCACATAGAAGAAGAATTTGCATCTAGTCAACCACTATTGATTTTAGGTAGACCCTTCTTGAAAACTACAAAAACTAAGATTGATGTGCATGCTAGTACCCTTTCCATGAAATTTGAGGATAACATAGTTCAATTTAATATCTTTGTTGCCATGAAATATCCTTTAGAAAAGCATTCTATATTTTAGGTAGACATCATTAATTTGCTTGTTGATGATATGCATGTTGATATGCCAGCCGAATTTCCTAAAATTGTGGGATTTCTAGATAATGTTGATTTTTCTGGATATTCTGTTTCTATTTGTGATGAGACTAGTATGTGTGTTGCATGTTCTGATATTTTTGCGTATATCAGAGATGATACTACGTGTTCTAAATTTTCTAATTCTATGGTATATGATTATGCTGTTTTAGAATATTGTACACAGATTACAGGTGATGTTGTAACTAAATCAGCAGAATTCATTTCTTTAATCAAATTGATACCTTCGGTACAATAACCACCTACCCTTGAGTTAAAGCCTTTACCTAATCATTTGAAGTGTGTGTTCTTGAAAGTATATGAGAAGCTACTAGTGATAATAGCAAAGAATTTATAACCTGAACAAGAAGAAAAATTATTGCAGATCTTGAAGCAGCGCAAGAAAGCCAGTGGATGGACGCTTATAGATATTCCTAAGATTAGCCCCTCCATATGCATGCATCGAATTTTATTAGAGGAGGAAGCCAAACCAGTGAGGCAACCTCAAAGAAGACTTAACCCTCTAATTTTGGATGTGGTGAAGAAAGAAGTGAGGAAACTATTGTCAACTGGCATCATTTACCCCATTTCAGATAGCAAGTGGGTGAGTCCAGCACAAGTAGCTCCTAAGAAGATCAGGATGACTGTGGTTGTCAATAAGAAGAATGAGGTGGTCCCCACTAGAGTACAGAATAACTGGAGAGTCTGTATGATTATAGGAAGCTCAACCAAGCCACTAGGAAGGATCACTTTTCCTTGCCCTTCATTGATCAGACATTGTAAAGGGTGGCTGACATGTCATAGTATTACTTACTAGATGGATTTTCAAACTATTTCCTAATTAACATAGCCCCGAAAAACTAAGAGAAGACAACCTTCACCTGCCCGTTTGATATGTTTGCTTATAGAAGGATGCCTTTTGGACTTTGTAATACCCTAGGTACATTTTAGCAGTATTTGGTAAGTATTTTCTCTGACTTGTTAGAACACAGTATGAAAGTTTTTATGGATGACTTCACAGTTTATGGATATTCTTTTGATGCATGTTTAGACAGCTTTGCTAGGGTGCTTGATAGGTGCATTTAGACACATCTTATTCTTAATTTTAAGAAATGACATTTCATAGTAGAACAAGGTATAGTCTTAGGGCATGTAGTTTCTAGCAAAGGCATTGGAGTAGATAGAGCAAAGATCGATGTTATTACCTCTTTATCCTACCCCACTTCTGTGTGGGAAGTGCATTCCTTTCTTGGTCATGCAAGGTTCTACAAGTGTTTCATCAGGGACTTTAGCAAAATTGCCCTTCCATTGTCCAGGCTTCTTAAAATAGAAGTCGAGTTTGAACTTGATGAGCATTGCAAGAAGGCATTCGATCAATTGAAGTAAAACCTGACCTCTTCTCTCATTATTCAGCCGCTAGATTGGGAGTTTCCTTTTGAGCTGATGCCTCTAACTTTGTAGTTGGCACTATCATTTCTTAACGAGTTGGCAAGTAACCTCATATGATATCTTATGCCTCTCATACTTTGGATTCTACCTAAGCCAATTACACCACCATTGAAAAGGAGCTTCTAGCAATTATTTTCGCTTTAGATAAATTTTGTTCCTATTTGTTGGGCACTGAAGTTATTATTTTCTCTGACCAAGCAGCCTTGAAGTTTTTGCTGAAGAAGCCTAAGGCGAAGCCTAGACTCATTCAGTCGATGTTGCTCTTATAGGAGTTTGATATTGAGATCAGAGATAAGAGCGGAGCCAAAAACTTGGTGGCAGATCATCTGAGCTAGATCCCACAGGCAGTGGACACTCTTCTTATCCGAGAGACCTTCCCAGATGAGTAGCTTTTTTAGCTACGAGGTAAGGACCCTTGGTATGTTGATTTAGTGAATTATTTAGTTATATTTGAGTTACCTGCTTACTTTAAGAAGCATCAGATTAATAGGCTTAAGAGTGAGTCTAAATATTATGTATGAGATGATCCTTATCCATGGAGACTGTGTAGTGACAAAGTGATTAGACATTGTGTTCTTGATTATGAGTTCAAGTCTATTATGCATTTTTGTCATAGCCTTGCATGTGGTGGTCACTTTGGACCACTACGCACTGCTAGGAAGATTTAAAACTTTGAATTGTATTGGCCCACCTTGTTTCATGATGCTTATAATTATTGTAAGAATTGTGAACAATGCTAATAAACAAGTAATATTTCCTGTAGGAATGAGATGCCTTAACAACTATTATTGTTTTTGAGATATTTGATGTGTAGAGCATTGATTTCATAGACCCCTTTCTTAATTTATTTGGCTTTGTTTACATTTTGTTAACTATTGATTATGTATCTAAATGGGTGGAGGCAAAGGCCACTCAGATTGATGATTCTCATATTATTTTAGACTTTGTCAGATCTCATATTTTCTGCAGATTTAAAATTCTGAAAGCCATAATCAGTAACCAAAGCTCTTATTTTTGTAATAAAAACATGAAGGCATTATTGAAGAAATATGGTGTGATGCATAAGGTTTTGACTCCCTACCATCAACAAACCAATGGGCAAGACGAAGTTTCAAATAGGAAGTTAAAACAAATCTTGGAAAAAATAGTTCAACCAACTAGAAGAGATTTGAGCAAGAGGCTTGAGGATGCATTGTAGGCGTATAGGACTGCCTTCAAGACTCCTTTAGGCATGTCTCCCTATAGGATAGTCTTCGGCAAGGCATGTCACCTTTCGATGAAGATTAAGCACAAGGCCTATTGGGGAGTAAAGAAGTGCAACATTGACCTGAACCAAGCTAGATCCCAAAGAAAACTCCAACTCCAAGAACTTGAAGAGATTCAGTTGGAAGCTTATGAGAACTCCTGTATCTACAAAGAGAAAACTAAAGTCTTTCATGATAAGATGATTGCAAGAAAAGAATTTATGATTGGTCAAAAAGTTCTCCATTATAATTCTCGCCTTGTGGTCCAATGGAGATCACAAGTGAGGCAACTAACAAAGCTTTCAAACTCAATGGACATCGCCTCAAGCAATTCTATGAGGGAGGTCAATAGGGCATAGTGGAGGAGGTCCACTTATAAGCGGCCATATACATCACTTGATAAGGATGTTTTTTCATTCTCTCCTTTATTTTTACTTGTCTTAAATTTATTGATGATTTGATATTTTATAAGCTTTATATTGAGGACAATGTAAGATTTAAGTCTAGGAGAGGAATTTACATTCTGTTTTCTATTTTCTATTTTCTATTTTACTATTTCTATTTTGTTTTTCAATTCTATTTTTTTCTATTTTGAAAAAAAATAAGAAATTGTGTTTTTAATTGCTTTCTAATGGAATTTTGAGATTTGTGAAAGTTGTGAGCAAACATCAATTTAAATTAAAGGCTTATAACATAAGTGAATAAATTGTCATTCATCTTGAGATTAACTAGTTTGGTAATGAAAATTAAATTAGTAGATTGAGTTTAATAGAATCATATCTTATGAGACTTTGAGCCTTTTAATGAATAGATTGAGCATTTGTGTCATTTTCTTCTTTCTTTTGTGATTTTCACTCATTAAATTTGTTACTCTATGTGAACACCCAATTTTGACCGGGTTCCAAAAAAAATGAAAAAATAAAAAATAAAAAAAAATAAAAAAAAAGAAGAAAATAAAAAATCAGTTAATTCAAGTCCACATTCTTGACCCTTTTTCTTAGCCAAAACACATAAGTCTACCTTAGCCTAGTTAAAAAAAAAAAAAAAAAAAAAAAAGAGCAAAATAAAAAGCAAAAATAAAAAATAAAAAATAATAATAATAATGTAAAGCTCTTGCTGCTGGTTTATTTTTCTACTTTTAGAAGGAAACAATTTTTGTTTTCTGGCTTTATGTTCTTTTTCTTTTTTCGACCATGCACTACTCAACACCACCACTGCATTGCAACACACATAATAGAGGGGACAACGTTATTTGCTCCCTACTCACTTTCTCCACTTTCCTACTTGCATTGCTGCACACACACACCCACCCACCCACGTGGCTCACACTCTCACTCCCACACATTCACATTTTCACCCTCCATTTTCATATACACTTTGGCATCATATTCCATAACTTTACACACACATTGGCGGATAAGAAAAATCCACAAGGCATAGGAGGGGGCTCTCTCTCAAGAACAGGACACACACGTTCCTCTTCTACATTCATCATTCTCAAAAGACCACCCTTACTCACCTTCACCCACAAGTACAACAACCACCTTAAGCCACCACCAAAAATAGCAACCTCCACAAGAGCATCCCACACCTCAACCTTCAAGCATCTAATCCACCATCATCATCACCTTCCATCCAAAACCACCCATGACCACTTTCATCTTCAACCAAACACTCACCATCCACCATTAACAATACCATCTTCAACCCATCAACCAAACCAACAAACTCCACAATAGCATCCCACACCTCAACCTCCATTTCACCACCTTCATCTTCAACCTCCAACCACCTTCAAACTCACCTTCATCATTCTCATATCACTTCACCCTTCACCTTCACCACCTCACCCTCACCTATCTTTAACCATCCTCACCACTACAACTCCAAGCATCCAACCTCCACCATCGTGAAGCTCCACCTCCCCTCACCAACTCACCTTCATCAACACACCAAAATAGCAAGCCTCCATAACCAATAGAAACCACCCATAACCATGTCCAAGCCTCTTCCATAACCAACAACTCCACCATTTTCATCTTCACCCCAACCACCTAAACTGTGAAGCTCACTATAACAACCCCTAGCACCAACAAACAAGCTTTGCCATCTTCAACTCCCCTTCACCATCTTCAACCTCCACACACCTCCATTCACGTAGGCAACCACCAAACTTCCACCTTGTAACCACCACACCCTACACACCACAGCCACCATCTCAAGCAACCACCTCTACCACACGTGAACCGTATCCTAGCTACCATCTCCGTCTAGCAGCCACGCCATCTTACTCCGCCCCAGATCGGTGAAACAGAGCAGCACCGTTTGCCCTACCACCTGCGCACTAGCCGCGCCGCCCATCATCTGCCTGCAACCGGCCACCATCCTCGCAGTGGCCACATGCTCACCAAATCAGCCACCCAAATTGAGTTCTTCATAGCCGCGACTCAGCACTCGGATCTGCAACTCAGCACTAGCCACCGTGCTCCACCAGATCTGTGCAGCAGCCACGCAAGCTAGATCCACCACGAACCCGAGGCCACTGTTGCCTGAAGCTGCTCCGTCCATACTTCACTGTCGCACAGTAGCACCATCGAGAGTAGATCCGGCCAACACGCACCTCTGCCACTTGCCCCTTAACCGTGAGCCACCATGCCTCTATTTTCATGTTTTTGAGCTCAATAGAAAAGAAAGGTTCTTTGTTTTTGTTTCGTTTTTGAGTTCAACACATTTTCTTTTACCTTTTCGTGTTTATTTATTTATTATTATTATAATATATTTTTTTGATTTTCTATGTTTAATGTAGTTTCTTATATAAGAAGTAAAAAAAATCTAAAAATATAAAAAAGGGATTTTGAGTTCTCTTGTTTTTTTTTTTTTTTTTTGGAGAAATAGTTTAGGTTAATAGACTCATTAGGTTGAAAAAGTAAAAAAGAAAATACAAAAGACATAAAAATAAAAAATGATAAAAATAGAAATAAAATAAAATAAAATAATTGAATCTTGATAAGAAGAATAAAATGAAATTAACTGAGTTGTGACTAGGGATGGAAACAGGCCAGGTCAGGCCAGGCTTCACCCTAAACAGGTCAGGCCTGTGTTACAAATATTTGGCCTGAGCCTGGCTTGTTACCTGTCAAAGGCCTTTTTTTGGGCCTGGCCTGGCCTGTTTAAGAAGTCTGGCCTGACCTGAAGCCTGTTTAGAAGCCTGTTTAATATTAAGGTCTCTAAATAGGCCAACAGGCCAAGGCCTTCATATAAGCCTTAAATAGGCCTAAGCCTTTAAACAGGCCTTGAAAGGCCATTAAAAAAAATAGAATATAATTTTATAAATAAATATAAAGCCTACTAATAGGCCTAACAAAGCTTTTGAGAGGTCGCCCGACCTAACTAAATGAAACAGGCTTTTAAAAAGGCCCGAGCCTGACTCATTTTCTAAACAGTTAAAGGCAGGCCTAAAACCAGCCACAGTTCTCGACAAAGCCTGACTACCTATTTCCATCCCTAGTTATGACAGTTCATTAATCCTATATTTTTAGAATCGTCTAAGTTGTGACAACTTGATGACTCGTTTTTTTAAAATAAAAAAATAAAATAGATTTTCAAAACAAATTAAGAACAACCAACCCACAATCGTTTTTCTAAAGAACTACGTGACTTTGAGTTCCTCATTGCACTTGGGGATACGTAGGAGTAGAATCCACATTCTGTCAAGCCAAAAATTAAAATTTCACAATCTATTTTTTTTATTAAAAAAATAGTTACAATGTTTTTAAGAGGAATAAAATAAATATATTTGAGATTATCAAATTTACACAACTGACTTAAGGTACCGTCTTAGGACGGGTGTGTTGGAGGTGTTGTGGGATTAAGTTTCCACCCTTCTCTATACATAACCGACTCTTGAATCTAATCTGGTTTCAAAAGACTATTTTGAAAGAAATGTTTTTCAATTTTTCCTATTTTAAATAAAATTCGTGGCGACTCTATTTTTCATGTTCTAAAATCCATGAGTTGCTATTTCGCTGTGATCCCGGTCGCGACAGATGGCGACTCCACTGGGGATACTTGAGAATGAAGCCTATAAAAGTTGATTGTGAAAATTTTTTGTGATCTTTATATGTTAGTTTTACCCTTTTTTTATATTTGATGCTTTTTTTTATTGTTAACTGTTTTATTATGTAAACCTTAGGGTAGAAAACTTTTGCAATTTGTTTTGTATCTGCTTTGTTTTGCAGGATATGGGTAGCCTTTAGGATCATGAAAATTTGTATGCTCCCTACACCCACCGCACCTACACATTTATCACACACATCCAAGTGGGGCCTTATACCTAGTCTGAGTGAAGCCTAAGTTAGGTAGAGGTTGCGTAATGGTAGCCATTTTGGATGTACATCCTATTTGGTTATCGCGAAAACCTCATCTAGAGCGTGCTTTTTTCACGAATGTCCCACATCTAGTGGTTTACACACTGTTTGTGGTCAACATTCTAAAATGAGACTTAGCTCTAGAGACCTTTAGAATAAAAGAGTCACCCAATGAAAATTCTCACGAATTAGAAGGACTCATAGATCCTTCGGATAGAAATCCCCAAGTTTAAGGCAATCCCACTAGGGCACAAAGGGAGTGTACTTCTTCTTTATCTCTTCCTCATGTCATTCATTCTTGCATTTTTTTTCTTAAAAAAACTCAGTATATAAAAAAGAAAAGAATACATCATCTTACATTTTCATTCTTAGTCAAAAAAAAAAATCGTCTTTACCTATCTATTCCTCATGTCATTCATTATTGCATTTTTTCTTTAAAAAAAGATTAGCATTAAGAACAAAAGAAAAAAATACATCATTTTACATTTTCGTGGCATTCTTAGCATTCTAAAAATAGATACATTATCTTACATTTTCATAGCATTCCTAGATTCAAAAAAAAAAAGAAAAAAAAGATACATCATCTTACATTTTCATGGCATTCCTAGTTTTTTTTGTTAAAAGAAAAAAGAAAAGAGAAAGAAGAGAAAATTTTTTCATCACAAAATTCATTCATTTCATCTTATGCATCTCATGCATATCATTCATTTCATCTTATGCATCTCATGCATATCACTCATTTCATCTCATTCTTTATCTAATGTTATTTTATTTTGATAAATCAAACAAAAAGAATCATTGCGCGGCCTAGGAAAGAAGACGCCAACCAAACCTGAGTTCACAACACAAGCGCTTGAGCAAGGCTTGCAGTAATGGCAGCTGAGGGCGAATGCAGAAACTGAAGTGCAGAAGTTAATGAGGTTAAAGGGAGGATAGATAAAATGACAGAGTCTCAGAGAAGAATAGAGGAAATATTGTTGGCTATGAGGGAGACTCTCACCTTGATTGGGGCGTTCGGAAGCATAGGAATGACTAGGGCACATCCGCATTTGCCAACTATCACTTCCATGAGGACAAACCCTGGGATCACCACTGAGATGCCTATTACAGGAAGAACCTCAAATACTGCACCACTAGTGATTCCTATCGGACAAGGGTATCATTCTTCAGAGGATACTCGAAATGAGGTTCATGGTAATACTGAATTCACATGGGAACAACCACATATGTCCATCCCAGTGACAACAGGATTTCCTACTGGGAGTGGTCATGCGACAATTCAAAAGGATAAGATGGAAGAAGAATGGATGGAAAGGATGGAAGAACAAATCAAAGCAATCAAGGGTTCTAGCACCTACGGTCCCCTTGGGATAGAAGAGTTGTGTCCTACTGCTAACATTGTCATCCTCAAGGACTTTAAAGTTCCAAGATTCGACGAATATGACGGGAGCACTAACCCTTTTTTTCCATCTGAAAACCTACATTACCAAAATGTCAATTTGGTCAAAAGACTGGAATTTCCTTGTCAGCTTCTTCCACGAAAGTTTGACTGAGCCTACTTTGAAATGGTGTATCTAACAAAACCTTTCCAAAATCTCTTCTTGGGATGATTGGGCAAACCTGTTCATGGGATAGGATCGGTTCAACCTAGATACTGCCCCAACTCGGGAACAGTTGAGAACACTGCAAAAGAAAAATAAGGAAGCCTTCAAGCAGTATGCCCAAAGATGGAGAGCTCTCGCAACACAAGTGCAACCACCGTTGACGTTGAAAGAAATATGCTCATATTTTCTAGAGACTCTAGGAGTTCCTTATATTGAGATAATGACGAGTGCTGCTTATATAGACTTTGTTGAATTAATAGTTGCCAGGGAGAAAATTGAAATTCTGGTAAAGGTTGGAAAATTGCCAACTAGCAATGATAAAAGTAGTTTCAATAAGCAGTTTTTCCCTAAGATAAAGGAGCCATCCACCATCTTACCCTGCCTACTGAGCCCCTCCATATAACCAAAAGCATTACCCTTCTTATCAAGCACCTCCTCCCACTCATTCAACTCACCATATCTTATACCAAGTCAACTTGTCGCATCTATATATCCCAACTCATCCTGTTTACACCAATTGTCCTCTAACAACTTGAAACCTCTGAACAATTGACGATCTGAGGCGTTAATTGATGTGATTGTCATCTGAGACTTTTGTGATGTTGAACTTATGTTAACTTTCTTGAAGCATTAATGTAATGACTTTGCATGGACTCAAGCATATCTTGCTTCCTTTCATTTTCATGGTTTTTCTTGTCATTTATTTTCTTTTGTTTACTGAAAGTGTCTTCTTTGTATTAGGGCCCCATTGGACTCCAATTCTTGACAATCCTTGCTTTGATAGATGTCAGTAGTCATAAGGTCTATATGTGTAGGTGCCATTTGCAAAAAAGAAAATAATGAATCAAAAAGAAAAATAAAAGAGAGCAAAGAAGTAATCACTTGGTGTGTATTATCCTTTTGTCTCTAAATTAAAATTTTTGAAAATGAGCAATCAAGATTTGAAATGAAGATTGACCATCTTTCTCTATCCTTCATAAGAATTCATCTTTTTATTATCTCTCATTGTCCCTTTTTGAGCTTGAAAGTTTTTTCAATAAACCCTGGACAAGGATCACCCTACACTAGGGGATAGCACAAAACAAAGGTTAATTGCCATGGTGACTATTTTGAAGCATAATGGAAAAAGAGTAAAGGAAGAAAAGGTGAAAGGGGCAAAAAGTAAAGCTAAAGAAAAAAAACAAAAAAAAAAGAAAAAAGGAAAGAAAGAAGAAAGAAGAAAGAAAATGAAATGAAAAATGTCATAAAAAAGGTGAATAACCAAGTGAAAAGAAAAAGAGAAGAAATGGAAAACAATAAGAGAAAAGTGAGTATGAAAGCGTAAAGGCAATTAACACAGTTTAATTTTGAATAAGGATCATTGGTCCTATTCGAACCTTAAATACTTGTTTGAACCTTATATTTTTCATTTCATAATCACTAACCTTGTCACGTTATAATCATTAAAAAGTACATTCTGATCAATAAATGATTATCTTTATTTTCATAAGTTTTAATTTTGAGACAAAAGGTTGTGCTCATACAAGTATTTAGTTCATTGGTTTTTTTTTTATTAAAAAAAGCTCACTAGGCTGAAAACCTGCAAGGGCGGTCTAAGCAAAAGATAGGGCAGTAAAAGAAAAAGAAAGAGACTTACGTTGGGGCAAATTTCTACCTTGTTCAATTTGACCCTACACTGGGGCAATTTTTTGTCTAGCTCGATTTGGCTTGTATTGGGGCAAATCTTTTGGTTCAATTTGGCTCTACATTGGGGCAAGTTTCTACCCTGTTTAATCCGGCCTTACACTGGAGTAATGTTTTTTCTTTAGCTTGATTTAGCCTATACTAGGGCAAATCTTTTAGTTCAATCTAGCTCTACATTGGGGCAAGTCTCTGTCCTATTCAATTCGACTCATAATCGGGGCATTTTTTTTTTAGTTTGATTTGGCCCTACACTAGGGTATCTTTGTGACTTACACTGGCGTAAAAATTTTGTTCTTAATTGTCCCACATTGGGGTAAATTTTTGTTGTCAAATGGCTTACACTGGGGCAACTTTGATCACAAATGACATACCCTGAGTCAAATTCATTTGATATCCTACACGAGGGTAGATTTTTGTAGATACCTGATAAAATAATAATCATGATGTCCAGTTGTCAAGTAAGGATTAATCACATCCATACTAGGACAAAAACCCTATGGCTTTCTTGCTATTCTACTTCTTGTGTCTTTATTCATTGTAAATGCCCTTTGTGTAGTCATACTCCCAAAATTAGTCAAAAAGTTACTCAGTTAGTAAATCTATTTCCTATTGTACTTTTGAATTCATGTATATTTGGTACATGATGCTTCAGGTTGGGTGAACATGAGTACAATAGTATAATTTTACCATCTAATGGTGGCCTCTTATTGAATAATTCAAGCCAAAGGAGCTCTAAAGTTTCGATCGATGAACACTACAAGAATTTTAGAAATTAGCTACGAAAAATTTCGTAGCTAATCCATAGCTAATCCATAGCTAAATTCATTAGCTATGAATTAGCTACGGAATAGCTACGGATTGGTCCGTAGTCTAAATCTCGTAGCTAATTAGCTACCAAAAATTTTCGTAGCTAATCCGTAGCTAATTTTTAAATTTCCGTAGCTAATCCGAAGCTAAGCTGTAGTTAATTTTCATTTAGAACTTCCTTCATTTTCGTAGGTAATTAGCTACAAAAAATTCTGTAGCTAATCTGTAGTTGATTTTAACAATTTGTAGCAATTTTGTAGCTATTTTCTAGTTATTATATTGCCAAATCCGTAACAATTTCGTAGCTAATCCGAAGCTAATTATCCCTAGCAATTCCATAGTTGTTTTTTAGCTATTATATTTCTAAATTCGTAGCAAATTCGTAGCTAATCCTTAGTAATTATCCGTAGCAATTCCGTAACTATTCCCTAGTAATTACTCATAGCAATTCCGTAGCTAATCCGTAGCTAACCAAAATTAATTTTATAATAATAGTTGATATATTTTAAAATCATACCAATATAAATATTTTAATCCAAACAGGAAAACCCAACAAATAAGTTGTACAAAGCAATAAAATATCATAATTACATTAGTAAGATCAAAACATGTTCTACAAAGAAATGATAATTAATCAATAAGTCTAAGTTAATACAAATAGTACAAATTAGCCCTATTATCAACAAACACAACTAATCAATCCAAATTAACCTCATGATCATCCCCAACTGCATCGCTTTGTGATGGTGTCTGCGACACACCACTTCCTACTTGGGAGCCAACAATCTCACGAAGAATGGGCACCAGCTGCGTCTGGACAAAGGAAGTTATTACTTCATTAACAGCTTCCTTTTATGGCTTGTGTCGGAATAGTGCATGAGGAACCACCAACCTGTGAGAATGAACAAGAGCTAGATCTGTGAATGATAATACTTAAACTGTGACTAATATAAAGGCTAGCACACAACCTATTATGGTCCAATAAGCCAGATTGAATTTGTTACTAATGTAAACTTGGAAGAACAAAGTAATAAGCCAAAGTAAGGAAGTAAAATATACAGATCAAGTCAATATAAGTTATGAACTAGAGATCGATTTATTAGTCTCTAAATCAGTCTCTAAATCGGTCTCTAAATATACAGATCTGTCGCTAACTCAATCTCTAAACCAGAGACCAATTTATCAATCTCTAAAAGACTGAGTATATTTATATATTTTATAAAATCGATCTCTAAAATCTATATGCATTTATTTTGGGTTTGGTATTGGTAGATATACTCATACACTGATTTAGGCATCTAAGGCAACATCTTTTCCTTCCATTTTTCTCCCAAGCCATCAATTTCTTTTCATTATACAAAAATTAAATACCTCTCTATCTCTGTTATTTTAGTTATTTAATTTAATGAGAAATGCTAATAATTTATTTTTTAGACTTTTTTTAGATATTTTTTAATATTTATTTTATTATTAATCTAAAAATAAATATTACTAATATTTTTTATAATAATTTTTTTAAATATATAAAATAAATTAATAATAAAATAAATATTCAAAAAATATTCAAAAAATATATTCTAAACCTTCCTCTTATTTGATTGCCTTAATCTTTCAATTGCAATCATGATTGTCTTACGTACTTTCAATGTACAATAACAAACATTTTTTTATGAAAATTTAAGGATGCCTTCATTTTCTTTTCCCCTATTATTAGTTGTATTCCACTACTGGATTTATTACATTACAGGAAATAACAATTTTTCTAATAATATTTTTCAATAAATATTATATATAATCAAATTAATATTAATATTTATTACATTTTTATGTGTAAGAACTTACACTAATGATATAAAAATTATGTGTAAAACTCAACAATAAAATACTCTTTCAAAAATAAAATAATAAAATACAAAACATTATTTTTTATATCGTAGGATATAACTTAAATTTGCATATTTTTATATTTAAAAATTTTATTTTAAAATATATTTATATTATTCAATAGTTAATGGTATTAGTTGTGTAGTTGGGTTTCTCTTATGGTACAAAGGTGTGAAAGTAAAGTTTAAAAAAGGGCATTCTCCATTTACCAAATGGTCAAAGGTAAAGAGCTACGAGACACATCAACCAAGAAGTAAATGAGGGGGCAGACAGACAAAGCAGGGTTGTATTATTTGGGGGGCAAATGCCATGATTGAGGTAACTGGCCTTGCTGACATAAAGTCATGTTTGAACTTACACACCACTTCCACCCCCATTTTCTCTCCTTTCTATATAATCCCTCCCCACTCGTAATAAGAAATACCAAACTACAAAGAAACACATGATTTGGAAGGAAATTAGTAAGAAAGCATCAGTAATAAGAAGCCCAAAATAAATAATTCCAAGCAAGAGCTAATAAGAGAAAAAAGGGAAATAAACTTTCATATACAGCACAAGTGAAATGAGGTTCTGAGAAGAGAGAGGAAATTGATCTCATACATGATATTATCTCTGTCATTCTGAAAAGAATCTGGCTTAGATCCAAGTTTCATAAACTTCATCTTGGCCAAAGGAAACAACTATGTTGCTTCGTTTTCCCTAATTGGATCCAAATCCTAGGTTCTACTACAGCTCTAAACACCTACCTCACCAACTCCGGCTATGAAATGCAAACCACCAGGAATGTTGGTAACTTGCTAAAATCCAAAGGTGAGAAAAGAAAGATCAAATAGAAATAGAAATATGGTATATTTTCCTACTTTTTCACGAATCGAGGCCAGAAAGAGTGCCAAGATATTTTCTTTAACATTTTTTTATTTGTTTTTCTTTTCTCACTTGAAATGGGAAGAGACTCAAAGAACAAGTTACTTACTAAAATGGTAACACAAACAAAGGACCCGGCAAAAGATTGGTCATGTTAGGAGACATTGTCAATAGAAAAAGACTATCTCAAAACATATATATAATTTTCTCGAGAGACAGAGTAAGAGACAACCCCACTTGCTCAAAATCGACACCATTGGCCCTCTTAAAATTATGTTTCTAATCTAAGGTATTTGCTTCCTTTTCCTAATTTTCTTTGTTGTTCCTAACAACGGATTTAGACACCACCAGCAACACCCTTTCTGGTTTTAGAACCAAATGCCATAAATCAACAATCCTTTGTTAGCCACGTTTTAGTTCTGTCCCTCCTTTGAAGCCAAGCACCTGCAGCACACGTTTAACAACTATAGGACTAAAAAATAATCCTTTTAAAGAATATATGTATATATATATATAGGTGAAAAACAACATTTTTTTTAGAATTTAAATAAAAAAAGCTGCATTGAAATCCACAGCAGATTTTCATTCATGCTCAGCTTAATGCATAGAATGAAATGTAATGACCTCTATCATCATGCATTAGCAATTCATGCCATTTTAGCCATTTTAGCAATTCATCCCACTCCCACCCCCATTTTCTCTTCTTTGTAGTTATAATCTCTCCTTTCTAAAAGTTAACCGCAGTTTGTTGGACACTTCACCAAGTATGGCAAATAAACAATAAAAGGTATCTACTTATTTTGCTTTTAGTATGTTAGCATTAGCAACTAGACCATGGATGCATTATGTTATATTGACTCAAGTAAATCTCAAGATATTTTGCTAAACAAACAGGAAGTCCATATGCAACCACTGATGAGCAATTTGCTCAATGAATACTTGGGTGCCTACGATGCCATAAGAAAAGGATAATAATGACAATATAGCTTAACTTTGGCGAAGAAAATTAATAAGCTATTTACAGTTGGAAGGCTGCAGAAATAAGAATATATCTAGGAAGTCTATATAAAGAATGAGTAAATAAGAATATTCACCTCTAGCAGAAGTAGGGGCTCGACCAGCAATTGTCAATGCTTGCCTGTAAAGCTTCAAGACTCGAGCACGGAGAAGGAAGTCCTACAGATCCATGGACAAAGTATCCAAACTCTTCCTAAACATGTTCCCAAAGTCCAAATGAATCCATGAAGCCATTTCAGAGAATAGACAAAACAGTTGGAACAAAAAATACATAATGGAAACTAAAATTTAGAAACTTAATTAGCCAAGCATAGATGTACCATATCCATATATCTTCATAACCAATTTTTATTTTTATTTTCATATATACCAATAACGAAATAGACCACTTGTGATACTGGTAACAACACACGGCCAGGACAGTCTTTTGGGCTTGAAAAGTTGAGGACAAAACTGCAACATGCTTAAGCAGCTAAACTATGAGTTCAATTGACCCAACTAGTTAATTCAATATAGTTATATAAACAATATTTCTTTTAATTTCAAATCACAATCCATCAAAAAGCATAAATGTAGTCATTTGCATTTTTTCGCAAACACATGGTGTGCTTTCAAGTTTCAACCATCCCAAATGCTAATTATATATGCTTAGGCTGAACAGTGCCAAATATTGAAGCAAACTACTAATTGAAGAGAAAAGAGAAGTAGCTAGAACTTACTTCTATATATTTTCCCCAAAGTGTTCTATATATCTTGCAAAAATAGAGTTGCATCAGAAACAAATAAGGAATGCACAACATGACTCGTAGGCATTCCAAATAGAAGATTTTTAATGCAAGAGATAGATATAGTTAGAAACACATTTTCCATCATGGAAAAATTTCAAGGAAAAATTAAAAAATAAATAGGACTACAACATAAAAATTGAAACCCCCTTTCTGGTTCAGCTCTGGCCGTGTGCTTGTCTAGCTCCATGGATCAGATTTCAAACTCAAAATCAATAAGAAAAGATGAGCTAAAAGTTAGCAAAGAACCCCCTACCTCATTATTTTCCTTTGTTCCCTTTGATTCTTCCCTTTAACTCTCCCTCTCTCTTCCCTTTCTTTTCTTTTTCTTGCCCTATTCCTCTGTTTTCCAGCAACACAGAAACAAGAGAGAAAGTGGTGAGAATCAAAGAAACAGAAAAGAAAGAAGATGGTCAGAACAGACCAAATCGAGCGAGAGAGACGGGCCAGAGCAAACGAAAGTGGGAGGGTGGAGGAAAGGATGAGCGAGCGAGCGAGCGAGCAAGCGAGCGAGCAAGCGAGAAAGAGAACGAGTGAGTGAATGAGGTGAGGAAAGGGATAAGGTGACGGAGGAGGGTAGGAGATTTGAGACTGAGGGATGAGACGAGCAAACGTAACTGGGAGGGTGGGTGGGAGGGAGGGAAGGATGGAAGATGGATTTGAGATTTGGGAAAGTTTACTTTTGCTGGTCAAATTTTTGTATGCAATTAAAATTTAGCTACGGATAAATTTAGTAGGTAATCCGTAGCTAATTAGCTACGCTTAGCTATAAAATAGCATGCAAAATAAATTTTTAATTAAATTTCATAGTTAAATTATAGTAATTTTATAGTTATTTATTTGATCAAATTTTATTTTTTTTGTGATTCAAAATTTAACTAGGAAACTTTATTTCGTGGCTAATTCATAGCAAATTAGCTATGGATTAGCTACTAAAATATTTTGTAGCTAAATTTGTAACTAAATTTTGTAGCTAAATTAGAGCTAATCTGTAGCTATTTGTTGAACAAAATTTTATTCAAAATTTAGCTACTAAAATTTAATCTGCAGCTAATCCGTAGCTAATTAACTACAGATTAGCTACCAACATATTCTATAGCTAAATTTAGTAGGTAAACTGTAGTTAATCTGTAGCTATTTGTTGGATAGAATTTTATTCAAAATTTAGCTATGAAAATTTAATCTGTAGCTAATCCGTAGCTAATTAGCTACGGATTAGCTACCAAAATTTTCCGTAGTTAAATTTGGTAGCTAATTTATAAAATTCTTGTAGTGGAAGGGAATGACATCCTCAATAGATGATTTAGATTGAAGTGTGTCCGGTGGAAATAAGAACCTTTAGAGGAAGAAAGTCACAAGCTTCTACGCAGGCCATATCCAATGAAGAGAAACTTGAACAAGATGAGATTGGCAGTGATCCCCTTTGAATATGGGTTTGGTTGGTCAAGGTTTTCCATTAAGCATTTGGTTCAAAGCTTTGGTAAAACTGTTTTTCTCAAGTACATTCAGTTCTTGGGCTCAAGGCCCACTACATAAAGTTTTTTGGCTCAAGACTCACTGTATGAGTTTTCTAGATCAAGGCCTACTGCATAAAGTTTTCTGGCTCAGGGTCCTATTTCATTTAGTTTTAGGTTCAAAGGCCTGTTTTGTTTTGTTTTGGGGCTCAAAGGCCCAATGTATTTAGTTTTAGGCTCATAGGCATACTCCATGCATTTTAAATTTCTGTCATGCATTTTGAGCACATCAGCTCCATGCATTTTAAATTATTGTCATTTACTTTTAAGCGCATGAGCTCCTGTCATTTAAATTTCTGTCATTTACTTTTGAGGACATCGGCTCCTGTCATTTAAATTTCTGTCATTTACTTTTGAGCGCATCAGCTCCATGCATTTTAATTTCTTTCAATTCTTTTGAGCATAATGGGCCAATGCATTTTAATTTTCTGTCATTTATTTTGAGCACATCGGCTCCATGCATTTTTATTTCCTGTCATTTATCTTTGAGCGCATCAGCTCATGTCATTTAAATTTTTGTCATTTACTTTTGAGTGCATCGGCTCCTCCAGTCATCTACTTTTGAGCGCATTGGCTCTTATCATTTACTTTTGAGCTCACCGGCTCCTGTCATTTACTTTTGAGCGCATCAGCTCCATTTATTTTAATTTTGTCATTTATCTTTGAGCGCATCGGCTCCATGTATTTTAATTTCCTGTCATTTACCTTTGAGTGCATTGGCTCCATGCATTTTAATTTCCTATCATTTATTTTGAGCGCATCGGCTCCATGCATTTTAATTTCCTGTCATTTATTTTTGAGTGCATCGACTCCATGTATTTTAATTTTCTGTCATTTATTTTGAGCGCATTGACTCCATGCATTTTAATTTCTTGTCATTTATCTTTGAGCACATCTGCTCCATGCATTTTAATTTTCTGTCATTTACTTTGAGCGCATTGACTCCATGCATTTTAAATTCCTGTCATTTATTTTGAGCGCATTAGCTCTATGCATTTTAATTTCCTGTCATTTACTTTGAGCGCATCGGCTCCATACATTTTAAATTCTTGTCATCGGCTCCATGCATTTTAAATTCCTATCATTTATTTTGAATGCATCTGTTCTATGCATTTTAAATTGCTGTCATTTACTTTGAGCACATTAGCTCCATGCATTTTAAATTCCCGTTATTTACTTTGAACGTATAGGCTCCATGCACTTTAATTTACTATTATTTACTTTTGAGCGCATCGGCTCCTTACATTTTAAATTCCTATCATTTCTTTTGAGCGCATTGGCTCTTCGCATTTTATTGTTCTCGCATTTGTTTTGCATTTTATCATCTTATGCATTTCTGGATAACATTTAATTCATGTCTTTACTTGTTCCTTACAATGATAATATGAAAAACAACACTTTTTCTTTTTATCTAGTAAGAAACAAGCAAATAGGGACAACTGTGAACACCCAATTTTGATCGGACTCCAAAAAAAATTAAAAATAAAAATGAAAAATAAAAAAATGAAAGAAGAAGAAAATAAAAATTCAGTTAATTCAAGTCCACATTCTTGACCTTTTTCTTAGCCCAAACACCTTTTTCTTAGCCCAAACACATAAGTTCATCTTAGCATAGTTAAAAAAAGAAGAAGAAAAAATAAAAAAATAAAGCAGAAGAAAAAGCAAATAATAATAATAATAATAATAATAATAACAACGTAAAGCTCTTGCCGCTGGTATATCTTTCTACTTTTAGAAGGAAACATTTTTTTGTTTTTTGGCTTTATGTTCTTTTTCTTTTTTCGACCATGCACTACACAACACCACCACTGCACTGTAGCACACACAACAGAGGGGACAACGTTGTTTGCTCCCCCACTCACTTTCTTCACTTTCCTACCTGCACTACTGAACACACATACTCACCCACGTAGCTCACACTCTCACTCCCACACACTTACATTTTCACCCTCTATTTTCACGTACACTTTGGCATCATATTCCATGACCTTACACACACATTGGCAGATAAGAAAAATCCACAAGGCATAGGAGGGGGCTTTCTCCCAAGAACAAGACACACACATTCCTCTTCTACATTCATAATTCTCAAAAGACCACCCTCACTCACCTTCACCCACAAGTACTGTAGCCACCCTAAGCCACCACCAAAAACAACAACCTCCACAAGAGCATCCCACACCTCAACCTTCAAGCATCCAACCCACCATCATCATCACCTTCCATCCAAAACCACCCATGACCACTTTCATCTTCAACCAACCACTCACCATCCACCATTAACAACACCATCTTCAACTCATCAACCAACAAACTCCATAATAGCATCCCACACCTCAACCTCCATTTCACCACCTTCATCTTCAACCTCTAACCACCTTCAAACTCACCTTCATTATTCTCATATCACTCCACCCTTCACCTTCTCCACCTCACGCTCACCCATCTTTAACCATCCTCACCACCACAACTCCAAGCATCCAACCTCCACCACCGTGAAGCTCCACCTCCCCTCACCACCTCACCTTCACCAACACACCAAAACAGCAAGCCTCCATAACTAACACAAGCCACCCATAACCACGTCCAAGCCTCTTCTATAACCAACTACTCCACCATTTTCATCTTCACCCCCATCCACCCAAACTGTGAAGCTCACCATAATAGCCCCTACCACTAACAACAGGCTTTAACTCCCTTCACCATCTTCGTCCTCCACACAACCTCCATTCACGTAGATAACCACCAAACCTCCACCCCGTAACCACCACACCCCACCCCACACAACACAACCACCTCTGCCACATGTGAACCATATCCCAGCCACCATTTTCGTCTAGTAGCCGTGCCACCTTACTCCGCCCCAGATCTGTGAAATAAAGCAGCGCTGTCCACCCTACCACCTGTGCACCAGCCACGTTGCCCATCACCTTCCTGCAACCAGCCTCCATCCTCGTAGTGGCCACGTGCTCACCAGATCAGCCACCTAAATCAAGTTCCTCCTAGCCGCGACTCAGCACTCAGATCTGCAACTCAGCACGAGCCACCGCGCTCCACCAGATCCGTGCAGCAGCCACGCAAGCCAGATCCACCACAAACTCGAGGCCACCGTCGCACAGCAGCACCACCGTGAGTAGATCCGGCCAACACGCACCTCTGCCATCCACCCCTCAACCGTGAGCCACTATGCCTCTATTTTCATGTTTTTGAGTTCAACAGAAAAGAAAGGCTCTTTGTTTTTGTATCGTTTTTGAGTTTAGCACCTTTTTTATTAACCTTTTCACGTTTATTTATTTATTTATTATTATTATATATTTTTTTTAATTTTCTATGTTTAATGTAGTTTCTTATATAAGAAGTAAAAAAAAAAGTCTAAAAATATAAGAAAGGGATTTTGAGCTTTTTTTTTTTTGAGAAATAGTTTAGGTTAATGGACTCATTGGGCTGAAAAATTAAAAAAATTCAAAAGACGGAAAAATAAAAAATGATAAAAATAGAAAAATAAAATAAAATAAAATAATTGAATCTTGATAAGAAGAATAAAATGGAATTAATTAAGTTGTGACAATTCGTTAATCCTATACTTTTAGAATCTTCTAAGTTGTGACAGCTTGATGATTCGTTTTTTTAAAATAAAATATATTTTCAAAACAAGTTAAGAACAGTCAACCCACAATCGTTTTTCTAAAGAACTACGTGACTTTGAGTTTATTGCAACTGGGATACATAGGAGCAGAATCCACATTCTGTCAAGCAAAAAATTAAATTTTCACAATCTATTTTTTTTATTAAAAAAATAGCTATAATGTTTTAAAGAGGAATAAAATAAATATATTTAAGATTATCAAATTTGCACAAATGACTTAAGGTACCATCTTCAAACGGGTGTGTTGGGGGTGTTGGGGGATTAAGTTTCCACCATTCCCTATACATAACCAACTCTCGAATTTAATGTAATTTCAAAAGACTATTTTGAAAGAAAGGTTTTCCAATTTTTCCTATTTTAAATAAAATTGGTGGCGACTCTATTCTTTTTTTTTCTAAAATCCTATAAGTTGCTATTTCTCCGTGATCCCGGTTGCTTTTATTCTTTTTTAGGCTATATTTTCACATGCACACATGAACATGATTGAGAAATTTTTCTTGAATTAGCTACTTTAGCCAAATAGTTAACCTTGCATATTTTTCCTTGATTAACCCCATATTTTCCCTTGATTAACCCCTTTGAGCTTATTTAATCATTCCCTGTTTTTAGCTCATTACATGCCTTAAATGGAAAATCATATTTTTACTTAACCTTAGGAAATATAAGAGCATTAACATTGTTATTGGAAGAGTTCTTGAACAAGTGTGAGAGTGTGCTAATTAGTGTGCAAAGTGTTTGGTGAAAAGGAAAAAGTGGCCAACTGAAAAAAAAAACTAAATAAAAAAATCAAAGGTAATAGTTGTAAAAAAAGAAAAAAGAAAGGGAAAAAATATGTAAAGAGAATTTGCATTACATGGAGTTAAGATAAACTTTCATGCTTGTTATTTGAACTCATCCTCAATGTTCTTCTATTCTCTTTGGTATTTAACTTGTCATCTTCATATTATTTCCCTCCCTTACCTTGACCCCATTACAACCTTGCATAAAGTCCTCTTGATTTGTATGTGCATGTATTTTGAGTAGCGGGGAAGTAGAAGATAAGCAAGTTTACAATAATACAAATTTTCATGGGTTGAATTGAGTGAAATAGTTACCTTCTAAACACTTGAGGGATTGAGAGTGTATCTTGTGAGGTTCTATTATTCTTGATTTATGCTATTCAATTGAAGTTATCTTGCTATTTGTTTTGAGATGTAAAAAAATGTTACTTCATGAATGTTTTAATTTCTTGAAGCTTTGGTTGCTCTTCTTACGTATAGACTTTTGCATTCTTAAACATTATTGGAAAGTGAGTCTTTTAGAGTTTTAACTTTTGAGTTTGTGTTATTGTTTCTTGTTCCTTATGTTGAATTTCTAGTTTTGTCCGGGAGTGCAAAAGCTAAGTATGGGAGAATTTAATAAACACAATTTTCATATATTCATTAACCCTCATATTTAGTCTCTTAGACATCTTATATGCTTAATTAATTAGTTTTGGCCACATTTTATAAGTTTGGGTTCAAATTAGGCTTAATTATATTTTTCAGCATCTTTGAGAATTTTACAATGTTTCTATATTTTAGACGTAACTTGAGTTCTAGACATATAAAAATTATAAATTATATCTTGTAGCAAAGCTGAGAGAGAGATCTAAAACTTTGATGAATATCTCAAAGGCTGAAATGAATGTCTAGTGAGTCAAAATGGGCCACGAACTTAGAACTGATATGTTGTCACTGGAACCTGGACGATGTGCAAAGATTGGGTTGTAATTTGGGTTGTAAGTGTCATCTAAAGCTGAACTAGTGCCATATGAAAGCTGAGATGTAGGTCTTTAATTTTTAGGACTTATCAAAACATTAATGTTTTGATGGTGTTTTAACCCTTTGAAGTCAGCTGACGATTTCAGAGAGTTGTTAAGAATGTTTTGAGTATAATTCTCTCATCGTAAGTCTAAATTATGCGAATTAGGTGTCCAATTAAAGTTAAGAGAAAACGGATTAACCCTAAGATGAGGAAAAAACTTGGATTTTTAATTTTAGAGATAGTTATTTAAACAACAGCAGCAACCATGAAACTCAACCCTAATTTTCTCCTAATCGCACTTACTTGCACTTCCTCTCTTCATTTTTCTTCTTCTTCTTTCTCTTTATTTTTCTTTATTTTTCTGTTTTTCTATTCCATCCATGGAGGGCTAGACCATTTTAAATTAATCCTAGGGAGTGACAATCTTGATGTTTAATTCTGAGATATTATTTTAATTGTTTTACATTAAATTGCTAATCAAGTTTTTCTTTTAATTGTTAATTAAGTTTATCTTTTACTTGTTGATCAAGTCTATCTTTTACTTATTAATCAACCTCCTTTTTTATTTTGTTAAATCTGAATTAAATTGCTTAATTTGATTTGGATGTTGATGTGATAATTGCATAATTACCACGTGTTTAATGAGGATTACAGAGACTAAACAATTCATCAAAGGCTTCTTGGATGTTGTTTGTTAAGCTTAGTTGAATTCTGAGTTTTAGATTAATTTAGGATTAGATGAGTGCTTAATTCGTTTAACCTTGATTAATTAAATTCTGGATGCTTATCTAGTGGAGAATTCATGGATCATCTTAAGGCTTCTTGATGTGATCTAAGACAAAGAATCTGATTAGCAATTGAATGGATTTGTAGTGATCAATGATGGATTAAATTCAAGATTAGTTGATTTCCTTGGATTAGTTGTTTACTTAATTCTATTTACAATTTTTAATTACTTACTATTAATTAATTTTGTAACCTTCTTTTTTTCTCCTTGTTAACCTCTTAATTTGAGTACTTGATTAGAGTGATCCAAGAGCTCGACCTGGTTGTGCTTTATACTACAAGTATTTTGGTGAATTGATTTATAAATTGATTTAATTTTATAGTCTCAATAGCTATCTGTTATCTATCCGTTCAGACATCTATCTATTCTAGTTTGATGAGAATGGTGAGAAAAATTTACAATCTATTAGTGTAAGGACACTGTGAGTATCCTCGTTGTTGAGATTGAATCCTTATCTCCCTATGACCAGAAAGGAGTTAGGGTTCTTTCCAAGATTTATCCTCTTTCATGTGCACAAATTTTGGCTCTTGAGGGGAATGTGGATGGTTTGTAGATTATTTTAGTAAGGTTTCACTTTACTTTTGTTATTGTGATAACTTCTACTTCTGAATTTTATATATTAACTTTTCTTGTTGTCATTTGTTTGTTGTTATTTAGATAAAATGGTTGGGAAGTTTTCTGCACATGAACTTTGAAAACATATGAAAGAAATTGGTCAACTTCCTTCGGATTCTAGTGACCGAGCTCAAAATGCTGCAAAAGCTAGTTGGAAGAAGAGAAAGAAAATGGGGGAAACCTCTATAGTACCCCCACAAACTAATGCCACTGATGTAGGCCCGACCGACCCTTCAAGGGAGGAGCAGCCTACTGTTAAGACATGATTAGAGAGAGAAAACATTCTGATTTGATCTCCATCTCCAGTTGTATCTCAAGGAGGTCAGGCTATTCGCTTCCCTCTGTCTAATCCAAAGGTTATTTTGGATGTCTTCAAAGAATTTGACTCTCCTGTAGATGCACTTTTGGGTTCTCTATGGGACCCCTGTTGTCACCACGAAGTCCATTTGGACAAGCACTTTTCCACCCCATTTGATAAGGAAATAATGAAACAAGTCGGTGATCGCCCCTTAGCCCATTAGGTTGAGCCTCAATCCCTTCGAACGACTTCAATGGCTCGATTCATTGAATTAGAACTTGAGGAAAGAGAAAGGAAACTTTCCCTTCACCAGGTTGAAAAGAACTCTCTATGGGCTTCTATGGAATAAGAGAAGAAGGAACTAGAAACCAAAGTGAAAAATCTTGAAGGAAGAATTAGAGAATAAAGTTAAGGAATCTGGAGAGAAGATAAAAAATTTGGATGACCAGTTGGCGGAGGCCAAGAAGAGTTTAGAGTATGAGCAGGAAATTCATGAGCTTTCCCAAAAAGACTGGCAAGACAAGAAAATGGCTTGGGAACTTCAGGAGAAAGCTCTGAAAACACAAATCAAAGAACAATTAATTGAATCCTACAAAAATATAATTGAGCAGATGAAAACTCTTTATCCTTTTTTGGACTACTCAAAACTTGATGCATTTAAAGAGGTGAAGGATGTACACTCCCCCTGATTTTGAGGAAGAGGGGGAAGCGGGGGAAGAGACTGGGAGTGATGAAGAGAATGTTGCTAGTTGCCCTCACTATGTTTCCACTACTTCTGCGCCAAGTTCTAAGGGTGCTCTTTAGGAATTTTACCTTTGTTATGACATTTTATGTTCATTGGCACAATGTGCTTGTTTTAGTTATTTCTATGTTATAGCTACTATTATATGGTTTTACGTTTCTGTTTATTTATAAAGCATTGCCTTTAACCCTGTGTTTGGATGTTTTTTCATTAATGGAATGAAACAGAATAGGTGGGGATGGAGCGGAAAGGAATGGAATGGAATGGAACATAGTTTCCATTCTCTTTGTTTGGAAGTTTCATTAACGGAACGAAACAGAACAGAATTACCCATGTGTTCCCCCCATTCTACCTCAATTTTGGGGTGAACAAAAGTTGGGTATTTAAGGGGAAAATGGGGGAAATGATTCCCCATGTGTTCCGTTCCCTTCCCATGTATTTTAAAACTCTCAAACAAAGGAAGTTATTTCCGTTCCCCTCATTCTCTTTCTGTTCCCCTCATTACTTTTCATCCAAACATAGTGTAAAGTTTTAAGCCTTTGTTTATAAAGTCTTTCCTTTTATGATTATTCAAGATATTATATGTTCTCCAAAATCTTTCATAAAGAAACCACAAGTATTTTGAAGGAAATTACAAGTATTTTAAGGAAAATTGTAAGTACCTTAGAGGAAGGGAATCTTTCTAGGGTTTGCTAATTTTGCCTTTGCCTTTCACGATAGTACCATAGAGGAAATGAATCTTTCCAGATCTTGCCAATTTCGCCTTTGCCTTTTGCGATACTTTAGACTTCTTATCTTCTCCTAAATGTTTAGTTTAAGTCTAGGTTTCTGAATATCAAGCAAATTGATTGCCAGATTTGGTGTATTTGCCTTTTATTTTATATACTGAGCAGATCAATTTTCTTGCTTGGAAATCAGGGCATTATATTTTGTATACAGAGCGGATTGGTTCTTGCCTAAAAATCAAGGCTTTTGTTATATATACCGAGCGAATCAGTTTCCTTTCCTAGAAATAAAGGCTTTTTATTTTGTGTATCAAGCGGATCGATTTCCTTGGCTGGTATGAATACTTAATTTTGTTTGGATCATTAAAACTTTTTTATTCAAATAATAATAATAATAATAATAATAATAAAATAAGAAAAAAGGAAATGAAATAATAAAAAAAAGATGACTTAACTTTCTTGCATAAGCTTAATCCAATTTTTCTCAAACTACCTACCTTGAGCTCAAATCAATTTGTGACCCATCAAATATAGGTTAACCTGGATCTATCACCTTCACCCAACCTATCTCACTGCTTGCATCCAAACTCTAATCGTTCACTCCCTATCAGTAACTCCAAAAATCACGTATTCCTTCCACCCCTAAAATGGTAAGTTTCTCTTTTTGACTTTGATTGAAATATCTGATGAAATTTCTTCTCTAATTTGTCTTCAATCACTAGCAAATCAAAGGGTTTTGAAGCATGATTCAACCCTACAAATACCCAAACAACAATGCACAAAAAGGAGGCAAGCAACACACACAACGATCACAGGAAAAATACCTTAACAATTTTTGTCCCTTCGTTTCTCCACCCAACAATAGCCATCATCATCTTCCCTCACTTTCAGTGCCATTAACTCTCAAACAACCCCATCTCAACCCCATATTACTCTACCTCCACACACAGACCCACAACCACCATCCTAACACATATCTTTTACCTTCATCCACCATCAACCTTCACTTTCATCCTTTATCACCAAACAGCAAACGTGCATACAACCCAAACCCATGGCTCCTCTTTCACCAACACCATAGCAGACCTTACAACCTTGCATCAGCCTCACTTAATCACCATCAAATAGTCATTGTACACTTAATACCTACCAAAATCCACATTTGGCCTAAGAATCCATCAAGTAAACTTTGAACACAACAAAAAACAATCGCACCCTCAGCCCTCCAGCCACCGTTAGACCTCGCCAACAACCACCCTCAATCCAGCAAACAAGCTGCTGCACCCCTGTTGTGAGCCCATTGTCCATATCCACGAGCCGTCGAGCCATGTCTCCAGAAAACACCCATACCCACAAGTAATCTTTGCCTCACTAAACCCCAGAGCTGCCAGCAATGCTAGTAGCCACTGTGCAGAACCTGAGTCATTGTACCCTATCACACGTCTGCCTCCATCTTTGTCTCGCTCGCCTAAGCCAAGACCTATAACTCAGACCGCAAGCCACCGCACTCCACCATTGGACCTCCGCCTTTGCGCCTCTGTCTTCCTCTCTGTCTCTTGTCGCCGCTAGCCCTGAACCCTCGCATCCCCTTACGTCCACGTCGTCAACCTACGACCCTTATCGTCATCTCTGCACGTCCAATGCCCTGGATTTCAGTTGCCGTCTGCCACTTCCCCTTTCTGCGTCCCCAATCACCAGAGCTAGGTTATATTCATTCTTTTCTTCGTTTGCTTTTCTTTCTAATTTTGAAACTCTTATTTATTTATTTTATCTATTTGTTTAGTTGGTGATAAGGATAGGGTTAGTTTGTGAGGCTTTGATTGAAAGAGAGTTTGGGCACATTTCTGTTTACATTATCCTTCACTTGTTTGGGCTTCAATCATTAAGTTTTTTTTTAGCTTCATGTTTAGTGTTTTTTTTTAATTGGCTAAGTTTGTTGTTTGGTTACATAATTTTAGAGTGCTTTGTTAAGCATATTAAAAAAAATAAAAAAATAAAAAATAGAAAATGAAAATAAAAAAATGAAAAATGAAAATAAAAAAATTTATAAAATAAAAAAAAAAACAAAAGGTAATGAAAGAAAATTTGTGGGTTGGTTTGACTAGAATTTGGATTATCTTTGTCTCTTTGTTAATTTATTTAGTTTGTTGTCTCACTTTTATGCCAGTTGACATATTGCTTGAATTAATCCATTGATGACAATTTGATTTGAAAATTTTAAGTTTTTTTAATTAATTAAAATTAACCAACCCAAAATCATTTTCTAAAGAACGACGTGACTTTGAGTTCTTCATTACACCAAGGGATACGTAGGAGTGGAACTCCTATTCCATCATGCCAAAAATTAAATTTTTACAATTTATTTGTCTATTTAGTTTATTTTTTAACAAAAGGGGTAAAACAAATATTTTCAAGAATTGTAAAAAATTTGCACAACTAAATTAAGGTAAACCTCTTAAGATGGATGTGTTAGGAGTGTTATAGGAATAAGATTCCACATTTCCTTATACATAATTGTGGGGCTTTGATTGAGAGAGTTTGGGCTCATTTCTTTTTACATTATCCTTCACTTTTTTGGGCTTGAGTCATTAAGTTTTTAATTTTTTAGCTTCATGTTTAGTGTTTTTTTTTTTAGTTGGCTAAGTGTGTTATTTGGTTAAATAATTTTAGAGTGTTTTGTTAAGCATAGTAAAAAAAAAGAAAAATAAAAGAAAAATAAAAAATGGAAATACAAAAAAAAATGAAAAAAAATAAAAAATTTATAAAATTTCAAAAAAAAGAATACCAAAAGGTAATGAAAGAAAATTGTGGGTTGGTTTGACTGGAATTTGGTTTATCTTTATCTCTTTGTTGGTTTATTTAGTTTGTTGTCTCACTTTTATGTCAGTTGACATGTTGCTTGAATTAATTCATTGATGATAATTTGATTTGAAAATTTTAAGTTTTTTTAATTAATTAAAATTAACCAACCCACAATCATTTTCTAAAGAACAACGTGACTTTGAGTTCCTCATTGCACCCAGGGATACGTAGAAGTGGAATTCCTATTTCGTCAAGTCAAAAATTAAATTTTCATAATTTATTTGTCTATTTAGTTTATCTTTTAACAAAAGAGGTAAAACAAATATTTTCAAGAGTTGTAAAAAATTTGCACAACTGACTTAAGGTAACCGTCTCAGGACAGATGTGTTAGGGGTACTGTAGGATTAAGTTTCCACATTTCTCTATACATAATCGACTCCTGAATCCAATCTGGTTTCAAAAACTATTTTCTAAGAAAAGTTTTACAATTTTTCCTAATTTAAATAAAATTGGTGGCGACTCCATTTTTTATTTCCTTTTTTTTGTAAATCCTATTTTTTTTTTGCCGCTCCCATCGCAGCTCTCGGTCGCGATACTTGGAAATCTGGGCTTTTTATTTTATATACCAAGTGGATCAGTTCTCACCTGAAAATCAAGGCTTTTATTTGGTATACCAAGCGGAACAATTTCTTTACTTGGAAATCAAGGCTTTTTATTTTATATATCGAATGGATAGGTTCTTGCCTGAAAATCAGGGCTTTTATTCTATGTACCGAGTGGATCAGTTCTCTGCCTGAAAATTAGGCCTTTTTGTGTAACAAAGAATGATCTTGAAATGAATCTGTTTAATTTATTTTCTCAGATATGCCTTGTTAAAACCTCCTTAGGAAAAAACCCTTTGGAAGAAAATCCTAAGGTAGGAAAAAGAGTACATTATTCTTAAGACCAGATCTCTAACTTGAAAGTATCTTTGCACGACCTTGGCATTATATCTTTTTTCCACTCTTCTTTTAATTGCATCTTTTTTTATGTGGGCAATATCGTGAATTTCCTGCAGCAGGTCCAATCAACTCTCCGCTCTTCCTCGTTTGCATCTTCTTCATGATAAGTCCTTCTCCAACTTGATTCACCAACCTCAATCGGAATCATTGCTTCCGATTCGTGGGTTAGTTGGAATGGAGTTTCTTGTGTTGAGGATTGAGGTGTTGTATGATAGGCCCATAAGACTTTGGGAAGTTCTTCCACCTATTTACCCTTTGCTTGATCTAACCTTTTCTTTAAGTCGATGAGGATGACTTTGTTTGCTATTTTAGCATGTCTATTTGTTTGTGGAAGTTCAACAGATGTGAAGTGATGTTTGATTCCTAACCTTGAGCAGAAATCTTAAAACTCTTAGTCAGTAGATTGAGTACCATTATAAGATATTATAACAAAGGGTAAACCAAACCTGTAGATTGTATGTTTCCATATGGATTTTTTAATCTGATCGAATGTAATCCTTGTAAGCAATTTGGCCTTTATCCCTTTTTGTGAAATAATCTATTGTCATGACCAAAAATTTAAGTTGGTCAGGTACGAAGGGAAAGGGTCTAAGAAGATCCATTCTCCATTTGCTAAAAAGCTAGGCAGAATTAGTTGATTGCAGTTCCTTTGGAGGTGGCAGGTGTAAATTATCGAATTTCTAACACTTGTCATTTTTTTAACAAATTAAGCACAATCCTTCCTCATGGTTGGCCAATAGTATCTCGCTCGGAGGATTTATTTTGCTAAGGATCACCTTCCCATATGATTTTCGCAAGCTCTTTCACGCACTTCAGCCATCACATAGTTGATCTGCTCTTCGTTTAAGCATTTAAGTAAGGGTTGAGTGAATCCCCTTTTGTATAGTTGATCATTAATAATCATAAAGTTGCTAGCTAATCTCTAAACTTTAATTGCTTCATTTCTTTCTATCGAAAGGATGCCTTCTTGTAAATACTTCAAGATTGAAGATTGCCAAGAAGATAGGCTTTTTGTAATGACCATTTTTTGAAGATCATCTATACTGGGAGCTTGGATGGTTTATTGGATAATACATTGGTTGCCTTCTAGGCGTTTTGTGCTTGCTAATTTGGAAAGGATGTCTGTGAACACCCAATTTTGACCAGATACAAAAAATGTTTAAAAATAAAAAAAAAAAAAAAATAATAAAAAAATAATAAATAAAAAACTAAAAAATGCAAAAAAAAAAAAAAGAAAAAAAAAAAAGAGAGGAGAGCTACCGTTGCAAGTCAAGAGTCAAAAAGAAAGGGCCATTGATAAAAGACAAATATATGCTTCTTTCGTCGATTGCAAAAGAAAAAGGAAAAACGTCAGCCTCCTTCATATTGTAGTTCCTCTACAACACTAACAGGCCAAGAACAAAAGGACAAAACGAGCTTTCTGGTGATAGCAGAAGAAAGGCAGAAGAGTGAGGCTAGAGTTTTTGAAAAATGAAACACTAAACGGGAAGGTGTCTGCTGCCTCGATAATGCAGCTCTTGCAGCTGCTGTCCCTGATGCAACTCTGCAGCGTTGAACCACAAATACACAAAACGGGATAGGGGCAGGAAAAGAGAAAAAAGCAAGCAAGTTTTAAAGCCAAAAACAGAGAGCCGACAGGGATGGCACAATGTTTGTATTGATATTAGAGAAGGAGATATTTTTACAGAGAAAGGGACTGCACAATCGACGCTCGGGCACGCCAAGCCAGATTTCTGAGTGCCTATATAAAGGGGAACAATGTAAAGAAAAAAGGTTCAGTTCTTTTTAGAGGGGAAATTTTCTTTGTTTACGCTTTTTCTTCTTAGTTAGAAATTTTGAATTCACTTGCAGCTACTGTTTGCTACTGGTGAGAAAACTGGGTATTGAGAGAAAGTGAGAAGTGAGTTTGTAACGAAAAAGCATTGAATAGAAAGAAACTTTCAGTTTTTTTGAAACTCTCAGAGCTATTTTGTTTCGCTCCTTCATTATGCACCTTGACTTTTGTTATTATCACCTGCATCTGAATAGTGAGGATTATTGATTTTTCTTTCTCTATTTTTTCCTCTTGTTCTCTTTTTGGTTCTCATGCACTCGCAAGCATAGATAGCCCTCCCCTAAAACTGACGCTCATCTTTATCCTCACCATTCCAACACTATCTTCATTTTTAACCTCCCATCACCCACCAAAACTATCATAAGAACCACCTATCCATCAACACCCGACAAATCACCCATCCACCAACACCCGACAAATCACCCATCCACCACAACCTTCACCACTCCCCTAATAACTCATCCCCACCTCCAAGCCTCCAAATAGTGGCCACCATCATGGTTGCACCTCCATAGCCTCACCCACCTTCAACTTCGCAACTAACCTCACCACAACCCATTACCTTCAGAACCGACCGTCGGGCCGAATAACCGACCATCGGGCCGAATAACCGACCGTCGGACCTCAGAAGCCCTCACCGACCGTCGAACCTCACAGAAGCCAAATCTCTCCCCTCACCGACCGTCGAACCTCATAGAAGCCAGATCCTTCCCTTCAACCGACTGTCGGACCCAACACCAAATCTCTCTCTTCAATCGACCGTCGAACCCAACACCAAATCTCTCCCCTCACCGACCGTCGAACCTCATAGAAGCCAGATCCTTCCCTTCAACCGACTGTCGGACCCAACACTAAATCTCTCCCTTCAATCGACCGTCGAACCCAACACCAAATCTCCCCTCCAACCAACCGTCGAACCCAACACCAAATCTCCCCTCCAACCGACCGTCGAACCCAACACCAAATCTCTCCCTTCACCGACCGTCGAACCCAACCAAAATCCATCTCCCTTCGACCGACCGTCGAACCCAACCAAAATCCATCTCTCTTGCACCGACCGTCGAACCTAAAACGAGATCCCTCCCGCATCGACCGTCGGACACAAAGCCGAACCCCCTGCACCGACCGTCGGATCACAAAAACCAGAACCCCCAACCGACCGTCGAACCTCCACCAGATCCTTCCCAACACGCACGATACCTCACCTTTTTTTATCTTCCCACTTCAGAGGTTGAAAACCTCTTTCTTTTTTTCCTTATCAGAGGCTACGAGCCTCTGTTTTTCTGCTTTCTTCCTTTATTATTATTATTTTTTAAAACAGTAGTATGTATGTTTTAAGAAGGAATTTATAACAAAAAGTATAATAAAAGAAGAGGGTTCTGCTGGGTTGGGCTTCATGGTTATTTTACTTTTTCGTGTTCCAAGGTCTCCTTTTGAGTTTGGGTAGATAAATAACAATAGCATGTTTATTATTTTTTTTTCTTTTTTTTTTTCGTTAGCTTTGTTTATCATATTTATTTTTATTTTTTTCTTTTCTCTTTCTTTAGCTGTTGGTTTTTTAGAAAAAATAAAATAATTAAACGTTGTTGAGAAATTATAAAATTGGATTAGCTGAGCTGTGACAGTTTGCTAATATCTTTTTTTTGGGAATCATTTAAGTTGCGATAACTCGATGATTCATAAAATCTTCTTTTCCTTCTCTTTTTTATTTATTTGTTTTTTTTTAAAATGATAAAACAAATATTTTCAAAAGTTATAA
Organism: Ormosia semicastrata; assembly: GCA_029884595.1. Taxonomy (NCBI): domain Eukaryota; kingdom Viridiplantae; phylum Streptophyta; class Magnoliopsida; order Fabales; family Fabaceae; genus Ormosia; species Ormosia semicastrata. The sequence continues at coordinate 7,563,165 of JAQQTO010000028.1, read as the reverse complement.
AGTTTCGCACAATCAATTTAAGGTACTATTTTTAGAATGGGTGTGTTAGGGGTGCTGTGGGATTAAGTTTCCGCCCTTCCTTAGCCATAACCGACTCCCGAATCCAATCTGGTTCCAAAGACCATTTTCTAATAAGGGTTTTTCAATTTTTCCTAATTTAAATAAAATTGGTGGCGACTCCATTTTCACTTTCTAAAATCTTATGAGTTACTAACTCTCGCCGTGATGTCGGTCGCGACAGATGGCGACTCCACTGGGGATATTTGAGAGTCAAGCCTTTGAAAGCTGATTGTGCAAACTTTATAACTTTTATATGTTTGTTTTACTCCTTTTGTTTTTGCTTTATTTTTGTTTTGTTTCTATTGTATTTAAATTGTTTATTGATCACCTTAACTGTGATTCTATTTCATCATGCAAACTTTAGGATAGAAGATTTTTGGGAATCTTGTTTTATGTTCATGTTGTTTTGCAGGATGTAAATAGTCTCTAGGTTTATGAAGGTTTGTATGCTCCCTACACACACTACACCTACATGTTTATCACACACATTCAAGTGGGGCCCTATACCCGGGTCTGAGTGAATCTTAAGTTAGGTAGAGGTTGCGTAGTGGTAGTCATTTTGGATGTACATCCTATTTGGTTATCGCGAAAATCTCATCTAGAGCGTACCTTTTTCATGAACGTCCCGCACTTAGTGGTTTACCCACTATTTGTGGTCAACATTCTGATATGGGACTTAGCTCTAGAGGCCTTTGGAACAGTAGAGCCACCCAATGGAAGTTCTCACGAACTAGACAACCTTATAGATCCTTAGGGTAGAACTCCTCAAATTTAAGGCAGTCCTTTAGGGCACAAAGGGAGCGTACTTTTTCGTTATCCTTAAATTTATCTGTCATTGCATTTTTGTATATATATATATATATATATAAAAGAGAAATCGTATTTTGCATCCTTGCACCATGTTTTCTTTGCAATACTCTAATCTTTTGTCCTTCTTGAGGCAGATTTGTTAGAGAACCGTTAGAACTCAACTAAAATTTGACAATGAGTATCTTTGATAAAAGGAATATGGGATCAGATCACAAGGATGCAAGCTTGAAAAAGACTTTGCTGCTCAAGGCTAATAAAGTTCACACTAAAAGCCTAGTGGTTATGGGACGAATGTTGAAGAAGACTCAACGTTTGACATTTGCAGCAAAGTATGGAAAGGTTATGGATCTGTTAGAGGTGAATGTGCAAGTGGAAGCAATCACCGCAGTAGCCCAATATTATGACCTTCCTCTCAGATGTTTCACTTTTCAGGATTTCCAACTAGCTCCCACTCTGGAAGAATTCGAGCAAATCCTAGGTTTATTATTGGAAGGTAAAAGGCCATACTTTTATAAGGGACACTATGCATCCATCCAAACTGTAGCAAACGTTTTGAAAGTGCACGCAAGAGACCTCCAAGGTATGCAGCAGAATAGGAATGGAACCAAAGGGTTTTCAAGAGAGTACCTTGAAGGACAGATGCATCATTTAGCGAAAAGTGGAGATTGGGAGGCTTTCATGGATGTGCTAGCCCTCACCATTTACGACACAGTCTTGTTCCCTAATATTGATGATTACGTGAATTATGCAGCAATCGATGTGTTCCTTGCCTACAAATTACACACCGACAACCCTGTCCCAGCCATTCTCGCAGATATTTACTCTACCCTGAGCTTTTGTCACGAAAAGAATGGTAAAAGAGTCCTCTGTTGCTTGCCGATGTTGTATGTTTGGCTCACAACTCATGTTTTCAATAGATTATACAAAGCGGAGCGCCCTATCGCTGACTTTAACCTGCACCAATTGAAGGTCAAGAACAGTCGCGAATGGGCGGACCACTTGGCGAGATTGGAAGAAAAGCAGATAAGATGGTATCCTCGATGGAAAGATGTAGAAACTATCATCTACCAGTGCGGAAGGTTTCCAAACGTACCCCTCATGGGTACACGAGGATGTATTAATTACAATCCAGCCTTGGCACAGCGACAACTCGGTTATCCTATGATGGGGCCACTTGCAGAAGCCCAAATAACCTCTTTTGTTCTTTACTATATAGATACGGAAGACCCTGAATCACTTCAGAGGGTTCGAAGTGCTTGGGACAAAGTCATCCGAAAAGGAAAAGAACTGGGAGTCAGAAGTTGTGCAGCCAAGGAAGATTATCGCCAATGGGTTAAGGATAGAGTTCATGAAATCAAGTTACCATTCAAGACCCCGGTAACCCCTATGGTTGGTGAACCTTCAGCCTCGGTCGTGATCGAGAATGAAGAGATGAAAGAAATGGGAGCAAGGTTTGTGAAAATGGAAGAGGAAAAGAGAAAAATGGAAGCCGAGTTGAGAGAGATCCGCCAGGCATGTGCGGCCTTGAAGCGAGAAAATGCTGAAAAGGACCACACTCTTGAAGGGGTTAATAAAAAGATGAAGGCAAAACGTGATTACATGCTAAAAACAAAACAGTGCCTGGGGGCAGCAAACAAGGAATTAGGGCTCCGCGGGCAAGAAAGAGACAGGGCCATGACTGGAAACCAACAGCTTAGGGAGCAACTCAAGAGTGCCAAAGCAACCCAGAACAATGCAATGCGACTGGTAGAAGAAATGAGGCAGCAGATGGGAGTGGCATCTAAGCGGTATGAAGATATGATAGAAGATAAGAAGCTACACATGAAAAAGATAGTTGCAAAATATGAGGCAGCATTGCAATAAGGACAGAAAAATATGAAAAAACTGATGGATCAGGTGGAACAACAAAAAGGGGACATCGATGGATGGAAGGAGGAAGTTCATTTTTGGATAAGTCACTTTGTAAAATTGGCATGTTTGGCTAATTCGACAATTGCGGATACTCCATATCATTTGAAGAAAGCTGATCAGATGGTCAATCCTTTTGAAACACCAGTAGAAATCAGTGATTTCATTGAGTATTGTAAGAACCTTATAGGGCAGATGAAACAGACGGCTAAGTCCTATTCAGATAAGGAATAGTTTCTTTCGGCTAGGTCATGATATATTCATCTAAGAAGCAATGTATTGTTTTCAGTTGAATGAATGAAGTACGCTTATGTCGGCACTCTTTTTTTTCTATCCCATATTTCATTGGAGACTTAATACTTTTGAACGAGACGTTCTGGGTAATAGTCACAACAAATAATATCAAAGATACTCATTTCAAATTCACTTGGTGCAAAAATCACTAACGGTTCTCTAACAAATAATGAACATAATCACTGATCTTCTAAAATTTTCAGGTAAAAACGTTGAACCATTGCTCATCCTCGGAAAACGTAGATTGCACAAACCCGGGCCTACAGAACTAGATCGCAAACTAGGCTGCAAGAGATGGCAAATTCAGAAAGAAACTTAAGTCAAGAGATGGATGAAATGAGAGAAAGAATCAATACAATGGCAGAAGGACAATCAAGGGTCGAGGATTTACTGAGACAGTTAACCGAGACCCTTAGAACAACAAATGGAACATCTGTCGGCACTAGGGTAAATGCAAATGCAAGCAACAATGTGAATGAAGAGGATGATTCCATGAACGAAAATCATGAAGGAGAGAAGAATAATGTAGAAGTAACTCGTGAACAGCCGGTGAAAATATTCCTGAACAGCAACTCGGAAAAAGAAAAATTAAGAGATGAGTTGATTGGAAAGATGCAAGAGCAAATTAAAGCCATGCAAGGCCCTAATCTGTATGGCTCAGTGGGAATCGATGAACTGTTCCCTGAGGTTGAAGTCAATATTCCCAAAGATTTCAAAGTACCAGATTTCTCAAAGTATGATGGGAACACCAATCCAAAGTTCCATCTGAAGACTTATCTCACCAAAATGGCCATTTGGTCATGGGATCAAAGGTTCTTAATCAATTTCTTCCACGAGAGCCTGACTGGGTCGGCCTTAGAATGGTACATGCAACTTGACCATTCAAAGGTCTCTTGCTGGGATGATCTGACAAGTCTGTTCTTGGAGCAATATCGATTCAATATCGACACCGCACCTACCCGAGAACAACTAGGGGCAATGCACAAAAAGAAGGACGAAACTTTCAAGCAATACGCTCAAAGATGGAGAATGTTAGCGGCCCAAGTTCAACCACCATTGACTCCATCAGAAATGAGCTCGTATTTTATGGGGACCCTAGGAGCACCTTTTATTGGGCTGATGGCAGGCGTCGCCTACCGAGATTTTTCTGATCTAATTTCAGCTGGAGAAAGGATTGAGAATCTTGCAAAAGCAAGAAAATTACCTACTGGAAGTACTGAGAGCAATTTTCCTAAGAAGGTGGCACCAACAAGGAAGCAAGAGCCAGAAGTCAGTTATGTGCGCCAACAAAACTCAAGTTTTCCTCGTAATCCACAACCATACCCTTCTTATCAAGCCCCTTCACTTGCTTTTCCGGCTTACCAGACTTCATACCAAGTTAATAATGTTCCCTCACCACTTCCTGTCCATACCAATCGTCCTCCCGCACCTCGAAATTCGGGAAACCAAGGGTATGCTCGACCCCCGTCGAATCTACCCCCTTTTCCAAAGTTGCCGATCTCCAATGCTGATTTGTTTCAACAGTTGTTTGATGCACATTTGGTTGCATGCGTTCCTTTTCGCCCTATGGTGCCCCCATTTCCAGCCTGGTACAATCCCAACGTAACTTGCAAGTTCCATATGGATAACCCAGGACACTCAATTGAAGATTGCGAGGTATTTAAGACTATAGTGAGAAGATTGATTTCCTATGGAAAACTGGACTTTGAAGAGGAGAAGGGACCTAGCATCACTAGCAACCCAATTCCAAATCATGGGAAAGGGATTGTAAACGCATTAGAAAAGGAGAATGAAGGGCTTCAAAATGTAGAGGATGTCAAAACTCCTATGAAGTTAATATTCCAAGGTCTTGTCCAAGCAGGCTATTGTTCCTCAGTAGCCTTGGGTGATGTTAATACTGAAGCTTACTGTGAATACCATATAGAGAAGGGGCACGATATTGAAGGTTGTCAGGAGTTTAAGGTTCAGGTGCAAAGATTCATGGCTTTGGGGGTAATAGATGTTACCCAAGCAAGAGGGTTCGCAAAAGAGATAGATGTTGTGGAGCGTCTAGTCCTCAAACTCCTGCGTACTAGTAAAGTTCCAGATTCCCGGAAAGTTGTCATAGCAATAAAGGAGCCTACACCTTTTCCCTATAGTGATACACATGCTGTGCCTTGGAAGTATGATGTCAAGGTAAAGACACAAAGTAATATAGGACAAACCGCTTCAACCTCAGAGCCCGCACAAACAGTGTCGAGCGTCGTGGGCATAGGAGGGATCACAAGAAGCGGCAGGTGCTATGGGCAAGAAGATAAGACCGGGAAAGGAAAAGCAGGCCTCATAGAAACAAAAGAAGATGATGAAGAAGAATTCCTAAAAATCATGAAGCAAAGTGAGTATGATGTGATAGAACAGCTCAGAAAAACTCCAGCTCGGATCTCTCTATTGTCACTCATCATGAGTTCTGAACCTCATCGCAAAGCACTGTAGAGAGTGTTAAATGAAGCCTATGTGAAGCCGGATGTTACCCCAGAAAGCTTAGTGAACATGGTAGACCCAGTAAGGCACATCAATGTGATCCCCTTCTCGGAAGAAGAAATGGTACATTCAGTAGGGAATAACCCACGTGCTTTGCATATCACATTGAAATATCAGGGGTATGTAGTCGCAAAAGTTTTGATTGATGGGGGTTCTGCCTTGAACGTCCTCCCAAGGACAACCTTGTCCCAACTGGCTATGAGTGTAGAAGACCTTAGGCCTCAAGAAATGACAGTGCGAGCCTTCGATGGAAGGAAAAGAGGAATTCTGGGAGAAGTGACCCTTCCACTTGAGATAGGCCCGAGCTGCTTCCAAGTGCTGTTTCAAGTAATGGATATTGAGCCTACATATACTATGCTTTTGGGAAGACCATGGATTCACGCTGCTGGTGTTGTTCCCTCGACCCTACACCAATGCCTGAAATACATTGAAAATGGATGTCTGGTTACCATCCGAGGAGAGGAAGAAATCTTACTGATGAAGCCTACTTCAGTGCCTTATGTTGAAAACACAGAGCTGGAAGTGGAGAACTTCCTACACAGTTTCCAGTTAGTGGAATCGAAGGCAAAAAAGGATGAGTCGTCCTCTAAAGATGTTCATTAAGTTGTGACTCGCATCATGACCAATAACGGTTACCAAGCCGGAAAAGGTTTAGGAATTCAGCTGCAAGGAACCAAGTCTATGATCACCCTGCCAGAGAACAAAAATAGATATGGTCTGGGATATGAGGCACCTTTGGAAGACATGATGAAGCACAATTTGGTTCTCGATGAAGGAAAAAGGGAGAATGAAATGAAAAAGACGATTCCCCATTTGAAGGAGACATTCCCCATCCCTGTCGAGGTCATCAATGGAACCTCCAATCATCAGGTCCGGCTAATCATTAACAATGTAGACGAAGACTCTGGAGAAGACCATGTTATCCAGCCTACTGTCAATTTGAAACCTCTGAACAATTGGCGACCTGAGGCGTTAATAGGTGTGATTGTCATAAAGTAATTGTTAGTCGTGATGTTATGCTGAATTTATGCTAACTCTTGTCGAAGCTTTAATGTAATGAACTTGTGTGCTTTCCAGTATGATTCTCTGTTTCAATGCAATGAACTTGTTGTTTCTCAGTTAATTCACTGCTTTAGTTCTTTTCTATCTTTGATTTACGTCTTTGCTTAGCCTTATCCAATTACCATGTTTTCTTTCTGTTTCCAATCGGGCATAAATAAATCTTCCAGGGATTTGGGTCTGGTAGAGGCATTGTCCCAAGAAAGGATTCCTGAAAGCTCAAGGATGGATTCCTATTCAATGACGGATATAGATAACTATGACTCAGACGAAGATAGGAATGCCACTGAGGAGTTTTCCAAATTGATAGAAAGGTCGGAAAGAGACTTCAGCCTGGATGAGGAAGAAATAGAGGTGATCAATATGGGAACCGATGAAGACAAGAAGGAGTTGAGGTTAGTGGATAACCCGGAATGTGAAAGCATGATCAAGTTATTCAGAGACTACATGGATGTATTTGCTTGGTCTTATCGAGATATGCCATGGCTGGATCCGAGCATAGCTTCCCACAAGATTCCGCTATACCCCAATGTTGAGGCAAAAAAGCAGAAATTGAGGAGAATGCACCCTGAAATGTCTCTAAAGATCAAAGAGGAAGTCACCAAGCAATTGGAGGCAGGTTTTTAGAAGTATCAAGGCACCCAGAATAGGTAGCAAATATCGTCCCCGTTCCGAAGAAAGATGGAAAAGTCAGGATGTATGTGGACTATAGGGATTTGAATAAAGCTAGCCCTAAAGATAATTTCCCTTGCCTCACATTGATGTCCTTGTCGATAATGCAAAGAAGAGGTCATAGATTCTCTTTTATGGATGGTTATTCTGGTTACAATCAAATTCTTATGGACACGAGTGATAAAGAGAAAACCACATTTGTCACATCATGGGGAACCTTTTGTTACACAGTCATGCCATTCGGATTGAAGAATGCTGGGGCCACCTATCAGCGTGCCATGGTTGCTTTGTTCCACGATATGATGCACAAAGAAATTGAGGTATACGTGGATGACATAGTTGCTAAGTCCAAAGAAGGGGAAAGCCATGTGGTAGTGTTGCAAAAGTTGTTTGAAAGACTCAGAAAATACAGGTCGAGACTAAACCCGACAAAATGTGTTTTTGGTGCGTCGACTAGAAAATTGCTTGGTTTTGTCGTTAGCAAGGAAGGAATCAAAGTGGACCCTGATAAAGTCAAAGCGATACAAGAGATGCCTGCTCCCAAGACTGAAAAGGAGGTAAGAAGCTTTCTCGGGAGACTGAATTACATCGCTAGGTTCATAGCCAACCTGACTAGCACTTGCGAGCCAATCTTCAAGCTGCTAAAGAAACAACAACCAGGAGAATGGGATGAACACTGTCAGGAAGCTTTTGAGAAGATAAAAACTTACTTGCAAAGTCCTCCTATTTTGGTGCCACCCACACCTGGTCGTCCTTTGATATTATACCTCACGGTATTGCAGACATCCATGGGAGCAATGCTAGGGCAGCATGATGAAACGAGGAAAAAAGAACAGGCCATCTACTATTTGAGCAAGAAGTTCAATGAGTGCGAGTCTCGCTACATGACAGTTGAGAAAACATGTTGTGCACTGGCATGGACATCTAGAAGGTTGAGGCAGTACATGTTGTACTATACTACTTGGCTTATCTCAAGGATGGACCCAATAAAGTACATATTCAAAAGCCCTCATGTGTCCACATGAGTCTCCAAATGGCAAGTGGTTCTTTCTGAGTTCGACATAAAGCATGTAACTCGAAAATCTATCAAAGGGAGCGTAATTGCAGATCACTTAGCTGAGAACCCGCTCAATTACCAGCAACCTGTGACGTCTGATTTTCCTGATGAGGATGTTTTAGCAGTTGAAGAAGAGGAGTCAGATGAAGAGGACATGTGGAAGATGTTTTTCAATGGAGCAGTCAATATGTATGGGAACGACATAGGTGCAGTGGTCATATCACCAAGTGCTAAGCAATACCCAGTGGCCAATCAAGTTAGAGTTCGATTGCACCAATAATGTTACAGAGTATGAAGCTTGTGCTCAAAGGTTAAAGGTTGCAATAGAATTGGGAGTAAAAGAACTACAAGTATATGGAGATTCAGCACTGATAATTTATCAAGTGAACGGGGAATGGCAGACTAAGGACCCCAAGTTGATTCCATACCAGAAATATTTGATGCAGTTGATCGAGAAGTTTGAATGGATCACCTTTTCGCACTTGACTCGGGATAAGAACCAGTTTGCAGACGCTTTGCCTACTTTGGCTGTAATGACCAATCTGAATATTTATGCTAATGTGCAACCCATCTGAATAAGGGCAGAAAGTGAACCAGTCTACTGTTCTAATATTGAGGAAGAAGAAGATGGTCAGCCCTGGTTCTATGATATCATGCAGTACATCAAGTTCAGAGAATACCCATCAGGGGCAAATGAGACAGACAAAAAGAGCATCCGTCGGCTTTCCATGGCTTTCTTTTTGAATGGGGAAATACTGTACAAAAGAAACTATGATGGCACACTCCTCAGATGCATAGAAGCTAAGGAGGCTCTCACCATCTTAACAGAAGTTCATGAGGGAATATGTGGAACACATGCCAATGGTATCATGATGGCTCGTCAGATCCTGCGATATGGTTATTACTAGTCTACTATAGAAGCTGATTGCATAGAATATGTTCGAAAGTGTCATAAATGCCAAGCGTACGCTGATCGCATTAATGCACCACCTGTTCCATTGCATAATATGGTGGCACCCTGGCCTTTTTCAATGTGGGGAATCGATGTTATTGGGCCAATAAACCCGAAAGCTTCCAATGGCCATAGGTTTATCCTGGTAGCAATTGATTATTTCACCAAGTGGGTAGAGGCTGCTTCCTACGCCAAAGTCACTCAAAAGGTCGTCCTTAAATTTTTAAGGGTAAACATCATTTGTCGGTATGGAATTCCAGAGAGGATTATCACAGATAATGGCCCTAACCTCAATAGTGCAGAAATCAAGAATCTATGCCAGAGGTTTAGGATCAAGCATCACAATTCTGCTCCTTACAGACCCCAGATGAATGGTGCGGTAGAAGCGGCAAATAAGAACATCAAGAAGATAGTAGCCAAAATGGTGGTCAACTACAGAGAATGGCATGAGATGCTCCCCTATGCTCTCCACGCTTATCGCACTAATATCCGATCCAGCACTGGGGCAACACTGTTCTCCTTGTTCTATGGTATGGAAGCAGTCTCCCCCATAGAGGTTGAAATCCCATCTTTAAGAGTGTTGATGGAAGCTGAGTTAGAAGAAGCAGAATGGGTAAAGACTCGGTATGAGCAGTTAAACATGATTGAAGAAAAGCGATTAAAAGCTATCTGTCATGGGCAACTATACCAAAGGAGAATGGCAAGAGCTTTCAACAAGAAAGTGCGCCCTAGGGAGTTCCAAGCAGGTGACCTGGTTTTAAAGAAAAAACTTCCAAACCAAGAGGACGCTTGAGGAAAATGGGCACCGAGTTATGAATGGTCGTATATCGTTAAGAAGGCATTCTCTGGAGGCGCCTTAGTTTTAACAGATATGGACGGAAATGAATTGCCAAGACCGACAAATGCTGATGCAGTCAAAAAGTTCTATGCCTAAAAAAAAAGAAAAAGAAAAAGAAAAAGAAAGAAAAGAAAATAGCCCGTTAGGTTGAAAACCCGCAAGGGCAGCCTAAGCAAAAGTTAGGGCATCTAAATTAGGCAAAAAAAAAAAAAAAAAAGTTTAAAGTCGATAAAGGCTCTCCTAGAAGATGTCGCTGAAGGGCTCACCCAGACAGCATAAAAGAAGACAAAAAAAAAAGTTGGGGCAATTTTAAGTGGCGATGGAAGACAAAACTGGGGCAATTTTAAGCGGTGGTGGATGGAAGAGAGCTCGTGTCACAAGTGGTTGTAATACCCATCTGAGAATTAGGACCTATCTAATGAGAAGAAAGGAATCCTAACTAGGGCAATTGTCTGTCACCTTGCCTTTGTATCATCCTTTTGTACTATTTGCCTTTTCGTGTTTGTGAACACCCAAATCAATGAAAATACTTTCCTTTCTTCTCTTTTTTATTCTTCATCTTTCTTTGTCATGTTCCTTTCTTTTATATTTGTGAAGTCGCACGTGTTTATCACAAAATGCTTCGATAAGAGGGAATATAAATTCAGTATCATTGATCTAACAATTTAATGGCAGTCCTCTAACTAACGAGTTAGATCAAGAATGAATCAGAAGGTTCAAATGAGGCAAGAAAAACTCCCAATGTGATTCGCAATGTTGAGAGAGGAACTATGTGCCTGATGAGCAAACTCAGAAGTAAAGTGACTCCAGTGTCTGAGGATCCCAAGGAACTCGAAACAAGTTGATGAGCCCTAGTTTGTGAAAGCCTACGCCCGGGTTTGATAGATCAAAATTTTCCGAGGAAGCAATTAGAATCAGGTATGCAAGAGAAAGGTTTTGGCATAATGTTTTCAATCTTTTGATATGATTTTTGAGTTGCAGGAATGTACGTTGCAACATCCCTCCATGAGCTGCAAATTTGTGAAAAGTGACGTCTCTGGCTTTTGCGCCAAGCTTCACTGTAAAAGAACAGCGAAACAAAAATCTTTCTGGGCCAAGCCCACTATCCTTTTAAAATTTCTGGGCCAAGCCCATTATCTTTTAAATTTCGGGCCAAGCCCGCTGTCCTTTGAATTCTGGGCCAAGCCCACTGTCTTTTTAAATTCTGGGCCAAGCCCGCTGTCTTTTAAATTCTGGGCCAAACCCACTGTCTTTTTAAATTCAGGGCCAAGCCCACTGTCTTTTAAATTATGGGCCAAGCGCACCATCTTTTATTTTCTGGGCCAAGCCCACCATCTATTAAATTCTGGGCCAAGCCCACTGTCTTTTAAATTCTGGGCCAAGCCAACTGTCTTTTAAATTCCGGGCCAAGCCCACTGTCTTTTTAAATTTTGGGTCAAGCCCACTGTCTTTTAAATTCCGGGTCAAGCCCACTATCTTTTAAATTCCGGGCCAAGTCCACTGTCTCTTAAATTCCGAGCCAAGCCCACTGTCTTTTAAATTTCGGGCCAAGCCCACTGTCTTTTAAATTCTGAGTCAAGCCCACTGTCTTTTAAATTATGGGCCAAGCCCACCGTCTTTTAAAATTCCGGGCCAAGCCCACTGTCTTTTAAATTCTGGGCTGAGCCCGCTGTCTTTTAAATTTCGGGCCAAGTCCACTGTCTTTTACCATTTTCAGTCATAAAATCACCCAAGGTCTTTTGAAATTCAAAAAAAAAAAACCTCTTTTTAATCAATAAACGTCAACTGAGCTGTGACAGCTTGTTGACAATGCAGTGACGTCTCTGGCTTTACGCTGAGTTTCGCCTCGGTAGGATTAACGATGTTGCGATAACTCGTGAATTCTACGTTTTAGCTCGCTGGTTTCCAAGCGGCGTCTTTGCCTTGTCCATTCACCTCATCCCACACATTGCCGGACAAAATTTGAGTTCACGTCTTTACTCGTTTCTTACGATGATAACATGAAAACTACGGTTGTTCATAGTCTCTAGTAAGAAACAAGTAAAGAGGGGTAACTGTGAACACCCAATTTTGACCGGACACAAAAAACGTGTAAAAATAAAAAAATAATAAAAAATAACAATAAAAAAATTAATAATAAATAAAAAACTAAAAATGCAAAAAAAAAAAAAAAAAAAAGAGAGGAGAGCTACCGTGCAAGTCAACAGAGTCAAAAAGAAAGGGCCATTGATAAAAGACAAATATATGCTTCTTTCATCGATTGCAAAAGAAAAAGGAAAAACATCAGCCTCCTTCATATTGCAGTTCCTCTGCAACACTAACAGGCCAAGAACAAAAGGACAAAACGAGCTTTCTGGTGATAGCAGAAGAAAGGCAGAAGAGTGAGGCTAGAATTTTGGAAAAATGAAACACTAAACGGGGAAGGTGTTGTTGCCTCTGATAATGCAGCTCTTGCAGCTGCTGTCCCTAATGCAACTCTACAGCGTTGAACCACAGATACACAAAACGGGATAGCGGCAGGAAAAGAGAAAAAAGCAAGCAAGTTTTAAAGCCAAAAACAGAGAGCCGACAAGGATGGCACAATGTTTGTATTGATATTAGAGAAAGAGATATTTTTACAGAGAAAGGGACTGCACAATCGACGCTCCGGCACACCAAGCCAGATTTCTGAGTGCCTATATAAAGGGGAACAATGTAAAGAAAAAAGGTTCAGTTCTTTTTAGAGGGAAAATTTTCTTTGTTTACTCTTTTTCTTCTTAGTTAGAAATTTTGAATTCACTTGCAGCTACTGTTTGCTATTGGTGAGAAAACTGGGTATTGAGAGAAAGTGAGAAGTGAGTTTGTAACGAAAAAGCATTGAATAGAAAGAAACTTTCAGTTTTTTTGAAACTCTCAGAGGTATTTTGTTTCGCTCCTTCATTATGCACCTTGACTTTTGTTATTATCACCTGCATCTGAATAGTGAGGATTGTTGATTTTTCTTTCTCTATTTTTTCCTCTTGTTCTCTTTCTGGTTCTCATGTACTCGCAAGCATAGATAGCCCTCCCCTAAAACCGACGCTCATCTTCATCCTCACCATTCCAACACTATCTTCATTTTTAACCTCCCATCACCCACCAAAACTATCATAAGAACCACCTATCCATCAACACCCGACAAATCACCCATCCAGCCCACAACCTTCACCACTCCCCTAATAACTCATCCCTACCTCCAAGCCTCCAAATAGTGGCCACCATCATGGTTGCACCTCCATAGCCTCACCCACCTTCAACTTCCGCAACTAACCTCACCACAACCCATTACCTTCAGAACCGACGTCGGGCCGAATAACCGACCATCGGACCTCAGAAGCCCTCACCGACCGTCGAACCTCACAGAAGCCAAATCTCTCCCCTCACCGACCGTCGAACCTCATAGAAGCCAGATCCTTCACTCAACCGACTGTCGGACCCAACACCAAATCTCTCTCTTCAATCGATTGTCGAACCCAACACCAAATCTCTCCCCTCACCGACCGTCAAACCTCATAGAAGCCAGATCCTTCCCTTCAACCGACCGTCGACCCAACACCAAATCTCTCCCTTCAATCGACCATCGAACCCAACACCAAATCTCCTCCTCTCAACCGACCGTCGAACCCAACACCAAATCTCCCCTCCAACCGACCGTCGAACCCAACACCAAATCTCTCCCTTCAACCGACCATTGAACCCAACACAATTTCTCCCTTCGACCGACCGTCGAACCCAACCAAAATCCATCTCCGCACCGACCGTCGAACCTAACCAGATCCCTCTCCGCACCGACCGTCGGACAACAGAAACCAGAACCCCCTGCACCGACCGTCGGATCACAAAGCCAGAACCCCCTGCACCGACCGTCGGATCACAAAAACTATAACCCCCAACCGACCGTCGAACCTCCACCAGATCCTTCCCAACACGCACGATACCTCACCTTTTTTTATCTTCCCACTTCAGAGGTTGAAAACCTCTTTCTTTTTTTCCTTATCAGAGGCTACGAGCCTCTGTTTTTCTGCTTTCTTCCTTTATTATTATTATTTTTTAAAACAGTAGTATGTATGTTTTAAGAAGGAATTTATAACAAAAGGTATGATAAAAGAAGAGGGTTCTGCTGGGTTAGGCTTCATGGTTATTTTACTTTTTCGTGTTCTAAGGTCTCCTTTTGAGTTTGGGTAGATAAATAACAATAGCATGTTTGTTATTTTTTTTTCTCTTTTTTTTTTTCCGTTAGCTTTGTTTATCATATTTATTTTTATTATTTTCTTTTCTCTTTCTTTAGCTGTTGGTTTTTTAGAAAAAATAAAATAATTAAACGTTGTTGAGAAATTATAAAATCGGATTAGCTGAGCTGTGACAGTTTGCTAATCTCTTTTTTTTGGGAATCATTTAAGTTGCGACAACTCGATGATTCATAAAATCTTCTTTTCCTTCTCTTTTTTATTTATCTATTTTTTTTTTAAAAAAATGATAAAACAAATATTTTCAAAAGTTATAAAGTTCCGTACAATCAATTTAAGGTACTGTTTTTAGAATGAGTGTGTTAGAGGTGCTGTGGGATTAAGTTTCTACCCTTCCTTAGCCATAACCGACTCCCGAATCTAATCTAGTTCCAAAGACCATTTTCTAATAAGGGTTTTCCAATTTTTCCTAATTTAAATAAAATTGGTGGCGACTCCATTTTCACTTTCTAAAATCTTATGAGTTACTAACACTCGCCGTGATGTCGGTCGCGACAATGTATGCACAGACATTCTCATTTCACGGAATATGTTTTATTTCAAACTTGTTGAAGTTTGCAGCAATTCCCTGAACTTTCTCCATATACTTCGAAAGAAGTGGATCTCTTGCTTGGCATTCTCCTCTAAATTGACTTGCCACCAACTGAGAATCACTTTTTGCAATTAAGTCTAACATGCTCATTTCTTTAGCCAAATTCATCCCTGCAATAAGTGTCTCATATTCGGCTAGATTATTACTAGTTTTGAATCTGATCTTTAGAGATTGTTCAATAATCAAACCATCTGGTCCTTCTAGAATTATTCGAGCTCTAAATCCCTTAATATTAGATGTCCATCCACACAAAGAACCCATATGTTAATTTTATTAGAATCAAATTCAAATAATTCAATAATAAAATCATATAATACCTTCTATTTTATATCCCCCCTTGGGCCAATATTGAATCCTGCATTCTGAGAGTTTAATAGACCAGGCTATCATCTAACCTACAACTTCAGGTTTGTGAAGAATCTGCTTGATTGCTTAATCCGATCTTACAACGACTTGGTTACTCTGAAAATATGGACAGAGTTTCTGAGCGGATATTACTAGTGTGAAAGCTACCTTCTTGATTTTCTGATATCTGACTTTAAATCCTTGAAGAATTCTACTTACAAAATACATAAGTTTTTGTTCTTTTTCTCATTCTTTAACAAGAACAAAGCTTACTGCATTTTCACTTACAGAAATATAAAAGTAAAGGCAATCTCCCGGCTCTGGTCTTGTTAGAATCGATGGTGTTGTCAGGAATTCCTCCATGTCTGAAAAATGCCTTCTCGCATTCCTCAGTCCATTGAAAATTGTCTTGTTTCTTCAAATACTTGAAAAATGGTAATGACTGATCGGCTGATCGGCACAAGAATATTGAGAATGCAGTTATCCACCCTATTAACCTTTGTACTTCTTTGACATTGGAAGAACTTCTTATCTCCAGAATGGAATTTCATTTATTAAGATTAGCTTCTATTTCTTTATTTGTTAGCATGAATGCTAAAAACTTGTCATCATGTATAACAAATGCACATTTAGTAGGATTTAACCTCATATTATGTTTATGAAGCTAAGAGAAAACTTTTTGCAGATCATTGCAATGATTGCCTTTTTCGTTAGTTTCACCACTATGTCATCCACGTAAACTTCCATATTCCTTTCTATCTGCTCTGCAAAGACTCTATCCATCAACTGCTAGTAGGTTGCTCTTACATTTTTTAATCTGAAGGGCATTACTTTGTAACAATAATTAGCCTGATCTGTTATGAATGATGTTTTATACTTGTCATCAAGATGTAGTCTAATCTGATTGTAACCAAAGTATGTGTCCATGAAGCTCAAGAATTGATACCCTGATCTCCACCAACGTGTTTATCTATATTAGGAAGAGGATGTGAATCTTTTGCACAAGCTTCGTTTAGATTAGTGAAATCAATACATATTCTCCATTTCTCATTAGCCTTTTTAACCATGACAACATTTGATAGCCATGTCGTGTAATGTATTTCCCTGATGAATCTGACTTCCAAGAGTTGTTTTTCTTTTTTTGCTGTTGCCTTTTTTCTTTCTTGTCCTAATTTTTTTTTGTGCCACCAACTTTGCTTTTGGGTTGATAGACATCTTATACCAAATAAAGTTTGGATCTATTCCTGGCATATCAAATGTTGTCTATGCGAACATATCATGATTTTCTCTAAGTAAACAAGTGATTTGCCGCTGCAAATCTTTAGGAAGACTTGCTCCGATATAGGTAATTTGATTTGTCTTTTGTCCGATCTAAATGGGAATCATGTCTCCTTGTGGCTTGGGGCGACTTTCTTGGAATTCTTGTCTTGGATCAAGATCTATCAACTGTATATGGTGATTTCTATGTTGTCTAATCGTACGGGATCCTGGAACTAGACTTCCTTGGTTTGAGGCTCTCATTGTAGCATTTTCGTGCTGATACCTTATCAACATATATTACTCCAATCTGTCCTTGTTCAGCTGGGGGCTTCACAGTCAAGTGGGGTGTCGAGACAATCTCTCCAAGTTTGTTTAGAGAAGGTCTACCCAAAATAATATTATATGGAGGATTGGAATTAATAATCAAATAACTCACCTTGATAGAACTTGTTACAGACCCTGAACCAAAAGTAGTTAGGATTTTGACATATCCTTTAACGTCAACTGGTTCTCTAGAAAATCTGACCAGTTATCTAGTGTAAGGTTATACCATCATTTTCTAGAATTTGCATCCTCTTAAAAGCTTCAATGTATAAGATGTCTGCTGAACTGCCTTGATCAAGCAGTACTTTTCTTACTTCAAAATTGGCTATGCAAATTGTTATGACCATTAGATCATCTAGATTTTTATCAACTCCTTTGTAATATTCTTCTATGAAAGTAATGGGTGGATGATATCCTTTCGTTATTGGTCTGCTTCCGATTGTCATGACCACGCGTAAGCACTTTTTCCGTGAATAATTTGACTCTCCGCCTCTTGCAAATCCTCTAGAAATTGTATTAGTCACCCTTCTAATTCTCACTTGATCTTTCGTTTTCCCATTCTTTTTCTCTAGACTAGATGATCGACTTGGAGTCGAGCTTTCTTTTTGTTCATTCCTGCTGGAATTCCACTTTTCATTTTTGTCTTTTGACTTCAACACATACTGTGAAAGATGTCCCAAACGAGTAAGGTGTTCGATCTGAATTTTCAATGCTGTGCATTCTTCACTAGTGTGGCCAAATGCTTTGCGAAAATCATATCTTCTTATCCTATCAACATGAGGGCTTTGGGTTCGTGGGGGATCAGGAAGCTGGGTAAGCCTTGTATTGTATACTTCTTGTAGTATATTTTCTCTTGGGGTGTTTAGTGGAATGTTTTCTTCATATCTTGGAATTGTTGTAGGGCTTTGTCCTACCTTTGGCAGCAGGTGCTATCTCTTCTGTTTCCTTTGGCTATCTTTTCCTTGTTTTTCTTCAGATTTTGTGTCCCATGCTCCGAGAACCCGATCTATCTATTGAGTCTGGGATTTTGTCTTGTTGCTGAGAACTCTTGGATGTAAGATCTGCACTTTGTTGGTAAGACTTTTGCTTGGAGAGTGCTACTTCTTCCATATTTATGTATCTAGCTAATCGGCTTCTCAATTTATCAAGACTGGTTGGTGGTTTCTTCTCTAATGAGTCAACAATTGCCCTAGTCGCAATCCATCCAGAATGGCATGTAATGAGACATCTGGGTTGAGATCTCTGATTTGGATTGCCTCATCATTGAAACGCCGCATGAACTCCTTCAAAGTTTCTTTTTCACCCTACTTAAAATTAATCAAGCTTGCAAAAGTTTTTTTATAAGATCAACTTGTTGAGAAATAAGTTAAAAATTTTGTTGTGAGTTCAGGAAAATCCTTTATCAAATTTGTTTTAAGAGATGAGTACCAGAGAAGACCTGATTTTTTGAGTATACTAGGAAATTCCTACACATGATTGGATCAGTTGCTCCCGAAATAATCATTGTATAATTGAACATGTCTAGATGTTCTTTTGGGTGAGTGGTTGTGTCATAATGGTCCATTGAGGGCAACTTGAAATGATCTGGAAGTGGTGCAGCCATTATTTATTCAAAAAACAGATGGTTAAGGATATGAACAAGTTGTGCAGCTAAGCAACTATGTTTAGCATCTATCCAAGCGGAACTTGCTATTACAATTGGTTGCTTTTGATTATTTTCTGCTTCTCCTTCGAAATTATCATTTTGCTTTTCTTTGAAGAGTTGTTCCACCTGTGCTAGTATCTTCTGACTCTGAGCCTAGATTGACTTGTTCTTGCATTTAAAGTTTTTGGATTGTGGCCAACAATGCTTTCACGACCGGGTGATCATTGATAGGATTTGGGTTTGCTACTTCATGGTGGACGTTCTCATTCGGATCTTCATGTAAGTGTCCGGTAAGTTCTTCCATTGTGCAACAGATCGGTGGTCAGGGAAAAGTTTTACTACTTTTTCCACAACGGCGCCAAATGTTCTTGCCAAGCTTCTGATTGATCGAATGATGGACTCATATTGTTGGTATGCCAAGGATCCGATCGGCAATGTAGGGTGTACCTGCAATGATACACTGACACTCAAGTTAATATATGAAAGATTATGAAATGTAGAAAATGTGATGACGAACGTACCTGTTGGTCTGATCTACCTGTCTCTTATAGGTGATGAGATTGGATCGTTTGGATGCATTAAGTGATAGGAGATAATGGCTTTAAGACGTAATAATTATCTGGTCGATGCTAACGGTCGAAAGTTTCCAACTGGACATTTCACATGATAAATTTAGATTATTTGGAAAGTTGGCCTGTTGGGTTTTGTCTCAATCTTACTAGGCTATTTCTTGGGCGTATGGGCTTTTATCAGCACACACACAGTAACCTCCATAGGACAACAGCAGTAGCAAAAATTCCATGAAAGAAAGTGAAAATGTCATCTTTTATCAATTAATAACCGAATGATGCGTTGCAAATTAAGAAAACTAGAAGATCCGTTCTAGTGACAATGCCAAAAGAACCAAAGCAGTTCTTTTCATTTTAGTTAATTTTCCTAAATGGCAGTGGACAAACGTTAAGCAAGAAGCCAAACAGAAAAAATTCAGCGAAGAAGATTACTGTTTTGTGATCAATTCCTTTGAAAAGAGATAACACAGACTTAATTTCATCAACGGATAAGACTCCCAAATACTCCAAGCATAATTTGCCTCTTCTCTCAAACAAGCAACTTAATGTATTCTTAATGCAAGAAGCCTCAGTTGGGGCTAGACCTGCACATCGAATGGCATTATCTATATCCTTGGAGTCAGCATTAAGGACTTAGAACAGACAAAAGAATTGTATCAATCTTAAACCGAAAATGATTTTTGAAAACAGAGCTTACAATGTCATGCTGGCAAAAACCTCACACATAAAGCAACAAAGTGAAAGTCTATAAGTGAGAGTTGACAAGGAAATATATAATTGCATTGATTGATTAGTAAGTGTATAGTTTGCAAGCGCCGGAAATGAAAGAAAATTCATGTGATAGGTTCTAGAGGGCTTTTGATTAAATATTAAAAAAAAAACAATATCAAAGCATTGTGGTATGTTGTAACAGTTGGTATCAAGGCTTGTTTGTCATGTGTAACGTGGGGTTTATTTCTCCCAAGATTGTGTGTGTTTAGAGGAAAAGAAACTAATAGCAGGAGACAAAATTACCTATATTTGAGTAAGGTAAGTATAATAAAGTATTAAATAGAAATCAAGTACAAAGAAATACGGATTGATAAACCAAGCTTATATCTTGCCAAGAAGGAAACGTGGATTTGAGAGAAGCAAAAGCCCTTCGGAAGTTGGCATCTATTGTGAGAAAACACAGTCCGAACGAAACAGTCCAGAAACTTTGGTGGATTGACTGCAGAAGGCGGCAGTTACCCAGAACCCTTGTAGGCGTCACCTTTGTTTCTGTCGTTTCCACCCCCTTACAAAGCATGGTTGGATTATAATATGCAAATTATGGTTGATTCGACCAAAAAAAAAAAAAATTCAACCATAATTTAATAATTTTGTCAAACATATTATTTATGAATGAAATTTAATTCATATAATTCGAATCAGAAATTCAGAATTTAGGATGGGAAAGTATAATACAAAATAGTCTACCCCTTTTTTAGGTACATAGTCAAATTCGACATTTGATTTTGATATAATAAAAGAAAAATGCTCATTCACATAAATTGAAATTCGTGAATCGATCCACAAAATATGATCCAATTTGCCATTTATGTATTTTGTCAAAACACCCAATTTATGATTCTATCCACAACATACGATCCAATTTGTCATTTATGTATTTTGTCAAAACACACAATTGATGATTCTATGTGCATTCTTGAAATCGTTTTTTTCCTTGATTGTCATTGGACCAGGTCATTCGCTGATGGCATTCATGCGTAGAATTCACAGGATATTCCAGTGCTCATAATAAAGACCAAAGGATTTAACTCATAAATTGAAATTACTCCAATTGTTAGAGACAAGAATCATAGTCATAAAGCCATAAACTTAACAAATGTAAATCAATAATTTAAGATAACAAGAATTTGGTCAGATTCTCTTTTTCCCACACATTATCTCCCAGGAGTCTGGGCGCCCCGCAGGAAGCAACTTGTCTGAGGTGAGAAGGGGATCAAACTAGAGAAGAGAATGACAGTGATGAAAATTGCTGCTAATTTTTAATAAAATCTTGAGAAATTGGCACTTGAATTTTTAAATTGAACCTGAGATTATAAGGAAAGACATACGCATGAGTAAGGAAACCGTTGGTCATGCCAGCGACAACCAATGAACCGATTCACAAAGTCAATAATCACCCTATAGCTCTCCGTTTTTCGTGTGTAACAAAGTAGACAACGTATTATAATTAGGAAAATGCTGTTTATCACGACAGCCAATTCGTGAAACGGTTTACGAAGAGAAACATTTTTTGCGTTTTGCCATTTAGTTTAGTAATTATTTTTCTTTTTTGAACAAAATTATAACATTTATTTTTTAACCCATCCTGATTGGTTAAAAATTTCTTCGCGATGTATTCACGAAACTCACTTCGGGTAATATAGCAGTGCTGTTATAATTATGTACACAATAGCGTACAACCATTCACCTAAACCCTGATTACAGACTACCATGTTATAACAAGGAGAACGAAAAGGAAATGAGAAAAATAAAAATAATATTTTTTATTTGAGAGTTTTAAAATACATAGGAACGAAACGAAACACATAAAAAATCATTTTTCCTCTATTCTCCTCAAATGCTCAAATTTTGTTCTCCCTAAAATTAAAGGGGAATGGGAGGAACACATAGATAATTCTGTTCCGTTAATAAAACTTTTAAATAAAGAGAATGAAAACTATGTTCCATTCCATTTCTTTCCATTCCATTCTTATTTATTCCGTTCCGTTCCGTTTTATTAATGAAAAAATATCTAAACATAGGATAAATCACCAAACTTAAGCTAAAATTAGACAAAATAAAGCAGAATAGTAAGCATGAATTGGCCACCTCCATGATTTACACCCCAAATTCACAATCAGCAAAACCATAAACTAGCTACTAATTCAGACCCACCCTCTTCTTCAATCCCCTGTAAGTACTTACACATTTCAACAACAATAATTATCCTTTTTCTTAAAGAACCTGAACCAACAAATTTAAACTGTTCCCCTAAAAAAAAAGTAAAACATAAATTATGTGAAAAAAATATAAACAACAAAATCAGAAACCTTAAAATGTAGTTGAGTTGACAAGGTTCCCATTCCTCCCACCACCAACTCGGTACCGAGTCCGAGTCAACCCGCCCGATTCCAAAACCCCATCAAACTCCAACCCCTCTTCCTCTTCCCCTTCTCCCACGGCCCTCATCATGTGCAACACCCTCTTGGCCTTCTCCCTCGCCCTCTCCGTCCCCGTCTCCTCAATCTCCTTCAACACCTCCACCGCCCTAGCCTCCTTCGCCAACCCTTTGAACCTCAAGCTCCTATGACTTAACGCATACAATGCCGCCACGCAATTCTCCCGAGTCGCCTCCGAGTCCAACTCGTTCCCCCTCAGCAACCCCACCAAACACCCCACCGCGTTCGCGTCAAGCATCGCCGTGCGTCCCTCCACGGACACCGCAAGGTTACACAGAATCAGTAAAACACGACTCGCTAAATTCCCCGATTTCACCATCGAAAGCAAAGTGGGGACCACCCCGAGTTTCACGAGCTTGACTCGGTTGCTCTGAATCAGGGTCAAATGGTACAACGCGAGCGCCGAGTCATGCCGAGTTCGCTCGGAATCGGACCTCAGCGCGTGCATGAGTGGCTGCAACGCGCCGAGAACTCCAATCGCCATCTTGTTATCGTCGTCTAAGGCTAAGCTGAAGAGTGCACCCGCAGCGTGCTCCTGCGACTCAGCGAATCCGCCCTTCAACGCATCGATGAGGAAGGGGATGAACCCTGACCGCACGATCTTCACCTTGTTGGGCTTCTCGAGGGAGAGGTTGACCAGCGAAGCCACGGCGTTGACCTGAACGACGCCGTATCGCGATGGAATCAGCGAACGAAGCGCCGAGAGCAGCCGCGGCTTGCACAGAGAAACCCTAGTTTCTTCCTTGTTCCGCGTGATGCTTCGAAGTGAAATCACGCCTTCTTCTTGCTCAAACACCTCGTTGCTCCTCAGCTTCGTTAGCAATTTCTCCTCTTCCTCGGAGCTAGGGTTTTGGATTTCGATCTCGCTGATTTCAATGGAGGAAGAAGAGGAGGAAGAGAAGCAGGTGGGGCGAATCGTGAGGGGCAAGGGAGTTCCAGGGCTCGCCGCGATGATCACCGATTCCTCGGAGGAACCCGAGTTGAAATGGCTGACTCGGGGGCCCAACTCGGTGGCGGCGTGGGAAAAAATCACCGGCGGATTATCTGCCACGGCCTTCAGAAGTTCCTTCTCCGAAACCCTAATTTGATCTCCCTGCGGCGGCGGGGTTGGCCGGGGTGGCGGGGGTGGCGGCGCCTCCGCCATTGCTGTGCGGACGAGTTTCTCCACGGAGGCGTAATCCGGTGCGCGCGGGTGCTCCGTGTGGGATTTGTCGCACCAATTGAGGATCGTCGTTTTGATGGCCAAATTGGGGATCACGGTTGAGAAATCGGGTCGGGATCCGTCTTCGAGGTTCGGCGAGAAGTTTAAGTCGGTGCAGACTTGAACGGCGACGCGTTCGAAGGTCTGACCCGAAGCGACGACGACCGGGTCGGACATTAATGACCCTGAAATCAGGCATATGAACTCCTTGGGAGGAGGGTGCTTTGGTTCCAGCTTTGAGTTAGGGGAAGAACGATGAAACGAGATTTTCCACCTGTGCTTGCCATTGCCACCCATATTGTAACCACACCACAAACGTAAGCTGACAATTTCTTCAGAAGATTCTGAATGATTTATTAGGAATATAATAAAGGCGTGAGTGTGCACGAATATGAGTTAAGCATGTTGGGTAAGACTGGATTTTTTATATGTTGAGAGCGTTGCTTTGTTTGAGACTGCGAGAGCGAGACCGAGTCTACTGAACAGCGTGGCACGATACCAATTGAACCAAAACTACTGCGACCATGAGAATTGAGAAGCTGGGTCCAGCGGAGAGAGAGAGTAGATAAATAGAATTTTGATACTTTTTTCTCTTTTTATTTTAACTTTTATTTGTTATAGGATTTATATAGTTTAATGTTATTTATAATTATATTAAAAAGAATATTTATGAACTTTAAATAACTAATTAATTATACTGTCTATAATATTTACTAAAAAAATTATACTATTTAGCGGAAGAGGTTCTTATGGGATGATGACTTAAATAGTAATTGGCTTGAGATTGATTAATCTAATATTTAAATAAAATTTAAATATTTAAATATTACGTATAATTAATAAATTATAAATTTTTTAAAATATAAAATAAAAAATTATATAATATATATTTTAAAATACATCATATTAATATAAAAAAATTAATTTAATTTATAGATTCTTATATTTTATTATTAATTTTTATAAAATTATAAATATAAATTTAATGTATTATGTAAACTCAGAAAAATTTAAACTAATTTAAATAATGACATAAATTCAATTCAAAAAAGTACATCATATCAAAATTTAAAACCTTAACCTGATTAAATTAACTTTAGGACAGGTCTGGGCATGACTATCCTAAAGTCAGGTACTTAAACAAGTGTTAGCCGGAGAAATTAATTACTAAACTTTTAATTAATGTTAGCGGTTTATTATTATTATTATTATAGGTATGTGGGGGCGAGGAAATTGTTCCTTTGTTGCTTGATATGGAATCTACGAACTTGACTAGTCAACAATCTGGAAGTTCGAAATGGAATATGCTCCCTGTATATGTGGAAAAGTATAGGAAAAATAGTTATTAGTTCATCTCCAAAAATAACAAGTCCATGCATGAGAGGAGGAGGCTTCTACCATACACCAAGTTGACTTGTGGTGCATGCTGCATCACCTAATTAACTTGTTATACTAAGTTAGAGCTGGTTTAAGTGAAATATGCTAAAAGATCCATTAAGTTTATTTTATTGTAATTTGGTCCTTCGATAAATATCATTACTGAATTACCGAACTACAAGCTTTGGTGAGGTTGGGATTTGTTATTGGTCAAGTGTAGCGGTCTTGGGTGACAACAATCGATCCAAGGACACGACGACACAGAGCTCCAAGGCTTGGAGTTAGGTGTTGTGGCGACGGTGTATAAGAGGGGTAGATGGTGGTGTTGATCCCTGATGGTGGCAGGAGCGCGTGCACATGTCACGAAGGGAGGAGGATAGCAGGTTTAGGAGGGCGAAGACGGCATGGAGAGATGTGGTCTGTGTGTGACGGCGGTAGCGGCGGCGTCGATCCCCTTATCCGTTAAGCATAGCCCGCTTATCGGCATCGGCTTGTTGTCTGAAGACAAGATAGCATTAGCGAAACAATGGTGGAGGTGTGTTGACTGTGGTTTGCCGAGCTGCTTCCTCCGATGTGGGTGTCGCCGTTGTGGGGGAGCAAGAAGCAAAGTATGACTTGTTAGATGGGATTTTTTATCTACATGACCTTGTTTGATTGGTTTTCTCTCACTTTTTTTTATCTTTTTTTAATAATTATAACTTTAAAAAATGTATTTGAGATAAACTTAGAAATATAAAGGTATTAATATGTAAATTTATAAAAAAATCTATTACATACTTATTATAAAAAATTAGTATAATACTATGTAGATTTTAAATATTTTAATAAATAAAATTTAAACTTTTATAAAATAATTATCTTTTTTAAAAATTTCTAATATGACAAACATATAAAGATATGCCTTAAAGAAATTACAGATATGAATTTAGCAAGGTGTAGGAGTTATTAAGAGCATAAAGGAAAAAGGTAGAAGCAGAGAGATGGGGAGATTCAATTCATTCATAATTGGTGTGAGGGGAATCATTGTGCTCACTAGTTGGCCAGTTGGGGGATAACTCAAGAATTTTAATTGCATGAGATGTTTAATCCTCCAAGAGACTTGACTAAGTTAATTTTTAATGATTTATCTCGGGTTGTCTTATCCCATATAATTTCATTCATGTAATTTTCATTTTGGGCTTTGCCCCCACTTCTTTACCCAAAATAAAAGAGCATAAAAGAAAAAGGTAGAATGAATTACACTAGGTTTGAATTTTTTTTGGGTGCAATTTGCATTAATATGTGATAAATTTTATAGAAAAAATGTAGAATTGAAAATTCTACTATGATCCATAAGTATCATATCCACCTTATTAGGGTGAAATAGTGCTACAAGATCATATGGGTGTAAGTTTAATTTGGGTTTAATTCATATTGTTCCACACTTCTTCTTAGGGGGTGTTTATGGGATGAGTTTAGCTTATCCTAAAACTAACTTAATATTTTGATTAGGTCATTTCTTTGGATTTAGATTCGACCAGGTCATATCTAGACTAATAATTAGGATGGGACTAGTTGACCAAATATTTAAACAAAATGTATAAATTTGACAATTATGTATAGCTAAGTAATAAAATTTTAAGAGTAGGAAACTTAAACTAAGAATGCTCTACAATATATATTTTGAAACAAATTATACACTAACAACCAAGCATTTTCTCACTATGTGTGGTCGATTACATGGATCAAACGATGTCATTGTGTCCTATCATAAACCAAGTCTTTAGAGATGTCATTCAAATCTAAATCTTTTTTAATCATTTTACCAATAGTCTTTTTTTGTCTCCCTCTACCTCTAGTTATTGGGCTATCTTCTACTTAATCTACTCTCCTTACAGGAACTTTTAAGGGTCTTCTCCTTACAAATTATATCAATACAAAAATAGTCATATTATGTAAAAGGTATTAATTTAAGTCTGTAAATCTTAGTATTGAGATGGTTTGGTAAACCCAAAGTACAACCCGAATTATATGAAAATATGCTAGGCTAGGTTAGACTTTTCCTAAATAGATTTAGACATGTTTTGTAAAATATCAGCTTGAGTTTGACTAATTACTTGTCATAAGTCTTTTTTTTTAGGCACGACTTGACCTATTTATGAAAACATAAAAATCTGGTCTGAACCCAAATCCTACTTAAAGGTCTACATTATATGAAGGGCTTCATATAGGCAAGAAACTTAAACTTTTAAATTTTAAATAGCTATAATCTTTAACGAAATTATTATATTCTATATCAAATAAATATATTATATTAATATATAATTAGTAATAAATTATGTAAGTATTATAAACACTTAATTTTACATATAAATATTAAATAAATAGTTAATTAAGCATTTTTAAAAGTTTAAACCTAACTTATTTGTTAAATGAGTCAAACTTCTATAAGTTGAAAATAATGTGAATGCTTATGTCATGAAGATCATGAAGGTTTTGATGATAACAAAACCACGTCAAAGACCAAGTTCAAAAGAAGCATAAATGGTATAATTTATAAGACTTAAGGTCTTTATGTGAGAAGATTTCTAGATATCTCAAAATATTTTATAATGCTTTTGAAAAAGTTTCGCTTGAAAATTATTTTAGCTAGTGGGTAGCTTTTTAAAACAAATGATGTTTTAACCTTGGATCATGAAAATCAAGTTTGTATCTTTGAAAAATCCAACTTTTCTAAGTTAGAAATTTTTTACCAAACTGATTTGGGCTCAAAAATAGGTTTTAGGATGATTGTAATCTCATCAAATGACTTAGTAATCAATTAACAACTTTTTTGGAAGCTGGTAATCGATTACCAAGGCCTGATAATCAATTACAGACATATGAGAATTTGTTTTTTAAAAGTTAGAGGCTTGGTAATCAATTACCATGACTTGGTAATCGATTACCAAAGTTTGGTAATTGATTACCACTTGCCCAGAAAGCCCAAAACACGTTCTAAAAACTTGGTAATCGATTACCATATGTTGGTAATTGATTTCCACGAGCCTGAAAGCCAGCAATACTATTTTTCAAGTATTTAATGCTGAAATAAATACCTCCCAACGACTCTTTTCTCAGAACACTATAAATACATATTTTCGGAACATCTTTTACACAGAACCAACATTGTGAAACATCTTTCCCAAGGGTTTAATCCATGATTCATCTTATTCAATCTTTGTGCTCATTTTTTGTCAAAATTTTGAGATATCTTTGAGAGCTTTGTAAGACTTTAATTTGTATTATCTACTCTTGTGAGAGTTTTTCTTTCTTCTATACTTTGATTCACTGTAAAGAAGGTGAGACATCCCTCACAGAAATTGTAAGGGTGAGGTATCCCTGATTGTTGAGGCTCAAGCACAAGGGTGAGATATCCCAAGGTGTGAAGAGTGCTCTAGTTTGTAAAGATAGCAAGCACCTGTTCAAGCTTGAAGTAATAGTGGAAAATCTTAGGTGATTACTTGAGAACTGGATGTAAGCCACAAGTGTTTGGTGGTTAAACTAGGATAAATGCTGTATTTGTTCTTCTAAACTCAAACTCCTTTATTTCTTGTGCTTTAATTTTATATACTTGCTTGATTACTTTTTATCTTGGCTTGTTTATTTGTGAGTGAAGTATTCTATCTTCTTTATCCATTCACCTCAATCGAAAAATAGCTTCAACGAAAATTGTTTTTCAAGTATAAGATTTTATAAACTCAATTCATCCCTCTCTTGAGTATCGAAACCACTTAGTAATGAGTGCTATTAGAGGTAGACTATTGTGTAAAAATCTTAGTAACTTCAAGAGAAGTGACGGCTTCTTCAAATGGTTTTTCATCAGAAGGATATTCTATAAATAGACCACCTTTTTTCAATGGCGATGATTATGCTTATTGGAAATAACAAATGAAATTTTTTATTGAAACTATTGATCTTGATATGTGAGATGCTATTGAAAATCACTCCTTTGCTCCCACACAAGTTATTAATGGTGTAAGGATTAATACACTAAGAAGTGAATGGACCGATGAAGACAAAAAAAAGGTCCAATACAATTTGAAAACCAAGAACATCATTACCATAACTTTGGAGTATGATGAATTCTTTAGGATTTCAAATTGCAAGACTGCCTAAGAAATATGGAACACTTTATAAGTTACCCATGAGGGAGTGAGGTGAAACGGTTAAGGATAAATACTCTCATTCACGAGTATGAACTTTTTAGAATGAATCAAGGAGAAAGTATTCAAGAAACGCAAAAGAGGTTCACACATATTGTAAATAATCTTGCTTCATTGGGAAAGACTTTTCCTAATGAAGACCTTATTAACAAAGTTTTAAGGTGTTTGAGTAAGAATTGGCAAGCCAAAGTGATAGTTATTGCAGAATCAAGAAATCTTTTAACAATGACACTAGCCACTCTCTTTGAAAAGCTTCAAGGGTATAAGTTGGAGCTAAATAGACTCAATCAAAATGAGGAGCATGACAAGAAAAAGAAGGGAATTGCACTCAAGGCTACTTCCTCCACAATTGATGACGATAATGAAAATGATGGAGATGGCATGGAGAACCTCGAACTAAACGAGGAAAATCTTAGTCTCCTTGTAAGAAGGTTTGAAAAATTCCTCAAGAAAAAAAAAAGATTCAAAGAAGACTATCTTTCCCTCCAAATAAGACCTATCATAAAGAGGAAGAAACGTCATCTACTCCAACTTGTTAAGAATGCGAAAAATTAGGGCACATGAAGATGAAGTGTCCCATGTATCAAAAGAAGGTGAAAATTTTTGAAAAGAAACTTTCTAAGGAAAAGAAAGGAAGGAGAGCCTACATTGCATGGGACAATAATGACATGGATTCCTCGGATAGCTCAGATAATGAGGAAGCTCATTTATGTCTTATGGCTAGAGGAGAAGAAGAAGAAGAAGAAGAAGAAAGTGACATGAAGGTAATTTATTCTAACCTTGACTCTTCCCCTTCCTATAGTGAATTATAAGATGCTTTTGAAGAGTTGCATGATGAATCCTTAAGGCTTACAAAGTCAGTTTCTTCATCCAAGAAAACAATCTCATCTTTGGAAAACAAAATTACTATTTTAAACAAGGAGATTGAGGAGTTCAAAATTTAAAATGGAATACTAGGACTAATTGATGCTAACTCTTCTTGCATAGCTTGCTCTTCACATGAAAATGCATCTACATCTTCATCTTGCTCAACATGTAAAGTTTTTTAAAAAAAAATTGAGGATTTAAAAAATACTCTTTCTAAATTCACATTTGGAAGAGACAATTTGAATATATTGCTAGGAAAACAAAGATGTATTTTTCAAAAGGCCGATTTAGGATTAATCCCAAAAATCAACAAAAGTTTTACAAAAATTTCTTTGTTTCCTCAAGTACTTTAAGTAGTCATTTCATTAAATATTTTTATTATGGGAAGAAAGGGTACAATGCTTCAACATGTAATGTGAGAAAGAACATCAACACCAAAGTTGAGATTAGAATGGTTTGGGTCCCCAAAGGCACAATGCCCAAAGCTAACACACAAGGACTTAAGAAAATTTAGATACCAAAAGTTAAAAACTAAATATGTGTTGTAGGTGTACTTGAAGGTTAAGAGTTCAAATTGGTATCTCAATAGTGGTTGCTCCAAGAACATGACTGAAGGTGACTCCAAGTTTTCCTTCTTTGTTCCCAAGAATCATAGACATGTAACCTATGGAAACAACAACAAAGGTAAGACCCTTAGAGTTGGCAAAGTCGGTAAAATCTCTTCCTCTTCTATTAATAATGTCTTACTTATTTAAGGACCTAAACAAAATTTTCTTAGTATTAGTCAATTGTGTGATAAAGAAAATATAATTTTATATTTGATTCTATTTATTGCATAACTAAAGGAAAAGATCATAAGTTAAGTATGTTGGTCATATGGTCAATAATATATATATGATTAGCCTTGATAATATATCTTCGAATGATGCTAAATGTTTTATAAGTAAAGAAGATGATTCATGCTTATGGCATAGAAGGATTGCATACATTCACATAGATCAATTAAATAAGTTAATCTCAAAAGAGTTAGTAATTGGACTACCCAAGATTAGATTTGAAAAAGACAAACTATGTGATACATGTCAAAAGGAAAAACAAGTAAATGTTTCTTTTAAGTTTTAAAGTTAAAAATGTTGTTTTAACTTCTAGACCTTTATAACTTTTGCATATGGATCTTTTTGAACCCTCTAGAACCATGAGCTTTGGTGGAAATTACTATGCAATAGTGATTGTGAATGATTTTTCAAGGTTTCATGGACATTATTTATGTCACATAAAAATGATGATTTTCAAGCTTTTAAGAAACTTGACAAAGTTATCCAAAATGAAAAAAAGATTTTTGTATTACATTAATAAAAAGTGATCATGGTGGTAAGTTTGAAAATCAAAAGTTTGAAACTTTTTGTGTTGAACATGATATTGAACATAATTTTTCAATATCTAGAACTCCACAACAAAATGGAGTTGTAGAGAAGAAAAATAGATCTTTAGAAGAAACGACAAGAACTATGCTCAATGAAGCTAATATTCCTAAGTATTTTTGGGTGGATTCGGTAAGTTTCGCTTGTTATGTTATGAATAGGACCCTAATAAGGTCAATTTTAAAGAAAATCCCTCATGAGTTATACAAAGGAAGAAAGTCAAACGTTTCACACTTTCATGTATTTGGATGTAAATGTTATGTTTTAAACAATGGAAAGGATAACTAAAGGAAATTTAATGTTAAATATGATGAAGGTATATTTCTTCGTTATTCTAATCATAATAAAGCATTTAGAATTTACAACAAAAGAACTATGAACATAGAAGAGTCCATTCATGTTGCTTTTGATGAAACTAACCTAAATGGATCGAGAAAAGATTTTGTTGATGATGTTGTAAAAATTTTGGTAAGAACACACTTGGAGAACAAGGAAAAAGAAACTAAGAAGCAAGAGGAAAGTCAAATAGATTCCCCAAAACAAGAGGATTCACAAGTCATGGACCTTCCAAAAGGGTGGAGGACTTGAAGATATCATCCTCTTGATAAGGTGATAGGCGATTATCAAAAGGGGTAATTACTATAAACTCTCTTAGAAATGCATGTAACTGATGTGTGTGAAACAATATCATGTTTTGTTCTTGTTTTGCATGCATTCTTGAGCATTTTAGGCATCTTAGTTTCTCTTTTAATTTATTTTTCCCTTAGTTTGGATAACTGCAGTGATTTTGGTGTTCTTGTGCAGGAATAATGTTGAATTGACCTTGGATTGAATAGAATGCTTGCATGATTGAAGTTGGAGCTTAATGGATAGCAAAAATATGCAAAAAGACCATTCCAGAGGGATCCACGGCCTGCCCGTGGATCAAACCACGGCCATGGATCGATCAGCAACTTAAAGAAGGAAAAAAGAATTCCAGAGAGTTCCACGGCCATGGAACTCAAATGACCTAGGATGGGCTTGTTGGCAGAATGATCCATGGCCTAGCCGTGGAATGATCCACGACCGTGGATAGCAGTGCGCAACAGTTTTTAAGTTTTTATTTTTATTTCTTTTGGGGGCTTTTTAGCCAATTAAAACCCTAGGTTATAAGTAGATGTTCTAAATACAATTGTGTGGTAATTTGGTTAGAAGGAGGCACTTTTGAAGGCTTTGGATCTTGATCTTTCTTCCCTCTTTTCTTTTGGATTACAGGTTTGGATGTTGATGAATTTGTTTTCTTATTCCTTCTTCTCTATATCTGAGTAGTTTCTTTTGTTTCTAGGATTGGGCAATGCCCTTTGATACATTGATAATGATTAATTGACTTTATTTTCCCTTTTATTAATCTTGAATGTTCTTTGATTCAATTCTTATTGCTCTTATACATGTGAATTTACTGGCCACTTATTTGCATCTCATAGGCATTTAGAGACGTACTGAGAGGTGAACCTAGGTGTTGGAACCATAAGAATTGAATTTAAGGTCTAAATCACGAGAGTAGTTTTAGCATTTCGAGGATTCAATGAATTATCACAAAGTGTAATGGGTTCAATTTAAATTCAATTATCACGAGAGTAGGAATTAGTTTAATTGGGCACGAATCTTGTATCTTGAGAAAGAACATTAACTAATTTAGGGTAATTCACCTTCAATTGAATTTTAGATTTAATAAAAGGGTTGTCAATTAAAATTTATCTTGTATCATTGTGGTATCCCAATCTTAGAAGCTTTCTTGAATCTGAAAAATCTCTTCTTGATAACTTGCTATTTTTGTTCTAAATTCTGCACTTTGATTTTTAATTATTTAATTAATTTGTTACTACGTTTTTCTTAATCAACAATCATATTTCCTTTTGTTTAATTTAATTAAATTAATTAATTAATTGGTATTCATAGACACAGTCCCCGTAGATTCGATCTTTTTATTACTTGACGACGAAACTGTACACTTACAGATTTCACACATCAGTAACCATATGACTTTTGTTTCATAAATTAAGCCTAAAGATCTAAATGAAGACTTTAATGATGAACATTGGATTTTGGCCATCCAAAAGGAACTAAATCAATTTGAAAGAAATCAAGTTTGAAAATTAGTTCCAAGGCCCAGTGATCATCCTATAATTGGCAGCAAATGGGTCTTTAAAAACAAACTTGATGAAAATGTCCTAATAACAAGAAATAAAGTCAGGTTGGTTGCAAAAGGCTATAATCAAGAAGAAGAAATAGATTATGAAGAAATATATGCCTTGTAACTAGATTAGAGACTATTAGAATGTTACTTATATTTGCATGCATCATGAATTTCAAACTTTATGAAATGAATGTTAAAAATTCTTTCTTAGATGGTTTTATACAAGAAGAAGTGTATGTGGAACAACCCCCGGGTTTTGAAAGTCATGAACTTCCCAATAATGTTTTTAAGTTAAAAAAGGCATTGTATGGCTTAAAACAAGCTCCTAGAGCTTGGTATGAAAGGTTGAACAAGTTTGTTTTAGAAAAAAGTTTTTTGAGAGGAAAGGTTGACACAACACTCTTCATTAAGCATAAAAAGCATGACATACTCCTTGTACAAGTATATGTTGATGACATAATTTTTAGTGCTACTAATGAGTCTCTTTGTAACGAGTTTTCCAATACCATGAAAAATGAGTTTGAAATGTCAATGATGGGTAAACTCAATTTCTTTCTTGGACTCCAAATTAAGCAAACTAGGGATGAGACTTTCATAAGTCAAGTCAAGTATTGCAAGGAGCTGCTCAAAAGGTTTGGAATGGATAACACCAAGCATATGACTACACCAATGGGTACTTCCTATTATTTGGACAAAGATGAAAGAGGTAAACCTATAGAAATTGTTAAATATAGAGGTATGATTGGTTTTCTTCTGTATCTTATTGCTAGTAGGCCAGATATAATGTTTAATGTGTACATGTGTGCTAGATATCAAGCTAATCCTAGAGAATCACACTTTAGTACAGTAAAAAGAATAATGAAATATCTTGTTGGTACTTCACAAATGGGAGTATGGTACCCCCAGGTGCATTTTGTAGCCTTATTGGTTATTCTAATTCTAATTTTGATAGATGCAAAATGAATAGGAAGAGTACTAGTGAGATATGTCACTTTCTTAGAAGCTCTTTAGTTTCTTGGCATAGCAAGAAGCAAAACAATATGACATTATCTACAGCTGAAGCTGAGTATGTTGTAGCTGGAAGTTGTCATGCACAAATCCTTTGGATGAAACAACAACTTCTAGACTATGAATTCCATCTTGATCGTATCCCTATAAGGTGTGATGACACTAGTGTAACTAATTTATCTAAAAATCCCATCTTATAGTCTAGGACTAAGCACATTGAAATAAGGCACCACTTCATAAAAGACCATGTGCAAAAAGGAGATTGCATGCTTGAATTTGTTGAAACTAGTAAACAACTTGATGATATCTTTACTAAACCTTTGCCTAAAGAGACTTTCTTTTATATAAGAAGAGAACTAGGCATATTAGATCAATCATGCATTTAAAATTGAATATTCTTGCTGCATAATTTTTCTACATAATATTTCTTGCTTTGATTATCGTTTGAATCCTATACTAACTTGAGCTTCAGAGGTTCTCCTAAATTTTTGTTTTGCAGGTGCTCCCATCATGACTAAGTCCTCCAACTTGCTTAAGGACTATCTGCACCATTGCCTGCAAAATGCTACAAGGACTATCTGCACCATTGCCTGCAAAATGCTAAGTGTGAGTTTTTGAAAAATGGAGTAAATCACTTGAAATGGGTTGATCTTTGGAAAAGATGGTGAAAATGTAAGAAAAATGAGTTTTGGATCAAAACAAGTCCTTATGAGAAGGTAAATTGGTTTGATAAGCTTTTGGATTTGTTTTGAAGAGGTTAAGAACTGATATTCTACTTTTTGAAGTGAAAAAAACTACTTCTAGAAGTTGGTAATCGATTACTAGAGCCTGGTAATCGATTACCAAGGCTCTGCCTCGTGAAGAATTGTAACTCAGAATGGTGGTAATCGATTACCACCCCTTGGTAATTGATTACCACGAGGTTTAAAGGGTCTTGGCACTCGAGGGAAGCCATTTTTCACGCACCCTTCACCTTTCTCTCTCTAGACCCATGCACCTTCCCTCTCAAATCTCTCTATTTCTCCCACTTCTCTTCACCAAATCTCACTATTCGACTACCAAATCCCTCAAAAACACTTTCTCTACAAAACCCCCAACAAATTACTCACCAAAAACACCCAAATCACCCACAAATTTTCCCAAATCGTGCGTCACTTTCTCTCTCTAAGACCCATGCCCTAACTCTAAATTTTATCTCCAATCTTCAAGTTTTTCTACCTTTTCTTAACTCTTCTCACCCTTAAACACCATCCCTTCATCCTATCTTCCAAACTTTCACCGTTGTTCCTATCCAAATGGCTAAATCTTCACGAAAGACCAAGAGGCCATAAACAGGGGTAGCTGCTAGGAAGGCTCCCTAAGCTCCATCGGCCATCGTTCCGAGTTTAGACCTCTCCACTCATTTTAGCACCTCCAAGCAAGTAGAGATTTTTTGTAAGAAATTTTAACTCTAAAAAATCATCCAACCGAGGTATCTGACTATTGCTTTTTGCTCAAATGAGACTTTATAATGCTTTAGGATGTTTGGAAAACCTTGATTTGATTATTTTTGTCAGCATTAGGAGAGACGTATACCTAGACCTAGTTAGGATTTTCTATGCAAACTTGAGATATGAGAACCCATGTCTGGTTACAGAAATAAAGATAATCAAAATTGTTATTCCTCACAATGTCTAGTATACAATCACTGGCCTAGCTTTTGATGGTGTAAATTTCACTAGGTCTGCTAAGTTTTGGGGAGAAGACAATGATTATAAAACTGCTTTGAACTCCTTGTTAAGGCCTGGATATAAGTGTTCTTTCTAGAGGGTCATGGACAGTGGGCTGACTGTGGAGAATAGAGTGCTGCATTATGTTCTGGTGAGAGCTCTGATAGCTAGGGGAGGAAATTACTCCTAGGTTTTGACTGATGATGTGCTTACTCTATGGACACTAAACACTGGAAGACAAATTAGCTGGGGATACTATGTGATTTAGCACATGCTGAAGGCCCAGAAGGAGAACCATCCTTTGCTCCATGCGATGCTCATTACGAAGATTCTAGAATTCTTCCATGTTCCTTTGGTTGGCGAAGTGAAAGACATTAGTAGTGATGGACCAGAATCAATTGGTGATCACACTCTATAGAAGCTGTAGATGAAGAAAATAGATGATCAATGGTACTATCTGCATCATGGGGTAGATGGGAACATACCTTGTGGTGATGAGGAAGACATTGAGGAATAAGCATCGCCTACTACTCCGACTGAAACTACCTTGGATCTTCTACTTCAAGAAATGCAGAGCCTCTGAACTGTTATTCGATACCTAGCTAGACCATCTCAAGGAGCGGGTGACCCACACAGATCAGGATGTTGCTGCCATACTAGCTATGCTGTAGAACGATCAATTTCGTCAGGTTAGGAGGGCTTCCACCTCATTTGTTGCACCTCTTACACCAGTACATGATGATGTAGATGAGGATTATGATGATGATGATGATGATGTTGAGGAGCATGGTGATGATGCTGCAGTCGAGGCTGACAGTGAGGAGACTGAATGAATATGGGGCTTAGTCATGATCATCTTTATTCTGTCATATTTGTTTTCTAACCCTTAACATTTATCATTATTTCTGCCTTTTTTGCCTCTAATTATTAAATTGACTATGATGTTTATAAATTGATTCATTATGAGATGATGGCATACTATTGGGTACTCTATTTTGATGAGTTGATTACATATTTATGTGCTAATTATATTTGAGATGTTGACATGCCATTAATTGATCTATTTTGATGACATTAATTATATAAAGTTGAATGCTTATGTCTGTTTTGAATGATACTATCTTTTTTATAATGTCAAAAAGGGGAGAGTATGGATCACATGAGTAAGGGGGAGTTTTGCATGAAAAATTTTTTATTTTTGAATCTTACTTAATATGCTTTCCTACTTAAACCTCATGCATGGCTTAAGGGGGAGAGTTGTGCTTTAAATATCTGATATATATAAATGCTACTCTTTATTTGTTTTGGTTTGTCATTGTTGATACCTAATTTTGTCCATAAAATTTTTATTTATGTTGCTTAATCAAGGACTAATAATTTTGTGTTAATTGATGCTTAATTGTAATGTTTTGAACACTTTTTTTTAATTTTATTTACTTCCAACTTATTTGAATCACTACTTTTTGTTGTGCAAAAAAAAAATAAAAAATAAATAATACTTTTTTATTTTTCTTTTCTTTTCTTATAATTAATACAAAAGGAAAACAAAAAATAGAAAAGAGAAAATTAAAAATATAATAAAATAAAATAAAAAATTTGTAGCAAGGGTAGCCATAGTAGTTGTTCAGTCTCAGCTACACCCTCCAATCTTTGCACTAGGAGCCTTAGCAATGCGGCAGACTAAGGATAACTCTCCACATAAGTTACTCTCCACATGGCTCAATGCTCTACTCAGCACCTTGGATGAACCACTTGACATGAAAAGGGAAAGCAATAGTTATTAGGAGGAAGAGAAGAAATGGAGCAGAGTGATGAAGCACGGAAAAGGAAACCAAGAATAGACCCAACATAATAGTCAACATGGGGAGGGCTCTTCAAATATTGAGGTTGAGGCACCAAGAAAAAAGGGGGTAATGTATACAGATTGAGAGAGAGACATACACACACATTCAATAGGCAGCCTTCATCTTCTTCACTAACTACATCACCACCTTCACCCAACCCACCAGAGTCACCAAGCCCAAACAACCATTTCACCATACATAACCGTGACCCATCCCCAACCAAAACCTCCATAACCACCACCTTCATCTTCTACCACAAAACCAAACACAGCCATCATCATCATCCTTCACCAACATTACCACTCACCTACATCCAAACAACCACCAATGTGCACTCGTAACCCACCTATCAAGAGCCATCCCATGTATACTCACAAACCACCACGAAACACAACCACAACCACCACGTCACAACCACTCCACCAAACACGAACCAGCCAAGCACCACCTTTAGCGCAGCATCCAAAAACAAACCATTGTGACCCCATCTTCACTCACCATTAAAGCCACCCAAACCAAGTCTAACCACCTCTGCCCCTACAACTAACACCTATCAATGTTCTACACCATAACCAAATTATGAAGTTCCACTCGTCCACCCAAATTGTGAACCTCCACACGACCACCCCAAAAATGGATTTGTGGCCCACAACCCTCCATAACCACCGTCGTACCTCCAAGTTGTGCTGTGACCAGCCACCGCATGAGTCACCAGACCTCATCGTTCTTCGCCAGCCATGCTGCATCTCGGCAGCCACACACACGTCATATGCCATTATGCCATCGCTCAAACACCGTGGCCTAGATCCGTTCCTCCGTGACCCATCATGCCTCCCTGCAACCCAGATCCGTCTTGTCACGCTGCTGTTTGCGTGACTCGTGCTGGAACCACACCAGATCCAACCACCATAGCCGTAGCCACCGTCCTTTCTCCTCTGTTTCTATGTAGATTTGGAACTAATACTGCAGGTCCATGCCCACAGTGACTGGTCACCACTATCTTCATCCCCAACTACTTCCGTCCACCACCTTGTTCATTCTTTCATCCACCGTCCCTGAGCCACCACAAGCCTCCCCATTTGTGCATCCCTTTCTCAGAGCAGAGGCTTTGTTCCTCTTTTAGATCTTAATTTTCTAGGTTTTTGTTAATATATTTTTTAAGACAAGAAAAGTTATAAAGTAGAACTTTTATTAAGACTAATTTCAAAAGTTTTTCTTAAAATTGATTTGTCATGAAAAGCTTTTCATTTCGCTCTAACTTTATTTGTTTAATGGTATAACATAGTGTTTTTTATATGCATCATTTCTCATTTCTAGATAATCAAAAATTTCAATGACAATGATAGGATTTTTCTTTTACATCCTGTTTTAATCAATGTAACGACTTGTTAATTGAGAAATGGAACCCTATTTTTGACATTTTTCACAACTTCTTCAAAATGTATAGTAGTCTTTAAATAAAGTGGGCCAATAAAATCTACTTGGATTAGCAAGAAATTTTAAGGATAAGATTAATTGTTTTCTTTAAATCGAAAAGTAACCTCCACATGCTTTTTATATAGTGACAAAATTTAATCACATTACCTACCTCACTATTATTGTGCACACATCTTGAAATGATTTGATCAAGATAATCATTTAAGCAAGAAAGATCTTTCATGTTGTAAGAAAAATTGATTATGGTAGCAAACCAAGGCTTGGAATAACTGAATTTAGAATAAAAAAAAATTACAAAAATAAAAATTCATTAGGAAAAGAATTATTGATAAGTGTCATATCAAAAGGGAGCTGATTATTATAAGTATGGACAAATGATCCAAATGACTTTTGAACAATATTTTCTTTATCTCCAAAATTATTTAGTGCTAAACTTTCTTATCTTTTATTATGATGTTGTCTTAATTCTTGAAGCAACAAAATCCACCATATCAACTTAGGTTTGCAAAAATGAGTCTTGTTGAGAAAATCGTAGATATGGTCTTAAATTGTGCAGGCCATCATCAAAGTAATAAAGTTGATGATTAAGAGGAAAAAACACACTAAAATGCATGAAATTAAGAGGGAAAAAAAGCACATGAATGCAAAATACATTAAGGATGTAAACACATGAAATTAAAACACTAGGGATCTGATTTCACTTGATTCAACAATCTATCATAGCAATAGAATAGATTTGGGACCTTCATTTTAATTAATTTCTAATCATTCAATTGATGGAGAAAATCCCTTAATTAATTAAAACTCAATTCATTGGTCAAAACCCTAACTCTTAAATGCATGACATTTACTCTATGGATTCTTATGGAGAATACCACAATTATCCCACACAACTTATAACCTCTATTCCTAGATGATTATAAATCATGAAACTTATTATTTATGGTTTAAGTTATATGCAAACACATTTTTCTACATATACCTCACTAGATCAATTTATGAGTAATTAACATTTTTTACCTACCAATTCATAAAAACATTAAGAATCATAATAAGCATTCAAATTGAATAAAAAAATTAATTAAAATTCTAATCTTAATACATGTCGATTGAATCAAGTTACATAAACCATCACCCTAGAAATACACAAATTTAATTACACATGACAAAAAAATCAGAAGAAAAATAGGAAGAATAAAATAAAAATATATCTGAGCTCAATCTTCCATAAAAAAAAAAAAGAATTAACAAGTAGGAAATTCACACAAAAAGAGAATGATACAAATATTCAATCCATTCATCAATATGCCATGGTAAAAAAAAGCATATTAACAAAGATAATTTACTAGCAAAATTTCTCCTAATTTGAATTGCTACTTCCAACAAACTAGATATCTACCCAATTACTCCTTACTTTGCCACCAATTTTGATGGTAAAAATTTACTCCTTACCTAGTACCATCATAATATAAGTATATATAAACAAGTAGATTTTTTTTAAATTTTATTTTTACACAACTATCATTTCCCCAACTAGATCACAACATTGCCATGATAATATATATATATTAACAAGTAGGCGATAAACTTGCCATTAAATATTAACAAGGATGTGGTATAAACCAGGCATCAAATATACATTAACATGTAGTTAAAAAATATTAATAAGGGTGTGATATAAACTAGTCACCAAATAAGTTAATAATTGGCCCATAAATCAAAAAGTTAGTAAGCCAATAAATTTAAAAGTTAGAAAAACTTGAAGTTCCCGCCCAATAAATTATAATGTTAAAAGATCACTTCTTAGATAAATTAAAAAGTTAGAAAGTTAGTAAGAGATGTTCCCGCGTGTTTTACCAAGATAGTTAGTAAGTTAGTAAGTTAATAAGCAAGAAAATCGAAAGTTTAGTAAGTTAGAAAGTTAAAAATAAAATACAAAAAATAAAATATAAAAAATAAAGTACAGAAAAAGTAAATTACAAAAATTTTTATAAAGTTCAAGAAAACCATCGAGGTAAAGTAAATTACAAAAAATAAAAGAATACGTCTAAAAATAAAATATAGAAAATAAAATACAATAAAATAAAGTATAAAAATGTACAGTAAATTTAAAATATGAAAATCGGAGAGAGAATTGAGAGCCACTCCTTCCACTTGTGGGATATCCCACCTATGCATCGTCCCTATAGTTAAAAATAGAAAATCTGAATACGATGACCGTGAAAAGGAGGAAGAAGAAAATCAATACCAGGAGTTCAAGATTGAGATATTATTAGAACATCAAGTAAAAATCGGAATGAACTCTCTAAAGCAAACTAATTTTTTTTTTTCTTCGGTGAGAAAGAAAGTCAATGAGAAGAAAAAAATTATTTAATTAATAATTAAAAATTTCACTTTTTTTAGGAGAGAAATATATATATGGAGAGTTTCTCTCACTCAATTAGTACATTAGTATGTACAAAGAAAAAAATTAAAAGAGTCGAAAAAAATATATATATATACAAGATCCACAAATTAATAAGTTCAAAAAATATAAAATATATATATATATCAAAATATTTACACAATAAATTTGTTCTTCAAATTAAGTCTCCAGCAATAGCGCCAAAAACCATGATACGAATTATAAGTTGCAAACTCAAGTGTAGGTTGTTTCAAGTAATGAATTCTCGGCCTAGTTTTGTAGAGTTTTCTTAGAGAGTGTCATCCATTTTAAAAGAGAAGGAATCATCTACGTCTATGGCCCCATGGTAATGTGATGGATAAAAATTCTTTGACGTAAGGTAAATATTTTGTCACAACAATAAAAGTGATAAAACTAAGTCACAAATAAAAAAGATTTACTTGGTTAGGAGATCCACTCTTAGTAAATAAATTAAGGACAAGATTAATTTTTTTTATAACTCAATTAGAATCCACGCATAATAGAGGTTCCAATTGAAAAATACAACATTCAAAGTTCATTTAAAATTATATATCGTAATTATATTATGATTCTTTTAATCATCTATTAACACCACCACTTATAAATTGGATTAAGATGAAAATTCATTGTGTCAATATCTTGTCTACAACAAATCAAGATCTCCACTTTTACAAGGAGAGTTTCTAAATTGATTGATGGGAAACAAAATACAATACATATAATGACCACTTGATAATATATCATTTAAGTACAAGAAAGAGATTAATCTAACTTTATTTCATTACCAAGAGCTTCACCCTTTCACCTAAGTAAAATGAAAATTAGTTACTCATAGATAGGAAAAAAGAAAGAGAGAAGAAGAAGAAGAAGAAGAACATAACTTCAATTTAGAACAAAAGAAAATTACAACAAATAACACAATAGCATGATCTTGGTCTCTAAGACCAAGATTCTTAAATGATCAGCCAAGGCTCCCTTTTATAGAGGATTAGGGATACAAAATGACAAGGAAGTTGATTCATGAGTGAGTGGATGAGTGGAAAATGAGTGAAAAATGTCAAATGACTTTTGATGAGTGAAAAATTATTAAGATTCTTTATTTCTGAAATCATTCAGTGTTGAACTCATAGCATTCGTCATTTTCTCACCAAGTGGTCTTTATGAAAGTTGTAG
The DNA here is from genome assembly GCA_029884595.1 of Ormosia semicastrata. Taxonomy (NCBI): domain Eukaryota; kingdom Viridiplantae; phylum Streptophyta; class Magnoliopsida; order Fabales; family Fabaceae; genus Ormosia; species Ormosia semicastrata. The sequence continues at coordinate 7,519,964 of JAQQTO010000028.1, read as the reverse complement.
GCTTTTGCCTTAGCTTTTAAATGCCATTAGTTTCAGCCCAAAATCATTCCTACAACTCAAGATATAGTCTAATTACTGCACACTACTCAAGCCCAACTACAGTTCCTCTATTCTGAATTGCAAGCCCAATATGACCTCTAAGAAATCTGAAATGAATTTTGTGTTCTGCATGAAAGTTGTATATATGGGTTTTAATTTGTAGATGCTAAAATTTTAGCCTAATTCAGTTCTTACAGCCCGAGTTATGCTCTGATTACTGTACACTGTTCAAGTTCCAATCACAAAACTCGTGTTTTGACTTCCAAGACTAATTAGCTCCACTAGATATCTGATTTTGACCTAGAGCTCTCTTAGAAGTTATAGATCTCTCTCTTATCTTTCCTACAAGGTAAAATATATAATTATTAGGTATCTATAACTCAAGATATGACCAAAATACAAAAATAAAATTAGTTTCTCATAGACAAGAAGAAAGAAGAGAGAAGGAGTAAATCATGCTAAAAAAATCAATTAAGTCCAATTTGAGTTCAAACTTACAAAACATAACCAAGCTCAATCAATTAAGTACATGGAAAGTGTAAATGACTAAAAATGAGGGTTTATTAATGTATCAAATATGTGATTATCAATAATAATTGAATAGCGGATGCTATCTTCTATATCATTTGGATTATAAGGGTTTTTTGAGTTGTCTGTTGCTAACTTGAATCCTGTGCAAGAATGAATTAGTTCTCAAACAAAATTTCCTTTAAAAAAAAAATTTCCTTTCATAATTAAAATTAATCAACTCACGATCATTTTCTAAAAAACTACGTGACTTTGAGTTTCCTTATGCTAAAAAATCAATTAAGTCCAATTTGAGTTCAAACTTACAAAACATAACTAAGCTCAATCAATAGAAGATACGTAGGAGTAGAAATCTATTTTATCAATAATAAAATTAAATTTTCATATATTTGGATTATTATCTTTTCTTTTTTCTTTTTTTAAAAATCATTTTCTAAAATATTTATAGTGTTTTTAAGAGGGATAAAATATATATATATTTATATATATATATATATATTTATATATATATATATATATATATATATATATATATATATTTGAGATCATCAAGATTTGCACACTAACTTAAGGTATCATTCTTGGAACGGGTAGTGTAGGGTGCTAATACCTTCCTTACATGTAATCAACTCCCGAATCTAAACTCATTTTCCAAAGACCTATTTTCCTAATTAAAGGGTTTTTTTAATGTTTTTCCAATTTAAATAAATATTGGTGGCGACTCCATTGATTTTCAAAAACCTTTTTATTTTGGTCGTCATATCGCGATCCCGGTTGTGATAGCTGGTGACTCCACTAGGGACACTTGGAGAGTCAGACCTGTTGTTGTTAATTGTGCAAATTATTAATAATTTTTATTTATTTATTTTATCCCTTTTTGTCTTTGTTTTGTTTTCTTATTTGTTTGTAAATAGATTTTATTGAATACTTTTATGTAAATATCTAATAGCATTATTCTATGTATATTTTGACATGATTTACTTGTATTATTTTTTAATAATATTTTGTGCTTAATTGTTGAAACCTTAAGGTAGATGATTGCTGGCTGGCTATTGTATATATGTTTTTGTAGGTTGGGGGTTAGTTTTATCGTTTTAAATTTTTGTATAGGTTTGTATACTCCCTTACACACGTCACTATCACTTACCTCACACACTTTTTAGACTCTATACCTGAGTCTGTGCGAACCTGAGGAATAGGAGGGGTCTCGACTTTTGTTATTGGGGAGCTTTATGTTCACTTGACATTTGTTGAGACACCACTCAGATTATTACTAGTATCATGGACTAGTCATATTGAGAGGGTTTATCCTTACTTGTGATTAATTCATGAATTAGGTCATTGTCTTTCAAGATAGGGGCAATTTGGGGACCATGACTTTTTAGAAGTTTAGATCTATCCTGAAAAACCTTGCACTAATAGATTGAACATTATGACCGCCAAAATTAGAGTGATGACCTTAAGGAAATCCAACCCTTAGGTTCCACTTAACTAGGATACGAAGGGAGCGTACTTCTATCTTTTCCTCATATCATTCATTTTTGTATTTAGAAAAAAAAGATACATCATCCCACACTTTCATGGCATCCCTAGCTTTTTTTTAAAAAAAAATATTTCATATTGCATTTTTATGGCATTCTTAAAAGAAAAAAAACAATATCTTACATTTTCATGATATTCCTAGCATTTCAAAACAAAGAAAAAAGTATACACCATCTTGTATTTTTATAGCATTCCTAGCATTCTTTAAAAAAATAGGAAAAAAATAGGATACATCATCTTACATTTTCATGGCATTCTTAGCATTAAAAAAAAAACATCTTACATTACCATGGCATTCATAGCATTTAAAAAAGAAATCCATCATCATAAGTAGTTAATAATTCGCATACATGCATGTTACCAACTTTGTTTAGTCAATATTGATAATTGCTTATTCATATCATGTTTCCTAAAGTAGAAAAGTAGACACTATAGTAGGAAAGTAGGTTCCGCAACACCCTTACAAGACTCGTTCCCAGGCTAGGATCATGGATGAAATAGAACAGACTCAAAAGTTGAAGGATGAGTTGAATCAACTCAAAGAGCAAGTGTCCAAAATGATGGAGATGCTACAGTCCATGGAAAATAGAAAGAGTACAGATGGGAATCCCTCAGTAGCAAACGAAGGACATCCGACCACACTTTTTCACCTACTTGGTTTTGCTTCAATCCCTCTGCAATTTCAAGGCTCTAATCCTCAAGGAGTTATGATGCCGCTCACCATTTACCCGAATAACATTACTCAACCCTCAATCACTAGTTCTCAAGAAACCCAGGTGCCACCATTCCCACCATGTGGCCTCCTTCCCAGCTATGTACCACCATTAGCCACTAATTCCCCTGATAATAGCATGCTAGCAGTGACACCAACTTCAAACTCGCTAAATAATACCCAAACCCAAATCACTCAGCCAAATGCTCATGAAACCTTGCCAGCATAGCACTCATTCCCCTTTTTTATCCCACTATATGGTCTCCCTTTTAGCTTTGTACCACCACAAGCTACCAATCTCCCTGATAGCAACATGCCTACTTCAAACTCCTTGAGCGCAACCCAACCACATGCCTATTACCTTGGTACCAATGGAACCCCACTAGTACAACATTTTGTCCCCACTTTCATACCATAATACCCATTAATTTCTTCTGCTGAAAATCCTCATTCCAAAGAGAAGTTGGAAACTCTTGAAGAAAGACTATGAGCCATAGAAGAAGCAAGTAGCTATGGTTTTTTGGATACCTCAGAACTCTGCCTTGTCCCGAATGTGGTGATTCCCCCCAAGTTTAAAGTCTTAGATTTTGACAAATATAAAGGAACCACTTGTCTAAAGAACCATCTGACCATATACATCCACAAGATGGCTTCGCATGCTTATGATGACAAGCTGTTAATCCATTTCTTCCAAGACAGTTTAACTGGGGAAGCTTCAAATTGGTACACGCATCTTGAACGTGCCCATATACAGAGTTTCAAGGATTTAGCTTATGCTTTCTTAAGGCAATAAAAGTATAATATCGATATGGCTCTTGAGAGATTGCAATTGCAAAATATAGCCAAGAATGATGTTGAGACTTTTAAGGAGTATGCTCGGAGATGGAGAGAAATAGTCGTTCAGGTGGAACCCTCGCTATCAGAAAAGGAAATGGTGGCTATGTTCATTAATACCCTTCAGTCATCCTTCTATGACTGAATGATTGGGAGTGTGTCTTCAAACTTCTCAGACATTGCTATCATCGGAGAAATGGTTGAAAGCGGAATAAGAAGTGGAAAGATTGCTGATAATTTCATCGGGGCAACTAATGCAAAGAAATTCTCGATGGTGAAAAAAGTAGGAGAGGCTTATGCAGTGGTATTTGATCAAAGGAAATTTATTTAAGGGAAACTTAACCAAACACCTGTGAACCGTCAACCATTCTTCCAAACCCTTTTCGTACCTTACCACCCATATTTTCCCGCTATTTCACCAGCTCCATATCCCCAACATTACTATCTATATGTTGCCACTGCTTCACAAGTTCCATATCCCTAACCTCACCACCCAATAATGCCTTACCATATGCCATCCCCCACTCAACACCAAATACCCCCTACCCTATCACCAAAACCAACCCAACCATGGACCCAAAACCTAAACACAAACCAAAGAAGACCACCAAATAACCAAGAAAGGACGTTTGTCCATTTTGACCCAATCCCTATGACCTACACCGAGATACTACCCCAGCTCATCCTTAACTCTCTCTTGGCTCCTTACCCGATGAAGCCAGTGGAACCCCCATACCCTAAAGGATTTGACCCAAACGCCAAGTGCGATTACCATGCAAGGGCCATAGGCCATTCCACATAGAATTGCAAAGTGCTAAAGTTTAGAGTGCAAAACCTAATTGATGCCAAGTGGTTGAATTTCAAGTAAAACAACACTCCTAGTGTGGGTCACAATCCTTTACCAAATCATGGAAATATTGAACTCAATGCTATAGAAAAGTTCTCTACCCAATAGCTCGTGGGACATGCGGCAGATGTCAAAACCCCCATAGAAGTTATTTTTAAAGAACTTTGCAAGTTTGGGATGATACAAGCCCAAGTTGAAGTGAAAACAGGCAATGATGATGAACTAATATGTAATCTTCATGGGAATATGGGGCATTTTATTGAAGAATATGGTGAATTCATACAGATCATCCAGAATTTAATGGACATGCAACATGTGCAAATACACCATTAGTGTGATGAGGGTGGCATAAACGTGGTTGGTGAGTATGCCATTCCCTAACCTCAAGTTGAGGGGAAGAGGTTGGCTTAGTTAGAAAATCAGGAGCCTAAAGCTGAAGGGACCCCCATCTGTGACATCCGACAGAGCTTCCAAAGTGTAATGACTGCTATCGAAGATGATCAACCCATTAATCTTGTGTACCCTTGCTCCCCAGATACAGAGCTCGACAATTGGGAGATCGTTGATTTTCTCATGATCTTTGAAACTGATGCAAAATAATTTTGTAATGCTAATCTTGTAGCTCTGCCTAAAGCTTTAGGAAGATATATTGTGAAAATGGGCTCACATGTTTCCATTTCAATATTCACTATCAATAAATACATTTTCCTACCATCTTTTTTTAGTTTCTATCCACCCATTACATTAACCTTTATTCATTACCTTTTTTGTGTGTTAACTAACATCAATAAATGCAGATTTGAAAGTGATTCTCTTGAAAATAATAGTGTTATAACCCCATTATATGATTTTGACCATCCTAGTAATCATGTTAACGAGGATAATAATGACGACAGGGAACCCTCTCTTAAGTTAATGAGATTAATGGAACAAGAGGCTAAGAAATTCAACCCCACGAAGAGTCAACTGAAGTGATTAATTTAGGGACAAAAAAGGGTTAAAATTGGCACTTCCATGAAAGAATATGAACGAAGCAAGTTGGTTAAGTTCTTATATAATATTGTGACATTTTCGCATGGTTATAGCAAGACATGCCAGGACTAGATCCGAGCATAGTTTCCCACAAAATTCTATTATACCGCAATGCTGGGGAAAAGAAGCAAAAATTAAGGAGAATACACCCTAAAATATCTTTAAAGATCAAGGAGGAAGCCACCAAGTAATTGAAAGCAGGATTTCTGAAAAGGAACAAATAAGTAATCACTTGGTGTGCACTATCTTTTTATCTCAAAATTAAAGTTTTAAAAATAAGCAATCATGATTTCAAAATGAAGATTGACCATCTTTCTCTATCTTTTTTTGTTTAAAAAAATTTCACCATCTTTATTATCCTTTGTTACCCCTATTTTTAGCTTTAAAAATTTCCCTAAAGAACTTTGGACAAGGATCACCCTACACCAGGGGTTGGCATAAAGTAAAAAAAAAAGGTGATTTAAAAAAAGGATAAAGAAGATGATGGAAAATGAAATGGCTCATAGTAAAGGTAAATGATGTAGTGAAAAAGTAAGCGAAAGTGTTAGTGCTCTTGATAATGCCAAAGGCAAAGCTTACTAAAGATTTTTAATCTCATTTAACCCTTAAACACTTATATGAGCCTTATTTCCTTCCTTTCATAACCCTTAACCTTAGCCATGTTACAAGCCTAACAAAGTCCATTCTGATCAATAAAGGGTTATTTTCATTTTTATTAACTTTAATTTTGAAACAAAAAGTTCATGCTCTTCTAAATTTGCAATTCCTTGTTTCTAAAAAAAATGAGTGGCTTGCTAGGTTGAAAACCTGAAAAGGCGACGTAGGCAAAAGTTAGAGCGACCCCCTAGGTTGAAGACTCAAAAAGAACGACCTAGGCAAAAGTTAGGGTAAAAAAAATGGAACCTGACACATGAAGAAGTGAAGTCACCTTAAGTCACAAACTAGGGCAGTGTGAGTTTATTAAGACCAAATATAGGCAGTCTGAATTTATCATCAAATGCTTTGATGCACAGAGATTATGGTCAAACTGGGGCAATATGTATTTATCATGAAATGCTTCGATACACAAAGATTTGGGTTGAATTGGGGCAGTTGAATACATGAAGTCCTATCATGAAACACTCCCAATGCGTGAAAATGGTTAAATCATATTCTTGGAAACAGATAAAGAGGTGTTTAAGGTTGTATACATGAGAAATTAGCACTGATCATCCTAGAGAGCATCATTGGAATAGTTGAAAAACTCCACTCTAATATTTCTTTTGTAAACTTTTCAATTCTAATCCCTTTTGTACTGTCTTTCCTCTACTTTTCCTTTCTATTATGATAATCCATTTTCGCTGCAACCCATTGTTGATTCAATATGCATTTCTCATGATAGATTTATATTGAGATGTGAAACATGTGATAATATTTCAAAAGCATTTGGATTTGCTTTAACAATCTCGAAGGGTCATGGGAAACACAATGAATTCCCGATAAGATTATTAATAAGAAAAGAAAGGATAACCAGGTAAATCATAAAGCAAGTCAACGAATTTCGTTATTGTTCGACTTTGATCCTGCTGTGGAAAAAAGTCTTTAATAGTTGGGGAACCAAGAGCGATTCAACTAAAACTCTGATGTGTCAAAATTGCTTACTCAATTTGTTCATGAGAATATCTACAGTAGGACATTCATTGCATCATGCATTATCTTAGGCATCATATGCATTTACAAAATTAACACCATTTATTTTTAGTTCCCAGGGCCTTATGCCCATTGCCTTTAATTTCGGGTCCCTATACCCATCGCTTTTGGCTTCCACGGCAAACTAGGGTCTTATGCCTATTGCCTTTAATTTTTGGGTCCCTGTACCCATCGCTTTTATGCTTCTATAGAAAGTCAGGGTCTTATGCTCATTGCCTTTTCATTTTCGGGTCCCCGTACCCATCGCTTTTATGCTTCCACGGCAAGTCAGAGCCTTATGCTCATTGCCTTTTCTTTTCTGGGTCTCCACACCTATTGCTTTTAGATTTCACGGCAAGTCAGGGCCTTATGCTCATTGCCTTTTCTTTTTTAGGTCCTCGCACCCATCATTTTTAGCTTCCATTGGCAAGCTAGGGCCTTATGCCCATTGCCTTTAATTTCTAGGTCCTCACACCCGTTGCTTTTAGCTTTCACGGCAAGTCAGGGCCTTATGCTCATTGTCTTTTCTTTTCTGGGCCCCACACCCATTACTTTTAGATTTCACGGCAAGTTAGGGCCTTATGCCCATTGCCTTTAATTTTTGGGTCCCCGTACCCATCACTTTTTGTGAATGCTTATGTCTTGAAGCATATCAAATGGGTTTTTGATGATAACAAAGGCCAAAGTGAAGTTCAAGTGCAATAGTGAAGATCAAGCGCAAAAGGAAAAATCAAGATCAAAGAAAGAAGACAAGAAGGTTTATTTATTTATAAGACTTAGAACATTAATGTTAAATGCTCTCAAGATTTCTCAAATGGTTTTTCAATAATAATTTCAAAATAAGTGAGAAATTTCAAAGTTAAACATGGCTTTCAATAAAACTTGAGCTTCAATATTAAATCTAACACTCTTAAAAGGATTTATGTTTAATCAAGTGTCTTGAGGTGTTAGAAATGACTTACAAGCTTTATTGGACTTGAAAAATGTGTTCAGAGGCCAATGTAATCGATTACATGATGTTTGTAATCGATTACACAGCAAACAGAAGGCATGTAATCGATTACATTGCTCATGTAATCGATTACAAGCAAGTCAGAGGCCATGTAATCGATTACACAATATATGTAATCGATTACATCAAGCCCAGAAAAGCATGAACACGTTCAAAGAGTCATGTAATCGATTACATGGATATTGTAATCGATTACACAGCAAGTCAGAAGTCATGTAATCGATTACACAGATATTGTAATCGATTACACATAAGTCAGAAGCCATGTAATCGATTACACCAAGAATGTAATCGATTACACGAGCCTAAAAAGTCAAGAACACGTTGGAACAACATATGTAATCGATTATATAAGTTGAGTAATCGATTACAAGAATCCTGACAACGTCCAACGGCTATATTTAATGCATTAAATGCATGCCCAAACCACCCCAACGGCTCTATTAATTGAGAAACTTATAAATACCAAAGTTGGGTTTTTATTTGAGGTTGACCTTGAACTAAAAACTGATTACCAATACGTCCAAACGTGAATCAATCCTCAAATCATTTTCCTGCTCTATTTTCTGTCAAAAATGTAAAAAATCTTTGAGAGCATATTAAGAGCTTCAATTTGTATTTATTTACTCTTTAAGAGAGTTTCTATTTTCTATACTTTGTGTAATCTGAAAAAGAGAGGGTGAGGTATCCCTCTAGAGTGAAGGGTGAGGTATCCCTTAGAGAGTGAGGTATCTCTCAAAGTTAGAAAAGGGTGAGGTATCCCTTGAGGGTGAGGCATCCCTCAAAAGGTTGTAAAGGGTGAGGCATCCCTATTTTTGAGGCTCAAAGCACAAGGGTGAGGTATCCCAAGGTGTTGGTGAGTGCTCTATTGTGTAAAGGTTTTCAAACACCAGTTCAAGCTTGAAGTTTAGTGGAAAATCTCGAGTGGTTTGCTTGAGGACTGGACGTAGGTCACAAGGGATGACTGAACTAGGATAAATCCTTGTGTTTGATTCTCTCAACCCTATCTCTTTACATTCGTGATTTACTTTATATGCTTGCTTGAATATTATTCATCTTGGTTTATTTAATTTGTGAGTGAAGTATTCAATCTCATTTATCTATTCATTTCAATTATCCAATAGCTTCAACAAAAATTGTTTAACAAACGTTTTACGAAAGATTTGCGAAAATATTTCACAAACTCAATTCACCCCCCTCTTGAGTTTGAGGCCACTTGGCTAACAAGTGGTATCAGAGCTAGGCTCTTGTGTAAAGGGCTTAGCAGCTTCAAGAGAAAGTGATGGCCTCCTCAAATGAGTTTTCAAAAAGTTCCTTTATCTATAAACCTCCCTTTTTCAATGGGGATGGGTATGTAACACCCCAAACTTTCTATGTATTAAATAAGTAATTTTAACAGTTAGCAGAATTCTACTGTTTAGTGATTTCTGTGCACTGTAAAATTATTTTAAATATTCCATCTGCATATTTGACCGTTTGAGTGATTCGTTCCGTGTCAGGAAAATAATAATTTTTGGGTCAGAAAAATTTACGTAATTTAATTTTTACTGCTTAGTCAAAATTAATTTACGTAATCTGTTTGGATATTTGTGAATTTTCTAATTTTTGTGATTTTATGTGTGATTTTGAAATTTTTACTGTTTGTGGGCCCCACGAGGTGTAGGTGGGCCCAGGTGGCCATACGTGGGCCCAGGTGGGTCCCGCAAAGTGAAAAAATTTTCTACGCATAGAAAAATTTGTACTGTTTAGACGGAGACAGAGGATCTTACTAAACCTGAATCCAGAAACAGTTTTAGAAAATTTTCTTTATTGTATTTTGTACTGTATTTAATTATCGGATGATATAAATACAGTAAATGTATGTTTTGTGGGGTTATAGTGAATCAAAATAATATTCTATATTATTAAGTTAATATTGGTGGATTGGATATCCACCATTAATTTAATTAACATTGGAGATTTAATCTTGATTTAATCAATGGTGGAGATTTAATCTTGAAAATAAATAGGATTAATTATAATCGTTGGATGGAAAATTAAATCAAGGGTGGAGATTTAGTCTTGTAAAATGAATATGACCATTATGAACCCTTAGATGTAAAATAAATCAATGGTGGAGATGGATCATTAATGACCATTGGATTTGGATTTAAATCAATGGTGGAGATGGACCATTAATGACCATTGGATTTGGATTTTGATCAATGGTGGAGAATTGGTCATCAAAAATTTCTACAACCATTTTGGACCCTTGGATGTAAAGTTTGAAGATGCAATCTTGACCTTTCATTTGGAGACACATCTAACGGCTAGGATTTAAAGAAGAAAAATCCAATGGCCTAGATTTTGTCTTCTAAAAATCAAAATCTACTTGAATCCTAACCATTGAATGAATCAATGGTTAGGAATGCTTCATATAATTGATAGAAAAGATGACAATTTGCATGAATCATGCATGGAGGAGCGATTTTGAAGAGCAATGAGAATGGGAGACAAAACTAGTATAGGCTTTTTAGGCCATAGAAAAGATGAAGACAAGTTCCTATTGATCAATTAATGAGCATGCTTTTCAAAACTTCACTTTGTCATTTCTCTCCATGAAGTCCACGGCCATGCATAGTTAGGATACCAAATATTTCACTTCCACACTTCACAATTTTCATTTTCCTCTTTCTCTCACTTATGCTTCAAGAACCAACCAAGGAGAAAAACTCAATTTCCTCTCCCTAGAGAAGCATTCGGCCAAAGCACCTAAGTCCACCCTCCATCACTCTTTAATTTCATACAACCTAGTTTCTTGAATCCTTACCTTATTCTAAACAACTTTCATGTTGAAGAATTTCTCTAAATCTTCCATCTTGAAGGACTTTTACTAAGATCAAGTTCTAGAGCTTTTGTTGTTGAAGAGTAAGGAAATTTCTTTCATTCTTTTCTTTTTCATGTTCTAAACCATGTTTGATCCATGGTTCCTTTTAATCAAGCTCAATATACTAATTTTCTTGTATTTGTTTTATGATCAAGAGATTTTTCTTGGTGGAGATCTTGTTCTAAATCCAAAGCAAGGAGCTTTTGGAGTTCTTCAAGAGGTAAGAGGGAGATTTATCTCACCAACCAAGCATGGTGGTGAGAGATGGTTATATTTGATGGATGATGAATCCATGTGAGAATTCATATCCATGGTCATGTAATAAATTATTTGTGTTATGTGTTTTTAATTATTTTGTTTATGCTTGATATGCTTTGCATGAATTAATTGTGTATACATGCTTAGTATGATTTTTACTTGTTTATATGGTATGCTTATAATATGCATGATGATATATGTTAAATATATTATGATGGATGTATGTTAAAATAAGTAAAATTTTGGCTCCAATAGCCAAAAGAGAGGTTCGGTTTTGATGCCCAAAATTAGGGTTCATGTTAAAAATTTTTCAAGAACAAGGAAATTGATTTTTGGGTCCCTAGAACAATAAGACTTTTGGCCAAAACACCTCAAATTAGGTGTTCACCAAATTAATATTTTCATGAATAATAAAATTTTATGATTTGAGAAGTAAAGGAAATAAACAAAAGGATTTTGGTTTTTTTGCAAAAGAGAATGCACACGTTTTCTTTTTAGTTATGTTGATATTAATTAATTTTGCGTAGAAACAAAAATGTAATTCATTTAAGTTATAAGAAAAATCCTTCATGGTTCCAATGACCATTTTTAAGGTCTTGATAATTTAGAAAAAAAAATGTTTTGATGTTATAAAATATAAGAATTTTCAAAATAAAGATTTTGAAAAGAGAATTAAAGTGTTGTCAAGTGGAATTTTCATAAATAAAAGAAAAAGGGAGATTGAAGGTGCTAAACTTCAAATTATTTTCAAGGAGAATTAATTTTTGAAAGTGATTTAGAAATATAAAAGAAAACGTTTGTAACTTAAATTTACTAAGTAGAATTTATTTATTTGGGTTTTGGAAAACGTTATGAAATTTAAAATTAGAAATAGTAATTAAATCAATTAAATGTGATTTTGTAAAATTAAATCAATAAAAAGTGATGTTTAAAAAATATATTATGGAAAAGAATTTTTTTAAGAATCGGAAGAAAATAAAGTAAGAAATTATATTAAGAAAAGTCCAAAATAATATTTTAAAGTTAAGAAGTATTTTACGAAGGGTAAAAACGGTGAAAAAAATGATTTATGTAACTCAAAAACGTAATTTTTAAATTATGTGATTTGAAAAGTGTTAAAATATTTTTACACAATTTTTAAAGCGTTTAAATATTTTACACTATCGTAATGTTGTAGAAAAATTACTATGCAATTTAAAAAAATTAAAGATTATTTTTACGCATTTTAGAATACAGTAGAAAATTGTTACGTAATAGAAATGTTACAAATCATTGTTTACGTAATAAAATATTATGTGACCATAAAAATGTGACAAAAATATTTTATGAATAAGAAAAATGCAATAATATAAGGTTGATGTTAATTATACAATAAACTTTACTGAGCTTAAAAATCAGTATGTGAATATTGTACAAGAAAATTGGGCAATTTGCTTATAATTGGCATGAATCCATTTTATGAACTAAAATAGTATTTGAACTTTGTATGAGAAATTATGTGATTTACCTTTGGTTGGTAATTGGTGCATTACACATGCATTGAAAATGGTCCGATGGACCGGGATATGGCTAATTGCCTAGGAGAAACGTACACCTCTTGAGTGGGTGCGATACGCGTAGTGTAGGTCACTTGTGGACCTTGGGGGCATCGGGATGCGGGTTGCTCACAATGGGCGGTTGGTAGCTCTTACGCCTTGTGGGGTTAGACCGATGCAACACACCGTGATCCGGACCAGAGACACTATTCTTAATCGAGATCGACAAAGGCATGTTGTGTATGTGCTAGATGTGCAAGATATAATTATAAGCACTTGGTGCAAGCACGAAATACCGGCGACTCTTTTCGATCAATTTCTCCTACTTGAGTAGTAGCTCCATGGAGTAGGACATTGAGTCTATGTACGCATGCATGAAACGAGCATCTATATCTATATGATGGTGTTCTTTGTAATTGTTATATGATTTAAACAGTGATAGTGGCATAATGGTAATTATTATTTTGCACTATGATGATGGTATAATTGTGATCATGATATGATATTTTTGCATGATATGTTGTTTGTATTATCTCTATGCTATCATGCTTGTATTGGCGTAGATAATCTCACCTCTTTGTATGTATATCTCGTATATTGTATTGATAATTGGGTGAAGACATTGAGAAAAAACGGTACAAGAAGCGAAGAAGAGTTACTTCTCACGGTGGGAACGCCGATTTGGTCGACGATATGACAACAAGAGCCCGGATTCTTCGGATATGTACGTCTACAATTTCACGGAGGAGGCTGGAGAATGGAGGACAAGTCCCGATGAGTGAGGACTTATTTACGAGGATACCGGCCGTTAGTATTAGTAGACTGCATTTCGTGGAAATTCATTTTTCGGTGTGACTATTTTAGTTCATGTTGAATTTCCTTTACATATCGGCGACAACTTGGGATACTAGAAATTATGTCCCAACGGAAATCGGCAAGATAGTATCGTCGGCCGGACACTGTCCGTAGGGCTACTCGTCGTAATGGATTCCTACTGTGAGGAATCAGGAGGACCCATCCGAGGGGTCCGGTGCTTAGTTAAACTTGGGCAAGTTTGAACTCTGATATGAACTATGTGTGTAATTTATTTAAGTGTGTTTTAATTTGAGACATGGGTTATAAAATAAATAATTCCAACAGTACGTTTGTAATATGTATATGATGTAATCTATGTGTGAGGTTGCTATAATGTTTTATTTTCCGCTAAGTTTATTTTGAGAAAACAAAAGAAAAAAAATATTTACGACCCGTAATTTTATGACTACATTACATTATTATAAATTGGGGTAATTCGGTAATAATAACGTATACATGTGACACCCTACGGTGGGTGTTACATTGGTTGGTATCAGAGCCCAAGTTAGAGTCTTTTGGGGTTGTGGTTAGGTCTGTCTTGTTTGTGTTGTGTGATTCTCTGTTTGTGGTTTCTTGGTCTGAAACTTGAATTTGACTTTCTTGTGTTGTTCAGTTTGAATAGGAAAGAATAATGGCCGGACGTGGACGTGGACGTATCAATAATAGAAACGATGTGGAGCTTAATGGGAGCGATAATGGGAATGGTAATGGGAACATGGCTGCAGCTGTAGCAGCAATGCAGAGAATGGCGGAAGTGGTTGCACAACAAAATCAACGGGCTAATGAGAATGTGCACAGTTTGTCTGAGTTTCGAAGGAATAATCCACCGAAGTTTCGTGGAGAGTTTGATCCGGAGAAAGCTAAACTTTGGATCCAAGAACTTGAAAAGATATTTGATGGTATGGGTTGTGCTGATGAACGGAAGCTTACGCTAGCAACGTTTATGCTGGTAGGAGATGGTGAACGTTAGTGGGCAGGAGCTAGAAGACTGTTGGAAGCCGAAGGAAGGATGGTGACATGGCAAGTTTTTAAGCAAAAGTTTCTGGAGAAATATTTTCCAGCAAGTGTGAGGCATATGAAGGAAATGGAATTTATGAGCTTACGACAAGGATTGATGTCGTAAGTGAGTATGCGACAAAATTTGAAAGTCTGTCTCGGTTTTCAAGATATTTGCGGATGAATCCAGGATGAGGGTGGAAATGCGGGGAAATTTGAGGAAGGATTAAAGTTGGATATTAAGAGAGCTGTATCAATGTTGGAGATTAATCAATTTCCAACTTTGATTGAAAAATGTCATAAAATTGAAGAGATTGATCATCAACGAGCGACAAGAAACAAGAATTTTGGACCTGCAAGGTTTCAAAAAGGAAAGAATACTCAAGCAAGTCGCTCTCAGCAAAAGCCATATATGAAACCTACAGGAAGTCAGACTAAGAAGCAATTTGTGGGTGGAAGTTCTAGCGGCAATAAGACAAGTCAAGCTGGGACTCCTATTCGATGTTTCAAATGTGGGAAAGATCATCTCACGAAAGATTGTCAACATAAAGAAGTTGTTTGTTTTAAGTGTGGAAAGCTTGGACATTTCTCTAAAGACTGTGATCAGATAAAGAAGGAATCCTCTGTGGGAAATGTTCGAACTGCAAGACCACAGGCGGGAGGTCGTGTCTATACAATGAGCGGAGAAGTAGCTGCTAAATCTGAGAACTTGATAATGGAGGAGGGTACTATTGGAGGCAATCCTTTAACCATACTCTATGATTCAGGAGCAACACATTCTTTCATTGCATGTGATTGTGTTGAACGTTTGGGTTTGACCGTGACTGCTTTGCCATATGATCTGAATGTTGCTACTCCTACTGATAAGTCTGTAGTTACATCAACAGTATGCCTGAATTGTCCTGTCTGTGTTAGGGATAGAATATTTTATATGGACTTGATCTGTTTGCCTCTTTCCAAAATTAATGTAATTTTGGGAATGGATTGGTTGTCTTCTAACCATATCCTAATTGATTGTTCGAATAAGATGTTAGTGTTTCCTGAGGCTAAGGATCCTAGATTCCTAACAGCTACTCAAGTGGAAGCTTGTTTGAATGAAGGATATCATGGGTATCTATTGTTATCTTCTTTAGAGGTGCAATGTGAAGATGCCTTGAAGGATATTTTCGTAGTTAACGAATTTCCTGAAGTGTTTCCTGAAGATATACCAAGACTACCACCGGTAAGAGAAATCGAGTTTGCCATTGATCTTGTACCTGGAGCTGGACCGATATCTATAGCGCCCTATCGGATGTCGCCGGTAGCATTAGCCGAACTAAAGAAACAGCTGAAGGAATTATTAGAGAAACAATTCGTGAGACCTAGTGTGTCACCATGGGGAGCTCCAGTATTATTAGTCAAGAAGAAGGATGGAACTTCACGTCTATGTGTAGACTATCGGCAACTAAATAAAATCACAATTAAGAATAAATATCCACTTCTAAGGATAGATGATCTGATGGATCAATTGCGAGGAGCCGTAATATTTTCCAAGATTGATCTACGTTCTGGGTATCACCAAATACGTGTGAAGGTAGAGGATATTCCCAAAATAGCTTTTCGAACTCGTTATGGGCATTATGAATATTTAGTGATGCCGTTTGGTGTGACAAATGCACCAGCCATATTCATGGACTTCATGAACAGGATTTTTTGTTCATACTTGGATAAGTTTGTTGTTGTCTTTATAGATGACATTTTAATTTATTCTCGAAGTCAGGAGGAACATGTTGAACATCTCAGGGTAGTTCTTCAAATTTTGAAGGAGAATAAGTTATATGCCAAGTTGTCCAAATGTGAATTTTGGTTGAGTGAAGTTCAATTTTTGGGACACGTGATATCGGAGAAAGGAATTGAAGTTGATGCTTCAAAGGTGAAGACTGTTTTGGAATGGGAAAGACCAAAGACTGTAACAGAAATCCGTAGTTTTGTCGAATTAGCTGGTTATTATAGACGTTTCATTGAGGGGTTTTCAAAAATTGTAGGACCTCTTACCCAACTTACACGAAAGAATCAACCGTTCGTGTGGACTGATGCATGTGAAGAAAGTTTTGAAGAATTGAAAAGACGATTGACTACTTCACCAGTGTTGATTCTACCTGATCTAAACGAACCTTTCGAGGTATATTGTGATGCTTCATACCAAGGATTGGGTGGTGTACTTATGCAGAACCGTAAGGTGGTGGCTTATGCTTCAAGACAGTTGAAGAATCATGAGAAGAATTATCCGACTCATGACTTGGAGTTGGCAGCTGTGGTGTTTGCGTTGAAAGTATGGAGACATTTTCTTTATGGAGCTACGTTCACTGTTTTAAGTGATCATAAAAGCTTGAAGTATCTGTTTGACCAAAGAGAGTTGAACATGAGGCAAAGGCGTTGGTTAGAATTTTTGAAGGACTATGATTTTCAATTGCAGTATCATCCCGGAAAGGCGAATGTCGTAGCGGATGCGTTGAGTAGAAAAGTACTTAGTGCTTCTGTTATGATGATCAAGGAGAAGGAGTTGATAGAAGAATTTCGGGATATGCGATTATCTGTAAAATTGACGCTGGGCAAGATGCGTTTAAATATGATCACTATTTCAAATGATTTGATGGATAGAATCCGTGAAGGACAAAACAGTGACCAATATTTGCAAGAAGCAAAAGAAGCAAAGAGTCAAGGGGCAGTGTTGGATTTTAGCGAAGGTGTTAATGGAATTTTGAAGTTTCAAGGAAGAGTTTGTGTGCCTAATGATCCGAATCTTAGAAGATTGATTTTGGAGGAAGCTCACAGGAGTAAGTTGAGTATGCATCCAGGAGCCACAAAGATGTATCAAGATTTAAAATAATTATATTGGTGGCAAGGAATGAAGAAAGATGTTACTGAGTATGTATCATCCTGTCTAATCTGTCAGAAAGCTAAGGTGGAACATCAAAGACCTTCGGGAATGTTGCAACCTTTGCCTATTCCCGAATGGAAATGGGATGACATAGCAATGGATTTTGTGATGGGACTACCAAAGACTCGAAAGGGTCATGATGCCATTTGGGTAATTGTTGATCGGCTTACTAAGTCAGTGCACTTTTTGCCGATTAATATTAAATACTCAATGGAAAAGTTAGCTCAAGTGTACATCAGTGAAATTGTTAGACTTCATGGTGTACCATCCAGTATCATTTCAGATCGAGATCCAAGGTTTACATCGAGATTTTGGGATAGTTTGCAAGAAGCGATGGGAACAAAGCTACGTCTAAGTTCTGCTTACCATCCACAAACAGATGGTCAGTCAGAAAGAATAATTCAGTCTCTAGAAGATTTATTGAGAGCTTGTGTACTGGAGCAAACTGGAGGCTGGGACGAATTCTTACCATTGATAGAATTCATACATAATAATAGTTTCCATTCAAGTATAGGGATGGCACCCTATGAGGCATTATATGGAAGACGATGTAGAACACCGTTATGTTGGTATCAAGACGGTGAGAGTATTATGTTAGGACCGAGAGATTGTTCAACGGACCGAATGAAAAGTGAAGATGATACAAGACAAAATGAGAATGAGTCAAACTCGGCAAAAGAGCTATGCTGATAAAAAGAGAAATTTTCTCAAGTTTGAAGAAAGTGACCATGTATTTTTACGAGTGACGCCTATGACGGGTGTTGGGCGAGTGCTTAAATCTAAGAAGCTCACTCCAAAATTTATTGGACCATATCAGATTTTACGTCGGGTAGGTCGGTGGCATATCGATTGCATTACCACCTTTTCTCAAACCTTCACAATGTATTTCACGTATCACAACTACGGAAATATATTTACGATCCTACTCATGTTATCAAGCCGGACACGCATGTATAAATTGAAGGAAAATTTAACCTATGAAACTGTTCCAAGAAAGATTGAGGATCGAAAGACAAAGCAACTTCGAGGTAAGGAAATTTCATTGGTTAAAATTATTTGGGATGATGTAAGCGGGAAGCTACATAGGAACTAGAAGAAAAGATAAAAGAACGATATCCTTTTTATTTTAAGGATGTAAAATCAAGTTCGTCAAGTTTCGAGGACAAAACTTTTGTAGAGGGGGAGAATTGTAACACCCCAAACTTTCTATGTATTAAATAAGTAATTTTAACTTGGTTAGCGAAATTCTCTTGTTTAGTGATTTACTCGTACCTTTGTAAAATTATTTTAAATATTCCATCTGCATATTTGACCGTTTGAGTGATTTGTTCCGTGTCAGGAAAATAATAATTTTTGGGCCAGAAAAATTTACGTAATTAAATTTTTACTGCTTAGTCAAAATTAATTTACGTAATCTGTTTGGATATTTGTGAATTTTCTAATTTTTGTGATTTTATGTGTGATTTTGAAATTTTTACTGTTTGTGGGCCCCACGAAGTGTAAGTGGGCCCAGGTGGCCATACGTGGGCTCAGGTGGGTCCCGCAAAGTGAAAAAATTTTCTACGCATAGAAAAATTTGTACTGTTTAGACGGAGACAGGGAATCTTACTAAACTTGAATCCGGAAACAGTTTTAGAAAAATTTTTTATTGTATTTTGTACTGTATTTAATTATCGGATGATAAAAATACAGTAAATGTATGTTTTATGGGGTTATAGTGAATCAAAATAATATTCTATATTATTAAGTTAATATTGGTGGATTGGATATCCACCATTAATTTAATTAACATTGGAGATTTAATCTTGAAAATAAATAGGATTAATTATAATCATTGGATGGAAAATTAAATCAAGGATGGAGATTTAGTCTTGTAAAATGAATATGACCATTATGAACCCTTGGATGTAAAATAAATCAATGGTGGAGATGGATCATTAATGACCATTGGATTTGGATTTAAATCAATGGTGGAGATGGACCATTAATGACCATTGGATTTGGATTTTGATCAATGGTGGAGAATTGGTCATCAAAAATTTCTACAACCATTTTGGACCCTTGGATGTAAAGTTTGAAGATGCAATCTTGACCTTTCATTTGGAGACACATCTAACGGCTAGGATTTAAAGAAGAAAGATCCAATGGCCTAGATTTTGTCTTCTAAAAATCAAAATCTACTTGAATCCTAACCATTGAATGAATCAATGGTTAGGAATGCTTCATATAATTGATAGAAAAGATGACAATTTGCATGAATCATGCATGGAGAAGCGGTTTTGAAGAGCAATGAGAATGAGAGACAAAACTAGTATAGGCTTTTTAGGCCAAAGAAAAGATGAAGACAAGTTCCTATTGATCAATTAATGAGTATGCTTTTCAAAACTTCACTTTGTCATTTCTCTCCATGAAGTCCACGGCCATGCATAGTTAGGATACCAAATATTTCACTTCCACACTTCACATTTTTCATTTTCCTCTTTCTCTCACTTATGCTTCAAGAACCAACCAAGGAGAAAAACTCCATTTCCACTCCCTAGAGAAGCATTTGGCCAAAGCACCTAAGTCCACCCTCCATCACTCTTTAATTTCATACAACCTAGTTTCTTGAATCCTTACCTTATTCTAAACAACTTTCATATTGAAGAATTTCTCTAAATCTTCCATCTTGAAGGACTTTTACTAAGATCAAGTTCTAGAGCTTTTGTTGTTGAAGAGTAAGGAAATTTCTTTCATTCTTTTCTTTTTCATGTTCTAAACCATGTTTGATCCATGGTTCCTCTTAATCAAGCTCAATATACTAATTTTCTTGTATTTGTTTTATGATCAAGAGACTTTTCTTGGTGGAGATCTTGTTCTAAATCCAAAGCAAGGAGCTTTTAGAGTTCTTCAAGAGGTAAGAGGGAAATTTATCTCACCAACCAAGCATGGTGGTGAGAGATGGTTATATTTGATGGATGATGAATTCATGTGAGGATTCATATCCATGGTCATGTAATAAATTATTTGTGTTATGTGTTTTTAATTATTTTGTTTATGCTTGATATGCTTTGCATGAATTAATTGTGTATGCATGCTTAGTATGAATTTTACTTGTTTATATGGTATACTTATAATATACATGATGATATATGTTAAATATATTATGATGGATGTATGTTGAAATAAGTAAAATTTTGGCTCCAATGGCCAAAAGAGAGGTTCGATTTTGATGCCCAAAATTAGGGTTCATGTTGAAAATTTTTCAAGAACAAGGAAATTGATTTTTGGGTCCCTAGAACAATAAGACTTTTGGCCAAAACACCTCAAATTAGGTGTTCACCAAATTAATATTTTCATGAATAATAAATATTTATGATTTGAGAAGTAAAGGAAATAAACAAAAGGATTTTGGTTTTTTTGCAAAAGAGAATGCACACGTTTTCTTTTTAGTTATGTTGATATTAATTAATTTTGCGTAGAAACAAAAATGTAATTCATTTAAGTTATAAGAAAAATCTTTCATGGTTCCAATGACCAATTTTAAGGTCTTGATAATTTAGAAAAAAAATATTTTGATGTTATAAAATATAAGAATTTTCAAAATAAGGATTTTGAAAAGAGAATTAAAGTGTTGTCAAGTGGAATTTTCATAAATAAAAGAAAAAGGGAGATTGAAGGTGCTAAACTTCAAATTGTTTTCAAGGAGAATTAATTTTTGAAAGTAATTTAGAAATATAAAAGAAAACGTTTGTAACTTAAATTTACTAAGTAGATTTTATTTATTTGGGTTTTGGAAAACGTTATGAAATTTAAAATTAGAAATAGTAATTAAATTAACTAAATGTGATTTTGTAAAATTAAATCAATAAAAAGTGATGTTTAAAAATATATATTATGGAAAAGAATTTTTTTTAAGAATCGGAAGAAAATAAAGTAAGAAATTATATTAAGAAAAGTCCAAAATAATATTTTAAAGTTAAGAAATATTTTACGAAGGGTAAAAACGGTGAAAAAAATGATTTATGTAACTCAAAAACGTAATTTTTAAATTATGCGATTTGAAAAATGTTAAAATATTTTTACACAATTTTTAAAGTGTTTAAATATTTTACACGATCGAAATGTAGTAGAAAAATTGCTATGCAATTTAAAAAAATTAAAGAATATTTTTACGCATTTTAGAATACAGTAGAAAATTGTTACGTAATAGAAATGTTACAAATCGTTGTTTACGTAATAAAATATTACGTGACCATAAAAATGTGACAAAAATATTTTATGAATAAGAAAAATGCAATAATATAAGGTTGATGTTAATTATACAATAAACTTTATAGTTAAAAATCAGTATGTGAATACTGTACAAGAAATTGGGCAATTTGCTTATAATTGGCATGAATCCATTTTATGAACTAAAATAGTATTTGAACTTTATATGAGAAATTATGTGATTTACCTTTGGTTGGTAATTGGTGCATTACACATGCATTGAAAATGGTTCGATGGACTGGATATGGCTAATTGCCTAGGAGAAACGTACACCTCTTGAGTGGGTGCGATACGCGTAGTGTAGGTCACTTGTGGACCTTGGGGGCATCGGGATGCGGGTTGCTCACAATGGGCAGTTGGTAGCTCTTCTGCACCGTGGGTTAGACCGATGCAACACACCGGTGATCCTGGATCGAGACACTATTCTTAATCGAGATCGACAAAGATCATTGTGTATGTGCTAAATGTGCAAGATATAATTATAAGCACTTGGTCAGAAGCACGAAATACCGTGACTCTTTTCGATCAATTTCTCCGACTTGAGTAGTAGCTCCATGGAGTAGGACATTGAGTCTATGTACGCATGCATGAAACGAGCATCTATATCTATATGATGGTGTTGCTGTAATTGTTATATGATTTAAACAGTGATAGTGGCATAATGGTAATTATTATTTTGCACTATGATGATGATATAATTGTGATCATGATATGATATTTTTGCATGATATGTTGTTTGTATTATCTCTATGCTATCATGCTTGTATTGGCGTAGATAATCTCACCTCTTTGTATGTATATCTGTATATTGTATTGATAATTGGGTGAAGACGTTGAGAAAGAAACGGTACAAGAAGCGAAGAAGAGTTACTTCTCACGGTACAGGAACGCAGCTGAATTACGACAAGTATGATAACAAGAGCCGGTTTCTTCGGATATGTACGTCTACAATTTCACGGAGGAGGCGGAGAATGGAGGACAAGTCCCGATGAGCGAGGACTTATTTACGAGGGATACCTGACCGTTAGTATTAGTAGACTGTTTCGTGAAAATCCATTTTTCGGTGTGACTATTTTAGTTCATGTTGAATTTCTTTTACATATCAGGCGACACTGGGATACTAGAAATTATGTCCCAACGGAAATCAGCATAGTATCGTCAGCCCGGACACCTGTCCGTAGGGCTACTCGTCGTAACGGATTCCTACCTGCTGAGGAATCCGAGGAGGACCCATCTGAGGGGTCCGCTGCTTAGTTAAACTTGGGCAAGTTTGAACTCTGATATGAACTATGTGTGTAATTTATTTAAGTGTGTTTTAATTTGAGACATGGGTTGTAAAATAAATAATTCCAACAGTACGTTTGTAATATGTATATGATGTAATCTATGTGTGAGGTTGCTATAATGTTTTATTTTCCGCTAAGTTTATTTTGAGAAAACAAAAGAAAAAAAATATTTACGACCCGTAATTTTATGACTACATTACATAATTATAACTTGGGGTAATTCGGTAATAATAACGTATACATGTGACACCCTACGGTGAGTGTTACAGGGTATGCTTATTGGAAAGAAAGAATGAAAATTTTTATTGAAGCTATTGACTTAGATGTGTAGGATGCTATTGAAAATGGTCCTTTTATCCCCACAAAAGATGTTAATGGTGTAAGAGTTAATACACCAAGAAGTGAATGGACCAATGATGATAAGAAAAAGGTCCAATATAATTTGAGTGCCAAAAACATTATTACCACATCTTTGGGGCATGATGAATTCTTTAGAGTTTCAAATTGTAAATCTGCTCAAGAAATGTGAAATGTTTTAGAAGTAACCCATGAGGGTACTAGTGAAGTGAAAAGATCAAGAATCAATATTCTCACGCATGAATATGAACTTTTTAGAATGAACCATATTGAAAGTATTCAAGAAATGCAAAAACGTTTTACACATATAGTTAATCATTTAGCTTCACTAGGAAAGACATTTTCTAATGAAGATCTTATTAATAAGGTTTTAAGATGTTTGAGCAGGGATTGGCAACCTAAGGTGACGGCTATCTCGGAATTTAGAAATCTTGCTACAATGAATTTAGCCACACTTTTTGGCAAGCTCCAAGAACATGAATTGGAGTTGAATAGACTCAAACAAAGTGAAGAAGTTGACAACAAAAAGAAGGGGATTGCTCTCAAGGCCACTTCCTCCATGATTAATGATCATGATGATGATGAATATGATGGAGTTGGCTTGGAAATAGATAAGGAGAATCTTGCTCTACTAGTAAAGAAATTTGGAAGATTCTTCAAGATGAGTGAAGCTCAAAGAAGACCTTCCTTTCCCCAAAAGAATGTCTATCACAAAGGGGAAGGAACCTCATCCACTCCTAAATGCTATGAATGTGGAGAGTTGGGTCACATGAAGATGGAGTGCCCAATTTATCAAAGTAAAGTGGAAAAATACCACCAAAAATCCTCAAAGGAGAAGAAAGAAAGAAGAGCCTACATAGCTTGGGATGATAATAACATGGACTCAACCGATAGCTCGGATAATGAGAAAGCCAATCTATGTTTCATGGCTAGAGGAGAAGAGGAATATGAAAATGACATAGAGGTAACATCTTCAAATTCTGAATCAAACTCTTCCCCTTCCTATGATGAACTACAAGATGCATTTGAAGAATTGCATAAAGAATCTATAAGACTTGCAAAACTTATTTCATCTTCCAAGAAATCAATTTCCTCTTTTGAAAACAAGATATCTATGTTAAATAAGGAAATTGAGAAACTTAAATTAGAAAATGAAACTCTTGGGTTGATTGATGCAAACTCTTCATGCATGACATGTTTATCTCTTGATAATGCATCTACACCCTCATCTTGCTCATCATGTAAAGCATTTGAAATTGAGATTGAGGACTTGAAAAACACTCTTTCAAAATTTACCTATGGAAGAGATAATTTGAACATATTACTTGGAAACCAAAGATGCGTTTTTCAAAAAGCTGGTTTGGGGTATAATCCTAATAAACAACAAAAGTTTCTCAAGAACTTCTTTGTTTCATCAAGTACATCAAATAGTCCCTTTATTAAATGCTTTCATTGTGGTAGGAAAAGGCATAGTGCATCAAATTGCAATATAAGGAAGAATATCAATAACAAGCTAGGAACTAAATTGGTTTGGGTTCCCAAAGGCACTTTACCAAAAACTAACATACAAGGACCCAAGAAAATTTGGGTACCAAAAGTCACAAATTGAAGTGTGTTATAGGTGTGCTTGAAGGCCAAGAACTAACTTTGGATATATTGAAAAGTGACTGCGCCAAACACAAAACCAGAAAATACTTCAAGCTATCCTCCTTATCTCCAAGAAGCTTGAACTTGCATTCTTTGGTTAAGTGTGACTTGCTTTATGCTTTACTAGTTTAATATCTTGAATATGTTAAATGAATATATTTTTCATGTGAAATGACATGTATAATATCAATATCTTTGAACTTTTCATAATGGATCAATCATGCATCTAATTCTTCTATACAATATATTGGTCTACTGCATAATATGCTTATCTGCGGCATAAATTGGTCACCTTGTTGCATAATGTCTTATTGCATAACACTTTGCTGCATAATGTCACAATCTTCTATATAATACATCAACTTGATGCATAATATGTTGTTTTGCTGCACAATAATGTGTTTTGGATCATAATCTGACTGGAATATATACTTAAATGATGTTTGGGATTGTTTTGGAATGTTTTGGAACTAATTAAAGCCTTTCATCATATGCATTTGCTATTGGTATCACATATTGATGTGCTAAACGATTATACTCTTATATTGATCCTGCTGGGCTGAAATAAATATATCAAGTCTGAATGCTTATGTCTTCTTTTTGATAATGCCAACGGGGGAGAAATTAGTGAAATATATTGCATGTGTACGGGGGAGTTTTGCACTTTCACATATTCTATCTCATGCATACATTACGGTGTTGTTGCACTTAATTATCTGATAATCAAATAAATGCATATATTTCTCATTCTGTTGAATGTTTAGTTTGTCATCATCAAAAAGGGGGAGAATGTGAATGCTTATATCTTGAAGCATATCAAATGGGTTTTTGATGATAATAAAAGCCAAAGTGAAGTTCAAGTGCAATAGTGAAGATCAAGCGCAAAAGGAAAAATCAAGATCAAAGAAAGAAGACAAGAAGGTTTATTTAGTTATAAGACTTAGAACATTAATGTTAAATACTCTCAAGATTTCTCAAATGGTTTTTCTATAATGATTTCAAAATAAGTGGGAAATTTCAAAGTTAAACATGGCTTTCAATAAAACTTGAGTTTCAATCTTAAATCTAACACTCTTAAAAGGATTTATGTTTAATCAAGTGTCTTGAGGTGTTAGAAATGACTTACAAGCTTTATTGGACTTAAAAAATGTGTTCAGAGGCCAATGTAATCGATTACATGATGTTTGTAATCGATTACACAGCAAACAGAAGACATGTAATCGATTACATGAGCAATGTAATCGATTACAAGCAAGTCAGAGGCCATGTAATCGATTACACAATATATGTAATCGATTACATCAAGCCCAGAAAAGCATGAACACGTTCAAAGAGTCATGTAATCGATTGCATGGATATTATAATTGATTACACAGCAAGTCAGAAGTCATGTAATCGATTACACAGATATTGTAATCGATTACACACAAGTCAGAAGCCATGTAATCGATTACACCAAGAATGTAATCGATTACACAGAGCCCAAAAAGTCAAGAACATGTTGGAACAACATATGTAATCGATTACATAAGTTGAGTAATCGATTACAAGAATCCTGACAACGTCCAACGACTATATTTAATGCATGAAATGCATGCCCAAACCACCCCAACGGCTCTATTAATTGAGAAACTTATAAATACCAAAGTTGGGTCTTTATTTGAGGTTGACTTTGAACCAAAAACTGATTACCAATACGTCCAAACGTGAATCAATCCTCAAATCATTTTCTTGCTCTGTTTTCTGTCAAAAACGTGAAAAATCTTTGAGAGCATATTAAGAGCTTCAATTTGTATTTATCTACTCTTTAAGAGAGTTTCTATCTTCTATACTTTGTGTAATCTGAAAAAGAAAGGGTGAGGTATCCCTTAGAGAGTGAGGTATCTCTCAAAGTTAGAAAAGGGTGAGGTATCCCTTGAGGGTGAGCCATCCCTCAAAAGGTTGTAAAGGGTGAGGCATCCCTATTTTTGAGGCTCAAAGCACAAGGGTGAGGTATCCCAAGGTGTTGGTGAGTGCTCTATTGTGTAAAGGTTTTCAACCACCCGTTCAAGCTTGAAGTTTAGTGAAAAATCTCGAGTGGTTTGCTTGAGGACTGGACGTAGGTCACAAGGGGTGGCTGAACCAGGATAAATCCTTGTGTTTGATTCTCTCAACCCTATCTCTTTACATTCGTGCATTTACTTTATATGCTTGCTTAAATATTATTCATCTTGGTTTATTTAATTTGTGAGTGAAGTATTCAATCTCATTTATCTATTCATTTCAATTATCCAATAACTTCAACGAAAATTGTTTAACAAACGTTTTACGAAAGATTTGCGAAAATATTTCACAAACTCAATTCACCCCCCTCTTGAGTTTGAGGCCACTTGGCTAACATTTTTATGCTTTCACGGCAAGTCAGGGCCTTATGCTCATTACCTTTAATTTTTGGGTCCCTGTACCTATCGCTTTTATGCTTTCGCGGCAAATCAGGGCCTTATGCCCATTGCCATTAATTTTTGAGTCCCTGTACCCATTGCTTTTATGCTTCCACGACAAGTCAGGGCCTTATGCTCATTGCCTTCTCTTTTTTGGGTCCCTGCACCCATTGCTTTTAGCTTCCATGGCAAGCTAGGGCCTTATGCCTATTGCCTTTAATTTCTGGGTCCTCGCACCCTTTGCTTTTAGCTTTCACAGTAAGTCAGGGCCTTATGCTCATTGCCTTTTCATTTTTAGGTCCCTATACCCATCGTTTTTATGCTTCCACGACAAATCAGAGCCTTACATTCATTGCCTTTTGCTCTCTAGGTCCCCGCACCCATCGCTTTTAGCTTCCACGGCAAGTCAGGGTCTTATGCCCATTGCATTTAATTTCTGGGTACTCGTACCCATTGCTTTTAGCCTCCATGACAAGGCAGGGCCTTATGCCCATTACCTTTAATTTGTGGGTCCTTGTACCTATTGTTTTTATGTTTTCGGGTCCCCGTACCTATTACCTTTAAGTTTCCTGTCAAGCTTCAGTGGATACACAACTTTGTAAGCTTTCTACTTTTCTTGCTTTAAGTTTTCTGTCAAACTTCAACGGACACCCGACTCCATAAGCTTTCTACCTTTTCTGTCAAGCTTCAACAGATATCTAACTTTGCAAGCTTTTTACCATTCCAACTTTAAGTTTCCTGTCAAACTTCAACAAATACCCAGCTCTGCAAGCTTTTTAACTTTCTTGCCTTTAAGTTTCTTATCAAGCTTCAGCGAATACCCAAATCTATAAGCTTTTTACCTTTTCTACTTTAAGTTTTCTGTCAAGCTTTGGCAGATACTTGACTCTATAAGCTTTCTACCTTTTCTATCAAGTTTTGATGGATACCCGACTCTGCAAGCTTTTTACCTCTATTGCCTTTAAGTTTCTTATCAAGCTTCGGCAAATACTTGGCTCTGCAAGCTTTTTACCTTTCTTGCCTTTAAGTTTCTTGTCAATCTTCGGCGGATACCCAACTCCATAAGCTTTTTACCTTTTCTGCTTTAAGTTTTCTGTCAAGCTTCGGCAGATACCTGGCTCCGCAAGCTTTTTACCTTTCTTAGCTTTAGGTTTCTTGTCAAGCTTCGGTAGATACCCGACTCCGTAAGCTTTTTACCTTTCCTGCTTTAACTTTTTTGCCAAGCTTTGATGGATACCTAACTTCACAAGCCTTTTACCTTTCTGCTTTAAGTTTTCTGTCAACCTTCAGCGGATACCCAGCTCCGCGAGCTTTCTTACCCTTTTGTTAAGTTTTAGCGAGTACCCGACTCCATAAGTTTTTTTAACTTATTTTAATATTTGTTGCGTTTTACATCGATCCACACACTCTATACAGTAAAAAAAATGGAGAAGAAAAGAAAATTTTTATGGACAAAATTGAATCAATTCATTTTCTTCACATTTAGTTTAAATGTAAAGCAAATGGGGGCAACTGTTGATACCTAATTTTGTCCATAAAATTTTTATTTTTATTGCTTAATCAAGGACTAATGATTTTGTGTTAATTGATTCTTAATTGTAATGTTTTGAACACTTTTTTTAATTTTATTTACTTCCAGACCCGTTGTTCGTCGTCGGCCACTTTGTATCTCAGCAACTGCACACACCTCATGTCGTTCTTGCACGCCATTGTTTGCATGACTCATGCTGGAACCGCACCAGATCCGGCCACCATTGCCGCAACCACCGTCCTTTCTTCTCTGTTTCTACACAAATATGGAACTAACATTGCAGGTTCGTGCCCACGATGACCGATCAGCACTGTCTTCATCCCCAATTGCTTCCGTCCACCACCTTATTCATTGCACTGTCCACCGTCCTTGAGCCACCACAAGCCTCCCCATTTGTGCCTCCCTTTCTCAGAGCAGAGGCTTTGTTCCTCTTTTAGTTTTTTAAAAGGGGAAGGTGAGCTTTTATTGTTGTTTTTGTTAATTATGTTTTTTAAAAAATAATAAAACATAAAAATGAAAAGTTATGAAAGGATGATCCTTTATTAAGCATCTCAAGTTTTTGCTAAAAAATATTATAAAAATAGAAAAATGACAAAACCAATAAAAATAAAAATGAAAGAAAATATTTTGAATTTTCCTTTAGATTTTGTTTGTATTTCATTTCATTGTGTATGTTTGTTTAATGGCATGACATAGTGTTAATTTTAAATTTTAGTTGTTAGTGCATATTTCTTGTTTTTCAAGTTATAAAAAATAAATTAAAAAAAAGAATTATTAAGTGAAGTTTCTTTTACAAAAAAAAAATTAATCAATGGAATGACTAATGATAATGATTGAATAACAGATGCTATCTTCAATATCATTTGGATTATAAGGGTTTATTGAGTAGTCTGTTACTAACTTGAATTTTGTGCAAGAATGAATTAGTTCTCAAACAAAATTTCCTTTAAAAAAAAGAATAAAAAAATTTCCTTTCATAATTAAAATTAATTAACTCACAATCATTTTTTAAAGAATTACATGACTTTGAATTTCCCACTGCACCAGGGGATATGTAGGAGCATAAATCCATTTCTGTCAAGCCAAAATTAAATTTTCATAATTTAGTTGTTTTTTTTTAAAGTAGTTATAATGTTTTTAAAGAAGGATAAAATAAATATATTTAAGATTATCAATATTTACACAACTAACTTAAAGTTCTGTTTCTGGAACGGACAGTGTCGGATATTAATACCTTCCCTACCTGTATTCGACTCCTGAATTCAAACTCATTTTTCAAAAGACAAGTTTTCCTAATTAAAGGATTTTTCTCATGTTTTCCCAATTTAAATAAATATTGGTCGAGACTCCATTGATTTTCAAAACCCATTTTATTTTGGTCATCTCGTCGCGATCCCGATTGCAACAGTCATCATAAAAAAGGGGGAGAATGTAAATGTTTATGTCATGAAGATCATGAAAGTTTTGATGATAACAAAGTCATGTCAAAGACCAAGTCCAAAGGAAACATGAATGATATAGTTTATAGGACTTAGGGTCTTTATGTGAGAAGCTTTCTAGATTTCTCAAAATATTTTATAATGCTTTTGAAAAAGTTTCTCTTGAAAATTATTTTAGTTGGTGGGTAGTTTTTTAAACAAATGATGTTTTAACCTTAGATAATGAAAATCAAGTTTGTATCTTTGAGAAATCCAAGTTTTCTAAGTTGGAAATTTTTTCCAAGTTGATTTGGGCTCAAAAATAGGTTCTAGGATGATTGTAATCTTATCCAATGGCTTAGTAATTAATTAACAACTTTTTTGGAAGCTGGAATTCGGTTACCAAGGCCTAGTAATCGATTACAGACATACAGGAACCTATTTTTCAAAAGTCAAAGGCTTGGTAATTGATTACCATGACTTGGTAATCGATTACCACTTGCTCAGAAAGCCCAGAACACGTTCTAAAAGCTTGGTAATTGATTATCGTATGTTGGTAATCGATTATCACGAACCTGAAAGCCAGCAATGGCTATTTTCCAAGTATTTAATGCTGAAATAAATACCCCCCAACAGCTCTTTTTCTCAGAACATTATAAATACATATTTTTGGGACATTTTTTACACAAAACCAACATTATGAAACATCTTTCCCAATGGTTTAATCTGTGATTCATTTTATTCAATCTTTGTGCTCTATTTTTGTCAAAAATTTGAGATATCTTTGATAGCTTCGTAGAATTTCAATTTATATTATCTACTCTTGTGAGAGTTTTCCTTTTTTCTATACTTTAATTCACTATAAAGAGGGTGAGGCATCCCTGAAAGAAATTGTAAGGGTGAGATATCCTTGATTGTTAAGGCTCAAGTACAAGGGTGAGGCATCCCAAGGTGTAAATAGTGATCTAGTTTGTAAAAGTAGCAAGCACCTATTCAAGCTTGAAGTAATAGTGAAAAATCTCGAGTGATTACTTGAGAACTGGATGTTGGTCACAAGTGGCTGGTGACTGAACCAAGATAAATACTGTGTTTGTTCTTCTAAACTCAAACTCTTTTATTTCTTGTTCTTAATTTTATATGCTTGCTTGATTACTTTTTATCTTGGCTTGTTTATTTCTGAGTGAAGTATTCTATCTTCTCTATCATTCACCTCAATCAATAAATAACTTCAATTAAAATTATTTTTCAAGTGTTTATGAAAAGTTTGCAAAAAGATTTTATAAACTCAATTCAAAGCCACTTGGTAACAAACAGATTAGGCTGTAGACCTCGAATGAGTCACCTGACATATTTCCACTACTAGAATGGGGTTTAAAGTTTTCATGATAGAATATTAATTGGTGGATAGATTGTTTTTTTTATGCAAATGTCCTAATTATTATTTTTTTATGATAATGTCCTAATTGTTATTTCCATTACTTAAAGGAAATTGATGTAATAATGTATAATTTCAACCGACCTATTTAATAGGTTGCCAATAACGCTTTCTAGCCATAGATTTAGAATGCCCACTATCCAATGGTCCCAATGCTTGGTGCACCGATGCACCACAACTTTATTTAGTGCATGTTAGAAGTTCCCTAATGTTGCAATACACCTTTTGTTAGTGTGATGCACACATGGACACTTCAGTGACTTGAAATTGTAGGTTTCACTAGTTAACAGGTGTAAAATGACCTATTTAACTATTATTAGAAGTGGTTGTGTAGATTCTGGAGAACGACGTGTGGCGATGTGTCGGAGCTCCAGTGGTTGGCCGAGGGAAGGTAGCAAACACAGTGGAGGGGTTGGCCAGAGGAAAAGCGAACCTCAGATGCATAGATCTGAGATGACAACTGCAAGAGGATAAAGAAAAAAGTGTGTAGAAGAACCAACTGGACTTGTCGGTGAAGTCGAGGTCGACGATGAGGGTTCTGATAAGGGTGGCCAAACACTTCAAGTTTGTGACGAACTTGAAGTTGTGACTCATTGAGTGGCGGTTGTAGAATTTTAGTGGTGGCTGCATGGGTTGCCGGTGGAACAGAGGTGGATGGGTCGCATGGGTTATTGGTTGTGTGGAGGGCTAGGTTACAAAATGGGGTTTGGAGTATTAGGGTCGGCTTGAACCACCATGAGTGCTGCTTTGCAGTTGGCTGGTGATGTGGTGGTTGATAACACTGTATTTTATACATTTTGTAATCCTCTCACTAGGCTTCTTAAGGTTCAATTAGGCTTAATTAAGTTAGTTTTGACACATTTTATGATTTTGAGCCGAATTGGACAATTAAATAAATTATTGCATAAATTAGCCTTAATTATCTCTTTGGCAGTATTTAGTAAACTGACTATAACTTGAGTTGCAAATATCTGATTGATGTGATTTTAGTCTTGTAGGAAAGCTAAGACAATTCTCTACAACTTTCATGTTGAACACTTTTCCAGAATCGGACTCCTTGGAGGTGATATTGGGCTTTGAAGTCAGAATAGAGGAGCTGAAATTGGGTCTAAAACACTCTGCAGTAATTGGACCATATCTTAAGTTCTAGGCATGATTTTGGACTCAAACCAAAGCCATTTTAATAACAAACATTTAGGCCTACAACTTTCATGAAGACCACTTCTCTCAAAAATGAAAAAATGACTGGATGCAAGGCTGTGTATTTACTTAATTATTATTTTAAAAAAAATAAAAAAAGGAAATTAAAAATAGAAAAACGTCATCCATGACGTTTAAGAATTAATTATTAAATTATGGCTCCTATAGCCACAGTGAAGCAAATTGCCTATAAAAGGCAATGTAATTCATTTCAACAATTCATAATTCGGAGATTTCGGAATTGAGGGAGACGCTGCTGGGGAGAGGCTTTTGGGCAGTGCACTGCATCTCTCCTCAGTCTCCCTTCACTTTTCTTTTCTCTCTCTTTTTCTCTTTTTCTCTCTTTTAGTCTATGTGTAAATAAGTTTCAGTCTACTTAGGTTAAAGTGTGAAGCTCTTGGTAATAAAATAAGGTTAGATTTATTACTCTCTTGTGCTTTAATGATTTATATTTTTAGGTAGTTATTATGCGTGTTATATTTTGTTTCTGATAATTTAGAAACTACCCTTGTAAAGTAGAGCTCTTGATTTATTGTAGACAAAATATTAGTACAGTAAATGCTTTAACCCATTTACAAGTGGTGGTAATAATTAAAGGAAATATAATATAATTACATATATTATTTTATTTCGTATTGTATTTTGTTTCCAATTAATTTAGAAACTCTTCTTGTAAAGTGGAGTTCTTGATTTGTTGTAGACAATAGATTGGCACAATGAATGCTTTAACTCATTTACAAGTGTTAGTGTTAGAAACTCTCCTTGTAAAGTGGAGATCTTGATTTATTGTAGACAAAATATTGACACAGTGAATGCTTGATCCCATTTATGAGTGATGATATTAATAGATGATTAAAGGAAACATAATATAATTACGTATATTATTTTAATGAACTTTTAACGTTGTATTTTCCAATTGGAACCTCCATGTTGCGAGGATTCTAATTGAGTTATAAAAGGAATTAATTTTACTTTTACTTTATTTACTAAGAGTGGATCTTTTTACCAAAGTAAATAATTTTTACCGTAGTAACAAAATATTTACTTCACCTTAATCTTCAACAATTCCCTGTGGATCGACCTCGGACTCACCGAGAAATTTATTACTTGAGACAACTTGCACTTGAGTTTGCAAATGCGACAATTAAAAAGTGTGCATCAGTGGTGGTCACGGTTGGATGGAAATATAGAGGTTGTGAATTGGGAGAGTTTGTGGTTGGTGGTGGCTGATTGGTGCAGGGGAGCTACAGCTAACTGCCTCTTCCAGCGAGGTCGCTGTCGACAATGAGGTCTCTGCTTTTGAAGGTTTACCTCTTTAACAAGTAGCAAATGTGAAATTTTCACCCTTAATCTAGTTCAACTACTTTTTCTAATGTATTAATAGCTTAGATTAAGTGTGCATCCATTCACCCCATAAATGGAAGGTGCATGTAAGACAATCCCAGGGCGGAATGTTTATAAAGTCCAACTTTCTTCGGTTGGGAAAAAAAATACAATACAATGAAGATGCAACAAATGAATCTTTTTTTAGTAAAGGCATAGTTTTCGTCATAATTAATCCTTTGGCGTGCCATATACTCAATTATTATTTTCTAATATCCCATGCTACTATGCCCTCAAGTTTGGTGACTGATGACTGTTTAGTTTTACCCCTTCAAATTTAACTTAAAAGCAATAGTAAAATGTGTCTAAACTTCATTCTTCCTTTATTATTACTTTATAGTTTGAAAAAAAAATAACTCACACTTTTATATGACAATATCTTAACTAAAATTGTTATCAAAATATTTTGGTCTGAGCACAAGCTATCCCTTGATTATTAAAACCTCCAGGAAATCATTTATGCAGATCCTATTTTATTTATTCCTTATAAAATATTTAGCCATGCCGGCACACCACGTTATTGTCAATAAAATAAATTAATTGTAATTATTATATAAGTATTTTTTTTTACGTATAAGTTTAGAGTGAGGGAAGATTCTTTTTTTTTTCTAAAGTCAAGACAAATCACCAACCTGACCGAAGATTTATAGTGAGATTATAGATTATCTACCAACAGGTGATTCGAGGATTCAAATCTAAGTTATATTATTGTTACGAGCAAAATGTCGATCAGGTAAACTAACTCGCATGGACAATTATTATGTGTTCAATTTAAAATTATTTCTTAAAAATAATAAAATCATATTTTATTAAGGATAAAATTATTTGAATAAATATAAACTAGCCTCATGGGCACTTGTGTAAAAATATTTATATTTTGCTTTAAAAGTAATATTTTTAATTTTTTATAATTAAAAATTTGGTAATAAATTGAGAGTAAAGACTAATATGTATAAACTAAAGTTATTGATGAATATAAATATTCAAATAATGTTCTGTAAGTTTATTCAAGTTAGTTAACAACATTATAGTCATTTATCCACTTTAATATCATTAATTATGTTATCAAGATTATTTGTTATTTGTTTTCAGGCACATTAGCTATTTAGCTTACACAATTTAAGAGCCATGAGTTCTATATCATTGAAAATGTACTATTTCAACAATAGGACCATCACTATATCCCATTTTAACTATATTTTTTATGCTATAGTAAAAATGATACATACTCAATGATATAAAATAAAAAAAAATCTATTGCTCCTAAAGCTAATGTTTTGAAACCTAGATTGGATTGACCAGTTTAATTGGTCAAATCGTGAATTGAGTATATCTTTCGATTCGATTGCCCTTGATTATATTATCCGGTTCAACTACAATTCGACTACCAATTTAATCAGATAAACTAATTGAGTCATAACCTAAAAGTCTTGTCAATTTGATTTTTCAAACATTGTCTAGAGTACTGAAGAATTTCTCATGATAAGATAGCATTGCATCCACTAATTTTATTATATTCATCATTTTATTTAAGTTTTTCATTTGGAAATTGTTAAAATAGTTAGAATTAGTTAGAGTTAATTAGAATTAGTTTTAATGATTAGTTAGTTTACTTGGATTAGTTGGCTATATAAGCCAAGATTACCTATTGTATTTTTTTAACTTCTTCATTCTATCAATATACAAATTTGTCCATTTCTCTCATCTTTCTCTTCTCCCTCTACTCTGAAACCATGAATTTCAACATGGTATCAGAGACTTTCCACCCACCTTGAATACTCTTCTGCTGCATTTTCTTTTCTTTTTCCCTTTCTTAGTTTATTTTCTTCTCTTTTACTCTTTCCCATAGCCCTTTTGACACATTTTTTTCTCTTATTAATCTCTTCGCCCATCTAAACATTTTTCATCTTTAGCTTTCTTTCTTTATTCTTCAATCTTTCCTCGTTGAGTCTTCTCCATTTCGAAAAATCGCGTCTCGGAGAATCAGATCTACTGCAGATCTAGGGTTTCCCGGTCCTCATCACGTTCCGATTTGGGTTTGATTTGATTTGGGTTTGATTTGTGGGATGTGAGCATAGGGCTCTTGCAAAACACCCCAATGTTTTCTGAATTTTTTTATGACATTCACCATCCCCATGCGTCGAATTCGTCTGCTGCACTCCTTCTCGGTTATGTTCCTCTACTGGTTCTACGTTTTCTCATGAACTTCCATCCATCCATGGTGGCGTCGCGGCGGCTCTGGGAGATGCAATCCCAGCCTGGGAACAAGATCTGCGTGAACTGCTCCCAGAAGAACCCGCAGTGGGCCTCCGTCTCCTACGGCGTCTTCCCGTGCCTCGTGTGCTCCAGCAAGCACCTCGACCTCGACGTCCACATATCCTTCTCCTCAAATACGGTTCGTTTTCTTCAGATTCGCACTCGATTTGTTTCTTGTTTTTCGATCTGGTCTCGGCGATGTTCTTTGTGGCTGGAAATGGCGTTTTCTGGCATCGATTTGCTGCTCTTATTGCTGGTTCCTCACAATCTGTGGAGGACGCAAAGCTTTTCTCGGCTCTCTTTTTTGCGTCACTGTCTAAACTGCAATCATGGCGGCTGGATCGCAGCATCCATCGATAGTTCAGAAGTTAGCTGGACAATCTTATTTGGTGTCCAGGCTCACCCCCAACTTTCACTCCAGAAACTATTCTGCCACTGGTATTACTTCAATGCAGGCGTGTATTCTTCTGGTTTGGCGATTGTCTCGTCTGTATCTCCGATTATTGTGCATGCTCCGGCTGAGAAAGGAGCATCTGCGTTTTTAGTGGATTTTCTCATGGGAGGAGTGTCTGGCTGTGTATCTAAGACAGCTTGCTGCTCCAATTGAACGAGTTAAATTGCTCATTCCAAATCAGGATAAAATGATCAAAGCTGGTCGATTATCTGGTTTCACGTGGTTCTTTGGTTAGTTTGATGAGTCGGAAGCACATGCTGGGTTCTTTGATTTGATCAAGATGTATTTCCAATGTTTTTTTTTAAGTTCTGTGTACACCAACTGTTTGGTGATTTGCTTCTTTGATATATATTTTTTTGTTGTTGTAAGCTTCTGTCCATGATGGTTAAGTGTTGATGTGAGCTTCTGTCATGGATGGTTAAGCATTGATATTTTTTTTGTAAGCTTCGCCCATGGTGGTGGTTAAGCATTGATGGATGTTCTTGCTTCATTAAGTGGTTAAGCCTTGAGTTGTGGCTTCTGCTTAATGGTTAAGCTTTTGCCCTTTGTTGGCTTTGTTGATTTTCGCTTCTGCCTTGTATGGTGGTTAAGCATTTGGAGCTTCTGCCTTGTATGGTGGTTAAGCATTTGGAGCTTCTGCCTTGTAAGGTGGTTAAGCATTTAGAGCTTCTGCCTTTTATGGTGGTTAAGCATTTGTTGGTCTGCGTGTCTTATCAGTCCTTGGCATTATCGTTGTATTCTTTTTTGGATATGCATTTGTATTGGTCATCCCAAGCTGGAAGTGTAATGTACACCTTCCAGCTTGCGGGGGGCTGTTAAAATAGTTAGAATTAGTTAGAGTTAATTAGAATTAGTTTTAATGATTAGTTAGTTTACTTGGATTAGTTGGCTATATAAGCCAAGATTACCTATTGTATTTTTTTAATTTCTTCATTCTATCAATATACAAATTTCTCCATTTCTCTTATCTTTCTCTTCTCCCTCTACTCTGAAACCATGAATTTCAACAGAAATTGTTGTTTTCAATTAGTTGGTAGATGACATAAATAGTTTACGAAATATATCGTAATGTTGATTAAAAACATTTTTTATTTTTATTAATATTTTAGGATTTTAAGATTTTTTTATATGTTCTTGTAGTTTTTTGTTAGATTTATTGGTTGAAAATATTTTCTCTAAACTTCATGAATATGTTGCATTAAATACTATGGTTGAAGAATTATAAGATTCGGGTTTGGGGAGAAGGAAAAAAAGGAAATATGGTTAAATAATAGCAAAATGAGAATATTATTGAAAGGAATTATGTAATACAAAATACTAATCTAATACCCTATTTATACTAATAATTGGGTCAAGTACTAGTGTTATTAGTACAACCCCAAACCCATTAACAATAAGACTACACCTAATAAGCAATAACCCTAATATTCTCTAACACTCCCCCTCAAGCTAAAACTACTAAGTTTTTTTAGCTTGTTATAAGTAGCAAAACCACAAACATCAAACAAATACCAAAACCCTGTCAAATGCGATAAGAGAAACTCAGTACAATTGTGTTGAACCATTTACACACGACATAGGGAAGAAGAGAAGATGCTGAACCATCCAAGTGTTTAAGAAGGAAGAAGAAGAGAAACTATGAAACTCTTGCTCCTAAACTTGCAGCAATGAGAATCTAAGGCGGCTCCATCTCATTGATAGTCATTTCCTCCTAGCAGCTTAATTTAACTGGCAGCCCTTTTCGCTAACGTCTTTGGGGCAACTCCACCTCATTGGTGGCTCTTTGCCTCCAATTGGGTATAGTCATTTCCTCCAAGCTCAAGGTGCACCAAGAATATCACAAGAAAAATAGAGAAACACAAAAAGAACAAAGAAACTAGGTAGAACAACAACTTCAACCTACCTCCTTCAAAGATATCAAATCGACATAACCATAACCCAACCATCAAGCTTCTATCATTGCATGGAAACATAGCAACGAAACACCATATACAGAATTTGCAACCTCTAAACCTACAACTAGAATCAAATTTTTTGTGAAGTCCAAACTCACAAATCCAAGATAAACTACGAAAATTAGAAGCCAAATCTCCCCTCGGCTGAAGGGGCTGTCAACCAGTCCAAGAAAGAAAGATAAACCACACAATCAACTCATATAATACACAAAACTGCAATCAAAATCACCTTCAGCCACCACTGGACATGCCACTAGCCACTCTTTACGTCAAGAGAAATATACCACCAGCAGCAGCACACCACACACCAACTCCCATCCTCATCCAATCTAGCCACCAAATCCACAAATAGAGGTCCAATCAACAAATATACCTTCAAACCATAGTTGCCAACTGAACCCCCATTGCTTAACCATAAGAGAAACCAGCCAAGAGAAACTAAAAAGCTAGACAGAAAACTAATAAATTAGACCTGAAACATAGTTCATCGGAACTTTGGTCACCAACCACAACCACAAACAAACTTACCAAAAAGGTCTTAAGTCACTTGAACACCTCAGGACAACACCTACAAAAACCTCCATTTGGCTTAAACCACCACACGATGCACCAAATCACACAAAAACCCCCTTAGTGCAGCTTCAACTACCACGTTAGAGCCATCACTAGAGCTATGGTGACCGACCACTGATAAACACCACCCTGTTCTAATCGTTGGCTCAAGTCGCAACTCAAAGGGACAGTGTTGGCCTTACACGCAAGAGTGAGTGTGGGAAACAAGAGAGAATCACATGGATGGAAGCGCCAGAGAACAAGGGAAAGGGAGAACCACCACTATCAACTAAGAGCAGACCTCGTCGGTCCTCTTTCCGGTACCGTCCAGCCATATCTAGCTGTGAAGCATTGGCGACCGCCCTTGGGTCACTTGGAAAACCAAACAACAACAATAGAATATGTACCACAGATGCGTACCATACTAGATGAAATGCGTAAACCAGCTACCTTCGTACCTCGACCCAGTCGCCGCTGATCGTCCTCCCACTGCTAGTTAGCTTGAGTCTCGCCAGCAACCACCCAAGGGTTGCTTGAAACCCTCAAACAGTAGCTACCTCGGTTGCGCAAAATGAAAACATCTTTTCCTTCTCTATTTTTTTAATTCCTTTTCTTTTTTTTTTCAAAACACTATACTATCCTTTTTCTTTCCTTTTCCTTTTTTTAACTCTTTTTTTAAAACAAAGCTAATGAGAGGAAACACAAGACAAAAACTAAAAAGAAGAATATACAATCAAGTTTCATGAACTCAAAACAGCAGAACATAGAAACTCTCCTCAATGTAGATGACACCTCGATTGGGAATTGGGAAGAATTATAATATTAGGGTTTGGGAAGAAGGAAAAAAGAAAAAGATGACTAAACAATAGTAAAATAAGAGTATTACTGATAGGAACTATGTGATACAAAAAACTAACCTAATACTCTATTTATACTAATAATTGGATCAAGTACTAGTGTTGTTAGTACAAGCCCAAACTCATTAATAATAAGACTAAACCTAATAAATAATAACTCTAATGTTAGAGAACCTAATAAATAATAACTCTAATATTCTCTTACAACTATCAATTGGAATTAAATAGGTTTAGGGTTTTACATTAAATGATCTCATGTCAAATTAAATAGTTCAAAAAAATAAACATATTTGAAAAATGCCACATTATTACTTATGATGATTTACCATTAGAGATTTGTAAGAGTCTACTTTAATATATAATATATAGATATATAGATATAATTGTGTTTTGAGGTAGCCTTAGATCAAGTGGATGTAGATTAAGTATTTGGGAGCTGAGATTTTTTATTTTTATTATAAAACGAAAATGAGACTCCTAATTTTGTCTAGACATTGACTCTTGTAAGCTGTGGAAATTAATAAGTGTTAAGATTTAGGTCATATTTTGGAAAGATTAATTTTTTTTATAAAATTCGTTTTTATGAATTTTTTTAGTTGATTGTGAGATGTTTGGGTAAAATGGATAAAATTGATTATACTTGTATAAAAAAGATTATTTTAATAATTAGTTATATGTATAATTGATTTTTTATAATCAATTATAATAAAATTAGTTTTATATTTAGATATGTTAACTGAAAAATAATTTTAAGATAATATGTTTTATTTAAATAATATAAAAATATCACTTTTATATAGTAAAATCTTAGTAAATATTTCAAATTCTGATTATAATCAAAATGCTCAAGAATTATGCTTAAAAAAAAAAAAGCTTTTTCTAGCATAAACAAAATAAGCTATAAATTATAATTAATTTTATCAATTTCTTTCAAACATCTCATGATATGTTGAAAAAAACTGTAATGAGAGAAATTTAATCTTGCTCAATAAGTTTTGAATGATGATAAAGACAATCTTTAAGGAAATTGTTATATGTACATTTAAAAATGTGCATATTCTTTATAAAATTATTAAACCTTAAAATTAGGAAATTATCAAATATTTAATAATGTCTTAGGAAAAAAATCAAATATTTGGTGATGACTTTGCAATCTCACCAATTATGACGAGCGTAAACATTACCCATCTTTTTAATGTGTCCTCTTCAGTGTTGGGTCCTGTCAAAAGATGTTTACAGTACAGTAAAAATATCATTTCTCCACCAAATTATTATTATTTCCTTTCTTCATTCTTCTGGAGATATGAGATCCAATAGGGACCATACAATATTTAGTACACCCAACTCAAAGAAACATTTGGCCCGTCATGTCCAACAAATTTTCAATTCCGTCATCCAACCCTGCATGCTATGGGAAAAGGAGACACTATCATTATCTTCTAGCTCAATCGCTCATTCAAGCTCTAAGCTGGGGATGACCGAAAAAAACAAAAGCTTCAGTTTAGGAGGTTATGGACCATATTAGACCTATGGGCCTAACCCAATGAACTTGACACATCAAAGCTCATAAAGATTGCCCGAATACCCGACCTTGGCCGATCTTAGACGCTCAAGACAATACTCTGTGGTACCTTAACTTTCCATCATACCTCAATCCCACACACTCCACCTAATCGTCCGGACTGTACACCTAATTGCTACATGGCTGGCCTAATAGGTTAACTCCTTGGCCACAGACCCCATTCGCGTGACTTAGGCTTCAGAATATTCTCTTTAACAAATTGTACATGTGTTGCTATAGGAATGATGAGTTTCATAACAAAATATCTCGTCACAACCATAACAATCATGTGGTGGGGTGTAATACACACATCTCCCAAAGGTACCACATTACACTCTATAAATATCAATGATCTCAGCTGAATCAAGGTCATATTCTTTCTTCATCCTTTTCCACTGTATACATATTTTACTAACACTGACTTGAATATTGAAGTGGTCTCACAGATA
Source organism: Ormosia semicastrata (assembly GCA_029884595.1). Taxonomy (NCBI): domain Eukaryota; kingdom Viridiplantae; phylum Streptophyta; class Magnoliopsida; order Fabales; family Fabaceae; genus Ormosia; species Ormosia semicastrata. The sequence goes on along the minus strand of JAQQTO010000028.1, from coordinate 7,477,308 downwards.
CCCACCCCAATCGTCTTCGTGGGCCGCACAACATCCCTAGCACCAAGTTAGGTTTGCCAGAGAGATCTACCACCGCGTGATGAGAATACAAGTAATATTAAAACTTTTTTTTTTCGGTGAAAGCAATATTAGAATTTTGTTAATGATGAATCAAAAAAATTTCTTTAAAGTGAATTTGTCTTTAAAATAAGAAAATAAAAGTATATTTATTTTTTATTTAATCTAAAGTAATTGTAATTTTAATTCATTAAAATTTAACAATGAATATACTTTTACTTACTTTTTTTTAGAGATATACTCATTTTAAAGTGTCTTTATCCGTGATAAATGGTGGATTACTGGATGGCTAAATTAAACTCCACCAGCCTTATGCAAATATTACATTTGTAAAATGCAATCAAGTCATACTCCAACGCATTTATTTGAGTGCCAATGCATTTTAGCAAGACGTGGATTTGGAAGGAACGCATCGGTATAGTCTTGTAGCCTGGGTTAATGGAATATTTATTATCAGAAAAATTCAGATACTAACCAAATTCCATACTTGTGTGCAATAATACTACTTAGTTGCTATTGACTCTGTTCCGGATACTGACCGAAACCCAAGGTAGTCAGAAAGAGATCCACCGAAGTTCGCAGAACGGAAAGTCGGTGGAATCAGCTCTTAGGTCTGCCGATCAGTTTAAAGAATTTAGTCAATATAATCAAAGGCTAATAAAATTGGAACATGCCCGGCCTAGATGACCGAGCTGGCTCATATAAGGACAATCCCTCAGGTCCCTACCATTAAGGTCATTTTAATCTTCAACCTACGTTATACTTGATCTTAATGGTATAGAGCCGTTTTTAGATGTTGGTCATCAAGTTAAGATCCGATGACCGTTAATGGTTTCATAATTCGAAACCTCGGGTCTTCGTGGGTCGGTTATCGGACCTGAATATTTATTAGGCATTGGGTCGGCCCAATTAGTCAGGATCATAGGAGCTCGGATGATAATCGGGCCAGTACGGTCCACAGCCCCCCAGCTCGTCAAATCTTTAGATTTGACCGAGCTTATTTACATAGGTGCTCAGATGACAATCGGGCCAGTACGGTCCACAGTCCCGCAGCTCGGTAAATCTTTAGATTTGACCGAGGTTATTTACTTGATAGATCGGATAAGAGTTCAGCCTACACGGCTTTTAACTGGGCGCGTAAATACCCGGAAGACATGTCTAGACCGTAAATTTTTCTTCTGACTAGGCGCTTCGCTTTCTGTGTATGGGTTTTGAATATATCTTGCCACGTGTTATGGTTTTGTTCTCCAAACGTCAGTCATGTCACTTCATCATTAATGCATCTGACTCCACATACTTCTAAAAGGTTTTGATTCTTCACCTTCCACCGTTAGATCACCGTTAGATATATCCAACCGTCCTGCTTGAAACTTTTCATTTTCCTTGATCTTTTAATTTTAGCGGTTTTATTGTTTTAAAACCTGCCAAACTTCCCTTCATTTATTTTCTTCTTCAACTCACTTCTCCATTTCTTCTTCTTGACCTTCCCTAATCTCATTTCTGCGTGCTGCCGGTAAACCTTTCCATCCCATTTTAAAGTCCAGACAATTTCCTTATTCCTGTACAAGCGAGCATTCTGGGTCTCTTCACACAGCCTTTTCCCTCGCTTATTCCAGGTAATTTCTAAGATACGAGTTTGATTTTCCTTTTGTTTCGATACCCATTTTTGACAGCAAAAGGTGTATAACTAGGATTTTGTTTTTTAGCCACCAAATAGGTTTATTCTCCTTCTTTTCCAAACCAAATAGGTTAAAACAGTGTCAACTTCTCTTAGTAAAAGGTTTTTGTCGAGAAATCCTTCCAACCGTGATGTCCGACCGTTCAGGAAATACATCGCCAGGGGAAGAGTCGATGCCGAGTTATGACTGGGTTCACCCAGAGATCAAGAATTTCCTTCTATTTATACTACGGCCGAGAGCATTGACGTGCTCGACAACATGTGTTACTTAGCCGGGATGATGATGAAGGTCGGTTCATCTGCCTCCCCTGCCGAGGAGATGAATTCGTATTTATGTCATTGTATGGCGACAACCAGGTCGGCTGGGTGTATATGTACGAAACATTTTTCAATCGCCTGAATTTAAGGCTTCCTTTTACCGATTTCCAGTGCTCGGTACTTGGTCGTATGAACGTGGCACCGACCTAACTTCATCCCAATAGTTGGGCTTTTGTTAAGGCTTTTGAAGTTTTGATGAACTTCCTTGATAGAATTCCCAGCATAGAAGTTTTCTTTTTCTTTTTTCAGTGTAAAGGAGTTGGTAAGGGAGGTTGGGTTTCACTCAACAACCACCCTCGTAAAAAACTTTTCTCAGCCTTCGACTCATCCTATAAGAATTTCAAAAGTAAATTTTTTCGAGTTAAGAGCCGTTACGGCGACATACCATTTTATGCCGACTGACTTGGGATAGAGAAATTCCCTCTCTATTGGAGAATGGAACCGAAATCCATTCTGAGTATTGAATACCGAACCCTTTCGCCAACCGACTGTGAACTAGTTGACTTCTTGGAAGATTGTCCTGTTCTGGATATCAGTGTATTTGTCAGATTTGGGGATTATCCGGACAAAATTGCAAAATTAATGAGTAAGTTTTAAATCCGCTGTCTATTGACTCGACTTTTAACATAAACTGACTTTTAACCTCTTTTTTTTTTTTTTTTTTTAGAATCGATGGCACCCCGAATCTCACTAAAGCAGCTGAAGAAGTTTGCAAAGAAGAAAGAATTACCGACCGACTTGGTCGAGGCGGAAAAAACGTCTTCCGAAGTAGAGAAGACCGAAATTCTGGTTCAAATTTCTGACTCTCTTGAGACCCAATCAGAACCTTTAGTCGGAAAAAGGAATCGGGTAGAGGGTGAAGAATCAGTTCCAAAAATTTCTGCATCCAAACGCCGAACCCTAGGTGAGGGCTCTTCCTCTGAGAATCAGGAAAAACAACATGCGTTTGAGGCACTGAATGGCTTCGATGCTAATGCAGATAGCCCTTCGCTCTGGGCTTCTTCCTTCCCCTTCGAATCCTTCTTGGAGACACAGATTTCTCTGCCAAATGACAAGGAACGAAAGGATAAGGTTGGTGGGATCGGACTATGCCGTTGGACTGAAGTTCAACTTCTTCGAGCAACAAGTGCAATCCGATCGGTAGAACACGAGCTAGAAGATTCAAAAAAGAAGTTATCTTCTTTCAATTCACTCTTCCGATCAGAAATGGAGAAAACTCAGAGCTCACCAGGAAGAGGTCTCAACCTTAAAGAGGGAAAATGAAGTCCTAAGGCACAAAATCCTTCATGTCGACGAGCTTGAGATGTCTCTTGCTTCGCTGAAGAAAGAAAAGGAAGAAGCCAAAGAAGAGCTTTCAATCTTGAAGAAAGCAAAAGATGATGCAGAGAAACAAAAGATGGAGGCTAACCGAGTCCTGATAGAAGCGTTAAAATCAAGAGATGCCTTTAAGATCGAGTTGACAAGCTTAAAAGAGGAGGCGGCCGAGCAGAGGATCACTAGTTTTGAGTCTGGTCTTGAGCAAGCAAAACTCCTTAACCCTGATGGAGTATTTGATGATCGGCTTGGAGAGGTCGGTCCATTTAAGATTATTAAGGACGGCCGAATCATTGATCCACCCGAAGATGAAGATGAAAATGAATGAATTTCCAAGTTTACTTTTGTTCTGTTTAGGCCAAAAATTATTGTAGCCTTCAGACTGATCTGTAAAGAACATTTTGTCATTAAATATATTTGAAAACAATTTGCTGTTATTTTATTTCGACATTATTTCATCTAATTTTTAAGCCTCAACCAAATTTTGGTCGGTCCGAAATACCGATTTTGAATTTTTGTCATCTTTGGCTGGCATCGATTTTGGTCGGCATTGGCTCAAAGCCGGAATCAAACATCAGCTTTGGCTGGCATCGACTTTGGTCGGCATCGGCCAAAAGCTGGGATTTTCAACATCTTTGGCTGGCATCGACTTTGGTCGGCATCGGCCAAAAGCCGGGATTTTCAACAGCTACGGCTGGCATTGACATTGGTCGGCATCAGCTCAAAGCCGGAATCAAACATTAGCTTTGGCTGGCATCGACTTTGGTCGGCATCGGCTGAAAGCCGGAATCAAACATCAGCTTTGGCTGGCATCGACTTTGGTAGGCATCAGCTGAAAGCCGGAATAAATATGTATCGAAAATATTTTAAAAGATGGTAACATTTTGATTTAAGTGATAAGATGTGCCTCGTTAAAACCTTCCAGGCAAAACCCAGTGGGAAAAATCCTGGTAAGGAAAAAGAGTACAACATCCTCGGTACAAGAGATTTTAACTATAAAACTTCCTTAAAGAGGCCGAGTTCCAGGACCTAGGAAGAATTTTGCCGGTGAGTTCCCCGATCTTGTAAGCTCCTCCTCTAACAACCTCTTCAATTCGAAAAGGCCCTTCTCAGTTGGCCGACATTTTTCCCTCACCTTGTGGTCTTCTGGAGTCTTCCATCTTGCGCAGCACCAAATCGCCCTGCTGAAAAGTTCTCGATCTGACCTTGCGATTGTACTTCCTTGCCATCCTAGCTTTGACTGCTTCTTCGCGGATGTGGGCGACTTCCCTCTCTTCTTCCAGCAGATCAAGATCGGTTCTCCTATGCTCGTCATTCGCTTCTTCAGAAAATATCATCCTTCTAAAGCTCGGCTCCCCGACTTCAACCGGGATCATAGCGTCGGCTCCATACGTCAGTCGGAACGGTGTTTCTTGGGTCGAGGATTGGGGTGTCGTATGATATGCCCACAGGACACTATGTAATTCTTCTGGCCAGAGCCCCTTAGCACGATCCAGTCTCTTCTTGAGTCCTGCCAGAATGATCTTGTTTGCAGCTTCGACCAAGCCATTGGTCTGCGGGTGCTCTACCGACGTAAAAACCTGCTTAATACCATTCTTAAGACAAAATGCTCGAAAATTCTTGTCAGTGAACTGTGTTCCATTATCAGACACAATAATAAATGGTAAACCAAACCGGCATATAATATTTTTCCATACAAATCTTTTCACCTTTTCTGACGTTATGCTGGAAAGTGGCTCGGCCTCGATCCACTTCGTAAAGTAGTCGATTGCCACCACAATGTATTTCACTTGTCCTGCTGCGATTGGTAAAGGACCCAGCAAATCAATTCCCCATCTACAGAATGGCCATGGAGTGTCAAGGTTATGAAGTTCTTCCGGCGGGGCCCTGTGCAGACTTGAAAACTTTTGGCATTTTTCACATTTTTGGACGTACTCCAGACAATCGGTCTTCATAGTAGGCCAATATAATCCTGCACGTAGAACCTTACCAGCCAAAGAACGTCCTCCGATATGACTACCACAAACACCTTCATGAACTTCCTCCATTACCGACATAATCCGACTTCGCTCAATGCATTTCAGTAAAGGTAAGGTAAGTCCCCTCTTATATAAATCATCACCGATCAAGACATAATAACTTGCCGACTTTTTAAGCTTCTGGGCCTTTGGTTCGTCGGTCGGTAAATCGCCATTTTTCAGATATTTAATGATCGGAGCCATCCAAGAATCTGGGTCGGTGTTTATAACAAAAGATTCAACTGCATCAATGCTCGGACTTTCTATCACCTCCTGTATGACCGATCTATTGTTCCCGGCTCTCTTAGTACTGGCTAGTTTGGATAATAAGTCGGCACGTGCATTCTGGTCTCTTGGAATGTGTAGAATTTCAAACTCCGCGAATTTCTTGACAATATCCTGCACCTTTAATAAATATTTTGTTAGCTGAGCATCTTTAGTTTGGAATTCACCCCTGACCTGTGCAGTCATCAGCTGGGAGTCTGATTTTGCAATCAGTCGGGTTGCTCCCATCTCATCAGCAAGGGAAAGCCTAGCTAGGAGAGCTTCATACTCTGCCTGATTATTACTGGTTCAAAAATTGAACTTTAATGATTGTTCGATCAGAATCTCATTAGGCCCCTCCAATATAATTCCTGCCCCGCTTCCTTTCACATTCGAGGCTCCATCAACAAAAAGATACCAGAGGTCATTATTTGGGTCATGAGAGGGTGAGGATAGTTCAACCAGGAAATCGGATAATACCTGTGCCTTGATTGGTCCCCTAGGTTGATACTGGATATCAAATTCTGAAAGCTCGAACGACCAAGAAATCATACGACCTGCAAACTCCGGTTTTCTTAGAACTTGTTTAATAGGTTGGTCGGTCATGACAATTATTCGATGGCTTTGGAAATATTGTCGGAGACGCCTTGCCGTTACCACGAGGGCCAATGCCATTTTCTCTATCCTTTGATATCTGACTTCCGGTCCTTGCAGCACCCGACTCACGAAGTAGACTGGACGCTGGTCCCTTCCGTCTTCCTTAACCAATACCGAACTCAAAGCTTTGTCAGAAACAGATATATAAAGCAATAAAAAATCACCTTGTTCGGGTCTGGTTAGGATTGGCGGTGTGGTTAAGAAGTGCTTCAACTCTGCAAACGCCTTTTCGCATTCCTCGGTCCATTGAAAATTAGTCGGTTTCTTTAAGCACTGGAAAAATGGAATAGCTCGGTCGGCTGATTTTGACAGAAACCTTGATAGAGCAGCGATTCTCCCTGTTAGTCTCTGGACCTCCTTGATTGATGAGGGACTCCTCATGTCCATTATAGCTCTACATTTGTCCGGGTTGGCCTCAATCCCTCTGTTGGTTAGGAGGAAACCGAGAAATTTCCCACCTTGAACACCGAACACACATTTCTCTGGATTCAATTTCATGTTGTACTTCCTTAATTGAGTGAAGATTTCTAGGAGATCTGAACAGTGGTTACTGCTGGCCGGTGTCTTTACCACCATATCGTCAACGTACACCTCAATGTTTCTTCCGATTTGGTCCTTAAATATTTTGTTCATGAGTCTCTGATAGGTCGCCCCGGCATTCTTCAGACCAAAAGCCATGACCCGGTAACAGTAATTCCCGAACTCGGTGATAAAGGCAGTTTTCTCCTCGTCTTCCCGATGCATCCTGATTTGATTATATCCCGAATAGGCATCCATAAAGCTAAGGAACTGATAACCGGACGCACCGTCGACCAACCGATCTATGCTTGGAAGAGGGTAGGAGTCCTTCGGACAGGCTTTGTTCAAGTCGGTAAAATCCGTGCACATCCTCCACTTCCCTGTCGACTTCTTGACCATGACCACGTTAGCCGCCCGTGGTATACTCAACCTCCCCTTATGAAACCACCTCCTCCGGCGGTTTTTGGTTTCCTGAGCGGCGGCCTCCTGCCTTTCAGCTCCGAGCTTCCACTTCTTCTGAGCAACAGGCTTTATCTTCTGATTTATTGAGAGTTTATGAGTAATTACCTCTGGGTCAATTCCTGGTAAGTCTGCTGCAGTCCAAGCGAACACATCGGCGTTGTCCTTCAACAGCTTTTCCAACTCGTTCTTGACATCAGCTGGAAGGTTGGAACCGATGCGAGTTACCTGATTCGGTTTCGGCCCCAGGGATATAACCTGCAAATCTTCTATTGGTTGAGGTCGATCCTGCTCATCACCCCTTGGGTCTAATTCCGCCATATTAATGTGTAAGGGTTTGCCTGACGACTCAGCTCGGTCGCACACCTCTCTTGGTTTTGGCTTCAGGCTTTCGTTATAACATATTCTTGCCTCTCTTTGATCCGCATGAACCACACCTATCTCGCTTTTGGAAATGGGAAACTTCATTGTTAAATGCGGGGTTGATACCACCGCTCCCAAAGAATTAAGAGAAGGTCGTCCAAGGATAATATTGTATGGAGTATGAGAATCAATAACCAAATATTTAACAAGAATTGTTTTCAAGAGTGTACCTGTTCTGAAAGTCGTTCGAAGTTCAATATACCCTTTTACATTTACCTGCTCACCTGAGAAGCCGACCAGACACCCATCAAACGGTTTTAACTCGGATTCTGGAATTTGCAATCTACGGAGAGTTGACAAATAAAGTATATCTGTCGAGCTTCCCTGATCGACTAAGACCCTTCTGATCTGGAAATTTTCGGCGATGATGGAGATCACCATTGGGTCGTCCAGGTTTTCATCGAGACCTGTGAAATCTTTACTGGAAAAAGAGATCACCGGGCTCTCTTCACATTGTATTGGAGAAGGATGACTTACCGACATGACAGCTCGGAGGTGCCTTTTCCGAGATGAATTCGAACTCCCTCCTCCAGCGAATCCTCCAGGGATGGTGTCGATCACTCCCCTAATCACATGATCCCGGGAGTCTGAAACAGCAACGACAACTTTACTCTTTTCTCCGGAGCTCGGACTTCTTTGTCTAGAATGATTTCCGTCTCTTGTCTCTTTTACCTCTCTACTACGGCTTCTACGCCAATATATGTATTTCCCAAGATGACCTTCTCGGATGAGTTGCTCAATTCTGTCTTTTAACGTAATGCATTCCTCTGTTGAATGTCCGAATACCTTATGAAACTCGCATCTTTTGGTCTTGTCAACATTTGACGGGATCCTTTGTTTTCCAGCATTCATCGGAATTTGAATCAAGCCAGTGCTATATATTTCTCGAAGAATCTGGTCCTGAGGAGTGTTCAAAGGGGTATATCTGTCAAAGATAGATCGAACTCTTCCGAACGCCTCCCTCGAGCCTCGATTAAACCTTTCTGATTGGTCATTATTGCGTGTTGTGGTTCTGCCTCTTGGATTGGATCGGCCCCCTTGAAATTTTTCTAACGAAACTGGGCGAATGGAGATGTGAGGGCTGCTCCTGTTTCCTGTCGTTCCCAGATCGAAAAATTGCCGCTCCATCTGCTTTCTTGCAAGGGCTATCTCCTCCATGTTTATGTATCCTGCAGATCTACCTCGCAGATCATCAAGGTCCAAAGGGGGCTTTCTGGCTAAGGAATCTGCAAATGGCCCCGGGCGTAATCCTGCCATGATTGCATGCAAGGATACAGCCGGGTTTAGATCTTTAATCTGAACCGCTTCCTCCCCGAATCTCCGCATAAATTCTTTAAGGGGTTCATCTCTTCCCTGTCTTAAATTGATCAGGCTTGCCGAAGTCTTCTGATGCGTCCTGCTTGTAGAAAAATGGTTAAGGAATTTAATGGACAATTCAAAAAAGTCATAGATTGAACCTGCTTCGAGGCTTGAAAGCCAAAGTAAGGCCGACTTCTTCAGTGTTGTCGGGAAAGCCCTGCATTTAATCGGATCCGACCCGCCATTCAGAAGCATCATAGAATTAAACATCGTAAGGTGCTCCTGTGGATCGGTCGTTCCATCGTACAATTCCATAGTCGGAAGCCGGAAGCCTTCCGAGAGTTTGATTGACATTATGAAATCCGAAAATGGATGATCCGCAGTCGGGAGAGAGTGATTCTTATGGTTCGTCTGCACACGAACTTCTTGGTCGGTTACTCTTGGCTGGCTCGAGCGTTGATGAAATTCTCTCGCCACGTCCTCATCAGGTAACCCTTCGACCTCCCTCTCGGATTCCACTATATGTTGTTCTCTGTTGTGCATCCGATCAATCTGGTCTATGCGGCTGTTAATGTTCCTTATTGCTTGCATAAGCATCTCCATTGAACCGGGCTGAAGATCAACCGGAGTCTCGTCATTGACAGCATGGTTCTGATTTGTAGCCATAAGTAATCGAAGTAGTGAACTTTTCGAATAACGGAGTTGGTTGCTTGTGAGGTAGGAAATGTTTTACCTAGCCCCACGGTGGGCGCCAAATGTTCCGGATACTGACCGAAACCCAAGGTAGTCAGAAGGAGATCCACCGAAGTTCGCAGAACGGAAAGTCGGTGGAATCAGCTCTTAGGTCTGCCGATCAGTTTGAAGAATTTAGTCAATATAATCAAAGGCTAATAGAATTGGAACATGCCCGGCCTAGATGACCGAGCTGGCTCATATAAGGACAATCCCTCAGGTCCCTACCGTTAAGGTCATTTTAATCTTCAACCTACGTTATACTTGATCTTAATGGTATAGAGCCGTTTTTAGACGTTGGTCATCAAGTCAAGATTCGATGACCGTTAATGGTTTCATAATTCGAAACCTCGGGTCTTCGTGAGTCGGTTATCGGACCTGAATATTTATTAAGCATTGGGTCGGCCCAATTAATCAGGATTATAGGAGCTCGGATGATAATCGGGCCAGTACGGTCCAGACTCTTTCCTGTTGTCCACTTTTTAGAGCTAAAGATATTCAAAATATTATCCAGCAAGCTTGACAGTTATTCTCAATTGTAGTTCCATTGTTGAGGTCCACTAAAACTGCATCCACCTTTCTTTTTCCCCCAATAAACAATGATGCGAAGAGTAGCTTCTAATCGATTACATGCAATAACGAAATTTCAAGTATGTTGATATTCCAAACTAAAACAGCTTTGATATTCTACAAAGAAAGCGTTTGAGAGTATAGTGACATATTATAGTTTGGAAAAAAAAAATTTCCTCTCACACTTGCATGACACTGTTAAATTTATATATATAGTACACATAAGTACTTATATACACTAAGTTAAATAATATTAAATAATTATACAAATTTCTGTATTACACAATTATTTTATTTAAAATGATTCACTAATTTACACTGCTTATTTTCGTTAGATGAACACAAGAATCTTTCCATGACAATATGTCTCGTAAAATTGTTTTCAAATTAAAATTATTTATAGTTTCACAGGCTATCTCTTGATTATCAAAATCTCTAGGAAATCAAATGAAAAGTCAGCCAATATAGAATAAAGAGAGACAAAGAGATGGGTTTTGCTTTTACGAGCTTAAGCCATTATGTATTTGAAAATCACTATGGAGCCCGAGTCTTTTAATCCGGAGCTGCCCTGTTATATACGAGATTGTGGATCCCATGCTAGTGGATTTTATATATAAGTGAGATTCACTACAATTTTGTAACTCTCCGTGATACTCCCTTAATAGTTTCATCCGGGCTATATAGCAACTCCCTATATATTTCTAAGAAGATCTGTTTAAGTATTCTTATAAAATATTTAACCATGCTAGTGCACCATGTTATTGTCAATAAAATAAGTAGTTATGGAAAATGTGAATGATATTCGCATATCTATTACTGAATGGCAAGTGTGCCTTTATACAAATTACAAGCAATCAAAATCCTAAAATCAGGTTTAATAAACTCTACAATAAGGTACAAGGAAGGAAAGTATCCCTATATGTGTACAGAATCAGTTATATACCAATAATTGATCCTCAATTAATTCTCCTTATTCTGCTTTACTCCCTCTCAAGTTGGAATATAAAGATTGGAAATGCCCAACTTGCCTAACAAAGCTGAAATCACTTCCAACCAAGTGCTTTAGTGAATATGTCTGCTAGTTGATATTGAGATGAAATTAGTCGAGGAGATAAAAGCTTGGATTGAATATGTTGCCAAATAAAATGATAATTTATCTTAATATGCTTGGTATGCTCATAGAAATTTGGGTTGACAATAATATGTAGTGTTTCCTAATTATTACAGAACAATGAAACAAGATTTGGATGAGAAACTCCTAAATTAGAGAGTAGATGATCGAGCCAAATAATCTCACTTGCATTGGTGGCCATTTTACACAACAATGAAACAGGATTTGGATGAGAAATTCCTAAATTGGAGAGTAGATGATGGAGCCAAATAATGTCACTTGTAGTGGTGGCCATTTCCCTATACAAAAACACGATGTAGCCAGTGGTGGATTTGTGAGTCACGGGACATCCAGCCCAATCTGCACCACAATAGGCCCGCAAGGACAAAGAACTATCTTTTGGTGGGTATTAAGATATCTTGTCCCAGTGCACTTTTGAGATAGTGAAGGATCCGCATTGCTGCATCGAAGTGTGGTTGTTGTGGCTTGTGCATAAACTAACTCAGAATGTGCACTGCATATAACTAATATCTAGACGTGTGATTGTGTGATAAAGTAATCTATGAATAAGGTGCCTATATTGCTCGGGATCATCACAAAGCTATCCGGAGTCAAGATCAGGTTTATGTTATTAATCCATGGGCGAGGAGGGTGGCTTACACCCTGAGAGGCCACACTCGGCTAAAATGTCAAGAACATATTTGCATTGACTCAATGCAATACTAGCAGAGGAACGTGCCACCTCAATATCCAAAAAATATTTGAGTCCAACATCTTTAATATGAAACTTGGTATCCAAATACTATTTGAGCCAAGATATCTTAGCTAAATCAGTCCCCATGACAATCACATCATCTACTTAAATAAGTACAACAATGAAAGATCCTCCATGGGTGAACGTGGACAAAGAATGATTAGATGGATAGTAAATAAAACCGAATGCAAGTAAAGATCGAGTGAACTTTTGATACTAGTTACGTGAAGCTTGGTGAAATTAACTCGTATAGAGACTTTTGAGGATGACAAACTCGATGCTCCCCCTGTTTGGCAAAGCCTTAAGGAATCTTCATATAGACTTCATCTTCAAGATCTCCACGCAAAAAGGTGTTGTTGACATCCAACTATGAAGTTCCAAATTGTGCATTGAAGTAATGGTGAGAAGACACTGTATGTAACCAATTTGGCCACTATGGCAAACGTTTCATGAAAATCTACATTTTAATTTGGGTGTATCCTTTAGCCATAAGTTGTGCCTTGTATCTCTCGATAATACCATCTGGGTGAAATATGACTTTGGATACCCACTTAGAATCAATAGCATGTATTCCAGAAGGTAACAATACAAGTGTCCAAGTATGATTGGCTTCCAAAGCAGAGATCTCCTTGGCCATGACATGCCTCCAATAATGTGCATGTTTCACTGCCTAAGAAAAAGATCTAGGCTCATTGACTAAAGAGATAGCCACTAAGAGAGCAATGTGAGTTCTAGAAAATTTGGAATAGGAAATATTATGAGAAAGAGGATATACCATTGAGTTAGCCAAAAAAGGAGAGGAGTTCAAAGTAGAGGAAGGTAGGACAAGGGATGGTGGCAAGATATAGTTGTACCCAGAAAGATTCTTGGACATCTTTCTTGTGTGTTTAGAAGTCACAATAGGAATATCTATAGTGGGAAGAATGGTTGTCTCAGTATTGATAGGTGAATGAGAAGAATCTATGGTTGGTGGTGATGACCTAACGGACTTTGGCAATTGCTCCAAATGCATTGGATTAGGAGATAAAATTGACGCAGTTGGTAAAGGCATAAGATGCACGACTGCAGACTACTGTATGGGTTCAGGAAGGGAAGATTATGGCCCAATTGAAGGAGGCCTAGTGCCTATATCCTCTAAAGGGAACATGTTGCTAGTCTCGACTGGGATAGTAGGCGCCAGGTTGGCTACTGGATACTCATTATCAATTAGGCTATGATATGCTAATCCAAAGGAAGTAGTGCAAGCCTGTAAATCAGCGGTGTGTTCTTTTGTGCTAACAACAAGAAATATGTCTTTAAATAATTGAACATCTCATTAAGAATAAATCACTTTGTAGTCTAAATCATAAATTCGATAGCCCTTTTGTCCATGGGAATAGCCAACAAAAATGCCAAGCCTACTTCTAGTGCAAACTTATTATGCGACTTACTTTTAATATGCTCATTGATAACACTGTATTTTATACATTTTATAAATATCTCACTAGGTTTCTTAAGGTTCAATTAAGCTTAATTTAGTTAATTTTGACACATTTTATGATATTGGACCTTATTGGATCATTGAAAGAATTATTGCATGAATTAGCCTTAATTTATCTTTTTGACAGTGTTCAGTAAAATGACTATAACTTGAGTTGTAAATTTTTGATTGATGTGATTTTGATCTTGTAGAAAATTTAAGACAATTGCCTACAACTTTCATGAAGACCTCAAAGGCCAAATCACACGTTTGGATAACTCAAATTGGAGTTGAAACAAGAACTAGGGTGCTGATCCTGATAACTTGATCTATGTGTACTGTTCATGACATACCTCAGGCTATAAGTAAAATGGGCTGAAATTGTGATGGTTGATAGTTAAGACACAAATATATAACTTTCATGTTGAACACTTTTTCAGAATTTGAGATCTAATAGGTCATATTGGGCTTAGAAGTCAGAACAGAGGAGCTGTCACTGAGCCTGAGCAGTATGCAGTAATTGGGCCATATCTCGCTCTATAGGTATCCAAATGAAATGACTCTAGTGGCATTTGAAAGCTAAGATCCAGAACTACAACTTTCATGAAGACCACTTTGTAAAAAAATGACGAATGCAATGACTTCAGAGCTAAATAATTTCGGGAGACAAAGAATCTTCATAATTTTTCACTCATCAAAAGTCATTTAGCATTTTTCACTCATTTTCCACTCATCCACCCACTCACTAATCAGCTTCCTTGTCATTTTGTATCCCTAATCCTCTATAAAAGGAACCATTGGCTGCTCATTTAGAAGTCTTGGTCCTAGAGGCCAAGATCATGCTATTATGTTATTGTAGTTTTCCTTTGTTCTAAATTGAAGTCATGTTCTTCTTCTTCTTCTTCTCTCTTTCTTTCTTCTTGTCTATGAGTAACTAAGTTTCATTTTACTTGGGTGAAAGAGTGAAGTTCTTAGTAATAAAGTAAGGTTAGATTCATTCCTTTATTGTGCTTAAATGATTTATTTTTCAAGCAGTCATTATACGTATTGTATTTTGTTTCCAATTAATTTGGAAACCCTCCTTGTAAAGTGGAGTTCTTGATTTGTTGTAGACAAGAGATTGACACAATGAATGCTTGAACTCATTTACAAGTGGTGGTGTTAGAAACTCTCCTTGTAAAGTGGAGATCTTGATTTGTTGTAAACAAGATTTTGACACAATGAATGCTTGATCCCATTTATGAGTGGTGGTGTTAATAGATGATTAAAGAAATCATAATATAATTACGTATATAATTTTTAATGAACTTTGAACGTTGTATTTTCCGATTAGAACCTCCGTTATGTGTGGATTCTAATTGAGTTATAAAAGAATTAATCTTGTCTTTAATTTATTTACCAAAAATGGATCTCCTAACCCAAGCAATTCCTTTTTATTTGTGACTAAATTTTATCACCTTTATTGTTGTAACAAAATATTTTCCTTATGTCAAATAAATTTTTCTTCATCAATTCCCTGTGGATCGACCTTGGACTCTCAAGAATTTATTATTTGAAACAACCTGCACTTGGGTTTGTAATTTTAATTCGCATCACCCATAACAAAAGCATCCAAAGCTTCACAAATAATCATAGTGAGGTACCTTACCAAACAAGACTTTATAGGGCGTTCGATTGTGTACCACAGGGAGTGGCATGTGGTTGATCAAGTAAGCCGCAGTTAGGAGACATTCTCCCAAAAAGGTGATTGGAAGATTTTCCTAAAATCGCAGGGCTCTAACTACTTCTAAAAGATGCCGATGCATTCGCTCCACCATTTAGTTCTGTTGGGGTGTATCTGTGCAGCTTGTATGCTTATCCATTCCATGCTAAAAATAATGATTCATAAAATCACCGTGATCAAACTCGAGACCATTATTAGTTTTGAAAACCTTGATTTTGGTGTTAAATTGTCACAACCCAAACTCGGGGTCCATAACCGGCATGTAACAAAGGCAAACTATAGGCTAGCTCAAGTCACACAAGAATCCAAACCTGCAATTCAGACAAACTTTCCAGAAATATAACAATAGCCACCACAGGGCATACGAACATAGTTCTATACCGAAAATATCATACTTTCAACATTCTTAATTAACCAAATCCAAACTTGGAATTTAACCAAAAAATAACTAAATTAACTGTACTATTCGAAATCCTACTTGCTAAAATAATGGAGCAACTCTAAGATCAATAATTGATAATCCATAATGTTTTCAAACTAGAGTCAATAACAAAATAAAATAAATTATCAAATTTGCCCACACGAACAATTTATTGGACTCACCAATAATACTGTACTAGACCCCTTGATCAATCTAGAGGAGTAGAACTGGAAGCTATCTCATTTCTTTTATCTAAAAAACATAATTACGATTTTGGTATGCCGCAAACTCAATGAGCAATTACTATCTACTACAATAGAAATAAGACAAGTGGGGTACGAGTTTTCCTTATCAAATAAAATATTAAATTAAACAAAATATTTTCTCGGTAGAACAATTTCAATCAACTTATTAAAAATCATTTCTAAAATAAAAATATTACACCAGTTAAGTGAGAACAAATTTCAATTGTACAACAAAGTGTATAACCCGTTAAAATCACAATTTACGTAAGAGAATTCACTAGGTAGAACTAAAACAAAACAAGTACACAGCTCGTGGGGAAACTAATCATCTGACAAGCCCAAGGCTTAAACTGACGAGCGTCTAGCTCGAAACCATAATCAATTCACGTGTGTTGGCATACATACAAAGTTAGCATATACCCTGCTAGTTAGGGCCTAATCCAATCTTAGGTGAACAAAACTTAGCTCCAACCCCCTCCAATTCTTCCCTCCAACCCCTTTAATCACCTTCCATGTGTCCATTAATTCAATTAAGTGGGGTTGGAAGTAACTAATGAAAGGTGATTAAACGGGTTAGAGGGAAGGGATGGAGGGAAATGGTTGGAGCCAAGTTTTGTTCTTTTGAGAAATGCTCTTCTTGGAATAAATCGATTTCATTGCATCAGATTTTAATTTTTGCATATTTAGAAATTTATTTTCTTGAAAGCCATGACTGTATTTTTTTAAAATTATTTTATTTTGAAGAAAACCTTTTTGGAACACTGTATATAATAGCAACAAATGTTAGCCTTGAGGCACCTAAGATGAACAAAACTTAACTCCAACCATTTTCCTCCAACCCTTCCCTCCAACCCCTTTAATCACCTTCCATTTGTTACTTTGAACCCCACTTAATTGAATTAATGGACATATGGAGGGTGATTAAAGGAGTTGGAGGAAAGGGTTGGAGGAAAATGGTTGGAGTCAAGTTTTGTTCTTCTCAAAATTAGAAAACTCACTCAAATAAACTTAAATTTTCTTTCCATAAGCACTTGTACATACCAATTACCATCATTGTCTCAAGTTAATGTCTATATCAGTTATCATCATTAGCATAAATCATTATATATAATATTTACTTTTAGTCCATAACTAATATCAAAACATTTTAAGATTACCAAATTTATTAATTCAGAACAATGCACAAAGCCATTAAAAACATTGTTTAATAAATTTTAAATTAAATCTCAACTATTGAGATATTAGTTTGAATCACGTCAAAAAGATATTAGTTTGAAATTACTTTAAAATTTATGCATTAGAAGTGCTTTCCCTTAACAAAAGATATATAATCAATAAATAGGTGTTTGTTATTGTCACAGTATGCTTTGTACACAAATCTACTTTGAAGGCTTTTATAAAGTTTGGAAGCGCCACTACATATATACTTTTTATTCTACGGCAGAAAGAGCAGCACCTTACTTGTACAATTTGAAGACTTCACTGTATTGATGTATTAGTGGGAGATAAAAAAATGTGAGGTGCCCTTTTTTCCGGTTCTACAAAACATGCAAATGATATATACAGTACATATTGATGCTCCAATCATTTCTGTATGATGATTTATTACATTTATTAGTGCGGATATCTCATGCCAAATTGCATTTGGAAATTATCGCAAATTATTATTTTTAAGACTACAAAGTCTCTTATATCTTTTAGGAGTGTAATTAATCTTAGATAAGTGTCAACTTATCCCGGGTCATAAATACTTATATTTTTTAAGGTACTTGAAAGCATAACCTATACTTTTTACAAAGATTTTTAGGTGTTTACAAATCTCTTGCTTCGTACTATTTAATGTGTGTTTATATTAATTTTATGAGCCATTATTATATCTATTTTAATTATATTTTTAATATTGTAACTAATACAATACACGTTAAATGATACTAAACAAAAGAAATATTTATCTTATTCTATAAGTACTTAAGAATTTTTTTTTTATTTTTAAAGTCAATCAACTAAGTTACACCATATAGTTGAAGTTATTGTAGTTTTTTTTTTGTCTTTAACAAGATATTTTCACAAACATTATTATGAGATTAATCCATCAAACACTGTGATGACTAAAAAGCCTTTTTAGTAATTACCTTATTTAAATTTTAAACTTTGATGCTCCTTCTAAGAATCCAGCTCACTTACCCCGACACATAACCATTATTATTAAGTTATCACAACTTTAAATTAAAAGCAACACCACCAAATCTTCGTGAAGGAGGGTTACCTATATGGCTATATTACGTATATAATATACGTTGATTGATTAAAAGTAGAGAAAACTATTATTTTGGTCTTTAGAAGATGATGTTGACATCAAATTGACCCTTGAAAGTTAGTTGATATTAATTTAGTCTCTTAATCATGGAAAGTAACATCAAAGTCATTTTTTTGCTCACAAACCACAAAATTGAGAGATTAAATAGATGTTATTTTCTATTACTGAGAAACTAAATCGTTGTCAATTATTTATGATTAATGGATTAAATTGATATTATTTTTCTATTGTTGAGAAATTAATTTCTTTAAAAGATTGAATTGACATTACTCTTTATCCTTTAAGAATTAAATTGATGTCACATATCTTTTAAGAATTAAATTGATATCAATTTAATCTTTTAAGGATTAAAATAGTAATTTATTCTAAAAGTAGAAAATGATTGTCATTCTCTTTTTAAATTTTGAAAATATAAACTAATTAATTTTATTTCTATTTTGCGAATCACATATAATAAGAAACTTTCTAGTTTATATCTTAATTTTTTTTTTGGTAATTTGATTTATATCTTAATTTAATTATTTTTTTGTGTATGCTTAGGTCAAAATACACTTTTGTCTTCATTGATTGTGCCTAAAATACATGTGTTGGGACTTGGGAAGTATTTTTACAGTATGCTATCATTTACGAAAGTATATTATTCTGGTAGTTAGTTAATATGTTCTTTCTCTCCCTTTTCTTTCTTTTCTGCTTATGATAATTTTCCTAGTTCTTGGTTTGTTGGATACATAGATCTGGTGCAATAGATAAAAATAGAAGCACTGTGGAATAAATTGTAGGTCAACTAGAGTTTTATAACTCAAGCTAAATTGATTCTAAAATCCCATGTTAGTTCATACGCACCTCTTCTCTATCATTATCCTAATTATGTGTTTAGAAAAACTCTCAAACTTCCTAGTTCAAGTTATGAATATGTTAAAAGTTTAGTGACAAAATCTGAAGTAAGAATTTGTTCATTTAGTCCTACACAGATGTAAATAGGGTCCAATCTTGACCTACACTGTAATGCACAACCACAAAACAATCTTGAAATTAAATTGTAATGGGTATGTAATGTAAAGAGTAAAACAAGAAAGGAAAATACTTTGTTCGCTTGTTTGATTGAAGGGGAAGGGGAAGGGAAAACTGAGCAGTAGAGACAAAGCAGTGCATCGCGTGCAAGGCCATAGAAAGGTGCATCGTGAGCAAGGCGACATGCTGACTGGCCACTGGTGAAACTGGCGGTTAACACCCGACAAGGGAAGCACCACTACATGTAGTGTTTTCTTCCCGTGGTTGCCAGTTACCTTCCTAGGCTCTAAGGTTATGGCGCCTGAGAAAGTGAGAATGAAAACTAAATGTGAGAAAGTGCTTTGAAGAATTGGAAAATTATTGAGTACTAAACGACATCACTTTAGGGAAAAAAATGGTGTGTATTTTTTTTTTGGTATAAACCACCACTAAATGATACTAACCACCGGTAATTATGGCAATTTAAGAAACAGCCGTTAAAACCACCAATAATTATGGTAGTTTACAAAACCAACACAAATAAACTGCTGCTATTTGTAAATTTTTTAGTAGCGAAGGATGGATTAAACTCAAGATTAGTTGATTTCTTTGGATTAGTTGTTTACTTAGTTCTGTTTATAGTTTTTAATTATTTTCATTTAATCAATTCTACAACCCTGCCCCCCTGTTAATCTCTTAATCTGACTGCTTAATTAGAGTGATCAAATGGCTCGACTCGATTATGCCTTATATTATAAGTAATTTGGTGAATCGGTTTATAAATTGAGTAATTTGATAGTCTCAGCAGTTATCAAGGACCAATCCAAGAGGAAATCAGATATCCAAATGTAGCTATCTTCATCCAAGATATCAAGATGAAACATGAAACTGATGATGGAATCAAACGACTAGAAGATTTGAGAAATATCAAGCTTGAGAGAGTTGTTGAAAATGCCAGTTGAGAAGAAACATGGGAAAGTTCCTAAAGAACTTGAGAAGGTTGGTCCAAGTGCAAGAGCTAAGAAAGTTCACATCAAGTTGAATAAAGAATGAAGAACTCTCCCAAAAATATATTTGAAGAATGAATAATGTTAGAAGTGCATGATTTCTCATCTACAATTTCAAGCTCATATTAACAAAGTGAGAAGAAATCTACTTGAGAAGAGTGAAGACTTTAAAAAGTTAGTTGAGAACATTCGAGCTGAGAATAGTCATAAAGAACCTTTCTCAAAGTCTTTAAAGAACAAATCTAGAAAGCAAAGCTAATAATATGATCAAGATGAATTTTTAATCGAGCTACTAAAGGTGAAAATTGAATCTCAAAATGGTCAGCAATGGATGAGAAGCATCAAAATGGAAGATTTGAACAAGTTCTTACAAGCTAAGAAAGGTCGAATGCTAGAGAAAAGTTTGAAGCCTTTTTGAATAAGATTACAAGCCTAAAAGAGACAAGCTATGCAAAGTCATACTTTGAAGAAATCAAGTTCAAAAGGATAAGTTTGAAAGATTCCATCTAAGCATAGCCAAAGTTAAGTTAAGCCAAAGTTGAGAAAGTTCAAGTTGAAAAGGTTCAAGCTGAGATAGTTCAACACCAGGAACCTTCTCACCTATACCAGAAAACAACAACCAATATAGGAAAGTGTTCCAACGGCTAGTAATAGCTATTTTCCATGTGAAATCACTTAGGACTTGATCCCAATGGCTAGAAACATATTCCCAATTATAGATACAACCTACCCATGAAGATTAATAAGAGCTTTGCATGGATTAACTCTAGATTATGCCAAAAAGTCAGATTTGAGTTCATACTCTATTTTATGCTCTCTTTGAGAGAAGCTACATGATTTACATCTTGGAAACTAAGGGCTACTGAGCTTAAAAGAGATATACACTCCTTGAGTGATTGGAGAGCTTACTATGAAGATTTGAAGGTTAGAAGCTTGAGCCTTAAGAGCATAGTGAACATATAGTTGAACCTTCTCATCTTTACCTACTTGACCTTCATTCTGTTAAATCTTTAGTAGGTGTATTTTGAGCTCTTCTATACTATGTTAATCCACTGTTTGAGTGTTTTTGAGAGATACTAAGTTGTTACAAACACCTCTGTGCTGATATTGATCTTTGAGTGTTGGTGGTGAGCTTGTGCTTTGTGCAAATCACTTGAAAGCTTAGTTAAGTTGTTTGTAAGAACCTAGAGAGGTTTGGTAAGAAATAAGACTTGTTGAAATGCACCTAGAGAGGCTGAGGGAAAAGAAAACTTGTTTGTAAGAGCCTGAAAAGGCTTGGCAAGAAATAATACTTTTATATAGTGAAAATCCTAGTATTTGGTAGGTATTGGATGTAGCACCAAGTGATTTAGGGGTGAACTAGTATATATGTTGGTGCCTTAATTCTCTTCTTTCACTTTAACTCATTATAATCTATTCTGATATTAATCTTAAGTAAATTAGAGTTTTCCTCTATAAGAACAAAAATGTTTTTGAGTTAAAGTAAACTTAACAAGAATCTTTCTTTATAAAGTGTGAATATATGTTTCTAGAATTGATTCTTAGTGTTGAGAAAGGTTTTTCAAAGTTTAAGTTTTACTACATTAAGTTTTTAATCAGAAAAGAATTATGTGTTGTAGTCTGAAACTGTGACAGAGTTTAGTTTTACTCAACCAATTAACTCTGTCACGAACTCTCTCACCCTATAATATTTGTTCTTGTTCTCTCTTTATAACTCTCTCACCTAGCCCCTGTACTTTAAAGCAATATTCTCACCTCCAAGTTTGTTAAACTTGAGAAATGTATGAGAAGTCTAACTCTAACTCCTTAGACTATACTAACGAGTCTTAAAACTCATTATTTCATGTAATTTTATTAATTCTAATATTAGTTTATTTTAAGACACTCATCATGACTCTAAAATCTAAAAACCAATAGGATCACACTTTATGCCTTTACTCTTGATGCATGAATTTCTATTTGTTCACTTATAATCATTACTTATTTATATTAATATAATTGTATATAATTTAACCTCTAATTAATATAATTATATTTCTAAGCTCATATTTAATATCATAAAATATTAAAATTACTCAAGTTAACTACTTCCTTAATTAATTAGTTAAATTACTAATCAATATTTAATTAACTCAATTTATATTTAATTTAAAATCTCTAATATTCATAAAAATATAATTTATGCTTAATAATTACAAATAATCTTATTTATAATTATTTTAGTTAAAATTCTATTTATTCATAATTATCTCATATTTTAAATAGCTATCTCATTAAGTTATCTATCTACATGCACATATAATACATAAAGGCATGCAGAAACACAACAACAGCTACCAAGCAGCTTATACAAACAAGCTAGAAGGGAGGATGTTACACACAGATGAAGAAGTAAAAAAAACAAGTTTCTCAACTCAGAGTGTGAAGCATGGCCCTATTGCTCTTATTGTTGCGTCAGATTCAAGGAATAAAAAGGAAAAGATATAGGGGAGGGAAAGAACAGAGGGGAAGGGGAAGGAGAATACAGAGTGACGACTGTGTTAATTCCTTTAGGGAGAAAGAAAGAAAACTATGTTAAATTGGATGCAATGAATTTCTGAGGAAAAAAAAATATAAACTCGATGACCCAATCAAAACTAACTTGATTTTGGTTTGTTCATTTGGTTCAAGTTGGCTAGAAGTTTTTTAGAAAAGCGATCTAATCTAACCTGAACAAAATTATTCGATTTGGATTTCATTTTACCTAGAACTTGACTCGTGTGTTACCTTAGGTTTTATATCTAACACACTCACTCATGCAATAGTCCTTTGTGCTTGAAGTGTGCTAAAAGTCAACAATTTTTATTAGAAGAATGAAGACGGTAAGGATTGAAATCTTGACTACTTGGTCATAGAGATTCTAATACCATGTAAAAAACAAGCTCTCCTAAATGATTAAGTTGTTAGGTGAAGACTTATAAAAATTATATCTCTAGCATGACCCCTCACATAGAGGTGTTCATGGTTTTGTTTGGTTAGGTTTTGAAGGAAAAAGTCATTTGAACCAAACTAGTGTTAGTTTTCCTATGCTAAAAACCAATAAATTTTCTTCTAATTAGAGAATCGAATGAAACCAAACCATTCTGACTAAGTTTGACTTAGTTCAGCGCAATCGACTTTTTATCAAACAATTTTTTTTCTTAAATAAACTCATTTAACTTTTTTTCTTTCGATGATCTAAATCAATAACAAATTTGGCTAAAAGTCTTAATGAAAGCATCATCAAGAGGTATAAACAATAAATTAGCCATATATGTTTCATAAAAATAATAATAAGTTGAGACCTAATCATGTATAAGTAAGTAAATTATAGAAAAAAATACATAAAACTATACAAGTTTGGTGTGATTCGATTTCATAATTGAAAATAAAAAATCAAATCAAACCAAATAGCTTTTACGAAAAGAAAACCAAACAAAATCAAACTTAATCGGTTTTGTTAGGATTTTGGTTTTTTTAGATTGGTTTGGTTTAGTTTGGTTGCAAGCACCCCTATACCCTTACATAAGAGCCCTTTAACTTGTAGTGTAGATAATTTATAGGATCATTTTTTACCATGTTTAACTTTTATATATAAAATGGGGGCAACAAGGATCAAACTCCTAACTGCTTAGTCAAGGAATCTCTAATACTATGTCAAGGACCAATGCTCATTAATGGCTTTATTATATATCTAACATGCTTCTATACATAAGAATGCTTTGGGCTTGAAGTGTAGATAATGTGCAAGTACGCTTTAACCTATATTGAAATTCAATATTTTATTAAAAAGAATGGGAGTGTTTAAAATCAAACTATAGACCACTTAGTCAAGAAGGGTTTGATTCTATTTCTACAACTAATTCAAATCTTTTAAAAGTTTAAGATTTTAGATAAAAGCTCATGAATAATTTTATATCTGTATAACTAAATGGTGAGATTGATCTATTAACTACAAAAAAGGCTTGGATAGACTAGTGATAAGGGCACCACTAGAAAGCGTCAGGCCTACTAAAAAAGTGTTCAAAACTGGATTTTGAGGGTTACCTAAGAAGGTAAGTGATGGTTGATTTCTCCGTAGCAGAAACAACAACGGAGTAAGAGGTGGGTACCTACCTATAAAAGGCACTCTAATGCTTAAATTAGTATGTGGGCAAGGAGGGTATATTGTGTCTAATTAGGAATTAGGTCATACCTTTATATATATATATATATATAAGCGTTTTAGGGTGTGAAATATCTTAGCATTCAGTGTGTATTGAATGTTGTTACCTAGAATTGTGGAAAATCGTTATTCTTTATTATTGATCCCCTATTTATGTGGGGGTATGATGAATATTCCTTTCTATTGGAGGACTCACGCCTAGTGTATAGGCTGCTTCATGCGCACAGTCTGCTTAGCAGCTAGCCTGGCGAGTCGAGTCTAGATGTATGGACCCATAACCCGGTCCAGAACAGTTGCCCCTAGCTTGGTGCTTAGATGAGACAACTAAGTGTTAAGATACAAGTTCAACTAGAGCACATGGCGCATGATGGACAAAGGGATCCTAGTTATAGTGTCAATGTCGGATCTCGCGATGTTTTTTTTTCCTAAAATGTATCATAATAAATTTTCTGAGGTCAATAAGAAAGGCTGGGATCTGTGATGGATTGCTCTAGTTTTGTCATCATACCGTCATCTAAGGTAACTAGTAAGTTGCCCCCATGTGTGGTTTATGGGGTTCGTATTATGAATGTACCTCAGATTTGGACCAAGATCCGTGGTGTTGTTATATTGTGGTATCTCGTTAAGGGTCTGTGATCTAGGTTGGAAGTCAACGTCAAACATATCCCTCCATAGTTTCTCCATTGATTGCTACTCGAAGGAAAGTAGGAGCTTTATTATTTAGGGATTCAATGCACATCGATTCATAGCAGTCTGTGCATACTCGGGAACCGCTGCTTTACATTTATTGGGAACTAAACCGCTTTAATGACAATAGCAATTTTTTGCTATTTCCTATCTACCTATTGTCCTTGTGGCCAATCACAGGGGAGGAACAATTAATCGGGGCTTCCAATGTGCAGGTAGTTTTCTTTTTTGGGAGCCAATCAGAGAACATTACTCCCTTTATAAATAGGAAATGTTTGCAGCAGGGTTATCACTAGCTCCTTTCTTTCGCTTTCTTGCTATGTTTGAAGCTGTGTTTTTCCTATAGGGTGGCCCTTTTTAGCTTCTTGTGAGCGTGTTGAGGGTCATATCCCTTTCCAGAGTCATCCTTCATTTCTTTCCCAAATTCCTAAAGGTGTTCACTTTTTCCTTCTATATTTTTCCGGTTGAGGCCTTTCTTTCCAAGAGTAACAGCTCAGTGATGGCCAAGTAACTGCTTTACGAGGCTTGGTCAACAAGCCTCTGGGTAACAGAAGCCTTTCTTGTTACCAAGTAGCCTCAATACTTAAGAGAATGGGTGAATTGATTTTATAAAATAAGTTCGTAAATCTTTCACAAAATACTTGATTTCTTATTTTCGTTGAAGTTATTGATCAATAGAGAAGAATGGATAGAGAAGATTAAATACTTTCACTCACAAAAGAACCAAACAAGCAAGATAGTTTTCAATCAAGTAAATATAAATAATGCACTAAGGTAAAAGAGAAGGGTTTAGAAGATCAAATGCAAAGATTTATCCTAGTTCAGCCACTTCTTGTGACCTACGTCTAGTCCTCAAGTAATCACCCGAGATTTTTCTCTATTATTTCAAGCTTGAAGAGATGCTTGCTACCTTTACATAATAGAGCACTCACAACACCTTTGGGATACCTCACCCTTTATGCTTGAGCCTCAAATCCAAGGGATGTCTTACCTTTATAAGTTGATTGAGGGATACCCCACTCTCTTTACAAAGAGTCAAAGTGTTTAATAGAAGAAACTCTCATAAGAGTATGTAATACAATTGAAACCCTAAAATACTCTTCAAGAATGTCTCAAATTGATTCAAAAACAGAGCACAAATGTTTCAAAGATGATTCACAGATTATAATAATTGAAATATGTTTCTCAGTTGTTAGTTAGCCATTAATGAAAACCCAAGACATATATTTATAAGTTTTCAGATCAAACGAGTCATTGGATGCTTTAATGAGCAGTATTAAATGTTGATAATATAGCCATTGGCCAATGTCAGACCTGTTGTAATCGATTACACACTTCATGTAATTGATTACATGGCTGTTTGAACGTGTTCTTGGCTTTCTGGATAGGATGTAATCGATTACAACCTCTATGTAATCGATTACATGGCCTCTGCCTGACTTTGTAATCGATTACAACCTCAATGTAATTGATTACAAGGCTTCTGCCATGCTTATAATCGATTACAACATCAATGTAATCGATTACAATGCCTCTGTTTGGCTTGTAATTGATTACAAGCACTATGTAATCGATTACAATGGCCTTTAAACGCAATTTTCAAGTCTAATGAAGCTTGATGGCCATTTGTAACTTAGAAAACCTTGGATTTGTTTAATATGTGAACTTGAGTTACAAACACCAAGATTAAAATCAATATTTCTTTAAAACATGAGCTTTGAACATTAAGTTGATTTATAAAAGATCTTTCAAAAACCATTTGGAGATAGTTGAGATACTTGAGAGCATTTTACGTTGAGATTCTAAGGTCTATAACCTATACAAAATATACCTCTTTTGATCTTGGTCACTTCTTTTGATCTTGATCACTTCTTTTGATCTTGATCTTTATCTTGACTTTGTTATCATCAAAAACTTCATTTGATATGATTCATGACATAAGCATTCACATACTCCCCTTTTTTTATGATGACAAAATATCATAGGAAAAGAGTGAAACATTTTTACATTAGAGATTTAAGCGCTACTCTCCCCCGTAGTTTATACATGAGATAGGATAAACAATTTTGCATATAAAAACTCCCACGTACTCATGCAAGGCATATGTCTAATAATCTCTCTAATATCTCCCCCATTAGCATTATCAAAAAGATATAAGCATTCCATTTTTCAATAATACCAATAAAATTTCAGCAGTATTTAGCAAGGTTAGCCCGTAAAACCAGTCATACCATTAATCAAAGAAAATCAGTATATGATCATTTCAGTTCATTTAGATCAATATCAGAGTATAATCAACAAGCCACTAGAAAATGCATCAATTGATTAGATTTTATAAACATAAAGATAAAGAATCATTCAGAGTCATATACAAAATTATAAAAGTAAAAATAGCTAATGGTTAGACAATGAAGGGATAGATCATCAAGACTAAGTCCCATGTCACTCCGTCGCCTCACTGTCACTGTCAGAATCAGTTGCTACATCATCGAGGTCTACATCATCATCATCTGTGTCGAGATCATCCTCGAACCTAAGAATCTCCTCGTTGTCATCAGGAGCAGCAACTGCAGCACTAGAAGGAGCAGCAACTGCAGCACCAGAAAGAGCAGCATATGATAGAAGAGCAGGAGGGGCAGCAGAGGAGGTAGGAGCACTGACATCTCTCCTTTGTGCATAACTAGATCCCTCTAGTAAGGAATGAATATAAGCCAACTCCAATCCTTGATGATCGACCTTTTGCTTGATGCGATCCATTTTCTTTCTCAAGCAGCGCATATCCTGTAGTAATAGTTCCAAAGTGGCTGTAGGAGCCGGAGCAGATTGTTGTCCTTCTTCTTCTTCATCATCAGCCTCATGAAGAATGTGACCATAGCTCCCATAAAGGAGGTAATACCATTTCTTGTCAACTTTCTGCAGCTAAAGTTTATGCAGAGTATGCAAACCAATGGATTGCGGTCCTTTGGAACTAGTGTCCTTTGTCTCCCCTGACAACGGAATGTGGAAGTACTCTAGAATTGCTATCACCAGCATAGCATATGGCAAAGCATGTGCTTTCTTTTGGGCTTCCAACATGTGCTGGATGACATAATAGGCCCAGTTGATTGGTCGGTTAGTGTTCATTGCCCATAAGGTCAACACATCGTCCTTGATAACCTGGGAGTAATTGCTTCCCCTAGGGACCAATCCCCTAGCCACAAGGTAATACAACACTCTATTCTCCATAGTTAACCCAGTGACCATCACCCTTTGTTTGCCTCTAGGAATCTCATATCCTGTCGTCAAAATTGAAACTAAGGTAGCCTTATACTTATAGTCAATTCCCCATACATTTTCACCACTAGAAAAACTTGTACCATTAGATGATAGCTTAGTCAACCTATACCATAGCTCCCTAGTAACAATTATTGGTTTCTTCTTAACTTCTGAAATCAGGTAATTATCCTCAAACTTCAAATTGGCATAAAAAGACTTTGACTAAGTTCTGGTAGATATCTTTCTTAATACTTAGAAAATCAACCAAATTAAGTCTCTCAATAATTCTAAAGCTTTCTAATGGCTCACTAGAGCAAAAGTTCATAGTGAGATACCTTGGGGAGATAATTTTCCTCAATTGAAAATTTTTGCTGAAGAACTCTGCTCTCTTGGTGGTGTGGAAGTGTTGAGTGAGGTCCAACTCGGGAACGGTGAGTGGAGGAGCGCTAGAGGATGTTCCCTTTGAGACCCCTGTTCTTGCTCTCTTGGTGCGCTTGAGGATTAAGCCATTTGAGTGGAAATGGGTGAGAAAGGATGTGAGGAAGGATGAGGGAATGTGTTTTTGTGGTGTTTGGTGATGGAGAAAGAAAGAAACAGGTGAGAAAGTGGTAGAATGCGTGGGTTAGGGCTAGAGAGAGAGAGAAGGCCAAGTGAGAGCAGATGGGGAATGAATTTTTAGTGTTTTGGATGAAAATTGGTTTGCGGGTTTGGTGGAGAAGAGAAATCTTAGTAGAGTGGAGGTGGAATGATATGATTTGGGCAATAATTGAGAGAGAAAGAGTGAAATTTTGGAGAGGGTTTCGTGAGGGTAGAGAGAGAAAGGATGAGTTGCAGGCCAAAAATGGTTGTTCACGTGTCTGAGACCCTTTTAAAACCCCTTTGTAATCGATTACATTATGGTGTAATCAATTACACGCGTTCTGGGTTCCTTGTAATTGATTACAAGGTTAGTGTAATCGATTACAAGCTTTTTGGAATAGTTGTAATCGATTACATGGTATGTGTAATCGATTACAAGCATTCTGACTTTGCTTGTAACGCTTGGTAGAGCCTTTGTAATCAATTACAAAGCTTTGTAATTGATTACAAGCCTTCTGAACTTAGATTTTGCACTTCAAATATTAGAGAGCCTATTTCAAAGCATCCAAATCAATTCCAAAACTTCTCAAATCACTCCCAAACCTCATGTAGGCACAAAATATGATCAGTTCTTGATCCAAAACACATGTTCTTGTAGTAACACCACTTTTGCCAAGGATCAACTCACTTGAGCAGAAAAACACTTGTCTAACTACAATGTTGAGCTATTTGGAGGACTTAGTCATGATGGAGTACCTACAAAACAAATTTGGGGGAACCTCCGATGCTCAAGTCAGTATTGGATTAAAAAATGATTGAAACAAGATAATTTGTGCAGCAAAATGATATTTTATGCAGTAAACTAATAACTTTATGTAGTAAATTTTGAGATTATGTAGCAAGAAAGTAGATTATACAGAAAATGACATATCATGCAGTAAGAGTTTAGATGCACGATTGATCTAATATGCCAAGTTCATTTCTTATAAAAAAGAATGCTTCTTTATTTAAAGGCTTAGTGAAGATGTCAGCAAGTTGTTTAGTGGTTTCAACAAACTCAAGTATACAATAACCTTTTTGAATATGATCCCTTATGAAATGGTACCTTATCTCCATATGTTTTGTTCTTGAATGCAAAATGAGATTTTTAGACAAATTGATTGTACTAGTATTGTCACACCTTATAGGGATGTGATCAAGTTCTATACCATAATCTAGGAGTTGTTGCTTCATCCAAAGGATTTGAACACAATAACTTTCAGCTGCAACATATTCAACTTCAGCTGTAGACAATGCCACACTATTTTATTTCTTACTATGCCAAGAAACTAGTGAGCTTCCAAGCAAGTGGCATGTCCTACTAGTGCTCTTCCTATCCATTTTGCATCTAGCAAAATCAGAATTAGAATAACCGATTAGACTACATAAGGCACCTTTAGGGTACCACAATCCCATTTATGAAGTGCCTATTAGATATTTCATAATTCTTTTTACAGTACTCAGGTGTGATTCTTTAGGATTTGCTTGAAATTTAGCACACATGCACACACTAAACATAATATCAGGCCTACTTGCCATAAGATAAATGAGTGAACTAATCATACCTCTATATTTTATGATTTCTACAGATTTACCTTCTTCATCTTTGTCCAAATAACAAGAAGTGCCCATTGGTATAGCCATATGCTTGGTATTGTCCATTCCAAATTTCTTGAGCAGCTCCTTGCAATACCTGGATTGACTTATAAAAGTCTCATCCCTTGTTTGCTTGATTTGGAGACCAAGGAAGAAGTGGATCTCACCCATCATAAATATCTCAAATTCATTTTGCATAATGTTAGCAAATTCTTTATATAGAGAGTTATTAGTAGCACCAAATATTATGTCATCAACATAAATTTGAACAAGAAGTATATCATGCATTTTATGCTTGATGAAGAGAGTAGTGTCAACCTTACCTCTAGAAAAACTTTTTTCTAAAAGGAACTTTGATCAACCTTTCATACCAAGCTTTAGGAGCTTGTTTCAAGCCATACAAGGCCTTTTTCAACTTAAAGACATGGTTGGACAGTTCAAAATTTTCAAAACTAGGAAGTTGTTCTATATACACATCTTCTTGTATAAAACCATTTAAGAAGGCACTTTTAACATCCATTTGAAAATGTTTAAAATCCATGATGCATGCATATGCAAGTAGCATTCTTATGGCTTCTAATCTAGCTACAGGAGCATATGTTTCTTCATAATCTATTCATTCTTCTTGATTATAGCCTTTTGCAATCAACCTAACTTTATTTCTTATTACTAAGCCTGTTTTATCAAGTTTGTTCTTAAAGACCCATTTGGTGCCAATTATGGGATAATCATTAGGTCTTGGAACTAATTTCCAAACTTGATTTCTCTCAAATTAGTTTAGTTTATCTTGCATAGCCAAGATCCAATGTTCATCATTAATGGCCTCATTTATGTCTTTAGGTTTAACTTGAGAAACAAAAGTCATATAGTTACATGCATCTCTAAGAGAGTTTCGAGTGACTACTCATTTTGATACATCACCTATCACTTTGTCAAGAGGATGATATCTTGATGTCCTCCATTCCTTGGGAAGGTCCATGATTGGTGAATCCTCTTGCCTTGGGGGATCAAATGAGCTTTCTTCTTACTTCTTGGCTTCTTTCTCTTGATTCTCCAAGTAAGTTTTTGACAAGATTTCTGCAACTTCATCAACTAAATCTTTTCTCGGATCATTTAGATTAGTTTCATCAAATGTAACATGAATTGATTCTTCAATGGTCATTGTTCTCTTATTATAGATTCTAAAGCATTTACTACTAACAAAGTAACCAAGAAATATTTCCTCATCGGATTTAGCATCAAACTTGCCTAGGTTATCTTTTCTATTATTTAAAATAAAGCATTTACAACCAAAGACATGAAAGTGAAAAATATTTAGTTTTCTTCCTTTGTATAGTTCATAGGGGATTTTCTTTAAAATTGGCCTTATCATGGCCCTATTCATAACATAACAAACGGTACTTATTGTATCCGCCCAAAAATACTTAGGAAGGTTTATTTCATTGAGCATAGTTCTTGCTAACTTCTCTAAAGATCTATTTTTCCTTTCAACCACTCTATTTTGTTATGGAGTTCTAAGAGTAGAAAAATTATGCTCAATGCCATTTTTTTGGCAAAACATTTCAAAATCTTGGTTTTCAAATTCATGATCACTTCTTATAGATGCAATGCTACAATTTTTCTCAGTTTTGAATAACCTTTGCAAGTTTTCTAAATGCATGAAAGGCATCATTCTTATGAGTAAGGAATAGAGTCCATGTATATCTAGAGTAATCATCCACAATCACAAGAGCATAGTAATTACCCCCAAAGCTCATAGTTCTTGATGGTCCAAAAAGATCCATATGCAAAAGTTGTAAGGGCCTAGTAGTGGAAATAACATTTTTAGTTTTGAAAAAGACATTTACTTGTTTACCCCTTTGACATACATCACAAAGTCTATTTTTCTTAAAATTGAGTTTTGGTAAACTAATTACTAAATCTTTACTGACAAGTTTGTTTAGGTAATCTATATGAATATGAGCAATTCTTCTATGCCATAGCCATGAATCACTTTCTTTACTCATAAGACATTTTGCATTTTGAGAGGTAATATCATCAAGATTAATCATATATATGTTATCAACTCTATGACCAACAAATTTAACTTGCTTATCATTTTTGCCTTCAATTATGCAACAATTTGAGTTAAAGATAATTCTATTTTCTTTATCACACAATTGACTTATGTTAAGCAAGTTATGTTTGAGTCATTCTACATACAAGATATTTTCAATTGAAGTAGAGAGATTCTTGTTACCAAGTGGCCTCAATACTCAAGAGGGGGGGTGAATTGAGTAGTTAAAAATAAGTTCACAAATCTTTCGCAAATCGTTTGACAATCAATTTTCGTTGAAGCTATTGAATGATCAGAGATAATTGAATAGATGAGTTAAGCACTTTTACTAATGAACGTAATAGCCAAGGAGACGATATCCAAATAAAACAATGAAACAAGTGCACAAAGATAAACAGAGGAGAGTTTAGAGAAACAAACACAGTCGTTTATCCTGGTTCAATCACTACTCCACTTGTGATCTACGTCCAAATCCCAAGCAACACCTTGAGATTTTCCACTATATCTTCAAGCTTCAATGGGTGCTTGAAAAACCACTACAACCTTGAGCACTCAACAAGTATGGGATACCTCACCCAAAAGCTTGAGCCTCTATTTTCCAAGGGATACCTCACCCTTACAATACTTGAGGGATACCTCACCCTCACTAATCGAATGTATAAGATTGAAATAGAAGAAGCTCTCTCTAGAGCAAGTGTTTACAAATTGAAGCTCTAATATGCTCTCAAAGATTTTTCACGTTTTTAGTCGAGAAAACGAGCAAGAAATGATTTTAAGGATTGATTCACGTTTTGAAGTATGATGATCAGTTTTTGGTTCAAGGTCAACCGTAAATGAGAGCCCAACTTTGGTATTTATAAGTTTCTCAATTAATAGAGCCGTTGGAGGTAGTTGGGCATGCATTTAATGCATTTAATATAGCCGTTGGACGTTGTCAGGATGCGTGTAATCGATTACATATCTCAGGTAATCGATTACATTATTATTCCAACGTTTTCTGAACTTTCTGGGCTCTGTGTAATCAATTACATTATTGAGGTAATCGATTACATGGCTTCTGACTTTGCTTGTAATCGATTACAATGCTCATGTAATCGATTACATGACTTCTGACTTGCTGTGTAATCGATTACAATATCCATGTAATCGATTACATGGCTCGTCGAACGTGTTCTTTGAGTTTCTGGGTTTTGTGTAATCGATTACATTATTGGTGTAATCGATTACATGGCCTCTGACTTGTTTGTAATCGATTACATTGTTCATGTAATCGATTACATGCTTTCTATTTGATGTGTAATCGATTACAAACATTGTGTAATCGATTACATTGGCCTTTGAATACATTTTTCAAGTCCAATAACGCTTGTAAGTCATTTCCAACACCTCAAGATACTTGTTTAAACATAAATCCTTTTAAGAGTGTTAGTTTTAAAGTTGAAACTCAAGTTTTATTGAAAGCCATGTTTATCTTTGAAATTTCCCATTTATTTTGAAATCATATATATTGAAAAACCATTTGAGAAATCTTGAGAGCATTTAACATTAATATCCTAAGTCTAAATAACTAATTAAACCTTCTGTCTTCTTTCTTTGATCTTGATTTTTCCTTTTGTGCTTGATCTTCTCTTTTGCTTTTGTTATCATCAAAAACCTTTCGACATGCCTTAGAGACATAAGCATTCACATTCTCCCCCTTTTTGATGATGACAAACTGATCATAGGAAAAAGAAAGAATTTTTGCATTTGTATATAATAGTCATTTAGGTACAATGCTGCATGATATTGGGTTAGATTTTGCATATGAAAAGCTTAATAACTTAAAAGGTCAATAACTCCCCCGTACTCATGCAACCATTAATTACATTTCATTTCATTTTCATTTTTCCTTATTTTCTCCCCCGTTGGCATTATCAAAAAGACATAAGCATTTAAGAAAAAAAAAATGGACAGCATGATAGCTATATTGCATGATTCCCAATTGTTTGCCATAACTGAAAAGCCACAAAGATCAGTCCAATCAATATTCCAACAGCCAATCATTCAA
Organism: Ormosia semicastrata; assembly: GCA_029884595.1. NCBI lineage: Eukaryota > Viridiplantae > Streptophyta > Magnoliopsida > Fabales > Fabaceae > Ormosia > Ormosia semicastrata. Next base: position 7,442,531 of record JAQQTO010000028.1, on the reverse strand, counting down.
AGTGAAAACAAGTTCATGTATTAATAATCAGCATGTACAAATAAACATGTCACAACCAGTAGGCAATAATCAAAAGATAATCATAAAGGTATACCAATTTTATATAATCAAAGTTAAAACAAAATAAGTACAAGGTGGTCATCAATACAAGAAAAAAAAATATCAAGGCGTAAGGCCATGATCACTATCAGTGTCCTCGCTGTCACAAAAGACTTCACCCTCTGGATCCGCAGCGAGTCTCCTAGATCATCGTTATCATCACTTTGGGCATAAGATCGTCGTCGAGTCCGTCGAAGCTCCTCATCATCGCCAGAACTCCAGGATGGACCGGCGAAGGATATGGGATCCGAAGGGGGCGAGGATGTGTGGGGGTGCGCGGCCAGGCAGACTCTCAGAAACAGGAGGTCCACGTAAGAGGGATCGAATGGAGGCAAGCTCTGGTCCGAGTACTCCATCCTCAGCTCAAGATGGTCGATCTTTTGCTCTATATGATCCATGCGTGTGTTTACGTTGGCGCTCAGGTTGCGCATCTCTTGGAGCAGAAGATCAAGAGAAGCTGGAGCAGGAGCAGAGGCAGGGTACTGAGCCTCCTCATCATCACTATCTGGATCGTGATGGATATGGCCAAATGTGCCATGAGTAATGTAATGCCACCTATCCTCCATCTTGTAGAGCTGAAGCTTCTTCAGAGTATGCAGCCCAATTGATTGGGGTCCCTTTGAGCTGGTGTCCTTGGACTCTTCAGTCAGCGAAATGCGACAGTACTCAAGGATTGTGGTGACTAACATGGCGAAGGGGAGAGCAGAGTTCTTCTTTTTCTTGATGTCCAGCATATGCTCTAGAATATAGTATCCCCGCTTTATTGGGTGCCCTGTGGTCATTGCCCATAATGCCACTACATCATCCTTGAGGACTTGGGAGTAATTCCCTCCTCGGGAATCAATCCACGAACCAAGAGGTAGTGGAGAACCTGTTTTCCATAGTGAGGCCGGTGGCCATTATTCTCGCGTCTAGGATCACTGGGAGGTGGTAGCCATCCTAATCAAAGAGAGAAGAGCGACCTTGTGCTCAAACTCATGCCCCCCGCATTTTGGCATTTCCACGTAACCGAGCTCCATCGGAGTGAGCTTGGTAAGCCTAAACCACTCGCCATGGTTAACCCGATTTGTTGCTTTTTCACTTCGGAGATGATGCAATTATCTTCAACCTTCGAGTTAGCATAAAACACTCGGACAAGGTTAGGGTAGATGGCCTTCTCTATGCTTAGGAATCCCAAAGAAGCCTAAGTTTTCTATGGTCCTAAAGCTCTCTAAAGGTTCACTCTCGCAGAAGGTGATGGGAAGATACACAGGAGAGATGATTTTGCAAAGTGGAAGTTCTTCCGAACAACTCACTTTCTTCACGGTGGAGAAGTGCCTCGTGAGGTCCAGGCCGAGATATTGCGTGAAGAGCCACCGGAGGAACCTCCAACAAAGCAGCCCTGTTCTTGGGCGCTTCGAGCGATGAGAGGATTCAGCCATTGATGGAAGGAGAAGCAAGGGTTGAGTGGTAAATGGTTGGGGATGAGTGAGGAGAGAGAGGGACGAGATTAGGTCGAAAAGTGGAGAGGGTGTTCGTGAGAGAAGATGGGGAGATTTGGATGAGGGATGTGAGGGGATTTGATCGGTGGGCTATGTGGAGAAGGGTTTTCCGAGATTGAGAGAGGCGAAATGACCGATTTTGATGGAGATTTGAGTGAGAAAAGAGAGATTTTGAGATCTGAGGTGCGTGGGAGCGAGAGGAGAGAACGAGGAAGATGAACAGGCCCAAACAGAAATGAGCTCTACGCGCGTCGAAACCTTTTAAAAACCACGTGTAATCGATTACATTGTGTGTGTAATCGATTACATGCATCTCAGTGGTATGTAATCGATTACATTTTTGGTGTAATCGATTACATGCTTCCTGGTGGGTATGTAATCGATTACATTTTTAGTGTAATCGATTACATGTTTTCTGGGAACCTTGTAATCGATTACATAGTTGATGTAATCGATTACCTGAGTTCTGAGTTGGTTGTAATCGATTACAAAATGTGTGTAATCGATTACATGCGTGACAGAACCTGTGTAATCGATTACAAAGGCATTGTAATCGATTACCAGCACTCTTTAACTCAGATTTTGCGTTCCAAACAGCATATAATCAATTTTAATCCATCCACATCAGTTTTAAAGCAACTTAAATCAATTCAAATCATCATGCAAGCATATAGACTAAGCATATTATGATTCAACTTATATAATTGATCGGAATTATCATTTTTACCAAGAATTTCACCCTTTTTGGTGAAATTTGAGGTTGTTGAATTTCTTGTCAAAGTTGGACATGAGGGAGCACCTGCAAAATAATTTAGGGGAAACCTCCGACGCTCAAGTTAGTATGGGATTCAAATATATAATGAAAATTCGAGATTGTACAAAGAATATGGCATAATTATGCGAAAAACGCAAGCTTAGGCATTTATTTTAGGATTATGCAAAAATATCTAACTTATGCATGAATGGTCCAATATGCCCAGTTCATTTCTAATGTAGAAAAATGCTTCTTTTGCTAGGGGTTTGGTGAAAATATCACTAATTGCTTAGTTGTTTCAACAAATTCAAGTATGCAATCACCCCTTTGAACATGATCTCTAATGAAATGATGTCTTATTTCAATATGCTTAGTTCTAGAATGCAAAATGGGATTTTTTGACAAGTTAATTGCACTAGTATTATCACATTTTATGGGAATGTGATCAAGCTCAAGACCATAGTCCAAGAGTTCTTGTTTCATCCAAAGGACTTGAGCACAACTCCCAAATTCGCAACATATTCGACTTTCAATTTGTGGACAATGCCACACTATTTTGTTTCTTCTTTGTGCCAAGAAACTAGTGAGCTTCCAAGCAAGTGGCATGTCCCACTAGTGCTTTTTTCGATCCATTTTGCATCCAAAGAAAATCGAGAATCGAGTACCCAATAAGATCGCATGAGGCACCCTTAGGGTACCATAAACCCATTTGTGATGTGCCTATTAGATATTTCATTATTCTCTTAACAAAGACTTAGGTGTGATTCCTTAGGATTAGCTTGATATCTAGCACACATGCATACACTAAACATTATATCGGGCCTACTTGCGGTGAGATAAAGGAGTGAGCCAATCATACCTCTATATTTTGTAATTTCTACTTGATTTACCTCCTTCATCCTTGTCCAAATAGCAAGAGGTGCCCATAGGAGTAGCCATATGCTTGGCATTGTCCATTCCAAATTTTTTGAGCAGCTCCTTGCAATACTTGGATTGGCTTATAAATGTTCCTTCTCTTGTTTGCTTGATTTGTAGACCAAGGAAGAAGTTGAGCTCACCCATCATGGACATCTCAAACTCACTTTGCATAATATTTGAAAATTCTTTACAAAGAGAGTTGTTAGTAGCTCCAAATATAATGTCATCCACATAGATTTGAACTAGAAGAATGTCATGCATTTTGTGTTTTATGAAAAGAGTGGTGTCAACTTTGCCTCTAGAAAAGCCTTTTTCTAAAAGAAATTTGCTCAACCTTTCATACCAAGCTCTAGGAGCTTGTTTCAAGCCATACAAGGCCTTTTTCAATTTAAAGACATGGTTGGGCATTTCAAAGTCCTCAAAACCAGGAGGTTGTTCTACATACACCTCTTCTTGTATAAAACCATTTAAAAAGGCACTTTTGACATCCATTTGATAGAGTTTGAAATCCATGATGCAAGCATATGCAAGTAGCATTCTAATGGCCTCTAATCTAGCTACGGGAGCATAAGTTTCTTAATAATCTATGCCTTCTTCTTGATTATATCCCTTAGCTACAAGCCTAGCTTTATTTCTTATTATTAAACCCGTTTCATCAAGTTTGTTCCTAAAGACCCATTTGGTGCCAATTATAGGATGATCATTGGGCCTTGGAACTAATTCCCAAACTTGATTCCTCTCAAATTGGTTTAGTTCTTCTTGCATGGCCAAGATCCAATGCTCATCATTAATGGCCTCATTTATGTCTTTAGGTTCAACTTGAGAGACAAAGGCTAGATGATTACATGCATCTCTAAGTGAGTTTCGAGTGATTACCCCTTTTGATACATCACCTATCACTTTGTCAAGAGGATGATACCTTAAAGTCCTCCATTCCTTGGGTAGATCCAAAATTTTAGAATCTTCTTGCCATGAGTGATCAAGGAGTCTCTCTTCTTCCTTCTTGGACTCTATCTCTTGATTTTCCAAGTGCGTCTTTGCCAAGATTTCTGCAACATCATCAACAAGTTCCTTTCTCGGCTCATTTGGGTTAGTTTCATCAAATGCAACATGTATGGATTCTTCTATGGTCATAGTTCGTTTATTATAGACTCTAAAGGCCTTGCTATGAATAGAATAACCAATGAATATTCCCTCATCAGATTTTGCATCAAACTTCCCCAAGTTATCCTTTCCATTATTTAAAACAAAGCATTTACATCCAAAAACATGAAAATGTGACACATTAGGTTTCCTTCCTTTGTACAATTCATATGGGGTTTTCTTTAAAATTGGCCTTATTAGGGCTCTATTCATAACATAACAAGCGGTGTTAACCGCATCCGCCCAAAAGTACTTAGGAAGATTGGCCTCATTGAGCATAGTTCTTGCCATTTCTTCTAAAGATCGATTTTTCCTTTCTACAACACCATTTTGTTGTGGTGTTCTAGGGGCAGGAAAATTATACTCAATGCCATGTTCATCACAAAAAGTTTCAAATTCATGATTTTCAAATTCACCACCATGATCACTTCTTATGGATGCAATACAAAAACCTTTTTCGTTTTGGATAACTTTGGCAAGTTTTCTAAATGATTGAAAAGCATCATTTTTGTGAGCCAAGAATAATGTCCATGTAAATCTAGAAAAATCATCCACAATCACTAGTGCATAGTAATTCCCACCAAAGCTCATAGTTCTAGAGGGTCCAAAAAGATCCATGTGCAAAAGTTGTAAAGGTCTAGAAGTTGAAACTATGTTTTTAGCTTTGAAAGAGACCTTTACTTGTTTTCCCTTTTGACATGCATCACAAAGTTTGTCTTTTTCAAATTTAAGCTTTGGAAGACCAATTACTAGTTCTTTAGAAACCAATTTGTTTAAGTGATCCATGTGAATGTGAGTAATTCTTCTATGCCATAACCATGAATCATTTTCTCTACTCATAAAGCATTTAGCATCATTTAAGGAAATATCATCAAGACTAATCATATATATGTTATTGACCCTATGACCAACAAACTTAACTTGCTTATCATCCTTTCCCTCAATTATACAACAAGAGGAATCAAATATAACTCTATTTCCTTTATCACACAATTGACTAATACTAAGTAAATTATGTTTAAGTCCTTCAACAAGTAAGACATTATCAATAGATGATGAAGGGATCTTACCAACTTTGCCAATTCCAAGAATCTTCCCTTTGTTGTTGTCACCATATGTGACATGACCATGTTTCTTGTGTGTAAGGGAGGAGAACTTGGAGCCATCACCGGTCATGTGCTTGGAGCAACCACTATCAAGATACCAACTTGAGCTCTTGGTCTTCAAGCACACCTACAACACACATTCAAGATTTAACTTTTGGTACCCAAATTGTTTTGGGTCCTTGTGTGTTAGAATTAGGTATGGTGCCTTTAGGGACCCAAACCCTTTTGATTCCAACCTTGGTGTTTATGTTCTTTCTAACATTGCAAGTGGATGCACTATGCCCTTTCCTACCACAGTGAAAACATTTAACAAAGGGGCTACTTGAAGTTTTTGAGGAAACAAAGAAGTTCTTATAAGATTTTTGATGGTTGTTTGGATTAAATCCTAAACCGGCTTTTTGGAAAACACATTTTTGTCTCCCTAACAACACATTCAAGTTGTCTCTTCCAAAAGTGAATTTTGCAAGAGTGTTGTTCAAGTCTTCAATTTCTTTTTCAAAAGCTTTGCATGATAAACAAGGTAATGATATGGATGCATTATCATGTGAGGAACAAATCATGCATGATGAATTAGCATCTATGAGTCCTAAAGTCTCATTTTCAATTTTAAGTTCATTTATCTCCTTAGTTAAAGTAGAAACTTTCTTTGTCAATAGGGAGATTGTTTTATTGGAAGACAAAATCATTTTTGTGAGCCTCAAAGATTCATCATGCAATTCTTGAAAGGCATCTTGCAATTCATCATAAGAAGGTGGAGGTTCTAGGTTAGAAGAGGTTACCTCGGTGTCGCTTTCTCCACTTTCTTCTCCTTGAGCCATGAGGCAAAGATGGGCTTCCTCATTTTCTGAATCATCGGAAGAGCTTAAGTCATTATCCTCCAAGCTATATATGCTCTTCTTCCTTTCTTTTCCTTGGAGGGTCTTTTCTCAAACTTCTCCGTCTTCTTGAGATATATAGGACACTCCATTTTCATGTGCCCCGGTTTTCCGCATTCATAGCATCTTGGAGGAGTGGAGGATCCTTCTCCTTTGTGATATGCTTTCTTTTGAGGAAACGGTGGTCTTCTTTAAAATCCCTTTTTCTTCAAGAATCTTCCGAATTTTCTCACAAGGAGACTAAGATTCTCCTCACTTAGCTCAATATTTTCAGCATCCTCTTCACCATCTTCATCATCATCTTCAAGTATGGGAGAGGTAGCCTTGAGTACAATTCCCTTCTTCTTTTTGTCATGTTCTTCATTTTGGTTGAGTCTACTTAGTTCCAGCTCATGCTCTTGAAGTTTTCCGAATAGGGTGGCTAGAGACATGGTTGATAAATCTCTTGATTCCGCAATCGCCGTTACCTTGGGTTGCCAATTCCTGCTTAGACATCTCAAGACTTTGTTAATAAGATCCTCATTAGGAAATGTCTTTCCCAATGAGATGAGATGATTAACAATATGAGTAAATCTCTTTTGCATATCTTGAATACTCTCACATTGATTCATTCTAAACAATTCATATTCATGAGTAAGAGTGTTTATTCGAGATCTTTTTACTTCACTAGTACCTTCATGAGTTACTTGTAGGGTATCCCACATTTCTTTATGCGGTCTTACAATTTGACACCCTAAAGAATTCATCATACCCCAAAGATGTGGTGATGATGTTCTTGGCTCTCAAATTATATTGAACCTTCTTTTTATCATCATCGGTCCAATCGCTTCTAGGTGTATTAATTGTTACACCATCCTTAGTTTGTGTAGGGACAAAAGCACCATTTTCAATCATGCGTCCCACACATCTAAGTCAATAGCTTCAATAAAAATTTTCATCCTTTCTTTCCAATAGGCATAACCATCCCCATTGAAATAAGGAGGTCTATTTATAGAAGAACCTTCATTTGAAAAACCATTTGAAGCCATCACTTCTCTTGAAGCTGCTAAGCTCTTTATACAAGAGTCTAGCTCTGATACCACTTGTTACCAAGTGGCCTCAATACTCAAGAGGGGGGGTGAATTGAGTAGTTAAAAATAAGTTCACAAATCTTTCACAAATCGTTTGACAATCAATTTTCGTTGAAGCTATTGAATGATCAGAGATAATTGAATAGATGAGTTAAGCACTTTTACTAATGAACGTAATAGCCAAGGAGACGATATCCAAATAAAACAATGAAACAGTCCACAAAGATAAACAGAGGAGAGTTTAGAGAAACAAACACAGTCGTTTATCCTGGTTCAATCACTACTCCACTTGTGATCTACGTCCAGTCCCCAAGCAACACCTTAAGATTTTCCACTATATCTTCAAGCTTCAATGGGTGCTTGAAAAACCACTACAACCTTGAGCACTCAACAGTATGGGATACCTCACCCAAAAGCTTGAGCCTCTATTTTCCAAGGGATACCTCCCCCTTACAATACTTGAGGGATACCTCACCCTCACTAATCAGAATGTATAAGATTGAAATAGAAGAAGCTCTCTCTAGAGCAAGTGTTTACAAATTGAAGCTCTAATATGCTCTCAAAGATTTTTCACGTTTTTAGTCAGAAAATAGAGCAAGAAATGATTTTAAGGATTGATTCACGTTTTGAAGTATGATGATCAGTTTTTGGTTCAAGGTCAACCGTAAATAAGAGCCCAACTTTGGTATTTATAAGTTTCTCAATTAATAGAGCCGTTGGAGGTAGTTGGGCATGCATTTAATGCATTTAATATAGCCGTTGGACGTTGTCAGGATGCGTGTAATCGATTACATATCTCAGGTAATCGATTACATTATTATTCCAACGTTTTCTGAACTTTCTGGGCTCTGTGTAATCGATTACATTATTGAGGTAATCGATTACATGGCTTCTGACTTTGCTTGTAATCGATTACAATGCTCATGTAATCGATTACATGACTTCGACTTCTTTGTGTAATCGATTACAATATCCATGTAATCGATTACATGGCTCGTCGAACGTGTTCTTTGAGTTTCGGGTTTTGTGTAATCGATTACATTATTGGTGTAATCGATTACATGGCCTTTGACTTTTTGTAATCGATTACATTGTTCATGTAATCGATTACATGCTTTCTGTTTGATGTGTAATCGATTACAAACATTGTGTAATCGATTACATTGGCCTTTGAACACATTTTTCAAGTCCAATAACGCTTGTAAGTCATTTCCAACACCTCAAGATACTTGTTTAAACATAAATCCTTTTAAGAGTGTTAGTTTTAAAGTTGAAACTCAAGTTTTATTGAAAGCCATGTTTATCTTTGAAATTTCTCATTTATTTTGAAATCATATATATTGAAAAACCATTTGAGAAATCTTGAGAGCATTTAACATTAATATCCTAAGTCTAAATAACTAATTAAACCTTCAGTCTTCTTTCTTTGATCTTGATTTTTCCTTTTGTGCTTGATCTTCTCTTTTGCTTTTGTTATCATCAAAAACCTTTCGACATGCCTTAGAGACATAAGCATTCACAATTCTTACTAACTTTTCCAACGCCAAAGATCCTTCCTTTGTTATTGTCCCCATATGTGACATGTCTACGCTTCTTTGGTGCAAGGAAGGAGAACTTGGATCCATCACCCATCATGTGCTTGGAGCAACCACTATCATGATACCAACTTGAGTTTTTGGTCTTCAAGCACACCTACAACACACATTCAAGTTTTAACCTTTGGTACCCAAATTCTCTTAGGTCCATGTGTGTTAGCATTGGGCAAGGTGCCTTTAGGAGCCCAAACCCTCTTAGTTCCAACCTTAGTGTTGATGTTCTTTCTTACATTGCATATTGATGCACTATACCCTTTCTTACCACAATGAAAGCATTTGATAAATGGGCTACTTGATGTACTTGAGGAAGCAAAAAAATTCTTATAAGACTTTTGTTGGTTATTTGGATTATATCCCAAACCGACTTTTTGAAAAACACATTTTTGCTTCCTTAGTAACACATCTAAATTGTCTCTTTCAAAGGTAAATTTTGTAAGAATATTTTTCAAATCCTCAACCTCTTTTTCAAATGATTTACATGATGAGCAAGGTAATTGAATGGATGCATTATCAAGTGAAGAGCAAGTCATGCATAATGAGTTAGCATCAATAAGTCCTAAGGTCTCATTTTCAATTTTAAGTTCATTAATTTCCTTTTTCAACATAGAGACTTTGTTTACCAATAAGGAAATTACTTTATTTGAAGATAAAACCATTTTTGTGAGCCTTAAGAATTCATTATGCAATTCTTGAAAAGTATCTTGTAATTCACTATAGGAAGGTGAAGAGGCCAAGTTAAAGGATGTTACCTCGGTGTCACTCTCATCTCATTCTTCTCCTTGAGTTATGAGACATAGATAAGCTTCTTCATTTTCTGAGCTATCATTGGAATCCATGTTATTTTCCTCTCATGCTATGTAAGCCCTTCTTCCTTTCCTCTCTTTAGAAGGTCTATTCTCAAACTTCTCCGTCTTCTTAAGGTATACGAGACATTCCATCTTCATGTGTCTCGATTTTTCACATTCATAGCATGTTGGAGGGGTTGAGGTTCCTTCCCTTTTGTGATAGGTATTCTTTTGAGGGAAATGTGGCCTTCTTTGAAATCCTTACTTCTTGAGAAATTTTCCAAATTTTCTTACAAGAAGACTAAGATTCTCCTCACTTAGCTTTAGGTTTTCTCTACCATCTTCATCATAATCTTGAATTGTGGAGGAGGTGGCTTTCAGTGCAATTCCCTTTTTCTTCTTGTCATGCTTTATTAATAAGATCCTCATTAGGAAAAGTTTTTCCCAATGAAGTAAGATGATTTATAATATGAGTGAACATCTTTTGCATTTCTTGAATGCTCTCTCCTTGGTTCATTCTAAACAATTCATATTCATGAGTGAGAGTATTTATTCTTGATCGTTTTACCTGACTTATGCCCTCATGGGTTACTTGTAAGGTATCTCATATTTCTTGAGCGGTCTTACAATTTGACACCCTAAAGAATTCATCATACCCCAAGAATGTGGTAATGATGTTTTTAGCTCTCAAATTGTATTGAACCTTCTTTTTGTTCTCATCCATCCATTCACTTCTTGGTGTATTAGTTCTTACACTATCAACTATACATGAGGGAACAAAGGCACTATTTTCAACAGCATCCCACACATCAAGATCAATAGTTTTAATAAAAATTTTCATCATTTATTTCCAATAGGCATAACCATTTCCGTTGAAAAAGGGGGGTCTATTTATAGAAGAACTTTCAGAAGGAAAATCATTTGAAGTCATCACTTCTCTTAAAGCTGTTAAACTCTTTATACAAGAGTCTAACTCTGATACCACTTGTTACCAAGTGGCCTCAATACTCAAAAAAGGGGTGAATTGAGTTTAGAAAATAAGTTCGCAAATCTTTCGCAAAATACTTGATCAATAGAGAAGAATGGATAGAGAAAATTAAATACTTTCACTCACAAAAGAACCAACCAAGCAAGATAGTGTTCAATCAAGTAAATATAAATAATGCACTAAGGTAAAAGAGAAGGGTTTAGAAGAACAAACGTAAAGATTTATCCTCACAACAACAAAAAGAGGTTTTAGTGACAATTCTTTAGCGACCATACACTAATTGCCACTAATACCCTTCTCTAATCGGCTGAATTTGCGGCAAATAGACACTGGCCAGTAAACATTCTAATTTTAGTGGCAAATATCACAAATGGCCACTGAATTTCATCCGTGCAAACCTTTTTCCATTCCCTCCAATATTTTTCTTTCTCCATTCTGAAAAGAAGAGCTTATCGAGAAACCCAAATTCTTTCTCCATTCACCATAATTTTCTCAACTCTGAACCCAATCTCAGAAACCCCAATCCCCCACTGAACCCAATCGCTCCCTGTCAACCCTCGATCTCTCAACTTTCCCATTCTCCATTGCTTGAACTCATTTGTGCATACAGAAGCCGCGAGATTGCAAGTGGCTGGCTACAGGTACATTTCTCTCTTCCATTTCATACTTTAATTAACAAACTGAGATATTCTTCAAAACCTGCCATAAATGATTGGCTTGGTTCATTCCATTTCGGTGGTCTCATCCATCTTTATCCTTCAGCTAGTGTTCACAGAGACAACAAGTGCAATGGGTGTGGTCATAATCGACAGAACCACTGTCAGGGACTTCATGAGCGACGAGGCCTAATTCACCAAGAGCGTCGACGACCAGTTCGCCGCCCTCGACCTCAATAACGACCACGTTTTGTCCTGCTTCGAGCTCTGCACCGCCTTCCAGTCCATGAGGCTTATCGAGAGCCATTTTGGGATCGACGTCGCCACCCCACTGGAGCAGCTCACGCGCCTCTACGACTCCATCTTCGACAAGTTCGATGGCGATGGAGCGGCACCGTTCTACCGCCACGAGTTCCGGTTGGAGATGAAGAAGATCATGCTCGCCATAGCCGATGGCTTGGGATATTTCCTCATTCAGATGGTCCTTGAAGACGACAACCACAGCCTCCTCCAGAAAGCTAGCAATCTCGAAGCTTCCAAGACCGTCGCCACTTGACCTCCGCAAGGTCACTGTGGCACTGCCGTCATTGGTGCTAATTTTAGTAACCTGTCTTTTTGGTTTTGTGTATGTGCAATAAGAGAGATGGATTGTGCTTTAGCTGTATGGACTTCCTTTTTCTTAATCTGTATGAAATTATGAATATGTGTATGTTATGTAGAGAGAGCAATGTGAATCTACCAAAGCATAAGATTCTATGGGTAAGTGACACTTTTAAGTTACCATAATTTTGAAAGAGGAATTAAGTTATGCTACCGCAATTGAAGGAGTAATATTAGTTACATTAAAGTTGTTGCCAACCTTATGCCAACCTCTGTATTTCCCATGGCTAATATGTCATCTCATGGTGTTTGGTCTTCATTTTTACAGCCTCCCTCAGTTGTTAAATAGGAAAAGTTTACAAGGCAACTTGGTTGCTGAGAAATTAGATAGCCTAATGGTGCTGACTTTTTTGCATCTTGAATCCTGTCAAAGCAATGGTTGTTTGGCTGAGGTAGTCACGTATATAAATCTACATATACACAAAACATATTGTACAATGTATATATTTGATATGTGCATGACTTTGTAATGTGCTTAATTGTTATGTGTTTACTAAATTCTTTGATTAAGTTATGTGCTTAATGTGCATCTCTCTCTCTCTCTTTTTAACCCTCTATTTCTAACTTGTGTTTTGTTCCTTGTTAGTACTATTTTTGTGAAATGCAATGTCACTGGCTTTATTTCATCATTGTAGTTTGTGATGTACTATGCCTGTGCACTGGATCCTGAAGAATGTGGTGAGAAATTTGCCATGGTTCTTTTGGAGATGTTTGTTTGTGATGTTAATCCCCCTCTAGGTAACTTTGATTTCCATTGTTGTGTTTGAAAATTAAAATTCACCTGGCCCACAAGACCAATTAAAATTCCCCTTATTGAAGTGGAATGTGGCTTGTGTATGCCCTTTTCTGCCTCTTCACCGTGAAATTTGGCAGAAATTATTTTACTGCCTTAATACATGCTTTCATTTGATCAAGTCTATAACTTGACATTTAATAGTTCAGTTGCCAAGATGAACCATTTGTCCTTGCTTAATTAGCTATTAACATGATAAGCCACTATTAATAATTTTCAATTATCCTGTTATACCTCTTAATGTGGCTGCTATTTCAAAATGGTGGCCTTGGCAGCTGCAACTTCATTCCATTGTGAAATGGGCTCTGCTCCTCCTTATCTTGAAATGCTTTTTAATGTTAACAAAGACTGCTTTTTCTCTCTTCCATGAGCAATATCCCTCCTATTCACTAGCTCTAACTGACGAAGAGTGGGAATGGGCAACTTCGGTTAGTGCTTATTTGAAACTTTTACTTGAAATTACCAATGTCTTTTCAAACAACAGATTTCCTACTATTAATATATATTTCCTTGAGATTTGTGACATCCATATCCAATTAATTGACTGGTGCAGAAGTTCAGATAATTTTCTTAGTTCCATGGCATTAAAGATGAAAGCTAGGTTTGATAAGTACTAGAGCAAGTATAGTTTGGCTTTAGCAGTAGCAGCTATATTAGAACCCCGGTTTAAAATGAAGTTGGTTGAATACTACTACTCTCAGATTTATGGCAGCACTGCTTTGGATTGTATCAAAGAAGTTTCTGATGCAGTTAAAGAACTTTTTAATGCGTACTCTATCTGCTCAACTATGGTTGATCAAGCGTTAGCCTTGCCTGGCATCAGCTTACCTGGTACAAGTTATGATGCTAGGGATAGACTGAAAAGCTTTGACAAATTCCTTCATGAGACATCACAGAGTCAGAGCATAACATCAGACTTAGACAAGTATTTGGAGGAACCAATCTTTCCTCGTAATTCTGATTTTAACATATTGAATTAGTGGAAAGTCCACATGCCAAGGTACTCTATCTTGTCTATGATGGCACGTGATGTTCTTGGTACTCCAATGTCAATAATGGCACCAGAATTGATATTTAGCATTATGGGGAGAGTGCTAGATCCTACTCGTGCTTTATTAAACCCTGATACACGACAGGCTTTAATATGCACACAAGATTGGCTCCGAAATGAATCAAGAGGTATGTACTAATTTTAATCTTTCCCCTCCCCAAGAATAATCATGATTGTTGGCTTATCACTAATTCATTATTTTTACTTTAATATCTGATCAGATTTAAATCCATCATCAAGCCATTTTGCTCTACCCCTTCTCATCGAATCAAATTGATTTTTCCATGGTATGCTTTTGTACAACTTGTATCAAATGTTGCTAATCTCTCCATATCCCGTTGTTGAACATTTTGCTTTCTACTTAACTATGAGTTGTGTTGCAATGTTAATGGATCTGCCAACTCATAAGATATCTTTATCATTGTGTCTTACAATGTCAGGTCTTATACCAAGAATAAAGAAGCTACCTTAGAGTTGTCAAGCAACCTTATTGTCAATGATGTTAGCTACTATCTTGGCAATAAAAGAGTAATAGAGTAAGCTTTCCATTTTTTTTAATGAGAGAAACATCCATGCTTTCATTAGCGAAAATGAGATGATCTAAGGTAATTAGAAGGTACGTGGCTTTGAATTGTAATTTATGTGTGACAAGTAAAGACCACATTGGAGGTACACATATACTTCAATATTATGAGGTTTTGCCCATAATCAATTTTGTCCACCTAATTTTTTCTGTTAACCATAGATATATTTGAAAGCACTAATTTTAATTATCTTATTCTTTTCTATTAAATTCAAGGAAACAACTAATGAACAATAAATAGTACAAGCAGGAATTTAGCTGAAAGAGCAAAACAGTAGGCATCATGGCTATTTACAAGTTACAAGATGCCATAATAATCCTTATGGGGAAGCCAAAGTGAAAAAAAAAAGTATTAAAACAATCTTATGCAATTACAAAATTTGGAAACATATCGAGTATCCATTCATGACCAAATTGACTTTGTTTTGTAATATAATATGGAAATTGATATAAATTGATGTGATTATCTTTTGTTGAGGTTTCAGATTAGCAGATTGGTGTATTGACTATTGCATGTCACATGATTTTGATATGAACCACATCAAGTTTTTTATTCTGGGTGCCAGGTAAGTCCATTGACGTTTGACCTTTTTTTTGGATAAGGTGGTGGGGAGAGGGACTGCAAATGTGATGCCTCTGTTAACTTGGAAAAGGGAATGCAACTACTTGCGAGCTTTTTTTAATGTGTTGTTTAGTATATGCAACTACTTCAAATTTATATGACTGGAACTGCAATGAAAGAAGTGTGTTCATCTCTCAGTGATTTAAAATCGTTGAAAATATTCTCTTTCAGTGGATGTGCATGTTTAATTTCTATTTTATTTTATCATTGCAGGTCATACACTATGATTTTAAAAATTTTCGTATGTGAAAGACTTCATTATAATCAAGAGTTAAAGATTTGTTTATGGACTACCTACTATCTTGTACGATGAGTATTTGATAACACTAGTTATTAAACTCAAAATGACACTAATTATTAGATGGTGTATTTTTTATGTTTTGTTGTTGACAGTGTAAAGTTATGAATGTTCTTTTTTATTATGAATTTAATGAAATATATTTTACTTTTTAGAATGAATTTTAGTATGTTGTATTTAGGAACATTTGTATGTTATGATTTAAGTTTTTCAAGGGAAATATTATTATCATTAATTTTTTTGTTAATAACGTTGAAATTTCACCTTGAATGGCAAATAGGTATAATATTTTTGTACAAAAAAATGGGTATTTATTGGCAATAATAAAGGTCATTAAAGACATTTAAAAAAGGTAAATTTATGAATGTTTTAGCTGTCATTACAATTTTTGGTAAAATTCATAATGTTTACGACAATAATAAAGGCCGTTAAAGGCAAAAAAAAAGCAAATCCATGGAAGTTTTAGTGGCCATTATAATTGCTTGTAAAAGGCATACTTTTTTACGGACAATAAAATGAGTCTTTACCGGCAATAAGAAAGGTCGCTAAAAGACATGAAAAAGGCAAACTTAGGGCTGTTTTACTGGCCATTTTAATTGCTGGTAAATAATTGCCGCTAAAAGACATTACTTTTACCGGCCATAAAAAGGGCATTTACCGACACTCTATATAATGGCCGGGAAAACCTTTACAAAAATTAATTGCCAGTAAAAGTTTTTGCGGCAATTCTTATTGCCGCTAAAAGGTAAATTTATTGCCGCTAAAAGACTTTTTTGTTGTAGTGCCTGGTTCAGCCACTCCTTATGACCTACGTCCAGTCCTCAAGTAATTACCCCGAGATTTTCCACTATTACTTCAAGATTAAAGAGGTGCTTGCTACCTTTACACAATAAAGCACTCACAACACTTTTGGGATACCTCACCATTTGTGCTTGAGTCTCAAATCCAAGGGATGCCACACCCTTACAAGTTAATTGAAGGATACCTCACTCTCTTTACAAAGAATCAACGTGTTTAATAGAAGAAACTCTCACAAGAGTATGTAATACAAATTGAAGCCCTAAAATGCTCTTTAAGAATGTCTCAAATTGATTAAAAAACAAAGCACAAATGTTTCAAAGATGATTCATGGATTAGAATGATTGAAATATGTTTCTCAGTTGTTGGTTAGTTATTAATGAAGACCCAAGACATATATTTATTAGTTTTTAGATCAAAGGAGTCGTTGGGTGCTTTAATGAGCAGCATTAAATGCTGATAAAATAGCCGTTGGCTAATGTCAGACCTGTTGTAATCGATTACACACTTCATGTAATCGATTACATGGTTGTTTGAACGTGTTCTTGACTTTCTGGGCAAGATTTAATCAGTTACAACCTTTTTGTAATCGATTACATGGCCTTTGCTTGACTTTGTAATCGATTACAACCTTAATGTAATCAATTACAAGGCTTCTGTTTAGCTTGTAATTGATTACAATCACTATGTAATCGATTACAATGGTCTTTAAACATAATTTTCAAGTCTAATGAAGCTCGATGGCCATTTATAACTTAGAAAACCTTGGATTTGTTTAATATGTGAACTTGAGTTACAAACACCAAGATTAAAATCAATATTTCTTTAAAACATGAGCTTTGAACATTAAGTTGATTTATAAAAGATCTTTCAAAAACTATTTGGAGATAGTTGAGATTCTAATGTCTATAACCTATACCAAATATACCTCTTTTGATCTTGGTCACTTCTTTTGATCTTGATCACTACTTTTGATCTTGATCTTCATCTTGACTTTGTTATCATCAAAAACTTCATTTGATATCTTTCATGACATAAGCATTCACATTTCTTTCCCAGCATATGCAAAAAGATCCTGCTTTTCCTCGGAAAGTTCGTGACTTCTATTGTAATTCCTGTGAGGCGTGGACAGGTTTCATCATTTTCCCTCCTTTGCTTCTCTGACTGTCACCTGAGGTGTTCACTATATCGTGGATGTGCAGGAGTGTTTTGGAGTCATGGGACTGTGAAGTCCTCTTCACATGTTGACCAAGAAGGAAGAGATGGGTGTGCGCATCTTGAGAAACCATTAAGGTGGTTGTGGTTGGTACTTGATCATCATCATCATCCTATTTGACTACATTTTTGGCTTCTTACAAGTAGGCACCTTTGCTTGAAATTAGCTTATAGGTCCTTCTTGTAAAGTAGATGATGTTTGAAATTTGAATAATAAATTTTCTTTTTTGGATATTCTAATTTTCTTTTTCTCACTTGGTCTTGGTGGCTCTTTATACTGTGTAGTTATTTTTGTAATTTCAAGATAGGTCCAACGCTGGAAATTGATATTCATTTTGTTTAACGATTACTTGTTTGGCTTGACTGAGATGAGTCCAAAGCTCGATCTCGATGGTCAGGTTCGTTTGACGAACATTCATTTTGCACGATCGAGATGAGTCCAAAGCCTTATCTCGGTGGTTGGATTTGTTTAGTTTGACGAACACTTGTATGTCCAATCGAGATGAGCCCAAAGCCCAATCTCGGTGGTAGTATTAATTCAAGAAATTAACACACAATTCTTACTTGATTACTAGCATACTCAAGTGTTCATTTATTGCACAAAAATTTTAAGAGTACCTTTAAGAGTACCCCCACACTTAAGACGAACATTGTTCTCAATGTGGAAAAAAATAATAATAATAAATAATAAAGAAATGACAGGAAAATAAAAACAAAACAAAGGACAATGAAACTTCCCTAAAAATTAATATACGATGAAAATTACGTAAGGAAAAGTCACAAAGGTGGTGGGGGAGGTGGAGACTGGGGGAGGCGTGTAGCTATGAGCTCAAACATCTAGTCCAACTGAGCGGTGACATGTTGTCGAAGACTAGCACAAGAAAAACAAAAAGTGTCAATACATTTTTTATAGGAAAAAATAAAGCAAAAACTGAAAAACCAAATGCAAGGACTAAGAGTGCTATGAGAAAAGATAGAAACATAGGTTGCCTCCTGTGAAGCGCTAAGTTATAGTCATTAGCTTGACTATGGGCTGGTGCCATGCTTAGGTGAGGTAGATGGAGTGGTGCTCAGTCCCTACTCCTTCTTCATAGTGCTTTGCTCACTGGCCATTTATCTTGAATGTCTTTTGGCCTTCTTTCTTCACCCCAAGCACACTGTACGGTAAGACTTGAGCAACCTCATATGGTCCTTAACATTCTAGCCTCAACTTATAGGGAAAGAGACGTAGACGTGAGTTATAGACAAGAATTTTATCCTCAATTTTAAACTCACACTACTTAATACGCATGTCATGCCGCTTCTTTGTTCTCTCCTTATAGAGTTTAACTTTCCTAAAGCCGGTGGCAGCTATGGTTAAAGTCTTCTTTCGCATATCATCAGTCACAAATTCCTGCAGATATGAAAACACAGCATTATCCGCAACATCAGTAGCATCTATGCAATTACATGAATAAAAAGGAATTAGGATTTTTAACAAAATTTAAAACATTAAAAACCACTTCCTCATCATTTTATCATAAGGTCAACTTCCCTTGATTGACATCAATCATGGTCTTTCCAGTGACGAGGAATAGACGCCCAAGTATGATTGGGACCTCGGCATCCTCCTCCATGTCCAACACAATGAAGTCAACTGGAAAAATGAATTTATCTACTTTTACCAAAATATCCTCCAATACACCACGAGAGTAAGTGATGGATTTATCGGCCAGCTGTAGTGAAATGTTAGAAGGCTTTGGCTCCTGCATTCCTAATTTCTTAAAAATAGAGAAAGACATCAAATTTATACTAGCACCTAAATTGCATAATACTTTATCAAAATAAGAGTTACCAATAGAGTAAAGAATAATGAAACTATCTGGATCTTTTAATTTTAGGGATAGCTTCTTCAAGAGAATGGCGGAGCACTCCTCATTTAGCCTTATCGTCTCAAATTCCTCAAGCTTTCATTTTTTTGCAAGTATTTCCTTCAAGAACTTTGCATACTTGGGCATAGGAGATGGCTTCAACAAATGGAATATTGATTTGTAATTTCTTGAACATCTCTAAGAATTTAACAAATTGCTTGTCTTGTTGAGTGTTCTTGAGCCTCTGAAGGAATGAAATAGAGGGCTTCTGTGGCTTACTTACATGTACCGTGGATGGTGCTTCACTTGCCTTCTCATTTTTCACAATAACTAACTCATCAAGAATATCTCCATGCTTTTGCATTTCCTTGTCCTTTTTCTTGGGGAGTTCCCCAAGCTCTTTGCCACTTCTCAAGGTAATTGCCTTGACATGTTCCTTAGGATTAGGCTTGGTAGTGCCAGGCAATGTCCCTGGTACCATTTCTGAGATCAAGGTAACCAACTAACTAATATGAGTTTCCATGCTCTTCATTTGGGTCTCTGAATTCTGAATGTATTTCATTACAAAATTTTCAAAGCTTGGCTTCTCTTCAAGTGCTTGGAAACCTGGGAGTGGTTGCGGAGCTCATTGATGGCTCTGTTGATTTGCCCATTTGAAATTAAGGTGGTCCCTCCAACCAGGATTGTACGTATTGGAATATGAATTGTATTGCGGTCGGTTGAAATTGTCAACAAATTTTGCTCCTTCTGGCTCGGGGGAAAAATAACTACTAACTTGACAGTTTAAACTTTTATGTCCCTGTTTGCCATATGCTTCACATATGATTGGTGGGGCTACACTATTTGCCACTATCAGAGTCTCAACTTTTTTCATCAATGCTTCCAATTGACTCAAAATGGCAGTAAAAGAGTCAATAACATGCACACTGACTTGTTTCTTAGTCACTTGGCACTTATTTTGCCATTGATAACTGTTAAGCGTCATTTCTTCAATCAATTCATGGATTTTAGTCAGTGTTTCCCTCTAGTTGTTACCTCCTGTGACTGCATCAATGAGTGAACGGTTGGCAGACGACAGACCATTGTAAAAAGTCTGTACCTGCTGCCATATGAGTAATCCGTGATGTTGACATCTCCTCACCAACTCTTGAAAACATTCCCAAGTTTCATAGAGAGTATCCATATCAAACTGTACAAAAGTAGAAATATCTTTCTTAACTTAGAAGATTTAGAAGGAGAAAAATACTTAGCTAAAAATTATTGTGTTAACTGCTTCCATATGGTGATGGAACCCCTTGATAGTGACGTTAACCATTGACTCACTTTGTCCTTAAAAGAGAAAGGAAAGAGTCACAATCAAATTGCTTCATCTGTCACCCTTATTATATTTGATAGTGTCACACAACTGTAAGAACTTGGTCATATGTTAATTTGGATCACCCAAAGGCGATCCACCAAACTAAACAAAAGTTTGAATCATTGAGATCAATGCTAGTTTGATCTCAAATTTGTTGGCTGCCACAATTGGTCTTATAATACTCTCTTTGTAACCTCCAGTCATGGGCATGAAATATTCAAGCATGGTCCGCTCTGTTAGGGTAGCTTGTTCTTCTCGAGTCCCCTTAACTGTTTGTTTCTCCATCCTCCTTGTAGTTTCTTCAGCCACAACTTCAGTATGAGATTGCTTCCTTAACCTGAGTTATTTTCTCAATTTTTAGATCAAATTGCAGATTAGGAGATTGAGATTGAGTAAGCATAAACAAGAAATATAAGCAGGAAGATGAAGTGGCAAATGAATTAAAAATAAAATAAAAATTCATCTAAATTAAGTAGAGTTTTTCGCCTCTAATATTACCAAACTTCCTCCCCAGCAATGACGCTAAAAACTTGATACGCGTAAAATACACTAAGAGCAAGTGCACTCTATCATATAGTAATATAGGATTTGGGTCCCATTTATCGATCCTATGAGGAATAAGAGGTAATTATTAGATCCGCTAAACCCTTGGTTATCTAAACAATCGTAGGTGTAAGAAAAACTCAAAATAAAATTAGAAAACAAAAAAAGAAGAAAGATGGAATATTAATCAATGTAGAGATAAATCACTTACAGGGAAACTGGGGCGCAAGGTTCACTTTGTTGGATTTATGGGAGTCTAGCAATCACCCTAGGAATCGCATGTACGTATGGGCGTACATCAAGGGAGCTTGATAGCCTAGCCTGCCGGTGCACCACGCATGCACTATGAAGCCCTTCATGCCTGCCCGCAGCACATTATAAATGTGGGGCTATGCGCTGCCACTATAAGGAAATAAAGTTACGCCTTGACTAATAGCTATAGCTTTTGGCTTAGTGGTAAGCGCTTGATCCTAACAAGTGGTATCAGAGCGAGGTCGCAGGTTCGAGGCCCCTGGGTGTCGCTGGGGGGGAGATTGTTGGATTTATGGAAGTTCAACAATCACTCTAGGACTCGCATGTACGTATGGGTGTACATTAAGAGAGCATGATAGCCCAGCCTGTCGGTGCACCACGTGTGCACTGCGAAGCCCCTCATGCCTGCCCACAGCACGTTATAGACGTGGGGCTATGCACTGCCACTATAAGGAAATAAAGTTGCACCCTGACTAATAGCTATAGCTTTTGGCTTAGTGGTAAGCACTTGATCCTAGCACACTTGAATCCAATTAACAAGATTGTCACTCGTTTATGATGTAAGGTAATTCTCTTGCCAAATTCTCTTAATTGCTATTGAGTCCCAATGTTCATGGATAAGCAATATCCTATTCCCAATTAATCATCTATTTGGTCATTTAGTTGAATTAACTAAGAATGCACTAAGCCCCAATTCAAGAGATGAACTAAGTTAATTGTCAATTTAATTAGTAGAATAAATTGATGTTTGGTCATTCACCAACCTAATCCTAGGTTTATTATATAAGTCCACTTATTGGTTAAGGATGGCCACCGTTCAAACAATGAATTAAAGCATGCCAAAATTGATCAAGTCTTGACAAGAATTTAAGCAATACAGTAAATCCAATAAAATTACCTTAATCAAATTCAAAATCAAAACTAATTAATTAGGAAAATAAGATTCCCCAAAACCCTAGCTATGAGATTGGCTATTAATGTTCATTGACAAACCCAAATCATAATACAAATTCATGGAATTAAAAATATAAAGAAAGGGGAAAAATTAGAGGAAAGAGAAATCAAAACCCTTTTAATGGATATTGTGATATTCAAGCCTTCAAGAATTACATCATTTCTTCATGGCTATCTTCCAGAGATTCCTGACCGTCTTCTCTATAATCCATCTCTCAAAAGTCTGCTGCTACAAAAGTTACTTTTAGGTTTAAGGATTCACTTCTATTTATATTAGTAAGGGGCAAAATATGCATTTTCACACGCAGGAAACCTCACATGGCCATATCTAAGCTCAACACGGCCATGTGACCAATAAATCAGCGTAACTTCAATGTCAAGGAGACATGGACGTGTCTCCCAGAGACATGGTCGTATCTCTAAGTCAGAGGCATTCTTCAAGTTAGACAGGGCTGTGTCTAACTTAGGAATCACTTTTGAGTTGACACAGGGCCTTGTCTAAGCCAATATGATCTTCTTTTACTCTAAAAATGTGGTATCTTCGCTTGCTTTCACTCTAAATGTGATAAATCTCTTTTAATATATAAAAATCAAAGATAATGGTAAGGGCCATATAAAATTCACTAATAAACACAAGCAAATCACTATAATTCATCCGGTTTGAGACTACAAAATATGAACTTATCAATAAGGATCTGGTTGTATCTATAATAGGCATCCATAAAGGAGAGTAGCCTGAAACCAGACGGGTTGTCGACCAGCTTATCAATGTTGGGAAGTGGGTAAGGGTCTTTTAGACATGCAATGTTGAGATCAGTGTAATCGACGCACATGCGCCACTTCCCTTTAGCCTTCTTAAGGACAACATTAGAAAGCCTTATGGGATATGAGACTTCTCAGATGAACCTGACGTCCAAGAGCTTTTTCACCTGCTTCTGGTTCACCTC
This sequence comes from Ormosia semicastrata, assembly GCA_029884595.1. Taxonomy (NCBI): domain Eukaryota; kingdom Viridiplantae; phylum Streptophyta; class Magnoliopsida; order Fabales; family Fabaceae; genus Ormosia; species Ormosia semicastrata. The sequence continues at coordinate 7,419,138 of JAQQTO010000028.1, read as the reverse complement.
TTGTCTTTCCGGGCCCATCTTCCTTTTATGTTGAGCCATCGATTTTGCATTCTTCAAATAGAAAGTTGGTGGCATATAAAGTTTGGATCTATGCCCGACATGTCTGTTGAAGTCCAAGCGAATAGATCATTGTTTTTCTGTAGGACCTCAAACAACCGGGCTTTTTCTTCTTAACTGAGCTGCCCCTGATCTTGATTACCTGGTTTGGCTTGGCACCAAGTTGAAGGGGTTGGGGCTCTCCGTTAGGTTAGGGATATGTATCACTAATCTCTTCGCGTACGTCTAACTTGGTCAAGAGGATGTTGATGGAGTCTGTAGTGACCAAAGTCTAATCGTTGCATCGGTCTGGGGTTCGGGGTCTTTTAGCAATTTTTAGACTCTCATTGTAGCATTTCCTCGCTGTGACTTAATCTCCTTTAACTGTCACAACCCTGTCTTGGTGGTCTAGAAACTTAACGGCCAAGTGGGGTGTGGAAATCACAGCCCCAAAGGCATTGAGTGAAAGGCAGCCTAGAGTAACATTGTAGGCAGAAGAGCAATCAATCACCAAAAACCTGACCATGAGAGTTTTAAAGAGGGGGTCTTTTCGCAAGGTAAGGTGAGTCTTAATATACCCAACCGCGATGATCTTGTCCCCTGTGAACTTGATCAATTCACTAGTGTGCAGGATGAGCTCTTCCTTTAATAATCCTAACTTATTGAATAAGTCTAGGAACATTATGTCAGCCAAGCTTTCTTGATCCATGAACATTCTACATACCTCAGCATTTATAATTATTCCGATAACGGTCATCGGGTCCTCGTGGTTTGGGATGGTGTTTTCATAATCCAGAAAACGAGAGCAGAGGGGATTTTCTTGACCCACTACTCTATCTGGATTTTGTGAGGGATGCCACAGTCATCACCGCTCGAAGAGCCCTCTTCCTGGCGTTGCCTAACTTGCCGCCACCTGTGAAGGCCCTTGAGATGGTGTTTACTGCTTGGGTTAGTTAGACATGGTGGCAATTTATCTTTATTCTTCACTCGATCTCCAGTGTATTACAGCGCAGACAATTATATTCTAGCTTCCAAAGAAGGTGTCCTTTGTGGACCGAAATGTTGCCTCACCGAAACTCTCGGGGAAGAGGGGGGAGATTCTCTCCAATGAAAAAAGTCTCCTATCCGTCCTGCCTAGGTTCCTATTGGGTTGCGACTGGTCTTAGGACTGGCTCATCAACAGTAAGGACAAATGTTAGATGGCGATTTGTAGACGATGAGTTATGCGTAGCCAAAGCGAGATTTTGATTGGTTGAGGTATGCCTCCTCCTTGTGTTAACCATGTTGATGGTTGTAATGGAAGTGTTAATGGTAGTGTTGGGAGTATAAATTTATCTTCACTACAGATGGTGCCAATGTTCAGAAATAGATTCTGAGGGTTACTTGAGAAGGTAAATGATGATTGATTCCTCAGTGACATAGTAGCAGTAACAATGAAGCGAGGGGTAGGTACCTTCAAAAGGCACTCTGACACTCAAGTCAGTATGTGCGCAAGCAGGGTAGTGTGTCTAATTAGGAATTAGGTCATATATATATGAGTGTTTTAGGGTATGAAATATCTGAGCATTTAATGCGTATTGAATGTTGTTACCTGAAATTGCGAAAAACTATTATTCCTTACGATTGATTCCCTATTTACGCAGGGTATGATGAATATTCTTTTATGTTGCGAGAGTCATACTTAGTGTATAGGCCAGTTCATGCGCATAATCTACCTAGGAGCCAGGCTGATGGGTTGGGTTGCTCCAGATGTATAGACCCATAATCCGATCCAGAACAGAAAGGCTTGCCTGTGCTTCTTCAGCGCTCAGTTTCAAATCAACTGTGGAAATAATTATATGGTTCGTGTCCACGAATTAAATGATCAGCACAACGTATTGTTCATGAGATATATTGTTGAAATTTTCTAGCTAGTAACTAAACAAAATGACAGCAACATGTTTCGCAAGTTTCTTTCTTGTTTGATCCGACGGTGCCTAATCGGCTAATCTTATATGTAGAACACCATTACTGACTCTTAGGTTTTGAGTTGACCTCTCTTTAAAGCACGCGGAGTCTTTGACTAATTGTTCTTAATTACTTCATCGCAGCCGTATGTGAAAAAATGGAATCTTTTACCCTCATTGTTCATATGCGACGTAGATGCTGGTCGAACTAGATATGCATCACATTTTGAAAACCAGGAAAAATTCAAGGTTAGATAAAGTTAAACATATATGAACATGGACAAAGAATACTCTAAGGGAGGATTAGAATAAGATATGAGATACAAACATTGAGTTCTGTTATGATACCTATACGGCACCCTCCTCAGACGTGGATGTCGTATAGTTTAAGAAGTCATTCATACGGTATATCATAATATGTCACACTCATATGTAGTTCAGTCCTTTTGATGACTTTCTGCTCTCTATTAGGAATTTCTCTTTTGAGTCAAGCACACTGGCATCAGTTACACAACCTCACACGTCTCTCTAGCTGAACTCAATCTCATCATCCATAAGTTCTGAATTTTGAGCCTATTCTTTCATCTGTATATCAATATATTTTCCTTATCAGACCCCCACCATTATGAGTCTACATTCTACACAGAAGGGAGCCCAGACTAGAGGGTAAAAGTATCAAAGGAAAATGATAAGGCACTGATGACCAAGTGGGCAAACCCTAGCTAGACCCAGCAAAGCAAGTAGGAGTATCATTATTTGCACAGATCGAGAACATGTTATAATGGACACAGTGAGAAAGTGTTATAGGAAGGAGACTCTCCTCAGAACTATATATGATTTCCCGTACGTAAACGAAGAAAAGCATACATTACTTTGAATAAATAATGAAATATCAAAAACAAAATCCTAAATTCTCCTTGGTTTCTTCACCAATAGCTTTAGCAGGAGAAAGAAAGTTGAAATAAATATTGCACCCAAATGTTTTCTGACAGAGATCTATTAGTTGCAATTTACAACAAAACTTCCACACCCAGAAAGGGGAAAGGAGAGTGATAAAGACCACAGCAAAGCAAAGCCAACATATAATTCTTTTGCGAATCAAACTAAAAATTGGTACAAGTTTATAAGTTTATAACAAAAGGAAAGGGCTACTTAATAACATACTTATAGTTATAGCCAAAACTGAAACGGATCGGACCGAGATGCTTGATTCCCCAAGAGTTGATGAGTTGTTGGATCTTAATTTGTAGCAAAAGCTAGACCTTTTCACTCATACATTAAAGTAGGGTTTTCTCATAAACATAAGCAAACCCTCCGCTTTTTCTTCTCTGTCTTCGTTGTCTTCTTTTTCTTGTGCTTGTTCTTGATCTTGTTTTGTCTTTGAAGAGTGTTGCTTGTGATGGCGAAGGTGATGATCAGCAAGGGGTTGTTGGATGATGATGATGAGGATGTTTATGATAAGGGAAGAGGTGGGAGCTTTGTTGAGAGGGTAGTAATGATGATGGTCATGGACGGCCAGAGAGAATAGCAAGGAGGAGGAGGGCATGATGATTGCTGTTGCGTGATGTCGTTGAAAGGTTGAAGAAAAATCCAAGGTAGTTCGTGCCATCCCTCTGAGAGAAAGAGAAAGAGACTAATTGATCTCTCTCTCCTTCTCTCTTGTGGGAAGAAAGAATTATCACGAAAACCGTGGTGCCAACTTTTTCATGCCCTCCAGCTCTTGTTCGCAAGGAAAGGGAAAGATGACCCCATTTCGTTTTCGTTGAAGAAATTATTAGATGCCACTTTTCTCCTTGCCCACAGTTCAACATCCAATCAAATTTTAGTGCATGTGGGATCATTTTGGTGACACGTAATTAGAAGAATTGCGTGGTCTAATTATAAAGAAAAATATATTTTGTACACCCCAATATAATATTTGTGTGGTACACCATGTTTGATGTGAGTATATCATACATTATATGTAAAATTAGAATAAATATATTAATAAACTATCGTTTAAATGTTATATTTTAAGTATTTAAATAACATAACTAGTTAAAACAAGGATTTGGATCATTACAATGGATATAGTTGTAGGCTAAAAGCAGAATTCTATGTCATTTTTTAATAGGGGTTAAAAACTCTTTTTATATTATATGAGCAATTTTTAAATTCAAAGCAGTAAAAGGCTGTTTGTGATTGTATATGGAGTGGATGAAATGCTTATAAGCTTTATAGGGTCTAATTAAAGATGGAATTTGGCAGGGATGAGAGACAAACACACCCATGAGAACAATGAATGACAAAGTCATCAAAAGGACTGAGGATGACAGGGTTTGAGAGAATACAAATACAAAAAATGTAAGAGGAGGAAGACAGAGTCAAAGAAAGAGATAGACTATGCGGCCTTCTGAATGTAATGGCTGTCCTTCTGCAAAAGCAACTTTAGTAAATAGAAATGGGGACAAAAATGTTAGTTACTGTTCACACAATGCAATAATATTCCCGACATTCTGAAGCTTGAAAGCAATAATTCATTGTTTACAGAGACAGAGGAAAAGATTCCAAGATAAGCATATTTTGAATGTTTTGTCGAGCACCATATTCATGGTCTTGTGATAAATCTTGATTCTCGTACTACTCAACAATCTAATATATATGTGTAAAACATCTTTTACATCATTCTTTTTGTTTTTATATTTGCCTTTATTGCTTGCTTTATAACATTTTTGCCGCACGCCCCACCCTTGCTTTTTTGGCTCACTTTGTTTTAACATCTCAAAATTCCTTCCTATGTGTAAATATTACCTTAATACCTATCCTATAATATCTCCCTTTTGAGTATATTTTTCACGAAATTGGCCAAGAGAAAATTCAAGCTAATCTATCTCCGTTGGCCCAATTCTAGAATCCCATTTCCTTTTTTTTTTCTTCTCCCTTCTTCCTCAAGTAATTCAGGGTAGGTATCTATTTAACCGTGGCTTGTAAATTGGCTTAAACCATCCCAAGAGGCCCTTGTGGTTCTTAGAAATCTTAGCTGGTTGGTTGCTGTTTTGAACATATAGGACAAAAATAGCTTTGGAAATAAACTCTCCAAAGTCTAAACCTTTGCTTATATGTTATATAGGACTTGCAAAAAAAAAATTTTACATCCCAATATAATATCTGTGTGGGACACCATACCTGATATGAATGTAGTTGGATACTATCATATAATATATGTAAAATTAAGATGAATATTCTGTATACAAATGTGAGTGAGATATTATATGTCTTATTCTTGAGTTTAAGTGTTCAAATAATAAAATCATATACCACTTTATGTTTGACAATGATAAAGTCACACATAGGCCAGCCTTTTCTTTCACTTTTTTTTTCCCTTATGACTGGGGGAAATGTGTCAAACCAAAGTAGTTTGATGAAAAAGTGGAACTATAGAATAAAACTGAAATTCTTTTCTAGAGGTTCAAATCTTTTTTGCACAAAACAAAATCCTAAACCCAAATATATAAAGTGCACAGTATGCCATGTTCTCTTGGTCCGTCTGCAATTCCTTGTAGAGATTCTAGCTTTTTTAAAAAAATAAAAAGTAAAAATTTAGGGTTAAAGGTGACCAACCCATCTCAAGATTAAGCCAGACTTCTAGAGGTATTTACAGATAATACACTAATAACAGAACCTGGCAGGATCAAACCCCAGCCAACTTATTTAACGTTGTCCGTTCTTATAGTTGTGCCATCCGTTGTAGACAAAGAGATGTTAACTAAATAATTAGAACTGCAGACACCAACGACGCAATTTTCCCCCTGAATAATTTCACCGTTCGTAAATTTGACGTATTATTTGTAGCTTGCTCCATCAATTGTTTAGAAAAGAAAAATCAAAATTTTCTAGTTTGTGAAGTTGTAAAACTTACATTCCACACACAAAAAAAGAAAAAAAATACAAAAATAAAATCTTACACTGATTGACGAGATTGCTGTAACAAGCTATACAAGTAATTTCCTAAACTATAAATCACCAGGCCTATGGCGAGACTTGTTTGTCTGATGTTTTCTTGTGAATAATTTGCTCTTATAATATCGATTGGAAACTAATTGTTTTTTCTGCACATCGGAAAAATTAATATTTTAGTTCCTAAAAATACATTTATCTGTAATATTGATAACTACATGGAATGTAGTTATTTGGACTCTATCATCTGTGTTAAAATGAATGCTATTTCCTTGTTTAATTGCATATTTGGAGGCTTTTGTACTTATGTTTGTCATATTCTGATTCTAAGCCTTTCTGATGTGTTAATATGCAAAACTGTGCTTAAATGATTATGGATTAGGTAGATTTATATATGTTACTGATTTGGTGTTTTCTCTATGTTAGGAGGGGCTCCAAACAAGGTTAAATATGGAGCAAGTGAGCTTAAAGAGGAAGAGAAGCCAAATTTGCCAATTCAGTGGGCAATGCCATGGCAAAGAAGATGTTAGTTTACGCGCGGCAAGCAAAGAGGTTTTTCAAAGAAGTCATATTTGGACCCGAGGCTTGGGCGCCGCGGCATGAGTGTTTGGGCGCCGCGGCATAAATAGACCGACCCATTGGGCGCCGCGGCGTGAGTTTGTGGGCGCCGCGGCGCAGAGGCGGGCTTTTTCCGAGCCTATAAGTAGTTTTTCACGCGTTTTCTCTCACTTTTCATGTTTTCTCTCTGTTTTTCCGAGTTTTGGCCATTTGGCCATTTCTCTCTTTTTAGGTTTTGTTAGGTTTAGTTAGTTTTAGTTAGTTTAGGTTAGATAGCTTGGCTAAATCTTCATGGATGGTGGATTAGAGGCAAGGATCAAAGGATTGAAGGAGGATTCAAGCTTCAGAGACAAATCTAATGAGCTTCTTTCTCTCTTTTCCCTTTCTCTCTTCTCTTCCTTATCTTTTGTATAGCCATGCTTTGTTTAGGATACTTTGAATCCTTTTATTAATATTAATGATTTGTTCTTCTCCGAGTTTGTGTGGATCTTTGATTTTGTTCAATCATATTGTTCTTAATGCTCTTGAGTGTTTGGCCAACATTTGAGTGATTTGATAGAATCTAAGGAACCTAGACATAGGAATTTGGGTTTGAGATCGTATGTATGGTTGATGCATGTTCGATTCTATTCCAATGGCAGGATGAGTTGATTCGCTAATGGGATAGACATATACCTCTTAGCTATGCATAGCACGTGTTTGAGAATAGACCGTAAAGAGTGGATTTTGTGTTAGCTCTCAAGGACACTTAGAGAGTTGGGCAAATGACACCATGGTTAGATGACCTAGACATAGGCGTTTAGCTAATGTAGATTCTCAAGCTAACATAATCATTGCATTCATATTTATGAAGAGGATTGCATGTTGTTGGTTGATGTAAAAGGTGAAGAAGGATTTCCCTAAACTCTAACCATTTATCCTTATTGCTTTCTGTCTTTACTTTCTTTACTTTTATCCATTTTTATGTTCTTGAATAGAATTAGGTAAGCTATCGGTTAATACTTAGCATTGGAAATAAAATTATCCTCGTGGGAACAATATCTGTACTCATCATTTTATTACTTGTGCGACCCGTGCACTTGCGGTTAGCAAATGGGCAAACACGCTTGCACCTTAACAAGTTTTTTGGCGCCGTTGCCGGGGATATTTTGTTATAAATGGTTTGCCTGATTAGATTCTAATCTTGTCAACGCCTAACAAGTTTTTGGGTTGCCAGGGTTAGTTTTTATTATGCTAATATCAACAATGAGTTTGATTAGTTCTAATTCAAGTTGTATATAAGTTGTATATAATCTATGTTTCATTTCTGTTTTGTTTTAGTTTCAAATAAGAAGCCGGGTGATTTTATTCATACGAGGCCCTTGAAGGAAGTTGCAAATTCCTGGAGAGGATAACCCTTGGATCAAGTTCTTGAAGACTACTCATCCGCAATACTTCAATTTTGGTGACAAAGTCCTGCTGGGACTATAACTCAGGCCCTTCGTGGGAGGGTACCCCATGTTTATGTTTTATTCATGCTTTTACTTTATGCATAAATAGTTAGTATGTTATGTTTTGTATTTGTGTATTCATATGTTAATATGCTTATGTTAGTGTTAATGTGTTTTTGTTAGTATGTTCGTGTATATAAGTGTTAGTATGTTAGTTTAGTAGTTTATAGTTGTTAGTTGTTATGTGTTAGTTGTGTTAGTTCTTGTTTGTGTATGGTTTTAAGTATTGTTTGTGTTAGTTTGTATATAGGTTAATATGTTACTTTGGTTAGTTTTATGTTTTTGATTAGTTTATAAGTTTTAAGTTTGTTTAACTTTTGTATATAGGTTAATGTTTTGTTTTTGTGTTTTATTGCGTGTGTGTTGTACATTTCTGTAATTTAGCTTTTTGAACAAGTTTTGTTGCAAAATAGAGACACAAAAGAGCCAAACCAAGTAGCAAAACTGTGTTTGCTGCTAAATTTAGCAATTTAGTAGTCATTGTTCAAGGCGCAATGTAGTGCACGCCAAAGCACAAAGCGTTTTACTCGCATAATTATGCAGCTTTTTGAGAGCGCCGCGACCTACGCATAGGTCAAGCACAATGGCCCACAGCCCTGTTTTTGTTTTTTTTTGTTATTTATCCCCTGTTTTTGCTGTTTTTGCTTTTATTTTTGTTATTTTTTCTGTTTTTAAGTATTTAGTAATGCTCAGTACTTGTCTCAGGTTCCCTATAGGCCATGTTCATTAATGATACATTTCATTTTAGGTTTGGGGGAATATCTTTACATGTTTTATTACTTTTGTGCTTAATGTTAACATGTATTGGTATTTTGAGTATACAGTGGTGTTAGTCATCATATTTTCATGATTTTATTCTGTTATGACTATCACTGATGTGCTGATAACCTGAATTTCAATTTTCACATTATGCAAAAGATGTTATGTATGCTTGAACTTAGAAAGTTGAATCTATTTGAATGCATGACATTTTGCAAGGATGCTGGTGTTGTTTTTGGTTGTCCATGATTTGAAAGGTTGCTATTTGCCCCCTTTTCAGTGAAACCTTATGTGATCTTGATGCATGTGAAACAATTTAGTTGCTTTTGATGCATGATTTACATCTCACTTATATGCAAGTGTAACTTTGAAAATGATACGAGTGCATGTTTTGAGAATGTTTATGGATGTATATGTAGAGTTTTGATTATCCTAGAAATTGTTTTTGAACTCTCTTGAGGCGAAATCCTAAGTTGTGCATGATTGAGGAAATGATTAGGGCATTGTTTGGACCGATTGAGCCTTAAAAAGCTTACCCTGATATGATGATATCCTTAGGTCCCTTTTTGAAGCCTTAAACTGTTTGGCCTTCTTTGTTTTTCATAACCATTGTGTTCGTTAACCTGTTAGCCATTCTAATGCATGTTAAAGCATGTCATTTTCTTCCTACCCTTATTGTTTGTTGAGTATATGATGTGTTATTTCTTGAAATGAGTCTGATGATTAGGGGTATGAATATGCAATTCAAAATGAGCCTGAAGGAATCAGATGCAAATCAAAGAAAAGAAAAAGCATTGCTTTGCAAAAATAGAAGAAAGAAAAGAAAGAGAAAATAAAAAGAAAAATGAAAATGAAAAAAAAAGCAAAAGCTTAAGAAAAGTAAAGTTCAAAAAGCATCGAAAATGGTTCTGGCAAGTTTTATGATTTCACTTTTGACTACCCTGCTAGTGTCAGTTTTTGACTCATGTCTTAAAGTAGTATATTATGTACTTCAATATTTGTATTGTATCTTTTCCGTTCATTTCTTTCGCCCATACCATTGGCCTTATATTATAAGCTGATAAAGTCCCTTTTGATCCTCAATCTGGTGTGATTTACATTAGTGGAGAGAGAGTTGATTTACAATCTTGTGGATTCTGTGAATCATATGCATGTATGTTTGTAAACTTATCTGGATATGTATGACTTGATTAGGAGAAGTTTATCTTGCATGTTTGTGATAAATGTGAATTGCATGGAGAGTTTTCTGACTTGTTAGCATGTTTAGGGTTATATATGTGTGGAACTGTTTATGGGGCATTTGTACTTTTTGAGGATTGATGCAGTCATTACCCACTAGTATTTGTTTTTTAAATGAAAAAAGAAGATTGAAATATACTTGCTGAATAAGAATTGATTTTAATGTTTAAGTGATTTACTTAGTTCTATTTGGTTTTGCTCGAGGACTAGCAAAATGTAGGTTTGGGGGTATGATAACTACATGGAATGTAGTTATTTGGACTCTATCATCTGTGTTAAAATGAATGCTATTTCCTTGTTTAATTGCATATTTGGAGGCTTTTGTACTTATGTTTGTCATATTCTGATTCTAAGCCTTTCTGATGTGTTAATATGCAAAACTGTGCTTAAATGATTATGGATTAGGTAGATTTATATATGTTACTTGATTTGGTGTTTTCTCTATGTTAGGAGGGCTCCAAACAAGGTTAAATATGGAGCAAGTGAGCTTAAAGAGGAAGAGAAGCCAAATTTTCCAATTCAAAGGCAATGTCAGCCAAGCGCAAAGACATGTAGCACGCCGCCACAAAGAAAGGTTTTTCAAAAGTCATATTTGGACCCGAGGCTTGGGCGCCGCGGCATGAGTGTTTGGGCGCCGCGGCATAAATAGACCGACCCATTGGCCGCCGCGGCGTGAGTTTGTGGGCGCCGCGGCGTGGAAGCGGCTGCTGAGCCTATAAGTAGTTTTTCACGCGTTTTTCTCTCACTTTTCATGTTTTCTCTCTGTTTTTCTCGAGTTTTGGCCATTTGGCCATTTCTCTCTTTTAGGTTTTGTTAGGTTTAGTTAGTTTTAGTTAGTTTAGGTTAGATAGCTTGGCTAAATCTTCATGGATGGTGGATTGGAGGCAAGGATCAAAGGATTGAAGGAGGATTCAAGCTTCAGAGACAAATCTAATGAGCTTCTTTCTCTCTTTTCCCTTTCTCTCTTCTCTTCCTTATCTTTTGTATAGCCATGCTTTGTTTAGGATACTTTGAATCCTTTTATTAATATTAATGATTTGTTCTTCTCCGAGTTTGTGTGGATCTTTGATTTTGTTCAATCATATTGTTCTTAATGCTCTTGAGTGTTTGACCAACATTTGAGTGATTTGATAGAATCTAAGGAACCTAGACATAGGAATTTGGGTTTGAGATTGTATGTATGGTTGATGCATGTTCGATTCTATTCCAATGGCAGGATGAGTTGATTCGCTAATGGGATAGACATATACCTCTTAGCCATGCATAGCACGTGTTTGAAAATAGACCGTAAAGAGTGGATTTTGTGTTAGCTCTCAAGGACACTTAGAGAGTTGGGCAAATGACACCATGGTTAGATGACCTAGACATAGGCGTTTAGCTAATGTAGATTCTCAAGCTAACATAATCATTGCATTCATATTTATGAAGAGGATTGCATGTTGTTGGTTGAGGTAAAAAGTGAAGAAGGATTTCCCTAAACTCTAACCATTTATCCTTATTGCTTTCTGTCTTTACTTTCTTTACTTTTATCCATTTTTATGTTCTTGAATAGAATTAGGTAAGCTATCGGTTAATACTTAGCATTGAAAATAAAATTATCCTCGTGGGAACCATATCTGTACTCATCATTTTATTACTTGTGCGACCCGTGCACTTGCGGTTAGCAAATGGGCAAACACGTTTTGACCCTAACAAATATTGATACTTATAATCTTCTCAATCAAATCCTTGACTATTATGTTTTTTTTCACTTTGTTCCTACACTTGAGACATTTCAAATACACTCACAACAAGAATTTTAGAAATTTGCTATCAAATTAATTACAGAAATTTTTCGTAGCTAATCCACGGATTAGCTATGGAATAAATTTCCATAGCTAATTTTCGAATGCATGGTAAAATTTTTTTATCAAGTAAATAGCTACAGAATAACTATGATTTAGTTACGAAATTTAGTTACAAAAAATTGTTATAGCTAATCCGTAACTAATTAGTTATGAAATAAATTTTCGTAGCTAAATCTTAAATGCAAAATTTATTTGACAATTAGCTACAAAATAGTTACAATTTAACTACGAAATTTAACTAAAAAATTCATTTCATAGCTAAGCAGTAGCCGATCCGTAGCTAAATTAGTTATAGATTAGCTACTAAATATTTTCATAGCTAAATATTAAAAAAATAAATTTATTAAATCACCCCCTCTCCATTAGTGCACCTAGCAGCCCCGCCCTCTCACTTTCCCAAATTCTCAAATTCCCAAATCTCCCTTCAGTCGCCAAACTCGCGCTCCCACCCACCTCATCTTCTCTCGCTTCACCACCTAAACCCCCACCCCACTCCCTTCCCCCATTCCCTCCTACCGACCACCACACCAACCTCAACCCGTGGCCATCCCACCACTCCAACCTGCAATGCTCCCTGCTGCGACCCCTCCCCACGACGCACAAAAACTTCCCCCCTCTCTCTCTCTCTCTCTCTCTCTCTCTCTCTCTCTCTCGTTGCAGCAACCCAAACCCCACCCCACCTCCATCATCTCTCTCTCCCAACCACCACCCAAACCCACAGCAAAACCCAACCCACTCTCTTCTTCCACCCCAACCTTCACCCACCACTCCAACCCGCGTCCACACCCAAACCCGCATATCCTCTCTGTCATAGAGCCATCATCAATGCTGCTCGTCCATCTAGGTAAGATTTGAGTATTCCATTGTCATACCAACTCCAGTCCTTATTTTATGTTTACTTACATTTAGATTTATTTGTCTTCTCACTGAATCTGAAATTAACTCTAATTATCTGCATGTGTTATATATATGTATACATACATACAGTATGTAGTAATATGTGTTTTGACCAGAAGTTGTTTGATAAAGTGCTTCTATAGGATATAAATTGAAATTCAATTCAATGTCCATTAGGCTTCAAGATGCTTGTGGTTCCATTAGTTTGAAGCTTCCTATAAAACCAGAATTTTTCTTCATTGAAGCTATACCAGATAGCATCATTGTTTTTTTTTCCTCTCAAACTTGCTACTGATAACACATAGCAATATGCTATGAGTTTTGGTTTTACTTACCCATTTCCATGCAAATTTCTTTTATTGATATGATAAGGCTTCTCCTATTAACAACTTTTCATGTAAGGAATATCAGTCAAAATGCTCTGATCTTAGGTGTTGAATTTCTTTTTCATTAACTAGTTTTTGCTTCGTTATATGGTTGACAGAAGAGTGATAGTGAGGCTACTTCATTGCCTCAGGAGCACACACTGCCTATGGGTCCTAAAAGGTTACAAGAAATAGGATCATATCTCAAATTGGAAAAAATGGAGATGATGATTCGTCCATTTGCTATGCCTGTTGAAGATTTCCCTCCACCAGCTACACCTGCGGGATTCTCTGGGTATTTCTCAAAATACATGCTTGAGCGTCTAGTAATTCTAAAGGGAGATAGTAAACATAAAAAACTCTTCCTCCCTGTGCTTTAATATCTCCTGCCTAATGTTTCTTAATGTACATGGGATGGGAAAATTCTGAAACAACCAAAGCGAGCTTTAGGCTCCTTTGTAAAAAATTTTGGAACTAACATCTTCCCACCAAATAATGTTTGTAGTAGAAAGTAGCCATATATCAACTCTCTTCACTCAAATGGTCATTGATATAAGATTGTTGTTGTCATTATTTCTACAGCTTACTTGTATGTTGTCAGTTGTCATAATTAGAAAACTTGAAAACCACAGGCTGCTAAGTAATACTTATACCCACCACATCAGCTTACTTGGTAAGATTCTGGTACATCTCAAGATTAATTTATATCCACATTCTCTGTGTAGGTTCCTTTATCATTTGAAAGTATATTATGGTATTGATAGACATCTAAAAATATATTCTGGTAAATTTTCATGCTTTATCCATCAAATTCAGAGGGGGAAGAGAGTGTGTGTTCTGAATATACATTTAGTACACTTAGTCTATCTGCCTCTCTAGATCCTTGGAGACTGATCCAACTATAAAAATGTGACCATAAATTAATTAAATGGTTATTTCGATGCAATGTAGGCTTTGGTGGCCAAAGCAGCTGTTATCAAATCAAGAATAAAGCAAATGAAATAACAATAGCAGCTATGAAATGATCAGTTGTTTGTTTGTTACAATTATTAATTGCTAAGGAAATTTTGGGTTTCCTTTTTTGTGATATTATTAAATTTTTTGTTGTAGTCAAGATCTTGCAAGAGTTGTCAAGTTTAAATAGAAAATAACTTTTTCCTTCTTGGAATACCTAGTTAGGCATCAGTATCTTGATTGATTATTACCTAAATATTAGGTCTATGTGTATAAAAACATATTTGCAAATATGTAGAAAAAAATATATGAAGTTTAATGGGAAAGAAATTGATTTCGATGGGGACCCATTTGCACATGACATAGTGTATAACTATTTTGTTTGTGTTGATCGTGAAAATTTTGGTTCTATATGACAATATGACTTTGGTGATAGTGATGGGAAAAATCCCACTATTATGTCCTCTAATGATTATTTCATATAAGTTAGTCTTAGGTGGCTTTTGGAAATTGTCTACTATAATGAGAATAACTAATATTATGAACTGCTACACTCTCTCAGGAGATCATTTATGACACACATGGGAGCATGCCTGTAATTCTACAAGTTAAGTCTATGTTCTCTGTACTTGGTCTGTGTCTCACTAAACCTACTAGTAGTAGTATGATGACTAAAACAGAAGATGATAAAAAAAAAGTTCTCTAACTATGGCAATGATTGGACAAAGGGAAGTACAAGTTTATGCAGAAATAAAAAATGTACAAGCTGCAGTTGCCTCCAAATAGATGGATCATTAAGGAAAAGTAGCTAATCTTTTCTTGGAAAAGTAATTGGGTCTTGCTGATGTTTGATTCTCCTGAATAGAATGATGCAGGAAGAGTTCATAGGCTTCCAAAATTGCACCATATTCATTGGAATGGACAAACTATGTCAAATTATAATGTTCACGTGTGTAAGTCATAATTTCTTCTTCTACTTCTTGCCTTTCTGCTAGTAGTTGTCATTTGTCAAGACCTTTATCTCCCTCTGTCAAACTAATATATATGATATTTAAACAATTGTACGTAATAATTTATGAAACACCCTCTTATGGTGCTCATCACTTTTCTTTGTGTCATTCAGGTTCAAATGAGCAAGCAAAAACATCCATTAAGAATCCTAGGTGGGTGGTTGAGCTTCATAAAAAGTAGCAACTCATTGACTTGGTAATGAAATTTACCTTATTCATTTTTGTGTATACAGATTTTTGTCCTAGTTGCTAATATGCCTTTTCAAAATTTCACCCCAGGATATAGTTATTTTGGCAATTAATTGCACAGCTGCTGCTAAAAGAATTTTTGAGAGACATGTGGTCCCAAAGAGATCCTTGAGCTAGCTCTCCACATTTCCCATGTACACACTTCAACTGTTGATGCATCATCTCTTAATCTCTTGATCATCTTCAAGCTCTGATAATTTATGGTGTGACTTTACAGGTTTTTTGTTATCATAGGGCATCTGTTTTCCAAGTTTATGGCTTGTTCTCCACTTTGTTCTATATTGTTCTTCAGTTTTTCCAAACACATTTTAATTATGAATCAGAATCATAGATGTATATGACATCAGCAAATGTATTCAGAATTGCATGGATAAATCAATTAAATTGGCTTCCTTTGTCCAAACGCAGCTGGTGCCCATCCTCTGTGAGATTGTTGGCTACCAAGCAGGAAGTGGTGTGCAGGCACCATCATTAGGCAATGTAGTTGGGGAGGATCATGAAGTTGATGATGATGAGGCTAACTTGGATTGATTAGTTGTGCTTATTGATGATAGGGCTAATTTGTTTTGAACTATTTATATTAACTTAGACTTATTTATTAGTTATCCTTTCTTTGTAGAACATGGTTTGAATTTACTAATGCAATTATAATATTTTGTTGCTTTACACAACTTATTTGTTGGGTTTTTCTGTTTGGATTGAATTCTGTTTGGATTGAAATATTTATACAAGTATAATTTTAAAATATACCAATTATTATTATAAAATTAATTTTGGTTTGCTAAGGATTAGCTACAGAATTGCTATGGATTTAGTAACATAATAGCTAGGAAATAGCTACAGATAATTGCTACGGATTAGCTACGAAATTGTTACGGATTTAGCAACATAATAGTTAAGAAATAGCTACAGAATTGCTACGGTTTGTTAAAATTAGCTATGAAATTGTTATGAAATTTTTCATAGTTAATTACCTACGGAAATGAAAGAAGTTCTAAATGAAAATTAGCTACGAATTTGCTTCGGATTAGTTACAAAAATTTGACTACGGACCAATTCGTAGCTATTCCGTAGCTAAGGGAGTCCAAAATACCAAGATTAGATCCATGGATATCTTTTCCATTTATATAGTATTCACTTTGTCAATCTTCCTCTTAAGTGTGAATCTGGTTTTGATACTACTTGTTACAATAAAGGGAGCCCAACACACGAGGACATCTATATCCAATAGGCTAAGTAAAGAACCACATAACTGAACTTGATACCACATCTTAACTCAAACTTTAAGGCATTAGTAATAGTCGATCCATATGGGAGAAAGAATAGGCCAATGGTGATCCATTTATTTTAAGTCTATTACACCCTATTGGGCTAATGTGTCAAACAGCTATTAGTGTAGGTCAGTTCCTTAATGACCCATGATGAGAGGACTGATTAGGTTTGACATCATTATAAATACAAGTTAGGTCCACTCTCTGCTCCTAATCACAAGTGCTTTAATTACCAATTGACAGCTGCATCTTGACGTAGAGGCTAGAAGGGAAGACCTAGCATTCAAGGTGGTCATCCAACCTAATCATGGCAAAGCAAGGTACGCAATTTACATAGTTTATATTATACTTGATGCTCTATGATCATATATGGCATTCATTATTTCTTACATGTGGTATCAGAGCCTCCATATATGATTTTAGGACCCAATTTATTGAATTGTGCATGAGATAAATATGGTTTCTTATTCTCATTTGAAAACCTTTTGTGAAATTTTAAACATTTGGATTTCTTTGAAATTGGAATGAATTTTGTTGGGGTTATTGAATATCTTGTTTTTTTTAGTACATTGTCATTAGAATCGAATTAAGTCGTGCCCTATAAATAGAGAAATTCTTGTTCAAATTCTCAGTTTTCAAACCTAGGGTTTCAAAAACCCCAATTTGCAAATATGACTTATTATCTTGTTTTGATTCTTCAATGAATAATATGATGTTGGTTGAATGTTTTTGAGTAATTTACACAATTAAATTGAACTGAAAAATCCCCTTTTTGATCTGAAACACGTTGAACATGGAGATTCAGTTTCGTGTTTTAGTTCTCGATCAAGAACACATGAATATATGATTTTGATCATGGGTTTGTTTAAAAAATGCATGGGATTTTATTCTTGGTGGAAATTGTGTGCTAAGACATTGAAAAATGCAAGAAATCGAGCTCCAAAAAAGCTCCAATGGCAGAAACCCATTTCTGAAGTAGGTTGACTCGCTTTGTTGGAAAGACCCGTTTTGGGTCTGAAGTTAAAAAAAAAAAGAGTAAAATATCAACTTGTGCAACCTTTGGGTTTCAAACCCAGTTGTTGTGGTTCACAGTCATAGACCAATGCATGAACCACTTGACCCATGTTGCTACCGTTGTTATGCTTGCTTCTATAATTTATATAATCTTAATGAGCTTTTGAATAAATTTTAAAATCTTGATTCTCAAAAGTATTATTAATCTCATACTGTGTAACTATATACCCTTCCAAATATTTATTTAGGACGTTATTGATTGTTTGTTGCATGGCTAAATTGATACTCTAAAACATGTATCTAGATTTATTTTGAGACATTTATTTTCTCTTTGATTGCAGTAATTTTAAAAAATATATATATTTTTTGTAATATCCTATTATTTTTCCTATGCTTATTGTTGTTACTTTTATGAGAAATTTTATTGGGAAAAATAATATATGATATATATAATATGCTGTAATTTTGGTTAAAAAATTAATTAATTATAGAAAAATATTTTGGGATGCTCTAGAGTTATTTATAGTGTAACATCCCTCAAAATATTTACATTTCTATAATAATATAAATACAAAATATAGGATGAACCTTGAAAAAATAAAAATACAACATTTTAAGATGAAGTTATTCAAATAAAGTTAATTTTATTCGAATAAAATGACTGCAAAGAACATATGAACATCATCCCAGTATGATTTATTCGAATAATACTTCTTTTATTCGAATAAAGGAGTTGGTATCAGACTAAATAGAAGACACAACACGTTGCAGAAGGAATGGGAAACTTTATTTTTCATTTAGTGTCTTTTCCTCATGCCTGACCAAACTAGCTAGTTCTAATAAAGCACTACTAGAAAATTCTGATTTAGAGACGGAATTTAGAAACAAAATTTCATCTCTAATAGAGACGAATTTGATGAATTAGATAGGGAAAATAAAATTTAAAATTTAGAGATTGAATTTAGAGACACTACAAGAAATTAGGAAAATAGCGAGAGAAATTTCCCTCGCTAATTCCTCTCTAATTCCTCGCTAATATTCCCTCACAAAATGGCGAGGGAATGTCCCTCGCTATTCCGTTGTTGAATTATTTACTAATTTTGTCAATTTCCCTCGCTATTCCCTCGCTATTCCCTCTTTATTAATTCCCTCTCTATTCCCTCACTAATCCTTCTCTAACTTCCCTCGCTAATCCCTCTCTAATCACTCGCTAATGGCTTGTATTATTCAGTCGCTATTTCCTCCCTAAAATATCCCTTGCTAATCCCTCACTAATATATTCCTCACTATTTCCTTGCTAATCCCTCGCTAATATATCCCTCGTTATTTACAATGTGAGTTTCTGTCGCTAATCCCTCGCTAATGAGCTAGTTTTTTTAATAACCTATAAATATATATATATAACTTATATATATATATATATATATATATATATATATATAACCCAAAACCTGCATATCAAACCACAATGCAGCAAACAGAAATCCAGCAAATAAATATCCAACAACAATCTAATAATTGTAAAATGCTACAACAAAAAACTTGTACAAAATAATCCAATAATATAGTTAAAAGTTATTATACAAATAATCAATCAATATAGTTGAAAGTTATACAAATTTGACAATAAGAATAAAAAATGGCAATCAGTCTAAGTTGTCTTTGTCTTCGTCTTCATCTTCCTCTCGACCCTCCTTACCTAAATCTTGCGATGGTGGTTGTGGAGCAACATTTGTTGATCCGATCGTAGATAGGAACGATTGGAAGGGCGCTAACATAAGGACAAGTTGACTCTGGACAAACGAAGCCATCGCTGCTGCCACTGTTGTATTTACAGCTTCAAATATGTCTTGTGTCAACAGTGTAAAGTGGGAAAGACCCGCAACCGAGGAGGATGAAGCTGGCCTGGTGTTATTACCAATGTGTAAGCTGTTACCTATACCATGCACACGTCCCTTCTTGTTAGGGCCCGCCGCATCCAACTAGACCTCTGGGTTAACCATAGGGTGAGAGGAAGAGTTTTCTCCATATTTTTCTGTCATTGCGGTGTCATATGACTCCTAAAAATAACAAAATAAGAAAACTATTAACAAAAAAATAAACAACCTAAAATATATATGACTTTTGAATAGGAACAAGACACTTACAATAAAATTCCTCGAGCGTTCAGAAACATAGCTTCTGTCTTTCTTCTTATGAACTTTTGTATACAGATCTCTGTAAGAAACCGGATACTTTAACTCTGCCTCCTGTAATCCCATATGGAATAATATTATATAATAAACACATATCAAAAGTAAGGCAATCCCTCTAAAATACTATGTCATACTCAAGATAGGCAAATAACTCAAGTAATTGTAACATATTCATACACAGATGCTTATCATTAAAACTTTAAATGAGGAAGTTATATTACCATCTTGCTCTTGTATTGACCAAAGCTTATTGACCCACCTGTATGCTTCAAGGCATCAGGCATGGCTGCCCTGTTCCTTCGGGTAGCTGCAGACCTCGTCATCTATTTATCTGTCAGCCAAATGTCGACCAGGCTATCCCACACTTCCGTCCTCATTCCTCTGGGCCCATAGCCCTTAATATCAGCTAAGTTGTTTGAATTTGCCTTCTCAAAGGCCTTATCTCGTGCTTTGTTCAAATGGTCTAGATAACGGTCCAAGATAGTCCATTCCCAAACAGTTCTCGTCATACTGCGATCAGCATCAGATGTGAACTAATGCTTAGCCTACACAAAGGATATGTATGTATATTTATTTTTTAATAAACGTATAATATATAATTCTATAAACATAATTACTTACCATGAAGTTGGTAAATAGTATTTCCTTCATCTCAACTGGATAACCTCGCCACGTACTAGCCGGAACAGGCATCCGTGTCATGACATTGTACATAATGTCACGTGTCACCCTCGACGGTAGAAACCTCCTCCTGTAAGTACAATAAGATAATGTTGGTTATCTGAAAGTAAATACATGTAATAAAAGATGATATGTCACTAGTACTTACGGTTCAGGGACAGGCGCCACATATATAAGTTCCCTGCTATCTGTTTCTACATTGGATCCTCCATATGAAGGCACCACATTCGGGCTGCTAGTGGGTGGGTCAGCATGGGGTGGCATAGAAATCAATGGGTCAGTAAGGGGTGGGACAGAAGCTGATACGCCTCCAATGGTCAATGGACTAGATGCTGGTAGGCCTGCACTGGTCGATGGGCTAATAGCTAAAGTTGCACCTAATATAATTATACATAAAAAAAATACATATATATTACATTTATATAAACCATGAGTTAATAATAATTAAAAATATTATCCTACAGGTATACCTGGAGAGGGCTGAGAATGCTGTACTGGTGGAGAATCATAGGTAGATGTAACAATACGGCCTCTCCCACGACTGCGTCCCGCACCTCTACCTCGAATGGTCATGATGGATATCTGCATAAGGAAACATAATGAAACATGACGAGTTAAGAAACTATATGTCAATAAAAACCTCAAAATATATATAATAATGATATTCCAGTGTAAATACCATTAACGAAATTTATTGAACAAGCTTCAATATTAACTACTTGAGTCTGAAGCAAAAGATTCCTCATCTTCATCTGAGAATTCATTAATTTCATTATTTTCGTTATCATCAATGAACTCATCATCAACCAGATCGTCCATTGGATAATGTATATCACGTATGTTCACTTCTTCCATTTGGGCATGTGCATCAAACAAGGAGACTGCTTCATCATCTATCACAGGATTATATGTTCCAAGGGATCCATCATATTGGTAATAATCAGTGGCAGTTAAGTCATTCAATTCATCACCTTCCTCATTCAATGTCTCAGCCACGAAGAGTTTTACTTTGACCTTACAAGCTGCCCACCATTCACCATTAGCTCTATTTCCGCTTTGTGGGTATCTTGTATAGTACACTTGTTGTGCTTGTTCGACTAAGACGAATAGCTCATTTGAGTGAAGTCTTGATTTATGCTTGATGTCAACCAACCCATATCTCTCATCAACATTGACTTCATTTATCGAGTCAAACCAATGACATTGTAAAAGAAATACTTTGTTCTGATTTCCTACATATGACAATTCCAATATATCTTCAACGATGCCATAATAGTCGAAGTCATTCTCACCATATATACTACCTCTAACACATATGCCACTATTCATTGTAGCTTTATTTTGTCTATACACCTTGGTATGAAATCTGTACCCATTAACTATTAAGCCACAGTAAGAAGTCACGGACTTGGATGGACTGTAACTTACCTCTCGTATCATTTGATCCTCGACTTGGCCTATATTAACCTGTATCATTATATAGACAGTAGATAATTATAACATCTAGCATAATGCATATTGAATTTAATATGATAGATCACTATTATGGATAAAAGGACTCACTAGATGTTTTAGCCACCTACTGAAGTCCTTATCTCGAGCTTCCAATATTTGATCATCAGTGATATTGGGATCTGTATCCCTTAACGAATCCTCGAATTATCTAATCAATACAATAATTAATATTTAGCATAAATTTAGCACATTAATAACAAATTCATTAAATAGAGAGTAAGCTTATTGGAGATAAGGTTCTACTTCTCCACAATTTACAAGTACATATGTCTCAGCAATCTGAAATTCCACATCTGTCAAGAATCTATTTCGACCTCTCTCGATAGGACGATATGGATGTTTAAAAATAGACAACCGTTCATTAATTGTATCTTCCCCACCGTTGTCATTCCGAGGAACTTGAAATTTCTTCTAAAATATACGCTTCACAAATAGATCCTTCAACTTTTGCCTTATTTCGGACCTTTCTTTTCAAATACAGCCTACATATCTCAAAGGGGTACATCCACCTGTAATGCACTGGTCTTCTAACCTTAACTTCATAAGGGAGATGCACAACTAGATGTTCCATCACGTCAAAGAATGCTGGAGGAAAAATCTTCTCTAACTTGCAAATTGTTTCAATGATAGAAAGCTCTGCATTCTCCATGGTGAAAGCACGAATTTCAGTTGCACAAACTTCTCTAAAGAACAAGCTTAGTTCTGTTAACGGTCCTTATATAGGTTTTGGCAAGATATCACGAAATGCCAGAGGAATTAACCTTTGCATAAAAACATGACAATCGTGACTTTTCATTCCATATATCTTCCCGTCGTCTACATTGATGCAACGTGCGATATTTGACACATACTCATCAGGAAATTTCAACTATTTTATCCACTCACACATCATCCTTCTTTTATTGGCATCCAAGACATACGTCGCTTTTGATTTTTTACACTTGCCATTCTCAACTATTAGCTCCAAGGTAGGACATTTGCATATTATCTTCAAATCTTCTCTTACATTTGCATTGTCTTTTGTCTTGCCCTTTATGTCCATGACAGTGTTGAAGATATTATCAAACATGTTCTTCTCGATGTGCATAACATCTAAATTATGTCGTATTAGATTAGTGGACTAATAAGGCAATTCCTAGAATATGCTCTTCTTCACCCAATTGTGGTGTATACCAAAGTCATCTTATTTTTGTTTACCTGAATTCAAGCTGAAAATGATTTCCTTAAGTTGAGTCACTCTATTTAAGACGTCTGTCCCACTCAGTCGTTGCATTAGATTTGATTTTTTCATTATTGATCTCTTAAAAGAGTTTTGATCACAGCGAAATGGATGATCAAAGGGCAAAAATTGGCGATGACAACAAACCAACAACATTTCCTACCATGCTTCAACACAAATGACTTACTGTGATTCATACAAAGCGGACAAGAAAGTTTTTCATGAGTGCTCCACCCAAATAGCATTCCATCGGCTGGAAAGTCACTTATTGTCCACAACAAAGCCGCTTTCATATCAAAATTTTGCTTCTTGCAGGCATCATAAGTTTACACCCCATCATCCCACAATATCTTTAGATCATCAATTAGGGGTCTAAGATAGACATCTAAACTTTTATCAGGCGACTTTGGTCCAAGAATCACAAGAGTGAGGAATATGTATTCCCTTCTCATACACATACTTGGAGGTAGATTGTACGGTGTGACAAAAAAAGGCCAACATAAATATGGTGTGGCTGAACCGTTGAATGGATTAAAACCGTCTGTACACAGGCCAAGCCTAACATTTCGAGCATCTAAGACAAATGTAGAATGGGTAGTGTCAAATCGTTTCCAAGCCTCAGCATCAGCTGGATGCCTGATCACTGATTCATCTTGACGCACTCCATCCGCATGCCAAGTCATATATTGTGCAGTGTTTTTGGACATAAACAGACGCTGGAGTCTTGGCATAATGGGAAAATATTGTAACACTGACTGCGGCACATCTTTCTCATTCGATGAACGTCCCGCCTTCAGTTTGAATCGTGGGTGTCCACATACTAAGCAAACTGAGTAGAGTCTCTTGTCACTGTATTCTTTGTAATACAACATGCACTGATTAAGACACGCATCTATCTTCTCATATCCTAATCCCACCTCACGAACCATTCTCTTCAATTTGTAGAAGTTTTCGAGTAACCTTTTAGGCTCTGGAAGCATGCTCTTAATTATGACAATCATTCTATCATAACAACTTTCACTCATGTTAAACTCTGACTTCAAGTTCAAAAGTTGAGTTACAGTTGACAATTTCGTGTGCTTATGGTAACCATCCCATAAAGGTTCGTCAGCGTCTCTTAGCAAGTCATAAAATTTCGCAGGTGACGCATTTGGATCCTTTTCTAAATCTTGAGCCTCTGGATTTAATCTATCACCTACGGCATCCATAACCATATCCACGTATGGATTCCTAGGCTCCACTTCATCATCATGGACAATGGATGTTGAGCCGCTATCCCCCCATATGTCCTCACCATGAATGGTCCAATTTACATAACCATCCACAAATCCGTACCTATATAGATGTTGTTCTACCCCAAATACCTCCCTCCAAGCACGATTCTTACATCTAGCACATGGATAAAGGATGTGATTTAATGCATCACTAACTATCGGGTCTTCTTGAGTAACCCTAATGAAATCATCAACTCCATCCTTGAATTCTTCACTTACATAGCCGGTAGGATCATTTCTTCGTAACATCCAACTTCGATCGGGTCTCATGATTGCTGAGATTGGTTTAGCACATTAATACAAATCCTTATATCAACTGATCCTTCTTAACATGGTATGGCCCTATCCCATTCGATAAGAAACTTTTTCAACACTTGATTAATAGTTATTCCTTAAATCTTATATTTTATACTTGATGAAATTTCGGCAGCATTTCCCATTGGTCTCCAAGTGCATGACTATAACGCAGTGAGATCTACCACGTTTAAGTATACATCCAGAGAATAAAAGAAAATGTAGTAGACCAAAATTTTAACAAGTATAAGATATGAGATTTAAATAGTAACTATTAACCAAGTGAAGGAAAAATTTCTCACCAAATTGTCCCACTTGGACAATTCAAGATTAAATACAATGAGTAGTACGAACAATAAGTATGTGTGCTCATTCATATTGAATCTCAAACGAAAAACTAAGGTTTTGCTCAAATCTTCACTCGAATAAGAAAATAAAACTTTAAGCATATGTTAAAGCACAATCAAAAGTTAAATCAAACTAATATTCTTAACACATAATTCGTTAGAAATTCATAACTTTTATTTTCAACATCCAAGATTTGATATCATATTTAGATAGTCCTAAATGTACCTCATAGGAGAGAAAAGTATAAATAAAATCTAAGTTTTCACTGGCCACAATGATTGCTGCTATGCGGACTGACATAGACAACATTAATGAATATGTTAGGAACACTACTGCTAGAGCTTTCAGTGTTGTTGCCTTTGCTCTTGGTATACCTGCACTATTACCCTTCTTGAAGGTTGTTTATAAGAGTAAGAAATCATGGCAAGCTCAGCACACTGGGATTAAGATTGTGCAACAGATTGATAAGGTGAAGCGGTGTGTAAGGAATTGGAAGCCCTATACGCCAGTTGCTATACTAAGGAAGTCATGATCATTCTGATTCGTGAATTTCAGTCGCCTGATGAAGAAATGAACAAGTTGTTCTGAATGTGGTGAAGCAGTGTGTAACACCCTCAGTATCATGTTAGGCTTATAAGCGGGTTACAAAGGTATTCTAATACTTGTTTAACATGTCAGTTCAGCTTTGTGACAAACTGAATTAGTTTAGGCACTTAGTTGTAACACAGAAGTTGAAAAGTAGCTTAAAATGACTTAGGAAATAGCTTTAAAGGCTAAGTTGAGAGAAACAAGTATAGAGAAATTGTTTTTAGGTCACAAATGAGTTAAGTAAGATATAGTTAAAATTCGAGAAGAATTAGAGTTAGTTAGGTATTTTTAAGTATACTGTTGTGTATTTTAATACCGATTGACTAGTAGCATATATGAAAAATAAGAATAAAAGTGAACCAGCAATTTAAATGAATCCTAGTATTTATTTTAAAGTTGTTGGGAAGTTGAAAAACTTGAATTAGTATAATTCAAGTGTTCTTAGCATATAAAAGTTCTAACACTAGAACTTAAGTTCCGATTTTCCCCTTAACCCACGACCCCCAACAAAAAACAAAAGAAAAGAATACAACAGAACAGAAACAGAGAAATAAAGGGGAGAAAGAGAGAAAGGAGAAGAAAGGAAGGGAAGAGGAAAAGAAGAAGAGCAAGGCTCCAAGGTTGGTCATCACCTAAAGGTAGGAGATTTCTATTCTTTTTCCCTATTTGTTCTTTTGAATGGGGGTTAGAGATTTTGGAATGGAAAACTAGATTTGGAGAGCAAAATCCTAGCTCTTAGCTTGATTCTTGCTTCTAAGAATTAAGTTAGGATAATTTTAGTCTAATAAGTATTAGATAGTCATTTATGGCTCAAACCAACCATTTTGGTTCATAATAGAGAATCTTGGAAATGGATTGGAGAAAAATGAGAATTAGGTTGTAATTGATTGACTTTGATAAAAATCTAAGTTTAATGAGTTAGATACTAGTTAGTTGATAGATTAGAGCCCTTAGAATTCATAGTTTCCTTTTTAATGATTAGTTGGAAAAAAGTAGGGTTTTAGTTGGAAGTTTGAGTTTAAATCCATCATTGATGAGTTGAATTAGTGTTTAATGATCCTAAAATGATTAGATACCATGATTAGGGTTGGAAAACACTTAGAATCTATGATTTGAGGATTAGAACTTGGTTAGAAACCAATATTATGCAATACCCAAATTTACAGAATCAGGACAGCACCCGAACAGCCTGTGGTGTTTGTCGCATAACTTGAGTTACAGATATCGAATTGACCTAATTCTTATGGAATTTTAAAGCTAAGATATAGAGCTACATGTGGTAAAAATTTTAGAATTTTACACTAAGCTAAAAAGTACCAATTTCGATTTGAATCCAAGGCAGATTCTACAAAAAATGCATTTTGGAAGCCAGTAAACCAGATTGCATAACTTCTTGCTCCGGTGTCCGTTTCACATGAAACCAGTGGAATTTTAAAGCCAACATGTAAGGCTTCTTGTCTGCAAAATTTCAGAATTTTCCTATATGTAGTTTGTTCCTAGTTGCAGGTTTAAGTCAGGGCAGAAACGGGTGAACCAGTAAATCCTCTATTTTTGCTTCTACAAAATGTCGCATAACTTTATATTCTCTTAGCCAAATGAGGTGAGATTTGCAGAATTGGAAAGATATGAGAGAGATCTATCTTCCCATAAAATTTCAAAATTTTATGAGTTAAGATACACATTTGGTGCAATCTTGAAAATCAGCCTTTTTAGGCGAGAATTGAAGTACTTTTGGGATTGTTTCAATCCTAGAAATACTAGTAGCTTCTTTAATAGTAAAAGTTGAGTTAGATAGGCAAGTTTTGTGGTAAATACTTTACTCTCTTAATAAGTTAAGTTGAAATGAGGTAGTAGCAAGAGTGAATTGGTTCCCTGAGGCAAGTGAGGTTGAGCCTAGTGAGTTGGTTCTCTCAAGTATGTGAGGTTGACCCTATTGAGTTGGTTCCCTCAAGCAAGTAAGGTCGAACCTAGAGTTGGTTCCCTACGGGTCGAACCTAGAGTTGTTTCCCTATGGGTCGAACTTAGAGTTAGGTATCTTTAGAAAACAGATTATTAGGGTCTTTAATTGATTATTGAAGAGTTCTAATCGGTTAGAGAGCTAATTATGCTTAGAGGTGGAAAACCTTTGGGGAGGTTTGGAAATGTGATTTTCAGTTGTTTTATGCAACATTATGCAAAAAATCAGCAAAGACTCCATTAAACCAGAAAAATGAGTTATCCTAACAGCTGGTGATGTTTGTCGCATAACTTGAGCTACAGACATCGGAATGACACGATTTTTGTGTCATTTTAAAGCTAAGACATAGAGTTACATGTGGTAAAAATTTCAGAATTTTAGATATAGCCAATTTGCACCAGTTTCTGTTTGAATCAGAGTTGGATTCTGTAAAAAATGTATTCTGGCAGCCAGTAAACCAGATTGTATAACTTCCTGCTCCGGTGTTCGTTTTGCGTGAAACCAGTGGAATTTTAAAGCTAACATGTAAGGCTTCTTGCCTGTAAAATTTTAGAATTTTTCTATGTGTAGTTTGTTCCCAATTGCAAGTTTAAGTCAGGGCAAAAATGGGTGAACCAGTAAATCCTCTATTTTTATTTCTACAAAATGTCGCATAACTTTAGA
This sequence comes from Ormosia semicastrata, assembly GCA_029884595.1. Lineage (NCBI taxonomy): Eukaryota > Viridiplantae > Streptophyta > Magnoliopsida > Fabales > Fabaceae > Ormosia > Ormosia semicastrata. The sequence goes on along the minus strand of JAQQTO010000028.1, from coordinate 7,390,833 downwards.
TACACTTAGCCAAATGAGGTGAGGTTTACGGCATTGGAAAGATATAAGAGAGATCTATCTTCCTATAAAATTTTAGAATTTTATGAATTAAGATACACATTTGGTGCAATTTTGAAAATCAGCCTTTTTAGGCGAGAATTGAAGTACTTTTGGGATGGTTTGAATCCTAGAAATACTAGTAGCTTCTTTAATAGTAAAAGTTGAGTGTCATAGGGCCTAGTGGCTAAAGTTGAGTGCCATAGAGCTTAGTTGGCAAGAGTTGAGTGTCATAGGGCCTACTGGCAAGAGATTGGTTCCCTAAGGGTTGAGCAAGCTTTAAAGCATCACGAACCTATGCACTCTTTAGCATTGCTATATCTGATCGATGTGTCTATTGCATTGCCTTGAATATTAATAAAGAGGACAAAGTACATCAGGAGAACGTATAGGAAGCATATACTACATCTAGAATTTTCTAGTTTTTATGTATGGAACAACATACTGCTTCCTAGTTCCTAGTCTAGCCTCAACCTCATTCTGGAACTCCCCTGCACAATGCAGGGTCATCACGTATGTATCATGTGTAAATTGTAATTAGTAGGTTTTTGTTTCTAACATTGGCAACTTGCTGCATGGCATTCATCCTCGAATCTTTTATGTTTTATTAACCCACAAAAAACATAATCTAAGATATGGGAAAGACAATAACATTTAAGAACGCATCACATTCCAGATAAATCTTATAATTAATATGAAAAGAAGAGAAGAAAACACTGACAAAGGCACTTCTGTAGGCCCAAAAACAAGTAAGCTTCAAATAAAATAAAACTTAAAACCAGAAAAAGAAGAGATAAACTAGCAAGAGGGACGTCATAAGATAACAAAATTAGTACATATTCTTGTTAAATAACATATTTTACAGAAGGAAGAAAGTTTCACTTACACAACATTTTCATAAAAATTGGTGGTATCAACATATTAGGCTATATATACCATAAATCCAACACAGAAAAATAAATAGTTGGTAGCTCAGAACATGGAGTTCAGGAACAGAATAAAATTTGGCTATGTTATTTGACTTGACAAACAGAAAATATTTTGTTCAAATGAAAAACATATTATTAACTTGATCGGTATGTTAAGCATGCTTAGGATTAGGAACATTACTTTATTCTATATTCTTGCTACCACTAAATGGATTTGTATCACTTTTAAGGTGCCTTCCAACCTTTGCGATAGAAATTACTGATCCAAGTCACCTTCAAAATTGGTAAAAAAAGAATATACTTCAATCTGAGTAAAAAAATAAAAAAGATATTACAACTTTCAAGTTTGCAAATTCTATTTGCTGGTTGTTTTGAGGGAAATTACTGTCTTTTAACTTACCAAAAAAAAAAAATTACTGTCTTTTATGACATGGATTTCTTACTTTCTCATGTGTTCACCACGACTGAGATTATGTAGACTTAAGCTGGACAAGCATCTGATGCAAAGCAAGGTAGAAGCTCCAGAATGTTGCACTCTACTTCTCCTTTACGCAACCACATGTCTGCATTCCCAAAGGAGAAACAGATCCTCCACTCTCCAGAAACATTATTTTTTTCCCAAGCTTCTCAATCTCTTTTTATTAATGAAATAGATAGAGCCTATATAAACTCTCTTCTCCTTAAACTAACTGCAACTTCACACTACAGAATCCAAAAACTATCCCTTACCATTATCCATCTATAGAGACCAGCATCAAATTGTGTAGCAAGAACCTTCCCCCTAGTCCCTAGCCCCTACAATGAGGGTAAGATTTCTTACGTGGTTCCTCATTATTTCATGTACTAAAGCCATATCAAGCTCAAGTTTGAGAAATGTCAATTCAGAACATAGAAGTCTAAACTCCTCAACAAAGAGCGATATGCAAATACAACAACCTTTTGGTAGGAGTTCTTTATCTTTTCAAACAACCATATCATAAAGTTTCCTGAAATTATGGATATCACACATTTTTTGGTTTTATTAAATTGGTTATTCTATTCAATTGTAGAAAACTATGGAAGTATAAATGAGGCAATTAGGTTGCACAAAAATGATGAGGAAAGAAATAATAAGAAAAAGTACGAACTATCTTATGATCTCAAATTGAAAATATAAATCAAAATCACACATGAAAACAGCCCAATAACAGAAGGAATTCAAGGAACCAGCTTCGCAATAATAACCAAACTAGAATAAACTCAAAATAATAATAATAATATAAGAAAAATAGCAAAAGGCATAAAACCTTGTCAAATGCAAAGGTTCTATCGATCTGCTTATTGGCTATATTCTGCAACCTGATTTAATCTTCACCAATGGCCTACAAAAACACACACGAAACTAATCACCAAATTATTCAAGTCGTAAAGCAAAATCTACTGAGCTCAAAGAGTTAGACTCACCTAATTTCTTTGGGGCTTACCCGTGGACTTGGACCAGGGGCAGCGGCTGAGCAGAGAACAGAGGCTGCGAGCTCATGTTGGCGTGACAGTGGCGCGGGTTTCACGGCTTTCAACAGAGGCATAGACTACGACTTTGAGTGAGAGAGAATGAGGGAGAGAGCACGAGAGAGAGAGGGTGAGGGTGAGGGTGAGGGTGAAGGCAGAGGGGGAAGGAGAGCACGAGAGAGAGAGGGTGAGAGTGAGAGGGAAAGAGGGATTTAGAATTCTGTAATTAGGTTTAAATTAGGTTTTGCAAGGGATTTGCGATGAAATTTTCCCTCGCTAAAATTTTATCATTTAGCGAGGGAACAAAACCCTCGCAATTCCCTCGCTAACTTGACTAAGTTTACACTTTGCTCTCAGCGAAGGAAATTATTCATCGTAATTCCCTCGCTACTTTTAGCATGGGGATAATCCCTCGCAATTCCCTCGCTAATTTTAGAGAGGAAAAAATTCTTTCACAATTTCCTCGCAATTCCTTCACTATTACTTCATTATTTTCTTGTAGAATTTATTTTTTAAATTTAGCGAGGGATCAGAATTCCCTCGCTGATCCCTTGCAATTCCCTCGCTAATTAGAGAGTGAATTGCGAGGGAAATTTTCCCTCGCAAACTTCCCTCGCTAAATTGTAAATTTCTTGTAGTGAGATGGAAATTATCCATCTCAGAATTTTTCGTCTCTAATTTCGTCTCTATTTAGTCAATTTAAAGTCAAGTATACTTAGAGATGGATTTTAGAGATGAAATTTATCTGTCTCAGATTTTTCCATCTCTAATTTTATCTCTATTTTGTCAATGTGATGTTTTAAAAAGTAAAATATGTATAGAGATGACATTTAGAGATGGAATTTATCCGTCTCTGAAATTTTCATCTCTAATTCAAAATTCTGTCTCTGAATTTTTCTTCTCTAATTCCATCTCTATTTAATCAAATAAGTATTTTTAAAAAATCAAAATATATTAGAGACAAATGTGTTCCATCTCTAAACTATATATATTATTTAATTAATAATTTTTTTTAAAGATAGAGATGGATTATTGTTTCCATCTCTAATATTTCTCACTACAACGCGCTCTAAATTCAGAAAACCCTTGTTCCTAATCTTGGAACCCAACTCTGAAATCTTATCTTCTCTACTCTCTCCATCGCGCACCACCCTTGCCTTGCCCCAACTCTAAAATCATCTCTGTGATGCGTGAAATTCGCAAGTGTACGATTTCATCGTCAAGTAATAAAAAGATCGAATCCACAGGGACTGTGTCTATGAATACCAATTAATTAATTAATTCAACTAAATTAAACAAAAGGGAATATGATTGTTGATTTAGAAGAACTTAGTAACAAAGCAATTAAATAAAAATCAAAGTGCAAAATTTAGAACAAAAATAGTAAATTATCAAGAAAGGTATTCAGATTCAAGAAAGCTTCAAAGATTGGGATACCACAATGATACAAGATAAATCCTAATTGATAACCCTTTTATTAAATTTGAAATTCAATTGAAGGTGAATTACCCTAAATTAGTTAATGTTCTTTCTCAAGATATAAGATCCATGCCCAATTAAACCAATTCCTACTCTCGTGGTAATTGAATTTAAATTGAACCCATTATGCTTTGTGATAATTCATTGAATCCTCGAAAAGCTAAAACTACTCTTGTGATTTAGACCTTAAGTTCAATTCTTATGGTTCCAACACTTAGGTTCACCTCTCAGTACGTCCCTAAATGCCTATGAGATGCAAATAAGTGGCTAGCAAATTCACATGAATAAAAGCAATAAGGATTGAATCAAAGAACATTCAAGATCAATAAAAAGGGAAACAACGTCAATTAATCATTATCAATGTATCAAAGGGCATTGCCCAATCCTAGAAACAAAAGAAACTAATCAGACATAGAGAAGAAGAGACAAGAAATCAAACTTAAAAACATCCCAAACCCGTAACAATGGAAGAAAAAGGGAGAAAGATGAAGAACCCAAGCCTCCTTTGTGCCTCCTTTGGAACCAAACTAGAACTCAATTGGCACCCCCTCATTGTATTCAGAACCTCTATTTATAAGCTTAGGGTTTTAATTGGCTAAAAAGCCCCCAAAAAAAATAAAAAGAAAAACATAAAATCGTCACAAGATCGCGATCCACGGCCATGGATCATTCCACAAGGTCAAAAAATCGGCACCAGGCCGTGGATGTCTCTGCCAAAAAGCCAATTCTGCAACATTTAAGTTCCACGGCCGTGGATGGTTCCACAGCCAAGCTGTGGAACTCCCTGGAACTCCCTTTTTCCTTCTTTAAGTTGTCCCTCGATCCATGGCCGTGGTTTGATCCACGGGCAGGCCGTGGATCTCTCTGGAATGGCCTTTTTGCATCTTTATTGCTATCCATTAAGCTCCAACTTCAAACATGCAAGCATTCCATTCAATCCAAGGTCAAATCAGCACCAATCCTGCACGAGAACACCAAAAACACCGCAGTTGCACCTTTTAACGGATGTAGTTAATTGTTCTTTGGATATTTTCTCAGGATGAATTGAAGTTGTTAGATCTTAGGAGGTGGGGTGGATTGTTCTTTCTTGAATGTGATTCCGAACTAAGGGAAAAACTAACTAAAAAGGGAAACTAAAATGCTTAAAATGCCTACAAAATGCATGCAAAATAAGAACAAAACATGATGTTGTTTCACACACATCACTCTGCTTTCTCTGTCCTATGCACCACCCCTGCCCCAACTCTGAAATCATCTTTGCTCTCTTCGTTGCGCAGCACACTTTTCTGCTCTCTCTATCACGCAACACGCTTCTATGCTCTCTCCGTCGCACAGCATGCTTCTCTGTCGCGTAGCATGCTATTTTTTTCTTCTACCCTTACCGTCGGCCACCATTTTTCTCGGATCTGATTTTGGTAAGTCACCGCGCACCATTTGTCTCTCCATTTAGCTTGTAGTATCCTTCTTCCTCAGAGCGGCCACCACCATTTTTCATAGCTGAGAAATACTATGAATTCCTCCCTTTTCTCTCTTTTCCTCTGACATAGATTAAAAGAAGGATAATATAAATGTAGTTTGTAATTTACATGTTGGAAATTTTTTTAATATTATGCATCACGGATTTTTATCTAATTATAGGCATGTGATTATGGTCATTATTTAGAATTTGGCAAATAAAAACTTCTATGTTATTGACTGGGTTATGGTGGAAGGGCAAAACGTAGCTGCCTGGCATAATCATGTAAAGCAACTTCTTGCATTTTATGATAATGAGCTATATTGTGGGTAAAATTATGGAGCACCAGGGGTGGAAAAGCTTTTCTGAGGTCTCATTTGTTTAAACATTCCCCACTTTGCTGTCAACAGTGAAGACTATATATGCTGCGAACTACCCAATGTGTAACTTCTAACACTGATATTGAGTGGGAATGTCTTTCCTAATCAGCTTTTTTTTGTGGAGGGGTGGGGGACGGAAATATGGTAGCTGCAATCTTCATTAACAGATGTACACCATTAGGAGAAAAAAAATCCTTCCTCTACTTGTTGATTTTGTACAGTTTTTTTCTTTGGAAGGATGATATATATTATAGGTTGTTTTAGATCTTAGGAGGTGGGGTGGATTGTTCTTTTTACTGAATGTGATTAATGCCCTAGAAGAGAAACACAATGGCTTCTGATGATTGTAAAGGCCTTGTAATTTGATTGGTTTTCTGGTAGCTAATTGAAGTTTAAGGCATTTTCTGTAATTTGGTGGTAAACAAAATGTTGCAAAACAAGCAAAATTTGTAATTGTTGAATTGCAACATATATAAGGGTGTGTGAAGATTCGTAGAATTTTTTTTAATATAATGCTTAATTAAAAAAATATAAATGATGTTAAAGTGAGTGTAAAACACTCTTTCTCTTTCTATATCAGTAGCTTATCAATAAAAGAAATAAGCAGATAGGCACGACACTCATAATTAAATCATGCACAGGTAAACTCTTCTCTGAACATGTTTAGAATTAAACACAAGGTTTAGCATATAATGCATAATTAAAAAAATGATGTACATCTGAATGTGGAATCTGAATCCTCTGTTGGGTGTGCTATATTATGTTTTTGCTATATATATTTATATCCTTGTCTGTTGGGGACTTGGTCTTCATAGTTATTAATCTTGTGCCAAAAGCTAAGTTCCTAATACTATTTAATGGTCAATTTAAAAATCAACATATCATTCAACCTATAAGGGGAAAAATGAAAATAATCATTCATTTACGGTAAATCTGTAATGTTCAAAACAAAATGTCCAATTAATGAAACCTTTCCTAATATCTTCCATTACCTTTTATTGGTCATTACAAGAAAAGCTCTAGAAGACTTGAGAGCTTCTCTCTTTAATGAATTTCATTCCTTTGAAACTACAATTGTTGATCTACAAAAAGAGTTTACCGAAGTGAGGTTGCTTAATATTTCTTCTATGTTTTAATGGCCGTCAACACTTTTATTTCTTTAAGTTGTGGTGTTGTGCAAATGATCACAGCTTAAATTAAGGTTGCAGGGATGAGTGCTCTCAATTGAAGATGGACTTGGAACAAATGATTAAAGCTCTAGAAGTGCTTGTGAGTGAGAATTCAGAACATAAAGCACAACTGGAGCAGATGACTACTAAGGCTAACAAAGCTAAAGCTAAAAATAAGATGTTGATTGACCGCTGGATGTTAGAAAAGATGAAAGATGCTGAACGCCTAAATAAGGTATAATATATTCTCATTCACCATATGTACTTTTGGAATTAGATATTTAGTATTGGTACACATTCTATGTGAGAATGGATTTGGCTTTAGCATGTGGTGCAGTCTTGATAATTAAACAGTACAGATATTCTATAAGTATGAAACCATCATTCATCACAGGCTAATTGTATTATAATTAAGTTCAACTACTGCTTACCTACCACTGATGTTGCCACTTTGAGTCAAAAGACATCCTATGTTCACTTTGTGGGAAATGTCATTTACCTGACTCAGTTATATTCCGCCAATATTGCATGTACTTCTGAACTTATTTTTCAATTGTTTGAAATTTGAACCGTGTTTGGTAGTGTTTTTTCTTTTTAAAAGTCAAAATGCATGGTAGAATTAAATTACTGTGATAGTTACCCCAGTAGTTTGAGTTTTTTTACATGTAGACCCCTCATAAAACTGTTTACATGTATGCCCCTCACAAAACTGCAATGCTACTAATTTTAGTAGCACTAGGATTATAAATAATTGCTTATGTTGCTGATTCAACCAATATTATATTTCCTATCATTTTAGTCAAATGCACTATATGAAGAAATGGTTGAGCTCTGAATGGTATAGAGACTTAACTTGTTTATGATCATTTTACTAGGCTTTTTAAGATATTATAACTACTTCATATACTTTCAACTATTTTGATATCTTTTATAGTTACTTAGATAATTATAATGATTGATGATTTATTGTGATTTTTGGTAAATTTTGATTTTGGATAATTATATGCATAATCAAATAGAATTTTTTTTTTTTAATAAAATGAAGGCATCTAGTTGTGGCAAATCCCAACTAGATTCCTAATTTTTTTAAATATTTTTTAAAGTATTAGAGACAAATTTATATACTGAAAAATCTGTCTCTAATTTAGAGATAGAAATAGAGATGAAAAAAAATTGTCTCTATATTAGAGACAGAATTAAATTTTTTGTCTCTAGCAATTAGAGAGCCACTTTTAGTAATGGATCCATTTCCATCTCCAATTTCGTCTCAAAATATTTAGAGACAAAATTTTGCACATTTAGAGACAAAAAAATTTCGTCTCTAAATCTAAAATTTCTAGTGGTGAAACCAAACCAAAACCAAGCCTTGATCAGCAAGGATAAGTGTGACTTGACTAAGTAAACAATGATTAGCAGCAATGATTACCTAGAAACAGATGGCAAACAAATGTACGTTGCATGAATTCTAGAATTTCAGCTTAATGGTGAAGCTTGGCCAAGTGTCCAAAATATTAAATAACAAAGAGATAAGAATGAATAATGTGTGGATGAAGGGAGATTCTAGAAACTTTGAATAAAAAATCTGTTTGGAACTATGATTACAGAAAGAGACACTTCTGGAAAATCTAATCTTGTTTTGACAGGAAAGCATGTTTACATCATCGCACATCATTCCCTTACGTTAAGCAGCTCAAATTTGGCTCTATAAATACCTCACCACCCTCCCTTCTTTGACACAAAACCACTCATCTAACCCAAAAACCAGCAGCTCTATTTTTAATTCCTCTTTTCTTCAGCTACTTCTTTTCCTATTTCAAATCTGTAAAGCAAAGGTAGGGAATGTCAAAAACACCATTCTTTACTCTTTATTTCTATCACCCATACCTCCTAGTCTATCCTTTTTCTTCCATTCACATTGCTCTGTTTTAATTTAATGTAACTGTGACTTTACATAAATTTGGAATGTGATTTTCGACCCCTTTATTCGAATAACACTGATGTTATTCGAATAAAGTTTGCTAAAATGCTTCTGAACAGTGATTTTCGACCAGTTTATTCGAATAACACTTATGTTATTCGAATAATTCCTGTTAATTTGTTTTAAGCTTTTAATCGAATAACACTTTTGTTATTCGAATAAAAGTAAGATTGTTATTTTGACAACACTTTTGTTATTTTGATAATGACTTTATTATTCTGATAACACTTTTGTTATTCTGATAACGATTTTGTTATTCTAATAATGATTATGTTATTCTGATAATGATTTTGACAAAAAAGCTTTAGAAATGAGATTTTAAATATAATTAATCTCTTATGAGCTATTTGTTTAACTTTTTTTATCAATTTTTTATTTATTTAATTTTATTATGAGTTATTTTATGTTATTCTTTATATCGGATATGTTAATTATTAATCATTATAAACGTTCTTTATCGGTGTTTTTATTTTTATATTATACTATAATGATACTTGTTTATTTTTTATGTATAGAGAAAATATTTTTGAAATATCATCCTATGGATAAAAATGAATTAATGTGCAAAGAGATTATTATTACGGCCATAATAAGAGGATCAAGGGATGTCTTGGTCAAATTATTGTGATCATGATGAGAAGATTAATGGATGTCTTAATCATTTATAATGATTGTGGTCATGATGAGAGGATTAAAGGACGCTTTAACCAAAATTATTGTAGTCATGATAAAAAGATTAAGGGATGCTTTAATCAAATTATTGTGGTTATGATGAGAGTATTAGAGATGCCCTAATGAATAGAAAGATACATATTTGGTTAGGAGTATTGAAATGGGATGATAAAGAGATGATGAAAAGAAGATTTTGAATAATGATGAGAATAGAATATTCAGTTACTTATTTTTATATGAAGTTATGAATTACTTATTTTTTATTGAGTTATTTTATCTTGAATTAAATACTCAGTTTTTTAGTTATTTACTCCTTTTCCAATTTATTTTACTGATATGAGGAATAGAAAAATTTTGAGATTTATTATTCTTATAGAATTCTTTACTCTTTCATTATAGATTTGTTTATGAGAAAGTGTTTACTCTTATGTTTTAAATTTTGCATCACTTATTACCTATTTAATTTATTTCTCAAATATTGATTTAATTATTTGTGGACTCTTAGTTATGGTTTTAGAAACAGAGAAAGGTAAAGAATGGGTGGTAATTGTATACCTATTTTTGCATCTTCCTACTGAGATTTGTATCTCATTCCTTTTGCAGTTTAATATTTCAGGTTAAGTCGACTAAAGAAGTTTAGATAGATTTTTGTATTGGGAAGTTTTTGGAAGTTGGAGTTTATATTAATTTTTGTAAATAGTGGCACCTTAATTGTCAGCCTCAATTTTTAAAAAATAGGTGCCTAACTTAGCAATGTTTTGTACGAAATTATGTAACTTATTATATATAAATGAGTTAATAATCATGTTAAAAGTTATTAGTAACATGTTACTCTATTAGATTTAAATATTATATTATTATTTAGAGTAGGACATTACATATAGTATTCACTTTCCCTAACTAGGATAATTATATTTATACTCTTACCTTTACTTGTATGTTCAAATTTGAATGGAATGCACCATGTGATGGTTTAAAATCAATTGAGATCCATGCATATACTCTTAGTTTTTTGTTAATTTCGTGTATGCTAATTGTATACTGTGGTGATTGAGGCAATTAAAGCTTCTGCTTATGGATTTTATGAATTGGTATGATTAAGTATTTACCAAAGTGATTTTATTTATACCGGTCTATAGGATCTATTTCAAAATAGTTTCAAATTATTGCATGCAAGCACCTGCTCAAGGGGGTTATTGCGTATGTTAATTAACAATGGCATGAATGCATCTACGGATTGAGGAATCTTTTAGTCAAGGGATTCAATCTACCCAAAGGGGATGGCTTTTGAGGCTGAGGAATTCTTGGAAGGCTTCAAGCACTACAGATACCTTGCATGTTTTGCATACTCTACCCAAAGGGGAGGTGTGGTGATATGTTTTGGAATTCTAGATAATATAGCAAAGGTTGTCAAGAGCTATTTGTAATTGCCTTGTTTTTCCTTTTTACATATTATATTTTGTTCTTTAGTATCAATTGGTTTTAGTTCCCACAACTACACTGCCATTATTGAGGAGTTGACTAATTTAAACCATAAGAGTTAGAAGTAAGACATTCAGGTTTGCTTAAGGATAGCTAATCTTGACATGACATTGTGAGAGAATGAGACAAATAAGATAGCCGCTAAGAGTAGTTCAGAGTAGTAGGATCTTTATGTTAACTAGGAGAGGTCTAACAAGCTTGGAATATTTTTAGTTATCAATAAATCAATTTCTAGGCATATGTTCAATAGTTTGCCACACACTAAGAGCCTGAAGTAGAAAGTCAAACTCATTGGGGATGGGTACCAAGTGTCTGACAATACAGTGGCTGGATATCTGATGAACGGACTCACAAGCACAAAGTACAATATTGTTGGAGGGATTAAGACTACATTGTTAAAATGATTCATATTTACTGTTATGCATGATAAGGCTAGTTCTTATGCTCCTAAGAAGACTCAGAACATCAAGAAGCATGGTGATAACATGTTTGTTGGTTAGACTCAAAATGTAAGAGCGGCTAAAATGTCGTATCTGAAAGATATGGAATGTCTTTTTTGCAAGCAGAAGAGTCATAAGAAAATGAATTGCCATAGGTTCAAGGTCTTTAGCACTTATATGTTTTTTTAATCCTTTTGTCAATGTCGTCAATGTCCTAATAAATTCTTAGTAGAATGTGCTTTTGATGTAACATTGACAAGTTTTTAGAAGACTTCCTCTTAAATGGGAGCGATACACTTGTAAGGGCTCACACTTGTGGGGAGAGTGCTTGGAATTTCAAGTCTGAGTACAGAGGTCCAGAATTGATAGTAAATGCACTAAGTTGAAACCATACAAACAAAAAGATCCATGGACCGTATACCTTAAAAGTTTGGGTAAAGATAATATTGAGATCATTGGCGTGTTTACTAGTTAAGCCTATGAAAGAGTATCACTTTGATGTTTTAAGCTCCCCATAACATACAACATAAAATTATCAATGTTAAGAGACCATTATACTAAGTAAAGAGAGATATATAAGCTAAGAGTCAAAAATGTCTTTGAATGTTGAAGGTGGAGTATCAATGAAAAATCCTCAAAGCTATGGTACAAGTGTTTAGGACATATTTCTAGGGAAATGATTAAAGATGAAATTATTCCTTCCTTAGACTTTAGTGACATGGGAACTTATGTGTTTTGCATAAGGGGAAAATTGACTAAGACTAAGACGAAGGGTTCAACCCATGACTTTAATATATTAGAGAACATGCATATAGATATTAGTGACCTTTATTCTCCTACAACTTGTGGTGCAAAGTTCTTTATCACATTCATTGATGACTTTTCTCTATATAGCAACCTTTATTTGATAAAGAAAAGATTTGAATCCCTTAAAATTTTAGTTTTTTTTAAAAGACTGAAATTGAAAAGAAATTGGAAAATGTTATGAAGATTGTGAGATATGACCAGGGTGGTGAGTATTATGGTAGACATGACATGTTTGGGCAACTCATAAAGCTATTCATGGAGTATTTGCAAGATTGTGGGATTGTTCCCAATACTCTATGCTAGGTAGTGTTGGTTGTGGGCTAGCATCTTGCCTTGGTAAGGCCTAGGTGTGGTCAGAGTCAAATCAAACCATGGTGCTTGCTGATAGGCTTAAGTAGAAAGAGTTGTGCCCTGACTAATAGCTATAGCTTTTGACCTAGAGGTAAGCGCTCGATCCAACAAGTAGTTTTTAACATAATAGTATAGCCAAAAGGCGAAATCGAGCCCTTAATGATACAATGAGGAGTGTGATGAGTAGGACTAACTTGTCGAATTATCTTTGGGGAGAAGCCCTTAAAATGACCTTGTATATTTTATATAGTTCCTTGTAAATTTGTTTCATAAACACTTTTCGAGTTGTGGACAGGTAGAAAACCTAGTTTGAACTACTTCAAAGTTTGGGGTTATCTATCTAAGGTGAGGATGTATAATCCTTAGAGAAGAAGACTAATTTTAGATTCGTTAGATGTCACATCATTGGGTATCCAAACTGCGCGAAAGGATATAATTTCTATCACCTAGGGAGAGGTACCAAGATTATGGAGTCCATGACTATGAAATTTCTTGAGTTTGATGTTGCTAATGGTAAGATCAGATAGGCTGCAGTACAATTAGATAGTTGTCCCTATACTGCCTACATTTGGGAGTTTGGGACCTATGTCATAGGTTGAGATAGATGATTAGACCGTTATTGAGTTTCATGTTAATGAGCATCCTGATGTAGAGCTTGTTACTCCTACTAGAGTTCCTCAACTAGTTGTGCCTCTTGCACAAAAGCCTTTAAGGTAAATGATAAACATAATTTTCATTCATTAATTAACCATCATATTTAGTCTCTTAGACCTCTTATGTGCTTAATTAATTGGTCTTGGCCACATTTTATAAGTTTGGGTTCAAATTAGGCTTAAGTGTATTTTTAAGCATTATTGGGAGTTTTACATTGTTTTTGTATTTCAGGCATAACTTGAGTTCTAAACATCTAAAAATTATGAATTTTACCTTGTAGGAAATTTGAGCGAAAATTCTACAACTTTGATGAGTGCTCCAAGGCTGAATCAGATATCTAGTTGGCTATACTAGGCTTGGAAGTCATAACATAAATGTTATTACTGGAACCTGGACAATATGCAGGGATTTAGTCATAACTTGGGTTGTAGGCATCAATTGGAGTTGGGAACAGTACCATTAGAAATTTAAGACATGCATATTCAACTCTTATGAATACCACTTATCAAAACTGTGATGTTTTCATGGTGTTCTCTCCCTTTGAAGTTGACTGATGGGTCTGAAGAGCTGTTAAGAATGTTTTAGGTATAACTCTCTCATTCTAAGCCTAAATTAGGTATATTAGATATCCAATTAAAGTTAAAATGAAGAGGATTGATTCTAAGCTAGGGGCAAATTTAAATTTTCAATTTTAGAGGTAGATATTTAGGGGAAAACATAGAGTCCGAGGAGGAGAAGAGACACATTTTTTCTTAGCTTATCTTGCATTTTTCTCTCATTTTCTCTTGTTTTTCTACATCCCATGGGGGGCTAAACTTCTGTAATCAATTTGAGAATCTAAAAGAAATTTTGGTTTAATCTTGAGACCTTATTATTGTAACAGCCCAATATTTGCTATCCAGATATATCTTCATATAAAAGAATAACTCAATATTGGTCATGTTACTTCTAACATACATCTACAACTAACCCATATCATTCATACACAATGAGTAAATATGGAGAGTCATGATAACAAAAGTTATATATACATCACAGCCTCAAAGGCATACTGTAATACATAACTAAAAAAAAAACTAAGCAAATATACAACATATATAAGCTCAGCTCAAAACAGCATCTATACTACACTAAACCTTATACATATTCTTCTTTCGCTTTGAAGAACTCGCACCTAAATTTACATGAAAATACAATTGGGGTGAGAAAATACATCTCAGTAGAAGTATTCCAATACTAGCATATATATATATATATAATCAGATAATATTCATAATTATCAAGTTGACACTTTAATCACAGAAGCAACAACATCTCCATCTCAAAAACACGTAATCACCCATACAATTACAATGCATGAAAATGTTATGATAGCAACCGTCCATACAATTGCCATGCTATGCTTAATTATGTCTACTATGTATGTCTATGCAAGTCCTAGAAATGAATGCAGTTTCAAGATGTTATGAGCCCTCAGACGTATTGAGGATATTACCCACCTCAACTACTCTAGGATATGTTATGACATGTCATGGTTTATCAGGTATAGTGAGGATATGACTCACCAATATTATTCATCAAAACAACAGAGGATATTACTCACCTCCACTGGTCAAACAAAGTAAAGAGGATATTACTCACCTCCTTACTTAACAATGTAATAAGGATATTACTCACCTTATTACACAGAACATAGAGAGGATATTACTCACTAATTTATGCTTCTCAAACATCTCATGCAAAACAATCACTAATTACCTTCTATAATTAGCATCACGATTGATTTATATGCATTTCAAAAATCATTTCACAACACTTCATCAAATACTTCTAAAATTACTTTAACACACTCAAAAGAGCAAGCATGAGTAATCCCAATACTTTGGGAAACTCATTTCCTCAATTCATCACAATACACATTATGTGCATATAAACATGTCTAACTATCCCACATAATTAGCACTACAAAATCCATGTGATTCAACACATTCACACTCTATTAAATACTTCTACTAGAGTCTCAACACTCATTAAGAAGTATAAAAGAAGAAAACTACGCCATTGGAAAGCTCTATGGCATCAAACACAACTTAAAGTTGCTCTCTGGCACTAACACCGTGACATACCTTGTGCCACGCTGCGGCGCCCAAGCCTCGAGTTCAAGTACTGATAGGAAATGCTGCCCAAGTCGCGAAATTCATGTGCAATGCCACGGCGCGCGTCCCCTGTTCTTCCCAACGTGGCGGCACTCCATGCTCCACGCCGTAGTGTCATCTGCAGAAACTAGAATCTGTAGAATTCTGCAGATACGGGTACTATTCCATTGGAACTAGACCCTCTTCCAATCATTCAAAACTTGATTTCAAGTGATTTACAATCTCTAACAAGATTCAACTACACATAACAACTCTTAAACAACTTCAATTTCACTTAATTCAACACTTTGAGGATCAAAACCCTAACCATGACCTAAACCCCCCAAAAACTGACCTAAATGAGAATTAAGGCTCCAAATGATGAAAACTTCATCCTAGCACATCAATAAATTAGTTTCTAACTCAATTAATCTATCTACATCAAGATTTAACTCATAAATTAGCAAATCACTTCTCAAACCATTATTTCCTCTTCAAGCCTCTCTTGAACCAAAAGAAAAGAATGAAAAACAAGTAATCAAAACAAGATTTCCCCCAACCTTAATTTCCAAAAATGAAGTCGGGTAACCGTTCCTCCGTAAAGCTAAGCTCTCTCCCTTGCTTGGATGAAGATCCTCCTCCTTTAGCACCTTGAGTTCCTTTCTTTTTTGTTTTTCCTAAAGCAGACATGAGAGAGAGAGTTATGAGAATGAGTTTAACTCCTCATTTCAGCCTTAAATAGGCCACAAACAGAATAAGGGTCATGCCTTCATATTTTGGATTCACTGGAACAGTTAAGAACGCTTAGTTATCACCAAACCAAGTTTCCTAACTTCCAACAAATTTAAAACAAATCATAATATTTTTAAAAAATATTGTTACACCATTTTCACATTTTTTCATATCTGTTGGGGGTCAATCCGACACCAAAACACACAACTAGTATGTTTAAAAATGCCAAACTACCTTAAAAAATTCTCAAACTTTAACCACTACTACTTCCACATATTTATGACCTAGAAACAAGTTCTCCACACTTATTTCCACCAACTAAGCAGTCTAAGTCAAAAACGAAGCTGAAAACAGTTATATTTAACACATAAAGTTGTAGCAAAGTGACTAAACGTACTCAGATGGTCACAAAATTTTACAGGCATGACAAACTAGTGTTATGCTACCTCCATAATCATATACAAGTCTTTCATGACTATCCAGGGTGTTACAATTATACTTGAATTTGAATTGATGTTTCTCTTCTCTAAATTCTTGATCTGGAACTGCATGTATGGTGATTACTATTTATGTTGAGATATAATTGGATCTATATTTTAGATTAAGAATTATGATGAGATTTTGATCAATTGATCTCAGTTTTGTCACACGAATTTCAGAGAATAGGTTCTGGAGATTTGCATGCCTAGGTTAATTACATTCTTCATCTTAAACTGACATAGATCTAACATGAATTATGCAATTGCAAGTTTGTGCGTCAATTGTTAGTTGAATCCTAGGTGACTTCCTAGTAGTGAATTCTAGATTTGATGTAGATATCTTAGTTGAATTCAGATTAACCACTTAATCGAAGTTCAATACATGTTTTTTGGTCTATGATAGATTGAATGCAATTTAGACAAAATTCTTAGATTGATTGTTTTGTTCATTGATTTTTCTTACTTCAATTCGGTCATTTACATTCTGTAATCATCAAATCCCCCTAATTCTCCTTGTTTGATTGAATTTGCATTTTTGATCCTTGAGAGACGACTCGGTTTGTTCCTTATACTATAACTTAGCATAGAAACTATTTTTTTGTATTTTGACTGAGCTCGACACTCTGTCAGTAAATGCGATAGAAGGTCCGGTATTCCTGATTGTTATGAGATATAATTTCTGGGAGAGTATGTTTTTGACATAGGACATGTCATTGACCCTATGACATGTGTTGTAACTATAACTTGCTCCAAATCTGACATGTGGATAGATGCAATGGAAGAAGAATGCAATCCATGGCTAAAAATGGGGTGTGGGAACTTGTTGAACTTCCTAATATGTGTATACCTACTGACTGTAAATAGATGTACAAGGCTAAGAAAGATTCCAAATGCAAGATTGTTTCAAGGCTAGATTGTTGGCTAAGGTGAGTTCACTCAGAAAGAAAGGGTTGATTACATCTAGGTTTTATCTCTAGTTTTTCTCCAAGGATTCATTCAGAATTATCATGGCCCTAGTAATGCTCTTAGTTCTAGTACTTCATTGGATGGATGTGAAATTTACTTTCCTCAATGGTGAAACAACCTGAGGGTTTTGAGGAAAGTGGGAGAGAGCATCTAATATGCAAGTTGAAAGGGTCCATCTAAGTGTTAAAACAAGATTCTCACTAGTTGTATTTAAATTTGATCAAGTAATGAGCAACCTAGGCTTAGTGGAGAATAAAGTAGATCATTGCATGTGCCTCAAGGTCAGTGGGAGTAAGCTTATTATTTTAGTACTTTACATTGATGATATTTTCATTGTCTTAGAGAGACATTGTTTGTCTTGGGTATTTAAACTAATAAAGATAGGACTTGTGGTTTGTTAATTTTGTTTCAAAAGGATATAAAGGATGTTGGTATATGCCCTAGAGGCCAATACATTTTCTGTATTTACATACATTCTATTATACTATTTTATATATGAGGTATTTCATTTATTGTGTTCTTTTTGATAAACATAATAAAGTCCTTAGAATAGTAAGTTTGATGCCATAGGACATCAAGTGGATGACTTGATCGTGAGATCCTTTTGGTTACAACACTATTCTTAAATGTCCCTAGTCAAGTATTATTGTTAATTAGGACAACAATAATACATTGAGACTAGTATGTGCATAGACTGATGACCACATCTCACGGGTCATGGATATGAGATATCAAGTCTTCACATGGGTACATATTAGAGTAATGATGTACTGGACTGACCCACCATGAGAACACTACATGGATCGTTACGTGAGTGTCATAAGTGATTCTCATAGTGACAATGGTGTCTGTGGTCCTTTGACCTGAACTCACTACGATTCCTATATGAGGAGTTGTGTGTTTTAATGCCATCAAATGTCATCTGTAACAAGGTGATTATAAAGTTGGTTATTGGACATACCACGAATCATGCAGAGGGATGTGAGTGACCTAGATGGGATTTGTCACTCCTACATAACAGGAGCAATATCTTCGGGGCCCCTGATTGAGTGAGACTGCGAAATGCATGGCCATACTCAAATGAGTCAATATGAGATATTGATCTCATTTGTTGTTACAAAGTCTACTCGAGTATCAGGAAACGAAAGATTGGACTATACAAGGGTGACGCATTCCATGCCTTGTGTTCAATCTAGATATCTTGACAAAGGGACTAAACGACACGGAAACATTAGTCACGGAAATGTTATGTCAAATCACTGACATTCTTATTACTTGGGTAGTAGCGATGTGTTGCTAGATACCGCTCACTGCTTGTAATATTAAAATAGGATTTTAATATTACTGCCAACGTAATAAAAACCTGCAGGGTCACACACATAGAGCAGACTAAGATTGGAGCAATGGATCCAAGTTGGACTCGGATTCAAATATGGGTCAGACTCATAACAGATGGGTCTAGGGTTGCATAGCTTACCTTGCTGCTGCTCACATTCACTTAAGACAGTCACTATTATAAATAGTACTGCTAAGGGAGCTGCTTATATACACAATTCAGAACCATAGCCGCACCTACAGAAAAGTGAGTGAGAAAGCGATAGGTTTATTCTCTTCTCTACGCAGCTAGCACTGTGTGAGAGACATAAGGCTTCTCTTTGCGGACGTTGGACGTTCGTGAGTCTGTTCGTGTGGATACCGCAGAGACATCGTTTTCATTACGGTGTTAGTGATTCACGCTTCAAGAGGTAAATCATTTAAAAACTCGGATTATGGCTTTTTCGCATGGATCCTCGGTGGGAATCCCTGTTTTCTACTGCGTGATGTATCCGCAAAAATTCTCAAAAAAGGATTGTAAGCCTAGGGGTGGTCCTGTTACTAAAGGTGACAAGTTTAAGAAGAGCTGGTGCCTACAAAGTTAAAATTGAAAATAAGTCAATGAATAAAATGCCATATACAAATGTTGTAAGGAGTTTGATGAATATTCAGGTTCACATTAGACTTGACTTGGATTTTCCTACCAGTGTTCTTGGGAGATATCTCTCTAATTTAGGGCTTGATCACTGGGTTGTTTCTAAGAAAGTACAGAGATATTTGTAGAAATAAAAAGCCTACATGCTAGTATACGGGAAGGTAGATAACTTAGAAGTGGTTGGATATACATATTTCATTTTTGGAGGGTGCCCTGATGACATGAAATCCACTTTTAGTTACATCTTTATACTAGCTAGTGGTGTCATATCCTGAAAAAGTGTTAAGCAAACCATGACAATTCCTTCGACTATACAAGCTGAATTCGATACTTATTTTGGTGCTACTTCTTTAATCATATAGTTTAAGAACTTTATCTTGGGTCTTCAGGTTGTTTTTCTATCTCTATACCACTAAATGTTTAATATGATAATAGTGCAATTCTATATTTCAAAAGGAAGAGTAAACCTTCCATAAATGGAAGTATTTGGAGTTAAAGTACCTAATAGTTAGAGACTTTGTGAAGAAAGGGGGCATAGTTATTGAACACATAAACATAGAGTCTATGCTAGCAGATCCATTAAACATGGGACTTAGACCTATAGTTTTCAAAGGACACATTAAAAACTTGGGAGTGTTAAGCTCTTTTGATATACTTGGTTAGTGAGAGTGTTTTATATTTATTTACTGCACTTGTTTGTATCTTTTGACACCTATGTTTAGGGGCATAACAAATATTATGATTTATTTTCATATTGATTATTTTATATTGTGCATTTACTTGCCCTGTTTGGTACACTTGGTGATTATTATTATATGCGCTTATGGTTGATATGTTATATTATGTACCTTATGAGATATATTGGCATATGGTTTTATGCCAGATAGTGTTTTTTATACTTGGAGTAGCATGCCAATTGTACATGCTTTATTGAGTATGTCAGTTATTCATGCTTGATGGAGCATGTCAATTTTCTTACTTGACAAAGCAAGCCAGCTGTACATGCTCTGATGAGCATGCTAGTTATTAATACATGCTGGAGTATGTCGGTTTTCTTGCTCATGATAAGCATGATAGTAATTTCTCACACTTGAGAAAGAGTGAAGGAATTGAAGAGAAATCGTTGGAGGACAGACATCGAAAATAGCACTATTGGATCATAGGATTGGTACTATTTTCATGCTACACTATCACATTAGGACTTGGTCTATGCTATTGGTAATCCTTGTGACCATGGAAGGTCTTACTTCAATAAAGGTTTGATTGCCGCCATAATTTGTGTAACATCTCAATATTTACTATCCAGATATATCGTCATATAAAAGAATAACACAATACTAGTCATGCTACTTCTAACATACCACAACTAAACCCATAACATTTATACAAATAATTATGGAGAGCCACCATAACAAAAGTTAAATATATACATCATTGCCTCAATGGCATATTGTAATACATAAACTTTTATAACAAGATCTAGCAAAATATACAAGTTTTATCAACAAAAAGCTTATAACTATACTAATCTTCTCACATCTTCTTCTTTCTTTTTGAGGAACTTACACCTGGATTTACATGGTAACACAATCGGAGTGAGAAATCATATATCTCAGTAGAAGTATTCTAATACCAGCAATTTATACAATCATAAAGATTATTCAACCATAAAGTTAACTCTTCAATCACTGAAGTACACAATTGCCCATACAATTGTAATGTCATGTTTTTATGTTATGATAGCAACCGCCCATATAATTG
Source organism: Ormosia semicastrata (assembly GCA_029884595.1). Lineage (NCBI taxonomy): Eukaryota > Viridiplantae > Streptophyta > Magnoliopsida > Fabales > Fabaceae > Ormosia > Ormosia semicastrata. The sequence continues at coordinate 7,369,470 of JAQQTO010000028.1, read as the reverse complement.
TCATGCTATGCTTAATTATGTCTAATATGTATATCTATGAAAGTCCTAAGAATGAATGCAGTTTCAAGATGTCATGAGCCCTCAGACGTATTGAGGATATTAACCATCTCAACTACTTTAGGATATTTTATGATATGACATGGTTTATCAGGCATAGTGAGGATATAACTCACCAACACTATCCATAATAAAAAATAGAGGATATTACTCACCTCCACTGGTCAAACAAAGCAAAGAGAATATTACTCACCTCCTTACTCCACAATATAATAAGGATATTACTCACCTTATTACTCACAACATAGAGAGGATATTACGCATTCCAATATGCTTCAATAAACACAAAGAGGATATTACACACCACAATGTGTTTCAAAAACAATAGAGAGGATATTACTCACCAATCTATGCTTCAAACAACACAAGGAGGATATTATACACCTCAATGTGTTTCACAAACAATAGAGAAGATATTACTCACCAATCTATTCAACAAACACATAGAGAGGATATTACTCACTAATCTATACTTCAAACAACATAGCAAGGATATTACACACCTCATTATGTTTCTCAAATGTCTTATGCAAAACAATCACTAATTACCTTCTATAATTAGTATTACAATTGATTTATATGCATCTCAAACTTATCTCACACACACTTCATCAAATACTTATAGAAGTATTTTAACACTCTTAAAAGAGCATACATGAGTGATTCCAACACTTAAGAAAACTCATTTCCTCAATTCATCACAATACACAATATATGTATATATAATAATACCTAATTATCCCACATAATTAGCACTACGAATCCATTTGATTCAACATATTAACACTTCAAATTAGGAATACTCACATACTCACACTATGTGTCATTCCCATCACATCACAGTATCACAAAAGATACTGAAACGACCCCATATGGGTCCAAATCCTAAGTGTTACCCTATGGCATTCCACCATACTATGGAAGCCTAAGATGTTCCAACACATTACCCCTTGATAATCCACCTCAATATGGTTATCTAAGGTCCCTCTAAGGCTCCTAGCCTTATAAAATGCCAAAACATCATGCATTTCCTAACCAAAAACGCATCTTGCTCAATCTCAACCTTTGACATTTGCACAGTAAAATGAGCATAACTTGAGCTACGGAGGTCGAAACGAGGTGATTCTAGCGACATTAAAAGGTTAAGAGAGCTAATTCTCATTATAAAAGGAAACACAGCCCCCCAGTGTTTTCCTTTGTGAGCACTATTCAGAATTCCAACTGGCAAATAGGGACATGCCTCCCCCCCTGTGTCTTTAGATACAAGCTGTGTTTCTCAACCAGAAGCTCTACAACTTACTCTGCAGAATCGTGGCACTGTCTTGGATTTTGGCCACTCTAAACCAATCTCTAGGTGATTTCAAGTCCCAAACAAGTTCACAAACATAAAGAAAACTTAAAACACTAATTGATTTAATAAAAAATGGACCAAAACAGTAAATCACTCATCCAAACTCCTAAAACCCTCACTTTGAGCTTTAAAGGACCAAATGGAGAGTTTTCAATTTCTAATCCAAACTCTTAGCATGAACAAGTCATAAACACCATTTAAAACTTATCTAAGCAAGAAAATCATTCAAAAAACCTCAAAATCTTATATTGAAAGTGTTAAGCCCCATTATCACAAAACCCTTTTTTCCAACCCTTTCGCAAAGAGCTCTAAGGTAAATCCTAGGTTTCAAGCTAACAACCATGCTTCACTCAAGCATATAATAGCTTAACTTCTCACCTAAAAGCAAGAATGAAACATGGAAATCTTATACCAACACTCACCCAAACCATTCCTCAACCCAAAACCATGAAACAAGATGGAGATAGAAAGGATAAGAGTGCAAAAGACTAAGCCCCCTACCTCAAGGTCTTGAAGATGAAGATGAAGATGAAGTCAAGCCTCCACTTGAATCCTCTTTCTCCTTCCTCTTTCTCTTCTCCTTCAGTTTCCCCTTTCTCTCTTTTCTCTTTTCTTTTCTTTCTCTGTTTTATGTTTTCCCTTTCTTTCCCTATCTTGGGATATTTATAAAAGGGGAAGTTAACTTTGGCTTCTCCTAAAAAGGTATTAAAACCTCAATTTGTTAAGTACACTCAGATTTCACCAAATCTGATTTCTAAGCTTCCAACAGATCCAAATTAAATTCCGAGATTCATTAAAAATCCTGTCTCACAAAAAACTGATATTTCTATATCAGTTAGGAGTCAATCCAACATTAAAACACACAACTAGTATGCTTAAAAATGTCAAACTAACTCTGATAAATCTCAAACTTTAACTATAGCATAGTTCACATATTTGTGACCAAGAAATAAAGTCTCCACATTTATTTTCACTAAATGAGCAGTTTAAACCATTTTCAGGGCTAATAACAACTATTTCTCATAAATAGTATTACAGCAAAGTGACTAAATATGCTTAGAAAATCACAAAATTAAACAGACATGTTAAGCAGGTATTAGGCTACCTCTGTATCCATATACAAGCCTAACATGTTTTTCAAGGTGTTACAATTTGGTATTGTCAATGGTATGGGCTGGGTCAATTTGAAGGTGTTATCCCATGGATCGTTGATATTTGAAATTGTGGCCACATATGTTGTGAAAATTAGTTGTTAACCTGAGAGTCATTTTCAAAATAAAATGTTTTTCAAAATGGTATCCTTTAATTAATGTTGCCTATGTGGGAGAATGTCAGAATATTTTTAATACAGGCCACTACTAATTAATGTTATGAATTTTATTAAAACAAGTTAATAGTCGATCCATATGGGAGAAGAAATAGGTCAATGGTGATCCATTTATTTTAGGCCTATCACATCATGTTAGGCTGATGTGTCTAGATGCTATTAGTGTAGACTAGTTCCTTAGTGGCCTAAGATGGGAGGGATAACTAGGGTTCACATAATTATAAATACAGGCTAGGTCTCTTCTCTGCTCTTAATTGCAAGTGCTTTACCCATTGAGAGTTGTATCTTGACTTGGAGACCGGAGGGGAAGACCTAGCATTCAAAGTGATCATCCAACCCAATCATGGCCAAGCAAGGTATGCAATTTACATAGTTTATAATATATTTTGTGTTCTATGATCATATATGATATCCATTATTTCTTACATTCTACTCATATAATTCTCACTTTGTCCATCTCTTTCCAATGTGAGACTTATTCTCCCATATCTCACTCATACTTAAAATTCCCAACACATTTCAAATATGAAATTATAGTGAAACCAAATTAAAATTAATAAAAAAAATTAATATTAATGTATTGTTTGTAGAAAAAAATTTAGAGTAAATATATACTTTAGTCCCTGAATATTTTGGGATATAACACTTTAGTCCCTAAACAAAATTTGATAAACATGTTAGTCCTTTAAAGTTTCCAAATCCTATCACGTTAATCCTTTTTAGGGACTAAAGTGTTATATCACTTTAAACTGTAAGGAATTAATGTGTTTGTCAAAACAATTTAGGGACTAAAGTGTTATATCATGAAATATTCAGGGGCTATAGTGTATATTTATTTTATATACTTACATCCAATGATGTGTTGCTACATTATTTAATGAGTTTAATATCTTATGTAGTTGTTAATGTCAAACTCATTAAATAATATGTCAATATATTATTGGATGCAAGTGTAAAACTTTTAGACTAACACTACATCAACATTTAAATCAATGAGAAAATACTAAGAATTTAGTTTGTGTTTGTGAAAAACATCCATTATGAGAAAATCATTTTTGTTTAAATATGTTAAGTTAGAAGCAATTTTTGGACAAACCCAAGGGATCGAACGCAGTCGTAAGCGACCTATACTTTTAAGGGAGATCAAAAGTTCAAGTCCTAGAGACGCCACTTGTGGAGAGGGTCTATCTATATCGCTCCGTCCTTACACCCATTTTAGGACAATTTAATTTGTTTAGATTGTTAAAAAAAATTAATTTTATGTAGCAAATAACCAAATATGGTATAGAATGACTTAAAAGGTTATGTTATTTAATGTATTGAATGGAGAAATAAAGTATTTTTGTATCCAAGCTTCGAAATAAAAAAAAATCAGCCACTAAGATGTTGAAAATAAAGCTTTTAGAAAAATATAAAAAAAATTATTTTTTTTCTTTTTACTTTTTAGAGTAGAAAGAATTGTTAACAACTTTTTTAAATTTAACACTCCAAACATCTTGGTTTTAATCTTAATCAGACATATAATTTTCTCTGACGTAAGTATTCATCATATAGTGAAGATAAAATTTCTATCAGTAATTTACCAAAATCGATCAAGTTTACATAAGTAATTGACTAATTTGTATTAATCTTATTTAGGGATGACAATGAGGTGGAGCGAGGACAAAGGGCTAAATGGGGGATAGACCCCCGCCCCCTTGCCCCCGCATATGAATATCCACCCCTCCTCCACCCTATATCTGCACTAGTACCCACCTCCAATTCCCCCGCAGGTAGATGGGTACCTACAAATATATGTGAATATTTGTTTAAGTCTCTTAAAATTGAAAAAAAATCCCAAAAAAATAACAAAATAAATAGTTTGTAGTATCATAACTTCTCATAATTTGTCCAATACAAAAATAACTTAGTCACATTTCAAATCAAAATAACAACACAAATTTTACTTGAAGCACATTCTAATATTTAAATTGTGCACTCACTAGTCAACTACCATTCCAAAGTCCAAATTCCTAAATCCAAGAACTAAATCTCGCAATAGTAATATCATTACAATTCAACACAATCAAAACACTTAAACAAAAATTTGTAAACACTAAATCAACAAACAATCCAGCATAGTGAGCAACTAAATCCCAAAAAGCCAATAAATTCAATACATTCAACCCCAAAATCAATACACATAATTTTAGTACATTCAACCTCCAAAATCAAAACACACAAACTTAAAGAAAGAAAAAAAGTATATTCAACACATCCCAAAAGCATGCTTGAAGGCTTAATCATATTGAGCATCACAATTTCCTTAATCAATGATGGAACTCACACCGCCATTTGGGCTAGGTCCACTTGGTTTCTACAAAACAAAATCATATAAAAGAAAGCTTAAAAATCAACATTATTAGGAAACTTAAAAAAGAAAGCATATAAAAAATTCACTAATATCATCATCGATATCTTCTAGAAATATACTACTCTGACAGTCCACGTTAACTTTTGAGTTTGAAGAGCTTGAAAGAAGAGAAATCAATTAATTATAAATTTATAGTTATGAATTAATATAGATGTTCAATTAAGACTAATAATACTCTATTACCTTTCATGTCAGAACGTAACCAATCTTGAACACACATCAATGCCTCCAATGTATTTGGGCACAATCTACTGAGATGTGGAGTAAGAAATCAACCACTAGTACTAAATGAAGATTTTGAAGCAACTATGGAAATATGAATTATTAAAAAATCTCTAGTAATCATCTGTAAGGTTGGGTATTTCAACCTATTTGTCTTCTACTAATTTAAGATTTCAAACTCTTCACTTGATCTAAGCAACATTAGCTCCTCTAAATAGTGGTCTAACTCTATCTTTACATTCATATTAGCAAATGATTGTTGACTAACAAACAAATCAAAGTTTGACTCTAACTTTCCATCATTTCAACATCCACTACACCCATATCATCTATCACATTTGGCCTTGAAGATGAAGAACCAGTCTCCTTGCCCTTGATCTTTTTATGATACTCTTTTACCAAATCTTGGCAAATAGTTATCACCTTCGCACAATTTGATTACTCTCCATAAATTTGAGAAAAAAAAAGTAAACTAACAGTATCATTTTACACCTAAGATTTAAAACTGTGCCTACAACCATCACCCCATTAATCACACTCCAATACTTGTCAAGTTTGGCAATCATTGTCGAAGTCATTTGATGAATACTGAAATTAGGATAGCCAAACTACTCTCTCAAAGCCAATCTAATTTGACATATTTTTAGAAAATAAACATTTGAAGTCGGATACTTAAGAACATAAAATAATTCAGATACACTATGAAATAATTGTAACTTTTTACAAATTTCATTTGCCATCTCATGATCATCTTCACTAGGCAAAAATTTATATTGATTCTCACGTGACAAGCGACCAAAAACATATTTGTTTCGTATGACAACATGAAGCATAAAAAAGGTAGAATTCAACCTAGTTTTGCAATCAATAACAAGCTTTTTGGCATATGGAATGTTTAGTTGATCATATGTCTCTTTGAATTTTTCCTCTCTCTTAGGTGTTGTTGTCCAAAAACTAACACTTCCTCTAACATTTTCAATAGCATTAGAGATTGTAGACAACTCATCCTTCACAATTAGATTCCATAATGACTGACCTAGTTGAAATCGTATCTAAAATGCACTCAATCATAGTATCATTTATAGTACAATTATTAATAATCAAAGTGGACAACTTTCTATCTAGATTTCAATCCATCAAGCATTGAATTAAGGCATCATAAATAACTTTGGCAGTATAGGAAGCAAGAACATAAATGAACCTAAGATAAAAATAAAAATTTTAATAAAACACATTAAGTATCAACAACAAAACAAAAACAATAAGAACTATTATAGTGTTAATAGTCGAAGTTTGGAGTTATTACCTAACAATTCGATTTTGTAATTTCCAATAATCATCAATATAATGAACCATGAAAGTTGTATAGCCTTTATTTTGATTTCCAGAAGTCCACATATCAGTGGTGATTGCAATCATACTTGGATTATTTGCCAATGTTACAAAGTGGCATCAATACTCAAGAGGGGGGTGAATTGAGTTTGTAAAATAAGTTTGTAAATCTTTTGCAAAACGTTTGATAATCAATTTTCCTTGAAGCTATTGAATGGATAGAGGTGATTGGATAGATGAGATGAACACTTTCACTTATAAATATAATTGCCAAAGGAAACAATATTCAAGCAATTCAATAAAATAGTGCACAAATGTAAAGAGAAGGGTTTAGAGAAACAAACACTATAGTTTATCCTGGTTCGATCACTAATCCACTTGTGATCTACGTCTAGTCCTCAAGCAAACACTCAAGATTTTTCACTATATCTTCAAGCTTCAATAGGTGCTTGACAACCTTTACAAACTTGAGCACTCAATACTTTGGAATACCTCACCCTTGAGCTTGAGCCTCTTCAACAAATGGATGTCTCACCCTTTACACTTTAGGAGGGATGTCTCACCCTCTTTACAAAGAAATTTAGATTGATAGAATGAAACTCTCACAAGAGTCAATTGATACAAATTGAAGCTCTAATATGCTCTCAAAAGATATCTCAAGATTTTCACAAAAAAACAGAGCAAGAACGTTTTCAGAATTTGATTCTCGTGTTTAAGTGTTAGATTGATATTCTGAATTGAAGGTTAGCCATTAATGAAGTCCCAAGGCAAATATTTATAAGTTATATAAAGAAAGAAGCCATTAGGGATATTAAAGCCAAGCATTTAATGCAGTTAATGTAGCCATTGGGCACTGTCAGACCACTGGTAATCGATTACACAAAGTATATAATTGATTACATGGCTGTTCCAATGTGTTCTTGGCTTTCTGGGCACTTGGTAATCGATTACCAGCTTGGTGTAATCGATTACAAGGCCTCTGACTTGCTTGTAATCGATTACAATGCATATATAATCTATTACAAGGCTTCTTGAACATGTTCTTGCCTTTCTGGGCTCATTGTAATCGATTACCAGCTTGATGTAATCGATTACAAGGTCTCTGTTTGCTGTGTAATCGATTATAAACATCATGTAATCAATTACATTGGCTTTTGAACACATTTTTCAAGTCCAATTTGAGATGTAAGCCATTTTTAACTTTGAGAAACTTGGATTGAATAATATTGACATGTGTTTTACATAATCTAAGATTAAAATCAACATTTTCTTAAAATATGAGCTTTCAATAACAAGTTGATTTCGAAGGAACTTGAGAAACCATTTGAAGATCTTTGAGATACTTAGAGAGCGTTTCACATTGATAATCTAGGACCTATATCTAATATACCTCTTTTGATCTTGATCTCCATCTTGACTTTGTTATCATCAAAAACTCATTTGATATGCTTTAAGACATAAGCATTCACATTCTGCCCCTTTTTTATGATGACAAACTGATCATAGGAAAAAGAAAGAGTTTTTGCATTTGTGTATATTAGAGATTTAGGCGCAACTCTCCCCCGTAATTTATGCATGACATAGGATAAGATTTTTTTATGTAAAAGATTAAAGCTCCCTCGTACACATGCAACAATAATCAGATTTCATTTTTCACTAATCTCTCCCCTGTTGGCATTATCAAAAAGGCATAAGCATTTTTAATGAAATTTCGGTAACATTTCCGCATAAACTCGTGATTAGCCCAAAATAGTCAAACATAGCAGCCAACAGAAATAATAAGATCATTAAGAGTCATAAAGAGATATATGATAACACTAGCAAAAACAAAATCCATAATGGTCCAAAGATAAATGTAAATCAGTCATGTACAAAAATCAAAGTGAGAAACAACTTATTTTAGGCAAACAAAACAAAAGGACATCTGACTAAATCCTAAGTCACTGTGTAGCCTCGCTGTCGCTGTCACTATCGTCGTCATCACCAGCCACATCAACAGCCATGCCAACACCAGCAGGATCAACGTCATCGTCATCGTCTGAATCAAGGCTCGCCTCGTCATCAGGAGCAGCAACTGTAGGACCCAATGGCGCAGCAAATGATAGAGGAGTAGGGGTGCAGCAGAAGAGGAATGTGCACCTTGACCTTCTAGCAAAGAGCAAAGATAAGTTATCTCTAGTCCCTGATGATCAATTCCCATTTTCAAGCTGCAAATCTCTTGTAGCAGAAGCTTCATGTTGGCAGTAGGAGGAGGAGGTTGCTGGGCTTCTTCTTTATCATCACTTTCTAGACCATGAGGGATATGCCCGAAGCTACCATGGGCAATGTAGTGCCATCTATCATCGACTTTGTACAGCTGAAGCTTCTTCAATGTATACAAGCCTATAGACTGTGGCCTTTTTGAGCTTGTGTCCTTTGACTCCTCAATCAAGGAAATGTGACAATGTTCCAAGATTATTGTCACTAGCATAGCAAATGGAAGGGTGAAGTTTTTCTTCTTCTTAACATCTAGCATGTGCTCAATTATATAATATCCCCAGTTGATTGGTCTGCAAGTGGTCATTGCCCACAATGTCACAATGTCATCTCTCAGAACTTGGGAGTAATTGCCTCCCCTTGGAATCAATCCCCTGACTAGAAGATAGTGCAATACCCTGTTCTCTATAGTTAAACCAGTTGCCATTACCCTCTTTTTGGGATCTGTGGGGATATCATATCCAGTCCTTAGCAGGGAAGATAAAGCAGCTCTATGCTCATATTCATTTCTCCAAACATTAACATTTCTACAAAATTTGGTACCATCAGGAGAAAGTTTAGTCAACCTATACTAATCATGTTTAGTGACCCTAATTTGTTACTTCTTCACCTCAGATATTAAGCATTCATCCTTATATTTCAGATTAGCATAAAACACTCTAACCAACTTTGGATAAATTGCTTTCTGAATGCTAAGGAACCCAAGCAAACCTAAATTTTCAATTGTTCTAAAGCTCTCCAAAGGTTCACTTTCACAAAAGGTCTGAGGGAGATACCAGGGAGAAATTATTTTTCGTAACTAGAATTTTTTCCTAAATAACTCAGCCTTCTTGACAGTGGAGAAGCGGTGAGTGAGGTCCAACCCTGAGGTGTTGCATGAAGAACCTCTAGAAGACTCTCCAATGGTGACCCTTGTTCTTGGGCGTTTTGCACGTTGAGAAGTTTCTGCCATTTTTGTGAGAAAAAAGTGAAAGGGATGAAGGGAATGGTGTTTGGAGATGTGTGGGTGAAGGGAAGGTAGAAGGAGGGTTTAGGTGGTGAGGCTCGTAGGTGATGAGAAGAATTTGGGTGGATTTTGATGAGTTTTGGTGGATGGGTTGTGGAAAGAGGTGATTTTCGAGTGAGAGGGAGGTGAATTGGAGTGATTTGGGTGAGATTTGAGTGAGAAATAGAAAATTTGGTGGTGGGGTCTTCGTGAGAGCAGAGGAGAAGAAGAGACGGTTTCTGAAGAAATAACCTTTCGCGCGACAGAAAACCTTTTAAAAAACCTTGTGTAATCGATTACATGACTTGTGTAATCGATTACCAGCCTTCTGTTACCCCTATAATCGATTACATTTTTAGTGTAATCGATTACCTTGCTTTTGGGAACCTTGTAATCGATTACATTATTGGTGTAATTGATTACCTGAATTCTGGGTCTATTGTAATCAATTACAATGGTTGTGTAATCGATTACATGCTTGACAGAACTTTTGTAATCAGATTTTGCATTCCAAACAGCAAAAGATCAATTTTGAACCTTTCAAATTAGTTCCAAAACATTTCAAATCAATCCTAAACATCGTGCAAGCATATAGTCCAATCAGATTATGATCCAAAACACATAATTGTGCAAAATGACTACTTTTACCAAGAATTACACCATTTGGATGGATTCGTGAAGTTTTTGAGTTCCTTGGAAGTCGTTGACATGAGGAAGCACCTGCAAAATAATTTAGGGGGAAACTCCGACGCTCAAGTCAGTATTGGATTCAAATATGATTAAAAATAAAAAAAAAATTATGCAGCAAAAAGTCATGATTAAGCATAAAGCAACATGTTATGCATCAAGATATCATATTATTTAGCAAAGCAATATATTATGCATCAGTTTTAGGATTATGCAGCAAATAATTAATTTATCCATGATTAATCCAATATACCAAGTTCATTTCTTATATAGAAAAATGCTTCTTTTGCCAAAGGCTTAGTGAAAATGTCAGCTAATTGCTTAGTGGTTTCTACAAATTCAAGCATACAATCACCTTTTTGAACATGATCCCTTATGAAATGATGCCTAATTTCAATATGTTTAGTTCTTGAATGCAGAATGGGATTTTTAGACAAGTTGATTGCACTAGTGTTATCACATCTTATTGGGATGTGATCAAGCTCAAGACCATAGTCCAAGAGTTGTAGCTTCATCCAAAGGATTTGAGCACAATAACTCCTAACTGCAACATATTCAGCTTCAACTGTAAACAATGTCACACTATTTTGTTTCTTACTATGCTAAGAAACTAGTGAGCTTTCAAGCAAGTGGCATATCCCACTAGTGCTTTTTCTATCCATTTTGCATCTAGCAAAATCAGAATCGAAATACCCAATAAGGCTATATGAGGCACCCTTAGGGTACCACAAACCCATTTGTGATGTGCCTATTAGATATTTCATAATTCGTTTTACAGCACAAAGATGTGATTCTTTAGGATTAGCTTGATATCTAGCACACATGCATACACTAAACATTATATCAAGCCTACTTGCAGAGAGATAAAGGAGTGAGCCAATCATACCTCTGTATTTTGTAATTTTTACAAATTTACCTCATTCATCCTTGTCCAAATAGCAAGAGGTGCCCATAGGAGTAGCCATATGCTTGGCATTGTCCATTCCAAACTTCTTGAGTAACTCCTTGCAATACTTGGATTGGATTATGAAAGTCCCTTCTCTTGTTTGCTTGATTTGGAGACCAAAGAAGAAGTTGAGTTCACCCATCATAGACATGTCAAACTCACTTTGCATAATATTTGAAAATTCTTTATAAAGAGAGTTGTTAGTAGCTCCAAATATAATATCAACATAAATTTGAACTAGAAGTATGTCATGCATTTTATGCTTTATGAAAAGGGTAGTATCAACTTTGCCTCTAGAAAAGCCTTTTTTCATAAGGAATTTGCTCAACCTTTCATACCAAGCTCTAGGAGCTTGTTTCAAGCCATACAAGGCCCTTTTCAGTTTGAAAACATGGTTAGCCATTTCAAAATCCTCAAAACCAGGAGATTGTTCCACATACACCTCTTCTTGTATAAAATTATTTAAGAAAGCACTTTTGATATCCATTTGATAGAGTTTGAAATCTATGATGCAAGCATATGCAAGTAACATTCTAATGACCTCTAATCTAGCTACGGGAGCATAAGTTTCTTCATAGTTTATGCTTTCTTCTTGATTATAGCCCTTAGCTACAAGCCTAGCTTTATTTTTTATTATTAACCTCGTTTCGTCAAGTTCATTCCTAAAGACCCATTTGGTGCCAATTATAGGATGATCATTGGGCCTTAGAACTAATTCCCAAACTTGATTTCTCTCAAATTGATTTAGTTCTTCTTGCATGGCCAAGATCCAATGGTCATCATTAATGGCCTTATTTATGTCTTTAGGTTCAACTTGAGAGACAAAAGTCAAGTGATTACATGCATCTTTAAGTGAATTTCGAGTGATTACCCCTTTTTAACCTATCACCTTGTCGAGATGATAATATCTTAATGTCCTCTATTCTTTGGGTAGATCTATGATTTATGAATTCTTTTGCCATAAGTGATCAAGGAGTCTCTCTTCTTCCTTCTTGGACTCTTTCTCTTGCTTTTTCAAGTGGATTTTTGCCAAGATTTCTGCAACATCATTAACAAGCTCCTTTCTCGGCTCATTTGGGTTAGTTTCATCAAATGCAACATGTATAGACTCTTCTATGGTCATAGTTCGTTTATTATAGACTCTAAAGGCCTTACTATGTATAGAATAGCCAATAAATATTCTCTCATCAGATTTTGCATCAAACTTTTCCAAGTTATCCTTTCCATTATTCAGAACAAAACATTTACATCCAAAGACATGAAAATATGACACATTTGGCTCCCTTCCCTTGTACAATTCATATGGGATATTCTTTAAAATTGACCTTATTAGGGCTCTATTCATAACATAACAAGCGGTGTTAACCGTATCTGCCCAAAAGTACTTAGGAAGGTTGGCCTCATTAAGCATAGTTCTTGTCATTTCCTCTAAAGATCGATTTTTCCTTTCTACAACACCATTTTGTTGTGGTGTTTTAGGGGCAGAAAAATTATGCTCAATGTCATATTCATCACAAAAAGTTTCAAATTCATGATTTTCAAATTCACCACTATGGTCACTTCTTATGGATGCGATACAAAAACTTTTTTCATTTTGGATAACTTTGGCAAGCTTTTTAAATGATTAAAAAGCATCATTTTTGTGGGCCAAGAATAATGTCCATGTAAACCTACAAAAATCATCCACAATCACCAATGTATAGTAATTCCCACCAAAGCTCATAGTTCTAGAGGAACCAAAAAGATCCATGTGTAAAAGTTATAAATGTCTAGAAGTTGAAGCCACATTTTTAGCTTTAAAAGAGACTTTTACTTGTTTTCCCTTTTGACATGCATAACAAAGTTTGTCTTTTTCAAATTTGAGCTTTGGAAGACCAATTACTAGTTCTTTAGAAACTAATTTGTTTAAGTGATCCATGTGAATGTGAGCAATTCTTCTATGCCATAACCATGAATCATTTTCTTTACTCATAAAGCATTTAACATCATTTGAGGAAATATCATCAAGACTAATCATATATATATTATTGACCCTATGACCAAAAAACTTAACTTACTTATCATCCCTTCCCTCAATTATGCAACAAGTAGAATCAAATATAACTTTATTCCCCTTATCACACAATTGACTAATGCTAGACAAATTATGTTTGAGTCTTTCAACAAGCAAAACATTATCAATTGATGAGAAATGGATCTTACCAACTTTATCAATTCCAAATATCTTCCCTTTGTTGTTATCACTATATGTGACATGACCATGCTTCTTGGAGGCAAGGGAGGAGAACTTGGAGCCATCACCGGTCATGTGCTTGGAGCAAGCACTATCAAGATACCAACTTGAACTTTTAGTCTTCAAGCACACCTACAACACATATTCAAATTTTAACCTTTGGTACTCAAATTGTTTTGGGTCCTTGTGTGTTAGAGTTAGGCATGGTGCCTTTAAGAACCCAAAACCTTTTGATTCCAACCTTGGTGTTTATGTTCTTTCTAACATTGCAAGTGGATGCACTATGCCCTTTCTTACCACAATGAAAATATTTGACAAAGGGGCTACTTGAAGTATTTGAGGAAACAAAGAAATTATTATAAAACTTTTGATGGTTATTTGGATTAAATCCCAAACTGACTTTTTGAAAAACACATTTTTGTTTCCCTAACAACACATTCAAGTTGTCTCTTCCAAATGTAAATTTTGCAAGAGTGTTGTTTAAATCTTTAATTTATTTCTCAAATGCTTTACATGATAAGCAAGGTAAGGATATGGATGTGTTATCATGTGAGGAGTAAGTCATGCACAATGTGTTAGCATCAATAAGTCCTAAGGTCTCATTTTCAATTTTAAGCTCATTAATCTCCTTATTTAAAATAAAAACTTTGTTTACCAATAAGGAGATTGTCTTGTTAGAAGATAAAATCATTTTTGTGAGCCTCATAGATTCATCATGCAATTCTTGAAAAGCATCTTGCAATTCATCATAAGAAGGTGGAGATTCTAAGTTAGAGGATGTTACCTACTCTTCATTTTCTTCTCCTTGAGCCATGAGACAAAGATGAGCTTCTTCATTCTCCAAACTATCGGAAGAGCTTATGTCATTGTCCTCCCATGCTATATATGCTCTCCTTCCTTTCTTTTCTTTGGAAGACTTTTTCTCAAACTTCTCCATCTTCTTAAGATACATAGACACTCCATTTTCATGTGTCCCGATTTTCCACATTCGTAACATTTTGGAGGAGTAGCGGATCATTCTCCTTTGTGATAAGCTTTCTTTTAAGGAAAATGTGGTCTTCTTTGGAATCCATTCTTCTTTAAGAATCTTCCAAACTTCCTCACAAGGAGACTAAGATTCTCCTCACTTAGCTCAAGATTTTCTGCATCTTCTTTACTATCTTCATCATCATCTTCAATTGTAGAAGAGGTGGCTTTGAGTGCAATTTTCTTTTCTTCTTATCATGCTTTTCATTTTGATTTAGCCTATTTAGCTCCAACTCGTGTTCTTGAAACTTCCCAAATAAGGTGGCTAGAGACATTGTTGATAAATATCTTGATTCGCAATAGCCGTTACTTTCGGTTGTCAATTCCTGCTCAAACATCTTAAGACTTTGTTAATAAGATCTTCATTAGGAAATATCTTTCCCAATGAGATAAGATGATTAACAATATGTGTGAATCTCTTTTGCATCTCTTGAATACTTTCACATTGGTTCATTCTAAACAATTCATATTCATGAGTAAGAGTGTTTATTCTAGATCGCTTTACCTCACTTGTACCTTCATGAGTTACTTGTAAAGTATTCCATATTTCTTTAGCGGTCTTGCAATTTGACAACCTAAAGAATTCATCATACCCAAGGATGTGGTGATGAAGTTCTTCGCTCTCAAATTATATTGAACCTTCTTTTTATCCTCATCGATCCATTCATTCCTAGGTGTATTAATTTTCACACCATCTTTAGTATGTGTGGGAACAAAAGTACCATTTTTAAAGGCGTCCCATACATCTAAGTCAATAGCTTCAATAAAAAATTTCATCTTTTTTTTTAATAGGCATAACCATCCCCATTGAAATAAGGAGGTCTGTTTATAGAAGAACCTTCATTTGAAAAACCATTTGAAGTCATCACTTCTCTTGAAGCTGCTAAGCTCTTTATACAAGAGTTTAGCTCTGATACCACTTGTTACCAAGTGGCCTCAATACCCAAGAGGGGGTGAATTGAGTTTGTGAAATAAGTTCGCAAATCTTTCGCAAAAAGTTTGATAATCAATTTTCCTTGAAAGTATTGAATGGATAGAGGTGAATGGATAGATGAGATGAGCACTTTCATTTATAAATATAATTTCCAAAGGAAACAAAATTCAAGCAATTCAATAAAACAGTGCACAAATGTAAAGAGAAGGGTTTAGAGAAACAAACACAATAGTTTATCCTGGTTCGATCACTAATCCACTTGTAATCTACGTCCAGTCCTTAAGCAAACACTCAAGATTTTTCACTATATCTTTAAGCTTCAATAGGTGCTTGACAACCTTTACAAACTTGAGCACTCAACACTTTGGGATACCTCACCCTTGAGCTTGAGCCTCTTCAACAAAGGGATGCCTTACCCTTTACACTTTAGGAGGGATGCCTCACCCTCTTTACAAAGCAATTCAGATTGATAGAATGAAACTCTCACAAGAGTAAATTGATACAAATTGAAGCTCTAATAAGCTCTCAAAAGATATCTCAAGATTTTCACAAAAAACAGAGCAAGAACGTTTTCAGAATTTGATTCTCATGTTTAAGTGTTAGATTGATGTTCTGAATTGAAGGTTAGCCATTAATGAAGTCCCAAGGCAAATATTTATAAGTTATATGAAGAAAGGAGCCGTTGGGGATATTAAAGTTAAGCATTTAATGTAGTTAATGTAGCCTTTGGGCACTGTCAGACCACTAGTAATCGATTACACAAAGTATGTAATCGATTACATGGTTGTTCCAATGTGTTATTGGCTTTCTGGGTACTTGGTAATCGATTACCAGCTTGGTATAATTGATTACAAGGCCTCTGACTTGCTTGTAATCGATTACAATGCACATGTAATCGATTACAAGGCTTCTTGAACGTGTTCTTGCCTTTTTGAGCTCATTGTAATTGATTACCAGCTTGGTGTAATCGATTACAAGGCCTCTGACTTGCTTGTAATCGATTACAATGCACATGTAATCGATTACAAGGCCTCTGTATGCTGTGTAATTGATTACAAACATCATGTAATCGATTACCTTGACCTTTGAACACATTTTTCAAGTCCAATTTGAGATGTAAGCCATTTTTAACTTTGAGAAACTTGGATTGAACAATATTGACATGTGTTTTACATAATCCAAGATTAAAATCAACATTTTCTTAAAATATGAGCTTTCAATAACAAGTTGATTTCGAAGAAACTTAAGAAACCATTTGAAGATCTTTGAGACACTTAGAGAGCATTTCACATTGATAATCTAGGACCTATATCTAATATACCTCTTTTGATTTTATTCTTCATCTTGACTTTGTTATCATCAAAAACTCATTTGATATGCTTTAAGATATAAGCATTCACAGCCAATAACTTCATTGCCCTCTCTTTTTCACTATCATAAAGCTTCATAATGTCACTTTTTATAGTGTTATGAGAAACCACTTTAAATAGAGACTAGAGAGCACCACAAAAATCTTTAAAACCCAAATGATCAACAATGGACAGCGGATACTCATGGAGAATAATCATGTTGGTAAGCTTACTCCTTGTTGTATCTTGATTAAATGAATAAGCACTAGCAACAACTGTTTCACTCCCTCTTTTTTCAGTTTTAATGAATGCTTGCCTTATATCCTGAGTTATTCGAAGTTTACAACTCTTGAAGTGCTCATGCAAGTGTGAAGTTCCTTGCCTTGAATCACCCAAGAGCTTTGCCTTACAATAATTGCAAATGGCTTTCCACTTTCCACCTACTAACTTCATCTTGAAGTGATTCCAAACAACTGAAGTTTGTCTTCTTCTAACAAACTCACTTCCAATTGGAACCTCAGATTGAGTTTGAGTTGGAGTTGTTATACTTTCTAAATTGAAAGTAGTGTTTTGTGATTCACTAACAGTATTGGATTCACCAAGTACTAGTGTTTTACTTTCGCCTATGACAGGTGATGGAACTTACTCATTGCCTATAAGAGTAGAAGTTTGCTCGATAGATATTCTACAAATATAAAATACAAATGTCAGAATATATGGTGTATAATGTGCAATTTATAAAATTAGCTCAAATCAATATCAAGAAAAATTGATCAATCACAATTATTCACATCACACTCTAAATAGCATATAATCACAAAATTGACATTAAAATTGACGTTAAAACAACTAAATTGCTAAATTTAACGATGGATTGCTCTAGGCGTCTAAGCCATCTCCATGACCAAAATTCATCCAAATTTCAATATCATAAATTTTCAATTTTCAGTTTCCATTAATTTTGACCATGTTCTAACTAGCAACAACAAATCATACTTTCAAGAATTTGACCATTAATTTGGGTTTAGCCCCATCTCCCAAATCAACCTATGATTTTCAAATTCTCAAACAATTAGATGGCACAATCCATTAACTTTACCAAATTCTAACGAAGCAAAACACCTACCAATGTGTTTAATTTGTATATATAATTTTATACCTCTAAACTTAATAATTTTGTTATTCTTGTATTCTTGTACTTAATTTTATTAATTTAGTCTCATTATTTAATAATTTTATTTTATAAATTAATTTTGATAAAAATGATCAGAAACTATTTTAAGAGATGAAAGTCACCATGCCTTATGGTTTGAACGTGAAGCTAGAGAGAAGAACAATAGCATGGAATGAAATTACATGAAAGCCAAAAGCTTGCTAGGACCCTCGGTCATTAGAGGAGAAAGAAGCAAATTTTTTGGTGGTGGGTGCTTTAAGGAGATCTTGGGCATTATAAAAGTCATAATGCAAAAGCAAAACTAAAGCAAGTGACCATAATCAATGGAAGCTAACGTTGGGCCAAGGATAATTGCAATGCAAATGAGCCCATGTTCTCAAGTGTGTAGCATTTGGACTCCTTTAATTGAAACGGTGCAGCAAAGTCCATGATCGAATGCAATTGTGAACTAATGCAAGGTTGGGCAGTACAACATAAGGAAGCAGTGCGGCACAAGTCAAAGAATAGAAAAACCTAGGAATAAATTGAGGAAGTAGCGCAGCAATCAAGGGGCAGAACGGAGCAAGAGAGCAGAGACAAGAGCATAGAGAAGAATGCAATCTGGGTTTAATTTTCATTCTAATTTCTTCTCCTATTGACTATGTTGAGCATGATTGAATTTTTTATGAAAATATTTAATTTTATCATAAACTAAATTTCTTTTTAGGGATAATGTAGCTTAAATTTATGAATACTTATACTTATTGAATTTTTCTTCATCTATGCAAAAAAAATTTATTATTCTTAATTTATTTTGATTTGTATCTTGAAAATACATTGAAAGAATTTTTTTTTTGATTTGACATAAGTAATAAACTCCATAAATATATAATTGAGAGTAAAAATTTGCCTTATGAAAAATTGTGTTGGTTAATTATAACTCTTAATAAGATGATTAATGCTTGTTATTGCTATTGAGAAATAAGTAATAAGTGTTTTTTGATGTGTTTAGTATGACTCAAGAGAGAATATTAAATAATTTAAGATTACCACCCTTTGCATGACAAGAGTAAAATTGGATTATTAATCAAGTTAAATGGGATTACTTCAAGAGGAATCAAAATATCCTAATTTTAATTGATATTGCTTTGTCTTTTGTTAGTTCTTGACTCATTTGAATTTAATTAATTAGTTTTAATTTTCTTTAATTTTAATTTAGTTAAAATTTATTTTGATAGTTTAAATAATAGTAGAGTTAACATAATTTTGGTAATTAGCAAACACTCTATGTGAGAATGATATCTTCTTCACTACTTTATTACTTGATTAATTTCTTACACTTGCGAATTTTTCCTATCAAGTTTTTGGCACCACTGCGGGAGAGTGATTTTATTAATATCAAAACCAATTAACTCTATTGTTAATTTAGACACTTGTTTATTTTATTTTAGTTACACTCTTTGTTATTCTAGTTTTAATTTAATTTTGTGTCTTTGAGTATTTTAGTTGGTAAATTTTGTTTATTAGTATTTTTCTTTATCTTTTGTTTATTTTTTTGTTTATTTTTTTTGTTCTACTAATCCTTTTTCTTGTGGGTGTATGAGACGTTCAAAAAGTCTTGATCTTATTCTGTTTGATCTTGAAATTGAGCGTACTTGTATAAGACTAAGGAAAGAAAGAAGTGAGAAGCAAGAATAAAATCAACAAGTAGTCATGACCAATGAAAATACAAGAGCATTGCGTGACTATGCTATCCCATCACTTAATGGTGCATCCTCAAGCATCATCAGACTTCTTATTCAAGCGAATAACTTTGAAATCAAATCGACGATCATTCAAATGATTGCAACTTTACTTCAATTTGGAACGACACTTATGATGATCCTAATGCTCATATAGTAAACTTCTTGGAAATTTATGACATTTTCAAACAGAATGGGGTGCCCAATGATGCTATTAGGCTAAGACACTTTCCTTTTTCACTAAGAGAAAGCTAAAATTTGGGTAAATTATTTTCCTGCAAATACTTCCACTACTTGGGATGACTTAGCTCAGAGATTTCTTGCTAAATTCTTTCCACTAGCAAAAATTGCAAAGATAAGGAATAAGATCAATACTTTCAAGCAAGTGGATATTGAGACCTTGTATGAGACCTAGGAGAGATTCAAAGATCTATTGAGAAAGTGTTCACATCATGGGTTGCCTAAATGGGTAGTTGTTCACACATTTTACAATGGCCTAAATCACTTTACCAGAAATATCATTGATGCAGCAGTCGGAGGACCTTTAATGGCAAAATCAACTAATGAGGCTTATGATCTACTAGAGGAGCTAGCTACAAACAATTATGAATGGCCATCCGAAAGATCAATGCCAAGAAAAATTGTTGGAATTCATGAGATAGATTCTATTAGGTTGTGTTTGGAATGAATGAAAATGGGAAATAATTTGATTTGATTTAATTTGAATTGATATGATTTGATTTAGAAATCAAATTTTATGTTTGAAACTTTAAAAAAAAAGAATTGAATTGATTTAGAAATTAAATTTTGTGTTTGGAATTCATTAAAATGAGAATTGATTTGATTTGGTTTTATTATTTTATATTTTATATTTCAACCCTTATGATAGGTGGTTAGAGGTAATTATTAAGGATAAAATAGTCTATTCATTTTAAATCAAATCAAATCCTAACAAATCCTATCAAATTTGATGAAATTTCTAAAACAAAATGAGTGAAATCCATGGAATTTTAGAAATCAAATCATTTCCTATTTTTTAACATTTCAAACACAAGATTTAATTAAATTTGATTTACAAATCAAATCATTTCCTATTATTTTACATTCCAAACACATTTTTACTGCATTGAATACAAAGGTAGACACCTTCTTTAAAAGGTTTGATCAGTTGAATATTAATACTATTTTATAGGGGTGTAAATTGGTTCGTATAACCGACCAATTTGATCAATCCAAATAAAACCAATTAAATTAGTTCAGTTTGGTTTAGGTATATTGATTGATTCAGGTAAAATTCAAACCAATTAAAGCTTAATTGATTCGATTCTCGGATTTGAAATTTTAAAATCGAACCAAATCGAACTAAACCAAACCATATATTTATATATTTTATTTTAAAAAAAATTATGCTACAACATTTTTTGGCTACTACTTGTTTTTTTTTTTTTGTAATGTTTTCTCAATTTTCAACTCCTAAAATGTCGTTTTCGTTCAACACAGAAGGCTAGAAAACTCCTCTAGCAAAATGTTCGGTTCTGCTGACCGGCACTGCAGTTCTGGTCAGGAATATGCTATCAGGTGCTATTCCAAAAACTCTTGGAAAGGTGAAAGGCTTGAAAACTTTGGATTTTTCCTTTAACCAACTCTCTGGATCCATTCCTATTGAACTTCAAAATTTACATGTCATTCAGCTTTTGAACCTCTCTTATAATGATTTAGATAGAACCATTCCTAATGGTGGAGTTTTCCAAAATCTTTTTACTTTCTATTTAGAAGGCAGTAAAAAACTTTACTTGTATTTTGCATGTGAGCCTCATGGCCATGGAAGAAGGCATGTCAGACATTACATCATCATAGCCACAGTGGTAACACTGATACTATGTCTGACAATTTGCTTGCTACTATACATAAAGAACAGAAAAGTGAAAGTAACAGTAATAACATCATCTAAACTTGGAAGTTTGGAAATGATGAATTGACTTTAAATGCTCTAGTATTGACTTTAAAAACAATGAATTTCTGACTCTAGTTTATGAGTACTTAAGTAATGAGAGCTTGGAAGATTAGATTAAGGGGAAGAGAAAACATGCAAATGAAAATGAGTTGAATCTTATGGAGAGACTGAATATAGATATTGATGCTGCTTGTGCATTGGATTACATGTACAATGATAGTGAAGTTCCTATTGTGCATTGTGATTTAAAACCCAACAACATTCTCTTGAATGTAAATATGACTACAAAGGTTGGAGACTTTGGATTCTCTAGGTTGTTGATTCAAAGTTCAACTAATCAAGTCTCCATTAGCTCCACTCACGTCCTTAGGGGTTCAATTGGTTACATATATACCTTCAGATTAGTAGCCTCACAACTTTCTCTTAATTGAATAGTAGTAGTATACAACTTGCCAAGTTAAATCTCTCTTGAATTTTTTTTTAACTTATTCAAATATAATTTCTTAATATAAATATCAATATGTTTCTTTATTCCTTCTTTATGAACCTTTTAATACACATTCTGAAATATGAAATAATTATTAGTGCTGAAATCAATAAGTTTGATTCTATTTTTAGAAAATTTTTCATAGGTTTATTATATATATTTTTTGTTATGAAAAGCTAATTATTTATTAACTTTTATATTAAAAAAATGATCAATTCAATCACCCAAACCAAATCAATCCATAGATATTCGGTTCGGTTTGGTTCGGGTTTGACTATCAAAAGATATGAAAACCGAACCAAATCAAACCAATTGATTTTGATTAGTTCGGATTTATTTTTCCTCAAAAACCAAACCAAACCACTCACTTACACCCCTACTATTTTATCACATGTTTAGGTTTGTGAGATATGCGCTGGATCACATAATTCCTTGGAGTGCCAAGCGGGAAATTCTTGCATACCTTAAAGTATGGAGTAAGCTAATTTTATTTCTAACCATGGGAGACGACAAAATAATCCGTACTCAAATACATATAATCCGAATTGGAGTAATCACTAAAATTTTTCCTAGATCAATCAACAAAATGTAGTGAGGACTCCACCTGGATTTCAATCTCAAAAAAAAAAAGACCTCATTAGAAGACTTGGTTGCAAATTTCACTAAGGCTACTATAGATTTCATGATGGATACAATGACCAACTTTTAGAGTCAACAATTGATGTTGCAAAACTAGCAGGCTTCTATAAAAAAAATTGGAAGCTCAAATGGAGCAACTAGCCAATATAGTGGCTAACAGATCGCAAGGTGCATTGCCTAGCAACACAAAGACAAATCCAAAAGAGCACATCAAGGCAATTACCTTAAAAAGCAGCAAACAATTAGAAAAGCCACCACAGAAAGAAAAAGAGAGTATGGAAGAAGCCTCCAAATTTACCTCTCTAGTGCCTCAATGTTGCCAGACTCAGATGAAGAAAAGGTGCAAAGGGAAAGAAAGCAAGAACCAGTTAAGCCTTACATGCCCCTAGTGCCTTTTCCACAGTGTCTGGGGCAACATAAAGAATATATGAATTTCCTTAAATTTATTGATGTGTTTAAAAAGCTTCACATTAACATTCTTTTTGTAGAAGCTTTAGCACAAATGCCAAGTTTTGTCAAATTTTTTTAAGGAGATTTTATCTAAGAAGAGGAGACTAGAAGATTATGAGATAATTATGTTAACTGAAGAGTGCATCACCATCATCCAAAACAAATTGCCTCTGAAGTTAAAAGATTCAGGGAGTTTTACTATTCCTTGTAACATTGGAAATTCTGATTTTAATAAAGCCCTTTGTGATTTTGGTGCAAGTATTAACTTAATGCATTTCTTTATTTTCAAAAAATTGAGATTAGGCGAAGTGAAACCCATCACTATTTCATTACATTTAGCTAATAGATCGGTGAAATATCCACTTGGGATAATTGAGGATGTACTAGTGAAGGTAGAGAAGTTTATCTTTCCAGTCGATTTTGTTGTGCTTGACATAGAAGAAGATAGAGAAGTACCTCTTATTCTTGGTTGACCATTCCTTGCTACTAGAAGAGCTTTGATAGATATGAAACAAGGTAAGTTAACCTTGCGAGTTGGGCAAGAAGAGGTAACTTTCAATGTCCTTACTTCCTCTAAATATCTTATGGGTAGAGATAATTGTTATTAGGTTGATGTAGTAAATGAATATGTTAGTGATGTAGTAAATGAATATGTTAGTGATGTATTCAATGAACCTAATCATGTGCTGAATAATGAGATGCGTTGTGAGGAAAGTTTAGTTCAGACTTTTGATTTGGTTACACTCAATCCTGAGGATAAGTCCAATCAACCTGAGGTAAGAAGAGTCACAATCCACCCCACCGTTGCCTTCCATAATTGAGCCCCCTAAGGTTGAGCTCAAATACTTACCATCTAATTTAAGGTACGTATTTTTAGGGGAATCCTCTGCTCTTCCTATCATTATTTCTGCAGATTTGAGTTTAGAGGAAGAAGATATACTTTTGCATGTCTTGAGAAAGCATATTAGAGCTTTAGGATAGTCTATAGCTGATATTAAAGGTATTAGTCCTTCTCTATGCATGTATAAAATTTTGATGAAATAAAATTATAAGCCTTCTATTGAGCATTAGCATATGTTAAATCCTCATATGAAAGATGTTGCTAGGGCTGAAAGAATTAAGTGGTTAGATGCTAGAATAATATATCCTATCTTATATAGCAATTGGGTTAGCCTTATTCAAGTAGTTCCTAAGAAGGGAGGGATTATTGTGGTTACTAATGATAATAATGAGCTTATTCCAACTAGGACAGTAACAGGTTAGCGTGTGTGTATTGATTATAAGAAACTTAACAATGCTACCTGTTAGGACCACTTTTTTTTACTTTTTATTGATTAAATGCTTGAGAGACTTGCAGGTTATAATTACTATTGCTTCTTAGATGGATGTTCAAATTACAATCAAATCCCGATTGCACCTAAAGACCAATAAAAGACAATATTTACTTGTCCATATAACACTTTTGCTTTTAGAAAAATGTCATTTGGTTTGTGTAATGCATCTGTGACTTTTCAAATGTATATGATGACTACTTTTTCTGATATGGTAGAGAAAATTATTCAAGTGTTTATGAATGTTTTTCTTGTCTTTAGTTCTTCTTTTGAGACTTATTTGACTATCTTTCCCAAGTTTTGCAGTGATGCAAAGAAACAAATTTAGTGTTAAAATTGAGAAAAATGTTATTTTATAGTGCAAGGAGGAATTAAGTTGGGGCATAAAATTTCAGCCCGAGGAATAGAGATGAACAGTACAAAATTTGAAGTTATTGAAAAATTGTCACCTCTCACTTTGATAAAGGGTGTAAGAAGTTTCTTAGGACATGCTGAATTTTACGAAAGATTTATAAGAGACTTCTAAAAAATTGCTAAACTTCTATGTAATTTGTTGCTTAAAGATACAACTTTTGAATTTATTGATGAGTGCTTGTGTGCCTAGGTTGAAACAGGAGTTGATTTCAGCACCTATTATGGCAGCCCCATATTAGAGCTAATCATTTGAAGTTATGTGTGATGCTAGAGTGGTGCTAAGACAAAGAAAGGAGAAAAAGTTACATATTATTTCCTATGCTAATAAAACATTAATGAAGTGCAACTGAATTATGCCATCAAAAGGAGCTTTTGGCTATTGATGTGTCATAGGAATGACCTGATGTTAAGAGAATCAAGTACTTAAAACAAATATTACAGGGAATGAATTAATGAAGTGATGAACTAATGAAGGAATGAACTTACCTAAACTCGCGAGTCAGCAGTGGTCCAGCACGAACAGCAACGCCGGCGAGGAGTAGAGGCGCCTGAGGAATAATAACACAGAATAGGGACGCCGGCGATGAAAAGCAAGGAACAGTGACGAACCCACCTGAACTTGCGACTCAGCAACGGTGCAGCACAAACAGGGACGTCGGCGAGGAGTAGCAGCGCTTGAGGAAGAGTGACGACGGCTAGGAACAGTAACGTTGAACAAAAACAGAGACGAAAACTTGAAAAGTGTCGAACAACGACAAACACCGAGGGACAGCAACGAACAACGATGTCGGTGGAGCAGGGACGCCAGCGGAACAGCAACACCGGTGAAGCAGGGAACAAGGGAACAACCCGCCCTGTTACGGGTACGACCCGTGGATACCAAGGGAACAACCCGCCCTGTTACGGGTACGACCCGTGGGTACCAAGGGAACAACCCCTGCCCCCGCCCAGTCCCGTTTAATAACAGATATCAGACAAAATATCCATTACAGGTATGACCTGCGAGGACAAATAAAATTGTCATGCCTAATCTTGTCCGGTGGACAATGAGTGAAAAATCCTCTCAATAGGACTAGCCATGGCAAGGTTTTTTTTTTTTTTTTTTGGGGGGGGGTTGGAACTTTTGAATAAGATACAGACAAGTGCGTTTCGTTGCATATGATTTGGGCCTAATATACAACTTCAAAATTGTAAAATTCCTTCAGAATCCCTTATTCAATGCGTTGGGGAGCAATAGTATCGGTTTTGTTGGGCCACAGACTTATTTTTGGTTAACTATATGGGCCATAAGGATATTAGGCATTGATATAATAATCCCCTTGCGTTGGGCCCTTCACTTTGTTATGACGCAAAGGAGAGTAACATAATATAAGTTGTACTAGTTTCGAACCAAAAAAAAGAGCAATGTTATTTAAACATTTTTTTTAACATTTACACATTATTTTTATTATATCATTCATGTATTATTTTTTTAAGTAATAAAATAAGAGAAACACACTTTTCAATACATTTTTTTTCTCTTTTTTCCTTTTCCCAAATAGGTATAGATGTAAGAGAGATGAAAAAACATGATGTGAAAACATCTTTTTTTTTTTTTAAGTTTAAATATGTTTTTGTTCCTTTTAAATATATCAATTTTTTTTGGTCTCTTAACTTTTTTTGTTATGATTTGTGTTAATATAATTTTAAAAGTGAGTAAAATTAGTTTTTGCCTTCATTTCAAAAGTGAATGAAATTGGCTCAATTTAACTCCTCATATTAAACCCTCCCTCATTTCAAAGGCTAAGAAAATTTTAATATGAAGAGATTGAATTGAGTCAATTTCACTCACTTTTGAAATAAAAGATAAAAACCAATTTCACTTACTTTTGAACAGGGATACAAACCGTTACAAAAAAATTTGAATGACCAAAACCAAAAACAAAATTGATATATTTAGAAGGACAAAAACATATTTGATCTAAAAAAAGTTGTACTTGTTAATGAATGCAGTTAGGAGTGTCTGGCGAATTGGGTCAACCTATGAACCCGCATATTTTGACCTAGCCTAACCCACAAAATGCAGATTGGATTGAGTCTGCGGGTTGGGCCAAGTTAGAAAACACTCCAACTCACAAGGTACAGGTTGGGTAGTGAATTTAGAAAGTGTCAACCCACATAAACCCAACTCACCTAAGTATTTTTTTAATATAAAAGTTGTTTAGTCATGGTGACATTTCATGTTGCTTTCCCTGACTTTTTTACAATGTCAATTAAGTTTAGGTATATGTATTATGATCACATTGAGAATGTTACCCACATTAAGAATGTGACCAAGATTAGAGATGGAAAACTCGTGAAGCATATAATGGAACCTAGCGATGAAAATCTAATGAAAAGCTTGAATGACATAGAGCATTTTGAAAAAATTAAGAATGAAGTAAATGATTATATCAATTCATATGTTATATATGATGACATTGACTTTAATTAGTTAATGTAGTGTGTTTTTATACTTTTTAAGACATGTTAACTTATTTTAATTTATTTCAAATTTAAGTTAATTTAATAAGACTTATTATATTTATTTAATTTGTTTGAGACTTACTACATTTAAGACTAATTATATAATTTTTTAATTTATTTAAGATATATATTATTTTCCATTAAAACATGCTATGTAGAATAATTTTTTAATTTTGTGTTTTGACATTTATTTTAACAGAATCTTTTTTTTAAAAAAAAATTATGAGAGACTCATAAATTTCACCTGAACTAATCTAATCTAACCTAATCTAATCTAACTCAATCATCAAATTCAAAAATACTGCAAAACTCACGACAGACAGCCGACCCCTCTAAACGCAGTAACTAACATGTGCTCGCTCGTGTTGACTGTGAACTGAGAGAGCGAAGGAGGCGCGGGCAACGAAAAACGCGCGCTCGTGCTTGGTAAGAATCGCTACATGGTTTTTAACTCTCGAGTTTTCTTTTGGGACTTTCTTTAAACACCTAACGACGTGGAAAGCAGCACCAAATCCATAACCACTGTCCTCAACTCTCTCTCTCTCCCACTTCGGAATCCTAACCTCCTTCCAGAAACATCAGATTCATCTTTCTGTTGAACAAGGTATTAATCCTCTCATACACAACGCCCAGTGGCCGAATCGCGCTTAAGTACCTTTGCTTTGTTTGGTGGCTGAGAAATTGCATCGAGGAAAAAAGAGAAAAACATTACAACAGCGTGTCTTATCGGTTCGTCAAACATTCAAATTGTCAGAGAGGAAGAGCAAGGATAACTACAATAGTTAAGTACCATTTTTTTATTTTTCTTTTTAATATCTGAGCATTTGTTGATTTTGTTGAATTTAAATAGAGTTTCTTATTGCGTTATGATGGAAGGCAATATCCTTTTGAATGTATGTTATTTTGAATTTAAATGCCGTTTTCCTTATGATGTATTGCAAGGTAATTTTCTTATATAATGCATAAGAAAAAGGTAAAACAAAGGCTAAGAATAACAAGGTTTTCCAAGGTTATATTATAAAAGCAAACGTTCAGTCGACTAAAATTAGAACACGTGGATACATGCAGTTGCATTACATTTAATTTAAAATATTATATAATAAAATTTATAACAAATCTGTAGGATGTTGAAAGTAGAATTTTTCCGAGGATGATCGTTGCAACTACTGGACGGTACTATTAGTTTGACGGTTTAAAGATTGATGTGTTCTCAAGAGTGACGTCACGAGCAATTAGTTTAACGTTTTATTTCTTGTTGAATTATTTAATTATCAATTTGTCCTAAACAGAGAATATTAAAAAAGGATATGGTTGCAAGTCACCCTAGATAATAATCACAGCAAAAGGCACCCAATCGTTGTGGACCGTAGAACAGGGAAGTTCAGGAGATATTTCTTGAGATAGTTTAATGCCGAAGCTAATCACTGTCAAGCAACCCAATCGATGTAATCCTTTTTTCTTTTCATCTAAATAACATGGCTGCATATTTAGGGTTCATTAGATGAGTTTTTAATATAAAGTTTTTTTACGTGATTTTTTTATAAGGTTTAAAAGTAAAAGTTATTTTTACGTTCGAATGTAATATTAGATAAGTATTTTTTAATATTTTAACAGCATTTTTATAATACAAAAAATGTCTTTTTTTAGAAGTACTAAAATTTATTAAAAAATAATTTATGCTCTTTTTTAGTACTTTTTCTTCTTTTTTTGTTTTAAAAAAAAAGTTCATTTAAACATGTTAAAAATGAGTAAAAGTAATTATTTCTTTAAAAAAATCTTTTTCTATCTAAAACACACAACCAAACGAGCTCTTAGTTTTTGGAGAAATTACACTCACATCTCCTAAGATTTGTGATAATTACACACGGCACCCCTTTTGTTTGCAGCAAGACACCAATCTCCCTTAAAATATATGTGTGTGTTACACTTTGCCTTATGCAGTTAACAATCAGTTAAAGAAATTAACGGGTGGTTTAGTATGAGAGAAACATATGAAATATGTTGGAGTAAGGGGCGAATTAAGGAGGCACGTGAGAACAAGTAGGGGCGGAGGTGACAGTGGTACTGGAATTGGGTGGAGAACCAACGGCCTTGGAGAGGGGTGAGTTGATGAAGTTACGGTATGGGTTTACAAATAGGTAAATTTGTCATTAAACTAATTAGATAGATGCAAAATTTACAATTGAGTCATTCATAGTCGTGTGTTACTCATGTGCTAAACCATCTGTTAATTTCTTTAATAAATTGTTAACTGTAGGGGGAAAAGTGTAACACACGTATATAATCTTAGGGAGGTTAGTGTCATGTTGTAAATAAGAGGAGTGTCGTGTGTAATTACTACAAGCCTTAGGGAATTTTTTTTCTTTAAAGATAGATAATTCATTACTGGGAAAATGAAAAGGTAGTCCAAGTACAAAAGTTGGGGCATATGCCCAAAAGAAATCTTTCAACAAACTTGGAAGTGTGATTAGTGGAAAGGTAAAACAATGGCAGTGTGGTTTAGGTGGAGTCCATGCAAATTCTCTTGTCTCCATCGTCATTAGGCTCTTGGCTATGCTTCTTTACCAATCGTACTTCAAAGGTAGCCTTCTGGATATGGACATTGACAATAGAGGAGACATCTTGTCTGACCTGTTGGATAAAGACGTTGACGAGCGTGCACACAATTTGGGATAGAGAAGTCTTGTCCTTTAGAACATTTTCAATAGTTTGGTAGATAGTGCTCTTGACTTGGTTCTCAGAGGGGTTTAGAACAGTGCTCACCCCATGACTTGAGTTTGTGACAAAGGTCCCAAATGCCAATGACTTTTCAATGAACAATCAACCGATGAGGCATTGTTACGATGTCTCCAATTGCTGGGATACCTCGTCTTCTTCTTCCTTGTCACCAACAAAGGTCTTCGATCCTTGGTTACTAGATAAGGCCTTAAAAGGGTGGGTGAGGTGGATGTAGTGGGACTCGTTGAGTCACAAGAGTGGGTGCACAAAGAGCAGAAGGGTTGCCGTGAAATGGAAGTGGTGGGACTGTAGAGTGGTGTCAGTGGTGTCAGTGGTCACAGGGGTATGGCAGTGTGTGATGTACTGGGTTTTGGGGGGTGCTATGACAACAGATGCTAGGTGGTTTAGGTGATGGTCTAAAGGAATGACATTGTGGTTTGGAAGCATATTTGGTTGCTGCTGGGGTCGAATAGGGGGTGTGATAGAGCTTGTAGCGAGTTAGAGGGGGTGGACCACGACAACAATCTCTGGTTAGGTTGGGTGATGGTTGATGGGATGTGGTGGCAACGCAATTAGGCTAGATTTTGGCCGTCACAGGTGACGATCATAACGGGGTGTGGTGTTGTTGCGATTTACTACAAGGGTAGGATGTAGTAGTAATGGGAAAGTAAGAGATAGAGCTCCAACAAGGGAGAGGAAACCACCAGAAGTGAAACAGTGGCCACCAAATGCAGATGATAACTGCCCTAGGGTGGTGGCGCTAGGTTAACCCCAGTAGAGCCACACCCTAGTGAGACGTGCTCCTAGTTTTTTGTTTGTTAATATGGGCTAACTATTGGTTTGTTCCCACCACATATGCTTTATTAGCTGTTCTATTATGGTGGGTTATTGGGTTGTATAAAAATTACTTACTTATTTAGAAAATTCACTTCTGATGACAGTCAAAATGATAGGCCTTTGGCCTAGACATCTTGAAAGCATAAGGGAAAACCAAAAATCTAAGATGATAATGTAGAAATTAGTTTTAAATATAACTTTTTTCATACATATATTTGCATGGTTGGTGGCATTATGTACTTGTCACAGTATTGAAGTTAAAGCCATTTAGAAAATCATGATAACTTTGAATATGACCTTGAAAAAAGTTATGGCCAAAAAACTATTGCATTGCTTGTCTCAAGTTCATTAACTTGTAGTCGCTTCCCATCACAAATCAAAATATGAAACTTGTGAGGCATAATTGTTGTATCAATTCATTAGCTTCAAAGAGCAATTTGCATAGTAGTAGCCAGGGCAGTTGTAGAAATGTAAATACTGGGAAATATTGAGGACTTCCTGATTTAATTCGTCAATGCTTTAACACTAAGTGATTTGGTACTTCCTTTATGTTTGCTTCTTGTTATTGCATTTCTAGCTAAGTATTATTTTTTGTTCGGTTATATTAGTGGATTATTTATTGCTGCCAAGTAGGGGTGTCAAAATAGGCTGAGTACAATGGGTTGGCCTAAATAGCTTGATAAAATGAGCAGGCTGAGCCAAAATTTGTTGTAAAAATGAATTTTGACTTAACTAAGTTAGACTGAATTTGGCTCGGCCTGAACCTGCAAACTTGAAGTTTAATTTTTTTTAATAAGGTATCATTATGTAATTTATATGAAATATAAATATTTTGTTCTTATTTTTTAATGTAAGTTAATATTTTGGGCAAATTAATTCACTTCCATCGAGTTTTAGCGAAATAACACCCGAATCCCCTTTGGTTTACACCCTAACACCAACCTCCCTCAATGTTGACAGAGTTAGAGTCTGTTTGTAAATTTTATGAAAATCCCAAATTACCGTTGCTTTTTAAGGTTAGAAGAAACCCTAAAATTCATTTTTCCCTATCTTTAGATTATGGTTAGAAGAAATCCCTTAGGACTTCTCTCCTCTCCATCGAAACCTACACTTCGGGACCACCTCTTCATCTTTGACGCCTTACTCATCGGTGTAAACTCCAAAGCCCTTCAGAAGCATCTAAACTTACTAAAGTTCTTTAGAACCTTAAGAGTTTTGATGATCAATAAACTTAAACTTGGAATCTAATGCTACTAATGCATTTATCTAAGTGTATCAAAGTATAGTTGAGAAGACTCCTAAATGCTCAATGCTAACCTCAAGTGAACAATTTGAGTTCACTTTGAGAAAGCTTCAAGAAGATCGAAGTCTTCAAAGTTCTTATAAGGAAGTCCTTACACCAAGAAGCTTTTGAGGAAAATCTTTTGGAAAAGAACCAAGTATGTATAGCACTTAAGAAGCGCTCTGGCTTCTTAATGTGAAAATCTCATCAACTTCATCAAAAGACAAAGTTTAGAATACATGTATATCTAAAGACAAAGTTTAGAAGACAACTTCATCAGAAGACAAAAGTATAAGAAACAATGGTTATTAGAAGAAGCAATTGTTTCAGAAGTATATAAGTTCAGAAGATAGCCAATATACAAAAATGGCTAAGTCAAAGTCAGAAAGCCTTTGAAGTCAAAAATTACTGACTAATGCTGAAAAAGACAAAAAAAATTAAAGAAAAATTGACTGATTACTACAAGACAAGAAAATGGTAACTGGGCACAGAACAGTAAACATTGGAGACCAAAATGACTAGTTTCTGAAATTCTATAAATTCAAGAAGCTTGGAAGTTTGAAGACAATAAGTGAACTATTATTTTGCCAAACTTCTGATCAACCTTCTAAATGCTTATTCTCACTTCTGAACTAAGTTTCCTATCTATATTATGCTTCTAATCAATCTTTTAGAAGAGAAACCTTATCTCCATTGTGTATTTGCATATATCCACTCTTTGAGTGTTAGAGAAGTTAGAATCACTCTTCTATCTCTGTATTCATTTGTTTAAGTCTACACCTTGAGTGCTGAGAGAAACACAAACCTATTACTTCTCATTGTAACCATATATGCTAGTGATCAATATGAGAATCTAGCTTGAAGAGGCTAGGGTGGATCAAAGACTACTTGTAATATAGCTTAGAGAAGATAGGGTTGAAGAAAGAATACTCATGGAAATACAAAATCCTGATTTTTAACTGAGACCTAGACGTAGGCACATGGTTTGGCCGAACCAATAAATCCTTGAGTGATCTCTTCTGAGCTCAATCTCTTTAACTTTCTAATTACTATGTTTTTGTCAATTTCTTAAATTTCTGATAATTGAAATTGATGTTCTAAGTTAAGATAACTAAGTTTTAAGGTCACTCTTATTTAACTTCAGTTTCTGAAAAGCAACATTTCATCTAAACTCTTAAGCTTCTAATTTTTACTCTTATCTATCCAAGTTGAAAAATTTGAGAAGCTCTAAAACTTGCAGAAAATGTTCATAAATTAGAAGCATGATTTAACCCCTTTTCTCATGTTGTTGTCACTTTCAGTTGGGATCAAAGCTCATCCTATGGTTAAGCACCTTAACAAGCAAAGAGGAAGGATCCTTAAGGGAAAATGGCAAATCAAAATATCTATGTTTCTAAAAGACAATCCATCAATCGGCCTCCTGCATTTAATGGAGAAGACTATCATTATTGGATAGACAAAATGAGACTTTTCATAGAGTCCACTCATTGTGATCTATGGGATGTCATAGAAAATTATCCTTTCACTCTAATGCCTTCTTTAGAAGATGGAACTACTGTTCCTACGCCAAGGGAGCAATGGATAAAAGCAGAAAGAAACAAAGTTCAGATGAACTCAAAAGCAAAAAGTACTTTCTTATATGTGCACTTAGTAAGATTGAATATGATAAGATCATAGCATGTGATACCACTAAAAAAATATGGGACAGACTTGAAATGTTGCATGAAGGGTCTAGTCAAGTCAAAGAAACCAAAATTAGCATGCTTGTTCATCAATATAGGCTATTCATAATGCTTCATCATGAGACGATTGATGACATGTTCATCAAATACATACATATCATCAATTAGCTTAAGGCTCTTGGAAGAATCTACTCAAATCAAGAAATGGTCAGAAAAGTCTTAAGAAGATTACCTAAGGTCTGGAGATCTAAGGTAATCGCTATTCAAGAGGTTAAGGATCAAAACACCTTTTAGTCTCAACGAGCTGATGGGTTCCTTAAACACCTATATGAATAAGAGTTAGCTGATGCTGATAAGAATATTCCAAGAAAGGGTAAATGTATTGCTCTTAAAGATGATCAGAAGGGTTCTGCTTAGAACTCAGCACTTAAAGTTTCAGAAGATTCTAATGAAGATGAAGATGAAGATGAAGATTTTGAATCAGAAGGCGAAGATGATGAAATAACAATGTTGTCTCGCAAAGTTACTCAAATATGGAAGAAAATAATAAGGAATAAGAAAGGCTTGTTTCAAAAGAAAGATTAGAAGGGAGATTCAAACATTCCCAACAAAAGCTAGATCATTTTCTATGTGTGCAAGAAGCCTGGACACATCAGAACTAAGTGTCCTCAACTGAAGAAAGCTCCTAAGAAGTTTAGAAAGAAGAAAGAAATGGTTGCTATATAGGAAGACATAGATGATGACTCATCTAATAAGGAAGTAGATGAAGGCAAAATCGTAAACTTTTGTATGACGGTAAATACTGAAAACAAGGATAAGATATCATAATCTGAGCCCTTTATGACATATGATGAATTGCAAGATGTTTTTTATGAACTTTTATGTGACACCAAATTACTCCCATCAAAGTATTTCTCTCTTAAGAAATTTTTTTCTAAAATTATCAAAAGATTTTGATCTTCTGAGACTTGGGAATGACAAATTGATACATTAGAATGATGAACTAAAATAGGAAAATTGTCATCTTAAGACCTGTATGGAGTTAAAAAAAAATAAGAGCACCTTTGATGAATTGATAGATACAATTTTATACATTAGTTAACCTTCATATTTTGTCTCTTAGACCTCTTTTGTGCTTGATTAATTGGTCTTGGCTACATTTTATAAGTTTGGGTTTAAATTGGGCTTAATTATATTTTTTAACATTATTAAAAATGTTACATTGTTTCTATATTTTGGGCATAACTTAAGTTTTAAACATCTAAAAATTATGAATGTTACATTGTAAGAAATTGAGAGAAAAATCTACGACTTTGATGAAGAGCCCGAAGACTGAATAGGATGATTATTGGGTCAAATTGGGTCTAGAAGTTAGAATAGAGATGTTGTCACTATAACCTAAACGCTATGCAAAGATTGGACAATAATTTAGGTTGTAAGAGTCATATGAAGCTGAGACCAGTGCCAATGGAAATATGAAACATAGATCTTCAACTCTTAGGAGATCACTTATCAAAACGGTGATGTTTTGATGTTGTTATTGCCCTTTGAAGTCCGCTGATGATTCTAGAGAGCTGTTAAGAATATTCTTAGCATAATTCTCTCATCCTAAGTTCAAATCGGACGAATTAGGTGTCCAATTAAATCTAAGAGGAGGAATATTAACCCTAAGTTAAGGGCAAACTTGAATTTTTAATTTTAGATATAGTTATTTAAGCAATAACAGCAACCATGAACCTAACCCAAATTTTTTCTTAGTTGTTCTTGCTTGCACTTTCTCTCTTCATCTCTCTTCCTCTCCTTTCTCTCTAGCTTTCTTCTTTTCTATTTTTCTTCCCTTCCATTCATGGCAGGCTAGACCCTTTTTAATTAATCTTAGGAATTGACAATCTTGATGTTTAATTCTGAGATCTTGTTTTGATTATTTTACATTTAATTTTTAATTTAAACGGTTAACAGGAAAAAAAGGTTACAAAATTAATTAACAGAAAGTAATTAAAAATTTTATTTTGTTTATAATTTTTTTATTAGCTATCAAATTTCCATTACCAAGCTAATGGCCAATTGAAAAAAAAAGAAGAAAAATTGAAAAAAAAAAAAAAAAAAGAAAAAAAGGGAAAAGAATATGTAAAGAGAATTTGCATTACATGGATTTGGGTTTAAGTTTCATGCTTGTTATTTGAACCAATCCCCAATGCTCTTTGATTCTCTTAGGTATTTAACTTGTCATCTCTATATTATTCCCTTTCCTTACCTTGAACCCATTACAACCTTGTATAAAAGTCCTCTTGATTTATGTGTGCATGTGTTTTGAGCAGTGGAGAAGTAGAAGATAGGGAAGCTTATGGTAGTGTAAATTTTCATGGGTTGAATTGAGTGAAACACTTACCTTCTAAATACTTGAGGGATTGAGAGTGTATCCTTTGAGGTTCTATCATTCTTGATTTATGTTTTTCAATTAAAGTTACTTTCCTTGTTGGTTTGAGATGTAAAAAAATGTCATTTCATGAATGTTTCGATTCCTTAAATCTTTAGTTGCTCTTCTTGCTCATAGACTTTTGCATTCTTGAACATCATTGGAAAGTAAGTCTTTTAGAGTTTTTAATTTTTGAGTTTTTATTGTTGTTCCTTGTTCCCTAGTGTTGAATTTCTAGTTTTGCCTAGGAGTGCAAAAGTTAAGTGTAGAGAAATTTGATAAACACAATTTTTATACCTTAGTTAAACTTCATATTTAGTCCATTAGACCTTTTATGTGCTTAATTGATTGGTTTTGGTCACATTTTATAAGTTTAGGTTTAAATTGGGTTAATCATATTTTTCAACATTATTGAGAACTTTATACTATTTGTATATTTTGGGCATAACTTGAGTTCTAGATATCTAAAAATTATGAATTTTATCTTGTAGGAAAGCTAAGAGAAATATCTACAACTTTGTTGAAGAGCTCGAAGGTTGAATCAGATATCTAGTAGGTCATATTAGGCCACAAAGTCAGAATAGAGATGTTGCCGCTGAAACCTAGACAATATGAAAATATTGGGCCATAGTTTGGGTTATAGGAGTCATATGGAGTTGAGACCGATACCTTTGGAAAGCTGTGATGTTTTCATGATGTTTTCACCCTTTGAAATCGGCTGACGGGTCTAGAGAGCTGTTAAGAATGTTTTGGGCATAACTCTCTCATCCTAAACCTAAATTATGCAAATTAGGTGTCCAATTAAAGCTAAGAGGAAGAGAATTAATCCTAAGTGAAGGCAAACTTGGATTTTTAATTTTATCGATAGTTATTTAAGCATCAGAAGAAACCATGAACCCAACGCTAATTTTTTCTTAGGCGCTCTTGCTTGCACTTTTTTTCTTCATCTCGCTTCCTCTCCCTTCTCTCTAGATTTCTTTCTTTTATGTTTTTCTTCCCTTCCATCCATGGAGGGCTAGACCTTTTTTAATCAATCATAGGAATTGACAATCTTGATGTTTAATTTTGATATATTATTTTGATTATTTTACATTTAATTGTTAATCAAGTTTCTCTTTAACTTATTAATCAAGTTTCTCTTTTACCTTTTTTGATTTTGTTAAATTTTGATTGAATTGCTTAATTTGATTCAGATGTTGATGTGATAATTACATATTTACCATATATTAATAAGGATTATAGAGACTAAATAATGCATCAAAGTTGTTTGTTGGATTGTTTAGGTTGGTTAAATTATGGGTTTTAGGTTAATTTAGGATTAAATGGGTACTTAATTCATTTAATTTTGATTAATTAAATTTTGGAAGCTTATTTAGTAAAGAATTCATGGATCATCTTAAGGCTTCTTGATGTGATCTAAGACCAAGAATTTGATTAGCAATTGAATGGATTCCTAGTGATCAATGATGGATTAAATTCAAGATTAGTTGATTTTCTTGAATTGGTTGTTTATTTAATTTTGTTTACAATTTTTAATTACTTTTTGTTAATTAATTTTTCAACCCTTTTCCTCCCTGTTAACTTCTTAATTTGATTTCCTGATTAAAGTGATCCAATGGCTCGACTCAGTTGTGCCTTACACTACAAGTATTTTGGTGAATTGATTTATAAATTTAATAATTTAATAGTCTTGACAACTATCAAATTTTGGCTCTTGAGCTAAGGGCAAACTTAGATTTTTAATTTTAGAGACAATTATTTAAGCAGCAGTAGCAACTATAAACCTAACCTTAATTTTCTTTTAACCACTCTTGCTTGCACTTTCTTTCTTCACCTCTCTTCCTCTCCCTTCTCTCTAGGTTTCTTTCTTTTTTGTTTTTTTTCCCATCCATCCATGGAGGGAAAGATCATTTTTTATTAATCCTAGGGATTGACAAACCATCAGTTTGTTAGAAAATGGTTATTTTTGTGTAACTGAATTCCTCACTCCTTGGTCCTGCTCCTTTTTTCCCCGAACTAGGATCTCAGTGCTCTGACCAGGTTCTGTGATCATGGAATACTCCAAATGACGTACCCTATTGTGGCCTTTGTCCCTTTGATTTTCTTGATTTCTATTAGGAATTCAGTTTTCGCCTTCTTTGTCCTGGTTAACAGCTTTCTCCAAGTTCTAAATACGTTCGTGCTGGAGTCTAACGAGAAAGATGAGTACTTCTTTTGATAGCTTTAGAAGACCAAACTCAACATGGTAGGATCAAACTTCATCATTCTCCACCTGTGCTCCTGAGCGCTGCAGCCCCAACACTCATTGTCTGGTATCTCCAGAAGGTGCTCCTTGAGGATCGAGACATTGCCTCACTGGAACTTCTTGCGGTGGAGGAGAGAGATTTTCTCTAGTATGAGAAGTCTCTACAATGTCCTACTTGGGTTCTGATTGGGCAGTGACTAACTCTTGGATCGGCTTATGGACGGGAACGAACGCCAGATGGCAGCTAGAAGACAGTTAGTTTTGCGTAATAGAGGTGCGATTCTGAATAGTAGAGACGTGATTTCTCCTCGTAGTGACCATGATGGTGGTAATTGGAATCAAAGTTTAATGTTTCCCATAGACAACGCTAATGTTCTGAACAAGGTTCAGAGAATACCTAAAAGAGGTTAACAATGGTAGTTCCCTCTGATGCAAAATGGCTATGACGTTGCTGTGAA
Organism: Ormosia semicastrata; assembly: GCA_029884595.1. Classification (NCBI taxonomy): domain Eukaryota; kingdom Viridiplantae; phylum Streptophyta; class Magnoliopsida; order Fabales; family Fabaceae; genus Ormosia; species Ormosia semicastrata. Next base: position 7,330,039 of record JAQQTO010000028.1, on the reverse strand, counting down.
GGGGTGGGTACATGAAAAAGACACTCCGATGCTTAAGTTAGATCGTGCACAAGGTGGGTAGTGTTTGGAATTAGATGCATACCTTTGCTACCTTGTGTGGTATTTATAAGAGTGTCTTGGGTGATAAGGATTTTAATTCAATCTGAATTAAATGTTATTATTTAGGATAAGAATCTATGAGATTATTATCTCTTATAGCTAATTTCCCTATTTATGTGGGATGTAATTAATGTCCATATCTATGAGAGATTTTGTGAGAGATTTACTCCTTATAAATAGGTAAATTTATTTATCTAATAGCGCATGTACATATATGAGATACTATTCTGGTGGGTCGGATTGCTCTTGAACTACTAACCCGAAACTCGGTCCAGAACACATTTATATCCTTACCAATAAATTTTCAATTCTTGTTAATTTGTCTTCATCTTGACATCTGCTTACACTTACCAATATATTTTTGATTTTCATGTGGTTGAAAAAAAATTGGAACAAAAATGCACAAAAGAAATTGTAATTTATAAAGTATTAATTTTTATTAATTATAAGACTAGATAGTCAAACATAAAGGCCTATACATGACCTATAATCTTGCTATATATATATATGCTTCAGAAGACCCGACAGTCAAATATGATGGACTTAAAACTACAAGACCTATTAACTATTAAGTCTTGCTATGTATTACTCTCTAACACACTTGTATGAGCTTATTTTATTTTTACTACTAAATTCTTACTCATATATTTACTTGTATGTATAAGCCTATATTGACTAGTATACACTGTAGTCTATGGGATAGTTAGAAATAGAATCAAGGAGAAAAATACTGATAAATATGTGTATATTTCTGAATCAATGTATATAGGAGAATTGACCTCTATTTATACAAGAAGACTGCTATACAGAAAAGGAAGATAATAAAATAAAATTATGTATAGAATCAATTACAATCTCAATCAATCAACCCTAATCATGCTAACACCGCCCTCAAACTCAAGTGGGTGTAGAGGAAACCAGAATACAGAATCTGCCAAGATGATGAGCTTTGATGAGTAGATTAATTGGCTAGTTAAGAGTTCCAATAGAAACAAGATGAAGAACACCACGAAGAATGTGTTGACAAATGAAGTGAGAGTCAATCTTAACATGCTTGGTGCATTAATGAAAGACATCATTGTGGGCAATTTGAATAGCACTCCTATTATCATAGTAGAGAGCAATGGAAGAGGACTAAGAAAAACTCAAGTTTTCAAGAAGCAAATGTAACCAAAGTATTTCAAAAGTGGTGTCAGCAAGTGCTTGATATTCTGCTTCAGTACTAGAACGTGAAGTTAAAGTTTATTTCTTGTTGCACCATGAAATAAGTGCATCACCAAGATAGATACAGTAGCTAGTGGTGGATCGACGATTAGTGAGATCTCCACCCAAATCAGCATTAGGATAAGCTTGGAGGATCAAGGAGGAGTTGACTAAAAAATGAAGCCCATGAAATAGAGTCCCTTTTATATATTGAATAATATGAAGAACAACAGCATAGTGAGTAGTGCGCAGAGCTAACATAAATTCACTGACTAAATGAACAACATATGAGATATTTGGATGAATAACAGTAAGATAAATCAAGCTATCAACCAACTACCAATAGAGAGTAGAGTTATCAAGTATAGTACCATCTAGAGGTGTAAACCTGACATTAGGTTCCAAAGGAGTGCACTTAGTGTGATTGTCTGAGAGACCGACTCGAGAAATAAGATCCAAAGCATTTTTAGCTTGAGACATATAAATACCATCAATCGGGAAAAGAACCTCAAGACCCAAAAAATAACTAAGAGGGCCAAGATCTTTCATCTCAAACTTGTGACTCAAGGATGCTTTAAGATGAATAATACCAGAAGTATCATCACTAGTAATAATCATATCATTAACACAAAGAAGTAGTAACACTGTGTCATTATCAGTCTTTTGGATGAAGAGAGTTGAGTCATGAGAACTAAAAGAGAACCTAAGCTGACTAACAGTGGAACTAAACTTAACAAATCAAGCTCGAGGAGCTTGTTTAAGACCATACAAGGCTTTGCGAAGAAGATAGACATTGTTAGGTAGACAAGAATAATCAGGTGGTCATCGCATATAGACTTCTTCTTCCAAGTCACCACTGAAAAAGGCATTCTCCACATCCATCTAATTAAGAGTCTAGTTGTGGATGGTAGCAATAGCAAGAAGAGTATGAATAGAAGTGAGACGAGCAACTGGAGCAAAGGTTTCTTCATAATCAATCTTATATTCCTACGTAAAACCTTTGGCCATTGATAAACACAATTTTTATATATTACTTAATCCTCATATTTAGTTTCTTAGATATCTTATATGCTTAATTGATTAGTTTTTGTGATATTTTATAAGTTTGGGTTCAAATTGGGCTTAATTGTATTTTCAGCATTATTGAGAATTTTACACTATTTCTATATTTTAGGCATAACTTGTGTTATAGATATCTAAAAATTATGAATTTTATCTTGTAAGAAAGCTGAGAAAAAGCTCTACAATTTAGGAGAGCTTAAAGGTTGAATCGGATTTATAGTGGGTTATATTGGGCCACGAATTCAGAACAAAGATGTTGTCATTGAAACTTAGACGATGTACACAGATTGGGTTATAATTTGGGTTACAGGGTGTCATCTGTAGCTAAAACTGGTGTCATATGAAAGTTGAGACATAGATCTTCAATTCTTTTTGAAGATCACTTATCAAAATGGTGACATTTGGATGGTGTTTTAACTCTTTGAAGTTGGCTAAAGGGTTCAGAGAACTATTAAGAATGTTTTGATCACAACTCTCTCATCCTATGCCCAAATTATGCGAATTAGGTATTCAATTAAAGCTAAGAGGAAGATGATTATTCCTAAATTGAGGGAAAACTTAGATTTTTAACTTTAGAGATAGTTATTTAAGAAGCAGCAGTAACCACAAAGCTTAATCCTAATTTTCTCTTAGTTGCACTTGCTTGCACTTCCTTTCTTCGTATTTCTTCTTCTTATTTCTCTCTAGTTTTCTTTCTTTTCTATTTTTCCCTTCCATCCTTGGAGGGCTAGACTTTTTTAAATCAGTCCTAGGGATTGACAATCTTGATGCTTAATTCTGAGAACTTGTTTTGATTGTTTTACATTAAATTGCTAATCAAGTTTTTTTTTACTTGTTGATCAAGTTTATCTTTTACTTATTAATCAAGTTCATCTTTTACTTGTTGATCAAGTTCCGCTTTGACTTTGTTAAATCTGAATTGAATTTCTTAATTTGATTTAGATGTTGATGTGATAATTGCATAATTACCATATGTTTAATGAGGATTACAAAATAATACATCTAAGGCTTCTTGGATGTTATTTGTTAAGCTTAGTTGAATTCTGGGTTTTAGATTAATTTAGGATTAGATGAGTACTTAATTTGTTTAACCTTGATTAATTAAATTATGGATGCTTATCTAGTAGAGAATTCGTGGATCATCTTAAGGCTTCTTGGTGTGATCTAAGACCAAGATTCTAATTAGCAATTAAATGGATTCGTAGTGATCAATGATGGATTAAATTCAAGATTAGTTGATTTTCATGGATTGGTTGTTTACTTAATTCTATTTATAATTTATAATTACTTTCTGTTAATTAATTTTGTAACATTTTTCTCCCTGTTAACATCTTAATATGGTTGCTTGATTAGAGTGATCCAAGGGCTCGACTTGGTTGTGCCTGATACTACAGGTATTTTGGTATATCAGTTTATAAATTTATTTGGTTTGATAGTCTTGATAGCTATCAGCCACCAAGAAAGCCTTATAACGACCAGTAAACCTATCTGAGCGAGTTTTAAGCTTATAAACTCATTTACATCTGACAAGAGCCTTATCAGAAGAAAGATCAACCATTTCCCAAGTACCATTATTCTCCAAAGCCTATAATTCTTCTTTCATAGCTTGTTGCCAATGACGGTCAGTGAATGCCTTTTGATATGGCTGCGATTCATGAAGGTGAACTATGGTAAAAAAACAATGATAATCATGAAGATAAGTGGGAAGGTTTCTTACCAGAAAGGGACGAATAGTAATGTTAGCAGTGTCAAATGCAGGATCAACGATCAGAATAGTATCAGCGGGATGAGTCAAAACTTCAGATGATGATGAGAGCTCACTAGGAGAATTGAAAAAGGAACCTGTAGATGGAGAACCTATTTCAGACACATCTAAAGACTCTGAACTAGAATCATTTGGAAAATGATCAATAGATGGTGTAGTGAACAAGGGAGTAGAAGTGGAAGGAGTAGACATCAACTGAGATAGTGAGGAGAACAAAGTATCTTCCTAGAAGATAATATGACGAGAAATACAAATGCACTGAGAAACTGGATCCCAGCAATGATAGCCTTCATGTTCAGTACCATAACCAAGGAAGCAATAAAGATGAGCATGGGGTTCAAGCTTAGTGTGCTCATGGGGTTGAAGAAGAACAAAATAGGTACAACCAAAAATTTTGAGAAAACTTTAGTTTGGAGGTATATCATGAAAATGTTCATAAAGAGATACATTACCCAGAACTGAGAAAGAAGATGATTGATAACATAGACAGTAGTAAGAGCAGTTTCACCCCACATACGTTCGGAACAAGACGAGGAAATGAGCATAGCTCGAATAGAGTCAAGAATATCCTGATGTTTCCTTTTAGTATGACCATTTTACTGAGATGTACTACGATATAAAAACTCAGAAAGGATACCTTGTTCAGCAAGAAAAGTGAGTAGTTTTGAATCGCAATATTCTAAGGCATTATCACGACAAAAAATATTAATTGTCTTTGAAAAGTGAGTTTTTATCATAGTGGCAAAAGTAATGTAGATTTGGAGAAGTTTAGATTAGTTTTTCATTAAATATATCCAAGTGAAATGTGAATAGTCATTAATGAAAATCACAAAATATCGACAACCTCCTATAGTGGGTGTAGGATCTAGACCCCAAACATCATAATGTACAAGATCAAAAGAAGAAACAGAAGTGAAAACACTTTTATTAAAAGATAAAGCAGGTTGTTTAGTTGTTTGATAAGAAGTACAATGCAAATATTCTTCTTTAACAAACCCTAAGACATCCTGAGAAAAAAAGAGGATGTAATTTAATAAAAAAACCATGACCAAGACATTGATGCCATAACTGAAGAGGGGAGGAGGTAGAAGTAGCACAGAGAGTTGACGCAAGAGACGGTGGAACATGGAGGGTAGTGAGCTCAAATAATCATCCAACTTTACAGCCATTCCCAATGATCTGTTCCATCTGAGGATCCTGCATAGAGCAACCAAGAGAAGAAAATGTCAGAATATAACCAAGGTCACATAATTGGCCAACAGAGATGATATTAAAGTTTAATTTGGGAATAAGGTAAGTTTCTGATAGGGTAAGGTAGGTAGAGAGATGAGACCCTAATGACTTACTTCCATAAGAGACACAACAACAGTATGAATAAAATGAATAGTATCTATAGAGGAAAGGGAGGAAAAGGCACGGGATAAGGAAGTCATATGATTATGGCATGCAGAATCAAAATACCAATGGTTATTACCTAGTGTAGTTGCTAAGGCAGTAGGAGTATTACCAGATTGAGAAAGGACTTGCTTAAAAAGAGACTCAAGATTAGTAGTGGAAAGAGAGATCTGGGAAGCAGAGGAAGAGGCATCGTCAACAACTAAAGCTTCAAACGCAAGCTTGAAGGAGGAACTGGAACGAGGTTGAAACTTACTCTGATCAGGTCTTTGTGGATGAGTAGGGCACTGCTCAATCAAATGTCTTGGAAGTTTGTAGTATCTGCATATCAGAGAGGGGTTGTTGGGAGCAATATAGTCCTTCTTTTTACAAGTTTGACACTCTATGGTGGGACATTCAACAAAAGCATGGCCAGGTTTATGGCAGTGCTGACAAAATTTTCCCTTTTGATGAGTAACTGCAAAGGCCAAATCTGCTTTAGGTCGAAGAAAACTCAATATAGTTTCGTCTGACTTCAGAAGAGGAAGGGCATCCTCAAATGTGGACAGCGGATCTTGATGTAGCAGAGAAGCTCGAACAGGCTCATAGTCATCAGTGAGAGCCATCAAAAATTGGATGAGGCTGGTGCGATCACAGTACTGCTCACATAGCTTAGCATCACTTTTGTGTTTTAAGGTTAGCTCACACAAAATCAACTGATCCTATATTGCTTCCATCTAAGCCAAAAACTTATACACAGCTTGTCTGAGTTCTTGTTTTAGACTCTTGAGTACCTTTAGTAGTTGATACTGATGAGACAAATCAGAAATTGTATATCGATTCTTGAGATGATATTATACCTCTTTGGCAGTGTTTAAGCGTCCAAGCTGAAGATGAATGCTAGGAATAGAGGTGTTTCAAAACTAGGTGATAATCTGATGATTTTTATTATCCCAATCTTCTAATTTGTCAGCAAACTTCTCATCAGTGTCATCTTCAGCTTTGTCAGGACAAGCAATATCACTTGTGACATATCGCCAAAGTCTTTGGCCTTTCAAAAAGTCACACATGGCCTCATCCCAATGGGTGCAATTTGAACCATTGAGTAAAACTGGAATGGGTTGAGATCAGACTTTTCCATAGAAGTAGAGAAGAACCATAGCAAAAAGAGCACTTTTCGAGGCTGAATTGATAGAAAAGGACCTAAAAAATGGAAAGATCTCGTCAGAAAACCATAAGAAGGAGTCTGATGCCATGTCAGGTGATACGTCAGCTAATGGACCAAGTCAGCAAGCCACATCAACGTCAATGCCACGTCAGCAAAGCAAACAGGTCAATGGGTAGTGAATCGAGTCACAGACAGGCCATAGGTCGCAGCTGGGTATCCAGCGCGTGAGACAAACATGCAGAGGGGAACAGTGATGCGTGCGCTAGAGGATGGAAGTGAAATTTTGATGGCTAGTACATTAGTGGACGGCTGTTCCAACAATGCCAGCGGTGTTGAAAACAAAGGTCTGGGGAGCAACAAACCAGAAACAGAAATGACGGAGATTTTGGAGCAACGACGGCAAACAGTGTCTAGACGGTGATAGAGCGCATGGTAACGGAGTAGCGGACAGTGATAGAGCGTGCGGTGAGTGCACGATGATGGAGCGGTGGACAACGGTGATCTAGAGCGATGTTTATGAGCAAAAAGATTGGATCGAAAGCTTAGGCTCTTTGGTATCATGTTAGAAACATAGACAGAGAAAAAAGACTGGTAAATATGTGTATATTTCTAATTAAATGTATATAAGAAGATTAGCCTTAATTTATACAAGAAAACTGTTATACAAAACAGGAAGATAATAAAATACAATTATATATGAAATTAATTACAATATCAATCAATCAATCCTAATCATGCTAACAAGGTTCTTCACAGCTATGAGCTATCCTCCACCTTAGCCTCTTTGGGATCCCATAAAAGCACTTCTATTCCAAGGTCGTGAGCCTTTCGAAGGAGGATTCCTTTGACATTCGAAATCACCTTATCGGGAATGAAAACTCGGAGTATGGTTCCTTCAATATGGATTTTGATTTTCTTTTGGGCAGCCTTCAACTCCCTTTCATTCTTCACAGTGACAACCAGGTATTTCTTTGAGGGAGAGTTTGTAGAAGACGAAGCATCCATGGCTAGCTCTTGAAAGAAAAATAACCTCTCTTGAAAGAAAAGTTACAATATGCAGTCATATTGTCATACCACACACATATACACTGAGATGAAAGCATGATCAGCATCTGTTGCCTTCTTTTTTTTTATCATTAACGTCTTTGTTTTACTATCTCTTCTGTTTTTGTCTTTTTTTGCCCATGTCAAGAATAGCGTAGATGTGTATTGAATTGTATTCTTAATATACTATATACTAGTTAGTTATTATTTTCTTATCACCGAGATTTTTATTTTGATTTTTTTACACTGTATATATTCTTTTCATTACACGTATTATATATTTACACTTAATTTCTCATGAAAAAAAACAATGCATTTTTTTTTTCAATAATAGTTTTTCGTGTGACAAGGGATTGATGGTGCTATGGCCTATGGTAGAGAGATTGGTTACTGTTAGAGTCCTATATCAATTGTCTCAATCTTTCATGTGTAATTTATATATCTGTTGGATCACTTTATTTGATAATAATTAGTTTTAGGTTAGAATCTCACATAGTATCATAGATAGTATCTCATCTTTATCGTCTATTTCGTTAGACTTGCCTGTTCCAGTTAAGCATCTGTGGAGGGGGATGTTAGAGTCCTACATTGTCTATCTCAATTTTTTTTATGTGATTTATATATCTGTTAAGTCACACTATTTGATACCAATTAATTTTATGTTAGAATCTCACAGTTATTATGAGTGCTTTTGGTTGATGGTGATTGTGTTGTGATCATGTGATGAATAACGTGTTGGTAAAGTGGTATGGCCTTTTGGGTTACTGGGCGAGATCCGTCGGGAGATTTTACTGGTAGAATTTGACCCTTTTTTTTGTTACTTGTAGCCCAAGAAAGTTGGGTATCAATTTTTTACTATCAAATTTCCTAAATTTTGAGTTTTGAATGCACAATTAGAACTAATCTGGTCATGAATGTTTTTTCACAACCAATTATGATTAATTTTCACAATCATAATCAATCCATTATTTATACTCAAAATCACTATCAAGCAAAAACTAAAAAAAAAAAAACTATCTAGCAATTAATCACATCAAAATTATTATTTTTTCAGACTCACATTTAGGCAACCAGGAGCAACCACCAGCCGCACTGAGCTTACTTATTTTGGATAGTGCTTGACGCTTTTTAGTTTCTACGAGTTTGTTTTATTTTGTTTTTTTGTTTTATTTCGTATATAAACTAAAAAATTAGTATCAAGCAATTAATTATGATACTTTGATTTTTGTTTTTTTGTTTTTTGTTCTTTTGCTTTCAAGAGGTGTCCTTACACTTTTTTAAGTGTGGAACTAATTCAGATTTCAGGCTCATGTTTATGATGATGTGGTCATGGTCATAAGTGCTTTTAATAAGTATCAAACTTATACACTACAAATAAATTTCACCCACATTGTTCTCAGGCTCTATCATATCTCATTGTTATTTGATTTTAAATTTGTTAATATTTGTTTTATTGTTAAGTCTTTTTTCTTTTTCTTGCTTACATACTTTTGACATGAACTCGGCATGGACTTAGAGTAATTAATTACAAAAGTTTAATAAACAACCAATAACATAAAATTAAATTAAATTAATTAACCAAATAAGAAACTGTATTTATTCTTTTTGGTGATTAAAAGAGATTATATTCATGTAGATAAGTAAAATTAAAAATGAATATTAATCCTATTCTCCAAAATAATAGTAATATTATTAATCCTAACAGTAATAAATTTTATCTTCACATTTTAAAACCTTTGTATGGTTCCTTCTGTTGCCAGCTTTTTTAAATATATTTTTTCTCAATATATATGGCTAAGTAAATTATTAGTCTGACGATTTCTTATTCGGTTACGTATACAAGGAACCGAATTAATATTTTCTTGCAGCATTAATTGAGTTATCAAGGTAGCAAAAAGAAAAAAAGTAAAAAAGAAAAACTTAGATTTGAGCAATTAATGAGAACAACAATTTAATCCTTTCATTCTTTTTTTTTATCTTTTTATTAAAAAATTATATTTATTTATTATTTTAGAAAATCAATAAAATATTAATTATTTTTCTTAACTTATTTATAGCATTAATAAGTGAGAGAAAATATTAATTAATAAATTGATAATAATATTTTGAATATTTTAATTATGAATAATTTAATTAAATATTATTATTTTTATTTATTGTCCAGACTATTTATAGACTTTTTTAAATTCTTATACAACAATAACTACGTATAAAAAAAATGGGGGGAATGGTGTTGAACGAGGATCCTCCGAATTTTCTCAACCCAATCTTTTTCTGATATTGAGGTTTTATAAAATTGCTATTCAGATTAAAATAAAAAGCAATTCAGTGTTCACCTCATCAAATTGATTATTTAGTGAAGAATAATATCTATTGTTTAATTTTTCAATAATTTATTTTAACGGAGCTGAAATTTTTTTTTTGACAATGAGCTGAAATTAAATGTGTCAGGAATGTTTTATTTTTGTCAAGAATAGCATATTCTTGTCACAGTGGATTGATGGTTTTATGAGAAAGTGATTGGTCACGTTAGAGAGACTCGGGGCTGTGTTTAGATGGATAGAATTGAGTGAAATGGAGAGAAATAGAATAAAATAGAGATATATTTTATTGTTTGATTATGTTAAAAAATGATAAAATAAAATAGAAATAGATACGATGAATTCTATTTAATTATACAAAAAATCATTAATTTTTTTTTTTTAATTTGAAGAATATGAGATAAAATCATCTTTATTATTATTATTATAATTAAAATTTTATCTCATTTTACTAAAAATTATACATTTCATAAATAATTAAATGATAATATTATTCTATTTTATTTTAAAATATTTAAATAATAAAATGATATTTATATTTTATTTTATTTTATTTTATTCTATTTCATTATATTTTATTATATTTTATTAATTATTGAATATCCAATTATAGTATGATGATAAGTGTGTTACGATGGGTAAGGCCGGGTTTGTTGACCTTATTGTTTCGGTGCGTGTGACTGTTTTTTTTTTTTTTATTAAAGGGGATAAAAAAAAACAAACAACATAGTCCCCATCCTACTATCATACGGCCAATACATAGAGACAAATGCAGGAATTTGGTTGAAGAAGGTAATCAACTTATTTTTGGGGTTATTTATAGTGCAAAAAAGATGGGCATAAAGTACTTTTAAAAAAATAAATAAAAGAGAAAAGTATCAGTACTCTTTTTTATTCATTTTAATTATCATTTTATTGTAAGGTATAAGAATTAAGAAATACAAAATAAATTTTTGATTGTGGGAGTTTTTAATGAAATTACCCTTATTTAATTTTTTGCAATTAATTATTTCACTTTATCATATTCATCAGAATTTAATGGGTAAACTACAAGGTAAAGTGAAAAGATAGCAATTAATACTTTATAAATATACAAAAGCATCACTTATAATTAATATAGCGTTGGTCCAAGTGGTAATAAACTTGAATACCTTAAATATGTAGTTCGAAGTTCGATTCTTAGTTCATGTATATGAAGAAAGCTCAGTTGAGAGCAGTCTTCCTATTCAGAACCAAATAGTATTGTGACATATTAGTCTTTTGCCTTTCAGCTAAAGAATACTGTAGGGAAAATCTAAAAAAAAACATCACTCATAAATTAATTAATTTTTTATGAACATGCACATAAAATATACTAAAAGAAGTATCAACTCTTTAAAATCAAATTTCTTAAATTTTGAGTTTTGAATTCACAATGAATCAATTAAGGTTAATTTACACAACTACTAGTTATAAACCCACACAATGCTTGTCTTAATAATCAATTGTATAGCTTTTCCAATTTAATTTTTAATCTTCAAAATTTACTAGAAATTCAAAAGGTGTGAATTTCGATGCAACTAAGCAAGAGAAGAAATTGTAAAAAAATTTATCTTACTTGCATTCGTTAATTTTGTTAAAAATATTAATTCTCAAAGTATTTTTTTTAAGAAACTTCTTATAGTAATTTTATTATATTCTATTATTACTGTTCTAGACCGTGATTTGGGATCCCGTCTAGTTGGACCAATCCGACATATGTATAACCGAACTTCGTCCTAGACGATGTAGCTAAGGCCTTGAAGGTAGTCTAGACCTCGGAGCCATGTACGCTAAACGACGTTGGGCCATAATATCGAGATTGCTAGATACGTGCCGAGAATATATTCTTAAATATCCATAACCGTCAATCATCTATTTACAATATTATAGGACCCATAACTATCTCAGATTGATAATTAGCTCTTATATTAAGAGTTCGTAACTTATAAGAATTCATCCTAATAATAATGGGAAAGAAATCCTTGCCAGGATATTAATCCTAGATACATCCATTCCATACAAATTGCATAAAGATTCTATACACGCTCTATAAATACAAGGATAAATAGCCTTAATCAGGTATCAATAAATTACTCAATATACATTGCCTTACTTGTACACAGCTTGACTTGAGCATTGAAGTCCCTTTGCATGTACCCACCCCCTGTCTCAACGCGCTCAACCGTTGCCACTCAAGGAGGAGATCATCATTGCATGCCATTCTCAGGTACCCTTTGAATCCACTTCAAAACATTGGCGCCGTCTATGGAGAACTGTAAACTTTTAATCTCATGCAAACATGGTGAACACACGTCAACACTCAAAGAAGGACGCTACACAACCTCCCGTGGATCAGAGACAAGAGCCAGCAGCGCAGCTCCCTCCTTAACTAGCTCCACCAGTTGCGACCGAAGCTTCAGCAGTCAGAGACTAAGAATATGTCTCGGAATGTCTGCGCGATGGACACGAAACTTCACTTTCCGATGAAAGTCCTCACCCACCGCGCAGAAGGTCAGTCTTGGATAGGCTTGTCCACCCTGGAGAGAGGGCAAATAATGTCGCTCAAGTACCTAGGGGCCCTGTGCAATCATGCCTAGACCCTCAGAATAAAGATATTGCTGATCATGCTTCTAGCCGAGCCCATTCCCATTCTGAGTTGACCAGAAACTGCCTCCAAGAACTGGTAGCCCAGCAAATGCAACAGCTAGACGAACAACGTCTTCAGTTGGATGACCAACGGTGCCAGATCAATGAGCTAGAATGATTAGTACATGTGGAGAATATCCATGAGAGGCGGAATGTGGCTAACAACTAGAGGAGGCCACCCCGCGATGAAGACAGCCATGTCATCGGAAACAACAACCCTTCTCGGATGAACTAGTGGCGTGCAGGATTCCTAGGGGCTTTAAGCTCCCCTCCAATCTTGAACAATATGATGGTACAATAAACCCACAGGAACACCTCGATGCCTACATCCACTCTATGCGCTAGGGGGTCGAACAACGTCTTCGTTGGTTTTCTACTTGGATGACCAACGGTGCCAGATCAATGAGCTAGAATTATTAGTACATGTGGAGAATATCCATGAGAGGCGGAATGTGGCTAACAACTAGAGGAGGCCACCCCGCGATGAAGACAACCATGTCGTTGGAAACAACCTCCCAATTCATGGCATCCAACAACAGCCCTTCTCGGATGAACTAATGGCGTGTAGGATTCCTAGGGGCTTTAAGCTCCCCTCCAATCTTGAACAATATGATGGTACAATAAACCCACAGGAACACCTCGATGCCTACATCCACTCTATGCAGTTCCATGGGGGGTCCCCAAAATTGTTTTGTCGGGCTTTCCCCCTCTTCTTAAAGAAAGGCGCCCTTCGTTGGTTTTCTACTTTGCAACAAGGTCTATCATTGGATGGGATAACCTCATGCAACGTTTCCTATCACATTACACTATTGCTAAAGAGCAACCCAAGTCAGTTGACTCTCTTTCTGGGATTCGTCAGGGGAGCAATGAGTCCCTTCGCGAATATATTAAGAGATTCAGTACCGCCTTTGCTCACGTGGCCAGCGCAGATGACCGGATCACCCTTCACTATGTCCGGAGTGGTCTTTGGACTGATTTTAACTTCTTTCGATCCTTAGCAAAGAGGAAGACGGAGACTATGAATGAGTTCCATGCTCACTCTACAAAATACATTGAATTGGAGGAAGCCATTAAGGACAAAGAGACTTTGGAAAAATTCCTTCTCTTGTATCAACTTGGTGAGCCCACTCACCACTCGTTATGTCTAAGACAACTCAAAAATAACCGAAGCTCTAACCAACCTCGAGACATTGAGATAACACAAACCAAAGGCGATGCTGCTATCCGGCCCAAATATTTACGACTATACTCCACTGAATGCCTCGCAAGAAACTATTCTCAAAGAAGGACTTCAGATCGAGTTCCGGAATATTAAGAGGCCACCACCTCTGAAAAGGTGAAGGACCAATCCAAGTACTGTAAGTGGCATAAAAGCTATGGCCATGAAACAGAAGAATGTCACTAACTTCGAGATCTCATCGAGTCTTTCATTAAAGAAGACCAGCTTCAAAAGTATATTGCCGAGATCTGAAATAATGACAACCCTAGGAGGTGGAGGGAACGAAGACATAATCGTAGCCACTTTCATCGCGAAGTCCACCCATTTTCACAGACAAAGGAGGAGGATTATATTTTCACGTAGCCTAACCAATACCGTAAAATCTCGACCCCACCCCATCGTGATGCGGACAAAAAATATACGTTTCTCAAATTGGGCGTAACGATTTTCCACCATGGCAAGATAGGAATCGGGATGTTCAGAATGGGACTAACAAGAAAATATTTAAACGCTTTCCAAATCGATCAATTGGTCATTTTTAACAATCTTTGGAGGATTTGCAAAACTTAGGAGGCTTATCCAATAATTCCCAAATCATTTCTAAATCAACCTTCCTCAAAATAATATAACTTTCTACTTCATTTAATATATCTTCTTATTCAAGAAAATCCTTTTTCATAGTATATTTCACAAATTCACAATTCCATTGAATTAAATCAATGTTTCTAACTTTAAAAATTACTAACACTTTCTAAAATCCAACGGATTTTAATAAATTCTTTTTAAAACAAATTTTACATAAAAATTCATTTCTCAAGTGCTAAAATACTGATTCCCTTTTCAATTTTCTTGTATTAAATTAAATATATTTTTACTTGAAAAATCACTTTGTTTCATCAAAATCAATGCATTACAAGCCTTCAAAACGTGGACATGACTATTGAAAATTATCAAAATATTTTTCCTTCTAAATTGATATGGTTTTATTGGTTATAAAAACCAAACCCATTTGTTCATATTTATTTTTACTTTCTTTACAAATCCTTTTTCACTTTCTTTGCAAATCCTTAAAATCAACGTTTGCTTTCATTCAAAACTCATGTTTAGCTCAAGATCTTTGTACACAAAATAGATAAATAAAAATTCTTCAAAAATCGTGTTCTTGTTCTCTTGAAAAACAAACACGCCATTTTCATCCTTCATGAAATTATTAATTTATGAACACTTATTTAGAGGTGTCTTGGCTAAAATTCACTAAGTTCTAGCTAATGAAAAATTTCAACATGGGGAAAAACCGAACCTCCCTTGGCCTAATATCTTTCTATCATGCTAAAGATTATGGTGATATTATCTGAGACCACAATGATCCACTCGTCATCTCTGGAATAATATCCAAAGCCGAAGTCCGATGCATTTTCGTAGACCAGGGTAGCTCTGGTGATATAATGTTCATGGATGCTTTCCAAAAGCTAGAGTTCCCCATGTCAGCCGTAACCCCCTATGAAGGTGAGCTCACTGGTTTCTCTAACGAGAAGATCACTCTAGTGGGCTATTTCAAAACATTCCTAACCCTCGGAGATAACAAAATCTACAGAACCGTGAAGGTCAAATTTTTGGTCGTAGATTACCCGTCTGCTTACAACATTATCCTAGGGTATTATGAATTTGATGGTTTTAGGTGTTTTAGGTGTCTTGACCGAATGGTTTCTCTTGAAGCACAAAGATGGAATTTTTTTTATTTTTTGACTTGAAGCTTGGTTTGAAGCTCAAGATGAATGATTTTTGAAAAACTCATAACTAGAGATGTTCTTAGAATGGTGTTTAGGTTTAGGAAATGTGTTTAGATGAAATTTTAGAAGCTTGGAGACATGGTTTCTAGGTGTTGACCGAATGGTATTTCTTGGACAAATTTTTGAATGGTATCGCCGCTATAATGTCCACCGCTCACCTGACTATAAAATTCCTTAACAAAAATAATGAGGTGGTCATGGTCAAGGGCGACCAAATTGCGGCACACAAATGTTATAATGAGAGCCTCAAGATTTGTAGAACTCCCAAGAAAGCAAGAGTATGTACATCTACCCCAGCCTTGGATTAAGTTAACATCCTTATGATTGAGTTGGATGTTAGGGAGGAAATTCGGGGTACCAGACCCTAGCAAGAAGGAGAACTACTTCCACTTCAATTAGGTGATAAGCCTGATCAAGTCACCCAAATAGGCACAAATCTAGAAGAGCAGGAGAAACGCCAGCTGATAGAGCTCCTTCAACTAAATAAGGACCTGTTTGCATGGACGTCCTCTAACATGCCTGGGCTTGACCTTACTTTCGTCTGCCATCATTTATCTATTAAACGGGACGCGAAGCCAGTCTCTTAGAAAAAGAGAAAAGTCAGTCCAGAAAGACAGCAAATCGTTGAAGAGCAAGTCAAAGAACTACTCAACGCTAGATTTCATCAGGGAAGTCTCTTATACCATATAGCTTTCTAATGTGGTCCTAGTGAAAAAGTCAAACGTACCCCTTCCCCAAAATGGAGGATGTGTGTGAAAAGACTACACAGGTTTAAAGAATGCGGGAGCTACCTACCAAATGCGATGATGAATAGAATAAGGCATGCCCTAAGGATCCATACCCCTTCCCCAAACGTTGACAAGTTTTGGTTAGTAAAAAGTAAAAAAAAAAAGTAAAATATAAAAAATAAAAATAAAATAATAATAATAATAATAAAAACAAAAAAAAACACAAAAAAACAAAAAAATAGAAAAAACAAAACAAAATAGTCAC
Source organism: Ormosia semicastrata (assembly GCA_029884595.1). Classification (NCBI taxonomy): domain Eukaryota; kingdom Viridiplantae; phylum Streptophyta; class Magnoliopsida; order Fabales; family Fabaceae; genus Ormosia; species Ormosia semicastrata. The sequence goes on along the minus strand of JAQQTO010000028.1, from coordinate 7,313,334 downwards.
ACTCACTTTTTTTTTCCTCACACCTGTACACACTCGGGTTGTTCACATGCACACACTTTGCACGCTTCACGCTTCATCCTCACGTAATAAAGAAAAGGGCGGCTGAGAAAATGGGGGCTCAATGAGGAGTTGGTTTACGTAAAGGGAGAAAAGAAAGAAATGTCGGCGGAAAAGGAGGACTTGGATACAGGAAATGAAAGAAAAAGAGGAGGAGGCTAGGATTTTAGCAGACTAGCTTTTGGAGTTTCAAGTTTTAGAAAGAATGATTTAAGAATTTTTTCTTTGAAAGCCACCGAAAAGGCAGAGAGTTTTTGAGAGAAAAGATCTTCTCGATTCAAGACTCCACCCTCATCCTACCACCATTTCATCACCTTCGTCACCGGAAAACAATATTCACTTCATCAAATTCCATTTCATGTACTCACTTCACCTCCAACCGATGAAGATAAAACTACTTTCATCACCGAAAAGGCAAGCTACTGCTACAAGGTTATGCCCTTTGGTTTAAAGAATGCGGGAGCTACCTACCAGCGGATGATGAATAGAGTCTTTGAAGGTCAACTAGAAAGAATGCTTGAAATATACATTGAGGACATGATCGTCAAGACCTCCCCAAGGTCCCATGGATCCCTCTTACACCGTTGATTATCGACCTCAAAGAAGTGTTTTGCGAAGGGAGAAGGGTAGAAAGCACAATAAAAATGGACTCAATCCAGAAAATGTTGATGCGCTTCTTCGGGATCATAAGGGTCCGAGTGAGAAGCTTTTCTTTTTTAATTAAAAATAATTAACCCGGCTTTATGTTAACTTATTGTAGTAGATTTCATTTCTCAGGCAAATCTAGACAAATGTCAAGCAAAATGGTGCTCGACCTTAGAAAATTTTTGCAAAATGGGTGTGTTATGTATAGCCCCTAATGAAATGTAAAGGAAGTTCAACAACTCATAGGGCGGATCGCGGCACTCACACACTTCCTCACTAGAGCTGCTCACAAATCTCTCCCATTCTTCAAACTATTGAAAAAGGAGACAGGTTTTGAGTGGACCCAGGATTGTGAGGATGCCTTTACGTCTCTCAAGAATATGTTATCATCTCCCCCTATTTTGACTAGGCTAGAACCCGGAGAGACTTTTTACGTGTACCTTTCTGTTCATGAAAAAGCCGTTAGCTCGGTTCTTATCCGAGAAACTACCGAAGGTCAGAAGTCGGTCTACTTCATGAGCAAGGTGCTGCAAGGTCCCGAGCTCCATTATCAGAAGATCGAGAAGGTCGCACTTGCCTTAGTCATCACAGCTAAGAGACTAAGGCAATACTTCCAGTGTCATCCGATCGTAGTAAGGACGGATAAACTAATCCGCTAAATATTACATAAATCGGACCTAGCGGGAAGGATGATTTCCTAGACCATCGAGCCTTCTGAGTTTGGAATTTCATACGAGCCCAGACTAGTAGTTAAGGCACAAACACTTTCAGACTTCCTTGTCGAATTTACATCAGACCCCAGTGACCCTGAGGAAGTGTCATGGACAGTGTTTGTTGACGGATCATCTAACTCTAAGGGAAGCAATGCCGAGATAATCCTCGAAAATACAGAAGGCATGATGATCGAAAGCACCCTGAAGTTTGAGTTCCCCACTTCGAACAACCAGGAAGAATATGAAGAATGCATTGCTGGATTAATGATGGTCAAGGAACTGGGTGCAACAAGGATCACACTTTACAATGATTCTTAACTTGTGACATCCTAGATCCTGGGCATTTACCAAGCTAAAGAACCCCTCTTATAGAAATATCTAGCTAAGGTACAAGGATTCCTTAAGGAGTTTCAAACAGTGAATGTGGAACATATCCTCTGGGAGCAAAACTAATGGGCCGACCTCCTATCTAAGTTGGCCAGCACTAAAAGTCCAAGGAACAATCGCTCGGTGGTCCAAGAGAGTTTAGCTCAGCCCTCGATCATGGTGTCAACCATTTTTCAGATTGAAGATTTAAAGCCCACATAGATCACTCCTATCATAAAATATTTACAATCTGGTATCCGACCTAAGAACCCAAAGGCAACCTCTAAGTTGATTAAAACTATTGTCCAGTACACCATCTAAGATGGGTAGTTATACCTGCGGGGATTCTCTTCACCTCTCCTCAAATGTCTGAACCCTAAAGAAGTAGAGTATGTATTAGTAGAGGTCCATGAGGAGAGTTGTGGACATCATTTGGGGGGCAAGGCCCCAGCGTTGAAAGCTCTAAGGGATGGTTATTATTAGCCCACAATGGAGGCCGATGCAATAGCATATGTCCAAGTTTGTGACAAGTGCCAACACCACTCAGACCACTACCACGTACCACCTGAGGAACTCTCCACAACATCCGTACCCTAGCCATTCTATAGGTGGGGTATGAACAGTATGGGCTCTTTCCCTCAAGCACCCGGATAACTGAAGTTTCTAGTGGTAGTAATGGACTACTTTACTAAATGGATCAAGGCTGAACCTCTGGTTACTATTACCACAGACAGAATCCAAAAGTTCATATGACACCACATCATTACAAGGTTTAAAAACCTGGAGTCCATTGTGACAGATAACGAGACACAATTTAAGGACAAGGGGTTTGAAGAACTACTTGCTAGTTTGAAAATCAAACATCATTGTAGCGCTGTAGAAAACCATCAGCCAAATGGGCAAGCTGAAGCTGCTAACTGGGTTATTGTTCATGGACTCAAAAGAAGGCTAGATGAAGCCAAGGGAAACTGGGCCGAATAGCTTGACCACGTCCTTTGGGCCCACCGAACTACACCCCACTTTATGACAAGTGAGACTCCCTTCAAGCTCACTTACAGGTGTGAGTCAATGATCCCGGTAGTAATAGGAGAACCCAGTTAGCGCCTCCAATATTTTTCAATAAACAGCAACCCCAGACTGATCAGGGAGGACCTAGACCTCTTGGAAGAAAGAAGGTGCATCACTCATATACGCGACGCCACCATCAAATAGAAGACGACCGCAGGCTACAACCTGAAAGTTATCCCCAGAAGATTCTAGCCAAGCGACTTTGTACTTCGCAGGGCTGATGTCAGAGGAAAGAATGCCTTCCAAGGGAAGTTGGCTCCTAACTGGGAAGGCCCCTACCGTATTGTGACCAGCACCGGCAAAGGAGCTTATACCATCGAAACGCTAACAGGCAAGCCAGTGAAGAACTTTTGAAACCCGGGCAAACTCAAAAAGTACTATAGTTAAGTGCCTTTTAAGGCTTAGTCTTAGTTTACTTTATGTTCAATTTGCCACAAATACTACGGGAACACTTTGTATGGACCTTTGTCTTTTCTTCAATCAATAAAAAAAAGTGATAGTTTACTTTACTCAAAGGCCGTTCTAGATGGATAGACTACCATGGTATCCCTCCCCCCGAGAGTGTCTTGTGCTAGAAAGGTTGTGTAGTAGAAAAATCTCAAGTCTTGGAAAAATTCTCACACTAAACCATATACACAAAAGACCCTGGCAAGGACCATTTATGCCAAGGTCAAGAGGGATCCTAAACACCCAAATGGTTGGTGACGAACCCCAGACAAGGCTTCACTTAGACTAAGGTCAAGAGGGATCTTAAAAGCCAAGTTAATTAGTAATTGACTCCAGACAAGGTTTCTTTTATTCCAAAGCCCTAAGGGGATCCCCAAGCCTTTGAAGGGCGTCAGATCCCAGCCAAGGTCTTTTATCCTAAAACCTAAGTCCTAAAAGGGACCACAAGTCTAGAAAGGAAGTTGGACCCTGGACCATGGTTCTTAACGTACGAATAAAACCTAAGTCCCAAAGGGGACCACAAGTCCAGAAAGGGCATTGGACCTTGGACCACAGATTCTAATACCTAAAGATTTCCCAAGAATCGCAAAATGAAGGAGACCGTAATGGGCGTTGGACCCAAAAAGATCGACATGAAAAAAAAAAGCATGCAAGGCAAAATAAAGGTGAATTGGGAAAATAAGCTAAAAACCCTGGGAACCAGGGCAATTGTCTATACAAAGTCAATAAACCTCACGTAAAGGGCAAAAGCAAAAGTCAAAACAAAACATTTCCCTACTCTTCGACGGTTCCCTGATCAACGCACATTGCGGATGAAGTTTTAGCAACACTTGGATTAATCCTAGGTTGCACAAGCTACCCATCCCATACCACCTTCCCCGAATCCAGACTGCTCAAGACCAGAGCTACCCCGAGATTAAAGAGCTAGACTTGGTCAATGGCGTTTTGAAAGTGCTCTCCACTAATATCAGTGCAAACAGTGACAAGCTTCTGGACATCATCTCGTAATAACTTAATCTCAGCTTTAGACCGCCAATCCTTGGCACGAAGACCCTCGTTCTCAGTCTGAAGTATGGTCACGTACCTCTTAAACTTGGTCAAGCTGGAGTCTTTTTGCTTCCCAGCATCTTTTAGGGCGACCACCTCCCACTCCAATTCTCGAACCCGGGACTCAGCATCGCTTTTGGACTTCATGGCGTCCTCCATGGCCTTAAGAGCTTGGTTTTTACCCTGCTCAGCAGCCACCGCTCTCTCTGCCATCTCCCGCTCACGCTCATCACAAACCTGTTCCAAATATCGAGTCTCGGCGGCAAGGCGAAGACTAAAAGTCTCAGACCATGTAAAATTATCCTTCGTGCTAGGAAGGGCAAGGGGGTTTGTAACTTGTTCATCTAGAAGATTATAATCAATGAATTCCCGGGGGTCTGACTCTTCGTTATACAGACTAATTAGACTGCTGACTTCGTCGACCGCCGCCTTCTTACCTCATCCACTCGATGACGCATCCTCCACTGCTTTTCTCTTGCGATCCGTGCTAGCCCGAGGAGAGTCCTCCACCTCGACAAACTCACTGTCCATCCTTGGAACTTCAATTGGTGGGGGCAAAGGAGCCACAACAACATTCGCTGGAGAATCCAACGGCTCGGTTACATTCTTGGCCTGGAAGGCTTCAAGAATTGCAAGGCATTCCCGGTTGACATTTTGGCCAAACTTTCTGCAAAAAGAATAGAGGATCAGAGTTATGAAATTGCTACGAGGTATTATGAAAAATGCTAAGCACGCAAATTAACATTTGGACAGTGGTTTAAACTACTTAATACAGCCCAAAGAGTCTCGTCATCTGGGGTATCCAAAATGTCTTTGGGCCGAATCAAACCAACCTCTTCGACCCACATTTCAAATAAGTTAACGCATTCTAGCTCCTCATCGTTCAAATGACTCGCTTCCCTCTCGAATTATTGAGTGGGAATGCTCCACACCCCAGATTCCAATACAGACTAATTGTTGGTTCCCCATCGCTGCCTAACCAAAAGGGGTGCACTCCGTGAGACGCCTTCAACTTAAAGAACTTCTCTTTGAAATCTTTATAAGTCTCAAGGTATGGATGGAAGACCTTCTACCCTTGCCGAGACTGAACCGAGAGCTAGGTTTTTTTAGGGGCCCTGGCATCGTGAACAGAATACTAGATATGAAATAAAAAAAGCTCTATCCGAGCACCGTAACCCGACCAACCGGCATATCCTTTCAAAGGCCATGATGTTGGCCCAGCCATTGGGGTGAATCTGGGTCAGAGCAGCGTTTAAAGTCTGGAGAACGATAATCTGGAAGTCTGTGAAAGGAAGTCGAAGTCTAAGACTAACAAAGAAGTCCTCATACATGTAAGTGACGTGTTCTCCCTCCTGATGAGTAGAACACACCCTTTCATTCCCCGACGACAGGACTTGCAATTCATGGTCCCTATTCTTCCCCTCAGTCAACACTAGATAGCTTTTCAGCTCGTCAAGAAGTTCGCCTGATTGGAAACGGGATATCCGGTCATAGGCATCATCCGTGACCCAGGGGTATACCAATCCTGGATCCCATCCTCCATAGTCGTTTCCCCTTCTATTGGTTCTCCTCCCTCTGGTACCAGGGCAGTATCTGGAACTAGTTCTTCAAGTCTTAGTGCTCTCCTTTTGGCCATTTAAATTTCCTGGAGCCACACAGAGGTCGATGGTCAAAACCATTCAAGTTCAAAGATTCAGACATGAAAGTGGGCAAACAGAAGACTGCTCGCACCCACACACTGGCCTCCGCTCCCACCAAGCCTAAAGCCTCAGAAGGACACCTTCGCCGCATGGGATGCGATGAAGAAGAGGTGATCCACAAAGCAACACTATTGAAAGGAAGGAAAATGATGTTCTCATCTTTGATCGTAGAGAGAAAAGGGAAGTGCACTCCATTAAAGCAGTGCACAACCACTCATAAAGCGAAATAAGTACAAATGAGTCAGAGGGAAGGGAATACCTCAAGGAAAATGGAAGAAAGTAACAAAAAACCAAGCCATGGAATTCCAAAGTGCTGAAAAGAAGAAATGCTGGAACCATTTGCCACCACTGCTATGATAATCGTCGAAAGTCACCTCAAGCCACCAGTTTCAAGAGATGAATAGCTAGATGAATAGAGGAAAGTTAAACTCCTATTCATAAAGGTTGGGCGGTTAAGGGGTAATTCTGTCTGATTACTCTAGATTTGAAAAGATATTCATTATAGCATGCAAAGTATTATGCACGTTCACTCAACCAGAACATGTCACGTGGCCCTCACAACTGTCATGGCAATTGAGAAGACAATTGCGTAGCAAGCCAAGGGACACGTAACCTTAGTAGAGTTTAACAACTCATATCAGATATCTTCCACCGATCACAGGATTTAATGGACTACCTCGGTTAGTTACAAAATCGTTAAATCACTAAAGACCTTATTGGTTTCTAGAGCCAAAGTCTTCAATGACCTCGGATTAGGAATTTTAGTAATCCCAGGAGTCCATCATGGAGCGCGGAAGTTTTCTCGAACCTTGTCTTCATTACAGGTGTGAAGTACTAACGCAAGCTAAGATACCCCTAATAGAGGTCGGTTGAGTTTGAAAAGCTGTGATAAAACTCTTCACCCAATGTGGGATATCGACCCTGGGGGCAAGAGCTAAAACTCGCTATTTCATTGTAACCAATAACCAAAGGCCGAGCTGGGGGCAACTTAATATAGCTCCAGGGTAAGCGTTGGACTCAACTCGGATAATGCAAACTAGAAAATAAAAACAAAAGATGGCAGAAATACAAGACAAATCTTAAAAAAAAAACATTTTATTAATTTCATTCTATACATCGTCAACCTCCGCAGAAGGAGAAAAGAAAAGTACATTAAAAGGAAAGTAAAAATAGTGTCCGTAAGAGAGCTTAAGGACGAAACTGACATCATGGTAGAAGCACTCTGCTGCATTGTCACATCCACGGTTCCTCCTCTCTCTTCACCAGAACAGGCTGAAGCCACTCCACTTCTTCTTCCCTGCCTCCTTTATAGTGATGATAAAGGCCGACCTCGATTACCTCTTAGCAAAGCAAGTCCAAGAAAGTAGATCACCCCAAGTTACTCCTAGAGGATTTTCCTTTCCTATGGGCTAGAATTCTTGCATATCCAACCACACTACAAAGAAGACTGGCCCGATGCCTCTAAATAACCCAGGAAAGAGGTAAGGGAGGGACAAAGTGCTCTCCAGTGTCCTCATGCATCGGTTGGCGGAAGCATCATTCCATCCTAATAACATACTGGGTCAAAAACCTCTATGTACTCCAGGAAAGAAAGGCTTCTGCCTCCCCAAATGCATAGTGACTCAATATTACTTGCAGAAAGTCAGTCACTTTTAGGAATTTTGAAAATATTAAGAGAATAACCATTGCAGGGGGCAAAACCCTCCATATAAGTGCAAAAAATGGAGGGGAAACTACTCTCTAAAAAAGGATCATTCTTAGATAGAGCTGTAAAGCGAAAGGAATACAACTAAAGGGATGTCAGCTTTAGTGCAAACATTCTCTATTTATAGAGAAAATGAAGCACTCTGATTGACCCCATAAAAGGTGAACTGATCGCATAATGACAACTATATTTAATGCTCCTAGTTTCTGATTTGTCACGGGAGCAACGAGCAGTTGGGAACAGTACAAAACCAAGATCCTCTTTAAAGGATATTTAGTTCCTAATAAATTCAAAGCAACAGTTCCCCAAAGAATTGCAGACTGTTAACACCTACAGTTTCAGAGATTATACTCAGAGTTTACATAGAGAACGCCTAAGGAAATTCGAGAATTAATACTTGGGGGCAATGAATTTGTAGGATGTAACAACATATTAAGGACACCAACATTTCGCGTGAAACGTCCGAAGTCCGATGTTAATTTTCTGGACTCTTGTGTTAACCATATGCCTAGATGATCCTATTAAAACTTGACACTTGGTTGTCCTTCCTAGCGCCAAGCTGGGGGCAACTGTTCTGGACCGTGATCCGGGATCCCATCCAATTGGACTAACCCGACACACGTATAACCGGACTCCGCCCTAGACGACGTAGCTAAGGCCTTGAAGACAGTCCGAACCTCGGACCGATGTACGCTGAGCGACGTTGGGCCATAATATCGAGATTGCTAGATACATACAGAGGACATATCCCTAAATATCCGTAACTGCCAATTATCTATTTACGATATTATAGGACTCATAACTATCTCAGATTGATAAGTAGCTCTCATATCAAGAGTTCTTAACTTATAGGAATTCATCCTAATAATAATGGGAAAGTAATCGTTGCCAGGATACTAATCCTAGATACCTGTATTCAATACAAATTGCGTAAGGATTCTATACACGCTCTATAAATACAAGGCTAAGTAGCCTTAATCAAGTATCAGTAAATTACTCAATATACACCGCCTTACTTATATACAGCCTGACTTAAGCATTGGAGTCCCTTTGTATGTACCCACCCCCTGTCTCAATGCGCTCGACCGCTGTTGCTCAAGGAGGAGATCATCGTTGCATTCCTATCTCAGGTACATTCTGAATCCACTTCAAAACAATTACTATTTTATTAATAATTTTTCTTACCAATATTACACCTTAAAATTATTTTCATTTTTAAAATAATAATTTTTCTATAAAGTAAACATTTCATTATTCATGCAATTTTACTATACTCTATCACTATTACATGATTATTTTTTATTTTATGCAAACTTACACTTTGTCTTTTTTAAATTTAGTATTCCATTCTCTTCTTTTAAAATTCATTTGTGCAGTTAATAATATTATTAACTATAAATTATACTCCTCTATCTTGAAAAATGCTTAAAATATATTTCCCTCTTCACTATTTTGAAAAATTACAATCCCCTCCCCTGACAAGAGAAGATGTGCTACATTTTAGTCCATCATTTGTGTTTTTTGCTAAAAATCCTACAAGATCGAAGACTTGACATCATAGTAGCTACCAGTCGATGAGGTTGAAGTCGCAGTTAAGGATGTGATAGCACTCCCAATGCATGTCAGGAATGATTAAGAAGGTAGTTAAGAATGCTTTAATGAATATTTTTAATGTTGTTTAGTTAACTGGACAAAATTGCACCAATAGTGCTGCCTGCGACTTCGACCCTATTGAATGGTGGCTACTGTGATTTCGAGTCTTCAACTTTATGAAATTTTGAAAAATATAAAAATGGATTAAAGTGTAGTGCATTTTCATTTCTCATGGGAAGAGAGTGCAATTTTTCAAAATAGAAAGGAAGATATTATAATTTAAGCGTCTTTCAGCAAAAGGGAGTGTAATTTACTATATTATTAAATACCTCTAATGACAATTTTACTATATACTACTGATGATCAATCTATTACTTTTACTTAAAATCACCATCAAGTAGCCAACAACAGTTGGCACAACATGTAAGAGCAAACCGCGTCAACAAAGTTGGTCAGGGTTTGATTTCGTTGTTGATGGATTATTTGTAACCTATAAGCACTCATTTAGGACTGGGAGTGAGTCGAGCCAACTTGCAGCTCGTTTTGTTAATTACTTAATGAGTTGAAAATTTTGGCTCGTTTACAAAGGAGTCGAGCTTGATCTTTTACATGTTCAATTCATTAGCTCGTAAATTGGCTTGATATATAAACATATATACATTTTTTGAGTATAATGATAATAATAATGATATAATTTAATATATATTAGCATTTAATATTATTTTTGGTTTAACTAAATTATTTTTAATTGAATATATATAAAAAAAACATAAATTTTGTTAAGTTACAAATTCAAGCCTAACTCATGGAGCCTAAAATATTCAATAGTACAAGACTCGATATTGACTCATTATATTCAAGTTGCTAATGAACTTAAAGTGAACTGAGCTTTAATCAAGAAAATAAGCTCGTTTATAAATAAGTCAAACTTGAGTTATGTCTAACTCAGCTCACTTGCTGCCCAATTCTCATTGAACTTAAAAGGCTTATTCTGATCCTAGGATGAAGTATCTACCTTTACTCTAAAAGTTTCTTTAAAAAAAAGTACCAGCAAGTAATTAATTGTTATACTTGATTTTAAAATCTTGTTATTTTTCATCTAAAATGTGATTTTACCTTTTTTTTCAATATAGGACCCATGCTCGAGCTTCAGGTGGCACGGCCCTAACTACAGGTGCTTTTGACGAGATTTGAACTCCCAGTGCAAATAGCGTCCACAATGAAATAAGGTTGCCAGTTGAATCGTAGCCCGTGCTTACTTGAATTTAAATTTATTAATATTTTTATTGTCAATTCATTTTTTTTCTTGCTTATTGATTTTTTGTACAAGAACTCGTTGTGGACTTCGAGTAACAAAATTACAAAACTTAAACACCGATAAGATATAATCAGATTAAATAATCAAATAAGAAAATATATTCATGTAGATAAGTGCAATTAAAAATGAATATTAAATATTTTGAACTGAAAAATGAATATTAATTATTAATCCTAAAAGTAATAAACTTAATTTTCCTAAACGAGATTTTCACATTTTAAAACCTTTGTATGGTTTCAAATTTATAAATAAATAAAAAAACTTTCTATGTTTCCTTTGTTGCCAATAATTTGTAAAGGGACAAAACTTAGATTTATTTTTTTATGTCCATTATATTCATTCCACTAATTAAGTTATGACATGTATTCATTCATGTTCTCTCTCCTACTATTTTACTTTTAAATGCATACATGTCATAGCTTGATTAGTGAAATGAATGTAATGATATAAAGAAATGAACTTAAATTTTATCTTTTTTAAAGACTTTAATTTTGATATAATTTCAATAAAAAAATTTTATACTTGTATTTAATAATATGTTGTCACGTTATTTAATGAGTTTGACTATGTTAACAATTACATGAGATTCAAACTCATTAAATAATATGACAACACATCATTGGACACAAGTATAATTATTTTAAAGTGATAATACATCACAATTAAATTTATTTTTTGGTAGAAAAATTAAATTTATTTTTAAATATATCTTTCTCTCAATGATGTTCGTTTTGCTATTTTGAATACTCCACCAACTGGTATCTCTGCTTTGCTACTTGCAATAGCATGGGAGTGGCTTTCTATAGAGATTAGTTGCTTATGTTGTTTCTTTGTTTTTTCTTTTTTGTACCAAGAAAATATATCATTCCTGATTGATGTTGCTCTTGTCATGTGCTCTTAAAGGTGGTTTCTACTGGCTTGATCAAGGTAGAGGTTCGAATGCAAGGTTGGAGGCAGTAGCTAGGATACTTGCAAAAAGTACTCTGACACTCAAGCTAGTATCTAAAGTAGGTGGGTTTAACGTGCATAACCTAAAAAGAGGACTCACTTAGTCATGCTGAAGTCATCAATATTGGGCTCAAAGGCGATACCTAGTGGGGTGTACAGTACATTCCCTCATGATTGCTTTGATGGTGGAGCGAAAATTTGTTATCTTGATGTTTAATCTGATTTTTATCAAAGACAAATTCGGTTCTAGTTATCAATCTGGGAAGTGAATCTCTTCCTCAAAAGGGACTCAAGTTCTTGGTGGTTTGTTTTTAATCAGAATGTTAGAATAAATTTCGATTTAAACATAAGAAATGTGAACTATTCAAAACTAGATTCTAAGGGTTACCTGAATAGGTGATTGAAGGTGGATACTTCCGTGGCACGACAGCAACAGTGGTTGTACGAGGGAGTGAATACCTACAAAAGGCACTCTGACGCTCAAGTTAGCCTGTGTGCAAGGAGGTTGTGTATAGTATTGGATATTACATGTGTACCTTTTTGACCTTGCAGGATATATGTAAGAGCATCTTAGGGTATTGAGAATTAGAGCATTCAATCTAAATTGAATGCTGTTAACTAAAATAAGGGAGATGATTATTCCTAGTAATTAATCCCCTATTTATGTGGGATATGATTAGCATTCATATCTCTTGAAGGAGTTATGCCAGCAAATAGGCAGATGTATGGGCGTAGTAGTATCTGGATACCATTCTGGCAGGCTAGGTTCCTCTTCATCCATGGACCCATAACCTGGTCTAAAATAGTTACCCCTAGCTTAGCGCTTAGGTGAGACAACTAAGTGTCAAAATATGAGTTTAGCAGGAGTACATGATGCATAGTGCACAAAGGGACCCCAGTCATAGTGTTAACGTCGGATCTCACGATGTTTTTTCTAAAGAGCCGAGGTCCATGATGTATCATAGTATGCCCTTAGGGTTAATGAATAAGGCTAGGATCCAAGTTGGATCGCTCTGCTTAAGTCATCATACCGCTACCAGGGATATGTAATAGGTTGCCCCCATGTGTAGTTTGTGGGATCCATGTTATGAATGTAATTTAGTTTAGAACTGAGCTTCGAGTTATGGTTTTACCATGATCTTGATGAAAGTCCATGATTCGACTTAGGCGTCCTTCTCAAACATCACGTGTCATTTTAGTTTTGAATGTTCTATGCATTATCCTTTCAGTTGCTTTTGTCCAGAAACAGTGCGCCACGTGGTTGAAGAACAGTGGAGGACACTGTTTAGGATTCGTAACGTCATGATTAGCCATTTTTATTTTTCAAAATAAAGGCATCATGATTAGTTGTTTTTAGTTTTTCAAAGCAAAAAGGCATTTTTACCCTTATTATTGACAGCGGTTAGGGAGGTTTTTCCACGCATAAATAAATAGGAGAGGGATTTACCCATTCCCATTTTTTACCTCCCCTTGCATTCTAAAATTCATTCTCCAGCAAACCAGGAAATTTCTGGTGAGCTTCCTCAACATTTGTTGGTGGTTCCAGGATTTTTCCAAGCTTTCTTCCCTATTTAAAGCTATTTTTACCATCTAATCCTCAATGTATTTTTCATTTTCACCCCTTTTCCTTTCCTTAAACATTTAGTGGGGGCCGGAATATCAGGAAGTGAAGAGACAGTGTAAAATAGTGGCCTTTCAGTGGAGGTTTTAAGTTCTCTGTCGTCCCCACCGCCCCAGCCATGACAGAGGCTTCAATCCCACGGTGGGGACTCTGATGGGGGTCTAAGCTCCTTAACTAGGATGTGGATCCTAAAAACATTCCAAATGGTGAATCAAGCTAGAGAGCTGGCAAGATAAGGGCCAGCTTGTTCACTTTCCAAGCTTATGGCAGCACTAAGAGACTTAAGTGACTCTTCAGAATCTAACACGAGTGACTCCTCTATAGGTAACGTAATGGCGCGAACCCGGAGGGCAGCACCTATGGAACAGAGGGAACTCACTTTTACCTGAGATGTGAGCTTGTACCAGTGGGTTGATTGAGAAGTTTTGGGCACCTTTTCTAATTTAGAGACTGCTAGAGACACCCACGAGAAGCAATAGTATTTACAACTGACCGTGGATGGGCTGAGAGAATGGGAATACGCAATCCAACACCCACTTGAGGAGGAAAGGGTATGCTTTATCTATATAGAAAGCGAGCATTTTATGTATACGTACGAGGTGCTTTTTACACGGATTGGAGTGTGGCTGCCTTTTACTGACTTCAAGATTGGCATATTCGACCACCTTTGCGAGGCACTTACCCAACTCCATCCAAATACTTGGGGATTCATCCGAGCATTTGAGCTCGTGTACTGAGTTTTTGAATGGCCTTATTTGGTCAGCTCCTTTTCTTTCGCTTTACCCAGTTTCCCACCACCAGGAACAACCAACAAAGAGGGTAGGTTACCCTACGGGCTCAATTCGGACTCAGGGTATATTCAAATCATATCAAAAATCTTTTAAAAATTTCAAAAGGGATTTCTTTAGGATAGTGAGAGCTCCAGGGTCAACCCCTTTTTTTGTTACCCCAGATGGCCATCCTCATCTCTTTTTGTACTAGACTCAGTCTGTGTGGAGGAGTGAAGAGATAGAAATTCTTATCTCTGAGCTATTTGATTTCGAGGACAAGATCATGCATTTCCTAATAGATTGGGTTGATCAAAAGGGGGTCATCTATTGTAATGATATCTAGGATGAGCCTGCCGATTCTGTAAAATCTTTACTAGGTATCTCGTCTTGCACATATTTCTTTTTCTTGCACTTAATATTTGTCTAAGTATTGTAACATTTTTTCTCCTTTTACAAATACGATGGCACCACCATATGGACTTCAGTGCTTGGCTCAAAGATTGGAGGCTAGGAGGGCTGGTGCGTTTGGATCTCGGGCCTCGGCCACCCCGAGGGTGACTATTGCAGTCCCTCCGCTTTCAAGGGGCGTAGTCCCCCCATCTTTAGCCAAGGTAGTCCCTCCGCCAACAACTGAATATAGAAAATAACTCGTAGAGGCTAAAAACAGGGGATCCAAGAGGAAAGTTATTTTCATCCTAGGTACAAAGGTGTCTGAGGTCCCAACCAATCTAGGGTCACCTATCTTAGAGGGTACTCCATTACGCTTCCCATTTGGGTCAGTATGGGCTCGTGGGGCTGATCCTACTACTATCGTTGATAACACCCTATTGAGTCCTACTGACATCGACGTATTAATTAAGCATGATATGGCAGAGCTCCTTCATGAAGGCCAACTCCAAAATCTGCACAACGCCTCTTTCCTCTAGTTTATGGAGGAGGCTTGGGAGTCTGTTCGAGAGGCTTCTAGCTTCGAGAGGGAACTTAATGCCTTTCGGGGTGAAAAATAAACTCTAGAGATGATTATTTCCCAAAGCAATGGGCAGTTGGCTCAAACAGCCAGAGAGCTCGAGTTGCATGACTCTGAGATTGCCAAGCTTCAGGCCGAGTTTACCTATCTTACCGTAGAAGCTGTTGAAGTTACTTTTCTTCGAGCTAAGGTGGTTACACTCTGAGCTCAGGCTATCGAGGTCAACACGATCAGAGTGCAACTTATTGAGGTAGTGGCTTGGGAGAACTCATTTAAAGAACTCTTAGCCTTCTCTGAATCTCTCCTCGCCCGTGTCCACGCTGAATATGAACTTCTCCGATAAACTGAGACTAACCTAAATGTAGAAATTATAGAAATAGAAGATGACTAGTCAATGTCTATATAGGAGACATTCGAAAATGCTCTTACCCAACCCCACATTCTCAACCCTGGTCTTAATGAAGAAGGGATAGATGCATCAAAGATCGCCTGGGATGGCAAGATCATCGATGCTGTCGTTTCTGGGACCGCTCATAATGAACAAGTAAACTAGGGGGTGGACGGTGGGGAGTTGGCAGAAGCAACACCAGAGGTCGGACAAGAAAAGGCTAGGGTAGCAGTGACTGAGGTAGTGGAGACCGAGGTAGTGATGGTGACTCCAGAGGATGGAGATTGATCTCTGTTGAAAGAGAAACAAGAGAGAGACATATGAAGAAAATTATGTGTCTGAATTACACAACGAAGGCTGAATTATATAGAGTTATTGTAATAAATACAAATATTATGAAAGATCCTAATTATCATAATTACATGATTTGGCTATGATTTAGTTAGCATATACAATGAATCTAGACACTATTTCAACACTCCCCCACAAGCTGGAGCATATAGGTCATATGCACTAAGCTTGTTACAATATAACTTATCCGACGACCTCTCAAAGACTTAGTGAAAACATCCGCCAATTAATCATTTGAATTGACGAAGCTAGTGGTGATGTCTCTAGATAAGATCTTTTCTCTAATAAAATGATATTCTATCTCAATATGTTTGGTCCTCTCACAAAACACTAGATTAGAGGTGAGATGCAATGTAGCTTGATTGTCACAAATAAACATAATTTTTATAATATCCCCAAATCGAAGCTCTTTAAGTAGCTCTTTTAACTAAATGAGTTCACAAGTAGTTGAGGTCATGGCTCGATATTCTGCTTCGATACTTGATCTTGTGACCACATTTTGTTTCTTGCTTTTCCAAGATAACAAATTACCCCTGATGAATACACAATACCCAGAAGTGAATCTTCTATCAATAGGAAAACCTACCCAATCAGTATCTGAGTATCCCACAATCTGAGTGTGACCCTTATCTTCATAGACAAAGCCACTTCTAGGAGATCCTTTAATATACTTTAGGATGTGAATCACTGCATTCCAATGTGCATCACAAGATGAATTTAGGAATTGACTTACCACACTAACTGCAAAGGAGATGTCAGGATGGGTAATAGTGTGGTAGTTCAGTTTTCCAACTAATCTTCTATATCTTCTTGGATCTGAGAGTGGCTCCCCTTGATTTGGTAGAAGTTTAGCATTTGGATCTATAGGAGTATCAACGACTTTGCATTCAATAGACTTGTTTCCGCAAGAATGTCCATGGCATACTTCCTCTGTTAAATTACTATACCATCATTGGATTGTGCCACCTTTATTCTCAAGAAGTATTGAAGTTTGTCAAGGTTTTTGGTCTGAAGGTGATAACCAAGATATTATTTTACTTGAATTATGTCATGGTGATCACTACTAGTGATAACAATGTCGTCAACATACACAATCAAATAGATAAACCCTTGAGCTAAATGGCGATAGAAGATAGAGTGGTCAGCCTCACTTCGTGTCATATCGAACTGCTAAATTACAGTACTAAATCGACCAAACCAAGCCCTAGGACACTATTTAAGGCCATACAAAAATTTGTGAAGATGACAAACTAATTCAGAAGACTCCCCCGGAACAACAAACCCTAGTGGTTGCTCTATGTAAACCTTTTCTTCTAGATCACCATAGAAAAAAATATTCTTGAATTTCAGCTGATGAAGGGGCTAGTGGTGAATAGCAGCCATAGAAAGAAAAAATCGAACTGAAGCCATCTTATCCACGGGCAAGAAAGTGTCCCCATAATCCAAACTAAAAAGTTGGGTATACCTTTTTGCCACAAGACGACCCTTGAGGTGATAAATTTGCCATCAAGGCCAACCATGACTATATAAATCCATTGACAACCTACAACAGACTTCCAAGGAGGAAGAGGAATAAGTTCTCAAGTACCACTACTCAAAAAGGCATACATCTCATCGATCATAGCATGTCTCCACCCAGGATGAGATAAAGTGTCAATTAGAGAGTTAGGAATAGACACAAAAAATAAGGAAGAAATATAATCATAATATAAAGAAGATAGACGATGATAACTCAAAGTAACATAATAAGAAGAAGGGTTTCAAGTAGACCATATACCTTTTCAGAGAGCAATGGGAAGGTCAAACTCAGGCGATAGTTCTAGAGTTAGTAAAAAAATTAGTGCCAGAAGAGAGTCCACATTGACCTCTACAACTTCTGGTGGAGGTAGGGGCGGTGGAGGTGGCTATGGCCGATGATGATAGAACTGGAATGGGCAAATAGTAGTGGTGGGTTGCTCGACATGGGGGGTTAGAGGTGTATCAGACTCAACAGTGATAAGAGGAAGAGGAATGAGTAAGACCTCAGAGATAGGCTCAGGAATCGAGGAAGGAGACTGGAAGAAGGGAACAAACTCAAAAAAGGTAATATCGACCGAGACGAGGTAACGTCGGAGATCAGGAGAAAAATAATGATAACCCTTTTGGGACCAAGTGTAGCCAAGAAAAACATACTTAATTGATTGGGCGAAAAGTTTATCAAGACTAGGAGTGAAATTATGAACAAAATAGGTAGACCCAAATATACAAGGTGGTAGGGAATGCAGAGGCTTATGATGATATAAAATAGAGTAAAGGACCTGGTGATCAAGCACAGAGGAGGGCATGTAGTTAATTAGATAATAGGCAGTAAGAACTGCATCGTCCTAGAAGCGGAAAGGAATATTACCATGAAGTAAAAGGGATTGAGTTGTTTCTACGAGATGAATTTTTACGTTTAGCAACCCCATTTTGTTGAGGGGTATAGACACAAGAAGTTTGGTGAAGAATGCTGATAGAAGCCATAAAGGATTGAAATGGTTAAGACAAATACTCACAAACATTATCACTATACAAACTACGTATAGGAACACCAAATTGAGTTTTAATTTCATGATAAAAATTTTGAAATATTGAAAATAACTCAGACCGATTTTGCATAAAAAATAACCAAGTGCAATGAGAGTAATCATCAATCAAAGTGACAAAATATCTGAACCCTAGAGTAGAAATAGTACAACTGGGATCCCAAACATTAGAATGTACTAAAGTAAAAGGAGATGACACTCGATTACTGACTTTACCAGGAAACGGACTATGAGTGTGTTTTCCTAGTTGACATGGCTCATAAGGGAGACTCGACAACTTAGAGAGGCTGGGCACCAATTCTTGTAGTTTAGGAAGGTTAGGATGACCCAATTATGCATGGATGGTGAGAGGGGAATCCTTGATAACACAAATACGAGAGAGGTTGGGGAGCTGGTACAGGCTATGAGACTCATATCGAATGCCAAGTATCTGACCTGAACTCTAGTATTGTAAAATGATAGAGTCTTTAGTAAAAGTAATTTTACAATCAAGAGACCGAGTCAAATGTCTAATGGAAAGCAAATTAAAAGGAGACCCAGGAGCATAAAAGATAAAGTCTAATAAAAGGGAAGGGAGGGGATAGGTAGTGCTAATCCCATAGGATTGAGACTTGGAACCATTTGTTAAAGTGATAGTAGGCAAATAACCATTATGAGAAAGGTTGGACAAAAGAGTCTTATTACCAGAAATATGGTCAATCACACCAGAATCAAGAACCCAAGTACCAATGGATGGGAAATGAGAGAGACAAGAAAATAAAGTACTACTATGTGTAATAAAGGCAGTGGAACTAGAGGTTTGACGTTGCTCAAATCACTTCAGATAGTTGGTATAGGTATTCGTTGGAGCAGAGGAACCAGATGACTTACATTGTGTAAACCACTATAAAAAATTTGCATACTTAGCCCAGATGGTCTTAGTTGGGCTGATGAGTCTATAGTGTTCGTCAAAGCAGTGTGGGCTAGAGATCAGAACATAAAGTACTAAAAAACATAACCAAATAGTACTTGAATGCACCAATTCAAAAGGGGGTTGCGAAAAATGGTTACGAACTCAAAAGGTGATGGCAGATCCAGAAAGAAAGGAGAAGAGCGAGCACGATGCTACAAACGGTAACCAGAGGTGGTGGCCCACGCACCATCACATGTCGGTCAAAGAGCAACACATGGAGCTATGTTCCAAAAGTTGTGATAGAGTGTAGATGCGAGTCGTCAGGTTTTTGGGCTCGAGCATCTGGGTTTTGGCTGAACAAGGAGAGGCGATTCTGGTGGTGGGGTTTGCTAGCCGGAAAGATCACTGAAAAATTCTCTGGTTGCCAGAAAAGTCAAACAGTGGCTGCGGACAACAGCGGGCAGCTGCAGACAACAACAAAGGAGATGGGTTTGCTAGAAAGAAGACATAACATGAGGAGAAAAGCCGACAAACTGAAGTGGAAACATAATTTTTCCAGAAATTTTTTTTTCACCAGAGAGTAGTAGGCTCACCCGGCATGCATAATTCTAGGATTGTCTCTCTTTAGGCTCTGATACCATGTTGAAAGAGTGAAAAGAGAAAGACATACATAGAAAATCATGTTTTTGAATTACACAACGAAAGCTGAATTATATAGATTTATTGTAATAAATACAAAAATTACAAAAGTGACGCTTCAAAGTGATGTTCACTATCCTAGGTGATGATCTAAAGCATACAACCATGTTAAACCTTTTGTTAGGCTTATGAGTTAGGCTTAGTGTTGTAACCACACTAAACTTTTTAGGTTTTATTGGTTAAGTTGAAGTTATAAAGATGACACGGAAGCCTCTTGGTGTGGAGTCCACTGTCCTAGGCTACGGTCATCTACGCTTAACCTCTGTAAACCTAGTTAGTTTATGGGTTAAGATCAGGCTATAAAGGCACAGGTGAAAACCCTTGAACATACTCCTTGACCTCGAATAAAGGTAAAGTGGATTCCCATGTTTGGCCATCATGTATAGATATAGGAATGTGGAATCCTTTTTAGACCTGGTATTCCATGGACCTCTTTTGAAGCATTATAACCTTTGTTGTTTGTAGTAGTCACAAATAAATAGAATAGACAAATTGAACAAATATTAAAGAAATAACTAATTTGAAATAACTGATTCGAAATAACTAATTTATTTATAATGTAAACTGTCTCTTACATGATAATTTAAAAAATTTAAAAAGTATTCAACTATAATACTTTCTTAACTTGTCTGGTATCCAAAAATTCTTGATGGTCTTGCCAGAGAGGATTTCTAGGGTGTAGGCTCCCATATTGGTTTTGGATGTAATTTTGTAGGGTCTTTCCTAGTTAGGAGCTAGTCTCCCATCATTGTATTTTCCCTTTGATATCCACCCTGTGTAGCATAAGATCACCGGGGTTAAACCGATGTAGAATCATTTTGAAGTTATACCGTGCAGCAATCCTTTGTTTGAGGGCGACTTCCAGAGCATGGGCAATACAACATTATTTTTCTAGTAAGTCAAGTTCATGGCGGATGAGTTTCGGATTAGTTTCCTCAGAGAAGTTTTGTTTTCTCTAGCTCGCTTCTCCTATTTCCACCAGTATCATAACCTCGCAACCTTAGCTCAACTTAAACGGGCTTTCTCCAATAGAGGAATGTAGTGTGGTCTAATATGCCCATTGGACATGATTGAGTTATTCCACCCAGTTCCCCTTGGCATCATCAAGTCTCTTTTTTTATCCCTCTAAGTATAACTCGATTGGCAATCTCAACTTACCCGTTGGTTTTTGGATGCTCCACCAAGGTGCAATGTTGTGTGATCTTGAGCTCGGTCGGGAGATCCTTGAACTTATGATCTGTGAAGTGGGTTTCGTTGTCTGTGACATTTGACTCTGGGATTCCAAATCTGCTAATGATTTTCTTGTAAGTGAACTTTTGGATTTGTGCAGAGGTGATTGTGGCCAACGGTTCTGCCTCAATCCACTTAGTGAAATAATCCACAACCACCACTAAGTACTTGACCTACCCTGGTGTTGGGGAAAGGGACCTAGGAGATCCAACCCCCACTGGTAGAACTGCCATGGAACAGACATCATAGATAATTCTTTAGGGGGTGCTGCATAAAATGTCTGAATGGCGCTGACATTAGTCACATCTCTGTACGTGCTCCTTGTTGACAACTTCCATAGTGGGCCAATAATATCCAGCCCTCAAAACTTTCCTTGCTAAGGATTTTTCGCTGAGGTGATGGCTAGAGCTTCCCTCATAAATCTCGAAGAGTAGGGAAGAAGAGAATCCACAGCGATACAATTGGCTATCAAAAATGGTGTACCAGGCCGATATCCATTCTATCTTCTGGGCTTCTTTTGATCCTTGGGTTGTGAGCCACTGCGGAGGTAGGCAAGTATAGGTGTCGTCTAAGTTTCATCATCTTCTATTAGGAGAACTTCATTGTCCATGATACTAGGAGTAAGTAGGATGTCCTGGATCACGGACCTATTATTGCCTGGGCTCTAAGTATTAGCAAGTTTTGACAAGATGTCAACTCTGGAGTTCTGCTCCTTTGGGTTTGTGCTCTACTCTTACACTGTCAAAATTTTTCATCAACTTTTTAACTTTGGCTAACTATTTCTGTAGTAGGGGTTCCTTAGCTTGATATTCCCCTTGGATCTAGGATGTCGCTAATTGGGAGTCACTACATAGAACTATATCTGTGGCTCTCATTTCTTTTTCCATGTTAATTCCTACAATGTATGCTTCATACTCGGCTTGGTTGTTTGACATGGGGAAGTCAAACCTCAAATAGTGTTCTAATACGAGGTTAGCTTCATTTTCTAATATGACCTCAACATCGTTCCCTTTGGGATTTGAGGATCCATCAACATAGATGGTCCAAGAATATGCCATAGGATGGCCAGAGTCCGGTGTGAGCTTAACTAAGAAGTTGGATAATACTTGAGCTTTTATAGCTAGTGTTAGCTCATAGGTTATTCTGAACTCAGAGAGCTCCACTTACTAAGCGATCATTCCCCTACGAGATCTGGTTTATGTAGTATTTGTCTGACCAGTTAGTCTGTCCTCACTATTACTAGGTGGCATTGGAAGTATTATCTCAACCTTCTTGCAATGATTAACAGTGCAAGAGCCAGCTTTTTAATCTTTTGATAGCATATCTCGGGGCCTAGTAAGACTTTGTTGACAAAGTAAACTAGTCTCTGTCCTTCATTTGTTTCTCTTATAAGAACTGAGCTAATTTGCTAACAGAGAGATAGGTATAAAGTGTCTCAATAGGGTCTAGTCTTGTTAGAATTGGTGGCGTGGATGGCATCCTATTCAATACTTGGAAGGCAGCCTCACATTTCGAGGTCCACTCAATGTTCTTTCCTTTATTAAAGTTTTGAAGAAAGGAAGAGACTTTTGAGTAGCCTTGGCCAAACAATATGTGAGGGATGCAATTCAGCCTATCGGCTGCTACACTTCTTTGATGGACTGGGGTTGCACATATCGAGCACAACTTGACATTTCCCTAGGTTAGCCTCAATACCTCGATTTATCAATAGAAACCCCAGAAACTTGTCAGTCTATACTCCAAAAGCATATTTTTTTGGATTCAGTCGCATGTTATGCTTCCGAATCTCAGTGAATACTTCCTCCAAGTCTTTGATAAGGTTAATGGTGTCTGCCATCTTGGCTATCATATTATCAATGTATACTTCTAGAATCTTAACAATTTGTCCTTCGAAGACTTTGTTTATCATCCGTTGGTAAGTTGTCTCTACATTCTTCAGTCCAAATGGCATGACATGGTAACAGTAACTCCCCATCTTGGTTATGAAGGAAGTCTTATCTTCATCTTCAGGATTTATGGGAATTTGGTTATATCCAGAGTAGACATCTATGAACGAAAGGAGCCTGAAACTAAACGAGTTATCCACCAGCTTGTCAATGTTGGGAAGTGGGTAGGGTTCTTATGGACACGCCTTATTCAAATTAGTATAGTCAACATACATATGTCACTTCTTGTTGGCTTTCGTGACTAGGACCATGTTGGAAAGTCACATGGTGTAGGAGACCTCTCTAATAAATTCAACTTCGAGAAGCTCTTCCACTTGTTTTTGGATCACCTTTTGCCTTTCAGGGCCAACCTTCATTTTACGCTGGGCCTCTGGTTCAACATTTTTCATATTAGAAAGTTAGTGGTAGATAAAGTCTGGGTCTAAACCTGGCATGTCAGTAGAAGTCTAGGAAAATGGATCCTTATTTTTTTGTAAGAACTCGGTCACTTAGGATCTTTCCTCCTGACTGAGTTTCCCTCTAATCTTGGTTACCTGGTCTGACTTGGCACCAAGTTGAAGGGGCTGGATATCTCCGTCAAGTTGGGGGCGTGTACCACAGATCTCTTCGTGTACGTCCAACTCAGTCAAGAGGACGTTGACTGTGTCAGTAGTGACTGGAGTTGAAACGTTGTGTCAGTCCATAGTCTGAGGTTTTTTGACGATTTTTAGGCTCTTGTTGAAGCACTTCCTCACCGTGGCTTGGTATTCTTTGACTGTCACTACATTGTCTTATTGGTCCATAAATTTTATAGCCAAGTGGGGTGTGGAGATCACAGCCCCAAAGTCTTTGAGTGATAGGCGACCTAATATGACGTTATAAGCCGAAGGACAGTCAACCACTAAGAACCTAACCTTGACAGTTTTGGAGAGGGAATATTTCCCCAAAGTCAGGTAAGTCTCAATATACCTAATCGGGGTGATCTTATCGCCTGTGAATCCGATCAACTAGCCAGTGTATGGGATTAGTTCTTCTTTTGATAATCCTAACTTGTTGAACAAGTGGAGGAACATAATATTAGCCAAGCTCCCCTGATCCACAAACATTTTGTGAACCTCTGCATTTGTGATTATCCCGGTAATGACCATGGGGTCATCATGATTCGAGATGGTAATTCTCTAATCTTCATCAGAGAATGATATCGGTGGGGTTTTTTTTAACCCTCTGCCTGAGTTAGTTTCCATGAAGGTTGCTACGCTCAGCACAGCCTGGAGGGCCTTCTTCTTGGCGTTTCCAAAATCTCCGCCACCAGCGAAGCCCCCCAAGATGGTGTTTATTGTCTGGGTTACTTCAGCGTGGTGACGTTTATCTTCATGATTATCATCTCGGGGTTGTGCCATGTCTTGGTTTTAGGCCTTCTGAGATGTGCCTGTGATGGGGTGGTCATTCCTGGCTGGGGGGCATCTTCTCTAGTAGGGTGAGGTGGGCTTCTCCGTGGGCTGTAACTCCGCTTCCTGTAGTTTTTCCCTCCCTTGTGGATGTTTTGAGATTGGCGCATATAACAACTAGGTGGCCATCTCAGATCGGTGATTTGAGGACATCTTGGAGGTTAATACTGTAACATCCTCCCCGACTAAATAGTTTTAAGAATTAAATGAGGAAAAGTTATTTTTAGACCACAAATGGTTAGAATAAGTTGTGGTGAATTTTGAAGAATTATTTGAGCAAGTTGGACATTTTTAATAACACAAGATATGTGTTTAACAATCCAAATTAAAAAGGAAAGCAGCTTAGAAGATAACGAGATTTTGAGAAGAAATTAAGTGAAGGATGAAAGTTATTTTGGAAATGGTTACAAGTTATAGTGGATACCTATAAGCATATTAGTTTATCTCCTTAGATTTACTTTAACTCAAGATTGAGTAATAAAGCTTAGTGACTAATAAAGGTATATAAGGATAATTATTGAATGATGAAACTGAGAATTGAATGAAATCCTAGAATTTTCTATGATACTTATGGAAGTTAGAAAATTCATTTATGAAATATCAAAGCCTTCTTAAGAGATAAAATTCTTACACCAATACTTGTCCTTATCATTATCTCTTTGTCGGCAAAAGACAAAGATAATAATGAAAAAGAAAGAAAGAGAGAATGAGAGGGAGCATAAACGAAATAGAGAAGGAAGAAAAGAGGAAAGAGAAAAAGAGAAGAAAAGAAAGAAGAAGAGAAACAAGGAAGGATCAAGAATAAGAAAGGAATAGTTTCATAAAAGGAGTTAAGGTAGGGATGTATTGTCTTGTTTCTAATAACTTTTTTTTTGTTTTCAATGAGTTTTTGAGTTGATAATTGAGTTGATGAAAGTATAATGATTTTGTGATATGTTTACGAGTTTTAAGCTTAAGTTTCTAGCTTTGAACTTGATGAAGTTTGTGATTGAGAAATGGGTTTTTATGTTTACCCATATTTGGTATAATACTTTGAGGATGATTTGATTACATAGGTATGAAATATGGAATTTATTGATGATTGTTTTTTATTGGTTTTGGGATTAAGAGACTTTAAACCTCTATTTTTTTTTTGCAAAATCCTAGCTGGTAATCGATTACCATGAGGTGGTAATTGATTACCAACCCATAAAAGTCACGAATAAGGTTGTTGGAAATGTGGTAATCGATTACCACGAGGTGATAATTGATTACCAAGCTTCTGGAGATGTGGTAATCGATTACCATGGTATTGTTTTGTGAAAATAGAGTTCTTTTACATTATGTACACTAAAGATAAACCTAAAATTATGATTTCAATCACTGAGTAAAGTCATTTGTGATTGTAAGATTAAGATTTCACATCCAAATCATTGGTGAGCAATGGCTTTGAGCACTTATTAAATGTGAGAATTATGGAATTCATGTATTTAATTGATATGACATGTGATTAAATTAAAGTTACGCTGGATATGCTAAAGGAATCGATGGTGATCCTTAACATGATCCTTATATATTAATCCCTTATAAGGGTAGACTATAGAATAGATTTAAGAAACAATAATGATCTTAGATAGATATTCTTTGGAAATGACGGTGATCTATTGAATATCTTGACTTGAATTTGATTTAGGAACTAACGATAATCCTAAATCTAGATCTAGAAAAGAATACGTTTCTAGATATGATAAATGTATCCTTTGGAAACGATGGTGATCCTTAGGATATCATAGTTTTGGCCAATAACTGGGAAATGATGATGATCCCAAAACTAATCTAGGAAATGATGGTGATCCTAGAAAGGTATCTTTTGGAAATGATGGTGATCCTTTGGATACTTGAGATTTGACTAGGAAAGGATTTAGGAAATGATAGTGATATTCAATTCATATATAGGAAATGACTGTGATCCCGGATAAATATCCATTAGAAATGATGGTGATCCTTTGGATAACTGGTCACACTACTACATATCCATTAGAATTGACAATGATCCTTTGGATAACTGGCCAAAGTATTAAGAGACTGTATATCTAAAAGAATATTGAAATAAGAATTGTTTTTTAATATGATATATATATTAGTGATATTATAAAAGATTAGAGTGAGGAATTGAGAATATGATACTGAATTGTAATTTGTATGTGATTGATGATATGGATATAGTTTATGATCTTTTGGTAACTAAAATTATGATTTTTTTAAAGTAACGTTATTAAATGGAATTCTGTCTCAGGAAAAGAAATGACTTGATTTGGATTTTGCCATATTTCTACTTTAAAATTTGAGTTTTCAAATTATTTTTCCTCGAAGCAGCTAGAGGTATTATGATGACACAATTTTTAATAAAATTACTGAGAATTACTAAAATTCTTACCTCAGTTTATTTTATTTCCATAATATTTCCAGTATGTAGCAAGCAGAGGAGAAGACTGAAATTTAGAAGAGATATTTGTTTAAATATTTTTTAAAGCTTTGTATAATGTTTGTTTGAAATTATGCCTCAAGGGCTTACTTTGTAAATGATGTATTATGAATTATAACTTTGTATAAACTTTCCTTCTTAGTGTTATATACATTAATTACTTACAACAAGCTCATATTTTCATATATGTTATAAATGTTTTTACAAAATTTGTTATAAATCTAGAAGTGACATACCTAATCCTAACTACTAAAATATGATTCTGGTCATGTTATGAGTACTAGTATTAGGATGTTACAAATACAGTCCTCAATGTTATATATGTGGCCATTTTGCCATGCACAATACTTGGACTTGTCTTTTTACGCATGCTTCTTCAAAGGGGGAGGTCTTTGCACATCCCAGAGCTTGGTGTTCATTACCTCTTTATAAATTTGAGCTCGAGGTGTGTTTAGAGGAGCATAGTCCTTATATTTCCCCCTGAAGGGCTGCTTTGAATTCTGACCCTATTGATTGGGCAATCTGGACTTAGGTTTTGCATCCTCTCCCTTCTCAAGATGCTTCCTAGCCCAAAGACTGTCTTCAGCATTGATGTATTTATCAGCACAGGCACAAAACTCGTTCATGGTCTTAGGCTCCTTCTTAGTTAGAGAAAAGGATAATGGTCCAAGTCGGAGCCCTTTTCTTATATAGTACAATCCGAGCATTTCATCCTACTCTCACACGTTCACGATCTCCTTATTGAACCGAGATATAAAGTCTCAGAGTGACTTTTCCTTTCCTTGCTTAATCTGGGAGAGACATGAAATGGATTTTGGCTGCACTTTACTAAAAGTGCAGCAAAAATCTCGAGGATAAGCTAATAATCACATATTTTATACATTAATAAACCCTCATTTTTAGTTATTTACACTCTCCATGTACTTAATTGATTGGGCTTTGTCATGTTTTGTAAGTTTGGGCTCAAATTGGGCTTAATTAACTTTTTCCAGCATCATTGAGGTTTTGCACTATTTCTGTATTTCGGCCATTTCTTGAGTCCTAGATGTTTAAAAATTATGTATTTTACCTTGTAGGAAAAATGAGAGAGAGATCTACAACTTTCATGAGAGCTCCAGGGTAGAATCAGACATCTAGTGGAGCTAATTGGGCCTGGAAGTCAGAACATGAGTTTAGAGACCCTTTGAGAATATTTTGTCCATAACTTGAGTTGTAGACCTCCAAATGGCATGGGGTTTTAGGTCCAATTACTCATAATGGACCCAGCTTTGTAACTAATGAGATTCTAATTATATGAGGTCAAAATAGGAGTTAGTTTATAGTGGTAGAAGTAAAAAATTGAGAGGAGTTTTTTATTCCACACTTTTCTCACATTTTCTCTCTAGGTCTAGATTTTTCTCTCTTCTTCTTCTTCCTCAAGCTGCTTTGTGGTGATGGCCATGGAGAGGTAAACTTATGTAATCAATTCAGAGATTCTTGAAGAAATTGTGGTTTGAATTCTTGAGATCTTTGTTCTATTTTTATATTTGCATTGCAATTGGATTCCTCTTCTTCTTCCTCTTTTTCTTGATCTTGAATGCATGAATGGTGATTCTGTTTATGTTTGATCTTATTGGATCTTAGTTTAAGATTGAGAATTATGATTAATTTAGATTGATTGATATGAATTAATCACGAAATTAAAGAGGTTAAGTCACTGATTTGTGCTTAGGTTAATTGAATTCGGAGATCAAATTAACATAGATCCTAACATGAATTATGAGATTGTGAATTTGTGTGTCAATTGTTAATTGAATTCTAGATTATTGTCCAGTATGAATTCTGGATTTGATGTAGATATTTCAGTTGAATCCAAATTAACCATTCAATTACATTTCAAATGTTTGTTGAAAGATCTATGATATAATCAACCCAATTTCAGATAGGTTTCTGAATTGATTGTTCTTTTTACTGAATTTCTCCCACTTTAATTCTATTGTTTTCATATTCTGAGTTCTCAAATCCTTTTCCCTAATTTTTGGCTTAATTTGATTAAATTGCATTTACAATCCTTGAGAGACGATCCAGTGTTGTTTCCTATGCTACAAGCCATTGACATAACTCAGTTACAATTTTGATAGAGTTTGGTGCTCATCACAAGCTCTCCCGGTTATCAACAGACCTTTGAGTTAAGGTGGTGAACCATCTCAAGGCGACTTTCTTCAGAGACAGAGGAAAACGTAACACATGAGAGAGTCATCATCTCCAGCAAATAAGAGTGCAAAAACATAGTCATCCAAGTGTTCCTGAGGGTCCATGGCTCTATCATAGGCTTCAATATTAATGAGATACTTGAAGCACCTAAGGATCTCATAAGGCATCAATCTGCTAGAGAAGGGTTGGTTTTGTGAAATCGTGTTCCTTACTCTGTGTTCTTGCTCTCTTATACGTACATGTTTAGCATTATGAGCAAAATCTGCCTATCCTAGAATATTCTGGATGGTAGTCATCTTCCTGAATTCTGTCTCTTCTATTTTTACAATTCCTTCTTAGAGACCGATTTTCGCCTTCATAATACTGGTTAGCTGCTCTCTCTAGGTTATGAATCCTTTTATCTTGATGATGAATTCTTTCATCCTGAAGTCAAACCAGAGAGAGCAGCTCTGCTCTGGATAGCTCCTGATGATCAGTTTTAGCACGACAAGATCAAATTTCTTCATTCTCCACTCGATCTCTAAGGTGTTGCAGTGCTGATGCTTACAACCTAGCATCCCCAGAAGGTGCCTTTTGTGGACCAAGACGTTGTCTCACTGGAACTCACAAGGGAGGAAGGGTGGGATTCTCTCCAGTGAAAGAAGTCCCCAGCCCATCCTGCCTGGGTTCCGATTGAGCTATGATTGGTTCTAGAACTGATTCATGAGCATGGATAGATGCTGGATGGCAGTTTGAAGATGGTGGGTTGTGCGCAGCAGAAGCGCTTCTGATTGGTTGAGGCCTGTCTTCTCCTCGTGTTAACCATGATGACGATGATGATGGGAATAGAAGTTTACCTTTTCCCACAGACGGGGCCAATATTCAGAAATAGATTTTGAGGGTTACCTGAATAAGTGGTTGAAGGTGGATACTTTTGTGGCACGACAGTAGTAGCGGTTGTACGAGGGGTGGGTACCTGCAAAAGGCATTCTGATGCTCAAGTCAGTCCATGCACAAGGAATGTAGTGTATAGTATTAGATATTAGATGTGTACCTTTTTGACCTTGCATAGTATATGTAGGAGTGTCTTAGGGTATTGAGAATCAAAGCATTCAATCTGAGTTGAATGTTGTTGATTGAAATCAGGGAGAAAATTATTCCCAGTAATTAATCCCCTATTTATATGGAATATGATTAGCGTTCATATCTCTTAAGGGAGTTACGCCTAACAAATAGGCAAATGTAGGTGCGTGCATAGTAGTATCTAGATATTATTATAGCGGGTCGAGTTGCTCTTGATCCATGGACCTATAACCTGATCCAGAATAAGAACTTAACAAATTTGTAATAGTAAAATATGTAAAGAACTGTAATTAAAAGTAAAGAAAGCATATAAATGCAATCAACTTAAATCACATGAAAAATAAAATATAGGAAAATAAAGTACGATATTGTAAACTTAACAGAAAGATAGATTACAGAATGATAAATGAAAGCAATTAAAGAAAGTAAGTAAAAGAAATCAAATGATCTCAAAAAGATCACTCGATCGTGAGTAGAAAAGAATTTGCAGAAACATAAATGACTTAAGAAATAAATGAACTTGAATCAAACTTGCATTGAAATTATAAATTTTACATAAAGAAAGAAGGATGGAAACATACTTGGATAATCTCACTTTGCTCTTGTGCATTAGGGTGACTTGAGCGTGTTTAGAGATATTTGCAAGTAAATAATTTCCAACCCCTAAATGTTTTGATCCTCTTAGTATTTATAGACAACATAAGTAACTACCTTACAAGATTTTGACAAGTGTCTAAGACCAAAGTAACTGCCTAATCTTGACAATAATCCTTGTCTGGATACTACACACTTAACTACTATTAACTTCTGATTTAAATTCAAACTACGTCTGGTCTGATTTTTGAATTTTGAATCTTCACACAACTACTGTCTCCTAATCGAAATCTTTACTTCTATCTTTAGAAAATCCCTAAGTGTATTTACTGGCGTTTTGGATCTCCACTTTCGAGACAAAATCAAAATTATTACTTTTTTAGTAACTTCCTCAAATTTCACAACAATCTCGATTCTAAAAGAATAAGAGTATTTGTTTCTTATTCAAACTTGTAAATGCAACTCATGATAACTTAGTAAATATCATTCATACTAAGTTTTTGAATAAACCTTGAAATTATTTAAATCAAAAAGTTTATTTTTATACCAACACTTGGTGACATAATAGATCCTGCCACTTGTCAATTCTGTTGAGGGAGTATATTCTAGAACCATCCTTATGAGGAGTGCATGACCTAGGTGTAGTTTTCATAGTGATGTTCGGGTCCCTATATAATTGATTCCCTGAGAGGCAAACCTTCCTTGCTTTGGACGCTTCTTCGTACCATCGAGAGGGCTTCGATTAAATTCTATATCCACGGATAGTCAGCTAAGAAAGGGTGATTAGCCTTGTTGCAAGTGCTTCGTTGCCCGACATAGTTCACAACCTCTCAAGCTCAAAGCTTATGTGAGCTTAAAGTTATAGTTGGTGCTTCATTGTTTCGTACGGTCTAGATGTGACTAAATAATTGTTCATATAATCTTTTATTTGATTGTGTAGACAATAAATTAAATTAATATTTTATTACAACATTAAATGAGTTGTCAAGAAAGAGGCAAGAAAAGGTTATTAAGATTTAAGAAACTAATGCATAACAACAATTTAATGTTAGAATTTGTTTTGACAAATGAAATCACATAAATAGTTTTCAACGTAACAGTTATTAATGTTGATACCATCACCCACCTATTTTTCTCGAGTTTTGAAAGAAACTATTAAGTGAAGATGTAAATGCATTTAATGTTTTAGGAACATAAAAAGTCATTAATATTTTTTTATTTAATAATTAAAATAATTATTAAAATATGTATTAGGAGAATTTATAATTATTCTTTTCCAAATACACTGCTTTATTCTTGTCCATGCATGCCAAATGGCAACAAAAATATAATTTTTCATACATAGGAAGAAGGGGTAGAAGCAAAATGAGTGAAAAATGACAGGCCCATTTGAATCGCCCATAGAACTAATTCTCGTTCGACTGTAGGAGCACGAAAATTATACAGTCTCTCCACGAGAGTTGTTCCCCTGTGATTTGAACTCATGTTCTTATCTCAGAAGTCAAAGTTGCTTACCACCTTAACCCATCTTTTGTGGATTTTCAAAACTTGTTTTGTTCTAATTATTTGTCAATTTTAGAGAACCGAGAAAGTATTTATTGCTTGTTTGTAATTTTTCCCTTATTTATTGTTATCTCCACTAACAATTTTTTTTCTCTCATATTAGTTGCTTCTTATCTTCTTAAGGGTCATTTTGTCAAATATGTTGCCCCCTAAAATTAGGGGTGTTAAAATGGGCAAAGTCCGATGGGCATGCTCGAATAGCCTGACAAAATGGATGGGTTGGGCTAGCAAAATACCAGTTCGAAACTTATATGACCCGAATGGGCTGAGGTTGAATGGGCTGAGCCCGAATGGGCCGGGTCAGCCCACTTTTTTAACACTACAAAAAGCTAAATGGGTTGGATTGGCCTAATAAAATTCCAGCCCAAAACTTACATAACCCGAATGGGTCAGCCCAAAAATGACCCGACCCTCAGGCTGGGCCGGCCCGTTTTGACACCCCTACCTAAATTCTAGGTTATTTAATTAGTTTATTAATTAGTGTGCTCAAACTTTAAGCAACTATTACATAGAAACGAATAAGTTATTATTCTCACTAAGCACAAGCAATTATTTGTTCAAGGAAGAAACTAAAGAAATGAGAGAAGATCTTTTAAAAAAAAATCAAATACGAAGGGAAAAAATATAGAAAAACAAGTACCTATCAAATATTTTGAAATAGAAAACACAATAAGGTGGATTTCACAGGGAATGCTACGATCTTGAGAGAATCCCCAGCAAATAACTAGGGAAAACTGAACAAGAAAGCTCTCTGGTGATTAAGAGCTATGGATACAAGAGCATAATACGTGGGGCTATATCCAGTACCTAGAAACCACTAGGATTTTCCACTATCAAGAGTATTCTTTAACAATCAAGCCTCTCTAAGCTTCAATACAAGTATTCTTTAACCGCAGTCTCTTCAGGCTCAACAAAAGTATTCTTTATCAACCAAGCCTTTCTAGGCTTTAATACAAGTATTCTTTTACCACAACCTCTTCAGGATAACACAAGTATTCTTTTAACACATCCTCATCAGGCTAACATAGTATTGAACTTACACAAACATTGGTACAGCTCATTAGCTCACACCTATGATCATTTCCATATCAAGGATACAAATATTGGGTAGTTGTTTATGTATGGGTAGGCTCTCTAATTACTCAAGGAGTGTATCAACACAATTAGTAGAGCTCACAGCACACTTACTATGGATTTGGAAAAATGAGGATTAAGTAGGTAAAGATGAGAAAGTTCAACTATGTGTTCATTATGCTATTGAGACTCAAGCTTCTAACATTCAAATCTTCATGGATAGACTCTCTAATCAGTCAAGGAGTGTATATCTTTTTTTAAGCTGTAGAGCTTTGATGTAAACCAAATGTCTTCTCTCAAACAGAGCATAAAACAAAGTATGGACTCAAATCTAACTTTTTGGCAAAATTTGGTGTTAATCTGTGCAAAGCTCTAGTTAATCTTTATGGGTAGGTCATATTTATACTTAGGAACGTGTTTCTAGTCGTTAGGAACAAGTCCCAAGTGATTCCTGTTACCAAGTGGCCTCAATACTCAAGAGGGGGGGTGAATTGAGTAGTTAAAAATAAGTTCACAAATCTTTCGCAAATCATTTGACAA
The DNA here is from genome assembly GCA_029884595.1 of Ormosia semicastrata. Taxonomy (NCBI): domain Eukaryota; kingdom Viridiplantae; phylum Streptophyta; class Magnoliopsida; order Fabales; family Fabaceae; genus Ormosia; species Ormosia semicastrata. The sequence continues at coordinate 7,279,382 of JAQQTO010000028.1, read as the reverse complement.
TCAATTTTCGTTGAAGCTATTAAATGATTAGAGATAATTGAATAGATGAGTTAAACACTTTTACTATAAACGTAATAGTCAAGGAGACAATATCCAAATAAAACAATGAAACAATTGCACAAAGATAAACAGAGGAGAGTTTAGAGAAACAAACACAAATAGTTTATCCTGGTTCAATCACCACTCCATTTGTGATCTACGTCCAAATCCCAAGCAACAACTTGAGATTTTCCACTATATCTTCAAGCTTCAATGGGTGCTTGAAAAACCACTACAACCTTGAGCACTCAACAATATGGGATACCTCACCCAAAAGGTTGAGCCTCTATTTTCCAAGGGATACCTCACCCTTACAATACTTGAGGGATACCTCACCCTCACTAATCGAAAGTATAAGATTGAAATAGAAGAAACTCTCTCTAGAGCAAGTGTTTACAAATTGAAGCTCTAATATGCTCTCAAGGATTTTTCACGTTTTTAACCAGAAAACAGAGCAAGAAATGATTTCAAGGATTGATTCACGTTTTGAAGTATGATGATCAATTTTTGATTCAAGGTCAACCGCAAATAAGGACTCAACTTTGGTATTTATAAGTTTCTCAATTAATAGAGCTGTTGGAGGTAGTTGGGCATGCATTTAATGCATTTAATATAGCCGTTGGACGTTGTCAGGATGCGTGTAATCGATTACATATCTCAGGTAATCGATTACATTATTGTTCCAACGTTTTCTGAACTTTCTGGGCTCTGTGTAATCGATTACATTCTTGAGGTAATCGATTACATGGCTTCTGACTTTGCTTGTAATCGATTACAATGCTCATGTAATTGATTACATGACTTCTGACTTGTTGTGTAATTGATTACAATATCCATGTAATCGATTACATGGCTCGTCGAACGTGTTCTTTGAGTTTCTGGGTTTTGTGAAATCGATTACATATATTGTGTAATCGATTACATGACTTCTGACTTTGTTTGTAATCGATTACAACATCAATGTAATCGATTACATTTCTTGTCGAACGTGTTCTTTGAGTTTCTGGGTTTTGTGTAATCGATTACATACATTGTGTAATCGATTACATAACCTCGACTTGCTTAATCGATTACATTGTTCATGTAATCGATTACATGCTTTCATTTGATGTGTAATCGATTACAAACATTGTGTAATCGATTATATTTGCCTTTGAACACATTTTTCAAGTCCAATAACTCTTGTAAGTTATTTCCAACACCTCAAGGTACTTGTTTAAACATAAATCCTTTTAAGAGTGTTAGATTTAAAGTTGAAACTCGATTGAAAGCCATGTTTATCTTTGAAATTTCCCATTTATTTTGAAATCATATATATTGAAAAACCATTTGAGAAATCTTGAGAGCATTTAACATTAATGTCCTAAGTCTAAATAACTAATTAAACCTTCTGTCTTCTTTCTTTGATCTTGATTTTTCCTTTTGTGCTTGATCTTCTCTTTTGCTTTTGTTATCATCAAAAACCTTTCGACATGCCTTAGAGACATAAGCATTCACACTTCTAACATTCAAATCTTCATGGATAGACTCTCTAATCAGTCAAGGAGTGTATATCTTTTTTTAAGCTCAGTAGCCCTTAGCTTCTAAGATGTAAACCAAATGTCTTCTCTCAAACAGAGCATAAAATAAAGTATGGACTCAAATCTAACTTTTTGGCAAAATTTGGTGTTAATCTGTGCAAAGCTCTAGTTAATCTTTATAGGTAGGTCGTATTTATACTTAGGAACGTGTTTCTAGTCGTTAGGAACAAGTCCCAAGTGATTCCATGTAGAAACTATATGTTATTAGCCATTGTAGAACTTTCCCACATATATTTGTCCTTTTCTAGTATATGTGAGAAGGTTGCTGGTATTGAACTTTCTCACTTCGAACTTTCTTAACCCAGACTTTCTCAGCTCAAACTTCCTCAACTTTTGCTAGGCTCATCTTTGACTTTGCATTGTGTTGTGATATTGGCAAGTACATCAAATCGCAAAAGTAATAAAGAGTGAATAAGAGTATCGTTCCCATGAAGATTATGTTATCAATTACTAAATTAGCTAAATCGATACTATTCAAGCTATCGAAAAGAGAGTTAGTAAAAATAATAATAAGAAAGAATAAACAAAAATAACAAAAGTAAAATTTAATTAATTGGGTAAAGTTGGAAGACAATGATATGAAAATGTTAGGGGTCAGATTTCACTTGAACTCTTTTAATGCAAAATCAAATATTGGTTTAATTAAGTTTTATTCCAATGATTCATAGTCAATTTCCAAAATTAATCTATATCCAATCCCTTGGTATATTAATCATTTTCACACTATTTAGAATTAACTAATCCCTTAGTCTAACCCTAAATAGAGAAGGAATTATTAAAAACGAAGGAATTAAGAGAAAGACCACATAACCCACAATGTCTATTCCTAGCTATTGCAGAAATTATGGTGTTTATGACAAGTTCTAGGTTCATGCAAAATTTTTCAAATCATACATTAACCCAAAAATCATTCCCAAATTGGCCAGATTTAGAAAACCATTAAGAGACGAGATAAACACATAAATTATGAAATAGAAATATTGATTAAACCCATAAAAGAATTTACATCATCCAAGTATCAAGATCCATCATCACCCTAACGAAAAAGGTTTAACAACACATAAAAAAAGAAGAACATAAAGAGAAGAAAACAATAAATTCCATTTTAGATAAATGGAAAGGTTGAAGAGAATACCAAATCTTCAAGCCTAATTGCGCCCACACCACTTTAAGATTTATGCTTCTTGACGGCTGCTGCGTTCTGTCTAAGTGTTTCCAAGTGTGTGTTGAATTTGGCATAACATTTGTATTTATAAAGAATTAACGTGCTCTGTTACGCGTTCAGTGCTCAAGCATTAACTTTCCAATGCCTGGGCGCTGGATTTCTAAAATCACGTTGTTGTATACGCTCTACGTGCTTGTGCACTTGAGTATTGAGACACTAAAGAGAAATTCTTCTGTGCACGATGTGCACTCAAGCGGTGGGCACCCAACACTCAAGCACTGGGCTTTTGAATGCTTTTTTCTTCTTTATCTTACTTCTTCAAATGTCCAATCTTTTCCACATGTAATTACCTATCAAAAACACATAAAATATGTAATAAGAAAACAAATAAAAATACCAAAAACATAATAAACTTGAGAACAAAACTCAATTAAAAGAGGATGAAAATCCATAATTTGAACTGTAAAAATATGAATTTTTAAAGGTTCATAACTCCTCCAAACTTAAGCTTTTGCTTAACTTCAAGCACAAAGAAAAACAGAAAAACAAAACAAAACAAAAAGACTAAACAAATCAAAACTCAAAACACACAGACTTAAACATGGCAATATCAGTTATTGAAAATCATTCATATCCTTAGAAATTGCTTCACAGTCTAATTTCAAAGTGTCACACATGCATAATCCATTTATCACATCGTCTCTCACATGCAACTTTCATGCAAAAATGACTTCTCAAAAACATGAATGAAAGACTAAATCTACTCATAAAGTACAAACCCAGATAGGTTTATAAAACTACAAATGCACATCAAACCCACATCCATAGGGTTGTTCTTTATTTCTCTCCACTAATGTAAACAACACATAACCAATGATCAAAAGAGACTTTACAAAACTTGTAATGTAAGACCAATGGTACAGGTTAAGAAAGAAAGGGTACGATAATGAAAACAAAAGTTGAGATACAAAATCATGCAAATTTCTAAATTCAAGCCACAAAATATTGAACAAGTGCAAAACGGAGCAAAAGAATCAACACTTCATTCCTTTTTTTTTGTTTTTTCTTTCTCTTTTTTTTATAACCTCCACCCCCAAACTTATTTCTTTGCAATACTTTGAGTGGACTTTATTCTTTTGAATTTTTTTACCTCCTAAAATATTTCATGCACAGAAAATAACTAAGGCTTGAATAGAAAAATAATACAAGATAAGCTCTCAACAAACGGTGTCTAAGAGGCATTTTTTCTTCTTGTTTTTTTATGGGTATGGGAAAGGAAAATGTGGGTAAAGAAAAGAAATAAAAGCTAAACAATAACAAGGCTGCAAAATGGAACCTAAGGATATACTGTGTTTATCGGTTGGCTTGAAAGGCTCAAATGGTTCAAAGAAGGCCTTTATCATTTACTTAATCATGCACTGCCTAGGATTTTACCTCAAGAGAGAATCTAACAACTTCTAGATGTAAATCATCCACAAACATGTATTCCCATAAACTTTCTCTAAGCTTGACATGCATTTATATTCCAAGGTATATCAAATATAAAGATGAGAAGAACATCCATACACAATTGAAACAATAGAGATACATGCAACTCATAGATTCTTATGTGTTATCCCAAGAAATTAGATCAATCCACAATTTATGCAATCATTAGATATTCAATTTAACACACCGGCATGCACAGTTAATGACTCAAAACACAATAAAGTGACGATGATAAAGTAAATAAATAAATAAAATATTAAAGAAAGGAAAAGAAAAACTTTTTTGGCGGCCGACAGCTATATGCATCCCCCTACAAAGGCTCCAAACTCAAGGAGATACCTAAACTGACTTAATATTAACTTCAAAACAAAAATAGAATAATGGTGTTAGTCAATAAAATAAAAAAATAACAAAATAATAGCAAAAACGAATAATGAACAAAAACTGAAAAGATAAAAGAGTAAAGAAAAAGAAAGAAAATTTGGGTTACTTCCCAAAAGCGTTTGTTTAACGTCATTAACTCGACGTTGCCTATTCTCAATTAATCAAGGTGGCTTGAAGCAAGAGAAGTAAGATGACTCCTTTCCTTTTTTAGATTTTTGCCTCCATACTCAGTCAATGGCCTTAGAAGTGCCTTCAAAAGCATTTTGAACCTGACCTGAGTTGGGTTGTCTAGGTTTCAATTTGTCAGAAGATGTTAGACCAGGTTGCAATGAATTCTAGGAAGTGGGAGGATCTTTTCCTATTCCAGCAATCTTAGTGAGAGTAGGACCTTTCTCCTTTTCATCAATAATCTTAGAAATGGCAAGATCAACATTAATTGATGATGGGGGGCTCTTACTAGTCAAATCCTATTGAGACTTATCTTGAATGCATTTGACTAGGGCATATAAATCTGATGTCAGTGCAGATTTATCAAAAACATTGTTGGTCACCTGATCTCCATCTACCCTCAAAATCAGTTCACCTCTAGGAACATCAATCAAAGCTCTTGAAGTAGCTAAGAACTCCCAAGAATTAGAGGGATATCAACATCCTCATCCATATCTAAAATCACAAAATATGCTGGAAAGAAGAATTTGTCCACCTTTAATAACAAATCTTCAATTATACCATTTAGACGTTTGATTGACCGATCAGCTAATTAAAGAGACATTGTAGTTGGCTTTACTTTTTCAATCCCAAGCTTACGAAGAATTGACAATGGCATTAAATTGATGCTAGCTCCTAATTCACATAGAGCCTTCTTAATGGTCAGCTTACCAATGGTGCATGAAATAGTGAAACTACCTGAATCCTTCAATTTGGGTGGTAGCTTCCTCTGGATTATGGCATTGCACTCTTCAGTAAGTGCTATAGTCTCATCTTCCTTGAGTTTCCTCTTCTTTGATAACAGGTCCTTCAAAAATCTAGCATATGATGGCATCTTCTTAAGTGCTTCAGCAAAAGGAATGTTTATCAGCAACTGCTTGAAAATATCAAGGAACTTTGAGAACTGCCTCTCTTGCTTCTCCTGATTCTCCTTCTTCAGTCTCTGAGGAAATGATATCGTAACGTACAGTGAAGGGTTAAATGGTTTCTTTTGCTCAAGTTCTTTCTTCCTTCTCTGCACTCTCCATTGTTCCTCTTTAGTGTTTTCCTTCTCAATCTCTTCTTCTTTATGTTACCAAGTGGCCTCAAACTCAAGAGAGGGGTGAATTGAGTTTATGAAATATTTTCACAAATCTTTCGTAAAATGTTTATTTATCAATTTTTGTTGAAGCTATTGGATAATTAAAGTGAATAGATAAATGAGATTGAATACTTCACTCACAAATTAAACAAGCCAAGATGAATAACATTCAAGCAAGCATATAAAATAAATGCACAAATGTAAAGAGATAGAGTTGAAAGAATCAAACACAAGGATTTATCCTGGTTCAGCCACCCCTTGTGACCTACGTCCAGCCCTCAAGTGAACCATTCGAGATTTTCTACTAAACTTCAAGCTTGAACGAGTGCTTGAAAACCTTTACAGATTGGAGCACTCAACAACACCTTGGGATACCTCTTCCTTGTACTTTGAGTCTTAAAACAGGGATGCCTCACCCTATACAATCTTTGAGGGATACCTCACCCTCTCTACACTTTTGAAGGATACCTCACCTTCTATTCAACAAGGGATACCTCACCCTTTTTCACTAGAGGGATACCTCACCCTCTCTACAGAATAAACAAAGTGTTTGAATGATAGAAACTCTCTCAAAGAGTAGATTGATACAAATTGAAGCTCTAGCAATGCATCTTTTGAATATCCCAAGTTTTCTCACAAAAATAGGGCAAAAATATTTTTAGAATTTGATTATCATATATAAGTGTTAGATTAATGTTCTGAATTGAAGGTTAGCCATTAATGAAGCCCCAAGGCAAGTATTTATAAGTTATTGGAAGAAAGAAGTCATTGGGTAGCATTTATGGCAACATTAAAAGCCAAGAAAATAGTCGTTGGCTGTTGTCAGACCACTGGTAATCGATTACACAATCTCTGTAATCGATTACATGGCTATTTGAACGTGTTCGTGACTTTCTGGACACTTGGTAATCGATTACCAGCTTAGTGTAATCGATTACAAGGCCACTGACTTTCTTGTAATCGATTACCATTTCTCTGTAATCGATTACAGGGTTCTTTGAACGTGTTCTTGCCTTTCTGGGCTCATTATAGTCGATTACCAATTTGGTGTAATCGGTTACAAGGCCTCTGTTTGCTATGTAATCGATTACCTTGTCCTTTGAACACATTTTTCAAGTCCAATTGAGTATGTAAGCCATTTCTAACACTTAGATCATTGGATTAAACATAAATGCCTTCATGAATATTGAATGCAAGATTAAAATCAACATTTCTTGAAAAACATGTTTAACTTTGAATTTACAAGCTGATTTTGAAAACGATATTTGGAAAACCATTTGAGAATCATTGAGATACTTAAAGGACATTTTACATTGATATTCTAAGACCGATATCTAATATACCTTTTTTGATCTTGGTCTTTATCTTTGGCTTTGTTATGATCAAAAACCCATTTGATATGCTTCAAGACATAAGCATTCACATTCTCTCCCTTTTTGATAATGACAAACTATACATTCAATAGAAGGAGAAATATTTGTATTTATTTGATTATCAGATATTTAAGCGCAACTCTCCCCCGTAATGTATGCATGAGATAGAATATGTGAAAGTACAAAACTCCCCCGTACACATGTAATATATTTCACTAATCTCTCCCTCGTTGGTATTATAAAAAAGAAGACATAAGCATTCAAATTGGATATAATCGTTTCAGCCCAGCAGGATCAATATCAGAGTATGAATCATTTAGCACATCAATATATGATACTAATAGCAAATGCATATGAAGAAAAACTTAGATAGTATTTATAATTTATGCCAATAGTGCATATGAAGGAAAACTTAGATAGTATTTATAATTTATGCCAATAGAATTCAGAGTTATATACAAGAGCAATACGAGGTTAGATAACTATTAAGCATAAGGAAAGCATCATGAAAGAACAGAACATCAAGATTAAGCAAAATTATGAAAAAAAAGGTTTTGTAATCGATTACACTTTTATTGTAATTGATTACCCGCATTCTGATTTCCTTGTAATCGATTACAAAGTTTGTGTAATCGATTACATGCTTTCTGACTTGGCTTGGAATGCTTGACAGAGCCATTGTAATCGATTACAAGGATCTTGTAATTGATTACAAGCTTGCTGAAAACAATTTTTGAATTTCAAACAGTAATTGATCAAACTCAAAGCCTTCAAATTAGTTCCAAAATATCCCAAATCAAATCCAAACAACATGTAAACATGAAAACTAACCAATCTTTGATCCAAAACACATAATTGTGTAGCAAAACGACATATTATATCAAGATATCACATTATGCAGCAAAGCAATATATTATGCATTAAAATAGTATATTATGTAGCAAGTTAATATATTGTACAGTAGAATTAGATGCATGATTGATCCATTATGACAAGTTCAAAGATATTGATGTTATACATGCCATTTCACATAAAAAACATATTCATTTAGTATATTCAAGATATGTAGAGATATTTTTCAAGATGTTAAACTAGCAAGGCATAGAGCAAGTCTCCACTTAACCAAAGGATGCAAGTTCAAGCTTCTAGGAGACAAGGAGGACAACTTGAAGTATTTTTTGGTCTTGTGTTTGGAGCAGTCACTTTTAAGATTCCAAAGTCAGCTCTTGGCCTTCAAGCACACCTACAACACATTTCAATTTTTGTCTTTTGGTACCCAAATTTTCTTGAGCTCTTGTGTGTTAGTTTTTGACAAAGTGCCTTTGGGAACCCAAACTATTTTAGTTCCTAACTTGTTATTGATATTCTTTCTTACATTGCAAGTTGATGCACTATGCCCTTTCCTACCATAATGAAAGCATTTAATAAAGGGACTACTTGATGTACTTGATGAAACAAAAAAAAATTCTTGAGAAACTTCTATTGGTTATTAAGATTATACCCCAAACTAGCCTTTTGAAAAACACATTTGTGGTTCCCAAGCAATATGTTCAAATTATCTCTTCCAAAGGTAAATTTTGAAAGTATTTTTCAAATCCTCAATCTCAATTTCAAATGCTTTACATGATGAGCAAAATGAGGGTGTAGATACATTATCAAGTGATAAACATGTCATGCATGAAGAATTTGCATCAATCAATCCAAGAGTTTCATTTTCTAATTTCAATTCCTCAATTTCTTTATTTAAAATAGAAATTTGATTTTCAAATGAGGAAATTATTTTATTAGATGATGAAACAAGTTTTGCAAACCTCATAGATTCATTATATAATTCTTTAAATGCATCTTGCAATTTATCATAAGAAGGTGAAGAGTTTGATTCAGAATTTGAGGATGTTACCTCCATGTCATCTTTATCTTCCTCTTCTCCTCTAGTCATGAAACATATATTAGCTTTCTCATTGTCTGAGCTATCGGTTGAATCCATGTCATTATCATCCCAAGTTATGTAGGCTCTTTTTTCTTTCTTCTTCCTTGAGGATCTTTTGTGATAATTTTCCATTTTACTTTGATAGATTGGGCACTCCATCTTCATGTGACCCAATTCTCCACATTCATAACATTTATGAGTGGATAAGGTTCTTTTCCCTTTGTGATAGACATTCTTTTGGGGAAAGGGAGGTCTTCTTTGAGCTCCACTCTTCTTGAAGAATCTTCCAAATTTATTTACTAGTAGAGCAAGATTCTCCTCATCTATTTCCAATCCATCTTCATCATCATCATCATTGATTATGGATGAGGTGGCTTTAAGAGCAATCCCCTTCTTTTTGTTGTCAAGCTCTTCATTTTGTTTGAGTCTATTCAACTACAATTCGTGTTCTTGGAGCTTGCCAAAAAGAGTGGCTAAGGTCATTGTTGCAAGATTTCTTGATTCTGAGATAGCCGTCACCTTAGGTTGCCGATCCTTGCTCAAACATCTTAAAACCTTGTTAATAAGATCTTCATTAGAAAATGTCTTTTCTAATGAAGCTAAATGATTAATAATATGTGTAAAAAGTTTTTACATTTCTTGAATGCTTTCAACATGGTTCATCTTAAAGAGCTCATACTCATGAGTGAGAGTATTTATCCTTGATCTTTTCACTTCACTAGTACCCTCATGGGTTACTTGTAAAGTGTCTCACATTTCTTAGGCAAATTTATAATTTGAGACTCTAAAGAACTCATCATGCCCCAAAGCTGTGGTAATGATGTTTTTGACTCTCAAATTATATTGGACCTTTTTTCTTATCATCATCGGTCCATTCACTTCTTGGTGTGTTAACTTTTACACCATTTACAACTTGTGTGAGGACAAAAGGACCATTTTTAATAGCATCCCACACATCTAAGTCAATAGCTTCAATAAAAAATTTCATTCTTTCTTTCCAATAAGCATACCCATAGCCGTTGACAAAGGGAGGTCTATAGAGAAAAGAACTTTCTGAAAAATCATTTGAGAAGGCCATTACTTTCTCTTGAAGCTGCTAAGCCCTTTATATAAGAGCCTAGCTCTTATACCACTTGTTACTAAGTGGCCTTAAACTCAAGAGGGAGGGGTGAATTGAATTTATGAAATATTTTCACAAATCTTTCGTAAAATATTTGTTTATCAATTTTCGTTGAAGCTATTGGATAATTAAAGTGAATAGATAAATGAGATTGAATACTTCACTCACAAATTAAACAAGCCAAGATGAATAACATTCAAGCAAGCATATAAAATAAATGCACAAATATAAAGAGATGGGGTTAAGAGAATCAAACACAATGATTTATCCAGGTTCAGCTACCCCTTATGACCTACGTCCAGTCCTCAAACGAATCACTCGAGATTTTCTACTAAACTTCAAACTTGAACGGGTGCTTGAAAACCTTTACAGATTGGAGCACTCACCAACACCTTGGGATATCTCACCCTTGTACTTTGAGCCTCAAAACAGGGATGCCTTACCCTATGTAATTTTTGAGATATACCTCATCCTCTTTACACTTTTAAAGGATACCTCACCTCCTACTCAACAAGGGATACCTCACCTTTTTTCACTAGAGGGATACCTCACTCTCTTTACAGAATAAATAAAGTGTTTGAATGATAGAAACTCTCTCAAAGAGTAGATTGATACAAATTGAAGCTCTAGCAATGTCCCTTTTGAATATCTCAAGTTTTCTCACAAAAGTAGGGCAAAAATGTTTTCAGAATTTGATTCTCGTATATAAGTGTTAGATTAATATTTTGAATAAAAGGTTAGCTATTAATGAAGCCACAATGCAAGTATTTATAAGTTATTGGAAGAAAAGAGCCATTGGGTAGCATTTATGGCAACATTAAAAGCCAAGAAAATAATTGTTGGCTGTTGTCAGACCACTGGTAATCGATTACACAATCTCTGTAATCGATTACATGGCTGTTTAAACGTGTTCTTGGCTTTCTGGGCACTTAGTAATCGATTACCAGCTTGGTGTAATCGATTACAAGGCCTCTGAATTTCTTGTAATTGATTACAATTTCTCTGTAATCGATTACAGGGCTCTTTGTACGTGTTCTTGCCTTTCTAGGCTCATTGTAATCGATTACCAGATTGGAGTAATCGATGACAAGGCATTTGTTTGCTATGTAATCGATTACAAACATCTTGTAATCGATTACCTTGGCCTTTGAACACATTTTTCAAGTCCAATTGAGTATGTAAGTCATTTCTAACACTTAGATCATTAGATTAAACATAAATGCCTCCATGAATATTGAATCCAAGATTAAAATCAACATTTTCTTGAAAAACATGTTTAACTTTGAGTTTACAAGCTGATTTTGAAAATGATATTTGGAAAACCATTTGAGAATCATTGAGATACTTAAAGGACATTTTACATTGATATTCTAAGACCTATATCTAATATATCTCTTTTGATCTTGATCTTTATCTTTGGCTTTGTTATCATCAGAAACTCATTTGATATGCTTCAAGACATAAGCATTCACACTTTATCACCATCTTTCTCTTGGACATGACTCGTAAAAGAAGGTATTTGCTTATCTTCATCTTCTTTTGGCTGAGGACTAACAATTTTTTCACTCCTCAAAGATATTGCCATACATTGTTCTTTTGAATTAACCATTGTATCACTTGGTAAGGTGTCTGGAGGTCTCTTTGAGAGCTATTTTGCTATTTGACCCACTTGATTCTCTAAATACCAAATAGCTACTCCTTGATTTTAAAAATTAGCCCTTGTTTCCTCCATAAAAGTGGAAATTTGTTGCACAAAAGCAAAGGTCTACTGCATAAACTTTTCAAGTGTACTCTCAAGAGAAGACTTCTGCTCGAGTTGAGCATTCAGTGGTATCGCTTGATTCTTCAAAGAGAAATTGGGATGATTCCTCCAACCTAAATTATATGTATTAGAATATAGGTTACCTTTTGGTCTCGAAGGATTTCCCATATAGTTGACCTGCTCTGGAGCAGTAACACCTGAGTTTTCTACCACATACTGACCATTAACATGGTTGCCTCCACAGAAAATCACAAGTTAAAGCTTGGTGATTGACTAAATTTACCTGCATACTATCAACTTGCTTGGTGAGGTTAGTGATGTGTTGCAAAATCATCTTATTCTGCGCAAGTAAAGCATCAATTGCACTAACATCTATAACTCCCTGTTTGACTACTGCTCTTCCGTTAGGCAACTAGTTTTCGTTAGTGGCCATAATCTCAAATAATTCCTGAGCCTCTTTAGGAGTCTTAGTTTTTAAAGACCCACCTGCAAATGCATCCACCATAGCTCTAGTGGCAAGATCTAAACCACTATAAAAAATCTGCACCTGTTGCCAAACTTCAAAAGCGTGGTATGTACATTTTCTCAACAACTCTTTAAATCTCTCCCAAGCTTTATATAGAGATTCCCCCTAATTTTGACTGAAATATGCAATCTCACCCAAAATCTTGACAAACATAGAGGGAGGAAAATATTAAATAAGGAATTTGCTCACCAACCGATCCCACGTAGTGATTCTTCCTTGAGGTTGGGCTTGCAGCCAGCTCTTGGCCTTATCTCTCAAAGAAAATGTAAAAAGTCTTAATCATATAGCATCATCACTAGCTTCATTATATTTGATAGTGTCATGATGTGTGGATGAAATACATACCTCTTGTGCTTGAATTGAGGTGGATTTAGGAGTGTTTTGATAATTTATGTTAGAATTTATGCCACATTTAATCTAATTGTCCTTGGTATCTCATTATTAGTCTTTCTCTATGTTTTTAGGTCCAAAATAAGTGTTTTGACATGACTCTATAAAGTTTAGGAAGGATTCATTGCAATGGAGTTTAGTTCAGAATTTATATGGCTAAAATTCGTAGTGTTTTTTACCTTTGCTTGATAAAATGAGTATAACTTGAGTTACAGAAGTCTAAACTAGGTGATTTCAGTGGCATTAGAAAAATAAGAAAAATATCTACAACTTTCATGAAGATCACTTCTCAAAAAAATGATGTTTTGAGCTATTAAAGAGTTAGACACGGCCGTGTCTAACTTGGAAAACGCTTCTGTCAAGCTCACAGGGCCCTGTCTAACTTCAATGAAGCTTCTATGTAGGAGACATGGCCGTGTTTCTTGGAGACAAGGCCATGTCTCCCCTAACATCAAAATTACACTATTTTTAAAGCTCACATGACTGTGTCGAAGGGAGACACGACCGTGTGAGGCTTCCTGATATGAAAATTTAGCTGTTTTGCCCCCAAATCATTATAAATAAGGCAAAAACACCAAACCTAAGGAGACTCTTTTGTTAGAGACTTGTGTGACGATAGGTTTTTAGAGGAGAAGTGCAAGGATTCAAAGGCAAAGCTTGGAAGGCAAGAGAAAGAGTCATTAAAGATCAACCATTGAAGTTCTTTTCTCCATCTCCATCTTCCCTTCTTTTCTTTTTGTTCATCAATCAAGGTTGTTTCTTTAATCCTTGTTCTTTTTTGTGTTACTATGGCCATTAGCGGCTAAACTCCTTTTTCTAGTATTAGGGTGAAACTCTCTATTTCTCTATTATGAATTGTTAATTTGATTCTTTGTTAATGAAATTATTATTCTTGATTCATTCTTGGTATGCTTAATGCTTGTGATATGTTGCGCGTCACATTTACATGATTTTAGGCTTTAGGTGAAGGATTGAAAGATGAAATCTAATTGCTTGATAATCTAATAATTGAACTTAGGAATTGAGACCTAGACATAGGCTAAAATCCTTCGAGGAGTAAACGATTGTCATGAATCTTAATGGGTTGGAACTTGAATTAATTGTCATGAGAATAGGGTTAGTGAAGTTTTAGTACATTTTTAGTGCCAAGAAATTGGGCTTTAAATAATTTAGGACAAATCGCCTTCAAGAACATAATTGAACATTAACAAAGATAAGATTACAATTTATTGTAGGGGATAGTGTAGTGGATTCCGAATCCTAGAGCTTGAAATCCTTGTTAAATCTTATCTTTTCTAGTTTTAATTGTTTATTTTATTACTTTGCTTTTTGTCTTAATTTAATTGAACTTTCACTATTGATTTTTATTTGCTTAAATAATCAAAGTAGCTATAAGAGTTAGTAATTAACCGATCCTCGTGGGAACGATCATTATTTTACTACTTGTACGATCCATGCACTTGCGAAAAATCTACAATAAGTTTTTGGCGCCGTTGCTGGAGATCGAGTTGATATTAACATGAGCGGTAATTTGGTTGATTTAAGTACTTTTATTTTATTTTATTTTATTTTCACTTTCTTTTATTTTTCTTTGAATTTTCAAGTGCTATTTCCTTTTTATGCGAAGAATGAGGAATCAAGGAGATCTTACTATATTTATTGATCCTGAGATCGAAACAACACTTTGTCACATTAGAAGGGAAAGAAGAGCACAGAGAATTGAGGAAGATAACATGGCAAACAATAATGACCAAGCTGCCAATGCAGAGCTAAGTCTAAGGGATTATATATTGAGCTCCCAACGCTAATGCTCATCAGTCTTCCATTGTTAGGTCATGGGTAGAGGCCAACAATTTTGAATTTAAGACGTTACTGATCCAAATGGTCTAACAAATGCAATTCAGTGGGTCACCAATTGAGGACCCAAATCAGTATTTGGATGAGTTCTTAGAGCTATATGACACCATAGAGATAAATGGGATTTCTACAGATGCTATAAGGATCACACTTTTTCCCTTTTCTCTTAGGGGAAAAGCAAAGAAGTGGATTCACTCAAAAGTCCTAAATTCACTTATCACTTAGGCTTTGATGGAGCAAGTTTTTTTGGATAAATACCACCTAATTGGAAAGACAATTAAGCTCCATCAAGATATCACTACATTCTATCAAAAGGATAATGAATCTCTTTATAAAGCATGGGAGAGGTATAATGATATGATTCGTCAATGTCCACATCATGACTTACAGGATTTTATGGTCATCCAAACATTTTATGCTGGGTTGACTTTCTTTACAAAGGCAGCCCTTGATACCACAGCTGGCGGTGCTTTGATGGCCAAGACTCCAACAGTGGCAAGGACTTTGATCAATGAAATGGCTTCGAATATTTATTTGTGGCCAAGTGATAGATCCTCTTCGAAGAAGCAAGCCCGGAATGATAAAGCTTGATATCATTACTATGCTGAATGCCAAATTTGATGCTTTGACTAAGTCACTTGAGAAGCTGAATGTCAACGCCATCACTACTCCTAAAATAATTTATGAAATATATGGAGGAGGGCATCTTACTTCAGAATGTAATGTAGTAGACCCATCTTTGGAGTAAGTGAATTATATGCAAAATGGTAATTTCAAGGCTCAAGGGAATTCATTTCGCAATTCATATAACCTTGGCTGGAGAAACCACCCAAATCTCTCCTATGGAAATCAACAGCATAATATGGGCCCATCTGGTTTCCAATAGGTTCAACAATCTTCTCAAGGTGGAAAATCCAATTTAGAAGCTCTCATGGAGAACTTCATTGTCACTCAAAAGGAGCATAATAATGCCATTCAAACTCAAGTGCAACAACATAGGGAGTCCATCAAGCAAATTCATTCTCGCCTTGATCAAATGGCGACTCATTCTAAGATGCTTGAAACTCAAATAGCCCAATAAGTAAGTTTGTTCAACATGGTTCAGAGGCGAATCCCAAGTCAACCGGAGATAAACCCAAGGGAGGAAGCAAATGCAATTTTCTTGAGAAATGACAATCAAGTTAAAAGCCCCACAAGGGAAGAAAAGCATGAAGATGAGAATTCCCAAGAAAAGGAAGAGAAGCAAGAGAAGAGTAAGGCCAAGAAAGAAGAAGAAGAAAGCGTTAAAAAGTATGTTCCTCCATTAGCATATGTTCCACCTTTGCCCTTCCCTCAAAAATCTCAAAGGGCGAAGCTTGATCAACAATTTGGAAAGTTCTTGGAGGTTTTAAAAAAGCTTTATATAAATATTCCTTTTACTAAAGTGCTCTCTCAAATGCCCACTTATGCTAAATTCTTAAAAGAGATTCTTTCGAATAAGAGAAAGCTTGAGGATTATGAAACTGTTGCTCTAACTGAGGAATGCAGTGCACTCATTCAAAACAAGCTTCCTCCTAAGCTTAAGGATCCAGGTAGCTTCTCTATTCCGTGCTCGATTGGGACCATGCAAATTAACAAGGCTTTATGTGACCTTGGGGTAAGTGTGAGTTTTATGCCCCTTTACCTTTGTAAGAAACTTAATATTGGGGAGCTTAAACTGACCACCTTCTCTCTTCAATTGGCCGATAGGTCAATCAAACATCCTATTGGCATACTAGAGAATGTTCCCTTGAAGGTTGGAAAGTTTTACATACCGGTGGATTTTGTTGTGCTTGACATGGATGCTGATGATAAAATGCCGATCATACTTGGGCGTCCATTTCTCGCCACTGGAAGGGCAATCATTGATGTCCACGAAGGGAAATTGACTTTGCGATTAAATTAGGGTGGCAAAATTATCCGTACCTGCGGGGATCCGTGGGGATTACCCGCGATGGGGCGGGGGATGGGTACCCGTTTAATAAATGGGGGCGGGGCGGGATTATAGTACCCACCTGCGACCCGTAAACCCGTTAAGTATACTTTTTCATCTAATATATATCATATATTATTTTTCTTTTTCTTTTTTACTTTGAGATGAGATGAAAATACATATCTTTTTATTATTTTGAAATGATTTTTTATTGAATGAGTCCATAATGATAAAACTTGTTAAAAAAATATATACTATTTATGTAATAGTTATTTATGTAAATTGATTATTACAAAATATAATTGAATTTAGTTTGTTATTTATAATATTATTTTAATTTTCTAAGAATCTTAGATTGTTGAACAAAGTTGTAGTATATGGTATTAAAATTTATTTTCTTTATGTTTTTTATAATTTTTAAGATTTTATTTTAAATTATTAACTACCCACGGATACCCGCGGATACCCCTGCCTACCCGTGGGGATCATAAATGGGTACCCGTGACGAGACGGGGACGGGGGCGGGGGAAGCACTATCCGCCCCCGCCCCGCCCCATTGCTATCCCTAGATTGAATGATGAGGAAGTAGTTTTTGATGTTCTTAATTTTGAAAATAATTCTAATTCCTTAAATTCATGTAATTGCATATATGCTACTAATGTTGTGGATAGTGTTGTGCTTTCAAGTATGCAGGAATCAGTGACTGATGCTGTGCTAGAAAAGACCTTGCCCGAGGATGCCACTAATTTTGAGAAGTCTAAGCCCTGCAAGAAAGGACCTAAGAAGCAGAATGACAAGTGCGTCGAGAAGCATGAATTTAAACTTGAGAATAAAGTTCTTGTCAATAACTCGCTTCTACGTTTCTGTCCTAGTAAGTTATGGTCGAAATGATCAGGACCATGTGAGATTGTTCGAGTTTTATCCTACGGTATGCTTGAAGTGAATAAAGAAGACCATGAACCATTCATGATAAATGGTCAGAGAGTGAAACACTTTGAAGGAGTGGTGACTGAGCACTACTCCGTTGACATCACCTGAGCACAGAAACTAGACCAAAGTCAAGCTAATGACTATAACTTAGCGCTTCTTGGGAGCTAACCCAAATGTTTTTTTTTTTTTCTTTACTCTTTTATTTTTTATTTTTTTAGCTTATTATTATTTATTTTACTTGATTATCTTTTTTTCTGTTTTTGTTTTGTAGTTAGCTATTGTTGAGTCAACGTAAGTGCCTCCTTGAGTTCGAGCCTTTGTATGTATATAGTTGTCAGCTGCCCAAAAAGATTTTTCTTTCCTTTCATTGAGTTTCTTTATTTTCGCATTTAGTTCTTACACTTTGTTTTTCAGTTTTTGCTTTTTTTTTCTTGTGCTATTTTAGACCCTATTTCACCACTCATGATGAACAATTGTTCGAGTTCATGGCTATGCGCCTCTTTCTCCCACCCTTCCTAACCACCTTCATGATCTTGAGTTTCTACTTTCAGGGAAGTTTCGTTGTCCTTTGACTATTACTTTTCTTGTTTAAACATTGAGGACAATGTTTCTTTCAAGTGGGGGAGGAATTGATGAGCACTTGTTTATTACATTGAATATTGTGGAAATTGTGTTTTAATTTCTTGATTATTTCTGAGCTGATAGGAATTTGTTTGAGAAGGGAATCCACTACAATTTTTGAACTATTTTTGTGCACAGTAATTTGTTTCAATTGAATAATGAAAAATTTAGCATTTTATTTGAGAAATTAGCCATGTCGGCTTGCAATTTGTTCTCTTTATTAACATCAGCCAGAAAGTGACTTTTGACCTTTATTGAGTGGATTTTTCATAAACAAAATCTTATTTTTCTTCTAGAGTGAGATTTCTTTTGATTGATGTGCACTAGAATTTGTTTTGATATCTTGTTAAGACTTCAATGATTCACATTCATATTTGAATATGATTAAGGCAATTAGGCTTAATTCTTTTTTGACTTTCAGAGTTACATTATTAAATTATCCCTTAGTTGCCCCATTTGAGCCCGAATTTGATTTCTTTGGATACCTTATTGAATGATCAGGTTGAATTCTTTGGAGCAACTGATGTGTTAATTGAGAAGTCATAAAGGATTGTTTCTATCTTCAAGGGGTTTATTGCTAAAAAAAAAGGAAAATGAAAAAAATGAAAATGAATGAAGAAAAAAAAAAGAAAAAATTGTGGTGAAGAATATTGAGAATATTTGGTTGAAAGTGAGAATTGGTTATCTCCTTGTGCATTATGTTTTCAACATGATTCTATTTTGTATCGATTTATCTATGAATATTCTTTACCCTTTCTTATCTTTTTCCTACCTTTCATTATGCCCTTGGCCCCATTACAA
Organism: Ormosia semicastrata; assembly: GCA_029884595.1. NCBI lineage: Eukaryota > Viridiplantae > Streptophyta > Magnoliopsida > Fabales > Fabaceae > Ormosia > Ormosia semicastrata. The sequence goes on along the minus strand of JAQQTO010000028.1, from coordinate 7,260,177 downwards.
CCAGAGGAAATCCTTTTGATTCTTGTTATGTATGTGAACTTGGAAGTGGAGATTAGATTGATAACCAAGCCTATGGTATTGTATTTTTTAAGAGAAATTTGAGTGATCTCTTTGTCCTTAAACACTTGAGTGATGGAAAGATGAGTGATCTTAAATGGTTAGTAAAGAGAAAAGGTGCAAGCTAGACTCAAGCCTCTAATTGTATTAAGTTCTAAATAATATTGCTTGATTGAATTTGATTGCTGAGCTTAATTGAATTTTTAAATTGTGAAATTTCCCTTAATTCATGTTTCTTGTTGTCGAGTTTAATCTTGTTTTTTATTCATTTTCTTTGCTTAAGGACAAGCAAAGTTCAAGTGTGGGGGAATTTGATGTGTGGATGAAATACACACCTCTTGTGCTTGATTTGAGGTGGATTTAGGTGTGCTTTAATGATTTATGTTGAAATTTATGCCACATTTAATCTAATTATCCTTGGTATCTCTTGATTAGTCTTTCTCTATGTTTTTAGGTCCAAAATAAGTGTTTTGACATGGCTCTATGAAGCTTTGGAAGGATTCATTGCAATGGAGTTAAGTTCAGAATTTATATGGCCAAGATTCGTAGTGTTTTTGACCTTTGCTTGATAAAATAAGCATAAATTGAGATACAGAAGTCAAAACGAGATGATTTTAGTGGCATTGGAAAGCTCAGAAAAAGATCTACAACTTTCATGAAGATCACTTCTCCAAAAAATGACGTTTTGAGCTATTAAAGAGTTAGACACGACCGTGTCTAACTTGGAAAATACTTCTGTCAAGCTCATAGGGCCTTGTCTAACTTCAATGAAGCTTCTGTGTGGGAGACACGGCCGTGTCTCTAAGAGACATGGCTATGTCTCTTGGAGACACAGTCGTATCTCCCCTAATGGCAAAATTACGCTGTTTTTAAAGCTCACGCGGCCGTGTCGAAGGGAGACGTAGCCGTGTGAGGCTTCCTAACGTGAAAATTTAGCTGTTTTGCCCCCAAATCATTATAAATAGGGCAAAAACACCAAACTTAAGGAGACTCTTAGCTAGAGACTTGTGTGACAACAGGTTTTTAGAAGAGAATTGTAAGGATTCAAAGGCGAAGGCTTGGAAGGCAAGAGCAAGAGTCATTGAAGATCAACCATTGAAGTTCTTTTCTCCATCTCCATCTTCTCATCTTTTCTTTTTGTTCATCAATCATGGTTGTTTCTTTAATCCTTGTTCTTGTTTCTGTTACTATGGCCATTAGCGGCTAAACTCATTTTTCTAGGATTAGGATGAAACTCTCTATTTCTCTATTATGAATTATTAATTTGATTTTTTGTTAATGAAATTATTGTTCTTGATTCATTATTGGTATGCTTAATGCTTGTGATATATTGCGCGCCATATTTACATGATTTTAGGCTTTAGGTGAAGGATCGAAAGATGAAATCTAATTGCTTGATAATCCAAGAATTAAACTTAGGAATTGAGACCTAGACATAGGCTTAAATCCTTCAAGGAGTAAACGATTGTCATGAATCTTAATAGGTTGAAACTTGAATTAATTGCCATGAGAATGGGGTTAGTGAAGTTTTAGCACGTTTTTAGTACTAAGAAATTGGGCTTTAAATAATTTAGGACAAATCGCTTTCAAGAACGTAATTGAACATTAACAAAGATAATATTACAATTTATCGTAGGAGATAGTGTAGTGGATTCCGAATCCTAGAGTTTTAAATCCTTGTTAAATCTCATCTTTTCTAGTTTCAATTGTTTATTTTATTGCTTTGCTTTTGTCTTAATTTAATTGAACTTTTACTATTGATTTTTATTCGTTTAAATAATCAAAGTAGTCGTAAAAGTTAGTAATTAACCGATCCTAATGGGAACGATCTTTATTTTTCTACTTGTACGATCCGTGCACTTGCGAAAAATCCACAACATGTCACAGAGCTACAAGAAATTATCAATGTGCAAGTTAGGATCTTCTGCCTAACCTCCCCCAAACTGATTCTATTGTACCAGCTGTAGCAATGTTGGTTTAATGTCAAATTTATTTGTTTGGATAGCAGGTCACATAATACTAGTTAAGACATTTTCAGAATGAGTTACATAGTCAGCTAAAGTGCATTTTCTTCGTTCAATTGTATTTTCTGTTATGTTTTCATCTTCAATTCTGATTCTTTCGATTTTTGGATCAAAAAGTAATTTTTTCGGATCCATGGTACCTCGCATAGACAAACAAACAAGCAAACTAACGTGAAGTAAAGAAAAGTAATTAAAATAAAAATAAATAAATAAAATAAATGCTTAAATTAGTACTTTTTTAACTACTACTTAATATTGACAATTGATAATCCCCGGTAACGGTACCAAAAACTTATTGTGATATTGACATGTGCACTAAATTGTAAAAGTAATAAAGAGGGAATAAGAGTATCGTTCCCACGTGGATTATGTTATCAATTACTAAATTCGCTAAATCGACACTATTCAAGCTATCAAAAAGAGAGTTAGTAAAAATAATAATAAGAAAGAATAAACAAAAATAACAAAAGTAAAATTTAATTAATTAGGTAAAGTTGGTAGACAATGATATGACAGTGTTAAGGGTCAGATTTCACTTGAACTCTTTTAATGCAAAATCAAATATTGGTTTAATCAAGTTTTATTGTAATGATTCATAGTCAATTCCCAAAATTAATCAATATCCAATCCCTTGGTATATTAATCATCTTCACACTATTTAGAATTAACTAATCTCTTAATCTATCCCCAAATAGAGAAGGCATTATTAAAAATGAGGAAATTAAGAGAAAGACCACATAACCCACAACGTCTATTCTTAGAGATTGCAAAAATTATGGTGTTTAACTCAAATTCTAGGTTCATGCAAATTTTTCCAAATCATACATCAACCCAAAAATCATTCCAAAATTGGCCAGATTTAGAAAAATATTAAGAGAAGAGATAAACACATAAATCATGAAATAAAAATATTGATTAAACCCATAAAATAATTTACATCATCCAAGTATCAAGATCCATCATCACCCTAACGAAAAAGGTTTTGTTACACATAGAAAAAGAAGAATACAAAGAGAAGAAAACAAAAAACTCCATTGTAGATAAGTGGAAAGGATGAAGAGAATCCCTAATTTTCAAGCCTAATTGCGCCCACACCACTTTGGGGTTTATGCCTCAGTCCAAGTGTTTCCAAGTGTGCGTTGAATTTGGCATAACTTTGTATTAATAAAGAATTAATGTGCTCTGTTATGCGTTTAGCGCTCAAGCGCTAACTTTCCAATGCCTGGGATCTGGATGTCTGAAATCACGTTGTTGTATATGCTCTACGTGCTTGGGTGCTCCACTCCCAATGCTCAAGTGCTGGGACACTGAAGAGAAATTCTTCTGCTCGCATTGCGCACTCAAGTGGTAGGCACCTAGCGCTTAAGCGGTGGGCTTCTAAATACTTTTTTCTTCTTTATCTTGCTTCTTCAAATGTCCAATGTTTTCTACATGCAATTACCTATCAAAAATACATAAAACACATAATAAGAAAACAAATAAAAATACCAAAAACATAATAAACTTGAGAACAAAACTCAATTAAAAGATGATGAAAATCTAGAATTTGAACCATAAAAATATGAATTTTTAAAGGTTCATCACATTGCTAGAATCTTTCAAACTTATCCTTTTGAAATTGATTTCTTCAAAGTATGACTTTGCATATCTTGTCTCTTTAAGGCTTATAATCTTGTTCAAAAAGGCTTCAAACTTTTTCTTCTAGCATTTGACCCTTTTCAGTTTGTAAGCACTTGTTCAAATCTTATATTCTAATGTTGATCATTTTGAGTTTCAGCTTTCACCTTTGGTAGCTTAATAATTCTTCATCTCGATCATATTTATTAGCTTTGCTTTCCTGATTTGTCCTTTACTAGCTTGAGAAAGGTTCTTCATGACTATTCTCAGCTTGAACATTCTTAACTGACTTTCTTACATCTTCATTTTCTTAACTAGATTTCTTCTCACTTTGTTGATATGAGCTTGACATTATAGGTGAGAAATCATGCTCTTCTAACATCTTTCATTCTTCAAACATATTCTAGGAGAACTTTTTGGTCTTCATGCATCTTGATGTGAACATTCTTAGGACATTCTCATGGACCGACTTTCTCTGGTTCTTTTGGAACTTTCTCACATTGTCTAGAAACTTTCTCATGCTGGTAGGAAACTCTCTCATGAGCAACCTTTCCATTGAAATTTCTCACTAACTCTTTCATCTAACTTTCTCACAACTTGAAGAACTTCAATCTTCTCATTCTTTATAAACACCATCACTTGATTATTCTCTTGATGATAGAAATAGTAGAAGCTTTTCTTTGATGATTGTATTGCTGTAAAATTTAATTTTATAGAACCTCTTCATTATTATGAACTTTTTTATACCTTCTCCGGACCTTCTTAGGGTGAACTTTTTTATGTTCTTCAGGAAACTTCTCAAGTCTTTTCTTGAACTTTCTTAAGACTTTCTAAGGACCTTCTCAGAGTGAACTTTCTCACATTTACCAAGAACTTTCTCAAGTTGTCCATGAACTTTCTTAGGTCATTCTAGCCATCCAGAGATCTTTATCATGTATGATTTTTAGGTCCTACACATTAATAACTCAAAGGAAACTCCACAGACATGCATTAATTTGCTCAAGAATGTTAAAGCAATAAACCAAGATTTTGAACATAGTTTATTGGCATCAAAACTAAGATAGGAAATATTACCACAAAAGAGCTTTGAAGATTATAGCTTTTACTATGATAAGGGGAGCCCTTATCAGATCCTAAGCGATATCGAAGACTTATTGAAAAACTGAACTACCTTACCATCACTCAACCAAATATTTTCTTTGTTGTAAGTGTAGTTAGTTAATTCCTAAAATCTCCATGTGACAGCCATTGGGATGTTGTAATTCGAATATTTAGGCATATCAAAGGAGCACCGAGCCAGGGACTTATATATGAAGACAAGGGCCATTCCTAGGTCATTGATTTTCAAATGCAAATTAGGTTGGTTCACCTTTAGATATGATGTCCACCTCAGGTTATTGCATAATGATTGGAGGCAATTTAGTATCTTGGAAAAGTAAGAAACAAGATGTCGTTGTCAGGTTAAGTGCAGAAGCAGAGTATCAAGACATGACATTAGCAACATATGAACTTATATAGCTTAAACACACTCCAAGAATTAAGATTAGAAATCTTAAGCAAATTTAATTAATATGTGATAATCAAACTGCCTTACACATTGCCTAGAATTCGATGTAATATGAGAGGACCAAATATATACAAGTGGATTGCCACTTTATTAGAGAAAAGATTCAGTTTGGATGCATTATTACTTGCTTCGTCAATTCCAATGATCAATTAGCATATATATTCACTAAGTCTCTCAAGGGACTTTGAATTAGTTATATTTACAATAGACTTGGTGCATACGACTTAGGGGTGTTCACGGATTAAATTAGATCAATTTTGAGGGAAAAAGCCATCTAATCCAATCTAATCGATGCTCTTATTTTATCATCTGATTAGTTTGATTCAGAATATAAATTCGATCCAATCCAATCCAATTTAAATTAGTTTGGATTGAATCTATTTTTTAGTTTTTTGTTATAATTTTTTTATACATAAATTCATCAAACCCATCAAAATATGAAAATTCAAATTCATTAAAATATACCAAATATAAGTCCAAAATAATTCATCAAAGTACAAAAAATATAAGTTCAATCTAATTTATCAAAATATAAATCCAAATTATAAATACAGGTCCAAATTAATTGTGAATCCTACAATAAATATCCAAATTCAAGAGAGATAATTAAGTTTGATTTGGGGAATAGTAGGAAAGTAAAAAATAAGTATAGTTTTCATAGGAATTTCCTAAGTAAATTATTACTTTAAAAAATGTATATAAAATTTCAAAAATTGGATCAGTTTTTAAATTTGGATCGAAAATTGATATAATCCAAATAACTTTTTTAGCTTTTTATTTTCTCAATTTTTCAAATTTTTAGTTTAAGTTTTCAATTTTTTGGTTTGATTTTTTGGTTTTACTTAGATTAGTTCAGTTTTGAACACTCTTAATATGACTTATATGCTCTACTTTGAATAGGGTGTAAAGATATATGTTTTATTCTTTTTTATATCCTTTTATGTACATTTACTGTTGTACTATTGTACTATCTTGTATTATCGCATTCCTTAGTATTATAAATAGAATACTAGAGGAAAATGTAGCTCACTGACTCAATCATTCACACACTTTTGGGTTTCTCCATGATCCTTTCTTTCTCTCAACATTCCTAAAATAAACTTCCAACAAGCCTGGAAGTGTGACTAAAGGAAGGGGATGCAAGTGAGGTGGTGTAATTTAGGTGGTGCCCATGCAAAATCTCGTGCCATCTCCGTCATAATAAAGCCCTAGGATACACTTCTTCACCACTCGTTCCTCAAAGGTAGCCTAATGGATAGGGACATTGATAAGAGGCATAACTCTAAATTGGTCTACTTCTTTTGCTCATGCTATTTTTTGTACCTTTTCCTCCCCTTCAACCCTCTGTGACTTGTAGAAGAAGTTCCTCTGCTAAACAGGGGACCAGAGTTCGCAGGAGAATTAGCTTGCACTTATGAGTAGTAGCCTCCTCTTTTTTATGTGTTTTTATCAAGATCAAAGGCAAGGGTGCACGAGATTGAATAACTTGGAATTATGAGCAATAGCCTCTGCTTTATGATTATCATAGCTAATAAAATGTGCAGCCTTTGCTTTGGTGTTCATGAAATTGAATAGCTCTCTGGTTCTTCGTTGGCACAGACACAAGCAATGAAGCTTGAGCGAAGGAGGATAGCACACTTCATTTGTGAATCCTCAAGATCAAGGCTAAGGTTTTGCTACAACTGACTATTCTTAAACTTGGTCTTTGGTGTTGTGAATTGCAATAATATGTAAATACTTTTACCATATTGCTCATCATTTATCTTTTTTTGTTAGTAGATTAGCTCTGTAATTATGGGAATTTTATATACACCCTGTCCTTGAAGCTTGCCATTACTTCTATCATATTGCTTCTTTTCAATTATTAAATATTGATTTTATTTTTGAATGATTTAAATTTTAGAACATTGAAAGCTATTTGGTTATTATTACTCCATGGATTTAAAAGTTTCTATTTTTTTGCAAGTGGTGGCTTTAATGGTGCGCCAACTTATGGTCCAGTAACCTGAATCAGCCTATTAAAAGAGAGAAAAGAGAGACATATGAAGAAAATTATGTGTCTAAATTACACAATGAAGATTGAATTATATAGAGTTATTGTAATAAATATAAAGATTATAAAAGATCTTAATTACCGTAATTATATTATTTGGTTATGATTTAGTTAGCCTATACGAATCTCAACACTATTTACATAGTTTTCAACATTCTCCCTCAAGCTGGAGCATATAGGTCATATGCTCCAAGCTTGTTATAAATATAGCTTATCCAAGGACCTCTCAAAGACTTAGTGAAAACATCCACCAGTTGATCATTTGAATTCCCCCACACTTAGCTTTTTGCACTCCTGGGCAAAACTCAAGACCAAAACAAGGACATAAAAGATTAACAAAATTTTAAATTCCAACGACATTCAAGAGCCCAAAATTTTACAATCAAGAAGAACAACCAAAGGTTCAAGAGATCAAAACATTCATGAGTTAACAATTCTTCAATCTCAAACCAACAAGCAAGGTATCTTCAACATGAATCGAGAATGATAAATCTTCACAAGATTCCCTCTCAATCTCTCAAGTGTTTAAAAGGTAGGTATTTCACTCAATTCAACCCATGAAAATTACACTACCATAAGCTTGCTTATCTTCTACTTCTCCACTACTCAAAACACATGCATACACAAATCATGAGGACTTTATTCAAGGTTGTAGTGAGGTCAAGGTAACAGAAGAGGGTAAAATGGATATGAGAGGATAAATACCAAAGAGAATAAAAGCAAATGAGAGCAGTTCAAATAACAAGCATAAAAGTTCATCCCAACTCTAATGTATAACCCTTTACATATTCATTTCTCAATCTTTTTCTTTTTTTTTTTTTTTTTTTTAATAATATATGAACATAACTATATACATACATTTTTTTTCTTTTTGTTTTTTTTTAAGCACTCTTTCCTTTTTCAACAACCATTTTGTACACACACCCCCACACTTGTTCAAAAACTCATCCATTAACCAAGCTAATGTTCTTTTATTCTCTAAGGTAAAATAAGAACACGATTTTTCATTTAAGGTACATAATGAGCTAGAAACAAGGAATGGTCAAATAAGCTCAAAGGGGTTAAGCAAAGGAAAATATACAAGGTTAGCAGGAATCAGAGAATTTTCAAGAAGTCAAAAGAGTGCTTGATATCATATTGAAAACAAGGTTGGCTATTTGGTTAAACTAGTTAATTAAGAAAGAGGGCCTCAATCATGTTCATGCATGCAAGTGAAATGTAGCCTCAAAAAGAATCAAAGCAAGTTCTAGAGTAGTCATTAACATGAGTGAAAATCACACAAGAAAGAAGAGAATGGCATAAATGTTAAATCCATCCATTAGGCTCAAAATCTCACAAGGTCTACATCCATCAAACTCAATTCATCAATTTAATCATCCATCACCAAGCATATCAGTTCAAGAAGGGAGAAAAGTTATTCAATCATGCAATGAACCTCTTTTTTTTTTTTTGAAAATTTATAAAATCTCTCCCCCACACTTAAACTGAGCATTGTCCTCAATGCTACACACATCCAGAAAAGGAGAAACAATGACAAAGAGAATGCTACACACATCCAGAAAAGGAAAACAAGCAAAAACAGTTATACCACAATCGAAAGTAGAAACAAATCAACTATAAATGAAACCAGCAAATCAATAGGTCAGGGTCGTTTAAAGTCAGATTCCCAAGACTAAAAACTCATCATTCTTGAGGGAATGTCAAAAATCTACGAAGTTCATAAGGCACAAGTTCATATGAATGCGTCTCAAGAGTATAACTCTTTACTCAGGCCATCAATCAAGAATTCAAAATTTAACTTCTCAATTAAATGAAATCATTCCCAAAGAACATAGTTCAGTAATCAGAAGATCAAAGCAACAATTTACAAACTGAACTAATTCCTAGTTTCACTTGGTTTCCACTGTACTTTGTCTACACAAATATCAAACAAACAATCAATGCAGTCAAACACATATTTAATCAATCCCAAGCATGCTCACAATCAACAAACAGATAAAGACACAATCTAAGAAACTAATAAAAACACAAAATAAAAAGGATAAAGAAAGCAAATCTGGTTGGGTTGCCTCCCAATGAGCGCTTAGTTTATTGTCCTCAACCCGACGTTGTGACACCCTCATTGATCTTTATAATGTGGTTGATAAAAGGTTAATACTTTCACTTCCACACTTTCCGGAAGCTCATAGAAAGACTTGAGACGGTGTTTATTGGCTTTATCAAGTGAGGTAGGTGAAAAGACTCCACCAGGATCCCATTGGTTGAAACATGATGACCAAGCTATAGTTAAGACAACATGATAGCTTTCACCGGGGTCCCATTGGTTGAAGTATGATGACCAAACTGTAGGTGAAATAATATGAGAGCTTTCACCAGGATCCCATTGATTGAAGTGTGATGACCAAATTAAGCTTGCAGCATAAGGGCTCCCACCAGGGTCCCATTGGCCCTTATTTACCTTGGTTTCACCACTAAAAAGTAATATGTGCACTTGATCAGCTTCATGTGCATTGTTTTTATTTAATGATGGCCCAAAAACAAAGTTCACTTCAGTAGTGACTGTCATCGGGTGCTCTTCTTCCTTTTCTAAAAATTCTTCCATGACCTGTAATTCCTCCTCCCTTTGGGTCTTAGATTCTGCTTTGCAAACAGAATCATCAACTATTAACTCTGCAGAAATCTCAGCACAGCTAGCACATATCATATCACCTTGACAATTAGTGCATAAGTGGCAATGAATATAATTATTAAAACCAATAAAATCAGGAAATTCATCACACAACTCATCATGTTGCTCCTCCACTACATTAAGAAGGGGTTCAAGATTACTTACCTTGGGGGCTTTAGAGTTCTTCCCTTCCTCATTTACCTGTTTAGGCTCTTGGTCTTCCTCTGTAGTGGTTTGCGGAGGAGAGGTGAGTTCATCCAACATCTTTTCACTTTGCAATGTGACAGCACTAGGATCTTCCATCACATCCTCTTTGGGTTGTGAGGGAAGTCTTCCTGAATTTAGGCTCTGCATAATGCTGAGTTCTATGGCTGACTGCTACAAAGCGTTTTGTATGTCATTGATCACGGTCCTTGTTTCTTGCTGAAAACTCTATAAATTGGCCTTTGTTTCTTGTTGGAACTGTATAGTATTAATGGCAAATTGTCTTATTAGTTCCTCCAATGAAGGTTCAGGCTGCCAAGGATCTTGAACTTGTCAAGGGAAATATGTTTGCCTCTGTTGAAATTCTGGAAATTCATAGGTGGAGGTTGTATCCGAGGTCAGCTTGTCCATAACTCAGTTAGGATAGTCCCACCACTCTGATAATATGTATTGGAGTAGGGGTTATAATTGTCAGAAGGTTCAGAATATCCCCATACTGCCTCTACTTCCTCATTTGTGTCCACTAGGAGAGTAGGACACAAATCAGTGATATGTTCAGGTGATAAGCAAATCCCACAAGCATCCATGATTAATGGACATCAACACCTACAAGACACTCAGAAAGAAAGAATCAAAAATAAAAAATAAAAAAAAAATAGAGTAAAAATAAGAAATAAATTAATAGTGTCATTGAAAAATTGGTTCCCCGGCAACGGCGCCAAAATTCTGATGCGTTCGGATGTAGCGATTAAAATTCAAATAAAATCAGTTGTCAGGCCCACCAGAAAATAAAAACCTTATAACTAGTTGTAGTTAGTAAGGGTCGATCCACAGAGAACCAAGTCAATTAACACTATCAAGTAATTTCCAATTTAAACTCAGATTAACAATAAACAGTAAATAGGGGGTTTTGGAGTTTTGATGAAAAATGAATAGTTTCAAAAATAATAACAATAAATGAACTGAAAACAAAAATATAGGAAAATTGGTTAAGAGATTGAATCCACCACTAGATTTATATGATGATGTAAATCCACATATCATTTTATTCCAACATGCTCAATTATGTTTTTATGCAATTGTGAGAGTAAATCTCTGTTTTCCTTACGTGTTGGCCAATTCAGCAACCACTCAAATCAACTCCTAATCACTGATTAGTTATAAAGCAACCGCTCTTACAACTATCCAACAATTGCATTAAGATTTAGAAAACCAATCACACTAAGATCTAATCACACACTTGGGATTAAATTACTTAGAACATATATTTCTCTAGATCTACTACATGATCACAAGCATAATAAACCCGGATCTACCACTTTTATAACTGCAAATAGCACAAAGATAATTATACCCACATGAACATTATACATTCCACTAGATCTACTACCGCAACCGCGCATAATAAACCTAGATCTACCACTTTGAAAGTGGAAACAAGTATAAAAACCTTCATACTAACAATAGATTCAGAAATATATGAATAAAAACATAACTCGTGTTGAAAAAATCAAATATGCAAAGTTTACAACATCAATACTAGCGGTTTCATCACCCCTTAACCAAGGGAGGTTTAGTTACACATAGCTATAAGGAAATCACAAGAAAAACTGAGAGAAATGAAGGAGAGTCCAACCCCCAACCCATGATAACCAATGGTGCCCTTTTATAGAAGTCTAGGGTAACAAAATGACAAAGGTGAGTGGATGGATGAGTGGGTTAGTGGAGTGGAGTGGTTGAGTGGGTGAGTTGAGTGGGTGAGTGGATGAGTAGGTTGGTTGAGTGGATGAGTGGATGAGTGGTTGAGTGGATTAGTTGAGTGGATGAGTGGATGAGTGGTTGAGTGGGTTGATTGGAGTGAAGTGGTTGAGTGGTTGAGTGGATGAGTGGATGAGTGGATGAGTGGAGTGGTTGAGTGGTTTGGTTGAGTGGGTTAGTGGATGAGTGGAGTGGTTGAGTGGTTTAGTTGAGTGGATGAGTGGAGTGGAGTGGTTGAGTGCGAAAATGTCTTGGTCTGACTTGGAAGCCAAAAACGACCAACTAGACTTCAGATTCATGAAAAGTACTCTTCATGAAAGTTGTAGATCTTTGTCTTGGATATAACATGCATATCTGGATCGTCCAATTTGGCTTCCTACAGCCCAAGATATGACCCAAATACCACAGGTTACTCAAACTCAATTTCAGCACCTCTGTTCCGACTTGCAAGCCCAAAATGACCCATTAGACTTCATTCTTTCAAAAGGTGTTCTTCATGAAAGTTGTTTATTTGGGTCTTGACTATCAACTACCCAAATTTCAGCCTATCTCCATTATTATAACTTGAGATATGATTTTATGAGTGCACATCGTTCGGATTCTAGTGACAGAACCCGTATTCTGACTTCCATGTAAAATTAGGTCCCTTAGACATCTGTTTAGGACTTCGAGCTCTTCATCAAAGTTGTAGAGCTTCCTCTTAGCTTTCCTACAAGATAAAATTCATGATTATCAGATATTAAGAACTCAAGTTATGGCCAAAATACAGAAATAGTGTAAAATCTCAATAATGCTGAAAATATTCAATTAAGACCAATTTGAGCTCAAACTCACAAAATCATACTAAACTCAATCAATTAAGAATATGGAGAGTGTAAATGACTAAACATAAGGGTTTCTTAATGAATAAAATATATGATTATCAATTGACGAAGCTAGTTGTTATGTCTCCAGATAGGATCTTCTCTCTAATAAAATGATAATATATCTCTATGTGTTTGGTCTGCTCATGAAACACTAGATTGGAGGAGATATATGCAATGTAATTTGGTTATCACAAATAAGAGTCATTTGCATAATATCTCCAAATCGAAGCTCCTTAAGCAGTTGTTTTAACAAATGCGTTCAGAAGTAGTTGAGGCCATAGCTCGATATTCTCTTTCGACACTTCATCTTGTGACCATATTTGTTTCTTACTCTTCTAGGATATTAGATTATCCCCGATAAATACATAATACCCAGAAGTGGATCTTCTATCAGCAGGAGAGTCTACCCAATTAGCATCTGAATATCCAACAATCTAAGTGTGACCTTGATCTTCATAGATTAGGCCTTTTCTTAGAGCTCTTTTAATATACTTCAGGATATGAATAATTGCATCCCAATGTCCTTCACAAGGTGAGTTTAGAAACTAACTTACCACACTTACAGTAGTATCCCAATATCTTTCACAAGGTGAGTTTAGAAACTAACTTACCACACTTAATGCAAAAGAGATATCTAGACCGGTAACAGTGAGGTAGTTTAATTTTCTAACTAATCTTCTATATCTTCTTGGGTCTGAAAGTGGCTGCCTTGATCTGATAGAAGCCTGACATTAGGATCCATAGGAGTGTTAATAAGTTTTGTATTCAACAAACCTATTTCCTCAAGGATGTCCATAATATACTTCCTTTGTGAGATAACTATAACATCCTTGGATTGAGCCACTTCGATTCTCAGGAAATAACGAAGTTTATCAAGATCTTTGGTCTGAAAGTGATGAGAGAGGTGTTGTTTTATTTAAGTTATGCCTTAGTGGTCATTGTCAATGATAACAATATTGTTCATATACACAATCAAATAGATACAACCTCGGGTTATATGGCAATAGAAGACAGAGTGGTCAGCCTCACTCCAAATCATACCAAATTATTGAACTACAGTACTAAATCAACTAAACTAAGCCCGAGGAGATTGTTTAAGATCGTACAAGGGCTTGTGAAGATGACAAACAAGGCCAGAAGACTCCTCCTAAGCAACAAACCTTGGTGGTTGCTCCATATAAACCTCTTTTTTAGATTACCATGGAGAAAAACAATCTTGATGTCTAGCTGATGAAGGGGCCAATGGAAAATAACGACCATAGATAGAAAGAGTCAAACAAAAGCCATCTTCGCCACCCGTGAGCAGGTTTTCCCATAATCCAAGCCAAAAATCTACGTATACCTTTTTGCCTCCAAACGCGACTTGAGGTGATCAATCTTGCCATCTAGGTTAACCTTGACCGTATAGATCTAACAACAGCCAGCAACAAACTTCCCTAGAGGAAGAGGAATAAGTTCCCAAGTACCACTGTTCTGAAGGGCACGTATGTCATCAATCATAGCTTGTCTCCACTTAGGATAGGATAAGGAGTCACTTGGAGATTTAGGAATAGACACAGAAGACAAGGAAGAAAAACATACAAAATGTGAAGAAGATAGGCAATGATAACTCAAAGTAACATAATAGGGAGAAGGGATACGAGTAAATCGTATACCTTTTATGGGAGCAATAGGAAGGTCAGGCTTAGGAGGCAGTTTCGGAGCTAGTAAAGGAGTTAGTTCCGGAGGAGAGTCCATAGTGACCTCTGCAACTTCTGGTGGAGGTAGTGGCGGTGGAGGTGGCTGGGGCCAACGATGATAGACTTGAAAGGGATGTATGATCGGTGAGGGTCCTCCAATAAGAGGTGGTTTAAGGGTATCATATTTAGCTAAGACAAGAAGAGGAGGAATAAGAGAGATCTCAGTAATGGGTTCAAGATTCAAACTAGAAGCAAAGAAGGGAACAGACTCAAAGAATGTTACATCAGCAACCTCATTTTGTTGAGGGGTATAGGCACAAGATGTTTGGTGAAGAATGCCATTAGATGCCATAAAATATTGAAAAGGCTGAGATAAAAATTCACGAGTATTTTCACTATGTAAAGTACGAATTGGAACACCAAATTGAGTTTTCATTTCATTATAAAATTTTTGAAAAATAGAAAATAACTAAGACCTATTTTGCATTAAAAATAACCAAGTACACCGAAAGTGGTCATCAATGAAAGTAATAAAATATTTGGAACCCAAAGTAGACTCGACACGTCTAGGACCTCAAACATCATAATGAAGTAAAGTAAAGGGAGACATGGCTTGATGACAGATTTTGTCAAGAAATAGACTATGGGTGTGTTTCCCAAGTTGACACGACTCATAAGGTAAACTAGGTAACTTAGATAAGCTCGACACCACTCGTTGTAGTTTGGAAAGGCTCGGATGACCCAATTAAGCATGGATGGTGAGAGGGGAATCCATGACAGAGTAAACATAAGAGGTGGTAGAGAGCTGGTAGAGGCCATTGGACTCACATTTGGTGCTAATCATCCATCCCAAACTTCGGTCCTGCAAAATGACAAAGTCTTTAGTTAATATAATGTTACAATCTAAAGAACGGGTCAAACAAATAATGGATAGTAAATTAAAAAGATTCCCAGAAACATAAATCACAAAATCAACATATAGGGATGGGAGGGGATGGACAGTACAATTCTTTGAGACCATGTTTGAGAACCATTTGCTACAGTGATTATAGGTAAATAACCAGAATTAGAAATTTTGGAGAAAATGTGCTTATTACTAGAGATGTGATTAGAGGCACCAGAATCAAGGACCAAAGGATGGTGATTGAGAGAGATAAGAAAATGCATTACTAGTGTCCTCAATAGATGTAGTGGAACTAGAGGCATGGTGTTGCTCAACCCACTTCAGAAAATCTGCATAGGCAATGGGAGATGCAGTTTGTTGGGCAAAGGGCTCAAGTGGATTCGGGGTAGCAATCTGTGCAACATTGGCAGCCCATGGAGGATGGCCATGTAAAATACAACACCTATCAATGGTATGACCCAACTCATTGCAATGATCACATTTTGTACGGGGTTTACCTGAGTTGCCAGAACGAGAACGACCACAATTGTTGCTATCGGAGACCAGGACAAATGTATCAACCGGAGCTGGAGCAATAATAGAATCAGAGGGCTGCTTGGCCAAGACTCGGAGCAAAGTGGACCAAGTCGTACTCAGAGTAAGGATAGTGGGAGAGCCCAAAATCTAATCACGATTGGTAGAATATTCCAGAGGCAAACCATAAGCATGAAGAAGGTGTTGTATTGCTCGAGTTCCTTCACGGGGGTATTAGCAGGGAGCAGTAACTCATTGAAATCATCGAAAGCACAACGGACTTTCCCCAAATAGGCCAACATAGAACCATCAAACTTTTTGAGGAGCAACAACACTTATGAGCTTATGACACACCCCATATAGTTGTTGAGTATCATTAGTGTAAGGAACCTTTGCCTACTCCTAAAAAGACTCACAGGTAATATGCTCGTGGAAGATCTACTAGAGGGAGGGATAAATAGTAGATTTGATGACACTACATAACTAGGCATCAATCTTTTTCCACCTTGATTTGTCAGCCTCGGGCACAGACTTAAACTTCATGGTGAGGTGCTCTTCATAGCCTTGGCTATTGAGCCACAATTTAATGTCTGAAGCCCAAGTATTATAGTTATTGCCATCCAATTTGTTAGTGGAGAGAGAAACACTAACATAACTAGTGAAAACAGGAGGTTCAACCTTCGAGAAGTCTTTAGAGCCAGCTAAGGAGGTAGAACTAGCCATGGGTAAGAACATAATAGGGTAAAAATCGAAACCACAAGTACCTGAATGGCTTTGCGCAAGTGTACAAGACCACAAAGAGGTTGGTTGGTGGAGGTGAGTTCAAATCCATGTAGAGGAGGCTGAGGCGAGTTAAACAAGACTGACGGTTGCCGAAGAGGTGATCGGATGCACTGTCACGTGCGAGAGAAAGGAGAGGCGTGTGGGTTGTCGTAGAGAGAAGAAGTCGCACGTCAGACAGCAGCCGAAGCTATGCCTTTGGGAGTTAGCTAAACTCAAGCTTGCATTGCGACTGGTGAGGTCGCCGGCTGAGAAAAATGATGGTGGATGGTGTAACATCCCAAATTTAATAACAATAGTATAAACTATATTATACGATAGTAATTAGATCTAGACATGCTACTAACTACTAAAACATTTCTAATATAACATAACAACATTATATAAGAGGATATGAGCTACGAACTATCGAATATATATATAATGTCTGTATTTCTCATAAATATAAAAATATGTACAAAGATACAAGCTAGGCCTCTTAAGGCACAAAAGATATAAGTTTTCAAAAGAACTTAAAATAACACTATTCTAAGCCTTTAGTTCCTACTTTGTCTTTACTTTCCATAAGTCTTCTTCCCTGAAATCATTATGGAAACACACATACGAGATGAGAATCACATATTCTCAGTAGTTAAATCCAAAGAACATGTTTTCACAATCATTCTAACTATTTCGGGGAAAAACAGAATTCTAAATCAAATCACATACATATATAGGCTAGAAAGGTGGCAAAAGCCAAAATCATGTCCTTTCTCTTCCCAAAATAGATTCTTATTTATAAGTTTGTATAGAAAACTCGTTTCCACAAACAGTCTTCAAATAGTCATCACACTCACAATATCAACATCTCCATATTAGAGATACGCAATTGCTCATACAATTACAATGCATGAATATGAATGATTAGTGATAACACTGTATTTTATACATTTTATAAACCTCTCACTAGGCTTCTTAAGGTTCAATCAGGCTTAATTAAGTTAGTTTTGACACATTTTATGATATTGAACCTTATTGGATCATTAAACAAATTATTGCATTAATTAGCCTTAATTATCTCTTTGGCAGTGTTTAGTAAACTGGTTATAACTTGAGTTACAAATATTTAATTGATGTGATTTTAGTCTTATAGGAAATCTTAGACAATTCCCTACAATTTTTATGAAGAACACAAAACTCAGATCGGACTCCTTGGAGGTGATATTGAGCTTTGAAGTCAGAACAGATGAGCTGAAATCGGGTCTGAATACTCTGCAGTAATTGGACCATATCTTGAGTTCTAAGAATGATTTTGGACTCAAACTAAAGCCATGTTAAAGCTTAGACAATTCCCTACAACTTTCATGAAGACAACTTCTCTCAAACATGAAAAAAAATAGGAGACACGACTATACACGTTTGCTCAATTATTATTTAAAAAAAATGTCATGGGTGACATGAAAACTTAATCGTTAAGTTTGGTTACTGTGCAATTGCACAGTAACCAAACTTTGCCTATAAATAGGCAGGAGGTTCAGAAGGTTGGGCACACTTCGGGAGAGGGGGAATTCTGAGGAATTTCCTCCTCCCTCCAATTTCTTTTCTCTCTCTTTTTCTCTTTTTCTTTCTTTTAGTTTATGTGTAAATAAGTTTCCGTCTACTTGGGTCAAAGTGTGAAGCTCTTGGTAATAAAATAAGGTTAGATTTATTCCTCTTTTGTGCTTTAATGATTTATATTTCTAGTAGCTATTATACATGTCATATTTTGTTTCTGATAATTTAGAAACTATCATTGTAAAGAAGAGTTCTTGATTTATTGTAGAAAAATATTGGCACAATAAATGCTTTAACCCATTTACAAGTGGTGGTAATAATTAAAGGAAACATAATATAATTACGTAATAGACTTTTAACGATGTATTTTTCGATTAGAACCTTCATTGTGTGAGGATTCTAATTGAGTTATAAAAAGAATTAATCTTACTATTACTTTATTTACCAAGAGTGGTTCTTTTTAACTCAAGTAAATAATTTTTACCGTAATAACAAAATATTTATCTTACCTTAATTAATCTTTATCAATTCCCTGTGGATCGACCTCGGACTCCCGATAAATTTATTACTTGAGACAACCTGCACTTGGGTTCACAATGCAACAATTAATCCCGCATCAAGTTTGTAGACTTGGTTAAAAAAGTAGTGCATCAAGTTTTTGGTACCATTGTCGGGGACTTGATTTGAAGAATAAATTTTTGGTGTAAATATTTTTGTACATATTAATGCACTAACTAGTGTGGTTAAAAAAAAGTGTGTGAATAGTGCATGAATAGTGTGTGCATAGTGTGAATAAAAAAATTTTGAGTGAATAGTATGAATAGCATTTTTTGAGAAAAAAATTATAAGTGGGGGACAATGCTGTCCCCCGCAAGTTGAAAAAATAAAAAAGGGAGGGAGAAGGTAGTCATTTGTGACTACCTTATAGAATAAAAAAATAATTGAAATAAAAGTTAAAAAAATAAAATGAATAGTTAAAAAAAATTAATTGGGGACAAGGATGTCCCCCGTAAAAAAAAAAAGAAAAGGTGGTCACGGTGTGACCACCCAAAAAAAAAAAAAAAAAAAAAATGAAAATAATAAATAATAATAATATCAAAAAAATGAAATAAAATGAAATAAAAAAATAAAATAAAAAATTTAAAATAATAATAATAATAATAATATAAAAAAGTTAAGCTTTTTTTTTTTTTATATATATACTAACAAGATGGGGATTCTCTCCCTTACTAACTAGTGGAGGAAACTTTTTTATTTTCTGTCCTTACTAACTAGTGGGGGTAAACTTTCCCTTTAATTTTTGTACAATGAGGGTAATTCTCCCTTTTATTTTCTTATACATATTAACAGTAGGGAACCTCTCCCTTTTAATTTTTGTATATAATAACTTAGTGGGGAAAACTCTCCCTTTTATTTTTTGTACACACTAACTTAGTGGGGATAAACTCTCCCTTCAATTTTACGCACTAACTTAGTGGGAAACATCTCCTTTTTACTTTTTCGTAATTTATTTTTTGTATTTTTTTTTATTTTTATGGTGGTTGGTTCATATCACACCTTTGTTATTTTTATTTTTTGTTTTGGTAGTTGATTTATACTACACCTTTGTTATTTTCTTTTATTTGGTGGTTGGTTTATTACCACACCTTTGTTAATATATATATTTTTAGTGGTTGGTTATTACTACACCTTGTTAATATTTATTTATTACGTATTAATATATATATTTGGTGGTTGGTTTATTACCACGCCTTTGTAAATATTTTTTATTTTTTATTTTTTATTTCTTCTTCTATTTTGTTATGTGTAATTAATTTGTGTGTTTTTAGGGTGAAAACATAACTTAATTCAATCGACATGTATTAAGATTAGAATTTTAATCAGTTTCTTTTCTATTTAATTTGAGTGCTTATTATGATTCATAATACTTTTATGAATTGGCAACTCATAAATTGATCTAGCAAGATGTATGTAGAATCGAAAGGTTTGCATATGACCTAGACCATAAATAATAAAGTGTCATGATTTATAATTGTCTAGGAATGGAGATTATAGGTTGTGTGGGAGAACTGTGGTATTTTCCATGAGAATCACAAAAGTAAAAGTCATGCCTTCAAGAATTAAGGTTTAGACTAAGGAATTAAATGAAAATTAATTACTGATTCTCCCCATCAATTAAATGATTATAAATTGATTAGAAAGAAGGTCCCAAAGCTACTCTATTGTCTATGATAGATTATTGAATCAATTGAAATCTGATCCTTAGTGTTTTAATTTTTTGTGTGTTTTGTTTTCTCTTTTTCTTTTTAATTTTGTGTGTCTTAGTGTTTCTTTTTCTTTTTCCTCTTAATCACTTTGACAATTTTGTGCACTTGCCGATTTTCTCAACAAGTTTTTTACAAATTTAGGTTGATACAGTGGATTTTATTGCTTCAAGAATTCAAAATGAGCCTAAAATTTTGTTGTTGATTATTTGTCCATACTTACAATAGGCTCATCTTTTGAAATCACACCTATCAATGATCCTTTTCCTGATGAATTTTTAATTTTTAATTTTATGGTTTGATTTGTTATTATTGTCAATTTTCTTGTAACAAGCAAAGTTGTTCTTTAGGGATGGTTTCCGCAAACAGAAAAGATAGAATATTCTTCATTAAGAATGGACTGAGTAAGGAGTCATTAGGTGATATCTTATTGACTCTTGAGACGCATTCTTGTGAATTTGTGTAGTGTGAATTTTTTAATTTGTGAAATCTTTTCAAGGGCAAGTAAGCACGTTACAGTCTTGAGAATATGACTCAAAAAGACTCTGTTTGTCAATTTATAAGAAAATTGGATGGGAAGCTTATCCTCGACTCATAGAAGGCGTTTAAGCCGTTACTGGACGTAAAATCAGAGGAAGATGTGAGCCACAATCACAACTACATGTATATATTTTCTTGTATATCTTTTTCTTAAAAAAAAGTATTTCTTAATCTTCTGACACAAGCCAACCTACCCATATAGGTGCTATCATTACTTTTTCTATTCTTTTTCCTATTTAAACACTACATTTCCTTCACTTTCCTTTAACTCAAAATTAATCAAAGGGAGTGTGAGTGTAGAAATGGAGGGAGCTTCTTCTTCTTCTGTTCGTAGACTTACCAATATCTGTGTATTTTGTGGGTCAACTTGTGGGAAGGGTTTAGAGTATGTAGACGCAGCAATCACTCTTGGTCGAACACTTGCTGCGAGAAAAATTCATTTAGTGTATGGGGGAGGTAGCATTGGGTTAATGAAGGCTGTATCACTTGCTGCACATTTAAGAGGCAATCAGGTTTTAGGTATCATTCCTAGACCTTTAGCTCGATAGAATATCACTGGAAAAATAATTGGGGAGGAGTTTCAAGTATCATCTATAGAGGAACGAATGAAGAAAATGCTTGAAAACTCTGATGCATTCATTGCCTTACCAGGTGGTTTTGGTACTTTGAAAGAAATTTTTCAAATTGTCTCTTGGGCCAACTGAACATCCACCATAAACCCATAGGTTTGTTAAATGTTAATAATTTCTTTGATCTTTTGTTATATTTTCTTGACCATGCTATGGAACAGAAATTCATCACACCTTTGGCAAGATGACTCCTTGTTTTTGCTTCCACTGTTGATGAGTTGATTGATAAATTAGAAGCTTTTATTTATGAACCTAATCCAGTAACAGCTTAGATTGATTGGTCCGAAGGAAGTGGAGGTGGATGCAGAATGAAAAGAAAGCCAGCCAAGACACTCCAACTTTTTAGATAATTACAAGCTTTGATTTTATTCTTCGTACTTTGTTTATGTTTAAATTTGTGTGATGTTTCTCTTTTCAATAATTGCAACAATAGGTACTATCTTCTATCATTTACCTTCTTATATTTTAACATTGAGGACAATGTTATGATCTGGTTGGGGGGAATGATAGTTGTGTGAATAGATGTGTGAAAAGTGTGTTAAAAAATGTGTGAAAAAAAAACTTGAAAAAAATTTATGGGGAAGTATGATATGATTGTTAGCAACTTACTAAACTAAGGAAGGATGACAGAATAAGGAGTAATTTTACTCTTGAGACGCATCTAAATTGGGAAGTATGTTTATTGATATGATTTTCAGAAACCCACAGCAAAATTAGTTAAGGATGGCAGAGTAAGGAGTAAATTTTGCTGCTGAGGTAATTTTACTCTTGAGATGTATCTAGATTGGGGTAGATAACTTTGTTGTGTGGAAGTAACAAATGGATTCAGGAAAATTTGCATGATTGAATAAATTATCTTCTTTCTTAAACATTACATGCTTGGTTATTGATATTGAAATTTTTGTGGACTGAGAATGATGGATATATGCCTTGTGAGATTTTGAGCCTATCAATGAATGGATTGAACATCTGTACCATTCTCTTCTTTCTTGTGTGATTTTTTTCTCATGAAATTGTTACTCTAGAACTTGCTTTGATTCTTTTTTAAGCTACATTTTCACATGTATACATAAACATGATTGAGGCATATTTTTTCTTGAATTAACTACTTTGACCAACTAGCCAACCTTGCATATTTTCCTTTGCTTAAACCCTTTGAGCTTATTTGACCATTCTTTGTTTCTAACTCATTACGTGCCTTAAATGAAAAATCATGTTCTTACCCAGCCTTAGGGAATAAGAGAGCATTGACTTTATTATTGGATGAGTTCTTGAACAAGTGTGGGGGTTGAACAAGTGTGGGGGTATTTGTGCTTTAAAAAAATAAAAAAAAATAAAAAAGAGAGAAAAGAAAAAAAAAGCTGGCTACCATTGTAATCAAAGAATGCACATTGTGATATATTCATACCTAGAATGAAAGTGAAAGATTGGAAATAACAAGAATAGAAGGAGAATGTTCAAGCTTAAAGGAATTCAATTTGACATTAATCTTTAACAAAATACTAGTAAGATATTGGCCATTGTCCTGTATGAGGAAGAACTAAGAAATTCTTGAGAAATTTAGATTGAATGTTCTCAAACATTTTCTCCACTCTAACTGTATCATAATGCTCTTTTATTCTCTTTAGTATTTAACTTGTCTTATCTATATTACTTCCTCCTTTACTTTAACCCCATTATAACCTTGAATAAAGTTCTCATGATTTGTGTATATATATTATTTTTGAGTAGCGGAGAAGTAGAAGATAAGCAAGCTTATGGTAGTGCAATTTTCATGAGTTGATTAGAGTGAAATACTTACCTTTTTAAACACTTGAGAGATTGAGAGTGAATTCTATGAAGATCTATTATTCTTGATTCATTCTTTTCAACTGAAGTTTCCTTACTTGTTGGTTTGAGATGTGAAGAAATATTACCTCATGAATGTTTTGATTCCTTGAATGTCTAGTTGCTCTTCTTGAGTCATTAAATCTTTTAGAGCTTTTAGTTTTTGAGTGTGTGTCGTTTTTCTTTGTTCTCTAGTTTTTGTCTTTTGTGTTTTGCCTAGGAGTGCAAAAGTTAAGTGTGGGGAAATTTGATAACACTGTATTTTATACATTTTATAAACCTCTCACTAGGCTTCTTAAGGTTCAATCAGGCTTAATTAAGTTAGTTTTGACACATTTTATGATATTGAACCTTATTGGATCATTAAACAAATTATTGTATTAATTAGCCTTAATTATCTCTTTGGCAGTGTTTAGTAAACTGGTTATAACTTGAGTTACAAATATCTGATTGATGTGATTTTGGTCTTATAGGAAAACTTAGACAATTCCCTACAACTTTTATGAAGAATACAAAACTTAGATCGGACTCCTTGGAGGTGATATTGAGCTTTGAAGTCAGAACAGATGAGCTAAAATTGGGTCTAAATATTCTGCAGTAATTAGACCATATCTTAAGTTCTAGGAATGATTTTGGACTCAAATCAAAGCCATTTTAAAGCTTAGACAATTCCCTACAACTTTCATGAAGAAAACTTCTCTCAAAAATGAAAAAAATAGGAGACACGACTGTACACGTTTGCTCAATTATTATTTAAAAAAAACGTCATGGGTGACATGAAAACTTAATCGTTAAGTTTAGTTACTGTGCAATTGAACAGTAACCAAACTTTGTCTATAAATAGGCAGGAGGCTCAGAAGGCCCAGCACACTTCGGGGGAGGGGGAATTCTGAGGAATTTCCTCCTCCCTCTATTTTCCTTTCTCTCTCTTTTTCTCTTTTTCTCTCTTTTAGTCTATGTGTGAATAAGTTTCAGTCTACTTTGGTCAAAGTGTGAAGCTCTTAGTAATAAAATAAGGTTAGATTTATTCATCTCTTGTGCTTTAATGATTTATCTTTCTAGTAGCTATTATACATGTTATATTTTGTTTCTGATAATTTAGAAACTACCCTTGTAAAGAAGAGTTCTTGATTTATTGTAGACAAAATATTGGCATAGTAAATGCTTTAACCCATTTACAAGTGGTGGTAATAATTAAAGGAAACATAATATAATTACGTAATGGACTTTTAACGATATATTTTCTGATTGAAACCTCCATTATGTGAGGATTCTAATTGAGTTATAAAAGGAATTAATCTTACCATTACTTTATTTACCAAGAGTGGATGTTTTTAACTCAAGTAAATAATTTTTACAGTAGTAACAAAATATTTACCTTACCTTAATTAATCTTCATCAATTCCCTGTAGATCAACCTCAGACTCCCAAGAAATTTATTACTTGAGACAACCTGCACTTGGGTTTACAATGCAACAATTAATCCCGCATCAAGTTTGTAGACTTGGTTGAAAAAGTTGTGCATCAATTAGTAATTGCCTATACAATTGTCATGCTGTGCCAAATTATGCCTTATGTTCATGTTTATGCAATAACCTAATGATGTAATGAATAATGTATGGTACCAGTTACGGGAACCCAATTCCATGGTAATGTCATGAAGTGCATGAATCTTGAACAAAGACATGGAACCCAATTCCATAAACCTTGTACAAGCATTGGAACCCAATTCCAGCAGTATTCTCTCTGGGTAGTGAACTCATCAACTACGCGGTCTTCAACCATGATCACTATGATAGGAAAGGTTGGTTACCTTCTCATTCAAAATCATATTTGATTATCAACAATGAGGACCTCATCAACATAGTCGTGAAAAATAATGATGCCAATTAGTACAATAACTAGCATGTCAATTGGCTCACAATCATAACTACAAGAGTGAAATACAATGATGTTAATTATCACAATAGATAGCATACCAATTGAATTATACCAATCTCATCTCAAGCATGAACAATAATGATGCTAAGTATCATAATAATCAACATACCAATTGATTTATGTTCACCACATAAACACCTCGTTAAATACTCATATTAGAGTCTCATCACTCATTAAGAAATATAAAAAAAGGAATTACACAAGTTAAGCACTCATTCTCATCAAACAAAACTATTTGTCTTAGGCTAGAAGTGGCGCCTAAGTGCCATCCACCCATGCCTAGGCGTGATGATGGTAGCGCAACGCCTTGTTACTTCTAAACAGCTATGCCTAGGCGCCACGCTCTCTATCTCAGCCATACCTAAGCGTGGTTCAGTGACGCCTAAGAACTAACCTGCGATAGAAAATTCTACAGAATTCTGCAGAAAACAGCCACTATTCCATTGGGAACAAGTGGTCTTCTAACCACTCAAACCTCCATTTCAAGTGATTTCCAATGCCTCACAAGGTCTATAAACTTATTGCAACTCTCAAACCATTTTTAAAACACTCCCACATGGATCAAAGAACTAATCATCCACCTTGAAAACCTAAAACTCAACTTTTAGCTCAAGTGGAAACAAAGGAAACTAAGGGATGAGTTTGTCTCATACATAATATTCATGAAGCCATGAGAGATCTAAATTGGAAAGAAGCCATCAATGCAGAAATTCGTGCACTGAATAAAAGTGGCAATTGGGATATCACTAATATACCAGAAGGGAAAAGACCTGTGGGGTGTAAGTGAATTTTTAATGTCAAGTATAATGCAGATGGAAGCATTAATAGATACAAGGCAAGACTAGCTTATTGCAAAAGGCTACACTCAAATCTACGGAATTGATTACCAAGAAACTTTTACACCTGTAGCCAAGTTAAATACAGTCAAAGTTCTTCTCTCCTTGGCAGCAAATCACGATTAGCCACTTCATCAATTAGATGTCAAGAATGCTTTCCTAAATGGGGACCTAGAAGAAGAAGTCTACATGGAAATTCAACCTGGGTTTAAGAACAAGACTAATGTCAACAAAGTGTACAAACTGAAGAAATCACTATATGGTCTCAAACAATCACCTCAAGCTTGGTTTGACCATTTCACACGAGCAGTTAAAAGATATGGTTATATTCAAGGGCAATTAGATCACACACTCTTTTTTAATCATACATCAGGAGAGAAAATCACTATTCTTATTGTGTATTTTGATAATATTATCCTCACAAGAGACAATCATGAGGAGATGAAGAAACTAAAAGCCTTTCTAGCCAATGAATTTGAAATCAAGGATCTTGACAAACTAAAATATTGCCTTAGTATGGAAGTGGCTCGCTCAAGCAAGGGAATTTCTATTTCACAGCAAAAATACACCATTGATTTACTCAAGGAGACTAGTATGCTTGGTTGTAAACCGGAGGATACACCTATGGATCCAACTGCCAAATTGGGCATGAAAGGAAGTACTTTGGTTGATAAAGGAAGATATCAAAGACTTGTAGGAAGACTCATCTATTTGCCTCACACAAGACCTGACATTGGTTTCTTAGTTAGTGTCGTAAGCTAGTTCATGAATAATCTAACTGAGGAACACCTTAATGCTGTTTAAAAAATCTTGAGGTACTTGAAAATGACACCAGGGAATAACTTATCTTTTAAAGGAGGACACAACAAAGATATTGAGATTTATTTAGATGCAGATTGAGCAGGATCAGTAACAGATCATAGATCCACTTCTAGCTATTGTACTTATGTGTAGGGAAATCTGGTAACTTGGAGAAGCAAGAAACAATTTGTGGTTGCCCGCAGCAGTGCTGAAGCTGAATTTCGAGCAATGACACACAATATATATGAAGGAATGTGGCTTAAAAGATTAATTGAAGAATTAAAGATCACATATGAAAGGTCAATAAAATTATTCTGTGATAATCAAGCTACAATCAGTATTGCTAAGAATCCTATTTATCATGAAAGGACCAAACATGTGGAGATTGATAGAAACTTCAATAGGGAGAAATTGAAGAAGGAAACATTAAAATGGTCTACACGCCTTCAAGTCTTCAAGCTACTGACATTCTCACAAAGGCTTTACCAAGAATCAACTATGACAACTTAGTTTCCAAGCTGGGAATGATCAATATCTACTCCTAGCTTAGGGGGCATGAAGATTACGGAAGATTCTAGTCAATCAATCAATCCTTAATTGGGTTGATTGTGATTGATCCTATGAAAAATTATGTTGGACTGTTGTTTGGAATCTGTAAGTGCACGGGTCGACAAGTAATATAATGAGTTAAAGTTTCGTGTCCCAAGGGATTGATAACTAGAAAGATGCTCAAACCTAACCAATTTTTACAAAGATCTTATTTAAGCAGTTGAAATATGAGAGTGAATTTTTAATTAAAAAAAACAACTTAAAATAAACAAGACAATAAGTACCAAAAACCAAGTTTGCAAGAGAAAGATAAATATGATTAAGGTCTAGGGGTCCCTATTCACTTGCTACTTCAATGAATATGTGCAATTCAAGAGCAACTACTAAAGAATTAATTTTTACTAGCAGAAACTGATTATAGATAAAAGCTTATGTCTAGGTCAATTACTCATATGAAACTTACTCAACCCACTATCTGTCCATGTGAATTAGCATAAGAATCACTCATTAAGACCAAGTTTCAAACACTTGCTACACATGGCCAAAAAGGATGTGTCCATCCCATTAGCTAATCAACACACTCAAATTAACATGAATGTATTTGAACATACATCAACCATACTATGTCCATATTCTCAAATCCCTATATCTAGTTTAATTGAAAATACTATGATCATGCAATTGATGGCCAATCAAGAACAAGCATTAAACATAGGTATAGAAGAGCAAAACCAAATTCATTGATAGAAACCCAAAGAAATTACAAAATATTCACATTCATAGCAAGATCCCAGAGAACCCCTAGATTAAAATTTAGTTACACATCATAAGAGAAGGAGAAACAAATACAATCATGGAATCCATCAAATTACAAAACAAAAGAGAAAAGGGAAAGAGTGAACAAATTGGAGAGAATCTAAGTTTGATCTTCCTCTCTCGAACTCTGCTCTTAGAAAAACCAAAAAGTCTCTCCAATGCTCTCCAAAATTAGATAAAAAAGCTTATTTCACGAACCTAAGCATTTCCCATGCCTAAGCGCAACTTTTTCATGCCTAGGCATGGAAACAAAACACGTACTATCAGCGCGCTACCCACGCCTAGGCGCAACCTTTCCACACCTAGGCATGGGCTGACCACGCCTAGGCACCACTTTCCCACGCCTAGGCGTGGGTTTCTCTGTCTGATTTTTCCTAAAAATCGAGAGCGGCGTGGCTTTTTTATGCCTAGGCGTGGGTTGTCAAGTCTTCCTCCCTTCATGCTCGCTTCCAAATTTAAACTTCTTTTCTCTTTCCTCATCACTTTCAAGACCGTCTCATCTCAAATAACTGCATCAAAACAATGTTAAAGTTTGTCAAACTAGGATCCATTCAAATTTCTCAAATAAAATCATCAAATATTCAATTCTTAATCATTTGAGATAGAAAGCTTTAATCATCACAATCATGCATGAATCGAACCTGTAGACTTGAAAACTTAAGAATAACATGCTCACACACATTCACATTCAAGTGAAATAACTTCATTCCCTGGAGTTATCAACGATGGCTTCTATGTTGTTCCCACGTTTTTAATGTTACATTGTTTTTATTGCTTTAATGTTGCTTATTTTCTAGGCTTGATTAGTTTGTTTTTTAGGGACTAGTTTAAATGTACATTTCCCTATATATATATATATATCTTTAAACATTCATAAGATGAAAAAAGATACAAAGAAAATTATTCATTGAACATTTATAACCGTTTGAACTCGGTGTAATAATCACTAAGAGACTCATCCTTCTAATTTGCATGATAGAGATCTTGAGTCTTCATATAAAGCAAGGATAAATCATTTATCCCTAAAAAAAGAGAGTGATGGTATTGCCACAGTTCTTTCACAGTGTACAATGGGTAGTAATATCGTCAACCCAAGGATCTAAATTCCACTGAATAAGCGAATACAACCCCATATCCTCTTAAATCTACACATCTTTAAGTGCCACATTTGTTGGAGCATCATCAGTTAGATAATCTTCCTTACTATGACCCTTCAAGTACATTTCATTAGCCTTCTTCCACTGAGTGTAATTAGCACCATCAGCATCCAACTTCCGATCAGTGATTTTTGTGTTGGAGGGGATGACCTCGGCCAAAACCTATGTTGAGGAAGTGTCCAAAGGCTCGTGGTTGCCTCCCTCTGAGGATGCAGTTACAGCTTAAGATGAGTCGTCACCCATACTCACAAATCACAAGCCAAATCCACAAAACAAAGTCCTGAAGCCAATGAGGGAAAATCCACTAAAAAAACACCAAAAAATCAAAGTACAGCACCCCGAACAGCATCAAAACAGGCCTAGAGAGATTGAAACGTCGTGTCATAGTGCTTTGCTAGAAACCAACAAGCCAGTGACCCTCCTTGACCGGCGTCACACCTATCTTGGTCGAAGACGTCAGCCAACAACCACCTAGGGGTGGCAAATGGATGAATTAGTTTGATTTTAGATTAGATTATAATGGATGGATCCAAAATAAACCATTAATTCATTTAAGATTCATTATAAAATGCTTAATATTATACAATCCATCCATGACCCAATTTAATGGATGAATATTTAATTCATTCATTAATTCATTTTAATGGATTAGATAGATAAATATCTAACCCCTTCATTTAAAAAATAAATTGATCTCTAAAAATTTTCATCTCTCTCTAAAATATGTTTCTCTCTCTATAAATTTTCTTTCTCACTCTTAAAAAGTTTATTTCTCTTTAAAAAAATTATGTCTACAAATTTTTTTTTCTTTCTAAGAAATTTCATTCTCTCTCTAAAATATTTTATTCTCTAAAAGGATTTCTTTCACGCTCTAAAAAATCTCTCTCTAAAATCTTTCTATCCAAATAAAATTAACTTCTAAAATATTATTCTTAAACATAAATTAATTCTTTTAATATTAATTCTTTCAATATCAATTTTTTTAACACTATTTTTTTAAAATTATTTCTTTTAAAATCTAAACAAAACGTGGCCTTAATTCTTGTTTGTGTCCTCATTTAGTTTATAATCGCACTTTTAAATGCTTATAAATTTCAAAAATGATGTACTAAATAAATTATACCTTGATAAATCAAAGTAATGACCCCTTGAGAAAACAAAGTACGGCATACTACGGCAAATAAAAACCATTGTTAAACCCAAGTAATGCACCCATGGAATATGCTAGTCCTACTTGGGTTAGTACATCAAAATTATATTTAAACCATTGTTTTTCACACCACCAAGAATAATGTTACTTGCAACCATCTTAGGTATGCCTCCTTTACAATTGATTCATGATATCTTAGTCCATTTCACATCGCCCATATCGACCAGGGGAGACATACCAGTAATGTATAGACAGCCGCTTTTATTACATTAATTTAAAACAGATCCTACAAATATAGTTGAAAAACGTTCAGTTGTTCGAACCAAAAAAAAAACTTAAAATACATTATATATCTATTAGATTAATTTTTAATTGGATATCTAATACATGTTTTGATTGGATTACTAACTATTTATTATTAAATTTAATTCATTAGAATTAATCTAATAAAATATATTATTTTAATTGATAATTTAGATTGATTTTAATATGGATGAATTGAGTGAATTAAAAACTAATGAATTTTATTGTCAAACCTATAACCACCCACAGCCCAAGCTTAGTTGGAAACCGTGTGAGCCACCAAAAACCACGCCTGAAACAAAAACAGAAATGACAGCCCATGTCTCTACCAGCCATTAGTCGGTCCCGCTGGCCCTCCCTTGGTGCTAACCGGTCTATCACTGGCAAGTGTCCCATTGGAAGGGTGGAGGTCAGGTGGCAGTTACAGTGACAGTTGCCCTAATCCTAATTTGGATTCAAAAGTATTTATTTATTTTTTTTTTAAAAAGTGAAAATAAAGAAAAAAAAATTAACAGCCTCTGAATACCATGTAAAATATCAAAAGACCGTACCCAATGTAGGTTTAGGTTGTGTATTTATATATAGTAAATATGTGTACAATATAATTTAGTACAACCTAATTCTAGAAACGTAAATACCTCTAGGTACATTTAGCACATGCTTAATACTCTATTCTTAACACATTTCACTCAATTACAACATAAATATTGTTTTTCAGGGAGCTGGTAAGGCTTTTTCTTCTGGGAGGGATTTGAGAGTATACTATGATGGCAGGAAAACAAATAATTTCATCATTCTCTATAAGGATTTAGATGATGATCTGTGCAAACAAGTTCACAAAGAGATTTCACTTTTTTTCTGAGTTAGCACCAGTAGTGATACTTAAGAGAGTAACAGCTCAGAGGATATCTTTACAATATTACCTAACCTTTTTTTGAAGAGTATCAGCATTTTTTTCTTATTGGGTATTGATATCATTCTTAGATAACGTACTTCTAATTTTATAAGACATGATTCTTATAATTCTTATCATGCCATAACTAAGTCGTTTAACATTTGTTGTGTGCATTTGTGCATGTTTGTGTGAGATAGGATAGAAGCAAAAGGTGGATTAGAGGCTTTTAGTTGGTTCTATTCTGCGTTCTTAGTATTGCACCAATGCTTTTTGGATTTACATGTTTACCTTGGTTAACTTGTATTTTTTTCTCAACTGATATTAATTGAATGAAAAATAAGCACATACTACATCAAACATTTTTTCTTTGTGGTTTGATGCAGGACATAGATTTGGTTCGCACATGCTTCTGCTAGTTTGCATCTAATGCTCATGATTTCGACTCTTTAGCCTCTGAAATCTCCCTGGTTCACACATTCCCAGCTTTATACTGCTGTAGAGAAGTTTTTCAACTTTTTCCTCCTTGGCTGTGATCATGTGGATAATAGAATCATTGAGTAATTAATTTAATTCAAATTTTGCTGGTCCTTTCCCTGCTGATATATCAGTGCACTTGTGGATATGGTCACTTCAAGTGTCTTAGGAATGTCCTCTTGCTATAACTTTGAGTAATCATATTGTATGTCAACCAAGATTTAGGCGACCTGGTTTAGTATCTTTGTAGTATTAGAATGATTGTAAAACTTGATTTTACTTTTAATGGGAAGGGAGACCAAAGATTTTCATTTTGATTTGGTTCTTAAATAACTTTTTTAGCATATATATATAAGTGAAATTTTAAAATATCATTATTACAGTTTTTACGCACAAATTTTGACATATTTTGTTAAAGCTTATAGTGACAGCACAAAAACCGTGAGTGAATGTTCAGGCGTTATACTTATGGTTTAGTGTGTTTTCACTAAAGCCTATAGTGACATGAAAAAAATTATAGGTATAGCGACTCAAACGTTACAGATAAAAGTATTCGTGGGTGTAGGTTTTTAGGGATATACCCACGGTTTTTTTTACCTTTATGACGGAATTTTGCTGTCACAGAGGTTAAATTTCTTGTAATTAGAAAAGAAAATATCCTATCTTTTTGACATTGAGAGTGATCTACCGCGAAAGTTTCCACTACTTATATTTGTGTGTCTCAGACCCTTGCTTATTGGAGTGTGACCGTATTACGAAATATCTCTGGTCAGTTTGGTGAATCATGAGATTTACGAACTTTTTAAAATAAATTGTCCAACATTTTAGGGGAGAGATAAGTTACATCAATGTAAGAATTAGAATATTTATATCATCTAATAATTTTTTTTGTAAGATATGATTTTTATCGATTCAATCGTTAAATTGTAATCATTCAATATTTTGATTATTTATATTAAATTTTAAAAAAATAAATATCAATAAAAATATAAGCAAATGATTTTTATTTTTATATATTTTAAAAATATATATTACGTTAATTTTAACATATATTAATGAAGTATTAAAAAATTTAGATTAATGTAAAATTTTATAGAGATGATTTATATGATAGAAATTTTTAATCTAACAATAAATTTAATAAAAAATTATTTAATAAAAATTATTTAATGATATAAAAATAACTTTGACTTACAATTGTGTAATTTGATTTTTTCTCAACATTTTATGTTGGAAATATATTTTAATTGTAACTTTTTTATTTTGGTCTACATATTTTTATTTTTATTTTATCTGATTTTATTCTTCATATTTTAATTGTAACTTGAGCTTTAAAGTTGGATGAAGGTCATCCAAAAAAAAATTTTGTTGTATGTAGAAATTGTGTGTTAATTATAAGGACGCAACATGTGTTGGAAAAGGGAAATGACAGGATTTCCGGGGAGTTTGGTAGCGTGATACTGTCACTACGATATATGTAAGATATTATAATTATAATTATAATTATAATTATAATTAAGGAAATGATAAAAAAATTATTAAATTGTCCACTCAATTTTTAACTAAAAGTAGTGATTAGATAACGTTCTTCTCAAAATAGTGAGACTTATATTATTAAAAGTGATTTATATTAATAAAATGCTTAAAAGAATGGGCTGGCGTGTTAAATAAGTGATTTGTATCACTTTATACACCTCTATCTATTGAATTATAGTACTTTTACTAAACAATGATTTAATTTTTTTTATTCTCTATCAAACAATGATATTTGAAAATGGATCTTCTCGTATAGTTATTATGTAGATGAGAAAGATAAACATAAAATTTATAATAAAAAATTTACATACTTTAATTGATTGTACTAAAAAAATCTCTTTATATAAATACCTTTCTCGTTCATGTAACTTTGTCATATAAAAAATTATATAAAAAAATTCATTCCATCTCATTTTTTTGCTTTTTTTAATTTTCAAATTATCTAATCTAGTTATTTATATTCTCCTTTCTAATTCTAAATCTCATTTCTCTTGTAATTTAAACTTTATTTTATTGTAGTTGAATTTAAAAAATCGTACAATTCACGGGATACTCGTTAGCCTTATTTAATAACTACCTTAAAATGTAACTAAATTCAAGTTGTATTTTGATTTATTTTTCGTGTCTATGTAACACTACAGAAAGTAGGCTTAGATTAAAAGTTTTTTTTATATAATTTTTTTTAAAACAGAAGTTTATTACCATATGTTATTCATATACTTTTTTTGACTTTAACGAATTGTTCAGTCAATTTCTAGATAAGACAGAAAATCAAATGAAATTCTCCTTAAAAATGATAATTTCAATATTTAAATATCTGATATTGTATATAAAATTCATTTAAAATTGCGGTTCACTTCCAAACCCTATACCAACCACCACTCCATACACTATCCATATACCTGTTTCTGATTAAGAGAAGACTTTTATATATATTGAACAAGACAATAATAATTTTCAAAATAAAATACTTGTATTACATAGCAATATAAAAAATCGGACGTACTGAAATTATCCAGTTTTATAAAAAAAAAAAAAAAGGTGATTTGACCCTTATGGATCCATGACTTATTGTCTTTTGGTGTGCTGTGTCAATGGATCTCCACTAGTTGAGTTTCAACAGGGAATTTTTTTCTATTTTTCTGACATAATTTTGACCTTTTTTTAAAAAATGGAGATTAATTACCTGTACACGACCTCACATATGATGGGATTTTTTTTCAATAAAGAAATTACTCCAATTCTTGTACAAAATTTAAAATAATGTAATTTTCATACAACAAAACTGATATAAGAATAACAACACTCCGTTTCAATTATGCTTATAGAAAAATAGGAGTTACTTGTTATGATTCATATTGAAATGTTTTTTTTTTTTGGTAATCATTCATATTAATATGTTCGTATGGAACATTTGTGTTAAATATGACATGATCTTTTAAATTTTAAGCAACAATAAAGTTACTTTATATTTTACAGTGGAACTTCATGCATCGTGTCTCATGTGTCACTTTTCATGTTTTTAAAGTTATTTTAGTTATAACTCGTTTGGATAACTTTGTAAAATAATTTTTTTAAAAGAATTAGTGTAGAAAGTTTTACTAAGAACATCTATTAATATTTTTGTTACCAAGTGACTTTAAAATTTAAGAATGGAGTAAATTGAGTTTTTAACATTTTTTGTAAATAAGTCTCTTTGATTTTTGTTGAAACTATTTTTTTATGTGGTTAATGGATTTATGACAATAAAAAGATCTCACACAAATTTAAAGAAAGTGAATGAGTAGAGGATGAAGCAACAAGTATATAGATTCAATAAACAAGCTTAAAAGTAAAGAGATAAAAGTAGCAGAAAAAGAGTGTAAACAAGATTTATACTGGTTCAATTACTTTTGTGATCTACATTCAATCCTTAGGATCATTCACCAAGGAGTTTTTACTATTCTTTAAACTTCAATAAGTGCTTGAGAAATCCTTATAAGACTTGAGCCCTTTTTATTACACTTCAATAATCTTTCACCTCTATGGTTAGAAGCCTCTTATTTTCTAAAGGGATCTTTCACTCTCATAATTATTTACAATAAAGATTAAAAGAAATAAACTCCCTCAAAGAGTAGATTATATAAACTAAAGCATTATAAAACTTTCAAAGATATCTCAAAAAGGTTTAAAACATAGTAAGATTACAGAAAGGATTAAAGTTCGAATTTAATGCTTAGGAATTGATTGTTGGATGTTCAAGAGTTAGCATTAAGTGCCTCAAGACTTGTATTTATAATCCATCAATGAAATAGAGTCGTCAGAGAGAGTTGGTACACTATTTAATGATTTAAGAACTAGTCATTACTAGTTTCATAGGTGTGGTAATCGTTTACAAGCATATGATAATTGATTACCATGCTTTAAAAATGAGTTCTGAGTGTTTAAAACTCTTGGTAATCGATTACAGCATATGGTAATCGATTACCAGCTTTAAAAACAAGTTTCTGAACTCTTGGTAATTGATTACCAAACATGCTTCTGTTTTGTTACAAACAAGTTTTGAGAAGCCTGTAATCCATTACAAGCTTGTGGTAATCGATTACGAGCTTTTTGACATGCTTGTAAGGGATTACGAAACACCGTAATGGATTACCAACTGTCAGTAATGGATTACGAAGCTCTTTGTAAGAGATTACAACTATTCTAAAACTAACTTTTGAGTCCAAACAAGCTTGGTAAAGATTATCAGCAACTAAAACTTGAATTTTTCAATGAATTAAATAAGATTTTCATAACCCATGTTTAAAATATGATTTTGTGCAAAATAACACAGATTTTTTCAAACCAATAACAACCAACTAAAATACTTCATAATGGACTTTTCAAACACCATTTTAAACTTATTGAGATATCCTAGATCACTTTTCACAAAAAGATCTTAAGTCCTATAAGTCTATATCTTTAGAGCTTCATTTGAACTTGAACTTTATCATGACTTTGTTATCGTCAAAATCTTCATGAAATAAGCATTCACAATTTTGACACTTGTGCTTTTATTTTAATTACTATAAGAGCAAAATATGGTAATAAATATTTATTTATTAAGATATTATTTATTTATTAAGATATTAGTGGATATCAATATAAAACTCATTTGCATTGACTGTGCATACCAATATTACGCTCTTTTTTAAAAGGTCTTATAGAAAATTAAAAGTTATTTAATGTTTGGATGTAATATTTAAGAATTACTTTTTTTCATGTTTAATAGTTTTTTGTTATAAAAAAGTTTTTTTTAGAAGTACCAAAATCTAAGTAGAAAAATAATCTTTTTAAATGATTTATCTTTTTCTAAAAAAACTCATCCAAACATGATAAAAAATACATAAAGTACTTTTTATTAATAAAAAATGATCTTTTTCACGAAAATAAACACATTCAAATGAGCTCTTAATCTATATTGATTAAGAAAAGAAGAGAGTATGTTAGTAAAGATTTTTTAATTGTTCCAACAGCTCAAATTTTGAGAAAAAACATTTTTCATTATTCTAATCATGTTTGAAAAATTATGTTTCATTTTTTACATAAAATTCAATACATTATACAATTTTTTTCATAAGCTTGAAACTTGAAGTTTTTTATTATTGATTATAAATTATTTCAAAAATTTTAAGATGTAAATATTATTTTGTTCTCAATTAAATAATTTTTTTAATCATTCTATACATCTTTTGATAATGTAATACATAAAAGTAATTCTTTTTATATTATTTAAATGAAACAAATTATTTAAAAGTTATTTTCAGTTAACATATTCAAACATAAAAATTAATTTTATTATAATAATAATCAATTATATATATAATTAATTATTAAAATAATTAAATTTTTTTGGATGATTTTATTTATGTAAAAGATGTACAAAGAAAGGGGTGACGAAGTACTTGCTCAAAAAATCTTGAACTTTTGTGTGATAATACTGTAACAACTAGCCGCAATTAATATGGTCAAAAAATAAAAAACTAGCCGCAATTAATGAGTTATTTAAGCTGATCAATAATTATGTATAGACAAATAAAGAAAAGATTGGTAATTATTTGATTCTTGCTCCCATAACATATGTAAAGTGAGAAATGTATTGTTGAAAGACCTCAACTTTAGTATGGTAACTAATTAAAGACTTCAACTTAAAATTTATTAATTAAGGATCTCAACTTTGTTTTGATTATTAATAAAAAAATTAAATTTAATAAAAATATCATTTTAATAATATTATCTATTAAAAAATTTAGAATATATATGTTATATGTTTTGTTCATATTATAATTTTTTATTTATTAAATTGAATATTTTTTCTTTTTAACATTTTTATTAATACAAATATATTTTAATAAAGTTGAAGACCTTAATTAATAATAATAATAATTTAATCCCGATTTTTCCCAAAAAATTTAAGTGCTCAAACAATAATTCACTCTACATAAAGCATCTTATCACTTTATAATCATACACAGTTTACTTAATTTTACTCACATAAAATTTTCTTGCATAACTCACAATACTCTTCTTACGAACATTTATTTTTTTTTTTCTCTCTGCTCCTTCTTCTTCCTTATCATTAATGATCCACCATTCGTTTACGTGAGTTATATGAGAGTAGTCTTACATTCTGTGAGACTATCGTTTTCCTTACTAAAAAATGTAAAATTCTATCTTACTCATCTCATAAACTAATGACGGTTGTGAATGAAGAATCATTAGCTCAAATGCTTAATAGCGTAGTTGTTTTTATTTATTTTCACACATACACACAACCTTTTAGTCAAAATTCTTTTTCAATCATTTTATCATAATTTTTAATTTTTTTTCTAAATACAAGAAGTTCCATATTGGGATTTGGACTTCTATGGGCCAAGCCCACTCACAATTATGACAATGACTCTTCACAACGGACAAAAGGAATGTCCTTTGCTTAGGGATATAGAGAAGGTCAACTCTAGGCTAAGAAGATGCTAGAAAGTTTTCCTCTCCCAGCTAAAATGACATTTCTTTCCCTCTATCAGATGCAACCTACGTACCTCCTCCTCATATAAATAGGGCACTATAGCTACATGATAAGGATCTTCTCCTAGTTACTTCATCTACTATTGCCCTAGCTTACTTGAGCATTGAAGTGTCTTTGCAAGTACCTAACTCCCTATTCCAACACTCAAGGGAGCTGCTGGTGTGAAGTTCAAAACCCCAGGGAGTTCAACATTCATTCTTCCTTCCTTTTTTCTTTTCATTTTTTGTTTACAGTTATGGTGAGGGAAATGGGGAGTGATGGAAAGGGAGACTCATCTTTGTAAATTCTAGAGCAGTACCCTTCTCTGCCGCATTATGAGCGGCAAGGAAATGTCCTCATGGGTGTTTCAGCCTTTGGGGTATGGAGGCAGCCTCCTACTACTGAGAGTACTTGTGGTATTGAGTGGTTGGAGAACAAGCTTAAAAGTATTGTTCCTAGGTATCAATGAATCTTCGAGATGATAAGGGATCCGGAAAGACACCCGGGATCTAATAGTAGCAATTCTTATGAGTCTTTTGCCTTTGAAGGTTCCGTGCTTCGCTAGTCCTCCGAGAGCATGCTTAGGCCAAAGCTTACTCGCCAGGAGCTGCTAAGGAAGTTTCCTTTGCCCCCAATACGGATCTTTATTAGTGGGTGCATTTTAAGTCCCTGGGGACACAATCCCTTGTGAACACTTAAGAAATAGCCAACAAGCTTCAGGGTTATATGAACATGACGGAGTAGGGAACTGCGAAGGAAATTAAAACTACGTTATCGTCCATTATGATGAGGATGACAGAATCTATTTGCAGCAGACATTGGGCCCTCATTTTATGTACATGTGCGAGATGTTGTTCACAAGGCAGGGAACGTTGATACCCAGGAGCGATACTTTTGAGCCTGTTCTCGAACCACTCCATACGAAGAGTACAGGATTCAGTAAAATGAGGCTACCTTTGTACCCCAAAAGCATACATGCACCTGAGGACCCTTCCCTACTGTGCACGATGTGGTAGAGGAGGGGGCCACTCTAGAATTTACAAAGATGACTCACCCTCTCCATTACTCCCCATTTCCCTCACTATGACTGCAATTAGAAAATGGAAAGAAAAAGGGAAGGGAGAGGAATAGTTGGAAGATAAGGAAGAAAGAATGGTTGGAAATGATTCTCTGAAGGAAAAAAACCAAAAAAACTCTAGAGAAATAGGTAAAAGTTAAATTTTTAGTTGTTGATTGTCCTTCTGCATACAATGTGATTCTAGGTAGGCCATCCCTCAATGCCTTTAGGGCTATAGTCTCCACCCACCACCTAGCCATGAAGTTTGTATAAGAAAAAGGTGAGGTGGTGACGGTGAAGGCGAACTAAGAAGCTTCCTTAAGATGTTGCAATGCTAGCCTAGAGATCTCAGAAGAGGCAGAACTTGAAAAATGGAAAACACAATCCCATGTGAAAAAATTGACGTCCGTGATGATGACAGAGTTTGATGTTGGATCACTAAAGCAAATGGAACAATCGCGTAGTCGGAACCTTAGATATCGGATTTTACCAAAAAGATAATAGTAATAGAAGAAGGAAAATACAAAGAGTTTATTTCACATTCCAAATATCGTTAACCTTATATAGAAAGCCAACAAATTATTTCTATGTACAAGTGTCTGCTTGAAAGATGCCAAAATAGAAGTCGTAATCCGTAGTGGTCATGGTTAAGCCAAAGCTTCCTCAAAAAGTCACACTTGTCTCTTCCCTGTTGATCAACTGAAGAGAAGGCTTCACACCCTTCCGCACCCTAGGCCGATCAACACGTTTGCAAACAACTAGGTGGGCAAAGTAGAGAGAGTGTTGAAACCCTTCCCCGCTTCACAAGAATTATAGCTAGAGTCATGGGTTTTTCCAACAACAGTAGGCTCTCGTTCTTCTATTATGTACACTTAGGAAGAAAAAGACTTATGTTGACCTGGGGCGGGTTGACCAAGGAACATAGAGAAGTTACTTGGTACTCACTGAACCATTATGCTTGGGGAGAAAGGCCTCCATCGTGAAAATGTCCAGATAAAGGGGAAATAGTTTCAGGAATTTTAGGAGGAAAAGAAAGATGTATTTCAAGAAGAATGCATCTCTCAACACGTATGCAAAAAGAAGAGGAAGACCACTTCCAAGAAGGAAGAAAACCCTTAACATGGTTGAAAAAAAAAAGTGCGGATGACAACCCCACCACAAACATTCCCTATTTATAGAAAGAAAGCGACCATCTGATTGATCCCCAAAAAAGGTGAACTAATGCATATTAAAGACTACATTAAATGCTCCTACCCTACGATTA
Source organism: Ormosia semicastrata (assembly GCA_029884595.1). Classification (NCBI taxonomy): domain Eukaryota; kingdom Viridiplantae; phylum Streptophyta; class Magnoliopsida; order Fabales; family Fabaceae; genus Ormosia; species Ormosia semicastrata. The sequence continues at coordinate 7,218,889 of JAQQTO010000028.1, read as the reverse complement.
GACATAGGTGCAACAAGCAGTTAGGAAACAACATGGAAAACTAGCATTGTCATTATGGCAACATTTATTTCCCCCATAAATTGAAGGTAATTATTCCCAAGTAAGCATAGATTGCCAACCAAGTTAAAAGACAATGATTGTTGCTAAAGAGATATTGGATCCCCAAAAACATCTAAAACTTTACAAAGTATGAAACCACTGACTAGGTTGCCAAAAAGCTAAGTTAGTTAGTCTCGGATCCCAACTTAATCTATGAAATTAAGTGAGCATATCTCAAACCCCCTACTTAAGCTCATTGCTAAAGGGACATTTGATCCCTAAAGTAATCCTAGAATAAAGCTAAGTAAGTGGATCTTGGATCCTAACTTAAGCTATAAAGCTAAGTGAGTGGACCTCAGACCCTTACTTAAGCTCATTGCTAAAAGGACAATGGATCCCAAAAACAATCCTAGTATAAAGCTAAGTTAGTAGATCTTGGATTTCAACTTAAGCTATAAAGCTAAGTGAGCAGACCTCGAACCCTCACTTAAGTCCTCTCATTTTGATTTATAAAGCTATAAAGCTATCCTAGAATAAAGCTAAGTTAGTGGATCTTGGATCCCAACTTAAGCTATAACGCTAAGTGAGAGGACCTCAGATTTGCACTTAAGCTCATTGCTAAAGAGAGAACAGATCCCTAAAGCAATTCGAGAAATAAGCAAATAAAAAGTGCTAAGGCCACAGGAAGACATTGGACCTTCTGGACATGACAATAATGCAAGAAACAACAACATCAAAATTGAAGAAGCAGAAAATAAATTAAAGGTCATGACGGGCCATCTGTCTTTGCAATCCCAAAAAGGACCCCAACAAAGGGCCACAACCATCAATAAAAGAAAAAAAAGAAAAAGAAATAAAGGATCAGACTTTGGTATCAGCGACCTCGGTGTTGTCAATCTCGGCAACACCATGAACAATGCCAACATTGACATTCCCACCGTCGTCCTCAGCCGCCTCCGAATTCACAATCTTCCTATAGACCACCTCCATCAAATAGTGGGTACCGATGAAGTCGGTAATTGAGGGATAGAGAATGGACACCTAGGCAAAAGCGTTGTTGAAGGTCTCTTTGGCAGAATCGTTCCATTCCTTAATGAGCTCCTTTTTCTCTTTAGCCCAAGCCAACTTGGACGCCTTGAACTCAGCCGCTTTCCCTTCAAGCTTGGTGACATTATTTTTTGTGGCCTCTAGCTTAGGTCATAGTTTGTCAGCTTTTTTTGCCTTCTCCTCAAATTTATTCACCTTAGCCTCAAAAAGTCTGGCCTCACCCTTGCCCTTATCCAACACTTTATGATTTGCTAACTTAAGGTCATTCTAGGTATCGGTTATATCCTTAGCCAATCTTTCCTTCTAAGCTTCCAAGGTCTTGACTCGATCCACTAAAGTGCGGAGGTTGGCCTCCACAACTGTGACCCTCTTGGCGTCCACCATTGAAGTCTCTAGATAACGGAGGATGCTTGCCAGTTGTAAGAAAGACCTATGTACCGTCAAGAACAGGTTGGCAACAGAATGATCCTTTAGGGCGACCAATTCTCCCTCTGTCTTGAAATGGGCATCAATATGACCTCGGACATCGAAGGACCTATCCCAAATCATAGATTGGGCATTATTGTCCCTCGTGGTCAGATCAAGAATTGTAGTCTCCCCAGTCGAGGTCTCTAGCACGGAGGGCCGTGTAGAAGTGGTGGCAACCACTATGGTTTTCTTCTTTGAGCAATTCTCACTCGCTGTTTTGGATTGTTTCTTTTTGTAGGTGGGGGTCGGGGGGCAGTAGGAGGAACTTTTCTACTAGAGTGACCTCAAAGAAAAGGGGATCCTGATTCTCGTGCTAAGCGCTCACATTGCAGACGCCGAAGTCCATCCTCATTGCCTCTGAATCCATTCTGGCCTCCTTTAATAGCATACTCAGTTTTGACATACCACCTAGTGGAACCACGTTATCTACAAAACCAAAGAAAAATTGATATTAGAAATATTCAACAGGAATAGAAGCAAAAAAATAAGACAAGTAAAAAATGGCTAAGTCCTATTATCACGGTGCACACCCAGAAAGGCCTCAACTTCCTTAGAGTTGCAGCAAATCAATTGGCTACACTCACAGTTCTTCAAGAATCTTGAATATCATTTGGTCCTCTTCTGACATCTTCCCCGACTTCACAGAGACGTCCTTCTTGCTGCAGAAGTTCTGATTCTGATACAAATGAAATCGAGGATCCCACTTGCTATTCAGATAAAAAGGGAGAGCCCTAAAATGTTTCACCTTGAAGAATATCTCTCTGAAGTCCTTGTAGGACTCGTCAAAGAGTTCAAAGCACTTATGTCTCAAGTGGCTCCCGATAGTGATCTAAGACAGCTTCCCGATAGCTATCTTGGAGAGCATGGAAAACTTGTAGAAAAAGACATTGGTGGAAAGAAAGAGTTCATAATGATTGTAGACAGTCTCGAACGAGCGTATAAATGCCCAAGTGTTGGGATGTAGCTAAGATGAAGCCACTTAAATGGTGTTGAGGATGACTATCTGGAAGGTAGAGAATAGAAATCAGACTGTAAGCCTTGAGAATAATGTCTCGTACATGTACATCAAATGAAGCCTATATGTCTGCTGCAAGCAGATTCTGTCATTCTTGTCACAAAGGATGATACGATAGTTTTTCTCCAGAGTTACGTACTTCGTCTTGCTCATAAAACCCTGGAGCTTGTTGGCTATTTCCTAAGTGTTCATGAGGGAGCACATTCCCAAGGGCTCATAATGCACCCACTGATAGAGATCAATGTTGGGGGCAAAGGAAACTTCCTTAGATGCTCTTGGAGATTAAGCTTTGGCTTAGCCACAATCTCGGAGGACTAGCGAATCACGAAACCTAAAACTGTAGAAGACTCATCAGAATCACTACTACAAGATCCTGTGTGTCTTTCTAGATCCTTTATCATCTTGGAGATCCATTGATACCTAAGAACGATACTTCTAAGCCTGTTCTCCAACCACTCCATACCACGAGTATGGGAATCAGTAGTAGGAGGCTGCCTCCGTACATCACTCCCCATTTCCCTCACCATAACGACAAACAAAAAATGGAAAGACAGAAGGAAGGGAGAGGAATACCTAGCAAATGTGGAAGAAGGAAGGGTTGGAAATGATTATCAGATGCAGCAGAACCACCACAAGTTGACAATGGATGCAGTAGAGCCCACCGGAGGAAAAGGAGAAGCAAAGAGCTTTTTGGTTTCTGAAGGCTGAGGGTGAAAAGAAGCAGAAAGTGGAAACTGCTCCCCTTTACCCTTTATTTTAGGGAAGGACCAAGTGTAACCACTACTTAAGTCGAGGCCATTCTTGGAAAAGCGCCCTAAATTTGAAATTATGACAAGGCGCGAAAACCAAACACATGCTACATGCTCTCCATTCCTGGAATGCTACGTGGCCAAAAAACTGCTATGGCACAGACAAAAGGACAACTACTCAAAAAGTGGAATATTCTAAGGTAAACCAAATGACACCTTGCCATCTACCTAGGATGTAGTCCCATAACAGACTTCAGAGTAAAAACATGATGGATCGTCACAACCACGACTTCGAACCTTGCTGGAGCTCTCCCAACTCCTTCACCTCGCTTCCCATCTCCACGACCAAGAGCCTAGCCGCCTAGCCCCAATGAGACGTAGCAAAAAATAAAAACACGTGTTCCCTATGGCAAAGTGCAAATTTCTTGGACATGGTGGCACGACGAAGGACGAAGGCGATAGTAATCTTAGTCTCAAACTCACAAGATCAGAGCTAAGCACTTTGATGCCACTCAAAGCACCGACTTGGGGGCAGTGTTCCATACTAGGATTTTGGCTTCTATGGGTAAAGCTCACTCACAGTTATGACAATGACCCTTCACAAGGGACAAAAGGAATGTCTCCTGCTTAGGGACATAAGGAAGGTCAACTTTAAGTTAGGAAGGTGTTGGGAAGTTTCCCTTCCCCAGCTAAAATGACCTTCCTACCCATCTCTATCATATGGTACCTAAATACCTCCTCCTTATATAAATAGAGAATTATGAAGTAAGAATCTTCTCTTGGTTACTTCATCCACTATTACCTTAGCTTACTTGAGCATTAAAGTGTCTTTGCAGGTACTCAAACCTCTTGTTCGAACACTCAAGAGCTGTTGGTATGAGGTTCAACACCCCAAAGAGTGAAACATTCATTCAGAGTTCAAGACAAAACACAAGTTAAATTAATTTAAACATGCACTATAGAATTAAAGATTAGTAGTTCAGGAGATCGTAGTTCTAATAAATCCGAGGAGGGCAAAAGAATGCACTACTTTTGAGAGAAAAATAACAAATCGAGTCTAGGGAGCCCCTCTATTAGACCCATTAAGGTGGGTCTTTGACGTTATAAAAAAAAAATTGGGTAAGAAGCCATAATGAAGATAAAGAAAAAGAAATGCTCAATATCTTTTTTTTTTTGGTTTATCAATATCTTTCCTTTAAATGTGCTATAAAGGGGAAGAGTTCTTTTATTTGCACATTATATCTTTACATCAAAACATTACAATATTTTTTCTTTAAGTAGAAAAAGAAAGAAACACATCTTCTAACACTTATTCTCTCTTATTTCCTTTTCTAACAAAAAAAATTATAAAGATTCGATATAAAGAAATTGATATGCAAATATAATTTCTCAAACGAGAAAAGGAAGACCTGCACAAGAATTTAGAGAGCAGGAACAAAAATCTGCCACACCATAATGTCCCGGTCCAAACTGCCACTATAGACTAGAAAAGATGCCTCGGACTCCGATGAATTACAATGATCAACCACTCCTGTTAGACACTTAATTGGTCCTGTATGCCCTTCTAAAACTGCCAAACAAGAATATTCTTTATGAACACCTCTCCAAATCCGAATTGTTTTATCAGCAGAACCACTACACACCAAATCCGACACCACAACTAAGCACAATATGGAGTTGGTGTGCCCCCTAAGCGCACCCACCACCACCATTTTGCCATCATCTCCCTCCTTCTCCCATACCAATATAGATCTGTCACATGCACCGGAATACAACAGAGACTCTTCACTGCTCAAAGCCAAGGCATTAATCCCAGAGTTGTGTTTCTCTAAGGAATCCACCAGGGAGTGTTTCTTTTCTCCTTGGCCTTTTTTCCACACCTTGATTGTCTTATCTGCTGATCCACTGTAAACACACCCATCATCAGAAACTGCAACAGCATTTATGGCATCATCATGTGCGTTGCTCACTGATTCCAAACATGTGAAGTCTCTGGTTCGCCAGATTTTGATTGTCCTGTCCCATGAAACTGAATACAGCAAGGTGCCATCCCTGGACAAGGCCAGAGCAGAAACCGTGTCAACATGATGAACCCATGTGCATTTTTTGTGCCTTCGAATCTGGACATGGTTCTTGGGGATCAACACCTTGGAGGCACGGTCACCAAGTGTTGGGAGGGTGGCTATACGGGTGTACTTCTGGTGGTCAGGTTCATGGTTGTTAATCTTCCAAACCCGGATTTTGTGATCTTGGTGAGCGCTGTAAAGGATGTCAGATTGAAGTACTAGGGACTTCACAGCACCCTTTCCAGCAAGTACCACGTTAGTGGTTGAACTCGAATGTTCAAGGTCGAATTCAGAGTGAAAAGGGGTGCGGTTCCAGGATCTGATTTCTCTGTCAGATGAACCGGTGTAGAGGAATTTGCCAGCGAGGGTTAGAGAGGATACGTAGGATGTGTGGCCTTTGAGAGTTGTGAGGCAGTGGTGGTAGGTGGTGGAAGGGTGCTGGCGGTGAGATTGGGAGTTATTAAGGGAAGGAACTGATGCGAGGCTGCGTTGTGAAGTCAGAGAAGTTAACCTTGGTTGAAGGTTGTTAGAGTGAGACGAGGAAGAGGCACTGTAAGATCTCTGGTATTCCATGATTCACATGGCAAGGTGAGTGAAAATGGTATAGCAGAAATCCTACTATTATATGTATGGAGAAGGGAAAGATATAGCAGTAGCTAGTGATAATTCTCCAGTTATATCAGAGCTGGGTGTGTGGGGTCTGCAGGGACATGTCGGGGAAGCAAGATTGGTCCTGTAAGTTGAAGGACATTATAAAACGTAAGAAGAGCTTTGAAGTTTGAACTCATTAGGCAGCCTCATAGGAGGTGCTGGTTGGGTAATGAAGGCATATCTATCTTAATTAAAGCTGGGGTCACTCTCAAGACTCTATTGTCTTTCTTTCCTATTTTTTTTAAAGGAGTATTGGCAAGAATCGGGTATTAAGGATCGAGCTCAACTCTCATGCTCTTGTCTGATTGGTAAATTTCAAATTAACAAATTTGATCTAAGCCGAGAAAAATAAACCTTTTAAAGTTAATTTATTTTAAAAAATTGAATTCAAATAATTACAACCTAAGTGTTTTTAATATAAATTAGAGCTATGCAGCTTAATAAAATTACCCGAAACCTTGGTAGACTAGGCCTTCGGGAGTTTTTACTTTTTATGTAGCATCTATAAGTTCCGGAGCTAAAATCTGCTTAATTGATCCAAGGTTGTAATTTCTAAAGTCCACCTAAATTATAAAATTATGCATGGATGGGAACAAACTGTGTTAAACAAATAAGACAAATATTTTTTGAAGTGATGATTTTTATAAAATAAATAAATTTATATTAATTATTGATAGATAAACTTATATTAATTATGAATGATTGATGTAGACTTATTTATTCACTTTATAGAAATTCTCATTTTAAAAGATCTTTGTTCAAACAACCTGTGCAATGGGTCAAAGACGATATCGATAGATTGTGCATGGATGTTCCTGTCATCTCTTCTAGGAACTGCCGGTGCTGGCGAGCAATCACGTAATTAATTACTAAGAATTCAGTCACTTTGAATGAAAGAAACATAAATCAGGGCCATTAAAAAATTTGTAGGTTTAGATCATGGACAGAGACTTATCATCAACATGTTTGTGGATAACAGGCTAGTTACAAAAAGGCCAAAAAGAATTATAACTATCTTTAAGTCTTATTCCTTGCATTTTTTTTTATCTGTTTTTTTTAAATTATTTTTTATTTTTATTTGTCACTTTAATAAATTAACGTAACATTAATTATTTTTTTAAACTTTACCCTTAATATAAATAAGTGAAAGAGAAGAATAATAAAATGATAAATACTATTTTGATTATTTCAATAAAAAAATAATTCAGTCAAATAAAGTTGATTTTGTTTATAATTGTAGATATTTAATGAATTTTTTTAATTTTTTACAATAAACTTAAAACACAAATAAAAGAGGATAGAAGAAGTTTAAGGTTTTTCACATTAAAAGGGATGTGTGAGATTAATAATCGCTCGGTGATATCAAGGTTGTTGTTTTTTATAAAAGTGCCTTTTTCAAGTGTTTAAACTCGTGTGATTGTAGAGACCTCTTTGTTCATAGAACTTAATTATTACTTGAATCATTCCGTGTGATTAAGAAAATTCGTAACGATGATAAAGTAAGAGTAATGCTAATATCACAACTTTACTAATATCTAAGTCGGCATTTCAGGATTGGCAGAGGACATTTATAGCAAGCATGTTATCTAAAAGACTTACCTTAATGATGTCAACTTAGAAATTGATGGAGAAGGTTATTAGGGAATAAAGCATACTCGTCGCAAAAAAGTGGAAAAAAACAACAGGCATTAGGGTCTAGGGGCTGCACCAGTGAAGACAATTCGTCCGCTTATCGTTTTGTGCCTTCCAGTACTACAATATATATTTTACGGAAAAAGATGATTATACATTTTTTTAGAAGTGTATATATTATTAATATCTTTTTAAAAATATTAAATTTAATAAAAAATATTAATTAAAAAATATAATAAATAATATTATAAAAATATAAAAAAATATATATACTATTAATAATAAAAATATCATAACTAATATTTTACTCATGATCCAGGTCCCTGCTTTTGGGTAAGATTAATTTCGCTAAGATACCCTGTCAAATCAAATCTTCATACTTAAAAAATAAAATGGTTACTTAAAATATATATTTGGAGGGAGATATCCTGAAGATATCACATGTAAAGAAGCTTTAACTATATTTTTTTTATTTAAAAAAAGTATACCCATACTTATAAAGTGTAAGAATATTCAAGGACCTACTTTATAACTAATACATGTATAAGTACATCGCAAAGGAAAGACACAAGCAATTTTATATGCACCATATAAGGGAAGAGATGCTGGAGATAATTAAAAAAAAAAGGAATGATGGACGGAAAAAAATAATAATAAAAAGCAAAGTTGGAATTAGAAGCTAAGCCACTGTAGGTCAAGTCCAAACATGTGGCTTGGAGTAACCATTGGTCCTTATTATCCAAATTACATGCTCTGCTTGTCTTCATTTTATATGCATCCTTTCTAGTTTTTTTTTATTGTTATGTTATTTGAATATTTAGAATATAAAAATCAATTAATATTTTTTTTTACATATGTATATGATATATATTTTGATATCTGTTTATATTTACATCGACACATAATATTTATATAAAATATCATATGATAAACGTTTAAAAAATATTTTCCTGATTCCTTAATACTGTGATACTCTAAACGTACCATCAGTGTCCTAATAACAGAGACCTCTGATAGGAACCTAAGGACCCCATTGAGCCGTGCCAATTTTTATTTTTATTTCAGTCCTTTATCGAGTTTTCTTGCCCCATATCTTTTGCACTAGATGGCCAGTTTGTTCATAACCCATTGGACGCTCAATTTGGACCCTCCAAATAGTTTCCATTTTCCATGCGCCTGTTGTTCCTATTGGAACAGTAAAAATTCCAACATGATTTGGCTTGTCCATTTAATTGGTGCCCTCCATTCAGTTTCAAGCCCCACCCGCCATTTATACGTTATGGTCGATTTCGTCTGACTGACATGTTACATCTTTCTTCTAACTCCTGTGGAACTCATCTGAGAGTGATTTGTCCTAATCAATTACATTATTGCATTACTCAATGTACGTCTACCTAAAGACTTGTATATGTCAACGAGCTTGAGACAAACGACAATGGGGAAGAGAGATGGACCATAGAAAAATGAATATGATGCTTTAGTTGAACCAAACTCTTATTGAACCCATCGCAACCTAACTCTAAATCATTCACTATAGAATGCTACTCATGCCAATAGATTTGAAACTTGAAAGTCAATCTTGGCTGTGAATGGGTGAGTATCATCAATATTATGATTATCTCTAGCCAAGTTTGGCCCATTTATCGTACCAAATTTTCCTACCTTGTACTTGAGAAGATTAGGCATATCCTGTTACCCCAAACAGAGAGAATAGAGGTTTTAATCTAATGCTTGAAAACTGTATAGGGTCGGAGCTAAAACAAAAGTAAATTACTTGGTCATTAAATTTCCTGAACTGATAATTGTACATGCCGTTTTATAATTCTAGATCCTCCGTATTCTCGTTCACATTAATCCTACTTGTGCTTTCATCTCTTGTGTCACCCGTGGTTTCTTTTTCAAACTAATGCCTGCTTTGCTCATTCTTATAGTAAAACATCATCAGCTTGTTACTCTTTTTAATGTTAATTTTCATAGAGGGCGAAGAACAGACGAGGACAGCGATACATGCCCTTGGTTATTTAAAGGATTCAGAAGTAAAAGTTTTCTTAGGAAAAAAAAATTGAAACTAATATTATGTTTGAATGATAGGTAATGAAGGGAACGAAAAGAGAATGAGGGGAAGAAAAATAATGTAATAATACCAACAATCAGAAATGCCAAAGTGGAAGGTGAGTCAGCTCATGCAAAAGAAAGTGGACAGCCTGGAAGCCAGCTGGGAAAGGAGTTAGTTGAGAATGAAGGGCAAATGGCATTGGATCCGGGAATCAAGGGAATCAGGAGAAGTGATAGGCAAAGAATAACTAACTCAAGGTGGAGAGATTATGTGTGATGAGCATACTTAAGTTAGTCGTGGGAAGGCATGGAAGGTATTGTGAGGTCTACATTCTTACTCTCTCTCTGAATCCTTCTCTCTCCTGTATCTTCTTCTTCTGACTGTTTCATTGTAATTCTGTCAACTTATAAACTAATAGCTACTTACAGTATTTCTTCCAGTTTCAAATTCAATATATTGAGGTATATTCAGGAATATTGTTGTCTCCAGTACTTAGTTCATACCTTACAAATAACTTCTCTTGTTTGAGAGTTTTAAAATACATGAGAACAGAACGAAATACATGGAGAACCATTTTTCCCCTCTTCCCCTCAAATATCCAACTTTTATTCTCTCCAAAATTAAGGTGGAATGGGAATAACACATAGGTAATGAAGTTTCGTTCTGTTAATGAAACTTCCAAACAAAGAATGGTAATTATGTTCCATTCATTCTCTTTTTTTTTTGTCCATCCCCACCTATTCTGTCTATTCCATTAATAAAAAATATCCAAACAGATGGTAAAAGTGAAAACTTGACAAAAAAATCATTCAAAAGAAAATGAAGGATGTTGGTTGTGGAATGAGACATGTGGCTTCTGGGATCATCTAAAATATTGTCAGGAACATTTCAAATGTTCAGGTGTTTTGGTTCAGAAACAATATTCGTAAAGATCTTTAACACTTTTCTAAAATACTCATAATCAACTTAAATAAAAAATCATATGAACACATATAGTAGGGTTGGGGTGGCAAATGGAATGATGCAAGTGGAGTGGTGATGATTTTGTTGATTGCCATATGAGAGTTAAAAAAAAAACAGAGACTATATAAAAGTTATTGTAATTTTTAAAATGAATAGGGAAATGTGTGCAAATCTCAAAAGGAATTAGTATATCTTACTCGACAACGTTTATAATGCACCTAAATAATTTTGGAACATGGATGCTCCAAACATATTACCTATTATTATAGGTTTTTTTTAGTAATATGGTCATTTATTTTTTTAATCTTATATTTTGGTTTATTGTCTTTTAATCCTTCTTCTTTCCCAAATGCCTGTTGTGAATTGCATGTGCATCCATCAAACGCCTAACCAAAACCCAGAAACTACAACATACAAGTTCAAGCCAAAGCACTAAGTCGCTCTACAACCACAACACCGTGAGCCACTAAACCTCACCCATCCGTTCAAACCTATAAAGGATAACAGTTAGGAAGCTAAGTTGATAGTTATGAAATCTGTTAGAAAGTTAGTTATCTGTTAAGAGTTGTAATACTCTATATAAACACGTTTTCTGTAATGCATTATGAATATACGATTCATTCAATATTCAGTATCATCTCTTTTATTCTTTCTATCAAACTTTTGTTTCTTCCTTACTTCAAGCCTTGGCTCTGGTACCTTACATGGTATCAAAGCACAGCTTCAATGGAGACCACATCCAATTCTTCTTCTATGTAATCTTCTACTCAATTTACTCTACATACATTCTCCAATCCAGTATCAATTAAGCTTGATGAAGAAATTTTTTTACCTTGGAAGCAACAAGCTTTGGCTACAATCAAGGGTCATAAGCTCCACAAATTTATCACAGGTTCATCGATTCCACAGAGGTATGGCACCAGGGAAGATGAACTCAATCACAATCTAAGTGAAGAATTTCTAAATTGGGAACAACAAGATCAGCTATTAATGTCATGGTTGCTTTCCTCGATGAACCATTCACCATAAGAATGGTTGGGTGTGAATATTCTCATTAGATATGGAAGAAATTAGAGGAATTCTTTGCTTCTCAAAGTAAAGCTAAGGTGAGACAACTCAAACTTAAGCTGCGTAATACAAGGAAAGAATCTTCAATTGCCTCTTATCTTCTTGAGATCAAGAAAACTGTAGATACTTTGGCTTCAATTGGTTCACCTATAGATGAGTCTGAACATATCGAATCCATTTTAGATGGTTTAATAAAGGAATATGAGTCATTTGTGACAGCCATAATTTCATGATCAGAACCTTTTACTATGAGCCAACTTAAGGCATTCTTAATGGCTCAAGAAGAAAGGATTGAAAGATTTAGGAAATATTATATTGGTTCTGTGCAAGCAAATGCAATTTAGTTTGGTCAAGGAATACAACATCCAAGAAAACAGTTCTTTAATGGAAATGGTAGCAGATCACAAAGTTCTTAGTATGATCATGGTAGATTCAATTCGAACTTTCAGAGTAGGCTTAATTCAAATTTTAGAGGACAATCTAATTTTAGAGGTAGAGGTGGCAGGACTGGAGGCAGGTTCAATACAAGAATTTACTATCAGTTATGTGACAAAGGTGGTCATTTAGCTCATCAGTGTTAGCACAGGTTTGATCAGAATTTCAATGCTTCTCAAAATCAAAATTTCACTAGTTCTTGAAATCCAAATCAGAACTTCTCTCCTGTTGCTCATCTTGCTACAAGCACAGAGTTAGCTACACCTGCAACTCTTTTTGATCAAAATTGGTATCCAGATTCTGGTGCAAGTCATCACTTGACACCAGATTCCTCTAATTTGTCCAACAAAGTGGATTATGGAGGCTCAGAACCAGTGGTTGTAGGTAATGGTTCAGGTCTGTCTATATCTCATATAGGACACTCCAATTTCTATTCTTCGAATTCTCCTTCTAGATTATTTTCTTTCTATAACTTGTTGCATGTTCCTTCTATTACAAAGAACTTACTTTCAGTGTCACAGTTTGCTAAAGATAATGGTGTTTTCTTTGAATTCCATCCTAATACATGTTTTGTCAAATGTTAGGTTACCAAGGAGATCCTTCTCCAAGGAACCATTAAGAATGGGCTGTATGCATTTGAAAACTTTCAACAAGTTTCATCTGCTGCACCAATTCTCTCCAACATTGCTTTAACCAAATCTGACTCATTGTTTCAGTTGTGGCATTCAAGACTTGGTCACCCCTCTCCATCAGTTGTTTTCAAAGTTTTACAATTATGAAATATACTTGTAAATTCTAATATCACAAATTCTGTTTGTTCTGCTTGTTGTATGGGAAAATTGTATAAACTTCATTTTCCAGTTTTTAACACTATATACACTAAACCTTTAGAGCTTGTGTATTATGATATTTGGGGTCCAGCACCCATCAATGCAATAAGTGGCGTTAGATATTACATACATTTCATTGATGCTTATTCTAAATACACTTGGATTTATTTACTGCACACAAAGTCACAAGTCCATTCTGTCTTTTTGCAATTTAAACAAATGGTGGAATTACAACTTGGAGTCAAAATAAAAGCTCTTCAAATTGACAATGCCAAAGAATATTTGGGTCTTTCCTCATTCTTAAACTCAAATGGTATTATCCATCTATTGTTATGTCCATATGTTCATCAACAGAATGACACTGTTAAAAGGAAGCATTGACATATTACAGAAGTTGGTCTTACTTTGTTAGCCAATTCTGCACTTCCTCTAAGATACTGGGGGGAGGCTTTCCTCACTGCCACTCAACTCATAAATTCTCTCCCAACTCCTCTTCTTGGTCAGCAATGTCCTGAGCAAATTCTGTTCCATCAATCTCCTATTTATAAATCTCTAAAAAATTTTGGTTGTGCATGCTTTCCTTTTCTTAGACCATATAATAAGGTTAAAATGGATTTCAAGTCATAGCTTTGTGTTTTTCTTGGCTATAGCAGTGCACACAAAGGCTACAAATGCCTTTCCTCTACTGGTAAAATCTTTATCACTCCTCATGTAGTTTTTGATGAATCTATTTTTCCATTTAAACATCATTTTGAAGTATTTCAATCTTCTACTTCTCTTTCTTCTACTACTAATCAGTCTTCTGATTCAACTCCACTAATTCCCATAATTCTATCTCGTGTCTCATCTAGAGCTAGACAACCTGCACATACTATCACTACACCTGTTTCTATTGCTAATGACATATCTAAGCAGATATTACCTGATCAATCCACTTCCCTGACTCCTCACAATACTGGTACTACATCATCTTTACCTACTGTTCTTCTTAAATTAAACCATCATCATATGGTTACCAGGGCCAAAGCTATTATTTATAAACCCAAAGCATTTCAAGCTTCTCTTGAACCAAGCACTGTAAATCAAGCACTCTATGATCCTATATGGAAACAAGCCATGGCAGAAGAATATGATGCTCTCATGAGAAACAATACTTGGCATCTTGTGCCACTGCCTCCGAATCGAGTTCCTATAGGCAATAAATGGATTTTTCGTGTCAAATACAACTAAGATGGCACCATCCAAAAGCATAAGGCACGACTGGTTGCAAAGGGATTCAATCAAAGACCTGACTTTGATTACTTTGATACCTTCAGTCCTGTTGTGAAGCCTGTTTCCATCAAATTAGTTCTCACATTAACCTTGAACAGAAATTGGCCAATCCACTAACTAGATGTTAATAATGCATTCTTGAATAGTGACTTGCAAGAGGAGGTCTACATGACTCAGCCTTAGGGATTTGTTACTAGTGATAGATCATTGGTTTGCAAGCTAGATAAAGCCTTATATCGCCTAAAATAGGCCCCACGTGCCTGGTTTCAAAAATTATCTGGAGCTCTTAGTTCTCTTGGCTTCACTGCAACAAAGAGTGATGTTTCTTTATTCACTAAGTTCACTCCAACCTCAACTGTTCTGATTCTAGTCTATGTTGATGATATCATCATCATAGGGAGTTCTTCAATTGAAATTTCAGCTCTCATCAAAACTTTACACTCTAACTTTGCTCTTAAAGATCTCGAACCTCTGCATTACTTCCTTGGAATTGAAGTCCAACCTACTAAAATCTGGTGGTTTACTTCTTTCTCAATCCAAGTACATTCATGATCTGCTCCACAAAGCCAACATGACAAATTGTAAACCTTATTCAACTCCCATGACTACTAATCTCAAACTCTCAGCTACTGGTAGTAGTCCTTACTCAGATCCAAGTTTATATCGATCAATTGTTGGCAGCTTGCAGTATGTCATAGTCACCAGACCTGAGTTAAGCTACTGTGTGAATCGTGTTTGTCAATTCATGTAGCAGCCCCTCGAATCTCATTGGAAAGCTGTTAAATGCATCTTGAGGTATCTACAAGCTACTTCCCACTTTGGTTTTCACCTACAGAGGTCTACAAATCTCGAGCTCACTGGTTTCTATGACTCTGACTGGGGTTCTGACCCAGATGATAGGAAGTCCACCTCTGGATATTGTGTCTTCTTGGGGTGTAACATCATCTCCTGGTCTTCCAAGAAACAACATGCTGTGTCCCGCTCAAGCACAGAAGCTAAGTATTGGAGCTTGGCTTCCTTGGTAGCTGAACTCACTTGGATTCAGTCTCTACTTTCTAAATTACAGCTTCCTTCTTCTCAACCCCCTAGAGTGTTTTGTGATAATCTTAGTGCAGTGCTTCAGGATGCAAATCCTATCCTTCATTCTTAGACCAAACACTTTGAATTGGATCTATACTTTGTTCGAGAAAGAGTTATTCAACAGTAACTCTTAATTAGTCACATTCTCTCTCATAAGCAGATTGCTGATATTTTAACCAAGGCAATTTCCAGCACTCAATTTACTTCATTTCGAACCAAACTCAGAGTTGAGGATTCTCACCTGTTGAGTTTGCGGGGGGATGCAAAGGATAATAGTTAGGAAGCTAAGTTGACAGTTATGAAATCGATTAGAAAGTTAGTTATCTGTTAAGAGTTGTAATACTCTATATAAACACGTTTTCTGTAATGCATTATGAATATACGATTCATTCAATATTTAGTATCATCTCTTTTCTTCTTTCTATCAAACTTTTTTTCTTCCTTACTTCAAGCCTTGGCTCTGGTACCTTGAAAAACCCATTAAGTTCCATGACACCGTCCCAAGCCACCACGGGTTAATGTTGATGAAAATGGTATCAGCCTTGAGTAAAAAAACAGAGGCTTGTGTTGGAGGTGCAGTTTGCCCAAATAACCTTTGCCAAAAGTGGGGAAAAGCAATATAATAGGTTTATCATTTCTTCTGCTGCTCTTATGCTTGCAATCCCAACTACAACTCTCTTCTACCTTTGTTATTATTTTATTTTTAAGAATTGTGTTATAAGGCTAGATGGTGGATCGTGGCAATATGTGGTGGTTCGATTTCTGGACGATGGTTCCCCGTCGAAAATGACTTTGACATTTCTATCTCATTGTTGAAACCAACTACACAAGCCACCATCACAACCTGCAAAACTCAGCCACCATCAATAACACATCATTCTTGCCAAGGCCACCATGAATGACTCAACATCGTTCTTGTTGAGAGCCCCTTTCTGCCATAGCCGCCGCCTTGGACCCACTATGAACCACCTTGAATTCAAATCATGAACCCCCTCAGCTGAAGCTGTCATAGGAGCCGTTGCCACTCCACCGCGTCCTGGATCTAGCACCACCATGACCCAAACCACACGCACCACGTCTTCTCTGTTCGAGCTCTGCCCCTCCACGTACCAGATTTTCCAACCCACGCGCCACCACGTCTTCTCTGTTCGAGCTCTGCCCCTCCACGCACCATATTTGTCAACCCGTGCCCCACCATGTCTTCTCTGTTCGAGTGATTTTCCTGTGCCACCATCTTCTCTAACGCATCACCTTGCCAATCAAACTGCAACAAGAGCTTTTGTGTCAAGGAGTAATTTGCAATTACCCATTTTCTAAAGGATCTAAGTTTTTAATTTTAAAAACTTTTCAACCACTTTTCAGTCTTCCATCCTTACCATTCGTTTTTAAAACTATTAAATCAATGGTTTTTATTTGTGGAGTATCAATGCTCCTAAATATTTAGGTGCATTATAAACATTGTCATCTTACTCTTTGTTTGATGTACATGAATTTTTATTAAGAAAACTTCTAATTGGTTTCTGTCAGATTTTCGTAGCTCTCACCTGTTATCCAAATTCATACAAACACTATGATCCAATAAATATGTGAAATACATTTTCAAAAGGTTTTTGTATGAACATTTTATAAAGAGAAATACTGGTAAGATGGGCAGAATTTTTAGGAGCCGGATTTCCAATAGTTCAAAAACAAAATGCAAGTGGTGAAGTTTGACATCTGATCGCCTTCATTTATTACCTCATTTCTTCTTTTATATTTTAAGATAGAAAATAAATTTTTAATCGTGGGATCCTCTGTAGTTAAAAGAAGAGTATAAAAGATCCTAATCTAATTTTTTTTTCCGATTAAGTTGAGATTATTATTTGACTTTTAAATAAATGTGTTATTTCTACTATTTTAATCATCTTTAAATCATGACAAATTATAACTTCATTAAGTTTTTTTAGTGTGTATAGCATTACTTTTATCAAAACTGACATCGTCAATAGGGTAGATAGTATCAACTACATTATGATGATGCAAGCATGTGCTTTCATTAGCTAGATATCTGTAATCAAATTATTCATAACACTTTCATTTCCAAATTGTAAAGCTGGTGCCAACAATATCAATTAATTTTTTTTTCTTCTGATTGAACAATACTAATTAAATTTAAATGAGCATTCATTAGCTAGATGTCTATAATCAAATTCCTCGTAACACTTTCATTTCCAAGTTTTAAAGCAGGTACAATAGTAATTAAATTTAAATGAGCATTCAATAAATTCATCATTTGGCCTCTTGAGAGTCACTTGTCTGCGAAGGTGTAAAGAGGGGATTGGCGATGGAGTGGGCATCTGATATTCTTTTTTCATTATACAAATTCAAAAACTAACTTCCATTAACCAAATCTTAATTAAATCCTAAGCTCCAGGTATCCAAATCCAAAATATAAGAAATACCTGTACTAGGGTCCTGTGTTATGATTAGAGTTGGGGACATACAAGAAGAGTAGTGGGTTCAATCTTTGTAAATATTCTTCATTCCACATTTTCATTTACTATCCCCCAACTCCTCTTTCAGACTCTATTAGGGGACCACCTAAGGATCCTGTTCTAGACGTGATCCGGGATTATGTCTCATGGATCTACCCAGCTCACAGTATGTTGGAGTCCGTCTTTGACACCCCTAGCAGGACTTGCTTATGGCACATAGACGAGATCCTGACTCTATGCATATTGGACCTTGACATTGGGTAGTAGCAACATTACTGCGAGATCTGAGCAATGGATAAATCCTGAGAATATCTGTTATTGCCAATCATGATATTGTATAATAAGAGAACTCATAACCGTCTTCGACTGCCCATAATTGCAGTAACAATATTTCGATATTATAGGGATCTTCTGTAACTAATAAGGGAATGTATCCCCCCCTGCGACTATTGTGGGAGTATATCTCTCTAACCTCTATAAATACCAGGCTTTTTCACCTTCTATAGGTAACTTATGACTCTTATGCACAAACCCTAATTGTTCACAACCTGACTTGAGCGTTGGAGTGCCTTTGCAGGTATCAACCCCCCCATTTCAACAAGTTCTATTGTTGCTGCGCAAGGAGAAAACCATTGTGACGTGCCTATCTCACGTACTCCTTAGTATCCATTACTGAACATTGGCACCTTTTGTGAAAATCCATAAACTTCTATTCCCACTCAACCATGGTGAACACAAGACATAACTCGAGGAGAGAAGATGTTGCGCAAACCTCTATAGGCCAAAGGCAAGGACCTGCGGTGCAATGTCCTCCCCACCTGATTCCACCACCAGTTGTTGAAACTTCCGCCATAAGAAACTAAGCACCTAACACAGAGCCTCTATGCTATGGGCATAAAATCTCACTTTCTGACGAGAGCCCCCACACATCACGCAGGGTTCCTGTGAGGGAAAGACTTAGAATCTGCATGCAATGAGCCAATTCTGACGTTCATTGGTCTAGAATCCCAGTACACCAGTGCCTAGGATTCGTGAACGACGTTGATGATGACCGAGTTTCCCGTCTAGAGGGTACGGTTCCATCCAAGATGTCCAGAAACTGATTCCAGGAATTGGTGCAACAACAAATGGTAATATTAGAAGAACAATACTGCAAATTGGAGGATCTAGGACGGTTTGTGCATGAAGGCCAGCCCAGAATGCAACGTCAAAATGGAAGGCAAAACACGACTAATGATCAGGAGAGAATGCCACATCTCGACGTTGGAATGTCCAATGTTATTAACAACAAATCGGACCTCGGCGATTGGCAGCAGCCATTCTCTGCTCAGCTTATGGAGTTTATGGTTCCAAGCAATTTTAAATTCATAGCCAACATGGAACTCTATAAAGGGACCATGAACCCTCAGGAGCATATAGATATCTACGTCAATCAATGCACTTCCATGGGGATTGCTCGCAGTTACTATGTCGTGCTTTCCCCTTTCCTTAAAGAAGGGAGTCCTTAGATGGTTCATGACCTTGCCACGGGGATCCATCACTAGTTGGCCAGACCTTAGACAACGTTTATTGCTCTAGTACACTACTATTAAGGAACAACCCAGGTCCATTGAATCTCTCTCTAAGATTCTCCAAGGGTACGACGAGCCCCTTCACGATTACCTTAAGAGGTTTAATACAACTTGTATCAAGTGGAGAACTTTGATGACAGAATTGCTCTCCACTACACTAAAAGTGGACTCCGGACTAGTTTTGAGTTTTTCGTGTCTATGGCAAAGAAAAAATCAGAGAATGTGGAAGAATTTTGACAACAGACCCAGAAATATATAAACCTTGATGAGGCAATTAAGGCTTAGAGAAGCTTTGAGAAGGGTGAGTCCTCTTGTCATAAAGCCAACCATAACTCCTCACGGTCCCGGAACTCCTCTAAGGATGATGCACCCTGGGGAAAATACTCCAATTATACTCCTCTGAACACCCCGCGTGAAATAATCTTGAGGGAGGTGTTACAGACAAAGTTCTAGGACATCAAGAGGCCACCCCCTTTTAAGAAACATAACTAAAAAGATTGCTCCATACATTGTACATGGCACAAAAGCTACGACCATGACACTAAAGACTGTTACCAACTCCACAATGCCATTAAGTTCTTAATTAGGACAGGATGGCTAGAACAATATGTCAGCTGTGCTCAAGATGATGAAAGCCGTGGAAGGTGGAGAGAGACGAGACGCAACACTCAATGGAGCCCATCTCTGGCCAAAGAAGAAGGACCCAGAGCCCTAGGAGAATATCCTGGAGTCCACCTTGCCGTGACATAGATAACTGGTAGGATAGGAATAGGGACGCTCCATCTGAAGATAATAATAACCACCATGTCTAACCTAATAGAACCATCAACACTATTACAAGCGAGTTTGCAGGCAGCGGTGAATCTAATGGTGATCGGAAGAAAGCCCTCAGGATAGGAGTGTTGAGCATCTCCCACCCCGAGCCTAAGTTATAGATTGGAGAATGGAAGACGCCCCCCATCACTTTTTCAGATGAGGATTACCACAAAATAATCCCATATCATGATAACCCACTAGTTATCTCAGGAATACTTTCCAATGCCGAAGTCCGACGCATCTTCCTTGACCAAGGGAGTTTGACAGATATCATGTTCATGGACTTGTATCAAAAGCTAGAACTTCCGCATACGGAGCTAACTCCCTATGATGGGGAGCTTACAGGGTTTACTAGTGAGAAGATTACCCAGGCAAGATACTTTGAGACCCACCTGACCCTGGGGTCCCCTAAACTCTTCAGAACTATCAAGGTTAGGTTTCTAGTCATGGACTACTCCTCGGCCTATAATATCATCATCTTAGGCTGCCCTGCCTTGAATGCACTTGGCGTCGTGGTCTCGACTACCCACCTGGCCATGAAATTTCTCAACAAGAATAATGAGGTTATCATAGTAAAGGTCGACTAAATTGCAGCACGAAAATGTTATAACGAGAGCCTCATAATTTACAGGGTGCCCAAGAAAGCAAAAGCTTGCACATCTAGCCTGGTTTTGGATCAAATCAACATCCTTATGACTGAGCTAGATGTGCGAGAAGAGACCCAGGGTATCAGACCTAAGTATAAGGGTGAACTACAACCTCTTCGACTTGGTGCCAACCCTAATTAGGTCACCAAGATTGGAGCGAACTTGGAAGAAGAAGAGATGCGCCAATTGATTGAGATCTTGTAGAAAAACAAAGACCTATTTGCTTGGATGTCCTCCGACATGTCTGGGCTTGATCCCACCTTCATTTGTCATCGCCTATTTATTAGGAAGGATGTGAGGCCGGTCTCCCAGAAGAAAAGAAAAGTTGGTCCAGAAAGGTAGTAGGTTATTGAAGAACAAGTGAAGGAGTTGCTCAGTGTCAACTTCATTAGGGAAGTACTTTACACCACATGGCTGTCTAATGTAGTCTTAGTGAAGAAGTCAAATGGGAAGTAGAGGATGTGAATCGACTATACAAACTTAAACAAGGTCTGCCTTAAAGATCCATACCTACTTCCCAATATGGATAAATTAGTTGACAACTCCTCAAGCTTTCATTTGTTGTTGTTCATGGATGCATACTCCGGGTACAATTAGATCCCAATATACCTTGGGAATGAAGATAAGACCATTTTCATCACTGATAAGGCGAGCTACTACTATAGGATTATGCCATTTAGTCTGAAAAATGTAGGAGCCACCTACCAGAGAATGATGAACAAGGTCTTTGAAGACCATGTGGGGAAGATGCTAGAGGTTTACATATATGACATGATAGTAAAGACCTTACAAGGCGGATCACATATTACAGAACTCGAAGAAGTGTTTGCACAACTCCGAAAGTATAACATGAGACTTAATCTAGAAAAGTGCACCTTTAGGGTCCAAACAGGCAAGTTCTTAGGCTTTATGCTAACTCACCGTGGAATTGAGGCTTATCCTAATAAATGTCAGGTGATGCTCAACATGTGTAGCCCTCAGAATATCAAAGAAGTGCAGCAACTGACTGGTCGGATTGCGAACCTCATATGTTTCCTCGCTAAAGCCGCCCACAAATGCCTTCCTTTATTTAGCTTGCTAAAAAAGGGGAAGGGTTTTGAGTGGACTTGGGAGTGTGAGGATGCCTTTTCCTCTTTGAAGAATCTCCTGTCCTTTCCCCCATACTGACAAGACTGAAATCCTGTGAGACACTAAACTTGTACCTTTTGATTCACGAAGAGGCTATAAGCTCAGTGCTAATCTGAGAGACGTCAAATTATAGAAGTCGATCTACTTTGTAAGCAAGGTTTTGCGGGGCCTAAAACTCTGCTACCAAAAGATTAAAAAAGTTGCCTTTGCACTTATCATCATAACCCAAAGGCTGAGACAGTATTTCCAATGTCATCCCGTGGTGGTAAAGACGAACTAACTTATCCACCAGGTGCTGCACAAGCCGGATCTATTAGGAAGAATGATTACTTGGTCCATTGAGCTTTCTGAGTTCAGAATCGCATATGAGCCTCAACTTGCAATAAAGGCTTATACGCTCTTTGACTTTCTGGCAGAACTCAAATCAGACCCCAGCGACTTTGTAGGGATTTCTTAGACCATATTCATTGATGGATTCTTAAACCCCAAGGGAAACGGTGCCAGAGTGATTCTAGAAAATTCTGAAGGAGTGACAGTAGAAAACTCCTTGAAGTTCGAGTTCCCAACCTCAAATAATCAAGCAAAGCATGAAGCATGTATTACAGGACTGGTAATGGCCAGAGATATGAGAGCGACTAAAATCACACTTTACAGTGACTCCCAACTTATGACCTCTCATATCTGGGGTAATTATCAAGCCAAGGAGCCTCTCCTATAGAGATACTTAGCCAAGGTACAAGAACTCCTCAAAAGCTTCCAGGATACCAAGATTGAGCACATACCCAAGGATAAGAATTCTAGGGCGGACCTCTTGTCCAAACTAGCCAGCACTAAAATACCAGGAAATAACCGTTTTATAATCCAAGAGACTCTCTCACAACCCTTCATCATAGATGATGTCATTTTCCAAGTGGAAGAAGGAGAGCATACTTGGATTACCCCAATCATGGAGTATCTACAATCCGGAGTCAGGCCTTCTGATTCGAAGGAAGCCTCCAAACTAATCAAGACCCCAGTCAAGTACACAATCCATGATGGGCAGTTATACCGATGTGGGTTTTCCTTGCCTCTCCTTAAATGCTTTACACCAAAAGAAGAAGAATATGTACTGATTGAGGTTCATAGGGGAGCTGTGTACACCACTTAGAAGGCAAAGCCTTAGCTTTGAAGGCACTTAGGGCCGGATATTATTGGCCTACAATGGAAGCTGATTCCCTTGCACATGTCCGATTTTGTGACAAATGCCAGCGTCACTCGAACAATTGTCAAGCTCCCCCAGAGGAACTATCCACGATGTCTGTACCTTGGCCATTCTACAGATGATGGATGGATATCCTGGGTCAATTCCCTCAGGTTCCTAGACAGTTGAAGAACTTGGTTGTGGCCGTGGACTACTTCATAAAATGGATCGAGGCAGAACCCTTAGTCACAATCACCTCTGCTCGAGTCTAAAAGTTCACTTATCGCCACATCATCACCAAGTCCGGGGTTTTGGAATCCATTGTGATAGGACAACAAGACCCAATTTAAAGATAAGGGCTTTGAAGACCTGCTTGCAGAGCTAAAAATCAAACATCATTGCAGTTCTGTTAAGAACCCCAAGACTAATGGACAAGCTGAAGCCACTAACCGGGTTATTGTTTGTGGAATTAAAAGACGATTGTATGAAGCTAAGGGAAACTAGGCTAAACAGCTAGACCATGTCCTCTAGATCTACCGAACTATGCCTTACTCAACAACGGGTGAAACCCCCTTTAAACTCACCTATAGGTGTGAGGCTATGACCCTGGTGGAAATTAGGGAGCCAAGCTGGCGTCTCTAACAATTTTCACCTGACAGTAACCCTAGACTGATTAGAGAAAACTTGGATCTTCTAGAAGAAAGAAGACGCGTCGCTCATATATGTGATGTCATTATCAAACAAAAGGTCGCGGCTCATTATAATTTGAAGGTTATCCTAAGGAAATTCAAGCCAGGGGATTTAGAACTCTAGATAGCGGACATCGGAGGTAGAAATGCCTCCCTAGAGAAGTAAGCCCTTAATTAGGAAGACCTCTATTGCATTGTTATTAGCACTAACAAAGGAACTTACACATTGGAGACATTAATAAGAAAGCCGATAAAAAACTATTGGAATGCGGATAAACTTAGAAAGTATTATAGCTAGATGCCCCTTAAGGCCTAGTCTCTTAGTTTACTTTGTTTGGTCTACCCCAATTTTGGTGATTATATACCTTGTGCGAACTTCAGTCATTCGATCTATAAATAAAATGGAGTTATTCATACATCTAAAGTCTCAAAAGACTATCAAGTCAGAAAATGTCTTGAGAGTGTCTTGTGCCCGTTCCCTATGGGATTTGAGGTCTCTCAAAGTCCAGGTGAAGAGGAATAACCCATAAAATCTGTAATATCCTTAATGACATGTTAGACTTGTATATGTGTATAAGGGTAGGATATAACTTGCTTAACATGCCTATTTAATTTTGTGACAAACTGAGTTAGTTTAGGCACTTTGTTACAAACCAAAAGGTGTAAAGTAGCTTAAAATGACTCAGATAATAGCATAAATTGCTTAAATGAGGAAAATAAATATGGATAATTTATTTTTAGGTCACAAATGTATGAAACAAGACATAGTTAAAGTTTCGTTGATAAACTGAGTTAGTTTGACATTTTTAGGCATACTGGTTATGCATTTTATGCCGGATTGACTAGTAGCAGATATGAAAAAATAAGATAATGTTGAAACAACAATTTATATGAATCTTAGTATTTATTTTAATATTGTTGGAAGTTAGAAAACTTTGTTTAGCTAAATCTAAGTATTTTTAGCAGATCAGAAAATATCAGTATGTGGCCTAATGGCCTTAATAGTCAACCATCTTATCTCCTACATGTTTCCTCATTCACGACTTTTTGTTTACCCAAAACAGAAGTAGAAAACGTGAGAAAAAATAAGAAAGAATAGAAAAAGAAGAAGGAGGAAAATGAGGAGAAAAGGAGAAGAGCTAAAGAGAAAACCAAAGTGTGAAGTGTTGGGAATTGTGGATACATCACGCAACAGAAAAATAGGATTCCCACTAAGGATCCATGCGAAAAAGCCATAATCCGAGTTTTAAAATTGTTTACCTGTTGAAGCGTGATCAAAGGAAGTGACGTGAATCACCAACACCATAACAACGATGATGTCTCTGTGGTATCCACATGAACAGACTCACGAACGTCCAACGTTCGCAAAAAGGAGTCTTACAACTCTCACACAGTGCTAGTTGCGAAGAGAAGAGAAGAAACCTGTCACTTTCTCACTCACTTTTTCTGTACGTGTGGCTAGGGTTCTGTAATGTGTGTTTTAGCAGCCCCCTTAGCAGTACTATTTATAATAGTGACTACCTTAAGTGAGTGTGAGCAGCAGCAAGGTAAACTATGTAACCCTAGACTCATCTGTTATGAGTCTGACCCATATTTGAATCCGAGTCCAACTTGGATCTATTGCTCCAATTTTAGTCTGCTCTATGTGTGTGACCCTGTAGGTTTTCATTACGTTGGTAGTAATATTAAAATCCTATTTTAATATTACAAGCAGTGAGCGGTATCTAGCAACACATCGCTGCTACCCAAGTAATGAGAATGTCAATGATTTGACATAACCTTTTCGTGACCAATGTTTCCATGTCGTTTAGTCCCTTTGTCAAGATATTGAGATTGAACACAAGGCATAGAATGCGTCACCCTTGTATAGTCCAATCTTTCGTTCTCTGACACTCGAGTAGACTTTGTAACAACAAATGAAATCAATATCTCATATTGACTCATTTGAGCATGGTCATGCATTTCACAGTCTCACTCTATCAGGGGCCCCAAAGATATTGCTCCTGTTATGTAGGAGTGACAAATCCCATCTAGGTCACTCACATTCCTCTACATGATTTGTGGTATGTCTAATAACCAACATTATAATCACCTTGTTACAGATAACGTTTGATGGCATTAAAACACACAACTCCTCATGTAGGAATCGTAATGATTTCAGGTCAAAGGACCACAGACACCATTGTTACTATGAGAATTGCTTATAACACTCACGTAACGATCCATGTAGCGTTCTCATGGCGGGTCAGTCCAGTACATCATTACTCTAATATGTACCCATGTGAAGACTTAATATCTCATATCCACGACCCTTGAGATATGGTCATCAGTCTATGCACATACTAGTCTCAATGCATTATTGTTGTCCTAATTAACAATAATACTTGATTAGGGACATTTAAGAATAGTGTTCTAATTTTTTCTAATAGGATCTCATGATCAAGTCAACCACTTGATGTTCTATGGCATCAAAATTACTATTCTAAGGACTTTATTATGTTTATTAAAAAAGAACACAATAACTGAAATGCCTCATATATTAAAATAAGCATAATAGAATGTATGTAAATACAGACAAATGTATCAGCCTCTAGGGCACACACCAACATGAAGATAATCTACACTACAAAGAGGTAGGGGTGATTATATTATGTGTTTCTTCTCTCCCTTGTTTCATCTTTGTTCAAGTTTTGTCCATAGATGGAAAATTAGGTTTTTGAGGAGTTATGTGGCTTTTCTTATTTGATCGTTGTCCTTAATGATAGAATTAGTCTGTTTTGAGCTTAACCTGTGCATGGTGATGGTTTGGAAACTTAGAGAAATTCATTTGGATGCTTAGGTTTAAAAGTTGAGAAAATGGAGCAAGCTCTTGGTTTTCTAAGTCTTGAATCCATGCTAGGTGAGTTGAGGGTGAGCATGATGATTTAGCATGCTTAGAGACCATTCTTAGGGTTGAAAACCATTTAGGACCTGAGTTAAAGGTTTAGAGATGGTTAGAACCCCAATGGAATAGTAACTCCAGTTGCAGAGGCTAGGCAACTAAGTGCCCAACTTTTGGCCGCTTAAGTGCCTAAGGCTAGATAGCTTGTGTTTAAGCTTTGGAAGCCACCGATTAAGCACCCAAAAATTGAGCGCTTAAGTGTGCTAGTCCAGAAGCCTCAGGTACTGACTGATTAAGCGGTCAGAATGTGAGTAATTAAGCGCCCAATGATAGACAGAACAGGGGAGGCTTTCTTTCATGCAGCGCTTAAGCGTTGAGAAAGTGGGCGATTAGGCGCCCAAAGGTAGAAAGTTCTGGGATTTTGATCTCGAAGAACTTGATGTTTCCTACTAGTTAGAATCATTTATGTATGCTTTCTAATGTGTGTTAAGAAACAAATAAGGATATATCAAGAGGGAAATTATCACTTAACTAGTATGAGAAAACTTAAGTCTTTGAGCATCCAAGAGTGATGGTTTGCCTTCGGTAAGTATCTACCACCTTAGGCCACTTTTTGTGGTATTTGTATCACTTAAGATGTAATGAGTGATGACGTGGTGTATTAGATGGTAATGAACTACGATGGATTGGTAGTGTTTTCCTACGAATGTGACCTTACTTGATAATTTATTATTAGATTAGCCAGAAGAAAAGGAATCAGAAGTTCCTAAGGGAATAAGTTATTCCTGACCAAGCGTTAGGGTTACATGTAGTATGAGAACAAGGTTTTTCCTCTCTACAATGGGTAAACATAAGAAGCCAGAGTTCCTAGAAAAATTTGCTTGGGTCTTAAATGAACTAAGTATATAAGTATGAATGAATGCATGATTAACTCAGTTTATCTAGTTATCTAAGTTAAACCTAGTTGAGACTTTAAACATATCATATTAGTGGCATGTTTTAAGATTATGTTACTTATACTATGTATGACTGGTTTTGGTTTACTCATACTGAGAATTGTTGATTCTCATCCTGCTATGTTACCATGTAATTCCAGGTGAAAGTTGTTCAAAGAAAACAAAGAAAAAGGAAGCTAAAGATTAGACTAGTTCTAGTTTTATGCTTTATATTACAACTATTATATCTATTTATACTTCTTTTGTAATGTAAAGAATTATGTAATACTTCAAGCCTTTGCTAAGGCTAATGTTGTATATATATTCATTTTGGTTTGTGTTTTATGTTTTTCGCATTTCATATGGCCCTCTATAATGTTTCCAATGAATATTATGGATATATAATCAAGTTATTATGTATGTAGTGATGTTGTAATGCTTAGTATACTTTGTACATTTATGCATATCGGGATATTAGTATTAGGACATTACAAAATCTACTTGTGCATTTTGGTCATGAGTTGTGGGCTCATGCCCAATCCTCAACACTTGGCCCTACCGTGAATGTCTTATGTTAAACAAGTCCTGAAGTCAAAAATTCCTAAGCACTAGGCGATTTTCTACAATAGACCGTAAACATTTAAGACCCTGATTATGGATCACCTTAAAATTTTGCCTAAGTCAAGTGAAATTTCGAGTGCTCAAATGTGTTGGGCGTTGGACCCTGTACCAAGGTTTTAATTAAACTTGAAAATTCTCCTAAGTCCTTAATCGATTACCAATTGCACATTTATAATGGGTATTGAATCCAATACGGACCGTGAAAATAAAAGCACACTGCTATACAAATAAAGGAAATGAATAAAGTGTACCCTAGAGCCTGGGGTAATTGTCTTTACAAAAAATAAATGCCCCACACAAGGGGAAAAAGCAAGAAACAAGCTAAACTACACCATTGCCGCCTTTACAAGAGTCGGATCCTGAATAGAAGCAGCTAGGGTTTCGACGACACCTTGGTCGTCCTGAGCAAGACTTTGAAGCACAAGACGGCCATCTCGGATCACCTTTCTGGGATCTAATGCCTCCAATACTAGTGCCACCCCGGGGTTAAATAGTTGGACTTGGTCGACTTTATTTTGAAACTGCTCCCCCCTAATATTCATGCAGACCATAATCAACTATTGGGTGTCCTCTTATAGTCACTCCACTTCGGATCAGAGGCCCTGATTCTCAGTACGGAGGTTTTCACTCTCAGCACAGAGGTCGACAACTTCCCTCCTAGCCTCCACTGAACTAGCTTTCTCCATTTTTACATTGTCTTTCATGGCCGCCAGCTTCTTCTTCGTCTCCCTGGCCTTTGCCTTAGCATTACTCTTGGCCTTCTCAGCCTCCTCTTTGTCCTTGAGGGCCTAGTTTCTCTCCTCCTGGGCTTCCTTCACCTTCCCTACCATTTGCTGATTATACTCCCCAAGGCATCTCTCAATAAAATGAGCCTCTGCAGCAAGGTGGAGGTCGTAGGTTTGGAATATTGACATGAGCTTTGATGTGCTATTTTGATTGATATGATCTACCACTTTGTCGTCCAAGAGGTTGGAATCGATGAACGACTCGGGCTCCGAGTTGTTCCCGTACAGGGTAATTGGTCCCTCGTCATTCACCACAATGACCACCCTCTTTCCTAGATCCTCCGTCCTATTGGCTTTAGCAGCTCTTTTCTGCCTCTGAAGAGGCTATGCAGGGGACTCTTCTCATGAGACCGAACCCATTTTGATCATCGGATCTTCTACTGGAGGGACCGGAGTAACAACCACGGGAACGTTGGGAAGACCAACTGCGTTCCTAGCTTTTAGGGCCTCGAGGGTGGCAAGAGCATTTCTAGATGCTATACTTTTTGTAGAACTTTATGCAAAATAGAGGAAGAGTCAGACAATGGGAAAAATATGTAAAAGAATTACTACATATAAAGAATAAATGCGGACTGCAGCCTACATTTCTTAGAATGACCTAGAGAGTTACATTGTCAATGACGTCTAGCATGTTCTTACAAGAAATGAGACCTACTTCCTAAGCCCACATACTTAGGAAGTTAACACACTCGGTGTCATCCCGGTCAAGATCGGGCTTCTACTGTTCAATAATTATAAGGGGAGTGCTCCATGCCCTTTGAGTCTTGTAAAGGTCAAATGTCGGCTCCCCTTCAACGTCCAAGAAGAATGGATGAGTCCCTGGTGCCACCATCAACTTCAAGTACTTCTCCTTGAATCCCTTGAAGCTATCTTGGAAAACCCGAAAGACCTTCCAACCGAGCCTTAACCGGATCGTGAGCTAGCTCTTTTGAGCAGCCCCACCCCTTGGGGACTCCATCGGGTAGAGAGATAGAAGAAAGCCTTCATCGAGTACTGTAATCTGATTATCCGACAAAGTCTATCGAAAGTAAGTATGTTTCCCCAGCCATTGAGATGAAGCTGGGATGGAGCTACGTTAAGAGTGCGAAGGACCGCAATCTTGAAATCATTAAATAGGATCTAAAGTTCTAGTTAGACGAATGATAATCACATATTTTATACATTAATAAACCCTCATTTTTAGTCATTTACACTCTCCATGTACTTAGTTGATTGAGCTTGGTCATGTTTTGTAAGTTTGGGCTCAAATTAGGCTTAATTGATTTTTTTCAACATTATTGAGGTTTGATACTATTTCTATATTTCGGCTATATCTTGAGTTCTAGATGTCTAAAAATTATATATCTTACCTTGTAGGAAATATGAAAAAGAGTTCTATAACTTTCATGAGAGATCTAGGGCAGAATCGAACATCTAGTGGAGCTAATTGGGCCTGGAAGTTAGAACACGAGTTTAGAGACCCTTTAAGAATGTTTTATCCATAACTTGAGTTGTAGACCTCCAAATGACATGGGGTTTAGGCCAATTACTCACAATGGACCCAACTTTGTAACTAATGAGGTTTTAATGATGTGAGGCCAAAATAGAAGTTAGTTTATAGCTGTAGACGCAGAAATATGAAAGATATATTTTTTCCACACTTTTCTCACATTCTCTCTAGATCTAGATTTTTCTCTCTTATTCTTCCTTCTTCCTCAGGCTCCTCATGGTGATAACTATGGAGGGCTAAACTTCTGTAATCAATTCAGAGATTCTTAAAGAAATTATGGTTTGGATTC
Organism: Ormosia semicastrata; assembly: GCA_029884595.1. Lineage (NCBI taxonomy): Eukaryota > Viridiplantae > Streptophyta > Magnoliopsida > Fabales > Fabaceae > Ormosia > Ormosia semicastrata. The sequence goes on along the minus strand of JAQQTO010000028.1, from coordinate 7,188,013 downwards.
TTGAGATCTTGGTTCTGTTTTTGTATTTGAATTGCATTTGGATTCCTCTTCTTCTTCTTCTTCTTCTTCTTCTTCTTCTTCTTCTTCTTCTTCTTCTTCTTCTTGATCTTAAATGTATGAATGGTGATTGTGTTTATGTTTAATCTGATTAGATCTTGATTTAAGATTGAGAATTGTGATGGGATTTAGGTTGATTGATATGAATTTATCACATAATTATAGAAGTTAGGTTACTGATTTGTGCCTAGGCTAATTAAATTCGGAGATCAAATTAACATAGATCTAACATGAATTGTGCGATTTCAAATTTGTGTGTCAATTGTTAATTGAATTCTAGATGATTATCTAGTATGAATTCTAGATTTGATGTAGAGATTTCGATTGAATCCAAATTAACCATTCAAATGCATTTCAAATGTTTATTGAATGATCTATGATAGAATCAACCCAATTTCAGATAGGTTTTTGAATTGATTGTTCTTTTAATTGAATTTCTCATTTTAATTCTATTATTTACATATTCTGAGTTCTTAAATCCTTTCCCCAATTTTGGCTTGATCTAATCAAATTGCATTTACAATTCTTGAGAGACAATCCAATGTTGTTTCCTATGCTACAAGCTATAGATATAACTCAGTTGTAATTTTGATTGAGTTCAGTGCTCGTCAACGAAGATATCCTCATACAGGAACATGTAGTGGGCACCCGCCTCCTGGGATGAGCACACACTCTCTTCCTCTAGGGATATGACTTGGAACTTATGATCCCTCGAACCTTTCTCTGTCAGCATCAAGTAGCCCTTGAGTTTTTCGAGCTCCTCCCCAGGATGGAAGATGAACACTTGATCATGGGCACCGTCTCCAACCCATGGATACACCGCCTCCTGCCACAGACAATTACCACGGGGTCTTTCGTAATTAGAATCCGAGGCCTAGCTACTCGTCTCCTAGCCATCAAATCCATGGAAACACCCATAGAGGCTGGTGAGTAATTATCAGAATCAATCAGCCTACAGATTCAGACATAAAAGGGGGAGGATTGGGAAAGGAATCAGAAGTTCACACCCACATCCACTACAGATACCGACCTCTGTGCTCACCAAGGCTTAAGCCTTAAATGGGCACCTCCATCGCTCACAAAGCGACAGAGAAGGTGCTCTACTGAGCGACGCCATTGAAGGGAACTAGTAATAGTGGTATCCCAACTTATTTTACTAAGAGGAGAAGGGAATACACCCCAAAACAAAAGAAGCAAAGTCACTTTATGACCCTACAAATAGCAAAAATAGAGGGTAGAAGAAGGCATACCTTTGAAAAGTAGAGAGACTGAATGAAAGAAGGGGTTGAAACTTTAGTAAAATCGCTCGAAATTATACTTCTTTGCCAAGGAAAACCATTGAAAATCACTTCAAGCCGCCGAAATTTGGGAAGGAACAGTAAAGTGTGGAGTGGGGTGCTATTAGTCCCCATTTATAGAAGTCAGAAGGTTAAGGGGCAATTTCATCCTAACACTTCAGAATTCAAAAGCCACTTGTCATGGCTCGCAAAACACTAAGCATGTTTATCTAGTTAGAGTATGTCACGTGGACATCATAGCTGTCACAGCAGTTGAAAGGACGGTTGTGCAAAAAACCAAAACTCATGCCAGCCCTGCAGTTAAGTCTGAATTTTTCCTACGGGCCCCAAATTTTTTCTACGGACTCCAGCTACACCCGAAATGTCCATTTATGGTCAACTGACACGTGGATCCTGTCTAGACTACGACACTTTAGCAAATGTAATGACTTTGGTCATAAACGTCCCCAGATTAGAGCGCTTAACCCCATGGGACATTATGGACCACAGCTTCAGCTAAAAGCACAGATCTTGTTACCTAGGGGCATTAAGACTTATCTTGCTACTTTGCTATTTTAGCCAAGCACCAAGCTGGGGCACGACATACAGTTATATGATGAGCGTTGGACTCATCCTGAAGGAAAAAAGAAAAAAAAAAGTGGGAATGGAAAAATTGAAGATGAGTCACAAGATTCAAAAAAATAATTTTATTATTATTATTCACATTCCATACATCGTCAATTTAAACTAAAAAGAATACATAAACTACAAAGTCAAGAGTGCCCACTGGAGAGAGCCAGAAAGGAAGCTAGACAAAGATAATGATGATGACGATGACCACTGACCACGACCACCTCCAAGGTTCTTCCAAACAACAGCACCCATCTCTTCTTTGCTAGCCAACAGGTGAATGCTTAGCTTCAAAAGATTGTTCCACCTCAACAAAATGTTTCACAATCACTTCAAGTTACTCCAAGAGGATCTTCAACCTTAGAGCCCTCCTACATATCTAACTGCACTTAGGAAAAGAAACTATTAAGGCACTTGGCTAAGTGCATCTAGAATAGCCGGGAAAGGAGGAGGACGGAATGCGGAGCACCTTTATGCATCACAAGAATTATACAGAAGCAGAAAATCCCTCCGATGCATGCAGAAAAGTTGCACACTCCTGCATACACTGGGTGAGAAAGGCTTATACTGCCCATATGCATGTTGGCCAGCCCACGTAGGGTAGTTACTTAGTCCTTACTAAGTCATCACGCTAAGAAAGAAAAGCCTCCAACGGAAAAACCAGTAGCAACAAAGGGAACACCTTTAAGGAAGAAAAGATGGTTTCGGATAAAAGCCTCCAACGGAAAAAAAGGGGATGTCAATAACAACGTTTAAGGAACAAAGCATTCTGATTGGCCCCTGAGAAGGCAAACTGATCGCACGTTCAAAGCCGCATTTTAATGCTCCCTCTTTGTAATTGGTCATGGGAGTAGCGGACAGTTGGGAAACAATATGAAACTGTTATCCTCTTTTAATGGGTTTTTGATTCCCAATGAAGTCAAAGCGATGGTTCCTCAAGCAAGCTCAGACTGTTACAAACTGCAGAGTAAAAGCTGCGTGAAAGGACAAAGACCCCATGAACTACACATGGAGGCAACATATAACACATCTCGGATGGTAGAATAACAATGTAAACAGCGCGATCCACCTTGGATCCCGTCCTTACACGTCAACCCCAGAAGCATACTATGATGTATAACGGACCTCGGCCTTTTGGAAAACATCGTGAGATCCGACGTCGACTGAATTAGATCCCTTTGTCTATTGCGCGCCGAGTGCTCCTATTAAACTTAGTACCTTGACACTTAACTGTCACATCTAAGCGTCAAGTTGAGGGCAACTGTTCTGAACTGTGATCCGGGATCATGTCCCATGGATCTAACTGGCCCGCAATATGTCGGAGTCCGTCATCGACACCTCCAGCAGGACTCGCGTATGGCACATAGACGAGATCCCGACTCTATGCATATCAGACCACGACATTGGGTAACAGCAACATTACCGCGAGATCTGTGCAATGGATAAATCCTCAGAATATCTATTATTGCCAATAATGATCTTACGTAATAATAGCACTCATAATCGTCTTTGACTACCCATAATTGCAGTAATAACATTATGATATCATAGAAATCTCTTGTAACTAACAAGGGAATGTATCTCCCCCTGCGATTATTATGGGAATGTATATCTCCAACCTCTATAAATACTAGGCTTATTCACCTTCTACAGATAATTTATGAATCTTATGCATAAATCCTAATTGTACACAGTCTGACTTGTGTGTTAGAGTGCCTTTGCAGGTACCAATCCCCTCATTCCGTTCCAACACGTTCTACTACTGCTACACAAGGTAAAAACTACCGTGACGTGCCTATCTCAGGTACTCCTCTGTATGCATTACTAAACATTTCCACTAGAGAACTCCTTTGTCAAGACTACTACAGGATGATTCCTAAGCCTTAAAAAAAAACACATGCAATAGTGAAAAAAATTACAAAACTGTGTTATGTAGTCTGGTACTGAAAAAAACTCATGCTAGTATTGCTTAGCTATTGATTATGGGTAGTCAAATGCTTACGCAAAAGTTTTAAGAAAACAATATATTTATTATAATTAATATATGTTTTAAATATTTAAATTTGTCAAAATTATTGTTAAATACTTCCCATTAATTTGTCAAGTATTATAAATTTGGTTGATAATATCATATACCAGAAATATCAAAACATTTTGTCATTCTCACTCTAGATTCTAGACAGCCCATTCCTTGGCAACAATGGAGAAACCTACCTGACCTTCCGCAATATAATGAGACCCAAACAAAAGCTATTTTTTTATTCACCCCAAACAAAAGCTTTATTATCTACATATAAAAGTAGCTTTTAGTAGTACTTTGGGGACCAGTTTCCATTCGAGGAATGAAAATTATTATTTGTATATATAACCGAATGGATATAGTAGATTTCATATTCAATAAAACTATTTCCCTACTCTTCGATACTACTAAACACATCGAGACCAAAAAAACACATCGAGACCAATAGGGTGTTGCAAGTTGCAACCATTAGAAATACACCTAGAAAAGTAGGAAGAACCCACTTTTTTATTGTCTGTGGTTGGTCGCATTAATGAAAAAAGCGGATAGGTCAGCATACATTTGTAATAATTTTGAGATTGATTTTGATGTTACTCCTGGAATTTAACTAGGAACATATATTTGATGAAGTGCCATAATTTACTGTGTTTTCTTTCTTTGTGGGTTTTGCTTGGTGAACAAACAGAGAAACTCTGTCTCTCACCACGTGATCTTGTGAATGGCACTTCATGACCATTTTCTGTGTTTAGGAAATATTCAGCCATAATGCTGGTCACGAGAAAGATGGTGCATGTGTTGTGGTATATAGTTAGTAAGTATTGGCTGATGTTCCTCATGACAGTTTTATCACCACAAATTTACTTTTTCGAGATCACATGGTGTGTTCTAACTTCTGAGTGTATCTATACTCATTGAGTGCATATGCTACTTCTGTTTTATAGTGTATCACTTTTCTACCAACTTTCCCTCCCAAAAGAAAGAGAAAACGACTACCGAGTCACCTACCACTAGCTAGCATCTTTTGCATAGCGCTTCTAGTAAGGTGAACCAGTACTTTTGATTGATTTTTAGGCGGAAAAAAAAAATCCTTTTTTTAAAGGTTATTTAGTAAGATTTTTTATTATAAACTATTTAAACAAAAAACCTAATCCAAAACACAATTATATAGTGATTTGTTGGGTTGGTAAGAGAACGAGTTGAGAAAGGCTAGCTTGCATATGACAAGTTAGTGTTAATTCAAGATCAAATTGGCCTAATGATTGAGGATTTGTATATAGAATCTTGAACTAAAGAGAATTAGTTTTCTTAAATGTACTAAGGCTAATGTAATAAATGCATCTTTAAGTTCATGTATTGACGCAATAACTAACTCAAGAATATCCTATCTTAGTTCTAGTTAGGGGTGTTTATTGGTTTGAATCTAACCGATAATTTGAAATCCAATTCAAACCAATTTAATTGGTTCAGGCAATTAGGCTCAATCCGGTAAAAATCGTAAAAAAAAACCAATCTCTATTGTTTCGATTTTTGGAATTGTGATTTTTGAACTCAAAACCCAATGACCTAACTCGCAGACCAAACCAACACTTATTATTATTATTTTCTAAATGGCCTATGCTATGCGTTCTTCAAGAGACCATTAGGTCATTCAAACTCTCATTCCTCATTTTTTTTAGTGTCGAGCTTTGTGAGATCTGCATCGCCTAACCATGGCCATGACCTTCCATGGCCCTGACCTCTAACCCCGTGCCCCTTGTTGTTCTACGCCACCGCTGCATACTCACCGTGACCTGCAACGCTATGAAAGGCGAGGTTAAGAGCAGCTACGACGACTTCAACACCACCTGCGACTGGTGACTACAATCTGCTATGACGGCATCCTCGTACAGCGATGATTCACTGCTCACGATAACATCCTTCTGGTGTGTTGACTACCTGCGGGTGCTAAACCATCCTCACGCACGACCTCACAATTTAGGTTGATGTAGACTACTAACAACAGAGGGTTTTGAGCCATCAAAGGAGGGTTTTCAAGCTTGGTTTTTTCTAGGGGCTTTGAAGCTTCAGAGAAGGAGGGTCAAGGTGTTACACTGTTACTGAATAGAGAAATTGTTAGTTTTTCTATTCATGGTATTAATTTTAATTTTCCTTCTTTTGTTTTCCTCTTCTCAAATGAAATTTTCAATCTTTTAATTTTGATTTCAATATCCATTGGTGTTTGGGATTGAGATTGAGGCAGAAGTGATGAGTGTTTGAGATCATAGATCTTAGATTTTGTTCAATGAATTTTTTTACAATTTTTTTTAAAGCAAGACCCGATAACCCGATCCAATCATGGTCGAGTTGATTCGATTCGGGTTGAATGAATATAAATTGTAAAAACTTAACCAAACTAATCTAATCAAAATTGGTCGGTTTGAATTTTTTTCTTCATTTAACTTGGCCTGAACCAACCCATGAGCATCCTTTGTTCTAGTGGTATTTGAGAATATTAGTATATTAAATTGTGATAATTGGTGTGTCCCTTCGCAATTTTATCAATAGAATACTTAACATTTTAGTCCATCCCAATTTAATTTTGTTTTATGCAAGATACATTGAAAGTTTCACAAAGGTTTATTATGATAAGGTCAAATTAACTATTTTACTCCATACGCTTTTATTATGTAATGAATCTGTAATGAAAATAACCGATACATCGATTGGTTAAAATTAAATTTTGCCAAGAAGTATTGAAGTTTGAATATACGTATTGAAAGATTAGACCTATATTAAGGAGCATTATACTGATTAGCAAAAATAACTCATTTTTCTATCCTTTGTAACATACGATGCAAAAGTATAAATGGTTAATAACCACTACTTGGTATATTGTACCCATAGAGTTCCTAAACATGGGAAAAAAAATTAAGAGGATAGGAAAATTCTGATCATAATTATATGCAAATAGCTAATAACCTTTCCTACAATAAAGGGACACTTACCTTCAAAATCAATGTTACAATTTTTTTTCCTTTGTAATTAAAGACCAAAAACACACCTAGATAGAGAAAGTCTCCAATTCCAAAAAAAAAAAAAAAACTGGTATAAAATATGTTTAAACAAACTCTGCACTTAATAACCACTTTCCCAGGTTATTCTACATATAGAAACCCAAAACACAGGAAAAAAAATAAGAGGAGAGCAAAATTTTGATCATAATTATATGTAAATAGCTAATACAGATGAGTTTAACATAGGGACATTACCTTCAAAATCTGTATCATAATTATTTATCCCGTGTAAGTAAAGAAGACAAATATACTTACAAAAGAGAAAGTCTCTAAGTCAAAAAAAAAAAAATTGTATAACATTAGTTTAAAGAAAAATAATACTTAAATTAATTCAAAATTTCAAGTAATTATAATACTTACTAATCATATTCTATGAATAACTTCTTTGTACATAACATTATTGATAATGTCTGATAATTCATTTGCATTTGATTTGATCAAAATCTTTATTCCACTCGTGCTTTTGACTCTTGATAGTGATACATATAGTTGACCATGACTGAAAACAAGCTTTGAAAGGTATCGGTCGCGCTATTTGTCCAACCAAAAGACTCCAACTTTTGTCTACCGTATGTCACGTGTCATCATTTGAAATTTGAAATATGAAACTGTTCACGTTAAGAATAAGTGGTTAATACGTTATGAATAAGTGGTTAATCAGTATAAGTTTCTGTTAATACATTCAAATAAGTAAGTGCTTAATACGTTAAGAATAAGTGGTTAATCAAGATAAATTTCTGGTTAATACCTTCGAAATAAGTGGTTAATCTATATCAGTTTCGGTGAATCTGAGAAAGAGTTCCTAATAATGAATAAGTGGTTAATACGTTAGGAATAAGTGGTTAATCAGTATATGTTTCTCGTAAATCCAAGAACGAGTTCTCAATAATGAGTAAATGGTTAATACGTTAAGAATAAGTGGTTAATCAATATTAGTTTCTCGGTGAATCCAAGAAGTAGGAAATGAGAAGCGAGAAATTAAATGGTTAATACGTTAAGAATAAGTGGTTAATCAAGATCGGTTTACGTGAATCCCAAAAGCGGAAATGAAAAGCGGAAATTAAATGGTTAATACGTTAGGAATAAGTGGTTAATCAGTATCAGTTTCTGGTGAATCCAAGAAGCGGAAATGAAAAGCTTGAAATGAAAATATTGGCATACGGAAAAGTCAACAAACATACGTACGGAAGCATACGGTGGAGGAAAGTTGGAGTATTTTGGTTGGACGAAAAATGTTTTCCGAAAGCTATAGTTGTAACGTCCTACTGTAAATAACAATATATTATTTAAATCTAATAAAGTAACATGTTACTACTAATTTTTAATATTATTCTTAGCTTGTGCAAACTATAAAATTACATAATTTTGAGGATTACATACAAAATTTCTAACTTAGGCATTTATTTCTAAAAATTGAGTCTGACAACAGCCTTATTCACTATTTACAAATATAAACTCCAACTTCTTTCATATAAACTTGCTAAATACAAAAATCTATTTGAACTTCTTCAGTCGGCTTAACCTAGAACAAAGGAGTGAGATACAATCTCAATAGGAAGATGCAAAATCAGGTATACATTTACCACTCACTCTTTACAATTCTCTTTTTCTAAAACCATATATGAGAGTCCAACAAATTTTAAATAAACAAGTCAATGATTGTAAAATAAACTTGAATAAAAATTATTATCTCATAAATAGTTCAAGATAAAGACAAATGACTCAATAAATGCATGAGTAAATGACTCAATGAAAAAGGAAACAACCGAATAAAGGAATAATTTTTTTTTGTAAAAAGAGTAAAATAAATAAATTTCATATTAAAAATATAAGTAACTTTTCATCATCTCTTCATTATCTCTTTAAAATCATCATCTCTCTAAAAATTATCATCCCATTTCAATACTCTTAACCAAATGTGTCTCTTTCTCTTCATCAGGGCGTCCCCTAATGCTCTAATCATGACCACAATAATTTTGATTAAGACATCCTTTAATCCTCTAATCATGACCACAAAAATTATTAATGACTAAGGTGTCCCTTAATCCTCTAATCATGGTCACAATAATTTAACCAAGGCATCCCTTGATCCTCTAATCATAGTCACAATAAATTAATCAAAGCGTCCCTTGATCCTTTAGTCATGGTCACAATAATAATCTCTAATTGAGGCGTCCCTCAATTCTCTAATCACGGCGGCAATAATTCTCTTTTGAACATTGATTCATTTTTATACGTGGGACAATGCATCTCTTAAAACTTTCCATAAAGATTGACTTCTAATATAGAATAAACAAATACTGATGAATAATACGGATAAGTAAACAAGTATTAAAAATAGAAATCATTATGGTATAATAAAATCTTCAGCAAATAGTTAATATAATAGTATGATAGAAAATATATTTCGTTTAAAATCTGATAACCTTCAGAACAAGGTTTATTCGAATAGACAATCTTATTTGAATAAACCCACTATAATTTTTAGCTTGTTGTAAGGTTTTATTTGAATAAACATTAGTTTATTCGAATAAAATTATCTGGAAAACATGGTTTTGTAATGCTTTTGGTGGGTTTATTAGAATAAGAAAGGTCTTATTCGAATAAACTAGTCAAAAATGTCATATTGTAGAAACTAGATTGTTATTGTTGCATTGGTATAAAAATAGAGCTATGTGAAATGGTGAGGAGCAATGGACTACGAGATATGATAAGAAGAAATAAAGAAGAAAGATTAGTATTTTTATCACTTTCTACCTATTTTACATAATTGAAATTAATGAAGGAGAAGTTGAAGATGAGTGAAGATGAGAAAGTGACGTTGCAGAAAAACAAAGGTGCTAATGTTGTGCTTAAGTGGGTGTTGTCTGATGAGCATGGGAAAGGGAAGGACATATTTATAGAGCCAAATTGAGTCTGCTTCATGTATAGGAATGATTACGTGATAACTAGGTGTCATAAGGAGATTTCATTCCCTTCAAAAATCTCCCCCATCATCATTGCTTCAAATCTAATTTTTTATCCAAAATTTGCCACCTATTTTCTGTAATCATTACTGAAACTTAATCAAAATTTCAAGAGCTCCACATGTTCATGTTGACATTACATGCTTACACCATCTTCAATAAATGCATGGACACTTGTTACTTCTTAACCATAATTCACTCTCTTATTTCGACACTTGTTCTTTACAATCATTTATTCTTCTTGACGTGGAATGGCTTAAGAATTAAGCCTTTTTAATTCTCCATTCATCCCTCAACACCTATTTCTAAAATCATCATGACTTCCTTGGTCAAGGTTTCAAGGGTGTTTTCTTCATGACACTTGTTCCTGATGATATCACCATGCTTATTTCATGCTCTTAGTTTGGTTCTGGTTTAGTTCCATTAGAACCGTGGAATTAAGGAACCATGGATTAAAAAACCAATTTTTCCATCCTGCTAATGTAACTTCCTTGTCTGATATTTTTTAATTGTTTATTCGAATAATAGTATATTTATTTGAATAACTGGCTAATTTTTTTAAGTACTAACATGGTTAGTTATTCGAATAACAAAAACCTTATTCGAATAACTCCGTTTGTTTCAAAGTGTATATTTGCTCACAGTAGCTATTTTTATTCAAATAACATACATTATATTTGACTAAAAGGTTATGTTTCCTCTTTTATATGTGCACAACAACACTTTGTCTTATTTTCATTTTATATTTTTCAGGGATGTTACAATAGTCCTACATGTGAAAGAGTTTGATTTGAACTTTTGTTGATTGTCCATGACAAAAGAAAAAACAAAGGAAGCTATCTTCTTTGAAATCTTGTTATTGGTAAGCTGGTATTTAATGGAACTAATGTATGAAACCATTTCCCCAACATATTTCCCATAAAGAATCTTGCAGTTAAGGACGTGACTACCAAATCTTGTAATTTGAAGTCTTGAACCATTGCACAATCTTCTTGAATCAAAATTCCTGATTAGCATAATTAGAGCACCAATCTTGAATTTTAATTTATGATTTGGAAGGCTAGAGCATAAGATGTTATTGAGGAATTTAGTCGAATAAATTTCAGCATTTGCTTTAGAATTTGATTATACTTTGCACATAATATTTGAGCTCAAATATACTTTCTTTTTTCCAAGAAAATAATCATTACAAACTCAACACTTTCATGAGTTGAGGCAAGAATAGCCCTTTCTTGGAAGAAATATTGATTTGATTTGTTATTTACCTGATAATTATACACAAATTGTAACAGCTCTGAGAATGGGTCTTCTGAATCCCAAATTAGCATATCATCTAGAGTTTGCATTGTACATTCACTATTGTTAGGTTCTCCAACATTACCATTACCAACATTCAAAATTCATTGTAAGAATTCCCTAATTTCTTTTGCATTAAAGGAAGAAGAACATGATTGGAGTCTCATGATTTTGGTTAAAAACAAAACACTATATTTTCACAATGCAGAAGAGTTAATTGTAGCATGAACAATGCCCTGTCTAGATGTTTTTTGAATAATAAGCAAGATTTTCTTGAAATCTCCTCAAAGTACAACAACCTTACTACCAAAAGGTTTGTCTACTCTAAGGATATCTTGCAAAGTTATATCTAATGCTTCAAAGCAATGTGTGTGCATCATTGTGGTGGTTGGAGATGGCCACAGATGGCCATGGTGATCGAGTCATTTGAAATGCACACTAAAGGCCTTGTTTGGCCATAACCTGAAGGAGAGAAATTGAGGATCTTAAAGTGGTAATTAGGTACTCAGGGATTAATTGTATGATTAAGAAGTTAAATGCATGCTAATTCAGTTATTGTTGTTGAAGAATGGAGAATGAATTGATTCATGATCATGAGGTTATGACCTGATAGGGTTAAATAGAATTTACAATTTGATTCTCTTGAATTAGGGTTGATAATACTATGTTGCTTGGTTTCCAAGTTAACTCAGTAGGTCTTTGAGTATGTGCATGGAGTTGCATGTTGGTAACTATGGCTTATTGAATGCATATGTATATTCTATGTTGATTATTGAGTTTTGAGTATACGAACTGTGAACTATTAATAACACTGACTTGTGCTATGAGAAGGAATGATTGATTATAAACTATGATTACAGTATGCATTATAAAATTGTACATGCAACTATATTCTTTCCCAAATGATGAGTGTAGGCTATTGGCCATTGAAAATAGTTTTGATAATAACAAACATGAAGATGATGACAAGATCAAGTCCAAGACCTTTCAAGAATAGCTTTAGGATTTAGATCTTTTTGTAAAGGTATAGGGGTTCACACTTAAGCTCTAAACTTATTTTTCAAGAACCTAATTAGCACACATGGTTTCAAGGCTTTAAAATGGTTTTTGTTTCTTAAAAAATAGCCTTTAAGTGTGTAAAAGCTTGTTGGATCTTTTGGAAATATTTGGCAAGGTTTAAAAGTTGTTTAAAATGGTTTTCAAATAAGTCTATTAGACTAGAGGGTTTCCCTATTCGAATACCAAAAGTCAGAATGCCAAGATTTCCATTCCATCAAGCTTTATTTGATTAGCATAGGGCATTATTTGAATAGAAGCTTAAAATAAGCTATACGCCCTTATGTTTTTAAAAGATCTGTTCGAATAATACTATGAGTTATTTGAATAAAGTAATCTAGAAACCATTCCTTGATGTGCTATAAATGTATTTATTCAAATAGAGGGTTATGTTATTTGAATAAACAAATTTCCAGAAACAAAAATTAACGACTAGTTTGGCTGCAATTAATGCTCCAACCACTCCCAACGACTCTTTAATGCATTGGGCTATAAATATAAGTCATTAGGCATTAAAGAAGAGTTGAAAATCAATATGAAAAGTCTTGTTGAGCATTAATACGAGTTTATCCAGCCTTAATCTTTAATTCTCTATTTATGTGGTAAAAGTGTGAATATCTTTCTACTTATTGAGCTTCAACTTGTATAATCTACTCTTTTAAGAGTTTATCATTCATTCTTTCTTTGATTTCCTATAAAGAGGGTGAGGTATCCCTCTAGAGAAAAGGGTGAGGTATCCCTTGATAAAGAAGAAGGTGAGGTATCCCTATTTTTAAGGCTCAAGCACAAGGGTGAGACATCTCAGAGATATGTTGAGTGCTCTTAGTTGTAAAGGCTTTCAAGCACATGTTCAAGCTTGAAGGTTTAGTGAAAAATCTCGAATGGTTTACTTGAGGACTGGACATAGGTCATAAGGGGTGGCTGAACCAGTATAAATAATTGTGTTTCCTCTTCCTAACTCTATCTCTTTACTTTTATATGCTTGCTTGAAATTTATTCATCTTGACTTATTTATATATGAGTGAAGTATTCAATCTCATTTATCTATTCACTTCAATCAATTAATAGCTTCAACGAAAATTGATATACAAGTGTTTTATGAAAGATTTACAAATATATTTTATAACCTCAATTCATCCCTCCTCTTGAGTTTGAAGTCACTTGGTAACAAGTGGTATCAGAGGTAGACTCTTGTGCAAAGAGCTTAGCAACTTCAAGAGAAGTGATGGCTTCTTCAAATGATTTTTCGGAAGGTTCTTCTCTCTATAGACCTCCATTTTTCAATAGGAATGATTATGCTTATTGGAAAGAATGAATAAAAATTTATTAAAATTGTTGATCTAGATGTGTGAGATGCAGTTGAAAATGATCCTTTTGTTCCCACACATGTTGTAAATACTGTAAGAGTTAACACACTAAGAAATGAATGGATCGATAATGATAAGAAAAAGGTCCAATACAATTTGAGAGCCAAAAACATCATTACCATAACTTTGGGGTATGATGAGTTCTTTAGAGTCTCAAATTGTAAATCTGCCCAAGAAATATGGGACACTTTATAAGTAATCTATAAGGGTACTAGTGAAGTGAAAAAATCAAGGACAAATACTCTCATTCATGAGTATGAGCTTTTTAGAATGAACCAAGGTGAAAACATTCAAGAAATGTAAAAACAGTTCACACATATTATAAATTATCTTGCTTCGTTGGAAAAGACTTTTCTTAATTAAGACCTTATTAACAAAGTTTTGATATGTTTGAGTTAGCATTGGTAACCTAAAGTGAAGGCTATTGCAGAGTCAAGAAATCTCTCACCCATGACCCTACCCATACTTTTTGGCAAGCTCCAAAAACATGAATTGGAGTTGTATAGATTTAACCAAAATGAGGAGCTTGACAAGAAAAGGAAGGGAATTGCTCTAAAGGCTATTTCCTCCATGGTTAATGATGATGATGATGATGGAGATGACTTGGAGATTAATGAGGAGAATCTTAGCCTTCTAGTAAAGAAGTTTGGAAGCATCTTAATGAAGAATAAAGCTCAAAGAAGACCTCCCTTCCCCACAAAGAATATTTATCACAAAGGGGAAGAAACTTTATCCACTTTTAAATGTTATGAATGCAGAGAGCTGGGACACATAAAGATGGAGTGTCCAATCTATCAAAGGAAAGTGAAAAAAATATGGAGCCAACTTTCATGTTTACACGGGTCTTGTGATTAGAACTCGAACAGTGTGCACTAATTAGGGCATAACTTGGGCTGTAGATGTGATATAGGCCTGAAACTAGTGGCATTTGAAAGTTAAGACATAAATCTACAACTCCTATGAAAACTACTAAGCCAAAATATGTTGTTTTGGGTGTGCAATTGCAACTGGAAAATAGATATGAGTTGGTGACGAGTTTATGTCACTTAATTGGGCATAACTTGAGTTGTAGGCCTCTAATTGACATGGGACTTAGGCCCAATGATTCCTAATAGACCCAGCTTTGTAGCTAATAGGTTTCTGACCATGTGAGCCAAAATTAGGAGGTAGTTATAGGGGGTAGAAGGTAGAAATCTGAGATCAATCATTCATTCTCATCTTCTCATCCTCTCTCTAGATTTAGATCTAGATCTAGATCTTTTCTCTCTTCTCTCCCTTCTCTCTAGTTTTTCTCTTATTTTTCTGAGTTCTTCCCTCCTATTCATGGAGGGGTAGAGCCTTTAATCAATCCAAGAGATTGACATTCTTGATGATTAATCTTAAGATCTTGTTTTAATTACTATACATTCATCTATTACTCCAGGTGGTGTTACACTAGTTAACATGTCCATAGATTGCCTGCACATATTTAACAAAGGGACTTAGAATTTTACTGATTATAGATGATCAATTTCTTTCAATTTCAATCATATTAGTTGTTCAGTTTCTGTATAAAATTTTGTTATAGCCCTTTTCCAGTGTATAAAAATAAAATATTTTTCTATTTAATGTAAAATGTACTAAATCCGATCCATCTTTAACTAAGAGGTGAATCAGATCCGGGGACCCATCTTTAACAAGCACCAAACGGCGACCCACCTCCAACCAGAGGTGACTTAGATCCGGCGACCCAACAGAGCTTCTGTTGTTGGGCATCCATAGCTAGTGTTGGAATTCAGGGTCTTACTTATGGAATTATGGTATGCCTTGTTTTGTGCTCATACATTTACCTATCATTTCATTTCGAGTGAGCTTGGTTTTTCCTTTCCATAGATGCTCCTGTATATTTTTCATAAGAATCAATTATAGTTGTTTAATAAACTCATAAGAAGCTTTTTTTTTTGTTGAAAATTTTCTACTATTTTATTTTTTGGGGTTGTTTTAACAATCTATTAAACACCAAATTGGTTAATTGTTATTTATAAAACCAAACACCATTTCAAAATAGTAGTTTATAAAGGTAACTTCTGAAAGAAGCTTCTTACATAGCTTTCAAGAAGTGTAAGAGCAATACCACCACTTGAATGTAATACAAGTAGTAATGTGGAGTAATGTACATAGTGTTTTCTTGTATATTTTTCATTGAAGGCAATTTTTATTAGTCTGTAACTTAACTTCACTTTTGCATATTCATATTTGTGGTGATTATTGAAATCTCCTTAAACAGTTGGGGATAGTAAATGTTGTACAAATTGTGTGTGGAAAACATATAGGGCAAAAAAATATACGGAAATGGGCATCATATTACAAAAGGCAAGCGTAAAACATTGTGAATCTTCTGGCATTTATGTCAGTTGAGGTATTCCTCTTGCATGTGCTTCTCAACCGGGTAGTTGTTGTTTTTTTCTTTTTTTTTGCCTAGGTTGAAAAGCTAAGTAATTCATACATATTGTAATAGCACAATGGGAAATTAGAATGTTGATTTTCCATAGAAGCACAATCTGATATGATTATGTGCTCCTGGTTGTAGCAGTTAAATGAGGAACAAGTGTATGCTTTAAACGCAAATTGTGCCACTAATGGAAGTACTTTTCTCAATCAATGCGGTAGGGTTCCTTACACTTTTATTCTACTATTGTGGTTCCTTTTAGCCTTAAGTTTATAGTAACTAGGTCTTTAGCTGGCTAGGCTTCCTTAGAGATCATTTGGACTATTATGCTATATGAAAAATGTAACTTTGCAGCCACTGAAAGTGTTTTCTTTGTCGTTATAAATCTTGAGCTTTATAGTTCTCTTGCTTTTGCACTGTGATACTGAATACTACTTTTGGATGTTGTATTACTTTGAAAGAAAAGAAGAAGAAAAAAAAGGCTACAGACGGAGAATAATGCAAAACCAGAGGACAGCTAATAAATATTCAACTACATATGCAATCTAATAATAACTGACTTGCTTTTCTGATAGAAATCTCCAAACAAAGACAATAAGAGGAAAGAGCATGAGTTTGGGGTTGAATATGCTTCCTTAGTAATTGGTGTGTGTGAAACAACATCATATTCTATTCTTATTTTGCATGCATTTTTAGGCATTTTAGTTTCTCTTTTTATTTATTTTTCATTTAGTTCGGATAACTGCGATGTTTGTAATGTTGTTGTGCAGGATTGGTGCTAGATTGGCTTAGAAATGAGTGGAAAGCTTGCATGGTTGAAGTTGGAGCTTTACGGATAGCAAATAGGGACAAAAAGCTCACTCTAGAGAGATCCACGGCTTGCCTGTGGAATTCCCCACGGCCATGGATCGAGCAGCAGCTTGAAGAAGCAAAAGAGAAACTCCAGAGAGTTCCATAGCCAGGCCGTGGAATGTTCCACGGTCATGGAATTCAAGCTTAGGCAGAATTGTCCTATGGCAGAGAGATCCATAGCTAGCCCGTGGAATTTCCCACAGCCGTGGATCGCAGTACAAGACAATTTTTAAGTTTTTTTTATTATTTCTTTTGGGGCCTTTTGCCAGTTAAAACCCTAGGGGTATAAATAGATATTTTGAATACAGTTTTGGGGACCAATTTCAGTTTGAAGGAGGCACGTTTAGAGGCTCTAGATCTTTATCTTCTTCCTCTTTTCTCCCTTCGCTACGGGTTTGGATATTCTTGAATATGTTTTCTTGTTTCTTCTTCTCCATGTCTGAGTAGTTCTCTTTGTTTCTAGGATTGGGTAATGCCTTTTGATACATTGATGATGATTAATTAATTTGGTTTACCCCTTTTATTAATCTTGAATGTTATTTGATTCAATCCTTATTGCGCTTATTTATGTGAATTTACTGGTCATATATTTGTATCTCATAGATATCTAGGGACGTACTGAGAGGTGAACCTAGGTGTTAGAACTATAAGAATTGAACTTAAGGTCTAAATCACGAGAATAGGTTTAGCCTTTCGAGGATTTAATGAATTACCATAAAGCGTAATGGGTTCAATTTAAATTCAATTACCACGAGAGTAGAAATTGGTTTAATTGGGCGCGGTTCTTATCTCTTGAGAAAGAACATTAACTAATTTAGGGTAATTCACCCTCAATTGAATTTTAATTTTAATAAAAGGGTTGTCAATTAGGATTTGTCTTGTATCATTGTGGTTACCTCCAATCTTGTAAGCTTTCTTGAATCTGAAAAACCTTTCTTAATAACTTACTGTTTTTGTTCTTAATTTTGCACTTTAATATTTATTTATTTAATTATTTGGTTATTACATTCTTCTCACTCAATAATTTTATCCCTTTTGTTTAATTTAATTGAATTAATTAATTAATTGGTATTCATAGACACAGTCCCTATGGATTCAATTTTTTTATTTCTTGATGACAAAATCGTACACTTGCAGATTTCACACACCAAGTTTTTGGCGCCGTTGCTAGGGACTGTGTTTTTCTAGAATATCAGTTTAATTTTTAATTTAATTCCATGTAAAAGTCATACGTCCTTATCTCTCCATCCATTCTTCACTGCCTCTCACTCTCATATGTCTCTTTCTCGTTTTTCTTTTTCTCATTTTACTCTCACACATAGAATAGCAAAGGAAAAGAAAGAAAGAATAGCATAAAGAAAGCAAAAAGAAAGTCAAGAAGGAGAAAACCATCAATAAGTAGCAAGAAGGAGGAACAAAGAATAGGAAAGAAATAACATCTCCAAGAGAGTTAAGGTAGGGGTTTTTGTACACAAGTTTTCTCTCTTTCTTTTCTAGCTCCTCAAACCTTGCATGAAAGTATTAGTTGATAAATTTCTTATGATTTGTTTAAGATACATTGGATGTATATACATGTATGAGAATGATGAGTTTGAGGCCATATATATATCCTTGAGAATTTGAGATTGATGATATATAAAGAATAGTATGGATTGATTCTTATTTTCATACTACATGGTTGTTGGAATGTGTGTGTGTGTATATATATATATATATATGATGTTTTGATGATATGTTGATGGAAGGAATAGAAATAAATGGAAGATAGTATGATTTAGAACTGATTATGGTATGAAATTGCACTTGATAATTAATTATCAGTATAAGATAATCGATTATCATTTTCTAGAACATTATGATCGTGAGTGATAATTGATTATCAGTATGTGGTAATCAATTATCATTTTCCAAAATGTCATATTATGAGTGATAATTGATTATCCAGTGGGTAGTAATCAATTATCAACTTCCAGAATGCTATGTTCGTGAGTCATAATCGATTATCCAGAGGTGATAATCAATTATGAACTTACATAATGCCATTACTGGGTAGTGATAATTGATTATCAGAGTGTGATAATCAATTATCAAGTTATAAAATAAGAACATATGTGGGTGATAATCGATTACCAAACCATGATAATCGATTATTAGTCACCAGTTTTGAGTAAATAGAGTTCCATATAGTATAATAAGAAGAGATTTGATTGAGGTCACTAAATGAAGTGACTTATATTATGAATGTGCACTTGGTAAATTAGTGAAATGATGATTTTGTGCACTAGATATGTCTATGAGATGAGATAAATTGAGATTGTTCCCTTGTTAAGCTTATGAGATATACTAGAAATCGTTTTGCTCCGTTATATAGTTAAAGTTAAGCTAGCATTGAGTAATGAATTATGAAATGCTCCTTTAAGATGTTAAAGTTGAACTAGCATTAAATTAACATGTAAGGTGCTCAAAGCTTAAAAGAAGCTGGAAATGATCCTCGGGAAGGGAGATGATCTTAAATTCTTATATATGAGTTCTGGAAAAGATCCTCGAGAAGGGGGTGATTTGGAAATGATACTTAAGAAGGGGGATGATCTGAAATTCTTAGATATGAATTTTGGAAATGATCCTCAGGAAAGGGGTGATATAGAAATGATCCTCAGGAAGGGGGATGATCTTAAATTCGTAGATATGAATTCAGGAGGTGATCCTCGAGAGAGGAGGTGAACCTAAATCTAGTATTGGACATGATCCTCGAGAGAGGAGGTGATCCTAAATGAGATTCTTTATTGTTTTGACCAGAGTTACTTGGGAATAAACTTAAAAGGATGATGATTAATGAGCATTAGATAATGATTTATGTTTGGTTGAGATAATATACATCATCATAAATTTATTATTCATATAAATCATAGATTTGATATAGAATGTTTGCATTGTGGAGGAATGTAAATATTCTAGAGATAGTGAGTTATAGTTTGTGCTTGATTTATTCTTGATGGAGTCTATGATTTATTGATGATGTGTTGAGACTAGTTATATTATTGGGATATATGTTGTTGATAAATAATTAAACTGAATTTCTACCTCGAGAAGAGATAGGAAAACTTTTGGCATTAGCCACTTTTCTGTATGATATTTTTAAGTATTGATTTGATTCCTCGAAGCAGCTGGAGTTATTATGATGACATTTTATATATTAGAACTACTGAAATTTTCTAGGATTCTCACCCTTTATATATCTTTTCCATGATAATTCTAGCACGAGATCGACCTTTGGAGTAGAAGCGAAGATATTGATATAGCATAGGAATATTTATCATTTTGTGCATGGCTTTGTACTTACTGTTATATAGTGGTTTGTATAGAGCTTATGTGTATATATGCTTATAAAGGCTTAGGTTGTATCACTTGAACGTTGATATACTAGATTATATGGAATATTAATGTTAGTATGACTTGTACATATCAAGTGTATAACTAGATAACTCATACTTATATTATATTCAGAAATTTTATTATCCCTTACAAGGCTCAATTTACCAATAAAATTACTATATTTATTTATCAAAAATTAATAATAGTATAGTTGTAACGTACCTAATTCTAAATACTTTTGTGTAATTCGGATATACTTATAGTATTAGTTTTGTGAAGTTACATTTATGATATCAGAACAGTTCATCCTGTTGAGCCTGAGTATAGACGGACTATGCTTTTGGCATATTTAGATGTTCCTGTTATATGTTATGCATTTCTCTTATCTTGATGGTGAGGTATATAGATAGAATTGCATAACAACCTTGGATGTGAATGTTAATGGTTACTATCGTACTGTTACATGATATTGAGTCTGATAAACTCAATATATATTGTTTTGTGTGTATAAGAAACTATGACATCTACTAGGAGAACCCATACCACTAGGGGACCTACAAATAAAGATACAACTGAAATGACAGGATTATTTAGAGAGATAGCTACTGCAATGAGGGAGCAGATTGTCATCACAAATAGGATGAGAATAAACCCACCTCCACAACAGGTAGATAATGTGGCACTTGTGAGAAATTAGAACTTCCATGATCTCTCCGAGTTTAGGAAGGTCAATCCTTCGTCCTTTGAAGGAGAATATAACCCAGTTAAAGCGGAAGGATGGATTAAGAAGATCAAAAAGATCTTTGCTGTCATGGCATGTACCGATGAGTAGAAGTTGTCTTTTACCTTTTATATGTTGGTAGAAGAGGCAAAGAATTAGTGGACTAATGCTAGGAGATTATTAGAGGCAACTGAAACTCAAATTACTTAGGAGGTATTTAGGACTGCTCTCTTAGATAAATATTTTCCTAAGAATTTGTAGAAAGTGAAGGAGATAGAGTTTCTGAGACTCAAACAAGGAAATATTTCTGTAGGCTAATATGTGGCCAAATTTGAGGAATTGTCCAAGCTCTCCTCTTACTTTAGATATAATCTTGGTGAAGGATGGAAATGTGTGAAATTTAAAGCAGGATTGAAGGAAGACAATAAGAGAGTCATAGGACATTTGGAGATTAGAGATTTTCCTACATTGATCAAAAGTGTAGAATTATAGATGCTTATGACTTTAAGCTTCCATAGGAGCAAAGGCCACATAATTTCCATAAAATTTGATTCTTTGAATAAATGTTTTGACATGCTTGAAAAAGCTCATGTTAATGTCATAGGTGCTTCTAACAATTTTTGTGAGATTTGTGGAGCACAGGGACATATAGGTGTTGAATGCCAAGTTGGAATTGGCTCCTCACAAGGTGCATGTTGGTCCGTAACTGATCCGTAAATCCGCAAGCGCACGGGTCGACAAGTAATATAAAGGAGAGTTAGAGTGTCGTGTCCCAAGGGATTGATTAATTAGAAGAATGTTAAACTTAATCAAAATTCACAAATTTTTATCCAAGCAACGAATTGTGAGAATGGGTTGCAATTGAAATAACAATTTAAAGAAACAAAATAAGAAAACACCAAACACCAATTCCACAAGAGAAGATGAGAATGATTAAAGCCTAGGGGTCCCTATTCACTTGCTACTTCAAAGGATAAATGCAATCAACAAGCACCAATCAATAAAATGGTATTTGTTAGCTGATAACCTTCAATAGATAAGAGCCTATGTCTAGGACAAATACCCATGTAAAACCTAGCTAATCCACTATGTGTCCATGTGAATTAACATAAGAATCACTCATTGAGACCAATTATCAAACACTTGCTATGCATGACTAATGGGTATGTGTCCATCCCATTAGCTAATCAACACACTCAATGCAATAGAATGTAATTGAACATACATCAACCATATCATATCCATATTCACAACTACCTATCTCTAGTTCAATTGGAATACTAAAATCATGCACTTGATGGCCAATCAACAACAAGCATTAAGCATAGATATGGATGAACAAAACCAAATTCATTGAAAGGATACCCAATTAATTACAAATTAATCAAATCCATAGCAAGATCCTAGAGAGCCCCTAGATTAGAGTTTAGCTACACATCATGAAGGAGAAGAAAACAAATGAAATCAAATGATCCATCAAGTTACAATCAAGAGGTAAAGGGAGAGAATAGACAAAAATAGAGAGATTCCAAGCTTGATCCTCTTCCTTGATCTTGATTCTCCCTTGAGTCACCTTCAATCCAAATGGGTTCCTCCTCTTCTCACTTTTTCTCTGAAATTCGTGGTTTAGTCTCCAAAACAGGATATTCTCCCTTTCCCCAAAAATCAGACTAAGAAGGCTGAAATTTGCGTGCCAGGGTTTTTCCCACGCCTAGGCGTGTATTTACCACGCCTAGGCGTGGTTAAGAATCACGTGCCCTTCTCCTGCTTGTCACGCCTAGGCGTGACTTTACCACGCCTAGGCGTGGTGGTCTCTGCCTGGGATTCCTGATAAACTGCAAGGAACACGCCTAGGCGTGGATTAGCTGCGCTTAGGCGTGGATTTGCTGCCTTTGCTTCCTTTTTGCATCTTTCTTCATTTTGCCCTCTTCTATGCTTCCATTCCAAGGTCTTTCCTTCTTGAATCTCTGCAACAAAAACAAAGCTTTAACTCATCAAGCCATGATTAATCTCAATTTCTTATTACAAGCATTAACAATTAAAGTATCAAACAATTGAGATACAAAACTTAAAGAATCAAGATCATGCATAAATTTGGACCATTGGGTAATGTCAATTTTAAGGAAAGCATGCTCCTATACATTCAAAGACATATGAAATAACTTCATTTTCCGAAGTTATCACACCCCCAAACCTAAAGTTTTGCTAGTCCTCGAGCAAACTAAACCAAGCAAGTAAAGGAAACAAAATCCAATCCCAAGGTCAAGAAATATTAGACAAATTGAACTAGGGCACATCTAGCTTCCAATTATCATTCATATCCTCAGAAATCACATTTCAATCCTTACAACAAGGTCCACACATGCACGAAATTCTCAACTGTCATGCTCACCCTTTAATGCCATCTTTTGTGCATGAAAGATTTCCCAAGCTCATGAATTTAAAACCCTTTCCTAATCATGAAGAGCAAGGTGGATGAATTTATAAAATGCACATGCACTCTCAAAAGAATGTCCTTCATCCCTTTCTCCACTAATGTAGGCAACACATGATCAAGAATCATGAGGGTCTTTTAGGCTTGTAATGTAGGGCTAAGGGTAATGGTTAAGAAAGAAGGGAAAGGAATTAAATTCAAATATCAAACACATAATCACACATTCCCATTGAATCAAGCCCAGCATGCAAGATGTACAAAAAGGATCCAATATGAATCAAAATTCAACTCTCTTTATTCCTCTCTTTTTTTTTTTTTTTTTTATATCTCTTTTGCAAAGAAAAAGGAGACTGCATTTTGTGCAACTCACATTTTTCTTTCTTTTCTTTTTATACTTTTTTTTTTTTTTTTTTTAACAATTTGTTCCAAAATAATCCTGATTTTTTTTTTTTTTTATTATCATGCACAAATATTGATTTGGCTCAACTCAACAAAAATGTCAAATCATGCATTCAACAAGGGACATGTAATCAAGAGTAAAATGATTTTTTTTTTTTTTTTTTTTGGTCAATCAACAAGGTGGATAATTGAAGTTTAAAGAGGGAAAAATTAAGCAGCACATACACACACTAGGCTTCAAAGGGGTACTAGGAAACTCATTAAGTCAAGGTTGGCTTGAAAGGCCCAATCGCTTCAAAGAACTCGCCTAGTCATTTCCTTGAAAACACATCACCTAGGATTTCGCCTTGAAAGGGAATCGACAAGCTTCTAAGATGCAAAATGACTATACACATGCCTTTTATAAATTTTTCTCCAAACATGCATTTCATTTATATTCCAAGATTTATCACACATGCAATGGAAATCCACTCATACACTAATATAACAAAAGTGTAAGCACAAAATCTGAAATTTTTACATGTGATTTCCCAAGTAATGAGGCATATCTGTGCTCCACACAATCATTGGATAATCAAATCAAAATTCCAACATGCATAAGTTCAATTTGCCTCTCAACATACTCATCAATTAAGAGCATAATTCAGTGCACCCAATTAACCCTAATCAATCAAGCACACTCACATCCACAAATTTGGAAAAACAAAGCAAGACCAAAGGAAAGAGAAAGAAATCCATAATATCAACAAAAACGATTCAGCAATTAACAGAGAAAGTACTAAATCTCCCCAAACCCAAGTCATGCAAAGTGTCTCACCGCATACAAAATAGGGAATGTATCCAATAAATACGGACGGTGCACTGAAAGTCAAGACAGAAAAACAAAGCGAGAAAATAGCATGAAAGTAATAGGCCCTGGCGCCTCAAATCAAGTCATCCTCATCCAACAGGTCATCGCCCTCTGCGCCCATCTCCGGATCATCAGCAGGTGGGGGAGGCGGCTGAGGAGGTGAAGCTGGAACTGGAGGAGCTGCAAAAGGTGGAAAAGCTGGAAAATCATCCATCGGGCGCCCCTGACCCAAGGCCATCCAATGAATGCCCTGGTAAAGCGAAGCCAGCATCTCCTGCTGCGTAGTCAGCATCTCCTGCTGCCGATCCAGGCGCTGCTCAATGGAGTGTGCCCAGGTGGCATCAAAAACTGGAACAGGCGTGGAGCAGAGGCAGTGTGTGGTGCGGGAGCAGGCTCGTGAGCCGGAACTGGGCCGGACCGGCTCGCCCGCGCTTCTCCCGAGGCCATAATAGTCTGCACTGCCCGTTCTGTCATGGGTGTCTTCAGCTTCACACGGACTTCAGTGTCCTTCCAAGACACCTTCGCATGCGCACACAGTTGACATATGAGGAATGGAAAGAACAAGGATTTGAGCTTTTCGGTGATGCACAACCGGATTTGATCATAGAGTATCTGAGCGGTGTCCACCTGAAGAAGATTATAAATTGCATAAAGCATGTAGGCACGCTCAGGATAAATTTCCGACCTGTGCTCAGTAGGAAGCAAACAGAACACACAAAATGGTTCCACGGGCGCACTCACGGCGCAAACTCTCCCCGCTGAGAAAGCGGATAGAATTATCGTGTTCCTCCGGACTTGGACCGGGAAAGTGGAGTCACAAATACCGTCCATCACAAGGTGCTAAAGGGGTGCCCCCTGCTCCTCGGTAATTGCATCTCTCTCGTATGAACGGACTAGTGGAGGGGGGGCCAAGGTCCGGGACTTGCCGGATGCGCTCCACGGAGTAGTCAACTGTCCGTCTTCTAACTCTAACAGGTTGTAGAAGACCGTTGCTCGCACATGGGCATTAGCATAGAACTCTTTCACCACTGCGCAGCCCTTTGGTTCTTCAATGGGATGTTCGGTAAAAGTTTGCCAATGAAAAGCGTACTGTGTGGCGCGAGAGATGGCTGGATAACGCACCACATTTAACTCATGGAACCCCTTTCCTGTATGATATTGATTTTTCGCAAGTGCTTCCGTAAGTGGTAAAAGGCCTGTTTGTGAAATGAAAAAGGCAGGTCATATCTTTGGAATTGCTTCACTTTCATCGTGGTTACTTGGCCCACTTCAACATTTTTTCTCCGACGCTTTGACATGGTGAATGATGACCGAAGAGAAGAAGGGCTGATTATTAGCATTGGAACAAAGACTAAGAATAATTAGAAGGAAATCAGTCCACTTCCAAGAAGATAGCATGCAAGGCAATCAAGCAACCCAAGTCAAATAACCAACCAAAAATGCATGCGAGAACCAAAAATAAGGCAACATACCACAACATGCAACGGGGTCCTACTCAATAATAAGCATTGAAGCATCGATCCCAATCAGTTCAAATATTCGCATGCAATTGCAACAGTCCAAAGATAGTCAACAAGGCCAACTATCCAAACCATGGTCATCCCCAAATCAAAAGAATCGTAAATAGGTAAACAGTCCAACCGCTTAAATTTCATGCAATCAAGCAATAAGCAAGTGACAATGCAAACCGGTCTTATCTTAGCCGGTGACAACAGATACTAAGAACAACTACGGGGTGATTTAAATCGAAGGAACACCTCACGTATGTCAACAAAGCGGAGGATTTAACACAAATAGGCATGTAACATAGTCCTTGTTCATCAGAAATAATCAAGCCGAAGCCCAATAGAAATCAACAATTATAAAAAGAAATCAAATTGCAAAACACAAAAAGGATACATGAAAATCAAAAGACAAAAGGAAGAGGAGGAAATGGAGAAGCGATCTAACCTTGAAGAAGGGGAAATGGACAAAGTACCCAAAACTAGCAAGAAACCCCAATCAAGCACACAAACAAGCAAAGCGGGAAGATGTATTGGTGGATTGGCCGTGTGGTGGGTACGGTGGAAAAGTGGTGTGTTGGTGAAGTGTGTGTACGGTGGAGAGGGAAAGAGAAAAGAAGGAGGGAAGGAGGAAAGGGGGTTACGGTGGTGGTGATATGGTGAGAAGGTGGATATGGTGATGTGGGTGTTGTGGGGAAGAAGATTGGAGGAAAAGATGAGGAGGGAGGGGTACGGTGGTGGGGGAAATGTGGTGGGAATGTGGGTTGTGTGTAGAAGGAAAGAGGAGGAAGAGGGAAGAAGGATGGAGTGGTTACGGTGTGGGGAAGCTTGTAGGAGGAAGAAGGCTAAGGTTAGAGAAGAAGGGAGAGGAGGGGACTGGTGGAATGCACAAATGCGAAAATGGGGGGAATTAGGGATTTAGGGACAAAATGGGGGGGGGGGCTGCGTTTTGTGCAGCAGAGGCCCATCACGCCTAGGCGTGACCATACCACGCTTAGGCGTGTAAAAATTTTTTTTTTTTTTTTTTTTTTATTATTTTTTTTTTTTTTTTTTTTTTTATTTTTTATTTTTTTTTTAGCAGAAACCTGCGCCTAGGCGTGTAAAAACCACGCCTAGGCGTGATGCTCGCAGGTTACAACTACTGAAAACACAGAGAGGACCACGCCTAGGCGTGATAAAACCACGCCTAGGCGTGGAACTCTCTGGAAAAATGTTCTGATAGCAGCTGAGAGGGACACGCTTAGGCGTGTATAAACCACGCCTAGGCGTGGGTTACTGGAACGAAATACTAACAAAAACACCAGAAAACCCCACAACCAAGCATCAAATACACTCTCCTGAGTCTCAAACACCTAAGAAAAAGCATAGGAAATTGGGTTAGGAAATTGGGTTGCCTCCCAACAAGCGCCTTATTTATAGTCTTGGCTGGACTTTGCAGATTGTCAAGTTGGAGGAGCCAAGGTGAGTGAGGTTTTGTGCCTCTCCACCTCACCACCTAAGTAGAGCTTAAGCCGCTGGCCGTTGACCTTGAACGTTGACTTTGAAACTGGATCCTCTAAGGTTACAGCACCATGGGGAAACACTTCCACCACTAAAAATGGACTCCATCTGGATTTGAGCTTGCCAGAAACAATTTCAGCCTTGAGTTGAATAAGAGGACCTTCTGGCCTAACTCAAAGCTTCTTGGGATAATGTGCTTGTCATGCCACCGCTTCACTTTCTCCTTATATAATTTAGCATTCTCATATGCTTGTAAGCGGAATTCCTCGAGTGCATTTAGTTGCAACAATCTCTTCTCCCCACAAGCGTTGGAATCCCAGTTCAATTGTTTGATGGCCCAATAAGCGTGGTGCTCAAGCTCAACAGGAAGATGGCAAGCCTTACCAAAGACCATTTGATAAGGAGACATGCCAAGAGGGGTTTTGTAGGCAGTGCGATAAGCCCATAAAGCGTCGTCCAACTTCTTAGACCAATCCTTCCTAGAAGGACTTACAGTTTTTTCAAGGATCCGCTTCAACTCTCTATTAGAAATCTCAGCTTGACCACTGGACTGTGGATGGTAGGCTGTGGCTACTCTATGTTTCACACCATATTTAGCAAGTAGAGTAGCAAAATGCCTGTTGCAGAAGTGTGATCCTCCATCACTGATAATGGCTCTGGGGTCCCAAACCTTGTAAAGATATTCTTTTGAGGAAAACAAGAACCACCTTAGAATCACTCGTTGGTAAGGCACAAGCTTCTACCCACTTTGACATATAATCCACCGCCACAAGGATGTAGCGGTTACCAAAAGATGATACAAAGGGCCCCATAAAGTCGATGCCCCACACATCAAAGAGCTCTACTTCCAGAATGGAATTCAATGGCATCTCATTCTTCCTGGAGATATTTCCAGTCCTCTGACATCTATCACACTTTGCTGCAAATGAGTGGGCATCACGAAACAAAGTTGGCCAATAAAAACCATATTGCAACACCTTAGCTGCTGTTCGTTCACCCCCGTAATGACCTCCATAAGGTGAAGCATGACAATGCTCAAGTACAGCACTAGTCTCTTCGATAGGAATGCACCTCCGAAGCACCTGATCTGCACCTTGTTTAAAGAGATATGGTTCATCCCAAACATAGTATCTGACATCCCGAGGAATTTCTTCTTCTCCTGATAAGACCATTCATTGGTAACAATCCACTCACAATGTAATTAGCAAAATCAAGATACCATGGATCCGAACAAGCTAACACAAAGAAATAGTTGTTCATCCGGGAATGTCTCACAAATCAAAGTTGGGTTCTTTTGATATTTCTCATTTTCCAACCTGGAAAGATGGTCGGCCACCTGATTTTCAACACCCTTTCGATCCCTAATCTCAAGGTCAAACTCTTGCAGTAATAACACCCATCGAATCAATCTTGGCTTAGCATCCTTTTTGCTCACTAGATATTTGATGGCTGAGTGATCCGTGAAGACAATGACTTTAGTACCAACCAAATAAGCACGGAATTTGTCAAATGCAAAGACAACTGCAAGGAGCTCCTTCTCAGTGGTGGTGTAGTTCAACTGAGCATCAGTGAGTGTTCGGCTCGCATAATAGATGGAATGAAAGATTTTGTTTTTCCTTTGGCCCAATACCGCTCCAATAGCATAATCGCTAGCGTCCACATGAGCTCAAAAGGTAAGGACCAATCAGGAGTGGTAATAATGGGCGCTGAGACAAGTCTCTTCTTAAGCTCCACAAAAGCTTCCATACATGGCTCGTCAAACTTGAAGGTCACATCTTTTTCCAGCAAATTGCACAATGGTTTGGCAAGCTTAGAAAAGTCCTTGATAAACCGTCGATAAAAGCCGGCATGCCCTAGGAAACTCCGAACTCCCTTCACTGAAATTGGTGGTGGTAATTTCTCAATCACCTCAATCTTGGCTCTATCCACCTCCATTCCCTTATGAGACACTCTATGGCCCAGTACTATGCCCTCCCGAACCATAAAATGACATTTTTCCCAATTAAGCACCAAACTTGTCTCCTCACACCTTTGAAGTACAAGGGCCAAGTTATGGAGACACTCATCAAAGGAATCACCAAACACAGAGAAGTCATCCATAAATATTTCCAAACAGTTCTCCACCATGTCAGTGAAAATAGCCATCATACATCTCTGAAACGTAGCTGGGGCATTGCATAACCCAAAGGGCATTCTTCCTCAAGGCATAAGTACCATATGGACAGTAAATGTTGTCTTCTCTTGATCTTCCTGGGAAATGGCAATCGGTTATACCCCGAATACCCATCCAAAAACAAGAGAAAGCACGTCCCGCCAACCTATCCAAAGATCTCGATCAATAAATGGTAATGGAAAATGATCCTTCCGGTTGCGTGTTAAGCTTCCTATAGTCCATGCAAATGCGCCATCCTGTGACAGCTTCTAGTGGGAATCAAATCATTATTGTCATTGGCGACCACAAATCATCCCACCCTTCTTAGGCACGCACCGAATCCGGGCTTACCCATTTGTTTGTCGCCGAGATAGGGTATATGATACCCGCATCCACCACTTAATGATCTCTTTCTTAACCACCTCCTTCATGATAGGATTAAGGCGCCTTTGATGTTCAATTGTTGGCTTATGATCCGATTCCAACAATATTTTGTGCATGCATATGGTGGGGCTAATGCCTCGATATCCGCAATAGACCACCCCAAGGCCCTTTGTATTCTCTCGAGCACTCTAAGCAACTTGGATTCTTGCTCCTCGACAAATATGAAGAAATAATGACCGGCAATGTGGATGAATCCCCCAAATATGAATACCTCAAATGATCGAGGCAAAGGCTTGAGCTCTAATGTGGGAGGAGTGATTATAGAAGGTTGGAGAATGGGCTTGTCGAAGGTATGTTCAACGGTTCAAAGCCTGGTGTCCTGAAACACTTAGCAGACGAGTCAAGCAAGCAGTTTAATACATTCCAAAACATCTTCCCTATCTACATGCTCATATATGGATGTCAATGATAAAGCAAGATAGTCATCAGTGAAATTAGCATGGAATGCATTATTAACTACTTGATCAATCATACCTATGTAAGAACACTCTTCATGATCATTTGGAAATTTCATGGCCTTGTAAATATTAAAAGTTACCTTCTCATCATTGACTTGCATAGTGAGCTCACCTTTTTGAACATCAATCATAGTCTTACCGGTGGCTAGGAAAGGTCTTCCAAGAATCAAAGGTACATTGCGATCTTCCTCCATGTCCAGGATGATGAAATCCGCTGGAAAGATGAACTTGTCAACCTTGACCAAGACATCTTCAATGACTCCCTTAGGATAAGTGAGAGATCGGTCGGCAAGTTGCAATGTAACCGAAGTTGGCTTCGCCTCCCCCAAACCTAGCCGTTGGAAGATGGATAGAGGCATCAAGTTTATGCTTGCCCCTAGGTCACACAAAGCCTTTCCAAAGAATTGGTTGCCAATGGTGCATGGAATGGTGAAGCTCCCTGGATCCTTCAACTTAGGAGGTAGCTTATTTTGCAAAATGGCACTGCATTCTTCAGTAAGTGCAACAGTTTCATAATCCCCAAACCTTCTCTTCTTAGACAAGATGTCCTTCATAAACTTCACATAACTAGGCATTTGTTCCAAAGCCTCGGCAAACGGTATGTTTATGTGAAGTTTCTTGAAAATATCCAAAAACTTTTGGAATTGAGCATCAAGCTTTTGTTTAGCTAGCCGGTTGGGGAAAGGTGGAGGTAGTGTATAAGGCTTGTCCTCCTTCTTCTTGTCTTCAACCTTCCTCTCTGCTAGCTCTTCATTCTTCTCCACCCTTTGGCTCACAACTTCTTCATCTTGAGCTACCTCCACTTCTTTTTCAAGTAGCTTGGTCTTCACATTTCCTTCAATTTCTTTCCCACTCCTCAGTGTTATAGCCTTGCAATGCTCCTTGGTAGAACCTCCGGGATTGTTGATGGTGTCACTAGGAAAACTCCCTTGAGGCCTACTACTTAAGGCTTGGGCAAGTTGGCCAACTTGGGTCTCAAGATTTCTCAAGGAGGCCGCTTGACCTTGCATCAAAGCATCATGCGAAGCAAGCCTTGAGTCGGTCTTAGTCATGTACTCTTGCTGGCTAGTCATAAACTGAGCAAACATCTTCTCCAAATTGGATGTTGAAGTCGATGTTGAGGTTTGGGCTTGAAGGGGGCTCTGTTGTTGAAAACCCGGAGGAGCACGGGGAGCTTCCCTATTCTGATAAGAAGAAGAGGAATGACCTTGAACTTGACCACCCCATGAGAGATTAGGATGGTTCTTCCAACTCGGATTATAAGAATTGCCCAACACATTGTTGTGAATTGGTTGACGGAATTGATTTGCATATTGTACACTTTCCAGGCTAGCTGTGCAATTAGCAGTTGAATGAAAGTCCCCACAAGTGATCACAAATTTCAGCTGAGTTACTAACTCCACTTGCTACATGACTTGACTCCCATGGTGTCCAAATTTCTTAGAAAGAGTCGCCACTTGAGCCAGTAAGAGATGTAAGAGCATCAACTTCATGAATACCGCTTCTTGATCTCTTGGGAGTAACTCTTTCACCGGCCACTGATAGTTGTTATTAGCCATTTCCTCCAAAAGGTTGTAGGCTGCATCCACGGTCTTGCTCATGAGAGCCCCTCCAGCTGCTGCATCAATTATGGATCTAATGGAGGTTGTCAAGCTATTGTAAAAAGTATGAACCAACATCCATTTTGCTATACCATGATGGGGGCACTTCCTTAGCAACTCCTTGAATCGCTCCCAAGCCTCATACAAGGTTTCTCCTTCGAATTGTCTGAAGGACAAGATGTCATTCCTATACTTCATTGCTTTCATGGGAGGAAAGAATCGATCCAAGAACTTCTGAGCCAGCTCTTCCCAAGTAGTGATGGAATGTTCGTGTAATGATTGAAGCCATGCCTTGGCCCTATCTCTTAAGGAAAAAGAGAAAAGCCTCAATCGAGCCGCATCATCATCATCCTTGATGCTTGAAGGTATCACAAATCTCCGAAAAATTGGCTAAATGAGCATTAGGATCTTCATGGGGAAGATCCGCAAATTGCAAATTATTCTCGCACCATCCGGATAATAGCAGGCTTGATCTCAAAAGTCTGAGCCTGAACAGCTGGCCTTCTAATGCTAGATCGAATGTCTCTAGCATTTGGAGTGGCATACTCTCTCAAGAGCCTTTCAGCATTCGCTTCTTCCGCCATCTCCGATTCACTATCCAATTCAAGTGCCTTCCCTTGTACTAGTCGTTCCCTTAGCAATCTACGAAAAGTCCTCTCGATCTCAGGATCGTAAGGAAATCGAGATACACTTTGAGTCCTTCGCATACAAGAGCTAAGTACCTGAAAAACAAAACAAAACAACAAAGAAAACTTGAAATAAGAATTATGAATAATTGTAAGAAATAACACAAATTCTAAACTCAATCCCCGGCAACGGCGCCAAAAACTTGTTGGTCCGTAACTGATCCGTAAATCCGCAAGCGCACGGGTCGACAAGTAATATAAAGGAGAGTTAGAGTGTCGTGTCCCAAGGGATTGATTAATTAGAAGAATGTTAAACTTAATCAAAATTCACAAATTTTTATCCAAGCAACGAATTGTGAGAATGGGTTGCAATTGAAATAACAATTTAAAGAAACAAAATAAGAAAACACCAAACACCAATTCCACAAGAGAAGATGAGAATGATTAAAGCCTAGGGGTCCCTATTCACTTGCTACTTCAAAGGATAAATGCAATCAACAAGCACCAATCAATAAAATGGTATTTGTTAGCTGATAACCTTCAATAGATAAGAGCCTATGTCTAGGACAAATACCCATGTAAAACCTAGCTAATCCACTATGTGTCCATGTGAATTAACATAAGAATCACTCATTGAGACCAATTATCAAACACTTGCTATGCATGACTAATGGGTATGTGTCCATCCCATTAGCTAATCAACACACTCAATGCAATAGAATGTAATTGAACATACATCAACCATATCATATCCATATTCACAACTACCTATCTCTAGTTCAATTGGAATACTAAAATCATGCACTTGATGGCCAATCAACAACAAGCATTAAGCATAGATATGGATGAACAAAACCAAATTCATTGAAAGGATACCCAATTAATTACAAATTAATCAAATCCATAGCAAGATCCTAGAGAGCCCCTAGATTAGAGTTTAGCTACACATCATGAAGGAGAAGAAAACAAATGAAATCAAATGATCCATCAAGTTACAATCAAGAGGTAAAGGGAGAGAATAGACAAAAATAGAGAGATTCCAAGCTTGATCCTCTTCCTTGATCTTGATTCTCCTTGAGTCACCTTCAATCCAAATGGGTTCCTCCTCTTCTCACTTTTTCTCTCGAAATTCGTGGTTTAGTCTCCAAAACAGATATTCTCCCTTTCCCCAAAAATCGACTAAGAAGGCCGAAATTTGCGTGCCGGGTTTTTCCCACGCCTAGGCGTGTATTTACCACGCCTAGGCGTGGTTAAGAATCACGTGCCCTTCTCCTCGCTTGTCACGCCTGGCGTGACTTTACCACGCCTAGGCGTGGTGGTCTCTGCACGGGATTCCGATAACCGCAAGGAACACGCCTAGGCATGGATTAGCCGCGCTTAGGCGTGGATTTGCTGCCTTTGCTTCCTTTTTGCATCTTTCTTCATTTTGCCCTCTTCTATGCTTCCATTCCAAGGTCTTTCCTTCTTGAATCTCTGCAACAAAAACAAAGCTTTAACTCATCAAGCCATGATTAATCTCAATTTCTTATTACAAGCATTAACAATTAAAGTATCAAACAATTGAGATACAAAACTTAAAGAATCAAGATCATGCATAAATTTGGACCATTGGGTAATGTCAATTTTAAGGAAAGCATGCTCCTATACATTCAAAGACATATGAAATAACTTCATTTTCCGAAGTTATCAGTGCACCGGTGGAGCAAGTGGAATCATGCCACAATTTCCATGACTTCAACCAAAAGGGGAGGAATGATCTGTATTCTCAAACTTACAACCCCGGTTAGAGGTCACATCCTAACTTCTCCTACCGGAATAGTCAATATCAAGCCGGGCAAGGTAATGCTAAACCCTCTTCTGGACTCCAACAGGTACAAAAATCTAGACTTGAGTCTCTTCTTGAGAATTTTGTTGAAAGTCAATCTAAGCAAAATGAGGAGTTTAGGCAACATGGACAAGTTGTGATTGAGGCCATTAGAGAGTTGTCAGCTAAAGTTGACAATTTGACCATTCATAATAAGATGTTGGAAACCCATATTGCCTAATAAGCATACACTTCACATAGGCAACAGGGTAAGTTTCTTGGTCAACCTGAAATAAATCCAGGTAATGAACACTATAATGCTGTGAGTTTGAGAAGTGGAAAGAAATTATAGGATCCCACGGGTAAGGGGTAGAGTGAAAAAGATAAGGGAATTGAGGAAAATGAGACTAAGACACAACCCTTAGAAGAAGAGAAAACTACTGAGAAGGTGTCTAAGTATGTACCCCTTGAGCCATACCAACCCCCAGTTCATTTCCCTCAAAGATTGGCTAAGGCCAAGTTAGATAGGCAATTTGGGAAGTTCCTAGAGGTCCTTAAGAAATTGTACATTAATGTACCCTTCACTGAGGCGTTAAAACAAATGCCTACTTATGCTAAATTTCTTAAGGACATTTTGTCTAATAAGAGAAAACTAGAAGAATATGAGACAGTAGCTTTAACTGAGGAGTGTAGTGCTTTAATTCAAAATAAATTGCCTCCTAAGTTAAAGGATCTAAGTAGCTTCTCTATTCCTTGTTTGATTGGTAACACAAATTTTGATAAAGCTCTGTGTGACTTGAGGGCTAGTGTTAGTCTTATGCCCCTTTTCGATGTGTAAGAAGTGGGAGGTGATTGAGCTAAAACCCATAACTATCTCACTTCAAATAGCAGATCAGTCTGTCAAGTACCCCGTAGGCATCTTGGAGGATGTTCCTATTCGAGTAGGTAAGTTTTTCATACCTACTGATTTTGTTGTGCTTGAAATGGAGGAGGATTCCTAAATCGTCATTATTCTTGGTAGGCCTTTCTTAGCTACTACTGGTGCTATAATTGATGTTAAAAATGGCAAATTGTCTTTGACTGTTGATGATAATAAGGTTAAGTTTGATCTTTCTAAATCTATTAAATAACCTTCTTTTGAGGACTTTTGTTGCAGGATTGATTTATTGCACCAGGTGGTGAAAGAAGAATCCACCAAGATTCATTTTGAAGATCCATTGGAGAGATGCTTGGTTGGTGGAGGCTCATTTGATTCTGGAGGTGACGTAGCCGAGTATGCCCGCTTGTTGGAGGCAACCTCGAAAATTCCTCCTTACAAAGCCAAAGTGAAAATCTTGAGCCAGAGCCTAAGTCTGAAGATTGGGAAGAGGAAAAGGCTCCTAAGATAGAAATTAAAACCTTTCCTTCCACTCTCAAGTATGAGTTTCTTGGTCCCAACTCTTCTTATCCTGTCATTGTTAGTGCTAGCTTGAATGAGTTAGAGACTGAGAAATTGCTTAGGGCTCTTAGGATGCATAGAAAGGTCATAGATACTCTTGATGATATTAAAAGCATAAATCCTTCCTTTTGCATGCATAGAATTTTGATGGAACCTGACTATAAACCCTTTGTTGAGCATCAATGTAGGTTGAATCCTAATATGAAAGAGGTTGTTAAAAAAGAGGTTCTTAAGTTGCTTGACGTTGGGGTAATTTACTCGATTTCTAACAGTGAATGGGTTAGTCCTGTGCATGTGGTTCCTAAGAAAATGGGGATGACTGTAATTGAAAATGAGAAAAATTAATTAATTCCCACTAGGACAGTCATAGGTTGGAGGATGTGCATTGATTATAGAAAATTGAATAATGCAACTAGGAAAGATCATTTCCCCTACCCTTCATTGATCAAATGCTTGAGAGGTTAGCTAGGTATACATACTTTTGTTACTTAGATGGCTATTCAAGATTCCACCAAATCCCTGTCCATCCTAGTGACTAAGAGAAGACCACATTTACTTGCCCCTATGACACTTTTGCCTATAGGAGAATGTCATTTGGTTTATGTAATGCCCCTGCTACTTTCCAAAGATGCATGACTACAATATTTTTTGAATTTATTGAAAACACTATGGAAGTTTTTATGGATGATTTTTCAGTATATGGAACTAACTTTGATGATTGTTTGTCTAATTTGTCTAAGATTTTACAGAGATGTGAAGAAGTAAATCTTGTCTTGAATTAGGATAAGTGCCATTTTATGGTATAAGAGGGCATAGTGCTTGGACATTTAGTTTCTGGAAAAGGAATTGAGGTGGATAAGGCAAAAATTGAAGTGATTGAGAAATTGCCTCCACCAGTGAATGTGAAGGAAGTGTTGATGTGTGTGAAACAACATCATGTTTTGTTCTTGTTTTACATGCATTCTTGAGCATTTTAGGCATTTTAGTTTTTCTTTTGGTTTGTTTTTCCCTTAGTTCGGATTACTGCGGTGTTTTTGGTATTCTTGTGCAGGATTAATGTTGCATTGGCCTTGGATTGAATGGAATGCTTGCATGTTTAAAGTTGGAGCTTAATGGATAGCAAAAAAGTGTAAAAAGACCATTTTAGAGGGATCCACGGTCTGGCCATGGAATGATCCACTAGTGTGGATCGCAGTCTTGTAAGGCAGATTTTTTAAGTTTTTATTTTTATTTCTTTTGGGGCTTTTTAGCCAATTAAAACCCTAAGTTATAAATAGATGTTCTGAATATAGTTTAGGGGTTCCCAACTTAGTTTGAAGGAGGCACATTGGAGGCTCTTGATCTTCATTTTTCTCCTTTATTCTTCCATTGTTACGGGTTTGGGATGTTCTTAAATTTGATTTCTTGTCTCTCCTGCTCCATGTCTGAGTAGTTTCTTTGTTTCTAGGATTGGGTAATGCCCTTTGATACATTGATAATGATTAATTAACTTTGTTTCCCCTTTTATTAATCTTGAATGTTCTTTGATTCAATCTTTATTGCTCTTATTCATGTGAATTTGCTGGCCACTTATTTACATCTCATAGACATTTAGGGACGTACTGAGAGGTGAACCTAGGTGTTGGAACCATAAGAATTGAACTTAAGGTCTAAATCACGAGAGTAGTTTTAGCCTTTTGAGGATTCAATGAATTACCACAAAGCGTAATGGGTTCAATTTAAATTCAATTACCACGAGAGTAGGAATTAGTTTAATTGGGCACGGATCGTGTATCTTGATAAAGAACATTAACTAATTTAGGATAATTCACTTTCAATTGAATTTCAGATTTAATAAAAGGGTTATCAATTAGGATTTGCCTTGTATCACTGTGGTACCCCAATCTTGGAAGCTTTCTTGAATTTGAATACCTTTCTTGATTACTTGCTATTTTTGTTTTAAATTATGCATTTTGATTTTGATTTATTTAATTACTTTGTTACTATGTTCTTCTTAATCAACAATTAAATTCCCTTTTGTTTAATTTAATTGAATTAATTAATTAATTGGTATTCATAGATACAGTCCCTGTGGATTCGATCTTTTTATTACTTGACGATGAAACCATACACTTGCGGATTTCACACACTAAGTTTTTGGCGCCGTTGCCGGGGATTGTATCTATGAATATCAAGTAAAGTCAGAAGGGAATTTAATTGGGGTATTCAAATTTAGAAGCTAAATTTAAAAGAAGAGTGAAGTCAGAAGGTTCCACACCCAGCCCATGAAAAATTCCATGGCCATGGATTGAACACCAGCAGTTTTTCCACCACCGCAGCGAGTTCTTTTCTTTTATCCCTTCTCTTATTTTAGATTTTTACATTGGGGACAATGTAAGTTCTAAGCTTGGGGGGGTATTTTCGTATTTTCATATTTTCATTTTCATTAGTTTTATGCATTTTCATGTTTTCATACCATCATATCTCTCGGCTTTTTGGTTGAACTTGTGCCCCTCTCTTTTGAGGATTTTGAGGTGGTATTGATTTGGAACCCAATTTGTTGATTGTTGTAGTAGGCAACAGGCATTGTTTTAATTGATGGTAGAGGTGATCTCTTGATAGTTGATAATTAGTATATGTTCTTTGAATTTATGCTTCTCATTGATTTTTAAACCTCTAAATGTGAGTTTTGAGCCTATATGGGATATATGCACTATATGATTTCTGTTCCCATTCTTTGTGTTGAGTGATAATTCTTCATTGATCTTATGCTCTAGAACTTGATTTGAAACCATTTTGAGGCAAAATTTTTGTTTGCATGCTTGAATGTGATTAAGGCATCTTAGGTATTTTTTTGGCCTTCTGAAATTGTTACACTTTCATCCACTAGTTGCCCATTTTGAGCCTATTGCATAATTATTTTTCTTGCTGCCTATGATGATATATTATTGGTATTCATTTGGAATATTAAATGGAGCAAATTGGATTTGAAAGTTGTATGAAGTTGTGTTGGGAATCATATGTTTTTGACCCTTCTCTTTCTCAAATGAAAAAAAAAATAGAGAAGAAAAAAAAATCATAAGTTGAAAGTTTGAAAAAGAGAAGAAAGAGAAGAAGGAAAAGTAAGGAAGAAAATGCTTTGAAATGTGGAGTTATGTTTTTGATTGAAAAATTGTCTTTGCTCCATTTATGTTCTATTGGATTTCTTATGCTTATTGAAAATTTTGATGAGCCCTTTGTGCATACCTTCCTTTTTCTACCTTACCTAACATCATTCTCATGGCCCCATTACAACCCTTGAAAGACCTTTTGATTCTTGCATGCATGCTGATTATTAGTGAAAATTTGGTTTCTTATCAAGCATATGGATATGCATTTTCTTGAAGGATTTTGAGCGTATGGCTTTCACCCTTAAACACTTTGAGTGCGGTTAGTGGAGTGAACTTGATTCAATCAGTGAGGATGCATGATTTCTGAGAACTTAGCCTCTAATTGGACTTGATTTTGATTACCTCTCAAATTCTTGGTTTGCCTTAGCCTATTGCTTGGATATTGTTTTATCGGGTTCCTCATTCATTATTGTCTCTTGATCCCACATCTTGGTTTGACATTAGTTATTGCTTGGGGACAACCAAAGTCTTAAGCTTGGGGAGATTTGATGTGTGTGAAATAACATCATGTTTTGTTCTTGTTTTGCATGTATTCTTGAGCATTT
Source organism: Ormosia semicastrata (assembly GCA_029884595.1). Lineage (NCBI taxonomy): Eukaryota > Viridiplantae > Streptophyta > Magnoliopsida > Fabales > Fabaceae > Ormosia > Ormosia semicastrata. The sequence goes on along the minus strand of JAQQTO010000028.1, from coordinate 7,148,016 downwards.
TAGGCATTTTAGTTTCCCTTTTGGTTTATTTTTCCCTTAGTTCGGATAACTGCGGTGTTTTTGGTGTTCTTGTGCAGGATTAATGTTGAATTGGCCTTGGATTGAATGAAATGCTTGCATGTTTGAAGTTGGAGCTTAATGGATAGCAAAAAGGTGCAAAAAGACCATTTCAGAGGGATCCACAGCCTGGCCGTGGAATGATCCACGGCCGTGGATCGTAGTGCGCAGCAGTTTTTAAGTTTTTATTTTTATTTCTTTTGGGGCTTTTTAGCCAATTAAAACCCTAAGTTATAAATAGATGTTCTGAATACAGTTTAGGGGTTCCCAACTTGGTTTGAAGGAGGCACATTGGAGGCTCTTGATCTTCATCTTTCTCCTTTCTTCTTCTATTGTTACGGGTTTGGGATGTTCTTAAATTTGATTTCTTGTCTCTCTTTCTCTATGTCTGAGTAGTTTTCTTTGTTTCTAGGATTGGGCAATGCCCTTTGATACATTGATAATGATTAATTGACTTTATTTCCCCTTTTATTAATCTTGAATGTTCTTTGATTCAATCTTTATTGTTCTTATTCATGTGAATTTACTGGCCACTTATTTGCATCTCATAGACATTTAGGGATGTACTGAGAGGTGAACCTAGGTGTTGGAACCATAAGAATTGAACTTAAGGTCTAAATCACAAGAGTAGTTTTAGCCTTTCGAGAATTCAATGAATTGCTATAAAGGGTAATGGGTTCAATTTAAATTCAATTACCACGAGAGTAGGAATTGGTTTAATTGGGTACGGATCTTGTATCTTGATGTCGCGACCGGGATCGCGGCGGGAAAATAGCAACTCGAATGGATTTTAGAAAATGAAAAAGAAAAAATGGAGTCGCCACCAATTTTATTTGAATTTAGAAAAATTGGAAAACCTCTCTTTGAAAATGGTCTTTGAAAACCAGATTGGATTCGGGAGTCGATTTTGCTTAGGGAAGGGTGGAAACTTAATCCCACTGCACCCCTAACACACCCGTCCTAAGACGGTACCTTAGATTAATTGTGCAAATTATTAACAATCCTTGGGAATATTTATTTTACCCTTTTTACAAAACATTGTAACTAAAAAAAAGGAAACCACACAATTATGAAAATTTAATTTTGACTTGACAGAAATGAAATTCTGCTCCTACGTATCCCCTGGTGCAATGGGGAACTCAAAGTTACGTAGTTCTTTATAAAATAAGTGTGGGTTGGTTGATTTTATTTAAAAAAAGATTTTATTTGAAAGCGAATCCATTTTTTGCACAGGATTCAAGTTAGCACTAGGCTACTCAATAAACCCTTATGATCCAAAAGATAATGAAGATAGCATCCGCTATTCAATCATCATCATTGGTCATTGCATGGATTAAAAGATTTTTTTTATTTGCTATTTTTATATTCTTTTACCCCTTTTTTTTTGCCAAAAAATGTATCATTATTGCCTTAATATGAAATGGGCAGCAGCCCACGAGATTCAAACTCAAATCCCAAAAGACAGTCAATAATTCAAATTTAAAAAAAGAGTTTGAAACCTTGAGCACCAATAACAGAGCACATACAGAGGACGTTTGGGGAAGGATTTGGAAATTGGTTCGACGGTCGATTTAGGGAGATTGAGTGATTCTGTTTTCGAGTTCGACAGTCGGTAGGGATAAGGATGGGATGGATTCGACGGTCGGTTGGAAAGGGGTGATTCTGTTTTGGAGTTTGACAGTCGGTTGGGGGTAAGGATGGGATGGATTCGACGGTCGGTTGGGAAGGGGTGATGGATTCGACGGTCGGTTGCAATTGATGAAGATGGTGGAGGTCACAGTTTTTTGGGGTCCGACGGTCGGATGGGACGGAGTTTGGTTGATGGTGTGAAGGTTTGGATGGGTTGTCGGTGAGGGGTAGTAGGTGGTGTGGTTCGACGGTCGAGTGAGGTGAAGGTGAATTCTGTGAAGTTGGTTGAGGGTCACAATGGTGCGGTTCGACGGTCGAGTGAGGTGAAGGTCACTGATGTAGTTCGACAGTCGGTAGAGGGAATGATGGTATTTTGTGAAGTGGGTTGAGGGTCCAATGGTGTGGTTCGACGGTCGAATGAAGTGAAGGTGGGCTTTGTGAAGGGGTTGAGGGTCACAATGGTGTGGTTCGACGGTCGAATGGGGTGAAGGTCAGTGATGTAGTTCGACGGTCGGTAGAGGGAATGATGGTATTTTGTGAAGTGGGTTGAGGGTCCAATGGTGTGGTTCGTGGGGTCTGACGGTCGGTTAAAGGTATGATGGATCCGGTGCTTGGGTTCGACGGTCGGAAAAGGGAAGGATGTGGCTCTTTGGATTTCGACGGTCGAATGGGGTGAAGGTCAGTGATGTAGTTCGACGGTCGGTAGAGGGAATGATGGTATTTTGTGAAGTTATTGAAGGTGGTGGTTACGGTTTTCTGGAGGTGAAGATGAATTCTTTGGTGGTTTGAGAAATGTGATGCAAAAGGGGAGGAGTGCCAGTGTGCGTATGGTGCTCATGGCTAAAAAGAAAAGGAAAAGAAGATGGACAACATAACTAACCAACAAGATATCAAGCATGCATTTGAACACTACATTTTACTCACAACAGTGCAAGGATAGTGATGAGAAATGGCTTACCTCTTCTGTGCTACCAATAACACACTCAACTCAAAAAAGAATCAAAAATCCCTTTCGTTCCCAGCAGCCTCCCCAGTATTCTTGCTTTTTTTTTTCTTTTCTCAGCTACCACTAGAGATCAACTCAACATCATCAATCTTCTTTCCTTGGCTGAAGATGGGATGATTTGGGGAAGATAAAAGAGGGTGGTCGTGAAGATGGAGATGGTTCACGTTTTTTTTTTTTTTTGGAGGTGAAGATGAGATGAAGGATGATCAAGGTAGATGGGGAGTTCAAGGTTGAAGGGGCTCGCTTATGGTTTTGGGAAGTGGCTCACTGCGAGAAAAGAGAAGGAAAAGAAGAAGAAAAAAATCTCCTTCGTGTTTCGTCCCCCCACGAAATGTGAGTGGGTGAGGGTTTATGTGGAGCGAGGTGTGCAAAGAAATGGGATCGAACGTGAGTGGGTGCTGCTTGCAGAAATTACGCGAAAAAGGTTGCGTGTGTGCGGTGAAAATGAGCTTGAGTGTGTGCGGTGAGACGAGAAAAAAATCGAATGAGTGTGACCATTTTTTGTTTTTTTGTTTTTTTTTGTTTATTAAGCTGGGCTTATGTGTTTGGGCTAAAAAAAAAAAGTCAATAATGTGAACTTGAATTTTTATTTTTATTTTTTTATATTTTTTTTTACTCTTTTTTTTTTTTAGCCCGGTCAAAATTGGGTGTTCACAATGATTGCCTCTTTTACTTGTTTCTTATTAGATAAAAGGAAAAATTGTAGTTTTTCATTTTATCGTCATAAGCAGTAAAGAAATGAACTCAATTTTGTCCCAATGCATAAGAGGATAAATGCAAAATAAAGCAGAACAATGATGGAAATTAAAATGCAATGAGCCTGCGCTCAAAAGTAAATGACAAATTTAAATGCAATGCGCCGATGCGCTCATCAGAAATTAAAACGCATGGAATGCATGGAGCCGATGCGCTCAACAGAAAGTAAAATGCCATGGAGCCGATGTGCTCAAAAGCAATTAAAAAGATTAAAATGCATGGAGCCGACGCGCTCAAAAGAAATTAAAATGCATGGAGCCGATGCGCTCAACAGGAATTAAAATGCATGGAGCCGATGCGCTCGACAGAATTTAAAATGCATAGAATTGACAGAAATTTAAAATGCATGGAATGCATGGAGCCGATGCGCTCAACAGAAACTAAAAATGACAATGGGCAACTGAGTCCCGAAATTTAAAAGGCAATGGGCAACTGAGTCCCTGAAACTTAAATGACAATGGGCAACTGCGTCCCGAAACTTAAACCGAAACTCAAAAGACAATGGGCAACCGCGTCCTAAAATTTAAATGACAATGGGCAACTGTGTCCCGAAACTTAAATGACAATGGGCAACTGCGTCCCGAAACTTAAATGACAATGGGCAACTGCGTCCCGAAACTTGCAAGACAATGGGCAACTGCGTCCCGGAATTTAAATGGCAATGGGCAACTGAGTCCCTGAAATTTAAATGACAATGGGCAACTGAGTCCCGAAATTTAAATGACAATGGGCAATTGAGTCCCGAAATTTAAATGACAATGGGCAACTGCGTCCCTGAATTTAAAAGACAATGGGCAACTACATCCCGAAATTTAAAAGACAATGGGCAACTGCGTCCCAAAATTTAAATGACAATGGGCAACTGAGTCCCGGAAATTTAAATGACAATGGGCAACTGAGTCCCGAAATTTAAATGACAATAGGCAACTGAGTCCTAAAATTTAAATGACAATGGGCAACTGAGTCCCGAAATTTAAAAGACAATGGGCAACTGCGTCCCGAAATTTAAAAGGCAATGGGCAACTACGGCCCGAAATTTAAAAGGCAATGGGCCACTGCGTCCCGAAATTTAAAAGGCAATGGAATAAGCATCTTGATCAAAAAGATTTTTTCTTCTTTTTTTTTTTTCATTTTTCTCATTTTCTTTTCTTTGTTTTTTTTGCTTTTCTCTCTTTTTTCTTTTTTGTTTTTCTCTCTTTTTTCTTTCTCTTTCCTTTTTTTTCTTTCTTTTTTATTTTTTTTTTCTTATTTTCTAAATTTTATTTGAAAAACATTTGAACCAAGGACGACTTTGGAAAGCTTTGACCAATCAAACCTTGTTCACATGCTTTTCTTCCTTAGACCCTTTCGGTTCTTTCTTCTTCTTCTCCTTTCCTTCTTCTTCTCCTTTCTTTCTTTTTTATTCTTTGTTTTTCGCTCTCAGCTCTCCTTTTGAGAAATGAGATGAACCATTGCTTGACTGATTCCTTGAGAGAAAATTTTACTCCAGCATTTCGCTTTATCCCTCATCTAGTTGATTCCCTGCAACTGTTTGAACTCAATCACTGTCTCTGTTGCTACTTCCTTCAACACTTATATCTTTAATCCTTCAAAAATCTTGCCCCAGTATGGTCAACTGAATACAAACAAAATTGCCCCTGTGTAACTGATCAAACGCAATTCAAAATTACCCCAGTTTGGGTGCACCCTTCGAGGTGTTTCAGATCAACTTTCCTTGAGATTTTGCCTATTTATTTGCCCTAACTTTGCTTAGACCGACCTTTCGGGTTTTCAGACTAACGAGCTCTTTTCCATTTTTTTTCTTTTTGCTCTAACTTTTGCTTAGGCCGCTTTTCGGGTTTTCAACCTAACGAGCTTTTTCTCCTTCCTCTTCTTTTTTTTTTCTTTTTTCTTCTTTTTTTTTTTTTTTTGCTCGGGTGCCTCCTCTTCCATCAAATGGGACTCTCCAAGATCTCTTCAATCTGAATTGCTCATTAGGAGATTACCATTAGATGGTCAAATCATAGTGTTGTACTCATGTTTACCTTACCTGAAGCATTACGTAACTGACACTCATGAACTCAAAAGGTTCAACAGAAAAGAAGCGAATAACTTCCAGATTGTTCTTGGAAGCTTGACTACAGAAAGGGTATTATTTACAAAGGGTAAAGACACAAGAAGTAGAATAGCAAGAAAGAATTTTTTTTTTTTACCCCAGTATGGAATGATTGATCTTGACTCGACAACTGGACAACATGACCACTTTTCTCAGGTATACAAAAAACAATCTGCCCTCATGTAAGGTATCAAATGAATTTGGCTCAGAGTATGTCATTTGTGAACAAAATTTGCCCCAGTGTAAGTCACGAAGCCACACCAATTTGGGGCAAATTGAACCAAGAGAAATTTGCCCCAGTCTAGGACTGAATAGGGCAGAAACTCGCCCTAGTGACCCAAAAGATTTGTCCTGATGCAGGTCAAATTGAACTAAGGAGAAACATGCCCTACTATGGGACCAGCTCAGACAGGGTAGCAACTTGCCCAGGTGTAAGTCTCTCTTTTTCTTTCTCTCTCTTTTTTATTTTTTTATTTTTGTTTTTTGATTTTTTTTTAGAGCAATGAATTAGGTTCTTAAATAAGCATAACATTTGTCTCAAAATTAAAGTTAGTGAAAATGACAACAATCCTTCATTGATCAGGATGGACTTTTTGAGGCTCGTAACATGGCCAAGGGTAGGGGTTATGAAAGGAAAGATATAAGGCTCAAACAAGTGTTTAAGGGTTTGAATGGGACCAAGGATCCTTGTTCAACGTTAAACTTTGTCAATTGCCTTTGTACTTTCAAGTACACTTTTCTCTTACTGCTCCTCATTTCTTCCTTTTTCTTTTCACTTTCTTTCATTCGCCCTTGTCATAACTTATTTCATGTCATTTTCTTTCTTTTATCTCTTTTTTTAGTTTTTTTTATTTTTTATTTTTTCATTACGCTTCAAAATAGTCACCATGACAATCAACTTTACTTTGTGTCACCCCTAATGTAGGGGTGATCCTTGCCTGTGGTTTATTGAAGAAATTTTCAAGATCAAAAAGGACAACGAGAGATAATGAATTCGATGAGGATAGAGAAACATGGCCAATCTTCATTTCAAATCTTGATTGCTCATTTTCAAAAACTTTAATTCAGAGACAAAAGGATGATACACACCAAGTGATTATTTCTTTGCTCCATTTTATTTTTTTATTTTTCTTCTTAGGCAAAGGATACTTACCCACGTGAACTTTATTGACATCTACCAAACTGAGAATTACCAAGAACTGGAGTCCGATGGGCCCCCAAATACGAGGAAGACACTTTGAAGAAGTGAAAGAGAAAGAAATGTCAAGAAAGACACTGAAAATGAAAGGAAACAAGATATTCATGTAAATTTATTACATCAATGCTTCAAGAAAGTTAATATAGGTTCAACACCACAAAAGTCTAAGATGACAATCACATCAATTAACGCCTCAGATCTCCCATTGCTCAGAGGTTTCAAATTGTTGGAGGATGAATGACTTCTTCAGAGATGATTATCTCGATTGATGCAGGGAGTATTTCCCTCAGATGAGGAATGTGCTGCATCATTTTCTTTTCCTAGAGTTATGCTCCTTACCATTTCCTCCAACTCCACATTAACCTCTTCAGAGGAAGCTATATCTTGCCTAGCTTGTATTACTCTTGAAGCGAGTGATTCTTGGATTCGCACCTTGAAATCCCAACAACCCTCAACACAACTTGATTCTTCATTCTGCTTCTCTTCTTCTTTCCTAGTTGCAGCTGGTGCAGTGATACTACAATTTGCTTTCTTCAGCCCTTCGACTACTTCAGCCATTGGTGCATGCGAGCTTCTGACCTTTCCTATGGGTGATCCTTCCATCTCCCATGCATTTACCTCATCAAGAATTGGGTTGTTGACAACACTAGGCCTAGCTATTTCTTGAATGTCAAACTTTCCATAAGTTATTAGCTTCCTTACTGCAATCTTGAAAGATTCACAATCTTCAATTGAGTGCCCTGGGATGTCCCTGTGGTATTTGCAAGTTAAACTCGGATCATACCATGCTGGGAATGGTGGTTCTAAAGGACGTACAGGACTTCCTGACATGAGGTGGGCATCGAACAGCCTTTGGAATAAGTTTGCGTTTGACATGGGTAATCTTAGGAAAGGGGGTAGGTTTTGAGGATGGAAGCGACCTCGATTTCGGCAGTTTGGTTGAGGCTGCTGGAGGTTTGGGTAATTTTGTGGAGGTACAGGTAGATATCGAATATGAGATGGGCGAGTTGGCACATATGGTGATGGCATGGGGCCATTGTTGGTTTGGAATTGTGGAGTTGGGGTGCTATTTGTGGTTGGAACAAATTGGTAGGAAGGGTAATATGGAAATGTAGGAGTAGGTGTTTGGTATGGAAAGTGAAGGTTAGGGTTATATGGTGGTTGCTCCCCCATGAATCCGACATTACCGTGGACCTCATTTCGAGTATCCTCTGAAAAATGGCACCCTTCTCCGATAGGAAGCACTAGCGGCGCAGTGTTCGAGGTTCTTCCCTCAACAGGAATCTCAGTGGTGATCCCAGGGTTTGTCCTTATGGAAGTGATAGTTGGCAGGTGCGGATGTGCCCCAGTCACTCCTGTACTTCCAGTAGCCCCAATCAAGTTGATAGTCTCCCTCATGGCCAACAACATTTCCTCCATTCTTCTCTGAGATTTTGTCATTTCAATCATCATCTCTTTCATCTCATCTACTTGCATGCTCAAATTTCTTCCTTCATCCTCAGGATTATCAGCAGCCATTCTAGTCCGAGATTTAGGCTTGTGAATGTGGATTTGATTGGTCTCTTCCTTCCTAAGCTCTCTCTGGTTCAAACCAAATTGATTTATTAAAACAAAATAACATTTATCAAAGAACGGGATGAAATGCATGAGATGCGCAAAATGAATGAACTTTGAAAACACTTTTTCCATTTTTCTTTCCCCCTTTTTTTTATGCGATGTCATGAAGAAGCAAGATATTTTCCTTTTTTTTTTTTTTAATGCTAGGGATGCTATGAAGATGCATGATTTTTTTTTAAGTCATGTCATGAAAATGCAAATTTTTTCTTTTTTTTTTTTTGAATGCTAGGGATGCCATGAAGATGCATGATTTTTTTTTTTAAGTCAAGGATGCCATGAAAATGCATGATGATTTTTTAGAATGCTATGCCATGAAAATGCAAGATATTTTTCCTCTTTTTTTTTTATGCTAGGGATGCTATGAAGATGCATGATTTTTTTTATATGCAATGTCATGAAAATGCAAGTTTTTTTTTGAATGCTAGGGATGCTATGCATGATTTTTTTTAGTCAAGGATGTCATGAAAATGCAAGTTTTTTTTTTTTTTTTTGAATGCTAGGGATGCTATGCATGATTTTTTTAGTCAATGATGCCATGGAAATGCCTAATGATTTTTTGAAATGCAATGCCATGAAAATGCAAGATATTTTTTCTCTTTTTTTTTTATGCACGAATGAAGGATATGAGAAATAGATAAATAAAGAAAAAAGAAGTACACTCCCTTTTGTGCCCTAGTCAGGTGGAGCCTAAGATTCGACAGTCACTATGTTCAATCTATCAGTGCAAGATTTTTCAGGACGGTCAAAACTTCTAAAAGTCATGGTTCCCAGATTGCCCTTATCTCGAAAGACAAGGATCCAATTCATGAATTAATCACAAGTTGGGATAAACCCTCTCAATATGATTCATCCATGATATTAGTAACAATCTGAGTGGCGTCTCGACAAATGTCAAGTGAGCATAAAGCCCCTCAATAACAAAAGCCGAGACCCCTCCTACTCCTCGGGTTCGCACAGACTCGGGTATAGAGCCCAAAAAGTGTGTGAGGTAAGTGACGGGGATGTGTGTGAGGGAGCATACAAACCTGTACAAAAATTTAAAAGACCAAAATACCCAAAACCTGCAAAAGCATATATACAAAAGCCAGGCAGCAATCATCTATCCTAGGGTTTCAACAATTATGTACAACATATTTACAAGTAACAATATACATAAGATAATGCCATCGATATTTACATGGAACAAAATAAATAAACTCCATTTACACACAAAAAGAAAACAAAAAACAAGGATAAAAAGGGTAAAATAAATAAATAAAAATTATTAACAATTCACACAACTAACAACAACAGGCTTGACTCTCCAAATGTCCCCAGTGGAGTCGCCATCTGTCGCGACCGGGATTGCGGCGGGAAAATAGCAACTTGAATGGATTTTAGAAAATGAAAATGAAAAAATGGAGTCGCCACCAATTTTATTTGAATTTGGAAAAATTGGAAAACCTCTCTTTGAAAATGGTCTTTGGAAACCAGATTGGATTCGGGAGTCGGTTATGCTTAGGGAAGGGTGGAAACTTAATCCCACTGCACCCCTAACACACCCATCCTAAGACGGTACCTTAGATTAATTGTGCAAATTATTAACAATCCTTGGGAATATTTATTTTACCCTTTTTTACAAAACATTGTAACTAAAAAAAAGGAAACCACACAATTATGAAAATTTAATTTTGACTTGACAGAAATGAAATTCTGCTCCTACGTATCCCCTGGTGCAATGGGGAACTCAAAGTTACGTAGTTCTTTATAAAATAAGTGTGGGTTGGTTGATTTTATTTAAAAAAAGATTTTATTTGAAAGCGAATCCATTTTTTGCACAGGATTCAAGTTAGCACTAGGCTACTCAATAAACCCTTATGATCCAAAAGATAATGAAGATAGCATCCGCTATTCAATCATCATCATTGGTCATTGCATGGATTAAAAGATTTTTTTTATTTGCTATTTTTATATTCTTTTACCCCTTTTTTTTGCCAAAAAATGTATCATTATTGCCTTAATATGAAATGGGCAGCAGCCCACGAGATTCAAACTCAAATCCCAAAAGACAGTCAACAATTCAAATTTAAAAAAAGAGTTTGAAACCTTGAGCACCAATAACAGCATATACGAGAGGATGTTTGGGGAAGGATTTGGAAATTGGTTCGACGGTCGGTTTAGGGAGATTGAGTGATTCTGTTTTCGAGTTCGACAGTCGGTGGGGATAAGGATGGGATGGATTCGACGGTCGGTTGGAAAGGGGTGATTCTGTTTTGGAGTTTGACAGTCGGTTGGGGGTAAGGATGGGATGGATTCGACGGTCGGTTGGGAAGGGGTGATGGATTCGACGGTCGGTTGCAATTGATGAAGATGGTGGAGGTCACGGTTTTTGGGGTCCGACGGTCGGATGGGACGGAGTTTGGTTGATGGTGTGAAGTTTTGGATGGGTTATCGGTGAGGGGGTAGTAGGCGGGTGTGGTTCGACGGTCGAGTGAGGTGAAGGTGAATTGTGTGAAGTTGGTTGAGGGTCACAATGGTGCGGTTCGACGGTCGAGTGAGGTGAAGGTCACTGATGTAGTTCGACAGTCGGTAGAGGAATGATGGTATTTTGTGAAGTGGGTTGAGGGTCTAATGGTGTGGTTCGACGGTCGAATGAAGTGAAGGTGGGCTTTGTGAAGGGGTTGAGGGTCACAATGGTGTGGTTCGACGATCGAATGGGGTGAAGGTCGGTGATGTAGTTCGACGGTCGGTGAGGGAATGATGGTATTTTGTGAAGTGGGTTGAGGGTCCAATGGTGTGGTTCGTGGGGTCCGACGGTCGGTTAAAGGTATGATGGATCCGGTGCTTGGGTTCGACGGTCGGAAAAGGGAAGGATGTGGCTCTTTGGATTTCGACGGTCGAATGGGGTGAAGGTCAGTGATGTAGTTTGACCGTCGGTAGAGGGAATGATGGTATTTTGTGAAGTTATTGAAGGTGGTGGTTACGGTTTTCGGAGGTGAAGATGAATTCTTTGGTGGTTTGAGAAATGTGATGCGAGAGGGGGAGGAGTGCCGGTGTGCGTATGGTGCTCATGGCTAAAAAGAAAAGGAAAAGAAGATGGACAACATAACTAACGACCAAGATCAAGCATGCATTTGAACACTACATTTTTACTCACAACAAGGTGCAAGGATAGTGATGAGAAAGGGCTTACCTCTTACATTGCTACCAATAACACACTCAACTCAAAAAGAATCAAAATCCCTTTCGTTCCCAAGCAGCTTCCCCAAGTATTCTTGCTTTTTTTTTTTTTTTTCTCGGCTACCACCGAGAGATCAACTCAACATCATCAATCTTCTTTCCTTGGTGAAGATGGGATGATTTGGGGAAGATAAAAGAGGGTGGTCGTGAAGATGGAGATGGTTCACGTTTTTTTTTTTTTTTTTTTGAGGTGAAGATGAGATGAAGGATGATCAAGGTAGATGGGGAGTTCAAGGTTGAAAGGGCTCGCTTATGGTTTTGGGGAAGTGGCACACTGCGAGAAAAGAGAAGGAAAAGAAGAAGAAAAAAAAATCTCCTTCTGTGTTTCGTCCCCCGAAATGTGAGTGGGTGAGGGGTTTATGTGGAGCGAGGTGTGCAAAGAAATGGGATCGAACGTGAGTGGGTCTTTGCAAGCCAGAAATTACGCGAAAAAGGTTGCGTGTGTGCAATGAGCTGACTTGAGTGTGTGCGGTGAGAGACAGAAAAAATCGAATGAGTGTGACCATTTTTTGTTTTTTGTTTTTTTTTTGTTTATTAAGTCAAGGCTTATGTGTTTGGGCTAAAAAAAAAAAAAGTCAATAATGTGAACTTGAATTTTTATTTTTATTTTTTATATTTTTTTACTCTTTTTTTTTTTTCTTTTTCTTTTTTTTTTTTTTAGCCCTAGGTCAAAATTAGGTGTTCACACTTGAGAAAGAACATTAACTAATTTAAGATAATTCACCTTCAATTGAATTTCAGATTTATAAAAGGGTTGTCAATTAGGATTTGTCTTGTATCACTGTGGTACCCCAATCTTGGAAGCTTTCTTGAATTTGAATACCTTTCTTGATTACTTGCTATTTTTTTTTTTAAATTCTGCATTTTGATTTTTATTTATTTAATTGCTTTGTTACTACATTCTTTTTAATCAACAATTAAATTCCCTTTTGTGTAATTAAATTAAATTAATTAATTAATTGGTATTCATAGATATAGTCCCTATGGATTTGATCTTTTTATTACTTAACGACGAAACTGTACACTTGCGGATTTCACACACCAAGTGCGAAGTTTCTTAGGACATGCCGATTTTTACCGGAGATTTATTAGAGATTTTTCAAAAATTGTTAAACCTTTGTCTAATCTCTTAGTAAAAGATGTTCCATTTAATTTTGATAGTGACTGTTTGAATGCCTTTTGTAGGTTGAAAGAAGCTTTGATCACCCTCCCATTTTGCAAACACCGGATTAGAATTTGCCATTCGAGGTCATGTGTGATGCTAGTTGCTGTAAGAGCTGTGTTGGGGGAAAGAAAAGACAAGAAAGTGCATGCAATTTACTATGCTAGCAAGACACTTGATGGAACTCAAGCAAACTATGCCACTACAGAGAAAGAATTGCTAGCGGTAGTCTTTGCTTTTGAGAAGTTCAGGTCTTATCTAGTGGGTCTATGTACACTGACCATTCAGCACTTAGGTATCTCATGAGCAAGAAGGAAGCAAAGCCTCGACTTATCCATTGGATTCTTCTTCTACAAGAGTTTGATTTGGAGATTTTGGATAGAAAAGGGATGGAGAATCAAGTGGCAGATCATTTATCAAGGCTTGAGCAGGCAGTGATTGGGAAGAACAAATTACCAATTGATGATTCTTTCCCTGATGAGCAATTATTTGCGGTTTCTGTGAAGAATGCTCCTTGGTATGCTGACTATGCAAACTACTTGTTTAGCAAGGCTCTACCTCTTGAGCTTAACTATCAGCAGAAGAAGAAATTCTTCTCAGATCTGAAAAATTTTGTGTGAGATGGCCCATACATATACTGGAGGTGTGCTGATGGTATTTATAGGAGGTGTGTCTCAGAGGAAGAGGTCCCGAGTATATTGAGTTGCTGTCATTCTGCATCCTATGGAGGACATGCTAGTGCCTCCAAGACGGCAGCCAAAGTTCTTTAGTCTGGTTTCTTTTGGCCTCATATTTTCAGAGATTCTCAGAATTTTGTGTTATCATGTGATCCATGTCAGAGAGTTGGAAATATCTCCAAGAGGCATGAAATACCAATGATTACTATTCTTGAGGTAGAGATCTTTGATGTTTGGGGAGTTGATTACATGGGACTTTTTCCATCCTCTTGCAACAACAAATTTTTTCTTGTAGCAGTTGATTACGTATCTAAGTGGGTGGAGGCCATTCCATCCCCAACAAGTGATGTGAAGACCATGATCAAGCTATTCAAGAAGATCATCTTTTTGAGGTTTGGAGTTCCTAGGGCTGTGATTAGTGATGGAGGTTCACATTTCATAGAGAGACAATTTGAGAACCTCTTGAAGAAATATGGAGTCACTCATAAGGTTGCTACACCTTACCACCCTCAGACTTCTAGCCAAGTGGAGGTGTCTAATCGAGAGATAAAGGGTATTCTGGAGAAAACTGTGTCTAAATCAAGAAAGGATTAGTCATTGAAGCTTGATGATGCTCTTTGGGCTTACCGCACTGCTTACAAGACTCCTATTGGGATGACACTGTTTCGATTGATTTATGGGAAGCCCTGCCATCTACTCGTTGAGCTTGAACATAAAAACCTTTTGGGCTATCAAGCTTTTAAATTTTGATTTGAAAGCGACAGGAGAAAAGAGAAAGCTTCAACTTTATAAGCTTGATGAGCTGAGATTGGATGCTTATGAGACTGCCAAGTCATACAAAGAAAGAACCAAGAGGTGGCATGATAAGCATATTCTTTGTAGAGAGTTTCGTGAAGGAGAACTAGTGCTTCCTTTTAATTCTAGATTAAAATTTTTCTCGGAAAGCTTAAGTTAAGGTGGTTTGGGCCATTTCTGGTGAAGAAAGTGTTTCCCTATGGTGCTGTAGAGGTCTGGAATGAAGAGCAAGGGACTTTCAAGGTTAATGGTCAGAGATTGAAGCATTATCTAGTGGAGGAGCAACTTGAAAAGAGGATGAACATTGCCCTCCATGACCCAACTGCAGAAGGATGAATGAACAGGAGTCGAGCTAATGACTTTAAACAAGTGCTTCTTGGGAGGCAACCCAAGTTTTCTTATTTTTCCTTTTTATTTCTTTTTATTTCTTTCTTTTGATTTTGTGTGTTGGATTGTTGGTTTAATGTTTGTCTCATGGATTTTGTCTAGGTTTGACCTCTTTTTGAAGCTAAATTTAGAAGGAGAGTGAAGTCAGAAAGTTCCACATCCAGCCCATGAAAAATTCAATGGCCATGGAATGAAAACTAGAGGAAAATATCAAAGTCAGAGAATTCCACGGCCTGGCAGTGGAATCCCACATAGCTGTGGTTTCAGGTCTTTAAAAAAAATCAAAGACTTCCACGACCTGGCCGTGGATCAAACCACAGCCATGGAATTCAGGTAAAAAAAAAAAAAAGAAGTCAGCAATGTCCACGGCCTGGCCGTGGAATGGCCCACTGTCATGGATCGTTCCAGAGGCTGCGTTTTTAAAAACCACGGCCCCCTTCATCTCCTTCATTTCACCATTTCACCATTGCTTCTTCTCCTTCTTCTCTCCCTCAACTTCCATACCCATAATCCAAACCTCCATTACTCCCCATTTCCCTCACTATCACACATCAACCATCTAAATCCACACTCTCAAACCTTCTTTTTCACCTCCATTATCCCTCCTTTTCCTTCTTCCCTCTCCATCATCAACCTCCATACCCACCATACCCAAACCTTCAAAACCACTCCTTTACTCCACAAACCACCCTTTTCTTCCATTTTTCTACCATTTCTAACCTCCCTAACCTCTACCCAACCACTAATTCCTTCAAATTTGGAAAACCCCAAATTTGGCAACTTTACCCCAATTTCGTGAATTGCTCTAAAAAAAGGGGGTTTTGCTATGTTGTTGGTGTGTACTGTGGTTAAGCAAAATGAAGAATAAGCGTCAGAGGGGAGAAGCTGCTTCAAGCTCAAGGACACGGGGAAGAGGCACTGATGCTCCAAGAGGTAATCCCCCCAATCCCCATGGTTTTAACTTTAAGAATAATGAGCAGAGGGATTGGTACAATGTGCTTGTGAATAGAAGGATTGTTAACACTAGGTATATGGATGATGTTGTCCTAGATACCTTAGGCTTGCGAGATGGCTTTGATTGGATGCTTGACAGGGCAGGGTGGACTTATTTTTTTGAATTTAAAATAATCCACATACACTGAGCTTAAACTAGCGTTCCTGAGCTCTATTGAGGCTCATATTATACAAGGGGAGGGCTGCACTGAAGGCCGGATCACTTTTCGGTTATTCAATAATGACCACTGCCTAAACTTGGCAGAATTTAATGAAATTTTTGGGTTTCCTGCTGGGGGGAAAGGAAGCACCCACATGATTTTTTTGTAATTTCTTTTTGGGCTGATATCTCTCGTGGGTCAGGCACATATTGTTGGGAATTGCGGATCAAAATATCTCGCAACGGAATAATAGGATTCCCACACAGGATCCATGCGAAAAGTCCATAATCCGAGTTTTTAAAATTTACCTCTTGAAGCGTGAAAACACAAGTGAGGTGAATCACCAACACCGTAATAGCGACGATGTTTCTGCGGTATCCACACGAACAGACTTGCAAAAGGAGTCACGCCTCTGTTTCGCAGTGCTAGTAGCTGCGAATAGAAGAAAGAACCTTTCACGCTCTCACTCACTTTCTTAGGTGCGGCTAGGGTTGTGATGTAACATATATAGCAGCCCCTTTAACAATTACTATTTATAATAGTGGGCGCCTTAAGTGAGTGTGAGCGAGCAAAGGTAAGTTGTGCAACCCTAAAACCCATCTCATGAGTTAGGCCCACAATTGAATCAGAGTCCAACTTGGATCCTTATTGCTCCAATTTAGTCTGTTCTAAGTGTGCGACCACTGCAGGTTCTCATGACGTTGGTAGTAATATTAAAATCTCATTTTAATATTACAAACGATGTGAGCGGTATCTAGCAACACATCAACTTTGCTACCCAAGTAATGAGAATGTCGGTGATTTGACATAACCTATCCGTGATCAATGTTTCCGTGTAGTTTAGTCCCTTTGTCCGGATATCCAGATTGAACACAAGGCATGGAACGTGTCACCCTTGTTTAATTCAATCTTCGGTTTCTGATTCCCGAGTAGACATAGTAATAACAAATGAGATCAATATCTCATATTGACTCATTTTGAGCATGGCCATGCATTTCATAGTCTCACTCAATCGGGGGCCCGAAGATATCACTCTGTTATGTAGGAGGGACAAATCCCATCTAGGTCACTCACATTCCTCCACATGCATCGCAATATGTCTAATAACCAACTTTATAATCATCTTGTTACGAGATGACGTTTGATGGCATTTAAAACACACAACTTCTCATGTAGGAATCGTAGTGATTTCGGTCAAAGAACCACATACACCATTATCACTATGAGAATCGCTTATGACACTCACGTAACGATCCACGTAGCGTTCTCATGGCGGGTCATCCAATACATCATTACTCTAATATGTATCCATGTGTAGACTTGATATCTCATATCCATGACCCGTGAGATGTGGTCATCAGTCTACGCACATACTAGTCTCAATGCATTATTGTTGTCCTAATTAACAATAATACTTGACTAGGGACATTTAAGAATAGTGTTGTAACCAAAAGGATCTCACGATCAAGTCATCCACTTGATGTCCTATGGCATCAAACTTACTATTCTAAGGACTTTATTATGTTTATCAAAAAGAACACAATAAATGAAATGCCTCATATATAAAATAGCATAATATAATGTATGTCAATACAAACAAAATGTATTGGCCACTAGGGCATACACCAACACATATGATTCCTCAAATTGTAAGGCATCCTTTATGCCCAATCCTTGCCTTCGCTATCTCCATCGTATCATGGCTCATACTCTATTTGAGCATGGGGATAATGATATCAATGTCCGTGCTAACGAGCTTGCTTTTATGTGGGCTATTCTTAACGATGTCAAAATGGACACAAGATCTTTTCTTGCTAGGCATCTTCTTAGGGTGGGTAGAGCCCAATTGGGGACCATTGTTATAGGTGAGCTTATCACAGCGATAGCCCATTTCTTTGAATATGACTTGGATGGTCTGGAGGTAGTTAAAGGTAACTCTAGGATTGATCTAGAGTCTTGTTTAGCTATTAAGATGATTGTCAAAGAGGACGGAATTTACTGCCTCCGCTTGAACAATAGAGCACACCCCCTACCCCTTCCTAACTCTTCTACTATCACTGTGCGCAACCCTGAAAATTGGCTCACACCTGGGAGTGCAGCAGATGAGCCCATTGATGTTCAGCGCCCCCTTCACCCTCCACCAAGGGCAGGCACCTCTCATCCTTCTTCTTCTTCTTTTGCAGGTCCTTTAGAGGATGCTCTCACACGGATTTATACCTCTCTGGAGGGACTTCATATTGAGCAGGTGCAGCAACGCGACATGCTAGAGGAGCTTCGTCAGCAGGGTCAGGCTACTGATGGCCGCCTACAAGCCTTGGAGGGCACGATTCAGAGTATGGCGAACATGGTCCAGGCTATTCATAGTTGGCATCTGAGTCAGCACCATTTTCCACCACTGCAATGAGTTCTTTTCTTTTATCCCTTCTCTTGTTATAGATTTTTACATTGGGAACAATGTAAGTTCTAAGCTTAGGGGATATTTTCATTTTCATTTTCATTTTAGATTATTAGTTTCATGCATTTTCACACCATTATATCTCTCGGCATTTTAGTTGAACTTGTGCCCCTCTCTTTTGAGGATTTTGAGATGGTATTGATTTGGAACCTAATTTGTTGATTCTTATGGTAGGCAACAGGTATTATTTTAATTGATAGTAGATGTGATCTCTTAATAGTTGATAATTAGCATATGTTCTCTGAATTTATGCTTTTCATTGATTTTTGAACTTCTAAATGTGAGTTTTGAGCCTATATGGGATTTATGCACTATATGATTTTTGCTCCCATTCTTTGTGTTGAGTGATAATTCCTCATTGATTTTGTGTTCTAGAACTTGATTTGAAACTATTTTGAGGCGAAATTTTTGTTTGCATGCTTGAATATGATTAAGGCATCGTAGGTATTTTTCTGGCCTTCTGAAATAATTGTCACACTTTCATCCACTAGTTGCCCATTTTGAGCCTATTGCATAATTGTTTTTCTTGATGCCTATGATGATATATTATTGCTAATCATTTAGAATATTAAATGGAGCAAATTGGGTTTGAAAGTTATGTAAAGTTGTGTTGGGAATCATATGTTTTTGAACCTTCTCTTTCTCAAATGAAAAAAAAAGCAAATAAAAAAAATCATAAGATAAAAGCTTGAAAAAGAAGAGAAAGAGAAGAAGGAAAAGTAAGGAAGAAAATGGTTAGAAATGTGGAGTTATGCTTTTGATTGAAAAATGCATTTGCTCCATTTATGTTCTATTGGATTTCTTGTGCTTATTGAAAATTTTGTTAACCCCTTGTGCATACCTTCCTTTCTTTACCCTACCTAACATTATTCCCATGGCCCCATTACAACCCTTGAAAGACCTTTTGATTCTTGCATGCATGCTAATTATTAGTGAAAATTTGGTTTCTTATCAAGCTTATGGAATTGCTTTTTCTTTGAGGAATCTTCAGCGCATTGTCTTCATCCTTAAACACTTTGAGTGTGGTTAGTAGAGTGAACCTAATTTAGTGAGGAGCATGATTTTTGAGAACTTTAGCCTCTAATTGGACTTGATTTTGATTACCTCTCTAATTCTTAATTTGCCTTTGCCTATTACTTGGTTAGTTATTTTCTAGGGTTCCTCATTTATTATGGTCTCTTGATCCTAATTCTTGGTTTGGCATTAGTTATTGCTTGGGGATAAGCAAAATCTTAAGCTTGGGGGAATTTGATGTGTGTGAAATAACATCATATTCTATTCTTGTTTTGCATGCATTTTTTGGCATTTTAGGCATTTTAGTTTCTCTTTATTTGTTTTTCATTTAGTTTGGATAACTACGGTATTTGTGGTGTTGTTGTGCAGGATTTGTGCTAGATTGGCTTAGAAATGGGTGGAAAGCTTGCATGGTTGAAGTTTGAGCTTTACGGATAGCAAACAGGGGCAAAAAGCTTAATCCAGAGGGATCCACGGCCTGCCTGTGGAATTCCCCACGGCCATGGATCGAGTAGCAGCTTAAAGAAGCAAAAGAGAAACTCCAAAAAGTTTCACGGTCGTGGAATTCAAGCTTAGGCAGAATTGTCTTGTGGCGGAGAGATCCACGGCCAGCCCGTGGAATTTCCCACGGTCGTAGATCGCAGTACGAGATAGTTTTTATGTTTTTTTTTTATTTCTTTTGGGGCCTTTAGCCAGTTAAAATCCTAGGGGTATAAATAGATGTTCTGAATACAGTTTTGGGGACTAATTTCAGTTTGAAGGAGGCATGTTTAGAGGCTCTAGATCTTCATCTTCTTCCTCTCTTCTCCCTTCGCTACGGGTTTGGATGTTTTTGAATATGTTTTCTTGTTTCTTCTTCTCCATGTCTGAGTAGTTCTCTTTGTTTCTAGGATTGGGCAATGCCCTTTGATACATTAATTAATTGATTTAGTTTACCCCTTTTATTAATCTTGAATATTCTTTGATTCAATCCTTTTTGCGCTTATTTATGTGAATTTGCTGGCCACATATTTGCATATCATAGATATCTAGGCACGTACTGAAGGGTGAACCTAGGTGTTGGAACTATAAGAATTGAACTTAAGGTCTAAATCACAAGAGTAAGTTTAGCCTTTCGAGGATTTAATGAATTACCATAAAGTGTAATGGGTTCAATTTAAATTCAATTATCACGAGAGTAAGAATTGGTTTAATTGGGCACGGTTCTTGTCTCTTGAAAAAGAACATTAACTAATTTAGGATAATTCACCTTTAATTGAATTTCAATTTTAATAAAAGGGTTGTCAATTAGGATTTGTCTTGTATCATTGTGGTTACCCCCAATCTTGGAAGCTTTCTTGAATCTGAAAAACCTCTCTTAATAACTTGTTGTTTTTGTTCTTAATTTTGCACTTTAATATTTATTTATTTAATTTCTTGGTTACTACATTCTTATCACTCAACAATTTTATCCCCTTTGTTTAACTTAATTGAATTAATTAATTAATTGGTATTCATAGACATAATCCCTATGGATTCGATCTTTTTATTACTTGACGATGAAATCGTACACTTGTGGATTTCACACACCAGTAATTCTCATTCATAATATAATTGACTATGCTATGTAGCAGCATAGTTGTAATGGGTACTGATTCGTAATGTGTAATTAATAGTATGGTTCAAAATCAATCCAAAAATCTTTTGCTTTCATTTTTTGTGTTGATTTTTATGAACCTAAGATTCTAATAAGCTTTTGCTTGGCTTGATTAAAATTGGTAGGTAGGTGACTTGACAGAAGTTGCTGTTGAAATGACTATAATGCTGAATGTCTTTGTTTCTGGGTGATCAATTAATTATTGGTTGATGTGTTTTAATATTGATCTTAAACATGACTAAAAATCATCCATGAGGATGATATAGATTTCTAAAAAGAATTGAAATTGCATTTGCTTGCAGGCTTGTATCAGGAGCATCCATGAACCCAACAAGAAGTATTAGTCCTTCGCTTGTCAAACATGTTTACAAAGGGTTATGGGTATACATAGTTAGTCCAATTATTGGAGCCATAGCAAGAGCATTTGTCTAAAACTTTCTTAGATCCACAAACAAGCCACCTTCATCTTCATGCTGCCACTCAGATTGAGATTCTTTTTGTTGTGGACTCACCACTTGTTGTGCTCATGCCTACCCTTGTCAATTACAGTGGTACACTTGCTTCATGGGTTTTCTTCAATTTTATATGTCTTTAATGGTTCACCGTTGGTTTGGTTTGTGATGTCGATTACTAAATTTCAATTCTTGATTGGTCTCTTGCTTTTTAATTTTCTAAGGTTTAGTTACTTACTTATGTCCTTGCATTACTTTTGGACATATAGCAGAGATAGTAAATAAAGCCACTTCAAGTAAGCTTTTGAAGCACTCTACATGAGTAAATAAATACAAGAGGATGAATTATCATAGTTATATATATTTGTTGCTATTTTCCTCACTATCTGCAGCTTGCACTTGTCATGGAGCTATTTATGGGGCACTACTAGCTTTCACTGGCCTTGCATGCTTGTACTTGTGCTTTTATCCCTCCAAACTATGGGCACAATGTGACTTACCAAAGGCACAGTGTATGGACTGCTTAGTTCATTTCTGTAACACCCTCCTTAGGGCGTCACACTTCGTGTTACTCAATTACCAAATTACCCCTTCATTGGAAAATCGTGCTTGTAATATAAATACGAGTTATAAAATTTCTTGATGATAGTAAGATAAATTTAGCGAAAAATAAAAACATAACAACATTGTTACAAATTATTTACATCGTATATACCCAAATCATAGTATTGTCATATTTTAATATATACAACTAGACTCTCAAAATATTTAAACTTTAATTTAAACTAACACACTGCCCAAGTATTACTACACATCAGAACCCTCAGACGGGTCCTCCTCAGACTCCTCAGAAGATGGAAGTACGACTTGACGCGAAGTCCTACGGACAGGTATCCGCGCAGACAACACTATACTAGTCGCACTCGGAGTACGATAGTATACTTCCCAATACTGTCTAATTGACAATGGGAACTCTAAATATTAATATTCACACTATTGTCCAAGATGTAGTCTACTCAATCTCATATACACAAGGAAACAAAACTCCTCCATCACTTCAAAACTCAACGTCCTCTACCGAGAATCTTGTTCCTCGACTTTTGCTCAGTTTTAAGCTCAACGTCTTTAAAATTATAAAGACAATATAGAATAGACATACAAAGAAGTGAGATCACTACTACGCCAATACCGGGTATGGTAGTAATGAAGATAAACACATACAATATCTCATATCAACATCATACATAATTACAATTATGTCACCAATATCATTTATCATCATAATTCATACAATAAGTCATAATTACGATCATGTCCTTATCAATATTCAATTATTCAATAATCCAATTATCATAAACAATAATTACGATAATACTCTCAGTATCTCCTCGCATATGCACCTAGACTCAATTTTCCTACTCCATGGAGCTACAACTCAGATCGGAAAGAGTGATCGTAAAGATCATGTCGGTACAAAGGTGCCTCAGACCACGTGCTCAGTTTTGCACATCTAGCACATACTCGATAGTCTTTATCAGATCTTGATTAAGGATAGTGTCTCGGTCCGGATCATTGGTGTGTTATATCGGTCTAACCCACGTACAGAATAGCTACCAACTACACATTGTAGGCAACCCGCACCCCAATGCCCCCAAGGTCAACAAAAGACCTACACTACGCATATCGCACCCACTCAGGAGGTGTATTCTCTCCTTCCTAGGCAAATAGCCTTATCCAGTCCTTCGGACATTTTCAATGCATATACAAATGCACCTTCTCAGTTCAATTCATTCTATCATATTCTCAATCAAATTTTCTTTATCTCAAGTTCGGGGTCCTCATATTGGCCAATAATGTCATTACTGTAATTTCATCGCGAAACCATATTTTTCGCATTTTCTCAATCACGTATCAATTTTTCATCGTTTCTCAATCATGTAAAATATTTTTCACACGTTTTAAATCAAAAATACTATTTTCTTCATTTAACACCAAAATTCAACTTCATTTTTTTCAGATTTGCATAATAACCCCTCAAAACATAATATTTGCTTTATAATCCTCATTTAAATAATATTTTCACAACAGTCCCTCATAAAATTCACATTTACGAAATAGTCTCTCGTAAAATTCATATTTACGAAATAGCCCCTCATAAAATTCACATTTACAAAATAGTCCCTCGTAAAATTTATATTTATGAAATAGTCCCTCATAAAATTCATATTTACAAAATAGTCCCTCCAAAACATAATATTTACGTTTTAGGCCCTCAAAAATTATTATTTACAATATGGCCCTATTAAAAACGAAAATTACTATTTTGCCCCTCTAAAAATCATAATTACAATATTGCCCCTCTAAAAATCATAATTACAGTATGGCCTCTTTTAAAAATGAAAATTATAATATTACCCCTCTAAAAATCATAATTACAGTATGGCCCCTTTTAAAAATGAAAATTATAATATTGCCCCTCTACAAATCATATTTACAGTATTGCCCCTCTAAAAATCATATTTATAATAATTCATTTTCCCAAAAATCATTTTATTTTGTTATACTCAAATTTGTCCCAAATTCATTTAAATCTCTCAGTTCTCATTTCAATTCATCAGTTTAATTATATTCGATTATTTTCCCACAACCTTCAAACTTGTTCAAATTCATTTCTTTTTCATTTACATCCTTCATTTTCAATTGAATCTCTCATTTTCAGGACTTTGGCCCTTTCTAGCCTAGTATGGCCGTAAGCCTCAAGCTCTTTGGAGCTCTCATAAAATCGGTTCATCATATTATTCACATATTACTTTACTCATACATTTTCATGCACACAATTTCATACATACAAACATATATCAAAGCAATAGACATAATATCACACATGCAAGCACAAAACACAATCATACACAACACAAACATAATCAAATAGCATCAAACAATCGGTGAAGAACCCTTATGGATTTTTCCACCGTACAAAACCATCCCCACACCACCAAGACTTGGTTGGTGAGGTTAAATCTCCCTCTTACCTCTTGAAGACAAGCTTTTCGGTTAGTTTTTCTCCTTTCCTTCAAATTCGTGCAATCCCCCAAACAAATCCCTAAAATTCTTAAACAATTAGTAAAAACACAAACAGGGTTTAATATTGAAAAACCATGGAACAATCATGGTTAAAAAAATTAAAAATCCAATTTTGAACCATAAAATCAAGACTTACCCTTAAGTAAGTAAGCAAAAGGTTGGATTTTGGACAAGATAGAGTAGGATTTTGGAAAAACTTTGTGAATGAAAAGTGTTTAGAATAGGATTTGGGTTTAGGAAATATGATGAGATAAAATTATAGAGGTTTGGTTGTATGAGTAGAGAGCTTGGCCGAATAGAAAGGAAAGAAAATAGAAGAAAATGTGTTCTTGGTTCTTGCTATTTTTGGAGAGAAAATGGATAGATTAACTAGGATAAATGTGAAATAAAAGTGAAGAGTGTAATATGAAAGGGCTGCTACCGTGTGGGTAGTTTTAGTGAGGTTGAGTGATTGAATTTGCATGGTAAATATCCTCGAGTGTTCACATTGGTTAAGCACATGGCTTATGTCATTGGATGGTTCAAGAACCATGTAGAATCAAGCCAACTAGCCTCCTTGATTGCAGCCCAAAAATCGTGTGGTCTTCATCTTTTTAGGGACTTAATTATTCTCAAATTACTCCTAATTGCATGCTAATTAATTAGAGAATTAGTTAGGTTAAATATCCTAACCAATCTTAATTAATATTCTAATCATATAACTAATTAGTTTAATATATATTAGCATATATTATAACCTTTAATCAATATTAAGATATCTAATTAATATTTAGATTATAATTAATTAAGAACTAAACTAGTTCACTTAGTTTGCTAATTAGGTAATTAGATTAGTCAAATTAAGCTTAATTAGCTACTAACCAAATTCAAGCCTATTACTTTTGACTTAATTCTAACCATTGATTCATCTTTAATTCCTAGCCATAGATTACATCTAAGGTAGATATCAATTGGTCATAAAACTAACATTCTAATCTCACCATTGATTAGATCAACGACTAAGGTTAAAGGCTTCCTAACTAAGTCTTCATCTAACGGTTCATACTAAAGTCCAAGTCACTAAGTTTGACTTAATCTCAACCCTTGATTTTAACTTTAATTCCTAGCCCTTGATGCAATCTAAGGTGGATATTGCTTAGTGATTTTATCTAGATTCATTTTACACCATTGATCGGATCAACGGTTAAGATCAAAAGCATCTAAATTATGCTTTTCATCCAACGGTCCTAAATAAAGTCTATGCTTCTTTCGTTGACTCATTCTTATTGGTTTAAAAAGTCAAGCCACTTTCGTTGACTTGCTCTCATTGGCTAGAATTTGTCCAGTCAGCACAGTTGACTGCTTTTCCTAAATGCGGGCCCCACGAACTTTTTCGGGTCCACAAATAAATTTTCTACTATTTTTGAGACAAGGTGATGCTTGTTGAATAAAATAATATTATAATAATATAAAATTATTTTATTACACGAGTTAAATTCTAAAAATTATAAGATTAATATATATATATATATCAATCAATTGGGTTTAGTAAGATCCCCAGCTCCAATTAATTAAAATAAGAATTTCCCCGGCCCGAAAATTATTATTTTCTTGACCCGGAGTAAATCACACAAAACAATCAAAAATAGTATCAGAATAATCAAATTATTTTTATATTGCACAGAAAACACAAAACAGTGTAATTCTGTCAGTTCTATAACATAGTCTAAAATTTGGGGTGTTACAATTTCTGCTATGAAACTTGTGCTCTATGTCAGGAATATAAATAATTGAAAAACTATGGATTTGACTTGAGCATAGGTAATTCTTTCTTACTTCAAATACTTCCATTTATGATTTTGTTTAATATATGTATGAATATTCTTTTGTCTGGTTGTTATGTGCTTGCAGTCTATAATTACCTTTTAAATTACCAGAGGACTACTTTTCTTTGGGGGATACAAGGTTTTCACAAGAGGCTAGGGTAAGAAAGAAGAGGTTCTTTCAAATTTTTTTTTGTTACAACTAATAACTTGTATTTCAGCTCATTTTTTATTTTTTTGGGGTCAAATTTATTTTGTATCTAAGTATATAATACACTCTATAGTCTCCCTCACAACATTATATTTAGGGGGAGGGGGTACTTGGTTTTGAGCTTTTTTTGGATGATTGGCTACTTGATTTTGATCATTTATTGTGATTTTTTGTAAATTTTGGTTTTGGATAATTATGTGTATAGGAAAATATATTTTTTTTATAAAATGAAGGCATCTAGTTGTGGCAAATCACGATTAGATGCCTATTTTTTATATTTTTTAAAATATTAAAGATGAATTTAGAGATGAAAAAATTCGTCTCTAATTTAGAGACGAAAATAGAGACAGAATTTTTCTGTCTCTAATTAAAGAACTGGAGACAAATCTTGATAACTAAATAGCGACAGAATTTTAAACTTTAGAGACGGCATAATTCCATCTCTAATTTAATTTTTCTGTCTCTAATAATCACAGAAGCCACTTTCAGTGACAGATCAATTTTCATCTCTAATTCTATCTCTAAATATTTAGAGATGAAATTATAACATTTTAGAGATGGAATTTGTCCATCTCTAAATAGGATTTTTCTAGCAGTGGAAGAAGACGGTTAGGTCTGTAGTGATGAAATTGTAGAGGCTGAAGCTCAAGATGCGGAGGAAGAGAAACCTACTGCTGCGATCACCAATGAGTAGCTCATGGCGATAATGGTTGACTTGAAGGCATACATGGAGAACACGATGGGTGCCATGTAAGATCAAATGGACGCTATAGAGCGACACTAAGCAAAGATGCAGAAACATCAAGCGGCCATGCAATGATCTTTGGATGACATGAGGTGACACTTTCCTCTGCCACCACCGCAAAACTAGTCTTAGGATCCTTAGATGTAGGATCTCTGTTTTTGGCCTTTTTGTTGAATATGCTGAATTCTTTGTAATTAGTTGTCTTTGACTAAATGTAAATGCAATTGGCTAGTTGTTTTGATGAATATATGTACCTAGCTAACTTAATAAATGAAATGAGATTTTTACCCTTTAAGTACTCTTTTGTATATGTATTATTGCTAAATTGTATGGTTTGTTGCTACATTTGCTGAACTTGATCAATTATATGCATTTGCTACCTTGAATGAAAATAATATGATGAACTTGAATGAATATATTGAATATAAATTGTTTTAGCTCTATGCTTTCTCTTGCCTTATTTTTTTATCATGACAAAAGGGGGAGAAAAGCTTGACTTCTTTGTTAAGAAAAGATAGGTTAAATTAAAACAGATCTTGGGATTTCAAAAGTAATAGGGAGTAAGTCTCTCTATCAACTTTGTGGATTTCAATTTATAAAACTAACTCTTTTCTCAATGGTTTTTTGTCATCATCAAAAAAGGAGATAATGTAATTGGCTATTGGCTATTGAAGATAGTTTTGATGATAACAAACATGAAGATGATGACTGATCAATCAATTTTGAGGCATTCATTATTGCTTTATATTTGGCCTAATTGATGATAATTGTATCCAATATTATGTTTGTGGGTGAGTTTTAGATGATTAGGCCTCATTGAGCTTAGTTGTAAAAGCTTTATTAATTTTTGGAATTTAACTCATTTTGACCTTTCTGTCTTGTACAAGCCATATCTTGGGCTACAAATGTCATATTTTGATGATCTTGGTGTATCCTGAAAGCTGAGACGAAGATACACAATTTTGTGTCTAATGCAGTTTTTCTAATTCAGCTGGATTCAGGGTGAAATTAAGCCTCGAATTTAGGACACTGTTGCTATCATAAAGCTTGGACCTTCCCTCACTGATTTGGGCTTAACTCTCTCAATTTAAACCCAAATAAGGCAAATTATATGTCTTTGAAAAGCTTATTCGGAGGGCTACAGTTTGGGCCAGGGTTAGATTAGGAATTATAGAATAATTTTTAGTTACAAATAGGTTAAGGCAGAATACGAAAAACACACCTCTTTTTGAATCCTGATTTTTTAGTTTTACGATTTGGAATCAAGAAACCTTTTTTTTCTCTCTTTTCGTTTTCTCTATTTCATTTTTCTCTCTTCTTTGATCTGTATCTTTTCAATGGTGATGGCCATGGAAGGCTAAAGATCCAATCAATCCAAGGAATTCAATGATTGTGGTTAGAGTTTTGAGTTCTTTTGTTTAATTGTGATTTCTGATTGTGTTCTCTCCTCTTCTCCTTATTCAATTAATTTATGATTATATTTTCGTATATTGAAGATAGATTTGGATTGATTAATCTGAATTTAATGGAGAATAGATCATCGATTGGTAATCTATGTCTGAATTTAATGGAGAATAGATCATCGATTAGTAATCTATGTTAATTCGAAATTGTTTTTAATTCAATCTTAATTAAGAATTGCGATTGTGATTTTGTTTTAGTTGATCAAATTCTAGGTGATTATCTAGTTGAATTCATATTAACAGAGGTAATTGTATAAAGAATTTTACTCTCTTTGAACTATGATTTATTCTGCCACTTGAATTGAAGACCTTGGATTAGTGTTTCCAGTTTTGAATTTATTCCTAATTACTGTTGAATTTGCATTCTGTTACTTGATGAACAAAACCCCCTACTTATTGATAATTTCTAATATACTTGAGCAATTCTAATTGATCTTTGGGAGATGACCTAGGTTATGCACTATGCTATATTCCATTTAAATCCTAGTATATTTTGATGCCAGTACGACATCACTCATCAATGACAAGATCAAGTCCAAGACCTTTCAAGAATAAATTTAAGATTTAGATCTTTTTATAAAGGTAAAAGAGTTCACACTTAAGTTCTAAACTTGTTTTTCAAGAACCTAATTAGCACACATGGTTTTCAGGCTTTAAAATGGTTTTTAGTTCTTAAGAAAAAGCATTTAAGTGTGTAAAGGCTTGTTGGATCTTTTGGAAACATCTGGTAATGTTTAAAAGTTGTTTAAAAAAAATTCAATGAGTTTATTCGAATAGAGGGTTTCCCTATTCAAATAGCAAAAGTCAGAATGCCAAGATTTCTATTCCATCAAGCTTTATTCAAATAGCATAGGGAACTATTTGAATAGAAGCTTAAAATAGGCTATGCGCCCTTATGTTTTTAAAAGATCTATTCAACTAACACTATAGGTTATTTGAATAAAGTAATCTAGAAACCATTCCTTGATGTACTATAAACGCATTTATTCGAATAGAGGGTTATGTTATTCAAATAAACTCATTTCTAGAAATAGAAATTAACAGTTAGTTTAGCTGCAATTAATGCTCCAACCACTCCCAATGACTCTTTAATGCATTCGGCTATAAATACAAGTCATTGGGCATTAAAGAAGCATGGAAATCAATATAAAAAGTCTTGTTGAGCATTAATGTGAGTTCATCCAGCCTTAATATTTAATTCTCTGTTTATGAGCTAAAAGTGTGAATATCTTTCTATCTATTGAGTTTTAACTTGTATGATATACTCTTTTGAGAGTTTATTATTCAATCTTTCTTTAATTTCCTGTAAAGAGGGTGAGGTATCCCTCTAGAGAAAAGGAGGAGGTATCCCTTGATAAAGAAGAGGGTGAAGTATCCCTCAAAAGTTGTAAAAGGTGAGGTATCCCTATTTTTTAGGCTCAAGCAGAAGGGTGAGACATCCAAGAGGTGTGTTGAGTGCTCTCAGTTGTAAAGGTTTTCAAGCACATATTCAAGCTTGAAGGTTTAGTGAAAAATTTCTGGTAGTTTATTTGAGGATTAAATGTAGGTCACAAGGGGTGGCTAAACCAAGATAAATCATTGTGTTTGTTCTTCTCAACTCTATCTCTTTACTTTGATGCTTTACTTTTATATGCTTGCTTGAATATTATTAATCTTGGCTTGTTTATTTGTGAGTGATGTATTCAACCTCATTTATCTATTCACTTCAATCAATCAATAGCTTCAATGAAAATTGATATATAAGTGTTTTGTGAAATATTTTCAAAAATATTTTATAAACTCAACTCACCCCCCTCTTGAGTTTGAAGCCACTTGGTTATAATGAGTAAGGATTTCCTTATAATAGAGCAAGGAAATGAATTCACCTTGCTAGGGATAGGTTATGTGTAGCAACTTACGGCTACTGAGAATAAGTTGACTCATATCTGACAAACAAACTATTTCTATGGAGGCGGGTCATTCCTCCTCAATGTTTATTGGAGGATAAAGTAATTTCCTCAAAATAAAAAAGGGAATAAGCATAAAACTGTGAATTAAACGAACAAAATCATAAGCATTGCTTTCATATAGGCATTCTCACTGTTTTATTAGTGATATTCTGTAATATGATTTTCTGAGGAAAATTGGCTAAACTGAACCTTTGCCTCGTGATAAGTAACTATATACTTTTTAACTTATATTTGTTAACCTCTTTTTAAGTCAACTGAAACTATCATGATGACACTTGTTTACTATTAGTTTTCTGAGAATTCCTAAAATTCTCATCCTTATATTTTCTATGATATTCCAGACCTTGACCAGTATGCTATTCATTAGCTTCTACTATGAGATAGTTGAGGGAGGCTGGATCTACTTCCTGGAGACCAACACCTACTCTTTCAATGGGATTATGTGAGTGCACGTGATGTATACACCTAGTGTAGTGGGCGATGGCCCTGGAAGGTTTATGATGTAGTTATAGGACTTTGAGATAGGCATCTAGTCGACCCCATTTTGTATGTAGATAATTTTGAGATTGTATTACTATATCTGGGTGTTGATGCATGCTTTATCTGGAATTGTATATGGTTCTCTTTAGAGACTAACTATAAATGGACTGTTGACAAACTGAGTCCATAGGTACTGATACCTATGGCTTAACTGTGCCTTTACTTTTCTGTTTGCATGTACTAAACAGTGACCATGATTATATAAAGGCCCAGGAGGCCAGTATGCTTTACTATAACTTTGAGGACTCACTTTGAGTTAGATAATACATTCAAAATTAACTAATTTCCATTGCACGTATTTTAAGGACTTTTGGCCCAACTCACCATAAGAGCTAAAGAACCATAATTCAAAGATAAAATGAATGTTTAAATGGTAAGGGTCATTGATGATGAACTCTATTTTATTTGGTTCGTTCTATTGAGCATAAGGTGGACTATAATGGGTAGGGGGTGTCATATTTATGACAGGTTTCCATTCTGTTAATTCTTTCTTCTCACTGTTTCTTTTTTATTGAATAACTCAAAAGTTACTTTTTGAGTGCATCATTTTATTTTAATTATTATCTATTGAATATTGATGTGTGGGTAAAATACACATATCTTATACATAGTTTTGTTATGGATTTAATGTATTTTATGGGGATTTATGCCACTAATAATTAAATTATCCTTGGTAATTTATGTTTACGCTTTATCTATGATTTTAGGCTCAAAGTATATGCTTTGGTATAGTTTTATGAAGATTTGGTTGAGTTTATTCTAAAGGAGTTGAGCTCGGAAGCAAGATTGCCAAGATTCGTAGAATTCTTGACCTTTGTGTGGTAAAATAGACGTAACTTAAGCTACAATGATTGAAATTAGGTGATGCTAGTGGCATTGGAAAGCTAAGAAAAAGAGTTACAACTTTTATAAGATCACAAAGGCCAAATCATGCTCAAGAGAGCCATACAGGTCCTCTCTTGTGAAATAGAAAACTACACACCCCCTAGTGTGTCAGGATTTTGTTGAAGAACCAAAATAGTATCTCACATGCACCCCCCCCCCCCCGTGTGGGGGCATGTGAAGTTGCAAAATTAAGTTTCCTAATTCTTTTTAGCATCTTCTCATTACTTTGGGACTAATTAGGCATCTTTTCATTACTTGGGTACCAATTAAGCATCTTTTCATTACTTGTGGACTAATTAATCAAGTTTCCTAAATCCAATCAACATTTGTTTATTACTTGGCAACCAATTAAGGAGGTTCAGTGAAGAATACAACTCTTTTAGGAAATATCTTAAAAAAAAACCAGGGATTGAAGGATTAAGAGAACTTTTTGGAGAGATTAAAGGCAACAAAGACTGAAGAACAAGGGTTATTGGGAGAGAAGAGGCATACCCCAAGCATTAACAAAGGTTTCCTTCTTAATGCTTGGGATATGTTGCCGAACATACCTGCATGATCTTAGGTATTAGGTGAAGGATCAAAATATGAAATATAATGTTTGATAATCTATGAATTGAACTTTGGAATTAAGACCTAGAGACAAGTTTGATCCTTTGAGGGTTAATAAGATATCATAGAGCTTAGTGAGTTTTAACTAATTTGATTGCCATGAAAATATGGCTGATTTAGTCTTGACACATTTTTAATACCAAGAGATTGGGTTTTAAAAAATTTAGGATAGACTGTCTTCAAAAACATGATTAATCTTTAATAAAGAAGAATCAATGTTCCTCATGATGGGTAATTGTAGTGGATTTCTAATCTCGAGTTTTTAATGCTTAGTTGAACTCTAGTCTCCATAGATATGTTAGTTTTGTTAGTTATTTTAATGTTGTTATTTAATCACACTTTATTCTTGTTTATGATAGCCTAAATAATTAAAACTGTCATAGTTTAGTAATCACACGATCATCATGAGAATGATACTCTACTCATCACTTTATTACTTGTTGACAACCTGTACACTTGCGGATTTAGAACAATAAATATTTGAGAGCATACTTTCTACCCTTAAGTAATTAGTCCTCAAGGTTACAATGGTGTCATCGTTATTTTCTTTTCATATCATTTGAACCCTTTGTAGGTAATTATTTCTTGGTAACTTTCTTTATTTTTTTTTTTGTAAAATACTTTAAAAATAAAGGTTAAAATATTAGTTAACTTCCTTTTATTTGATAGTCTCTAATTTTTAGTTTTTTTCACTTGCTTCTTTTTCTTTCTATTTTTAATGTTCATAGTCTCAATGACACAACATTATGCATGATGTTTATTGTTTGACAAAATTTTATGTTCTTTCTGCAATCGTTTGTATGCAATGAGTATATATGTGAGAAAAAATGTTGGTGACTTGAAACAAATGTAATTTCACTTATGGTGCTGCAAGTATGATTCATTTGCCTTTTCTTGTTTTGAGATGCAACTATTTAAAACTTATTGCTTAATAGTGAATTTATGCGTACCTACAAAAGAATTTTTGTAGTTTGAAACACAAGTTGGTATGACTTTTATTATATTCAAGTAGAGACCAAAATTTTCTCTGTCTGGCAAAGAGAATTTGTAACATTCTCTCTAACCTGTTATCCTTAATAATTCATAAAGAAGCTCATTAGCACTTGTGTAATCTATCTGTTAATTTTTGTAATTTTCTAGGTTAGTTTGAGCTTAATGATAGAACACTGAACGTGAGGAATAACCCATAATAACCTAAAAATTAGCATAGATTACTTAAATGATAGAAATAAATATAAAAATTTATTTCTAGATTATAAATAATTAGAATGAATTATGGTAATTTATTGGAAATTAAATAAATTAGTTGAGTATTTTTAATAAATAGAATAAGTGTTTAAAAGCCAAATTAAATAGGAAAGTAACTCAAAAATTATAAAAATTTGTGGAGTTGTTAAATAGAGAATAAATATTATTTTAAAAATGATTACGGGTTAAGATAAATATACCTGTAAGCAAATACTAGTTAGAGAAGATATGTATTAGTTACTTCCTTAATGTTATATTAATTTAGGAAAAAATAATAGAGTCTAATAACTATTAAATGATGTGTATAGGAACTTAATGGGATCCTAAAATTTTCTACAACATTTATGGAAGCTAGAAAATTCAATGGTGAAAGATCAAAGTATCTCTAAGAGATACATTACTTCTACTTAATCGTAAAAGTCATACGTCCTTATCTCTCCATCCATTCTTCACCGCCTCTCACTCTCATACGTCTCTTTCTCATTTTTCTCTTTCTCATTTTACTCTCACACATAGAATAGCAGAGGAAAAGAAAGAAAGAATAGTAGAAAGAAAGCAAAAAGAAAGTCAAGAAGGAGAAAACCATCAATAAGTAGCAAAAAGGAGGAACAAAGAATAGGAAAGAAATAACATCTCCAAGAGAGTTAAGGTAGGGGTTTTTGTACACAAGTTTTCTCTCTTTCTTTTCTAGCTCCTCAAACCTTGCATGAAAGTATTAGTTGATAAATTTCTTATGATTTGTTTAAGATACATTGGATGTATATACATGTATGAGAATGATGAGTTTAAGGCCATATATATATCCTTGAGAATTTGAGATTGATGATATATAAAGAATAGTATAGATTGATTCTTATTTTCATACTACATGGTTGTTGGAATGAGTGTATATATATATATATATATATATATATATACACACACACACACACACATATATGATGTTTTGATGATATGTTGATGGAAGGAATAGAAATAAATGGAAGATAATATGATTTAGAACTGATTATGGTATGAAATTGCACCTGATAATTAATTATCAGTATAAGATAATCGATTATCATTTTTCATAATATTATGATCATGAGTGATAATCGATTATCAGTATGTGGTAATCAATTATCATTTTCCAAAATGTCATATTGTGAGTGATAATTGATTATCTACTGGGTAGTAATCAATTATCAACTTCCAGAATGCTATGTTCGTGAGTCATAATCGATTATCCAGAGGTGATAATCGATTATGAACTTACATAATGCCACTACTGGGTAGTGATAATTGATTATCAGAGTGTGATAATCAATTATCAAGTTATAAAATAATAACATATGTGGGTGATAATCGATTACCAAACCATGAGAATCGATTATCAGTCACCTGTTTTGAGTAAATAGAGTTCCATATAGTATAATAAGAAGAGATTTGATTGAGTTCACTAAATGAAGTGACTTATATTATGAATGTGCACTTGGTAAATTAGTGAAATGATGATTTTGTGCACTAGATATGTCTATGAGATGAGATAAATTGAGATTGCTCCCTTGTTATGCTTATGAGATATACTAGAAATTGTTTTGCTCCGTTATATAGTTAAAGTTGAGTTAGCATTGAGTAATGAATTATGAAATGCTCCTTTAAGATGTTAAAGTTGAACTAGCATTAAATTAACATGTAAGGTGCTCAAAGCTTAAAAGAAGCTGGAAATGATCCTCGGGAAGGGAGATGATCTTAAATTCTTAGATATGAGTTCTGGAAAAGATCCTCGAGAAGGGGGTGATTTGGAAATGATACTCAAGAAGGGGGATGATCTTAAATTCTTAGATATGAATTTTGGAAATGATCCTCAAGAAGGGGGTGATATGGAAATGATCCTCGAGAAGGGGGATGATCTTAAATTCGTAGATATGAATTCAGGAGGTGATCCTCGAGAGAGGAGGTGAACCTAAATCTGGTATTGGACATGATCCTCGAGAGAGGAGGTGATCCTAAATGAGATTCTTTATAGTTTTGACCAGAGTTACTTGGGAATAAACTTAAAAAGATGATGATTAATGAGCATTGGATAATGATTTATGTTTGGTTGAGAAAATATACATCATCATAAATTTATTATTCATATAAATCATAGATTTGATATAGAATGTTTGTATTGTGGTGGAATGTAAATATTCTAGAGATAGTGAGTTATAGTTTGTGCTTGATTTATTCTTGATGGAATCTATGATTTATTGATGATGTGTTGAGACTAGTTATACTATTGGGATATATGTTGTTGATAAATAATTAAATTGAATTTCTACCTCGAGAAGAGATAGGAAAACTTTTGGCATTAGCCACTTTTCTGTATGATATTTTTAAGTATTGATTTGATTCATCGAAGCAGCTGGAGTTATTATGATGACATTTTATATATTAGAACTACTGAAATTTTCTAGGATTCTCACCCTTTGTATATCTTTTCCATGATAATTCTAGCACAAGATCTACCTTCAGAGTAGAAGCGAAGATGCTGATATAGCATAGGAATATTTATCATTTTGCGCATGGCTTTGTACTTACTGTTATATAGTGGTTTGTATAGAGCTTATATGTATATATGCCTATAAAGGCTTAGGTTGTATCACTTGAACGTTGATATACTAGATTATATGGAATATTAATGTTAGTATGACTTGTACATATCAAGTGTATAACTAGATAACTCATACTTATATTATATTCAGAAATTTTATTATCCCTTACAAGGCTCAATTTACCAATAAAATTACTATATTTATTTATCAAAAATTGATAATAGTATAGTTGTGACGTACCTAATTCTAAATACTTTTGTGTAATTCGGATATATTTATAGTATTAGTTTTATGAAATTACATTTATGATATCAGAGCAGTTCATCCTGTTGAACCTGAGTATAGACGGACTATGCTTTTGGCATATTCAGATGTTCCTGTTATATGTTATGCATTTCTTTTATCTTGATGGTGAGGTATATAGATAGAATTGCATAACAACCTTAGGTGTGAATGTTAATGGTTACTATCGTACTGTTATATGATATTGAGTCTGATAAACTCAATATGTATCATTTTGTGTGTATAGGAAACAATGACATCTACCAGGAGAACCCATACCACTAGGGGACTTGCAAATAAAGATACAACCAAAATGACAGGAGTATTTAGAGAGATGGCTACTACAATGAGGGAGCAGATTGTTATCACAAATAGGATGGGAATAAACCCACCTCCACAACAGGTAGATAATGTGGCACTTGTGAGAAATTAGAACTTCCATGATCTCTCTGGGTTTAGGGAGATCAATCTTTCATCTTTTGAAGGAGAATATAACCTAGTTAAAGCAGAAGGATGGATTAAGAAGATCAAAAAGATCTTTGCTGTCATGGCATGTACCGATGAGTAGAAGTTGTCTTTTACCTTTTATATGTTGGTAGAAGAGGCAAAGAATTGGTGGACTAATTCTAGGAGAT
Source organism: Ormosia semicastrata (assembly GCA_029884595.1). Classification (NCBI taxonomy): domain Eukaryota; kingdom Viridiplantae; phylum Streptophyta; class Magnoliopsida; order Fabales; family Fabaceae; genus Ormosia; species Ormosia semicastrata. Next base: position 7,110,678 of record JAQQTO010000028.1, on the reverse strand, counting down.
TATTAGAGGCAACCGAAACTCAAATTACTTGGGGGGTATTTAGGACTGCTCTCTTAGATAAATATTTTCATAAGAATTTGTAGAATGTGAAGGAGTTAGAGTTTTTGAGACTCAAATAAGGAAATATTTCTATAGGCTAATATGTGGCCAAATTTGAGGAATTGTCCAAGTTCTCCTCTTACTTTAGATATAATCTTGGTGAACGATGGAAATGTGTGAAATTTGAAGCAGGATTGAAGGAAGACAATAAGAGAGTCATAGGACATTTGGAGATTAGAGATTTTCCTACATTGATCAACAAGTGTAGAATTATAGAGGCTTATGACTTTAAGCCTCCATAAGAGCAAAGGCCACATAATTTGTGAGAGTGAGTTTAAGTTGCAAATTAATAAGCAAGACACCTTAAGGTTTAGATATTTTGTTATCACGACTTCTAAAAGTAGAGTTTGAGGAAATTGTGAACTGTAATAATTTTGGTTGTTGATGTGATTGATTATGTGGCTTTGAAGAATGACTTTTGATGATAACAAACATGAAGATGATGGGAAGACCAAGTCTAAGGATTTCAAGAATAGCTTTAGGACTTAGAGTCTTTTTGTACGAGGTCTTTTAGATATCTCATTATTTGGAAGAAAAGATAAAAATGCTTTTTGAAAACTAATTAAAAGGTTTGGTGTTTTGGAAAACAATCTGGTAAGTTTTTAAAAAGGTTTAAATTTTTTTTTCAACAGGATTATTCAAATAAAGCCATCTTATTTGAATAAACCAAGTTAATCAGAATTTGTTTTTATCAGCAGTTATTCAAATAACCTTAAAGTTATTTGAATAATGTTTTTCAAAATCCTCTGCGCGCCTCTATTTTAAAAGTAGTTATTAGAATAGACCATTGGCTATTCGAATAAAGGTTTTTTCAGAATGCTCTCTTCTAAATGAGCTATTCGAATAACTCATTTGTTATTTGAATAACCCTCAAGCTATTCAAATAACATATATCAGATTTTTTTTCACATGGTTTTTCAAAATGTGTTATTCAAATAACACAATGGTTATTCGAATAAACACGGGATCATGTTTTAGAAGAAAACGACTAAATTTACATTTATTACGTGATTTAATTGCACCTAACGGCTATTTTCTTCAGAACTCTATAAATAGTGACCTTGGGTCGTCTTTGAAAACACCTCTAACGATTTGAATCAATCTTTGCTTGTTTTAACACGTATTTTATATTTTTGCATATTTTTTGTGCTCTTTTTCGCCAAAATTCTAAGATATCCTTAAAGAGCTTCTTAGTGCTTCAAGTTGTGATATTTACTCTTTTGAGAGTTTCTCTTCTTCTATATTCTGTTTTATTGTAAAGAGAGTGAGGTATCCCTAAAAGGTTTTGTAAGGGTGAAGTATCCCTGATAGTTAAAGCTTTAGTACAAGGGTAAAGTTTTCCTGCATGTGAAAAGTGCTCTTATTTGTAACGGTAGCAAGCACTTGTTCAAACTTACATTGATAGTGAAAAATCTCGGATAGTTTTTCGAGAACTGGATGTAAGTCACAAGTGGTTGGTGGTCAAACTAGGATAAATACTATGTCTACTCTTCTCATCTTTATTTCTTTTTTTTCCTGTAATTTATTTATTACTATCATTTGTTCATTTTCTGTTCTTAAGGCTTTTTATCTTCTACTCTTTCTTCACCTCTTGTAAGAAATTGCTTCAATGAAATTTGTTTTATAAGTGTTTGCGAAAAGTTTTTTAAATACTTAATTCACCCCCTCTTGAGTACTGGAAGGCACTTGGTAACAAGTGGTATCAGAGTTAGAGTCTTGTATAAAGAACTTAGGAGCTTCAAGAGAACACGACTTCTTCAAATGGTTTCTCAGAAGGATCTTCCATAAACCGACCACCTTTTTTCAATGGGGATGGTTATGCATATTGGAAAAAAAATGAAAATTTTTATCGAAACTATTCATCTAGATGTGTGGGATGCTGTTGAAAACGACACTTTTGTTCTCACGTGTGAGGTCGATGGTATAACGATTGAAACACCAAGAAGTAAATGGTCTGATGAGGATAAGAAAAAAGTTCAACATTATTTAAGAGCCAAAAACATCATTACCACCACTTTGGGATATGATGAATTTTTCAAAATTTCAAACTGCAAAACTGCCAAAGAAATGTGGGACACTTTACAAGTTACCCATGATGATACCAGTGAAGTAAAGAGGTCGAGAATCAATTCTCTTACTCGTGAGTATGAGTTATTTAGAATGAACTAAGTAGAAAGCATTCAAGAAATGCAAAAAAGGTTCACCCACATTGTAAATCATCTTGCATCACTAGGAAAAAAGTTTTTCTAACGAAGATCTTATTAACAAAGTTTTAAAATGTTTAAGCAGGATTTGGCAACCCAAGGTAACGGCTATAGCAGAATCAAGAGATTTGTCAACAATGACCCTAGCTACCCTCTTTGGGAAACATCATGAACACGAATTGGAGCTAAATGGGCTAAGTCAAAGTGAAAAGCATGATAAAAAGAAAAAAGGAATAACACTTAAAGCCACCTCATCGGTAATTGATGATGATGATGATGAAGATGGACAAGGCACAGAGAACCTTGAGCTAAATAAAGAAAATCTTAGCCTTCTGGTAAAAAAGTTTAGGAAATTTCTCTAGAAAAAGGGAACTTAAAGAAGACCGTCTTTTCCTCCAAACAAAACTCATCACAAAAGGGAAGGAACATCTTCAACTCTAACTTGCTACGAGTGTGGAAAACTGGGACACATGAAGATGGAGTGCCCAATTTATCAAAAGAAGATGGAGAAATTTGAGAAGAAACCCTTCAAGGAAAAAAAAGGAAGAAAAGCCTACATAGCATAGGATGACAATGACATGGACTCAACTAATAGCTCAGATAGCGAGGAAGCCTATCTATGTCTTATGGCCAAAGGAGAAGAAGAACAAGAAGCGACACTGAGGTAATTTCTAACATTGACTTATCCCCTTCTTATGATGAATTACAAGAAGCTTTCGAAGAGTTGTATGATGAATCACTAAGGCTCACTAAATTAGTCTCTTCATCTAAGAAAATAATTTCTTCTTTAGAAAATCAAATTCTTATTTTAAATAAAGAAATTGAAGAATTAAAAATTAAAAATGAGACATTAGGATTAATTGATACTTGCACAACCTATTTCTCACATGCTTCTACATCTTCATCTTGTTTATCCTATCAAGTCCTTGAAAAAGAAATTGAAGATTTAAAGAACACACTTTCTAAATTCATATTTAGAATAAATAATTTAAACATTTTGTTAGGAAAACAAAGAGCTATTTTTCAAAAAGCTGGGATAGGTTATAAGCCCAAAAATTAGCATAAATTTTATAAAAAATTATTTGTTCATTCAAGTACTTCAAGTAGTCCTTTTATTAAATATTTTTATTGTGGAAAGAAAGGACACAGTTGATAACTACATGAAATGAAGTTATTTGTGCCCCATATCTGTGCTATAAAGAATACTTATTCCTTATTTATAATGCATATATGGAAGGTTCTAGGCTTATATTTGTCACATTCTAATTTTGATATCTTCCTATATGCTTTTGAGCAAATTGTACTTATTTGGTATGTGATTAAGTGGATTTGCAATTGTGATTGACTTGGTGATTTCTCTATTTTAGGAAGGGCTCCAATCAAGCTAAAATTTGGAGGATTTGGACAAAAAGTGGAAAGAGAAAGCCAAGTTTGCATTCCTGCATCTCACGCTGTGGCGCAGATATATCAATGTTGCGGCGTGGTGCATTCCCCTGCTTCAAACAGAGAGCTATGAAATTTGCACGCCACGACACAAGGTAGCGTATGTCACGGCCTGGTGACCTAAATTGCAAGCGCGCCGCGGCATAGCCATGTTAATGCCCTATGCCGCGACGTGACTCTGTTTTCTAAGCTTATAAATATTGTTTTATTAGTTTTGGTCATGAGAGGTTGTTAGGTTTAGGGAAGCTACGGGTGGTTTTCATGTTTTAGGCTGAGAGGAAGCCAATGGAAGCAAGGTTGGAGGCCATCTTCTTCATGGAAGGAGATTCAAGCATTAAAGATCATATCCATGAGCTTTCTTCCTTCTCCTTTCTTTTTTCTCTCTTCCATCTTCCATGAACATGAGTTTTATTGTATATTTTCGTGATTCATGAGTAGCTCAGCTGTATTAGGGATTACTTTGGATCCTTTTATGAATATTGATGATTTTGTACTTCTTTGAGTTTATATTGATGTTTGGTTTTATTCAATCATATGGTTCTTAATGCTCTTGATTGTTTGATCGACTTTTAAGTGATTTGTTGAAATTTGATGAACCTAGACATAGGAATTTGGATTTGAGATCATATGTATAGTTGATGCATGTTCGATTTCATTCTCATGAAAGGGATAAGTTGATTTGCTAATTAGATAGAAATATACCTCTTAGCCATGCATAGCATGTGTTTGAGAATAGATCTTAATGACTAAATTTTGCACTAGCTCTCATGAAAACATAATTAGTTGGGCAAATGAAGCATGATTGATTAACCTAGACATAGGCTTTTAACTATATTAGATTCTCAAGTTAATTCATTAATGTCAATTTAGAGGATTGCATGTTATTAATTGAAGTAAGAGGTGAAGAAAGATTCCCTAATCTCTATCCATTATCTTTATTACTTTTTAGTCTTTAAACTTATCTTAAATGTTTTGCTCTATTTTTTATGTTCTTGACTAGAATTACCTAAGTATTTGGTTGATATTTAGTATTAGCAGAGCTAATATCCTCATGGGAATAAACTTTATTGATCACTTTATTACTTGAACGACCTATGCACTTACGGTAATTAGTCAAGTGAACACAGTGCATCAACGTGTTATTAAAATCATTATTTAGTAATTAGTCTTTTGTAAAGGGAATGTTTAAGTGTTAAAGGTGATAATAGATGGTATGCTATTGAGGTGATATAGATGGTATGCTTTTGAGGTGAAAGGTGAGAATAGTTATAAAAGTGTCACTTCGAATAATCTTACTTGTGGTTGGTTTGAATTATATTGATGATAAGTATAACCAAGACTACGGAATAGGAAAAGTAAAGTAGTACCAGAGTTAGATTCACTAAGTAACTAAATTTTGATGGCAAAATTTTTTAAAGGAGAGGAGAATTGTAACATCCTCCCTAACCTGTTAGCCTTAATAATTCATAAAAAAGTTCATTAGCACTTATGTAATCTATCTGTTAATTTTTATAATTTTTTGAGTTAGTTTGGGCTTAATGATAGAACATTGAACATTGTTAGTCATAACAACCATCACCCAAGAGGGAGGGTGAATTGAGTGATTACAAATTTTTAAAACAATTTTGAGAAATTATACATTTTAATATTTTCAATTAACACATGCAGCGAAATTCTAACTATTGTTAATTACTCAAAAATAACTTGGGTTATGCGATAAATTAAACAAATGAGCTAAATATCAAATTCAACTCAAGCATATATAATTAAAGCTTAAACAAATGAGCTAAATATCAAATTCAACTCAAGCATATATAATTAAAGCATAAATATAAATGAGATAGAAACTCTTTGAAAACTTTTATCAAACACTTGAAAAATAATTTTCTCTGAAGCTATTTATCGATTAAAATGAATGAATAGAGAAGATAGAAAGATGCACTTGTAAATGAACAACTCACAAAGAGAGTATTCAAGAAATATATGAAATTATAACATAAATATAAAGGAGTTTGAGTTTAGAGAAACAAACACAGAATTTATCCTGGTTCAGCCACCAACCACTTGTGAACTACGTCCAGTCCTCAAGTAACCACTTGAGATTTTTCACTATCAATGCAAGCTTGAACAGATGCTTGCTATTGTTACAAACTAGAGCGCTCCTCACACCTTGGGATACCTCACCCTTGTGCTTGAGCCTAAACTTTCAGGGATACCTCACCCTTACAATTTCTCTGAGGGATACCTTACCCTTGTTATAAAGAATCAAAGAGTAGAAGAAAGAAGAAACTCTCTCAAGAGTGTGTATTACAAATTGAAACACTATGAAACTCTTTTAGGATATCTCAAATTTTGGCGAAAAAGAGCATAAGAATTTGGCAAAATATGAATCACGAATTAAAGCAAGAAAGAATTGTTTCAAACAGTTAGGTGTTGTTAAAAGATGACCCAAAAATATGTATTTATAGAGTTCTTGAGAAAATAGCCGTTGGGTATTAATTAATATCACATTAAAAGCATAGAAAAATAGTCGTTGTGTGTTTCTACTCGTGTTTATTCAAATAACATGTGTGTTATTCGAACAACTCTTTAAAAACACATTCTGAAACATTTTCTGGGGTGTTTTATTCGAATAAATACTTGCTTATTCGAATAACCTTTGTATTATTTGAATAACTCTTTACAAACATGTTCTGAAACATTTTCTAGGGTGTTTTATTCAAATAAATACTTTCTTATTCAAATAAACCACTCTAGTTTTAAAAATTAACTTTAAATGGTCATAACTACTTCATTTCTCATTCGTTTAAAGCAAATGACCACTCATTGGAAACATCTTTGAGTCTATTTTCAAATGAAATAATTTCAGAACAAAACTCAAAGTATTTTGAAAAATATGATCAAAAGAGTAACCAAAGGTCAGTTTTTCAAAACTCAAACTTAGTTATTTTTCATAGATTTGAACTACCACCATAACTAGCTTTTCAAAACTTGTTTGTTGAGTATTTTTGTTGGGAATTACGGATCAAAATATCTCGCAGCGGAATAATAGGATTCCCACACAGGATCCATGCGAAAAGTCCATAATCCGAGTTTTTAAAAATTACCTCTTGAAGCGTGATAAACACAAGCGAGGTGAATCACCAACACCGTAATAGCGACGATGTTTCTGCGGTATCCACACGAATGACTTGCAAAAAGAGTCACGCCTGTTTCGCGGTGCTAGTCGCGAATAGAAGAGAAGAACCTTTCACCGTCTCTCACTCACTTTCTTAGGTGCGGCTAGGGTTGTGATGTAACCTCTATAGCAGAATTTAACAAGACTATTTATAATAGTGGCTGCCTTAAGTGAGTGTGAGCAGTAGCAAGGTAAGTCAGTGCAACCCTAAAACCCATCTTTAGGCCCACAATTGAATCCGAGTCCAACTTGGATCCTTATTGCTCCAATTTAGTTCTGTTCTAAGTGTGCGACCTGCAGTTTCTCATGACGTTGGTAGTAATATTAAAATCTCATTTTAATATTACAAACAATGTATCTAGCAACACATCACTCTACCCAAGTAATGAGAATGTCAGTGATTTGACATAACCTATCCGTGATCAATGTTTCCGTGTAGTTTAGTCCCTTTGTCAAGATATCTAGATTGAACACAAGGCATGGAATGCGTCACCCTTGTATAGTCCAATCATTCGTTTCCTGATACTCAAGTAGACTTTGTAACAACAAATGAGATCAATATCTCATATTGACTCATTTGAGCATGGTCATGCATTTCGCAGTCTCACTCAATCAGGGGCCGAAGATATCGCTCTGTTATGTAGGAGTGACAAATTCCATCTAGGTCACTCACATCCCTCTGCATGATTTGCGGTATATCCAATAACCAACTTTATAATCACCTTGTTACAGATGACGTTTGATGGCATTAAAACACACAACTCCTCATGTAGGAATCGTAGTGATTTCGAGTCAAAGGACCACAAACACCATTGTCACTATGAGAATCTTATTCACGTAACGATCCATGTAGCGTTCTCATGGTGGGTCACCCAAGACATCATTACTCTAATATGTACCAATGTGAAGACTTGATATCTCATATCCATGACCCGTGAGATGCGGTCATCGCCTCTACACATACTAGTCTCAATGTATTATTGTTGTCCTAATTAACAATAACTTGACTAGGGACATTTAAGAATAGTGTTGTAACCAAAAGGATCTCACGATCAAGTCATCCACTTGATGTCCTATGGTATCAAACTTACTATTCTAAGGACTTTATTATGTTTATCAAAAAAGAACACAATAAATGAAATGCCTCATATATAAAAATAGCATAATAGAATATATGTAAATACAGAAAATGTATTAGCCTCTAGGGCATACACCAACAATTTTAACATGTGAAATCCATTTATAAAAATTTGAAAACATATTTGAGATATCCAGAAGGCTTCTTACAAAAAGACCCTAAGTCTTATAAGCTATACCATTTAATATTCCTTTGGACTTGGTCTTTGGCTTGATCTTGTCATCATCTTCATGTTTGTTATCATCAAAACATATATTCATTGTCCAACAGCCAATTACAAACATGAGGAATAGCCCATAATAGCCCAAAAATTAGCATAGATTGCCTAAATGATAGAAATAAATATAAAAAAATTATTTCTAGGTTATAAATAATTATAATGAATTATGGTAATTTTTGAGAAATTAAATAAATTAGTTTAGTATTTTTAATAAATAGAATAAGTATTTAAATGCCAACATAAATAGGAAAGTAGCTTGAAAAATTATAAAAACTTGTGGAGTCATTAAATAGAGGATGAAGATTATTTTAAAAATGATTACGGGTTAAGACAAATACCTGTAAGCAAATACAAGTTAGAGCATATACATATTAGTTACTTCCTTAATGTTATATTAACTTAGGGAAAAATAATAGAACCTAATAGCTATTAAATGATGTGTATAGGAACTTAATGGGATCATAGAATTTTTTACAACAATTATGGAAGCTAGAAAATTCATTAGTGGAAGATCAAAGTAATACGTCCTTATCTCTGCATCCATTCTTCACCGCCTCTCACTCTCATATGTCTCTTTCTCACTTTTCTCTTTCTCATTTTACTCTCTCACACATAGAATAGCAGAGGAAAAGAAAGAAATAATAGCAGAAAGAAAGGAAGAAGACAAGAAGGAGAAAACCATCAACAAGTAGCAAGAAGGAGGAATAAAGAATAGGAAAGAAATGTCATCTCCAAGAAAGTTAAGGTAAGGGTTTTTGTACACAACCTTGCTCTCTTTCTTTTCTAGCTCCTCAAACCTTGCATGAAAGTATTAGTTGATAAATTTCTTATGATTTGTTTAAGATATATTGGATGTATATACATGTATGAGATTGATGAGTTTAAGGCCATATATATATCCTTGAGAATTTGAGATTGATGATATATATAAAATAGTATGAATTGATTCTTATTGTCATACTACATGGTTTTGGAATGAGTATATATATATGATGGAGCTTTGATGATATGTTGATGGAAGGAATAGAAATAAATGGAAGATAGTATGATTTAGAACTAATTCTGGTATGAAATTGTACTATATAATCGATTATCATTTTCCAGAATGTTATGATCGTGAGTGATAATCGATTATCAGTATGTGGTAATCGATTATTGATAAATATTATTTTCATACATTATTTAACCCTCATATTTAGTCTTTTGGATCTCTTATATGCTTAATTAATTGGTTTTGACCACATTTTATAAGTTTGGGCTCAAATTGGGCTTTATTGATTTTTTTCAGCATTATTAAAATTTTACACTTTTTCTGTATTTTAGCTATATCTTGAATTTTAGATATCTAATATTATATATATATATATATATATATATATATATATATATATATTATCTTGTAGTTAATATAAGAAAGAACTCTACAACTTTCATGAAGAGCCCAAGAGCTGAATTAGATATCTAGTGGACCGAATTGGGCTTGGAAGTCAAAACTCGAGTTCTATCACGTAACCCGAGTAATATACACTAATTGGTCCATAATTTGTGTTGTAGGTGTGATATGAACCTGAAACTAGTGGCATTAGAAAGCTTACACACAAAGATAAAATTCTTATGAAGACCACCAATTGAAACTATAACGTTTTGATGGTGTTTCACCCCTGTGAAGTCAGCTAACGGGATCAGAGACCTGTTAAGAGTGAATTGGGCATAACTCTCTCAAATTAAGTCCAATTGAAGTGATTTCAATGGCCAAGGAAAGCTAAGAGGCCGGATATTAATTTTATCCTAAGGGAAAATTAGGATTCTTAATTTTTAAGTCATTTATTTTTTTATAATGAGGGGATTCGAGATAGATATAAACCCAAGCCATTTTTACTTGATTCTTCTACTTAGAGTTTTCTCTTTTCTTTTGCAAATTGTGTGTGACAACCATGGAGAGTTACTTATTAGAGATCAATTCAAGGATCTTGACAAAATTTTGGTTTGGCTTTGAGATTTTGTTCCTAATTTTGATTTTGAATTGAATTAATTATCTTCTTCTTCTCTTGATTTGGATTTTGAATTACATGATTAGAGATTTCTGTTGTGTGATGTGATTTGATTAATCCTTAATCCTAATTAAGACTTGTGATTAAATTATGATTGATTAATTATGGTTTAGTCATATGAATTGAAGAAGGTTAGGTTGACAAATTTGTTAATCTGGGTTAATTGAATTTCGGTTGTTAAACTAACATAGGTTGCATGATTTTAGCGATTGCGGATTTATGAATTGTTTGTTAGTTAAATTATATGTGATTATCTAGTGTTGAATTCTACGTGCTTGATGTAGATATTTCGGTCAGTCATAGATTAACTAATTAATTCAATCAAGATGCATGTTTAATGATCGATGATAAGCCAACTAGATTTCTGACAGTTTCTTAGATTGGTTGCTTTGCAATTTGATTTTATTTCTTATATTTAATTATTATATTTACATTCTGCATACACAATCCCCCTTGTGTGATCTCGATTTGATTTGATTGGTATCTTGATCCTCAAGAGACGACTCGGTTCACTACCTTGTACTACTAGTTATCGGTAGAACTGAAATTTTATTATTTGGTTGAGCTCGACACTCGAATCAAATTTGGCATCATTGCCAAGGATCATTAGGTTCTAATTAATCATTTCAAGACTTTAACTAACCCCCTAACCTATTTTCTTCTTTGTTTTTGTGGTTTTCAGGCGAAGACGAGTGATTTTGGGTCAATTTCCTGACTTTTGTATGGAATTTTTTGTTTAGAATGACTTGTAACTTGGTTAGTTAAAGGAAACTGACATTTTAAGTAAGGCTCATTACATGTAATGAGGTCACTCTAATTTTGGCCAAATTCTATCGTTTAGACCACTTTTTAATTTTTTAAAGATTTTTTATTACATTTTTTAGTTTCATTTTTGTGTAGTTTTCATGCTGTGGTGGTCCCATAATTTTTAAAAATATTTAGATATAGTTTATGTTGAGTTTTTGTATGATTTTTACTATTGCTTTGTGTTTTGAGTTAGTTTTGAGTCCCTATAGTGCTATTTGATACATGACTAGGTCTTCTAATAATCATATACTTGACATTGATCTTGAAATTGAAAGAACCTTGCATGTATTGAATAGGACTCGTAGGATTAGTGAAAACATAACATTTGAGGTTGAGACTGGCATTGATTTTGAAACTGAAGGTGAGCATATAGATCACACTACACCTATGGCTGATAACACTACACCTATAGCTGATAACATGCAAAATAGGACCTTAAAGGAACTTGCTGCACTTGATGTGAACTATCAACCATTGTGCATTCAATATCCTTATTTGGATGCTGATTTTGAACTTAAATATGGTTTAATTCACTTGTTGCCTAAGTTTCATGGCCTTGCAGGAGAGGACTCTTATAAGCACTTAAAGGAGTTCCATGTAGTCAGTTCCACCATGAAATCACAAGGAATTGCAGAGGAACACATCAAGCTGAGAGTCTTTCCCTTTTCATTAGATGGTGTAGCCAAGGACTGGTTATACTACTTGCAACCAAGAGCTATCACTAGCTGGAATGACATGAAGAAACCTTTTCTGGAGAAGTTTTTCCCTACCTCAAGAGCTGTTGCAATCAGAAAGGATATATGTGGGATCAAACAGATGAATGGTGAGACCTTGTATGAATACTAGGAAAGATTCAAGAAATTATACTCAAGTTATCCCCACCACTAGATCAGTGAACAGTTATTAATTCAGTACTTTTATGAGTGCTTGTTGCCTCTGGATAGGACCATTATTGATGTTTCCAGTGGAGGTGCATTGGTTGATAAAACTCTAACTACTGCTAGAGACTTGATTACAAACATGACTACCAATTCCTAGCAGTTTGGTACTAGAATGATAACTCAAACTAGAGGAGTTAATGAAGTCTAGGTTTCTAATGTTGATCAACAGAGAATGGAGTATAGACTTAATGAGCTAACTTCCTTGGTGAGACAGTTGGCATTGGGACAACAATTACTTGTGCAGGGGCCTGCAAAGGTGTATGGTATTTGTTCTTGTCCTTCACATCCCACAGATGCATGCCCTACACTTCAAGATGGTGGTTCTATTTTTTCAAATCAATTTGTTGCTGCAGCAGGTGTTTTTCCTGGTAAACCACAATAGCAATAGTAGCCTAAATATGATCCATTCTCCAACACATACAACTCTGACTGGAGAGACCATCCAAATCTGAGATATGGTAATGCAACCTCATAATAGCAGCAACCATTGTAGTACAAGAAGCCCTTCCAACAGCTAATGATACAACAATAGTTTCAACTTCAAGTTGGACCAAGTAGGCCCTGCCAACAGCCTATGCAACAACCAAGTCCAACAGCCACAAAACCTAAGCCTTCATTTGAGGATTTGGTGAAGTAGATGGCCACAAATAATATTCAGTTTCGACAGATGATAGAGGCCACCGTACAAAATTTTAAAACTCAAATTGGACAATTGGCCTCTACATAGAGTCAGCTGCATGACCAAGGTTCTGGACAACTCTCTTTCCAAATAATTCCCAATCCAAAGGGGAATATGAGTGCCAATATGTTGAGGTATGGAAAATTTGTAGAAGCATCACTTGAACCTCAACTAGCCAACAAGCATCAACTAGCAGAAGAAACAGTTTCTAATGAACCAATCCCAAAATATAAGGGTAAGAAGAAATCAATTGTTGCCAATGAGCAGCGGTAACCTACAGTGGCTCTTCCTTTTCCATAGAGAGCCATTGAGACTAGAAAGATACATGAGGATGAGAAGGATAGAGAGCTCCTTGAGGCTTTCAGGAAAGTGGAAGTAAATATCCTACTACTAGATGCGATCAAGCAAATATCAAAGTATGCCAAGTTCTTGAAGGAACTGTGTACACACAAGAGGCGGCTAAAGACAATGAGAGAATCAACATAGGGAAGAATGTTTCAGCCCTCATCCAGCCTATGCCACAAAAGTGCAAGGATCTTAGGACTTTTATAATTCCTTACATAATAGGAAATCATATATTTGAGCATGTCATGCTAGACTTAGGTGCTTCCATTAATGTAATGTCTATGTCTATTTTTAACTCCCTTGAACTTTGTCCTTTGCAGGCTACAAGTGTAGTGATCCAGCTAGCTAATAGGAATAATGCTTACTCAGTTGGTTTGGTGGAGGATGTATTGGTCCAGGTGAATGAGCTAATTTTTCTTGCAGATTTCTACATTCTAGAGATAGAGGGGGAGTCACCCTCTAATAAGGCTCCACTCATTCTAGGGAGACCTTTCCTCAAAATAGCACGAACAAAGATTGATGTACACGCAGGAGTTCTTTCCATGGAGTTTGGAAATTCCATTGTGAAGTTTAATATTCTTGATGTTATGAAACACCCCATGGAAGAACATTATGTTTCTTTCATATTAATTTAATTGATGATTTGGTTGATAATTCATATGCTGACTTGTGTGAGGAGTCTCCTGAGATTGCTAATTTTGATGATTCTATGTGCGGTGATTTGTGTGCTTGTTGTGATAGTGATAAGTTGTGTTATGTGTGTTCTGAAATTTCTGTATTTTTGGGATATAATGAGTCTGTTCCTATGTTAGCAAATTGTGCAACAGATGATATATATGCAGAGGTTCAAGCAGCAGAAGTAGAATCATTGCTTGTAGCCAGAAACCTCCCTGCTGAACAGGATGCGAGACTGCTATAGGTTTTGAGAGAGAATAAGAGGGCCATCGGATGGACACTATTGGATATTCCTAGCTTTAGCCCTTTCACATGCATACATAAAATTTTACTTGAAGATGAAGTTAAACTAGTGAGACAGCCCCTGAGGAGATTGAATCCTCTAATTTTGGATGTAGTAAAAAAAGAGGTGACCAAGCTACTGCATGCTAGCATTATTTATCCCATCTCTGATGGTCAATGGGTGAGCTCGGTGCAAGTTATCCCCAAGAAATCAGGAGTGGCTGTTGTGGCTAATCAGAAGAATGAGTTGATTCCTACCAGAGTACAGAATAGTTGGAGAGTCTGCATTGATTACAGAAGGCTCAACCAGGCTACTCAGAATGACCATTACCCCTTCCATTTATTGACCAGATGTCGGAGCGGTTGGCTGGCAAGTCACACTATTACTTCTTGGACACTAGATACTTCTAGATCCACATTGCACCTGAAGTTCAAGAGAAGACCACATTTACCTGTCCCTTCGACACTTTTGCTTACAGATGGATGCCTTTTGGCCTCTATAATGCCCCTAGCACCTTCCAACGATGTATGGTGAGCATCTTTTTAGACTTTTTAGAAGAGTGTATGGAGGTATTCATGGATGATTTTACTGTTTATGGCTCTTCTTTTGATTCTTGTTTGGATAGGCTGGCTAAGGTACTGCATAGATGTATTGAAACTAACCTTATTTTAAATTTTAAAAAATGTCATTTCATGGTAGACTAGGGTATAGTTTTAGGCCATGTAGTCTCTAGTAAGGGCATTAAAGTAGATCCTGCTAAAATAGATGTCATTACTTATTTATCTTATCCCATATGTATGCAGGAGATGCATTCTTTTTGGGACATGTAGGTTTTTACAGGTGCTTCATCCGGGATTTTAGCAAGATCGCTCTTCCACTATGTAATTTACTGCAAAAGGATGTGGAGTTCGTCTTTGACCAAAAATGCCAGAAAGCTTTTGATCATTTGAAGAAGGCATTGACTAGCACTCCCATCATCCAACCCCCTGACTGGACACTTCCATTTGAGCTTATGTGCGATGCCTCCAATTATGCAGTGGGAGCTGTCTTGGCACAGAGAGTAGGGAAGGATCCTCATGTGATCTACTATGCCTCCAGAACTTTGGATGCTACACAAGCCAACTACACAACTACAGAAAAAGAACTCTTAGCCATTGTATTTGCTTTAGACAAGTTTAGATCATATCTGCTTGGTTTTAAAGTAGTTGTGTTTTCTGATCATGCAGCGCTGAAGTTTCTTCTGAAGAAACTAGAAGCAAAACCACGATTAATTAGGTGGATGATGTTGCTCCAGGAGTTTGATATTGAAATTCAGGATAAGAATGGAGCAGAAAACTTGGTGGCTGATCATTTGAGCAGAATTGAGAGAGCTTCAAAGTCTCTGGCCATCCATGACTCCTTCCCAGATGAGCAGCTTTTACAGCTACAAGGTAAGACTACCTCTCCTTGGTTTGCTGACTTAGTTAATTACTTGGTTGCTAGTGCATTGCCTACATATTTCACTAGGGCTCAGATTGATAAGTTAAAGAGTGAGTCTAAGCAATATGTATAGGATGATCCTTATCTGTGGAGATTTTGTAGTGACTAAGTGATTAGGAGATGCATACCTGATCATGAGTTTGATTCTGTAAGTCTTGGACTCTGGTTTACATTGGCCTACCTTATTCCATAATGCATACTTGTTCTGTAAGTCTTGTGAATAGTTCCAGAGAATATGGAACATTTCTCGCAGGAATGAGATGCCTCAGAAACCTTTACGGTTTTGTGAGATTTTTTATGTATGAGGTATTGATTTTATAGGACCATTTCCTGTTTCTTTTAGTTTTGTTTACATTTTGAAGACCGTTGATTATGTATCTAAGTGGGTGGAGGCAAAAGCCACTTGGACTGATGATTCCAAAGTTGTTGTGAATTTTGTTAGATCACAGATTTTCTGTAGGTTTGGAGTCCCAAGGGCCATTATCAGTGATCAAGGTTCATATTTTTGTAATTGAAGCATAGAGGCTTTGATGAAGAAGTATGAAGTCATGCACAAAATTTCTATACCTTACCACCTCCAGACTAATGGGCAAGCCGAGATTTCCAACAAAAAGATCAAATAGATACTTCAAAAGATAGTCCAACCTAACAGAAAGGACTGGAGCAAAAGGCTTGAGGATGCTTTATGGGCTTATCGGACTGCCTATAAGACACCGATTGAGATGTCCCCTTATTGGATTATTTTTGGCAAGGCATGCCACCTGCCGGTGGAAATTGAGCATCGCGCATTTTAGGTAGTGAAGAGGTGTAACTTGGACCTAGACTAAGTAGGCGAGGAGAGGAAGCTATAGTTGCAGGAATTGGAGGAGATCCGCTTGGAGGCATATGAAAGTCCTAAACTTTTTAAAGAGAAGACCAAAGCCTTTCATGATAAGATGATTATGAGAAAAACATTTGAGATTAGTCAAAAAATGCTTTTATATGATTCTTGTCTTAAATTAATGCCCGAAAAATTAAGATCTAGGTGGGAAGGTCCTTTTGTTGTTACTAATGTTTTTCCTTATGGTGTAGTTGAGTTTCAATATGTGACTACAAAGAGGAGCTTCAAGGCTAATGAGCATAGACTTAAGCACTTTTATGATGGTTTCCAAGAGCATACCATAGAGGAGGTGGCCTTACTTGATGCTACTTATCCAACATGAAAGAGGGAGTTGTCATTCCTTACTTGTTTATTTTCTGTTTCAATTTTTCTGTTTTTAATTTAGTTTTCTATTTTTCTATCTATTTACTTTTCTGTCAATTCTATTTTCTATTTTTCTATTTTTTTTCAATTCTGATTTTGTTTTGTTTTTAAATTAT
This sequence comes from Ormosia semicastrata, assembly GCA_029884595.1. Lineage (NCBI taxonomy): Eukaryota > Viridiplantae > Streptophyta > Magnoliopsida > Fabales > Fabaceae > Ormosia > Ormosia semicastrata. Next base: position 7,093,777 of record JAQQTO010000028.1, on the reverse strand, counting down.
ATTTTGATGTTTTTGAAAAAAAATGTATGCTTCTTGTTTTTAGTTTTTAATTGCTTTCCTGTGACTCTTGAGATGTGTGGAAGTTGAGTTTGGACAAATTGAGGATTAAAAGTTCATGACATAAGTGAATGAATTGTCTTTCATTTTGCACTTGACTTGTTTAGTAATGGAGATTGAATTAGTAAATTAAGTTTGATAGACTTATACCTTATGAGAATTTGAGCTTATTGATGAATGGATTAAGTACTTGTGCCATTCTCTTCCTTCTTGTGTGATTTTCGCTCATGGATTTTGATAACTCTATAACTTGCTTTGATTCTTTTTGAGGCTACATTTTCACATGCATGCATGAATATGATTGAGGCATTCTTTCCTTGCATTAGCTACTTTAGCCAAATAGCCAACCTTACATATTTCCCATTGATTAACCCCCTTGATCTTATTTTCATATTCTTTATTATTCTTACCTCATTACATATCCTTAGTGAAAAACCATGTTGTCCTTTTACCTTAGGGAAAAGGAGAGCATTAGCCTTATCCTTGGATGAGCTTATGAACAAGTGTGGGGGAATCTTATCTTGTTATTGTCGTTTGGTCTTGGTTGAGGACAAGCAAGGTTTAAGTGTGGGGTATGTGAAAATGTTGTGCTAAATTGTTATGCAAAAAAAAAAAAAAAAAAGAATAAATGCAAGAAGGTTGTAAAAGAAAAAAGATTAAAAAAAAGAAAGGAATATGTAAAAAGAATGCGCATTATATGGAATTGAGAGTAAAATTTCATGCTTGTCATTTGAGTTCCTCCCTAATGCTCTTTTATTCTCTTAGATATTTAACTTGTCATATCCATATTATTTCCTTTCCTTACCTTTACCCTATTACAACCTTGAATAAAGTCCTCTTGATTTGTGTATGCATGTGTATAGAATAGTGGAAAAGAAGAAGATAAGCAAGTTTATGGTAGTGTAAATTTTTATAAGTTGAGTTGAGTGAAACACTTACCTTCTATACATTTCTAACAGTAAACACTTGAGGGAGTGAGAGTATATCTTGTGAGAATCTACCATTCTTGATTTATGCTTTTCAATTGAAATTACCTTGCTTATTGATTTGAGATGTAAAGAACTATCACTTCACGAATGTTTTGATTCCTTAAACTTCTTAGTTGCTATCCTTACTTGTATACTTTTGCATTCTTGAATATCATTAGAAAGTGAATCTCTTTGAGTTTTGATTTTTGAGTTTTTGTATTTCTTGTCCCTTAGTTTAAATCTTTAGTTTGCCCGGAATGTGCAAAAGTTAAGTGTGGGAGAATTTGATAAACATGATTTTCATACATTATTTAACTCTCATATTTAATCTTTTGGATATCTTATATGCTTAATTGATTGGTTTTGGCCACATTTTATAAGTTTGGGCTCAAATTGGGCTTTATTGATTTTTTCAACATTATTAGAATTTTACATTGTTTCTTTATTTCGGCCATATCTTGAGTTCTAGATTTCTAAACATTATATATCTTACCTTGTAGGAAAGATAAGAGAGAGATCTACAATTTTCATGAGAGCTCCAAAGTTGAATCGGATATTTAGTAGATCGAATTGGGCTTGGAAGTCAGAACTCGGGTTCTATCATGTTGCCCGATCAATGTGTACTAATTGGTCCATAATTCGGCCTGTAGGTGTCATATGGACCTGAAATCAGTGGCATTGAAAAGCTTACACACAAAGCTCAAACTCTTATAAAGACCACATTAGCTTGCATTTTTTCTTTTTTTCTTTTTTTCTATTTTTTTATTCTGATATGAAATTGTACTAGATAATCGATTATCATTTTCCAACATGTTATGATCGTGAGTGATAATCGATTATTAGTATGTGGTAATCAATTATCATTTTTCAAAATGTTATATTGTGAGTGATAATCGATTATCTAGTGGGTGGTAATTAATTATCAACTTCCAGAATGCTATGTTTGTGAGTCATAATCGATTATCCAAAAATGATAATCGATTATGAACTTACAGAATGCCACTACTGGGGAGTGATAATTGATTATCAGAGTGTGATAATCAATTATCAAGTTATAAAATAAGAACATATGTGGGTGATAATCGATTACCAAATCATGATAATTGATTATCAGTCTCTTGTTTTGAGTAAATAGAGTTCCATATAGTACAATAAGAAGAGATTTAATTGAGTTCACTAAATGAAGTGACTTATATTATGAATGTGCACTTGGTAAATTAGTGAAATGATGGTTTTGTGCACTAGATATGTCTATGTGATGAGATAAATTGAGAAAAACTCACTGGGGTAAGGTGACACATATAGTAACCACAGTAGCTATAGGGAACAATCCATTCTTTTATCTCCAATCCATTACAAAATCTAATTATATCTAGATGCAGAAAACTACAAGGATTGCATTGATTCACATATTTTAGCCATTGCAAGAATTACAAAGAACCCTATTGATAATACAAAATTATAGGAGCATACCTATATTATAATCCATAAATAAAATAAAGCTAACAAATCATATCAATGTGTGTGTGTATATATATATGTATATACATACTTGGGTGGTGAACAATGGCTTTGACAATGAAACCACTTTGGGATTCATCCAACTTGTGGTTTACAATCAGTAGGCATATTTTTATAAGATAAACAACTAAATTTGATTGTCAACCTCAGTAATTAGATGAATACCTAATTGATTCTTCTTATACTCCTATTGCTAAACTACAATTGTACCAATATTCTTAGAGATCCCTTACACAACATATATCAAGCAAAGTAAAAGCATTGAGGAAAGAATTTGCAATCAGTTAGTTATGTTGTAACAATATACTTGTATGATGATTTTCATTCGAACACATTACACAATATTCAAATATACTTGAAAAGGTAACACAAGAGAAGTCAATAAACATGCTAAAGATTAAGACACAAAAATATGTAATAAATAAAATAAAAAATAGTCCATAAAGTAAGAAAAAACCATGCCATGATCAAAACAAGCACTATTTAAAGTTGGCAAAGACACAACGGGGTTGAATTGTGTCCTTCTTTTCCCACTTGAAACTTGAAACAACTAATCTTCTCACAACTTCCTCAAAGGTTATATACTTGGAGGTTACAATGTTTAAATCTCAAACAAAAGATATGTGAGAAGGTTCAAGACTTAAGGGCAAAAATAGGTGAGAAAGTTCAAGTACAAAATAGTTAGTTAAATGAAATAAACTTTCTCATCTTACTCAAATTTCACCAAGTCTTATAAAAACACTTCAAATGACTTTCAAAACTTTGAGAATTCTTTAAGATAATTAATAATTAACAACTCTTATAAAACTAGTTCAATAGAAAATTAATTCGATGAACTCCTTTTTAAAGAACTTAAGAGAGTTGGTTAGGTGAGAAAGTCAAACTCAAATTTTTAGCTAGAAAGACAGTGAGTTAAGTTCGAAAACCTTATAAACAACCTTAAAGTACGAGAGAAAGGGATAGAGAGAACTTCACATAGATATTTATACTAGTTTACCCTAAAACCATGCGGGCTATGAGTATTCTTTGTCAACCAAGCCTCTCCAAGGTTCAATATAAGTACTCTTTTACCACAGCCTCTTCAAGCTCAACACAAATATTCTTTTAACAAAACCTCTATAGGCTCAACCTCACGAAGTTTCCAAGTGACTTGTACAACCCATAATCTGACTTCCAACACTCAAGCGTCAATACAAGGACTTAAGTGTTTGTTACTATTGGGTAGCTCTCAAAAATACTGAAGGAGTGGATTAACACAGTTTAGCAGAGCTCACAATACAACTACAAAGGATTTAATAGATGTCTTTTCTCAAAGAGAGCATAAAATAGAGTATGAGCTCAAATATGATTTTTTGGCTTAATTTAATGTTAATCCATGCAAAGCTCTTGTTAATCTTCGTGGGTAGGTTGAATTTATAGTTAAGAATATGTTTCTAACCATTAGGAACAAGTCCAAGTGATTCCTTATGGAAACTAGCTGTTACTAGTCGTTGCAACACTTTTTCGCACGTGTTTGTCATTTTCTAATAGTTGAGAAAGTTATTGCCATTGAACTTTCTCAGCTCAAACTTTATCAACTTGAACATTCTCAACTTTTGCTGGGCTAAACTTTGACTATGCTTGGATAGAATCCTTCAAACTAATCCTTTTGAACTTGATTTCTTCAAAGTAGACTTTATATATCTTGTCTCTTTTAGGCTTGTAACCTTATTCAAAAGGCTTCAAACCTTTTCTTCTTGCATTCGACCTTTCTCAACTTGTAAGCATTTATTCAAATCTTCTATTCTGATGCTTCTTATTTGGAGCTAATCATTTTAAACTTTAGCTTTCATCTTTGGTAGCTCGATTAAAATTCATATCAGTTATCTTTATTAGCTTTGCTTTCCATATTTGCTCTTTAGAGACTTTGAGACGGATTCTTCACGACTATTCTTAACTTGAACGTTCTCATCTAACTTTCTCAGGTCTTTAATCTTCCTAGGTTTGGTTTCTTCCACATGATTGAATTTGGCTTGTCATTGTAAGTGGATAAGATGCTCTTCTAACATGCTTCAATCTTCAAATATGTTCTAGGAGAGTTCTCTATTCTTTATTCAACTTGATGTGAACATTTTTACTACCAGTCTTCTTATCCAACATTCTCAGCTAAACTTTCTCATAGTATATTATGCTTAAATCTTCTCATCTTTATTGATAACACGACTTGATTATATCCTTTGATGAATCAGGTGGTTGAGACTACTCTTTCAAGTACAATTTGATCTTGAATCTTATTCTATGAGAGTTCTTCACTTTTTTAGTCTTCTTTTGAGCTTTCTCAGAACCTTCTCGAGTGAACTTTCTCACGTTCACCAAGAACTTTCTAAGATTAATAAGGAACTTTCTCAAGTCTTCTATGAACTTTCACAAGTTATTCTAGCCGTTCAGAGATCTTTTTCATGTATGATTTTTAGGTCCTGCACATCAATAACTCAAAGAAAAGCTTTATAAAAAAATGAATCCACTAAAGAATGTTAGAGCAATAAACTAAGATTTTCAACATAGTTTGTTAGCATCAAAACCAAAATAGGAAATATAACCACAAAATAGCTTTGGAGCTTCCATTATCACGTTGTTAGCCATACTCACAAGAGAATAATATAATGAAATTAGTAAAAAGAGACAAATCACGTTGTTCTGACTTGAGACAATAATTCCTTTTGTTTGCACTGATCTGCATCAAAAAGAAAGAGAACCTTCACAGTGGAGAGTAATGATGGTAGATAACATTAGGATGATAAAGAGCAGAACTATAAGGGACTTAAATACTCAGAAATCAAGTTATGAAAATTATGAAATTCATGGATGAGAATATGGAAACGTACACTGGAAACATTAATGAACACCATCGGCCTTTCAAATCAATTGTATATAGTGAATTTAAAGTCAGAACTTTGGACTCCAATTGTGATAAATTACAACTACTAATCATGCAAAGTATAAATGTGTAACTTGATATTAGCAATTGTCTTATAATGAGTGTAGACATACTAAGCAACAAATTCATTTAGATAACCATATTAACAACAAAATATTGGTAAGAAAATATTGATAGGAAAATTAGCTAGAAAAATACCATATTCATCAACCTACCATTAACAAAATTGTATAAAGTTACCATATTGGTGAAGATACCCATGTCCATTAGGAGCATCAACATGATTTCATTATCTAATTGAGAAAAAGTCAACGAATCTCAACCCTGAAAAAAGTGACAAAAATAAGCCAAAAAAAATGAAAGGAAAAGAAAGAAAAATATAAAGTTTTTTTTTTGTTTTGGTTGTAAAACCTAGAAAAAAAATTAGCAAGGCATAGATCTTTAATAGGTCAGATTGAGAGAAGCAATACCTTGAGGGGTCTGCATCACCAGAAAAAAGAGAAGAAGGGCATTAACCTCATTAGTGTGGATTTCATCACCACTGAGATTGATGGCCGCATTGGACACATTGGCCCTCACCTTTCGAAAAACTCCCTGGCTCAGTAGAATCATCATCAACAATGTGAATAGGGTCCATGTGCTTCCTCTTGCAAGGTTGCAAAAGGAAGAAAATAGAGCTCACAATAGAATCAGAGTCGACATTACAATAGGCGTCATTCAAATTATCAGAATTGGAAAAGGACAGAACGGGGCATCGAGTACCTCAAACATCACAAGTAGAGTTCTTTTTTGGGTTGAAATACAGGCCTTGTAGGATCATTTTGGGAATGAAGAAGATGAATGAAGAAGCTAAGAACACTTATCATTTTGGGCTGCTCCATGTTTAAAAAAGATGGGTAATCTAGATCGAGTGAAACTAGAAAAATAAAAGTAGCAAGTAGTGTTTTTTATCTAGACAAATCCTGAAAAAATAAACCCAGCAAGTAATTTTATACTCTATTATTTTTTTTAATTCATTTTATTTGTAATTTTCTATTCTTTCTTTTTCTTTATAATTTTTTGTTTTAATTTTATATTTATTTTTTTCTTTTTATGCATATGTGGAAATTTTTATTACACGTGTTAATATTCCTTTTAAGTTGTCATATCGGATGATACATGGCAGAAAATTAGGTAATGCATTTGTCACATGTCAAAAGCTTAATACATTTACTAATTGACTTAGATGACACATGACATAATTTCAGACCATGTATCTTCTTTTTATATATTATATTGATTGATTTTAAATCTCTTATAAATTACAAATTAATGTATATTATTCAAGTTAGAATATGATTTCAATTCCTTTATGAGTTATATGGGAATTTATATGCTTATGATCAAGAAATCAGTTAATTCATGCCAATATACTGTATGCTCCAAAGCCTTTTTGTACTTTATATTGTATATTATGTTTTGATAATAAAAAGTATATTAAAAAATCATGTTTGAATCTTCCCGATGTTTGAATCAGTTTAACATGATCTTTGTGGAATGGTTTTTGGGAGTTATTAAGTCTTACAAGATTCAAGGAAACTTTCTAGGTGATTTGATAGGACTGGTGATCAATTTCTGACTTGAAAGCTCAAGTATAACATGATAAAGTTCCAGAAGAATATGAGAAAGTTTAGCATGAAAATATCATGAGAAGACTGTGAGAAAGTTCAGTAAAATGAAGAACTCCCACAAAGGTTGAACTCAAGAGGAATTCAAACTTACAAGTTAAGCATTTACCATCACAATATTCAAGAAGAATAAAAAAGAATATGGTAAAATTAAAAGATGAGAAGATTGAAGATATTCAAACTTGAGAAGGTTTGATAAGAAAGTTAGCTGAGAGAGTTCAGTGAGAAGCTTACTGATGAGAAAGTTCATGAGAAGGTTGCTTGTGAGAAAGTTGCCTAACCTTCTCACTTAAAAGACTAACATGTTGACTCAATAAAAAAGGACAAAATAATAGTCACCTACAACAATCAAGTACAGTCACTTTTCAAATCATTCAACAGTCATATTTTTGAAGCCTATAAAAAATCCAAACTTGAAGATCAGAAGTTCAATGAACTTTGATGCAAATCTGACTAAGAATACCATGAACTGAACCTTCTCATCTCTACCTACTATTATGACATAGGCAAAATCTTTAGTAGGTGTATTGTTAGCTTTGGTTAAGTGTTTGTATCAACTCTTAGAGTGTTTTCGAGTATTACCCAGTTGAAACAAACACTTCTACTCATCTCTGATTCTTGTACTCCTTGGGTGAGCTTGTGGGTTGTACAAGCCACCTCAATTTGATGAAAGTGAGCCTGAAGTGGTTGTGAAAAAGAATACTTGGTGTTTAGCCTGAAGAGGTTGTGTCAAAGAATACTTGGTATTGAGTTTGAAGAGGCTATTGTTAAAAAAGACTTGTATTAAAGCCTAGAGAGGCTTGGTTGTTAAAGAATACTCGTGATAATGAAAAATCCTATTGGTTACTACGTGGTATAGGGGTGAACAAGTATAAATCCTGGTGTAAAGCTTCTCTTCCTTTACTTTTTACTTATCTTTATCAATTTAGTTGAGTTATCAAGTTAAAGCTAAAATCTGGAACAAATTGATTTGGTTGAGAAATATTTTTTTAAGGAACTCATTTTGATATAAGTAAAATCTAAAGTTTAAATCCTATTTTTCTAAGCTTCATAACTTAAAGGTGTGTCTTAAAGAGAAGCTGTAGACTTAAATATAACATACTAAGTCATTTTTCAGTAGTGAGAAAGTTCTTTATACTCAACCATCAAACCTTCTCACGCACCTTCTCACTTTGGTCTAATAGCATATTCTGAACCTTCTCACTAATACTCTGGTTTAAGTTTGAACTTTCTCACCTCCAAGTCTAATCAAGTTGAGAAAGTTGTGAGAAGATTGATTTTTCAAGAAAAGAGGAACATAATTCAACTCCCCCTTCTTGTGTTATTGCTAACTTTAGTTGGCATTAGAGCTCAGCTTCTGGGTTAAGCACACCTAATAGTGTAAGAGGATAAAAGATCCAGAAGGAAGTATGGCACACCTACAAGGAGGAAGAACCTACCTACTAGAAGGCTCATCAACTAACAGACCACCAGCTTTTGATGGAAGATATTACTACTACTGGAAATATAGGATGAGCCTTTTTCTTCGAGTCTCATCATGTTGATTTGTGGGGGATCATTGAAAACGGTCCCAATATCCCAATGACAAGATTTAATGATGGAACCGAAACTGAGAAGCTTAGAGAATCCTAGACAGAAGATGAGAAGCATAGATATATTCTCAACTTAAAGGCAAAGTTCTTTCTAGCCTGTGCTTTGAGCAAGAATGAGTATGACAAGATTGCTAGATGTCAAATAGCAAAAGAAATCTAAGACATACTTGTCATAGCTCATGAAGGAACAAATCAACTCAAGGAATCTAAGACTAGCATATTTGTACATCAGTATGAAATGTTCAAGATGAAGGAGCATAAGACTATTGATGACATGTTTGCAATATTCATTGTCATTGTGAATGACCTCAAGTCTCAGGGAAATGTTTACTCAAACCAAGAACATGTGATAAAGTTGCTAAGAAGCTTACTTAAAGTTTGGAGACCAGAGGTGACAGCCATTCAAGAGGCCAAAGATCTATCAGTATTGATGTTGGATGAGCTGCTGGGATCCTTGAAAGTTCACGAGCAAGAACTTACAGAAATGGGAGAAGATGTGGCTAAGAAAGGGAAGAGCATTACTTCCAAGTCTATTCATAAGAATGTCAAGCAATCTTCTCACCAGTCTTCTTAAAGTTCTCTCAGTTCAAGAGTAGAATCTGATGAAGAAAGTGATGAAAATGGTGATGATGAATCCGATGAGGATGAACTGTCCTTCATTTCTAGGAAGATCCACAAGATGTGGAAAAGGATAGGAAAGAAGGGAAAATGCTTCCAACCAAGAAGGGACTCTTAGAAAAAGTGAATCTTTGAACTTCAGTAACGGACAATCAGCATGTTTTAAATGTAAAACACCAGGTCATATCATATCTGAATGTCCATTGCTGAAGAAGACACAAAAGAAGTTCTCAAAGAAGAAGGGAATTATGGCAACTTGGGAAGATCTAGATGGTTCTTCAAGTGAAGAAGAACAAGAGAAAGTTGTCAATCTCTGTCTAGTTACAAGAGATCAAGACAGTGATGATGAGGTATCAGACATTGAACTTTCTCACCTTTCTTATAATGAACGAGACTGCTTTTGATAACCTCCTCTCTGATTCCAACATCTTAGCTCAAAAGTGTATTGTCTTAAAAGCCAAGTTGGCTAAGATGGAAAAAGGAAATGATTTACTAAAAAGAGACAATGCAACTTTGAATACAAGAGTTGTATCCTTGATTAGTTTGAACATTAAGCTTACAACTCAGTCCAAACTGAATAAAGTTGAATCTTCTCACCAACCTTCTCAGTAACCCTCTTATGTGATGGAAGAATTTGCTAAAAAAGTAGTTAGAAGATTTGAGTAATGACCTAGCCAAGTTTGTCAATGGTACAAATAATCTTGAGAAACTTTTAGCAAGTCAAAAATGTACATTTGATAAAGCTGGTCTAGGATACTAAGAAGGATCAAAATAGAAATGGTATAAGAACTTGTTTATGCCTGCTAAAAGGCTTGAGTTGGTATGTTTTTGTTGTGACAAAGTTGGACATAAAGCAACTAAATGCTTCTTCAAAAACAAACCACCAAAGGCTAAACCATCTAACATGAAAGGGCCCAAGAAAGTTTGGGTACCTAAAACCATGATTCCTTCTCATGTAGATCTGCCTACTAACAAACAAAAAGAAAGACAGATGGTACCTAGACAATAGGTGTTCCAAACACATGACAAGAGACAAAAGCAAGTTCCTATCAAAGATGGAGGTGATGTAACTTTTGGAGACAATAGTAAAGCAAAGATAAATGGAATAGGTAAAGTTGGTAAGAAAAACTTTACCACTGTTGAAATGTATACTATGTGAAAGGGTTAAAACACAACATTCTCAGCATAAGTCACTTTTGTGATAATAGTTATGAGGTTGTGTTTGAACAAACTAAGTGCATGGTTAAAGAAGCCAAAAATGGCAAAGTCCTTTTTTCAGAAATCGAGACAAAAATGTCTTTAACATTAAGCTAGAGGACCTTAGTGATCAAAATGTAGAGTATCTCATGTCTAAGAGTTCTGAAAAATGGTTATGGCATAAGAAAGTTGGTCATGTCAACATGAAAACGATTTCAAAACTGTTGAAACATGACCTTGAGAAAGGTTTGCCAAAAATTAAATTTGACGAAGATATGGAATATGAAGTATGCCAAAGAGGCAAACAAACAAAGTCAAGTTTTTAGCTTAAGAGTGTTGTCACAACTCATAGACCTCTAGAACTCTTACATATTGATCTCTTTGAACCTACAAAGAGTCTAAGACTACTAGTCCATGAGGAAAGAGGTATGACTTTGTCATAGTCGATGATTTCTCAAGATTCACATGGGTCCTCTTTCTAAAACACAAGGATGATTCTCTTGAGGTCTTTAAAACCTTTTAAACAAGTTCAAAATGAAAAAAGGTTTTTGCATAATTTCCATAAAGAGTGATTATGGAGGAAAGTTTGAGAATTTTTTTTCAAAAGCTTTTGTGAAGAAAATGTCATTGTTCATAATTTTTCCTGTCTAAGAACGCTATAAAAAAATGGAGTTATAGAAAGGGAAAAAAAAGGACTTTGCAAGAAATGGCTCGAACTTTCTTATGTGACACTAAGTTGCCAAAATATTTTTAGGCTAAGGCAGTCAGCACCCCCTGCTATATTTTAAACAGAGTTTCCATAAGGTCAATATTAAAGAAAAAACTATATGAATTGTGGAAAGGAAAAAAGCCTAACATATCATGCTTTCATGCATTTGGTTGTGAGTGTTTTGTGCTAAACAACAAAGATCAGTTAGGAAAGTTAGATTCAAAATCTGATAAACGCATCTTTCTTTATTACTCTCAAACTTCCAAAGCTTATAGAGTTTACAACTTGAGAACATTAGTTGTTGAAGAAAGTATGCATGTTATTTTTAATGAGACTAACTCCCTCAATGAGATGAAAAGGCTTGTAGATTTGGATGATGAAATGGAAAAGCTCTCATTTAATGAGAAAAGTGAAAAAGATGACATGAAGAAGGATGGATCTAGTGAAAGCAAAAAGAAAGATCAGTCCAAGGATGAGAAAGTTGAGTCAGGAGCTAAGAAAGTTCATGAACCTTCTCACTAATCTTCTCAACTACCTAGAGACAAGAGGTTGCACTCTTCTCACCTAAAGGAGCTGATCATTGGTGAAACCTCTGTTGGAGTAAGAACCAGATCATCATTTAGAAGACTAGAACACTCAAATTAGTTTGCTCTACTCTCTCAAATTGAGCCTAAGAATATTGAAGAAGTACTTCAAGAAGAGTCTTGTCTAAAAGCAATACAAGAATAGCTCAATCAATTCGAGAGAAACAAAGTGCGATCTCTTGTTTCTACTCCCAAGGATCACTCACTCATTGGCACAAAATGAGTTTTCAAGAACAAATTGGATGAGGATGGAAAAGTGGTAAGGAACAAGGCAAGGTCAATGGCTCAAGGGTTTAATCAACAAGAATGTATTGACTATGATGAAACCTTTGCCCCTGTAGCTAGATTAGAAGTATTAAAAATACTCCTTGCCTATGCTGCTTTTAAAGGTTTTAAACTATTTCAAATGGATATTAAGAGTGTATTCTTGAATGGTTTTATGAAAAAGGAAGTACATGTCTATCAACCTCTTGGTTTTGAGGATGTTGAACATCCAGAATATGTTTATAAGCTCTCTGATCAATCAATTTTGAGGCATTCATTATTGCTTTATATTTAGCCTAATTGATGATAATTGTATCAAATATTATGTTTGTGGGTGAGTTTTAGATGATTGGGCCTCATTGAGCTTAGTTGTAAAAGTTCCATTAATTTTCGAAATTTAGCTCATATTGACCTTACTATCTTTTATAGGCCATATCTTGGGCTACAAATGTGACATTTGGATGATCTTAGTGTCCCCTGAAAGCTGAGACGAAGATACAAAATTTTACGTCTAATGCAGTTTTTCTATTTCAGCTGGATTCAGAGCAAAATTGAGCCTCAAAATTAGGATGCTGTTGCTGTCATAAAGCTTGGACCTTCCCTCACTGATTTGGGTTTAACTCTCTCAATTTAAGCCCAATTAAGGCAAATTATATGTCTCTGAAAAGCTTATTCAGAGGACTACAGTTTAGGCCAGGGGTAGGTTAAGAATTATAGAATAATTTTCAGTTACAAATAGGTTAAGGCAGAATACGAAAAGAACCTTTTGAATCTTTTTTTCAGTTTTACAGATTGAATCAAGAATTCTTTTCTCTCTTTTCATCTTCTCTATTTTCGTTTTCTCTCTTCTCTGAAGGTTCTGTATCTTTCCAATGGTGATGGCCATGGAAGGCTAAAGATCCAATCAATCCAAGGAATTCAATGATTGTGGTTAGAGTTTTGAGTTCTTTTGTTTAATTGTGATTTCTGATTGTGTTCTTCCCTCTTCTCCTTCTTCAATTAATTTATGATTATGTTTTCAAAATTAAAGATAGATTTGGATTGATTAATTTGAATCTAATGGAGAATAGATCATCGATTGGTAATCTATGTTAATTCGAAATTGTGTTTAATTCAATTCTAGTCAAGAATTGCGATTGTGATTCTGTTTTAGTTGATCAAATTCTAGGTGATTATCTAGTTGAATTCAAATTAACATAGGTAAATGCATATAGAATTCTATTCTCTTTGAACTATGATTAACTTTGCCACTTGAATTGAAGACCTTGGATTGGTGTTTCCAGTTTCGAATTTACTTTTAATTACTGTTGAATTTGTACTCTGCTACTTGATGAACAAAACCCCCTACCTATTGATAACTTTTAATATGCTTGAGAAGTCCGAATTGATTCTTGGGAGATGACCTAGGTTATGCATTATGCTATATTCCATTTAAATCCTAGTCTATTTTGAGACGAGTACGACATCGCTCATCAAAATTTGGCGCCGTTGTCAGGGAGTCTATTTTCGGTTTCTTAGGTTTATTAGGAGTTCCTAATAGTTCCTAATAGTTGCTGGAAAAGCTTACTACTATTTTCTTGATGGCTTTTCAGGTTATTTCCAGATCTACATAGCACCAGAGGACCAGGAGAAGACCACATTCACCTGTCCCTTTGGCACTTTTGCCTATAGGAGGATGTCTTTCGGCCTATGCAATGCCCCTAGAACTTTCTAGCAATATATGGTAAGCATCTTTTCAGACTTTTTAGAGGATTGCATTGAGGTGTTTATAAATGATTTTACTATTTATGGTTCCTCCTTTAATGCCTGTTTGGACAGTCTGGATAGAGTTTTGCATCGATGCATTGAGACTAACCTTGTTCTTAATTATGAGAATTGTCATTTTATGGTAGAACAGGGCATAGTCTTAGGCCATGTGATCTCTCGAATGGGTATAGAGGTAGATCCTACTAAAATTGATGTTATTTACCAGTTACCTTACCCCTCTTGCATGCGAGAGGTTCGTTCTTTTCTTGGCCATGCAGGTTTCTATAGGAGGTTCATTAAAGATTTCAGCACAAAGGCCCTTCCACTGTCCCACTTGTTGCAGAAAGATGTTGTCTTTGATTTTGATGACAGGTGTAGAGAGGCTTATGATTGCCTCAAAATAGCTTTGACCACCACTCCCATCATTCAGCCACCCGAGTGGACACTCCCTTTTGAACTCATGTGTGATGCATCTAACTATGCAGTGGGAGCTGTCCTTGCCCAGAGAGTTGGCAGGCTGCCTCATGTCATCTCCTACGCTTCCAGGACTTTAGATGCTACCCAGGCTAACTACATTACCACTAAGAAAGAGTTGCTTGCTATTATATTTGCACTTGATAAGTTTAGATCATATTTGCTTGGCTCTAGAATGGTTATATTTACTGATCATGCAGCCTTAAAATTCCTATTGAAGAAGGCAGAATCGAAGCCGAGGTTAATCAGATGGATGCTGCTTCTCCAGGAGTTTGATTTGGAGATTAGATATAGGAGTGGCGCAGAGAATTTGGTGGCGGATCATTTGAGTAGGATTGAAGGAGTTATTGACCCTTCTCCTATCAGAGATGATTTTCCCGATGAGCAGCTCATGCAGCTACATGATACCCCACTTTCCCCTTAGTTTGCTGATTTAGTTAATTACTTAGTTGGATCTATTTTCCCCCCTCATGCATCTAGATCACAGAGAGCTAAGCTTAAGAGTGATGCTAAATACTATATGTGGGATGATCCATATTTGTGAAAATTTTGTAGTGACCAGGTGATTTGCAGATGCATACCTGACCATGAGATCCAATCAGTTCTTCACTTCTGTCATGCCTCTCCAGTCGGAGGACACTTTGGACCATAGCGGACAGCTAAGAAAGTGCTGGATTCTGGATTCTACTGGCCTACCATCTTCAAAGATGCGCATCAGGCTTTCACTACTTGTGAGTAGTGCCAGAGAGTAGGAGTGGCCATCACTCGCAGGCAGGAGATGTCCCAGCAGCCTATTCTTTTCTGCGAGGTCTTTGATGTTTGAGGTATCGATTTTATGGGCTCTTTCCCTATTTCTTTTGGTTTTGATTATATTGTGCTTGTGGTTGATTATGTTTCTAAATGGGTGAAAGCCAAGGCCACTAGGACTAATGATGCTCGAGTTGTTATGGATTTTGTCAGGTCTAACATATTTTGCAGGTTTGGAGTGCCTCGCACTAGCATTAGTGACCAAGGGACTCATTTTTGTAACCAGACTATGGAGGCCTTGTTTCGAAAGTATGGGGTCGTGCATCGAGTGTCTACAGCATATCATCCCCAAACTAACGGGCAGGCCGAGGTTTCTAACTGAGAGATAAAGCAGATTTTGGAGAAGATGGTGCAGCCGAATAGGAAGGATTGGAGCTGCCGGTTAGAAGATGCTCTTTGGGCTCATTGTACTGCTTACAAGACACCTATAGGGATGTCTTCCTTTAGGGTTGTCTTTGGTAAAAGCTGCCACATTCCAATGGAGATAGAGCATCGTGCATACTGGGCAGTGAAGAGTTGCAACTTAGCTTTTGACCAAGCGAGTTCAGAGAGGAAGCTTCAATTGCAACAACTTGAGGAACTTCGTTTGGAGGCTTATGAGAATTTCAAGATCTATAAGGAAAAGACTAAGCATTTCCATGACAAGATGATTTCTAGAAAGGAGTTCTCCATTGGCCAAAAAGTGCTTTTGTTCAACTCTCGCCTTAAACTCATGCCCGGTAAGCTCCGTTCTAGGTGGGATGGTCCTTTTGTTGTCACTAACATCTTTCCTTATGGTGCAATGGAGATTTCAAATGAAGCCACCAACAAGAGTTTCAAGGTTAATGGCACCGTCTTAAGCCCTTTCTTGAGAGCCCCGCAAGCCCCGCACTCGTAGAGGAGCTCTCCTTGGACAAGCCCACCTTTCCCCAAGTGCAGATCTTTCCACCTTGATGAAGGTGTTTTCCTCCCTTGCTCTTTTATTTCACATGCCTACTTGTCTTTAGCTTTGTGTTCACATTGAGGACAATGCGGAATTTAAGTGGGGGAGGCATTTTAGCATTCTGTTTTCACTATTTTTGTTTCTTCAAGTTTTAAATCTTCTTTTTATGTGTTTCTATTTTTCTGCTTTGTTTTTCTATTTTTTGCTATTTTTATTTTTAATTTGTTTTCACCGATTTTAAATTCTTATTTTGTGTTTGTTTTTCTGTTTTCACTATTTCTATTTTACTGTGTTTCTGCTGCATAATTTTCTATTTTTGTTGTTTTTCTATTTTCTCTCTCACGCCATACAAATTCTCTTTATCATAAACATTCTACTTTGTCACTTTTTTTATGTTTTTCTGTTTTTCTTTGTTTTACGTATCTTTATTTCATTTCTTGTTTCTATCTTCTGTTTACATTTTCTATTTTTCTCAACATTTTTCTATTTTTATTTTCTATTTCGATTTTTGTTTTGTTATTTTTTGCATTTTTTTTGTTTTGTTTTCTTTTTCTATTTTCTGTGTTATTTTGTCGTTTTCATTTTTATTTCTGTTTTGATCAATTTTGCATGCTTTTCATTGAATTTCTTGGTTTGTACAGGTTGTGTGTAATTTCATCATTCTTAGTTAGAGGTTTCATGACATGATATAAATATTTTTCTTGCATTTTTAGTTTAGCAAGCTGGCATTGAGAATTAAAGTGTTGCATCAATTGTGATAGGTTTGTCCTTGGTGCGATTTTGGACCTTATTCATGGATGGATTACATTATGCCATTTCCTCCCTTTCCTATGTGATTTCACTCATGATTGTTGGTGCTCTAGAACTTGACTTGATTCTTTTTTAAGATTCTTTTTCACATGCATGTATTGAGATGATTGAGGCCTTCTTTCTTAATTAGCTGCTTTGACCAAATAGCCAACCTTGCATCATTTTCCTTTGATTACCCCCTTGAGCCTATTTGCCTATTCTTTGTCTTAGCTCTGCTCATTTTATGCCTTTGTGAAAAATCATGATTTTACCTTACCTTAGGGAATGAGAGAGCATTGGTTCATTTCATTTGAGGAGCTCTTTTGCTTGTGGGCAATTAATAGTTCAAGTGTGGGGGTTGTGCAAAGTGATGTGTAATATGCATGCAAGGTGAAAAAAAATAGAAAAAAATGAAAAAAAAAGAGAACTAAAAGAAATGAATGAATGGAAAATGAAATGGAAAAATGAAGCAAGAAAAAAAGTTGTGAAAGCAAAAGGAAAGGAATTTGTAAGAGAATGTGCATTACTTGTCATTTTTTAGTTCCTCCCCATTGCTCTTTTATTCTCTTGGGTGCTTAACTTGCCATATCCATATTGTTTCCTTCCCTTACTTTGACCCCATTACAACCTTGAATAAAGTCCTTTTGATCTTTATTTGTATGTGTTTCAAGTGGTGAAAATTAGAGATTAGTCAAGCTTATGGTAGTACTTGCTTTCATGGGTGATTTGAGTGTAAATACAATCCTAAACACTTGAGAGTTAGAGTATGACTAGTGAGGATCTTATCACTTTTGGTTCATCATTTGATTCGATTTGTCTTCTTGCTTGCTTGAGATGTTGAGAGATATATTCATGATTGTCTTGACTCCTTGATACTTTGGATGTTTGAATCTTGATCACTACCTTGCATTCTTGCAATTCATTGGAAAGTATGTTGATCTTGTGTTCTTGTGATGAAACCCCTTTTGATTCAATTTTGAATTTTGCCCGGGAGTGCAAAAGTTCAAGTGTGGGGGAATTTGATCAATCAATTTTGAGGCATTCATTATTGCTTTATATTTGGCCTAATTGATGATAATTGTATCCAATATTATGTTTGTGGGTGAGTTTTAGATGATTGGGCCTCATTGAGCTTAGTTGTAAAAGCTTCATTAATTTTCAAAATTTAGCTCATATTGACCTTTCTATCTTTTATAGGCCATATCTTGGGCTACAAATGTCACATTTGGATGATCTTGGTGTCCCATGAAAGCTGAGATGAAGATACACAATATTGCATCTAATGCAGTTTTTCTATTTCAGCTGGATTCAGAGCGAAATTGACCCTCAAAGTTAGGATGTTGTTGCTGTCATAAAGCTTGGACCTTCCCTCACTGATTTAGGCTTAATTCTCTCAATTTAAGCCCAATTAAGGCAAATTATATGTCTCTGAAAAGCTTATTTAGAGGGCTACAGTTTGGGCTAGGGGTAGATTAGAAATTACGGAATAATTTTTAGTTACAAATAGTTTAAGGCAAAATACGAAAAGAACCTTTTGAATCTTTTTTTTCAGTTTTACAGATTGAATTAAGAATTCTTTTCTCTCTTTTCTTCTTCTCTATTTTCGTTTTCTCTATTTTCATTTTTTCTCTTCTCTGAAGTTCTGTATCTTTCCAATGGTGATGGCCATGGAAGGCTAAAGATCCAATTAATCCAAGGAATTCAATGATTGTGGTTAGAGTTTTGAGTTCTTTTGTTTAATTGTGATTTCTGATTGTGTTCTTCCCTCTTCTCCTTCTTCAATTGATTTATGATTATGTTTTCAAAATTGAAGATAGATTTGGATTGATTAATTTGAATCTAATGGAGAATAGATCATCGATTGGTAATCTATGTTAATTCGAAATTGTGTTTAATTCAATTTTAGTCAAGAATTGCGATTGTGATTCTGTTTTAGTTGATCAAATTCTAGGTGATTATCTAGTTGAATTCGAATTAATAGAGGTAAATGCATATAGAATTCTATTCTCTTTGAACTATGATCAACTCTGCCACTTGAATTGAAAACCTTGGATTGGTGTTTCCAGTTTCGAATTTACTTCTAATTACTGTTGAATTTTTACTCTGCTACTTGATGAACAAAACCCCTACCTATTGATAACTTCTAATATGCTTGAGAAGTCCAAATTGATTCTTGGGAGATGACCTAGGTTATGCACTATGCTATATTCCATTTAAATCCTAGTCTATTTTGAGGTGAGTACGACATCGCTCATCACTCTCCAAAGCCCTTTATGGCTTAAAGCAAGCTCCAAGAGCTTGGTATGAGAGGTTAAACAATTTTTTGATAGAAAATGATTTTACACGAGGGAAAGTGAACACAAACTTGTTTAGAAAACATTTAATGAATAAACTATTAATAATCCAAATATAAGTTGATGGCATTCTGTTTGGATCCACTAATGAGTTTTGTGCAGAGAATTCTCTGAGTTAATGAAAAGTGAATTTGAGATGAGCATGATGATAGAGTTAAATTCTTCCTTGATCTACAAATAAAACAAGACAAGTCTAGAATTTTCATTTACCAAGAGAAGTACAGCAAGGACTTGTTGAGAAAGTTCAACATGGAAAGGGACAAACCAATGAAAACTCCTACACACCCAACAATTACCATTTGAATCATCTAGCAGTCATATTTTCGAAGCCTATCAAAGAATCCAAACTTAAAGATTAGAAGGTTAATGAACTTTGAAGCAAATCTGACTAAGAACACCACGGACTAAACCTTCTCATCTCTACTTACTATTCTGAAATCAGCAAAATATTTAGTAGGTGTATTGTTAGCTTTGGTTAAGTGTTTGTATCCACTCTTAGAATGTTTCTGAGTCCTACCCAGTTAAAACAAACACTTCTACTCATCTCTGATTTTTGTACTCCTTGGGTGAGCTTGTGGCTTGTACAAGCCACCTCAATCTGGTGAAAGTGAGCCTAAAGAGGTTATGAAAAAGAATACTTGGTGTTTAGCTTGAAGAGGTTGTGTTAAAGAATATTTGGTGTTGTGCCTGAAGAGGCTGTTGTTAAAGAAGACTTGTATTGAATCCTGGAGAGGCTTAGTCATTAAAGAATACTCATAATATTGGAAAATCCTAATGGTTGCTAAGTACTAGACGTAGTCCCACATGGTTTAGGGGTGAACCAATATAAATCCTAGTGTAAAGCTTCTTTTCCTTTACTCTTTATTTATCTTTGTCAGTTTAGTTGAGCTATCAAGTTGAAGCTAAAATATGGAACAAATTGATTTGGTTAAGAAATGTTTTTTTTTTAAGGAACTCGTTCTAATATAAGTGAGATCTAAAGTTTAAATCTTGTTTTTCTAGTCTTCATAACTTAAAGTTGTATCTTAAAGAGAAGTTGCAGACTTAAATATACTAAGTCTTTTTTTAATAGTGAGAAAGTTCTTTATACTCAACCATCAAACATTCTCATAAACCTTCTCACTCTGATTTGATAGCATATTATGAACCTTCTCACTAATACTTTGGTTTAAGTTTGAACCTTCTCACCTCCAAATCTAATCAACTTGAGAAAGCTGTGAGAATATTATTTTTCTGGAAAAAGAGGAACACAATTCAACCCTCTTTCTTGTGTTACTACCAACTTCATATACATGTGTTAAACTTTGGTTCATATGATCATTTGAAAAATGACTATAATATGTTTGCTTGATTGATTATAGAAAAGAGATAATGTGCATGTCCTATTGTCTATGTTGAATTCTCTGTTTATGAATGTATGATGAGATTTATGTTGCTTTTTACAAGAAAAGAAACAAAAGAGGGATGCAAATCCTCATAAAAGGAGATATTTCATAGAGAAATCCATGTGCCATCTCAGAGAAAGGCCTTTAAGAGAGAAAAAATAGTGGGTTAGAGGGATGCTTCTAACCAAGAGAATGAGCTCACGCTTGTACATGGGATTATAGAAGAGATATGCCATTTAATATATTCTTAAAGATTTAAAGAGAAAAAAGATAAAGAATAAACTAATAGATTCATTCATAACATACATGTTTTATTATGCTTTTATTTTGAAATTATGCAAGGAACTCATGTTTTTCTTGAAATGAAAAATTGTTTTCTGTACCTAGTACAATTGGAAACATTGTGACTTTATAAAATTGTTTTAATACTACTTTGCTTGGCTACTAAGGATTTTTACAATTCTCAGCCTTTTTTTAATTAGGCATGATGTTTCTAGATAAAGTGGTTTAAAGATGTCGATTACATAGATTATATTGAAGGTTCATTATGTTGAGGTGTACGTGCCCGAACTGGAGTGCTTTGTCACTCTTATGACTGTTCATGTTATAAAAAAGGACACCCAAAGGAATCTCTAACCGAAACACTTAACTTGCATCTAGGGATGGAAACAGGCCAGGTCAGGTCATGCTTCACCCTAAACAGTTCGAACTCATGTGTTACAAATATTTGGCTTTGAGCTGGCTCAAAGTTACCATCAAAGGCCTTTTTTGGGCTGGCTTTGGCTTGTTTAAAAGTAAGGCCCTGGCTTTTTAGCTGTTTAAAAGCCTGGTTTATATTAAGGCCTCTAAATAGGCCAACAAAGGCAAGGCCTTCATATATATAGGCTCAAATAGGCCTAAGCCTTTAAACAGAAATTAGACCTTGAAAGGCCATTGAAAATAAAATAAAATATAATTTTATAAATAAATATAAACAAAAAGGCCTAATAGGCCTAACAGTTTTCTTTGAGAGGTCAGGCCTGGCCTACTAAATGAAACAGGCTTTTAAAAAGGCCTGAGCCTAGCTCATTTTCTAAACAGGCCAGGCCAGGCCAGGCCTAAAACAGGCTAGGCCACAGGCTCCTGACAGGCCGGTTGGCCTATTTCCATCCCTACTTGCATCATAGGCATCCATTCCCACAATTACTAGGCAAATTGCTCTGATATCTCACTATAACATCCTACCTACACGCCTTACGTAATTCTATGCGATGTCAAACTTCTAAAGGAATTAAGAATATAACTACTTCAAAGTTTCTACATTTTTAAGAGAAGAAAGTTATCTCTGCTTTCTTTTAAAGAAATAATAATAATTGTTTAGACTAAGTATGTCAATTGTCTATAGTCTATTTTCTATTTTTGTGTTCCCTAAGTTGATCAATTATTTAAATTGGTCTTAATCTATTTATTTTTGTTAATCTTATACTTTCCTTCTAATTATTTTATCTCATGTCATTATTACTATTATTACTTATTGATAGGTACAGGATAAACTTGGACTGAAATGAGACAAAAACTTGATATATTGATGCACTCTGGTTTATATCAAACTGATATCAGTATATGAAATTATAGGAGATTATTTAGGAAATACAAAAAGATAGAAGTAATAGATAGTTTGAACAAATGAAGAGTGCTCAATCCCTCTTAATAGCCTAACCCAATTTTCTACCTAACTTTTCCTCTTCTTCCCCCCCCCCCCCCCCACACACCCACAATTATACCCCACACCACACAAAGAATTAATCCCCATACAACAATTAATTCAGTAACAATAATAATAGTAGTAACACAACAATTATTCCCCCAAATTAATCCCCCACACAGCAATGAATCCTATGTTCCCTACTCATTGAATGCCAACACAGTAAATTAATTACAGACTTGATGATGCACATTCTCATTCCCTCTGGTTCAATTCTTTTGCAGTTTAAAACTTTCTTCTAGCATATACTTGGGTCACCTTTGAGGTCCTATCACTTATATATGTGTTACTCAATTTTATTTGTTATGTGCCACCTTCCTACTACAAGTGCGTAATGAAAATCATACAAACTAGCATTGCTGGACTTCATCATATATATAGATAGTCATATGCATCAAATTCTTCACATGCATACATACATACACTAGGATCTAGTCTTCTAGAAAGGTAGACTAGACAAAATATAAAAAAAATTATTAATTCTCTTAACTCATCTTTCTAATTACTAAATGAAGAAAGTATTAAATATTTTTTATGTTTTCAAGATATTAATTGCATTTAATTTTTCATTTAATACTTTTTTTATTAAGTAGTAGGATGATTATTAGGAGGATGCTTTAAGAGTATATAACAAAACTCTAAAAGAAAAATGATTAATCCTCCTAACTCATCCTCCTAATTACTAAATGAAGAAAGTATTAAATTATAAAAACATACTACTTGTAGCACCCTACAATTAAGGAAACAATAATGATATTTTCACCACATTTTTCTCTCACATCACTTTTTACACTACTCTTCATACCATTGATTACATCACTTTCTCCCTATTACTTTCTCCCACTTAATCACAATTATTAAAAATATGAAAAAAAAATGGTGTAATTGATAAAATGATATAAGAACATCATTTTCCTTTACTATCATTTTCCTTAAGGAAAACAGCACCAAGGTTAGTACTTTACATGCAAGATACAAAAATGGGGCATTACCTAAACCCTAGAGATAGTGCTTAAAAAAAACAAAGTTAGCCACATTAGGTGCTACAAGAGTCCCTATATTACTTTCTAGTGTCCACCCCTATCGTCATCATGTCCACAGAAGTAATAACTCTTACAAAACCTCCCAATTTTGGGACATACACTTGGACAAATTGAACCTCCAAAATCATGCATATTACAGGCATCTTTAGCTATATGGAGATATCACGCTAACAATGTGAGAACAAAATTCTCAGTAGAAGAGAAAAAAATAGTAATAATTTTCAAATTCATGATACTTCCAGCCACACGTATACGGAAAACAAGAAACCATTTAATGCCAACAAACTCATTTTAATTATTCATTATTTTCTCAAGAAACCATCAGCCAAGGTTAAGGAAATCAATAATGAGCTTGAACTTATCAAGGCAAACTATTTATTGGATAGGCATGTCTCACATTACATTGCCATGTGTAACACTCTAATACAAATTATCGTAAAATACGCAATATATTTCAAGATAAAGTATATTAAGCATACCACTTTCTAAAATACATAAAAGATAAATCCATAACAACCGATACAATCATTATAGAGAGCCACGAAGATGAAAATGTCATATATATATATATCATTGGCTAACAAGCCATACTGTAATACATAAACTTTTACAAACTATTCAACAAAGTAATAAATACAAGCTAATACAAAAAGAAATAAAACAAATAAACTAAGCCTTATGCTTCTTCTTTTTCTTGCCCTTTCTCTTTAGAGGGACTTCACCTAGATTTACATGGAACACACAAGGGTGAGAAATCACAATTTCTCAATATTCGCATACCAAGACCAGTAGTTAATCATTTACAACAAATAAATCAACTGTAAACATACATACACACTATGTAACTAATTATCCGATAATCAACAATATCAAAGAATTGCTCATACAATCCTAAGATACTATCGAACACGCAACCAAGCAACTAATCCATCAAGAAAGACAACTGCCCATACAATTGTCAACAAAGCAATGTTTTATGTAATGAGGTATGATTATGCTCAAACAATGTCCTAATATTATGATTATGCAATGTCAATGCAGTTTTAAATTTTGAAATCACAAGTTACTTACTTATTTCTCAGAAACCTCTATTTCTTATATATACAAAGCAGGATAAACCTAAAAGCTTAAACCCCACTTGGTAATAGGTAAACACTTTCCCATCACCAATGTAAGAGTATTATTGCCACAACATACCGGTAACCCTGACCATGCAAACATAAATGCAAGGAAAATTTAGATCCAATACCTCATTCTCAGGTCATATGGTTGTGCACACCATCAAAGGTCACAATACATAAGAAATTAGGAAATACCAAGTTTGAAAACCAAATATCCAAACCACATTTTATACACTAGTATTTAGGAATCTTACCCTCACTTATCCAACAAAGTAGTAAGATTCACATTACTAGCTAAACAGTATCTAGAACATCACACAATTACCTCACAAGTGATTTAGAAATCAACCTCTTGTTAATCAAGGTTCTAAACATTAACCTAGGCATTCTGTCACACTTTGAATGTTTAAGAATTTCCCAAACTTTTCACATATGCAAGTTGATAATTCTCTCCAAGAATATCCCCAAAAGTGTCTCATTACACCCTAAAAGACTTGCACAAATGATCCCATCAAGTAGGGAATTTAATTAGCATTACAATGCTAAAAACATGATTCTGCCCTATCTTGGCGCTTGAGCGCATAAACACGAGCGCCTGAGCGCGCGAGCACTATCATATGCAACTCTATGGGCGACGGCACTTGAGCGCATAGACACGAGCGCTTGAGCGTTGAACGACCAGAGGCAAATTTATAAAATTTTGCATATTTGAGCATTGTTCCATTGGTGCCAAATAAGAAATTTGATCACTTCAAATTGGTTTCTAAGTGATTTTCAGTCCCTAACAAGTTCACTAACATGAAGGAATCATAAAACACTAATTCATTTCATCAAAAATGGATCCAAAAACCAAATCACTCATCCAAATCCCAAAATCTATACTTTGAGCATTTTAGGTCCAAATGGAGAGTTTTCATTTTCTAATCCAAACTCTTAACATGAACAAGTCATAAACAACACTTAAAATTTATTCAAGCAAGAAAATCACTCAAAACACCTCAAGATCTCATTTTGGCATATTAAACCTCAAACAAGCTAAACATGAAAATGAGTAAGAAGTAAGACTTTGAGCTCAAAAACCCCTACCTTGTGAAGCAAAGTTGCTGTAGATAATCACAAGTCCTTAAGTTTTCCTTTCCCTTTTGATCTCCTCTTCTTTCTTTCCTCTTCTCCCTCTTGTTTTTCCTCCTTTTCTCTTTTCTCTTTTCTCTTTTCTCTTTTGCTGCCACTGGTTCCATTTTTCCAGCAGTGAAGAGTGAGTGAGAAACAACTAAAAAGCTTGAAATATCAAGAAAGAAAAGTCCACAATTGAGGTTATAACTGTGGATGGCTTAAAGCCTTAAAATACAACACTGATATTTCTTGATCTGCTAAAAACATTTAAATTTAGCTAAATCAAGTTTTTCAAGTTCCAACAACTTTAAAATAAATACTAAGATTCATTAAAAAATTCGTTTCACCAATATCATATTTTTTCATATTTGTGACTAGTCAATCCGGCATTAAAACACACAACCAGTATACCTAAAAATATCAAACAGACTTTGATTATTCTCAAATTTTAACCACATCATAGAATACACATTTGTGACTTATAAGTAAATTATTCACATCTATTTCCGTTAGCTAAGTCATTTGTGCTAATACCTGGATCATTTTAAGAACCTTTTCAATTTTCGGACTACAGCAAAATGTCTAAACTAACTCAGATTGTCACAAAATTAAACAGACATGTTAAGCAAGTATTAAGCTACCTCTGTAACTATTTACAAGTCTAACATGTTGAAAAGAATGTTACACCATGCATGTCAATTGGGAATCCAAACAAATCTCCATTGGGAATTATATAACCCTCATAATCAGTAACCAAACAAAAAAGTTTCCAATAAAATTAATGAATATAGGGATATCAAGAGTCTCTTAATAGAATAGGAAAACAAAATTAACAAGTGATGAGTTCAAAGGTCTAGTCTTTGGAATCTATGAAGTCCATATTGGATCAACAATGTATAGTCTTAATAGAATAGATAAACAAATTTAACAGTTATGACACCAAAAGTCCAGCTTTTAGAGTCTGTAAAGTCCATATTAAATCAACAATATACAATCTTTATCATCACAATTTAACCACAACATGTCAAAATCCGAGGTCTTCATCATCAACAATATTGAGTTTTTAATCCTAAAACTTCAACTTTCAACCTCTTGTCATTCGATTCCATAAAACAAAAAGGAGTAAGAAGGGAAAGTTCAATCAAAATCTAAGTCTTTAAATTAGTTTTTTCATAATCCAGTTCCATGCCATCCAAGTTTCTAGTATAGAAAGAAAAGTAGAGAAAATTCTTCATGTAATGTCCAAGATTACGACTTTTAGATCATACTTTCAAAACCAATCCATTCTTCATTTGAGCTTTCTCATACAGAATAGAGGAAGAGGAAAATAATTCATGCCATATTCAAGATTCAAACTTTAATCCCTTCTTTATTAACCTCAACACCCTCAAATCCAAGAATCATAAGACTAAAAAGAAGTCAACAAAAAAATTTTAAAGATCTTTTCTGTTAGGGGGATAAACCCCTTCATCAAAAACAGAAATCAAAGAAAAGAAGTAAAACATTCAAACTTATAAGTCAATACCCCGTTTTCGTGTCTCCATTAAGGAGTATTTTCAAAATTCAAAGCCATGAAGAATTAGCGTGCATTTAGTCTCAATAGAATCGGTCTCCTGATCAAACAAATAGAAAATGTGAAGCTTAAACAATAAAGCGGATTTGAGTTCATAATCAAGAATTAAGAAAAGGAAAATAGTAAGAAGGAAAGGAAGGGTTTTATTTTCTCCTCTACCTTGGATGAAACACGTTGTTGAAGAGGAAGGAGGTAGGGTTGGTGACGTTGATGATGGAAAAGGATGGGAAATGGTCTCTTGGTGAGGATGAATCTGTAGAAATCCACTCCAGAAGGCTCATTTCTCTCACTTGAGAAACACATAATTCCGGTGGCAAAATTCATCAGCTTCGTGCTTGTTTGCTCATTCGTCTCCTCTCTTTCTCTCACTCTTCTCTCAGTGACTTTTGAGTATTTGAAAGTGTGTTATGAAGAGAAGAAGGTTGGGGTGGCTTTTTTGTATTGATGGATGTGGGTTTGTCGTGGGTGAGGGTTAAGAGTTGTTTCTAATCCTGTGTTTGGATTTTTTTTTATTAATGAAACAGAACGGAATAGGTGAGGATAGACCGGAAAGAAAGGGGAAGGAATGAACATAGTTACCGTTCTCTTTGTTTGGAAGTTTCATTAACGGAATGGAGCGGAACTTCATTACCCATGTGTTTCCCCCATTCCACCTCAATTTTGGGGGGAACAAAAGTTGAGCATTTGAGAGGAAGAGAGTGGAAATGGTTTCCTATGTGTTTTGTTTTTTTCCCATGTATTTTAAAACTCTCAAATAAGGGAAGTTATTTCCCCTCCCCTCATTCTTTTTCCCTTCCCCTCATTACTTACTATCCAAACAAAGTGTAACTCTGGTAAAAAAAATCTCATGGTGTCTTGGGGTTAAATAAAAATTCAAATATTTATTTTAAAGTCTACCAATAGAAATTTAAGGGAAATAATTACCCTTTATCAATAAGGTGATTTCTAATTCTCCTTCAAAATTTTATAACAATCTTTAAATATAGGATTTGAAATTTAAATCTTAATGATGCTTATCTTTATAATAAGTAAGTTTTTATTACTAGGGTTTATCACAATCTTACCTAATTTGTTTTCCTAAAAATCTTCACACATTTAATTTTATCTACTCTTTTTTTTAAATTTACAATAAATGTTTAAGCTTTATTATTATTATTATTATTATTATTATTATTATCATCATCATCATCATAGTGCCATTATTTTCTTCATTTTTTTGGAAATAAAAATAAATAAATAAATATTTTAATTTTATTATTTTATTTTAAATATGGGAATGTTATCTTTGCTAAAGTCTTTTTTTTTTTTTGTATACTCATCTAGTCTGGTAGCTCTAGAACCTTATGATGAGTACTTAATCAAGAATTCCCTTAGTTCCCTATGAGAAGAGATGCAACAAGGAGGCTATAAAATAGTCCTGATGATCAATCAAAGCTTGGGAAAGATAAAATAAGATAAAAGAGGCGAAGTGATTTCCTACTAAATAAGGTTTGAAACTTTTATCTTGACTGCCAAAGTGTGCTTAACATCTACGGTAATTTCACTACAAAAAAACCGATGTTTAGCCACAATTTTAACCGAGGCCAATATCCTAAAAATCGTAGGTAACTAAATTTAGCCACAGTTATAACAATGTGAGTAGACTTACCCTCAACTGTTGTGCATCCGCACACATACACACACAAACAATGGCAGCAGCAACAGCAAAAACAATTCCCTTCCCATAAAACCAAAATTATGTAACAAAGAAATCAATATTATCATGCTATCTACATTTACTAGCAAAGAAAATATCTAAAGAAATCTTGTAACTTTAGTTTATTTGAAGTTCAAACTCTGCTTCTTCTCCCTGAATGAAATTGCCAATAGACTTATTGAGGTCTAAGTTTAATCAGGGGTAATATATATTAGAACTCACTTTTCAAAAACAAAACATTTAACTATTAGCTATTGCAAGCTTTTCATCACATGAATAAAAAAAATTAATATGAAAAAGAAAATCACATACAATTAAGTTACAGAACTGTGGACTCAATACAAAATCTTCAAAAATTAAGGAGCATCAACAACCTCAGTTCTCTAAGAGTGTCATAGAAGCCACCAAAAAGAATAATCTTGTGCTTGTATAATACCTGTAAAAGAACCAAACAATTTGAAGACAAAGCACTAGCATCAAATACATATAAAGAAGACAAAAGATTGGATTATATGGGTTTCACATATGATATAGGGGAAATTAGCAGAGATGAACTCCTAAAATAAAGATTCATAATTATGATATCACAAACCAGGATTCATAATTTTTCTCCTAGTAAATCTATTCTTATTCTGAATGGTTCTGGTGGAGATGAAAGACTAATGATTCATTTTATTTTCTGTCCAAATGATTGCTTTCAAGCATAAAATAAATACATCAATAGCAAGCCAGGTTCAAAAGTTTCTCCTCTTTTAACATTTAAAATAAATTATAGACATCAAGATAATGTTTGCATTACGGTCTCTGACCAGTGACTAAATGCATTCATTCAACTTACTAAAGGCTTCAGCCAGCTTAGCTCAAAGCATTTATTGATAATACATCACTTCATAGCTCATCTTATATTGTTAGCCTTACTTCCATTTCAGTGCTTGGTAACTAAAATGTTTAATAGTGTGTCTATAGGTGAATGTGCTTACTGGCACATTAGCCATGTCTACTTTTAGTTATACTTATTCACTGTTTAGGCATTTGCCTACAAAATTTATTCAGGAAACCCACTTTTTTGTTAACAGGTTGGTGTTGGTTGTTATTGAACCATTTAGGCCCGGACTAGTTGAAGGAGTAATGCTACCCTTAAAAAATCATGCACTTACAAAAGCTTAGAATTGCATATCAATCATCAATGGCAGAAGGAGTTGCAAGTTTTTGTAAAAAATTCAGAGAATGAAATTTTGGCAACACAACAAGCATAAAAGCAAAAAAAAAAATGAAATTTAAATAATAAAAAGGCAGAATAGAGGAGAAGGAAAGGGGAAGAGTGTTACGCTGGTGCGGTGGCGAGGCGAGGACAGTGTCAGAGCGGCAGTGGCGCGGTGGAGAGGTGGGGGCGCTGTCAGAGTGCAGGTGGCTGGATCTAAGCTTAGTGGTGCAAGACGAGCGAGCAAGCACGCTAGAGGAGCAGGACTAGCAGCGCCGGAGGAGAAACGCAGCGCTGGCGTCGCGGCATGTTGTAGCAGCGCCGAAGGAGGATCTGAGTACAGAAGGCGTGGGAAGAGAGAGAGGTCGCACGTAAAGAGAGAGTGTGGGGATGGGAAAAACAGAGTGGGAAGAGAGAGAGGTAGCAAGGAAAAAGAGTGGGTTTACAGTGGGAAAATATAGTTCAGGCTTTTTTTACTAAATGGATCAAGCCAGTAAAACTATTTATCAAAATGTCATTTTTTTTTAACTATTTATCAAATTGTCATTTTTTAACTATTTACCAAATTACCCTTATTGTTTAACTATTTACCAAAATGCCACTCTTTTGAAACTATATACCAAATCGCCACCATTTTGGTCCTGTGGCATTTTTTAATATTTTGGTTGAAAATCAGATGCGCCAAGTAGGATGGCGCATCCACGTAGGTCCTACGCCAACGTTCATGTTAATCGCGCAACTTCATGTGGATCGTCATCGTCCTACTTAAGCGCATCCTGGTTGGCCTTGGGTACACAAAAAACGCCACCCTTTTTGGCGCACCAAGCTATTAAAATTAAATAATTAATTAAAAATTATTTGAAATACTTAATAAATATTGATAAACGTTTATTAATGAATTCATACTAATTACGAGAATAAAATATATAATATAAAATAAAAAAAGTGACAAATTTAATATGTTAGTAATATTGAATATTATTTTAGTTATTATGAAGATTTATTAATTACATAACACATATGTTTATTTTTTTGTTATTTTTTAAAAATTTATTGTTTCAATTTATTGTTCAATTTAAAAAAGCGATTGAGGTATTAATTATTTGCTTTTAATTGTCTTTATGTATGATTTTTAATAAATTTAAAAACAATCTAATCAAATGTAAAAGTACATATCTTATTATTGAAGTTATTGAATATATTTATTTATTTTGACACAAATAATTTAAACAACATATAATAAAAATTAAATGGTATATCCTGTAGAAGAGACGTATCAAACTTAAATGAATTTTTGTTGAGTAGGATTCAGATGATAGTGAGTAAGATTCCGATCCGAATAATCCCTCTCTCAAATTTTTAGTAATTCGAATTAGTAAAAATTTCATCAAAAAGTTTCCCCCAAAGAAAATGTTGGATCTCCCAAAAGCCAATGATCCTGTTTAATGCAACCCTAGTTTCGTGTACCACAATATTTAATAAAATCTAAAGCATGAAGAAAGCATATATAGTGTAATCTAATTAGGGTACCAAACTCACAAGAATATATTCTCAATAGTATTTTACACAAAATCAATAAATATATTCTCTAAATGTCAAATGAGATGGGCCCGCAGGAATGCGGTGGCTTTTCTCCTGAGATGGTTCGGAAGAGGACCCGTGATGGGTATGGTGGGTAACCC
This sequence comes from Ormosia semicastrata, assembly GCA_029884595.1. NCBI lineage: Eukaryota > Viridiplantae > Streptophyta > Magnoliopsida > Fabales > Fabaceae > Ormosia > Ormosia semicastrata. The sequence continues at coordinate 7,062,033 of JAQQTO010000028.1, read as the reverse complement.
GGTGATGGGTAAGGATATGGTGGGTAACCCCGTGGTGGGTAAGGATATGAGGGGTAACTCGGTGGCGGGTATGGATCTCACTCTGAGTAAGGGTATGGTGGGTAATATGCGGTGGTGGGCGAGTAGAGGGTACGTAGCGGTAGAGGAGGGAGTGGGGGGGGTATGTAGTAGCGGTAATCCCGTGTTTGGATCTTTGTATCGTATCTTTGGCAAGTAAGGTGGAGTCCCGGGATGTCGAAGTCGTGTCCGAAAGCTCGCTAATCCTCTCCTCTCCGCGTTCCCCATTGGCTCGACTCCTCGGGAATTTTGGGAGGAACCCCGAAAATGTCGTCGCCGGTGGAGCCGGACGCATGGTTCCATCGTAATGCGGTCATGCTCCCGCAAAGTGTAGTATTTGTGTAGCCCTCATTCTCGGCGACAGTTCCCCTCGTTAGTTGAAAGCAAATACTGCAATGTCCGCCTAATAAACATATACAATTTATGTCATTATACCGAATACAAAATACATATAGTCACTTTAAATGAATTAGTAAAGAGCTTACCGCATTCCCAATAGATGCGCTTGTGGGAGCAATCCAGGTGATTTCGGTAATTCTTTTATACCAATGCATGTACTCGTAACGCGAATCTTTAAGGGGTGCGACCAATGGGACTCCCCTAACAAGCTTCTCCCTACGACTATCCCGTGGCTATATAAACAGCATGTGTATCACAATCTCACCTAATTTGTTCATCATGCCTCGCTGCCAAAAACCTTCAGAAGTTTAATTTTATCTAGCGGTCTCCGTGGAAATGGGCCAATAAATGTTTAAGCTTTATATTTATGACGCGGTATTATTATCATGCCACTCGACAATATGGAAACATATGAGAGGGACCAAATAAATAAATAAATATTTTATGTCCCTTAGCACCACAAAAAAGGTGGCAATGTTATCACCTACCCAAGTCTTTTTAAGATGCATGCACCTCCGATCTCGCGTGCGTCATAGTCTGGTAGCTTTACAAAGCTTATCTATGAGTACGCCAAAACCGACCCCCAACTATACATCCCTATGAGAAGAAATCCTCCAACAATGGGAGGAACATCAAGTGCACGAGCTATCAATCAAATGATCTTGGGCATAAGAAACCCCAAGCAAGCGAAGTATGTAATGTCGTGCTAAATAAGGTTTGCACGTACTTTTATCATCATCGTCCTCAAGGTGCTAGTAACACTCTACGCCACAATGTCATGTCAATGCGTGCCCCGCCACGAGCGAGGGAGTGTCATCAATCCCTAACAACGAGCGCACTAAATTTAGCCAATCGTCCCTATGCGTAACGCCGTTGTGCATCCGCACACATACACGCCATCAATGGGAAGACCCATATCATTCCGATATCCTCCAACGTAATGGTGCACTCCCGGTCGCATGTGAAATGTCATGTGTCTCTTACTAGCAAAGATCTCTCAACCAACGTAGAGATCGTAAGTGATCAATACCGCAATAACCCAAACTGTGGGCAACTCCCCTGAAGAAACCAATAGAAAATAAGGAATAATCGGATCAGGGGGGTCCATATGTTTAGAACTTTTTCAAAAACAAACGTCTAACACGCAGGTGTCGGCCTCATGTCCCCGCCATACATGAATAAAAACATGGTACTCCCCGCAACTCCAAAATCGAGTCGTCCTCTCGGTCCGGGTTTACACGAATGCCATCTGTCACTCATGCCAAACATTAACAACAATTAGTATGATCCTATTATTTTTATAATAAAATATGATATAACCATATGATAACTATAGAAGAATATAATATGGAATAAATAAAGATAACAATTTGAAGACAATCAACTAACATATATAGGAGAATAGTATTCAAATACAATTGGCATTATTGGTGATACAAAACAATACAACTCGTAAATACACATCATTACTAATACAAGATTCAAAAATGAAAATAGGTCCGAGATCAACTAGATGGGCGCAGCTTGATGGCCCAGCTCCATCATCCCCAAGGAACTCGATCCGGACACGACAAGTACGAGAATTATGTCCACGTTGATGGCATCTTGTACACGTGATTGTTTCAAGCCCTCGCTTCGCGCCAATCCATCTCATTCCTAAGTCGGGTTGATTTTGGTCGACCTTTGGATCTAAGCAATGCACGTGGTGGCACCAAAGTGGTGTTTGGAGCCGGCCACCATGGTTCAAATGCATTCGGTTCAAAGTCAAACTCAGGCCCTATAAATGCTTTCCATCCTGTAAACCCTATGAACAAGTTCGAATGGGTCAATTCCACCAAAGCACACGCTTGGTAACTAAAATGTTTATAGCGTCTATAAGGATAATGCAATGCTTGAAACACCCCATTAGCCACGTCTACTTTTCCAGTTTCAAAGTATAAAAAAGTCCACCCATTTGTGTTACAAAAAGCCTCTTCAACCATGAACCTTGTGTTCTCTCTATTGTACCATTTTGGTTGGTGTTGAAGGCCTTTGCCAGGTTTACTCTCACTTACAAAAGCTTAGAATAAGTCATCACTCCAGATCCGATTAAATAAATGGGAATAACAATATCAAACCATAAATATATACACAACACGCCACCCTTGTTGGCGTTTTGTACTTGGTTTAAATCAATAAAAAGGGCGTTTTAGTTCCAGGAACCAGGGATGCGCCACGTAGGATGGCGCATCCACGTAAGTTGCGCCGGGCGTGTTGGCGCACCTACGTGGTGCGCCATCCTACGGGCGCCTAGCTGTATTAAAAATGCCACGTCGGCCAAAAGGTGACAGCTTTGGTATATAGTTTCAAAAGAGTGGCATTTTGGTAAATAGTTAAAAAAAGACAATTTGGTAAATAGTTAAAAAAGCGGCAATTTGGTAAATAGTTAAAAAAACGCAGACATTTTGATAAATAGTTTTACTAAAAGTGGCGCAGTAAAAAGCCGGGGGATGGGAAAAACAGAGTGGGTTCTAGGAAAAAGAATGGGAGATGGAAAAAAAATAGGGAGATGAGAAAACGGGGTGCGCTGATGGGTTTAGCCACGATTGTTGAAACCGTTTCAAAATAATTGTGGTTAAACACTGATTTTTTTGTAGTGTAAAAATAGTAAAGGACTTTGGTTGTGATAAGCATCCAGCAATAGGAAGATTTTAACATTGATGTGTGTGTAATGGGCATGTCTAATAGTTTTTAGAGATATTTTGTGGCAATTTAGTCAGGCTCTTACATAATAAGGAATGACAATCACATCTTTGAAAAAAATAGTTAGCTTAGAAAATTGATGTGGAAGAGCTCCTCTAAAGAATTACAGTATATAGACAAGAGATTTGAATAGAATCAGGGGTTTTGCAATCAAAGATGTGGCTAATATTTAGCATTTTCACTTAGTTAAAGGAATTTGTGTTGTGAGATTTAAAAGTATTTGGTAATTGGTAACAAGCATTGACTTGATGATAGAGAAAATATTTGAATAAGTGGCTCCATTAGGATATTTGGTCTGCTTAGTGATGAATGATGAAGAATTACCTCTCTTCTGTTCTGCTTTACTAGGATATTTAATGGTTGGTCTGTTCTGTTTTTGTTAAATATATGACATAGTGGCAGTGAACACATTTGGACTAATTGGGAAAATTAGAGACCAAATAACATAATATGGTGATATGAATTAGTTTGCGAAAATTAGTTTGGTCATTTGGATTAATAGTGTGTGCATGCGCACGCAGTATGCCCCTATCTTATATTTCCTAAACTTTACCGTATTGTCATATGAGTATCGTATAATTCCAATATCATATTCTGTGTCTATGTTTCAAAGGTTCGTAGTTCAATTTCACCGATATGATTAAATCAATTTCTAAAACACTACTGCATATGTATATGGCATTGATTTTATTTTCTTTATCTTGAACAATCGTGACATTGTTATATTATAAAATAAAAATACATAAACAAATATTAGTTGAATTAAAAAATTAGATTAGTTGTAACATCCTCCCTTTCAGCTTGCATATATGAGTAATATAGTAATTCTTATGTTATTATTTGACTTATTTGCTTATTTACGTGCATGTCTATGTTTGTACGTGCATGTTAATAGTGACTTAGCACATAAGTTAAGTTTAAAATTTAATCCAAATAATTACATAAATTATTAAATAAGTGAAAATTATACCTAAAAATTTATAATTTAGTTATAAATAAATAAAATGAATTATGGCATTTTTTGTAGCTTAAATAATTAAATCTACTAATTTTAGTAATTTTATCAACTTAAAAGTAGCATAGAAATTAGAATAAAAGAGATAAAATTATGAAAATAATTTTAGAAGTGGAGAAATTTATTTCAAGGGTGGAAATAATTTTATAATTTACTTATGAGCTAACAAAAATGCATATGAATAAGTTAGATTAATTATATGAGTTTAGAAATTTATTAAAATTAAAATCTAGAGTAATGATTACTCATCAACCACTAAGATTACATGCAAACGGAGAAAAGCACTTAACTCAATTTTCATTAGATTGCCATCTAGTCTTGAACTTGAGTGGATTAGAGTTTGATAGGATTTAAACCAATGAAATTACATGCATGAGGATTACTTGCACACCAAGTTAACAATACATTGGTAAGAATTAAGACCTAATTGGTATCAATTGGCTTAAACTAAGGTTCTAAACTAATCTTATGAATTTCTAAAATATATTTTGAGGTTAGAAACCTAATATTAAAGATCAAAATCTTCCTAGGAGCATTAGCTCGTTAAACTGCCTCATTCACTCTCAACAACTTAAAAACTAAGTTGTCATCTCTCTTTTCTTCCTCCTCACTCACACAATGCACACACAACACACTCTCTCATTTTCTCTCTTCTCTCTTCTCTCTCTCTCTCAATGAACCAAGGTAGCCAGAGGAGGAAAATTTTGAGCTCTTGCATGAGCCACCTCGGGTCATCATCTCAACTTGCTCAATAAGGAAAAGTTGCTTCTCACATCTTTTTCTATCTTCCTATCTAATTGGATTCTTGAAGCAAGTCACTTCATCACCAATTTTATCACCTTCCCGAGAGCTATAGTAAGCCAAGTAGAGGTTCTTGATCTTTCTACTCCTTCCTTATACTTGCTCTAATGTTATATGATCATCTATGATGTTGCTGGATTGAAATTTTTATGGTTTGCTGATAGGGGCTGTTCTCGGGTTTAGTGGGTGAAGGGTAGGATTAGATGAGTTCTTCCTATTCTCTCTTGATTTCTTGAGTTTAAGAACTTGTATAGCTTGGATTCTATGATTACATGTTGGTTTGGAATGAGTGTTGATGGTGTTTGGTTAAGCCATGGCCAGGGATCCATGGGTGGTTCGTGCACCAAGGGCTAGATTTTATGATGATGCCTTGTTGTTGTCACTTAAATTCAAGTAATTAAGTTAGGTTGATGCTAAATTTGATGAATGGATTGGGATAATTGTCTCGAGTTTATGAAGGTGTAAGGGTGAAGATGAAAACTTAAACCTATATGCTTCTTGGTTGATCACACTTTAATGAATTAAGCTAATTTGAGTTAATTTGAATTATTGGATAATAAGGTGATTAGTGTGATGCTTGGCCGAGAGCTAATTGAGGAAGTTTAATGATAATTGTGACAATTGGACTAAGGTGGATGAATGTAAATTAAAAGCTAGGGAATGGGCTTGGCTATGATTGATAAAATGAGTTGAATTGGATGAGATTTAGTTTGGCCACAACTTAAGGCCATGACCTATACTTAGGTCTCTAAGCTTAATTTGATAGTTAAAATCCCTAATTGAAAGTTAATTGTGAGTTATTAGATTACTTGAGTTTAGCCTTAACCATTTATAATTAATTAAAGTGGTTATTGGTAAATTAAGAAAAAATATAGTAAGGTGAGTCCTAAATTTATTAGTAAAGTATGATCAAGGTAAGTGAGACTTGATGATGGCCAAAGAGGCTTGAAACATGAATTTTGACATGTATTTTGGTGCTTGACCATGGGCCATGGTACACCTATATGAGTGGTTATATTGTTTTATTTAACTTGTTGATGAAAGATTCAACAAAATACATGTGGTATGGATAGCCTTATAGCTCAATTGAGCATTATGATGCCTTTGTGATTGGAAATTGATATATTGAATATTTATGATATGGAATTGGCATGCTTATGAAATGCTATGAGATGATTACATCATGATATTGTTATACTCATGAGATATATGTGATGCATTGAGAAATTATGCTCCTTTACTTGTTAAAGTTGAGCCAGTAATGAAATGACATGTTGTATGTGCATCTTTAAAATGCTCAGTAATTATGAGATGTGGAAATAGTCCTCGTACTTACCGATGATCCTTATGTGTTATTCCCTTATTATTGAGCAAATTATAGACGAGACCATTTTGCTCAGGATATGATTGTATGATGTAACACCCTAGATAAATATGATAGACTTGTATATAGTTACGGAGGTAGCTTAATACTAGTTTGTCATATCTACGAATTTTTTTGACCTTTTGAGCACATTTAGTCACTTTACTGTAGCTTTATATGTGAAATATAACTGTTTTCAGCCCTGATTTTGACTTAAACTACTTAGTTGATGGAAATAAATGTGGAGAACTTGTTTCTAGGTTACAAATATGTGGAAGTAGATATGGTTAAAGTTTGAGATTAATCGAAGTTAGTTCGATATTTTTAAGTATACTGATTGTGTGTTTTAGTGTCGGATTAACCCTCAACAGATATGAAAAATTATGAAAATGGTGAAATAAGATTTTTAATGAATTTTAAGATTTATTTCAAGCTTGTTGAAAGTTAGGAAACTTAGTTTGGTGAAATCCACACGTTCTTAACTAATCGAGTGAATAGTAAGTCACTTAAGTGACTAAATGAGAGCACGACTCTCTTGTTTCTGTGGCTTGGCTTATTTAAACCCCAAATGAGCTATTTGTGTCATTTTCTCTCTTCTCTTTCATGGTTGAATCAGGGAAGCTCAAAGTAAAGAGCAAGAATCAAGGCAAAGGAGGAGGAGAATTATCAAGCAAGGAGGAGTTGCTTAGTGATTTCAACTTTTGAAGTTTGAGGTAGGGGTTCTTAAGCTTAAAATTTCTTTTTCCTCATTTTTCATGTTTAGCTTATTTGAGGGTTAATATGCCAACATGAGATCTTGAGGTGTTTTAAGTGATTTTCTTGCTTGGATAAGTTTTAAATGGTATTTATGACTTGTTTATGCTAAGAGTTTGGATTAGAAACTAAAAATTCTTCATTTGGACCTTCAAAGCTCAAAGTGTTGATTTTAGGAGTTTGGATGAGTGATTTAGTGTTTTGATCCATTATTGATGAAATCAATTGGTATTTTATGTTTCCTTCATGTTTGTGAACTTGTTTTGGACTTGAAATCACCTAGAAATTAGATTGGAATGGCCAAAATCCAAGAATTTGGCCAATGGAACAACTCCACGGTTCTACAGATTTGCTTAGTATGTCTGGTTAAGAGACACGGCCCGTGTCTGAATACACGGGAGGGGGGTCGTGTTCCTCTCTGCCTGTTCTAATTCGTGAAACTGTACTAACAGAGTAAGACAAGGGAGCTTGTCATCAGACATGGCCCGTGTCTGAGGCCAGAATTTTCAAAAATTTCATTTTTGATGTTTTCAAATTCTTGACTAGATAAGATCATTAGTATATATTCCTAAAGTATGTTGAGACTCTAATAAGAGTATTTAATGAAAAGTGAATGTGTTGAATTAAGTTGATTTGTAATGTTAGTTATGAGGAATAATTGGACATAGTTATATATACATATATTTTGTATTGTGATGAATTATGGAAATGAGTTTCCCTAAGTGTTGGAATCACTCATGTATGCTCTTTTAAGAGTGTTAAAGTACTTCTATAAGTAATTGATGAAGTGTGTGTGAAATGAGTTTGAGATGCATATAAATCAATTGTGATACTAATTATTGAAGGTAATTGTGAATGCTTATGTCTCTAAGGCATGTCGAAAGGTTTTTGATGATAACAAAAGCAAAAGAGAAGATCAAGCACAAAAGGAAAAATCAAGATCAAAGAAAGAAGACAGAAGGTTTAATTAGTTATTTAGACTTAGGATATTAATGTTAAATGCTCTCAAGATTTCTCAAATGGTTTTTCAATATATATGATTTCAAAATAAATGGGAAATTTCAAAGATAAACATGGCTTTCAATAAAACTTGAGTTTCAACTTTAAAACTAACACTCTTAAAAGGATTTATGTTTAAACAAGTATCTTGAGGTGTTGGAAATGACTTACAAGCATTATTGGACTTGAAAAATGTGTTCAAAGGCCAATGTAATCGATTACACAATGTTTGTAATCGATTACACATCAAACAAGCATGTATGTCGATTACATGAACAATGTAATCGATTACAAAACAAGTCGAGGCCATGTAATCGATTACACCAATAATGTAATCGATTACACAAAACCCTAAACTCAAAGAACACGTTTTAGACGAGCCATGTAATCGATTACATGGATATTGTAATCGATTACACGAAGAAGTCGAAAGTCATGTAATCGATTACATGAGCATTGTAATCGATTACAAGCAAAGTCGAAGCCATGTAATCGATTACCTCAATAATGTAATTGATTACACGAGCCCGTTAAAGTTCGAAAACGTTGGAATAATAATGTAATCGATTACCGAGATATGTAATCGATTACACGCATCTCGACAACGTCCAACGGCTATATTAAATGCATTAAATGCATGCCCAACTACCTCCAACGGCTCTATTAATTGAGAAACTTATAAATACCAAAGTTGGGCTCTCATTTACTTACGGTTGACCTTGAACCAAAAACTGATCATCATACTTCAAAACGTGAATCAATCCTTAAAATCATTTCTTGCTCTGTTTCGACTAAAAACGTGAAAAATCTTTGAGAGCATATTAGAGCTTCAATTTGTAAACACTTGCTCTAGAGAGAGCTTCTTCTATTTCAATCTTATACATTCGATTAGTGAGGGTGAGGTATCCCTCAAGTATTGTAAGGGTGAGGTATCCCTTGGAAAATAGAGGCTCAAGCTTTTGGGTGAGGTATCCCATACTTGTTGAGTGCTCAAGGTTGTAGTGGTTTTTCAAGCACCCATTAAAGCTTGAAGATATAGTGGAAAATCTCAAGGTGTTGCTTGGGAATTTGGACGTAGATCACAAGTGGAGTAGTGATTGAACCAGGATAAACGAATTTGTGTTTGTTTCTCTAAACTCTCCTCTGTTTATCTTTGTGCACTGTTTCATTGTTTTATTTGGATATTGTCTCCTTGGCTATTACGTTCATTAGTAAAAGTGCTTAACTCATCTATTCAATTATCTCTGATCATTCAATAGCTTCAACGAAAATTGATTGTCAAACGATTTGTGAAAGATTTGTGAACTTATTTTTAACTACTCAATTCACCCCTTTCTCTTGAGTATTGAGGCCACTTGGTAACAAGTGGTATCGAAGCTAGACTCTTGTATAAAGAGCTTAGCAAACAAGAGAAGTGATGGCTTCAAATAGTTTTTCAAATGAAGGTTCTTCTATAAATAGACCTCCTTATTTCAATGGGGATGGTTATGCCTATTGGAAAGAAAGGATGAAAATTTTTATTGAAGCTATTGACTTAGATGTGTGGGACGCAGTTGAAAATGGTGTGCTTTTGTCCCTACACAAACTAAGGATGGTGTAACAATTAATACACCTAGAAGTGATTGGACCGATGATGATAAAAAGAAGGTTCAATATAATTTGAGAGCCAAGAACATCATCACCACATCTTTGGGGTATGATGAATTCTTTAGTGTGTCAAATTGTAAGACCGCAAAAGAAATGTGGGATACCCTACAAGTAACTCATGAAGGTACTAGTGAAGTAAAAAGATCTCGAATAAACACTCTTACTCATGAATATGAATTGTTTAGAATGAATCAAGGTGAGAGTATTCAAGATATGCAAAAGAGATTTACTCATATTGTTAATCATCTCATCTCATTGGGAAAGACATTTCCTAATGAGGATCTTATTAACAAAGTCTTGAGATGTCTAAGCAGGAATTGGCAACCCAAGGTAATGGCGATTGCGGAATCAAGAGATTTATCAACCATGTCTCTAGCCACCCTATTCGGAAAACTTCAAGAGCATGAGCTGGAACTAAGTAGGCTCAACCAAAATGAAGAACATGACAAAAAGAAGAAGGGAATTGCACTCAAGGCCACCTCTCCCATACTTGAAGATGATGATGAAGATGGTGAAGAGGATGCTGAAAATATTGAGCTAAGTGAGGAGAATCTTAGTCTCCTTGTGAGAAAATTCGGAAGATTCTTGAAGAAAAAGGGATTTCAAAGAAGACCACCGTTTCCTCAAAAGAAAGCATATCACAAAGGAGAAGGATCCTCCACTCCTCCAAGATGCTATGAATGCGAAAAACCGGGGCACATGAAAATGGAGTGTCCTATATATCTCAAGAAGACGGAGAAGTTTGAGAAAAGACCCTCCAAGGAAAAGAAAGGAAGAAGAGCATATATAGCTTGGGAGGATAATGACTTAAGCTCTTCCGATGATTCAGAAAATGAGGAAGCCCATCTTTGCCTCATGGCTCAAGGAGAAGAAAGTGGAGAAAGCGACACCGAGGTAACCTCTTCTAACCTAGAACCTCCACTTCTTATGATGAATTGCAAGATGCCTTTCAAGAATTGCATGATGAATCTTTGAGGCTCACAAAAATGATTTTGTCTTCCAATAAAACAATCTCCCTATTGACAAAGAAAGTTTCTACTTTAACCAAGGAGATAAATGAACTTAAAATTGCAAATGAGACTTTAGGACTCATAGATGCTAATTCATCATGCATGATTTGTTCCTCACATGATAATGCATCCATATCATTACCTTGTTTATCATGCAAAGCTTTTGAAAAAGAAATTGAAGACTTGAACAACACTCTTGCAAAATTCACTTTTGGAAGAGACAACTTGAATGTGTTGTTAGGGAGACAAAAATGTGTTTTCCAAAAAGCCGGTTTAGGATTTAATCCAAACAACCATCAAAAATCTTATAAGAACTTCTTTGTTTCCTCAAAAACTTCAAGTAGCCCCTTTGTTAAATGTTTTCACTGTGGTAGGAAAGGGCATAGTGCATCCACTTGCAATGTTAGAAAGAACATAAACACCAAGGTTGGAATCAAAAGGGTTTGGGTCCCTAAAGGCACCATACCCAATTCTAACACACAAGGACCCAAAACAATTTGGGTACTAAAAGTTAAATCTTGAATGTGTGTTGTAGGTGTGCTTGAAGACCAAAAGCTCAAGTTGGTATCTTGATAGTGGTTGCTCCAAGCACATGACCGGTGATGGCTCCAAGTTCTCCTCCCTTACACACAAGAAACATGGTCATGTCACATATGGTGACAACAACAAAGGGAAGATTCTTGGAATTGGCAAAGTTGGTAAGATCCCTTCATCATCTATTGATAATGTCTTACTTGTTGAAGGACTTAAACATAATTTACTTAGTATTAGTCAATTGTGTGATAAAGGAAATAGAGTTATATTTGATTCCTCTTGTTGTATAATTGAGGGAAAGGATGATAAGCAAGTTAAGTTTGTTGGTCATAGGGTCAATAACATATATATGATTAGTCTTGATGATATTTCCTCAAATGATGCTAAATGCTTTATGAGTAGAGAAAATGATTCATGGTTATGGCATAGAAGAATTGCTCACATTCACATGGATCACTTAAACAAATTGGTTTCTAAAGAACTAGTAATTGGTCTTCCAAAGCTTAAATTTGAAAAAGACAAACTTTGTGATGCATGTCAAAAGGGAAAACAAGTAAAGGTCTCTTTCAAAGCTAAAAACATAGTTTCAACTTCTAGACCTTTACAACTTTTGCACATGGATCTTTTTGGACCCTCTAGAACTATGAGCTTTGGTGGGAATTACTATGCACTAGTGATTGTGGATGATTTTTCTAGATTTACATGGACATTATTCTTGGCTCACAAAAATGATGCTTTTCAATCATTTAGAAAACTTGCCAAAGTTATCCAAAACGAAAAAGGTTTTTGTATTGCATCCATAAGAAGTGATCATGGTGGTGAATTTGAAAATCATGAATTTGAAACTTTTTGTGATGAACATGGCATTGAGCATAATTTTTCTGCCCCTAGAACACCACAACAAAATGGTGTTGTAGAAAGGAAAAATCGATCTTTAGAAGAAATGGCAAGAACTATGCTCAATGAGGCCAATCTTCCTAAGTACTTTTGGGTGGATGCGGTTAATACCGCTTGTTATGTTATGAATAGAGCCCTAATAAGGCTAATTTTAAAGAAAACCCCATATGAATTGTACAAAGGAAGGAAACCTAATGTGTCACATTTTCATGTTTTTGGATGTAAATGCTTTGTTTTGAATAATGGAAAGGATAACTTGGGGAAGTTTGATGCAAAATCTGATGAGGGAATATTCATTGGTTATTCTATTCATAGCAAGGCCTTTAGAGTCTATAATAAACGAACTATGACCATAGAAGAATCCATACATGTTGCATTTGATGAAACTAACCCAAATGAGCCGAGAAAGGAACATGTTGATGATGTTGCGTAAATCTTGGCAAAGACGCACTTGGAAAATCAAGAGATAGAGTCCAAGAAGGAAAGAAGAGAGACTCCTTGATCACTCATGGCAAGAAGATTCTAAAATCTTGGATCTACCCAAGGAATGGAGGACTTCAAGGTATCATCCTCTTGACAAAGTGATAGGTGATGTATCAAAAGGGGTAATCACTCGAAACTCACTTAGAGATGCATGTAATCATCTAGCCTTTGTCTCTCAAGTTGAACCTAAAGACATAAATGAGGCCATTAATGATGAGCATTGGATCTTGGCCATGCAAGAAGAACTAAACCAATTTGAGAGGAATCAAGTTTGGGAATTAGTTCCAAGGCCCAATGATCATCCTATAATTGGCACCAAATGGGTCTTTAGGAACAAACTTGATGAAACGGGTTTAATAATAAGAAATAAAGCTAGGCTTGTAGCTAAGGGATATAATCAAGAAGAAGGCATAGATTATGAAGAAACTTATGCTCCCGTAGCTAGATTAGAGGCCATTAGAATGCTACTTGCATATGCTTGCATCATGGATTTCAAACTCTATCAAATGGATGTCAAAAGTGCCTTTTTAAATGGTTTTATACAAGAAGAGGTGTATGTAGAACAACCTCCTGGTTTTGAGGACTTTGAAATGCCCAACCATGTCTTTAAATTGAAAAAGGCCTTGTATGGCTTGAAACAAGCTCCTAGAGCTTGGTATGAAAGGTTGAGCAAATTTCTTTTAGAAAAAGGCTTTTCTAGAGGCAAAGTTGACACCACTCTTTTCATAAAACACAAAATGCATGACATTCTTCTAGTTCAAATCTATGTGGATGACATTATATTTGGAGCTACTAATAACTCTCTTTGTAAAGAATTTTCAAATATTATGCAAAGTGAGTTTGAGATGTCCATGATGGGTGAGCTCAACTTCTTCCTTGGTCTACAAATCAAGCAAACAAGAGAAGGAACATTTATAAGCCAATCCAAGTATTGCAAGGAGCTGCTCAAAAAATTTGGAATGGACAATGCCAAGCATATGGCTACTCCTATGGGCACCTCTTGCTATTTGGACAAGGATGAAGGAGGTAAATCGGTAGAAATTACAAAATATAGAGGTATGATTGGCTCACTCCTTTATCTCACTGCAAGTAGGCTCGATGATATAATGTTTAGTGTATGCATGTGTGCTAGATATCAAGCTAATCCTAAGGAATCACACCTAAGTCTTTGTTAAGAGAATAATGAAATATCTAATAGGCACATCACAAATGGGTTTATGGTACCCTAAGGGTGCCTCATGCGATCTTATTGGGTACTCAGATTCGATTTTCTTTGGATGCAAAATGGATCGAAAAAGCACTAGTGGGACATGCCACTTGCTTGGAAGCTCACTAGTTTCTTGGCACAAAGAAGAAACAAAATAGTGTGGCATTGTCCACAGTGAAGGAATATGTTGCGGTTGCCAAATGGGAGTTGCCGTGCTCAAGTCTTTTGGATGAAACAACAACTCTTGGACTATGGTCTTGAGCTTGATCACATTCCCATAAAATGTGATAATACTAGTGCAATTAACTTGTCAAAAAATCCCATTTTGCATTCTAGAACTAAGCATATTGAAATAAGACATCATTTCATTAGAGATCATGTTCAAAGGGTGATTGCATACTTGAATTTGTTGAAACAACTAAGCAATTAGCTGATATTTTCACCAAACCCCTAGCAAAAGAAGCATTTTTCTACATTAGAAATGAACTGGGCATATTGGACCATTCATGCATAAGTTAGATATTTGCTGCATAATCCTAAAACAAATGCCTAAGCTTGCGTTTTTCTGCATAATTATGCCACATTACTGCACAATCTCTGAATTTTCATTATATATTTGAATCCCATACTAACTTGAGCGTCGGAGGTTTCCCTAAATTATTTTGCAGTGCTCCTCATGTCCAACTTTGACAAGAAATTCAACAACCTCAAATTTCACCAAAAAGGGTGAAATTCTTGGTAAAAATGATAATTCTGATCAATTATATAAGTTGAATCATAATATGATTAGTCTATATGCTTGCATGATGATTTGAATTAATTTAAGTTGCTTTAAAACTGATGTGGATGGATTAAAATTGATTATATGCTTTGTTTGGAACGCATAAAATCTGAGTTAAAGAGTCTTCGGTAATCGATTACAATGCCTTTGTAATCGATTACACAGTTCTGTTTCACGCATGTAATCGATTACACACATTTTGTAATCGATTACAACCAACTCAGAACTCAGGTAATCGATTACATCAACTATGTAATCGATTACAAGGTTCCCAGAAAACATGTAATCGATTACACTAAAAATGTAATCGATTACATACCCACCAGGAAGCATGTAATCGATTACACCAAAAATGTAATCGATTACATACCCACCAGAATGCATGTAATCGATTACACACACAATGTAATCGATTACACAGGGTTTTTAAAAGGTTCCTGACGCGCGTAGAGCTCATTTCTGTTTGGGCCTGTTCATCTTCCTCGTTCTCTCCTTCTGCTCCCACGCACCTCAGATCTCAAAATCTCTCTTTTCTCACTCAAATCTCCATCAAAACCGGTCATTTCACCTCTCTCAATCTCGAAAAACCCTTCTCCACATAGCCCACCGATCAAATCCCCTCACATCCCTCATCCAAATCTCCCCATCTTCTCTCACGAACACCCTCTCCACTTTTCTGACCTAATCTCGTCCCTCTCTCTCTCCCTCACTCATCCCCAACCATTTACCACTCAACCCTTGCTTCTCCTTCTCATCAATGGCTGAATCCTCTCATCACTCGAAGCGCCCAAGAACAGGGGCTGCTGTTGGAGGTTCCTCTGGTGGCTCTTCACGCAATATCTCTCGGCCCGGACCTCACGAGGCACTTCTCCACCGTGAAGAAAGCTGAGTTGTTCGGAAGAACTTCCAACTTTTCAAGCAAAATCATCTCTCCCAGGTATCTTCCCATCACCTTCTGCGAGAGTGAACCTTTAGAGAGCTTTAGGACCATAGAAAACTTAGGCTTGCTGGGATTCCTGAGCATAGAGAAGGCCATCTACCCTAACCTTGTCCGAGTGTTTTATGCTAACCTGAAGGTTGAAGATAATTGCATCATCTCTGAAGTGAAAAAGCAACAAATCAGGTTAACCATGGCGAGTGGTATAGGCTTACCAAGCTCACTCCGATGGAGCTCGGTTACGTGGAAATGCCAAAATCTGGGGGCATGAGTTTGAGCACAAGGCTGCTCTTCTCTCTTTGATTAGGACCGCTACCACCTCCCCAAAGGTGATCCTAGACGCGAGAATAATGGCCACCGGCCTCACTATGGAAAACAGGGTTCTCCACTACCTCTTGGTTCATGGATTGATTCCCGAGAGGAGGGAATTACTCCCAGTCCTCAAGGATGATGTAGTGGCATTATGGGCAATGACCACGGGGCACCCAATAAACTGGGGATACTATATTCTAGAGCATATCTTGGACATCAAGAAGAAGAAGAACTCTGCTCTCCCCTTCGCCATGTTAGTCACCACAATCCTTGAGTCTTGTCGCATTTCGGCCGACCGAAGAGTCCAAGGACACCACTCAAAGGGACCCCAATCAATTGGGCCGCATACTTTGAAGAAGCTTCAGCTCTACAAGATGGAGGATAGGTGGCATTACATTACTCATGGCACATTTGGCCATATCCATCACGATCCGGATAGTGATGATGATGAGGCTCGATGCCACTGCCTCTGCTCTCTGCTCCAACTTCTCTTGATCTTACGCTCCAAGAGATACGCAACCCGAGCGCCAACGTAAACACGCGCATGGATCATATAGAGCAAAAGATCGACCATCTTGAGCCGAGGATGGACTACTCGGACCAGGAGCTTGCCTCCATTCGATCCCTCTTACGTGGACCTCCCCGTTCACGAGAGTCCCGCCGCTGCTGCTTGCACCCCCACATCCTCTCGCCCCTCCTGGATCCCATATCCTTCGCCGGTCCATTTGGAGTTCCTGGCGATGATGAGGAGCTTATGGACTCTGACGACGATCTTATGCCCAGTGATGATAACGATGATCTAGGAGACTCTGCTGCGGATCCAGAGGGTGAAGTCTTTTGTGACAGCGAGGACACTGATAGTGATCATGGCCTTACGCCTTGATATATTTTTTTTCTTGTATTGATGACCACCTTGTACTTATTTTGTTTTAACTTTGATTATATAAAATTGGTATACCTTTATGATTATCTTTTGATTATTGCCTACTGGTTGTGACATGTTTATTTGTACATGCTGATTATTAATACATGAACTTGTTTTCACTTTGAATGATTGGCTGTTGGAATATTGATTGGACTGATCTTTGTGGCTTTTCAGTTATGGCAAACAATTGGGAATCATGCAATATAGCTATCATGCTGTCCATTTTTTTTTTCTTAAATGCTTATGTCTTTTTGATAATGCCAACGGGGGAGAAAATAAGGAAAAATGAAAATGAAATGAAATGTAATTAATGGTTGCATGAGTACGGGGAGTTATTGACCTTTTAAGTTATTAAGCTTTTCATATGCAAAATCTAACCCAATATCATGCAAAGCATTGTACCTAAATGACTATTATATACAAATGCAAAAATTCTTTCTTTTTCCTATGATCGGTTTGTCATCATCAAAAGGGGGAGAATGTGAATGCTTATGTCTCTAAGGCATGTCGAAAGGTTTTTGATGATAACAAAAGCAAAAGAGAAGATCAAGCACAAAAGGAAAAATCAAGATCAAAGAAAGAAGACAGAAGGTTTAATTAGTTATTTAGACTTAGGATATTAATGTTAAATGCTCTCAAGATTTCTCAAATGGTTTTTCAATATATATGATTTCAAAATAAATGGGAAATTTCAAAGATAAACATGGCTTTCAATAAAACTTGAGTTTCAACTTTAAAACTAACACTCTTAAAAGGATTTATGTTTAAACAAGTATCTTAAGGTGTTGGAAATGACTTACAAGCGTTATTGGACTTGAAAAATGTGTTCAAAGGCCAATGTAATCGATTACACAATGTTTGTAATCGATTACACATCAAACAGCAAAGCATGTAATCGATTCCATAAACAATGTAATGGATTACAAAAAGTCAGAGGCCATGTAATCGATTACACCAATAATGTAATCGATTACACAAAACCCGTAAACTCAAAGAACACGTTCGACGAGCCATGTAATCGATTACATGGATATTGTAATCGATTACACAAAGCAAGTCGAAGTCATGTAATCGATTACATGAGCATTGTAATCGATTACAAGCAAAGTCAGAAGCCATGTAATCGATTACCTCAATAATGTAATCGATTACACAGAGCCCAGAAAGTTCAGAAAACGTTGGAATAATAATGTAATCGATTACCTGAGATATGTAATCGATTACACGCATCCTGACAACGTCCAACGGCTATATTAAATGCATTAAATGCATGCCCAACTACCTCCAACGGCTCTATTAATTGAGAAACTTATAAATACCAAAGTTGGGCTCTCATTTACGGTTGACCTTGAACCAAAAACTGATCATCATACTTCAAAGCGTGAATCAATCCTTAAAATCATTTCTTGCTCTGTTTTCTGACTAAAAACGTGAAAAATCTTTGAGAGCATATTAGAGCTTCAATTTGTAAACACTTGCTCTAGAGAGAGCTTCTTCTATTTCAATCTTATACATTCGATTAGTGAGGGTGAGGTATCCTCAAGTATTGTAAGGGTGAGGTATCCCTTGGAAAATAGAGGCTCAAGCTTTTGGGTGAGGTATCCCATACTTTTGAGTGCTCAAGGTTGTAGTGGTTTTTCAAGCACCCATTGAAGCTTGAAGATATAGTGGAAAATCTCAAGGTGTTGCTTGGGACTTTGGACGTAGATCACAAGTGGAGTAGTGATTGAACCAGGGATAAACGACCGTGTTTGTTTCTCTAAACTCTCCTCTGTTTATCTTTGTGCACTGTTTCATTGTTTTATTTGGATATTGTCTCCTTGGCTATTACGTTCATTAGTAAAAGTGCTTAACTCATCTATTCAATTATCTCTGATCATTCAATAGCTTCAACGAAAATTGATTGTCAAACGATTTGCGAAAGATTTGTGAACTTATTTTTAACTACTCAATTCACCCCCCCTCTTGAGTATTGAGGCCACTTGGTAACAGTAATTAGTTATTGTTTTGCATGAGATGTTTGTGAAACATATTGAGGTGCGTAATATTCTCTCTATGTGTTGGTTGGATAGTGGAGGTGAGTAATATCCTCTCTATCATATGTGAATCATATTAAGGTGAGTAATATCCTCTCTATGATGTAAGTAATAAGATGAGTAATATCCTTATTGTGTTGTTGAGTAAGGAGGTGAGTAATATCCTCTTTGCTTTGATTGATCAGTGAGGTGAGTAATATCCTCTGTTTCATTTTATGGGTAGTGTTGGTGATTCATATCCTTACTATGCTTGATAATTCATGACATTCCAATGGAATCAGAGTTCCTAAAATGGTATCATAACATTGCCATGGACTTGGTATCATAACATTATTCATTTTTATGCTTAGGATATTGCATAGGCATAAACACTAGATATAATTTGGCATAGCATGGTGATTGTATGTGTGGTTGCTATCATGACATAAAACCATGACATTGCAATTGTATAGGTGGTTGCGTATCTCTAAGATGGAGATGTTATTTGCTTCTATGATTGAAGTGTTAATTCGATAATTGTGAATATTATCTGAATGTATGTATATATATATATACTAGTTTTAAAATACTTTTACTGAGATATGTGATTTCTCACCCCGATTGTATTGTCATATAAATTCAGGTGCTAGTTCTTCGAAAGAGAATAATAATATATATGAAGATTAGTATAGTTATAGGCTTTTGTTGATAAAGCTTGTACATTATGCTAGATCTTGTTATTTAAAAGTTTATGTATTATAATGTGCCCTTATAGGCAATGATGTATATATATAACTTTTGTTTCGTGGCTCTCCATATTTACTCATTGTGTATGAATGATATGGGTTTAGTTTAGTTTATGTATGTTAGAAGTAGCATGGCCAGTATTGGATCATTCTTTTATATGACGATATATCTGGATAGCAAATATTGGGCTATTACATGTGACGAAGTGACTGTCATGTATAGGATGAGCTAATGCCTAATAACCAGACTATCGCCCATTGGTAGTGTGAGGATATAACATTCCCTTCCTGCTTATTTGAGATCGGGAATTAGTTTATGAAAGATAAATAAATTAAATGAGCACTGAAAAAGCATATGCATTAGCATCTGCATGACATGTGACATTATCTGTCAATAATCTATTAATATTATCAATATACTACTAACATATGTGAACATTCTGAAATTGTCTGGATGCTTCTAGCTATATTCTGTATGGATTCTGATTGGATTTGAATTATCTGTGGAGACTTAGTTAGTTTCTGCTTGCTTCGAGCTTGTACTGTCAGTATCCTATTTTATTCTATGGAGTTATTATGATGCTTGTATGTTGATATAAATGTTAAAATGAACCTCTGCCTCAGGAAATAATAATTGTTTTGGCTTCTGCCACTTTTCTGTGAATTTCTGTAAACTTTTGCTAAAAATCTTGAAGCAACTAAAACTATCATGATGACACCTTATATGTTAGAATTACTAGGAATTCTTAGAATTATCATCTCGCTATTTATTTCCATGGTATTCTAACACCTAACACTTTTGCCGCTTGAAGATGCCACCACTGACCATCTACTAGGAGCCTACTAAGAGTTGACGGGTGTATAATCCCGAGACTAACACATGTACAATCTATATGAATGTGAGGTTGTACATGAGTTACTCTTCAGGGGTTCCCATCCTCTTTCCTCACCTCTAACTCTGATCTCATCTAACAGACCACTGCTAGTTTACTTTTTGTGATAGGCATACTATAGGATGTGGTTTTTTATTATTATTACTTTGTACCACATTTGTGTATGGATGTATATTAGGCGTAGATGTGCCTATCAGCTTACTCGTAGAGAAGACTTTGACTCTAAATATGATGTAGTATCATGTAGTTAGACTTGCCCTTAACTTTACTTTATTTTGTTTATATGTATGTATGGGCCTGAGGCCCAAATGGGTTGTGATGTAGTGTAGGTACTGATGCCTACACTTTATATATATAATAAAGAATCATTTTTTGTATGCTTGGTGAATTAGTATTTTAAATTATAAATATGCTCTGCCTAGTATGGAATTAATTATTAGAGTTTTACCAAAGAGAACTCACTTGCACTAAATGAATTAATAACGAATTGGTAAATAAGAAAGTGGATTAGTGACTCTTGAAGGTGTCCAGCCTTGTTCATTAAAATGAACTAAAGTTTCCCTCAATAGGCTTGGGTAACAAATAAAGCTGAAATAAGTAGTGGAGCAATGATAGCTTAATTGATATATGTGAGAAAGGGATTAGATAGTGACATATGACGTGCTTAAGCCTAGTTGTTTCAATATAAGCCTGGTAGTGAGGCAATGGGACTTATAGGCGTTACATTAGTTCTTGTACAATATTTAATCAAGAGCCTCTGATTTCCATTTATGCACATAAATCATTTTTTTATGTAAAATAAACGTTAAGCTAAATCAAAAAACAAAAAAGTAAAAAAAAAAAATCAAGTTTAGGTTTTATGTGTTTACCTTTACTTCGAGAGAGATTAAACTAAGTGAGAGATTAGTTTAGGTCAACGGCTAGGTGGGTGTTCACATGCATTGTGTTTGGACCTACACCCACAATAGTACCTAATACTCCATTAAAGACACTTAAAAGCATTCACTAAAGACACTACAATTAAGGTAAAACTTCAAATTATGTACTAAACTAAGTGTTGATAGCACCTGCCCCAAAAACTTCACCATGTTTTCTTTCTTCAACTGTGAACACACTCAACAATCTCTGGAGGACAACTACTATTCATTGATAATTTTATTTTGTCTTCCACTATTAAATCTCTCAACTCTTTTTTTTTTTTTTTTGCCTATTTTAATTGTGAATCTACCTCAACATTCAGGGAAACTTGTTAATGGGTCCATGGGAAATGAATACACACTCCAAGTACTCAACAAAATACTTCTAAGAAGTGATTTCTAATCTAAAATCTAAAATAATATATAAATAGAAGGTACATGACTTGCCCTTTTGCCATGTGGCTCCCCATTTTAACATTTGACTTTCACTATATGCCCTGATTTTTTGCCATATGGCAACTACATGTTCCATTTTTTTCCATGTGGCATATATTAATGTCATTATTAGTAGAGTTCTTGAAATGTGTGTGTGTGTGTGTGTGTATATATATATATATAAAACACATAGACAAATGATATGTTGCTATATGAAAAAAATAAAATAAAAAAGTTACATAATCGCTTCAATGAGTGCCATTTAGCCACCAAATAGTCAAAATCGATGCTTTATAATTTGACATGGTTTCATAACACAAAATTGTAAGCTCCAAATTCTTTTTATGCTTAGGAGTGAATATTATATTTTAATGATAACCAACTATGTTGAAAATTGAATATCATTGCTCTTAGTGCTTAAAATAGTTTAACGTGTTCTTTGTGGCGTTTCTTAGTTATTCTAACATATTAGAGAAGGCTAAGAAGATCAAATTCATACTTAAGAAAGCTCAAGGAAGTCTTGGAAAAGTTCCTGATGAACATGAGAAAGTTCACCCTGAGAAGGTTATCAGAATGTTCAGAAGAATGAAAAGGTTCCACAAAACCAAATTCAAGAGCAATACATCAAAAGAATAATCAAGTGATGGTGTTTTAAAAGAATGAGAAATTTGAATATCTTCAAGTTGTGAGAAAGTTGGATAAGAAGACTGATTATGAGAAAGTTTACATTAAGTTGAATAAAGAATGAAGAGCTCTCCCAGAACATATTTAAAGATTGAAGCATGTTAGAAGAACATCTTATCCGCTTACAATGACAAGCCAAATTCAATCAAGTGGAAGAAACCAATCAAGTTGAAGACTTGAGAAAGTTAGATGAGAACGTTCAAGTTGAGAATAGTCATGAAGAATCCTCCTCAAAGTCTCTAACGAACAAATATGGAAAGCAAAGCTATTAAAGATGATTGAGATGAATTCTTAATCGAACTACTAAAGGTGAAAGATGAAGCTGAAAACTATTAGCATGCACCATATGAGAAACATCAAAATAGAAGTTTTGAACATATGCTTACTAGTTAAGAAAGGTCGAATACAATATGAAAGAGTTTGAATCCTTTTTGAACAAGATTACAAGCCTAAAAGAGACAAGATGTGCATAGTCTACTTTGAAGAAATCAAGTTCAAAAGGATAAGCATGAAAGATTCCAGCAAAGCAAAGTCAAAGCTGAGCCTAGAAGAAGTTGAGAAAGTTTAAGTAGAGAAAGTTCAGTGCCAACAACCTTCTCACCTATACTAGAAAAGGACAGACACGTGCGGGAAAGTGCTACAACAGCTAGTAATGGCTAGTTTCTACGTAGAATCACTTGGGACTTGTTCCTAACGACTAGAAACACATTGCTAAGTATAAATTCGACATACCTATGAAGATTAACAAGAGTTTTGCATGGATTAATATTAGATTAAGGTAGAAAGACTGATTTAGGATCATATTCTATTTTATGCTCTCTTTTAGAGAAGACATCTGGTTTACATCTTAGAAGCTAAGGGCTACTGAGCTTAAAAGAGATATACATTCCTTGAGTGATTAGAGAGCCTAGCCATGAAGATTTAAAGGTTAGAAGCTTGAGCTTCAATAGCATAGTGAACACATAGTTGAACCTTCTCATCTTTCTTATCTCAACCTACCTGTTCGAATCTGAGTAGATCTTGCAGTAGGTGTATTATGAGCTCTACTAAACTGTGTTGACTATACATATTGGCTATAATATGTCATATGGCACATGGATCAAGTTTGTCCTTTTCTTGAAATGAATGTGGTTTTACAAAATGCTGCACTTTGTCTTATTTGTCTACTTTATTCCTTTATGGATCAAGTTTTATGCATAATGCTATCAATTTGGGATAATATTCTATGAGATTTATTAATCACTAAAGTGATCAAATCTTTAAGTTGATTTAATCTCAAATGGTATGAAAGTTATTTTTTCAATTATCCAAAGAATGAATGTTGTAAATGACATGATGACTATTTGTGTATGGGTAAACTGAAGTTCATTGTTATAAGGCATTTATGAATTGCCCAAAGGTTGATTAACTGCCCTTATAATAAATGGACATGATTATTGGTAGTGTAAGTGCACTATTAGTTTTATTTATATATCCAAAGATAATAAACATTTCTAGTTAGTGCATATATCATTGTCAAATAATGTTAAATTTGTTAGCATCATTATGTTTGCTGTTGTATGTTGATGTGTCTCTTAAAGGAGAACATTGATATACATTGAATGCTTAAGTGATTTGTTATCTGAATTTGTATAGTATGTGAATTTATGACTCAAAGTATTAATGTTAACCATGTGATTATTATAGTATTTGTACCCATTTCTTTAAACTTGCTTTGTTTGGTCCAGTCTTTAATGGACTGAACTTCTCTGATTAGAGTGAACAAGTCAAATTTCACCTTGGTGTAATGGATATTGATTTAGCACTTCAAATTGAGAAGCTTGATGCTATTACTAATACTAGTAGCAATAAAGAGGAAGCCCATTATAAGGCTTGGGAAAGGTCAAATTGACTGAGCCTGATGTTTATGCAAATGAGCATAGCAAACAACATCAAGTCAGCTCTTCCTAAAATTGAAAGTGTCAAAGAATTCATGAGTTTTATGGAAGAGCGCTTCCAAACTGTTGAGTAGTCTCTTGTTGGGAAATTAATGGGTACTTTAACTACCATGAAGTTGGATGGTTCTCGTACTATGCTTGATCATATCATTGAAATAATAAACATTGCAGCAAGACTCAAGTCTTTGGGAGTAGAAGTTGATGAGAATTTTCTTGTGCAGATCTTTCTAAACTCATTACCGTCTGAGTATGGTCCATTCCAAATGAACTACAATACCATGAAAGTGTGGAAATAAGTTTGCCCCAAATGATTTAATATGTTAAGTTTTGATGATGACAAATTCAAGACAAAAAGAATGATGCTTATGCTTGATAGATGTACTTTATAGATGACAAATGCATCACAAAAGAATATTGATCATGTTATATAGATATGCTTAATGAGATATATGTAACATTCTTCATATAATATATCCAATAATGCTTTATATGAGTTATAATAAATTAATATTAAATTTGGTTCTATTTAAATGAAAATATGCAAAGTGTACTTTGTTGCATCCTTTATAGAGTATATCCATTAGTAATTGATAAATATCTTATTTGGATGTGTATATGAAAGTCTTATATGTATGTTAGACTAACTAGAGTTATACATTTATGAATCATGCATATAAAGATATTGAGTTATGAATTTGGACTAACTATATTTGTTTTAAGTGAATAATACTTTGTAGGTTAGTTCAAGTACCAAGAGTGAGCATTGCAACAAGAAAGCAAAAGATCACAACTATGCTCAACTCAAGAAGAATGAGAATGAAAAGATGTTCCAAGCATTTACAAGATTTGAAGAGAAGAAATTTTTGGAAGCTTGGATTACATCAAGAATTGATGATGACAAAAGATCAAGTCCCAAGGTTCTTTAATAATAGCTTATAGGACTTAAATCTTATGTAAAGGTAAATAGGAATCACACTAAGCTCAAACAAGTTTTAAACATCTTTAAAAGTATTTCTAAAATGTTTAAATGCCCAACAAACTGTTTTTGGAAAGCTAGTCATGGTGGTAGTGCATTTCTATGAAAAATAGTCAAATTTGTGTTTTGTAAAACTGACCTTTAGTTACTCTTTTGATCATATCTTTCAAAATACTTTGAGTTTTGTTCTAAAACTTATTTTATATGAAAATAGACTCAAAGATCTTTCCAATGAGTGGTCATTCGCTTAAAACGGATAAGAAATGAAGAAGTTATGACCGTTTAAAGTCAGTTTTCAAAATCAAGAGCTCCTAACCGATTAGGGACTTTCCCTAACCGATTATTCACTCTACCAGAAGCCATTTTCACGTTTCTGAAATGTCCAAACCGATTAGGAACTTGTCCTAACCGATTAGGATGATATAAATGACCATTTTTCATGATTTAAATGGCTTCCTAACCGATTAGGAAGCTTTGCTAACCGGTTAGCATATGTTTTTGAAGAAAATAACATTTGGCTATCAAAATGGCCTAACCGATTAGGGTAATTCCCTAACCGGTTAGTGTGACTTCAAAATGAACGTGAATAGGATTTTAAATAGAGCCTAACCGATTAGGCTCACTGCCTAACCGGTTATTGTGAATTCCAGAAACCAAAAATTAAAGGCCTAACTGATTAGGCTTAGCCCCTAACCGGTTATGATGAAACGCAGAACACACTGCAATGGTCACAAACAGCTATTTTTCTTATTTAATCACTTCCACACTTTACCCAACGACTCTAAATATTATTGGGTTATAAATACAAGTGTTTGGGCATCAAAGAAATGTTAGAGAACAATATGAAAATTACTCTTGAGCATTAAATTCATTTGTCATTATCTATTTCTCCAAAACTCTATTTTGAGCTATAAGTGTGTGAATCCTTGATACCCATAGTGCTTCAATTTGTATTATCTACTCTTTGAGAGAGTTTCTATCATCTACATCTTTGTTTAATCTGAAAAGAGGGTGAGGTATCCCTCAAGAATTGTAAAGGGTGAGGCATCCCTTGAAAGTAGAGGCTCAAGCACAAAGGGTGAGGTATTCCAAGGTGTTGAGTGCTCAAATTTGTAAAGGTTTTCAAGCACCTGTTCAAGCTTGAAGGTTTAGTGAAAAATCTCAGGTGGTTCACTTGAGGACTGGACGTAGGCCACAAGTGGTTGGTGGCTGAACCAGGATAAATCTTAGTGTTTGCTATTCTCAACTCTATCTCTTTATATTTGTGCTTTTAACTATATATGCTTGAGTTAAATTTGATACCTAGCTTATTTGCATAATTTATCCCATAACCCAACTTATATTTAAGTAATCCTTAATAGTTGTGCATTTCCTATGCATGTTCTGTTGCACTTATTAATTGAGTTATATCAAAATGCATAATTTGACAAAGTTGCATTAAAATTTATAATTACCCAATTCACCCTCCCTCTTGGGTAATGATTGCCATGGCTAACAGAAAGACAAATGGAATGTGTATGAATTGCACAGTATGTTAGTTCAGGAGGAAACCAAACTTACAAATCAAGAAAATCACTCTATCCATTATGTGAACCATTAAGGAGCTGGAAAGAAAGCTGAAAAGAAACATGGAAAGGGAAAATGACCATTAAAGATTGGTGAGTCCTCTAACAAAATCCAGAAGAAATAGTCAAACAATAATAGATGTCATTTATGTGAGAAATCTGGACACTTTTAGAAGGATTGCCCAAGGTGTAAGGCTTGGTTCGAAAAGAAAGGTAAGCTTAATGCTTATGTATGTTTCAAATCAAATTTAACTGAAGTTTTTCATAATACTTGGTGGATTGATTCTGGATGTACAACTCATGTTCCTAATATGATGCAGGGAATCCTTACAATCCAAACTATAAGCCCAAATGAGAAGTTTGTCTTCATGGTGAATAGAGTGAAGGTTCTAGTGGAAGGTGTTGGGACTTATCGTTTAATCTTAGACACTGGACATCATTTAGTTTTATTTGAAACTTTTTATGTATTTAGTATTTATAGGAATTTAGTTTCTTTGTCTAAACTTGATGTTGCTGGATACTCTTTTTGGTTTGATAATGGATGTTTTAGTTTGTATAAGCATACCTATATGATTGGTTCTGGTATATTTTGTGATGATTTATATAATTTAAATCTTGATAATTTATATACCGAAACTCTTATGACATTGCATCATAATGTTGGCACTAAACGTAGTTTAGTGAATGAACATTTTGCTTACTTGTGGCATAAATGTTTGAGTCACATTTCTAAAGAAAGAATAGAAAGGTTGGTAAAGAATGACATCCTTTCAGATTTAGATTTCACTGACATTAATATTTGTGTGGATTGCATTAAGGAAAAACAAACAAAACACACAAAGAAATGTGTCATAAGAAGCACTCAACTTATTGAAATTGTACACACTGATATATGTGGATCATTTGATGTTAATTCTTTAGGTAAAGAAAAGTATTTTATCACCTTTATTAATCATTATTCACGTTACGAATATATTTATTTATTACATGAGAAATCTCAAGCAGTGAATGCCTTGAAAATTTATGTAAATGAAGTTGAAAGGCAATTGGACAGAAAGATGAAAATCGTAAGGTTAGATAAAGGTAGTAAGTATTATGAAAGATTTGATAAAACTAGACAACACTCAAGTCCATTTGCTAAGTTCCTAAAAAAACATGACATATGTGTTCAATACACAATGTCAGGTACATTACAACAAAATAGTGTATCAGAAAGGCATAAATGAACCTTAATGGATATGGTCAGGAGCATGTTAAGAAACACGTCTTTACCTTTGTCATTGTGGATCTATACTTTAAAAATTGTCGTGTATTTGTTGAACAGAATTTCTTGTAAGACAGTTTTAAAAACACCTTTTGAACTATGTACAAGTAGGAAATTCAATTTAATGCACTTATATGTTTAGGGATGTCATGCAAAAATAAGAATCTATAATCCACATGAAAAGAAATTAGATGCAAAAACAATCAGTGAATATTTCATTTGTTATCCAAAAAAGTTTAAAAGGTATAAATTTTATTGTCCTATCCATAGTACAAAAATTGTCGAAACTGATAATGTCACATAAGTTAAGTGAGAGAATGTAAAGCTTAAGTGTGTCTCATGTCTGAATATGTGATTTATCTTTACCAGTTTAATAAATAATTAATTAAATTAAAAGGGATAAATTCTTATTAGATAAAATGAAATGTAGTTTATTTTTAAAGTAAAATAACTGGCAAGATGGAAGTTGACAAAATATAGTTTAATGTAAAAAGTCAAGGTCCATTTCCTGGCATAAAAAAAGTTTTCTTTTTTCCTCATCATTACTAAAGTAGAAGAAGAGAGAAAAAAAAAAGTAAAAGAATAGAAAGTAAGTTTTAAGATCTCTCTTATATTCTTGAAATACAATTTGCTGTTATCAAAATTTATTCATGGATCAATGTTAGTATTTTCATATATTCTTGTTTGTAAGAATCATAAATATTAAGATCTTTATGTTTTAATGGTAATTTTCTGTATTAAGAATCTTAAAAAAAACTATAATTTACATTATTTACAACGGTAACTATATTTATTTGAATAACAATTTTACAAAACATGACACGCCACATCAGAGACTAAACTAAATTATAGTGCAAGTATCTTATTATTATTATTATTATTGCAATATAGTAATAAACGGGTCGAATTATGATTTGGACTAATCAACCATTCTCATATAAATGCTCCTAATTAAAACTAATATTAAAACAAAAATATTTAATTACAAAAATCTTATATTTATTTTTATTACTATTTTATCATAGTGCCACCAAATAATAATAAAAGAAAAAATAATATAATAATAATTAAAAAAGATAAGAGATAAACGGACAAACGAACTCTAGCGGCAAAACATCCGCTTCCGGTGTCTATCTTCGACTAGGCCGGCCTTAAAAATATAAAAAAGTTGTCTGTTACTCATGAACTCCTTCCCGGGGAATCTCTTTCTCTTTTCTTCTCTTCACTACTTCGGCTTCTTCTTCTCGCTCCACCTCTCAATCCCACAATCCGTCTAGTTCAACATGGAGCCACCATTTCCAGTCATTTTTCTCCTTTTCATCTTCATCTTCTTAACCCGCTCTTACTCCATACCCGCTCTGTCTTCCACCGCCGGCGTTGACTCCATCTCCCGCCTTCTTCAAATCCAAGACCGCGAGAGAGCTCCCCCCTCCGTCCAGGAAGCTGCTGCTTGTGGCGTCCTCCTCCGATTGCTCCCTTCCCATTCCTCCAGCTTCGACTTCCGAATCGTCTCCAAGGCATTTCACTTCTTTTTTTTTTTTTTCCATTTTCTTGTTTATCATTTATTCTTCACCTAATCAAATTAGTCATTAATTTTGACCAATTTGTTATTAACAGAAGCAATGCGGTGGTGAATATTGTTTCATGATAAAAAACCATCCTTCTTTCGCAACACTCGGGGATCCTCAAATTCTGTACGTTGCTTCTAAATTTCTTCATTTCTTGCAAGTTAAAGTCTATCTTGCATGTTGAGAGAAAGTGAGAGAGTGTTCGATGAGAGAAAACTAACCATGTGTGGTTATAGAAGAGAAAGTAACAAACTAATAACAAACTATGTGTGGTTATAACTAACCTGCTGACTCAGCTAATTAATTTATATCCAAGCTAACTGAACTCAAGGTACTATGGTAATATTGCTGGAACTTATAAAATAATTGATGATTTTCAATCCTCAACAGAATTGCTGGGGCAACTGGAGTGGACATTGTGGCCGGTCTGCACTGGTATCTGAAGCATTGGTGTGGTTCACATATATCTTGGGACAAAACCGGTGGCTCGCAACTATTTTCAGTACCCAAGGCAGGGTTTCTCCCGCGTGTTCACGACGCTGGAATCTCGGTTCAGAGGCCTATTCCGTGGAGCTATTACCAAAATGCTGTTACATCTAGCTGTAAGCTACTTCTTTCAAGTTATCATATGTCTTTCGTGGTGTGCATGGATTGAAGCATTATGGTTGCACACCAGAAGATTTGATTTTCTTGTGATCTTATTTTATCTGCTTTTGGAAGATTCTTTTGCTTGGTGGGACTGGAAAAGATGGGAAAAGGAAATTGATTGGATGGCTCTGCAGGGTGTCAACTTGCCACTAGCATTTACAGGACAAGAGGCTATCTGGCAGAAAGTATTCCAGGTCATTTTCCTCCCAAATGCCTTAAACAATTCTTGGTATGGGTTTGGCATTGTAACGTATCTTTGTCACTCTGAAACTTTCTGAAGATGGCTTTTATGCTCAAAATCATCCCAAAAATTATACACCACCAAACTAGCATTTGTTAGAAAATTCATTAAATAAGCTTTAACTCACCACGAAATTGCTACTTTCATTTCTAATTTACAGAAAGCAGGAGGGTCGAAAAATAAATTGTATCCTAAAGTTATAAGAATTTCTTAGACTTTATCTCAAAAGCTTAAGTTGTTAGGTGAAGACCTGTCAATTCTTTTATATCTCCAACACACCTCCTCTTGCAAGAGCTCTTTAGGCTTGAAGCATGGATAAAGTACATTCCTACTTTATCTTGTGCTGATGTTTAATTATGAAGAGTGAAAGCAGCAAGGAGCAGACTCCTGGCCACATGGTCATAGAGGTTCTCATGGTTTTAAATTGCAGTCCGCAACCGCAATTGCGGCCGTAATATTGCAGTTTCAGTGGTCTCTGCAACCGCATTGCGGTTGCATCAGCCGCATTTTCTCGCAATTGTCCGCAATATTGCAGTTTTAGTAGTTTCTGCAACCACAACCGCAACCGCAATTTAAAACTATGAGAACCTCAATACCATGTTAAGAACTAAGTATCCCAAAGCATAAGTTGTTAGGTGGAGTCCCAAGAATGGTTTTATATTTCTAAGACTTTAAAACGGTTCCTAATAAAACTTCATATAGGCAGCGTTTCCATCTTTTTAAGTAGATTTTAATTAGAGGTGCTCTTTTCCAATGTTATCTAATTTTATGCAAGGTTGTAGTATTTTAAGATACTAGCATCATAAGACAACTACAATAAAACAGTTAAGTTGTGCTATGTGTACATCTATTTGAATATAGTTTTAATAATTTTTGAAGTCTAACCACTAGAGGAAATGTATAGACTATAGAGTTATCTGGCAGTCTTATAGGATATAGTAAATGTTTAGGTGCAGTTAGATTGGTACCTTAATTCTCAGGTAGACTTCCTTTTTTTTTAATGTATAATTCCTAGCATTTTTCTGCTCGGCAGTTTCATTTTTCTTGACATTTCTTGCAAATAATGAAATAAAGATGTACAACTTGACTTTGGCTCATAATTCTGTCATTGGCTTGTTTATTCAAATTATCATATTGGTAGCTCGGTAATCTTGAATATTGTATAACTTAATTCTGTTCCGTAAAGTATTTCTTAGATAGCTGACTTTATATTTAACCTCCAGGAGAAATTTAACATGAGCATTTCTGATTTGGATGATTTCTTTGGAGGCCCAGCATTTCTTGCATGGTCACGTATGGGAAATTTACATGGGTGAGTGATAGAATTCATGGGCTTGTTGTTTAACTTTGATAATTCATATGTTTGTGTTTTAAGGTTGAAAAGTAAAATTTATATATTCAAATAATTTAGGTGGAAACTGGAATAATGCATATGTAATTACTTGAGACTTTTCAGTTTCATTATGAAATTGTCAAGTTTGATGCTTTTAGAAAAATCTCTTTCTCTATGTCTAGAGTTTCATTGTCATCATTCCCGAATCTGGAAACCCTATTTTGAGAAATGAGTAATTCTATTTTAAATGATATTGAAATTGCAGATGGGGTGGACCACTGCCACAGAGCTGGCTTGATCAACAGTTAATCTTACAGCAGAAAATTCTTACCAGAATGTATGAGCTTGGAATGACACCTGGTACCGATTACTATTATTGACTCTTCTACTTTAACAGCAATTAATTATTTCAATCTTTATGCGAACTACAAAATAATCTAAGAATAATAAATAATTTTTCTTTTGATTTCTGGTAACACTCAAACCAAATGTAGGTATACATGATTACATGCACAGCTGTGTAGATAAGTGTATGCACATGCATGACAAAACCTTTGTCAATCCATCTCTACTCCTTTTCTGGAATTAAAATTTTTACATACTGAATAATTGCGTTTCAGTCCTGCCAGCTTTTTCTGGAAATGTCCCTGCTGCACTGAAAAATATATTTCCATCAGCAAAAATAACACGCTTGGGAAATTGGTAAGTACAACTATGTACATGTTGACTTGAACTTGCATGTAATTAGTCTGCTTATTCAACAACCACACTGGGTTAAGGACTTAATTGACACTGTTCTGAAAATTTAGCTATTGGAAATTTCTTTAAGAATATTGGGAAGTTGATAAACATCAATGAAGTAGTTTGCTGGCACATAATGTCATCTTATACACCAATTTATGATACTTATATTTGGATATAGACCATTCAATACTTCTTTTGAAGATTTAAATACATCAATTATATGTTTGTAAACGATCTTTAATCATGTTCTAGATCAAAAGAAAATTTATTAAACAATTGAACTATCTCTAGGAAGATGCTTGAATGTCTAATTTTTTGAGGAACAAGTTTATAAAAACATCAGCACGAAAGATCCTTTTGCAGAGAAAGATGAAAACCAGTGATTCAAGCTGACTATAAAAACATCAGCACAGAAGATCCTTTTGCAGAGCAAAATGAAAACCAGTGATTCAAGCTGGCTTGGAGAAGTTACTTACATGTTTACCAGCCCTGCACTCTTGACCACCCCACAAAAAATAAAAGTGTCATCTTACACCCTCAAAAATAGACAACGTTCCTAGATTGGTAATGCCTAATCACAAAGATGTTATGGCTTTAACATCCAGTGCCCTTGAAAGTAACTGAGATCAATCACGGATGTACTAAATCCTAGCAGCCATTGATTTTACTTTTCCCAACATTGTTGACACCCCGGGCTTGTGTAGCAAACCTAGTAAATGCATAGTGAATGTGCTTGTGTGTTATTGAACTTCACCAATCTCTGTAGACAAAACTGAAGAAAAACATAGAGCCAAGCTGTGTAGAAAAAGGGCATACAATGACAGATACATGTGCAACTTAATCTAGGACAATAAACTCAGAACTCTAATAATTCCTGAAGTGATAACAAAGATGCCATGGCCCTGGAACTAGTGAGAAAAACCATCAATAATGACCTCATAGCCTGAAATTATATTCATTTTCCTGTTTTATTTACATTCATAAACACCCACCATACAGACTTTATTGACATTTTTTCATCTTGCTATAGGTTTTCTGTTAAGAATGACCTCAAATGGTGCTGCACTTATCTTCTTGATGCAACTGATCCCTTGTTCATTGAGATTGGGAAAGCATTTATTGAGCAACAATTGCAAGGTGATATACATGCTTCTGTTTTACTTTGTTGGCTCTATTTTGTAATAAAAATTACAAAGGATACCAATTTAATTGTTTGTGATATTTGATTATCTTTTCACCTAGAGTATGGAAGAACCAGCCACATATACAACTGGTAAGTTTTTCTTTGCTCATCAATTTTAAAATTATAGAATTTAAATTTTCATTGCTGAAATATTTGTAGAAATTGCTGTATTTTGGGCGCATGGAAAACTTATAGAACACTTTCTTTTCTGTAACTTGAAATATTGTAAGTGGGTCCCTCCTGGCATGCAATGGTATTCTTTAGGTCTATCTAGCTTCCCTAGATAATAATGCATATCAATAGTTACTTGTGATGTGGCTGTCAGAACTCAGAACATAATTCATGATTCTCAGATTCTCTGCATTCATCAGTCATATATAAGTATATAACTGTAACAAGTAAAACTCTCCTTGATAGTTGATTCCTTATCAACATTTTTTTCCTTTCTTAAATTACCACTATTATCAATTTGAAAGTTGATTGAATATTAGTCTCATTGTTATCTGATGAAGATGGTTCCTTGGGAGAAACACATAATGATATGCAGATTTTATGAACTCCAGATGATGGAGTCAGAATCTTGTAATTATAGTTGTTCAAAGGTGTGATAATATACAATAACTAAGCTTAAAGGACTCTGTCTAAGGTGGCAGTAGTTGATATTGAAAATTCCTTTTTGAGGCTCTTTTCTAGCCTGTGTATAAGTTGATGCCAAGACAAAGGCCCTAATTATATGGTGTTGTTAAACTCTCGAGTTAATTCTTAAACTCTTACAAGTTTACGATCATAGGACACAAAAACGAGTTAAATCGCATGAAAGCTCTCTTTTTGTTAAACTTGTACAAGTTCAGGTAAATATGAACTCTTGATTCTCCTAGAGATTACGAGCTTGGATTTATACTTGGTTTTGGCTTCAAAATGTACAGTTTTGGTTGATTTTGTTTGGTATTTGGGTTGAATTGCCTATATTCTGCAACAAATATTGGGTTTGTGAGACTAATTTTATGCTTTCATTATTATTATTGTTCTGTTTTGTTAAACTACTAAATATTGTAAGTGCTGGGCTAAGTATATAACAGTTTGGTCAAATATTGAGTTATGTTTTTACTTCACTACTTCCATTTGCTTTGTTTTGGAGTTGGAATGGTGAATATTAATTATGGATATTCTATTAAATTATGTTTGGGTGCTAGGATATGTTTTCTAAATAACATTAAATTATGAGTCAAGTTTACAATTTGAGTTTACTAGGGTTCCACAAGTTTACCTGAACTCTCTCGAGGTTGACAACTATTGGTGATAATTTACACCTTTTACTATATAAAAAATATTTTTTATTTTATTAAAGACAGTCGTGATCAATGCACCCGAAATCTAGAGACTTGAGTACTTTTATTATTAGAAAATCTATATTCTGTTATAAATCTCCAGTTCATTTGAATTATGGTTTATGGTTTATATGTATATGCGCCATCACACTTTATTCTATGCTTTTGTTGATAAAGAAAATGTTCTTCCATTCATTAACATAGAGCTTGTTGAACCAATCGCAGTGATACTTTTGATGAGAACACCCCGCCTATTGATGATCCAGAGTACGTTTCATCATTAGGTGCAGCAATCTTTAAAGGAATGCAGAGTGGTGATGATGATGCTGTTTGGCTGATGCAGGTGAATTAGTTAAGGTTTTTGTTATGTAACATTGATTTGATGCTGCTAAGTGCTAGCTTTTGTGTATAACTATACTTAGCTAATATTTTCATGCAAGTAGATTTTTGCATCCACTAAACTCTAATGGATCCTATTTCATTTATGCAGGGATGGCTATTTTCATATGATCCATTCTGGAGACCTCCTCAAATGAAGGTTATATCTATAATTTTTTACCTCCCAACTCTATTGCTTGCTTTCACAGCAAGCCTTAATATAAGAAAAGCTTGTCTGACAACTGGCAATGTAAACCATTGTTTTCTACCTTAATGATTTTCAAATCAAATTATTTTTGTCTTTGTTTGCAAGGATTTCAATTATATTGAACCCTGTCAATGTTTATGGTTGTTTCCATTAAAATTTGATGGTTTCTTTAAATCTCCATTATGCATTGAGACTGTAACTAGCATTCCACACAGCATTTTTCTTTTTCCTTTTTTTTTTCTCTTCTTTCAGTGCCTGTGTAAAGATAATGGTTAGAATCGTCCATATACACATGTGAACAGATGCATACGTTAGTCAGTATAAATGCTTTCTAGAATTATGAATTCACCCTGGTTATTTCTTCTAACTTAAATATTACCATTCATATGCGATCTCATACATGCAGTACTCATCTGTGTTTTTTATCTGTGCTTGTTTTCAGGCCCTTTTACATTCTGTTCCTGTTGGAAAGCTGGTGGTTCTTGACCTGTTTGCTGAAGTAAAACCCATATGGATTACCTCAGAGCAGTTTTATGGAGTTCCCTACATCTGGAAAGTCGTTTTCCCTTTTATATTTATAAATTAAAGTAATAATGCCATCTCTGTTGATGATTTTAAGTTAGTTGGCCATATCCATATTCAGGCCTCCACTTTATAGGCAGGAGATATCTTTACTCTGCCTCAATGTGAATATATTTTTTCTTGTTTGATTGCCTTCTTCACAAAACAAAACTTAGTTGGAACTGAGCTCAGTCCAGTATTCAGCAGCTTAAACCAGTGATCCATAGAGAGAGCTGCTTTGCAAAACTGAGTCAACTTTGTAATATGAAAATGTCCAAGTAACTAGCATTGGTGGGCTTCCCTACAAATTGTTTGATAAGGCTGCCTATGACATTTATTTTTTTGGAGCAAGCCTATAACATGTTTTAATTATGTCTATATCTGTAGATTAGAGTATTAGAACTTTGAAGTTTGTTAAGTTGATATTATTTTTAGCTTATCAATTTGTTATATAAATAAATTAATTGATTACCCAAGAATCTGCAGTCTGCATCCTTTTGATTGCCTTTTTCGTTTTTCTAGTGATTGGGTATGTTATGCTTGACAGGTGTATGCTGCACAATTTTGCGGGAAACATTGAGATGTATGGGATATTAGATGCAATAGCATCTGGCCCAATTGAAGCACGTACAAGTGTTAACTCAACAATGGTAAGTTATCCATTTTCATTGGTGATTCAATTTTATATTAAATAGACTCTCAGCAATCTGCCTTTCTGGCTTTTTTGGCTCCATTATATCTATCAAGCAACTAAATAGGTTCAATTGATTACCAGCTGTTCTTGTTATATATCGTAGTATAGAAACATGAGGCTCGTCTATCCAACATCTTCAGAAAAATATTTATGCATTTTTTGGTTGGTTACTCTTTCTAAGTTGCAAGTCAGTGCATCCACATAAATACATATATAAGCACACCGAGACATACCATCTACAGATGTAATTTACTGTTCAGACTTGGATTGATTTCAAAAGCGCTATTTCTTGTTCAAAGTGGTCTGTCCACATGAGCAATATCTTTTTAATATCTTCCTCTATCCATCCCGCTTTGGAATATGAAACATGCACAAGATGATATTGTTATTTACGCAAGTCATTCTACTAATAATTTCTGTTTAATTTTTTTATCATACTTGTTATGATTATCTATTTGATTTTCTGAAGGTTGGAGTAGGAATGTCGATGGAAGGCATAGAACAGAATCCCATTGTCTATGATCTGATGTCTGAAATGGCATTTCAACACAAGAAAATTGATGTTAAGGTAAGAATGAGAGAATCTTGGTACCAATAAGTTGCATTTATTTCACTCATAGTCTTACTATGTTCGCCTGCTAGCAGGATCTCCTGTGGAACCCCCCCCCCCCCCCCCCCCCCCCATAATATGGGTGACCAGTTTTATTGAATGTAGACTGTATTCTTATTGTTTGCCACGTTTCTTTAGTAGAGACTTTGTACCATACCAATTTAATTATCCACCTCCACTTGGTAATGTTGGACTTCGTATATAATTCCAACACACTTTCTTTCTTCCCTCCTCACTTGCATGCAATTCCTTTTTCACAGAACAATCAGAATATTTTCGAATCCCATTTTGCTGATAATTATGATCAGAATCTGTGAAGTTATATAGCTGCCTTGAACCTAAAGTAAAATCAGCACAACCAAGTGAACAGTATAGTATATTCCTTTTGGCAATTTTATTCAACATATTTGATTAGGTATTTGGGTTTAACAAATAAATATGGTGTGCAGGAAATTGTGCTTGTGTACTATTATTATTTATTAGAGCTCTGGTAAGCCTGCGGTAGGAACCCATTTTTGTATACTTATATGCTCCAAGCTTACCACAGCTTTGTCATTTCTCCTTTACAAGTGTGTTTGCTTTCTGCTATTGAATACCTGAAGTTGTAAGCACTCCATGCCTTCCACTGAATCCATGCTTTCTGCCTTTATTTCATATCTATCTCGCTAACTTGGTAATGTTTTCAGATTGAAATGCATCATGGTCATTCCTTTTCAGGTGTGGGTTGATCTGTATTCAACTAGACGATATGGACGCCCAGTTCCTTTAATACAAGAGGGATGGAATGTATTATATCACTCCATTTACAATTGCACTGATGGAGCCTATGTAAGTGCTTGGTTGATACTTATAGCCTCATATTAGTAATTTCTTCTAGTTAATCCTGCAATAGAAGAACTTCTATGTAATTATGTGTTGAACTTCTACCACTGCTCATTTACTGTTTTCCCCTTTATTACTGCACTCTTCCTTTTATGATGTGTTGTATTTCATTTTCTCCTTGATATGTACAAAGCAAGGGGGGAAAAAATGAAGACATATCACATTGCTTCGGCCAGCTTATTTCTCAATGTACATAAATGACAATCTAAACTGCGCATCTTATGCTCAGTTCCAGTCCTAACTAACCATGCATAAATACCTAGATCATATTTCAGTTTAACCAGATATTCTTGGTGTATGGGAACAGGACAAAAACAGAGATGTCATTGTAGCAATCCCAGATGTTGACCCTTCCTTAATTTCAGCACAGCAAGAACGGTCTCGCCACTATGGCAAGCCATACTCAAGAACAATTATAAAGGAAATAACTGAATCATTTGATCGACCTCATTTATGGTATTCAACTTCTGAAGTAATTTATGCATTGGAACTTTTTATCGCTAGTGGACATGAACTTTCAGGAAGTAATACTTACAGGTGAGAAAAGTTGGTTGTATGAGAATTCTCTCTCCGGTTTCACTACTCAGCAAAATGTAACCCGATGTTGTCTTTTTATATGTTAAGTTTCCATATCCAGATTCATGCTATTTATTCTTTACTCAGGTATGACCTTGTTGATCTGACTAGACAAGCCTTGGCAAAATATGCAAATCACTTGTTCTTTAAGGTCATAGAGGCATACCAATCACATGATGTCCATGGAGTTACCCTCCTCAGCCAGAGGTTTCTGGACCTAGTGGACGATTTGGACGCACTGTTGGCTTGCCATTGTGGATTTCTTCTGGGACCTTGGTTAGAAAGTGCAAAGCAGCTAGCTCAAAATGCAGAACAGGAGAAACAGGTTTGATTTACATTGATTGGCATAAAATGGAAAATCCATCTGTTCTATACTTCTATTGATGTAATATAAACATGTACAGTTTGAGTGGAATGCCAGAACACAAATCACCATGTGGTATGATAACAAAGAGGAGGAAGCCAGTCTGCTTCGTGACTATGGTAATGAATGACAGTTAATGCCTTGCTATATTTATAAACTCAGCCTTTATAGCTGTTGATTGAACAAGGATAGGATGTGTTGGTAGTTGGCCCTTTTGCTTCAACAATACTATAAATAAAGGTTTATTTAACCTTTTCTTTAGTAAATCGTAAGCACTCCTCTCACTCTGAATATCTTCTCTGAACCCTACAGAGAAAAAGAAAATAAAAGCTATGAGATGTTTTGGCATACTGGTTGATTCTATGTTGTTTTCCTATTCTCCACAGGAAACAAGTACTGGAGCGGGCTTCTACGTGATTACTATGGCCCCAGAGCTGCTATTTATTTCAAATATTTAATAGAAAGCTTAGAGAGAGGAGAGGATTTCAAGTTAAAAGAATGGAGGAGGGAATGGATAAAGCTTACCAATGATTGGCAAAGCAGTAGGAATATATTTCCAGTGGAAAGTAGAGGAGATGCTCTAAACACTTCTTGGTGGCTCTTCAACAAATACCTGAACCTGAGCAATCCTGAGACGAAGCATACACTGGAGTACTGGACTGAACCCAAATCAATGAGATTTCAATGAACTATAGTTACATGTATATGAGACGAATGCCATTTTGTTAATCTGGTTCACTTCTCTCCAGATTTTCATTTTCCATACTCCGATGCCATTTTTTTTTCTTTTTCGAAATTACGTTGCCGATATGGAAAAGAAGCTATGGCTTTCCAGTTTGTGCAAAATATAACAACTACCTTGGCAAATTTGCCAGGTATTTCCAGTATGTTCATGGAAACATAACATATGTATTACGAACTTAGAAGACAACTGCCTCTATGAGTTTGGCCTACAAATGCCGTTATGTAATTATTAAGAAATTTAAAATAAAAAGTTTTAAATGAAAATATAAAATTTTGTTCAGTTTTCAATATATATTGAATGTTATATTTTTATATAAAACAATCTTGAATTCCTTAACAAATATCCTAAAAAAAATCGCAAGGGTAAATCTTAATTGAAGAACACGCAAGATGACTTTGTAACATTGGAGCAAGTAGGAAAAGTTTTTTGATATTAAAAAGTCATTAATATTACTTAAAATTTATTTTTTATTGAAATATTATTTATCATATGGAGTGGCTTGTGTTTGAAGTAGGAAATATTATTTATCATTAATATATTCTACTGGACAATAATGAAATAAGAATATTTTTGGTGATATGAAAATAAGCATATTAAGATAACAGGAAAGTAAACTTAAAAATTATGGAGTGTTTTAAGAAAAGTATTTAAAAATTTTAAATTCATTTTCATTTTATATTAACTTTTTACCTTGGTCCAAAGTTTGTTCATGATATGATCCAGCTCAATCTAAGTGGCTTGTGTTTGATTGGATTGGACTTCACTCTAAGATAGAGTCAAGACCACGTTTTAATTTTGGGGTAGAAGAAAATTTTAAATTGAACAAGTTAGGTTAAAAAAAATGTGGTAATGCTACATACACTTGTACATATATTTTTTTATTTTTATATAATTTTTATCATCTAATTACAGTTGAGTTCATTTTATTTTTTATACACTTATATTTTAATTTTGACACTTAAATAAATGTGAGAGATGTGAGAATAAAAATAATGTATAATTAGTATATTTTTTTTTAAAAAAATGCATTAGGTTTGACCTTGCTTGATTTTTATAGAGTAAATCACTAATTT
Organism: Ormosia semicastrata; assembly: GCA_029884595.1. Taxonomy (NCBI): domain Eukaryota; kingdom Viridiplantae; phylum Streptophyta; class Magnoliopsida; order Fabales; family Fabaceae; genus Ormosia; species Ormosia semicastrata. Next base: position 7,020,603 of record JAQQTO010000028.1, on the reverse strand, counting down.
AGTCTATGAAAAATAGAACACTCATCGTATTAGTCCTGAATTAAAAAAAAATGCATTTGCTTTGACCTTGCTTTATTTTTTTAGAGTAAATTACCAATTTAGTCAATGAAAGATTAATATTAAGCTCAACATCTTGAAAGATTAATTTGTCAGTTAAATCCATCTAATCATTAACTAAGCTCTATTTACGTTAACAGACATGCATACGCACATTAAGTGCAAGCTGGCTTCGTACATAGATAAGTACCAACATATTTTTTTTATAAAACTGAAATGATATCACCCCAAGCTCCTTCCCCAATCCTTATTCCCTACGTGATCATTACCTTTGAAACCCAAATCCCTAATTTCACCATAGATGATAAAACAGGTCAACCCGTCCTATCTCGCCATAGGTTAGTTGAAAACATGAGTTTGATTCGTTTTTGTTATAAGAGTTGAAGTGAACAACCCACCTCATTTCTAAAAAATAAAAAAAAATTAAAAAAATGATGGATTGACTAGTTTGGCAAGTCAACTTACTTAAAAAGTGAACACAAAGGAGAGTTAGACAGGTCAACTCGTTAGCCCAAAAAAAAAATACAAATTGACCCAGCAGGTCAACCCGCCCTATCTCGCCTTAACCCGTAGGTTATGTAAGTCAGGTTAAATTGACCTTTCTAAAAAAAGGAGTTGAAAAATATAACCTAATTTGCCAAATTTGACGGGTTAAATGAGTTAATTCATTAGGTTGGACCTATTTTAACATCTCTAAATTTCACCTTCCTTTTCCCAGTGAATCATCACATCTATTGAACATTAAGAGATGATGGGGGTGGAAACATGCATTTCTAAACCGACACTCACAAAAATCATCATAGTCTGAATGTAGCTGAACATGGAGGACAGGTTTGGTGGCTAATGGTCCTCCATTACAAGTGAGGTTGTGAAAGGTGTGTTATTGAGGGATAAAAGCAGTCTCATAGTCTCCAAGACCTTTAGGAAGGAAGTTAAATGCCAAGTATGAAGTCATCTTGGCACTTAACGTGCCATGTATGCATCTATGTTATTTTAAACAGAACTCAATAAACAATTGAATGTATTTGACTGACGGATTACTTTTAATGACCGCAAGTATAATTCTTACCTTTTAGGGAGTAATATCACGGATGGTCTATCTTTCAAAGACTAAATTAGTGATTTATTCTCTCTTTCCCCCCTCTCTCTCTCTTTAATTAGATTGGAGTTACAAATATCTAAAGAAATAAAATAAGAATTAGTATAATGAAGGATTGGACATCTAATATTAATATTATAGGCTCGTTTGAATGATATTTTAGAAAAAAAGGTCTTTTTTTCACATAATCTTTGTTTAGGGATAATGTGAAGCGAGAACTTGATCGAAATATGAACCTGAAGCGAGAATAGGATAATGTGAAAAACAACAATGCAAGAAGCAATATAAGAACTTTCACAAGATAAATTCGGCATTTTTAAAAAGTAGCAAAGTAACGTCGTAACACTCAATCCATTTTTGATACATTTTTGAAAAGTAGCAAAGCAACCTTAGTAACTTTCACAAGTTGTTTCTCCTATAAGCCTCAAGTTGAATTTGAATATGAAGAAGCAATGAAAGAATTTTAAAATTGAATAACTAAGTTACATAAAACATGAGTTCAACAAACTATAATTTTATAACAGCTGGGCATAATGCTCAACCCATATAGTATTTCGCAGAAAATTACATCACTAAAAAAATGAGAGTTGAAAGTGAGATGAAGGCAAGGAGAGAGAAGAGAAAGAGGGTAGAGATAAAGGGTTGAGATGAAGGCAAAGAGAGAGAAAAGAAGGAGAGAGAAGGGGACCAAATGCAAATTTCTAAAGTTATCAAGTTAACTTGTTGTGTTGGTACAAGTCATTATTTTAAACCATTGTATCAACATAACTTTTATTTATAGTTGTGATCTTTCCACTTAGGCAATGGAACCGATACCACAATTAGTATAAAAGAATTCTCCTAAAAAATATCTTTTTTATTAATCATTGATGAACTTCTTTATGTCGAAGAAAATATCTTTTTTTAGAAGCTCAATAATCTATTTTAAAACATACATATAATTGTGCTTTTTTTCTAATACTTCGTTTTTTAAGAAGCTCATCCAAACATACTAAAAACATTATAAAAAATACTTATTTTTTGAAGAAAAAATTTATCCAAAATAGCACATCCAAACCAGATAGTGGTATAATTTAAAATGATTTCATTAGCAGGAAAAATAAAAGTAAGTACTAGGCCAAACTAGTACCGGTCAATATAGTAGTCCAGTATAATAAGCACTTTGGGTTGGGACCAAAGCCAATGATAGCCCATCAAAACTTTTAACAAATTATATCTAACCCGACTAGTACACAGTACACACTACACACTATTAATCAAAGAGCAAATTTTTGTGTAACTTAATGATTTGGCGCCCTCAAACAATCTTTGTGTAATCTTTGGGACCCCCAAACTACAAATCCTGGTTCACCCCTCTAGCTTTCCACTTTCCAATCCATATAAGCTGTCTAGCTATCGCTTTCCTGGTTGCCGGTCGATTCTGGTGGGGGCAAAGCAATACAGGTGGGGAATCACACTAAATCATACGCGCAAGGGCTTTGGGAACTAATCGCTGGAATTTCTTCTTTTGGTAGAATTATACAGTGGAACATGGGTGGTCCAATTTGACTTTTTCTGTTTTTTTTTTAAATTATACTTATTTCTTTTTAAATTTAACTTAATTACACTTGATATTTTTTTATTTTAAAAATTACATTAAAATTTCTTCAAGTTTATATTATTATTATACTAATTTTTATTAAAATTTATATTATTATTGTACTGATATCTTTAACTCTTCAATTAAAAAGTCAATATAAGAGTACAAAAAAAATATGTGAAGTATAATTAGGCTAATGTAATTTTCCTTTTTTTTTTTCGCAACTTTTCCCTTCTTATTATTCTGAGTTTGACGGTAGAAATCACCCAGCTGGGCCCTCGAACGTTCTAAGAATATTACAGCCTAGCCGCCATGGCATAAAAAAATGAGCCCACCAATTGTAAACTTGGATGAAAACGTAAGCGCAAGCGTGTAATGGCCTCTGTTGGTCCAAAATTTTCTGAAAAGAAAAATTGATTCTTAGTCGAAAACAACCTTTTCTAGAAGGTTCCAGGTTCCAGCAGAGAACAAATGTGAAAACGAGTTTTCTTGTGGAGGCCTACTCGTGCCAAAGTCCACATTGATAACATAAGCTTAATCCATGCTTTTGGATTTGATTGATTGTTTTGTCAACTAATTGAAACTAGTGCTATCTAGTCCTATATAAATGCATTGAACTGGTCTCTAATTCTGCAATCCTCCATCGCCAAAATCCATATCCTAACCCTAGTGCTCGCAGTCCTCAATTCAACCGGTTCCACAGGATTTTTCCGCTCCTCTCTCTCTTGCATATTAAAGGAAATACGTGGTGAGACTCACTAGTAGAAGAAGAAATGGAAGGGATCGGCTCTAATGGAACATCCTGGGCTGACCAGTGGGACGATGGCCCAGACCCTGTGATTGGCTCCAAACAATCTAAGAAGAATAGCAGCAACACCCTCGGCAAGACCAAAGCAGTGGCCACCACTGGCGTCAAGAAGTTGAAGGAGGGTACCTCCGCAGGCCTCCATTGGATCAAGACCAAGTATAACAAAACTACCCAGAAGCATTAAATTAGTTAACTTTTTTGTCGATTCACTTTATTCAATTCCTTGTATATGTTAATATCTATCTTATTGTCATTCTCTTCTTCTTCTTCTTTTTATTTTTTTTAACGTTTTATGGTAGGCTACCATCTCTGTCTTTAATTTGGTCTTTCCTATTCATTTATTCTTGGTGTGTAAGATTGGTTGGACATAGCCTTACTCCGTACCATCGATATAGCAGTATCGTTTCTTCTATTTTCTGTTTAATGGATTAGGATTTTTGTATACTTTTCTATATATGGATATTTTAATCTTAGAGCTTTCTTTTCGCTTCAATCGCACGCCCATCACGCTTGAGAATCATAAAGATATATGAAAAACCAAACCCTGCGTTTGTTTGAAATCTTCGAAGTTCTTTCTTCCTTGCTCAGTTGGTAATACTTGTACAGTAATTTACGTAATGGATGCAAAACGAAATTTCCTCTTGAAACTTTCTTTCTAGTCAAGCCTTTGTCAATTGTAACGTGAATTGGAAAAACAATAATTGGGAGAACTTTACATTTTTATAGTTCAACTCGAACTCCGAATTAGTGTTGAAGTTTAATACGATTTTAGATATCGAAAGGTTTATATAAAAATAAATAAGTAAATTGTGGCGGTGAGAATTTTGTTTTCACCACTAGGCCAACATGCTGGCGTTAATTGGAATTCTAAAATCTATCTTAACATATTCAACGGGACATGGTTAGGGAAAAAATTATAAGGAAAATGTTAAACGGTGTGAATATGTTTTCATAAAACAATTCAAGGAAGAAGAAAAGTAAAAGAATTTTATCACACATTTTTTTATTGGATTTAATTTGAATGCATTATAAGTGTAGAATGTTTTTGACACTTGTTGGTGTGAAAAGAATAAAAGTTAGCTTTGCTTATGAAGTAAAGTTAAACTCTATATTTTCACTATCGTCCTATTATAGTATAAGTTTCAACTTAAAAAATTTTCAAAATGAGGAACTTGTCTTTCAGTGGGCGTTTTTGATGTACTAAAAGAAGCTCTCAATAATAGATTTCAAATAAATAAGTTAAACAATGTGAAAATATTACTTTTCATTAAAGAACTAGAATTCAACGAGCTACAAAGAAGAAAACTGAGACACAATGGAAAAACTTGTGTTTTGAAATACAAAGCAAAGGAAATGACATAAAGTAAAGACGAAAGTTGTAAAGAAATGTTGTAAAGTGCTTGGAAATGTAAAGGAAAGCGGTAAAGTGTTGGAAAGGTAAAGGAAAAGCTATAAAATGCTAAAAAATGAAAGATAAAATGTACGAAAATAGATGAATTTTTGTGTGATTGATTGGAAGTCCTTTCTTCAATGCCTTAGAGGACTATTTATAGAATTTGAGCTACAAATATTGCTGCTTTAGTGCACCTTCAAGCATCAATGTCTGTCTTCCTTAATTTTAGGAGCATGATCTCTAGTTACTTAGTCACTCCATACAGTTCTAGGTTATGGGACATCTTCATGACATGTTTTCATCCAACTTGAATAAAGAAAACTATAAAAAAACATCATCTTCTGCATGTTTGAATGTTAGCAGTAACCACCAAATCTCAAATTCCTATTTTTTAGGCACCATTATCTCCACCTTCCTCATCCATGATTTTGACTTAGTCAACCGATTTTTAACTTGGCTTTAGATAGCAAAATACATCATTTTTGTAGCTTCAATTACATTGGGCTACCTATCTCGTTGGGCTTTACTTGCCCCTGCCTTATCTCCCAACTATTGGTTGAAAAGCTCAACCCATTATTTTTGGGTTACCAACAATGCCCTCGCATTAGCTATTGGTTAGATTTCAATTCAATCAATTGCTAATGGATCAGAAACCCACAAGATAGCACACAACTTTTTCAAATTTAAAAGCCTGTTGTAACCATCACATTAGTTGTTGTTGCTTTCTTATGGTATTAAATGCATAGCAGGCTAGCTTAGGTGGTAGGGAAGTGATTAGATTCAATGGCTATAAAATCCCACCTTAAGCAGCTCACCTACGTATTTCATTCTTGAGTTTTCTCTCTTCCAAACCCTAGCTTCCATTGCAAAACCTTCCTTCCTTCTCTTCTACTAATAGCCACAAAAATGTCAAGTGCCTCTGATTCTTAGAACCAATCCATGGACTAACCAAGTGACAATTCTTCATTGTCTTCACCTTCCTTCCAACCAAATCCAAACGTTCATCTTCATCTTCTCCGACCGAAGTCCAAGCAATCATGAAAACGGTTGCTACTGTTACTATTGCTAAAGCCAATGCAACAAAGCAAAGTGTTACGGAGAAAATGGGTGAACCAATAGCTGACCCATCAGCACCCAAGGAAGTTGGGCCTTCAATTGCCAATAACAGGCCCAAGAGAGAGCAGAAAAGGCCAATCCGATATGAAGGCTTTGTGTGATCCAGCAATTTAACTCAATATTTGTAATTTAGAATAAAAATGATAGTAATCAGTAGTTATATTCTAAATATGTAAGAAATAAGGAGATGATGACAGATGTCACATGATCCTTAACAATAGGAAATTAGTTAGTATCCAGTGTTATATTCCTTTCACTCAAGATGAATGAATTAAGCAGAAAATTTCCACAATCTCCTTTCTCCTCTCTTGCGCCTTTCCCACTTACAGTGGGAATTCAATTTCTAAACCTTTCCTAACATTGGTGCTTTCATCCCTTCGCTCAAGATGCAGACCCGCTCTCAAACATAAAAAAATGACCTCCTCCAAATTCAGGAGTCCATCACTGCCTTAGCCTCTGCCTTTGCTGACTTCAAAGCAACCCAAGACCATCGTCATGAATCCTACCTCAATACCTTTCAGGTTATCCAGACCCCACTCCAGGAACAAGAAGCCCCACGTTTCTCTACCCCTCCACTCACCACTGAGCAACCCATTTGACCCCCTAAACTGCACCTTCAACCATTTGATGGCACCAATCCTCTCGAATGGATTTTCTAGGCTGACCAATATTTTGCTCACTATTCCATTCCTCTGCAACAGCAACTCTCTCGGATACCTTGCTACATGACGGGTGACGCCCTCAGATGGTACCAATGGATGCACAACAACAACCAGTTATCTACCTGGGAGGAATTGACCCGAGCCATAGAACTGCGTTTTTGCCCTTCTAGCTTTGAGAATCATCAGCAAGCGCTGTTCAAAATTCACCAAACCACCACTGTCACAGAGTATCAGCATGAATTTGAATGCCTATGTAATTGTTGGTCTCCCTCCCAATGCCATTTTGGACTATTTTATTTCCAGACTACGCTCCGACATTCAAACAAAAATGGCTATCCTACAACCCTCTTCCATTGCACAAGCTATCGGCCTCGCTAAGTTAATAGAAGCCAAAATACAGGCCACTCGACCCTTGTTTCCTGTTATACCACGCACCAATCCACCAAAAACTCTTCCACCACCTAGCCCTACCACAAACCCACCTCTACTTCCCACACCATCACCTCGTTTAGCCCTCCCAACCCTACTTCAACCTAAACAAACCATCCCTATCTACCACCTGTCACCCATTGAAATGCAGGCTCGTCGAGCCAAGGGCCTTTATTTTAATTGTGATGAACCGTTTCACCCAAGACATAGGTGTAAATCCAAGCAATTTTTTGCTGTTACTAGCTGAAGATGACCCCCCTGATAATAGGGCATCTTCCCCTTTTGATGACCTCTATTTGCTGGAAGACACCACCCCACCTATTCCCACAATGATCCTAGCACCTCCAACACCCACTTCCAGCACCCTTGCTGAACCTGCAAACGCCCCAACCAACACTGAACAGTTTCACCTATCAATGCAAGCTGTGACAGGACACCCATCACCCCTATCCTTAAGGTTTAATGTTTCCATTTATGGTCACCCAGTTTCTGTTCTGATTGACACAAACAGCTCCCACAATATTATACAGCCCTATATTACTACCTTCCTTGGAATTCCCATTCATACTTTTTCCTCATTTTCAGTCATGGTGGGCAATGGAGCATGCTTACAATGTTCAGGTTTTTGCTCTGAGGTACCTCTCTCAGTCAACAAACACATTTTTCACATTTCATTCTACCTTCTACCTATACAAGGAGTTGATGTAGTCCTTGGAGTCTAGTGGTTACAAACCTTAGGGCCATTTGTCTCGGACTATACTGTACCATCCATGCAGTTTTACTATGAGGGCTCATTAATAACACTCAATGGCTCGACTAATTTCCCCATCTCCCCTGCCACTTTCCATCACATTACCAAAATGATCCACACCAATTCCATTGATACATGCCATGCTATATCTATGATCCCTGCCAGCCCCCAACCTGACCCAAAATTTCCCATAAATTTACCTGCTATAACCTTAACTTCAGAGGATCGAGCTCTCCTTGATGCTATTACCCCAAATCTTGCCTACATCCTACACCAATACTCTCATATCTTCACTACACCCCATAGCCTTCCCCCTAATCGGCCCTATGATCATCACATACACCTACTACCAAATTATGCACCTATCAATATTAAGCCCTACCGTTACCCCCATTTTCAGAAGGAAGTTATGGCTAAGCTTATTTCTGACATGCTGAAGGAATGGATTATACGCCCTAGCACTAGCCCATACTCTTTACCAGTCCTTTTGGTAAAAAAAAGACGGGTCATGGCATTTTTATGTGGTTTATAGGGCTTTGAATGCTATCATTGTTTGAGATCGGTTCCTTATTCCGACTATTGATGAGCTACTTGATGAGCTCAATGGTGCTTCCTATTTTTCTAAGCTCGATCTCTCAGGTTATCATCAAATCCGCTTGGCTCAGGAGGACATCCCTAAAAATTGGTTTTCGCACGTTTGATGGCCACTACGAGTTCCTAGTAATGCCTTTTGGCCTTACCAACAGGCCCTCCACCTTTTAGGCTGCTATGAATGATCTCTTAAGGCCCTATTTGCACAAGTTTACTTTAGTATTCTTTGATGACATTCTTATTTTTAGCTTTACTTGGCTTGATTATTTGTTACATGTTGAGCAGGTTCTACACTTACTTTTGACCCATTAATTCTATGCTAAACTATCTAAATGTCAATTTGGGGTGCGCTCGGTGGACTACTTGGGCCATATCATTTCTGCCCAGGGGGTGCAAGCCGACCCAAGCAAGCTGCAGGCTATCCTAGACTGGCCCATTCCTACTTCTCGCACTACACTCAGGGCTTTCCTAGGCCTCACAGGTTTCTACAGGCGTTTTGTTCGCCAGTATGCTACCATAGCTAGTCCCCTCACAGACTTGCTTAAAAACACTACATTTTCTTGGACTTCTGCAGCTTCTCATGCTTTTCAACAACTTAAATCCGTTGTGACCACCCTACCAGTGTTAGCCCTCCCTAATTTTTCATTACCTTTTGAGGTCACAACAGATGCCTCCAATGTAGCTGTAGGTGCTGTCTTGTCCCAGAATAATCATCACATTGCGTATTTCAGCAAAAAAATGGGTCCACGCCTCTGTGCCTCCTCTACTTATGTGCGAGAGCTATACGCTGTGACTGAAGCAGTAAAAAAATGGCATCAGTATCTATTGGGAAATACTTTTAAGCTTTTTACTGATCATAAAAGCCTTAAAAGTCTCATGACCTAAACTATCCAGACTCCAGAACAACAGAAATGGTTATCAAAATTGATTGGTTACCACTTTGAAGTTCACTACAAACCTGACAAAGAGAATGTCGTCGCAGATGCCCTATCCCGCTTGCACGAGCCACCCTGTGAATCCATTCTTGTCACCATCAGCTTTCCCACAGTTCCAATGTTCTCCCAACTGAAGGATTTCTATACTAATCATTCTGCAGGTCAAAAATTACTGTTAAAGTTGTAATCTGATTCCACAATGCAACAGAAAATTTCCTATAAAGCTGGGTTATTATATTTTAAAGACAGGATTTTCATTTCTTGTGATTCGGGGTTCATTCCACAACTACTGGGAGAATTTCATTCCTCACCACTAGGGGGACACTCAGGAATCAAAACCACACTCTCCCGGTTATTTGGTACTTTCTATTAGCTGGACATGCATACTGATGTTAAACATTTTGTCAATAAGTGTTCAGTTTGCCAGCATAATAAATACAGCACCCAATTCCCTTATGGTTTGCTACAGCCCATTCTTATACCTAGCAAAGTTTAGGAAGAAATTTCGATGGATTTCATCACTTACCTTCCAAGCTCTGCCAACAAAACTATAATATGGGTGGTTGTGGACCGTCTGACCAAATTTGTTCACTTTGTTGCATTACCAACTGCTTTCTCTACCTCTTCCTTGGCATCTGTCTTCCTGGCCAAAATCTACTGCCTACACAGTGCACCGAAAATGATTGTCAGTGATCGGGACAGAGTTTTCATTAGCAAATTTTGAGTTATTCAAAGCATTGGGTACAACCCTTGCTTACAGTAGTTCTTACCACCCACAAACAAATGGCCAGACCGAAGTGCTTAACCGGTGTTTGGAGAGATACTTGAGATGCTTTGTGAGTGAAGAACCCCATCATTGGACTCGTTTCTTGCCCCCTGCCGAGTATTGGTATAACACTTCATTTCATTCTGCCATTGGTATGACCCCATTTGAGGCCCTCTATGGCAGACTACCGCCTTCTCTGTCCGATTATGTTCTCGGCAACTCCAAGATCGGATCATTGGATGCCACCCTGTCATAGATAGCTCAAATTTTTAAACTGTTGAAGTTCAATCTCAACAGAGCTCGCAATAGAATGGTCCAGCAAGCTAACGCGAAACGCACAGACAAGGTTTTCGAGGAAGGGCAATGGGTTTACCTCAAACTCCAGCCATATCGTCAACTTTCGGTCAGGACTTGCGCTTCTCAGAAGCTTGCTAAGTGCTTCTATGGCCTGTTTCATATCCTCCGACGGCTAGGTCTGGTCGCATACAAGCTAGAAATACCAACCAGAACGTGCATTCACCCCGTCTTCCATGTTTCGCTCCTCAAGCCGTGCCATGGCCAACCCACAAAGTAGATTGTTCCTCTGCCTGGGGCATCTGCAGAGTCGCACGCGCACCCGGCTCCATCGACCATCTTGGACCGCAGTCGAGTAACCACAAAACAAGGGTTCTGCAAAGACGTTTTAGTTCTATGGGAAGGGGAAGACAAGACAGAGGCCATGTGGGAACAATTGGAAACACTCACTAAGGCTTATCCTAACTTACATCTTGAGGACAAGATCTCTTTTGGGGTGGGCGGTAATGTTACAGAGAAAATGGGTGAACCAATAGCTGACCCATCAGCACCCAAGGAAGTTGGGCCTTCAATTGCGAGCAATAGGCCTAAGAGAGAGAAGAAAAGGGCAATCCGATATGAAGGCTTTGTGTGATCCAGCAATTTAACTCAATATCTGTAATTTAGAATAAAAATAATAATAATCAGTAGTTATATTCTGAATATGTAAGAAATAAGAAGATGATGACAGATGTCACATGATCCTTAACAATAAGAAATTAGTTAGCATCCAGTGTTATATTCCTTTCACGCAGGATGAATGAATTAAGCAGAAAATTCTCGCAATCTCCTTTCTCCTCTCTTGTGGCTTTCCCATTTACAGTGGGAATTCAATTTCTAAACATTTCCTAACACAAAGCGAGTTCATTGAAGACTTATACCATTACCCAGTTTCCTCATATCCACCCATATGCCAACTTGGTCACTTCAATCACTTCCCTGACAACAATGATCCTTTCATCAAATAGTTTCCTAACCCACCATATCTCCAATTGCTTCTAGAGAAACAGTATGTCACCATTGCCAGCTGGAAAACAGATCCACGCCCTTGGCCATGTGATGTTTCTTCTAATTATAGAAGGTGGCACAAGCGCGTTAAGGAGGTGAAGGAACCCCTCAGGTGTGAAATGGGGATTGCTCACGCTATTCATCTCTCCACAAAGAACCTGAAAGCTGATCTAGCTCTGCTACAAGCAGCTGCCCTTTTTTGGTCTCTGCTGACCAACACATTCAACTTTCCCTTCAGTATGATTACCCCAACTCTGCTGAATGTTACAGTCATTACTAGACTGCTGCCAACAAGGGAGGAACTGTTGGTTTATTTTGATTCCGAGGTCAGAGCTAACTTTGAACAGAAAAATTGCTAGCTACAACAAATTCATATTTGCCAAAAATGAAGATCCTAGCTCGGTAATTGATTCTGAACACACTACTTTTATAGCTTACTAGTTTTGCAAGTATGTTATTTGCACCAACTCCATTCAAGTTCTGAAGGAGACTTTACCCCTAGTGGCTGCTATAGCAAAAGGCAAGCCAATAACTCTTGGCAGCTTCTTGCTCGGCAGCTTATATAGGGGACTTTTTAATCTAACCTCAACCATATGAGTCGATGGCAATCTAGATTCCATTTCTGGCCCCTACTAATTCTTGCAAATGTGGTTCCAAGCTTACTTCCCAAAGATCTTCCAAACAGAGTCTTCTCCAAACACTCCCTCCAAAGAACGACAAAGCTTCCAAGTCTATGCGAACATCTTTTAAAAGCTCCCTCTCAATAGTAACACTGCCATGGTGCTTTTTAAATTTTCTACCAGCACAAAGAAAACCTGTTTCCACTCTCTGTAAATATTACCCTTATACTTTTAGCCCCACAAGGCTAAAAACCATCTTGGAAGACACTTTCAATCCAACCCCTGCCCCCAAGACTTCAACCTTCTGGACTGCGGTAATAGTCAGCTGCGAGCTCCTTGTGAATTAAAACCCACGCGACCGCTACAACCTACTCAAATTTGAAATTTATTTGTCGAATTGTGCGGCAAACCAGTTTGGCCTAGGGTAGCAAGTCCCCATCTCCTACTCCTTCAACCTCAACACTCAGGCCAATGAAAGAGTCACCATCCACTTGGCTCCAAAAATTGCCATGGTCCTATTGTACTGAGACACTACAATGAGGAAGTTCTAGTATTGGGCCTTCGAATCAGCTCCAACTCGATCCATTGAGTTTGTCTGCGGGTGCAAACATTCTTCAGCTCTTTGTTTGAAACTTCACTTGCTGATCAGTTGGAATTAGTCTTTAATCTTGTTTCGATAGCTGCATCTAAGAAAAGAAAGGCTCTAGCAAAAAGCATGGCCAAAGAAAAAACAATAGGTACACTTTTCTTTCTAACATTTCTATATATGTGTGTGTGTGTGTGTATAGGGGACATATCTAGTAAGAGGATTTTTTATTGTGAGAAGGTGAGAGGAAGAAATCTTGACCATACAATTATACATGGATGGTCAAGATTAAAAGTTACTTGAAGGACATGTGATCACTTAAAAAAGTCACATGCATTTATGTTCTAATCTTGATCATTCAGGAAAGATCTAATGATCAAGATTCACTCCTTTAACCTCTCACAATAAACACTTCTCTCACCTGAGTAAAATCCTATATGTATATATATATATATATGTATAGGATGTGTATCAGGTGAGAGGAGTGTTTATTGTGAGAGGTGAGATGAATAAATCTTGACCATTAGATTTTGCATGAATGGTCAAGATTAGAACATAAATGCATGTAACTTTTTCAAGTAGTCACATGACCTTGAAGTAACTTTTAATCTTGACTATCCATGTATGATTGTATGGTCAAGATTTACTTCTCTCACCCTCTCACAATAAAAACTCCTCTCACTAGATATATTCCCTATATATATATATATATATATATATATAAGATGAAAGTTCTCTCGTTGACCTCAGCCACACTTGGCCCCAAATTAGAATTTTCTTACCACACTAACTCAACCCCTTACCATTCACCTTCCACTTTACAAATTACTTATCAATAACAATGCAAATTCCAAACAAAATCATTTTCATGCACAATTTAGAAACATGACAAGACACTATCACATAAATTTATGCACTTGAAGGTACAAATTCAAACATTTACCAACATGCACACATAAGAATTGCTAGGTCATACTGTTTTCAAGCATTAAAATGCACCCATTGGGTTCTTGAATATCTAATTCCTAATAAGCTAAAAAAAAAGCATAACATAATTTCAGAATTTGTCTCCTATTCGTCAACTCATACTAATTATACACATATGTCAGAAACCAAAAGTATTAAGATTAGAATCTATACATATGAGTTCTTTTTCACTTAGGCACCCTTCCCACCTATTTGTACAGTCCTGGATGAAAATTTTCACCCTTTTTTCCATTACATACAGCAGCTTCAATTCTGCAGTTTTCCTCCATTTCTTGTTGACACAAACCACACATTTGATGCAACATATCTTATGAAATCACACATGTACCATAACCACCCATATTTAACTCAAAAATGTATCAGTTCCAGCCCCAAAACAAAACATGCTAACACACAAAATTTCACTAATTTCAGTTCACATACTCAATCATAAACAACAGCAGCTCATACCCGATTGATTTGTCATAAATTGGTATTCACTTTGTACACTAACTAGAAATACATGAAAAATGCATAAAATTGGTAGTCACTTTGTACACTAATTAGAAATGCATGAAGAATGCATAAATCCTTAAACTTTTACAGCGTCAAAGTTTAACTATCCATGTCCAAATGCAACAACTTACTTTAGATACCACATCAAGAAGCTGTGATTCACTAAGAAATTCATTTGAGGTAAGGAAAACAATTTTAAGATTCAATTTAGATTGAGAATCAAGACTGTCAAGATCACAATTTTACTTAAAATGTTGGTTTTCATGGTTACACTAGGAATACGTCTTAACTCCAAAAATTCTGAAATTTTATATAGGATTAGATCTATCTTATATTTTTCAAATGAAACAAACTCCACTTCATTTGGTTTAATATAACTAAAGTTATTCAACTAAATGCAGAGGCTATAACAAGGTACCTCACTATTTTATTAGAATTTGTCCCAACTTTAAACATAAACTGGGAGTGCATGAGGATTGCAAAATCCTTGAAATTTTTGTCTTATATAACCTTACATGTTAGCTTCAAAATTGCACTAATCTCATATACTTTATACTTTGGAGCAAAACATTACGTAATATAGTTTATAACGTGCCAATATCCCATTTTCTACAGAATTTGCTTAAATTTCAACCAGAAGCTGGTGCCACTTAAGAAGTCTTAAAAATATGAAATTTTTACTACATGAATTCTTGTTTCTTAGATTTCAAATGCAATTAGTTTCATGAATTTTGAGTTCCTATAGAACAAGTTATGTAATAAACTCTCTAGGCTGGCAACCATGACAGCAGAATCGAATCTAACCTGTTTTCACGTGTGAACTGGAACTTCCTGGCTGATGCTAAAATCCTAGAACTTTTACTACATTTAGCCTTATGTCTTAGCTTTTAAATGAAATAAGTAACAGCTCATTTGGATTTCTATAGTTCAAGATATGTATCAATGATTACATGTTGTTAGAAAAAAGGGTTCTGCATGATTTGTCTTAATTTCAAACAAAATCTGGGACTATTTGAGAAGAGTAAAAATCAAGAAATTTTGACCACCAGTATATCTATATCTTAGTTTTCATTTGACACTAGTCTCATAATTTTTAAGCCATTATAGACCAAGTTGTGCTTAAAATGCCCAGATCTGTCACGAGATGACAGCAGAGCTTTTTTCTACATAACTTAGCTTAAACACTATATTATCCTTATCTAATCAAATAGAGCAACATTATTTTCTTGTCCATCTTATTAAGAAAGTCACATTTGTATATTGGATAGCATTACACATCAATAGCACACACATAATTTCAAATAGAATATCTCAAGCTACATATTCAGGCTATATAATTATGATGCATATCAGAATTTCAACTTGAGTTTCCATGCTTTAGTAAGTAGAATTTCACCTAAATTAATTGTATTCAACTTATTGTCTCCTAATCTTCTTCA
This sequence comes from Ormosia semicastrata, assembly GCA_029884595.1. NCBI lineage: Eukaryota > Viridiplantae > Streptophyta > Magnoliopsida > Fabales > Fabaceae > Ormosia > Ormosia semicastrata. Next base: position 7,004,949 of record JAQQTO010000028.1, on the reverse strand, counting down.
CTAATTATCCAACCCATTTTATTTTCTTGTTTAATTTTATTATAACAGTATGATTTCACATACATGGCAGCAAGCTAGTTCTCAATACATATCTCCTAATTAAGTTTCTATTTAGCATAAACTTTGGGGTTTCAACCGAAAAACCACCTAACTTACACTCAATCCCTCATATGCGACTCAAAGGACTCGTAACCAACTAGCATACTCACATAAATAACTTCCAAAAACAGAACTCAATCACTCTATGCAATTAAAATTCAAACTTTATAACATTCTTAAATTTTAGACATAAAAACAGTGGCAATGAGAAAATATGCAACATGCAGGAGTTTATTACTCTTCTAAGGCACCCAAACCCTCATGAAACTGAAACCAACATAACCAAGGATTCCAACAATCCCATAAATTTATTTAACAAAACTTATAGTCATAGGATCGAAAGCTTCAATCAAACAAGTTCAAACAACAATCAAGCTTCAATTCGGTCATACCGCAAAACCACATAAAAAATCATATTCCAAAGACTTCATTTTTAAGTGACTACTAGCTTACATAAAAAATTCCAAAAGTATAATCTTAACATGCAACCAACACAATCTTGAAAATAGCATGTTCTTGAACTTACAAAGATCAATCTCCAATCCTAGACCTCTTCCATTCATCACCAATGCACACCACTTAAGAGCTTGTTTCTGAAAGCTGAAAATTATATATTATGCTGTTAATCGATTATTGTTATAATCGATTATAATTGATTTATTTTTATGTTTGGATGTATTAACTGTAAAGCGATTTTAAGCTAATATGATTCGTTTGGATGATATAAAAAAGAATCATTTTTATGCATTAAATTACTAAAATAAGTATAGAATGGTTAAAAAAGATATTTGATTGAGAACAAAATAATATTTACATATCAAAGTGTAAGAAATAATCTATAAACTAAAATCATAAGTTTCAATCTTCAGCTTATTATTATTAGCTGTAAAAAACTTTTTTTGCATTGAATTTCGTGTAAAAGCTTTTTTAGAAAATAATCTTTTTATCTAAACATAATAATTATTTCACAAAACAGCTTAATCCTCCAAAAACAGCTGTTTGAGAAAGAATTAATCTTTCCCAAACATGCTCTTATAATCATAGTTTTTAGAATTTGAAATTTATATTATCTTTAATCAATGCAAGCATCAACATAAAGGGAGTAGAAGAACTCTTAAATTTTCTTTCAATCTAGACCATAATGCCATCATCATATATGATAAATAAAATTTTAGTTTGATGCTCCCATTACAAGTCACATAAAAGATTTAGTTTTCTAACATAACTATTGACATTCACAGCCATATTGCAAATTCTATACATTCAACAAACAGAATCAAGATGAAGAATAAGAGTAAACTGGAAATCCAAGTAGAATATTTCTCCTACATATACAATAAGTTTCCTATACTAAGGAGCCCAACTTAAGTATACTATTTTGGCTCTACCCTAACTAAAGGTTGCCATAATCTTATTCTCTAATACAAAAAATATGACATCCTACCTGGTACCGAAGCAATAGGGTACGACACCACTTGTGTGAGTGTGTGTAACTAAGACTGAAGGATGATGAGTGTGTGTGAGTTTAATGAGTGTGAACACCCTATTTCGATTAGGTCATTTTAAGAAAATTGGAAAAGGGTGGAGGGAAAATAAAGTATTCTGATTCTCAATTCTCTTGACCCAATTTCTGAGTCTAATTCTTGACCCAATAAGAGTTTCAGTATCCAATGAAAATTTTAAATAAAAAAGAGAGAGAAAAGAAGAATAAGGGGGATATGTTTTTAATGAAATTTCATGATTTAATATTCTTGAAAAATAATTGAGGGTTATTTTTAATAAGAAATCATGATTTGATTTTCTTAAAAAATAATTTAAGGATGTGCTTTTAGTGAGGAATTATGATTTGATACTCCTAAAAAATAAATTCAAAATTTAAAAAGAAAGAATTAATATAAGAGATTGTGATGGTTCAATAACAAAAGGAAAAATGAGAATGTGTTTTAAATGAGAGATCATGATTTAATTTTTTTAACATAAATAAATCATGGAATAGTTTAGGAGGCTAATTTTCATTTACTGAGTTGATATTTACATGATAATTGAGATTTTTAATAATTTCCTATAAATAGAACCCTTACCCATCCACAATACACACAGATTATACACAAGAGGAGAGAGTTTGCCATTTGAAGAGTTATAGTTAAAGGTAGAGATTGAGAGAAAATAAGAGGTGTGCACGGGTTGACTAAATAGAAGTTCTTAATTTCTTTTATTGTCATTAGGTACGTTCTTTTACCATACATTATTCAAGCTAATTTTGGATTAGATGCTCGTGAAGTTGATGTCATGTCCTACGGTATTCTAGAGATGTTATAATTATGATGTTGAATGCATTTTGATGTTTGCTTGGATTTAGTTGATTTTTTTTCCTTGTTTTCAACCATAAGCTTTTTTTTTATTTCTTTTTACTTTTTTAACATGAACTACTACAATTAACTCACATGTACAAGCACTCTTCACCACGTTATATCACATTAATTCTTTCCATTCCCATGTGACTTTGGATTTTTGGGATTTAAATTGAGTTTGAATTAATAGGATAAAATTTGTTCCTATTTTTCTATCGATTCAGGGTACATGACATGTTTTATGTATTATTGGTGTGTATTTTAATTAACTATCACTTGAAATAGGTCTTTTATTGATATGATTAAGAAACGTACAAAAGTCTCCCTTTATAGGAGAAATATATACAATGAAAAAGGAAACAAATCTCTAAAGCAAAAAGCTATCTCTAAAATAGAAAACTATCAATCAGAATATTCTAACTTAGGAAACTAACAATCTGATTAGAAAATAGAATATTTACAATAAATAAAAGAAGATATGTACAATCAATTAAGATATTATTTTCAATATCTTAATCGACACTCCCTTTCAAGCTGGCTTGAAAATATCTTCTATGGACAGCTTGCGAATTATATTGTCAAAAAACTTCTTAGGCAGCCCCTTGGTCAGAATGTCTGCTGTCTGATCTATTATAGAGATATATGGTATACAGATCTGCCCATTCTCTATTTTCTCTTTGATGAAATGTTTGTCAACTTCCACATGTTTAGTTCTATCGTGTAGAACTAGATTGTGAGCAATAGCAATTGCAGATTTATTATCACAGTACAGTTTCATTAGTGCTAGACTATATACCTTTAATTCAGTTAACAGTTTGTCAATCCAAAGAACCTCACAGATCCCTTGTGCCATTAACCTGTATTCGACTCCTGCACTACTTCTATCAACCACATTTTGTTTCTTGCTTCTCCAAGTAACTAGATTACCTCCAATAAATGTGCAATACCCTGAAGTAGACCTCCGCTCAGTAACACTGTCAGCCCAGTCTACATTAGTGTAGACCTCCACTTGTAAGGATCCACGTTTCTTGTACAGTAGTCCTATTCCAGGAAACCCTTTTAGGTACCTCAGAATTTTGTTCACAGCTTCAAAATGTTTAGGTCCAAGAGAATGCATAAATTGACTTACCATACTCACAGCAAAAGCTATATCTGGACGAGTATGAGACAAATAAATCTGTCTCCCAACAAGCCTTTGAAATTTGTCTTTATCCAGTATTTTCTCAGCTTTGGCTGGTTAAAGTTTAATATTTGGTTCAATGAGAGTTTCTGCTGCTTTACATCCTAGCAAACCTGTCTCACTTAACAAATCAATAATATACGTTTGCTAACTAATGAATATGCCTTCTTTAGATTTGAAAAATTCTAGTCCAAGAAAGTATTTTAAAGGACCAAGCTCCTTGATTTCGAAAACACCTGCCGATTTTTCTTTCAAAAATTTGAGTTCACTGTCATCATCACATGTTAGAATTATGTCATCTACATACACAATCACGACAACAATTTTACCATTCCAAGTATGTTTGTAGAATAGTATGTGGTTAGCTTGACTTTGGCAATAGCCAAGACCTTTAACTACATTTTCAAAACATTCAAACCATGCTCTAGGGGATTGCTTCAAGCCATATAAAGATTTTTTTAGTTTGTATACTTTATTTCTGTCTAGATTTCCCTCAAATCCAAGGGGAAGATCCATGAAGACATCTTCTTCCAAATCCCCATTTAGAAAAGTATTTTTTACATCTAATTGGTGTAAAGGCCAATCAAAATGTGCAGCAAGAGACAACAGAATTCTGATAGAATTGATTTTAACTACTAGAGCAAAGGTTTCCTAAAAATCAGCTCCATAGGTTTGAGTGAACCCTTTTGCATCCAGTCTTGCCTTATATCTTTCTACACTCCCATCAGCATTGCATTTAATTGTGAAAATCCACTTACAACCTACTGTCCTTTTATCTCTTAGTAAATTGACAATTTCTCAAGTTCCATTCTTGTTTAAGGCATTAATTTCTTCCATAACTACTAATTTCCAGTTTAGATCATCTAGAGCTTCCTTAATGTTTCTAGGGACAACCAGCTTGGTAATCCTAGAAGTGAAGACTCTATGGTTCTGAGACAGATTTTGATAGGAAACATATTTTGAAATAGGATGAGAGGTGCTGCAATTTTTGGTATCTTTTCTAGTGCAAGTTCTAACACCTTTCCTAAGAGCTATAGGAAAATTAGAATCTGAAACAGAATAAAAAAACTCAGTATTACATGGAACTTTGAGGGAATCTTATTGTCCTTGTGCTGGAATGATAGGCTCAATAGTATTTAATTGTTGATTTCTCCATGTGTAAACTTGTAGCTCCTTATTTAACCGTGGTATTTCTCTCCTTGTTAGTGAACCATTTAATGTTGGCATTGTTCTCTCATTTTCAGAAACCTAAACCATTGTTTTAATTAGAGAAATAGGATGCAAAATGGGACTGGGTAAAGATCTATGTAGAAAATTATCTTCATTAGTATTTATCTCCCCCTAAAGAGAATTTTTAGTAAAGAAAAGTTCAGTTTCCGAAAAAGTGATATCCATGCTGATATAGAATTTTTTTGTTGTTGGAATAAAACATTTATATCCCCCTTAATTTGGAGCATAACCAGTAAAAATGCACTTCTCAACTCTGGGGTCAAGTTTTGAGCGAGAGTTATAGTTTAAATGAACAAAGATAGTACAACAAAAAATCCTTAAAGGCAAGTCAGCATACATCTGAGAAGTAGGATACACAGAATTGAATTTATTAAGAGGGGTCATAAAATTCAAGACACGAGTAGGCATTCTATTTATCAAATAAGATGCAGTTAGGACAACTTCACCCCACAAATATTTAGGAACATTCATAGTAAACATAATAGCCTGAGCTACTTCAAGTAAATGTCTATTTTTCCTTTTAGCAAGACCATTTTGTTGGGGAGTATTAGGACATGTAGATTGATGTTGGATCTCTTTTTTATTTAAGAAATCTCCTAAGAATCTATTGAAGTATTTAGTTCCATTGTCAGTACAAAGAATGCTTATTTTGTATTAAATTGATTTTCAATCACATTGTAGAAGGTTTCAAATAAATTTGTCACATCAGATTTATCACGTATTAAGTATACCCAACATAATCGTGTGTGATCATCAATAAAACTCACAAACCACCTTTTTCCAAATTGAGTAGTAATTTTTTAGGGATCCCAAACATCACTATGAATCAAATAAAAAGGTTTAGATGCATGATAGGGTTTAGAAGTATAAGAAGTGTGATGACTTTTGACAAGAACACAACTTTCACATTGAAAAGATGAACAATCAACATTCTGAAATAAATTTGGAAATAAATGTTTTAAATATTGAAAACTTTGATGTCCTAGTCTATGATGCCAAAGCATTATTTGTTCTCGGATAGATTGAGAACTTATACTACTAAGACCTTGAGCTACTTTATCCATGGAGAAATCATTAATGAAGTAGTAGAACTCATCCACCATCCTAGCACTGCCAATCATCTTCCCCGAGATCTGGTCCTGAAATACAATAAGAGTCTAAAAAAATGACTTGACAATTAGAATCTTTACAGAGTTTACTGACGGATAAAAGGTTACAGGAAAGTTTTGGAACATGGAGGACAAATTTTAAGTCTAAGGCTGTGGATAGAGTAGCAATACCTTTCCCTACAATAGAAGAGAAACTACCATATGCTATTTTGACTTTTTCATTACCAGAACAAGGATAGTAAGTTTTGAATAAAGAAGATAGATTGGTCATATGATTCAATGCACCGGAATCAATGATCCAAGGTCCTGAATTTAAGGTACAAGATAAAGCACTAGAATTACTAAAAATACTTGTTTGTGCCAGAGAGCCACTAGAAATACTAGATGATAAACTGGACTTTAGAAGCTGTAAAAGTTGATCAACCTGGTCTTTCCTGATTTCAACCTCATGAGCAATAGGAAAAACTCGGTTGAATCTAGGACCTGGTTTGCTGTTTAGACCTGGTTTGTTGCCCTTTAAATGTGCTAGTTTGCCATGAATTTTTCAGTAAGTTTCTTTGGTATGGCGTGGCTTGTTGTAGTATTCACACCATACACGGCTTGACTCATCCGTCTTTCTTAGGTTTGAATAGTTGCTATTGTTAGCAGAGGTGTCACTCATTTGGAGGCCATCAGAGCTTGAGGAAACGTCAGACATCATGATGGGAAGGATTAGGGGTAGTGCCTATGCACTACTCTGATACCAACTTGAAATAGGTCTTTTATTGATATGATTAAGAGACGTACAGAAGTCTCCCTTTATAGGAGAAATATATACAATGAAAAAGGAAACAAATCTCTAAAATGGAAAGCTATCTCTAAAATAGAAAACTATCAATCAGAATATTCTAACTTAGGAAACTAACAATCTGATTAGAAAACAGAATATTTACAATAAATAAAAGAATATATGTATAATCAATTAAGATATTATTTTTAATATATTAATCGACACTATCAAATGTTGCACTAAAAATTAAATGACTGGTGACAACCTATAGAACTAAAAAATTTCAAGTTTATTTTAAAAAAAAAATTTAAAGTGTTATTTGAATTATGATTGCTTATAAGTGATGTCTCTAGTGAGACACTGAAATTCACCTTTCAAGAATTAATTATATTGGCTTAGTCATGACAGCTTGTTAATTCAAATTTTAAAAATTAAGTTTTTCGTATAAAAAATAGTCACCATTTTTAAAAAATAAAATAAAATCAACTAACTCACAATATTTTTTAAGAACTACGTGACTTTGAGTTTTTAATTGTATCAGGAGATACATAGGAGTGCAAGTCAAGCTAAAGTTAATTTTTCTTAATTTAATTTCTTCTATTTTTATTTTAATTTATTTTATTTATAAAAGGGATAAAAATAAATATATGAGGATTATTAATAAATTGCACAATTAATTTAGGATAACCATTTTAGAACGGGTGTATTGATGGTGCTGTGAGATTAAGTCTCTGTCATTCCTTGTACATAATTAGACTCCGAAGTCCGGACTTTGTAATGTAGATAACTTTTGTTATGTTTTTTTTTTTCAAATTTTCCTAATTAAAAATAAAAATTGGTGTCAACTCCATAATTTTCATTTTACCTATTTCCATTGCGATTCCAGTTGCAACAATTGATGATTCCATTGGGGAAGGTAAGAGGGTCAAACCCATATAGTTACTTATGCAAATCATTAATAACCTTTTGTTTGTTCTATTCCTTTATTTGTTTGTTTAATTTTTGTAAAGTTTGTTATTGTAAATACTGTTGATACTCAATTTTGTTCATAAATTTTTTATTTTTGTTGCTTAATCAAGAACTAATAATTTTGTGTTAAATGATGCTTAAGTGCAATGTTTTGAACACATAATATTTTTTTAAGTTTTATTTACTTCCATCTTATTTGGATCACTACTATTTCTTATTATTTGTACATAAAAAAGAAAGAAAAAAATAAAAAAAAGGATATGCTTTTAATAAGAAACCATGATTTGATTTTCTTAAAAAGTAATTGAAGGATATGTTTTTAATGAGAAATCATGATTTCATATTCTTGAAAAATAGGGATATGCTTTTAATAAGAAATAAAGACTTGGTGATGGTCGTAGCAATTGATGACTTGGTGGATTTCGTAGCAATTGATGGGTTCTGTGCTCGCAAGTTTGATACTAAAAACCCTATACCGGTCATAGTTGCTGATGTTTACTATACTTTGAATTTCTGTTATGAAAAGAAAGGTAAATGAATCCTATGTTGTTTGTCGATATGGTTCACCGCTAATATATTTCAAAGAGGCTTCAAAGCATCATGTCCTATCATTGATCTCAAGATGTACCAGTTGAAGATAAAGAGTGGTTGCAAATGGCTTGAGGACTTGGCCAAACTTAATGAAAAGGAGATTCGATGGTACCCCCACTAGGAGGAGAAAGAGAAAAGGCAGACGCAAATTTATCAATGTGGTGGTTTTCCTAATGTACCCCTCATGGGTACTCAAGGATGTATTAACTATAACTAGGCCTTGGTGCTGCGACAACTTGGTTATCCTATGATGGGGCCACCTGTAGAAGACGTAACAACTCCTTTCATCCTTTATTATAAAGAAACAGAGTATTGAAGCACTTGGGAAGGTTCAAGATGCTTAGAACAAAGTCGTCCGAAAAGGTAGAGAACTAGGAGTCAAGAGTTGCAGGATCAAGGAGAGTTACTACTTGTGGGTTAAGAACAGGGCTCAGGAAGTAAAACTACCTTTCAAGGTTTCTATAACTCTTACAACTGATAAGATACCAGCCATCGAAAATAAGGAGGTAGAAAAAATGGGAAAAAACAGAAAAAGAGAAAAAGAAGTTGGCTACAGAATTGGAGGAAGTCTATCGATTATGTACTGCTTTGGAATACGAAAGCAATGAAAAAGGCCACACTCTTGAAATAGCTAACAAGAGGACTAGGACAGAATAAGATTATATGCGAAAAGCCCAGGGCTTTCTAAGGGCTACAAATAAAGAACTAGGGCTTCGAAGGCAAGAAAGAGATAGGGCTTTGGTTGAAAACCAACAACTTAAGGAGCTACTCAAAAACTCCAAAGCAGCCCAAAATAATGCATTACGACAGGTGGACGAGATGAGATAGCAAATAGAGGTAATGTCTGTAAAATATTAAAAGTTGATTATTGGATATGAAGCCCATTACAATGGCAACAAAATGACAAGCAGAATCTAATGGATCATGTGAGACAACGGGACAAGATCATTGATGAATGGAAAGATGAAGTCCATTTTGGATAAGCCGCTTCTCAACACTGGATTGCTTAGCTAATACAACAATTGCAGACATTCCATACCATTTGAAAATGGCTAATAAGATGGTCAATCCCTTTAAAACATCAGTAGAGATTTAAGATTTTATTGAGTATTGTAAGGGCTTGATAGCGCAAATGAGACAGATTTCGAGGATGTGTTCAGTTAGTGAATGATGTATTTAGCTAGGAAATGATGTATTTGGGCTTAAAAATGACGTGCTTAAAGATAATTGTAATTATTTCTTTTTAAATGAATAAAACTACTTTCATTTTGGTGCACATTCTTGATCCCATGTTAACAATAATAAAGACTTAGTACTTTCGAAAGAGATGTTCTGGGGAACGATTTGGACAATCAAAGATACTTGGTGCACATTCTTGATCCCATGATTACAGTAATAAAGACCTAATATTTTTGAACGAGACGTTTTAGGGAATGGTTTGGACAATTAAAGATACTCATAACAACACCACCAATAGTTCTCCAACAATAAAAAAATGATCATATTTGTTTTTGATTAAATACTAAAATGAACCTTGTTTAAATTGCTTTCAGGAGATAAAAGTTTAATCTTGAATCATTGTGCCCTCAAAGAAAGCATCTGTTGATCGAACCCAAGTTCACAATACATGGGCTTGAGCAAAACTTGCAGCAATGGCAGTTGAAAATGAGGGAAGAAATCTGAGTTTAGAAGTTAACGAAGTGAAAGGGAGGATGACTGAAATGACAGAAGCCTAGAATAGGATGAAGAAGATGTTGTTATCTATAATGGAAGCCCTCAACTTGATTGGGACAAATAGGGGTATAGGAATGACTGGGGTACATCCTTGCCCACCACCCATCACTTCCATAATGACAGTCCTAAATGAAATGTTAGGAGTCTCCCAAGGGATAGCCTTTGTGGGAGGAATAACAAGTACTACATCACTGATGATTCCTATTGGTGAGGGGTATCGATCGATAGACGATGTTCACAATGAAGTGCACAAAAATGCTATTCCCACATAGGGACAATTACTGGTGTCTTCTACGGGCAACAAGGTTTCCTACTAAGAGTAGCCAACATGCAATCAATAAAGACAAGTTGAAAGAAGAATGGATAGAAAAGATGCAGGAACAAAATAAATTTATCAAGGGTCCTAACACATATGATCCCCTTGGAGTTAAAGAGCTATGCCTAACCTCTGGTGTTGTTGTCCCTAAAGACTTCAAGGTCCCAGATTTCGATACGTATGATGGGAATTCTAACCCTTTTCTTCACTTGAAGACTTACTTGGCCAAGATGACAATATTGTTAATAGACCATAAGTTCTTAACAAACTTTTTTCATAAGAGTTTGACAAGGCTTGCTTTGGAATGGTACATTCAGTTGGATTATTCTAAGATCTCTCATTGGACAAATTTGTCTGACTTATTTATGGCCCAGTACTAATTCAACATGGACACTGCCTGACTAGAGAATAGTTAGCTGTTTTGCAAAAGAAAACAAGGGAGACCTTTCGACAGTATGCTCAAAGATGGAGGTCATTGGCAGCCCAAGTACAACCACTGTTGACTATAACAGAGATGTGCTCATATTTTTTCAGAACCTTAGAGGCACTTCTTATATCGGAGCAATGGTAGGAGTTGCCTATAAAGAATTTGCAGACCTAATTATTGCTAGAGAAAAGGAGAATGATGTTAGCTAACTTCATATTTCACTGCAAACACTAACACTAACACCTCGCCAAAACCCATTACCTTACACTACTTTCCAACCCATCTACTAGCCAGCTCCACCAAGCCCATACCCACAATATCAGGCACATGCACCAACCTACCAAAACCTCCAGACTACTTATACCCCATAATTCCAAGTCAATAACGTCCCAACACCTCAACCTTATAACCCTATTCTCCTAACTTATACTATATATCCACCCATGCCACAAAATTGCCCAGCCTATACCCATACCCATCTGCATCACAGAATCAACCAACCTACTCTTAACCTCGACCAAATACACAAAACCAAGGATGTTTTCACCCTCAAAATCTACCATATTTCCCCATATTGTCCTTCTCCAATAATAACCTTTTCTAAAGACTACACGATACCCATTTAATCTTAGGGAACCTATGAGACCTATAGAACCCTCGTTCCTAGCGTGGTATAATCTGAATTTGACTTGCAAGTATCACATGGGGGTTATCGGACATTCAATTGAGGATTGTGAGGCGTTCAAAAGGGCAATCAGGAAAGTGATAGCATGTGGAATGATGGATATACAGGAGGAAGCAAGGCCCAACATTTTCAATAACTTGATCCCAAACCACGAGGGCAGGAATTGGGTAAATGCTTTAGAAAAAGGAAGGATCATGGATAAAAAAAGTTATGGATATACGTACACTAATGGTTGAAGTGTTTAAAGGGTTGAAGAAGGTAAGGTATGAAGTCACAACACTGGTAACCTTGATGAAAGAAAAAGAGTAGCATGATGAGGATCTAAGTTGTGCATACCATGGTGAGGCTGTAGGACATGATATCGAGAATTGTTGGGACTTCAAGGTCTGTGTCCAAGGCCTTATCACTGTAGGGGTGATACAAGCTCGACGAAAAGGAGATTCTACTGAAGAAGTCAATGTGGTTGAGAAGTTTGTGCTCCGGGTGCTATCGCTTAACAAGACCACAACATAAGAGAAATAGTAGTGACCGTGAAGAAACTTACTCCTTTTGCCTATACTAATTTACATGTTGTGCTATGGATGTATAAAACAGAAGTAGAGGTGAAAAGGGATATGGGTGAATCCTCTTCAAGTCATGCTATTGTCTCCCACTAGATGGGAGTAGTATCAAATGTCAGTGGAATTGGTAAAGTAACCAGAAGTGGTCAATGTTATAGGGAAAATAAATTGATCTGAAAAGATAGGGAGGAGAAAAATATGGAAGAAGAGTTTCTCAAGATAATGAAGCAAAGTGAATTTGATGTTATGGAACAACTAAGGAAAACACCAGCTAGGATCTCACTTTTATCACTAATTCTTGCCTCGGAACCACATCAAAAAATAATACAAGGGGTATTAAATGAAGGTTATGCCAAGCCCAATGTTACTCCCAAAAGTGTGATAAGCATGGTGGATATGGTGAGGCATATCAATATGATTACTTTCTCAGAGAATGAGGTTGTTTCAAAGTCGTGGTGCAGTCCTAAGGCTTTGTATATTACTTTGAAGTGCAGAAGATTTGTGATTACGAAAATACTAATAGATAGAGGTTCAACAATAAATATAATTCTAATGTCTACCCTGGAGCAATTGAACATGGAGACAGATGATGTAGAACCCTAAAAGATGGTTGTGCGAGCCTTTGATGGAACAAAAAGAGGAATTATGGGGGAAATAACTTTGCAGCCTGAAATTGGGCCAAGTAGTTTTCCTATTCTCTTTCAAGCCATAGAGATTCAGCCAGCATATACAATACTTTTGGGGAGGCCATGGATTCATGAGGCTGGGATTGTCCCATCAACTTTGCATCAATGTATAAAGTACATTCAGGATGGGTCTATAATCACCATTCACGGAGAAGAGGAGATTATGCTATCAAAACTAGTCTCAGTACCCTATGTGGAAAGTACTAAGCAAGTTAAGGAGGATTTACTGCACACCTTTAAGATTTTAGAGTTAGGATCAAGAAAGAAGGAATCAACAACGCATAATTATTGGGATTTAAATAAAGCCAATCCAAAAGATGATTTCTCACTTCTTCATATTGATGTTCTGGTTGATAGTATGGTTGGAAACCATAGGTTCACATTTGTAGACAGGCATTCTAGGTACAATCAGATCATCATGGATGTTAATGACAGGGAGAAAATGACTTTTATTACTCCTTGAGGAACTTTTTGTTGCACAGTGATGCCATTTGTATTGAAGAATGGTGGGATTACCTATCAAAGTGCCATGGTCACACTATTCCATGATATGATGCATAAGGAGATCGAAGTGTATGTAGATGATATGGTTTCCAAATCCAAAGAAGGGGAATGTCATGTGGTAGTTTTACAAAATTTGTTTGAGAGGCTTAGAAAGTATAAGTTAAGGCTCAATCCTACTAAATGTGTTTTTGGAGCATCAACTAGAACGTTTATTAGTTTCGTTGTTAGTAGAGAAAGAATAAGGGTGGACCCAAACAAAGTGAAGGCGATAGAAGACATGACTGCTCCTAAAACTAAAAGCAAAATGAGATGTTTTCTTAGGAGATTAAACTACATTACGTGGTTCATTGCTAATTTGACTAGCACCTGTGAGCTGATATTCAAGTTATTAAAGAAGCATAATCCAGGAAGTTAGAATGAAGAATTTCAAGAAGCCTTCGACAAAATAAAAGCTTATATTTTGAATCCACCAATGTTGGTGCCACCCACACTAGGTCGTCCACTAATATTGTATCTCACTATATTACCAACTTCAATAGGAGCAATGCTGGGTCAACAAGATGAATCCAAGAAGAAAGAGCAAGCAATTTATTATCTGAACAAGAAGTTTAATGATTGTGAAGCTCATTATATGGCAATAGAGAAGATCTGTTGTGCTTTGGTGTGGACATCCAAAAGACTAAGGTAATATATATTATATTACGCTACTTGGTTGATTTCTTGAATACACCCCTTGAAGTACATATTTGAAAACCCTCATGTCTCCTTAAGGGTTTCAAAGTAGCAAGTGATATCATTAGAGTTTGATATCAAGTATATGACTCAGAAGTCCGTCAAAAGAAGTGCAATAACTAATCATTTACCTAAAATCCTTCTTGAGGGTGGACAGCCAACAATATCCAAGTCTCCAGATAAAGGAATATTAGCACTGGAAGAGAATGAAGTAAAAAAGGAGGATAAATGGAAAATATACTTTGACAAAGTAGTTAATGTGCATGGTAGTGGTGTAGGAGCAGTTATTGTTTCACCAAAAGGCAAGCAATATCCAGTGGCCATCAAACTTTAGTTTGAATGCACCAATAACATTGTCAAGTATGAAACATGTGCCAGTGGGTTGCAAGATGCAATTGACTTAGGAATACAACAATTGAAAGTTTTTGGAGATTGAACTCTTACTATTTTTCAAGTTAATGGTGAATGGTAAACCAAAGATCCAACTCTAGTTCCATATCAAAAGCACTTGACTCAGTTAATTACGAAGTTCGATGTTGCATTTGACTCGAGATAAGAATCAATTTACAGATGCTTTAGCTACTTTAGCTGCCATGACTAAATTGGATATCCATACCATTGTACAACCCATTCAAGTGAAGATACGAGATGAACTAGCATATTGTACTAAGTAGAAGAAGAGTTTTATGTTAAGCCTTGTTATTATGACATCAAGCAGTATATTCAAAACAGAGAATACCCAATTGAGGAAAACGAGGTGAATAAGAAGACTATCTGCAGATTGTCCATGGCATTTTTCTTGAGTTGAGAAGTTTTGTGTAAATGAACTATGATGGCCCTTTCCTTAGATGCGTGGATACTTGAGAAGCTTGGATGATCATGACTAAAGTACATGAAGGGATCTGCAAGACTCATGCTAATGGTCATATGATAGCACGCAGAATCCTAAGGAGTGGTTATTATTGATCCACCATGGAGATTGACTGCATAAAGTATGTTTAAAAATGCAACAAGTGCCAAATATATGCTGATTGAGTCAATGCACCTCCTTTTCTGTTACATAGTTTGGTATCCTTTTGGCCTTTCTTTATATGAGGAATAAATGCCATTTCACCAATGAATCCTAAAGCCTCGAATGGGCATCGATTCATCTTAGTGGCAATAAATTATTTCACTAAGTGGGTGGAAGCATCCTCATATATCAATATTTCTTAGAAGGTGTTCATCAAATTTCTCAAAAGGGATATAATCTAAAAATATGGGGTTCCAAAAAGAATAATCACATATAACATTCCCAATCTTAATAGTGTAGAAGTCTGGAAATTATATGAAGCTTTCAAAATCAAGCACCATAATTCTAACCTGTATATGCCTTAAATGAATGGTGCAGTTAAAGCAGTAAACAAGAATATCAAAAAAATTGTTACTAAGATGGTTGTGAATTACAAGGACTTGCATGAGATGTTGCCTTACGCATTACATGCATATCGTACCAATATACAATCAAGAACTAAGGTAACACCTTTCTCCTTGGTGTATGGAATGGAGGTTGTTTCTCCCATAGTGGTTGAGATTTCCTCATTAAGGGTTTTAATGGAAGCGAAATTGGAAGAAATTAAATGGGTAAAGGCTCAGCATGAATAGCTAAACATGATCGAAGAAAAAAGACTGATGACCCTTTGTCATAGACAACTATATCAAAAGAGGATGGCTAGAGCCTTTAATAGGAAGGTTGGTCCTAGGGACTTTCAACTAGGTGATTTGGTTTTGAAGAAGATTCTCCCCAACAAAGAGGATGCCCTAGGAAAATGAGCACCAAATTACGAAGGGCCTTATGTTGTGAAACAAACATACTCAAGAGGTGCATTGATCTTGATAAATGTGGACATACAGGAGTTGCCAAGGCTTGTAAATACTAATGTTGCGAAAAAATTTTATGCCTAAAAAAAAGTCCGTTGGATTGAAAACCATCAAGGGCGATCTAAGCAAAAGTTAAAGCACACAAAAAAAAGAGCTCGTTAGACTGAAAACCTAAAAGGGTGGTCTAAGCAAAAATTAGGGCATAAAAAAAGAAAAAAAGAGTTTGTAGACTGAAAACCTGAGAAGGTAGTTTAAGCAAAAGTTAGGGCACAAAAAAAAAAAAGAGTCCGTTAGGCTGAAAATCCGTGAGGGCGATCTAAGTAAAGTTGGGACAATTAAATAAAACCTAGCAAAGAGATGGTTTGGCACCGCTTAGAACATTTACTATGCTAGGGCAATTTTTGTTTGCATTCAACTGGTTATACTAGGGCAAAATTACCAAGGAACAGTAACAGGAAGTAGGTTAGGAGATGTTGTATCAGAGACAATGGTTGTGTCATCAAGAGGTCACAGGGAATCAATTAAATAAGCACCAAAGAACTAATACTGGGGCAAATTTTCATGTGGTTCTTAAAGATTTCTTTTTCCATATGTTTTCTCTCCTCTTTTTGTGCCTTTTTATTCTTTCTTGTAATCTTATTGGCTTGTTGCTTCTTTCCTTATCAAATTTTCATGTACAGTCAAAATTCTGAGGTTAATGCAAGAGTTTATTCTTTTTACAGTTCCCTTCTTATTGAGCTTTTGAATTCATGCATATGCGTTAATCTATGTCTCAATTAAAGTAAATTTAAGTTTGACATAATGAGTGGATAATTCTAACGGCAATCTCAATGAATGGTTCGAACCAAAAAGAACTTAGCAATTCAAATCAATAGAGGGAGATAATAGTGCATATTTGAGAGGAAATTTATTCAAGAGGTGGCGTGAATCTCAACATGTTCTTGGTTTGACAAAAGACATACCCAAGCCTCATGAAATGAAGAATTCATTGCAAACCATTGAAGGAGTAGACGAGGGATTCAATCCTGGGTATGTTGTGAACAAGGGTTTGATTTAACAATCACAGGGCGCAAGATTTCACAACCCTCTTTAAGCAAAGATTTCGGTAACTTTCAAGTTCATGTCTTTCAATGTCGGGCCTTCAGTTTTGCCCATTGTTTTTTTATAAATAAAAGAGAGAAAAAGAAAAAAAATGCAAACCTTAGATTTGTCAAATGTCTTAATTCCTATTTCAGACCTTAGTTCCACCCAACATTTTTAATTCATGTTTTTAAAATTCTGGGCCTTAGATTTGCCCAATGTTTTTAAATTTCGGGCCTTAGCATCGCACAATGCTTTTAATTCTTTGGGTAAATAACAAAAATTGCCCATAAGGTTTTAGCAAATGACACTTAACCCCGATTTTACTTAAAAATTACACTCCGCACCAATTGTTGGGATAGCATTATTGTGGTGCTAATGTGGTGTTACTTGACTTTACCAAGTTAACCGTGGTTGAGTAGAGGGAGTCTATCAACTACACTAGATGAAGATCACCTGTCCCTCCACATAAATTCTGCCAAGTATAAAATAAATTAAAATGAAAAGAGAAGGGAAAGAAACATGTAGTTAAGTTTAGAACACTTTGTAGAATTTAAGTGAGGAGACAGGGAAGGGGACAGGAAATAAGGACAGGTGATCCTCATCCCAACTACACCAACCCTTGAAAGAGAAAGGTGAGAGCTTGAAGCTCATAGGTGCAACCATCAACCAGAGTATGATGGGGGACAGTGATAGTGGAAAAAGGCTGGAGATTTTAGAGATTAGGAGGGGGTTCAATGTGCTCTAACACTACATTCCTCTTATGAACCCCTTTGTCCTTCACATTCATGGTGGAGTTCCTAACGCACACCTAATGCCTTTACATAACACCAATTTTACTCCTTTTAAGAAGCTAAGTTCATCTCCACCACAATCCACAGAACCAGAGGAGCCACTAGTCGTAATACTTGACCTGACGAAGAGCTTGATTATAGTATACTTGGAGTCAACAATATCAATTACTTCCTCAGCACAAAATTAAACCTCTAAATGTCATTCACCAAGCTCTGCTTATCATCGTTGGCACTCAAACTCACCAGATCCATCACGAACCCTTTGTTGCACTACTTTGCGACACGATCCTTAGAAACCAACTATGTGTTGAACTGATTGAGATGGCTAGTGTCATCAAGGACGTTGCTGAAAGGGAACATGTGTAATAAGAAATAGAAGAAGAAACAGAGCAAGAACTTGTAGAGTGCTCTTATCCAATGTCTTTTCCGATCATGTTCATGCGCGAAAACATCAGTAAGATATCACCAGAAACTGACCACACGTGCGCGAGCTGCGCCAGCAACAACGACGGGTTGGCTATGTGCCTAGGGAACTTGGCGGCAATGATGTGGCTGTGTTGGCTATATGTTTAGGTGGCTGCTTGGCTGGGTGTGTGAGGTGGTTGAGTTCGATGGCGGCTGTGGTGGAGGTTTCATCTTAATGAGTTGCGTTGGGGTAGGCATTTGATGTTGGGTTCGATGGCTCTGTTTTAGCCTTTTAGCATGGTGGTGCTATGTGTGCAAGTGAGGTGTGATAACATGGTGTTGAGATGCCTAGGCCGGTGGCATTGTTGCTGTGGTGGCTAGTTTAGAGCTTGCGACGAGTCTTTTTTTTTTTTTTTGGTTAGGTTATATATATATATATATATATATATATATATATATATATATATATATATATATATATATATATATATGGGACATATCTAGTGAGAGGAATGTTTATTATGAGAGAGTGAGAGGAGTAAATCTTGACCATACAGCCATACATAGATGATCAAGATTAAAAGTTACTTAAAGGTCATATGACCACTTAAAAAAGTCACATGCATTTATGTTTTAATATTGATCATTCATGTAAGATCTATTGGTCAAAATTCACTCCTCTCACCTCTTACAATAAATACTCATCTCAACAAAACGCTCTCTGCTCTCTATCTATATATATATATATATATATATATATATATATATATATATATATATATATGTAGTGTTTTTAGGTTAACTTTGGTTAAATGAGACATTTAACCATCACTTCCATTACATTAGTGGTGTGGAGTGCAATTTTTTTTATGAGAATAGGTTAAGTGTCATTAGCTAAAACCTCAGGGGTAGTTTATGTTATTTATCCTAATTTTTTTAATTCTTGTCTTTAAATATCAAGTATTAGTTCTTCCCAATGCTTTTAAATTCATGTCATTTAAATTTTGGACCATAACTTTGCCAATGTTTTTAAATTTTGGATCTTAACTCTGCTCAATGTTTATAAATTTTGGGCTTTAGTTCTGTCAATGTTTTTAAATTTTGAACCTTAGCTCTACCTAATGTTTTTAAATTTTAATTCTTAGTTCTGCCTAATGTTTTTAAATTTTGGGCTTTAGTTTTGCCCATGTTTTTAAATTTCAGGCTGTTGCTCTGCTCAATGTTTTTTAAATACCTATTTTTGAATTTCGGGCCTTGGTTTAGCTTAATGCTTTTAAATTCATGTCATTTAAATTTTGGGCCTTAGCTCCGCTTATTGTTTTTTAATTTCTGGCCTTAGCTCTGCCAATGTTTTTAAATACCTACTTTTGAATTCTGGGCCTTAAATCAACCCAATGCTTTTTAATTCCTATTTTAAAATTTCGAACCTTAACTTTACCCAATGTTTTTAAATACCTGCTTTTAAATTTCAAGCCTTAGATCAGCCCGATGCTTTTTAATTCTTGTTTTTAAATTTTGGGCCTTAGTTCCACCCAATGTTTTTAAATACCTGATTTTAAATTTCGAGCCTTAGCTCAACCAATGCTTTTTAATTCCTATTTTAAAATTCTGGGCCTTAACTCCACCCAATGGTTTTAAATTTCGAACCTTAGCTCCGTCCAATGTTTTTAAATTTTGGGTCTTAGTTCTGCCTAATATTTTTAAATTTCTAGCCTTAGGTCTACCTATGTTTTTAAATTTCGGGCCTTAGTTCTATCCAATGTTTTTAAATTCCTACTTTTGAATTTCGGGCCTTAGCTTAGCCCAATGCATTTTAATTCCTATTTTTAAATTTCAGACCTTAACTTTACCCAATGTTTTTAAATTTTGGGTCTTAGTTCTGCCCAATGTCTTTAAATTTTGAGCCTTAGTTCGACCAATGTTTTTAAATTTCAGGCCTTAGCTCTGCTCAATGTTTTTAAATACCTGCTTTTGAATTTTGGGTCTTAACTCAGCCCAATGCTTTTTAATTCCTGTTTTAAATTTTAGACTTTAGCTATGCCCAATGTTTTTAAATTTTGAGCCTTGGCTTTGCATAATGTTTTTAAATTTCAGGCTTTAACTCTGCCCAATTTTTAAAATGTTGAGCCATAACTCTACCCAATGTTTCTAAATACTTGTTTTTGAATTTCGAGCTTTTAGGTTCCCGCCTCACCCAAAAAAAAAAGTATTTTCCATTGTTTTTTGCATCTTTGCATGTTGGCTTTGTCTCATGCATTCCCGAATAAAATGCGTGTGCATTTTCTTTACTCGTTCCTTATTACGATCACATGAAGAATTATGATTCTTCATGTCTTCTAATAAGAAATAAGTAAAGAGGGACAACTGTAAACAACCTATTTTAATTGGGGTCATTTTAAGAAAATTGGAAAAAGGTAGAGGGAAAAAAGTAGTTCAATTCTCAATTATCATGACTCAACTTTCGAGTCCAATTCTTGACCCAATAAGAGCCTCAATGCCTAATGAAAATTAGAAATAAAAAAAGGAGAGAGAGAGAAAAAAGAAAAGGGGGAATATATTTTTAATGAAATTTCATAATTTGATATTCTTGAAAAATAATTGAGGGATATATTTTTAATAAAAAATCATGATTTGATTTTCTCAAAAAAATAATTGAAGGAAGTGCTTTTAGTAAGGAATCATGATTTGATACTCTTAAAAAATAAATTTAAGATTTAAAAGGAAAGAATTGAAATAAGAGATTGTGATGGTTCAATAAAAAAGGAAAAAAGGGGAATGTGTTTTAAATGATAGATCATGATTCGATTTTCTTAAAATAAATAAATCATGAAATAATTTAAGGGGCTGATTTTGTTGGAATTTTTTATGATAAATTATTATTTAATGAGTTGATATTTATATGGGAATTAGGATTTTTAATAATTGCCTATAAATAGAACTCTTACCCATTTACAAGGGGACAATTATACACAAGAGGAAAAAGTCTGTCGTGTGAAGGGTTAGAGTTAGAGGTAGAGGTTAGGAGACAGTAAGAGGTGTGCATAAGTTGACAGTAATAGAAATCAAGGACTTCTATTTAGTCAACTTGCGCAAACCTCCCTGATTTCTATTATTGTCAACAGGTACGTTCTTTTATCATACATTATTCAAACTAGTATTGGATTAGATGATGGTGAAGTGGATGTCATGTCCTACGGTATTCTAGTGATGTTATAATTATGATGTTGAATGCATTTTGATGTTCGCTTGGACTCAATTGATTTTTTTTTCAACCATAAGCCTTTTTTTCTTTTTTCTTCTACAAAATGAACTACTACAATTAACTCACACTTACAGGCACTCTTCACCACGCTATATCACATTCATCCTTTTTGTTCCCATGTGACTTTGGATTTTTGAGAATTAATTTGAGTTTGAATTAATAGGATAAATTACGTTCCTATTTTGCTATCAATTCAGACTACATAACATGTTTATATATTATTGGTGTGTATTTTAATTGACTAACAAATATTGCACCAGAAATTACATGAGTTGTGTCAACTTGTTGATCCCAAAAATTCCACATTTATTTTTTTTAAAAAAATAAAGTGTTATTTGAATTATGACCTCTTACGAGTGATGTTTCTAGCAAGATGTTGAGCTTCACCTCTCAAGAATTAATTGGATTAGTTGAGTCGTGATGACTTATTAATTTAAATTTTAAAAATGATTTTTTAAAATAAAAAAGTCACTATTTTTTTTAAAAAAATTAAAATCAACTAACCCACAATATTTTTTAAAAATTACATGGCTTTGAGTTTTTCATTGTACTAGGAGATAAGTAGAAGTGTAAGTCAAGCCAAAATAAATTTTTCTTAGTTTTGTTTCTTCTATTTTATTTAAATTTATTTTATTTTTAAAAGAGGGAAAAAATATATGAGGATTATTAATAAATTACACAATTAATTTAGGGTAACTATTTTAGAACAGGTGTATTAGGGATGCTGTGGGGTTAAGTCTTTACATTTCCATATACATAATTAGACTCCTGAGTCCATACTTTGTAATGTAAACAACTTTTGTTAGGTTTTTTTTCCCAATATTTCCTAATTAAAAATATAAATTGGCGACGACTCCATAATTTTCATTTTAGTCACTATTTTCATCGCAATTCTGGTCACAACAGAGTATTGAGTAGTTTTAGGTAGGATTAGTCACCTGTAGGATAACAATCTTGACCCATGCATACCCTAAATCACATTAAGGTGCATCTAAAATTTCATGTAAACCCTATAATCCCTGTGTACTAACTCTAACTACTGACAAGTCCTAAGCTCATCATTTTACATGTAGTTTAATCTTTTAATTATTAATTCTTTTAAAAAAAATTATTATGACTCAAAATTCTTTAAACTAATAAGATTGAAACTAACTACTTCTTTACCATGCAAAAATTCTATTGGTCTAATTCCTGTTCACTACTTTGAATATAATAATAATATTATTATTATATCTAACTAATCCCTTTATTAATCTAATTATATTACTATCACTAATTAATATCATTAGATATTCCAATTAGTGAAACTAATTATTTACTTAATTAATTAGTTAATTTACTAATTAATCTCTAATTAGCTTAATATCTATTTTTAAATTATTTTTTATTCAATAAAAACTAATTTATCTCATAATAATTACAAATAATCTTATTTATAATTATTTTAAATAAAACTCTATTTATTCTATTATGATGCCTTTGCATACCATTTTACTGACAAAAAAAAAATCTATTTATTCTTAATTATCTCACACTTTAATTAATCATTCTAATTAATCTTATTATCTGGCTACAAGTACATATAACAAAAATAAGCATCTAAAATCACAACAATAGTTACTAAGAAACTTCTTTAAGTAAGCTAGAAGGAAGAATGTTACACCTATCATTTCCATTGCGTGCTACCAAACAGATGAGCAGTAAGAGACTCTCCCATCTCCACGCTACAAACGAAGCTCTCCCCTGAATTTCCAACACAGTGACCCCTCAAACAATGTCAACACGCGCGCCCATGAATGATCATCCTTCAAAGGTGCAAAAATTTCTTCCTTTTTCAGTTGCCTATTAATTTTTTATTTATTTATGTTGAAGTGTGCCTTTGTGTGACTTTTTGAACCATGGAATGGTAAAGTTGTCTTCTTGATTGTTCCTGATCACCTAAAATTGGTTAGTTAGGAAATCTTATTTATGAGGTTTGGTTTTTACATGAATTTGAGAGTCAAGTTTCAAACTTGAGTATGACAAGTTTAGTTATAGCAAGAAAAAATGTTAAGAGAGGGATAAGGTTTATTTCTTATTTTTGCTCTAATGAAGTTTATTTGGAGTTACAACTAAGAACATTATCAGAAATTGGTTTTCAAACAGAAATTTAAATTCTAGCTTTGGGCTACCTAGAAATCCTTTCAACTCTTAGTTTGTAAGATGGCCTGCTTGCTATCGCTTTGATTCATTTGATTTCTTTTCAATGCAGGGTACAAGCTCTGCTTCATCAGCCCATAAAGACAGATCCATTTAGACATATCAGCTAGAGTTCATGTTTTTTTTCCCCTTCTTCCAAAGTCAGCATATAAAATTTAAAGATCTTTCTTATTGTATTCATCAATGAGAGAACTGTAAGTTATGCAATCATTTTGTCCTATAGATGCATTAATATGGTTTGATGGATAACTCATAATAAAAAGTGACAACGATTTACCGTCCAAGATTCTCAAGAATGTAAGGGACTTTAATCTTTTGAAGATTGTTACATTTGCTTGAAAAGTATCCAGCTTAAATACTTCTACCCTATAACCTATGAGGTTTTAGATTCTTATATTTTTTGGTGAACTATAAGCTGGTATTTTGGGCTTAATTTTTTTTGTACAGTTTAAAAATTTCTCTTTCTCATATGAACTTCTACAATTTACAAAATGTAATTAAATTTTCTGATATTTTAATAGTGCATGTGTTTTTCTTTCTCTTCAATTGTTATATGAGTTGAGTTACCCTGTAACTTTCTCCCATTCTAACTCAATCTTTCAAGGTTTTGGTACCTACTTATTTCCTGTTATAGGTATCTTTGGATTTTGGTTTTGGTATTATTATTACTTTTTAGAATGAGTGATAACAATTTATATGTAAGTTTCTATAGGCTACTCTTGAGCTGCATTCATTGATATTGCTGTGCAAACAACTACCCTTGTGAAAAAGCCCCTTTGAAAAAGAAAAGGCAAGTGACTAGACTTTGTATTTGTTCTGAAATGTATTCAGAGGTGAACTTGAGATAAGCACGTCATGGTAGTTTCCTTCTTGCGCTGCAGTAGCAAAGCGTGTTGTGACGGGGGGTTGGCACCGATAAAGGCACTCTAGCGCTCAAGTCAGACTATGGACAAGTATGGTTATGCAATCTGTGATAAGTTACTTGAGGAGGTGAGTAAGCCTGATATTTATAGAAGTTGGAAAGATACGTTCCCGTATTAGTAGTAGGAAGAGATATGTTCCTTATTTAGATGCAGAGGATCCCTATATTATCATATATAGGTACTGCATTTATGGCCAGTTAGAGGCAATTGTGGATGTTATTATTCCGTAAGATTATGATTGGAAATAACAGATATTATCAAGATCTATCCATTGCATAGATCTTGTGATAAAGTTGTTGCTACCCAATGTTGTGGTCCAATATGCATATAGCTGGGATCTGATCTGCATGTTGTAAGCGAACTCCTGTTAAGAGTGTCTACTACAAACTCCGGCATACTGCGTGCTGGGTCAACCCACCAAACATGACCTCGGATCACGATCTAGAATAGTTGCCCTCAGGTTGACACTTAAGTGGAACAGTTACGTGTCAAGGTACTAATTTTGAAAAGAGCACACGGCACGCAATGAACAAAGGAATCCAAAGGGCTGAGGTCTGTTATTCATTGTAGAATACCTCCGGGGTTGACGTGTAAGGTCAGAATTCATGGCGGATCATTGCTTACATTGCCATTCTGCCATCCGAGGTATATCATTTCTTGCTGTCGTGCATGGTTCACAAGGTCATTATCCTTTCTTGCAGCTTTACTCTACAGCTCGTAACAGTCTGAGCTTTCTTGGGAACTGTTGCCTTAACTTTATTGGAAATTAAAGATCCTTTAAAAGAGGGTATCAATTTTGTATTGTTTCCCAATTACCCGCTACTCCCATGACTAATTAGAGAGGGGGAGCATTAAAGCGCGACTTCCAACATACAATCAGTTCACCTTTTTCGGGACCAATCAGAATGCTTTGTTCCCTTTATAAATAGGGAATATTTGCATTGAGGCTGACATTCCATTTGTTCTGCAACTTTGCTTAAGGATGATTTCTTTTTCAGAAAGTAATTTCTCTCTCATTTTCTGTACGCATGTGGAGGGTTTTGCCCCCTACTGAAACCATCTTTCTATTCTTTCTGAAGTCTTTAAAGGTATTTGCTTTTTTGCAACCAATCCCTTCGATGAAGGCCTTTCTTTTTCAGGATAATGGCTTAGTAGGGGGCTAAGTAACTGCTCTACGTGGGCTGGCCAACATGCATATGGGAAATAGAAGCCTTTCTCTCTCGACGTACATGGGAAAGTGCAAAATTTTTGTGTGTACCGGGGAGGGCTCGCTGCTTTTGTGTACCTCTTGAGATGCATAGAGATGCTCTGTGCTCCATCCTCCTCCTTTCCGACTGTTGTGGAGGCACTTATCTAGGTGTTTCCACTGTTTCTCTTCTTAAGTGTAGTTAGATACACAGGAGGGCTCCAAGGGTGGAAGAATCTCTCTAAGTAACTCAGGGTGATTTGAAGTAACTTAGAGTGATTGTCAAACATTCTGAAGTTTCGATGGAACAATTTTTAATGTGGAGCAATTCCCATTGGTCAGCAAGAAAGAGATAGTTGCTGGTTTCTAGAAGAACCTTGGAGGTGGCAGTGACCGATGGCCATCATTGTCAATGATGCCCGACCTCTCTAGTGGGCATTCTTGACTTTTTTTTATCTTGAAAATTTTTTTATGTATTTCTTTTTGTGTTAAAGCTGATGATGTATGGAATGTGAAGAATAATGAATTTTTTTTTCTGTCTTGTATCTTATATTTATCGCTTCCGTTCTTCTTTTTTTCTTTTTCCTTTGGGGTGAGTCCAATCCTCAACCTATAATATCATGTTGCCCCTAGCTTGGTGCTTGGCTAGTATAGTGAAGTAGCAAGATAGTCTTTGTGCCCCTGGGTGATGACATCTGTGCTTCACTTGAAGTCGTGGTTTGTGCTACCGTGTGGGGTTAAGAGTTCTAACCTGAGGACGTTTGTGACCAAGTCACTTAACTTTTCTGAAAACTTCATGATCTGGATTGGCCCTGCATTTAACCACATGGACATTCTAGGTGCAGCAGGGTCCGTAGAAAAAATCCGGGGTCCGTGGAAAAATCTAGACTCAAGTGCAGAGGTTGCGTGACGCTTGGTTTGCTTCGCCATTGTCCTTTCAACTACTATGGCAGTTGTGGGATCCACGTGGCACACCTTAATTAGGTGGACGTGGTTAGGGTTCTGCACGCCATGATGACCAACTTTCAAAATCTGAGGAGATAGATGAAATTGCCCTCCAGTCGTCTGGCCTCTATAAATAAGGATTAAAGTGCCCCTTCTTCTCTTTTACTATTCTTTTCCAGTCTTTGGCTAACTCAAGTAATTCTTGGTGATTTTCTTTCAGCAGAAGAGTGCAGTTTGGAGTGGTTGAGAGTAATTTCTGGCAGTTTTATTGAAGTTTCAAACTTTTCTTTCGTCTAATCTCATTTCTCATTCAAGGTATGCCTTCTTCTACCCTTGTTTCTGCTTTTCTCATTATTCCAGAGGGTTTGTATCCTTTTGTTTTAGGGCACTCCCTATTTTCTTTAGTAAGAGAGTAGGGATACCAGTGTTTCTGGTCCCTTTACTAGTGTTGCTTTGAGGAGTGCCCCCTTTGTCATGTCACGAACGACAGAGATGTCCTTCAGAGGCTAAGCTCTTTGTGGGTGTAGAGGCTAGTATTCGTAGTGCTGGGGGTGGATGCGGATATGAACCTTTCGTAGTCCGGCCTTCATGGGTGTTTCCAGGAGCTTCATGGTGAGGAGAAGAACTTCGAGGCAAAAGGCTCTGTCTGCCGAAAAGCCTCTAATGCTTGCCCCTATGAGGAATGTGTATTCTTGGGTTGGGGATGACGTCTGAGACCACCTGTTTGAATTTTCTTCTGAGGAAAGCCTTAGGAAGGCTCTAATCTACTTACAACTGACAGAAAAGGGTACTCGAGATCGTGATTATCAAGTTCTGTCTCCAGAGTAAGATGAAAGGGTATGTACAGGTTGAGAGGCGGGCTCGCATTTCATGTTTCTATATGAATCCCTTTTTATTCGACTTGACTCCAGCTACCATTCACCGACTTTTAAATTATGTTTCTCCAAACCATGAACATAGCTCCTTCCCAACTTCACCCTAATAGCTGAGGAAACATACTCACTTTTGAGAGGTTTTGCTATGTAGTCAAACTATGGTACTCAGAGAGGGCTTTTTTCTATTTCTACACCTGATGGAGTCTTCAGGGTGCAGTATACCAAAAGAACTGGATGACCCTTCAATCTAGGTTCGGTTAAAAGGTCTTCGCCATTTTTCAAGATAGTTTTAAGAAGTTCAAAGGGAAGTTCTTTAAATTGATGGAAGCACCGGGAACTAACCCTTTCTTCTTGAAAGCCAATAGGGAGTCGAAGTTCCCTTTGTATTGGATGTTATAAGCATGGAGCACCCCCCATTAAGTTGATTGAGAAAGAGAAGGATCAACTCGATCTGGGTGACCTCGAGTGCATTGAGTTTTTGACCAAATGGGCCCAAGACTTTGGCCTCATCAAATGTAAGGAGATTCTTGATACTCCTGGTGATGATTTTCTTGGGGCCTTGCTAGGTAAGGGTCAGGTTATTGGTGTCCGGTGTCCGTCTTTACTTATACTTAACATTTTTGTACTAAGTTATCTCTGACTTGTTTGCTCTTCTTGTCTTCTTACAGAAAGCATGGCATCAAGACCTTCGCTTATTGCCCTAAAGGCTTTGAGGGCGAGGTAGGGAGGAGTAAGACCTTCCAACGCCCCTACACCCATTGCTTCGAGTTCCGCCAACTGGGATCTAATTGTTGAAGTGGCCTTTGATCACTCAGACTCCCCTTCCCAACCTCTTCAAAGGAGGAAGAGAAAAGCCATTGGAAGCTCCACGGATCAGGGCGAGAGAGTGGCGACTGGGGGCGGTGAAGAGGAGAGGGAAGACCCGATGCCTATAATTACAGGGCATGCAGATGCTGGGACATTTATTGACGGGCGGCTCTTGAGCGATGAGGTGATGACGTACATCACCCAAAGAAACACAACAAAAACTTTGTCAAGGTTTTAGACTTTTGCTCTTCGGACATTTGTCAAAGCCCATTGTCTGGATAGGTCTATAATGGAGGCCAAGAAGAAATGACCAATCGGCTGGAGGTGACAAAAGAAGATGGAGTCAAAAGTTTGCTTTGGTTCTTAAGTAGAAGGAAGATGCTAAAGCAAGGGTCACTGAACTAGAAAAAGAGCTAGTTGAGTCCAAGTCTAATAAGTCCATTGCTAACCTTGAAGCACGTATAGCACAATTGGAAAAAGACAATGAGGAGCTGGACACAATCTCTACGAACAATGGTGGAGAGCAATTTCATAACGTTGTGGCCCAAATTCAACATTTTAACCCCAACATCATGCTGGCCTTGGAAGACCTGAATTATGAAATGGTTTTTCAGGATGAACGCCTTGTGATGGCAGAGGAAGTTGCTCAGGCTCAACCAGGGTTCCAATAGTTGAGCCTTCAAATTTTGTGCCTGATTCAACGGAGCTGCGGATCCCAGAGGGAGATGAAGCTGAGGCTTGATATGCCTTTCTTTTGCCTTCTTTTGCCCCTTGTGTGGGGCACTTTGATTTTTGTCGAGACAATTACCCTGAGTACTGGGGCATTCTGAATGTTTTGTGATTACTTTTATAACTTAGCATCTTTATACTTGCTCTTTTTTCATGGTCTGTTTTAGGTCCAAAGCTTTTTATGTGTATTTGGTTACTACTTAATGGACTTAAAATTTTTTTATTTAATCGAATTAAAACCTTGGTCCGGGATCCAATGCCCAAAATATTTGGTACTTAGGATCCCACTTGACTTAGGCATAATTTAAGGTGATCCATCATCAGGGTCTTGAATGTTTATGGTTTACTGTAGAAAATTACCCATAACTAGGAATTTTCAACTCAAGAACCTATTCAACATAAGGCATTTACGGTGGATACCTGGAGGTGGACCACAAATGTCGTAATTCGCATCGCCACTTTATTTTCTCAACCATAAAATGGTTATGTCCAAAGTTTTGAGGATTGGGTATTGAGTATTGACCCATAACTCTCATCCAAAACGCTCTCATAGGTTTGGTGAGTTATTTCTCTTAACTTGGACTTTTTAAGATGATGCCTTATATCCCATAGGGAATGGGCTCTAGACACTCTCAAGGCGTTTTCTAGCTTGAGGGTCTTGGGTTTGTCAAAATCTATATCCCATGAGGGACGGTCCACAAACAATATCAAGGTGGATTCCAGCTTGAGCATCCTTTGGGACTTTAGATAATGCAAGATGATATCTGAATGACTCCATTTTATTGATAATTTGAGGACAAAAATCTATACATAGCGTAAAGACCAGCCCTTAAGGGGCACTTAGCTATAGCACTTTCTAAGTTTGTCTCCATTCCAATAATTCTTGATCAGCTTTCCTATTAATGTTTCCAATGTGTAAGCTCCTTTGCCAGTGTTGATCACTATGCGGTAGGGGCCTTCCTAATTAAGGGCTAGTTTCCCTTGGGAGGCATTCCTACCTCCGATGTTTGCTTTCAAGAGCACCTAGTCTCCCAGTTAGAACTTTCTTAGAATAACCTTCAAATTATACCTAACCGTCGTCCTCTGCATGATGGGGGCATCACATATATGGGCAACACGCTTTCTTTTCTCTAGAATATACAAGTCTTCCCTGATTAGTCTGGGGTTGCTGTCAAGTGAAAACTGTTGGAAACATCAGCTTAGTTCTCCTATTTCCATCGAGATCATAGTCTCACACCCATAAGTGAGTTTAAAAGGATTTTCCCCTGTTGTAGAGTGAAGCATGGTCCAGTAAGTCCAAAGAACATGGTTAAGCTGTTCAGCCCAGTTTATTTTGGCTTCATTTAGCTTTTTTTTTATTCCACGGACAATAACCTAGTTGGCAGCTTTGGCTTGCCCATTTGTCCTAGGGTTCTCGACAAAACTACAATGATGCTTAATTTTAACCCAGCATTCATCTGTTCAAAATCCTTATCTTTGAACTAGGTTACATTGTCGGTCATAATGGACTCCAGAACTCTGAACCTGGTGATGATATGGTGCCAAGTAAATTTCTGAACTCGGGCAGAGGTGATCGTGACCAAGGTTTCTACCTCAATTCATTTTTTGAAATAATTAATTACCACCACCAAGTATTTCAATTGACCAAGTGTCTGGGGGAACGGACCCTGGATATCCATACCCCATCTATAGAATGACCAGGGTACCGACATCACAGATAGTTAATCTGAGGGAGCCTGATAATGATCCAAGTGGCATTGACATTTATCATGCATGGGAGTCTACCTCCATTGTTGGCCAGTAGTACCCCTCCCAGAGTGCCTTTAAGGCTAGGGCTTTGCCTTCCAAGTGGTGTCCATAACTCCCTTCATGAACCTTAACTAGTACATACTCTGCTTTCTTTGGCATGAGGCATGTAAGGAGAGGTAAGGAAAATTCATATTGGTATAACTGCCTGTCGTAGATGGTGTATCTGACTGCTATCTTGATTAACCTGAAGGCTTCCTTCAGATCAGAGGGTATGGCTCCAGACTGCAAATACTCCATGATTGGGGTGATCCAAATACGCTTTTCTCCTTCAACTTGGAAAACGACGTGATCCGTGATGGAGGGTTGAGAGAGAGTCTCTTGGATCACGAAACAGTTATTTCTAGGGCTTTTAGTACTGGCCAGCTTAGACAGGAAGTCCGTTCTGGAGTTCTTCTCCCTTGTTATATGCTTTATCTTGGCCTCTTGAAAGCTTTTAAGGAGCTCTTGTACTTTGGATAAGTATCTCTGAAGGAGGGGCTCATTGGCTTGATAATCACCCCAGATCTGAGAGGTCATAAGTTGGGAGTCACTGCATAATGTAATCTTAGTTGCTCTCATATCCTTAGCCATTATCAATCCAGGAATACATGCTTCATACTCCGCCTGATTATTTTAGGTTGGGAACTCGAATTTAAGGGAATTTTCCAAAGTCAGTCCTTTAAAATTTTTCAAGATTACTCTAGCATTGCTTCCCTTTGGGTTTGAGGATCCAACAACGAATATAGTCCAAGAAATCCCTTCAGGATCATCGAGGTCTGAGGTGAGTTCTGCTAGGAAGTCAGAAAGTGCTTGAGCCTTTATTGCAAGAAGAGGCTTGTATGCGATTATGAACTCAGAAAGCTCAAAAAACCAAGCAATCATTCTCCCTGCTAAGTATGGCTTGTGCAGCACCTGTTGGATAGGCTGGTTTGTCCTCACCACCACGGGGTGACGTTGAAAGTATTGCCTCAATATTCTAGCCGTAATGACAAGTGCAAATACAACCTTTTCAATTTTCTGATAGAGAAGCTTTGGGCCTTGCAGAACTTTGCTCACGAAGTAGATTGGCTTTTGACCCTCCTCTATCTCCCGGATTAGTACTAAGCTTATAGCCTCTTCGTGAACTGAAAGGTACAAGTATAGTGTTTCTCCGAGTTCCAGTCTTGTCAGTATGGGGGGAGAAGACAGAAGATTCTTCAAAGAGGAAAAGAAGATTCTTCAAAGAGGAAAAGGCATCCTTACACTCTTGAGTACACTCAAAATCCTTCCATTTCTTGAGTAGTTTGAATAAGGGGAGGGATTTATGAGCAGCTTTGGCAAGGAATTATGTGAGAGCTATAATCCGGTCAGTTAGCTGCTGCACTTCTTTAACATTTTGAGGGCTTTGCATGTTGAGCACCGCTTTTGGATTAGCGTCAATTTCATGGTGGGTTAGTATGAAACCCAAGAACTTGCTTGCTCGGACTCTGAAGGCGCACTTTTTCTAAGTTAAGTCTCTCATATTATACTTCCAGAGTTATGCAAACACTTCTTCGAGGTTCGTGATATGTGATCCACCTTGTGGGGTCTTTACTATCATATCATCAATGTAAACCTCCAACATCTTCCCCACTTAGTCTTCAAAGACCCTGTTCATCATCCTCTGGCAGGTGGCTCTTGCATTCTTCAGACCGAAGGGCATGATCCTATAGTAGTAGCTGACCTTTATCAGTGATGAAGACAGTCTTTTCTTCGTCTCTGGGGTACATTAGGATTTGGTTGTATCCGAAGTATGCATTCATGAACGACAACAATCAGAAACCTGAAGAGCTGTCCACCAGTTTATCCACATTGAAAATGGGTACAGATCTTTAGGGCAAACTTTGTTTAAGTTTGTGTAATCTATGCACATTCTCCACTTCCCATTAGACTTCTTCACCAAGACCATATTGGACAACCATGTGGTATAAGGTACTTCCTTGATGAAGCCGCCACTGAGCAACTCCTTCACTTGTTCTTCAATAATTTGCTATCTTTCGGGACCAACTTTTCTTTTCTTCTAGGCGACCGGCCTTGTATCCTCCCTGATAGACAAGTGATGACAGATGAAGGCAGGGTCAAACCCAGGAATGTTAGAGGACGTCTAGGCGAAGAGATCTTTATTTTTAAGCAAGAGCTCAATCAACTAGCATTTTTCTCCTTCTTCCAGGTTTACTCTAATATTGGTAACCTGATCTGGCTTAGCACTAAGTTGTACAGGTTGTAATTCGCTCTCCGGCTGGGGTCTGGTACCCTGAATTTCCTCTCGAACATCCATCTTGGTCAAAAAGATATTGACCTGATCCAAGACCGGGCTAGATGTAGCAGTTTTTGCTTTCTTGGGAACCCTACAAATTCCGAGACTCTCGTTATAGCATTTTTGGGCCGCAATTTGGTCGCCTTTTACTGTGACAACCTCATCATTCTTGTTGGGAAACTTCATGACTAGGTGGGTGGTGGACACCATGGCACTGAGTGCCTTTAAGGTAGGGCAGCCCAAGATAATGTTGTAAGTCGAAGGGTAGTTCACGACCAGAAACCTTACCTTGACTGTCTTGAAGAGTTTAGAGGACCCAGGGTCAAGTGGGTCTCATAATAACCTGTTAGGGTGATTTTCTCACCAGTGAACCCTGTAAGCTCCCCATCGTAGGGGGTTAGCTACGTACATGAAAGTTCTAGCTTCTGGTAGAGGTCTATGAACATGATGTCTGCTGAACTCCCTTGGTGCACAAACATATGCCAGACTTCAGCATTGGAGATTATTCCAAAGATAACTAGAGGGTCATCATGATCTGGCATAATTATGTCATAGTCCTCGTTTGAAAAAGTGATGGTGGGCGTCTTTCTTTCTTTGGTCCATGGCTTGGACTCGAAGTGAGAGACACTTAACACTACCACCTTGAGGACTTTCTTTCGAGCACCGTTAGATGAACCACCACCAGCGAATCCCCTTGCAATAGCATTAATGGTTCTGTTGACCTGGGAATGACGGTTGTCATTTTCATTAGATGAAGCACCCCTATTCTTGTCTTGCCAGTCATTTGTATCATGGCGAGGTGGACTCCGGGATCTTCTCATAGGGCTCTGAGTTCTTCCCCTTTGGCATGGAGATATGCTTCGTTGAGGGTTGCGTCTCCCTTTTCTCTGCCTTCTGCAGTGTTCATCGTCTTAAACTAGAATGATGTATTATTGCACCTGTCTTACCTTGATTAGGAATTTAATCGCATCACAGAGTTGATAACCATCCTCAGTTTCATTGCCATAACTTTTGTGTCATATACAATGTTTAGAGCGATCTTTCTATTTGTGCTTTTTTTATAAAGGGTGGCCTCTTGATGTTCTGAAACTCTGTCTGTAACACTTCGCTTAAGATTGTCTCCCATGGGGTGTTCAGTTGACTGTAATTGGAATACTTGCCCCAGGGTGGACTATCCTTGGAGTTCCGAGATCGTGAGGAATTGTGGTTGACCTTCTGGTGAGAGGACTCACCTTTCTCCCATCTCTTCTGATCCTCAGTTGCCTCCTCAAGGTTTACATACTCCAAGGACCGTTGCTGAAATTCTTACATGTTCTCTGGCTTTTTCTTTGCCAAAGATGCAAAGAACTCAGAATCGGCCTACAGACCACTTCTGGCATAATGAAGGGCAATTATATCATCAAAGTTTTCCATGTTAGTACATGCCGCACTGAATCTTTTAACGTACTCATGAAGGGGTTCGTCACACTCTTAGCAAATCTTAGATAAAGATTCAATGGACTTGGGTTGTTCCTTGCCAGTGGTATACTGAAGCAAGAAACGTTGTCCGAGGTCTGACCAGTCATTGATAGATCCTTATGGCAAGGTAAAAAATCATCTGAGGTCTCCCTTCTTCAGGGAAAGAGGCAAGACATGACATAGTAACTGCGTTGGTCCCTCATGGAAGTATATAGATTAGACGTAAGCGTCTATGTGTTCATGGGGGTCTGTAATCTTGTCATAGAGCTCTACATTGGTCAGGAATTTGAAACTCCTTGGGACTCGATACTTCAAGAGTTAGGCAGAGAAGGGTTGTTCCTGAACGCCTGGGTCCGGGTTGTTATTAATAACATTGGACATGGTGGCGTCAGCATATGGTTCCCTTTGGTCATTAACCGCATTCTGCCTTCCATTCTAAAGTTGCATCCTAGGCTACTCTTCATGCACAGCCCATCCCAGATCCTCCAATTTATGATATTATTCTTCTAACATCGTCATATATTGTTGCACCATATCCTAAAATTGGTATCTAGATATATGGGATTGATTCGTGTGTTCTAAACGAGACATACGATCATCAGCTTCAGTGTTCGGGTGTCTTAAGTGCTGGTGCACTATAATTCTAGACCCCTGAATGTCAGAGTTAGCTCCTTGCATGAGGATTCCAAGTCTATCCCTCATAAGAACTCTGCGTGATGGGTGAGGGCTTTCATCAGAAAGCGAGGTTTCACGCCCATCGCATAGTTGTTCTGCGTTGGGTGTTTGGTTTCTCAGAGCAAAGGTTGCAACAACTGGTGGTGGAAAGGGGTAGGGAAGACGTTGCACTGCTGGTCCCCACCTTTGGTCTGCAGAGGGTTGCACAGCGTGTCCTCTCCTCGAGCTCTGTCTTGTGTTCACCATGGTTGAGTGGGAATAGAAGTTTAATGATTCCTACAGACGGTGCCAATGTTCTGAAGTGGATTTAGAGGTGTACCTGAGACAGGCACGTCATGATGGTTTCCTCCTTGTGCTGTAGTAGCAGAGCGTGTTGTGACGGGGGGTTAGTACTTGCAAATGGACTCCAACACTCAAGTCAGGCTATGCACAAATAGGGTTATGCAATCAGTGATAAGTTACCCGAGGAGGTGAGTAAGCCTGATATTTATAGAGGTTGGAAAGATATGTTCCCGTATTAGTAGTAAGAAGAGATATGTTCCTTATTTAGTTGCAAAGGATCCCTATATTATTAGAATATAGATACTGCATTTATGGACAGTTAGAGGCAATTGTGGATGCTATTATTATGTAATATCATGATTGGTAATAACAAATATTATCAGGATCTATCCATTACGCAGATCTTATGGTAAAGTTGTTGCTACCCAATACTGTGGTTCGATATGCTTATAGCCGGAATCTCATCTGCATGTTATAAGCAAACTCCTGTCGAGGGCATCTATTATGGACTCCAGTATATTGCGTGTCGGATCAACCCACGGGACATGACCTGGAATCACGGTCTAGAACAATATTACTTTTTTATATAAAATTTAATAGTAATATCTGCTCACAAGAAATTAAACAATTTGCTATGAAAAATCCATAGCTAATCAATTTAACTACAAAATAACTACGGATTGGTTCGTAGTCAAATTCTCGTCGCTAATTAGCCACATAATTTTTTGGTAACTAATCCATATATAATTATTAAATATCCATAACTAATTCAAAGCTAATTTGTAGTTAATTTTCATTCAGAACTTCTTTTGTTTCCATAGCTAATTAGCTACGAAATATTTTTGTAGCTAATTCTGTAACTAATTTTTAATAATCTATAGCAAGTTTGTAGCAAATTTGTAACTATTGTCTAGTTAAATCACTAGCAATTTCATAACTATTTCCTAGCTATAAGTATTGCTAAATCGCTAGCAATTCCGTAGCTATTCTTAAACTAACCCAAATTTATTTTAAAAAGATAATTAGTATATTTTAAAATTATACTTATATAAATATTTCAATACAAACATATAAACCCAATAAATAAGTTGTGCAAAGAAACAAAATATCATAATTGCATTAGTAAGTTCAAAACATGTTCTATAAAGAAAGCATAACTAATCAATAAGTCTTAGTTAATACAAATAGTTCAAAACTAGTTAGCCTCATCATCAATAAGTACAACTAATCAATCCAAGTTAGCTGCACCATCATCAACTTCATGATCCTCCCCAACTGCGTCGCCTTGTGATGGTGCCTGCAGCACACCACTTTCTGCTTGGGAGCCAACAAAATACAACATAATTAAAAAAAGAATATAAATGAAAAAGAAATTTTCAGATTATAATTCCCAATTGAAATATTCATTGAAGATGTTACATACTCGTGATTCCAAATTCATCAAAATTACAGATTTTGTAGCTTGTTTGGCATGATCCAGCTGTACCTGGTCAACTGTGGATATAAACCAACAGAATAAGTGGAAAGCTACCAATCTAAAGGTGATAATAAAGAAGCAAAATAGTGAAAATATTAGTTAAGTGAAGAGCAGAACAACATACTTTGTCCAGAAGTAGCAACCACAATAAGCTCATTAACTGCTATATCAATGGCTTTTGATACAAAATCTGAACCCTAATATATAAACAAGAATACGGTCACATAATATATATATATATATATTGAGGAATACTGGTGTAGATTATGTAGATGCTCATAGTCCAGAGTAAGGAACAGATCTGTTGGAACAGATCTGCTGGATCACATCCATCATATGTATATAAGCTCAATGAACCCAAGGATTTTAACTAGGGAATAAACGAGTATAGGTTTGCTTAGTTGAGTAGATGGAAAGCGGGAAGATGGAAATGCAAAATGAAAATCACTATCCACTTTATTGGCAGGACAAAAAAAATCAGAAAGTCAAAAATTAATAGTACTCATTTTAACTCTAGTAGTCTATTTAATAATTTTTTGAAAATGATATTCATTCCAACCTCTATTTTCCATCTTCCTACTTTCCACCTACTCAACAAAGCACACCCTATATAAATTCTTGTCACCGGGTTATGCAAAGATCTATGCATAACATGTGTCATATAATTTGTGTGCATGGAAAAGAGAAGGAAGCTAAGAGCTGTACTACTGTAACAGTTTGATTATATATTAGTACACATGTGAAGTAAGTAAAAATCTTCCTACCATGGCATAGAAAGCAACAATTACATATAATTTCAGTCAGTAGAAAAACTATAACATTGAATAAGCATGTGAGTTGGTAATAAAAGTTTATAATACAACCTTTAAGTGACAGTAGTCATAGAAGACCTCTGATAATCTAGACAATTCTTAGAACACTGATTAAATATATTATATAATAAACAATTAGAGACACAAAAACATTATTTCCATATTTACAACATTTCAGACATTTCCCCAAAAAAATAACATCAAAATAGATGATTGGACACATATTCAGCAGGTTGGTGGTTTGGGTTCACCACTTGCTGGCTCTTAGCAGGTGAAGCACCAGTTATGAAATAATAGTACATTATTAGATACAAAATTAGGAAGGAACAATTTAAAGTGAAGAGTCCTATCCAGTAGTTAAATGGACTCAATGCATATTGGATTTGACAAAATTCATATTACTTTTATAAATATCACATAGATCCATTCTCAACACAAGGTTGGATTTCAAATGTAAATATCACATAGATCCATTCTGAACTCTAGGTTGAATTTAAAAAAAGGAATACAAAGGGAATTTCAGTGAAAGGCATTTTACAATGAAGTTAAGACTGAGCTCATTTAATCTCTTTTGTATGATTCAAATTTTATGAGATGTCTATGAAGAGACATCTTAATTCATGCCTTCAATTTTGAATACTAAAAAGTTCATGTCATACATACCACATTGCATAAAAGGCCGCTGCTTTAAGTCTTTGCTCTGGGGGTAGTTCCCTTGAAAGCTTGACCTATTTGATAGAGTACATGTTTTCTAAGTACGGTGGAGGAGTAGAACACCAATGTGACCAGGGTATAAAAAAAAAGTACCTTAGAAGATACTCCAAGCATTTTGGTATGCTACCTACTAAAAAGTTATATGAAAAGTCTGTTACTTTTAACTGAGATGAACGGTAGAGCCCAGCTAAATTTGCTTGTGATGCATACCTAAAGAAATCATAGGAATTATAAGATACAGATTAAAAAAATTCAAACATAGATTGGTGTAACTTGGCCTTTTATACTTAATGTTGAGCTTGACTATATGTTTTATAGCCACAACAATTTTAAGTTGATTAATAAACCAAAGGTCATTTGCATAAAGACTAGCCCATTGGACCATGGCAATGTACAACAGATATAAAAGAGGCCTACAATGCAAGCATATAGCATGCGCAATTTTGATCAATTAAAAAAGGATGCCAAAGCAATCATTAAAATTAAAAAAAGGAAATATAACAAGAAAGTTATACAATTTTGATAAATGTCAATGAAAATGTGCATACGCATATAACATAATTTGCATATTTTTTTCAAACAAATACTTTAATGCACGACTAAGATGACATGGACTGAGAAAAGATTATGTTTGAGAATGAAAACCTCTCGAGTACCCTGATAATCATATGAGTTGTGAATTGCGCACTGCTCTATATAAATCAGGAAGGATAATTGGTTTATGAAAATGAAACACCACCCAGACTAAACAAGTAAGAATTCATTGTCATTTACAATAAATATACATGTTAATAAGGTTTGCCAATAAATATATAAAGAAGGTGCAATAGAATCTAATAAAAGGGACCATGATAGGGTGATCTCTCGATTACAGACAAGCACCTAACTGGAAAAATGTGAATAGCTAAGATTGACACCTTAGCAATAACATGGAGAACATAACAAATACTACACAGATACTATATTTGGGTACACTTTTGTTTTTTATGACAACTTCAAACTATATGCTTCATGATAATTCAACCAAAATTTCAGCAAAGAAACAAATCCCCATTCCCTATCATAACAGAGTTATATAAGGCAACCCAATGAAAAGCAAGGCACACACTTGATTAGTGGCATGGGTTAAGGGAACAATTAGCAGTTGATGACACCTTATTAGCATAATGTTTTACTCTTATTACAGGCTAAAACAACTTTCTTTTGCATCAGTCTAGTTCACCGGTAAAGAACATATCAAGTTTATCTTGAGCAAAAATTCATAAATGAACATTGAACTAAAAGAATATAATGAGATGAACTAAAATGCCAAATCCTCCAATTAGTCATCGTCATTGCATCATGCTGATTTGCTCCTCAAACTATAAATCACATTTTAGCAGTATTGACATCAAGTACAAGCTAATTCTTTTCAATTTTATTCCCCCAATGACTAAGATACAACACATGACAAAAACATTTCCCACGACAAAACTCAGTTCAAGCTTGATCATTATGAGCCATTTTCCAAACATATGAAAGAGAAGTCTAAATCATCCACTTAGATTTTAGAACTAAGAGTGTGAGATAAATCACAAAACTCAAGCTAGAGATCACTGACAAGCAAATAACATAGATCTCAACCAATTAGTGAATGAACTTAGCAACACATATACAGACCAGTAAAATTCATAAAAAGCATAACTTATGCCAAATCATATGAATCAGGAAATGATGTAGTAACCCTTTCAAATAATTGCAATACAATTAAACCATAAAAAATAGCATGAAAGTGTCAAACAGGACAAATAGGACTGTCAAGTTCTTTTATCATTATAACTGACTTGCTTTGTCGATTTCAACGCAGACAAAGGTAATCCTTCCCTTCCCTCTCCCTCCCTCCACCATCAATTCATATTATTATTCTTTTTTGATTGGGTTAAATCCATTTCTTTTTTTCCCCAGTTCTGGCAAGGGAGTTCCTTTCCAACTTCGCGGATGTTAATGGCGAAGCCAAATACATGAACATCCTGGTGGGTTCTCTATTTTGATTCCACATTTATTCTTTTCACCTCTCTCATGGAACAACAAATATTGGCCCTAATTCATTTCTCTTTTTTTTTCTTGCTTCAGCAAGATTTTGCAAACCACAAAATTCAAGCAGTCCAGATCGATGGCTACACTATTATACGTTTCAGTACAAAGATTTGGATAAAATACTACAAAAGTGTACTATATGGATAAAATACTACGCTTGTACCTAAGAATAGCGACACACAGTAGAAGCTCAACTCCTAACCCTAACAGAGAGAACATAGAGAGAACACAGAGAGAACACAGGGAGTGGCGGAGAGATGGTGTAATGGAAAGGGCGAAGAACATAGGGAGTGGTTTGGAGTCGTTAACGGAGAGGAAAGTGGGTTACGGCGGTGGTGAAAGCGTCATTAACAGAGGCAGTGGTTTTGAGGAATGCTTGTTTCAAAAGGTTTTTCCAAATACTCAATGAAAAAATTTAGTGGGAAAAAAATACAAATGTTGGCGCCTATTAGAAATTGGTTTAGAACACGCTTTGGCAATGTTGCGTATTAGAAATTGGTTTAGAGCATGCTTTGGCATTGTTGCATTTCATAGTTAAATGAGCAATGCTCGTTAAATTTAGTATTTTATCACAACAAGCGTGCCCAAATAGAGTACGGTATGATAAGGCTTAAAAAGTGTACTCTTTTTATTTTAGGGTGTGTTTGGGAGAAAGGGATAGGAGGGAAAGGAAAGGAAGGGAGAGACTTGTCCTTGCAAACTCCTTGTTTGGGAGAGAAGAAAATAAGAAGGAATGGGAAGTAAGGTTTTTATCAACCCTCCAAAACCCTCCATTCTCGGTTCCCCCAAATTGAGGGGTTTGATATATCTTTACCCATTTTATCCTCCACTCCATTTCATCCGTATTCGGTCTTCTTCCTAGCCATTTCTCTGCCAAACTCCATTTCATCCTCTTCCTAGCCATTTCTCTGCCAAACATACGAATGACGATGATGAACGTGGTGAGTGCTGACTTGGGACCAAGTCGTCGCTCACGAAGGCATATCCTTCGGATCGGTGTGGTGGTTCATGTACGCCGGGATCTCGTGTTTCCCGGTCATCTTCGCCGGAATCATGTCTGGTCTAACCCTAGGTCTCATGTCTCTCGGCCTCGTCGACCTCGAGATTCTTCAAGCAGTGGTTCTCCTTTCCGAGAAAAAGCAAGCAAGGTTTTTTTCTTCCGTTTTTTTTCTCGTCGTCGATTCCGTTTCCTTTTTTTCGCCGCATTTGTGTGATCGATTTCTCTTTCGGTATTCTTGGATCATGAGATTTCGAATTGTCAATCTGCTTTTCATTGTTAACCATGGAGTTGTGTGTATGCAAATGGCGGTTATACTTCCCGTGGTTAAAAAACAACACCACTTCTTGTGACTCATTTTGTAATGTCTCGCAATGGAGGTAATTGAATTGCAATGCTCCTTTTCATATAAACTTTTCATTCTAAGTTAGTATGATATGCAAAGCTTTGACTAGAAATCACCGAGGAGTGGACTTTTACGAAAATAGCTTCTTGCAAATAGTTATTGGTGCTTAAATTAAAACATTGTTATGTTTTTATCAAAACATGGATTAGGCAGATTAGAATAACTTGTTTAAAATAATGGTCATGATGATTCGATTTGCTCTAATTGCTTGAATCTGCTTTTTGGATGCCAGAGGCATTGCTTAGTGACTGTGACTGTGCATATTTATGCTTGATATTGATTATGTATACACTTCACACTGATTCCTAAATCATGCCTAACTTTGAAACGGTCGTTGGCTTTGAAACTTGTAATCTGCAGGCCCTTCCCATATACCTAGATAAATTATTCAATCAGTTTGTTGCCATCATTCTCTCTGTGACTTTCGTTCTGTTTTTTGGGGAGGTATGTCTGTGGTTTAGCTTCAACATTTGTACCCAATGAATAATATGAAGACCTTATTTTCTTTTCTCTCTCTCTTCTCTGTAAATTATTTTTGCCTCTCTGATTTCAGGTTATTCCACAAGCAATTTGTAGTAGATATGGCCTTGCTGTAGGTGCCAACTTCGTATGGCTTGTGCTAATTTTAATGATAATCTGTTACTAGATTATAGCTGCCAAGTGCCAATCAATGTTACTAGAGATTTTCTATAAACTGGGCAAATCAACTGGCACATGGTTTTTGGATTACTATGTTCATTTATGTAATTACTTGTTCATTTCCTTGGATTTTTTGCTCGTTCTTGTTCCTGAATTCATGTTGAATCATGTATCTCTTTCCAGTAGCAAGCTACCCTGCTTGATAGTTGATACCCTGAGTTGCGTATTGATCATAATTGTTTGAATTAGCAGTTCTGATTATCACTGGTGATAGTGACCGACTAGTCCCTTCATGGAATGCCGAGAGACTTTCACTTATGTATGCCTTGATAGGAATTCAAGTGGGAGAACCTTCTATTCACGTACCAAAAAATAGATCTTGATTTTAGTAGTCCAACTCCTGTTTAAGCATTTATTATGTGGATGGATATTGTGTGAGGAGTGATATAAAATGTGATCTAAGAAATTATACAAAAATCATTACTTAATTTATATATTCACAATTTTCACCTTTACTATTCTCTTGTTAGATTATGTTTGGGCTTTCATGTTACTGCCTTATTTTCTATTTTTAGGAGCTATTGCAACATGACTGTTGATAATTGTATGTAAAATGTCATAGCATAAGCATGTTGGTCTTTTCAAATGAATTGCAATTAATTATAATATATGATTGTCTCAAAATTACGTTGGCAACATTTTCATTTTACAGGTATTGAACAAAATTTAGTGTGGTTCTTCACAAAAAATGTGGTGGCAGTTTCGATCATCAAGTTGAAATGATGGGTTAATAATTGATTAGACGTTGTTTTGTCCTTTTTCTAGAATGTTAGTTTGGTTATGAATAGAATTGTGTGGTGTTGACTAGGTTGGATAAGATTTTTGAAATTTCTAACTCAGGATAATTTTGATGTTTTTTGATAATGTATATGTATGTTATTATGTTTTGGTGTATGATGTATAAGTTTGAACCCATAATAGAATTGTGTATAATTTTATATATTATCTGTATATTTCTTATTATTATTAAAAACTCAATTATCCAATGCTAAAGTTATTGAGAATTGAGGAGCAAAATGTTCTTACAAGATTGTTACTATTTTTACTTTTTTATACAATTAAAAAATATGTACTAAAGATTCATACAATAAATTATAATATTTGAATAACATCACTTTTAAAAAATGATTAGTTAAATTTAAGAACAAGAATTGAGACTCGTATGTCGGAAAAATGAAATTTAAAGTGAATAACATTCACCTTTTAATTAGAGATAATAATTTAAAATATTTTTTTGAATCAATATTTTTATTGAGAGAAGATACCGCTTTATTAAAAATTTATTCTCTACAATTTTTTTTCAACTTTGATAGAGAAAAATAATTTTAGAGAATTTTTTTAGAGAAAAATAATTTGAGATTTTTTTAGAGAAAAATTAATATTTCAAGAAAAAAATTTTAGAGAGAAAAATTATAGGGAGAAATTTTAGACATGATTTTTTTTATTAATTTTTTACTTTAATATTTTTTGTAAAACATTAATTATATTAATTTTTTCAAATAAAGGGTAAAATGGTAAAAATATATCTTAAACCCTCCATTTCTTTTCCTTCGTATATTCCACACTCCCAAACAAGGAAGAGGGTAAACCTCTTATTTTCCTTCCCTTCCTTTCCCTTTAAACTCTTCCCCTTCCTTTCCCTCCAAACTTCCAAACACACCC
Organism: Ormosia semicastrata; assembly: GCA_029884595.1. Lineage (NCBI taxonomy): Eukaryota > Viridiplantae > Streptophyta > Magnoliopsida > Fabales > Fabaceae > Ormosia > Ormosia semicastrata. The sequence continues at coordinate 6,960,621 of JAQQTO010000028.1, read as the reverse complement.
TTAAGGACACACTTTTTAAGTGTTGCCAAAAATGTATTGCTAAAACCTCTCAAAGAAGGCTACTCTTATAAAAATGTTTTTTATTAAGATTTAAGAGTATATTTTTTAAGCATAGCTTAAAATAATGTGGCATAGGTCAATTTTGTTGCAGTGAATATCATTTAGAAAGGCCAAATAGTAAGTCTGAAATGTGATTGATTTAATGTTTTTATTTTTACTTTTTTGGCAGCTTTTTATTCTCAAATTTAGTCCAAATAAAAAACAACTAAAGACAATGACTTTTCTAGAATGGTTTCTCATAAGTGGTAATGGAGAATGGAAAAAGAGTGGGTGGGGGATCAATGAGAACAATTTATGAAATGATAGTAGATCCAGAGAGAAGAAGACGAAAAATAAACCCTAACTCATATTTGGGATTAGGTCACTATAGCGGTGGATGCTATTGTGGTGGACGTTGTTGCAACCAATGCTGGTGGTGGTGCAAGCGGTGACGGAGTACAACTGGAGCAGTTGAGATTGAGCCTGAGATAAGTTGATTTGACAGAGGATGACATCGTTGAGAAAGAATAGATGATGAGGCGATGCTGGAGATTTAGGATGAGAGGCAGAGATCTAAGCTAAGTGAGCAGGAGATGGGAGACTGCATGACACAAAACGACAGACGACAGACGTGCTAAAGATGGAGGATAGAGATTTGGGAATTTGAGAGAGCAATTTGAAAATAGAGATTGGGAATTTGAGATTTGGGAAAGTGGGAGGAAGGGGTTATTGCTCGCTCACGTAGGGGTAAGGGATTAAAGAGGGTGATTTAGTAAAATTATATAATTTATATTATTTTAATATTTATAATTTTAAATAAATATAAATTTAATAAAAGATAAAATTAATAAATACATATATTTATTTATATAATAATATGTATATATATATTATGAAGGATATTTTAGTAATTTAATGAGGACAAGGACCCCACAAAGGTGAGGAGTATGGTCCTTGTCTCCATCCCCGAATATGCCACGAGGGAACTTTTGTCCCCACCTAGCGAAGAGAAAAACCCCGCATTCGGGGGCCCATTCGGGACCATCCCAACGGGGATCCCCGAATTTAGGGAATTTTTGTCATCCCTATTCGCGTCAAAGTTAGGGCAAAGCTAGTTCACGTTGCAGAGAATGAGAGGGAATGGAACTAAAATTTCAGCACATCGCTGAGTTAGGGAAAGAATGAGATGGAATGAAAAAAAAAGGGAGGGAATGAATTTTTGAGGGAAAAATGAATTAATGTATTAAAAAAATTGAATAATTAGCTTCGGATTAACTAAGTTTTTCCCTAGCTAAAATTAACTTTGAGCTAAATTTTTTTAACTACCAAATAATTCCTAGCTAACTTAGTTAGCTACTAAAATTTGTAACTAAATTGTAGCTATTTTGTAGCTATTTGCTTGATAAAAATTTTTCTTTATGCATTTAAAATTTAGCTAGGGAAACGTATTTCATAGCTAATTCATAGTTAAAGTAGCTATGGATTAGCTACAAAATATATCTATAGCTAAAATTCATAGCTAAATCGTAGTTATTCTGTATCTATTTGCTTGATAAAAAAATTTCTTTATGTATTCAAAATTTAGCTAGGAAAATTTATTTTGTAGCTAATCTGTAGCTTCTATAAATTAGCTACAAAATATTTTCGTAGCTAAATGTCGTAGCTAAATCGTAACTATTTTGTAGCTTTTTGCTTGATAATATTTTTTTCTATATGCATTCAAAATTTAGCTAGGGAAACTTATTTCATAACTAATACGTACCTAATTAGCTACGGGTTAACTACAAAAAAATTTTGTAGCTAAATTTGATAACAAATTTGTAAAATTTTGTAGTGTTATTCGAAGTTGTTTAATTTTTGAAATATTTTGAAAGATCCTTTTGCCATATGAGATCCCCCACACCCAAGAATTAATAATATTATGATGCTTAATAACCTATATATATATTTTTAAATTATTGTTCCAGGGTGGTTTTTTATTAAGGTATTACAGTGAAAGGTTGGTTACATAGTGAAAAAAGATGGGTTTATAAAACTTCCGAGACAAATAAGAAATGGGAATTGATTCTGCTAGCCTGAATCAAGAACTTGGCAAAACATCCATGAAAGTGGTCTAGAGGGTGGAAACTAAGCTTTGCACAAAGATTCAGTAATCCGCCCAAGATTCTTCTGCCTTTTATTGTTCCCCTCATGCCTTTATATATTGTATCTTTGTCCTAATGGAACAAAGAGCATTTAAGGATCAATATTTGTCTAGGTACGAGGCTAAGGTTTAGTGTCTACATGCCTCTTTTTGATTTGTTTAAGGTTAGTTTCCCTTTTTAACTATGGGGATAGTGATAGGTTATTACATATAGGTACGTGTTTATCATCTCAGTTAACAAAGAAGGGGTAACTTAGGTGTAGTAAGAGACTCTTAATAGCTTTTGGCCTTTTGTCATTGTGTGGATTCGTGATCTAAAGCAGTTGTTCATCCAACGGTTGTCATTGCGTCTTGCATTCCAAGGTCTGATCACCTTGGGAGGATTACTTCCACCTTGAATCCCTCGCTCCAAGCCAATGAGAGATCTCCAGAGTTCCTAAGAAACAAGGTGTGATGAGTTGTCCCTAAGGTGTCACCTCAAGCCTTAGGCCCACCATCCCTAGAGCGCATTTGATCTACTTTGAACCAAATAGTTAACAATAATTGTGTGATTTTATTTTCTTTTGGTTAAAGGAATTTTAACATGCAACATTAGCCCTCTTTTCTTCAGAGAATGGCGAACACCTCTTTTTGTGAAGGACATATTTTAATCCTTTATAATAAAATTTTGAATTTTAAAAAAAATGTCACATCGTGCACTAGTCTTGAGACATGGTTATCATAAGTTTTTTTCATTTTTTTACTTTTTATCAAATTCCAGTAGCTTCTTTAATTAAATCGGTTGTTAATTATCATGTATTTATTCAAAAAAAATTCATTCATTTTTCCCAAGTTCTTATCTTCAGCCATTTCCATCTTTCCCAACCTTAACTGTTTTTATGGCCCACGAAGGAACTTCTTCTTCTACAAGTTCTTCTAGTTCTTCTTTTGGTACTGATTCTTTTGATGACCTGATTCCTCCCTCTCACCTTTTTGGCACATGGGTGGGCCTCCCCACTCCTCGTGTTGTACTGTTAATCCCCAGAAAGAGGACTTGGACCATGGGGGTAAAGTACAAGACTCCTCCATATGATTCTCCTATTCCTTCCTCTAGTGAGCACCTCCTAGCCAATGATCAAGAGGCCATTGTCATTCCTGATGCTGATCAGAGGCTGCTTTCTGCTCCTCTTACAAAGAGACTTGATAGTTGTCGAGACTATCAAATTAAATCAATTTATAAAACGATTCACCAAAATACTTATAGTATAAAGCACAATCAGGTCGAGCCCTTGGATCACTGTAATCAAACAATCAAATTAAGAGGTTAATGGGGGGAAAAGGGTTGCAAAATTAATTAACAGAAAGTAATTAAAAATTATAAACAAAACTAAGTAAACAATCAATCCAAGGAAATTAACTAATCTTGAATTTAATCCATCATTGATCACTAGTAATCCATTCAATTGCTAATCAGATTCTTGGTCTTAGATCATATCAAGAAGCCTTAAGATGATCCATGAATTCTCTATTAGATAAGTATCTAGAATTTAATTAATCAAGCTTAAATAAATTAAGCACTCATCTAATGCTAAATTAATCTAAAACCTAGAATTCAACCAAGCTTGACAAATAACATCCAAGAAGCCTTTAATACATTGTGTAGTCTATGTAATCCTCATTATACACGTGGTAATTATACAATTATCACATCAACATCCAAATCAAATTAAGCAATTTAATTCAGATTTAACAAAATCAAATAGGAACTTGATTAATAAGTAAAAGAGAAACTTAATTAGCAAGTAAAAGATAAACTTGATCAACAAGTAAAAAAAAACTTGATTAGCAATTAAATGTAAAACAATCAAAACAAGATCTCAGAATTAAACATTAAGATTGTCAATCCCTAGGATTGATTTAAAAGGGTCTAGCCCTCCATGGATGAAAGGGAAAAATATAAAAGAATGAAAACTAGAGAGAAAGGAAAAAAAAAAAGATGAAGAGAGGAAGTGCAAGCAAGAGCGGCTAGGAGAAAAGTAAGATTTTTTTGTTTCGTGGTTGTTGCTGCTGTTTAAATAACTATCTCTAAAATTAAAAATATAAGTTTGTCCTCGGCTTAGGGTCTATCCTCTCTAACTTTAATTGGACACCTAATTCGTATAATTTGGGCTTAAGATAAGGGAGTTATGCTTAAAACATTCTTAACAGCTCTCTGAACCCGTCAGCTAACTTCAAAGGGTTAAATCAAAATGTCACCGTGTGGATAAGTGGTCTGCATAAAAATTGAAGATATATGTCTCAACTTTCAAATGGCACCAGTTTCATGTCCATATCACACCTACAACCCAAATTATGGCCCAATCTTTGTACATCGTCCAGGTTCCAATGATAACATCTCTATTCTAACTTTGTGGTCTAATATGACCCACTAGACATTCGATTCAGCCTTTGAGCTATTCATCAAAGTTGTAGAGCTTTATCTCAAATTTCCTACAAGGTAAAATTAATAATTTTTAGGTGTCTATAACTTGAGTTATGCCCAAAATACAGAAATAGTGTAAATTTTTCAATAATACTGAAAAATATAATTAAGCCCAATTTGAATCTAAACTTATAAAATGTGGCTAAAACTAATTAATTAAGCATATAAGATATTTAAGAGGCTAAATATGATAGGTAACTAATATATAAAATTTGTGTTTATCAAATTCTCCCACACTTAGGTTTTGTACTCCCAGACAAAAATAGAAATTCAACTTAGGGAATAAGGAACAACAACATAAACTGAAAAGTTAAAATCTCTAAAACACTCACTTTCTAATGATGTTCAAGAATGCAAAAGTTTATAAGCAAGAAAAGCAACCAAAGCTTCATGGAATTAAAACATTCATGAAGTAATATTTCTTTACATCTCAAATCAACAAGCAAGGTAACTTCAATTGAAAAGCATAAATCAAGTGTGATAGAACCTCACAAGATACACTATTAATCCCTCAAGTATTTAGAAGGTAAGTGTTTCATTCAATTCAACCCATGAAAATTTACACTACCATAAGCTTGCTTATCTTCTACTTCTTCACTACTCAAAACACATGTACATACAAATCAATAGGACTTTATGAAAGGTTGTAATGGGGTTAAGGTAAGGGTGGGGAATAATACGAAGATGATAAGTTAAATATCAAAGAGAATGTTGTAAATTTTTCGCAAGCACACAAATTGTTCAAGCAGTAAAATAAAGATCGTTCCCACGAGGATCGATTGATTACTAACTCTTATGGTGACTTTAATTATTTAAGCGATAAAAATCAATAGTGAAACTCAATCAAAATCAAAATAAAAGTCAAAGCAATAAAGTAAGCAAATAAATTTAGAAAAGTCAAGATTCAACCAATATTTAAAGGCCTAGGACTAGGAATTCGCTACACTACCCCTATGATAAATTGTAATTCTATCTTTGCTAATATTTAATTATGTTCTTGAAGGCGATTTATCATACATTATTTAAAGCCTAATTTCTTGACACTAAAAATGTGCTAAAATTCCATCAATCTCATTATTATGGCAATTAATCCAAGTTCCAACTCATTAAGTTTTATGACAATCGTTTGCGTCTTAAAGGATTTAAGCATATGTCTAGGTCTCAATTCCTAAGTTCAATTCTTGGATTATCTAGCAGTTAGGTTTCATCTTTTGATCCTTCACCTAAAGCCTAAGATCATTTAAATATGGCCGGCAACATACCTCAAGCATTAAGCATACCAAGATGGAATCAAGAACAATAATTTTTCATTAACTAAGAATCAAATTAACAATTTAACATAGAAAAGTAGAGAGTTGCATCCTAATCCTAGAAAAAGGAATTTAGCCACTCATGACTAATATAGCATAAACAAGAACAAAAGTTGAAGAAACAACCATGATTCTATCTCAAGAAAATAGGAAAAAGAAGATAAAAAAAGAAAATGGAGAAGATGAAGAAGGAGAAGATGTCTTCAATGGTTGAACTTCAATTACTCTTGTGCTTCTCTTCAGAACCCTTGCCTCCAATTCTTAGTTTTCTACCATCGTAAAAGTGTCTTTCAAGATTAGGGATTCGCTTCTATTTATAATGTTTGGGGTGAAAACTACTATTTTTAGTCATAGGAGACCTTACATCGTAAGTGAGACATGTCAGTGTGACCAAGAGACATGGTCTTGTCTCTTAAAAATAATCACACAGAAGCATTCTTCAAGTTAGACATAATCGTGTCTAACCTATCAATCGCTCACAGTGTTTGCACTAGAGCTCAGGTCCCTTGAATGACGTTATCAGCTCTCTCATCAGGGCGGCCAAGCCTATCCAAAATGGATTGCCTTCATGACGGGTGTGGACTCTCATCGGACAGTGAGGTCTCATGGTCGTCACGCTAGGGTTGTGGGACAACCGCTTGATTCCCCAGGGCAAAGGCTTCGACTGCAGGCGGAGCCACTGGAAGGGGAGGACGTTGTGCTGCCAATCCTTGCCTTTGATTAGTGGATGGTTGCGTGACGAGCGCCGAACTCAATCAAAATTAAAATCGAGTTATACCTATGGCTTATAGCATAGGAGTCAACACCGGATCGTCTCTCAAGGATCTTTAATTGTAATTTAATCAGATTAAGCCGAGATTTGGGAGAAAGAGTTGATAAATAGAATACAAAATAACATAATTAACGAAAGAACAATCAATTAAAAGTGCAATCAATTCAGAAATTGATCCGAAATTTAGTGGATTCTATCATAGATCACTAAACAAACTTTTGAATTACATTTGAATGATTAACTTGAAATTAATTGAAATCTCAGCATTAAATCCAGAATTCATACTAGACAATTATCCAGAATTCAATTAACAATAGATACACAAATTCACAATATCATAATTCATGTTAAATCTATGTTAATTTTAGATCCGAATTCAATTAACCTAAGCATAATTCAGCACTTAACTTCTAATTCTATGATTAAACCAGATTAATCAACCTAAATTCAATCAAAATTATCAATCTCAAAACAAGATTTAATCAGATCAAGATTAAGAAAAAGAAGGAGAATAAGAAGGATCCAAATACAAATCAGAAAAACAAAATCAGAACAAGATCTTAAGAATCCAAACTGAAATTTCTTCAAGAATTCCAAATTGATTACAATGTGTTTAGCCCTCCATGAGAAGTAAAACTCAAAATAATATGAAGAGAAGAGCAAAACGAAATTCCAGAGAGCAAGAGAAGAATGAAGTCAGAATCCTGGATCTAGATTTAGATCTAGATCTAAATAGAAAAAGTGAAAGTGAAATAATGAGACCTACTCCTCCATGATCTCGGATTCCCCTTCTTTATAGCTAAAACTACCCCCTAAATTGGCCCCTAGTGTCTCCTTACACTTCCCAAACATAGCTGGACCTTGTTGGAATGTAATGGCCCAAGTCCCATGTGATTTGGACTTGAATTGACCAAGATATGCCCACTTTAATGCCATATGCTCCCCAAATCTGAGTCTGAACTTCCAGGTCCAATTAGGTCCACTAGGCATCTGATTGAGACTTTGAATTCTTCATCAAAGTTGTAGAGCTTCCTCTCATCTTTCCTACAAGGTAAAATGCATAATTATTAGATATCTAAAACTCAAGATATGACCAAAATACAGAAATAGTGTAAAATCTTAACAATGCTGGGAATTATCAATTAAACCCAATTTGAGCCTAAACATGTAAAACATGACCAAGCTCTAGGAATTAAATACATAAGGAGTGTAAATGACTAAAGATTAGGGTTTATTAATGTATAAAATATGTAATTATCATTGCGCAGCGTCCTTTCTTAAGTGTTGACGTGTGTTCACCATGATTGTGTGAGATTAGAAGTTTAGAATTTCCCACAGATGGTGCTAATGTTTTGAAGTGGAATCAGAGGGTACTTGAGAAAGGCATGAGATGGTGGTTTCCTCCTTTAGCAATAGCAGTCGAGCGTGTTGACACAGGGGGTGGGTACCTGCAAAGGGACTCTAATGCTCAAGTTAGGCTGTGCAAAAGTTAGATAATTTGTAGTGAGTAATTTATTGATACTTGTTTATGGTTACTCAGTCTTGTATTTATAGAGCGTATATAGAATCCTTATGCAATCTGTATTAAATGCAGATATTTAGGATTAGTATCTTGGTAAAATTACCTTCCTACTGTTGATGGGCGAATCCCTATAGAATAGGAACTCTGATATAGAAGCTACTTAGCCATCTAAGACAGTTGTGAGTCCTATAATATCGTAAGTTGATAACTAGCAGTTACGAATATTTAGGGATATCTCTTCTGCATGGATCACGCTATCTTGACATTATGGCCCAATGTCGCCCGATGCGCATGGCTCTGGGGTCCAGACTGCCTTCAATGTCTTAGCTACATCGTCCAAGACGGAGTTCGGTTATATGTGTGTCGGGTTAATCTACCTAGACAAGATCCTGGGTCACGGTCCATAACAAGACCATTGAAGACAAACCCTTAATTGGAATCTCTACATTGACATTGTTATATTGTTAAGTTTGAAATTATTTTCTTTGATCAATGTGATCCTAACTATAAACACTTATGTTCAAAGAATAAAATAAGAGGTGTTGCCCAGCCAATTTCTTTTTTCTTCAATTGCTATTTCTGTAATAAGTCAAAGGAAAGCAAAGCATATCATCTTCTACGAAAGTTTTGTTATGTTATGATAATGCAAATTTTAAATTAATTAGTTTAGCCATTAGTTAAACAAGAACAAAAAGATTCTATAAACATTTTACACATATAAAAGGTCACACTTTTTCTCACTTTATTAGATTTATCTATGGATTTTTGTCACAGCAAAACATTTTTACACAAACTCATATCTTATAGCATCATGTTTCATTGATTTTTTAATGGAATTCTATGTTTGTAATAATTTTGAAGGGGTTGAGTCAGTCTCTATCACTACAAGAAATTTATGAATTAGCGATGGAAATTTGCGAGGGAAATTTTCCCTCGCAATTCCCTCTCTAATTAGCTAGAAAATTGCGAGGGATTAGTAAGGAAAACACTTTCCCTCACTAAATTTCAAAACAAAATCCAAAGGGGATACAACAAGTAAATAGTGAAGCAATGACAAGTAAATTATTTCCCTCTCTAAAATTAGTGAGGGAAGTGTGAGGGATTATTTCCCTCGTAAAAATTAGCAAGGGAATTGAGAGGGAAGAAGTCCCCTTGCTAAAATCAGCGAGGGATTTGCGAGGTAAATAGGTTCCCTCGCTAAAATCAGAGAGGGATATGCGAGGTAATAGGTTCCCTCACTAAAATCAGAGAGGGAATTACGAGGTATTAAGTTCCCTCGCTAAATTCAGAGAGGGAATTACGAGGGAATAATTTCCCTCGCTAAAATTAGAAACCGCGCCCACTCAGAAAAGAGCCAAAACACCTCCTTTAGATTTAGGTTAGATAGAAATTCCCTCTCCTTCCCCTCCACCACCCAAGCCCTTCCCCGGAGCTGAGCACGGTAGCCACGCGATGCGAGTGACTTCCCCTCCTTCTATAGCGACGCGAGTGACAAGCAACCATGGTAAGCCTTCTTCCATTATTTCTTTCTTCCATTCAAGTTTTCTTCTTTCTCTCGTCCGTTGCCTCACAGCAAGTAATCAATAAACTCACTTCACTCCTCACTCTTTACCTAAGATCACTTCAGGCTAAACTCAAGGACTTGGCTCACAAATTTGTTGACGCCACTAAAATTGTAGGATTTGCCCTTGCCACCTCTGCTCTCGTTGTCTTTGTATGTTTCTTTGACTATCTTTTAAATCTTTTTCTATTCGAATTTGATACAATCAAACAATAACTGTTAGATAAAATTCAGCCAAATTTACAGTCATTCATTTCATTAAAAAAATGGGTATATTCTATTTAATGACATATATTCCACTATTCTATCCTGTGAACTCCCTGAACTATATCTAATTTTGAGTTTTTTGTTTCTTTAATTTTTTGTTGTTGTTGGATTCATTGTGATGAATGATCTGCTGGTATATGTAAGTAGTAACTAACAGTCAATTTGATTAAGGAGATCAATGATAAATGTGATTGCAATTGAATCAAATTATCTTAGATATCAGTAATTTAATTTTATCTTGTGACATATTCAGCAGAAGAGCTTTATGATCCCAAACCAACCCAACCCAAGCCTGTGGTCTGTAGTCTACACCACATATCTTTACCCAATTTAACTAAGATACCAATTTATGCAACAGTGTCAAGCATAGGGCTCAACCTTGTAAATGCCAACTCAGATTGCTAATTAATTTGCTCTAGTTGAGATGTGTTTACTAGTTCTCTACATAACTGACTATTGCTATAAAGTGCGGTTATTGTTAGTTAGAAGTAAGTTACATTATTTTGTTGAGTGAGTAAGTTGGTTACAAGTGGCACATATTTAGCTTGGTGTATGCTCACTTTTCACATATTCAATAAATATTATATTTCTTATTCTCTCTCCACTTTCTCATTTCTCTCCTCTCTACCATTATATTTCTTCCACGGTAAGCCTTCTTCCATTATTTTTTTGTTTCATTTCATTGTTTGAAATACATGGAGAAATATATGAGACTTCTCTAAAATCTATACAATGATATTGGATGTGTTTTAATCTCTCTGCATAAGACAAGCAGATCTTGTTCATCATTATATCATAATCCCTATAACAAGGTTGTGAAGAGAGGTGTGAGATGTTGGGTACATGGTCATTTAGTTATTGTCTATGTTGGTTGAAAGTTTGGAACTTTACGGAATGTAGGTGGATTTCTTTCATAACCATGTGGTTAGTCAGAATTGAGAAATGATAGAGACTATGAACATTTTTTTTAATGGATGTTGTTAAGTCTAAGTTATCAAGACATAAATCTTTGTATTCTGGTTGATGAATATTATGGAAAGAAAAATTGTTTTTATCGGGTAAGGAAGCTTAAAGGATTCATATGTGATGGAAGTAAAAATTTGTCCTTATTTGTTACATGAACTTATCTTGTTCTAATATGGTGAAGCTTGAATTTTACTATGAGAAAAGTGATTGCTTTTACTTTTTAGCCATAGCAGGAAATGAATAAATTTTAGAAGCTATGAATTCTTTGAATGAGAGAATATGAAGGCTATTGGAAGTAAAAGTAATTGCTTATAACTGATGTATCTCTTCTTTCCCTGAGCTGCGTGGAAAGCCAAGACTTTGGCACTCATGTGTTGATTGCACAAGCCACCTATTTATAAGCTGGTTTGACCAATGGAAGTTACTAGGTTAATTAAAAAACACTACAAAAAACACTACTTATTGTGGAAACCTACGAAAATGAAAATCCTTTGAAAGGAATATTTAATTTTTTGCCTGATTCTCCATGTAGCAATAAATCTGGAAACTTTTTTTTTTGTTCTTGGTTGTGCATGCATATTGATTTTGTTTTTTTGGTTCTTTGATAAATTTACGTTTTTATCTTTAAGATTTGTGGGGTGTTGAAATTAACTGAAAACTGTATTATAGTTCTTGCTACTGTTGGGCTACTTGCACGTGGTGTGTTCAATTTAACCTAGATTGAACTAGTCAAAGCTACCCTATAGGTTTATATATTGAGGTTTGTCTGATAACGTCTTTGCTCTCTCTTGATCTGGGAAAGACTCTACTTTATATATTAGAATTATTATGATACTTGTGATAGTGACATTATAGATACTCCGGATTTTAACTACCAATGTGCACTTATTGATGAGATGTTTGTTTTTGTCTTTTAATCATTATTGTAGACATCGCTGATTCGTCCATATGTTGTGTGTGCCGTATTGATAGGTTTAACTTTTAATAAAGCAAGATACAACAGCTTTATCGATCTCCAAGACAAGCTTCACCAAAACATTTGTAGGTAATGTGCTTTAACTCACTGCTTTATCCATTTTGAGCTTCATACTAGTTGTTTCTCAATTCTAACCAAAATTGCCATGTTTGTTTGAATACTGTCAAATGTGGTCTTTATCTTCTTGCTGAGTTTTTGGTAACTTACTTTCATAAGTATTCTAAATACAATAATATCCTACTTGTTCTAAGCTGAGTTTGGTTTAAATGTTGTTTATCAATTTCTCATTCTCTTTGTTAGCTTTCATAAAAACATAGGAATCCTTGCTAGTCAGTTTTGTTTTTGCCTTATGCTTTTCGAGGATTTAATATGGATACTGAGATTCTTAATGCCACAGCGTTGAATTGGATGAAATCTATAATCTTAGGGAACCAACTCTAGGTTCAACCCGTAGGGAACCAATTCACTATTACTACTATCCCATTTCAATTCAACTTATTGAGAGAGTAAAGCATTTACCACAAAACTTGCATATCTAACTCAGCTTTAACTATTAAATGACTTACTAGTGTTTCTAGGACTCAAACTATCCCAAAACACCTCCAAATCTTGCCTAAAAAGGCTGATTTTCAAGATTGCAACAAATGTGCATCTTAACTCATAAAATTCTGAAATTTTATGGGAAGATAGCTCTCTCTCATATCTTTCCAATGCCGCAAACTCACCTCATTTGGCTAAGCATATCTAAAGTTATGCGACAATTTGCAGAAGCAAAAATAGGGAATTCACTACTTCACCCGTTTCTGCCCTAACTTAAAACTGCAACTGGGAACAAATTACACATAGAAAAATTATGAAAATTTTCAGGAAAGAACCCTTACATATTAGCTTCAAAATTCCACTAGTTTCATTAAAACGGACATCGGAGTAGGAAGTTATGCAATCTGGTTTACTGGCTGCCAGAATGCATTTTCTGCAGAATCCAACTCTGATTCAAACAGAAACTGGTGCTAATTGGCTTAGTGGAAAATTATGAAATTTTTACCACACATAGCCCTATGTCTTAACTTTAAAATGATAAAAAATCATCTCATTCCAATGTCTGTAGCTCAAGTTATGCAACAAATATCACAGACTGCTCGAATGTCACCCTGATTCTGCAAATTCGAGTTTTGCATAATCTTGGTTTCTAACCAAGTTCTAATCCTCAAATCATGGATTCTAAGTGTTTTCCAACCCTAATCATGGTCTCTAATCATGTTAGGATCATTAAACACTAAATCAACTCCTCAATTATGGATTTAAACTCAAACTTCAAACTAAAATCTTATTTTTTCCAACTAACCATTAAAAATGAAATTATAGATTCTAAGGGCTCCAATCTATCAACTAACTAGTATCTAATTCCTTAAACTTAGATTCTAATCAAAGTCAATTAATCACAACCTAATTCTCATCTTTCTCTAACCCATTTCCAAGATTCTCTATCATAAACCAAAATGGTTAATTTGAGTCATAAATAGCTATCTAATACTTACTAAACTAAAACTATCCTAACTCAATTCTTGGAAGCAAGAATCAAGCTAAAAGCTAGGATTTGGCTCTCCAAATCCAATTTTTCATTTCAAATCCCTAACCCCCCTTTAAAAGAACAAAGAGGAAAAAAGAATAGAAATCCCCTACCTTTAGGTGATGACCAACCTTGGAGCCTTGCTCTTTTTCTTTTCCTCTTCCCTTCCTTTCTTTCTTCTCCTTTCTCTCTTTCTTCCCTTCATTTCTCTGTTTCTGTTCTGTTTTTGCTGAGTTCGTGAGTGAGAGAATAGAAAATGAACGATGTGGTAAACTTGAAAACTTAAGTTTTGGTACTGAAACTTATACCTGCTAAGGACACTTGAATCACTCTAATTCAAGTTTTTCAGGTTCCAACAACTTTAGAATAAGTATTAGGATTTATCTAAATTATTGGTTCACATTTAGTCTATTTTTCTATATCTTCTAAGATTAGTCGAGTATCAAAATACATAACTAGTATACTTAAAAATACTAAACTGACACCGATTCTTCTCAAATTTTAACTATACCTTACTTAGCTTATTTGTGACCTAGAAACAAGTTCTCTGTACTTGTTTCTTTCAACTTAACCTTCCCTCAACTTGAGTTCACAACTGCACCAAACCCGTTAAGCATCACATTAGCATCATCATTGGGATGCTCTTGGAACGCATAAAGAATGCCATCAATCAGAAGCTCTTCCAAAAGAGCATCTATATGAGATGCTCCCAAGTTAGTGACCACCTTTTCAATAGTTTCCATAACCATTCACCTGTAAGGTTCACTCTCATCTTTAAGATCCTCAACAATTCTCCTGATAATACCGGTAACGCCAATTTTGTTTGCTATCTCTACAATAGGAAATGAGCACGTTGCTTATAGTTTCTTCGATCCAAAGCCATCCTCCTAACCCAAACGTTCTTGTTCAAAAGTCCTCCAAATCTTGCCTAAAAAGGCTGATTTTCAAGATTGCACCAAATGTGCATCCTAACTCATACAATTTTGAAATTTTATGGGAAGATAACTCTCTCTCATATCTTTCCAATGCCGTAAACCTCACCTCATTTGACTAAGCGTATCTAAAGTTATGCAACACTTTGCAGAACCAAAAATAAGGAATTCACTGATTCACCTGTTTCTATCCTGACTAAAAACTACAACTGGAAACAAACTACACATAGAAAAATTATGAAATTTTCCAGGAAAGAACCCTTACATGTTAGTTTCAAAATGCCACTGGTTTCACGCAAAACAGACATCGGAGCAGGAAGTTATGCAATCTGGTTTACTGGCTGCCAGAATGCATTTTTTGCAGAATCCAACTCTGATTCAAATAAAAGCTGATGCTAATTGGCTTGGTGAAAAATTCTGAAATTTTTACCACACGTAGCCCTATGTCTTAGCTTTAAAATGACAAAAAATCATCTTATTCCAATGTCTGTAACTCAAGTTATGCAACAAACATCACAGACTGCTCGGATGCCACCCTGATTCTGCAAATTCGGGTTTTGCATAATCTTGGTTTCTAACCAAGTTCTAATCCTCAAATCATGGATTCTAAGTGTTTTCCAACCCTAATCATGGTCTCTAATCATGTTAGGATCATTAAACACTAATTCAACTCATCAATTATGGATTTAAACTCAAACTTCAAACTAAAACCCTACTTTTTTCCAACTAACCATTAAAAAGCAAATTATGGATTTTAAGGGCTCCAATCTATCAACTAACTAGTATCTAATTCATTAAACTTAGATTATGATCAAAGTCAATTAATCATAACCTGATTCTCATCTTTCTCCAACTCATTTCCAATATTCTCTATCATGAACTAAAATGGTTGGTTTGAGCCATAAATGACTATCTAATACTTACTAAACTAAAACTATCCTAACTTAATTCTTGGAAGCAAGAATCAAGTTAAGAGCTAGGATTTGGCTCTCTAAATCCAATTTTTCATTCCAAATCCCTAACCCCCATTCAAAAGAACAAAGAGGAAAAAAGAATAGAAATCACTAACCCAGTTCTTGTTCAAAAGTCAGGGACAATATCATTTCTAATATAATTAGTTTCCACACCCTCAGCAGGTATACCAAGAGTAGAGGCAACAACACTGAAAGCTCTAGCAGTATTGTTCCTAACATATTCATCAATGTTATCTATGTCAGGCAGCATAGCAGTAATCGTTGTGGCCAGTGAAAACTAAAATTTTCTTTATGCTTTTCTCTCCTATGGGGTACATTTAGGACTATCTAAATATGATATCAAATCTTGGATGTTGAAAATAAAAGTTATGAATTTCTAACGAATTATGTGTTAAGAATATTGGTTTGATTTAACTTTTGATTGTGTTTTAACATATGCTTAAAGTTTTATTTTCTTATTCGAGTGAAGATTTAAGCAAAACCTTAGTTTCCCGTTTGAGATTCAATATTAATGAGCACACATACCTATTGTTGGTACTGCTCATTGTATTGAATCTTAAATTGTCCAAGTGGGACAATTTGGTAAGAAATTTTTCCTTCACTTGGTTAATAGTTATTCTTTAAATCTCATATCTTATACTTGTTAAAATTTTGGTCTGGTACATTTCCTTTTGTTCTCTGGGTGTATACTTAAACGTGGTAGATCTCACTGCATTATAGTCATGCACTTGGAGACCAATGGGAAATGCTATCGAAATTTTGTCAAGTATAAAATATGAGATTTCAGGAATAACTATTAATCAAGTGTTGAAAAAGTTTCTTATCGTATGGGATAGGGTTATACCATGTTAAGAAGGAGATGGAGATATAAGGATTTGTATTAATGTGCTAAACCAATTTCAGCAATCATAAAACCCGATCGAAGTTGGATGTTATGAAGAACTGATCCTACTGGCTATATAAGTAAAGAATTCAAGGATGGAGTTGATTATTTCATTAGGGTTGCTCAAGGAGACCCGACAGTTACTGATGCATTAAATCGCATCCTTTGTCTATGTGCTAGATATAAGAATCGTGCTTGGAGGGAGGTATTTGGGGTAGAACAACATCTGTATAAGTATAAATTTATAGATGGTTATATAAATTGGACCATTCATGGTGAGGACAGATAGGGGGATAATGACTCAACATCCATTATCCATGATGATGAAATGAAGCCTAGGAATCCATGCGTGGATATGGTTATGGATGCCACAGGTGATAGATTAAATCTAGAAGCTCAAGATTTAGAAGAGGATCTAAATTCATCAACTGATAAGTTTTATGACTTGCTAAGAGACGCTGACAAACCTTTATAGGATGGTTGCCATAAGCACACAAAATTGTCAGCTGTAACTCAACTTTTGAATTTGAAGTCGGAGTTTAACATGAGTGAGAGTTGTTATGATAGAATGATTGTCATAATTAAGAGCATGCTTCCAGAGCCTGAAAGGTTACCCGAAAATTTCTATAAATCGAAGAGAATGGTTCGTGAGTTAGGATTAGGATATGAGAAGATAGATGTGTGTCTTAATCAGTGCATGTTGTATTATAAAGAATACAGTGACAAGAGACTCTACTCAGTTTGCTTAGTATGTGGACACCCACGATTCAAACCGAAGGCAGGACGTTCATCGAATGAGAAGGATGTGCTGCACTCAGTGTTGCGATATTTTACCATTATGTTAAGACTCCAATGTCTATTTATGTCCAAAAATACTGCATAATATATGACTTGGCATACGGATGGAGTGCGTCAAGATGAATCAGTGATCAGGCATCCAGCTGATGCTGAGGCTTGGAAACGATTTGACGCTACCCATTCAACATTTGTGCTAGACACTCGAAATGTTAGGCTTGGCTTATGTACAGACGGTTTTAATCCATTCAGCGGTTCAGCCACACCATATTCATGTTGGCCTATTTTTGTCACACCGTACAATCTACCTCCAAGTATGTGTATGAGAAGGGAATACATATTCCTCACTCTTGTGATTCCTGGACCAAAGTCACCAAGTAAAAGTTTAGATGTCTATCTTAGACCCTTAATTGATGATCTGAAGATATTGTGGGATGATGGGGTGCAAACTTATGATACCTGGAAGAAGCAAAATTTTGATATGAAAGCGGCTTTGTTGTGGACAATAAGTGACTTTTCAGCCTATGAAATGTTGTCTAGGTGGAGTACTTATGGAAAACTTTCTTGTCCGCTTTGTATGAATCACAGTAAGTCATTTGTGTTGAAGCACGGTAGGAAATGTTGTTGGTTTGATTATCATCGCCAATTTTTGCCCTTTGATCATTCATTTCACCGTGATTGAAACTCTTTTAAGAGATCAACAGTGAAAAAATCTAATCCACCGCAACGGCTGAGTGGGCCAGATGTCTTGAATAGAGTGATTCAACTTAAGGAAATCATTTTTGGCTTGAATTCAGGTAAACAAAAACAAGATGACTTTGGTATACACCACAATTGGGTGAAGAAGAGCATATTCTGGGAATTACCTTATTGGTCCACTTGTAACACCCCAAATTCTGACTATATGAATGATAATAGCAGAATTACACTGCTTTGTATTTTCTGTGTGTATAAAATTAATTTGACAGTTCTGAGATCATATTTGATCATTCTGTGTGATTGCTCCTGGCTAGGAAAAATAATATTTTTCAGGCCGGGGAAATTCTAATCTGCCTCATTTGGAAACGGGGGATCTTACTAAACCCGAATCTGAGTGATTCAGAAAAGAATCTTTTAATTTTTAAAATCTATCTGTAAAAATAATATTGTACGGATAAGTATCCGTGATTGTATTTATAGCAGTCGTGGCTATGAATGTTGGATCCGATAAGTTTTAATTAATAAGAAAAAGTGTTTAGAACATTTCTTGTAAGTAAAATTAAAGTGAACCAATAGGATATAGTCAAAACAATTGGTTAGACTTTTCTAACCAATGATAATTGGTCAAGGGAAGAAGTTTAGACTTCTTTATGAACCATTAGATTTGAAACTTGACTTAGAGGCCTTGATCTTCACCATTGATTCAATCAATGGTGTAAAACAAAGCTTACTAAAACTATCAAGTAGTATTTACCATAGACAAGATTAATGAATAAGATTGAGTCAACGTTAATTGCTTGACTTTTACTTAGGAAACTCATGAACTTTAATATAGTTGTCCTAATTACCTAATTAAGCAATTAAGTAAACTAACTTAACTAAGGATTAGTTATAACTTAAACCTTACTTTAATATCCTAATTCGAATTAGAAGTGGTGATGTATGATTAAAATATATTAGATACAAGCTAAATACGTTAAACTAAATTGGTTATGTACTTGAAAGATTAAGTAAGAATGGTTAGGAGATTAAACCCAATTAATTGGCTAACCAATAAACTAGTAATTAGGTTTGAACTAATGATGAATTGAAGATTTAAAACCCACCTAAACTACTATGGACAGCAGCACCTAAATTCATGATCCAGTAGAAATGTTGAGCAACAGAATTTTAGGCCCAATAGCAGCAGAATTTGTGGCCCAATAGAGCAGAATTTAGCTTGAATTAGCAATCAATTAGAGGACTTAAACTTATCCAAAACATTATGGACCAAGCAGCTGAATTGGGACAGGACAAAAATGAGCTCCACGTTCCAAATAGATTCACGGCCCAAACAAGAAGAATCCATGGGCCAAGAAGAAGACATTTGGGACGTCCAAAGGCAAAAATGGGGAGCTTCTACGTGAAGACTTCAAGTGATATTTGAAGATTCAAATACCATGCAAAAGTCAAGTGACCAACCAATGAGAAGAGAGAGTTGTTATGCAATTAATGCATGGCCATTTGCTCAAGCAAATGTCATTCACGTCCATCACCAAAGGCAGCACACGGCAGCAGCAAATGAGCAGATGGAATGGAGTGGAAAACCATGCTAATAAAGCTCTCCAAATGTCACAAATCATTCACGGCTGGCAGCTGGATTTTTGCACCCAAAATGAGATAATTTTCTCAAGTAAATCACTCACCTTTCACGTGTTAATACACGGCTGGGCAGCAGCTGAATTACGTCTTCATTCTTCATTTTTATTTCTCAAATATAAGCCATTTGTCTCTTAAAATTCCACACGGCCAGCAGCCCCCCAACACATCTTCACACTCCACTTTCTACTTAACAAATATCCATCTATTCCTCTCCAAAATACCAAGGAAACTCACGCATCCTTCTCTCCCATTTCTCTTCTTCACAACCAGTCACCATCTCAAAAACTACACCATCCATCCTTTCTAAACACTTATCTTTTGACTTGTTTAAATTTAAACTCCACTCTAATATCCTACTTTGTTCAAAGCTTCAAAGCTTCATCAACCTAAGCTTCTTCAATCTTTTCTTAAAAAGGTAAGCTTTGATTCAAGAATTCCAAGTTTGATTTTAATGTTTTTAACCATGATTTTTCCATGGTTTTCAACCTTGATTCTTGTATGGTCCTTTACTAAATTTTCTTGAAAATTTTTGGGGCTTGTTAGGAGGTTAACAAAGTTTCAAGGCAAGGGAGGAAAGCTTACAAAGCTTGTCTTCAAGAGGTAAGAGGGAGACTCAACCTTACCACTCTTGTTCTGGTAGTATGAGGATGGTCTGTTCGGTGAAAAATCCTTAAGGATTTATTCACCTTTTGTTTGAGGTTAATCACCTATTGTTTGAGGTTCTTGGACTGTATTGATTGGACTGTATTGATATGTGCCTGATTATGTTTGTGCGTTTGAACTGTAATTGGGATGTACCTGATTGTGTTTCTATGCTTTTATGTGTAGCATTTATGAGATCTGAATTTATTTCGATTCTTGTCTGTATGTTGTAATGCTTAAGGAACTGATAATTGTGTGTATGTAGAATGTATACTATAGAGAAACTTATACTTTAGATACGTGAAATTTATACTGTAAATTTTTGTAAATTTTATGAGAAAGGGATTTAATTGGAAATATTATGGGAATATGATGTCACTATGTAAATATAAAACTTTGAGGGCTATAGTGAAAATACTATGTTTTGAGAGACGAAAATGTAATTTATGTGTTTTGAAGGACGAAAATACGGTTATTCTATTTTTGAGGGACTAATACGTAATTTATATGTTTTGAGGGACAAGAAAGTAATTATTCTATTTTTGAGGGATTAAAATGTAATTTATATGTTTGAGGGACAAGAAAGTAATTAGTATATTTTTGAGGGACTAAAATGTAATTCATATGAATTTTTGAAGGACTATTTTGAAAATATGAATTTTATGAAGGGCTATTTTGGAAATATGAATTTTATGAAGGACTATTTTGGAAATATGAATTTTATGAGGGACAATTTCATAAATATAAACTTTCTGAAGGATCATTGTGAAAATATTATTTAAATGAGGATTATAAAGCAAATATTATGTTTTGAGGGATTATTATACAAATATGAAAAATGATGTTGAATTTTGGTGTTAAATGAGGAAAACAGTATTTTTGATTTTAAAACATGTGAAAAATATTTTACGCGATTGAGAAACGATGAAAAATTGATACGTGATTAAGAAAATGCGAAAATATGATTTCGCGATGAAAATACAGTAATGATACTGTTGGGCTAATATGAAGACCCCGAACATGAGATAAAGAAAATGAATTGAGAATATGAAATAAAGAAAATGAATTGAGAATATGAGATAAAGAAAATGAACTGTGAATGATGCATTTGTATATGTATTGAAAAGGTCCAATGGACTGGATAAGGCTATTTGCCTAGGAAGGAGAAAATACACCTCCTGAGTGGGTGTGATATGCGTAGTGTAGGTCTTTTGTTGACCTTGGGGGCATCGGGGTGCGGGTTGCCTACAATGGACAGTTAATAAAGCTTCTGTACCGTAGGTTAGACCGATGCAACACACCGATGATCCGGACCGAGACACTATCCATAATCAAGATCTGATAAAGACTATCGAGTATGTGCTAGATGTGCAAAACTGAGCACGTGGTCTGAGGCACTTTTGTACCGACATGATCTTTTCGATCACTTTCTCCGATCTGAGTTGTAGCTCCATGGAGTAGGAAAGTTGAGTCTAGGTGCATATACGAGATACTCGAGAGTCTAATCATAATTATTGTTTATGATAATTTAGTTATTGAATAATTGAATGTTAATAAGGACATGATCGTAATTATGGCTTATTGTATGAATTATGATAATAAATGATATTATTGGCATAATTATAATTATGCATGATATGTTGATATGAGATATGATATGTGATTGATGAATGATATAGGTGATATAATTGTAATTATGAATGATGTGCTGGTATGAGAATTTGTATGTGTTTATCTTCATCGCTACCATACTGGTATTGGCATAGGTGGTCTCACCTCTCGTATGTATATGCTGTATTATGTTTATGTGTTGTTAAGACATTGAGTTAGACGACGCCTTGAGAAGCAGAGGAAGGACAAGATTTCATTGAGAACTTCGAGATCCGATGGCGGTAGAAATCCCTAGCTTCTTAGGTTATATGAGACCGACATTCATTGACGGGGACAATGCATGGATCGAAGATTAAGAGAGAGAGAGTATTTATTATTTGGGAAAAGTAAATATTAGACGAGTAAGATACAATCGAAACCCTTACTTTTCTCGTTACTATTTATGTACAGTTAGAGTTTCCTATATCTATCCCAAGCGACTGGGAATGTACTATCATACCCCTCGAGAGCATAGTGTCGTATCGTCCGCTCGGACATTTGCTCCCCGGACTTTACGTCGGGTTGGAATTCCTCCACCTGGGGAAATCAGAGGAGGATCCATATGAGGATCCGGCTACTTCTGAGGGCTCAACTGCCTAGTTGTACTTGGGCAAAGATGTCAATGTAAATAGTGTTTAATTTTTTTTTTGAGTGACTACTTTGTAATATTTATAGTATGACAGTATTAAAGAATTGTATATGTATAACCAGAGACTTGGACTTGTATAAATGATGTAAATTATTTGTAATAATGCTGTGATGTTTTATTTTCTGCTAAGTTTATTTTCTTGTTATTAAGAAATTTTACAACTCGTATTTATATTACAAGCACGTTTTTCCAAATGAAAGGGTAATTTGGTAATTGAGCAACAAGAAGTGTGACACCCTAAGGTGGGTGTTACACCACTAATCTAATACGACATAATTTAGATGTTATGCATGTCAAGAAGAATGTGTTTGATAATATCTTCAACACTGTCATGGACATAAAGGGCAAGACAAAAGACAATGCAAATGCAAGAGAAGATTTGAAGATAATATGTAAACGTCCTACCTTGGAGCTAATAGTTGAGAATGGCAAGTGTAAAAAATCAAAGGCGACATATGTCTTGGATGCCAATCAAAGAAGGATGGTGTGTGAGTAGATGAAATAGTTAAAATTTCCTGATGGGTATGCATCGAATATCGCACGTTGCATCAATGTAGAGGGCGGGAAGATATATGGAATGAAAAGTCATGATTGTCATATTTTTATGCAAAGGTTAATTCCTTTGGCATTTCGTGATATCTTGCCAAAACCTATATGGGGACCGTTAACAGAACTAAGCTTGTTCTTTAAAGAAGTTTGTGCAACTGAAATTCGTGCTTCCACCATGGAGAATGCAGAGCTTTCTCTCATTTAAAACAATTTGTAAGTTAGAGAAGATTTTCCCTCCAGCATTCTTTGACGTGATGGAACATCTAGTCGTGCATCTCCCTTATGAAGTTAAGGTTGGAGGACCAGTGCGTTACAGGTGGATGTACCCCTTTGAGAGGTGTATGCTGTGCTTGAAAAGAAAGGTCCGAAATAAGGCAAAAGTTGAAGGATCTATTTGTGAAGCGTATATTTTAGAAGAAATTTCCAATTTTGCTTCCATGTATTTTGATCCCCACCTACAGACCAGGCGCACTCAAGTTCCTCAGAATGACAACGGCGGGGAAGATACAATTAATGAATGGTTGTCTATTTTTAAACATCCATGTCATCCTATCGGGAGAGGTCGAAATAGATTCTTGACGGATATGGAACTTCAGATTGCTGAGACATATGTGCTTGTAAATTATGGAGAATTAGAACCTTATCTCCAGTAAGTTTACTCTCTATCTAATGAATTTATTATTAATGTGTTAAATTTATGCTAAATATTAATTATTGTATTGATTAGACAATTTGAGGATTCGTTAAGGGATATAGATCCCAATATCACTAATGATCAAATATTGGAAGCTCGAGATAAGGACTTTAGTAGGTGGCTAAAACATCTAGTGAGTCATTTTATCTATAATAGTTATCTATCATATTAAATTCAATGTGCATTATGCTAGATGTTACAACTATCTACCGTCTATGTAATGATACAGGTTAATATAGGCTAAGTCGAGGATCAAATGATACGAGAGATAAGTTATGGTTCATCCAAGTCCGTACTTCTTACTTTGGCTTAATAGTTAATGGGTACAGATTTCATACCAAGGTGTATGGACAAAATAAACCTACCATGAATAGTGGCGTATGTGTTAGAAGTAGTATATATGGTGAGAATGACTTTGACTATTATGGCATCGTTGAAGATATATTGGAATTGTCATATGTAGGAAATCAGAATAAAGTATTTCTTTTACAATGTCATTGGTTTGACCCGATAAATGGAGTCAATGTTGATGAGAGATATAAGTTGGTTGACAACAAGCATAAATCAAGACTTCACTCAAATGAGCCATTCGTCTTAGCCGAACAAGCACAACAAGTGTACTATACAAGATACCCACAAAGCGGGAATAGAGCTAATAGTGAATGGTGGGTAGCTTGCAAGGTCAAAACAAAACTCTTCATGGCTGAGACATTGAACGACGAAGGTGATGAATTGAATGACTTAACTGCCACTGATTATTACTAAGATGATGGATCCCTTGGAACACACAATCCTGTCATAGATGATGAAACAGTCTCCTTGTTTGTTGCACATGCCCAAATGGAAGAAGTGAACATACATGATATACATTATCCAATGAACCATCTGGTTGATGATGAGTTCATTGATGATAATGAAAATAATGAAATTAATGAATTCTCAGATGAAGATGAGGAATCTTTTGGTTCAGACTCAAGTAGTTAAAATTAAAGCTTAGTTAATAAATTCCGTTAATGGTATTTACACTGAAATATCATTATTATATTTTGAGGTTTTTATTGACATATAGTTTCTTAACTCGTCATGTTTCATTAAGTTTCCTTATGCAGATATTCATCATGACCATTCGAGGTAGAGGTGCTGGACGCGGTCGTGGGAGAGGCCGTAATGTTTCATCTGTCCATGATTCTCCACCAGTACAGCATTCTCAGCCCTCTCCAGGTATACCTGTAGGATAATCTTTTTAATTATTGTTAACTCGTGGTTTATATAAATGTAATATATATGTATTTTTTTTTATGTATAATTATGTTAGGTGCAACTTCACCATCGGCCCATCGACCGCTGCGGCCTACCAGCGTCTAGTCCATTGACCATTGGAGGCGCATCAGCTTCTGTCCCACCCCTTACTGTCGACCCAGTGATTTCTATGCCACCCCCTGCTGACCCACCAACTAGAGGCCCGAATGTGGTGCCTGCATGTGGAGAATCCAATGTAGAAATAGATAGCAGGGAACTTATATATGTGACGCCTGTCCCTGAACTGTAAGTAATAGTGATATATCACCTTTTATTACATGTATTTACTTTCAGATTACCAACATTATCTTATTGTACTTACAGGAGGAGGTTTCTCCCATCAAGGGTGACATGTGACATTATGTACAATGTCATGACACGGATACTTGTTCCGGCTAGTACGTGGTGAGGTTATCCAGCTGAGATGAAGGAAATACTATTTAACGACTTCATGGTAACTAATTGTGTGGCCTTTTGACCAAAATGCCATTTCTCAGAAACTTATTTACCAAATTGCCATAGTTTTGAAACTATTTATCCGAATGCCATCGTTTTTGCCATGCTGGATTATTTTATTAATTACTGGGCCACGTGGGATGCGCCAACGCACCTGGCGTATCCACGTTGTATGCGCCAACGCGGCTGGAGTATCCACGTTGTATGCGCCAATGGGCCTGGCGTATCCACGTTGGATGCGCCAATTAAGATGGCGTATCCACGTTGGATACGCCAGGCGCGTTGGCGCATACAACGTGGATACGCCAGGCGCGTTGGCGCATCCCACGTGGCCAGGGGCAATGTTTAACATATCAGTATCACACGATCGTCTACCAAAAAATTGATCTTTTCATGCTAAAAATGTTGTGTAGTGTTGTCATTTGATCATATGAGTTTAGTGAATATGGAAAATAAACTATTTTACCATCAAAACTGATACATATGCCTCTATTCTTAATTATGTAAAGTCTTTACCCAATTAAATGAAAGGTCAAGTGTAGGTTTAGAAAATTGTTTCAATGAAATAATGAAACTAAACATTGCAAATTAAATCTAATTATGAGCAACCATTAGCACTGTTAGCGTATTACAATCAATCAATTTGTACAATTTGGATTGATTTTAAAAATCAAAATTGATCACACTCTTAACGTCATGACCGGTTCATTGGCAAAAATATAATCCTATAGAACCTAACAAATTCAATTAACCTTAATAGTTCAATCGTTCTGATTCTATGAAAAATTCGACAGAATATCCCCTAAAAATTAGACGTTCTCAAAAGTATATCATCCTGTATAATGAGACATTTATATATATATATATACTATAATCTGCATTTATACATATACATACAGTCATCCCAGTCTAAGAAAATGTAATAAAAGAATAAGAAATCCATACATAAAGTACAATGACTACATTAATGAGAAGGACCAGGATCAGAATGTGGTGGTCTGTGAGGGGGATCAGAAGAAGGTCCTGACTGTGAGGGGTGAGGAGGATATGGTGGGTAACCCATATATGGTGGATATGGAAAAGACGGTGTCAGGGTAAAAGTCAAAGGAAATGGTGGATAAGTGTAAGCAGGTGGTGGGTATGCTGTAGATGGTGGATAACCTGGATATGGTGGGCAAGATAGAGGTGGTGGCTGAGATGGTGGATAAGTAGCAGTAGAACTGGACGGGGGCTGAGTCCTAGGCACACCCGAAGAATCAGAGTCCTCTGAGGGTCGTAATCGAGATCGAGTACTCGCTAACCCTCTCCTTCTACGGCGCGGTCTCTGCTCATCGGATATATCGGATGGTCCTGGGATGTCATCTGCAAGAGGAGCTGGACGAAGCTGAGATAAGGTAATGCGATCATGCTCCCTCACTGAAGCTAATATGTCCTCCATGGACTGTAGAAGGCTAGCCGTACTAAAGCCCGAACTAGGGTTCCTAGCCGAAGCATGGACGTTCTCCGCAATATCAGCCTAACACACAGATCTCAATTTGTCATGATCAATATAAAATACATTTAGCAAATAGTATTCCATATTGGTAAAAAACTAACCACGGATCCAATAGAAGCACCAGTACGAGAAATCCAACGTCTAGTAATTCTTCTGTACCAGCGCATGTACTCAGAATGCGTGGTGAGGGAAGCTCCCACTGGCTGTCCAGTAACACATCTTTCCCGCCGACTGTCCCAGATGGTTATGTGTTGTAGGTGTGTAACTCGCCAATCCTCCTCATGTCGGTCGGCTAAAGTAATCGAGTGCAACTCATCAGGTTAGTGTGGTCTCTGCGGTATTGGTTGATCCAGACCAAACTGACGCATCACCCTATCTGGCTAGTGCCACTCAACAATATGAAAAAAGATGAGCAGAACCACTGCCAATATAATATCTCTGTCAGGGACACAAAAATCTGGTAGTGAAGCCACAATCTCATCCGTATAAGGTTGCCATGTTATCTGCAAAATGATGTATTCAAAACATTAGAAAGCAAGTGAAAATAACATGCATAAATCAATGTAAAAAAATATTGACCTCATCACTCTTCAACTGATCAAAGAATCGACGATAGTACGAAAGCACCCCCATTGGGGTTTCATTCAACACCTTGTGTTTATGCCACCTATTTAAATGTCAGAGTAATATGATGTCAAAACAAGTATTGCATATAACAAACTAATATAAACAAAAGATATTTTCAGAAACTTACTGAAATCCCAAGGGACGTTGGTGACCACGATCGGATAGGCGGCCCAAGCAGGACAGATCGGATCATCTACAAGTGCAGGGACCAGGAGTGGAAATCTATGCCAAACCCGAGATCGCAACAAAATGCAAGCACCTCCAATCTCGTGCACGCTGTGGTCTGTGGCCTTGCACAGCTCTCTGTACAAGTACGCCAAGACCGCAGATCCCCAACTGTAATGCCCAGGTAGCCTCAAAGTCTTCCAAGAGTGGAAGGAACATCATATGCACGTATCTACCGTAGAATGGTCAGGAAATAGCAATCCCCCCGATCAACCGAAGTATATATGCTCGTGTACAGTGCATCACATAAGCAGCTCCATCGGCCTCAGTTAGTCGTCTACTGAATGCACTCCAAAGCCATGACATATCGATACGTCCACCCGATACGTGTGACTCAGGCAGCTGCGAACCTAACAAGTCCAGACATTGCATCCAATCTCCACATGATGTACGCCCAGTAACGGCATCGCCGTCAATAGGAAGTCCTGAGATAATGGCTACGTCCTCCAATGTGATGGTGCACTCTCCAGTCGGCATATGAAAAGTGTGTGTCTCGGGACGCCATCTCTCAACCAATGCTGTAATCAATGAGTGATCGATGGTGCAATATCCCATGTGGCCAACCCCGATGAAACCAGCCTGATGTAGATATGGGAGCATCCGCTCATCTGGGTCCATATGTCGGAATTTATGAGCACGTCTAACACGTAGATGACGATCAGGATGACCTTGCCATATATGCTGTGAAACATAAAACTCTTGCAACTCCAGTACTGAAGGGTCCTACAACTGTAGATAGCAACAATAGATAAGCCTTCAAATAATAAGACATATTATAAAATGAATATACATAATAAACATGACTATATTAAACATAACAGTAGAAGGAGGAATGATATTAAACAAACATAATCAAATTTGTGTCGATTAACAAAGTAGATGGTTCGTCAAACATAATCAAATGCAAACAAACATAATCAAGCCTCAATTACACACTGATAGTCATCAAATGTTACACTAATTATGAAATTATGTCCTAATCAAGTAGATGGCTCGTCCTAGTCATTCCGCAAGGAAGTCGATCCACCACGACGACAACTACGAGAGTTATGTCCAGATTCACCACATTTTTACATCTTTGTCCCGGTCCGGCTCACGCCAATCCATCTCATTTCTAAGTCGAGTTGATTTCGGTCGACCTTTAGATCTAAGCAATTGACGATCGGGTACTAATGTAATCGCCGGAGCTGGTGGCCACCATGGTTCATCCTTAATGACTCCCCAATCAATCTCATAAGCCTTGTACAAAGTATGCATTCTGTAAATACTATGCACATATCGAAACACGTCAAGTGTCCTAGAAGAACATGCAGCTATTGCATGAGAGCAAGGGAAATGCAACGCTTGAAATAGGCCACAGTCACACGTGTGTTCATCAAGGTTTACAGAATATTTAACTCCACCCTGCTGTGTAATAGGGTTGAATGCCTCTTCGACCAAAAATCTGGTAGAATGTATATCAAATCGACGGACTTGATGAGAGCTTGCCTTGAGCACGTTGACATTCCAGCTCTTCATGAAATCATCAGTCCAATCAGCCCCATCAACAACTCTCTCATTTGCCTCATCCTTTCGATTAACAAAGTACTCTACCAATTTATAATATGTCATCTGAACCAGTGCGGTTATTGATAGGTTTCTGCCACTTTTCAACACTCCATTCATGCACTCAGACAAGTTCGTCGTCATATGACCAAACCTGTGGCCACCATCATGTGCTAAACTCCATTGTTGTTTTGGAATTGAATTAATCCAATGTGCCATTTCGGGAGTAGCGGTCAACTTTTCCAACCTAGCCTCAAATTTGTATGCCATTGGTTCATACCCTGTGTGTAGAATATTGAATGAATTAATATTAACAACAAATCTTGTAGCATGATAAGTAGTACCCTAAACACATAGGAATGTAAGAAATGTTTTATTACCTGTGTTTATCAAATATTTTTTTAGGGCCAGATTATGGAAGGCGCTGTTAAAGTTGCTAGCAATATGTCGAATACAAAAGACATGATGCGCATGCGGTGGCCATCCCACCTGTGGGTTCGCCACTGATTGTATGATGCCTTGATGTCGGTCAGATATCAAGCACAAGTCTTGTTGTTGTGTGACATGTTTGCGAATCAAGGCTAAGAACCAACTCCAAGCATCCTTTGTTTCTCCTTCAACAATGGCAAATGCAATTGGCAAAGGTTTTCTATCGCCATCTTGAGTTGTTGCAATCAATAGTTTATGACGATATTTACCATACAAATGAGTGCCGTCAATCTGAATAATGGGCTTGCAGTATTGGAATCCAACCACACATGGTTTGAATGTCCAAAATAAGCGATGCAATACAAGTTTTGAACGGTCAACTCTATTGCGCTCGACATAATCAACAGTTTGCATCTCCACCACTGTGCCTGGCATGTCTCTTTGCATGGCAAGTATCCATCTAGGCAACACCGCATAAGATTTATCCCAGTCTCCAAATACCTTCACAATGGCAATTTGTTTTGCCTTCCAAGCTTTCCGATAAGACACATCATATCCAAATTGACATCAAACCCTTTCAATAATCAGGCATACAGGTAAATCAGGTTTTTGCTTAACCATCTCCAGAATGGAAGAACATATCATAACAGAATCTAACTTCTGATGATCTTGTGACAGAGTCAAGGTTGACACAAGTGTGAGGTCCATCATATTTTCTAATTTCCCACATGTTTGATTTCTTGCCTTGAATGGCCCCGAGCCTCCACATACAACCATCAAGACATCTTGGACATTTAACAATTAGCGTCACTGTGTATCGAATCTTCAACCTTGTAATTCGATGTCTAATAATTGAATAATGTTTTAAGGCCAACTTGACAAAGATCTTTAGAGGGAAATTGCAATCCAACATAAAATTCTTCATCCGGACTCCAAACACCACGAGAATCTAATTCAGTGCAAATTATCGTGTATTCAACGCATCCCAATTGATTTCGAGAAAATCGAGGGCATGGAGGCACAAATGTAGATTCAGGGAGCAACTATCAATGGAGGAGCAAGTTGTTGTACATTTACATCGGGTCGATTGATCTTCTTCTAAGTCAAGATCTGTATCTTCACCCTCGGGCATCTTTCCTTCATCATCGCTTGTGTCGATAATGCATCTGTCATAAGCGGGTTATCAGACTCGAAATCCAACCTAAATGAGCTCCCTTCAGGCATTGCAGATGTACCAACTTCTTGAGATTGTACTAGGACAGGAGCATGTGTCATGGAGAATTGAGTATTGATAGGGTACGATGATTCAACAAGATTAGAAGGACCAGCTTGTAACCCTGTTTCAGAAGGACCTGCAACATGCTCATTGTGCTCACTCGTTTCAGTCTCCACATACAATTCCATGGAAGTTAAGTTAGCATCTTGATCAAAGTAATCAATCATGCAACCAACGTCTTCATCATCTTCTAATGGAAGACCTATCCATTTCAGTACATTGCTCCATTGTGGAAATCTATACACAATACTGGACACAACTTGATTTTCTTGGAGCTTTAATTTTAAATGAATTCTTCTTTTCAGAAGCTCAAAAGTCGTATCACGTTGAATCATGATAGACTTAGGAGGAGGACCTTCAAACATTAAACCCTCTTCACCTTCGTACATTCTCCCATTGTAGTAAATGAGAACAACAAGGTGTTTGGTCATCTTAAACTTCAATAATAACAACAACACAACATAGATGAAATCAATTAACACATTTGACAACTGAAACAAATATGTTTTATACCTAACTGATTTCAATCTCAATAAATCAACAATTTAAATCAATTCAAAATAATAAATAAAATTACAAAACTCAACTAATAATCAAATTGTTATTTTTTGTATGAACAAATTTCAATAACCTATTAGCTAACAAAAGAACAAATATACAAGAGATAACAATAATCAAAAATCCTACAACTAAACTACATATACAACACACAATAAATATATAAACTTAAAAATAAACACAATAATATATTTTTTAACAAACAAAATAAATGACAGGGTAAAAATACTTACATATATGTGTGAACAGAAGTTATAGCCAAATGAGAGTTTCAGAGAGTTTAGAGAGATAAAATTTTTAGAGAGAAGGTGGAAATTTGATAAATGAAGGAAGTGGCCGTGAAAGGGAGAGGGGAGGGGGGTTTATTAGCGTGTACCTTGATGCGCCAACACGCCAGGCGCATCCACGTGGGATGCGCCAACACGCCAGGCGCTTCCATGTGGGATACGCCATGCGTATTGGCGCATCCCACGTGGATGCGCCTGGCGTGTTGGCGCATCCCACGTGGCCCTTAAACAATAAAATAATCCAGCGTGGCAAAAACGATGGCATTCGGATAAATAGTTTCAAAACTATGGCAATTTAGTAAATAAGTTTCTGGAAAATGGCATTTTGGTCAAAAAGCCCTAATTGTGTTTATAGAATTATATATTATACATTTATTGAAAAATAAATATACATCTCATATCATTTGTGTAGGCTAAACATTAGTTCACATCTGATGCTAATCGTAGCATGGCGAGAACTATCTGGGAACGGACTATCTTGGACCGTTATCCAGACCATTTGAACAAAGCACGAGATAAGGCCTTTGAGAGGGTAAATTCAAACAACTTGGCTGATGTTAAGGGCTATGGGCCCAAAGGAATGAGGCGGAAGTGTAGGATGGTCTGGTAGACATTTGGCTAACAGATAAATGGATGACGAGGTTTGCAGCTGCCCGAAGGAATAGGGCAGCCATGCCTGATGCCTTGAAGCATGCAGGTAGGTCGATAAGCTTTGGTCAACACAAGAGCAAGATGGTAATATAATTTCCTCATTTAAAGTTGTAATGATAAGCATCTGTGTATGAACATGTTGTAATTACTTGAGTTATTTGCCTATCTTGAGTATGACATAGTATTTTAGAGGGATTGCCTTACTTTTGATATGTGTTTATTATATAATATTCTTCCATATGGGATTATAGGAGGTAGAGTTAAAGCATCCAGTTTCTTACAGAGATCAGTATGCAAAAGTTCATAAGAAGAAAGACGGAAGTTATGTTTCTAAGCACTCGAGGAATTTTATTGTAGGTGTCTTGTTCCTATTCAAAAGTCATATATATTTTAGATTTTTTTTTTGTTAATTTTTTTCTTGTTTTGTTATTTTTAGGAGTCATATGACACCGCAATGACAAAAAAATATGGAGAAAACTCTTCCTCTCACCCTATAGTTGACCCGGAGGTCTGATTGGATGCGGCGGGTCCCAACAAGAAGGGACGTGTGCATGACATAGGTAACAGCTTGCACATTGGTAATAACACCATGCCAGTTTCATCCTCCTCGGTTGCAGGTCCTTCCCACTCTACACCGTTGACTCAAGACATATCTGAAGCTGTAAATACAGCAGTGGCACCAGCGATGGCTTTGTTTGTCCAGAGTCAACTTGTCCCTATGTTGGCGCCCTTCCAATCGTTCCTATCTACGATCGGATCAACAAATGTTGCTCCACAACCACCATCACAAGGTTTGGGTAGGGAGGGTCGAGAGGAAGATGAAGACGAAGACAAAGACAACTTAGACTGATTGCCATTTTTTATTCTTATTATTTAATTTGTATAACTTTCAACTATATTAATTGATTATTTGTATAATAACTTTCAACTATATTATTGGATTATTTGTACAAGTTTTTTGTTGTAGCAGTTTACAATTATTGGATTATTTGTTGTTAGATTTTTGTTTGCAGGATTGTGGTTTGATATGCAAGTTTTGGGAAAGTTATATATATATAGGTTATTTAAAAAAAAACTTACCTGATTAGCGAGGGATTAACGAGGGATTAGCGATAGAAGATCACATGGTAAATAGCGAGGGATTAACGAGGAAATAGCGAGGGATATATTAGCAAGTGATTAGCGAGGAAATAGCGAGGGAATCATACAAGCCATTAGCGACGGAATAGCGACGGAATAGACAGGGAATTATTAGAGACGAAATAGCGAGAGAATAGTGAGGGAAATTGACCAAATTATTAAATAATACAACGATGGAATAGCGAGGAAATTTCCCTCGCTATTTTGCGAGAGAGCATTAGCTAGGGATTAGCGAGGGAAATGAATTTTTTAGAGACGGATTAGAGAGGGAATGTTTTCCCTCGCTAATTAGCGATGAAAAAAAAAGTAACTAACTTATCCCTCGCTAATCCCTCTCTAATCCCTCGCTAATAAACTTAGCGAGGGAAATTTCCCTCGCTGATTTCCTAATTTCTTGTAGTGATGGAAATGGAAGCAAAGAAATTGTTCATAACGGAAAGATTTGATTCATTAGATGTAGTGGGTACGTTACAGAATTTTGTCATAATGAAATAGTTTTTGTTGAATATGTGAAAGAGAAGGGAGAGTTGATAATATTTAGTTTGCTTATATTGTATAAATTAAATATATAAGTTATAGAATCCGAACTTACTTGAATGGAACGAGTATCATGTCAATATTGTTATTGACTATTTTATTTTTTTGGTAGGTTCGATTTTTATTTGTCATTGCAAAATTATTAATATAATAAGATTATTTGTTTGGTAAAAATTTGGCATTAGGAATCGATTATTTTGGTATATCTTTTAAAAAATGGGGTGTAAAATTAAAGGATAACATTCAATATAATTTTACATATAAGTGGTATCTATGAATTTCTCACCAATCTTTAAGGACATACCAAAGTCACTATAAATGATCATACAAATTTTAATATTATATTTTAGATTTGTAGATCTTTGAAAGCAGGAATGAAAAATTTTAGATTTGCCATAGAGGCCAGCCTGGTATACCCTTGATAACAAGGTATAATAAATTATGGAATTAATTTTTAATATAATTTGACATAAATGTCATTAATAAACATTTTAGAATTTTTGCATTTGGTCCGAATTTGGTATACTCTTTAAATTAAGAGTAAAATTCTAAAAGATAAATTTTTAGTATAATTTTATATAAATATCATCTGTTAAGTTTCACCAAAGTATATAGTATATAGCCTTAAAAAGGGTTCCAAAATTTTAGAAATTAATATTTGCTTTTATGATGGTCCTGATAATGCTTAGTTTCTTACATTCTTTATATAGGGTTTCTTACTGCTTTTGCAAAAATCTTTTTGTACACATCTAAATATATATACATCTACAAAAAAAAAAATGAACCTTTCATCTAATAATTTCGCTTTATCTTTTAATTGTTTTATTATATCTGAGTTTCATTAAATATATATTGTTTATTTTTAATTTAAAAATATTATTCCTTTTAATTTAATTTATATATATATATATATATATATATATATATATATATATATATATATAATGTGGATGTACATTTTTTTAAATAATATTTAAGATTAATTTTTCTTGATAACAAAATCCATGATAATATTTTTTCATCAATTTTGATAATATTATTGTACTCTCATAGGTAAGAGTAGAAGCTTCTATTCTCTCCTTTCAAAAGCTAGTCAAGAAGCTTGAAGGTAGGGTTGAGGTTAGATGGAGTTAGATATATTAGGATTAGATAGATTATAAAAGGGTAATCATGTTAATTTGTAAATTAAATAATGATATATTAGGTAAAAATTATAGAATCTGATTTCACAAATTTGTGGAATAGAATTTAGAGTAAAAATATTGTTCCATATTTTTTTTGACAGCAAAAATATTGTTCCATATTTATTTTATTACTAAACTTAAGAATCCTCTAATTTCAAAATTAAAAGTGTAATGACATTCTATTCTTTCACATTAAACTTAACTTTAAAGAAAACTATTTATAACTTTTTTATACGCTGTAATCAATGTAAATATCAAGCAATTTCCATGTTAAAAAGAAAAATTCAAACAATTTCAAATTGGTTCAGAAGTTACTATCAATAATAACATCTACATAACTCATAAATACTTTAAAACTTACCATCCAAAGAAGACTCATTAATTGTACATGTAGTCCCAGTCAATAACAACAACAACAATAATAATAATGATAATAATAATAATAATAATATATTATTATTATTATTATTATTATTATTATTATTATAAATGTAGTCATGATTCATGTACACTCAATTTTAAGAAGAGAAACGTTTGTAATTTTTTATGGGCATTTATATGTTATTTATTTATTTTTATTTAATATTTAAGATGAGTTGTCAAATATTTTATTAACAGCTACTTATATTTAAATATTTATTATAAGATCATTATTCATTAGAATGCTTGACAACTCATCTTATATACCAAACTCATAAAAATACTATATCACTTCCATTTTTCTATACATGCATGAACTATTATCAAAGTGAATATCATGTCACGCGACACGTTTGGTATTCGGAATGGTGATTCTTTGAAATAGAAATAAAATATATATTTTTAAGCTAAAATTCAGATTTATAAATCTGCTGAATCAAGAGCAAGCAAGTCAACAATGGAGTTGGGCGGATCTTCCAACCAAACCCCCAAGTCACAATGTGAGAATGTCTAGCTTGATGGGCGAGTCCGCAACCTCATTACAACATCTAGGATTAAAGCCACAGCCAAAGGCGTCAAATCAAGATGCCACCATGTGAATGTCCCTATGAATAGAATCATTATGAAAGAAGTTTATATCATTATTCAGAATACTAGAGTAAACCCTTTTAGCATATCCAAAAACGGAAATGGAATTAAAAAGAAATGAAATGGGCTAGAAAACATAATGATAATTCTCAATCCAAAATTTGGCGCTTTTGAAATAGAATGAATTTCTAAATCCTTTCGTATACGGAATCAATGCCAAATGGAATTAAAGATTATCTAATTATTATGACAAAATGATAAAGGTCAACTTTTCTCGTGTATAATTTTCATATAACATGATAACAAAAAATGATATTGTTTAAAAAGAACAAACATTTGTTTTATTTGTGATAAAAAAATTGAAATGTGTACAATTAATTATTTTGGATAAGATACTTCAATTCGTATATTTTTTAAATATTCTCATTGTGATATTTTGGATAATTAATTTTATCTACCTGTTTTGAATGAGTTTAAGATAATCATCTAAATAAGGTTGAAGAAGATGGTTTCCTCCGATGCATAATAATTACGACGATGGTGCGAGGAGTAGATACTTGCAAAAGCTACTGTGACGCTCAAGTTATATCATGCACAAAGTGGGTAGTATTTAGAATTAGATGCATACATTTGCTACCTTGTGTGGTATTTATAGGAGCGTATTAATTGGTTGATAAGAATCATAATGAAATCTGCATTAAATGCTGTTAATTGGGATAATAATCCAATAAGATTTATATCTCTTATAACTAATTCATCTATTTATGAGGGATATAATTGATTTCCTTATCTATGAGAAATTCTATTAGAGATTTACTCATCATAAATAGGTATATTTACTTATCTAACAACGTTCATAAATATCTGGGATTCAACTCTAGCGGGCTGGTTTGCTCCTAAGCTGCTAACCCGGAACCCGGTCTAAAATAGTTGCCCCCAGCTTGGCGCTTAGATGTGATAGTTAAGTGTCAATATATTCAAGATTATTAGGAGCAAGTGGCACACGTGGAACAAATGGATCCAAATCACGAAATGGATGTTGAATCTCGTGATGTCTTTTCAAAGGGCCGATGTCCGTGGTTAAAACTAGGATGCCCCCAGTATTGATGACTTAGGTCAGGATCCGATATAGATCACTCTGCCTTTAAGTTGCTTCATCGTTGTCCGAGATTCATAATGAATTTCCCCAATACCAATTCTACGCGTGGGACTCATTTAATTCTGAAGATAATGTGAACATGAAAACCAGAATCTGTATTATGATTTTATCATAATATCATAGCAATAGACCTTGATCATGCTTCATATCATTCTACTACGTCACATGTCATTTCAACTATGAGCGTTTTCCTTTCAACTGTTATGTAAGGTACACTCTGCCACGTGGCTAAAAGGTATTGGAAGTCGCCGTTTGGGTTTCATATTGCCATGATTACTATTTCAAATTTAATGTAAATTTCTTGTTTTACCCTTTCTTATGGTAACGGTTGGGGAGGTTTCTCGTGAATATAAACAGTGTGAATGCTTATTTCATAAAGGTCATGAAGATTTTGATGATAACAAAGTCAAATCAAAGATCAAGTCCAAAGGAAGCTTCAATGGTATAGTTTATAGGATTTAGGATCTTTATGTAAAAAGCAATTAAGATATCTCAAAATGTTTCAAAATGTTTTTGAAAAGATCATCTTGAAAATCCTTTTTAGTTGGTGGGTAGTTTTTCACAAAATGATGTTTTAACCTTGGATCATGAAAATCATGTTTGAATCTTTGAAAAATCCAAGTGTTCTAAGTTGGAAAAGTTTACCAAGTTGTTTTGGAATCAAAAATAGGTTCTAGGATGTTTGCAATCACATACAATGGCTTAGTGATCAATTACAAGATTTTTTGAAAGTTGGTAATCGATTACAAGCATGCGGGAACCTATTTTTCAAAATTCAGAAGCTTGGTAATTAATTACCACTGCCAGAAAAGCCTAGAACATGTTTTGAACACTTGGTAATCGATTACCATATGTTGGTAATCGATTACCACAAGTTTGAAACCAGCAACGACTAGTTTCAGAAGCATTTAATACTTGAAGAAAACAACCCCCAACGAATCTTTTTCAATGAGAGCTATAAATACAAGTCTTGGGACACTTATTGCAGCTAACTAACATTCTGAAAAAATTTCCCAAGCATTTAATTCGTGGATCATTTCTTTCATTCTTTGTGCGCTGTTTTTGATATATCTTGAGATATCTTTGAGAGCTTCATAGAAATTCAACTTGTATATTTGTTCTTTGAGAGAGCTAAATTCATTTCAATCTATTTGTAAACACTTGAAATGGTGGAAGATCTCTTGAGAAACTAAGAGGCTTTTACACTAGAGGTAGAATATCCTTGAATGTAGGAAGAGCTCAAATATTTAAAGGGTTTGTCAAGCACCTTGTGAAGCTTGATAATAGTGGAAACTCCTGGGCGGATGATCCTAGGAACTAGACATAGATCACAAGGGTGATTGAACTAGTATAAATATTTATTTGTTATCTTCTCAACTCTTATCTCTTTACATTCAAGCTTATTTATTACTTTTGCATACTTGCTACTTGTTCTTCCTTCATTCATTCTATCTACGCTTGTGTGAGAACTTGTTATTGTCATAAATCCATTTAACTCAAAGAAAACAACTTCAAAGAAAACTAAAAGGGATTTGTTTACAAAAAGTTTTGAAATACTCAATTCACCCCTTGTTGATTCTTGAAGCCAGGTGGTAACAAATAGAAGTGTGGGGGAAACCCATCACTTTTCTACATTTATGCTCTCTTCTCTAGTGTGTTTAGGCTATTTTCAGCGAGCTCAAGCGGTGGTTCTTGATGGTTTTTGACTCCTTTTAGGCCTTTCCTTCACTACTTCTCAAGGTACTTTCCTTTTCCACTCTTTTTTCTTTTTGAAAACACCGTGGTGATAGTGAGAATGTCACAAAATAGTGATGAGGAGAGTAGTTTCTTAGAAATTCTAAGTGCTCCGCCGTCTCCACCACCTCAGGTGCGGTGGAGATGTTTGTTTCATGGTGATGGTTTTGATAGGGGTCTATGGCTGCTATCTAGGATGGACATCCTAGAGGCGCTACGGAGAGCGGATCTTGCAAGAGAATTTGTAAGATAAAGACCAATACGTCTGCTCTCCATGCTCATGTTAGAGTTAAAGAGTCTTAGTGAATCCTCTTCTGATTCTGATATGAGTGTGGCCTCTATAGATGAAACTAGTAATACAGAAATGGGACGTCGAAGAGCATCTACTTCAGAAACAAGAAAATATATCTTCTCGAGAAACGTCAGTCTATACCAATGGGTTGACCGAGAAATCTTATGTACTCTTTCCAATGTTGAGACATCGGAGGATGCCAACACCAAGCAAGAATATTTACACCTCAAAGAGGACTAACTTCGTGATGGTGAATATATATTTCAGGCTCCTTCTAACCAAGAACAGGTTTGCTCAACGAGAATAGAAGGTGATCACTTCATATATATGTACGACGCACTGCTCACCTGCATTGGAGTTTGGCTTTCATTTTTCGAGTTCGAGATTGGAGTCCTCAACTACTTGTGTACAGCTCCAACTCAGCTACACCCAAACGCATGTGGTTTCATAAGGACTTTTGAACTTATCTGCAAAACCTTCAAATGGCCATACTCTGTGGGGCTGTTCTTTTTCCTCTTCACCTGGTTTTCACCCTCTGGGAACAATTTCCAAAAGGGGTAGGTTACTTTATGCACTCAAGTAGGATGTAAGGTATTTAGACCATATCAAGAATCCTTCCAAAACTTCAAGAAGAATTTCTTCAGAATAGAAGGAGCTCCGAGGTCAATGCCTTTTTTTGTTACCCCAAAAAGCCAACCAAAATTTTTTCTATACTGGACACAAGTAATGTGGGACTGGAGCTTAGAAGAAATAGAGACTTTGATGTCCTTGCTAACAGAAAATGAGGCCCATGTCCTCAACTTCTTAGTTGAGTGGGCTGATAAAAATAGGGTCATCTATTGTTAAGATGTCCTAGATGAGCCCTTCGACTAAATAATGTCATTCTTAGGTATCCAATCTGAAATATATTTTATTGACTTGTATTTCATAATTTCTTCTAAGTGTTGTAACATATGTGTTTCCTGTTTGCAAAAAGCATGGCGCCTCCTAGTGGGCTTGAAGCTCTCACCTTACATTTGGCATAACTAAAAGCTGGGGCCTCAGGGTCCAGATCCCAGCCAACAATCACTATTCCTCCTCCTAAACTTGTGACATAGGAGGCGGACACCGAGTCATCTACTCAATCTCTTTGGCCTCAAAATAGAAAGGGGAACGACTGATGAAAGCAACGAGGAAAAAGACCGATGACCGAAGCTGCTCTTCTCGATCTTACTGCTGGCCGGGAGACTGAAATCCCAGAGGGCACCCCTCTACAATTTACTGGAAGGTCAGTTTGGGGCAGGGGATTGATCCTAGATAGGTCATTGATAATGCCCTTTAAACCCAAGCTGACTAGGATGTCCTTATTGAGTAGGACTTGATCAAGCTCATCTGGGATGCCCATGTGTGGGCTTTGCTCAATGCTTCTATTATATGTTTTCTAGAGTCCGCTTTTGAGTTTATTCGTCAAACTCAAGTGTTGGAAAAGGAGTTGGATGCCTTCCAAGGTGAAAGGAAGGAGCTTGAGTTAATTGTGGCTAAAAAAGACAGGCAGCTTGCTCAAGTCAACGAAGAGATCGATTTACGTAAAGCGGGGGTAACCAGACTCCAGGCCAAAGTTGCTGAAGGGGTTGCTTGGGAAAATAATTTAAAAGATCAGATGTCTTCGACTGAGTCCACCCTAACTGCTCTCTGAGCTGATAATGAGATTTTCAGGCAATATGAGGCCAAGATAAAAGGGGATATTCTATATCTTGAAGATGAATGGGCCAACTCAGTGGATGAATCTTTCTCCAATGCTCTCGCTTAACTGTGCTTGCTGAATCTGGACATTGTCATTGAAAGAATCAGTTTGAGGAAGGTAGTCTGTGATGGTTGCATTGTGACGCCATCCCTGATGCCACTCTGGTGAATCAGGTTCTTGCAGCGGAGGGCAGTCCAGCAGAGGAGGCCAAGGTGGAAGTCATTGACCAAGATGAGCCCACCCCAGATGCCCGATCTTCAATTTTTCTCTTTTTATGTTGCCCCCTGTGTGGGGTTTATTTCATTTGTAAATGGCAAGTCCCAGGATTTGGGCATTATTTATATTTACATACTTAGAATATTTTCTTGCATATTCCTGTTGCCCTTTCTTTTTTGTAACTGAGGTGGTTCCAATGCTCCATCTTAGTGGTTTAATTGACATTTGCTGAATGCTCTCACTTTGTCCAACCGAGATAGGTCCAATGCTTGATCTCGGTGGCTTTCTTTAACATTTAGCGAACACTCATTTTTTCCAACCGAGATAGGCCTTACGCTCGATCTCAGTGGTTCTCTTTTTTCAGGGTCTGTTCAATTTGTTTATCAATTATGTTTCTTGTTTTTGTTATAGTTCTTGACACTTAGTCAAATTTCTAAGTGTGAAATTATGAAATATGATTTTGACACAAAAGCCTCTTGAAGTGGTATACTTTATGGACCACGACAAATGTTAGTGCCTTATCCCGGGGCAACGATCTGTTACTCTTAATCTCTTTAAACTTTTTTTTAGGTTTATGGGTTAAGGTCAGGCTCATTAGGGTACTGGTTAAAACCCTTGAATTTGCTTCTTGAACTTAGAGACTGGTCAAGTGGATTCCCCTTTTTTACCTTCATTCACACATCAGAATATTTGATCCTAATTGGACCTTGTATTCCTCGGACCACTCCAAGGTATGATCACCTTATGGGTTGCAATAGTTAATTATAGGTGAATAAAATAACCAAGTGCTGGAAATATAATGATTAATTTATTCATGTCAGAACTCGTCATTTACTTGATAAAAATAATAATTAAAGACATTTAACTATAGTATTTCTTGAGTTATCAGCATTCCAAAAATTCTTAATGGTTTTGCCAAAGAGGGTTTCCAGAGTATAGGCTCTCATGTCTATCTTGGATGTGATCCTGTATGGTCCTTTCCATTTAGAAGCTAATTTTTTGTCTTTTGCATTTTTTCCTCTAATATCCGCTCTTCGTAGAATGAGGTCGTTAGGAACAAACCTATGTGGTATCACTTTGAAATTGTACCGGGCTACAATCCTCTGTTTAAGGGCAGCTTCATGGATATGGGCAATACGACGTTGCTCTTCCAATAGTTCTAAGTTATGACAGATGAGGTTCGAGTTAGCCTCTTTTAAAAAATTCTGCCTCCTCAAGCTCTGTTCTCCTAGCTCCACC
This sequence comes from Ormosia semicastrata, assembly GCA_029884595.1. NCBI lineage: Eukaryota > Viridiplantae > Streptophyta > Magnoliopsida > Fabales > Fabaceae > Ormosia > Ormosia semicastrata. The sequence goes on along the minus strand of JAQQTO010000028.1, from coordinate 6,917,846 downwards.
AGAATCATAGCCTCGCAACTGTAGGTTAATCTGAAGGGAGTTTCTCCTATGGAGGAATGAGGTGTGGTCTGATATGCTCATAAGACGTGATTGAGTTGCTCCACCTAATTCCCTTTAGCTTCATCAAGCACAAAGATAACCCGGATGGTGACTTTAGCTTGCCCATTAGTTTTTGGGTGTTCTACCACAATGAAATGTTGTTTGATCTTGAGTCCAGCTAAAAGATATTTGAATTTTGGGTCAATAAATTGAGTTCCATTGTCTGTGACAATGGACTCTAGGATACCAAATCTACTGATAATGTTCTTATAAGTGAACTTTTGAACTCGTGCTGATGTGATGGTGGATAACGGTTCTGCCTCAATCCACTTAGTGAAGTAATCCATAGCTACCACTAAGTATTTAATCTATCCTAGGGCTTGGCGAAAAGGACATAGGATATCTATCCCTCATTGATAATAGGGCCATGGGACGAACATCATAGATAATTCTTTTGGTGGGGCTAATGTTCGAGAATCGTTGACATTGATCGTATTTCTTGAATGTTATCAGCTTCCATACTAAGCAGTATCATCTGACCCTCAATTATTTTTGTGCGTGCTAGGAACTTTCCATCGAGGTGATGGTCACAATTCCTTTAATAGATTTCGGTTAAGACATATTATGCTTCTTTTGGACTATGGCACTTAAGGAGAGGAGAAGAAAACTCGTGACAGTATGGCTAATTATCAAGAATGGTATACCATGCCACTGTCCATACTATTTTCTGAGCTTCGTTTTGGTTTTTGGGTAATGTGCCCTTACGAAGGTAGACAATTATATGTGTCATCCAGGTTTCATCATCTTCCAGTAGGAGGACTTCGACGTCCGTAATGTTAGGAGTGAGTAGAGTATCCTAGATTACAGACCTGTTGCTGCCAGGGCTCTTGGTGCTAGAAAGCTTTGATAAGATGTCAGCTTTGGAGTTCTGTTCTCTCGAGATATATTCTACCATGACACTATCAAAGCTCTCTATTAATTTCTTTACTTTGGCTAGGTATTTCTGCAACAAGGGCTTCTTAGCTTGATACGCACCTCGAATTTCAGATGTCGCTAGTTACGGATCGTTGTATAGAACTATGTTTGTGGCTCCTATTTCTCTTGCCATGGTGATGCTTGTAATATCTCAATATTTACTATCTGAATATATCGTCATAGATAAGAATAATTAATATTGACCATGTCACTTCTAACATATAACCACTAACCTATATCATTCATATGTAATGAGTAAATATGGAGAGCCACGAAAACAAAAGTTATATATATACATCACTGCCTCCAAGGCACATTATAATACATAAACTTTTGCAACAGCATAAACTAGCATATTATACAAGCTTTATCATCAAAAAGTATATAACTATACTAATCTTCATCCATTTTCTCCTTCCCTTTTGAAGAACTAGCACCTGGATTTACATGGCAACACAATCGGGGTGAGAAAAATATATCTCAGTAGAAGTATTCCAATACCAGTATATATAAACATATACAATAAATAATATACTCAATTATTAAATAAACACTTCAATCACAGAAGCAAACAACATCTCCATCTCAGAGACACGCAATTGTCCATACAACTGCAATGCATGAATATGTCATGATAGCAATTGCCTATACAATTGCCTTGTATGTCAATTTATGTCTAATGTTCATGCCTATGCAATAGCTTAAATATGAAATGCATAATGTATGTTACCATTTCCAAGAATCCAATTTCATGATAATGTTATGAGATGCAAGAACCTTGAACAAAACAAAGGAATTTGGTTCTATAAGCTTTGAACAAGTACTGGAAACCCAGCTCCAACTATTCTACGAGGTGTGAGGGAAAGATCATCCTCAACTCATTACTATGATCGGGAAGGTATGTTACCTCTTCACTTACAATCATGTATGATCAGCCTCTCTGGGTAGTGAAGTCTCATCAACTATACGGTCTTCAGCAATAATGACCTTTGTGATAGGAAGGATTGATTACCTTCTCATTCAAAATCACATTAGATCATCTATAATGAGGACTTACCCTCATCAACATAGATAAGGAACAACAATAATGCCAATTACTACAATAACTAGCATGTCAATTGATTTACATTCTTAACTATCAACATAAAATACAATGATGTTAAATACCAAAAAGTAACATATCAATTGATTTACTTGCACCATAAAACCACTTCATTAAATACCCCTAATAGAGTCTCCATATTAAAAAAGAAGTATAAATGAAGAAACTACACCATTGGAAGACTCCAAGGCAAAACACACAACATCTAGTTGGTTTCTGGCATTCATGTCGCAACATTGCTCCCTTGCTTGATTGTTGATCCTTCTCCCTTAGCACTTTGATTTCCCTTCTCCTTTGCTTTTCCTGTGGAAGCTGTGAGAGAGAGTTATGAGAATGAGAACTACTTCTCATTTTGGCATTAAATAGGCTAGCAACAGAACCAAAGGGCTGTGCCCTCTTATTTTGGTCACTTAAGTGACCAAAATTCACCCGTACAGTTAAGATCGCTTAGTTATCACCAAACCAAGTTTTTCAACTTCCAAAAAGTTTAAAATAAATCATAAGATTCATCAAAAATCTTGTTACACCATTTTCACATTTTTTTCATATCTGCTAGAGGTCAATCAAGCACAAAAACACACAACCAGTATGCTTAAAAATGTCAAATTAACTCCGATAAAACTAAAACTTTAACCACATCTATTTCCACATACTTGTGACCTAGAAACAAGTCCTCCACACTTATTTCCACAAACTAAGTAGTTTAAGTCAAAACTAGGGCTGAAAATAACTATATTTCACACATAGAGTTATAGCAAAGTGACTAAACGTGCTCAGATGGTCACAAAACTTCATAGGCATAACAAGCTAGTATTATGCTACCTCCAAAATCATATACAAGTCTATGATGCTTTCACGAGTGTTATAATGCCCATGATATATAAGCTTCATATTTTGCTTAGTTATTTGAAGTAGGGAACTTGAACCTTAAAGAATGTTCTATCATGAGTCCAAATTTGTTTTCCAATATGACTCTAGCTCCACTTCCTTTAGGATTCGAGGATCCATCAACATAGATGGTCTAGGAATTCACTTTAGGATGACCGAAATCTGGTCTAAGCTTAACCAAAAAACCGGATAAGACTTGAGCCTTTATTGCTTATCTTTTATCTCATAAGTGATACTAAATTCAGAAAGCTCCATCGACCAAGCAGTCATTCTTCCAACGAGATCCAATTTATACAACACTTGATGGGGTGACATCGAAAGTATTATCGTAACCTTCTTGCAATAATTAGCAATGTCAGGCCCAGTTTATCAATCTTCTAATAACGGAGCTCGGGGCCTTATAAGACCTTAATGACGAAATAAATCGGACTCTATCCTTCTTTGGTTTCTCTTATCAAGACTGAATTGATTACTTCATTACTAACTGAGAGGCAGGCATATAATATTTCATCGGAATCCGGTCTTGTTAGGATCGGTGGTGCAACTAGCATCTTCTTCAATTCCTGAAAGGTTACCTCACACTCTAGGGTCCACTCAAAATATCTTCTTATTTTAATAGTTTTGAAGAAGGGAAGGGATTTTTGAATGGCTTTAACTAGGAAATGAGTGAAGGCCGCTATCCGACTTGACAATTATTAAACCTCTTTAACAGACTATGGGCTGCGTATATCGAGAACGGCCTGACATTTCTCCAAGTTGGCCTTAATGCCTTAATTTATCAATAAAAATCCCATAAATTTACCAGCCTATACTCCGAAAGTGCATTTCTCCAAGTTTAGCCTCATGTTATGCTTCTGTATTTCGGTGAACACATTTTCCAAGTCTTTCACATAGTTTTCGGTATCTATTGTCTTAACTATCATGTCGTCTATACAAACTTCTAGCATCTTACAAATTTATTTTTCAAAGACCTTATTCATCATCCATTTGTAAGTTGCACCTGCATTCTTTAATCCAAACGACGAGAAACAATAATAATAACTTATCATTGTTACCAAGTGGCTTCCAATACTCAAGAGGGGGTGAATTGAGTTGAAAAACTTTTCGCAAATACTTTTAAAATAAACACAAGTATAGAAGCTATTAAATAAAAGGAGAAATTACGAGATGAAAAAGAAGAGCTTTAAGAAAAGTAAATAAATAAATATGTAATAAAATTAAATTACGTTAAATAAAGAGATAAAGAGAAGAAGAGCAGACACAATATTTATCCTGGTTCGACCACTAACCCACTTGTGATCTATGTCCAGTCCTTGAAAAAACTATCTGAGATTTTTTACTATGTATACAAGCTTTAATAGGTGCTTGCTACCGTTACAAAATAGAGCACTTTTCACACATAGGGAAACTCTACCCTTGTGCTAAAGTCTCAGCCTGCAGGGATACCTCACTCTTATACAAACCTTTGAGGGATACCTCACACTCTTTACAATAGAGTAGAAAATAGATGAAAAGAAACTCTCCTTAAGAGTGAAAAATACAAATTAAAGTGCTAAGGGAGCTCACACAGAATATCTCAGTTTTAATCAAAAAGGAGCGTTAGAAAATATAGTTCACGAGTTAGAGCAAGTAGAAAAATATTCAGAATGTTGGGCAAATTTAGACAAGACCCAAAGCCTCTATTTATAGAGAAATTCAATCAAAATAGTCGTTGGGTGTAATAAATGCTCATTATGAAGACGTATACGAGCTTCTGATTCTATTTCAGAAACAGGGGTTATTCGAATAACCTTCGTGTTATTCGAATAACATGTTCTCGTGAGAAACATTTTTAAAAGAGGTTATTTGAATAACATATGTGTTATTCGAATAACACAGATAAAAATTGTGTTCTATGAAAACAGATCTATTAGAATAACCTTGTGTTATTCGAATAGCTTTCTTATAAAAGCTTTTCTGAAAGACCTTGTTATTCGAATAGCCAATGTGCTATTCGAATAGCACTTTTGAAAAATAGAGGCATGTAGGAAAGATTTCAAAAACTTTATTAGAATAACTCAGTGTTATTCGAATAATTTTGTTGCAAACAAAAAGATCTTGGCCTACTTTATTCGAATAACGTTGTCTTTATTTGAATAACTATTTTTGAAAAATAATTTTAAACTTTCTAAAAAACTTTCAGATTTATTTGTTAAATTATTAAAACCATTTTTCTTTTTTCTTGAAAAAATAGTGAGATACTAAGAGAGTTTCGTATACAAAGACTTTAAGTTCTAAAACTATTCTTAAAAGATCTTGGACTTGGTCTTCCCATCATCTTCATTTTTGTCTTCATGTTTGTTATCATCAAAACCATTCTTCAAAGACATATGTTCAATCACATTCTCCCCCTTTTTAATGATGACAAACTATCATTGAGAAAAGTGTTAGTGCATATAATTAGAATTCACAAAGAGGTATTAAAAACTTACTCCCCCTCTTTAATTTTAAGAGATAACGTATATCAGAGATGTGCGCAGCTCCCCCTTACTTTTGGAATCCAATTTCTCTTGTTAATTTTACCTGTCTTTTCTCAAATAAATTCAAATTTTTCTCCCCCTTTTTTCATGAGTAAAAAAGAGGGGTAAGTCCTATAGATAACTATCTAAAAATAAGTACAGGGAATAATAATAAAGAGCTGTAAATCACAAATAGGCCATAAAAACATCATTCATTCATTAATTAAAGTGATGCAACTACAATGACAAATAAAATAGAGCAAAAACAAAGACTCTAAGGTCTAAAGCTGCTAGAAATAAGCATTTGGTGGCGGAGGTGGAGAATTAGGTGCAGAAGCAGGTGATGCAGCTCGTAAACTAGCAACCTCACGTTCAACACCTTCGATTCTATCAAAAAGAATAGTGAAGGTATGCTCCATATAGGCACGGTTATCGCGCAAGATAGCCATGATCTGCTCCAAAGTGACTGGAGCAGGGGCAGCAGCAGGTGCATCAGCAGGGGCAGTAGGTGCAGCAGGGTCCTCTGGATCAAACTCATCATCAGCAACCTCATTGGGTACACCCAGCCTTCATTAGTCTTGATCATCTTCATTTTGTGCAAAGTGTGGTCTCCGAAGACATTATGATAAGTCAAGGCGATGGCGCGCTTAGTCTTCAACACCTGAGGATACTTGCTAAGCAAGGTAGTGATGAGAATGCCATAAGGCAATTCAGATTTTTCCTTTCCATTGGCCTTCATCATATGCTTCATGATGAACAAAGGCCAGTTGATCTTATGACCACTCTTCAGGATCCAGAGCATGAAGATGTCATCTTCACCGAGATAGGTATAATTCCCACCACGTGGTGCCAGGATATGCGCAAAAGCATAATGCAGAAGCCTATCTTGGCTCTTCAGCATACCTCCCTTGAGGCCCTTGTCTGGAAAGGCAAGTCCAGGCTTTAGCAAGTCTTCAATTGCCCAATTCCTGTTGAACTCCTGAATAAGAAGGTTGTCATCTTCTTCAATGGGTGTGCTAGCGAACTACAACCCAAACATTTTCTCCCAATCCTGAGGAGTGATGATGATGTTCTGATCGCAGACTTCAGAGAGAAGGTCCTGGACAACAATCGCCAGATTGCACTAGAACATCTTGACCAGAGAAGGGTAGAGGACAACCTGGTAAGAACAGAGTTGCAGAACTCCCTGATTTTGCAGCAGGGTCAGAAAGTCAAAGCCTCCGTTTTGCTGGAAAAAGAGAGTTGAAGGTATTTGGGCTGGACAAGATTTCTTTCCCAGAAGTGTGTGATGAAGCGACCACGTTGTTCTTCATTGGTGGAGAGTCTTCGTAAGTTAAGTGGATTGTTGCAGGGGGCATTCTTTGTGCGAGGACGCTTTCCACGAGAAGAAGAGGAGGCCACGGTGATATGAGGTTTGGAAGAGAGAGATGGATGGAGAGAGACAACAATGGTGGAGGTGAACAAAGAGATGGTGGCAGTGTGGGCAAGGGAGATAGGGAGAAAAAAAAAGCAGAGAGAAGAAATAGAGAGAGAGAGAAAGGGAGAATGAACCAGCTTGAATGCGTAGTGTGGGCTTTAAATAGGAGGCCCGAAATTATTCGAATAACCAAAGGGGTTATTCGAATAACCTTTCGTGGAAACCCAAAAGTCATGGGATTTTAGCTAGGGTTTATTCAAATAGTTGATGATCTATTCGAATAAAGAGGCAGGGAAAGCCAAACGTTGTGGCTTTTTATCAGGTTTTATTCGAATAAAGCTAGTGTTATTTGAATAGAGCAGAGAGCAGGCACAACTAACTGCACAAATAAGTTACAATTTATTCGAATAAGCTAAGCTTTATTCAAATAATGCTGAAACTATAGCATATAGAAAACTGACATGGAAGTCAGTTTATTCGAATAAGCTAAGATTATTCAAATAACACAGAGACCAAATAAGACAACTGTAGTTGCTAAAAGTTAGTTTATTCGAATAAATGAAGTGTTATTCGAATAACACTGATACGCAACACCATTTTTAAGCATCTGACTGATTTTTTATTCGAATAAACTTAGATTTATTCGAATAAATTCATCAGAAAAATAGTAAAACACATGTCCATAAATGAAAAATAAGAGAGGAAAACTTACCCAATGATAAAATATCTACCAAAAATAAGATTTAGGATATCTCCAACACTCAAGTCAGTAATAATTCAAGAATGATAAAATCATAATTAAGCAATAATTACAAACATTTATATGTTGGATTGATCAATTATGCCCAATTCTCCTCTAATATAAAAGAATGCTTCTTTTTCTGGGGGTTTAGTGAAAATATCTGCAAGTTGCTTAGATGTTTTAACAAATTCAAGAATGCAATCCCATTTTTGGACGTGATATCTGATAAAATGATTCTTATCTCTATATGCTTTGTTCTAGAATGCAAAATGGGATTTTTAGAGAGATTTATTATACTAGTGTTGTCACATCTTATCGGGATGTGATCAAGCTGAAGACCATAATTTAGAAGTTGTTGCTTCGTCCATAGGATTTGAGCATAACAACTCCCGGCTACAATATATTTAGCCTCAGTGGTAGACAAAGCCATACTATTTTGTTTCTTGTTATGCTAAGAAACTAAAGAACTACCAAGCAGGTGGCATGTCCCACTAGTAGTCTTTTTATCCATTTTGCATCTTGCAAAATCAGAGTCGGAATAGCCTATTAGGCTACATGAGGCACCCTTAGGGTGCCACAAGCCCATTTGTGAAGTGCCTACTAAGTACTTCATTATACGTTTAACAGCACTTAGATGAGATTCCTTAAGGTTAACTTGATATCTAGTACACATGCATACACTAAACGTAATATCTAGCCTACTAGTAGTAAGATAGAGGAGAGATCCAATCATACCTCTGTATTTCGTTACTTCTACGGATTTATCTCCTTTATCTTTGTTCAAATAGTAAGAAGTGCCCATTGGACTGGCTATGTGTTTAGCACTGTTCATTTTAAACTTCTTGAGTAGTTCCTTGCAGTATTTGATTTGACTTATAAAGGTCCCTTCATTTGTTTATTTGATTTGAAGTCCAAAGAAGAAATTGAGCTATCCCAACATCGACATTTCAAATTCATTCTGCATTGTCTTAGCAAATTCCTTGTAAAGGAATTCATTAGTAGTACCAAAAATAATATCATCCACATATACTTGTACAAGAAGAATATCATGCCTTTTATTTTTAATAAAAAGGGTAGTATCGACTTTTTCTCTTGAAAAATCATTTTCTAAAAGAAACTTACTCAACCTTTCATACCAAGTTCTAGGGGCTTGTTTTAAGTTATACAATGCCTTTTTGAGTTTAAAAACATGGTTGGGTAGTTCATGATTTTCAAAACCTGAAGGTTGTTCAACGTATACCTCCTCTTGAATAAAACCATTTAGAAAAACACTTTTAACATCCATTTGATATAATTTAAAATTCATGATGCAAGCATATGTAAGTAACATTCTAATAGCTTTTAATCTAGCTATAGCTGCATAGGTTTCTTCATAATCTATTCTTTATTCTTGATTATATTCTTTAGCGACCAACCTAGCATTGTTCCTTGTTATTAATCCATTTTCATCAAGTTTATTTCTAAAAACCCATTTAGTGCCAATTATAGGATGATCGTTAGGCCTATGAACTAATTCTCAAACTTGATTTCTTTCAAATTAATTTAATTTCTCTTGCATAGCTAAAATCTAATGTTCATCATCAAAAGCTTCAATTATATCTTTAGGTTCGATTTGAGAAACAAAGGCTAAGTGATTACATATATTTCTAAGGGAATTGTGAGTACTTACACCTTTAGACACATTACCTATAATTTGATCAAGAGAATGATATTTTGAAGTCTACCATTCTTTGGGAAGGTCCAAGACTTGTGAATCCTCTTGTCTTTGCTTATCTTCTTGAGTTTATTCTTGCTCCTTGACTTTTTTTTCTTTGCTGTCCAAATGTGTTTCAGCTAAGATTTCTACAACATCATCAACAAAGTCCTTTCTCAGCCCATTTGGATTAGATTCGTCAAAGGCAACATGAATAGACTCTTCAATAGTCATAGTTCTTTTATTATAAATACGAAAAACCTTATTATGATTGGAATAACCAAGAAATATACTCTCATCAGACTTAGCATCAAACTTTCCCAAGTTATCATTTCCATTATTTAAAACAAAATATTTACATCCAAAAATATAAAAATATGAAATATTTGACTTTCTTCCCTTGTACAATTCATATGGGGTTTTATTTAAAATTGGCCTTATCAGGGCTCTATTTATCACATAACATGCGGTATGAACTGCATCAGTCTAGAAATACTTAGGAAGAGAAGCTTCATTGAGCATAGTTCTTGTCATTTCTTCTAAAGATCGATTTTTTCTTTCTACAACTCTATTTTGTTGTGGAGTTCTAGGAGCAGAAAAATTATGCTCAATGCCATGTTCATCACAAAAATTTTCAAAAACAAGATTTTCAAACTCACCACCATAGTCACTTCTTATGGATGTAATTAAAAAACCTTTTTCATTTTGGATAACTTTGGCTAGTTTCTTAAAGGCTAGAAATGCATCACTTTTATGATAAAGAAATAAAGTTCATGTGAACCTAGAAAAATCGTCCACAATCACCAAAGCATAGTAATTCTCACCAAAGCTCATAGTTCTAGATGGTCCAAAAAGATCCATGTGTAAAAGTTGTAAGGGTCTAGAAGTTGAAATAACATTTTTAGCTTTAAAAGAGACCTTTACTTATTTTCCCTTTTGACATGCATCACATAATTTAACTTTTATAAAATTGAGTTTGGGTAGTCCAATTACTAGCTCTTTAAAGACTAACTTTTTTAGATGATTCATGTGAATGTGTGCAATTCTCTTATGCCATAACCATGATTCATCTTCTTTACTTAAAATACATTTCGCATCATTTGAGGATATATCATTAAGGCTAATCGTATAAATATTATTAACTCTATGACCCACAAATTTAACATGCTTATCACTTTTACCTTCGATAATGCAACAATTAGAATAAAAAATTACTTTATTTCCCTTATCACATAATTGGCTAATACTAAGTAAGTTATATTTCAAACCTTCAACAAGCAACACATTATCAATAGAGGAATTAGGATTCTTACCGATTATACCGACTCCAAGAATCTTTCCTTTGTTGTTATCTCCATAAGTTACATGCCCATGAGTTTTGGGAACAAGGAATGAGAATTTAGAGTCATCTCCGATCATGTGCTTGGAACAGTCACTATCAAGATACCAATTTGAACTCTTGACCTTCAAGCACACCTACAACGCAAATTCAAATTTTAACTTTTGGTACCCAAATTTTCTTGGGTCCTTGTGTGTCAGTTTTGGGTATAGTACCATTGGGAACCCAAACCATTTTTGTTCCAATTTTAGTGTTAATGTTTTTCCTAGCATTACATATTGATACACTGTGTCCTTTCTTTTCACAATAGAAACATTTAATAAAAAGACTACTTGAAGTACTTGAATATACAAAGAAATTTTTATATAATTTTTGTTGATTTTTCGGGTTATAACCTATCCCAGCCTTTTGAAAAATCACTCTTTGTTTTCCTAATAAGATATTTAAATTATCCATTCCAAAGGTGAATTTAGAAAGAGTATTCTTTAAATCTTCAATTTTTTTTCAAGCATATGACATAAAGAACAAGATGAAGATGTAGAAGCATGTGAAGAATGAGTGGTGCATGCATCAATAATTCCCAAAGTTTCATTTTCAATTTTTAATTCTTCAATTTCTTTATTTAAAATACAAATTTGGTTTTCTAAAGACGAAATCATTTTCATAGATGAAGAAATTAATTTAGTGAGCTTTAAAGATTCGTCATGTAATTCTTCAAAGACATCTTATAATTCATCGTAAGAAGGCAATAAAGTAGTATTAGTATTACCAAGTGGCCTCAATACTCAAGAGGGGCGTGAATTGAGTATGAAAACCAAGTTCGCAAATCTTTCGCAAATCGTTTGATAAACAATTTTCGTTGAAGCTAATTGATGATTAGAAATGATTGGATATAAGAGATAAACACTTTCACTTATAAATGCAATAGCTAAATGGACCAATATTCAAGCAATTCAATAAAACAGTACTCAATGTAAAGAGAAGGGTTTAGAGAAAACAAACACAATGATTTATCCTAGTTCGATCACCAATCCACTTGTGATCTACGTCCAGTCCTCAAGCAACCACTAGAGATTTTTTACTATTTCTTCAAGTTTCAATAGATGCTTGATGACCTTTCCAACCTTGAGCACTCAACACTTTGGGATACCTCACCCTTGGAGCTTGAGTCTCTTCAACTAAGGGATACCTCACCCTTTACACTTTTGGAGGGATGCCTCACCCTCTTTACAAAGCAATATAGATTGATTGAATGAAGCTCTCACTAGAGTAGATGATTACAAATTGAAGCTCTATTATGCTCTCAAAGATTAACCCACGTTTTTCACAAAAAAACAGAGCAAGAATGGATTTGAGGATTGAATCACGTTTGGAAGTATTGGTAATCAGTTTTTGGTTCAAGGTCAACCTCTAATGAAGACCCAACATTGGTATTTATAAGTTTTGCAATAAATGGAGCCATTAGAGGGTTTTAGCCAAGCATTAAATACATTTAATATAGCTATTGGACGTTGTCAGGGTGCATGTAATCGATTACACAACAAATGTAATCGATTACATTGTTGTTCTAACGTGTTCTTAGCTTTATGGGCTCTGTGTAATCGATTACATTGTTGGTGTAATCGATTACATGGCTTCTGACTTGCTTGTAATCAATTACAATATCCATGAAATCAATTACATGACTTCTGACTTGCTGTGTAATCGATTACAATATCCATGTAATCGATTACATGACTCTTTGAACGTGTTCTTACCTTTCTGGGCTTTTTGTAATCGATTACATTACTTGTGTAATCGATTACATGGCCTCTGACTTGCTTGTAATCGATTACATTGCTCATGTAATCAATTACAAGGCCTTTGTTTGCTGTGTAATCGATTACAAACTTCATGTAATCGATTACATTGGCCTTTGAACACATTTTTAAAGTCCAATAAAGCTTGTAAGTTATTTCTAACACCTCAAGACATTTGATTAAACATAAATCCTTTTAAGAGTGTTAGATTTAAGATTGAAACTCAAGTTTCTTGAAAAACATGTTTAACTTTGAATTTTTCCACTTATTTTGAAATGATATATTGAAAAACCATTTGAGAAATCTTGAGAGCATTTACCATTAATGTTCTAAGTCTTATAACTAAATAAACCTCTTGACTTCTTTCTTTGATCTTGATTTTTCCTTTTGCGCTTGATCTTCACTTTGGCCTTTGTTATCATCAAAAATTATTTGACATGCTTTAGGGACATAAGCATTCACATTCTCCCCTTTTTTGATGATGACAAACTGATCATAGGAAAAAGAAAGAGTTTTTGTATTTGTATATAATAGACATTTTGGCGTAATGCTCCCCCGGAGTTTATGCATGATATTGAGTTAGATTTTTCATGTAAAAAGCTTAAGAACTCAAAAGCTTAATAACTCCCCCGTACACATGCAACCTTAATTAAGTTTCATTTTAACCTTAATTAGATTTCATTTCATTTTTCACTATTCTCTCCCCCGTTGGCATTATCAAAAAGACATAAGCATTTAAAAAAAATGGATAGCATGACAATTATATTTCATGATTTCCCAAGTTTTGCCAGAACAAGAAATCCAAAGAGAATAATCAGTCTAATCAATTCCTCAAAAAAGCCAAACATTCAGAGAATAGAATCAAAGCTAAGTCAAGTTCATATATCATTAAAAAGAAGCATGTACAATGTAAATTATCTCAACCAGTATAGCCAATAACCAAAAGCACCAGAAATGTATACCAATGTTATATAACTGAGCCACAAAAAGAAAAAAAATACAATGTAGTCATCAGAAACATCAGGGCAATGGGCCATGATCACTATCAGTAGTCTCGCTGTCACTATCTGGATCTGCAGCATTGTCTCCTAGATCAACATTATCATCGCCGGGCTCAAGATCATCCTCAGAGTCTAGAAGCTCCTCATTATCAGCAGGGATGCCAGATGGACCAGCAAAAGACAGGGGAACAGGAGAGGCAGAGGATGTGGGAGGTGCAGCAGCAGCACTCGGAGGAATATAAGGTCCACCCAGGAGGGATCGAATGGAGGCAAGCTCCTGATCAGAGTAGTCCATCCTCAGCTCAAGGTGGTCTATCTTCTGCTCAATGCGATTCATACGTGTGTCTACATTAGCGCTCAGGTGTCGCATCTCTTGGAGCAGGAGGTCAAGTGAAGCTAGAGCAGGAGCAGGAGCAGGAGCAGGAGCAGGAGCAGGGGCAGGATGCTGAGCCTCTTCATCATCATCACTATCTGGATCATGATGGATATGACCAAAAGTGCCATGAGTAATGTAATGCAACCTATCATCCACTTTGTAGAGCTGGAACTTCTTCAAGGTATGCAAGCCAATGGATTGGGGTCCTTTCGAGCTGGTGTCCTTGGACTCCTCAGCCAAGGAAATGCGACAATGTTCTAGGATGGCTGTTACCAGCATAGCAAAGGGGAGAGCAGACTTCTTCTTTTTCTTTACATCCAACATGTGCTCTATAATGTAGTAACCCCAGTTTATTGGTCGCCCCGTGGTCATTGCCCATAAGGACACCACATCATCTTTGAGAACCTGGGAGTAATTCCCTCCTCTGGGAATCAATCCTCTGACCAAAAGATAGTGGAGAACCCTGTTCTCCATAGTGAGGCCAGTGGCCATGATTCTCCTTTTGGGATCATTGGGGGGTGTTCGCTCTTTACTTACCGCAAGTGCACGGGTCGTACTTGTAGTATCGCCAAGAGTCAGATATCGTTCCCACGAGGACAACGTATTTCATATAAAAGCTAAGTATTAACCAATAGTCTAATTAATTCTATCCAAAAGCATTAAATTTATAAATGAATGTTTAAAGAAATATAAAGATTGAAAAGTAATAAATCTAAGATAAATAGATAAATAGAGAAATAAGAATTACTTTTCATCTCCTATTTCAACTAATGAATTGTAATCCTTACAAGCAACATCAAAGAATTGTTAAGTTAGCTTGATAATCTGATTTAGTCAAAAGCCTATGTCTAGGTCAATCAATCCTGGTTTCATTTACCCAGCTTACTAAGTTTCCTTGAGAACTAGTGCAAACTCCACTCATTAATGATCTATTCTCAATCTCCCAATATACATGGCTAATAGGTATATTTCTATCCTATTAACGAATCAACTCATTGTCGAACATGCATCAATCATACCATATCCATATCAACAAATCCCTATGTCTAGTTCATTTGCCAATATTAATATCATACAATTAAGGCCAACCAAAACAAGCATATCCATATTGACATGACAACTCAAAGTCTAGTTCATTTGCAATATTAGAATCATGAAATCAGTGATCAGCCAACCACATGCATTAAACACAGATAATGATTGAACTTAACCAAACTTCAATATATACTCAAAAGATTACACATTCATCAGTATCTAAGAGAAATTACAAAGGAAAACTTATATACAGCCTAGCTAGCCATGAAACAGGAAAGTACAAACAATAAATCATGTTCATGAAGCAATAAGAAGGAAAAGAAGAAAGGAAAGGAAGGAAGCTTATTAGATTTTGTCCTTTAAGCTTGATTCACCCTCCATAGGAAGGATGGCCTCCAACCTTAATCTTTTTCACTTCCTCTAGGTCTAAAAACCTAAAACCAACAGCTGCTCTCCAAAAATGATGAAAAACTCTCGTAGAAATTCGGTGCAAATGGATTTATAGGTTGAATAAAACAGGGTCACGCCGCGGCGTCCAACATGTCACACCGCGGCGCGCGTGTGATTAGGTCACAGGCGCCTGAGGTGCCTACTCTTCAACGTTGCGGCGCTTCAGCCTTGGGTTTTATCTACTGAAGCAGGGGAGCGCCGTGGCACGTCGCGGTGTTGGGTGCTGATCTTCACTTTTAATCTTCTCTTAGGCTTCATGGTCCAAAACTACTTCAATTTCTTCATTTTCATGCTTCATTTGAGACCTGCCTATAACAGAGAAAGTATCAATTCATTAAATCATGCAAATGTACTTAATTTGATCATAGTTTTGAAAGTATTTATACAAGATCACAATGGAAGTCATCAGAATGAAATCAGATATAAATGATGCTAAAACCTTCCATTAATGCTTACAAACAAGGACTAATCATGCCATAAAGCACAGATATAGGGCACTAATAACTACACTCTGTACAGTTATCACACCCCAAACCTAGATTTTTGCTAGTCCTCGAGCAAAACAAAGTACAATTACAATGATCAACATAATAACTTATTTTAAGCCATTTTTAACATTCCACTTTCACTTAACTCAAGCTAGTATATGATGATTGCATAAACCTCAAAGAATACATATACCTCAGAATCAGTTTCACATACACAATCCTCATCATGCTAACATTCATAGCTTCCTTTCATACAAGATATTCTTCCCAAAATCATGCAAGAAAAACCTCTTCCATTCAATTCAAATTCACCCAAATGAGGTTATAAACATACACACGAACATAATTCACAAAATCCACAAGATTGTAATACAATTCTCCCTCCACTAATGTAAATCATGCAAGATTGAGGATCAAAAGGGTCTTTAGTGGCTTATAATGTCAGGCCAAGGGTAATGGGTAACAGAATAAAAGGATAGGATTAAACACAAATATTGAGAAACATAAATACGATATTCCAATTCATAAGCCAATAATGATATTAGCAGGGTATTTAACAATGAGATCAAAAAAAACTTGCCAGAACCACTTTGATGCTTTTCGACTTTACTTCACTTTTGCTTTTGCTTTTCTTTTTCATTCATTTGTTTTTTTTTCTTTCTTTTCTTTTCTTTTGCAAAGCAATAAATTTTTTTTTCTTTAACTGCATCTGGTTTCTTCAGGCTTATTTTGTACTGAATATTCATGCCCCTAATCATAAGACTCATTTCAAGAAATAACATATATAATGCACTCAACAAACAAAGAAGGTCAGAAGAAAATGCAATGTTTTCACATGCATTAGAACGGTTAACAGGTTAACGATCACAATGGTTATGAAAAACAAATAAGGCCAAACAGTATAAGGCTTCAAAATAGGACCTAAGGATATCATTATATCAGGTAAGCTTGAAAAGGCTCAATCGATCCAAACAATGCCCTAATCATTTCCTCAATCAAGCATAACCTAGGAATTCTCCTTAAGAGAGTTGCCAAACAATTTCTAGGATAATCAAATTTTTCACATGTATCATACATAAACTTTCTCTAAGCAAACATTCTTATCCTTTCCAAAGTTCAAAAAGCACGCAATTGGGAAACTCACCATGCATAAAAAGAAACTAGAATGCTTAAGCATGCACCAAAAATTACATATGGATTCACAGAAAAATGAAGGTAAATTTGCATCCACATCTATCATTGGATAATCATACACACTAGCTTTTGAGCAACATGATGTTCTTCACATTTTCAACATTATACAACATGTTTTCAAACAAAATAACTCACAATGTGAAAGGGAACGACAATTGTATCTTGAATGGATTTTTCATCAAAATTTCAAGATAACTGCTCCTATAGTTAATATTTAAGCTATGATACTATAACATATATATACACTTCTAAAAGAAATATAAAACTAACAAACATGCATAATACCAAAACATATGCAAATAAACACAATAATCTAACAATATAACACTATTGCATATTTAATCAAAACATAAAGTTAAAGACACCCCCCAAACCTGAGGGAAACAATGTCCTCACTGTACAAAAGATAGATACAAATATATCAAAAAGGAAATACAATGAAAGAAATAATGCCCTAAATGCACAACTAAAAGGATGGATCATCGCTGTCAGGGCCCTCTGCATCAGAACCATCACTATCCTCGTCCTCGTCCTCATCACTATCAGGAACATCTGCAGCAGGTGCGCGAGAAGGTCCAACCTGGGAGGGAGCAGCTACCGAAGTGGGTGGGAAAGAAGGAACTAGATAGTCAGCCAGCAGCAGCCCAAGACGCTCCGCCATCCATCGCTGCGTCTGCATCTAATACACCAATATAGCTTCCATCCGGGCACGCCATTTAGAATCATCAGTAGGTGCGGTCTGGGATAGAGCTACTGCCTCAGGTGCTGGTGCTCGAGATGCTGGTCGAGGCTCTCCACGAGCCTGCCTCTGCCATGCTGGTGCTGCAGCGGGAGCCGCCCCCACTCGCTCAATAAATGTATCATTCAGCAGCTGCCGAACGTCTGTAAGCTCCTTATGAGGCCCCTAGTGGACCTGATGTCGACTGCACATTGAATGGATGAGAAAGGGGAAGAATAAGCTCCTATACTCCCTAGCAGACCTCAATATCTGATGGAAGATGTGCACGGCAACATCAATAGAGCAACCCTCCATGATGGCATAAATCAATATAGCTCAATCTCTGGTAACCTCTGAAAGGTTAGCTGATGGCAGGATGCGCGTGCTGATAAAATGGTACCATGCCCGAGCCTCTGGTGTCAAATGAGTGCGCGCAAAGTATCAAGGCTTGTTAGTCTGGATGCTCATAGTCCACATCATAGGCTGAGACTCAGCCAAGCATATCCGAGCCATGACCACGTTAACATCAATACCCTCCTCCAGCTCCCAGCGACAAAATTCAGTATAGTCACAAATCTTTGGAGGCGGAGGAAGTCCCAGTGCAGCTCGAATAGCCGATGGAGAGAACGAGACCACACGACCTCGAACTCTGACTGCTGTTCCCCCCTCACCAAGGAAAGCTGCATTCGCATAGAACTCGCGAACAACAGGAAGCATGGCAGAGGACTCTGGATGCTGGGCAAATGTACTCCAGTTCAGGTGGTTTAAGCGCCTCTCCAGCTCTGGATGTAGAGTGCGTGAAAATGCGAAGCCACGCTCCAGAATGAGCGGTCGGGTGATGAGAGTCGAGTACCTCTCGACAGCCTCGGCTGAGATAAATCTCCTCCGGTCAAAATCAGCAGGAGGGGGAGAAGGCTCCCTGGGCTGCCGGCTAGATGAGCCTCTATGCATAACTCGCCCTCTCTTTGGAGCCATAACCTGAAAAAGAATTGTCAAAAATCAGAATGGATAATAAAAGGCATTGAACATATTGAAAGATGAACAATTTTGCCAAATTTTAAGACTCAACGCCGCGACATGCCAACACAGCGCCGCGACATTCAACCTCACGTCGCGACATTCAACCTGTTCTTACTCATGTCGCGGCATTCAACCTAACGCCGCGGCGCTCAGCCCTAAATTTTCCAGGTACGCACACCTCAGTGCGTCCAATCCAACCCAAAAATGCAAGACATGCATTATTTAAGACTAAAACTTAATAAAACCTAAGCATAATTAACTAAAAAGAGCTATTTAACAAATTAAGAACAAAACTAAAAATAGAAACCCAAAACAACCGAAGAAAGCAGGAAAATTAAACTAAAAATTGACAAAAAAAATTAAAAATAATTTGATACATACCTTAATGGAGGCAAAAGTATGGTGAAAAGATGATGAAAAAGTAGAGATACGCAGGGAACTTGAAAGAGAGAGAAGAGAGAACAGGAAAGTGAGAGAGGAAACGATTGCGAAATGAAGATGCCCAAGCGTCTCTGCATAAAACCACCACCGCCCATACGCGCCGCGGCGTGAAACCATAGACGCCGCAGCGTGAATTAATTCCCTCCTAATTTAATTATTTAAATTATTACTATTTACTAATTACTATTTACTTTTTTTTTTATGATTTTTGCGCACATAACGTCGCGACATGAGGGTCTGCCAAGTCGCGGCGCTGTGCTCCCTAGAATGTAGCCCAAAACAAACATCACACCGCGATGCTATCAGTCTAGCTGCATAATTCTGCAGTAAATTGAATTCTGCCCGGACTTAAGGCCAAAATTAGTCTCCAACACCTCAAAAACTCGCTTAATTTACAAAATGGAATGCAAAAATATATGAAAAGCTAAAAATGAATATATTTACATATTTAAGACTTAAAATGAAAATTTTGGGTTCCTTCCCAAAAAGGGCCTAATTTATAGTCCCGGCAGGACTTGTCTGCTATTCCAAATGCATTTCTATCAGTGAGGAGGATGTTCCTCCTGATTTAAAAAATTAGTTTGATGCATTTGGAATGGCATGACTTTTAACTCCAAGTTTGGAGTCTGCTCAACAGGTGCATTTAACAAATTTACCACCATAGTAGCCTTTAGCTGGTTCATTTCACTATCAAAAATGACTTGACCTTTGTCATGAACACAGGCTTTATTTACACCTCATTCCTTGGATGTCGTCCCATCGCTATTGCTCACCAATGCACAATCTTCTTGATCTTAAGGGCTTTGTTGTGCATCAAAAATATTGAATTTCACCTCTTGATTCTGAACCCTCATGGTGAGTTCACCTTTGTCCAAATTAATCCGAGCTCTTCCTGTTGCTAGGAACGGCCTGCCAAAAATTAACGAGACTTTGCTATCCTCTTTCATATCAAGTATAACGAAATCCGCAGGGAAGATAAACTTATCCACTTTAACCAACACATCCTCAATAACCCCCTTCGAATGAGTAAGGGTTCGGTCCGCCAACTGTAGTGTAACTGAAGTAGGCGAAACTTCTCCCAAACCTAATCTTTGGTAAATAGAATAGGGCATGAGATTGATACTGGCTCCTAAATCACACAGGGCATGGCCAGTGAACTTATCACCAATTGTGCAGGGTATGGTGAAGCTTCCGGGATCTTGAAGCTTAGGAGGAAGTCTGTTCAGCAGAATTGCACTGCATTCCTCCGTCAGGGCAACTGTTTCGAATTCACCAAACTTTTTTTTCTTTGATAAAATTTCCTTCATGAACTTAACATAGCTTGGCATTTGTTCTAAAGCTTCTACGAATGGGATGTTGATCTGCAGCTTTTTGAACACTTCCAAAAATTTATGGAATTGGTGCTCAAGCTTTTTACTCACTTGCCTACTAGGGAAAGGCAAAGGATGGACATATGGCTTGGACTCCTTCTTCTTCTCCTCTCCATTCCCATTGGCAATATCTCTACTTTGCCTGACTTTTGGGCTCTCTTCTTCCTTTTCTCTGACAACTTCATTATCCTCTTCAAGCAGCTTTGTTCTCGGATTCCCTTGAATGTTTTTCCCACTTCTCAGTGAGATGGCATGGCAGTGCTCATTTGAGACATCCTTCGGATTATTTACAGTGTCACTAGGGAGGGTGCCAGGAGGCCTATTATTGATGGCACTAGCCAACTGCCCTACTTGAGTTTCTAATGCTCGCATAGAAGCAGTTTGGCTCTGCAATATCACTTCATGTTTTGCCAACTGAGAATCGGTCTTTGTCATGTGAGAATCTGTATTAACCATAAACTGTGAGAACATGTCCTCCAAAGAGGATTTCCGATCTAGGCACTGTTGTCTTGATTGGGAAGGGAAACCTGAAGAATTATAAGGTCTGTCATTCAGTGGAGCAGATGAGGAAGCTCCTTGATTGTCCCTCCAGGAGAAATTGGGATGATTCCTCCATCCTGGGTTGTACTGGTTGAAGTATGGATTATTTTGTTGCGGGCGATAGTTACTAACATATTGAGCAGTTTCTGTACTGAAAGGGCAACTATCACTTGAATGATTCTCTCCATACTTGTTACACAGTACAAATGGGCTTTGTTGATGGCTATTCCCCAAACGATCCACTTTACTTGATAATGTTGCCACCTGAGCTGATAATGCTGCCATTGGGTCAATTTCATGCACTCCAGCCACTCTCCTTGAAGTATTTCTTTCCAATGGCCATTGGTAGCTGTTAGCTGCCAATTCCTCAAGCAATTGGAATGCATCATCAAATGACTTGCTCAATAAAGAGCCTCCAGCAGCTGCATCTACTATAGGTCGATGATGGGGTAGCAATCCTTTGTGAAATAAGTAAACTTAGTGCCACGGTGGAATGTCATGATGAGGGCACCTTCGAAGCAAATCCTTGTATCTCTCCCATGCTTCATACAAGGACTCAGAATCAAATTGGGTGAATGATGTGATATCATTCACCATTTCAGCAGTCTTGGCCGGTGGAAAATACTTATTTAGAAATTTACCGCACAAATCATTCCAAGTGCTGATGAATCCCGCTGGTAGAGACTGCAACCAACTCTTGGCTCTATCTCTGAGAGAGAAGGGAAAGAGCCGTAAGCGAATAGCATCATCAGAGACACCATTATGCTTGAATGTGTCACAAATCTCCAAAAAATTTGAAAGATGAGCATTAGGATCCTCCTTAGGCAAATCGCCGAATTGTACAGAAGTCTGTATCATTTGAATGATGGCCGGTTTGATGTCAAAATTATTAGCACGGATGGCAGGCCGTCTAATACTGGACTGCAAGTTCTCCATTTGAGGGGTTGCAAACTCCCTTAATGGTCTTGTATGACTATCATCCTCCAAGTGGAGCATAGCGTTATCGTCTGCCATTTTAGTACCTAATAACAAAATAATCTGAAAACTTAGATTAATATGTACAAGACAAAATTTGAATTAGTAATAACTAGACTCGTTGCTAATATCAGCAAAACAGAAATAATCGTTATCCCCGGCAATGGCGCCAAAAACTTGTTCACTCTTTGCTTACCGCAAGTGCACGGGTCGCACTTGTAGTATCGCCAGGAGTCAGATATCGTTCCCACGAGGACAACGTATTTCATATAAAAGCTAAGTATAAACTAATAGTCCAATTAATTCTATCCAAAAGCATTAAATTTATAAATGAATGTTGAAAGAAATATAAAGATTGAAAAGCAATAAATCTAAGATAAATAGATAAATAGAGAAATAAGAATTACTTTTCATCTGCTATTTCAACTAATGAATTGCAATCCTTACAAGCAACATCAAAGAATTGTTAAGTTAGCTTGAGAATCTGATTTAGTCAAAAGCCTATGTCTAGGTCAATCAACCCTGGTTTCATTTACCCAGCTCACTAAGTTTCCTTGAGAACCAGTGCAAACTCCACTCATTAATGATCTATTCTCAATCTCCCACTATACATGGCTAATAGGTATATTTCTATCCTATTAACGAATCAGCTCATTGCCGAACATGCATCAATCATACCATATCCATATCAACAAATCCCTATGTCTAGTTCATTTGTCAATATTAATATCATGCAATTAAGGCCAACCAAAACAAGCATATCCATATTGACATGACAGCTCAAAGTCTAGTTCATTTGTAATATTAGAATCATGAAATCAGTGATCAGCCAACCACAAGCATTAAACACAGATAATGATTGAACTTAACTAAACTTTAATATATACTCAAAAGATTACACATTCATCAGTATCTATGAGAAACTACAAAGGAAAACTTATATACAGCCTAGCTAGCCATGAAACATGAAAAAAGTACAAACAATAAATCATGTTCATGAAGCAATAAGAGGGAAAAGAAGAAAGGAAAGGAAGGAAGCTCATTAGATTTTGTCCTTTAAGCTTGATTCACCCTCCATAGGAAGGATGGCCTCTAACCTTACATTTTTCACTTCCTCTAGGTCTAAAAACCTAAAACTAGCAGCTGCTCTCCAAAAATGATGAAAAACTCTCGTAGAAATTCGGTGCAAATGTATTTATAGGCTGAATAAAACAGGGTCACACCGCGGCGTCCAACATGTCACACCGCGGCGCGTGTGTGATTAGGTCACAGGCGCCTTAGGCGCCCACTCTTCAACGTTGCGGCGCTTTAGCCTTGGGTTTTATCTACTGAAGCAGGGGAGCGCCGCGGCGCCACCAATCCACGTCGTGGCGTTGGGTGCTGATCTTCACTTTTAATCTTCTCTTAGGCTTCATGGTCCAAAGCTACTTCAATTTCTTCATTTTCATGCTTCATTTGAGACCTGCCTATAACAGAGAAAGTATCAATTCATTAAATCATGCAAATGTACTTAATTTGATCATAGTTTTGAAAGTATTTACACAAGATCACAATGGAAGTCATAAGAATGAAATCAGATATAAATGATGCTAAAACCTTCCATTAATGCTTACAAACAAGGACTAATCATGCCATGAAGCACAGATATAGGGTACTAATAATTACACTCTGTACAGTTATCAGGGGGTAGTAACCAGTCCTAATCAGTGAGAGAAGAGCAGCCTTATGCTCAAACTCATGACCCCAGATATTTGCATTTCCACAGAAGTTGGCTCCATCAGGAGTGAGCTTCGTTAACCTATACCACTCAGCCATAGTTATCCTTATTTGTTACTTTTTTACTTCAGATATTAAGCAATTATCTTCAAATTTCAGATTTGCATAAAAGACTCTCACTAGGTTTGGGTAGATAGCTTTCTCTATACTCAGGAAGCCTAGCAATCCTAAATTCTCAATGGTTCTAAAACTCTCCAGAGGTTCACTCTCACAGAAGGTGATGGGAAGATACCTGGGAGAAATGATCTTGCGTAGCTGAAAGTTCTTCCAGAACAACTCAGCTCTCTTCACTGTGAAGAAGTGGCGCGTGAGGTCCAGGCTAGAGATGTTACGTGAAGCTCCACCAGAGGACCCTCCAATGGTAGCCCCTGTTCTTGGGCGCTTTGGGCGATGAGAGGATTCAGCCATGTGATGAGAAAGAGTAGAGTGGGATGAGTGGTAAGTGTTTGGGGATGAGTAAGGAGAAAGAGGGGGACGAGGTTAGGGCAGAGGAGTGGGGATGGGGTTCGTGAGAGGTGATGGGGAGATTTGGGTGAGGGATGTGATGGGATTTGAAAGATGGGTTGTGGGGAGAGGAGTTTTTTGAGTTATATGGAGGTGAAATGAAGGATTTTGAGAGAGATTTGAGTGAGAAATGAGAGATTAGGAGGTTTGGGTTGCATGGGAGCAGAGGAGGAAAACGAAAGAGTTGAAGAGTTTCTGAGAAATGAGCTCTGCGCGCGTCAGAAACCTTTTAAAAAACTCTGTGTAATCGATTACATTGGGTTTGTAATCGATTACAAGCATTCTGGTTCATATGTAATCGATTACATTTTTGGTGTAATCGATTACCATGCTTCTGGGGAACCTTGTAATCGATTACATGGTTGATGTAATCGATTACCTGAGTTCTGAGTTGATTGTAATCGATTACAAAAGTTGTGTAATCAATTACATGCTTAACAGAACCTGTGTAATCGATTACAAAGGCATTGTAATTGATTACCAGCACACTTCAACTCAGATTTTGCATTCTAATCAGCATAGAATCAATTTTAAACCATTCAAATCAGTTCCAAAGCAACTTAGATCAATTCAAATCATCATGCAAACATATAATCTAATCATATTATGATTCAAATCACATAATTGTTCAAAATTACTATATTTACCAAGAATTACACCATTTTTGGTGAAATTGTGAGGTTGGTGAGTTGCTTGGGAGTCTTGGGCATGAGGGAGCACCTGCAAAACAACTTAGGGGAAATCTCCAACGCTCAAGTCAGTATTGGATTCAAATATGATGAAAAATTCAGAGATTATGCAGCAAGGTGGCATGATTATGCAGAAAAATACAAGTTATGCATTAGTTTTAGGATTATGCAGCAAATAGTTAATTTATGCATGATTGATCCAATATACCAAGTTCATTTCTTATATAAAAAAATGCTTCTTTTGCTAGGGGTTTAGTGAAAATGTCAGCTAGTTACTTAGTGGTTTCTACAAATTCAAGCATACAATCACCCTTTTGAACATGGTCTCTAATGAAATTATGTCTTATTTCAATATGTTTAGTCCTAGAGTGCAAAATGGGATTTTTGGACAAATTGATTGTACTACTATTATCACATCTTATGAGGATGTGATCAAGCTCAAGACCATAGTCCAAGAGTTGTTGTTTCATCCAAAGGATTTGAGAATAACAACTCCCAGCTGCAACATATTCAGCTTTAGCTGTAGACAATGCCACATTATTTTGCTTCTTACTATGCCAAGAAACTAGTGAGCTTCCAAGCAAGTGGCATGTCCCACTAGTGCTCTTTCTATCCATTTTGCATCCAGTAAAATCAGAATTGGAATACCCGATAAGGCTACATGAGGCACCTTTAGGGTACCATAAACCCATTTGTGATGTGCCTATTAGATATTTCATTATTCTTTTAACAACACTTAGGTGTGATTCTTTAGGATTAGCTTGATATCTAGCACACATGCATACACTAAACATTATATCAAGCCTACTTGCAGTGAGATAAAGGAGTGAGCCAATCATACCTCTATATTTTGTAATTTCTACTGATTTACCTCTTTCATCATTGTCTAAATAGCAAGAGGTGCCCATAGGAGTAGCCATATGCTTGGCATTGTCCATTCCAAACTTCTTGAGTAGCTCCTTGCAATACTTGGATTGGCTTATGAAGGTTCCTTCTCTTGTTTGCTTGATTTGGAGACCAAGGAAGAAGTTGAGCTCACCCATCATGGACATTTCAAACTCACTTTGCATAATATTTAAAAATTCTTTACAAAGAGAGTTGTTAGTAGCTCCAAATATAATGTCATCAACATAGATTTGAACTAGAAGTATGTCATGCATTTTATATTTTATGAAAAGGGTAGTGTCAACTTTGTCTCTAGAAAAACCTTTTTCTAAAAGGAATTTGCTCAACATTTCATACCAAGCTCTAAGAGCTTGTTTCAAGCCATACAAGGCATTTTTCAGTTTAAAAACATGGTTGGGCATTTCAGAATCCTCAAAACTAGGTGGTTGTTTTACATACACCTCTTCTTGTATAAAACCATTTAAAAAGACACTTTTAACATCCATTTGATAAAGTTTGAAATCCATGATGCAAGCATATGCAAGTAACATTCTAATAGCCTCTAATCTAGCTACAGAAGCATAAGTTTCTTCATAGTCTATGCCTTCTTCTTGATTATATCCCTTAGCTACAAGTCTAACTTTATTTCTTATTATTAATCCCGTCTCATTAAGTTTGTTCCTAAAGACCCATTTGGTGCTAATTATAGGACGATCATTGGGCCTTGGAACTAATTCCCAAACTTGATTTCTCTCAAATTAGTTTAGTTCTTCTTGCATGGCCAAGATCCAATGTTCATCATTAATGGCCTCATTTATGTCTTTAGGTTTAACTTGAGAGACAAAGGTTAAGTGATTACATGCATCTCTAAGTGAGTTTCGAGTGATTACCCCTTTTGATACATCACCTATCACCTTGTTGAGAGGATGATATCTTGAAGTCCTCCATTCCTTGGGTAGATCTAAGATTTCTGAATCTTTTTGCCATGAGTGATCAAGGAGTCTCTCTTCTTGCTTCTTGGACTCTTTCTCTTGATTTTCCAAGTGCATTTTTGCCAAGATTTCTGCAACATCATCAACAAGCTCCTTTCTCGGCTCATTTGGGTTAGTTTCATCAAATGCAACATGTATAGACTCTTCTATGGTCATAGTTCATTTATTATAGACTCTAAAGGCCTTACTATGTATAGAATAGCCAATGAATATTCCTTCATCAGATTTTGCATCAAACTTCCCCAAGTTATCCTTTCCATTATTCAAAACAAAGCATTTACATCCAAAGATATGAAAATGTGACACATTTGGCTTCCTTCCTTTGTACAATTCATATGGGATTTTCTTTAAAATTGGCCTTATTAGGGCTCTATTCATAACATAACAAGCGGTGTTAACCACATCCACCCAAAAGTATTTAGGAAGGTTGGCCTCATTGAGCATAGTTCTTGCCATTTCCTCTAAAGATCAATTTTTTCTTTCTACAACACCATTTTGTTGTGGTGTTCTAGGGGCAGAAAAATTATGCTCAATGTCATGTTCATCACAAAAAGTTTCAAATTCATGATTTTCAAATTCACCACCATGGTCACTTCTTATGGATGCAATACAAAAACCTTTTTCGTTTTGGATAACTTTGGCAAGCTTTTTAAATGATTGAAAAGCATCATTCTTATGGGCCAAGAATAATGTCCATGTAAACCTAGAAAAATCATCCACAATCACTAATGCATAGTAATTTCTACTAAAGCTCATAGTTCTAGAGGGCCCAAAAAGATCCATGTGCAAAAGCTGTAAAGGTCTAGAAGTTGAAACCATGTTTTTAGCTTTAAAAGAGACCTTTACTTATTTTTCCTTTTGACATGCATCACAAAGTTTGTCTTTTTCAAATTTGAGCTTCGGAAGACCAATTACTAATTCTTTAGAGATTAATTTGTTTAAGTGATCCATATGAATGTAAGCAATTCTTCTATGCCATAACCATGAATCATTTTCTTTACTCATAAAGCATTTAGCATCATTTGAGGAAATATCATCAAGACTAATCATATATATATTATTGACTCTATGACTAACAAACTTAACTTGCTTACCATCCTTTCCCTCAATTATGCAACAAGAAGAATCAAATATAACTCTATTGCCTTTATCACACAATTGACTAATGCTAAGCAAATTATGTTTAAGTCCTTCAACAAGCAAAACATTATCAATAGATAATGAAGGAATCTTACCAACTTTCCCAATTCCAAGAATCTTCCCTTTGTTGTTATCACCATATGTGACATGACCATGTTTCTTGTGAGTAAGGGAGGAGAACTTAGAGCCATCACCGGTCATGTGCTTGGAGCAACCACTATCAAGATACCAACTTGAGCTCTTAGTCTTCAAGCACACCTACAACACACATTCAAGTTTTAACCTTTGGTACCCAAATTATCTTGGGTCCTTGTGTGTTAGAGTTAGGCATGGTGCCTTTAGGAACCCAAACCCTTTTTATTCCAACTTTAGTGTTTATGTTCTTTCTAACATTGCAAGTGGATGCACTATGCCCTTTCTTACCACAGTGAAAACATTTAAAAAAGGACTACCTAAAGTATTTGAGGAAACAAAGAAATTCTTATAAGACTTTTGATGGTTGTTTGGATTAAATCCTAAATCGGCTTTTTGAAAAACACATTTTTGTTTCCCTAATAATACATTCAAGTTGTCTCTTCCAAAAGTGAATTTTGCAAGAGTGTTGTTCAAGTCTTCAATTTCTTTTTCAAATGCTTTGCATGATGAACAAGGTAATGATGTGAATGTGTTATCATGTGAGGAACAAGTCATGCATAGTGAATTAGCATCAATAAGTCCTAAAGTCTCATTTTCAATCTTAAGCTCATTTATCTCCTTACTTAAGATAGAAACTTTGTTTAACAATAAGGAAATTGTTTTGTTAGAGGACAAAACCAGTATTGTGAGCCTTAAGGATTCATCATGTAATTCTTGAAAAGCATCTTGCAATTCATCATATGAAGGTAGAGATTCTGAGTTAGAAGAAGTTACCTCGGTGTCGCTCTCTCCACTTTCTTCTCCTTGAGCCATGAGACAAAGATGAACTTCTTCATTCTCCGAATTGTCGGAAGAGCTTAAGTCATTGTCCTCCCAAGCTATGTATGCTCTCTTTCCTTTCTTTTCTTTGGAAGGCCTTTTCTCAAATTTCTCCGTCTTCTTGAGATACATAGGACACTCCATTTTCATGTGCCCCGGTTTTCCACATTCATAGCATTTTGGAGGAGTAGAGGATCCTTCTCCTTTGTGATACACTTTCTTTTGAGGAAAGGGTGGTCTTCTTTGAAATCCTTTTTCTTTAGGAATCTTCCAAACTTTCTCACAAGGAGACTAAGATTCTCCTCACTTAGCTCAATACTTTCAGCATCCTCTTCACCATCTTCATCATCATCTTCAATTGTAGAGGAAGTGGCTTTGAGTGCGATTCCCTTCTTCTTTTTGTCATGCTCTTCATTTTGATTAAGCCTATTTAGTTCCAGCTCATGTTTTTAAAGCTTTCCGAATAAGGTGGCTAGAGACATTGTTGATAAATCTCTTGATTCCGCAATCGCCGTTACTTTGGGTTGCCAATTCCTGCTTAGACATCTCAAGACTTTGTTAATAAGATCCTCATTAGGAAATGTCTTTCCCAATGAGATAAGATGATTAACAATATGAGTAAACCTCTTTTGCATATCTTGAATACTCTCACCTTGGTTCATTCTAAATAATTCGTATTCATGAGTAAGAGTGTTTATTCGAGATCGTTTTACCTCACTAGTACCTTCATGAGTTACTTGTAGGGTATCCCACATTTCTTTTGCGGTCTTACAATTTGACATCCTAAAGAATTCATCATACCCCAAGGATGTGGTGATGATGTTCTTGGCTCTCAAATTATATTGAACCTTCCTTTTATCATCATCGGTCCATTCATTTCTAGGTGTATTGATTTTCACACCATCTTTAGTTTGTGTTGGAACAAGAGCACCATTTTCAACGGCATCCTACACATCTAGATCAATCGCTTCAATGAAAATTTTCATCATTTCTTTCCAATAGGCATAACCATCCCCATTGAAATAAGGAAGTCTGTTTATAGAAGAATTCATTTAAAAAACCATTTGAAGCCATTACTTCTCTTGAAGCTGCTAAGCTCTTTATACAAGAGTCTAACTCTGATATCACTTGTTACCAAGTAGCCTCAATACTCAAGAGGGGGGTGAATTGAGTATGAAAACCAAGTTCGCAAATCTTTCGCAAATCGTTTGATAAACAATTTTCGTTGAAGCTAATTGATGATTAGAGATGATTAGATATAAGAGATAAACACTTTCACTTATAAATGCAATAGCTAAATGGACCAATATTCAAGCAATTCAATAAAACAGTACTCAATGTAAAAAGAAGGGTTTAGAGAAAACAAACACAATGATTTATCCTAGTTCGATCGCCAATCCACTTGTGATCTACGTCCAGTTCTCAAGTAACCGCTAGAGATTTTCCACTATTTCTTCAAGTTTCAATAGGTGCTTGATGACCTTTACAACTTTGAGCACTCAACACTTTGGGATACTTCACCCTTGGAGCTTGAGTCTCTTCAACTAAGGGATACCTCACCCTTTACACTTTTGGAGGGATGCCTCACCCTCTTTACAAAGCAATATAGATTGATTGAATGAAGCTCTCAATAGAGTAGATGATTATAAATTGAAGCTCTATTATGCTCTCAAATATTAACCCACGTTTTTCATAAAAAAATAGAGCAAGAATGGATTTGAGGATTGAATCACGTTTAGAAGTATTGGTAATCAACTTTTGGTTCAAGGTCAACCTCTAATGAAGACCCAACATTGGTATTTATAAGTTTTACAATAAATGGAGCCGTTGGAGGGTTTTAGCTAAGCATTAAATGCATTTAATATAACCGTTGGATGTTGTCAGGGTGCGTGTAATCGATTACACAACAAATGTAATTGATTACATTGTTGTTCCAACGTGTTCTTGGCTTTCTGGGCTCTGTGTAATCGATTACATTATTAGTTTAATCGATTACATGACTTCTGACTTGCTTGTAATCGATTATATGACTTCTGACTTGCTGTGTAATCGATTACAATATCCATGTAATCGATTACATGACTCTTTGAATGTGTTCTTGCCTTTCTGGGCTTTTTGTAATCGATTACATTACTTGCGTAATTGATTACATGGCCTCTGACTTGCTTGTAATCGATTACATTACTCATGTAATCGATTACAAGGCCTCTGTTTGCTGTGTAATCGATTACAAACTTCATGTAATCGATTACATTGGCCTTTGAACACATATTTCAAGTTCAATAAAGCTTGTAAGTCATTTCTAACACCTCAAGACATTTGATTAAACATAAATCATTTTAAGAGTGTTAGATTTAAGATTGAAACTCAAGTTTCTTGAAAAACATGTTTAACTTTGAATTTTCCTACTTATTTTGAAATGATATATTGAAAAATCATTTGAGAAATCTTGAGAGCATTTACCATTAATGTTCTAAGTCTTATAACTAAATAAACCTCTTGACTTCTTTATTTAATCTTGATTTTTCCTTTTACGCTTGATCTTCACTTTTGCACTTGATTTTCACTTTTGCCTTTGTTATCATAAAAAACTATTTGACATGCTTTAAGGATATAAGCATTCACAATTAGAACTTACCTCATTATCGCTTTCTTCTTCTTTTCCTTTGGCCATAAGATATAGGTGGGCTTCCTTACTGTCTGAGCCGTCAGTTGAGTCCATATCATTGTCGTCCCATGCTATGTAGGCTTTTCGTCCTTTTCTTTCCTTGAAGGGTTTCTTTTCAAATATCTCCATCTTCTTTTGGTAATCTGGGCACTCCATTTTTATGTGACTTGGTTTGCCATATTCATAGCAAGTTGGAGTTGACGATGCTCATTCCCCTTTGAGATAGGTTTTCTTTGGAGGAAAATGAGGTATTCTTTGTGTTCCCTTTTTTCTGAGAAATTTTTTAAATTTTTTAACTAAAAGACTAAGGTTTTCTTCATTTACCTCGATGTTTTCTAAGCCTTCATCTTATTCATCGTCATTGTTAATTGTTGAGGAAGTGCCCAGTTTCAAATTTTTTCATTTTCTTTTGGTAAACTGGGCACTCCATTTTCATGTGACCCGATTTGTCGCATTCATAGCAAGTTGGAGTTGACGATGCTCCTTCCTCTTTGTGATGAGTTTTCTTTGGAGGAAAAGGAGGTTTTCTTTGTGTTCCCTTCTTCCTGAGAAATTTTCCAAATTTTTTAACTAAAAGACTAAGGTTTTCTTCATTTACCTCGATGTTTTCTAAGCCTTCTTCATCTTCTTCATCATCATTGTTAATTGTTAAGGAAGTGGCTTTGAGCGCTATCCCCTTTTTCTTTTTATCGTGCTCTTCACTTTGACTTAATCTGCTTAGTTCCAGTTCATGCTCATGAAGTTTTCCAAATAGGATAGCTAGTGTCATTGTCGACAAATCCCTTGATTCTGATATGGCTGTTACCTTGGGTTATCAAATCCTGCTTAGACATCTTAGAACTTTGTTAATCAAATCTTCATTAGAAAAACTCTTACCTAGTGATGCAAGATGATTTACGATGTGGGTGAATCTCTTTTGCATTTCCTGAATGCTTTCTCCTTGGTTCATTTTGAATAATTCATATTCACGAGTTAGAGAATTAATTCTCGACCTCTTCACTTCACTAGTACCCTCATGGGTAACTTGTAAAGTGTCCCATATTTCTTTAACAGTTTTACAATTTGAAATTCTAAAAAACTCATCATATCCCAAAGCAGTGGTAATAATATTTTTGGCTTTTAAATTATGTTGAACTTTTCTTTTATCCTCATCAGACCATTTACTCCTTGGTGTTTCGATCCTTACACCATCGACCTCATGCGTAGGTATAAATGCGCCATTTTCGACAGCATCCTACACATCTAGATCAATAGCTTCGATGAAGATTTTCATTCTTTCCTTCTAATATGCATAACCATCCCTATTGAAAAAGAGTGGTCGATTTATGGAAGATCATTCTGAAAAATTATTTAAAGAAGTCATGTTCTCTTGAAGCTGCTAAACTCTTTATACAAGAGTCTAACTCTGATACCACTTGTTACCAAGTGGCTTCCAATACTCAAGAGGGGGTGAATTGATTTGAAAAACTTTTCGCAAATACTTTTAAAATAAACACAAGTATAGAAGCTATTAAATAAAAGGAGAAATTACGAGATGAAGAAGAAGAACTTTAAGAAAAGTAAATAAATAAATATGTAATAAAATTAAATTGTGTTAAATAAAGAGATAAAGAGAAGAAGAACAGACATAATATTTATCCTGATTCGACCACTAACCCACTTGTGGTCTACGTTCAGTCCTCGAAAAAATTATTCGATATTTTTCACTATGTATACAAGTTTCAATAGGTGCTTGCTACCGTTACAAAATAGAGTACTTTTCACACACAGGAAAACTCTATCCTTGTGCTAAAGTCTCAGCCTGCAAGGATACCTCACCCTTATACAAACCTTTGAGAGATACCTCACCCTCTTTACAATAGAGTAGAAAATAGATGAAAAGAAACTCTCCTTAAGAGTAAATAATACAAATTGTAGTGTTAAGGGAGCTCACACAGAATATCTCACAATTTTGATCAAAAAGGAGCGTAGAAAATATAGTTCACGAGTTAGAGCAAGTAGAAAAATATTCAGAATGTTGGAAAATTTTAGACAAGACCCAAAGCCTCTATTTATAGAGAAATTCAATCAAAATAGCCGTTGAGTGTAATAAATACTCATTATGAAGACGTATACGAGCTTCTGATTCTATTCAGAAACAAGGGTTATTCGAATAACCTTTGTGTTATTCGAATAACACATTCTCGTGAGAAACATTTTTAAAAGGGGTTATTCGAATAACATATGTGTTATTCGAATAACATAGATAAAAACTGTGCTCTGTGAAAGCAGATCTGTTCGAATAACCTTGTGTTATTTGAATAGCTTTCTTATAAAAGCTTTTCTGAAAGACCTTGTTATTCGAATAGCCAATGTGCTATTCGAATAGCACTTTTGAAAAATAGAGGCGCGTAGGAAAGATTTCAAAAACTCTATTCAAATAACTTAGTGTTATTCGAATAATTCTGTTGCAAACAAAAAGATCTTGGCTTGCTTTATTCAAATAACGTTGCCTTTATTCAAATAACTATGTTTGAAAAACAGATTTAAACTTTCTAAAAAATTTCAGATTTATTTGTTAAATTATTAAAACCATTTTTCTCTTTTCTTGCAAAAACAATGAGATACTAAGAGAGCTTCGTATACAAAGACTCTAAGTCCTAAAACTATTCTTAAAAGATCTTAGACTTGGTCTTTCCATCATCTTCATTTTTGTCTTCATGTTTGTTATCATCAAAACCATTCTTCAAAGACATATGTTCAATCACACTCATCTCGATTATGAACATAGTTTTATCTTGGTCCTCTAGGTTCATGGGAATTTGGTTATATCTAGAATAGGCATCCATGAATGACAATAGGTGAAGTCCGGATGAATTATCTACCAACTTATCTATATTTGGAAGTAGATAAGGGTCTTTTGGACAAGCCTTATTCAGGTCAGCGTAATCGACACATATACGCCACTTCCCATTAGTCTTTTTTACCAGGACTACGTTAGAGAGCCAAGTGGTATAAGAGACTTCTCTAATGAATCCAACGTCCAAGAGTTCTTTCACCTGCTTTTTGAATTATCTCTTGCCTCTTAGGTCTAACTTTCCTCTTACATTGGGCCATCAGATTTGCATCCTTCATGATAGAAAGTCAGTGGCAAATGAATTCGAGATCTAACCCCGACATATATGTGGTCGTCCAAGCAAAAAGATCATTATTTTTCATAAGAAACTTAACTAGCTAGGATCATTCTTCCTGGCTCAGATGTCCCCCAGTTTTGGTTACCTAATCTGGCTTGGCATTGAGTTGAAGGGATTGAAGTTCTCCATCAGGTTGAGGAAGCATATCACAGATCTTTTCACAAACATCTAGCTCAGTTTGGAGGACATTGACGTGGTCCATAATGACTAATGTTGGATTGTTGCATTGGTCCATAGAGCATGGTTTCTTAGCAATCTTTAGGCTTTCATTGTAGCATTTTCTAGCTATAGCCTAGTCTCCTTTAACCATAACGATCCTGTCATGTTAGTCCAAGAACTTCATGGCCAAATGAAGTGTAGAAATCACAGCTCTAAAAGTGTTGAATGAAGGGCAACCTAATATGAAATTATAGGCTGAGGGACAATCTACCACTAGGAATTTGACCTTGAGTGTCTTGAAAAGAAAATCTTTCTCCAAAGTTAAATAGGTCTTGATATAACCCACCGGGGTAATCTTATTGTCAGGTAAACTGATCAATTTGCTAGTATACGGGATCAGTTCCTTCTTTGATAATCCTAATTTTTCAAATAAATCTAGGAACATGATATAGGTTGAGCTTCCTGATAAACAAATATATGACAGACCTCGGCATTGGTTATTATTTCAGAGATCACCATGGGGTCATCGTGGTCTAGAATAGTACAACATAATATTCATCGATAAATGAAATTGTCAGGTTCTTCCTTACTCCGTCGTTTGTCCTATATTCTGAATGAGATGCTATTCTCAACATGGCCTGGAGTGCTTTTTTCCTTGAATTTCCTGATTCACCGCCGCCTGCAAAGCCTCCTAACATGGTGCTAATTTTTTAGGTTACTTCAGCGTGACGACGATCATTGTTTGGATTAGTGTTATCCTGGGGTTGTGCTCTTTCTTGATTCTGAGCATTATCCTGCTAGTGAGTGTCTTCTCTTGTATAATGGTGATGGGCTTCCTCGAGGACTGTAGCTCTGCTTTCTGTAATTATGTCCTTCCTTCTGGTTATTATTCTGAGATTTACACACATATTGGCTTGGACGGCCATCCTAGATCAAAGATTTGATAGCGTCTTGAAGGTTGATGTAGTCTTCAATATTATGCCCATGACCATCATGAAATGCCAGTGCTTGGACTTATCTTTTTGTGCATACTTTCTCAAGGGGAAGGTCTTTACACGTCTGAACTCCCTCTTAGTAAATTTGAGTCCAATGAGTGTTGAAGAGGTGTAACACTCATATTCTCCCTCTAAAGGTGGCCTCAAAATTTGGTTTTGCATAGGGGCAATCCAGGTTTATGTTTGACATATTCTCCTTTCTCCAGATGCTTCTTAGCCCTGAACATGTCTTCTACATTAATATATTTATTAGCCCTAGCCCGAAACTCATCCATTGTCTTAGGCTCTTTTTTAGCCAAAGAAAAGGAAAACGATCCTGGGCGAAGTCCTTCCCTCATGTAATTAAATCCGTGTCTTTCATCCCAATCATGAATTTTCACCACTTCCTTGTTAAACTAGGATATAAAATCTCAGAGAGATTCCTCATTTCCTTGTTTAATATGGGAAAGACATGAATGAAATTGATTTTGACTGTACCTTGCTAGTGGTAAAGTGTGGCAAAAATTTTAAGGATAAGTGTTCCCAATTGATAATAGATTTAGGAGTTAAGGTAACAAGTCATCTCAGGGTAACTTTCTTCAAAGAAAGAGGGAAAGTGCAATATATGAGTGGGTCATCTCCTCCAATAAAAAGTAGAGCAAAAACATAACCATCTAAGTGCTCTTAGGGGTCTGTAGTTTCATCATAGGCTTCAATATAAGTCGAGTACTTGAAACTCCTAGGGATCTCATAAACCATCAATTTACTAGAGAAAGGTTGGTTTTACTTGACCAAGTTCATTTGTCCATGGTTCTGCTCTTTATTTATATGGGCCAAGATCTCAGCTCTTTGACTAGGTTCCGTATTCCTTGAATATTCTGGATTACGTACCCCATCACGGGCTGGATCCCTTCTATTTTCCTGATTCCAATGACGAATTCGATTTTCGTCCTCCTTCTCTTGGTTAACTACTCTTTCCAGTTCGTCTTGGAGTCTAACTAGAGAGATCAGTTCTTCTTTGGATAGCTTCGGGAGACTAGACTCGCCCTGATGGGACCGAACTTCATTGTTGTTCGCCTGTGCCTATAAGCATTGTAATGCTGATACTCGTTATCTAGTATCTCCAGAATGGACTCCTGGCGGGTCAAGTCACTGCATCGTCTTGTAGTGATCATGATGGTGGTAATGGGAATTGAAGTTTATCATTTTCTCAAAAATGGCGCAAATGTTCTGAATGAGTTTAAGAGAATCACCTCAATAAGGTTGAAGAAGGTGATTTCCTCCGATGCACAGTGGTTGAAACGGTGATGGGAAGGGTGGGTACTTGCGAAAGGCACCCCGACGCTCAAGTTAGACCGTGCACGAGCTGGGTAGTGTTTGGAATTAGATACATACATTTGCTACCTTATGTGGTATTTATAGGAGCATCTTAGTTAATAATAATCATAATTAAATATGCATTAAATATTGTTAATTGAGATAAGAATCCAGTAAGATTATTTTCTCTTATAACTGATTCCTCTATTTATAAGAGATGTAATTAATTTTCTTATCTATAAGAGATTTTGTTAGAGATTTACTCCTCACAAATAGGCATATTTACTTATTTAATAGTATTCATAAATATTTAGGATTCAACTTTAGCGGGTTGAGTTGCTCCTAAGTTGTTAACCTAGAACTCAGTCCAGATCACTATCATATATTTTCATTGTAATATTTTATCTAGCATATATTTTTCATTGTGATATTTATTGTGATATAAACTAATATATTTTGGATATTTTAGATATTTTTTATCTATCATATTATTATTCTTTTTCAAATATATTTTTACATATTTATGTAATTATTATTTTCTTTAAAATTTAACATGATTATTCAAAATTAATTGTAATACATGAATAGTAGCATATGGCATGTCGAATATACAAAATTAGAATGTAGGTTGGTTGGATTTAATATAGGGTCAATAATTGTGATTCTATAAAACATTCGAGGATGCTAGGAAATAGAAATTAAATCTCATTCTATGGAGCACGTAATCACCAATTTTACCTCTCTTGAGGGGAATCATAATTATTAATTATATGGAATGAGGCATGAAATATAATAATCATTCTTTTTTCTTTTTTCTTTTTTTTAACAAAAATGAAAATGCTTATTTCATGTAATAAAGCATGAAATAAAATTACCATTACGCGTAAGGTAACATCAAGCAATTTCAAATTGATTCAAAAGTTATTATCATCAATAACAATTAAAGTGAATTATGTAACATTTTGAGAAAATATGTTAGGCTTGTATATGATTACAAATGTATCCTAATACATACTTAACATGTCTGTGTAGTTTTGTGTCTGTCTGAGCACGTTTAGGCACTTTACTATAATACTATGTGATGAATATAACTGTTATTAGCTCTGGAAGTAATTTAAACTGTTTAGTTGATGAAAATAAATGTAGATGATTTGTTTCTAGGTTACAAATGTATGAAAGATGTCACAGTTAAAATTTGAGATCAATTGGAGTCAATTTGACATTTTTAAGCATACTGAGAGGATTGACTACCTGCAGATATGAAAAAATATAGAAATGGTGAAATGAGATTTTTAGCGAATCTTGGAATTTATTTTGGACTTATTGGAAGTAAGAAAACTGGACTTGGAGGAATCTGAGTGTTTTTAACAAATTTATCAGTGGTCACTTAAGTGACCAAAGAGCACACGACTCTTTCTTCTGCTGCCTTGGCTTTTTAGGCACCCAAATGAGATATTTTTCTCATTTCTCTCATCTCTTCTCGCTCGGTGACAGCAGGCAAGGGCAAAGGAAAAGGAAAGAAGGAAGATCCAAGGAAAGGATCAATTAAGGAGGAGGAAGAGGATAAAGGTGGAGAAGAGCTTCTAAGTGACTTCATTTCTAGCCGTTGAGTTATGGGGATTTCTAAAGCTTTACCCACTTTGATCATCTTTTACTTCTTGAAAAAAATAGAGTTTTGATGAACTTTGTTGAGAATTGTGGACTCTTGAGTAAAATATATGTTTTTATGCTTTGAATACATGCTAAAGGTTCAAGCTTTAATGATGTTCTTGAAACTCTTTGAGTTTTTGAAGATAAGTAAGAAACCCACTTTTGATTTGTGATTTTGGATGAGTAATTTAGTGTTTTGATCTATTTTTGATAAAATAAATTGGTGTTTTAAGTTTCCTTTATGTTTGGAAACTTGTTTGGGACTTAAAATCACAGGTTGGATTTGAGTGGCCAAAGGAACAGTGTCACGACTCTTCAAAGTGAGTTGTAGAGTTTCTGGCCTAGAAACACAGCTCATATCCGACAACACATGGGGGGCCGTGTTCCTCTCTGCCAGTTGAAAAGTCATGAATAGTGCTTATAGAGGAAAACACGGGGGGGGGGGGGTTGTCTAAAGACACGGGCCGTTTCTAAAGACATGGGTCGTGTCTCCCTCTATAATGAGAATGAGCTCTTGTGGTCTTCATGAAAGTTGTTGCTCTTTCTCTTAGCTTTCCAATGCCACCGCTATAGCTCACGTTATGCCTATTTTACTATACAAAGGTCAAACTTCGTGTTCTGTTGCCAGAACAAAAATGCCTGACAGCATGTAGTGCTTGTAGCATAACTTGAGTTGTAGTTATCAGATTTACCTAATTCTTATGGCATTTAAAAGCTAAGATATAAGGCTTCATCTGGTAAAAGTTTCTGAATTTTTGAACTTACGATGCACATTTGGTGCAATCTTGAAAATTATCCTTTTTAGGTAATATTTGAAGTGCTTTGTGATGGTAGTTGGCAAGAGTTGAGGGCCATAGTGCCTGGTTGGTAAAAGTTGTGTACCATAGCTAGGGAATGCAGGATGTTTTGGCATGAGGTGATATTGCGGGATACCTTCATGCTTGATTGATGATATTCTAATAGAAGTATTTTAAAATGTGTTTAGTAGTGAATGTAAAACAATTAGTATGTCAATTATGGAGATATTTAGCATCATTGTGATCCAATTTTGATATAATGGATGTAAACCAATTGGTATGCTATCTATGTAATAATTGACATCATTGTAATTCACACATTTGGTTATGAGTGTAAATCAATTGGCATGCTAGTTAGTCTTAATTAGCATCATTGTATCTTATAACTATGTTGTTGAGGATGGAGTCCTCATTGTTAATGATTATGGATTGTAAACCAATTGGTATGCTAGTTATTATAATAATTAGCATCATTGTTTTCCATGCTCATGTATTTTTGGATGATCATATATGATTGTAAGTGAAGAGGTAACATACCTTCCATATCATAGTAATGAGTTGAGGATGGTGCATTCCCTCAAACCCTGCAAAATGACTAGAACTGGGTTCTAGTGCTTGTTCAGGATTTGTGAAACAATGTTCCTTTGTTTTGTTCAAGGCTCATCCATACCATTCATTTCCTGAGGGACTGAAGATGAGTTTATTCGCTAAGGAATCATGACATTATCCACATTCATTTTAGGTTATTGCATAGACATGAACATAAGGCATCACTAAGCATGTGCATGGCAATTGTATAGGCAGTTGCTAATCATAACATAATCATACATGACAATTGTATAGGTAATTGCTATTCTTTGAAGTGTTGATTTGTGAGTTGTAATTTGTAAAAATGAGATTTTATACAAACTTATAAAATTGGGATTCCATTTCGAGAAGATAAAGGAAACGGTTTTGGCTTTTGCCACCTTTCTAGTGTGTTCATTTATAAGTTTTGAGAACTAAAAGTGTTTTTTCCTGAAATGGTTGGAACAATTATAATGACGTGTTTTATGAATTTTACTATTAAGAATGAATAATTCTCACCCCGTGTGTGTATTTCTATGATGGTTCCAGGAAAGAGGAAGACTTACAAAAAGTAAAGACAGAGCAAAAATGGAGGAATTAATATAGGGTTGTTTTATGTTCTTTTTGAAAATATGTATTATAAGAGCCTTGAGAGGCTTAGTATATATGGTTTGTACATATTTTTGTATTTATGGATAATATATGCGTTATTGTAAGTTCGACAATTCATGGCTCATATTATTTGTCTACGCATAATGATTATATGTGAAAATGCTTAGTTGTTGTAAGTAGCATTCTTGGATTTAATCACTTTAGTATAATATAGTTTATACGATGGTTATTAAATTCAAGATGTTATAAATTACACTTCCTTCCCCTGATAGAAGCTTAAATTATAATGTTCTCTCCTTTATTTTGAAAAATCACATTTTCCTCTCTTGAGAGAAGAAATTATGTTACACTTTAATCCATTTTTATATTTTCTATTAAAACTCTTGGAGGGTCAATCACTCAAAGTCATAGCAAATCAGCCAAAGGATTGAAGTTGCAAGTGTTGGCAATTGGACATGACAATGGTGATGCCAATGCAATTTAATTTAGTTAACTAAACACTGTTAAGAATATTCTTTAAAAAATTCTTAAATACCTTATTAATCATCCTTGTGCTAGTAGCACCGCTGTCAAGTCCTACAACTAAAACCTACAACTTCAATTCTACTGGCTAGTGGCTGACGGCTACTGCGATTTCGAGTCTTTGATCTTATGGGAATTTTAACATTAAACATAAAAATGAAATAAAGTATAGTGCATTTTTATCTCTTAAAAAATAAGAGTGTAATTTTTTTAAAATAGAAGAGATAATAATATAATTGAAGTATCTTTAAGAAAAGAAGAGTGTAATTTACTTTAACATTTTTGTACTCATAATTATCACAATATTGAAACCATCCAGTGAAAAGTGGTCTAGTTAAAATATCAAATATCATTCATGATATTTATTTTTTGAAGTCAATTTCATTATAAATATTGATTGATACTGATTCGTGAAAATACAAGCATTTATTGATGGACATAAACTTAAGGTTAATAGATCATGTCCGATTTGTACCCTTCTCTCTCTCTCGTTCTCTCGCTCTCTCTATATAAAATACATATGTATTTATTTATGGATGAGTCTCCACCAAAATTTACATGTTATAGTAATTTTTAAAAAAAATTAAATGTATGTGTAAATATTATTAATTACAATTTATAATTTTTTATATATATATAGTATGGATTATATCTTTTACTTATTAACTAGATAATAGGTAACTAATCACATTTATTTTTTATTTTTAACAATAAGTCAACAATTTTTCATGGAATGGAATATTATACTATACACTTTGTGTGGAGTATGTAGAACATATGTTTTATTTTTATGGACAAATTTATGTAAAATCATATATTTATTAATGAGTGAGATTTGCAAGGTCAATTGATCATAAGTTGAGAAATTGCTTGAAATGACTATTTGTCCTTATTGCTTGAGCCAATGTTAATGCATAGTATCACGTACAAAACATACTTTATATACATTCATGTATTTATTAATGAACAAAATTCTTAATATTAGCCAGATCCAAAAACGATTCTTAATATTAGTCGATCACAAGTTGAGGAATTGTTCAAAATAACAACTTAGAATTCTTTGTTGCAAGAACTAACTTCAATAAATAATATATAATTAAAATCCAATAAATAAAAAATATTTTATTAATAGTAATTTAAATATATATTAAAAAACTCTTTGAAAGTATGAATATAAAAATTAAGAATGTCAATAACCTTAATATAAAAATTTGTCCTATAATTAGAATCTAGATAAATTTAATATGAATATAATTAAATTTAAGATTTGCGTATAAAATATAAACTATAGCATGTTTGGCACAAAATTTATCACTGTGTCAATAGCCTTTTTTTTTCTGCAAAAAAAATAATTTATTCATTGCATGTTTGACATTTAATTTTTTAAAATTATTTTATATCTCTTTTAGTAATTTAGTTTCAAATTTTTTCATATAAAATTTAATGCATTATTAATAACTTTTTCTCATAAGCTTGAAGTTTGAAACTTATAATTCTAAATTATAGATTATTCTAAAAGATTTGATATATAAATACTATTTTATCCTCAATCAAATAATTTTTTAAAATT
This sequence comes from Ormosia semicastrata, assembly GCA_029884595.1. NCBI lineage: Eukaryota > Viridiplantae > Streptophyta > Magnoliopsida > Fabales > Fabaceae > Ormosia > Ormosia semicastrata. Next base: position 6,874,797 of record JAQQTO010000028.1, on the reverse strand, counting down.
ATTTTATATCTCTTTTGTAGTAATTTAGTGCATAAAAGTGATTCTTTTTATATCATTCACACAAAATAAAACTATTTTAAAATTACTTTTGTGGACACTGCGACAAGTAATATATCCAAACAAAAACATCTTTTATAAAAATAATTCTATTATAATCAATTACACAATAATCGATTATTATATTATTGAAATAATTAAAGTTTTCTTTGGTCCGCATTTTAAATGGACCAGTGAAATACTGGTTTGTGTTCGCACTACCTTAACTTATGGGTTCGCAGACTGATCGACAACTTTTTTCCTTTTAAATGGTTTTTCCTTTTAAATGGTTGAAATCACAAGACCCACTTGAACTAAACACACCTAATACATGGATTTGGATTGTCTAATTAACTCTATTTTATTTTATCCATGTATCATCGTGTGCTCATAAATATTTACTTTTTTAGACATGGCAAAAATATTTACTTTGTATCTTGGAAATGTCATAAATCAGTAAATGTGAGTTAGCTCCATTTGTTAGGATTGAAAAATTTCTATAAAAATGTCTTGCATTTGATTTTCATTAGTAGGTTATTTATATGTATTATTGTAAGTTTTCCCTAAAACTCATAGTTAAGAAAAGCATATTGGACTGACTCGTTCGATCAATTCAACCGTGAACCAGTCTACACACTAGTCTAGCTAAGCCTCAAGAACCGAATTGTTAAGAGCCAGATTATGAAGATTGACAATATAGAAGGAAAACACTTCATTTTTTATACAATTATTCTAAATTGGTCAAGAACTAGCCAAACCAACACATGGTTGCTTATATGCTCTCATATGATGAAGATAAGAAGACTAATTCATCGCTAGCCACTTGGGGATGCCTACAACGTCAGTATGAGTATTTATTCTTATTCAATATAAAAAAATTGTATTAGTTGTGAAATCGGAGAATCGAACCCACACCTAGAGCTAGGTAATGGGCCAACCTAAAGTCACCAACCCGGTTAATGATGGGTTGATAATAAACAGATCAATTTAGGTTGGTCCTCTCTGCATTTCTGAATGACCTTTACTACTTGATAGTGACTGCCTATATAATAAATATATATACAACTTAAAATTAAAATGAATTTCTTGATACTTCTTATAATAGCATGACATGACAAGGTGTTTTTGTTTGTTGTTGTCTTGCTGAGGCAGGTTGGGTTGGGACTGCTCCTTTGCCCTCTCAATTCCTATATTGTTCTCTGGTGGTATGCTTCCTTCATTTTTGGGGTTATCCATCAAAATTTCATTTTTAACATGTTTTCACTCAACATTACCCCTTTTCAGTTTTCCTTGATGGGTATCAGTTGCTTGTTATATATGGCTGTTTTGTAGGCCTTGTGCTTCCCGTTTAACATTTAAAGATTGAGAGCAAGACTGAGCAACACAGGTGCTTTTATATTGGGCAGGTTGTAATTTTTCTTCACCATCAATTTCTTACAGAAAATAAAATAAAATGATTAATTGATTTTGTTTTTTTATAGTATTATTGTTTTATGAAGTCTGTGATGAGGTGATTGATCTCAGTGATATATGCTAATGCCTTTGTGATGTGTAGAATACTTTTCTTAAGACAGGTTATAACTATTCTAGATGTATTTTGATTTATACTTGAACAACTTATAAAAATTTTGGTAGTTATTATAATATGAAGTTTTATGTCATTGCTTGTGAATTTGAATGAATTTGGGTTTATATTATAATATGAATTGCCAAGTTAGTGGGAATAATTTTAGGTAATTATCTATGTAGTTTTATCATTTGGGTTTGCTAACTTGGATGTGCTATGCCTTCATTGTTTACTTGGATGAGTTAATTGAGTTGATGGCTTTATCTGCATCATATATACTAATTTTGATCTCTCTTGTGCTTTTCGGCTTATGGATCTTTTAGTGTAGTAGAAATGTTTGCAGAAAAAGTATTTTCTTGGTATGGTCAAGTTCTCCATGTGTTTTTTCAATTTTTTTTAATTAACTTTCATGGTTCATCATTTCTTTTTTTTAATTAATATTTCAATTTTCTTCATGAAGTATCAAGAAGTATCAATTCCTGAATGTTGCATTTTATGAGAAATTTTTTATAGACTTGTAATTAAAATGAATTTTTGCTAATTGATTTTGGACATATTATTATATATTTTAACTTTCATTAGTATTTTGTAACTAAGATTGATGAATTATATCTTAATGACATTATTTTTATTTTATCATTGCAGGTCATACGCTATGATTTTGAGAAATTTCGCATATGAAAAACTTCATTATGATCAATAGTTAAAGATTTGTTTATAGGCTACCTATTATCTTGTACTATGATTATTTGATAACACTAGTTATTAGACTCAAAATGACACTAGTTATTAGATGGTGTATTTTTTATGTTTTGTTGTTGACGCTGTAAAAGTTGGATGTTCTTTTTTATTGTGGATTTAATGAAATATATTTTGCATTTTAGAATGAATTTTAATATATTGTATTTAAGAACATTTGTATGTTATGATTTAAGTTTTTTTAGGGCAAATATTATTATCATCAAAATTTTTGTTAATGACATTGAAATATCACATTGAATGACAAATAGGTATAACATTTTTGTACCAAAAAAGAACATACATAACATGGGGTTGACAATTCTTGAAACAATTTTAGTAGTCATAACAATTGCTGGTAAAAGGCATATTTTTTACCGGCAATAAAATGGATTTTTATCAGTCATAACAAAGGCCGTAAAAGACATAAGATAAGGCAAACCTCGGGTTGTTTTAGTCGCCATTACAATTGCTGGCAAATAATTGCCACTAAAAGGCATTATTTTTACCGGCCATAAAAGGGGTCTTTACCGGCACTCTACATAATGGCCGGGAAAACCTTTACCGACACTGGATACAGCGATAAATAATTAATTACCGGTAAAAGTTTTTGCGGCAATTCTTATTGCCGCTAAAAGCCATATTTATTGCCGCTAAAAGACTTTTTTGTTGTAGTGTGTGGTGGTCGTGGCATTGCTGCTGGTGTGTGGTGGTCGTGGATGCTGCTAGTTAGGGCTCGCCTATTCGAGAGAATGATCAACGATAGAGATGAATTGACGACGAGAGGTGGTGTGGCCAATGAGAGGAAGAGGTTTCAAGCGGCTGTCAGTGAGAGACTAAGAGTGAGACAATAAGGATTATGTTGATTGAGTTTTGAGAATGACAGGGTGAAGGGGCGTAAATCGTGATTGAATTCTAATATGATTTAGGGTTTTCCATATTTGATTTGTAGTTTTTATTTTTCTTAAATCATGTCCCCAAACCCTTGTAAGTCAACCTAATATGAATCTTTGCATGGTTCAACAAGTCAACCTACTTTGGTTTAATAATAATAATAATAATAATAATAATAATAATGTTAAGTGAGTCAGCATGCCAATTCACGGGTTACAACGCGTTTAATCTACTGGTTAAATAGACTAAGTTTTTAAGCCTACGTTTGAATGAGCTTACAAAATACCTTATCCTAACTTACACGAATTGCGGGTTAAACGGGCCGACACGTAGACCGCAGCCCATCTACCCACACCTTTCCATTGTAGATGCATCTCTTCAACCATTGAGCTACTATATTGTGCTTTGTTAAGTATTGTGACACTATCTAATTATATATGTTCTTTATTTGTATTTTTTTATTGTTTTGTATAAACAACATATAAAAGTTGATTATTTTTTAATTTCATGTCTGTATTAAGTTTTAAAAGTTTTATATTTAAAAAATATACTTAACAAAAATAATAATAAATATTATACAACGTGACCAATTTAAATATATCTAAATAGTTTTTTAAAATATTAGCATGTAAGATTCATATTTTAGCGATCCCAAAATAATTTTACAAGTAATATCTTGTTATTTCTTGTCAAAAATAATTTTAATATTTGTATATATTTCACATTAATAGAATCATATTTTAATTTTAAATATAAAAAATAGCTTAAAATTTTAAATATATCTTCATAGTTTATGTCTATAAAAATTAATGATACTAGCATTACAAGAATTTTGTAAATTAGCTATGAAATTTTTTTATCGCTAATTAGATGTGGATTAACTAGGAAAAATAGATCCCTCACTAATATATCAAAACGGGAAGAAAAAAAAAAAAGATTTGATTGGTAAGGATTCAAGCCCAGAGAAGAAATGTCCCACACAATTAAATGATCCATACAAGAATCACCTATTTCTGTCATGTAATCCGCACAGTAGTTGCCTTGACGCAAAGTATGAGTGGTCTGTGTGTTCCATGTATAGTTGAGAAGGTGCCCGATATCACCAGTAAAATCCATATAAGCACGGAAGGAGAAACTGAAGTTGTGACAAGCCACAAAGCTTCCATGGAATCCGTCTCACACTGTATGTCTCTGAAGCCTCGATCCCAGGCAAGCATGAGGCCATGCTTGATAGCTAGCAACTCAGCCAGCAAAATATCAATGTCCCCCACAAAGCCAGAAAATCTGACAATCCAGCCACCATCATTGTTCCTCATGATGCCCCCAAAAAATAGTAATACCCCATTTAAAATAGTTTATTGCCTTTGAAAGTCAAAGAATATAGTACTGTAAAAATAGGTCAAATTTGATAAATTGTGTCAAAAAAACACAAATAACTTGAAGTTTAAATTTAATTTTGTTTGACGTGACTTAATTCAATTTAGCTTAACCTAAAGTTAGATTGACCAGTTTTAAGTCAAGTTGGCTTATTGACTTCAATTTTAATTATTTTTATAATTTAATAAAACCTAACAAGTTATTATTATTATTTTATTTAAAAAATTAAAACATAATTAACAATTGAATTAGTTTCTTAATTTATTTTTCATTAATCTAAAATTAAATAGCTCAAATTTTTTATTTTTCATTAATTTAATTTTTTTAAAATTAAATTTATTATTTTCTTAAACAAACAACTAGCTCACCTAACCCATAACCCATAAGTTATTGGATTGAGTTAACAAATTTAGTCTAAACAACTCTTATATTCTTACCACAAATAATAAATACATCTCTTTTTATATCTCATTTAATATTATTTATTATATTTATTTTTTTTATCATTTTTTTCAATCATATTCCCTTAAAAAGAATATATATAATGCCTATACATCTAAAAAAAGTATAAAATAATTATTTTCTTAATCCAAAACATACTATGACTAACTTAGCACAACCTGAAAATGTCTTGACCCATTCGACTTATGTCAATTTGACACCTCTAGAAGAACACTTGTTTTGTTTACGTGAAAGAACACTCATTAATAATATCTTATTTAAAATAGTGACTTGCCCCTTTATTATCCTATCCACCACCTAGCACATCTTTCAATAATGAAAAATTTTGACATGTCACTCTGAGATTCTATTAGGATGATGGGCAACGTCTGATTTGGCCATTGTCACTTTGCACAATAATGTCAAGTATGATCATTATCCAATAGGGAGATTCTTATATAAACATTGAGCATTCAGATGGATGCATTAGATCAATCAGAATTTCATATTTTTATAGAATTTTATAAAATTAATTAATTGATACAAAGATTTATAAAAATATGAAGTTTTGATTAGTTTGGTGTACTCATCTGGGTGTCCAGAATTTATGTAAGAATCTCTCTATCCAATAAAAGAAAAAGAAGGTGGACCTACCTCTTTGCTAATGAATAATAGCTGGTTGAAAAAAGAAAAATGAGATGTTACAAAATAATAACAAGGGTTTTACTAAAAATGATTTTAAAGGTATTATTAAGAAATAAAAAATAATAAGTGAAGAATAAAATTTCTAATTTTTTTATTTTTTATTTAATATATTATTATTTGTATTCGTCAATGAGTATCCTTTATTAGACAAACCCTAATATTGTAAAAACAAAAACCCTAATAATAAATGACAATGAGATATGACTACACCCATAATTAAAGCGATGGTGTGAGTGCTGAGAATCTTTCTTTTTTATTGTTTTAGCCTTTTAGGTTCAGTTTGGGGTGTCTGTATCTTAGTTTGGCATGGTTTATAGCAGTTTTTTTTTTAAAAAAAAAAGAGAGTAAAGTTTCATGGTTGTATATTTTATTGTTTAGCTGGTTGTTTGCAAATGCTGTTGTACTCTTTGCATCGTCGTATTGTACTGTATAAAAAAAATCTCAAAATGATCTAAATAACGAAATATTGCTGTTTGTTCATTACTGATCATGATAAAAGCCATACGTAATCACCTCCTCCAATATCACCCTTTCCGGTATGAACCACTGATTATCTAGATATAATTATAAGGCATGAAATGAGGGATCTTGTATGAAAGAGAATTTGATATATTTTGAAAAGAAATAATATATCTAATTAAGTGGTTTCTCATTTTGTTAATTACTAGTAATAGTGAAGCTGTTTTCCTGATTCAGAAAGCTTCCTCCTCTGATATTCAATTTCACAAATATGGCACAATTATTCAGGATACAAAACAAATTATATTTTTTTTCATATTTCATAAAATGTTTCATATATTTCCTTGAAATCACGGACACGCCATTTTACTGGTGTGTCCATGTGTCGGACACGTGTCCGACATAAACACACTTCGACACGCACACGACACGCGTGTCTCATGTGTCTGAGTGTGTCTAATTAAAAAAATTATTTTTTTTGACTCAGACACTGCTTAAATACGGTCAGGACACATCTCGGACACATTGCGAACATATATTGGACATAGTCCATTAAAATTTTAAAAAAATTACTGTGTGATAGTGTACTAATATCACGGTCTACAAGCCCAATATCACTCGACTCACCCTCAAGAAAAATCTTCTATTCTTCCTCAATACATTATGTTCATTGTGTGCTAATAGTTCAAGTTTCAAGTGAGTTTCACTCTGATTTGGTGATTCAATTTTTAATTATTATTAATTTCTTTTTTAATTATAAATGAAGATGCTTGTGTTGTCATTGAAGAATTGTGTTTAGAATATTTATAATCAAAATTATATATATATATATATATATATATTTATATATGATATTAATAAATGTAGTATCAGTATCTTAAAATTTTTAAATTTAATGTGTCTCTGTGTCCGTATTCGTATTGTATTCCGTGCCTGTATCCTTTTTCGTGCTTCATAGTATATTTCATATTGTTACATGCAAATTATTTATATAACGTCATTTAGTTAAACTATCCAGTTTAAACGGTTAAACCTAAAATAAAAGTCTTGTGGGTTGACTATTCATTCCAATTTTAACTACATTGATCAAAACACTAATTAAAATAATAATTATTGCATATAATGTTAGAATCATGCAGAATTTGAACCATTAACAAAACAAATCTGTCATTGATAACTCAAAAATCAAAAGCATATATAAATATGAGTAGGTAGAGATTACATTACTCAAACTATCTCAACGTATACACAGAAAAATAATAAAAAGCAATAAAATTCCACCTAACCAAGAGTACAGAGTCCACAAAATTGGTGCCACAAAGGGTGGAACCTCGACTCCCTCAAATGAGAATGTAAGTTTAAATTTTAGAAAAATAATTTTTATGAGAATCATATAATTTTCATGCTCTTAATTTTATAAGTGATTTAAATAGGTCAAATTTATAAGAATAATTCGAGATAGGCTACAAAATTGGTACGTACAATTTTAAACTTGAAAAAGAAAAGAAAGTAAAAGGAAAAAAAAAGACAAAAAAAAAAAAGCGGTCCATGACCATGAACATGACGTAGCCTCAAGTCCTCAACCTTATTATTATTGATCATTGATCCAATCCATGAATACAGAACCAGAGTACAGAGTCAGAGAGAGAGTAGAAAAATGGCGATCCCAATACCCAGTCGACAGCTATTCATAGATGGGGAGTGGAGAGCACCTCTCCTCAACAACCGAATTCCAGTCATCAACCCCTCCATTGAAGGCATAATAGGTTTCCTCTCTTTCTCTATCTTCACTTTTTTTTTTCTTAAATGCTGCACACTGAGTGGCTTCTAATCTTATCACTTTCTTCTCACGATTGACTCATATCTGAACTTTACCAAAATAGTAACAGCTTTTGATATGTCTCATATAATTGCAAATTATATATCTCTCACTCTCTGGTCACCACTTCTGAGTTGTGGCTCATGTGAATGCTCTTCAGGAGATATCCCAGCTGCTACTAAGGAAGATGTGGACCTTGCAGTGGATGCTGCTAGAAGAGCCCTGTCCCGGAACAGGGGCAGAGATTGGTCATCCGCTTCTGGCTCTGTTCGCGCTCGGTATCTGCGAGCCATCGCTGACAAGGTTGTTTTGTAATATTTTTTATTGGAAAATGTTTTTTTTACACCTTCAATTCCATACCTCACTCACACCGGTTAACTATGAGTCATTTATTGGTTGGTTAACAAACGTGTATCAATTGGTTAAGGGACCAATAATCTGTTTTTCTAAGAAAAAATAGAAAAATATTTTTTGTACACCTCAAATTCGACACCCGTGGTACACCATATCTGCATGTGACTGTGGTTCTCTGCTCTAGTATACTGTGTGTATGGTTTCAGGATCTACACCGTATCCACATGTAAGTGGGGTGTCGTAGATGAGTCGTATTTCAGGTGTTCAACTATCAAAACTCGAAAAAACACGCTGTTTATTCGTTAACCAATAATTGACTTATCATTATTTAGTGTAGGATTTGATGTGTAGGAATAACAAAACTATTTTATGTTAGTGGTATTTACTGTTTGATTGACCCAGTTGTGCATGTCTTGAGACCTCACCGTCTGTTAACTTTCTTTCTTACAGATAACGGAGAAAAAGAATGAACTGGGAAAACTTGAAGCAATGGATTGTGGAAAACCACTGGATGAAGCAGTAGCGGACATGGTAACGTTTGACATTGGAAAAACAACAATTGATGTTGTCATGAGTTTTTGCTTATTTGGATCTATGATTTTATCTAGGATGATGTTGCTGGTTCCTTTAAGTACTATGCTGAGCTTGCCGAAGGGTTGGATGCAAAGCAAAAGGCTCCTGTGTCTCTTCCTTTGGAGACATTCAAGAGTTATGTTCTCAAGGAGCCCATTGGGGTTGTTGCATTAATTACTCCATGGTATCTGCTGCTTCTTTATTTTAATTGCGTACGCATTCTTTTTCAATGAAATTTACTGGCTTAGTGATTGCATGAATCTATGCATCAATTGTCATTCCTACAGTTCAAACCACCATTTTGTTGCTCTTATAGTAAATTTGAAAGTAGTTCCTATTTCTTTTACTTTTTTAGCAATTGACTAACTGCTTCAACTTCCGTGTTAGCTTAATAACTGATTTATGCCAAACATTAATAGCACATGACAACACAACCTGCTTCTCTTTAATAGGATATACTTCTCTGGAATATTAATTTGTCTATGCACACACATGGCAACTCCTAATAGTGGGAAAAGGCTTTTGGTCTTCTTGTTGTTGTGTGGTTTTGGACTCTCCAAAGATGAAAAATCCCAGTCTGATACATTATTTTTCTTTCTTTTGAAATATCTTCGTGTGTCCCCTTGCTTGTATTGCATGGTAAGTAATTATGTTTTGCATAAGCACTTTCAGCTTATTTGGATGAGCTAAAAAGCGAGCTTATGAAGATAAGCTGAAAACAATTTATTTGGATTTGATAAGTTGATTTCACAAGCTTGCTGAAACACACAAAATTTTCCTTTCACACTTATGGGCTATGGCGCCAAATAAGCGCTTATAAACAGAACATAGGCCCATCCAATGAGGCCTAAAGTGAAATATTGGATCTCAAGTGATGTAAAACTGAAGACCAAAAAATAAGTGCTGTAAATATTGGTCACTGTAACAATGAAATCAATTGCTAATTGAATGTCTTGAATGGCTAGTGAAATGATGGGGTCAATCTTATGTATTAGGAACTATCCTCTCTTAATGGCTGCATGGAAAGTTGCTCCTGCTCTGGCTGCTGGTTGTACTGCAATATTGAAGCCATCTGAATTGGCATCTGTGTATGTTCTCATCAACTATTACAAACTTGATTCTTTGTTATGTTTGTTTCTCATGTTGTATTATTATTTATAATTTTAGGACCTGTTTGGAGCTGGCTGAAATATGCAGAGAAGTGGGCCTCCCTCCTGGTATATTAAATATTGTCACTGGATTAGGCCATGAAGCTGGTGCTCCTTTGGCATCCCATCCTGATGTAGACAAGGTTCAATTGTTTTTAGTTATCAGTAGAATCGAAATTATATGGAGCTATATCTTGTTCTATATCTTGCAAGTATTGTTAATATGATGTCATTGAGTTTACAAAGCTACTGTATCATTGTGGCTGATATTTATCTTTTCAACAGATTTCCTTTACTGGAAGCTCTGCAACTGGGAGCAAGATTATGACAGCCGCAGCTCAGCTGGTCAAGGTATTTTTAAGCAGTATTATGATATTATCTGCAACTTATGTACAGTTCATACTGTCCTGTTTTAATAGCTAGAGGAGAATGAGGAACACACATACAGAAGAAGAGATGGGAATCCATTTTTTTTTCCTGCCATATTTTCTCTCTCTTTTCTTTGTGAATTCATGTAATATCAAATTTGTGGTTTCTTGACAGCCCGTTTCACTAGAGCTTGGTGGAAAAAGCCCAATAGTTGTTTTTGAGGATGTTGACCTTGATAAAGGTCAGTGCCTTTTCAAACCTTCTTGCATTATGGAATCACACTTCCTGCAAAACTGATTGTGGATGAGTAAATTTTGGGTATCTAAAACCTATTGCTTTATTCAAACAGATGCTCATATACAATTTAATATTTAGATCTCTTCTCCATGATTTAAACAGCTGCTGAATGGACCATCTTTGGCTGCTTCTTTACAAATGGTCAGATATGCAGTGCAACATCCCGCCTTATTGTGCATGTAAGTTTAATAGTTAGATTTCAATTCCCTATTCCATCCATAACACTTGTCCATGTTCACAAACAAGTATTCGTAGCTTTCTTTTCTTATTTTTGCTGCATAAATGGGAAGGTTCAGAATAACTAAGCTTGTGGTAGAATTTTGTCTGACAACTTTGTAGGAATTCAGTTGGCTTTGATTTTTGAAAATTGATAAAGACACTCTTATTGTTTCAGAAAAGTATAGCAACAGAATTTTTGAATAGGCTTGTGAAATGGATCAAAAACATCAAAATTTCAGATCCCTTGGAAGAAGGTTGCAGGCTAGGCCCTATTATTAGTGAAGGACAGGTATGTTTGCTGTTTCTCACTACTGTATTTACTAGATATTTCCTTAACTTAACCATTCCTCCTTTTATAAAGTAAAAAGAAGGATTTTTTTTTTAATTTTAATTTTTAATGGCATTAGGTAAAAAGGCAAATATTAAGCCTATTCTCCCTTTACACTTTTTTTTGCGGTGAAGTTCCCTTTATACTTCTATTATACTGTTTACAGTATAGCTCCTACCAGGCTTGTTAAATTTCTTATATTTTCTAGCACTTTGTCTTGCAATCAGTATTTACACAACTTTGGGAAACAAAAAATTTCAATATGTCTTTGAAATCTATGTTGGAGTGGTTTAATGAAAAGATTCCAACAATAAAAGACGAAGTTAGTTTAGAAAGTGCAACTCTAACGTTGTTATGACATATTCAAACATATATCAGTCATTAGTTAATACAAAGAAGCTTGGGAGGCTATAGTGATTTATCCAGAAAACAGTGCAAAAATAATCAGAATGCCTTTAGAAATCAAAATTATAAGCAAGTTTTGGATTCCGTTGGTGGAAAAATATGTGGTGCTATTCGGTTACACATTCACTGAAATGAAGGGTTTCTCTATATGATCCTTGGGCACTTATGAGGAGCAAGCCAAGATGAGATGTTTGTGTTTCTTAGCACGGAGAAGGGCTACCAAATGGCGCCATGTGGTGGGTAAGAACACAGTATGGTTTATTGTCACCTTGGTAAGAGATCAAGATGAGATCCAAAAGAGATATCATGTATGGATTGAATTATGGACACCCACCATTCATAATACCTATAGCTAGATGCGAGACCTTCTCCAGCCACAGTGAGGGCGAGGGGAGTGGTAGGACTCGGGTCAGGTACTAGGGACACCTAGACTAAGATCTGAATGGTGTAGAATAAAGAAAATCGACATATGCTCTTATGGAATAAGAGATACACCCTAGCATGTGTTTCATACCACATGCGCTTAATGACTGCAATTGGGAAGCAAGTGAATGGATCCCTGTTTCACTGTCGTAAGTCCCATAAAGGTACAAATTCTTTCATTAATGCCCTTATTACTTTGACAGTCATGATACTTTAGTATGTATGCTAGGGTCATGATAATGCGACCCAACGGAGCAATACTAGGAAAGCAACTAATTCTGATCTTAGTGATATAAGGGCAAAAGGAAGATCATGTCAAATATATACACACTATACTTATGTTTAAGACATGTCTGTTATGATGTTGTTTTCAAGAAGCATCATAAGTGTGGACACAAGGCATATTGGATATCACAATACCAAGACTCTTGAGTGTTTGAATCTCACAAGGGATTAGAGATGCTATGTATGAAGTGTATATAGACAGATCTAGGACATCCGAGGCACATTTATGATAAAGCTGATAACAAAAGCATTGTAAACACTTATGCTGGTCGTGAGAAGGATTGCTAGTATAAGAGCTCCCAAATATAGTGCCCGAGCGGTCATAGCAACACGCTCTATATGAAAATTCTAGAGGAAATGAGAAGCTGTGTGTAATTCATCCCATCATGTGCGAGTGGGAGATGTTAGAAAATGGGGCGCCTATGATGGGTTGACCCATATCCATGACCCGACCCAACTAGTTAATTAATTGACTAATTAATTAGTCAATTCTTTGAATTAAGGGTTGGAGGGAGCAGTTACGTGACTCCCTTAGATTAGTAACTTCCAATGTGTGGAAGTGTTGGAGTTGAAGGTTACTTACTATGTGTGAGAAAACTTCTATAAATGGAAGTGCTGGGCATTCCATTCACATAAAAATACAAGAGGAGATGTGAGAAGAGAAACAGAGAGAGAGCGTGGAACCTCAGGATTTGGGTGTATTCGTTGTGGAAAACACACAAGGTTCCATTGATGAACTTATGTAAAACCGTAAGGGTTAGTATGTGGTGGTGTAGAGTCGGAGAGCACTTTGGCTGGGCTTGATCGAGGTACGAATCTTATTCCACTGTGCTTAAAGCTCCAAGTTCTATTACCTACACATCTATTCACTGTTTACAGTATAGCTCCTACCAGGCTTGTTAAATTTCTTATATTTTCTAGCACATTGTCTTGCAATCAGTATTTACACAACTTTGGAAAAAAATTTTAAATTGGCCTTTGAAATCTATGTTGGAGAGGTTTAACAGAAAGATTCCAACAATAAAAGACAAAGTTGGTTTAGAAAGAGCAACTCTAACGCTGTTCTGACATATTCAAACATATATCAGCCATTAGTTAATACAAAGAAGCTTGGAAGGCTTTAGTAATTTATCCGGAAAACAGTGCAAATATTCAGAATGCCTTTAGAAATCAAAATTATAAGCAAGTTTTGGATTCCGTTGGTGGAAAAATATGTGCTGCTATTCGCTCACACATTCACTGAAATCAAGGGTTTCTCTCTCTAAACTTAACTGCCCACAACCCCATTTTAAGAAATTTAAGCCATCTAATTGGATAGCTGTCCTCTGATAATGCATAATTTCCGTTTTACTAATCTGTGTACGCATTCTGGAGAAGATTATCAATGAATAGCAGTCCAAGCCAATATAAAAGTGGTCCACAATGTCATTGACAATCTATAATATTGCTTACACAGAAAGGAATATTTTTCCCCTGTTGGGTTTAGATGAGTTTGTTCGCATTTATAAACACATTGTACACTCCATTATATAGATTTATAAAGATAATTGATGAAAAGGTAGAAAATACTAAAATCTACTAAAACCACTAAAACTTAAAGAGGGTAGGATTCACTTGACCTTCTCTAAAAAATGGGGGAAAAAAAAAGAAACAATACGTGCGCATTCACCTGTACATGATGGTCTATGAAGCACAGGTACTTCATAATGTCTATCGTACCCGTCTCGGATATGTACCTCTCGGATACTTGATAAATGTTAATTTAATTTTTTAACAAAAGTCGTATTCTCATACCATATTCGTATCATATCCGATACTCGTACCCGTAACCGTACATCATAGATGATGGTCAATTAATTGAGTGTTTCATCAAGTTTGAGTAAAGCTTTTAGTTAGTGTATAAAAAATTATTATGTTTTTTTTTATTCCTTAGAATGGAATTTATGCAGTTATTATATATTACTTTTATTACCTGTTTTAACTTCTACTTTAGAAGGAAAAAACTGAAGGTAGTAATTATATTGTAATTTCATTGCTAATTTTAAATCCTCTTTCTGATTAAGGTACTTCTGCTTTTAACAAAGATATGTCAAGTTCTGATTGTTAGACCTTGTTCCATTTCTTGCCATATTGTTATCTATGAGGAAGTGCTTAATTTAGTGGCTTTAGTATGCTTAAAAAAATCAGTTGATATGTAATCCTGAAAATCTACTGCTAAAATGGACTTCTGTATTTGTGCTTGTGTTTGTTCAAATGCTTTCTCCAATACCCAAAATGAAAATGTATGATTGCGTGATATCAGTGATTATGATCAATTTTCATGTAGTATGTAATAATATTAAAGTTTTCTGAGAAAAAGGTTAGTGTTTGATTATATTTTTTAAATTAAGATTTATCTGTTGACAAAAATGAAGGAAACTTCTCGTTACATTGTTTATGTAGTTCCCATGATTTAGCTTTCTTTCTGGTCTTATAACTTAAATCTTAAAAAATGATTTAAGCATTTATTTGTCTTGAGCCAAGACGATGCAATATCTAATTTTTGGATTATATGATTCAGTACCAAAAAGTATTGAAATTTATCTCAACTGCTAAGAGTGAGGGTGCAACAATTTTGACTGGTGGGTCTCGCCCAGAGGTATGATTATACAATTTATACCCTCTAGTATTTGTGCTCGGTTATGTATTGCTGCTTGGTTATGTATTTCTGCATTTGTCATGAAAAAAAGAATGATTTTTCAAATTTAATGGCAGCATTTAAAGAAGGGATTCTTTGTTGAACCAACCATCATAACTGATGTGACTACCTCAATGCAAATTTGGAGAGAAGAAATTTTTGGACCTGTTCTTTGTGTGAAAACATTTAGTACCGAGGAAGAAGCTATTGAACTAGCAAATGACACCCAGTGAGTTGATGATTTTCTGGAAACTGATATTAATTTCACCTGTAAACTATTTTTTCTTGTGGATTGATGTCAACAGTCAAAGTTATATAATTTTCATCTTTCACAGCTACGGCTTAGGTTCTGCTGTAATGTCAAATGATCTAGAAAGGTGTGAGCGCCTATCTAAGGTGAGACTGATCCTGCATTATCATAAAACAACAAAATAATTGGATTTTCTGTAATTGAATAGTTTGTATTGCTTTTCTGCAGGCTTTTCAGGCTGGAATTGTGTGGATCAATTGCTCCCAACCAACCCTCATTCAAGCCCCATGGGGAGGCACTAAACGTAGTGGTTTTAGTCGTGAATTAGGAGAATGGTATGGCCCTTATTTCCTAAATCAACAAACGCTGAAGTCAACTTGAATGCCTTTTTATGGGGGTGGGGAGATGAGATGAGATGGCCACAAACCTTAATATGAAGAAAAGACTCAATAATTATAAGGTGAAGTCTTGGGTGTGTTGAATGCTCCAGTACCATGCACGTTTGGCAGTTTATTGACCATCGAATTCTGCACCCAAATTTGATCTTACAGTCAATAAAGCTGTGTGCAACCCTTGCATGGTAGAATTGGACTTATTGCAAATCATATGCTGTCATGCCTTGAACCATTCTTTAAAATAATATTCTTAATATATAGTCGAAGGTATCAGCTAGCTCAGCTAGTAATCCTTTGCTGGTGAATGCAAAGATTTGGGATCAAATCCCACCTTCATCCTTCTCCATCCTCGGCGTGTGTGTAAAAAAATCACTTACTGGTTGAAATCTGTAAAATTTCCCGATCAACTGTATACGGCAAAAAAAATTTCATAATATAAAGTCTCCTTGTATAAAGAGAACAAGAATACAACAAAATGCTGGTTTTTTTTGTGGGGGGGGGGGGGGGGAATTAGTTAATTACAATGCAAAAAATTCTATACTTGCATGAGCGCAATAGAGACATAACTCCGCCTCTATTATTGTCAAATTTGAAAAAATAAAAAGTTTTTTAAGCCTATCTTTTGACTGTTTTATCGTCTGATAATCTGGATCTGAATTTTTTTTTTTTTTTGTTTATTGTGCCTTTTTCAGGGGACTTGATAACTTCTTGAGTGTGAAGCAAGTGACTCAGTACATATCTGATGAGCAGTGGGGCTGGTACCAGTCTCCTTCAAAGCTGTGATAGTTAACCATGTAAAGTGATGATAAATTGGAGTTCCAAAACCTGGCATGGAATAAGGTGTGGCAATACTAAGTTGTGATTATGGTCTAAAGACGGGAAGATTTAGTGTATGCATATAACAACAAAATTTTTTTGTGATCATGTTAAACGCTGGATGTGCTGTTTTTATTTGATTTGGTTACGGTGGGCCCACCATTTAAGTTTCTAATATTTGAACGGCTTCATAACAGACATTTTTTTTCAACTCTTTGGTTTGCTCTTACTGAAATATAATCATTCCTACCATCCATGGCACCATTGGATTAACCTGTTTCTTCCCCCTTTTATTTTGGCTTTTTTAGAGGGGGAAGATGGTAAGCCGGATCGGGCAGTGTAATGCATGGTATTGACATTTCTCAAGAGTAGAAGCTTCAAAATGCCCATCCCCCTCCAAAACACACAAATCATGGTGTGGATTTTATGGTTGCCTTGTACTGGAATGAGATGTAGGCTGGAAAATTAAATGCTTTTTTCAGAGAATCAATCATGTGGCAGAATTATCCTTTCTATGCCTAATAGATTAATACTTTTCCTGGTATTGTGCGCTTAAGATGATTAGATTCAGGCATTGAGCAATCTCAGTCATAATCAAATGCTTAAGGTTCAGCTAATATTTTCCGCCAGGTAACTCAAACTATATTTCTTTCTCTTTATCTTTCTCAATGCTGTTCCCTTTTTTAGAAATGGTTTATAATTGGCAAATAACAATAGTTTTGATGATCACAAACAAAAAGAAATATGTAAGATTAAGTTCAAGATCCTTTACGACTAGTATATAAGACTTAGATCTCATATAAAAAAAAGGGGACTCTTAATTCGTTTTTCAAATATCCAAGATAACACTAAATGAAACAATGTGCTTTCAAGCTGCTAAAAAAGTTTTTAAAATTAAGTAAAATGACTTTTAAGTGTTTGAAAATGTTTTAGAACCTTTGAGTGCATGCTAAGTGTTTTGATGCTTTTAAATGTCAAATAATCGATTATGAGTTTGTCATAATTGATTATATGTGTTCAGCAATATGCCCTATTATTGATTATAAGCCAATGGATCAGGATCCTCTCTTGTTGGGTGAAAACATGAGAGGGTATTGTTATAGATCCAATGACTCAAATTTATCAAGTTATATTTACAACTTTTATTTTATCATAAAATAAAACATTTTTAAAGGTTGAGATACTGTCCTGTTTTCACCCAACAGGAGAGGATCCTGATCCTAAGCCAATAATCAATTATAAGGACATGCATAATCAATTTTTGAAAGTCAATAAGCCAAGTTTTTTTATAATTCAGGGAATAATCAATTATTACACAACAATAATCAATTATTGAAGCAAATAGACTAATTTGTACCCAAAATATTAAAAAGCAATAATCAATTATCTATGTTCTAGAAACATAAGAATTTTGTCCTATCTCACAAATAATTGATTATAGGCTTCCAATAATCGATTATTTGAGTTTCTAAAATCAGAAATTAATGGCTAATAACTCGTATTAAATGCATTCAACTACCCCCAACGGCTCTTTTATTTCATGGGCTTTAAATACAAAGCCTTGGGGACTCAAATAGAGTTGGATGACATTCTAAAAATCATTCTTGAGCATTTATTGTGAATTGCCTTCAATCATAACCCTCTATTTTTGAGCTTAAGTGTTTGCTACCTCTTAGTCTTCAATTTGTAGAATCCACTCTTGTGAGAGTTTCTACTTATTCTCTTCATCTGAAATTCATTGTAAAAGGATGACGTATCCCTTGAGAGATCGAAAGGGTGAGATATCCCTTGTTATGAGGCTCAAACACTAAGGGTGATGTATCTCTTATTTTGAGACTCAAACACTAAGGGTGAGGTATCCCAAAGGTGTTGTGATTTAATGCAGAGGTTACAATTACCTGTTGAAGTTTGAAGCTTAGTGGAAAATTTCGGGTAAATCACTTGAGAAATGGATATAGGTCACAACGAGTGGCTGAACCAGTATAATCTTGGTGTTTGCTTTCTCTCAACTCTATCTCTTTTGTATTTGTGCACTTTATAGTTGTATACTCTCTTTAATGCTTTGATTCTTGGTTGTTTTAGTGTGAGAAGTTCTCATCCTCATCTATCTACTAAATTCTAGAAATTAATAGCTTCAACAAAGATTAATAAACAAATGTTTTTGAAAAAGTTTGTGAATTTTTTTTACAAACTCAATTCAATCTTCTTCTTGAGTTTGAAGCTACTTCGTAACAAGTGGTATCGGAATTCAACTCTTATGTAAAGAGCTTAATAACTTCAAGAGGAGAGATGACTTCTTCAAATCCTTTTTCATCGGACGATGCTTCCATCAATAGGCCTCTCTTTTTCAATGGTGATAGACATGCATATTGGAAGGAACACATGAAAATTTTTATTGAAACTATTGATTTGGATGAGTAGGATGTTGTAGAAAATGGTCCTTTGTCCCTATACATATTGTTGATGGTGCAAAGGTTGACAAACCAAGAAGTGATTGGACCAATGAGGATAAAAAGAAAGTGCAATACAATTTGAGAGCTAAAAACATCATTACTACAACCTTGAAGTATGATGAATACTTTAGAATCTTAAATTGTAAAACAACCCAAAATATGTAGGACACTTTACAAGTCACCAATGAGGATTTTAGTGAAGTGAAAATGTCAAGAATCAACACTCTCACACATGAATATGAGCTTTTTAAAATGAATCAAAGTGAAAGCCTTCAAGAAATGAAAAAAAGATTTACTCATATTATTAATCATCTTGCTTCTTTGAGAAATACATTTCCTAATGAAGATCTTATTAACAAAGTATTGAGTTGGCATTGACAACCAAAGGTGACAGCTATTACGGAATTAAGGAATCTTGCTACTATGACTCTTGCCACACTCTTTGGAAAGCTTCAAGAGCATGAATTGAAGTTGAATAGACTCAATCAACATGAGGATCTTGATAAAAGAAGAAAGGAATTGCTCGTAAGGCCATTTCCTCCACACTTGATGATGATGATGAAGATGATGGAGATGGTTTGGAGAATCTTAAGGTTAATGAGGAGAACCTTAGTCTACTTGTGAAGAAATTTGGGAAGTTCCTCAAGAAGAAGGGAAACCAAAGAAGACATCCTTCCCACCAAAGAAGACTTATCACAAAAAGGAAGAAATTTCATTCACTCTCATATGTTATGAATGTGGCAAATCAGGACACATAAAGATGAAGTGTCCAATCTACTAAAAGAAAGTGAAAAAGTTTGAGAAGATACCTTCAAAGAAAAACAACTGTAGAAGAGCTTACATAGCATAGGATGACATTAATATGGACTCAACAGATAGCTTTGACAATGAGGAAGCTCATCTATGTCTCATGGCTAGAGATGAAGAGGAAGATGATGATGACATGGAAGTAGTATCTTCTAACCTTGACTCTTCCACTTCCTGTAATGAATTGTAAGATGCATTTGAGGAATTGTATGATGAATTCATGAGGCATGCTAAACTTGTTTCCTCTTTTAAGAAAACTATTTCTTCTCTAGAAACCAATATTTCTATCTTGAACAAAGGAATTGAGGAACTCAAAATTGAAAATAAAACTCTTGGATTAATTAATGCTAACTCTTCATGCATGACTTGTACTTCACATGAGCTTGCATCTACATCCTCTTCTTACTTTTCATGTAAAGCTTTTGAAAAAGAATTGAGAACTTAGAAAAGTCCTTGCAAAGTTGACCTTTGGAAGCTACAACTTGAACATCTTGCTTGGAAAACAAAGATGTGTCTTTGAAAAGGTCGGTTTGGGGTATAATCCCAAAAATCAACAAAAGCTTTATAAGAAATTCTTTGTTCCATCAAACAAATCAAGTATTCCTTTTATAACATATTTTTATTGTGGCAAGAAAGGACATAGTGCATCCACATGCAATGCTAGAAAGAACATCAATGTAAGTTCTAGGAATGTTTGCGTTCCTAATGGCACATTACCCAAAACTAACACACAAAGATCCAAGAAAATTTGGGTACTTAAGGTTAAAAATTGAATTTGTGTTGTAGGTGTACTTGAAGGCCAAGATCTCACATTAGTATCTTGATAGTAGTTGCTCTAAGCACATGACCAGAGATGTCTCTAAGTTCTCTTTCCTAGTCCCCAAGAAGTATGAACATATAACCTATGGAGACAACAATAAAAGAAAGATTCTTGGTGTTGGTAAAGTTGGTAAAACACCTTCCTCTTCTATTGATAATATACTGCTTGTTGAATGACTCAAACATAACTTGGTTAGCATTAACTAATTATGTGACAAAGGAAATAGAGTTATATTTAATTCTAATTGTTGCATAATTGAAGGAGTAGATGACAAGCAAGTTCAGTTTGTTGGTTATAGAGTAAATATCATATATATGATTAGTCTTGATGATATATTTTCAAATGTTGCAAAGTGTCTTATGAGTAAAGAAGATGATTCAAGGCTTTGACATAGAAGAATTGCATACATTCACATGGATCACTTGAATAAGCTGGTTTCTAAGGAGCTAGTAATTGCACTACCTAAGCTCAAATTTGAAAAAGATAAGTTATGTAATGCATGTCAAAAGGGAAAACAAGCAAAGGTCTCTTTTAAAGCTAAAAATATTGTTTCTACCTCTTGACCTTTACAACATTTGCACATTGATCTTTTTAAACCCTCAAGAACTATGAGCTTTGGTGGGAATTACTACATACTTGTGATTGTGGATGATTATTTTAAGTTTACATGGACATTGTTCTTATCTCATAAAAATGATGTTTTTCAAACTTTAGAAAACTTGCCAAAGTTATTCAAAATGAAAAGAGTTCTAACATTGCATTTATTAGAAGTGATCATGGTGGAGAGTTTGAAAATCAAGATTTTGAAATCTTTTGCAATGAAAATGTCATTGAATATAATTTTTCAACCCCTAGAAGTCTATAACAAAATAGACTTGTAGAGAGAAAAAATAGATCTTTAGAAAAAATGACTAGAACTATACTCAATGAATCTAACCTTCCTAAGTATTTTTGGGTGAAAGTGGTAATTACCATTTGTTATGTAATGAATAGGGTCCTAATAGGGCCAATTTTAAAGAAAACCTCCTATGAATTATATAAATGAAGGAAACCAAATATTTTTCACTTTCATGTCTTTGGATGCAAATGTTTTGTTTTGAATAATAGAAATGATAACTTAGGCAAATTTCATGCAAAATCCGATGGGGGTATATTTCTTAGTTATTCTATTCATAGTAAAGCTTTTAGAGCTTATAACAAAAGAACTATGACCATAAAAAGTCTATACATGTTACATTTGATGAGACCAATCTTAATGGATCAAGAAAGGAATTTGTTGATGATGTTGCAAAATTTTTAGCTAAAACTCAATTGGATGACAAGAAGAAAGAAGTAAAGAAGTAAGAAGAAAGTCAAGTTGAACCCATAAAATAAGAGGAATCACAAGTCATGGATCTTCCTAAGGAATAGAGGACCTCAATATATTATCCTCTTGACAAAGTAATTGGTGATGTATCAAAAATGATAATAACTCAAAACTCTCTTAGAGATGCATGCAATCATATAGGCTTTGTTTCTCAAATTGAACCTAAAGACCTAGATGAGGCTATTATTAATGAACATTTGATCTTAGCCATGCAAGAAGAATTAAATCAATTTGAAAGGAATCAAGTTTAGGAATTTGTTCTAAGGCCCAATAATCATCCAATAATTGGCACAATGGGTTTTTAGGAACAAACTTGTTGAAATGAGGATAATAATAAAAAATAAAGTTAGGCTTATTGCTAAAGGTTATAATCAAGAAGAAGGAATTGATTATGAACAAACTTATGCTCCTGTTACTAGATTAGAAACTATTAGAATGTTACTTGCTTTTGCATGCATTATGGATTTCAAGTTTTACCAAATGAATGTAAAAAAGTGTTTTTCTAAATGGTTTTATTTAAGAAGAAGTGTCTATGGAACAACCTTTTGGTTTTGAAAGCTATAAGCTACCCGACCATGTTTTCAAATTGAAAAAAAAAACCTTTTATGGTCTAAAACAAGCTCCTAGAGCTTGGTATGAAAGGGTGAACAAGTTCTTTTTAGAGAAAGGTTTTTCTAAATGCAAGGTTGACACAACACTCTTTATTAAAAACAAAAAGTATGACATTTTCCTTATGCAAATTTTTATTGATGATATTATATTTGGTGCTACTAATGAATCCTTGTGTAAGGAATTTGCTAGTCTAATGCAAAGTGAATTTAAAATGTTAATGATGGGTGAGCTCAATTTTTTCCTTGGACTTCAAATCAAGTAAACAAAAGATGGAACATTCATAAGTCAAACCAAGTATTGTAAGAAGTTGCTCAAGAAGTTTGGAATGGACAATGCTAAAGAAATGGCTACCCCAATGAGTACCTCTTACTATTTGAACAAGGATGAAGAAGGTAAATCCATAGAAATCATTAAGTATAGAAGTATGATTGGTTCACTTCTTTACCTTACTGCAAGTAGGTCGGATATAATGTTTACTCTGTCCATATATGCTTGATATCAAACTTGTCCTAAAGAATCTCACCTAAGTGCTATAAAAATAATAATAAAATATCTCGTTGACACATCATAAATGGGCTTGTGGTATCCCAAGGGTGTCTCATGTAGTTTGATTAATTATTCTGATTTTGACTTTGCCGAATACAACATAGATAGAAAAAGTACTAGTGGGACATATCACTTGCTTGGAAACTCTTTAGTTTCTTGGTATAGTAAGAAACAAAATAATGTGGCATTGTCTATGACTGAAGCTGAGTATGTTGCAGTCGAAAGTTATTACACTCAAATCCTTTAGATGAAACAATAACTTCTAGATTATGAACTCCAACTTGATCACATGTATATAAGATGCGATAACACTAGTGCAATCAATCTAACTTAGAATCCAATCTTGCAATCTAAGACTAACCATATTGAAATAAGGCACCACTTCATAGGAGATCATGTGCAAAATGGAGATTGTGTGCTTGAGTTTATGGAAACATGAAAACAATTAGCTGCTATATTTACAAAACCTTTGGTAAAAGAAGGTTTCTTTTATATAAGAGGAGAACTAGGAATAATTGATCAATTATGCATTTGAGTGAATTATTATGTTTGATGCATATTTATCTTCTTATTATTTATTTTCATGAATCTAATATTCACTTGAGCGTTGGAGGTTCCCCCAAATTTATTTTGTAAGTACTTGATTCATGACTAAGTCCTCCAATCTAGAAAAATGTCATGTTCTTGTTGTCGCATCAGTTTATGATGTTTTTGGGTTGAATATTCAATTATTGGGAGTGGATATTTGATTATGAAGTGTTACAATAGCTCAGAATTGTGTTTTCAACAGAGCATAATCGATTATCTTGGGTAGATAATCGATTATCGTCATATATCAAAAGGCTCAGAAATGTTTCTTGTTAAGCAATAATTGATTATGGGAAGGTCATAATCGATTATCTGGGAAAATTAGAATCTGAAAAGCAATAATCAATTATCCATGAGCTTGTATAAGAAGTTCCAGTACCTTCTTCCTCTTTTTAAATTTCCCAGTCTCTCTCTCTTCAACCTTTTTGTCCTCCTTCTCTCTAACCCTAATCCCTCTCTGCCACTCCACCTCTGTAACATCCAAAATTTAATAACCATAATATAGCCAACATATACTATAGTGATTAGATTCAGAACTGTTACGTACTACTACTAAACATTTTCAAATATAACAAAGCCATGTATATATAGAAAATATGAGCCATGAATGAATATATTTATTACACAACAATAGTATTTCTCATAAATACAAAACGTACATCGTTTCAAAAGAAACTACTCAGCTATACTAAGCTAAGCACTCCAAGCTCCTGCTTGTCTTCACTTTCTATAAGACTTTCTTCTTGGAATCATCATGGAAACACATACAAGGGGTGAGAATCACACATTCTTAGTAGATAAAATCAATAAATCATATCATCACAATCATTCCAGTCATTTCAGGAAAAAACATATTTGTAAACTCAAATCTCAAGCATAGTAAGCTAGAAAGGCAACAAAAGCCAAAACCAAGTTCTTTCTCTTCCTGAAACAAATTCCCACTTTATAAGTTTGTATAAAAACTCATTTACTACTAACAGTCTTCTAGAAATTGCCACGCTCACAAAAACACAATCTCCCTCTCAGAGACACCAAAACATCGTCTCCATCGCAGAGACACAACAACAATATCTCCATCTCAGAGATATAAACCCAACATCTCCATCTCAGAGATATAAACACAACATCTCCATCTCAAAGATACAAACACAACATCTCTATCTCAGAGATATGCAACTGCCTATACAATTATAATGCATGAATATGTTATGATAGTAATCGCTCATACAATCGCCATGCTATGCCAAATTATGTCTAGTGTTTATGCTTGTGCAATAACCTAAATATGTAATGCATAATGTATGATACCATTTAAAAGAACCCACTTCCATGGTAATGTCATGAGATGCATAAGCCTTGAGTAAAACAAAGGAACTTAGTTCCATAAGCTTTGAACAAGCACTGGGAACCCAGTTCCAGCTAAACCACGAGGTGTGAGGGAAAGACCATCCTCAACTCATTACTATGATTGGGAAGATATGTTACTTCTTCACTTACAATCATGTATGATCACCCTCTCCGGTAGTGAAGTCTCATCAACTACACAGTCTTCAACAATGATCACTATGATAGAAAAGATTGGTTACTTACTTATTCAAAATCATATTTGATCACAATAATGATCTCTGTGATAGGAAGGATTGATTACCTTCTCATTCAAAATCACATTAGATCATCCACAACAATCACTATGATAGGAAGGATTGGTTACCTACTCATTCAAAATCACATTATGATCATAAACAATGAGGGCTCAAACTTCTCAACATAACTACAGAACAACAATAATGTCAATTACTACAATAACTAGCATGTCAATTGATTTACATTCCTAACTACTAATGCAAAATATAATGATGTTAAATACCACAATAATTAATATACCAATTGATTTACATCCACCACAATAACTACTTTATTAAATACTCTTATTAGAGTCTCAATATTCACAAAGAAGCATAAATAAAGAAACTATGCCATTGGAAGACTCTATGGCAATCCAACACAACATCTAGTTGTTCTCTGGCATTCACGCCACGACATGCCCTGTGCCACGTTGCGGTGCCCAAGCCACGAGTTCAAATATTGGCTGGAAATACTGCCCACGTCACGACATCCTTGTGCCATGTCGTGGTATGCACCCCCTGTTCTTCAACACGCCGCGACACTCAAAGTGCCACGTCGCGGCGCCCATCTCTCGGGTCCCAAATTCTGGACATGCATCACTCACACGCTGTGACGTGCTACGCCTTACGCCGCGGTGCCCACAACAGAACTTGCATTTTGCAAAATTCTGCTGATACGAGTACTGTTCCATTAGAATCAAACCCTCTTCCAATCACTCAGAACTCGATTTCAAGTGATTTCTAACATCTAACAAGGTCTAACTACATATAGCAACTCTTATTCCACCTCAATTTCACTCAAAATTACCAACCATGGAAAATCATCCAATATAAAACTTAAAACCCCAAAACCCAATTGAAGTGGGATTTAAGGGATACAATGGCTGGAAATCCATTTTCATATACCCAACAACTCATAAACAAGTCATCCTCAAGTCCTCCAACAAGATTCAAGCTAAAAACACCAAAATCACACTAAAAAACCTAACTTTCCTGTCATGCCAACACTTATGAACAAGATAAAGAAAATAGGAAGATGAGTCAAAAACAAAGTTTTCCCCTACCTCAAGGTCTTGATGATGGCCAAGGATGGGTCCAAGCTCTCCAATCCTTGCTTGCCTCTTGGATTCTCCTCTTTCTCTTTCTTTATGTTTCCTCTTTTCTCTTCTATGTTTCCGTTTTCCTTTATTTCCCAACCGTAGGCCACTTATAAGGAGGAGCCAATTTTGGCTTATCACAGATAAGTACTAAAATCTCGATCTGCTAAGAATACACAGATTTCACCAAATCCGATTTCCTAGCTTCCAACAGATTCAAAATAAATCCTAAGATTCATTAAAAATCATGTTTCACCTTTTCTCTATTTTTCCATATCAGCTAAGGGTCAATCCAGCACTAAAACACATAACTAGTATGCTTAAAAATGTCAAACTAACTCCGATTAACCTCAAACTTTAACTGTAGCACAGTCTACACATTTGTGACTTGAAAACAAACTCTCCACATTTATTTCTACTAACTAAGCAGTTTAAGCCACTTTCGGAGCAAATAACAGCTATATTTCGCACATAATATTATAGTAAAGTGCCTAAATATACTCAGAATGTCACAAAACTACACAAACATATTAAGTAAGTATTAGGCTATCTCTGTAACCATATACAAACCTAACATGTTCTCCAAGGTGTTACAACCTCCACTTTTCACCGCCCAACCATATCAAACCACCTATGCTCAGCACCCAAATCCTTCTCCACCACAAAACCATGCCTTCTCCTTTCTAAATTTCTCCCAAATCTCCCTTTCCCTCATCAACCTGTGACCCAACTTGCATAATGGCCTCTAGTTCTCACCTCAAGCGAGCCTGCACCAAGAACGCTTCTAGTGATGTCCATCTTGATAATAGCTTAATTTTTATCTATTTTTCTTATAAAAATAGGCATTATTATATCTCATTACATTTGATTTTAGTGACTTTATAATACTATTGATTTATTTATTTATTTAAAGAAGTCATTAATTTAATTATTATTACAATTGTAAGGAATTTGTTGCAAATTCAGATTCAACTTGTATTTTCTGACCTTGCTATTGCATTTGGACCATATCTTGAGCTGCAGATATCATATTAGTGCGATTCTTGCAGCATTGGAAAGCTAACAGAAAATGAAACAACTACTCTGTTGACTTCAAAGGCTAATTTTGTCATTTGAATGATGAGAAAAATAAAGAGAGAAAAGGATGAAAATTTGGTAGCTTTTAATAAAAAGAGATTCAGTTTCCTAAAATTGGTTTTCTAAATTCAATCAATATCATTTTATTATTTGGAGACTAATTAAGGAGATTGAATTTCCTAAATTTGGAGACCAATTAAGGAGATTGAGTTTTCTAAATTTAGTTTCTTAAATCCAATCAGTATCTTTTTATTATTTGCGAACCAATGAAGGAGATTCTGTGTAAGATACACTCCTTTTAGGAAAAGTCTCTTATTAATAGACAAAGGAGAAAAAAGGAAAACACGTGGTGTTAGGAAAAATTAGTATGCCCTAGATCCAATCTCTTGTGCAATATTTTAGAATACATTGTAATCATTTTATTTTGATAAATAACATGACATTTAATTTATTTTGGTTTTATTTGTCATATTCATTATTTAATTATTTAATTAATATGACAAGGTCCTTGATTAAATTTCAGCACTTGTCATCATGATAGTGATCATGATAATGAGAGGCAAGTTTTTATTTATAATTTAATCTAAAGTGTTCTTGATCATAAGATTATTGAGAATAGGACATTAGTAATCCGGATAGATCAATATATATGTGATTTCTCTTTTGGATAAAGATTAATATATCTCATTTATTAATTCACATATATAGATGATACATATGGAGATATGATCATTGAACTGACTCAATTGAGAATTTCTAATGGTTTATATTACCGTTAATCTGTAATAAGATATTCTCATGAAGGACATCATGTAAAATTTTCCTTTAACCTGATATTATTATGTAATTAATAAGCTACTTGTTATACTTTGATTTCGAACAACTAATGCCCTAGGGCGCTAGTTGAATGGATATTGGGTATATGGCTAAATACTTATAGGATTAATGATATATCAAGAATGAATACATCAACTCTTGGTAATGAGTTTGAGCTCTATGATTATAAAAACAAAATTAAGACCTTGGCCAAGGCAATTGAATGAATGAAGAAATGAGTTTCTTAAATCATTCACTAGTTGGTTATTCTTCTAAAGGTTTACCTATTAGAGTTTGATAGTTATACCATACTCTAAGATTAATTCAGAGATGGAAGGATGAAAGGAAATATATCATTATTCATCTAAAGGTTCTTGAAAAGCAAAAAATATTACTTCATGTTATCCGGTCGTTAAGGAGTGTTGCTAGACACCAACCTTAATTAGTAATTTGGTTCAACTAATTTACTACTGGCTAAGTATTGAATCTATGAGATCACACACTAACGAGTGTTCCAATCTTTTCTAAATGATTATTTAATTTATTAACGATTGTCCCATATTAATTTGATTATTTAATTTATTATTAGAGAATTTAATTTAATCAAATAAATAAATTTTTAATCCAAATGGAATATTGTTATATTCTTTACTAGTACTTAGAATATAATTAATACATGAAACAATTTTCTAAAAAAATTCTATTTGGAATAGAAATATCAGAAGTTTCCAAATTTAAAGTAGATAATGATGTTGTAGATATGACCAAATTCTCGACAACTCCACATTGTGGTGATATGCACCAAAAGTCAAATCATTTAAATCCTATTAGATAAGAATGATTGTTGCATGTTAGATAAGATTTGATATGCTGCCTATTAGATAGGATTTGATGTCCTGCACATTAGATATTTTTGATATGTTGCACAACCATTTCCAATTTTACAAGGAGACATTTTTTGTTGTTATTTATTTTTTAATAAATAAATTAAAATAGCTTTTATGGCTATTTAGACATGCACGTGCAACAAACAAACTGAAAAGGTGTGCAGCAAGTGAAACTTTACTAGCTTTTATGGCTATTTAGACGTACACGTGCAGCAAGCAAACTAAAAAGGTGTGTAGCAAAGAAAACTTTAATATATAGTGATATATGATAAATAGAAAACATAATTTTTCTGCTTTGGTTTTTTCTTCAAAATATGTGTAAGTTTCATGTTCTAAAAAGAGTTAATAGTAAGACTTGGTCTTTGTGTGAATAAGTATAGAGTCTTCATGTGATCAAAGAGAATTTTAAAGTATTAGGAATCCTTTACCAGGTATTTTTTTTTTATCTTCATAGTGCTAGAATACATTTTAAACATAAAATGATTATTTTGGATTGCTTATATTTTGATCTGTTGCATGATTTAATCACTATGCAATCCTTTCAAGTGGTATCAGAACCAGGTTGTTTGTGTTTAGAATGTATTAGTAAAATTACGATTCATGAATTTGTATAGTAGATGCGTGATTTAATTAATGAATTATTATTTTTTTTAGTGATACCTGTAACACCCTCCTTAGGGCGCCACACTTGATGTTGCTTAATTACCAAATTACCTCTTCATTAGAAATCGTGCTTGTAATATAAATACGAGTTATAAAATTTCTTAATGATAATAAGATAAACTTAACAAAAAATAAAAATATAACAACATTGTCACAAATAATTTACATCATACATACATACAAGCCTTTAGTATTGTCATACTTAAATATTTTACAAACTAGACTTTCAAAACATTTAAACTTTAAACTTTAATTTAAACTATTATATTGCCCAAGTCCTACTAGACAGCAGAACCCTCAAATGGGTCCTCCTCAGATTCCTCAGCATATAGGAATCCATCATGATGTGCAGTCCTACGGACAGGTGTCCGAGCAGACGACACAATACTAGTCGCACTAGGAGTACGATAGTAAGCTCTCCAATACTGCCTAATAGGTATTGGAAACTCTAGTTGTACAAAGAGATTAACAGAAAAGTAAGGGTGTCCTAAATGTTGCCTACTCAATCTAATATTTAGGTCTTCCATATAGTAAATACTCTCTTTCTCTAAATCAACAGTCCATGCCTCATCTCCTCCAATGAATGTTAGCTTCAGGTAGCCAAGGAAACTAGGCATCTCCATCTCTTCAAAACTCAACGTCCTCGGCAGGAATCTGCTCCTCCTCAGCTTCTCACTCCACTTCTTGCTCAACGTCTTAACAAATATAAATATAATACAGAACACGCATACAAAGAGGTAAGATTACCTACGCCAATACCAGTATGGTAGCAATGAAGATAAACACATGCAATATCTCATACAGTTATCATACCATAATTACAGTTATGCCACTAACATCATTATCATCACAAAACATGTAATAAACAACATTTACGATCATGCCACTACAAATAATTAAATATCCAATAAATCAATTATCATAAACATAATTACAATAATACCCTCAATAGTTACATGTATGCTCACAGACTCAATTTCCTATTCCATGGAGCTACAACTCAAGTCGGAGAGAGAGATCGAAAAGATTTGTCGGTACCAACATGTCTCAGACCACGTGCTCAATCTTGCACATCTAGCATATACACGACAGTTTTTATCAGATCTTGATTAAGGATAGTGTCTCGGTTAGAATCATTGGTGTGTTGCGTCGGTCTAACCTACGGCACAGAAGAGCTACCAATTGCCCATTGTAGGCAACCCGAACCCCAATGCCCCCACGGTCAACTAGTGACTTACACTACGCATATCACACCCACTCAAGATGTGTAGTCTCTCTTAGGCAACAAGCCTCATATAGTCCATCGAACCTTTCCAATGCATGTACTATGCACTATTCACATTTCTAATTCATATCACATATTCGGAGTCCACACAATAATATAACAGTATTATTACTGTATTTTAATCGCGTATTCATATTCTCGTATTTTCTTAATCGCGAACTCAATTCTGTCGCCTTTTCAAAATCGCGTAGTCATTTTCCAACATTTTCTAATCGCGTAAATATTTTTCATACGTTTCAAATCCAAAATACTATTTTTCTCATTTAATACTAAAAATTCACTTTATTTTTCATATTTGCATAATAGTCCCTCAAAAACTCATATTTATGAAATAGTCCCTCAAAAATTAATATTTATGAAATAGTCCCTCACAAATTAATATTTACAAAATAGTCCCTCATAAAATTTATATTTACAAAATAGTCCCTCAAAAATTAATATTTACAATATGACCTCTCTAAAAATAATATTTACAATATGACCACTCTAAAAATAAATATTTATACAATGACCCCTTATTTACATAATATTTATAATTTAGTCCCTCTTTTATAAAAATTTGTGGTATAACCCCTCTAAAAATTAGTAATTGTACTGTTTCCCAAAAATTGTTATTTCTTTTATTTACTTCACATAAAAATTTATTTTACTTTGCTATACTCAAACTTTTCCAAATTCCTTTACATCTCTCAGTTCTCATTTTAATTCATCAATTTGAGAACTTTGGTCCTCTTTTTCATAGTATGGCCGTGAGCCTCAGTGCTCTTTGGAGCACTCATACAATCGATTCATCGTGTTATTCATATCCTAAATTATACATACATTCTCATACTTTCATAATTATACATACACACATAATATCAAAGCTTTAAGCATTTTATCACACATGCAAGCATAGAAACAATACTATACACATCACAAACACAATCAAAGCACACCAAACAATAGGTGAATAAACCCTTATGGGTTTTTCACAGAACAAAACCATCCTCACACCATCGAAACTTAGTTAGTGAGGTAAATCTCCCTCTTATCTCTTGAAGACAAGTCTTTCAAGCCCCTCTCCTTCTCCTTGATTTCGTACAAGCCACAAACAATTCCTCTAGGGAAGTAAGGTAGAAATTGGATTTTGAAGCAATTAAAGTGTGATTTTAGGAAAACTTCCTAAATGGAAAGTGTTTAGAAGGTTATCAAGCTTTAGGAAATGATGAGAGTGAAAATTATAGGTGAGTGATGGTGTATTTGGTGTTGGGGGTCGAACCTATGGAGAGAAAATGGAAGGAAAATATGCTTTGGTGTTCTTGAATTTTTTTGAGAGAAAAATGGAGCTAAGTCTTTGGTTAGAGAAAATGAAATTGTGAGAGTGAATGAAGGGCTGTTGCTGCCATGAGAGTGTAGGGGATTTAAGTGATATACTTGAAGTAAAATATCCTATTTTGAGTGCACATGGATTAGCACATGGCATATGTCACAAATGGTCATGCTATGGTCATGTAGGATGGTTCAAGAACCATGGAGAAGCCTCCTCCAAGCTGCTGGCCATGTGACTCTTTGGGGGTTTAGGGACTTAATTGACTTCAATTAAAATCCACTTGTATGCAAATTAATTAGGTAATTAGTTAGGTTAAGTTTCCTAATCAATCTTAATTAACATTCTAACTATATAACTAATTAATTAAACATATTATTACATATATTATAACCTCTAATTAAAATTAGGATATCTAATTAAGAATTAAATTATAACAAATTAACAATTAGATTAGTTTACTTAGCTTGTTAATTAGGCCTTTCGATTAACCAAATTAGGTTTAATTAGTTACTAATCAAAGTCAAGCCACTATTGTTGACTTCATCTTAGCCATTGAAATCAACTTGGTTTCCAATCCATTGATCTCATCTACGGTGGATATTACTTAGTGGTTTTATCAGGATTCGTTTTACACCATTGATCGAATCAACGGTTATAATTAAAAGCATCTAAATTATGCTTTTTATCCAAGGGTCCATATTGAAGTCTATGCTTCTTTATTTGACTTCTTCCTATTGGTTTAAAATAGTCAAGCCACCTATTTTGACTGATTCTTATTGGTTTAGAATTCTGTCCAGTCAGAATCGTTGACTGTTACACTAAACGCGGGTCTCACAGACTTTTTGGGTCCATGTTAAGCAGATTTTTACTGTTTTTAAGACAGTAGGTACTGTCACATAAAATAATATTATAATAATATAAAATTATTTTATTACACAGTTAAATCCTAAAAATTACAAGATTAATATATATATCAATCAGAATTGGGTTTAGTAAGATCCCCCAGTTCCAATTAATTAAAATAAGATTTTTTCGGTCAAGAAAATTATTATTTTCTTAACTCGAATCAAATCACACAAAATGATCAAAAATGATCTCAGAACAGTCAAATTATTTTTATAACACACAGAAAATATAAAACAGTGTAATTTTGCTATTATTATTAACATAGTCAGAATTTGGGGTGTTACAATTCTCCCCCTCTAAAATTAAGTTTCGTCCTCGAAACTTGACACAGAATCAAAATAAAAATGGATACTACTCTCTTATCTTCTCTTCCAACTCCCATGTGGCTTCACCACTTACATCGTTCCATACCACTTTAACCAATGCGATCTCCTTTCCTCGAAGTTGCTTAACCCTTTGATCTTCAATCTTGATCGGAAACGTCTCATAGGTTAGATTCTCCTTCAGTTATATAGTGTCTGGTTCGATAACGTGAGTCGGATCAGAAATATATTTTCGTAGTTGTGATACATGAAATACATTATGAAGATTTGATAAGAACGGTGGTAGTGCAATCTGATAAGCTACCGGACCTACCCGATGAAGTATCTGATACGGTCCGATAAACTTCGGAGTGAGCTTCCTCGACTTGATTACTCGTCCAACTCCAGTCATAGGGGTCACACGTAGAAATACATGGTCACCTTCTTTAAATTCAAGCGGTCTTCGTCTTTTATCTGCATAACTCTTTTGTCGCGTCTGAGTTGTCCTCATCTTGTCTTGGATCATCTTCACTTTCTCAGTAGTCTACTGTACAAATTCTGGTCCTACCACAGTACTTTCACCCTCGTGGTACCAACACAACGGCGTTCTATATCTTCTCCCATATAATGCCTCATAGGGTGCCATCCCTATGCTCGAATGGAAACTATTGTTATAGGTGAACTCTATGAACGGTAGAAATTCATCCCAACAACTAGTTTGCTCTAGAACACAAGCCCTCAACAAGTCCTCCAATGACTGAATCGTCCTTTCTGACTGACCATCTGTTTGTGGATGGTAAGCAGAACTCAAACGTAGCTTCGTTCCCATCGCTTCTTGTAAACTGTTCCAGAATCTTGATGTAAATTACGGATCTCGATCAGAAATTATACTAGATGGTACACCATGAAGTCTACCTATTTCATTGATGTACACTTGAGCCAACTTTTCCATTAAGTACTTAATATTAATCGGTAAAAAGTGCGCCGACTTTGTAAGCCAATCAATAATTACCCATATAAAATCGTGACTCTTCCGAGTCTTCGGTCGTGCAGTTATGAAATCCATTGCTATGTCATCCCATTTCCACTCAGGAATAGGCAAAGGTTGCAACATTCCTGATGGTCTCTGGTGTTCCACTTTGGCCTTCTGAAAAATCAAACAGGATGATACATATTCTGCGACATCCCTCTTCATTCCTTGCCATTAATACAGCTGTTTCAAATCTTGGTACATCTTCGTGGCTCCTAGATGCATACTCAATTTACTTCTATGAGCTTCATCCAAAATTGATCTCCTCAGTTCTGGATCATTTGGTACACAAACTCTCCTCTTGAATTTCAAAATTCCATTAACACCTTCGCTGAACTCCAATTCTGCTCCTTAACTCTTTGCTTCCTTTGCTTCTTGTAAATAGTGATCACTGTTTTGTCCTTCTCGTATTCTATCCATCAAGTCATTCGAAATAGTGATCAAGTTCAAACACATCTTCCCCGGTGTCAACTTCACAGATAATCGCATATCCCGAAATTCTTCTATCAGTTCTTTCTCCTTAATCATCATAACAGAAGCATTAAGCGCTTTCCTACTTAAGGCATCCGCTATGACATTCGCCTTCCTGGGATGATACTGTAACTGAAAGTCATAATCTTTCATAAACTCGAGCCAACGCCTTTGTCTCATATTCAACTCTTTCTGGTCAAACAGGTACTTCAAGCTTTTATGGTCACTAAAAATAGTGAACGTTGCCCCATAGAGAAAATGTCTCCATACCTTCAATGCAAACACTACTGCGGCCAACTCCAAGTCATAAGTCGGATAATTCCTCTCATGTACTTTCAATTGTCTCGACGCATATGCTACAACCTTACGGTTCTACATAAGAACACAACCCAATCCTTGGTACGAAGCATCACAATATACCTCGAAAGGTTCATTCGGATCAGGTAGAATCAAAACCGGTGAAGTAGTCAGTCATCTTTTCAACTCCTGAAAACTTTCCTCACATGCTTCAGTCCATGTAAACGGTTGATTCTTTTGTGTAAGTTAGGTAAGAGGTCCTGCAATCTTCGAAAACCCCTCTATGAATCGTCGATAGTAACCGGCCAATCCGATGAAACTACGGATCTCCGATACAGTCTTTGGTCTCTCCCATTCAACAACTGTCTCCACCTTTGAAGCATCAACTTCAATTCCATCCGTCGATATGACATGCCCCAAAAATTGTACTTCGCTCAACCAAAATTCACACTTGGACAACTTGGCATACAACTTATTCTCCTTCAAAATCTGGAGAACCACTCTGAGATGTTCAGCATGCTCCTCCTGACTTCGAGAATAAATCAAGATGTCATCAATAAAGACAACTATAAACTTATCCAAGTATGAACGGAAAATCCAGTTCATAAAGTCCATAAATATCGCAGGTGCATTAGTCACACCAAAAGGCATCACTTGATACTCGTAATGCCCATATCGTGTCCGAAACGCAGTCTTTGGGATATCCTCTACCTTCACACGTATCTGGTGATAACCAGAACGTAAATCAATCTTAGAAAATATTATAGCTCCTCGCAATTGGTCCATCAGAACATCAATCCTTGGTAGTGGATACTTGTTCTTGATTGTAATCTTGTTCAATTGCCGATAGTCTACACATAGACGAGAAGTCCCATCCTTCTTCTTTACTAACAACACTGGAACTCCCCAAGGTGATACACTTGGTCTCACAAACTGTTTCTCCAACAAATCCTCCAATTGCTTCTTAAGCTCTGCCAATTCTACTGGCGACATCCGATAAGGCGCCATAGATATAGGTCTAGCTCCAGGCACTAAATCAATTGAGAATTCAATTTCTCTTTCGGGTGGTATTCTAAGTATATCTTCATGAAACACTTCAGGAAACTCATTCACTACGAAAATATCCTTCAGAACGTCTTCACACTAAACTTCCAAAGAAGACATCAACAAGTACCCTTGATCTCCTTCCTTCAAACAAGCTTCCACTTGAGTAGCCGTTAAGAATCTAGAATCCTTAACCTCGGGAAAAACTAATGTCTTACTAGCATAGTCTATCAAGATATGGTTGGAAGACAACCAATCCATTCCTAAGATTACATTAATCTTGGAAAGAGGCAAACAAATCAAATCCACATGAAAGATCCTATCTCTAACAGATACAGGGCAATTCAAGCATACTTTTGTAGTTATCACAGGCTTATCAGTAGGAGTACTAACACTCAAATCATACGGCAATGTAGTCACAGTTAACCCAAACGCTCCACATAATCACATGCAATGAAAGAATACGTTGCTCCCGAATCATATAATACTTTTAAAGGATTACCTTCAATAGCATACTCCTCCATTATCAAGTCCTCGAATTTAGCGGCTTCCTCCCTGCTCATTGTATAAACTCGACCACCCGCCTGTGGCCTTGTAGTGCGAACACTGCCCACTGATGGTTCCGCTTTTTGCTGATCACACTCCCTAGAGAAATGTCCAGGCTTCCCACATCGATAACAAATCACCCCCTTATGCTGACAGTCCCTGGTGAGATGTCCTTTCCCACACTTAAAACATTTAAGTGCAGAAGTTCCAGTTGAAACTACTCTACTACCACTTGAACTTCCTCCAAATAATTGTTGCCGATTCTGACTTACTGCTATTTAGTATATGATTTTGGTTGGTAACGGTTGCCATCGCTACTCTTTCCCCTTTGGAATCGTGTTGGTCCAAAATTATTATTTCTAGCCTCTCGCAGATGATCAATTTCTTCTACTTTGCGACATTTGTCCAATAATACCGGAAACTGATCGATATCTGCAGTTTCTAAAGCTCGCTTGATGTCAAGCGTCAGCCCCTCTTCGAACTTTCTACACTTCCACTCCTCATCTGGATGCATCTGGAAGTACCTCGAAAACTTAGACAAGCTTTCGAACCTTGCTGCGTACTCACTCACAGTCATCGCCCCTTGCCTCAGACTAAGGAATTTCATCTCCTTAGCATGTCGAACACTGGCTGGGAAATACTTCCCCAAAAACTTCTGCCTAAAGAGCTGCCATGTCACAACTCTCCCTTCAGCTTGTATTAACCTCCGGGCTCTTGCCCACCAAGCCTCTCCATCACCGACTAACACGAACGTCGCGAAAGTAAGCTTCCGCTCATCAGTACAACACATGCCTTCAAATATTTTCTCTAGTTCCTTGATCCACAAATCAGCCTTTTCTGGATCAAACTCTCTGTGGAACTTCGGTGGATTGTTCCTCCGAAATTCTGACAAGCTGTGAGCATCATCATTTGCTCTTTGGTTCTGCTGTGCAACAACCTCAGTCATTCACTATATTACTGCCACAGCTGCAGCCATATTCTGATTATCGTCGCCGATATTTCCAGTTGCTGCCCTCGCATTCATGCATCCTCTTCCGCGTCCAGCCATTTCGTTCTATTAATCAGACTGAACAACACAAAGAAAAA
This sequence comes from Ormosia semicastrata, assembly GCA_029884595.1. NCBI lineage: Eukaryota > Viridiplantae > Streptophyta > Magnoliopsida > Fabales > Fabaceae > Ormosia > Ormosia semicastrata. The sequence continues at coordinate 6,836,586 of JAQQTO010000028.1, read as the reverse complement.
TGAGGGTCAGTCTTCAAATAATATTGTTTTTCTTTCGAAAAATAATTATAGAGAATCACACAACTTAGACAAGACAGACTTAACTACAAACCCAAAAGACTCTAACTTGGGCTCTGATACTAACTAATGTAACGCCCTCCTTTGGGCGCCACACTTGATGTTGCTTAATTACCAAATTACCTCTTCATTAGAAATCGTGCTTGTAATATAAATATGACTTATAAAATTTCTTGATGATAATAAGATAAACTTAACAAAAAATAAAAACATAACAACATTGTCACAAATAATTTACATCATATATACATACAAGCCTTTAGTATTGTTATACTTAAATATTTTACAAACTAGACTTTCAAAACATTTAAACTTTAAACTTTAATTTAAACTATTATATTGCCCAAGTCCTACTAGACAGCAGAACCCTCAGACGGGTCCTCTTCAGATTCCTCAGCATATAGGAATCCATCATGATGTGCAGTCCTACGGACAGGTGTTCGAGCAGACGACACAATACTAATCGCACTAGGAGTAATACTGCCTAATAGATATTGGAAACTCTAGTTGTACAAAGAGATTAACAGAAAAGTAAGGGTGTCCTAAATGTTGCCTACTCAATCTAATATTTAAGTCTCCCATATAGTAAATACTCTCTCTCTCTAAATCAACAGTCCATGCCTTATCTCCTCCAATGAATGTCAGCTTCAGGTAGCCACGGAAACTAGGCATCTCCATCTCTTCAAAACTCAACGACCTTAGCAGGAATCTGCTCCTCCTCAGCTTCTCGCTCCACTTCTTACTCAACGTCTTAACAAATATAAATATAATACAGAACACGCATACAAAGAGGTGAGATCACCTACGCCAATACCAATATGGTAGCAATGAAGATAAACACATGCAATATCTCATACAGTTATCATACCATAATTACAGTTATGCCACTAACATCATTATCATCACAAAAACATGTAATAAACAACATTTACGATCATGCCAGTACAAATAATCAAATATCCAATAAATCAATTATCATAAACATAATTACGATAATACCCTCAATAGCTACATGTATGCACACAGACTCAATTTCCTACTCCATGGAGCTACAACTCAGGTCGAAAAGAGAGATCGAAAAGATTTGTCGGTACCAACATACCTCGGACCACGTGCTCAATCTTGCACATCTAGCATATACACGACAGTCTTTATCAGATCTTGATTAAGGATAGTGTCTCGGTTAGGATCATTGGTGTGTTGCGTCGGTCTAACCTACGGCACAGAAGAGCTATCAACTGCCTATTGTAGGCAACCTGCACCCCAATGCCCCCACGGTCAACTAGTGACTTACACTACGCATATCACACCCACTCAAGAGGTGTAGTCTCTCCTAAGCAACTAGCCTCATACAGTCCATCGGACCTTTCCATTGCATATACTATGCACTATTTACATTTCCAATTCATATCACATATTCGGGGTCCACACAATAATATAACAGTATTATTACTGTATTTTAATCGCGTATTCATATTCTCATATTTTCTTAATCGCGACTCAATTCTGTCGCCTTTTCAAAATCGCGTAGTCATTTTCCAACGTTTTCCAATAACGTAAATATTTTTCATACGTTTTAAATCCAAAAATACTATTTTTCTAATTTAATACTAAAAATTCACTTTATTTTCCATATTTGCATAATAGTCCCTCAAAAACTCATATTTACGAAATAGTCTCTCAAAAATTAATATTTATGAAATAGTCCCTCACAAATTAATATTTGCAAAATAGTCTCTCATAAAATTCATATTTATAAAATAGTCCCTCAAAAATTAATATTTACAATATGACCCCTCTAAAAATAATATTTGTAATATGACCCCTCTAAAAATAAATATTTATACAATGGCCCCTTATTTACATAATATCTATAATTTAGTCCCTCTTTTATAAAAATTTGTGGTATAACCCCTCTAAAAATTAGTAATTGTACTATTTCCCAAAAATTGTTATTTCTTTTATTTACTTCACATAAAAAATCATTTTACTTTGCTATACTCAAACTTTTCCAAATTCATTTACATCTCTCAGTTCTCATTTTAATTCATCAGTTTGAGGACTTTGGTCCTCTTTTCCATAGTATGGTCGTGAGCCTCAGTGCTCTTTGGAACACTCATACAATCGATTCATCATGTTATTCACATCCTAAATTATACATACATTCTCATGCTTTCATAATTATACATACACACAGAATATCAAAGCTTTAAGCATTTTATCACACATGCAAGCATAGAAACAATACCATACACATCACAAACACAATCAAAGCACACCAAACAATAGGTGAATAAACCCTTATGGGTTTTTCACCGAACAAAACCATCCCCACACCACCGAAACTTGGTTGGTGAGGTAAATCCCCCTCTTACCTCTTGAATATTCAAGCTCCTCTCCTTCTCCTTGATTTCGTACAAGTCACAAACAATTCCTCTAGGGAAGTAAGGTAGAAATTGGATTTTGAAGCACTTAGAGTGTGATTTTGGGAAAACATCCTAAATGGAAAGTGTTTAGAAGGTTGTCAAGCTTTAGGAAATGATGAAAGTGAAAATTATAGGTGAGTGATGGTGTATTTGGTGTTGGGGGCCGAACCTATGGAGAGAAAATAGAAGGTAAATATGCTTTGGTGTTCTTGAATTTTTTTGAGAGAAAAATGGAGCTAAGTCTTTGGTGAGAGAAAATGAAATTGTGAGAGTGAATGAAGGGCTGCTGCTGCCGTGAGAGTGTAGGGGATTTAAGTGATATACTTGAAGTAAAATATCCTATTTTGAGTGCACATGGATTAGCACATGGCATATGTCACAAATGGTCATGCTATGGTCATGTAGGATGGTTCAAGAACCATGGAGAAGCCTTCTCCAAGCTGCTGGCCGTGTAACTCTTTGGGGGTTTAGGGACTTAATTGACTTCAATTAAAATCCACTTGCATGCTAATTAATTAGGTAATTAGTTAGGTTAAGTTTCCTAATCAATCTTAATTAACGTTCTAACTATATAACTAATTAATTAAACATATTATTACATATATTATAACCTCTAATTAAAATTAAGATATCTAATTAAGAATTAAATTATAACAAATTAACAATTAGATTAGTTTACTTAGCTTATTAATTAGGCCATTAGATTAACCAAATTAGGTTTAATTAGTTACTAATCAAAGTCAAGCCACTATTGTTGACTTCATCTTAGCCATTGAAATCAACTTGGTTTCCAATCCATTGATCTCATCTACGGTGGATATTACTTAGTGGTTTTATCAGGATTCGTTTTACACCATTGATCGAATTAATGGTTATGATCAAAAGCATCTAAATTATGCTTTTTATCCAAGGGTCCATATTGAAGTCTATGCTTCTTTATTTGACTTCTTCCTATTGGTTTAAAATAGTCAAGCCACCTATTTTGACTGATTCTTATTGGTTTAGAATTCTGTCCAGTCAGAATCGTTGACTGTTATACTAAACGCGGGTCCCACAGACTTTTCGGGTCCATGTTAAGTAGATTTCTACATCTTGCTTTTTAAGATAGTAGAGTCTTGTCACATAAAATAATATTATAATAATATAAAATTATTTTATTACACAGTTAATTCTTAAAAATTACAAGATTAATATATATATCAATTAGAATTAGGTTTAGTAAGATCCCCCAGCTCCAATTAATTAAAATAAGATTTTTCTGGTCAAGAAAATTATTATTTTCTTGACTCGAAGCAAATCACACAAAATGATCAAAAATGATCTCAGAACAGTCAAATTATTTTTATAACACACAGAAAATATAAATCAGTATAATTCTGCTATTACTATTAACATAGTCAGAATTTGGGGTATTACAATACCATTTGTGCATAATTGTTATGTCCAATGCTCACTAATGTGCTTGATTTTTAAAATGATATAATTCCTCACTGGTGTGCTTGGCGCAAGTATATTTTTTCATTAATTTGATTTACAAGTGGTATAATGATTTATTCTTGGCAAGATATTACGCATAAGACAACTATTATATTTATGAGTTTGTGTCATTATTGGATAATAGCCATACTCTATGCGTGTATGTGTTTTTATTGGACAATTATATTTATGAGTTTGTATCATTATTGGAAAATAGTCATAATCTTATGCATGAAACATGACATTAGATTGTTAATTCCAATTGTGAGTTGGTATACTGGTAATATGCATCTCTATGACTTTTGGAAATTTTATATGATAAAACATGATGTATTAGTTATATCACTTTGTATGGTTTTCTATATTCCTTGCTCACAAGGAGCGACTTGACAACTAGGAGACTTGTGGTTTAAGGATAAAATAAATAAAAAAATTTATTACATTTGATGCATATACATAGAAGGAATTAATTTATACAAAAATGCCTAGACTACCTAGGGAGTATAAAGTTTAATTCATTAATACCAATAGGAATGACCTGACAACCAGTGAACTATATAGTGTGGAATTATTTATTTTAAAGTTGTATGTGATACAAAATTTTTTACTTTAAAATATACATGCATAAGAAACGACTTGACTATCAAGGGGCTCATTCATATATATATATATATATAAAGGGATTTCTTAACTCCACTAAGAGAAATAGAGATTTCTGAAACTACCTTAATAGTAATGTAGTTAGTGGAAATATCATCTAGATAAAAACCCATATCTTTATGATAAATGAAAATGTGTTCTTATGTTCTTATGTTTTTCTTTTCTTGTTCTTAGATTTCTCGACATGTCTTTTTTATCACTATACTCTATAGTCGATACCAGCAAACTATTGAAGCCAATTATGATGATTGGTGTAGCAATTTAAGAATTGTTCTTATGTATGAAAAACTTATCAACATGATTGATAAACCTACCATAACTGCCCCTATTGACAAAGAAGATGTTGAAGCAACCAAGGCTTATGAAAAGTACTTGGAAGAGTGTCTTAGTGCTAAATGCATCATTATGAACCCACCTGCGATCATTGAAGATCTTAAGAATATGTATAGTGGACAAAGTAGGACAACTAGGTATCAGTTGTCCAAAAACTTGTTTAGGTCTGCATTGGCTGCAGGTTCTCCAGTTGGGCCCCATGTTCTAAAGATGATTGATCTTATTGAACAACTTGAGAAGTTGGGGTGCAAACTTGGTAAAAAGCTTTCTCAAGATTTGATCTTGCAGACACTTCCTGAATCATTTTCATAATTCATTGTTAACTTCAACATGGATAAAATGAGTTGTGAACTTCATGGGATGCTTAATTTATTGATTGATTATGAGAATCAAGTTGCATCTTAAAAGAAGAAAGGAATGTTGGGAATTGTGGATCAAAATATCTCGCAGCGGAATAATAGGATTCCCACACAGGATCCATGCGAAAAGTCCATAATCCGAGTTTTTTAAAATTTACCTCTTGAAGCGTGATAAACACAAGCGAGGTGAATCACCAACACCGTAATAGTGACGATGTTTCTACGGTATCCACACGAACAGACTTGCAAAAGGAGTCACGCCTCTGTTTCGCGGTGCTAGCTGCGAATAGAAGAGAAGAACCTTTCACTTGTCTCTCACTCACTTTCTTAGGTGCGGCTAGGGTTGTGATGTAACATCTATAGGCCCCCCCTAAATTTATAATAGTGACTGCCTTAAGTGAGTGTGAGCGTGAGCAAGAAGTAGGTTGGCAGCCCTAAAACCCATCTTGAGTTAGGCCCACAATTGAATCCGAGTCCAACTTGATCCTTATTGCTCCAATTTAGTCTTGTTCTAAGTGTGCGACCTGCCGCAGGTTCTCATGACGTTGGTAGTAATATTAAAATCTCATTTTAATATTACAAACAATGTGAGCGGTATCTAGCAACACATCAACTGCTACCCAAGTAATGAGAATGTCGGTGATTTGACATAACCTATCCGTGATCAATGTTTCCGTGTAGTTTAGTCCCTTTGTCAAGATATCTAGATTGAACACAAGGCATGGAATGCGTCACCCTTGTATAGTCCAATCATTCGTTTCCGATACTCAAGTAGACTTTGTAACAATAAATGAGATCAATATCTCATATTGACTCATTTGAGCAGGGCCATGCATTTCGCGATCTCACTCAATCAGGGGCCCGAAGATATCGCTCTGTTATGTAGGAGTGACAAATTCCATCTAGGTCACTCACATCCCTCTCGCATGATTTGCGGTATGTCCAATAACCAACTTTATAATCACCTTGTTACGGATGACGTTTGATGGCATTAAAACACACAACTCCTCATGTAGGAATCGTAGTGATTTCAGGTCAAAGGACCACAAACACCATTATCACTATGAGAATCGCTATGACACTCACGTAACGATCCATGTAGCGTTCTCATGGTGGGTCAGTCCAATACATCATTACTCTAATATGTACCAATGTGAAGACTTGATATCTCATATCCATGACCCGTGAGATGCGGTCATCAGTCTCTACACATACTAGTCTCAATGTATTATTGTTGTCCTAATTAACAATAATACTTGACTAGGGACATTTAAGAATAGTGTTGTAACCAAAGGATCTCACCATCAAGTCATCCACTTGATGTCCTATGGCATCAAACTTACTATTCTAAGGACTTTATTATGTTTATCAAAAAGAACACAATAAATGAAATGCCTCATATATAAAATAACATAATATAATGTATGTCAATACAAACAAAATGTATTGGCCACTAGGGCATACACCAACAAGGAACTGCTATGTTGGTTAGTAAATCCTCTAAAAGGAAGGGTAAGGGTTAGTACAAGCCAAAAAGGAAACGCCTTGCAACTACAGGTAGTGTGACCAAACCTATGGTTACAGAGGATAAGCCTTACAAGTCTAATGCTGAATGTTTCTTCTGTAAGGAGAAAGGTCATTGGAAAAGAAATTGCAAGAAGTATCTTTCTTTTTTAAATGAAAAGAAACAAGGTAAGACTTTAATGAAAAATGTTTTCATGTTTTCTTTAATTGTTACTGATTCTTCAATGTGGGTATTAGATACCAATAATAGTTTTAATATCTGTAATATGTTGCACGGACTACAGATAAGTAGAAGGTTGAAGAAATGAGAAGTTAATCTTCAAGTTGGGAATGGTGCAAATGTTGTAGCCCTAGTTGTAGGATCAATTTCTTTAATAATGCCTACTGGCAAAACATTAGTGTTAGAGAATTGTTATTATGTTCCAAAATTTGTTTTGAATATTATTTCAATTTCTATTTTGGACAAGAGTGGTTTTCGTATTATTTTCAATAATAGCATTTGCTCAATTTATCATAAAGATGATATATATGTGAATGGCTATCTCCAACATGGTATTTATGTCTTACTTAATGTGAATATAAATTTGATTATGCATGTTTCTAGTCTTCAAAGAGAAAGAGACAGTTAAGTAAATCATACATACCTTTGGCATTATAGACTTGGTCATATAGGAGAGAAAAGAATTAACAAGTTACACAAAGGAAGTTACCTTGACCATTATGATTATGAATCATATCCAACTTGTGAATCTTGTCTCAAAGGAAAAAATGAACAAATCTCCGTTTATTGGAAATGGAGAGAGAGCTTCTGAATTATTTGATCTAATTCACACAGATGTTTGTAGGCCCATGAAAATTCAAGCCAAAGGAGGATATTCTTATTTTATCACCTTCACTTATGATATGTCTAGATATGGTTTTATGTATCTTATGAAACACAAATCCGAGTCATTTGAAATGTTCAAAAGATTCTGTAGTGAAGTTAAGAAACAACTTGCCAAGAGTATCAAGATACTCAGATCCAATAGAGGAGGATAATATCTTAGTGACAATTTTCTTGATTATCTAAATAAAAATGGAATTCAATCACAGTGGACACCTCCAGGAACACCACAACACAATGGTGTATCCAAAAGAAGGAATCGAACCTTATTAGATATGGTAAGATCCATGATGGGATTCACTAATCTTCCATTGAATTTATGGGGATATGATTTAGAAATAGCAACATATTTGTTAAATAAAGTTCTGACAAAGTCAGTTTCTACAACACCATATGAGATACGAAAAAGCCAAGTCTCAAGCACATTAGAGTTTGGGATGTCCAGCTTATGTCAAGAGATTGCAAATAGATAAACTTGATGCAAGGTCTGATAAATGTAGGTTCATTGGTTATCCTAAAGAAACAATGAGATGTTATTTATATCACCCTTTTGACTACAAGGTGTTTATGGCAAGAGGAGCAACCTTTTTAGAAAGGAAATTTCTTTCAAAAAGAAGTCACGGTGAAGAAATAAAACTAGATGAAGTTCAAGAAACCAATGAAATAATGCAAGCTCAAGAACTTGAAATGCAAGTTGAGAAACCTTTGTTGGATGTTATGAAGTTAAAAGAAGGTCACCACCTTCGATGGTTAAGGTTCAAGAATAGGTTATTGAACTAATTTTAGAACTGATTCAACAACCACCAAATCTAGTACAAAGTGAATCAGTTGCAAATGAACCTCTTAGAAGGTCTAGCCGCACACATCGTGGACCGAGTAGATTAAACTTATTGGTGCAAGATAATGCATCAAATAAGGTTGATCATAATGATGATGACCCTAGGACCTATGAAGAGGCCACGTAAAGTTCTGACTACAAGAAATGGCAAGAAGCCATGGAATCTAAAATAGAATCCATGAAGATCAACAAAGTATGGACTTTAGTTGAAACTTCAAAGAATATAAAGTCTATTAGTTGTAAATAGGTTTTCAAGAAAAAAATTGGAGTGGATAGAAAGGTGGAGACCTATAAAGTCCATTTTGTTGCCAAGGGATATCATTAAAAAGAAGGAATAGATTATGATAAAAGTATCTCTCTTATGGCAATGCTCAAATCAATTTGGATTCTACTTGTTATAGTAGCATACTATGATTATGAAATATGGCAAATGGATATGAAAACTGTTTTCCTAAATGGTGAGCTCAAAAGTGATGTGTATATGATAGAACGTGATGATTTCATGTCCTTATCTGATCATGATAAAGTTTGCAAGCTACACGACCCATTTATGGATTAAAGTAAGCTTCTAGAAGTTGGAATATCCGCTTCAACAAGACAATCAAAATTTTTGATTTTGTAAAATGTGAAGAGGAACCTTGTGTTTATAAAAAATTTAGTGGGAGCACAATTATTTTCTTAGTGCTGTATATTGATGACATATTACTCATAGGAAATAACGTACCAACATTACAAAGTACAAAGATTTGGCTTTTTGAACAGTTCTCTATGAAAGATTTGGGAGAAGCAACTTATATTTTTGGAATAAAGATTTATAGAGATAGATCTAAAAGGTTGCTTGGACTTTCACAATCTATGTACATTGATACCATCTTCAAGAGGTATAACATGAAAAATTCTAAAAGAGGCTATCTACCAATAGGCACTGTAATTTCTCTCAGTAGGGAGGATAGTCCTAAAACCCTTGAAAAGAGAGAACGCATGAATAGAATACCATATCCAAGTGTAGTGAGAGCTATCATGTATACCATGACTTGTACTCATCGTGATACTACTTATGCACTGGGTATAACAAGCCGATATTAGGAAAACCCTGGTGAGGAGCATTGGAAAGTAACTAAAAACATTCTGAAGTACTTGAGAAGAACTAAAGACCAATTCCTCATTTATGGAGATTCAGAACTAAAACTGAAAGGTTTTGCATATGCAAGTTTTGTATCAAATAAGGATGATAGAAAATCTATTTCTGGTTATATTTTCACTTTAAATGATGGTGTGGTGAGTTAGAAAAAGTTCCAAACAAGCTACAATAGCTGACTCAACAACTGAAGCAGAATATATAGCAGCAAATGAGGCTGTTAAAGAAGTGGTTTGGATGAAGAAGTTCATATCTGAACTTGATGTGGTTCTTTCAATAGAAGAATCAGTTCCATTGTTGTGTGACAATAATGGAGCCATTGCTTAAGCAAAAGAACCGAGATCACATCAAAAGTCTAAACATATTATGTGGAAGTATCACTTAATTAGAGAAATCATTGAACGTAGAGATGTTAAAATTCAAAAGGTTGATGAAAAAGAAAATGCAGTAGACTCATTCATCAAAGCACTTGGTGTAAAGGAGTTTGACATGTACAAGTGGGAATTGGGAATGAAATACATGAGAGATTGACTCTAGTGGAAGTGAGAGATTGTTAGGAAAAATTGGTATGCCCTAGATCCAATCTATTGTGTAATATTTTAGAACACATTGTAATCATTTTATTTTGATAAATAACATGACATTCAATTTATTTTGGTTTTATTTGTCATATTCATTATTTAATTATTTAATTAATATAACAAGGTCCTTGATTAAATTTAAGCACTTATCATCATGATAGAGATCATGATAATGAGAGGTAAATTTTTATTTATAATTTAATCTAAAGTGTTCTTGATCGTAGGATTATTAAGAATAGGACATTAGTAATCCGGGTAGATCAATATATGTGTGATTGTCTCTGTTGGAAAGAGATTAATAGATCTCATTTATTAATTCACATATATAGATGATGCATATGGAGATATGATCATTGAACTGACTCAATTGAGAATTCCTAATGGTTTATATTACTATTCATATGTCAATAGGATATTCCCATGAAAGACATGGTGTAAATTTTTCCTTTGACCTGAGATTATCATAGTAATTAACAAGCTACTTATTATACTTTGATTCCGAACACTTAATGCCCTAGGACGCTAGTTGAATGGATATTGGGTATGACTAAATACTTGTAGGATTAATGATATATTTAGATGGAATCCATCAACTCTTGGTAATGAGTTTGAGCTCTATGATTATAACAACAAAATTAAGACATTGGCCAAGGCAATTGAATGAATAAAGAAATAAGTTTCTTAAATCATTAACTAGTTAGTTATTCTTCTAAATGTTTACTTATTAGAGTTTGATAATTATACCATACTCTAAGGTTAACTCAAAGTTAGAACAATGGAAGGAAATATTGCATTATTCTTGTAAAGGTTCTTGAAGAACAAAGATATTACTTCATGCTATCTGGTCATTAAGGAGTGTTGCTAGACACCAACTTTGTTGTGCTGCATGTTAGATATTTTTTATATACTACATGACTATTTCCAATTTTACGAGGAAACATTTTTTGTTGTTATTTATTTTTTAATAAATAAATTAAAATATATTTTATGGCTATTTAGACATGCATGTGCAGCAAACAAACTGAAAATGTGTGCACCAAATGAAACTTTAATAGCTTTTATGTCTATTTAGACGTGCACGTACAACAAGCAAACTAAAAAGGTGTGCAGCAAAGGAAACTTTAATATATAGTGATATATGATAAACAGAAAACATAATTTTTCTACTTTGGTTTTTTCTTCAGAATTTGTGTAAGTTCCATGTTCTAAAAAGGGTTGATAGTAAGACTTGGTCTCAATGTGGATATGCATAGAGTCTTCATGCAATCGCAGAGAATTTTTAAAGTATCAAGAATCCTTTACCAAGTATTTTTTTTTAATCTTCATGGTGCTAGAATACATTTTAAACACAAAATGATTATTTTGGATTGCTTGTATTTTGATCTGCTACTTGATTTAGTCTCTATGCAATCCTTTCACATGGGAGATATATATTTACGAGAATCGAAGCGGCACAACAACGTTGCAGTAGAGAAGAAAAGAGGAAGTTGTGTGCAATGGAGAATATTAAAGAGATGATTTTATTGTGTTTTAATCTTATTATGTCTTGCTAAATTCTCTATACTAAGGAGATGATGAAACCCTGATTATTTTAGCTTTACTATGTTGAACTGTTGTTATACAATTTTAGGATTTAATGATTATTTATTCTATTTTCCTATCATATTATATGAATGAATTTTTAGATGAGTTTAGTTATGCTTTGCAATTTGTTTGGGTTATCTGAATGTTAGTGGTAATTGTTGGATATCAATTGTGATTTCATATTAATGATACATTTAATGATTTGATAATTACTATTAATTAAAAAAATAGAATCATATATTTGATTACTTGTTTTTGGTGCTTCATCGATAGATTTTTCATGAGCACATGTTTTTTTGCTAGATGTTCATAACATAAATTATTTGGGCATGATAATATAACATAGTTAATATTAAAATTAATCTTGGTAGATTTTGACCCTTAATCCTTTTACATCTGATAGAAACCTCATCCATATACATGTTTTCTTTTAATTTACTTTTTATTTTAGTTATTTATTTAATTTTATTTTTGCATCTTGGGCTCATCAATTTGTACAACTTGATTAGGAAAAAAATTTCAATACTTAAAATTTAATTCTAAGTCTTTGTGGGAACGACCTCGTACTTGCTAAACTATACTTCGGTATGGCTCATGCACTTGTGAGTATTTAATGGCTTTCAAAAAAAGGTTACAACAAGTTTTTGGCATTGTTTCTAGGAACTTAGTTAGTTAAAAGTTAAGTACTTGTTAAATTTTTCTCTTCTAATAGTTGATTTTTTTATTTTTTTATTGTTCTTATTTGCCTTATGTTATTTTTATTTTGTTTTTTTAATTTTATTTTTTTATTGTTTGATCATTGCATGACAGCTTAAGTTCATGATCATACACATAGATTAGTGAGAGTTAACATAGAACCTATAGCAAAGGTGGATGTGACTGTGCAAGAAGATGATGTTAGACTACTTAAGAAATTATTTTTCCAAATATCTGTGAATCCACTCTCATGTATTGTTTTACCTACTATTACTGCTACCCATTTTGATATTAAACCTCAAGTTATCAATCTACTTCCAATTTTTCATGGCTTAGATAGGGAAGACCCATACTTGTATGTTAAGGATTTTTTAGAAATTTGTGAAACATTTCAATTTTAAAATTTTCCTGCGTAATCTATGCATTTATGTCTCTTTCCTTTTTCATTGAAAGATAAAGCAAAAACTTGACTAAACTCTTTACCTTCTAACTCTATTACGTCATGGGAAATGTTGAGTCAAAAGTTTTTGTCTAAATTTTTTTCCCATATCCAAAACAAATTCTTTGAGAAGATAAATTTCAGATTTTTATTAAGAAGACCATGAAAGATTCTTTGAAAGCTGAGAAAGGATTAAAGATTTCCTTTTGAGGTTCCCTCACCATGGCTTTGAATCATGACACCTTGTGCAATATTTTTATAATGGGTTGACACAATCTAATAGGGACTTGGTTGATTCTATGAATAGTGGCACATTTTTAAATTTGTATGCACATGAGGGTTATCAATTTTTTAAGGATTTGTCTAAAAATTCTGAACAGTGGGACTTTACTAATCGTAGGAATAAATCAAACTAACCTAAGAAAGGAGATTTATATGAGGTTAGTGAGGATACAAATATCAAAGCTCGACTAGATGCTATTGCATGTGAAGTTAAGTCCCTATCACTCAATAAAGGAGTTAGTTAGGCTTATAATGTCCAACAGGAAAATTGTGCATTTTGTGGGAGTAATATGCATGTTTCTTCCATGTTCTCTTCTTCTGCACCTAATAACGATTATTTTGTTGTGCAGGAAAACACAATAGAGAGATCTTTTGCTAATACTTTTTCAAATACTTATAATCCAAATTGGCAAATCACCCTCATTTTTCTTAGAAGCAAAATAACATTTTAGGTGACATAGGTGGTCAACTTATGGAGAGTCAAACTCATTTCTAGTAGCTTAACTAAGGTTACTAACAACCATCATATTTCCCAAATCAAGGAGCAAGTCACTAGACAACAGTTATCATTAGAGGAGACTATTGGTCAATTTATGTAAGAGATGAGAAATACTAACCAAGTGACTACCAATGTCATTCAAGAGATAAAGAATGTTACCCAAGTGCACACTAATGCTATAGCAAAGTGGGAAGTTTAGATGGGTCAGTTGGCTAGTCAGATGGTAGAAAGATAGAGGAAAGTTCCTTAGTCAGCTTATCCCTAATCCTAAAGGACAATATGTAGTTCATGAAACATCTAGTTCTAATAAAGAATATGAGTAAGTTCAATCTATCACCACTCTTAGGTTTGGGAAGCACATGGATAATCATGTTGTAGAGCTTATAAGGGATAATATGAAGTTAGAAACCAATAGTTCTAAGGATAAGAATAACTCAGATAAGGATAATGTGCCACCAAAGCTTAATGTGTTTATTCCTAGAGTTGTAGAGCCTGAAGTTAAGGAGTATGTGCCTAGGACCCCTTTCCCTCACATATTAGTAAACCCCAAGAACATTGTGCATTTATGTGATATTTTGAAATTTTTTTTAAAAGTGCAAATTAACTTATCTTTTCTTGATGGTATTAGACATATGCCTATAAATGCTAAATTCTTGAAGGATCTTCTCACTGTGAAGAGGAAGTCTAATGTTCCCAAGAAGGCCTTTTTGATAGGCAAGTAAGTTCTGTGATTCTTAATAAATATCCTATTAAGTACAAAGATCTTGGTCACCCATTATTGCTTGTAAAATTAGGGATCATCATGTTAAGAGAGCTTTATTAGATCTAGGTGTAGATGTTAATTTGTTGCCCTATTCTATTTACTTGCAGTTGTGTTTGGAGGAGTTGAAACCAACTAAGATGACTCTCCAATTAGCTGATAAATCTGTTAAATATCCTAAGGGCATTGTTGAGGATGTGTTGATAAAAATTGAGAATTTCTACTATTCTATTGATTTTGTTATGCTTGATATCAAGCCTATTTGTGGTCCCTATCCTCAATTCATGTTATTTTGGGTTGTTCATTCCTTGCTACATCTAATGCATTGATTAATTGTAGAAGTGGGGTGATGAAACTATCATTTGGGAACATGATTGTTGAGCTTAATGTCTTTCATATCAGTAAACATATGCCTGATGATAATGATAATGAGGTGCATGAATTGAATTTGATTGATAGTTTAGCTTATGACTCATTTATGCATTTTAGTTGTGATAATCCACTATTTGCATGCTTGAATAATGTTAATGTTGATTTTGATATTGATTCAATCATTAGGGATACAAAGTTGGAAAATTTTGAGAAAAGAAGTGAAACAAAAAAATCTGGTTTGGGAGTTTGAAAAAAAAAAGTGATTTAAAAAAAGTAAAGAAAATTGTGTTGAAAGTGTAGAAATCAAACTTCTAAATATTTTTGAAACACTTTTGATTTTCATTGTTTTCCTTAGTCTTCATATTTTTCCTTTACCCACATTACCCACATCAAGCTTCTAAAGTCCTATTTGATCTTAAGGGATTGCATAATTCTTCCAATGTCTTTTCTTGACATCATGAAATGATATTTCTTCTATTTTCTCAACATTCTTTCTATCATTTTATATATGAGATATTTGTTTTGATTTGTGCTTACTACTCTACTCACATATACTTGTTATGAGTGACACCATACTTCTGAATAATTTTCATTGTTGAGTGTAACTCTTGTAAGGATTGTATTTGGTTGTAAGATGTTTTCTGATTAGAATTCTAGTTGTGATATTTGGAGACAATGAGTATATATCATAGTAGCTATATTATTCACATACTTTGAGTTTGATGATGATAGAGTTTTAGTGGCAATTGTGGTGTTCTAATAAATGACTGATATTCTTGAGTAGGATGATTTTCACTGTGAGCTTTGTTTAGTGTCACTTCCATTGCTAGGGACTAGCAATAAGCTGATTGGGAGTTGTGATAATAGCTTAATTTTTATCTATTTTTCTTATAAAAAATAGGCATTATTATATCTCATTGTGTAACACCCCTCGATTTAATAACCACGACACAATCATTATTATACCACGGTTACTAAATTTTGGCATGCTACAACTTTCAAATAATATTTATCCATTTTAATCCATTATCCATATACAGAAAATATGAGCCACAGATGAAGTAATACATAAGCCTTCATTAGCACATATAATTCAACAAGTTCTAAATAAAAATACCGTTCATAGGACTAGACAATTAATTTAAAGCATACATAGTGCGGCACATTTCACATACCGCCCAAATAAAATACATCAAGTTGGACTTCAAAATGCTGGTATACTCAAATTACACCTTAAAATAAGTAATACAGAAGGAAACATAAATTACCCATAAAGACATCCATGTCTAAGGAGTTGCGCACTCCATCGGATCCACCTCGGGATCCTCCCCTGGGTCACCTGAAGACATAAAAATAGGATAGAGTGCAGTCCCACGAGCAGGTGTCCTAGCAACTGATGTCATTGAATCCTCGTGGTCTCTAGGGGTGTGAAGCGGATCATCCCATAACTCCCGAATAGGCAGAGCAAACTTCAAATGCACCGATGTAGTAAGAGTCAGGATAGGGTCTCTATCACAAGTCCTCCTCATAGTCAAGATCAGGTCACCAACGTACCGTATACGCTCTCCAGCCTAGTCGACTGCCAAGCATTAGCGCCACCAGTGAACACATTCCTAATGAACCCAATAGAACCACTTCTTGACGACATTACCGAATATAAGAGATCGAACCAAGTAAAGATCTGGAAGGAGTCAACCGCGTCCCCTCAATAGTCTTTAAACAAGAATTACATAGGATAAGAGTAATACATACAAAAGGTGAGATATCCAACTCCATTACCAATTATAGCAGTAAGAAACACAACGAAAGACAATAATGCCTTTCACATATAACAATGTTAAGTACAGGCAGATAACATCATGTCAATACAGGAATATTTCAAAATAATAAACATAATTATATTATCACGGAGATATCACAAGTCAATAAGCATAATTACATTTTCAGTTGGCAAGTGATTCAATAATGTACATCACAATATGTGAATATTAACTATGCCATGACAGTATGTATGGAGACCATGCATATGCACAATGCGTATACTGACCATTCTCATGTACAATGTACTCATTTCCTACTCCATGGAGCTAGACACAAGATTCGGAGATAAACGTCCCAAAAGATTTGTCCCCCCTAAATAGACAGTCTACACCGGGCCACGAAAAGCAATAATGTATTGTCAGGCAGCCAGTGCGTTGCAACAGTGTTCACGGCCAGGGGTATACAACATGATAGCATAATCACAAATGAATCACCACGCCCTGACGTTCTCTTAGGTCTATTCAAGGCCCCACTATCCTATAAGTTCTCGTTCACTCCTAGGCATAAAATGCCATAACTGTATGAAGCTCAAACACATATTCAATGAAATCAAATCACATCTGACTCAATAGTCTATCTGATGTTTTCAGGGTCCAGTTCGTCGGCCCAATAGCACAGTGATGCCAATGCATGTTCTCTCAGAGTATCTCAATTATACAAATTCAAGAATTATGTATTTTAAAATCGTAAGCCAAAATAGTCATCGACGGATTTGGATCACACTTATGGGCCCGATAACAAAGTCGTCATTCATAATTAATTTAGGACATATCGTTGTCTCATAAGGTTTTATCATTGTTCTTCTCTTTGTCCTTGATAAGATTCATTTAATTAAATGTCTTATGATTCTCAAAGTCTCACTTACACTCTTAATTCTTGTTTCTCTAATCTAATTAGTCATTCTCTTTATTCATAATAAAACTTATTTAATTTAGTGTCTTATGATTCTCAGATTCTCACTTACACTCTTAATTCTTGTTTCTCTAATCCAATTAGCCGTTCTCTTTATTCATAATAAAACTTACTTAATTAAGTGTCTTATGATTCTCAAAGTCTCACTTACACTCTTAATTCTTGTTTCTCTAATCCAATTAGTCATTCTCTTTATTCATAATAAAACTTATTTAATTAAGAGTCTTACTTTAAATTTAGTCACATTTACTTAAAAAAAATTTCTAAGACTTTCCAAGTTTCACACATCCTTATTCTTTTCTTAGGTTCAAAGATTCCTTTTAGGTTATCAAATTGATTTCCTTCCATTACATTATTAACTATTTAATCACTTGATTAATTAAATTTCAAAGTTGTAAAAAGTTACAAGGTTAAGCCCTAAATAGTCCTAGAGGCCGTGAGCCTCTCTAAGGTTAGGAACCCCAAATTTTCATTCAATTTATTACATGTTATTCTCTTGATTAACCATGCTTCCATCTTGTTACCATTTTTTTACCAAGAACATCCACTTTTAGGGTTCAAGGCCATGAGCCTTATGGAGGAGGGCAAGAGCCATTTTGCTTCCATTCAAGTTTCCAATTCAATAAGAATCAATCCAAGATTAACAATGTATACCAATATAACCAATAAATCACATTGAGCCAAAATCAATACAAGAATCATAAAAGAAAGCACACAACCAAGAGAGTAACCCTATCATGGATTCTCTCACAACCAACACACAATACAAGTTTCCACTACCAATAGAGGTTGAAGTGGATGATCTCCCTCTTACCTAGAGGAGAAAACAAGTAATGGAACTCCCTTGAAGCTCCTTGAAATTTTGGATTCACACCACCACAAAACCCTAGGACATCAAACTTTCACAATAAACAAATCAAACCATAAAAGAAAAGTTATTGGTCACCAAGATGACCGAGAATCACGAAAATAAGGAGAGAAAATGGAAAAAGTCATAAACTTTACCTTAAAACTCCAAATCTTAGGACTTTATGGAAGAAGATGAAAATGGTGGATTTAGGTGATAGTCACAAAAGAGTAAAGGTTTAAGATGATGGGAATGGTAGGAAATAGAGTTGGTTGGATGAAAAAGCTTGGATGGCCAAAAATGGTGGTCTTGACCGTGGAAGAGGAGAGGGAATGGAGAGGGAAGGTTAAGTTCTTTGTATGTGATTTTAAAAATAAGAGAAAAGCTTGAATGGAGAGATGGATCCAAGCAAAATGGTTGCTTGAAAACAAGCAATAATGGTGGGGGAAGAAGTGGTGCAGCCGTGAGGTTTCTAGAGAGAAGGAGGAGAAAAAATGAGAGGAAGAAGAAGGTAGAGAGAGAAGTTGATAGTGAAAATAAAGATGATGGCTTTTTGTGATTTTGAAATTAGAATAGACTTGTTTAATTAAGTGGAGCACAATTCCTTGGCTCCAAAAGAGGTGCTGCTGCCATGTCGGAGAGAGGGAGGAGAGAGAGAAGTGTTTAGCTTCTTTGAGAAGCTTGGGAGCTTTTCCAACAAAGAGGGATTTGATTAGACATAAAGAGAATTGCTTTAGGATAAGATAAGGTGATAAAGTAATTAAATAATAAGGTGATTAGGATTTTACTACAAGCTATTACCTAATGGATAATTGTTGCAGTACACAAGCCAGTATTAATTATCCAATAGATAATAAAGCGTACTGCAAAATTTTATTTAACAGTGCGTACAAAGATTTTATTTATCAGATAAAACATTAAAAAACGTAAACTTCATAAATTGCGCCCGGCCTCGGGTTTAGTAAGATCCCTCGTCAACGCTTCCATAGTTCAAGGTTTTCCAGCCTCAGGGAAAACATTTTGTTTTTCCAGCTCCGCTTAGCGTGCACGCAAAATGAGAAATATATTAAAATATTCAACGTTTCCAGAAAAATTCACAAAAATTCTCAAAAATCACAAATATTAGAAAATGACTATTCATCATGAAACAAATAATTTCTGAAGTGTTATATTGATTCTGCTCAGTGTGCACGTAAAATGAAGAATATATTAAAATATTCGACATTTTCGAAAAAATCCTGAAAAATTCTTAAAAATCATAAATATTATAAAATGATTATTTATGATTAAACAAATAATTTTTGGGATGTTACAACTCTCCCATTCTAAAAAGAAATTTCATCCTCGAAATTTAATCTATCTTAGAATACACGTGGATTTTGTTCCTTGTAGAATGTTTCCAGATCTCTAATGTAATCCCAACGACTAACCTTGAGCTTTTGTGAAGGGTAACTCTTCTCATGTGCTTTCAGTTTCATCACTCCAAATCGCTTTCACTGACGTAGTATCTTTTTCCCTTGAATTATTGGCATCCCTTCTTGAGTCATCTTAACTTTATCCTTTGCTTGCTGTACAAGCTCGGGTCCAATCGCAATCCTTTCACTGTCTCGGTGCCAGCACAAAAGTGTCTCACATACCATCCACGTAATGCCTCGTAGTTAACTCCGTCTAATCAATCAGATGTTTCTGACTCTTTATGATTACTGTAGACGTCAAATGTTGCTCAATGTAGAAATGTCTCCATATCTTCAACGCAAGCACACAATGGCTAGCTCCAAGTTTGTGGAGGGTAGTTCTCCTCATGTACTCCCGATTGCCTTAGAGTATACGCTACCATCTTCCCATTTTGCACAAGTACCCATCCCTAACCTTGATGTGAAATACCACAAATTTACTGGAATCGTGAAGTAGTTAGTCGTCTATTTAACTCTTGAAAACTTTCTTCATATGCCTTGGTTCATAGAAAAACTTGATTCTTTCTCGTAGGCTGAGTGAGAGGTTCTACTATCTTAGAAAATCATGCTGTGAATCTCCGATACTAGCCAGCTAATCCCACACAGTGACGAATCTCTAATACAGTCTTTGATCTTTCCCATTGAAGAACTGCTCTAGCCTTTGACGGATCTCCAATAATTCATTCTTTTAAAGATCACGTGACTCAAAAGTTAAACTACCTCAAACCGAAATTCACACCTGGATAGCTTCTTGCGTAACTCCTCATTCTTCTTCAGAATTTGAAGAACAACACGACAATTCTGTCTCAACAGGAAAGAAAGATCCTGTTCATGTAGTCGATGAGTACTATTGAAATGTTCGTTACATGGAACGACATTACAAAATACTCGTAGTGTTCACAATGCGTCAGAGTAAGTTGCTTTGGAAATATCTCCTACCCTCAGGTGATCTTGATGATAGTTGAGAACTCAAGCTGATCTTGGAGAAAACGGTGGCTTCCTTCAATTGATTTGTCGAACCATCTTTCCTTGATCCAAACAAAATGTCTCACAGGGTAAGTTCTCACCTAATTATGCTGCACTTGGCACACTGTTATGGTTCAAATTTGGGAACACATTTCCTCAGTTGAAGTGTACTACAAACATTATAACGGTCAGAAGGAAAGGATAGGGAAGTCACTCGGTCTTCAGTATGGGTAGAGGAATTAATTATCCCTTGTTCGTGAGATTTTGAGGTGCCTACATCTCTGAGTAAGGCTTCATCCTTTGCGAAGTACAGTTCCTAGCCACATATCCTAGCTCTCTGCATTTAAAACAAATTATCCCATTGATTGCACATGGAGGCTTCGACCCATGCAAAGCACAATCCCATGACACATGTCCTTACTTTCCGTATTTGAAACAAATTATTCCTTCGATCGTACAGTCTCTTGTTAAGTGGTCCTTTCCGCACTTGAGGCAGATTACCCTCTTGATCTTACATTCCTTCGTTGAATGGTTTTTTCTACACTTCTTACATGTCTGTAAAAATGTCACGGGATGACTAGGTCTGCCACCACTAGCATTACCCTCACTTGGTTGCTGTCGTCGTTGATTCCCTAGTGGTCGCGAGTACGATTTCCACTTAAACTGGTTGATCATTCTATTATTCCTCTTTTGCAACTTAGGTAGTCTAGAGTTACTCCAAAACTGACTTTCTCCCAACAAATTTTGAACCTCGACATCTAACTCCTGTTGCTGTGCGGTCCTCTGACTCAGTTGTATTGTTATACCAGCCATTCCCTGCATTGCTTCCACCGTCGCATCCACCCCTTTGTTGTTGTGTTCCACACTCCTATGCATACGTCTTCCGCGAGCCATTGTCTTTCTTCAAAAATAGATAGTCAAGCACAATGGAGACAAGAAGTGACCATTTCAGACAATATTGTCTCCTTTTAGAAACCAAATGCAAGGAGTTACACAACACAATAAGACAAACTAAATCACTAAACCCAAAAGATTCCAACTTGAGCTCCTTAATCTAGTCTTCTATGGCGCGATCTTCCGCAAGTCTTTAACTTCCAAGCAGCTCCTCGAACCATAGTTACGCCAGATATTCTTTTCCCAAGAGAATTCAGTTCTCCAAAACGTCTTGGATGCTTCAGTCTGCAAACCCTACAAGTCCTATTTAACTACCAATTCCTAACCCATTGGCTTAAACAATTCTAGAGGTAACACAACAAGGGTATAAATGCAAGTAAACCCTAGACAAGTTCAGTCATACCAGCTAAGCTTCTTACTAAAAGAACTTCTATTCACTTAATACGCCTAGGTGAAGTCATAGTTTTCTATCCATACAGAACATTACACATTGAGTGGGCCAATACTCAATATCATGTGTCTATGCAACAGTAGCTACCAATATTCAACCTATGGCAAGCCATGCCTTCCTTTCCCAAACATCTCTATCAAGAGACAAGGAAGTGCACAACATACAAAGAAACTTCTAGCATGTCTAAGCATAGTCAGTCCATATCCCGGCTCAACAGGATGAACTGAGCTCTGATACCACCTAATGTAACACCCCTCGATTTAATAACCACGGCACAATCATCATTATACCACAGTTACTAAATTTTAGCGTGCTACAACTTTCAAAAAATATTTATCCACTTTAATCCATTATGCATATACAGAAAATATGAGCCACGGATGAAGTAATACATAAGCCGTCATTAGCACATATAATTCAACAGGTTCTAAAATCAAAATACCGTTCATAGGACTAGACAATTAATTTAAAGCATATATAGCATGGCGCATTTCACATACCGCCCAAATAAAATACATCAAGTTGGACTCCAAAATGCTAGTATACTTAAATTACACCTTAAAATAAGTAAAATAGAAGGAAACATAAACTACCCACAATGACATCCACGTCTAAGGAGTTGGGCACTCCATCTGATCCACCTCAGGATCTTCCCCCGGGTCACCTGAAGACACAAAAATAGGATAGAGTGTAGTCCCGCAAGCAGGTGCCCTAGCAACTGATGCCATTAATCCTCGTGGTCTCTAGGGGTGTGAAGCGGATCACCCCATAACTCCCGAATAGGCAGAGCAAACTCCAGATGCACTGATGTAGTAAGAGTCAGGATAGGGTCTCCATCACGAGTCCTCCTCACAGTCAATATCAGGTCTCCAACGAACCGTATACGCTCTCCAGCCCAGTTGACTCGCCAAGCATTGGAGCCACCAGTGAACACAATTCTAACGAACCCAATAGAACCCCTTCTTGATGACATTACTGAATATAAGAGATCGAACTAAGTAAAGATTCGAAAGGAGTCAACCGCGTCCCCTCAACAGTCTTTAAACAAGAGTAATACATACAAGAGGTGAGATATCCAACTCCATTACCAATTATGGCAGTAAGAAACACAACGAAAGACAATAATGCTTTTCATATATAACAATGTTAAGTACAGGCAGATAACATCATGTCAATACAGGAATATTTCAAAATAATAAACATAATTATATTATCACGGAGATATCGCAAGTCAATAAGCATAATTACATTTTCAGTCGGTAAGTAATTCAACAATGTACATCACAATATGTGAATATTAACTATGCCACGATAGTATACATGGAGACCATGCATATGCACAATGCGTATGATGACCATTCTCATGTACAATGTACTCATTTCCTACTCCATGGAGCTAGACACAAGATTCAGAGATGAATGTCCCAGAAGATCTGTCCCCCCTAAATAGACAGTCTACGCCGGGCCACGAAAAGTAATAGTATATTATCAAGCAGCCAGTGCGTTGCAACAGTGTTCACAGCCAGGGGTATACAACGTGATAGCATAATCACAAGTGAATCACCGCACCCTGATGTCCTCTTAGGTCTATTCAAGGCCCCACTATCCTATAAGTTCTCGTTCACTCCTAGGCATAAAACACCATAACTGTATGATGCTTAAACGCATATTCATTGAAATCAAATCACATCTGACTCAATAGTCTATCTGATGTTTTCAGGGTCCAGTTCGTCGGCCCAATAGCACAGTGATGCCAATGCATGTTCTCTCAGAGTATCTCAATTATACAAATTTAAGAATTATGTATTTTAAAATCGTAAGCCAAAATAGTCATTGACGGATTTGGATCACACTCATGGGCCCGATAACAAAATCGTCATTCATAATTAATTTAGGACATATCATTGTCTCATAAGGTTTTATCATTGTTCTTCTCTTTGTCCTTAATAAGATTCATTTAATTAAATATCTTATGATTCTCAAAGTCTCACTTACACTCTTAATTCTTGTTTCTCTAATCCAATTAGTCATTCTCTTTATTCATAATAAAACTTATTTAATTAAGTGTCTTATGATTCTCAAAGTCTCACTTACACTCTTAATTCTTGTTTCTCTAATCCAATTAGTCATTCTCTTTATTCATAATAAAACTTATTTAATTAAGAGTCTTACTTTAAATTTAGTCACATTTACTTAAAAAAAATTTCTAAGACTTTCCAAGTTTCACACATCATTATTCTTTTCTTAGGTTCAAAGATTCCTTTTAGGTTATCAAATTGATTTCCTTCCATTACATTATTAACTATTTAATCACTTGATTAATTAAATTTCAAAGTTGTAAAAAGTTACATGGTTAAGCCCTAAATAGTCCTAGAGGCCGTGAGCCTCTCTAAGGTTAGGAACCCCAAATTTTCATTCAATTTATTACATGTTATTCTCTTGATTAACCATGCTTCCATCTTGTTACCATTTTTTCACCAAGAACGCCCACTTTTAGGGTTCAAGGTCGTGAACCTCATGGAGGAGGGCAAGAGCCATTTTACTTCCATTTAAGTTTCCAATTCAATAAGAATCAATCCAAGATTGACAATGTATACCAATATAACCAATAAATCACATTGAGCCAAAATCAATACAAGAATCATAAAAGAAAGCACACAACCAAGAGAGTAACCCTATCATGGATTCTCTCACAACCAACACACAATACAAGTTTCCACTACCAATAGAGGTTGAAGTGGATGATCTCCCTCTTACCTAGAGGAGAAAACAAGTAATGGAACTCCC
The DNA here is from genome assembly GCA_029884595.1 of Ormosia semicastrata. NCBI lineage: Eukaryota > Viridiplantae > Streptophyta > Magnoliopsida > Fabales > Fabaceae > Ormosia > Ormosia semicastrata. The sequence continues at coordinate 6,811,547 of JAQQTO010000028.1, read as the reverse complement.
TTGAAGCTCCTTGAAATTTTGGATTCACACCACCACAAAACCCTAGGACATCAAACTTTCACAATAAACAAATCAAACCATAAAAGAGAAATTATTGGTCACCAAGATGACCAAGAATCACGAAAATAAGGAGAGAAAATGGAAAAAGTCACAAACTTTATCTTAAAACTCCAAATCTTAGGCCTTTATGGAAGAAGATGAAAACGGTGGATTTAGGTGATGGTCACAAAAGAGAAAAGGTTTAAGATGATGGGAATGGTAGGAATTGGGGTTGGTTTGATGAAAAAGCTTGGATGGCCAAAAATGGTAGTCTTGGCCGAGGAAGAGGAAAGGGAATGGAGAGGGAAGGTTGAGTTCTTTTTAGGTGATTTTAAAAATAAGAGAAAAGCTTGAATGGAGAGATGGATCCAAGCAAAATGGTTGCTTGAAAACAAGCAATAATGGTGGGGGAAGAAGTGGTGCAGCCGTGAGGTTTCTAGAGAGAAGGAGGAGAAAAAATGAGAGGAAGAAGAAGGTAGAGAGAGAAGTTGATAGTGAAAATAAAGATGATGGCTTTTTGTGATTTTGAAATTAGAATAGACTTGTTTAATTAAGTGGAGCACAATTCCTTGGCTCCAAAAGAGGTGCTGCTGCCGTGTGGGAGAGAGGGAGGAGAGAGAGAAGTGTTTAGCTTCTTTGAGAAGCTTGGGAGCTTTTCCAACAAAGAGGAATTTGATTAGACATAAAGTGGATTGCTTTAAGATAAGATAAGGTGATAAAGTAATTAAATAATAAGGTGATTAGGATTTTACTACAAGCTATTACCCAATGGATAATTGTTGCAGTACACAAGCTAGTATTAATTATCTAACAAATAATAAAGCGTACTGCAAAATTTTATTGAACAGTGCGCATAGAGATTTTATTTATCAGATAAAATCTCAAAAAACGTAAACCTCGTAAATTGTGTCCAGCCTTTGGTTTAGTAAGATCCCCTATTGACGCTTCCACAGTTCAAGGTTTTCCAACCTCAGGGAAAACATTTCGTTTTCCCGGCTCCGCTCAGCGTACACGCAAAATGAGGAATATATTAAAATGTTTGACATTTCCAGAAAAATTAACAAAAATTCTCAAAAATCCCAAATATTAGAAAATTACTATTCATCATGAAACAAATAATTTTTGAAGTGTTACACTGACTCTGCTCAGTGTGCACGTAAAATAAAAAATATATTAAAATATTTGACATTTCCGAAAAAATCTTGAAATTTTTTCAAAAATCATAAATATTATAAAGTAATTATTTATGATGAAACAAATAATTTTCGGGATGTTATACATTATATTTCATTTTAGTGACTTTATAATACTATTAATTTATTTATTTAAAGAAGTCATTAATTTAATTATTGTGATAATTGTAGGGAATTTGTTGCAAATTCGGATTCAACTTGTATTTCTGACCTTGCTATTGTATTTGAATCATATCTTGAGTTATAGATATCATATTGATACGATTCATGTGGCGTTGAAAAGCTAACAGAAAATTCAACAATTTTTCTATTGATCTCGAAGGATAATTATGTCATCTGAGTGACAAGAAAACAAAGAAAGAAAAATATGAAAATTTGACAGCCTTCAATAAAAGGAAATTAAGTTTCCTAAAATTGGTTTCCTAAATCCAATCAATATATTTTCATCATTTGGAGACCAATTAAGGAGATTAAGTTTTCTAAATTTGGTTTCGTAAATCTAATCAATATTCTTTTTATTTGGGGACCAATTAAGGAGGTTATGTACAAGATACACTCTTATTAAGAAAAATCTCTTTTTAATAGACAAAGGAGAAAAATGAAAAGCATACATGAGATATATATTAACTAGAATTAAAGTGGTATAGCAATGTTGCAGCAGAGAAGAAGAGAGGAAGTTGTGTGCAATGGAGAATATTAGTGAGATGATTTTATCGTGTTCTAATCTTACTATGTCTTGTTAAATTATCTGTACTAAGGAGATGGTGAAACCCTGATTGTTTTGGCATTACTATGTTGAATTGTTGTTACCTAATTTTATGATTTAATGCTTATTGATTCTATTTTCCTATCAGATTATATGAATAAATTTTTAGATGATTTTAGTCATGTTTTTCTCATGCTTTGCAATTTATTTGTGTTATCTGATTTTGGTTAGTTGTAATTATTAGATATTAATTGTGATTTCATGTTAGGGATACATTTGATGATTTGATAATTACTATTAATTAAACAAATAGAATCATATATTTGATTACTTATTTTTGGTGCTTCATAGATAGATTTTCCTTGAGCACATACTCCGCTAGATGTTCATGAGATAAATTATTTGGGTATGATCATTTAACATAATTCATGTTAAAATTAATCTTGGTAGATTCTGACCCTTAGTGCTTTTACATATAGTAGAAACATCATCCATATACTTACTTTCTTTTTAATTTACTTTTTTTATTTTAGTTATTTTGTTTAATTTTATTTTTGCGTCTTTGGCTCATCAATTTGTGCAACTAGATTTGGAAAAAATTCTCAATACTTAAAATTTAATTCTAAGTCTTCATGGGAACGACCTTGTGATGACGTTGGTTTTAGAGGAGGGATAAGGTTGGAAATAAATTTTCTTGTAGAGGGCATTTTGGTCATTTGTCCTATATGTAAAAGAAAGGGCAATCAAATGTTTTAAAAAGGAGGAAGAACGAGAAACAAAGATGTTTCTCGTCCTCTGTTTCTTGTCTCTTCTTCTCCTTCCTCCACCAAGTTTCTACCTGTCCTTCATTTTAGCACAAAATCCTTGCACCACTTGCACCAAGAGCTTGAGGTAAGTTTTTACTCTTTTATTCTTGTTTACTTTGTGTCAAATCTTATGTTCCCTCATGCTTTGCTATCTCAAAAATGGTGGGTGTGTGTATATTGGGGGCTTTGAGTAAAAATCTAAGGGTTTCGGAGATTGGGCTCTAGAAAGAGGGAATGAGAAAACCACACCTTGATTTTTTTTCTCACGAGTTTCTTGAAAACCCTAAACCCTATAATTAGGGATTTTACCTAATCTCTTTACCCCTTTGTTAGTTCAACTCTAAATGAAATTTCTAAAGCCTTATCAATTTCAAATTATAATCATAGTGTAGTTATTTTATTTATTCATGGTGCTTGTGTTTTAAATTCCTAATACTTAGTGGGTAACTCTAAATTTTAAGGAAAAATGCTCTCCTTTGAGGTTGCTTATTAATGTAAGTCATTGTTTCATTTATTGACTTGTCAAAATATTTGTTTATGGCCAGATTCAGTGGGCACTACACAACTTGCTCCTCTGAGTGTCGTGGGGATCGATTGAGTCGGTTCTTTATATTTGTCAGTGGATAGTTTACATTGTGACATATTTTGAAATTTAAACCTCTTGGAATGTATTTATATCTCTTCTAATAGTATTTCAAACTAATTTTCCTTTATTATTTTAAGAGTTGGAAATTTGGAGTTCTTATAATAGCTTTGGTTATAGCCTCAAGCTTTATATTTTGGGAAAATAAAAATCTTTAAGCTAACTTATGAATTTATTCTATGATTATTGACCTTGTGACCTAGTGTTATTCCTGAAAGATAACCTATGATGGTTTTGAATTTTTTATTAAGAGAATTAAACTATAAGGGTTAAGTGTTAAAACTCCGTTCACCGTTAGCAAAGAGATATAACGGCATATGTTCCGCCTACCATGGTGAAGAGAGATAACAGCATGTATTTCGCCTGCCGTGGCAAAGAGAGATAATGACATGTATTCTGCTTGTCGTGGTGAAGAGAGATAACGATTTGTGTTCTGTCTGCCATGGCGAAGAGATATAACAACAAGTGTTTTGCCTGTTGTGGCAAGAGATATAATGACATATGTTTCGCTTACCGTGGTGAAGAGAGATAATGGCGTGTGTTCTACCAATCGTGGCGAAGAGATGTAACGGCTAATGTGCATATAATAGATATAGAGATTTTGTTTAGGATATGAGATGTGATTTGCTAAGTAGAGTTGAATTCCTTTATGATTATAAATTTACTTTTGGAAAGGAAAGCATGTGACAAGTGATTTTATTTACAAACTTTATTTATTTGATTATTGTGTTTTGAGTTATTTTGCAAAACTTAAATATTCAAGTTATTACTTGTTTTCCTTTCCTGAACACTATGTTTATTATGCCCTCACTGAGTCTATGTGACTCACCCTATTCTGTTTCCCTTTAGATTCGCAGGCTATTGAGTAGTCGATTCCTGGGATTTGCTATTTTGCTCAAGAGTGCTTATCTTTTGGTAGGCCTTCATTGCCATTGGTGGCTAATGTTACACGTCGACTCCAATATTTTGCAGCTATAGGAGATAGAGTTTATTTCTTTCTTTTGATGTATATATATATATATATGACCACAAAGTCTTGATATGACCTTTATGTATAGCTAGCTCAATTTGTACTTATGACTAATGCTAGATGCTTATTTTGTGTTGGATCGGGATATGCATTGTTAATAAGGTCTAAATGAAATATGTAGTTTGTTTAGTTTTTAGAAAAAACTATGTCAGATTCTTGGCAGCCCTAATCTAAGTTTCAAATTGTTTTCTTTAATTAATGTTGTATTGTTAGGCTTGTCAGGTTAGTTGAGTACTAAGTATCACTAGCTTATGCACTGGTCACGACCTATGATTGGATCATGACAAAGTTTGTATCAGAGCTTTAGATTTGCAGGTCCTAATAGCTGCAAGATTTGGGTAATTGTAGAATCTTGTTTATAACTTATGTACCTAGGCACAACTTACATGTAAGGAACTATGACCACCCACTTGTTAATCTAGAGTCTCTTGTTCAAGTTTTTGCGTTTAGTTTTAGCCTTATCTCTATAGTTTTTTGCAACATATATTTTTTTTTGTCTTTTGTCTAATCTTGATTCTTGTCTTAGGTGAGAATACCAGCCAAACAAGAAGTTGTTGATGAGGCTTCTATTCAACCTTACGAAGCACCCCCGAAATGCCATGGTCGCGGTTAAGTTCATGGTCAGGGCAGACATAGAGGGGTTGATAGGGTGCCTGATGTTGAGATTCCTAAGGCCAGATGTGGTAACCCCACCATAGCTCAATTAGCTGCTGAGGTACATGATATGCAGTAGGCTATACAGTAGTTAGTAGATGTTGTTGGTGGATAACCACAAACACATGAAATCCAGACTCATGTGGTTTCAGAGACTAATCAGGAGGTTGGGTCGAGCGAGTAGTAGTCAGTGCCCCATAGGGGAGCTGAGGTTCCTCTTACTGCATTTACAAAGCTTAATCCTCTTGTATTTAGTGGTTTAGATGCCAACGAGGACCCTCAGACTTTTATTGATGAAGTGGCTTGGATATGTAGAGGCTTGGATTGTTCTCTAGCCAGGATGGTTAAGTTAGCGACATTTCGACTACGTGACATGGCTAGGAGATGGTATGAGACCATGCTCAATGCTAGGCCAGCAAGTTCACCCCATTTGGTCTGGGATGAGTTTGTTCAATTGTTCTTAGCTCATTTCTTACCACAGAGTGTAGAAGATGGAAGAGCCTGGGAGTTTGAGACCCTTTTACAGATAGAACATATGTTAGTGATGGATTATAGCATTCAGTTCATGCAGCTCTCCACGTATGCACCTCATTTGGTAGCCACGGAGGAGCTACATGTGCAGCAGTTTATTGAAAGCCTAAAAGGCTATTTATTCAGGGTAGTTGCAGGGCATGATGGTATGACTTATGACCAGGCCTTGAATAGGGCTATGACGATTGAGCGTGGGAATAGAGATAGGGGTGGGACTTCTCGCGACTCGTATAAGAGGTCACACTGTGATACATCGTGTGGTGGCCATCAAGGCCATGGTGGCGGAGGTTCAAGAGATGATGTTGTTTAGGGCTGTCGAGGACAGCAAGAGGGTCGACAGCCATTGAGTTCTTATGGCAGCTAGACGGCTAGCACAACTCATAGCTGAGGTGTTTCACAACATCAAAGGCAAGGTTCAAGGGGGTGTTATCATTGTTGTCAGATGGGGCACTTTGTGAGAAACTTCCTTATATTATATTCTCAGCTTTCTTCTAGTACAACTTCAGCACCACTGGCTCCAGTGAGACAGTTTAGTGGTTTAGGGATACGAGGATTTGGTAGTGCTTAGGAGGGTGGTAGAGGACCAGGAGGCAGAGGTCAGGGCCAGGTTGGTAGAGGACAAAAATAGGCTAGTAAAGGACAGACTCGTGTGTTTGCCTTGACTCGTCAGGATACTCAGGCATCTAATGCTATTATGACATGTATACACTTAGTGTGTTCTTAGGATGCACGTGTTTTGTTTGACTTTGGAGCTACGCATTCCTTTGTATCACGTTTCTTTGCTTCTCATTTTAGGAGAGATCCTTCACCTCTTAGTGAGCCTTTGATAGTAGCTACACCTATGAGTGATTCTTTGTCAACTAACTCAGTGTATAGATATTGCTAGATCTTGGTGGGAGATAAGTTTTTGTTAGTAGATTTGATAGTGCTGGATATGATAGATTTTGACATAATACTAGGCATGGACTGGTTGGCTTCTTGTCATGCTACCTTAGATTGTCACAGTAAGGTGGTGAAGTTCAATATGCCAGAGGAACCAGTTTTCATATTTCAAGGCAATCGAAATTGGTCACCAAGTAACCTGATGTCGTCAGTTATTGCTCAAAGATTGTTGAGAAAAGGTTGTTATGGCTACTTAGCCATGGTGAAAGACACTAATATGTCAAAGGCATGCTTGGAGTAGGTTCCAGTGGTGTGTGAGTATCCTAATGTCTTTATTGAAGAGTTACAAGGGTTACCGCCTGACAAGGAGATAGAGTTTTGTATAGATTTACTTCCAGGTACTCAACCAATATTTATACCCCCATATCGGATGGATCCAATTGAGCTTAAGGAGTTAAGGGAGAAACTGAAGGATCTACTTGATAAGGGTTTCAATCATCCTAGTTATTCTCCTTGGGATGTACCAATGTTATTTGTAAAGAAGAAAGATAGTTCCCTTCACTTGTGTACTGACTATAGGCAGTTGAACAAGGTGACAGTGAAGAATAAGTACCCTCTTCCCTGCATTGATGACCTATTTGATTAGCTTCAAGGATCCTAATGTTTCTCAAAGATCGATTTGTGATCGGGGTGCAATCAACTGAAGATAAGAAGTGAGGATATTCCTAAGATAGCTTTTCACACCCACTATGGTCACTATGAATTTTTTGTTATGTCCTTTGGTCTTACCAATGCTCCTGCAGCTTTTATGGACTTGATGAATTAAGTCTTCAAGCCATTCTTGGACCACTTTGTGATAGTATTCATTGATGACATCCTAGTGAATTCTAGGAGCATGAGCAACACTTGCGGTTAACCTTGCAAACATTGAGAGAGCATAAGTTATATGCCAAATTCTCTAAATGTGAGTTTTGGTTGGATAGTGTGGCCTTCTTGGGACATGTGGTGTCTAAGGGTGGAATAAGCGTGGATTGAAAGAAAGTCAAAGCAGTTCAGAGTTGGCCAAGGCCCACATCAGTAACAAAGATCAGTAATTTTCTTGGTCTAGTCGAGTATTATTGTCGATTTATCAAGGATTTCTCCAAGCTTGTAGCTCCTTTGACCAGGTTGACACAAAAGGAAGTTAAGTTTCAATGGACTGATGCATGTGAGCAGAGTTTTCGACACCTAAAGGATTGTTTGACCTCAGCCCCAATCTTACCATTACCTTCTAGAGTTAGTCTTGGTTGCATGTTGATGCAACATAGGAGAGTTATTGCTTATGCGTTTTAAGTAGCTTAAAAAGCTTGAACAGAATTATCCTACACATGACTTGGGGATGGCAACTGTGATATTTGCCCTCAAGATTTGGAGGCACTACTTATATGGTGAGACATGTGAGATCTACACTGATCAGAAAAGTCTTAAGTATATCTTTCAGTAGAGGGATTTGAACCTAAGGCAAAGAAGGTGGATGGAGCTCCTAAAAGATTATGATTGCACGATCTTGTATCACCTAGGGAAGGCGAATGTGGTCACTGATGCTTTGAGCAGAAAGTCTATGGGTAATCTGGCACATATAGTTGACGTTAGAAGACTAATAGTGAAAAAGTTTCAAGATCTTATAGATAGTGGAGTGCAATTTGAGGTCATAGACTTGGAGTTATTACAAGCTCATTTTCAAGTTCTTTCTACTTTGGTGGATAGTATTAAGGATGCACAAAGTCAAGATCCTTATTTAAAAAAGATCAAAGAAAAGTTGAGAGAAGGCAAAAATTCTGAAATGGTGGTTGACTCTAACGTGTTTTACATGTTGGAATTCGCTTATGTGTCCCTAATATAGGGGATTTGAGAAAGAAGATTTTAGAGAAAGCCTATCATTCCTCCTATTCTATTCATCCAGGTTCCACAAAGATGTATCAAGATTTGAAAGAATTATACTGGTGGGAAGGGATGAAGAAGAATATAGCAGAATTTGTATCTTGATGCTTAGTATGTCAACAGGTGAAAGCTGAGCATCAAAAGCCTGTAGGTTTGCTTCAACAAATTGATGTTCTTGAGTAGAAACGGGATAGGATCACTATGAATTTTGTGATGGGGTTGCTTAAAACTTCAAAGGATTATGACTCAGCTTAGGTAATTGTGGATCAATTGACAAAGTTTGCATACTTCTTGCCTATAAAAACCACTTACACAGTGGCTCAGTATGCTAAGCTCTATTTAGAGAAGATAGTATCTCTGCATGGAATACCATTGTCTATCATTTCTGATCGAGACCTTTAGTTCACAGCTTAGTTTTAGAGATCTTTTTAAACTACTTTGGGAACACGATTGGACTTGAGTACTGCTTTTCACCCACAAACTGATGGTCAATCTGAGAGAACTATACAAATTTTGGAAGATATGCTTCGCCCTTGTGTGTTAGACTTTGGAGGGAGTTGGATCAATATCTACCATTGATGGAGTTTTCTTACAATAATAGTTACCAATCTACTATTCAAATGGCACTTTTTGAGGCTTTATATGGGAGGCGTTGTAAGTCCCTTGTTGGTTGGTTTGAGGTCAGAGAATCTAGACTTATGGGTCCAGACTTAATTTAAGAAGCTATTGAGAAGGTTCAGCTAATTTGAGATTTCCTAGTGACTGCTCGGAGTAGGAAAAAGTCTTATTTGGATTGGAGGCATTGACCTTTGGAGTTTGGTGTGGGAGAACATGTATTTCTACGTGATTCTCCTATGAAGGGTATTATGAGGTTTAGTAAAAAGGGTAAGTTGAGCCCGAGGTTCATATGACCATTTGAGATTCTGGAGAAAGTGGGGCAGGTGGCTTATCACTTAACCATTCCCCCTAGTCTTTCAGGAGTTCACCCAGTTTTCCATGTTTCAATGCTGTGAAAATATGTTCATGATCCATCTCATGTCATTCAACACTAAGCGGTTCAACTTGATGAAAATCTTAGTTATGTTGAGCAACTTGTGACTATAGTAGATAGATGAGTGAAACGCTTACGCTCTAAGGAAGTTGCTTCTGTTAAGGTTATTTAGCGGGGACCATCTGGTGAAGAGATGGCGTGGGAACCCGAGATGGTTATGTGTGACACATATCCACCCCTTTTTGATATACAAGTTTAGTAAAATAAAAAAAAAAATTGAGGGCGAATTTCATTTAAAGGGAGAAGATTGTGATGATGCTGGTTTTAGAGGAGGGATAAAGTTAGAAATAAATTTTCTTGTAAAGGGAATGTTGGTCATTTGTCCTATATATAAGAAAAAGAAGGGCAATTAAATGTTTTAAAAAGAAGGAAGAATGAGAAATAGAGACGTTTCTCGTCCTCTGTTTCTCCTTCCTCCACCAAGTTTCTACCTTTCCCTCATTTTGGCACCAAATCCTTACACCCACTTGCACCAAGAGCTTGAGGTAAGTTTCTACTCTTTTATTCTTGTTTGCTTTGTGCCAAATCCTACATTCCCTCAAGCTTTGCTATCTCAAAAATGGTGGGTATGTATATTAGGGCTTTGATTAAAAATCTAAGGGTTTAGGAGACTAGGCTTTAGAAAGAGGGAATGAGGAAGCCACACCTTGATTTTTTTTCGCATGAGTTTCTTGAAAACCCTAAACCTTATAATTCAAGATTTTACCTAATCTCTTTACCTCTTTGTTAGATCAACTCGAAATAAAATTTCTAAAGCCTTATTAATTTCAAATTATAATTATAGTGTAGTTATTTTATTTATTCATGATGCTTGTGTTTTAAAATCCTAATATCTAGTGGGTAACTCTAAATTTTAAGGAAACATAATCTTCTTTGAGTTTACTTCTTAATGTAAGTCATTGTTTCATTTATCTTGACTTGTCAAAATATTTGTTTATGGCCAGATTTAATGGACACTACACAACTTGCTCCTTCGAGTGTTGTGGGGACTGATTGAGTTGATTCTTCATATTTGTTAGTGGACAGTTTACACTGAGACATATTTTGAAATCTAAACCTTTTGGAACATATTTATATCTCTTCTAATAGTATTTCAAACCAAGTTTCCTTTATTATTTTAAGAGATGAAAATTTAGAGTTCCTATAATAACTTTGGTTATAGTCTCAAGCTTTACATTTTGGGAAACAAAAATCTTTAAGCTAACTTATGAATTTATTCTATAATGATTATACTTTTGGAACTGTATTTTATTGACCTTATGACCTAGTGTTATTCTTGAAAGTTAACCTATGATGGTTTTGAATTTTTTGTTATGAGAATTAAGCTGTAAGGACTGAGTGTTAAAACTTCATTCACCGTTAGCGAAGAGATATAATGACATATGTTCTGCCTATCGGGGTGAAGAGAGATAACAACATATGTTTCTCCTGCCTTGGCAAAGAGAGATAACGACATGTATTCCGTTTGCTTTGGCAAAGAGAGATAACGACATGTGTTTCTCCTGTTGTGGCGAAGAGAGATAACGATGTGTGTTTTGTTTGTCATGGCGAAAAGAGATAACGACGTGTGTTTTGCCTGCTATAGCAAAGAGATGTAACTGCTAATGTGCATACAATAGATGCAGAGATTTTGTTTAGGATATGAGATGTGATTTGCTAAGTAGAGTTGAATTCCTTTATGATTATAAATTTACTTTTGGAAAGGAAAGCACGTGACAAATGATTTTCTTTATAAGCTTTATTTATTTGATTATTGTGTTTTGAGTTATTTTGCAAAGCTTAAATATTCGGGCTATTACTTATTTTCCTTTCCTAATCATTATGTTTATTATGTCTTCACTGAGTCTATGTGACTCACCCCATTCTTTTTCCCTTTAGATTCTCAGGTTGTTGAGTAGTTGGTTATTGGGATTTGCTATTCTGCTCAGGAGTGCTTATCTTTTGGTAGGCCTTCATTGCCATTGGTAGCTAATGTTACACGTTGACTCCAATATTTTGAAGCTATTGGAGATAGAGTTTATTTCTTTCTTTTGATGTATATATATGACCACAAAGTCTTGATATGACCTTTATGTATAGCTAGCTCAGTTTGTACTTACGACTGATGCTAGATGCTTATTTTTGTATTAGATCTGGATATGTATTGTTAATCAGATCTAAATGAAATGATTGGTTTATTTAGTTTTTAGAGAAAACTCTGTCGAATTCTTGGTAGCCCTAATCTAAGTTTCAAATTGTTTTCTTTAATTGATGTTGTATTGTTAGGCTTGTCAGGCTAGTTGAGTGTTGAGTATCACTAGCTTGTGCGTCAGTCACGGCATATGATTAGGTCGTGACAGACCTCGTACTTGCTCAGTTGTACTTCAGTATGACTCGTGCATTTGTGAGTATTTAAAAGCTTTTAAAAAAAGGTCACAACACATCCTAACAATGATTTGGATCTCTAGTGGCTCGTCTCCAAAAAATCCCAAATGCACCACTTCAGGCATCAGTATTTGGGGAGAAATTTGGTCTAATCAAAGTATATGGACCTTGTTTTCTTCCTCAAAAAAGGGTTCAACTTCTTCTCCCTACTTGAGCATCAGCAGGTCTTACAACTCTGCACTTACCGCTAACACTTCTATCAGGATTTGATTAAGGTATTCTACTGTAACCTTAACGTTAATAATGATGAGTTGGTTATTGAAGTGAAGGGACATCGGAATATGGTGAAGCCTCGTGACTGGTTGGATATGTTTGGATTGCACTACACTAGGCAATTATTCTCTGAGAATAGCTACAGGGATTGGGAAGGCTACAACAGCACTACTACGATCCTGATAATGATCAAACTGGGTTATCTCATCCCTGGTGGATCCTTCATGGCTGGGAAGCTCACAGGTGAGGATCGTCTCCTCCACTATGTATATGCTAGCATACTTGCTCCTAGAGAGGGCAACTATGCCTATTTGGGTGAGGATGACATCTTCATTTTTTGTGCTATCAAACAGAGAATGCATATCAACTGGGCCCTACTTTGTTATGCATCATATGCTAAAAGTGCAAAGTAAGAATAACATGGATCTCCCATATGGTTTTTTCATCTCTAGAATCCTTGAGAAGTATCCTGCCATTGTCAAAATTGAGGAAGTAACCAAGGTCACTGGTCATCACAAACTTGGATTGGGTACTCTAAATCACATGTATATGAAGAAAGAGAATGGTGTGTGGGTCTATGAAGACGAAGTGGCTGAGGCAGAGGCTAAGATAGGAGTTGGTGATGTTGCTAGTGAGGATGAGGCTATCCTTGCTGATGTGGATATGCCAACTACTCCGTCTGAGAATGAAGATCGGTTCTTGGTGTAACATCCCAAAATTTGGCTATTTTATAGTAAAAACTGAATTTCACTGTTTTGTGTTTTCTGTATGCTATAAAAATAATTTGACTGTTCTGAGACTGTTTTTGATCATTGTGTGAGATTTGCTCTGGGTCAAGAAAATAATAATTTTTGAGCCGAAAAAAATCTTATTTGATTTATTCAGAAACGAGGAATCTTACTAAACCCGAATCTGAGAGACACATAAATGAATCTTCTAATTTTTAGAATTTATCTGTGAAATAAAAATATTTCACAAAAAATTATATGTTGTATTATTTATAGCAGCTGCTACTATCAATTATTGGGCCTAATATAATTTATTTGACAGAAAATGTGCTTAGAATATTTTTTGTAACCTAATTTAAAATGAACTAATAGAAACAAGCCAAAAATGATGGCTGGACTTTTCTAACCAATAGGAATTAGCCAAATATAGTGGCATAGACTTTGTAACACCCTCCTTAGGGTGCCACACTTTATGTTACTAAATTACCAAATTACCCTTCAATTAAAAATCGTGTTTGTATTGTAAATACGAGTTATAAAATTTCTTGATGATAATAAGATAAACTTAGCAGAAAATAAAAACATAACAACAATGTCACACATAATTTACATCATATATATACATACAAGCCTTTAGTACTGTCACACTTGATTATTTTACAAACTAGACTTCCAAAGTATTTAAACTTTAATTTAAAACTAACATATAGCCCAAATCTTACTAGACAGCAGAACCCTCAGACGGGTCCTCCTCAGATTCCTCAGCATATAGGAATCCATCATGAGGTGCAGTCCTACGGACAGGTGTCTGAGCAGACGACACAATACTAATCACACTAGGAGTACAATAGTAAGCTTCCCAATACTGCCTAACAGATATTGGGAACTCTAGTTGTACATAAATATTGACAGAAAAGTAAGGGTGTCCTAAATGTAGCCTACTCAGCCTAATATTTAGGTCTCCCATATAATAGATACTCTCTCTCTCTAAATCTACAGTCCATGCCTCATCTCCTCCGATAAATGTCAGCCTCAGGTAGCCAAGGAAACTAGGCATCTGCATCTCTTCAGAACTCAACGTCCTCAGCAGGAATCTGCTCCTCCTCAGCTTCTCGCTCTTTTTCTTGCTCGACGTCTTAACAAATATAAATATAATACCAAACATGCATACAAAGAGGTGAGATCACCTATGCCAATACCAGTATGGCAGTAATGAAGATAAACACATACAATATCTCATACAGTTATCATACCATAATTACAGCTATGCCACTACGAAAATCTCCAGGTATATCTTCAGGAAACACTTCAGGAAACTCATTCACTACGAAAATATCCTTCAAAACGTCTTCACAGTGAACCTCCATAGAAGACATCAACAAGTACCCTCGATCTCCTTCCTTCAAACAAGCTTCCACTTGCGTAGCCGTTAGGAATCTAGGATCCTTAACCTTAGGAGAAACTAATGTCTTACTAGCACAGTCTATCAAGATATGGTTGGAAGACAACCAATCCATCCCTAAGATTACATTAATCTTGGAAAGAGGCAAACAGATCAAGTCCACATGAAAGATTCTATCTCTAACAGATACAGGGCAATTCAAGCATACTTTTGTAGTTATCACAGGCTTATCAGTAGGAGTACTAACACTCAAATCATACGGCAATGTAGTCACAGTTAATCCCAAACGTTCCACACAATCACATGCAATGAAAGAATGTGTTGCTCCCGAATCATATAATACTTTAAAGGATTACCTTCAATAACATACTCCTCCATTATCAAGTCCTCAGATTTAGCGGCTTCCTCCCCGCTCATAGTATACACTCGACCACCCGCCTGTGGCCTTGCAATTCGAACACGCCCACTAATGGCTCCGCCTTTTGCGATCACACTCCCTAGAGAAATGTCCAGGCTTCCCACATCGATAACAAATCACCCCTTATCTTGACAGGTCCCTGGTGAGATGTCCTTTCCCACACTTAAAACATTTAAGTGCAGAAGTTCCAGTTGAAACTGCTCTACTACCACTAGAGCTTCCCCAAACGATTGTTGCCGATTCTGACTTACTGCTAGTTTAGTATATGGTTTCTGCTGGTAACGGTTGCCACCGTTACTCTTCCCCCTTTGAAACCGTGCTGGTCCAAAATTCTTATTTCTCGCCTCACGAAGATGATCAATCTCCTCAACCTTTCGGCACTTATCTAGCAATACCGGAAATTGATCAATGTCCACAGTTGCTAAAGCTCGCTTGATGTCAAGCCTCAGCCCCTCTTCAAACTTCCTACACTTCCACTCCTCATCTGGATGCATTTGGAAGTACCTCGAAAACTTAGACAAGCTTTCGAACCTTGCTGTGTACTCACTTATAGTCATCGCCCCTTCCTTCAGACTAAGGAACTCCATCTCCTTAGCATGTCGAACACTGGCTGGGAAATACTTCCCCAGAAACTTCTACCTAAAGAGCTGCCATGTCACAACTCTCCCTTCAGCTTGGATTAACCTCCGGGCTCCTGCCCACCAAGCCTCTCCGTCATCGACTAACACGAATGTGGCGAAAGTAAGCTTCCGCTCATCATTATAACCCATGCCTTCAAATATCTTTTCCAACTCCTTTATCCACATATCAGCCTTCTCTGGGTCGAACTCTCCATGAAATTTCGGTGGATTGTTCCTCCGAAATTCGGACAAGCTATGAGCATCATCATGTGCTCTTTGGTTTTGCTGTGCAACAACCTCGGCCATTCGTTGTATTGCTGCTACAGCTGCAGCCATATTCTGATTATCATCGCCGATATTTCCAGCTGCTGCCCTCGCATTCATGCGTCCTCTTCCACGTCCTGCCATTTCGCTCTACCAATCAGACTGAACAACACAAAGAAAAGTGAAGGTCAGTCTTCAAACAATATTGTTTTTCTTTCGAAAAACAATTACAGAGAATCACACAACTTAGACAAGATAGACCTAACCACAAATCCAAAAGACTCTAACTTGGGCTCTGATACCAACTAATGTAACACCCTCCTTAGGGTGCCACACTTTATGTTACTAAATTACCAAATTACCCTTCAATTAAAAATCGCGTTTGTATTGTAAATACGAGTTATAAAATTTCTTGATGATAATAAGATAAACTTAGCAGAAAATAAAAACATAACAACAATGTCACACATAATTTACATCATATATATACATACAAGCCTTTAGTACTGTCACACTTGATTATTTTACAAACTAGACTTCCAAAGTATTTAAACTTTAATTTAAAACTAACATATAGCCCAAATCTTACTAGACAGTAGAACCCTCAGACGGATCCTCCTCAGATTCCTCAGCATATAGGAATCCATCATGAGGTGCAGTCCTACGGACAGGTGTCTGAGCAAACGACACAATATTAATCGCACTAGGAGTACGATAGTAAGCTCCCCAATACTGCCTAATAGATATTAGGAACTCTAGTTGTACATAAATATTGACAGAAAAGTAAGGTTGTCCTAAATGTAGCCTACTCAGCCTAATATTTAGGTCTCCCATATAATAAATACTTTCTCTCTCTCTAAATCTACAGTCCATGCCTCATCTCCTCCGATAAATGTCAGCCTCAGGTAGCCAAGGAAACTAGGCATCTGCATCTCTTCAGAACTCGACGTCCTCAGCAGGAATCTCTTCCTCCTCAACTTCTCGCTCTTTTTCTTGCTTGACATCTTAACAAATATAAATATAATACCAAACATGCATACAAAGAGGTGAGATCACCTACGCCAATACCAGTATGGCAGTAATGAAGATAAACACATACAATATCTCATACAGTTATCATACCATAATTACAACTATGCCATTAACATCAATATCATCACAAAACATGTAATACACAATAATTACAGTCATGTCATCATCAAAAATCAATAAATCAATAAATCAATTATCATAAACAAAAATTACGATAATACCCTCTATCATTATATGTATGCACACAGACTCAATTTCCTACTCCATGGAGCTACAACTCAAGTCGGAGAGAGTGATCGAAAAGAAGTGTCGATACCAACATGCCTTGGACCACGTGCTCAATTTTGCACATCCAGCATATACACGACAGTCTTTATCAGATCTTGATTAGGGAGAGTGTCTCGGTCCGGATCATTGGTGTGTTACGTCGGTCTAACTCACGGCACAGAAGAGCTACCATCTGCCCATTGTAGGCAACCCGCACCCCAATGCCCTCAAGGTCAACGAGTGACTTACACTACGCATATCGCACCCACTCAGGAGGTGTAGTCTCTCCTAGGCAACTAGCCTCATACAGTCCATCGGACTTTTCCAATGCATGTACCATGCACTATTCACATTTCTTTTTCATATCACATATTCGGGTCCCATACAATAATCTAACACTATAATTACTGTATTTTAATCGCGCGATCATATTTCCACGTTTTCTCAATTGCGACTCAATTCTGTCACCTTTTTAAAATCGCGTAGCAATTTTTTCAACATTTTCCAATCGCGTAAGTATTTTTCTTACGTTTTAAATCAAAAATACTATTTTTCTCATTTTAATACTAAAATTAACTTTATTTTCCATATTTGCACTTTAGTCCCTCAAAAACTTATATTTACACATTAGTCCCTCAAAAATTAATATTTACGTCACAGTCCCTCAAATTTTAATATTTACAAAAAAGTCCCTCATAAAAGTCATATTTATAAAATCGTCCCTCTTTTATAAAATATTTACAAGTTAACCCATCTAAAAATAATATTTACAATATTACCCCTCTAAAAATAAGTATTTACACAATGGCCCCTCATTTTCATAAAATTTTCAATTTAGTCCCTCTTTTATAAAAATTTGCGGTATAACTCCTCTAAAAATCAGTAAATGGTATTGTTTTTCAAAAATCATTATTTCTTTTCTTTACTACTCATAAAATCATTTTATTTTACTATACTCAAATTTTCCCAAATTCATTTAAATCTCTCAATTCTCATTTTAATTCATCAGTGTAAGGACTTTGGTCCTTTTTCCATAGTATGGCCGTGAGCCTCAGTACTCTTTGGAGTACACATACAATCGATTCATCATGTTATTCACATCCTAAATTACACATACAGTCTCATGCTTTTATAATTACACATGCACACAAAATATCAAAGCTTTAAGCATTTAATCACACATGCAAGCATAGAAACACAATCAAACACAACACAAACACAATCAAATAATCGGTGAAGAACCCTTATGGATTTTTCACCGTACAAAACCATCCTCACACCACCAAAACTCGGTTGGTGAGGTTAAATCTCCCTCTTACCTCTTGAAGACAATTTAATCGGTTAGTTCTCCTCCTTTCCTTCAAATTCGTGTAATCCACCAAACAAATCTCTAAAATTCTTAAACAATTAGTAAAAACACAAACAAGGTTTAATATTGAAAAACCATGGAACAATCATGGTTAGAAAAATTAGAAATTCAATTTTGAACTATAGAATCAAGACTTACCCTTAAGTAAGTAAGCAAAAGGTTGGATTTTGGACAAGGTAGAGTAGTTTTTTGGAAAAACTATGTGAATGAAAAGTGTTTAGAATGGGATTTGGGTTTAGGAAATATGATGAGATAAAATTATAGAGGTTTGGTTGTATGGGTGATGATCTTGGCCGAATATGGAGAGAAAGAGAGAAAAGAAAAGTGTGCTTGGTTCTTGGTAGTTTTTGGAGAGAAAAATGGATGCTTGATTTTGTGATAAGTGTAATAAATGAAAGTGAAATGTAAAAGCACATGCTGCTGCCGTGAGTGAGCTTTAGTGAGGTTGAGTGAATGAATTTGCATGTTAAAATATCCTAAAGTGTTCACATTGTTTAGGCACATGGCTTATGTCATTGGATGGTTCTTGAATCTTGTAGAACCAAGCCAACTAGCCTCCTTGATGCAGCCCAAAACCGTGCAGCCCTTCCTCTTTTTAGTGACTTAATTGCTTCCAAATTAGTCCTAATTACATGCTAACTAATTAGGGAATTAGTTAGGTTAAATATCTAACCAATTTTAATTAATATACTAATCATATAACTAACTAATTTAATATATATTAGCATATATTATAACCTTTAATTAATATTAGGATATCTAATTAGTATTTATATTATAATCAATTAATAACTAAGCTAGTTCACTTAGTTTTCTAATTAAGTAATTAGATTAGTCAAATTAAGCTTAATTAGCTACTAACCAATTTCAAGCCTACAATTTTTGACTTAATTCTAACCATTGATTCATCTTTAATTTCTAGCCATTGATTACATCTAAGGTAGATATCAATTGGTCATAAAACTATCATTCTAATCTCACCATTGATTAGATCAATCGGCTAAGATTAAAGCTTCTAAAGTAAGCTTTACAATCCAATGGCTCACAAAGAAGTCAATGCTTCTTTTGTTGACTCATTCTAATTGGTTTAGAAAGTCAAGCCATCTATTTTGACCATTTCCTATTGGTTTAGATTTACATCCGGTCAGAATGGTTGATCTACACTAAAAACGTGGGCCCCACGAACTTTTTCGTCCACAAATAATTTTTCTCTTGTTTTTGAGACAAGAGGTATCGTTGAATAAAATAATATTATAAAAATATAAAATTATTTTATTACACGATTAAATCCTAAAAATTACGAGATTAATATATATATTAATCAAATTGGTTTAGTAAGATTCCCAAAATCTAATTAATTAAAATAAGATTTTTCTCGGTCAAAAAATTATTATTTTCTTGACTCGAGCAAATCACACAAAATGATCAAAAATGATCTCGGAAAGTCAAACTATTTTTATAACACACAAAAAAATGTAAAACAAGTGTAATTCTCGCTATTACTATTCACATAGTCAGAATTTGGGGTGTTACAACTCTCCCTTCTAAAATAAAGTTTCATCCTCGAAACTTGACATACATATTCAAAATAAAAACGGATACTGCTCTCTTATCTTCTCTTCCAACTCCCATGTAGTTTCACCACTTACATCATTCCATACCACTTTAACCAATGCGATGTCCTTTCCTCGAAGTTGCTTTATCCTTCGATCTTCAATTTTGATCGGAAATGTCTCATAGGTCAAGTTTTCCTTTAGTTGTACCGTGTCTGGCTCAATAACATGAGTCGGATCAGAAATATATTTCCGTAGTTGTGATACGTGAAATACATTATGAAGATTTGATAAGAATGGTGGTAATGCAATCTGATAAGCTACCGGACCTACCCGACGAAGTATCTGATACGGTCCAATAAACTTCGGAGTAAGCTTCCTCGACTTGATTACTCGTCCAACTCCAGTCATAGGCGTCACACGTAAAAATACATGGTCACCTTCTTCAAATTCTAGCGGTCTTCTTCTTTTATCTGCATAACTCTTTTGCCGCGTCTGAGTTATCATCATCTTGTCTTGGATCATCTTTACCTTTTCAGTTGTCTGCTGTACAAATTCGGGTCCTACCATAGTACTTTCACCATCATGGTACCAACACAACGGCGTTCTACATTTTCTCCCATATAATGCCTCATAGGGTGCCATCCCTATGCTTGAATGGAAACTATTATTGTAGGTGAACTCTATCAACGGTAGAAATTTATCCCAACAACCAGTTTGCTCTAGAACACAAGCCCTCAACAAGTCCTCCAATGACTGAATCGTCCTTTCTGACTGACCATCTGTTTGTGGATGGTAAGCAGAACTCAAACGTAGCTTTGTTCCCATTGCTTCTTGCAAACTGTTCCAGAATCTCGATGTAAATCACGGATCTCGATCAGAAATTATACTGGATAGTACACCATGAAGTCTAACAATTTCATTGATGTACACTTGAGCCAACTTCTCCATTGAGTACTTAATATTAATCGGTAAAAAGTGCGCCAACTTTGTAAGCCGATCAATAATTACCTATATAGAATCGTGTGTTTGGATGCTTACCATTGAAGACTTGTTTTGATGATAACAAACGAGAAGATTAAATGAAGATGAGTAATAGACCAAGTCCAAGTTTTTTGTTTGATTAGTTTTTAGGACTCAGGATCTATTGTACGGAGCTCACATTTAATATCTCTTTGTCTTTTGAAAGAAAAGTTTTCAAAGAATAGCTCACTTGTTTTTGAACTCAGCATCTTTGAAAATCCATTTCAAAACAGTTTTTTAACTTGAATTATTCGAATAACACATTGCCTATTCGAATAAATGTCTTCATGAGAAACTGTTTTCAAAGTGGCTATTCGAATAAACATTCGTTTATTCGAATAACTGAACTTTTCGTAAACTTCGTTTTAATACGTTATTCGAATAACTCATCTGTTATTCGAATAAAGGTTTCTATCTGAACTTCGTTTTAAATACGTTATTCGAATAACTCATCTATTATTCGAATAAAGGTTTCTATCTGAACTTCGTTTTGAATACGTTATTCGAATAACCAAGTTGCTATTCGAATAACCCTTTCAATTGAGTTTTTTTCACGTTGAGCTTTATTCGAATAAGCTGCTACCTATTCGAATAAACACGAACCTTCGCCATCGAAAATAGAAACGTAATGCAGTTGAAATTTGTTTTCAATCAAAGCATTTAATGCCTTTTATCACACCCAACGGCTACTTAACCTAATTCTCTCTATAAATAGCAAGCACGGGTCACGTTTTCCATCACCCATTATTCTCAATGTTTTTCGATTACTCTTCTTATGTGAAAACTTTTCCCTACGCTCTTCTTGCTTAAAAACTTTGAGATATTACTTGTGAGAGCTCCATTAGCACTTCAACTTGTATTACACACTCTGTTTGAGAGTTTCTCTTCATCTCTATTTTTCTCGATTATTTGTATCGAGGTGAGGTATCCTCAAAGGTTTGTATAAGGGTGAGGTATCCTGTGCAGTGAGACTTTAGCACAAGGGTATAGTGTCCTCCTGTGTGAAAAGTGCTCTATTTTGTAACGGTAGCAAGCACCTATTGAAGCTTGTATACTTAGTGAAAAATCTCGACTTTCGAGGATCGGACGTAGACCACAAGTGGGTTAGTGGTCGAACCAGGGATAAATACCGTGCTCGCTTCTCTCTTCTTTAATCTCTTTAATTTAAGCAATTTAATTTACTATCGCACATTTATTTTACGTTTGCTTTTCTTGTTTATTCTCTTCTTCTTAATCCTTCGTGCTTTTATTTATCAAGTTTATATTTGTATTTTATTTTAAAAAGAGTTTTGCGAAAAAGTTTTTATACTCAATTCACCCCCTCTTGAGTCTTGGAAGCCACTTGGTAACAAGTGGTATCGAGCTAGACTCTTGTATAAAGAGCTTAGCACTTCAAGAGTATATGGCTTCTTCAAATGGTTTTTCGTAAGGATCCTCCATAAACCGACCACCCTTTTTCAATGGGGATGGTTACGCATATTGGAAGGAAAGAATGAAAATCTTCATCGAAGCTATTGATCTAGATGTTTGGGATGTTTGTTGAAAACGGCGCTTTTATACCCACACATGAGATCGATGGTGTAAGGACCGAAACACCTCGAAATAAATGGTCTGATGAAGACAAACGAAAAGTTCAATTTAATTTAAAAGCCAAAAATATTATTACTACTGCTTTGGGTTATGATGAGTTTTTTAGAATTTCAAATTGTAAAACTGCTAAAGAAATGTGGGATACTTTACAAGTTACCCATGAAGGCACTAGTGAAGTTAAAAGGTCGAGAATAAATTCTCTAACTCGCGAATATGAACTTTTTAGAATGAACCAAGGAGAAAGCATTCAGGAAATGCAAAAGAGGTTCACCCACATAGTTAATCATCTTGCATCTTTAGGTAAAAGTTTTTCTAATGAAGATTTGATTAACAAAGTGTTGAGATGTCTTAGCAGGATTTGGCAACCCAAGGTAACATGTACCATCATAATCAAGGGATTTGTCTACAATGACTTTGGCTACTCTCTTTGGAAAACTTCATGAGCACGAACTTGAACTGAGCAGACTGAATCAAAGTGAAGAGAATGATAAAAAGAAAAAGGGGATAGCTTTAAAGCCACTTCATCAACATTCGACAACGATGATGAAGAAAATGAAGAAGGCTCGAGAACATTGAGGTAAGTGAAGAAAATTTTAGTTTATTAGTTAAAAATTTGGTAAATTTCTCAGGAAAAAGGGAACGCAAAGGAGACCTCCCTTCCCTCCGAAAAAGACACACTTTAAAGGCGAAGGAGTTTCATCTACTCCAACTTGCTATGAATGTGGGAAACCTGGACACATGAAAATGGAGTGCCCAGTCTATCAAAAGAAGAAATTCGAAAAGAAGCCCTTCAAGGATAGAAAAGGAAGAAAAGCCTACATAGCATGGGATGAAAACGACATAGACTCAACTCGACTCGATAGCGAAGAAGCTCAGTTGTGTCTAATGGCAAAAGGAGATGAAGAAGAAAGTGAAAACGAGGTAAGTTCTAATACTACTTCTTTATTACCCTCGTATGATGAGTTACAAGATGCCTTTGAAGAACTACACGTAGAATCTCTAAAACTCACAAAAATTATTTCTTCTTCTAAGAAAACAATTTCTTCTTTAGAAAATAAAATTCTTGTTTTAAATAAAGAAATAGAAGAATTAAAAATTGAAAACGAAACTTTAGGAATCATTGATGCTTGCACAAATCATTCCTCACATGCTTCTACTTCTTCATCTTGTTCTTCATGTCATATACTTGAAAAAGAAATAGAGGATTTAAAAAACACTCTCTCTAAATTCACTTTTGGAAGAGATAACCTAAATATTTTATTAGGAAGACAAAGAGTGGTTTTTCAAAAGGCCTGGGATAGGATATAACCCGAAAAATCAAAGAAAAAACTCTATAAAAATTTCTTTGTGCATTCCAAGTGTTTCTAGTAGTCCTTTTATTAAATGTTTTTATTGTGGAAGAAGAGGACATAGTGCTTCAACATGTAATGCAAGGAAAAACATAAATACTAAAGTTGGAACAAAAATGGTTTGGGTTCCCAAGGGTACCATACCCAAGATCCGACACACAAGGACCCAAGAAAATTTGGGTACCAAAAGTTAAAACCTAAACTTATGTTGTAGGTGTGCTTGAAAGCCAGGAGTTCAAATTGGTATCTCGACAATGTTTGCTCCAAGCACATGACTGGGACGACTCAAAGTTCACAATGCTTATTCCCAAGAATCATGGACACGTCACTTATGGCGATAACAACAAGGGTAAAATTCTTGGAATCGCAAAAAGTCGGTAAGAACCCTAACTCCTCTATTGAAAATGTGCTACTTGTTGAAGGTTTGAAACATAATTTGCTTAGTATCAACCAATTATGTGATAAAGGAAATAGGGTAATATTTGATTCAAACTGTTGCATAATTGAAGATAAAAATGATAAGCATGTTAAATTCATTGGTCAAAGAGTTAATAACATCTATATGATTAGCCTGGATGATATATCTTCAAATGATGCGAAATGCTTTTAAGCAAAAATGATGATTCATGGTTATGGCACGAGAATTGCACACATTCACATGGATCACTTAAAAAAGCTGGTCTCTAAAGAGTTAGTAATTGGACTACCCAAGCTTAATTTTATAAAAGATAAATTATGTGATGCATGTCAAAAGGGTAAACAAATAAAGGTCTCTTTTAAAGCGAAAAATATAGTTTCTACCACTAGACCTTTTTTAACTTTTGCACATGGATCTATTTGGACCTTCTAGAACTATGAGCTTTGGTGGGAATTACTATGCTTTAGTGATTGTGGATGATTTTTCTAGGTTTACATGGACTTTATTTCTTGCAAATAAAAATGATGCATTTCTAGCTTTTAAAAGACTTGCCAAAATTATTCAAAATGAAAAAGGTTTTCAAATTTCTTCTATAAGAAGCGATCATGGTGGTGAATTTGAAAATAATGTCTTTGAAAATTACTGTGATGAACATGGTATTAATCATAATTTCTCATTTCTAGAACTCGCAACAAAACGGAGTTGTAGAAAGGAAAAACCGTTCTTTAGAAGAAATGGCGAGAACTATGCTTAATGAGGCTTTCTTCTTCCTAAATACTTTTGGGCGATGTCTTTGTAATACAAATTGTTATGTAATGAACCGGCCCTTATAAGGCCCATTTTAAAGAAAAACCCCATATGAATTGTATAAGGGAAGAAAGCCTAATGTCTCACACTTTCATGTTTTTGGTTGCAAATGTTTTGTTTTAAACAATGGAAAAGATAATTTAGGCAAGTTTGATGCTAAGTCTGATGAAGGTATTTTTCTTGGCTATTCAAATCATAGTAAAGCTTTTCGTATATATAATAAAAGAACTATGACCATTGAAGAATCTATTCATGTTGCTTTTGATGAAACTCACCCAAGTGGATCGAGAAAGGATCTTGCTATTGATGATGTTGCGAAGTCTTAGCGGAAACTCACTTGGATAGCAAAGAAAAAGAAATCAATGAGCAAGAGGATAAACAAAGACACGAAGATTCGCAAGCTTTGGAACTTCCCAAAGAATGGCGGACTTCAAAATATCACTCTCTTGATCGATCATCGGTGATGTATCTAAAGGTGTTAGTACTCGTAACTCCCTTAGAAATACTTGTAATCACTTAGCTTTTGTCTCTCAAACTGAACCTAAGGATTTAAATGAAGCTTTTGATGATGAACATTGGATCTTGGCTATGCATGAGGAATTAAATCAGTTTGAAAGAAATCAAGTTTGGGAATTAGTCATAAGACCTAACAATCACCCCATAATTGGAACTAAATGGGTTTTTAGAAACAAACTTGATGAAAATGGGTTAATAACTAGGAACAAAGCTAGATTGGTTGCTAAAGGATATAATCAAGCGAAGGGATAGATTATGAAGAAACCTATGCACCTGTAGCTAGACTAGAAGCTATTAGGATGTTACTTGCTTATGCTTGCATCATGGATTTCAAATTATATCAAATGGATGTCAAGAGTGCTTTTTAAATGGTTTTATTCAAGAGGAGGTATACGTTGAACAACCTCCAGGCTTTGAAAATCATAAATTGCCCAACCATGTTTTCAAACTTAAAAGGCTTTATATGGCTTAAAGCAAGCTCCTAGAGCTTGGTATGAAAGGTTAAGTAAGTTTCTCTTGGAAAATGGTTTTTCAAGAGGAAAAGTCGATACTACCCTTTTTATTAAAAATAAAAAGCATGATATTCTTCTTGTGCAAGTTTATGTGGATGATATTATATTTGGTGCTACTAATGAATCCTTTGCGAGGATTTTGCTAAGTCAATGCGAATGAATTTGAAATGTCAATGATGGGAGAATTGAACTTCTTCCTGGACTTCAAATCAAACAAACGGACGAAGGGACTTTCATAAGTCAAACCAAATCGCAAGGAGTTGATCAAAAGATTCGATATGGAAAACGCTAAACACATGGCCACTCCGATGGGCACGTCTTGCTTTTTGGATAAAGATGAAGGAGGTAAATCAGTAGAAATAACGAAATATAGAGGTATGATTGGATCTCTCCTTTATCTTACTTTGCTAGTAGGCCCGATATTATGTTTAGTGTATGCATGTGTGCGAGATATCGCAAACCCTAAGGAATCTCACTTAAGTGTTTGTTAAACGTATAATGAAATACCTAGTAGGCACTTCACAAATGGGCTTGTGGTACCCTAAGGGTGCCTCTTGTAGCCTAATAGGTTATTCGACTCGATTTTGCTTTGGGTGCAAATTGGACGAGAAAAAGTACTAGTGGGACTTGCCACTTGCTTGGTAACTCTTTAGTTTCTTGGCATAGTAAGAAACAAAATAGTGTGGCTTTGTCTCTCACGAGGCCGAATATGTTGCGCCAATGGGAGTTGTTGTGCTCAAATCCTATGGATGAAGCAACAACTTTTAGACTACTGATCTTCACTTGATCGCATCCCAATAAAATGTGATAACACTAGTGCAATAAATATCTCTAAGAATCCCATACGCATTCAAGAACAAAGCATATAGAGATAAGACATCACTTTATCGAGATCACGTACAAAAAGGGGATTGCATTCTTGAGTTTGTTGAAACATCTAAGCAACTTGCAGATATCTTCACTAAACCCTTAGCAAAAGAAGCATTCTTTTATATTCGAGGAGAATTGGGTATAATTGATCAATCTAATGTTTAAATTGTATGATTGATTGCTGGTTGTGTTCATATGATCATATGCTTTAAATGTTATAAACATATGCCTCTGTGTTAGTTTTATTCGAATAAGCATGCCATCACTTGAATAACCTTCTTTGCTGCTCGTTAATATATGTGTTTAACATCAGCTTTATTCGAATAAAACTTAGTTTATTCGAATAAACTGACTCCCTTGCTTTACACTGTGTGCTTCTCGTCTCTGCTTATTCGAATAGCTCTTCTCTTTATTCGAATAACCAGAAACCTGTGTTTATCAGTGCCTCCTTCTACCCTCTGCTTATTCGAATAAGCCCTTCTTATTCGAATAACCAGGCGTCCCTCTTTATCGCTCGGTCTTGATCTCTCGCTTATTCGAATAGACCCTGTGTTATTCGAATAACTCGAACCTCATTTTATCAGTTTTGACTGATGGGTCTCTACCTATTCGAATAACTCCATAGTTATTCGAATAAAACCTTTCCAGATAGCCAACACGTTTGGCTTTCCAAGTTATTTTATTCGAATGGATCCTCTTCTATTCGAATAAACCTTAGCTGTTTTAAACCCTCCAGTTTCTGCAAACTGTCTGTTGTTGTCAAATATAAGGTTTATTCGAATAAACCTCAGTTTATTCGAATAAACACGGGGCTCTTTAAATAACCCCCCTACGCGCCCAAGTCTTTCACCCTCCTTCTTCTCTATTCTTTTCTGACTTCTCACCTCCTCCTCTCAAACCGTCTCACCATCTCGCGTCCCTTTCACCTTTTCTCCACCTTCCTCCATGGCTTCATCCTCTAGCAAACGTCCTCGCACGAAAAATGCTCCAGGCACCAACCCGCTTGATCTTCGAAGGCTCTCCTCAAATGATGAGTACCGTGCACGCTTCATCTCTCATTTCTGGGAACGCAACTTGGTTCAACCCAAGTATCTGGATCTTTCCTTCTTCCAGCAGCACCGCGGTTTCGACTTCCTGACTCTACTGCAAAACCAAGGAGTTCTTCGCTTTGCTCTCACCGGCCAACATCTATCCACTCGGTGAAGATGTTCTTCATGTAACCGGCGTTTGACGGCCGAATCTTCTTTCGAGGTCCGTGATCGCGGGTTGTTATCACACCGCAGACGGGCCGACGCCTTGTCGGCCGGCAGCTTCTCCGCGCCCTTGTTGAACATGATGACACACCTTTCCTTGAAGACTTCAACAAACTTCAAGCGGTTGAAGACTGCTTGAAGCTCCGGCTTGGCCCCTCCCGATAAAGGTCTCAAGGGTGGAATGTTGAAAAGCCAAGATAGGCTTCGCATTACGCCTATGCTCACATTCTCGGCTCCTCGCGGTGGCAACTACGCCTATCTCGGCGAGGAAGACGTCTTCATCTTTGTGGTTTCGAAGAATGGCCATCGTCAATCTTCCTGTGTTCATCATGAGGCACATGATGAGGGCTAAGGGCAAGGACAAATCGACCTTCCTTATGGCTTCCTCGTCACTACCCCGTTGGGTAAGTACCCTCGTGTCCTAGAGACGAGCGAGCTATCGCCCGACGCACACACAACGTGTTTGGAGCTCACACCTTGAGAAAGATGAAGATGATCCAAACCGATGAAGGCCGGGTGTACCCGGATGAGGCGCCGAGGACGAGCTTGACCCTGCTTTGCTCCCGCCGAGGTACTCTTCTTTGCTCCACTCCTACTCTAGAACGCGATGGCCACCTTACAGGGATAACCGAGCTTACATGGAACATACCTTCTCTATTCTGTTTGATAGAATAGAAGGTGTTGAACGTGAGGTTGCTGCCTCCGATCCGCTTCACCCGCCTCTGCACCAGCGTCTTCACTTCACCACCACCTCCGGATGCTTACTTTTAGGAACTATAATTCTTAGTTTTTATGTTTTTTGACTTAGTGTAATTTGTTTTCTGGCTTGTAATCTGTCTCCTGTTATTAATGCATAAATGAAGTTTCCTATTATTCTAAAATGACATGAGTATGTTTATGAGACTTATTATGTTTTTACCCCTCCTTTTTGCTCATGACAAAAGGGGGAGAGATATCTATTTGATCACTTGACTTTAATTGAGAAAAGACAGGTAAAATTGAAATAAGATTGGATTCAAATTGAAAGGGGAGCTGCGCACATATCTGATATACATTACCTCTTATAATTAAAGAGGGGGAGTAAGCTTTTATACTTTTTGTGAATTTCAATTATATGCACTAACGCTTTTCTCTTTGATAGTCTCTTTAATAATTTGTCATCATCAAAAAGGGGGAGAATGTGTTTGGATGCTTACCATTGAAGACTTGTTTTGATGATAACAAACGAGAAGATTAAATGAAGATGAGTAATAGACCAAGTCCAAGTTTTTTGTTTGATTAGTTTTTAGGACTCAGGATCTATTGTACGAGCTCACATTTAATATCTCTTTGTCTTTTGAAAGAAAAGTTTTCAAAGAATAGCTCACTTGTTTTTGAACTCAAAGATCTTTGAAAATCCATTTCAAAACAGCTTTTTAACTTGAATTATTCGAATAACACATTGCCTATTCGAATAAATGTCTTCATGAGAAACTGTTTTCAAAGTGGCTATTCGAATAAACATTCGTTTATTCGAATAATCGAGCTTTTCGAAACTTCGTTTTAAATACGTTATTCGAATAACTCATCTGTTATTCGAATAAAGGTTTCTATCTGAACTTCGTTTTAAATACGTTATTCGAATAACTCATCTATTATTCGAATAAAGGTTTCTATCTGAACTTCGTTTTGAATACGTTATTCGAATAACCAAGTTGCTATTCGAATAACCCTTTCAATTGAGTTTTTTCACGTTGAGCTTTATTCGAATAAGCTGCTACCTATTCGAATAAACACGAACCTTCGCCTTTAAAATAGAAACAGCATGCAATTGAAATTTGTTTTCAATCGCATTTAATGCCTTTTATCACACCCAACGGCCGCTTAACCTAATTCTCTCTATAAATAGCAAGCCTGGGTCACGTTTTCCATCACCCATTATTCTCAATGTTTTTCTCGATTACTCTGTTTATGTGAAAACTTTTCCCTACGCTCTTCTTGCTTAAAAACTTTGAGATATTACTTGTGAGAGCTCCATTAGCACTTCAACTTGTATTACACACTCTGTTTGAGAGTTTCTCTTCATCTCTATTTTTTTCTCGATTATTTGTATCGAGGTGAGGTATCCTCAAAGGTTTGTATAAGGGTGAGGTATCCTCGCAGCCGAGACTTTAGCACAAGGGTATAGTGTCCCCGTGTGTGAAAAGTGCTCTATTTTGTAACGGTAGCAAGCACCTATTGAAGCTTGTATACTTAGTGAAAAATCTCGACTTTCGAGGACTGGACGTAGACCACAAGTGGGTTAGTGGTCGAACCAGGGATAAATACTCTTGTGCCCGCTTCTCTCTTCTTTAATCTCTTTAATTTAAGCAATTTAATTTATCGCACATTTATTTTACGTTGCTTTTCTTGTTTATTCTCTTCTTCTTAATCCTTCCGTGCTTTTATTTATCAAGTTTATATTTGTATTTTATTTTAAAAAGAGTTTTGCGAAAAAGTTTTTATACTCAATTCACCCCTCTCGAGTACTTTGGAAGCCACTTGGTAACAAATCGTGACCCTTCCGTCTTCTAAAGCAAAGGTGCTTATGAAATCCATTGCTATGTCATCCCATTTCCACTCAGGAATAGGCAAAGGTTGCAACATTCCCGATGGTCTCGATGTTCCACTTTGGCATTCTCGACAAATCAAACAGATGATACATATTCTCGCGACATCCCTCTTCATTCCTTGCCACCAATATAGCTGTTTCAAATCCTGGTACATCTTCGTGGCTCCTGGATGCATACTCAACTTGCTTCTATGAGCTTCATCTAAAATTGATCTCCTCAGTTCTGGATCGTTTGGTACACAAACTCTCCCCTTGAACTTCAAAATTCCATCAACACCCTCGTTGAATTCCAATTCCGCTCCTTGACTTCTTGCTTCCTTTGCTTCTTGCAAATACTGATCACTATTTTGCCCTTCTCGTATTCTATCCATCAAGTCATTTGAAATAACAATCATGCTCAAACACATCTTGCCCGGTGTCAACTTCACAGATAGATGCATATCCCGAAACTCTTCTATCAGTTCCTTCTCCTTTATCATCATAACAGAAGCATTAAGTGTTTTCCTACTTAAAGCATCCGCTATGACATTCGACTTCCCGGGATGATACTGTAACTGAAAGTCATAATCTTTCAGAAACTCGAGCCAACGTCTTTGTCTCATGTTCAACTCTTTCTGGTCAAACAAATACTTCAAACTTTTATGGTCACTAAAAACAGTGAACGTTGCCTCATAGAGAAAATGTCTCCATACCTTCAATGCAAACACCACTGCTGCTAACTCCAAGTCATGAGTCGGATAATTCCTCTCATGCACTTTCAACTGCCTCGACGCATATGCCACAACCTTATGATTCTGCATAAGTACACAACCCAATCCTTGATACGAAGCATCACAATACACCTCGAAAGGTTCATTCGGATCAGGTAGAATCAAAACCTATGAAGTAGTCAGTCGTCGTTTCAACTCCTGAAAACTTTCCTCACATGCTTCATTCCATGTAAACGGTTGATTCTTTCGTGTAAGTTGGGTAAGAGGTCCTGCAATCTTTGAAAACCCTTCTATGAATCGTCGATAGTAACCGGCCAATCCGATGAAACTACGGATCTCGATATTGTCTTCGGTCTCTCCCATTGAACAACTGTCTCCACCTTTGCAAAGATCAACTTCAATTCCATCTGCCGATATGACATGCCCCAAGAATTGTACTTCGCTCAACCAAAACTCACATTTGGACAACTTGGCATACAACTTATTTTCCCTCAAAATCTGGAGAACCACTCTGAGATGTTCAGCATGCTCCTCCTGACTTCGAGAATAAATCAAGATGTCATCAATAAAGACAACAATAAACTTATCCAAGTATGAACGGAAAATCCGATTCATGAAGCCCATAAATATCGCAGGTTCATTAGTCACACCAAAAGGCATCACTTGATACTCGTAATGTCTGTATCATGTCTGAAACGCAGTCTTTGGAATATCCTTCACCTTCACACGTATCTGGTGATAACTAGAACGTAAATCAATCTTAGAAAATATTGCGACTCCTCGCAATTTGTCCATGAGATCATCGATTCTTGGTAGTGGATATTTATTCTTGATCGTAATCTTGTTCAATTGTCGGTAGTCTACACATAGACGAGAAGTCCCATCCTTCTTCTTTACTAACAGTACTGGAGCTCCCCAAGGTGATACACTTGGTCTCACAAACTGCTTCTCCAATAGATCCTCTAACTGCTTCTTAAGCTCTGCCAACTCTACTGGCGACATCCGATAAGGCGCCATAGATATAGGTCCAGCTCCAGGTACCAAATCAATAGAGAATTCAATCTCTCTTTCTGGCAGTATTCCAGGTATATCTTCAGGAAACACTTCAGGAAACTCATTCACTACGAAAATATCCTTCAAAACATCTTCACAGTGAACCTCCATAGAAGACATCAACAAGTACCCTCGATCTCCTTCCTTCAAACAAGCTTCCACTTGCGTAGCCGTTAGGAATCTAGGATCCTTAACCTTAGGAAAAACTAATGTCTTACTAGCAGAGTCTATCAAGATATGGTTGGAAGACAACCAATCCATCCCTAAGATTACATTAATCTTGGAAAGAGGCAAACAGATCAAGTCCACATGAAAGATTCTATCTCTAACAGATACAGGGGGCAATTCAAGCATACTTTTGTAGTTATCACAGGCTTATCAAGAGAGTACTAACACTCAAATCATACGGCAATGTAGTCACAGTTAATCCCAAACGTTCCACACAATCACATGCAATGAAAGAATGTGTTGCTCCCGAATCATATAATACTGTTAAAGGATTACCTTCAATAGCACACTCCTCCATTATCAAGTCCTCAGATTTAGCGGCTTCCTCCCCGCTCATAGTAAACACTCGACCACCCGCCTGTGGCCTTGCAGTACGAACACTGCCCACTGATGGCTCCGCCTTTTGCTGATCACACTCCCTAGAGAAATGTCCAGGCTTCCCACATCGATAACAAATCACCCCCTTATGCTGACAGTCCCTGGTGAGATGTCCTTTCCCACACTTAAAACATTTAAGTGCAGAAGTTCCAGTTGAAACTGCTCTACTACCACTAGAGCTTCCCCCAAACGATTGTTGCCGATTCTGACTTACTGCTGGTTTAGTATATGGTTTAGCCACCGTAACGGTTGCCACCGCTACTCTTCCCCCTTTGAAACCGTGCTGGTCCAAAATTCTTATTTCTCGCCTCACGAAGATGATCAATCTCCTCAACCTTTCGGCACTTATCTAGCAATACCGGAAATTGATCAATGTCCACAATTGCTAAAGCTCGCTTGATGTCAAGCCTCAGCCCCTCTTCAAACTTCCTACATTTCCACTCCTCATCTGGATGCATTTGGAAATACCTCGAAAACTAAGACAAGCTTTCGAACCTTGTTGCGTACTCACTTATAGTCATCGCCCCTTGCTTCAGACTAAGGAACTCCATCTCCTTAGCATGTCGAACACTGGCTGGGAAATACTTCCCCAGAAACTTCTGCCTAAAGAGCTGCCATGTCACAACTCTCCCTTCAGCTTGGATTAACCTCCGGGCTCCTGCCCACCAAGCCTCTCCGTCACCGACTAACACGATTGTGGCGAAAGTAAGCTTCCGCTCATCATTACAACCCATGCCTTCAAATATCTTTTCCAACTCCTTTATCCACATATCAGCCTTCTCTGGGTCGAACTCTCCATGAAATTTTGGTGGATTGTTCCTCCGAAATTCGGACAAGCTATGAGCATCATCATGTGCTCTTTGGTTTTGCTGTGCAACAACCTCGGTCATTCGTTGTATTGCTGCTACAGCTGCAGCCATATTCTGATTATCATCGCCGATATTTCCAGTTGTTGCCCTCGCATTCATGCGTCCTCTTCCACGTCCTGCCATTTCGCTCTACCAATCAGACTGAACAACACAAAGAAAAGTGAAGGTTAGTCTTCAAACAATATTGTTTTTCTTTCGAAAAATAATTACAGAGAATCACACAACTTAGACAAGATAGACCTAACCACAAACCCAAAAGACTGTAACTTGGGCTCTGATACCAACTAATGTAACACCCTCCTTAGGGTGCCACACTTTATGTTACTAAATTACCAAATTACCCTTCAATTAAAAATCGCGTTTGTATTGTAAATACGAGTTATAAAATTTCTTGATGATAATAAGATAAACTTAGTAGAAAATAAAAACATAACAACAATGTCACACATAATTTACATCATATATATACATACAAGCCTTTAGTACTGTCACACCTGATTATTTTACAAACTAGACTTCCAAAGTATTTAAACTTTAATTTAAAACTAACATATAGCCCAAATCTTACTAGACAGCAGAACCCTCAGACGGGTCCTCCTCAGATTCCTCAGCATATAGGAATCCATCATGAGGTGCAGTCCTACGGACAGGTGTCTGAGCAGACGACACAATATTAATCGCACTAGGAGTACGATAGTAAGCTCCCCAATACTGCCTAATAGATATTAGGAACTCTAGTTGTACATAAATATTGACAGAAAAGTAAGGTTGTCCTAAATGTAGCCTACTCAGCCTAATATTTAGATCTCCCATATAATAGATACTCTCTCTCTCTAAATCTACAGTCCATGCCTCATCTCCTCCGATAAATGTCAGCCTCAGGTAGCCAAGGAAACTAGGCATCTGCATCTCTTCAGAACTCGACGTCCTCAGCAGGAATCTGCTCCTCCTCAGCTTCTCGCTCTTTTTCTTGCTCGTCGTCTTAACAAATATAAATATAATACCAAACATGCATACAAAGAGGTGAGATTACCTACGCTAATACCAGTATGGCAGTAATGAAGATAAACACATACAATATCTCATACAGTTATCATACCATAATTACAACTATGCCATTAACATCAATATCATCACAAAACATGTAATACACAATAATTACAGTCATGTCATCATCAAAAATCAATAAATCAATAAATCAATTATCATAAACAGAAATTACAATAATACCCTCTATCATTATATGTATGCACACAGACTCAATTTCCTACTCCATGGAGCTACAACTCAAGTCGGAGAGAGTGATAAAAAAGAAGTGTCGATACCAACATGCCTTGGACCACGTGCTCAGTTTTGCACATCCAGCATATACACGATAGTCTTTATCAGATCTTGATTAGGGATAATGTCTCGGTCCGGATCATTGGTGTGTTGCGTCGATCTAACCCACGGCACAGAAGAGCTACCATCTGCCCATTGTAGGCAACTCGCACCCCAATGCCCCCAAGGTCAACGAGTGACTTACACTACGCATATGGCACCCACTCAGGAGGTGTAGTCTCTCCTAGGCAACTAGCCTCATACAGTCCATCGGACCTTTCCAATGCATGTACCATGCACTATTCACATTTCTTTTTCATATCACATATTCGGGTCCCATACAATAATCTAACACTATAATTACTGTATTTTAATCGCGCGGTCATATTTCCACGTTTTCTCAATTGCGACTCAATTCTGTCGCCTTTTCAATATCGCGTAGCAATTTTTTCAACATTTTCCAATCGCGTAAGTATTTTTCTTACGGTTTAAATCAAAAATACTATTTTTCTCATTTTAATACTAAAATTAACTTTATTTTCTATATTTGCACTTTAGTCCCTCAAAAATTAATATTTACGTCACAGTCCCTCAAATTTTAATATTTACGAAAAAGTCCCTCATAAAATTCATATTTATAAAATTATCCCTCTTTTATAAAATATTTACAGTTTAACCCATCTAAAAATAATATTTACAATATTACCCCTCTAAAAATAAGTATTTACACAATGGCCCCTCATTTTCATAAAATTTTCAATTTAGTCCCTCTTTTATAAAAATTTGCGGTATAACTCCTCTAAAAATCAGTAAATGGTATTATTTTTCAAAAATCGTTATTTCTTTTCTTT
The DNA here is from genome assembly GCA_029884595.1 of Ormosia semicastrata. Taxonomy (NCBI): domain Eukaryota; kingdom Viridiplantae; phylum Streptophyta; class Magnoliopsida; order Fabales; family Fabaceae; genus Ormosia; species Ormosia semicastrata. The sequence goes on along the minus strand of JAQQTO010000028.1, from coordinate 6,775,465 downwards.
ACTACTCATAAAATCATTTTATTTTACTATACTCTAATTTTTCCAAATTCATTTAAATCTCTCAGTTCTCATTTTAATTCATCAGTGTAAGGACTTTGGTCGTTTTTTCATAATATGGTCGTTAGCCTCAGTACTCTTTGGAGTACACATACAATCGATTCATCATGTTATTCACATCCTAAATTACACATACAGTCTCATGCTTTTATAATTACACATGCACACAAAATATCAAAGCTTTAAGCATTTAATCACACATGCAAGCATAGAAACACAATCAAACACAACACAAACACAATCAAATAATCGGTGAAGAACCCTTATGGATTTTTCACAGTACAAAACCATCCTCACACCATCAAAACCTGGTTGGTGAGGTTAAATCTCCCTCTTACCTCTTGAAGACAATTTTAATCGGTTAGTTCTCCTCCTTTCCTTCAAATTCGTGTAATCCACCAAACAAATCTCTAAAATTCTTAAACAATTAGTAAAAACACAAACAAGGTTTAATATTGAAAAACCATGGAACAATCATGGTTAGAAAAATTAGAAATTCAATTTTGAACCATAGAATCAAGACTTACCCTTAAGTAAGTAAGCAAAAGGTTGGATTTTGGACAAGGTAGAGTAGTTTTTTGGAAAAACTATGTGAACGAAAAGTGTTTAGAATGGGATTTGGGTTTAGGAAATATGATGAGATAAAATTATAGAGGTTTGGTTGTATGGGTGATGATCTTGGCCGAATATGGAGAGAAAGAGAGAAAAGAAAAGTGTGCTTGGTTCTTGGTAGTTTTTGGAGAGAAAAATGGATGCTTGATTTTGTGATAAGTGTAATAAATGAAAGTGAAATGTAAAAGCACATGCTGCTGCCGCGAGTGAGCTTTAGTGAGGTTGAGTGAATGAATTTGCATGTTAAAATATCCTAAAGTGTTCACATTGTTTAGGCACATGGCTTATGTCATTGGATGGTTTTTGAATCTTGTAGAACCAAGCCAACTAGCCTCCTTGATGCAGCCCAAAACCGTGCAGCCCTTCCTCTTTTTAGTGACTTAATTGCTTCCAAATTAGTCCTAATTACATGCTAACTAATTAGGGAATTAGTTAGGTTAAATATCCTAACCAATTTTAATTAATATACTAATCATATAACTAACTAATTTAATATATATTAGCATATATTATAACCTTTAATTAATATTAGGATATCTAATTAGTATTTAGATTATAATCAATTAATAACTAAGCTAGTTCACTTAGTTTACTAATTAAGTAATTAGATTAGTCAAATTAAGCTTAATTAGCTACTAACCAATTTCAAGCCTACAATTTTTGACTTAATTCTAACCATTGATTCATCTTTAATTTCTAGCCATTGATTACATCTAAGGTAGATATCAATTGGTCATAAAACTATCATTCTAATCTCACCATTGATTAGATCAACGGCTAAGATTAAAGCTTCTAAAGTAAGCCTTACAATCCAATGGCTCACAAAGAAGTCAATGTTTCTTTTGTTGACTCATTCTAATTGGTTTAGAAAGTCAAGCCATCTATTTTGACCATTTCCTATTGGTTTAGATTTCTGTCCAATCAGAATCGTTGACTGCTACACTAAAAGTGGGCCCCACGAACTTTTTCGGGTCCACAAATAATTTTTCTACTGTTTTTGAAATAGTAGGTACTGTTCAATAAAATAATATTATAAAAATATAAAATTATTTTATTGCACAGTTAAATCCTAAAAATTATGAGATTAATATATATATCAATCAGAATTGGGTTTAGTAAGATCTCCCAGCTCTAATTAATTAAAATAAGATTTTTTCCGATCAGAAAATTAATATTTTCTTGACTCGGAGCAAATCACACAAAATGATCAAAAATGATCTCAGAACAGTCAAACTATTTTTATAACACACAAAAAATGTAAAACAGTGTAATTCTGCTATTACTATTCACATAGTCAGAATTTGGGGTGTTACAGACTTTATTGTGGACTGTTGGATGAAAACTTGATTAAGAAGCCTTTGATTATCACCATTGATCTGATCAATGGTATGAGAACAATATTGATAAAGCAACTTATGATATACACCTTAGATTAAATCAATGGTTATGAGATGAAGTTAATTTTAATGGTTAGGATGTGGTCAATAAAGATGGCTAGATTAGTTACTAAGTAATTAGGTAAGTTAACTTAGTTACCTTAATGGCTTAATTAGTAACCAAAATGAATTAATTTAGTTGCTAAATAATTAGAAGCTAGTTATTAGATAAATATCTATTATCTAGAAACATGACATAATCATGACCTATACCATGACATAATAATGTCACTAATTAATTATAATGTAAATAGAAATCCTAGCTAAATTAGTTTAAGAAAAACTAGGTGAATTAATTATTTAATTAAAGTGTAACTAAGGAATTAAAATAAAATGAATTGAGTTCCACTTACCATGGAGCCATACGGCCAACATGGCTATTCCACCATGTTCTTGATTCTTCTAAGTGACCAAGGGATGACCATCATGTGACATAAGTCATGTGATCTTCCGTGTGAACACAAATGTGATATTTTACTATCATAATTGTCTTCTATTTTCCTACACTACCTCACGGCTGCACACTTACTTGTTACTATCTATTTTCATCTTTTCTCTCACCTAAAATTCTAAGTCATCATCTTTTATCTCAAAACCTTCAAGAACACAGGAACACCTTTCTTTCTTTCTTTCTTCCTTGGAGGATTCGGTCAACCACCCAAATCCCACTTTCCATCTTCTATAATTTTTCTTCTCTACATTTCCTAAACCTAAATCATATTCTAAAGACTTTTCTTTTAGAAAGTTTAGTCAAAATCCTTCTCAAAGTATCTCAAAATTCAAGCTTTAGTTCAAGGTAAACTTTTGATTCTATGGTTCAAAGTTAAGTTTTTAATTTTCTAAACCATGATTGTTCCATGGTTCTTTGATCTTAAGCCTTGTTTGTGACTTATAAAATTGTTTAAGATTATTAGAGATTTGTTTGTGTGTCACACGAATTCAAGAGGAGAAGGAGACTTGAAGTTTATTGTCTTCCTTGAGGTAAGAGGGAGATTAACCTCCTCAAACAAGTGTTGGTGGTGAGGAAATGTCTTGTTTGTGGTGAAAATCCATAAGGATTTATTCACTTGCTTGTTTAAGCTCTCTTTGTTTGTGTTTGTTATATTTATGCTTTTGAAATTATATTTGCATATGTATTAGCATGATTATAGCTTTGATAATATGCTTATATGCTTGTATGTGTGAATTATAAAGTATGCTTGTATGTGTAATTTAGAATGTGAATAACATGATGAGGGAAATTATGTGAAGGCCCAAGAAGCCTAGAGGCACACAGCCTCACCATCAAAGAAGGGACCAAGAGTCCTGAATTATTTTCCTAATTAAGGATTAAAGGATTTTGTGACAAGAAATTTAATTAAGTGGTTTTATAAGGAATTAAAGAATTTAAAAATAATTTATATATGGATTTTAAAGCACTAAATGAATTTGGGCCAACATGCCAATTTTTAATGATCAAGATCCAAAATTATTTTACAAAGTGTAGACTTAGCTGTTTTAAGAGTAAGAATCCAATTTGGTAAGTTTTGGAATTTAAAAGAAAGTGATTTTAATTCTTAAAATAAAAAAATTGACCTAATTAAGTTATGTAGTAAAATAAATGTCAATACTTAAAATTTACTGACGTATAGCTCACCCTATGGGTTTTGAAGCGCGTTAGGAAATTTTGAATTGTAATATCCTAAGTAAAGTTATGAAATATAATTTTCTGGAAAACAGTAGGAATACTGATTTTTAGAGGAGCTATATTAAAAATTTTATTTAAAGAGGGACTATATTGAAAATATTCTTTAAAAATGGACTTGATTGCTAATATTATTTGAAAGAAACTATTTTGTAAATATTATTTAGTGAGGGACTATAATGTAAATATTATCTTTTAGAAGGACTATTATGTAAATAATAAAAATAAAGTCAATTTTTGGTAGTAAATGAGAAAAATCATATTTTGGATTTAAAACATGTTAGAAATATTTTACACGATTGATAATACGTTAAAAAAATCTTTACGTGACTCAAAAACAATAGTTTTTGGTTACACGATTGAGAAAATATGATAAAATATTTACGTGATTTAGAAAACAATGAAAAATCTTTACGCGATTTGAAAACGTAACAAAAGTGTTACGCGATTGTGAAAACGCGATAATATCGCTACGCGATTGAGAGGAACAATGAGTTTTGCTATAGGGTCGAGGTACTGGACCCGAGTGGTTCATTGGTATTATGTAATTGTATGGACGGTTACATAATATCATTGATACTAATGACATTAGATAATTGTATGGGCGGTTATTTAATACCATTGGGAACGGTTCAACAGTGATTGATCTAAGTATGTTGAAACCTGATTTCACCAAGTAACGGTGTGTGAATACGAAATACTGTGTGATAAATGACAGTACATATATTTGAATTATACCTCATGCATAGAAAAGCATATTCGCTTGTTGATAAAGGCTATTTGCCTAGGAGATTGATTTACACCTAAAGTGCGGGTGCAAGTAGACAAGTGTAGGTCCCTTGTTGACCTTGGGGGTGTTGGGGTGCGGGTACTTCACAATGGGCAGTTGGTAGCTCTTCTGTCCGTGGGACATACCGATGCAAATGCACTGATGATCCAAACCGAGACACTGTCCTATATCTTGATCTAATGTAGAATGTCTTGTCCAATGCCTGAATGTACATTTTGGATAATTTGATAAATTATAGCACTTTTGGCCACGGCAGCCGAGTGACTGACATATCTTCTGGATCTTCTCCAACATTGTATTTAACTCCATGGAGTAGGAATGAGTCTGTGTATATATGCATAGTCAACATTTATATTGTTGTGACATAGTCTTGTAGTGAATAATATGATTGTGGTATTATCATTATACTTGATATTGTGTTGCAAGTTTATTGGATTGTTTATTTATCAAATATCATGAATATGTATGCTGATTTATGTTAATATATGGATTGTATGTATGGAACAATATTGTTGTTCGTATAATTTCTTTGCTACCATACTAGTATTGGTGTAGGGGGTCTCACCTTTTTACTGTATTGTTCTGTTTGTTTCAATTTTATGCTTATATCTTCGAAGACTACGATGGCGGCAATGAAGGGTCAATTAGGTTTCTTTAGACTACAGTTTCTCGAAAGCGCTGAGGCTTGACATGTCCATTGGGACACAGGGCACATAGAGTATAGTGGTGACATTACTTTATCAGTAAGTAGGACTCACCATAGGATTGTCACTTCATTTTATACGGTTGCTTATGTAGAGGTTATTTTACCTATTAGGGAGTTGTGGAATGAATTTCACCATACTCTTAGAGAGAACTTTGATATATCTTTGGGTCGAATTTCTATCGGTCCAGACATTCCCAACTAGGGAATTTGTCTTCTGACAAGGGCTCATGTCTTAGATATTATATTTTGGGTATGTAAAGATAATGAATGTATGGTTGTTGTAAACTCTGCTTATATGAAAAGTATGTTATTTAGTTATTATGTTTTGAGTTACTTTTATTTGATAAATTAATGTTTTCTGCGAAAAAGAAAATTTGAAACCCGTATTTAAATAAGATTAAATATTTTTATAACTTGGAAAATTAATTAATTATAAGGAGTTAGTATGAATGTGATACCCTTCAGAGGGAGTGTTACTCTTGGCTACTATTGTTTATCTTTAGTTCTACATGGACTATAGTTTTGGGGTCATCTATGATCGTCTCAATGTGATTGAGTGTCGTCTTCCACCACTACCACTGAAGGACCATGGGGCTTAGTCATGGGATGATTAGTGATGTTATATGACTTTGCTTTTAGTTTTTAATTTGTTTTTCATTTGAACTTTGCTAGTTATCTTTGGTATATATCATGCTAATTTAACCGTAGTTGGGTTTATCTTTTGGATATGCATAGTTGGTTTTGGTGGATATTAAATATGCTAGTTAGGCTATTGTTTTTAGTGCAAATTTGAATATTCTGATAGTATTTTGCTTGATGGTTATCTTGAATGGATATGTTGTTGATATCTTGGCAATAGTTTTGCTTTGTTATCTTTCTTTTTGTCAAATCACTTGTCTTCAACATTTTTTTGATCATGATAAAATGGGGAGAAGGTTTTTGGTTCTTGGTATTGAGAAAAGAAAGATAAAATTGGAAAAGGGAAAAAATTAATGATCTTGAGATTCCAAAATTAAGGGGCAACTGAGCGTCTCTGATTTAATCACCTCTTGCAACATAGAGGGCAAGTAACACTCTTTAATATCCTTTGTAAATTCTAATTTATTTGAACTAACTTTTTTTTCAATGGTTGTTTGTCATCATCAACAGTTTTGATGATCACAAACAAGTAGAAATATGCAAGATCAAGTCCAAGATTCTTCAAGACTAGTATATAGAACTTAGATCTCATGTAAAGATAAAAATGGATCACACTAGGCTCTTAATTTGTTTTTCAAATGCCCAAGATAGAACTAAATGAAACAATGTGTTTTTAAGCTGCTAAAAATGTTTTTAAAATCAAGCAAAATGGCTTTAAAGTGTATGAAAATGTTTTGGAACCTTTGGGTGCATATGACTTATGTTGGCTAAGTGTTTTCATGCTTTTAGAAGTCAAATAATCGATTATTAACTTGGTATAATTGATTATCTGGGCTCAGCAAGATGCCTTGTTATTAATTATACGCTAATAATCGATTATTGAAAGTCAATAAGCCACATTTTTTTTATCATTCAGGTAATAATTGATTATTGCACGACAATAATTGATTATTGAAGTAAATAGGATGATTTGTGCACAAAATGTAAAAAGCAATAATCGATTATTTCTTACCAATAATCGTTTATCTCTGTGCCAAAACCATAAGAATTTTGTGCTAGCTCGCAAATAATCGATTATAGACTTCCAATAATCAATTATCTGGATTTCTAAAATCAGAAGTTAACGGCTAGTAACTCGCATTAAATGCTTCCAACCACCCCCAATGACTTTTTTATTTTATGGGCTTTAAATACAAAGCCTTGGGGACTCAAATAGAGTTAGATAACACTCTGAAAATCATTCTTGAGCATTTATTGCGAATTATAATAGCCTTCAATCATAACCCTCTATTTTTTAGCTTAAGTTTATGATTCTTTGCTACCTCTTGGTCTTCAATTTATATAATCTACTCTTGTGAGAGTTTCTACTTATTCACTTCATTTGAAATTCATTGTAAAAGGGTGAGGTATCCCGTGAGAGATTGAAACGGTGAGGTATCCATTGTTGTGAGGTTCAAACAATAAAGGTGAGGTATCCTAAAGGTGTTGTGAGTGCTCTTTGATGTAAAGGTTGCAAGCATTTGTTGAAACTTGAAGTTTAGTAGAAAATCTCAGGTAAATCACTTGAGGACTAGACATACGTCACAAGGAGTAGCTGAACTAGTATAAATCTTGGTGTTTGCTTTCTCTGAACTCGATCTCTTTTATATTTATTCCTTTTATAGTTATATGCTCTCTTGAATACTTTGATTCTTGGTTGTTTTAGTGTGAGAAGTTCTCATCCTCATCTATATACTTAATTTTGAAAATTAATAGCTTCAACAAAGATTGATAAACAAATGTTTTTGGAAAAGTTTGCTAAAATCTTTTACAAACTCAATTCACCCCCTTCTTGAGTTTGAAGCCACTTAGTAACATGGTTGTCTTCGTCCAATGTTAGGTTAAGCCCCCACATGCCCAATGAACACTTACAAGGGACTTAAAGATAACTCACCAATATAAAACCCCTAGATTCAAATTCATGCATTTATCATTGACAGATGGCGACTAGGTGAGTCAGCTCCAGTTGACTCTCAATGCCATCTTTGGAATAGTTCTAAAAACTCCTATTTTGTGACTCATGATCAACCAAGGGTAGTATAGGAAAACAAGAGCAAGGAAGCATTCCTAGTGTGGTTGCATCTAAGTGAGGATATTTGTTGTTAGACTAGTGGATGTTGAAAGTGTTTTAGAGTTATAGTGCCTTTGTGTCTGTTTTGTCTAAGGCTTAAGTCTTATGTATCAATGATACTTCAACATAGTCGCCGCCCGTATTGGTACTCAATACATACTTTGATACTTTTAGATACTTTTTGTTTATATATCTTTCAATTATTTTTCAAATTTTTGTTATGTCAATGTATCTGTGTCGTGTCATATTATGTTCATATTTGTATCCCGTATCTGTGTTTCCTAGCTTAAGTCCCACATTGGCTAAACTAGACTCTTGAAGAGTATTTATATATGGATGTATTCCATGGGTACATAACTTATGGTATTGAGCTAGGATTGTGGACTTGGGCTTAACTTAATATACAAGTGTGTGCTCGCCTCGTCTCGTCTTGTCCTTACTCGTGTGGGCTTGACTTGGTTTTACCTTGATCCTATTCTTTTGGCAACCCACACACTTATCCATTGGGCGCTTACTAATTAAGTACTTCCCCACATCTTTGTTGCGTCTTCTACCCATTAGAACAGGAGGTTTGTTGCTTGCGTGTCCAGGTTCATCATGTGGATGAGTTCCTGACTAGACCTATGTCTAATCTTGAAGGGTTGTCAGTCGAGGTCATTTCCACTGAGCATTGTTTTCGAGTAGGATGAAGATAAATTCTTAAAAGTAGTGCTTAGCACGATTCTTAGTATATTTGTTCTAATCTCTCTTCCTTATTGTTGATTCCATAAATTTTAGCTTTGTTCTGGTTGATGTTCGGTTTGATCAATAGCTCAAATACTAATACCCACTTCTATATTTCCAACATTTGTAAGAATAGTGAACAGTAACCCTAATTTGAGGCATACAAATATCACTTTATGGAAAAACGATAGATACATAGAATTTTTACACACAAGCCTCAGACCAGCCCCATCATTAGCCAATTTAGGCAACGGCCTAAGGCTCCAAAATTTTAAATTTTTTCTATTTAATAAATATTAGGCCTAATTTTTTTTATTAATTATTGGAAGAAAATAAATTAAATGATCATAGTTTTCTTAATTACTCAACAGACACTTTCTTCTCAAATATCAAAATCTTCTATATACATCATAAAAGTGTTGAATATTCTTTGTAATTAATGTGCAATAGGAGGCTTAAGTTTCCACTTTTGTCTACCGTCCCAAAAAGTGCTAGGCCAGCCCTCATAAACCTCACAGACAGTCATATGTGGCTGAAAATTTTTGTATACAGTAAACTGGCAATGGTTGAAATTTTTATACCCTAACACTCAATTATTTTGTAATTTCTGCGTAAAAATCTTTTCCACTTTATTTATTGCTTGGTGTAGATCATATGAATGCTACGTGTAGTCTGGTGCTGCGTATGGTAATCCATGCTCGTTGCTTTTTCAGGAAGAAAGAAATTTTCAGCTAGTCAATCACAGCTTTTCCGCTGTCTTGATGTAAAAGTAATTGACCGTCGGGGTTGGGCAACCCTTTCCCCTTTTAAACAAGTTAATCAATAGTCTGGTTTTCTTGATCCCTATGCGGTATGGCCTACTCTTACTCATCCTTTTGCCTTTAAGCACCGCATGGTATGGCATGACCTATGCAATGTATCTTTGCAAGAATACTTTGTGAACACAATCAATATGAAAGAAACAGCTTTTTAACATTGCAACTTGACATGGATTGTTGAATATATTCTTTATGTTTTTGCCTGTTTTACGTTTAAGCTCTGCCATAAATTTCTGTGGCATAAATTAACGGATTTCTTCTCATAGATAATATTTAATTGCTCCTCCCTCCAAACAAGATGATTTATCTAAACAATGAATATGGGGCAAAAGTTACCTAGTCGCTCAACCGAAAGAGATAGTACTGAGTCTATCAATACATTTGGTTGCACATGAAACTGGGGAAAAAGCATTTGGATCTGCGCTGATTACGTGAAATTGTTGGATCTTTATGGACTAATTATTGTTTAAAAATTAAGAAAATTATCATATGTCATTAATACTTTTTTGTTACAACTACATTGTTTAAAGTTCATGTTGCACTTTAAAGAAGTTTAAAATTTGCTATAATTGCACTCTTTTGCCTTTATTTTCTCTCTGAAATTATGATTGATGATTGCAGTGCTGGAAAATGGTAAAAGGAGTTACTAGTAGGTAAATGCTTATTCTTTTTTTTACCTTGCTCTTTTAGTGAGTCACTTGCAGACAAATTATTGCTCTTTCCTTTTCCTGTCCTCATCATATGTGTGGTTTAATTGTAAAACTTCAGCCAATGTATTATGCCTTGTTAGGTCGAACTCAACTTCTATGTGATTATGATTTAATTAATTTAATGAAAAGGAGAAATTGGCCCAAAAACCGTGTATGGCATCGAAATTGAGATGATTCTTGGTATCTTGTCACAAGCAAGGGATTATAACATGCATTATTACCAAGACAAGATCCAAAACAATATGGGGGAGATTAAGAATTAGCCAATTTGTGCCTGGCACAGCTTTATAAACTGGAAAAATGATCAACTAGGCTGTTTAAAATGCAGACGACAGATTACAATAGACGGAAAAACATTGAGCTGTGTTCCTTGCATAAACAGCAAGTAACACCGATTTTACACACCGGTTTTTAAATATTTTTAGTAGTATTTTGTCTTTCTCTCTTTTCATTGATTTAAGTGAAAAAAATTTTAAAAAGTGATCTGTATTATTCCTGTATTACTTATTTATGTATGTGTAAGTAACATTTTTCAGAAACATTAGGGACCTCCAGCCCCTTGGAAAGATAGACGGAAACTTCCCTTTGTGGCTCTACGTGCACTAACCCGCAAAGCACTTGACGTAGCTCCTGTTTTCTTTGCCGTTCCCCCCCTAGTCTCAAGTTCCTAAGCTCCAACCAACCCAGTGAAAAGTAAGCTATGTACTTCTTTTTTAACTGAGTAAGCTATATACTTTTGTTTAGATAAAAAGTGAAATAATTAAATAATATATTATCTTTTATATATGTTATTAATATGGTGTCATATCTCAGTTTGATTAAAAAATTTATAATAACAATAAAACTATTTGAAGTTTTGAACTCGACAACTCGAACAATCCCAATATTATTTAAGATATTTTTTTAGATAGGATAGGATATTATTTTTATTATATTAATTTCATAAATTCTTATGATATCTTATAATTTATGTTTATCTTACTAATAATATGTTCATTTGTATTGAGAAGTTTTATATTATTTACATTATAATCTATATTATGATATAGAGTGTATTCTTTATTTTGATATTTAAAATATGTTTTTTAAAATTACTATTATTATTTTTATCTATGTTTTATTTTTATTTTTTATTTTTAATAATTACTCATTTAAAAATAAATAAAAAATAAAATCATAAATGATCATTACTATTAATCGTTATTTTTATATATTTCAGTCAAGTAATATTTAGATCCAACACATCAATTAATTCATTTATCCAGTTCATTCGAAGATAGCACATTTATTTAAAGATTTAAAAATATATATAAAAATAAAAATTTATGATTGCATAAATTAATTCGTTGGTAAAATTGTAAAATAATAAATAATTAATAAAATAAATACAAGTTACTGGCAGTAAAATAGTATAACAGATAAAGGAGAAAAAAAAAAGAAACATTAAACACGATCCGAGCAGTTTTTAAAAAAAAAAATGATTATTTTACATTTTTTTAAAAAGGTATAAGTATTATTTACATTTTTTATAAGATGTGAGTGAATAAAAAATAATAAAAATAAAAAATATAATAAATAATATTAAATAGAATGTAAAAATCAACTGTGAGTGTTTGTAATAGGTACGGACAATGAACCTTTTGTTCTGATCTGATCAACAAATCCAACACAAGCTGATCTCATCTAAGCGTCTCTCTCTCTCTATCTCGCTCTCTGTTTCGAAGCTGCATTGCACTTTCAGATATTTTGTTCGTTACTGTGTTCTGTGGCACGAGAGTAAGTGCCTGCCAATTGCCAAAACACAATGAGCTAATTGTCTTTCATCACCACAAGCTGAGACTTCTCCCCTCTCGCGTTTAAGGGGATCTGGGTTGCTGTCTCTTACCCAAGATGGGAACTGCAGACGAGAGGGTCGTCGCTGTGATCATGGTTGGAGGACCCACTAAAGGTATCAATGAATATCAATTCATTCATTCTAGATTGTATCACTAGTAACCAATTCAGTATCTGAATCTTGACTCACTGAATGCCACTTCTCTCTCCATTTCTTGGATTCAAAGTGGAAATTGCCTTGGTTTTGCTGATAGTATTATCATGTTTTCTGGTGTTTTTACTACCCCTTCTCACTCTATCTCTGTTCACTTGGTATTGTTTGTTAGTTTTTTGAGCTGAGACTTGATACATTGGTTTCTTATGCTAAATTGGAATTGATTCATGGTTTTAAAAGCGGGGCATTGTCCTTAATATCCATAGATTTTTATGTTCTCATATTTGGATTTACAGGTACTAGATTCCGGCCATTGTCATTCAACATACCCAAGCCACTTTTTCCATTAGCAGGACAACCCATGGTTCATCATCCAATTTCTGCTTGTAAAAGGGTATGTTTCCCAAAATGGAAGACAATCAATCACCATTGTTAAAAAATCAAATCATATGTAATCTGCCAAGTAGTTAACTGTCGTTTGCGTCGCAGATTCCTAATTTGGCTCAGATTTATCTTATTGGTTTCTACGAGGAACGCGAATTCGCATTATTTGTATCCTCCATCTCATATGAGCTTAAAATCCCTGTTAGGTTAGTTGTCTTCTCTTTCTAATCATGTTATAATTTTTCAAAAAGGTTTCAATTTTTTTTTTTTTTTGAGATTACATTGGCCACTTATGTCATCCACGGTGATATTAGATACTTGAAGGAAGACAAGCCACATGGTTCAGCTGGTGGTCTTTATAACTTTAGAGATCTAATCATGGAGGAGGATCCGGTTTTTATCTTTACCTATGACTTTGTCCATGCTTGATTAAAAGAAACTTCCTTACATATGTGATTGTGCGTTCAGAATTTTTGCTATATGATACGACTGACATGTTTAATGTGCTCATGCTTATGTAGTATATTGATAGTGTTGATCACATTTTGTTTGGCAGTCACATATTTTCTTGCTGAACTGTGATGTTTGCTGCAGTTTTCCACTGCCAGAAATGCTGGGTAATTTCTTTTCGGAAATAGACTATATATTTTCTTCTAGAAGCAACTGTTTGATGCTGGTTCCTTTTCTCTTTTATAATCATCACATATTCTGGAGTTTCTTTGCAGAATAGTAGCTTTAAACCTTCCTTCACATCTCTTAACTTTTACATGGCTGGCGTGTCAATTGATATCAATTGATTGTTGCCTTCTCCATTTATGCCTACAGATGCTCACAGAAGACATGGTGGAATGGGAACAATACTAGTTGTGAAGGTTGGACAATACACACATAAATTGTATTTTTAGCATGAGATTTTGGTGATTAGCATCCAATTTTTTATCCCCTTCCCCCCCCCCCCCCCCCCCCCCTGAAGGTTTCTCCAGAGTCAGCCAGCGAGTTTGGGGAATTGGTAGCTGATCCAGTCACCAATGAGCTCTTGCATTACACAGAGAGACCTGAAACTTTTGTATGTTCATAAGCTTATCCCTTGAATTCTAAACTAAAATTTGGAAATCTTTCCTCTAATCCTCTCTTCCCTGCTGTTGTTTAATGTCTTACTTGAATGCAGGTAAGTGATCGAATAAACTGTGGTGTGTATATATTTACACCAGATGTCTTTACAGCCATCGAGGGTGTTTCTACTCAGCGGAAAGATAGAGGTCAGTGAAAATCTTCATTTTATTTCATTTGTTCTGGATATAAGGAACTGAGGATAGCCGGAGTTTGTTGTCCCGTATATTAACTCATTTTATTTATATGTCATTTTATTTGCAGCTAATCTAATAAGACGTGTCTCCAGCTTTGAAGCAATGCAACCAGACACAAGGTTTGCTTATGAATAATCAAAAGTTTTCCATTTTTAGTTTAGCTGGCCAGAACATTTTATGAAACTTCATTCCAATCGTTAATGTCAACTAGAGCAATTCATGCATAGAACTGAAGCTTAAATTCTGGTAAAGGATCCCAACGGTTTGCATGTTTAATTGTTTACCTTCTTAATCAGTATCGCACTTTCATGTATTTAAGATATCGTTTATTGAAGCTGACATGAATAATTTTGAAAGTTAATCGCTTATCATATCAACAATATTGTCAGTTCACTTAGTTAAACCCATCGTGTGTCACAGAACAAAGCATTTAAGCATGGGCTTCTTTACACTTATGAAATAGAAAATTCTATCCCTTATGAAATGTTTCCACTATGATACCACCTGAATGAACAAATCAAGTATGAGAAGGAAATTTAAACGGTACTACTTCTTTCCTAGTTGATCATATGGTTTATTCCCTCAAAAAATTTTCCCTCAAATTCAGCACAGGCTTATATATCTGCTCAGGCAAATAGTAGTTTTGATATGAAGTTATAATATGTGTGCTTGTTAATCATGCACAATGGTATTGCATCTTTTGAAATTTGTCTTTTTCATGTTATAGTTGTCAAATAGTAACCACAAGGTGTGAGTCAGTTGGCAAATTGAGTTAAATGTAGGCGGAATTTACTTGCAATGCAAGGGTTCGAAACCCACCAGAAGCACCTTGTGGCCAATGCTAAGCCGACACCCGAGTGGGGATTAGTCACACACCCGAAGTGTGGGAACACCTTGTGGTCTTACCAAAAAAGGATTTGTCAAATAATCATTATTCAATAAGGGTTTTTACAATGCAGGTTTGCATACCCAAGGTTTATTTTCAGGGTCACTTAGGGATACAAGTTGCTTTCCCCGCCTTTAAAGAATTTTCTTTCCTCTTTTTGCAAAGCCATCTGTAATTATAGCATGTGTATAGTTTGATATATACTGTGTGCTTCTTTTAATGTAACTTAAGCTTTAGGGGATAATGAGCAATTGGGTGTTAGTATCTGTTATGTAGTTTCCAAGCTTAGTTTTCATATTAGTTTAGGATACATTGTTGAGCTCACATTGAGATGAATTAAGCTTTTGGAGGAAATACTCACTTTAATGTACAGCATGGAAATAAGGGTACTTTACTTTCGGTTTTATACAATCATGGTTCATTGTCATGTCTGATTCTGAAGAGTTCTTCTGCAGGAGTCTTCCTGCCAATTATGTCAGATTGGATCAAGATATCCTCTCACCTCTTGCAGGGAAGAAACAGTTATATATATATGAAACCATGGACTTCTGGGAACAAATCAAAACTCCTGCGTAAGCCCAAGTATTGTGTTACACGTTCATCATTTCCTTCATGGGGGATTTATCATAAAAATGTTGACTTAATGTTTGCAGAATGTCCATAAAATGTTCTGCCTTGTATCTTGCCCAGTTCCGTTACACATTCCCCGATCTATTGGCACATGGAGATGGTACTAAGAAAGCCAGGATCATTGGTGATGTTTATATTCACCCATCAGCAAAAGTGCATCCATCTGCAAAGGTGAATGAATATTCACCTGTTTTTCTATGACTGTTAACTCGTAGGACTTTTGGCTTCCGCAATCATCTAGCTTTCTCTGTTTCAGTCATGATATGCATAATATTCTTGAAATTGTCTAACAGCTCATGGTTATTACTTTGTACTTCTGGTACATGATACACATAATTTTCTTATTGGTATGTTTTCATGTAATATTTTATTGACAAATTGTATATCTTTGGCCACTTGATCTGTGTCATGATCATACATTGTAAGAAATCCTTTAATTGATGCACATCATGTGAGTTCTGACGCCCTCCCTCTTGCCTTTTATTTTTAATCTTTTTGTGTGAGAGATCCAAAAAAAATCCAGATGCCATTAGATACCACATGATATGCAAATTTACTTTTGTAATTGTGGTTGAACAGATTGGTCCTAGTGTATCAATATCTGCAAATGCTCGTGTAGGAGCTGGTGCAAGGCTCATTAGTTGTATCATCCTTGATGATGTTGAAATTAAGGCAGGTGTACATATTAATTGATTTGAAATGCATAAGCCTTTCTGGAGCTGTAATTTATATATTTCATCTTACAGGAGAATGCCGTTGTTATTCATGCAATTGTTGGATGGAAATCCTCTATTGGACGATGGGCCCGTGTCCAGGCAAGTTTAAAAATTTTAATATTAAATTATATTGTTCTGCCAACTAATGGCATGTGTTGTATTTTCTGTTACCTACGTATAGTTCTCAGGATTGCACAGAGGCAGTTAGAATGATGCACTCCCATCTCATCTTCTGGAAAATGAATATTCACCTGTATGACATGCATTCCACACATCTTAAGCCTAAACATATACATTTTAGAATGTAACTTGGTCCATTATCAGATCAAATAGCATTAAGCATAGTCCTTGAACACAGACATGGAGGCTTAAGTGTCAGCTATACTTGTAGAAAATCCTTGGCTGATTTTGTTTTGTTTTTTGGCAAAGATATATTTAAACTTTTGGCATCACCAGCATGTAATTTTAATATGATTTTAACCTTTGCATGGTTACTAGTTTGGCATGTCAATATCACAAGCGGATAAACACCTTCTTAGAGAAATACACTTAGCTTTTGATTGGATGAGTTTATCCATTCAAGCTGTTCTTCAAATCAGGGTTGTTGTCAAACGTCCCTACTCCTTATGACTATTATTGATACTTATCGTTGTGCATTGGGAGTCATTTTTCATGTTGAAGAACTCGGAAATTATACATTTCTAGGCCTTGATCTAGCATGGATTTCCCCTTTAGCAGCCTCTTACCATTTTAACAATGTTGAGGGTGATGTGCCCCACTAAAGCATTTATCAAAAATGCTACTTGCAGTGCTTGCATTTTTCATCATTTTCTATCTTCTTTACATTTCATTACATTTGCAATTTTTTTGCTAAATTGGCTAAACTAAATCAGGCTAGTGGAGAGTACAAGGCAAAACTCGGGGTCACTATACTTGGTAACTTTCTTAACCTTCTCTCCATATTGTCTCTTATTTATTTAGTTATTTATTATTATGGAGAAGTATGAATGAGCAAAGTTAAATTACTAACTATGCAAATCTTGTGCCTTTGCTGAGTCCAGGTGAATCTGTGACCGTTGAGGATGAGGTAGTGGTCGTTAATAGCATTGTCCTTCCACACAAGACCTTAAATGTCGGCGTTCAAGATGAGATTCTTTTATAGAACCTCCTCAGCTCTGCTCCAGTTGTTGCTTTTTCCTTTTCCATGTGATTTTGCCGTGAATTATGTATAATTTCTAGTTTGGAAGCCAAAAACAGTGGATATCATACATTTTGCCACAAAAATGACCGCTTTCGAGCAAAATATTCATAGTTGCATACACACATTAGTGTTGCTGACGTGCTGTTTTAATATTTAAAGAAATAAAGTATTTCAAGTATTAAGTGTAGTGTAAATATCTATTTTTCTGAATTGGGTTCATATGAATACCTGAATAAGGTTGACAAAGATGGTTTCTTTTGATGCACGGTGGTTGCGACAGTATTGCGAGGAGGTGTTTGCAAAAGGTACTCTGACGTTCAAGTTAGACCGTGCACAAAGTAGGTAATATTTGGAATTAAATTGTATACATTTGTTATATTGTGTGGTATTTATAAGAGTGTCTTGGTATTTGCATTAAATCCTATTAATTATGATAAGAATTCGATGAGATTGTTATATTTTATAACTGATTCTTTTATTTATGAAGGATGTAATTGATGTCCTTATTTATGAGGGATCTTGTGAGAGATTTATGCCTCATAAATTAGTAGATTTACTTATCTAATAGCGTACATAAACATTTGGGATTCAATTCTAATAGGCTGGGTTACTCATAAATCGTTAATCTAAAATCCGATCAAGAACATTTGCTCCCATTCTAGCGCGTAGATATGACAACTGAGCGTCAAGATATTCGAGTTCGACAGGAGTAAACGACACGCATAGTACAATAGGATCCAAGTCATAACATAAATGTTGGATCTCGTGAGATTTTTTTACCATAAGGCAGAGGTCCGTGATATGTCGTAAAATGCCCCCAGTGTTAATGAATAAGGTTGGGATCCAGAATGGATCACTATGCTTAAAGTCATTACACCGTCATCTGGGATTTATAGTATGTTGCGCCTATACATATTTTGTTTGTGGGGCTCATTCAATTCTAAAAGTAATTTAATCTCAAACCGAGATCCGTATTATGATTTATCATAATGTCATGACATAAGTTCGTGATTCAGTTTATATATTCCAGTATAACGTCATGCACCATTTCAACTCAGAGCATTGTCCTTTCAACTGTTCTGCTCAAGTGTAGTACACCACGTGGTTAAAAGATATTGGAAGTCGCTGTTTAGGATTCGTACTGCCATGATTACTATTTCAAATTTCGTGTGGACTTTTAATTTTGCCCCTTCTTTTGGTAGCAGTTAAGGAAGGCTTTCCCTCACCTATAAAAGGGAGTGAAGGGGAAAACCCTTCACTTTCCTTTCTTTTTCCATTTTTGCTTTCACTTTCGGCGAACCCAAGTGATTTCTGGCAACTTTCTGACGAGACTCCAGCAACCATTTCCTAGCAGTTTCAACCTCTCAACACATTTTCCTCCTTAAAAAACAAGGTACTTCCTTTTCCCACTTTACTTTTCGTCCATAATCTTCCATTGTGAGAGGGAAAATGTCACAAAACAGTGATGAGGAGAGTATTTCCATAGAAATCCTTACTATTCTGCCGTTTTCGCTGCCTCAGGAGCGGGGGAGATGTTTTTCTCATGGTGGGGATTCTGATAGAGGTTCGAGGCCTATAACCGGGATGGATATCCTGGAGGCATTACAGAGGGCGGATATGCCAAAGAACTTGCAAGGCAAAGAGCAATATGTCCACTCTCCACGCTTATGATAAAGTTAGAGAACCTTAGTGAATCTTCTTCTAATTCTAACGTGAGTGCGGCCTCTGTAGGTAACGGTACCAACACGGATTTGGCACGTTGAAGAACGGCTTCTTTAGAACCAAGGCAGCACATCTTCCCAAGAGATGTCGGCCTATACCAATGGGTCGACTGATAAGTTTTAGGCACTCTTTCAAGTGTAGAGAGCTTGGAGGATTGGCGTGCCAAGCAAGAATACTTGCACCTCATTGAAGACTGACTTCACGATAGAGAATATGTAATATGAGCCTCGTCAGACTAAGAAATGTTTGGTCAATAAAGACAAAAGGCGAACACTTCATTTTTATGTATGATGTGCTATTTACCCGAATCGGAGTCTAGCTTCCATTCTCCGACTTCGAGATAAGAGTCCTGAATCACCTGCAAGTAGCTCCAACTCAACTACATTAGAACACATGGGGCTTTATTAGGATTTTTGAGCTTATTTGTAGGACCTTTGAATGGTTGTACTCCGTTAGGTCATTCTTCTTTCTTTTCACCTAGTTTTTGCCTTCCGAGAATAGTTTTCAAAAGGGATAGGTCACTTTACGCGCACAAGTAGGGCAAAAAATGTTCAAACCTTACCAAGAGTCCTTCAAGAACTTCAAGAAGGATTTATTCCGAGTTGAAGGAGCTTCGGGGTCAACACCTTTTTCGTTACCCAGGACAATGAACCGAGGATGTATTCATATTGGACCCAGGTAGTCTGGGATAGGAGCTTGGAAGAAATAGAAACTCTTATGTCTGCTCTGTCTGAGGATGAGGCCGATGTCCTCAACTTCCTAGTTAAGTAGGCCAAGAAGGGCGGGGCCATCTATTATAAAGATGTCCCGGATGAGCCTTCCGACTCAATAAAACCATTATTAAGTATCTCATCATACATATATTTGATTGACTTATATTTGCAATTTTTTCTAATTGTTATAACATATATGTTTCCTGTTTGTAGAGAGTATGGAACCTCTTGGCAGTCTTGAAGCTTTCTCCTTGCGACTGGCTGCAAGCAAAGTTGGGGCCTCGGGGTCCAAATCTCGGCCCACGGTTGCTGTTCCACCTTCTCAACCCACGGTGGTTGTTCCTCCTCCACAACCTGTTGTACAAGAGGCGGAAGAGGAAGGCGGATAGCCGAAGGGAGCAGAGAGGAAAAAGAACAGTAACCGAGGTTGCTCCCCTTGACCTCATTGCTGGCCTGGAGTCCGAAATCTCAGAGGCCGCACCTCTGCACTTTTCACTAGGGTCAGTTTGGGGCAAGGGGTTGAACTTGGGCAGATCATTGACAATACCCTTTTGTCCCCGACTGACTAGGATGTCTTAATAGAGTATGACTTGTTAGAGCTTCTCTAGGATGCCCAAGTGTGGGCTCTACACAATACTTCAGTCTTTCGATTTTTGGACTCCACTTTCGAGTTTGTTCACTAGACTTGAGAGTTAAAGAAAAAGTTGGACGTCCTTTGGGGTGAAAAGTAAGGGCTTGAGTTGGTAGTTGCTCAGAAGGATGGTTAGTTGGCCTAAGTCAATGAAGGTGGTTCGGGATGGTCACATCGTGGATGCC
Source organism: Ormosia semicastrata (assembly GCA_029884595.1). Lineage (NCBI taxonomy): Eukaryota > Viridiplantae > Streptophyta > Magnoliopsida > Fabales > Fabaceae > Ormosia > Ormosia semicastrata. The sequence goes on along the minus strand of JAQQTO010000028.1, from coordinate 6,754,818 downwards.
ATTCTCAAAGTCGCTTCTGTGAACCATGTTCTTGCGACGGCAAAGGTCAACAAGGAAGAGGGAGAGGGGAATTCAGAGGGCGGCCTAGCAAAAGAGGCCAAGGCAAAATAAGAGCCTACCCTAGAGGAGCCTATCCCAGAAGCTTGATTCTTTCTTCTATTTCTTTTCATTTTACCCTCTACGTGGGGTTAATTTTATTTGTACTTGGACAAGTTCCAGTTTCAAGCATCTATTTATGTTAGCACTTAGAATATTTTCTATATATTCTTGTTGCCTTTTCTTTTTCCTCGGCGAGATGCGTCCAACGCTCAATCTCAGTGATTTCATTTATACATAGCATATATTCTTACTTTTATTTGACTGAGATGGGTCCAACACTCAATCTCAGTATTTCTCTTATGCACTTAGCAAATGCTCGTATTTTTCCAAATCGAGATGGGTCCAACGCTCGATCTCGGTGATTTTATTTTTACACTTAGCGAACACACATATTTTTCCTGACCAAGATAGGTCCAACACTCGATCTCGGTAGTTCTTTAACACTTAGTGAACTCTCGATTTATTTATCAAAAATGTTTCTTCACTTTTGTTGACACTTAGTCAAATTTTTAAGTGTAAAACTACGAAATATGATTTTTGACGTAGAAGCCTCTTGGAGTGGTGTCCACATATCCCGGGCTACGATCGAATACGCTTAACCTCTTTAAACCTTTTTTAGGCTTACAGGTTAAGGTTAGGCTCATTAAGGTACAAGTTAAAACCCTTGAATTTACTCATTGAACTCAAATACCAATCAAGTGGATTCCCTTTTTTGACCTTCATTTACACATCAGAATAATTAATCATAATTGGACCTTCTATTCCTCAGACCACTCCAAGGTGTGATAACATTGTGGGTTGCAATAGTCATAGATGAATAAAATAATCAAGTATTGAAGAAACAATAACTAATATATTCATATTAGAACTTGTCACTTACATGATAAAAATAATAATTAAAGGCATCTAATTATAATATTTCCTTAACTTATCAGCATTCTAGAAATTCTTAACAGTTTTGCTAGAGAGGGTTTTTAGAGTATAGGCTCCTATGTTTGTTTTGGACAATCCTATATGGCCCTTGTTGGGAATTGCGGATACATCACGCAACGGAAAAATAGGATTCCCACCAAGTATCCATGTGAAAAAGTCATAATCCGAGTTTTAAAATTGTTTTCCTATTGAAGCGTGATCAAAGGAAGTGACGTGAATCACCAACACCGTAACAGCAACGATGTCTCTGTGGTATCCACACGAACAGACTCACGAATGTCCAACATTCGCAAAAGGGAGCCTCACCTCTCTCACACAATGCTAGCTGCGAAGAGAAGAGAAGAAACCTGTCACTCTCTCACTCACTTTTCTATAGCTGCGGCTAGAGTTCTGTAATGTCTTAGCAGACCCTTTAGTAGTACTATTTATAATAGTGACTGCCTTAAGTGAGTGTGAGCAGCAGCAAGGTAAGCTGTATAACCCTAGACCCATTTGTTATGAGTCTGACCCACATTTGAATCCGAGTCCAACTTAGATCTATTGCTCCAATATTAGTCTGCTCTATGTGTGTGACCCTGCAGGTTCTCATTACGTTCGCAGTAATATTAAAATCTCATTTTAATATTACAAGCAGTGAGCGGTATCTAGCAACACATCGCTGCTACCCAAGTAATGAGAATGTCAGTGATTTGACATAACCTTTCCATGACCAATGTTTCCATGTCGTTTAGTCCCTTTGTCAAGATATCTAGATTGAACACAAGGCATGGAATACGTTACCCTTGTATAGTCCAATCCTCCGTTTCCTAACACTCGAGTAGACTTTGTAACAATAAATGAAATCAATATCTCATATGGACTCATTTGAGCATGACCATGCATTTCGCAGTCTCACTCAATTAGGGAGCCCGAAGATATCGCTCCTATTATGTGGGAGTGACAAATCCCATCTAGGTCACTTACATCTCTCTGCATGATTTGCGGTATGTCCAATAACTAACTTTATAATCACCTTGTTACAGATGACATTTGATGGCATTAAAACACACAACTCCTCATGTAGGAATCGTAGTGATTTCAGGTCAAAGGACCACAGACACCATTGTCACGATGAGAATCGCTTATTACACTCACGTAACGATCCATGTAGTATTTTCATGGCGAGTCAGTTCAGTACATCATTACTCTAATATGTGCCCATGTGAAAACTTGATATCTCATATCCATGACCCGTGAGATGTGGTCATCAATCTTTGCACATACTAGTCTCAATGCATTATTGCTGTCCTAATTAACAATAATACTTGACTAGGGACATTTAAGAATAGTGTTCTAATTTTATCCAACAGGATCTCACGATCAAGTCAATCATTTGATGTCCTACGACATCAAACATACTATTCTAAAGACTTTATTATGTTCATTAGAAAAAACATAATAAATGAAATGTCTCATATATTAAAATTAGCATAATAGAATGAATGTAAGTAAAGACAAATGTATTAGCCTCTAGGGTATACACCAACAGCCCTTCCCAATTAGGAACTAACTTTCCATCTTTCATATTTTTACCTCCGATATTTGCTCTGCAAAGTACTAGGCCGCCTGGATTAAATCTTCGTGGAATCACTTTAGAATTATATCGTACTGCAATCCTCTATTTAAAGGTTGCTTCACGAATAGAAGTAATGCGGCGTTGTTCTTCCAATAAGTTTAGGTCATGACGGATGAGGTCCAAGTTGGCCTATTTTGAAAAGTTTTGTCTCCTTCATCTCGATTCTTCTATTTCCACCGGGATCATAACCTCACAACCATAGGTCAATTTAAAGAAAGTCTCTCTCGTAGAGGAATAAGGTGTGGTCCGATATGCCCATAAGACATGATTGAGTTGCTCTACTCAATTCCCCTTAGCATCATCAAGTCTTTTTTTGATTCCTCTAAGTATGACCAAATTGATGGCTTTAGCTTGCCCGTTGGTCTTTGGATGTTCTATCGAGGTGAAATGTTATTTGATTTTGAGATTACTGACTAAGAGATCCTTGAACTTCTGGTTTGTGAATTGGGCTTCGTTATCATCCTGGATACCAAACCTACTAATAATGTTCTTATAAGCAAATTTTTGGATCCTGACTGAAGTAATGGTGGATAGTGGTTCAGCTTCAATACACATGGTGAAATAATTAACTGCCACCACTAAGTACTTGACTTGCCTTGGTGCTTGGGGAAAATGACTTAGAATGTCTATCCCTCATTGATAAAAAGGCCAAGGGATAGACATCGTAGATAGTTCTTCTAGTAGGGCAACATAGATATTCGAGAATCACTAACATTGATCAATTTTTGTACATGCTCCTTACTATCAGCTTCCATACTAGGCCAATAGTATCCAACCCTTAGCACTTTTCGGGCTAGGGACTTTCAGTAGAGGTGATGGCCAGAACTCCCTTCGTGGATTTCAGTCAAGACATATTCTACTTCCTTAGGATCGAGGCACTTAAAGAAGGGAGAAGAAAACCCGCGATGGTATAGCTGATTATCAAGGATGGTATACCAAGCTACTGTCTATACTATTTTCTAGGCTTCTTTCTGGTCTTCAGGTAATAAGCCATTTTGGAGGTAGGCAACTATGGGTGCCATCCAGGTTTTTGTCATCTCCTAGTAGGAGGACTTCATTGTTCATAATATTGGGAGTAAGTAAGGTATCCTAGTCTGTAATACTGGGAGTGAGTAAGGTATCTTGGATTATTGACCTGTTGTTGCTAGGGCTCTTGGTGCTGGCAAGCTTTGATAGGATGTCGGCTCTAGAATTATGCTCCTTTGGGATGTGTTCTACTTTCACACTGTCAAAGTTTTCTATTAACTTCTTTACTTTGGCTAAGTATTTCTGCAACAAGGGCTCCTTAACTTGATATTCACCTTAGGTTTAGGAGGTTCCTAGCTACGAATCGCTATATAGAATTATATCTGTGGCCTCTATCTCTTTTACCATGTTGATGCTTGCAATGCACACTTCATATTCATCTTAGTTGTTTGAAGTCGGAAACTCAAACCTTAGAGAATGTTCTAACATGAGCTCGACTTTATTTTCTAATATTACGCTGGTGCCACTCTCTTTGGGACTCGAAAATCCATCAACATAAATGATCTAGGAATTCGCTCTAGGATGGCTGGAATCCGGTGTAAGCTCAACCAAAATATTGGATAAAACTTGAGCCTTTATGGCTTGTCTTGGCTCATAAGTGATACTGAATTCAGAGAGCTCCATCGACCAAGCAATCATTCTTTTGGCAAAATCTAGTTTATGCAGTACTTGCCGAATTGGTAAATCTATCTTCACTATCACAGGGTGACACTGAAAGTACTATCGTAACCTTCTTGCAGTAATCAACAATGCTAGAACCAGTTTCTCAATCTTCTAATAGTAGATCTCAGGACCTTGCAAGACTTTGCTGATGAAATAAACCGGCCTCTGACCTTCATAAGTTTTTCTTGTCAAGACTGAACTGATCGCCTTATTGTTGACAGAAAGGTAGGCATAAAGTGTTTCACCAAGATCTGGTCTTGTCAAAATCGGTGGTGTGGATGATATCTTCTTTAGCTCTTGAAAGGCAGCTTCATACTCTGAGGTCCACTCAAATTTCTTTCATTTTTTAAAGGTTTTGAAGAAGGGAAGAGACTTTTGAACGGCCTTGGCTAGAAAACGAGTGAAGGCCGCTATCTGACCTATCAAGTGTTGCACTTCTTTCACGAACTGCAAGATGCACATATCAAGAACGGTCTGGCACTTCTCTAGGTTAGCTTCAATTCCTTAATTTGTCAACAAAAACCCAAAAGTTTATCGTCCTATACACCAAAAGCATATTTTCCAAGTTAAACCTCATTTTATGCTTCCGTATTTCAGCGAACACCTCTTCCAAGTCCTTCACTTGGCTTCCGGTCTCCATTGTCTTGACTATCATGTCGTCTATATAGACTTCTAGCATTTTGCCAATTTGGTTTTTGAAGACCTTATTCATCATCTGTTGGTAAGTTGCACCAACATTCTTCAATCCAAACGGCATGATATGGTAACAATGACTTTCCATCTCAATTATGAACACAATCTTGTCTTCGTCCTTTGGGTTCATGGGAATCTGATTATATCTGGAATAGGCATCCATGAATGACAATAGGTAGAACCCGGATGAATTGTCCACCAATTTATCAATGTTGAGAAGTGGATAAGGGTCTTTGGGGCACACCTTATTCAGGTCAGTGTAATCAATGCATATACACTACTTTCCATTAGCTTTTTTTTACTAGAACCACATTAGAGAGCCAAGTAGTATAAAAAACTTCTCTGATGAATCCAGCATCCAAGAGTTCTTTTACCTGCTTTAGAATTACCTTTTGCCTTTCAGGCTTGACTTTCCTTTTTGGATGCACTACCGGCTTTGCATCCTTCATGATGGAAAGTTGGTGGAAAATGAACCTGGGGTCTAGACCGAGCATATCCGCAGATGTCTAGGCGAAGAGGTCTTTGTTCTTCATAAGAAACTCAATTAGCCGAGCTCTTTCCACTTCATTCAGATGCCCTCCAATCTTAGTCACTTGGTCTGGCTTGATTCCAAGTTAAAGGGGCTGAAGTTCTCTATCAGGTTGAGGGTGCGTACCATGAATCCCTTCACGAGCATCCAGTTCAATCAAGAGGACGTTGACAGGGTTAGTGACTGGAATTGAATTGTTACGTTGGTCTGTGGTCTGAGGCTTCTTAGCAATTTTTCAGCCTTTCATTATAGCATCTTTTAGTCGTAGCCTAGCCTCTTTTGACTGTAACAACCTTGTCATGCTGGTCAAGAAATTTCATGGCCAAGTAGGATGTGGAGATCACAGCTTCAAAGGCGTTGAGTGAGGGGCGACCCAATATGGCATTATAGGTTGAGGGACAGTTTACCATTAGGAATTTGACCTTAAGTGTCTTGAAAAGAGAATCCTTCCCCAAAGTCAAATAGGTCTAAATGTCTCTTACTAGGGTGATCTTGTCTCCAATGAATCTAATCAGCTCGCCGGTATACGAGATCAACTCCTTCTTTGAAAGTCCTAGCTTTTTAAATAACTCTAGGAACATATGTCAGCCGATCTCCCTTGATCAATAAATATGCGGTGGACTTCAGCATTGGTTATTATTTCTAAGATCACCATGGGGTCATCGTGATCTGGGATAGTGCATTCGTAATCCTCATTAGTAAACGAAATCGGCAGGGTCTTTCTTACGCTGCTGTCTGACTTAGTTCCTAAGAGGGATGCCACGCTTAATACAACCTAGAGTGCTTTCTTCCTTACATTTCTTAATTCATTGCCATTCGCAAAGCCCCCCGAGATAGTGTTGATCATCAAGGTTACTTCGGCGTGACGACGATTGTTATCTGGATCGTTGTCTTGAGATTGTGCCCTTTCTTGGTTCTGGGAATTACCTTGGGATGGGCCTGCGCTGGGATTTTCATTCTTCGCAGGTGATAATCTTCTCTAGTATAGTGGAGATGGGCTTCTCCGAGGGCTGTAGCTTCATTTCCTATAATTTTGCCCTCCCCTTTGATTATTATTCCGAGATTGGTGCATATAATGACCCAAGCAGCCATCTCGGATCAAAGACTCAATGGCGTCTTGAAGTTTGATGCAGTCTTCAATGTTATGCCCATGACCTTCATGCCATGCACGCTGTTTAGATTTATCCTTTAGCGCATACTTTCTCAAGGGGGAAGGTCTTTGCACGTCCTTGAACTCTGTATTCATCACCTTCTAGAAGTTTTGAGTCCGAGGTGTGTTGAGAGAGGTGTAGCGCTCATACTTTCCCTTCAAAGGTGGCCTTGAGTTCTGGCTTTGTTGGTTAGTTTGTCCAAGCTTAGGTTTTGCATCTTCTCCTTTCTCCAAGTGCTTCCTAGCCCGAAAAATGTCTTCAACATTGATGTATTTATCTACTTTGGCACGGAACTCATCCATAGTCTTGGGCTCCTTTTTAACAAGAGAAAAAGATAAAGGCCAAGGGCGAAGTCCTTCCCTCATATAATGTAGTCCGAGCCTTTCTTCCCAATCACGAATATTGACTATTTCTTTATTGAACTGGGATATAAAGTTTCAGAGAAATTCCTCTTTCCCTTGTTTAATTTGGGAGAGACATGAAATAGATTTCGGCTGCACCTTACTAGTGGTGAAGTGCAACAAAAATCTCGAGGACAAGTCTCCCTAGTTAACAACAGATTTAGGAGTCCAAGTGGTGAACCATCTTAGGGAGGCATTTTTCAAAGAGAGAGGAAAAGTACGACACATGAGTGGATAATCTCCTCCAGCGAATAGGAAAGTAAAAATATAAGCTTCTAAGTACTCCTGAGGGTCCATGGTCCTATCATAAGATTCAATATTTGTTGGATATTTGAAATGCCTAGGGATCTCATAGGCCATCAATTTGTCCGAGAAAGGTTGATTTTGTGTAACCGAGTTTCTTACTCCTTGATCCTGTTCTTTGCTTCCCCCAACCAGGATTTCAACTCTTTGAGTGAGTTACATGATCCTGGAATACTCTAGATGACGTACCCCTTCACAGGCTTAGTGTAACACCCTTGTGGGGATGCCACATTTATGAATATAATGAAATAAAATAAAATAAAACTCTTACCCAAGTTATAAAACATTTGATACTTATATAAAATTTGCGAAATATTTTTTTTCTTTTTATAATTATAACATTAAATAAAGTAATACGAAACACAAGATATAACAAACATAAACTCACCATAATATACATATGATTCTCTTTTAGTACAAACATAATTTACAACTACATGTATTTAATAAAACAAGAAAGATTTGTCACAAAGCTAAAACATAATACTTGCCCAAGTGCATCCCAAGAGATAACAAACCCTCCGATGAATCACCATCCGTCACCTCCGAATAACCATCGAAAAGTGTGCATCTATGAGATCTCCCGGACTTCGGACACGAGTCCGAGCTCGTCGACTCTTACTCAACTCACTAGGCGCGTGAAAAACTCCCTGCCAATAGCGCCTAATGGTTAAAGGTAACTCTAAATGAAGATAAAGCATAGTAGTGAATATGACCTCCCCATCATACTCCCTACATAGGGACACAAATCGTCCCACATACGCCATCGTCCCTCGGTCAGCATGCATACGCCATGCCTCGGAACCTCCATGGAACTCCAGTCGCACGAACCCGAAGAATCCTGGCAGTGCCATGACCTCAAGATCAGTCTTGACGATCGGTATGATCTACTGGTTCCTCCTCCTCGTATAAATCGCCTGACTGTTGCTCGTCAGGGTACTGTACCTCAAGAGGCTGATCCTCCTCTACCTCAAACTCTTTACGGAAGTAACACAGTAATATCGAGAAAACATATAGAGAGGTGAGACAATCTACACCATTACCCGCATGGCAATAAAGAAAACGACAGTACAAACAATTATCACAACAGTACATATATTAAGCAATATACAACAATAATACATAACACAATATCATGCATAATATATTAAAGCAATAAACCATATAATTTATCACAGATTATAATAAACAAGTAATATGCGAGATAATGCATGAACATTAAAATGCAGATGATGAATGATACACACACTGACTCGTTCCTACTCCATGGAGCTAAACACGGATATCTGAGAGAATGATCCGAATAGAAACTAATAATACTTTATGGTCTGCCCAACCAAGCTATTGCACCTGTCAACACGTCGTGTCTATAGCCCACAGGTCCAAAACATCGTGTAGCAAGATTACACAAATCCAAACATCGTGTACCACGGGCATAGTACTTAATAGTCCCCTCAAGATCTTGACTAAGAATAGTGCTTGTCAAGATCATTAGTGTGTTGCCTGCTTACCACGGCCCAGGAGCAACCCACCGTCCGCATGTGGAATTCTCCGCACACTAATGCCTCCAAGTTCATAAATGAACCACACTACGCTTATCACACCAAATACGGTGTAATTACCTCGTCAATCAATCACCAATTATAACCTAAATTGGCACAACACCTAAACATGAGCTAAAATTACGAAATACCCCTATTATCCAAATTTTACCATATTTTACGAGAAATTACCAAAATACCCCTAGTCACCAAAAAAACAAAGTATAGTACGTCCCACCTGACAGTACTACACTATAACATGTCTGGGTCCACCACTTTGGCCCGACAAAGAAAAAACTTACAGATATTGTTCAATCGCGTAGGATTTTTATCGCGTTTTCACAATCTCGACGTTTTCACAAACGTTTTTAAATCGCGTAAAGATATTTTGACGTTTTTAAACATCGTAAAATTGTTTTTGAATCATTTTCTCAATCGCGTAGGATTTTTAATTCATTTTCTTAAGAATAGCTTAAAATTGTTATTTTTAATATGTGTAAAACTATATCTAGTACTTTTAAAATACGTAATGTATTTTCCTTGTGTTCTAAATATAGTATGGAATCTTTTCATTTTATGCGTTTGATTTTAATAAATTTCGGCAAAGATTTTGCCTATAAAATCAAGATAAGGTATTTTTAACGTTTTTCTCTAAATATAGTTTATTTTATTTTTACCCTATAATTTCACTTTAAAATTTACTAACGCTTTCCAAATTTATAGTATGAGCTCTACGTTAGTACTTTTCAAGTGTATGATTAATTTCTTACTTAAACTAAATTACGCTAAGTTAAAATTCTAGAACAATTTAATTCCTTTGATTTTCTCAATGATTCTTTGGAATCGATTTATGTTATAAAATAATTATCTAACCTATCTTAGTAAATAAAATGGCATGTTGGCCAAATCAAAGTAAAATGGCATTTGATTATACACTAAATGGCATTTTGGCCACAATTAACCTAAACCATTTCTAACTTTGATTATTTTACTTAAATTCCTTGAATCAGTTATTTAGAAAATTGCTGAGAACATTTTGGTTCTCTTTTTGGATGTAAGGTCGTGAGCCTCATAGTGTGTTCTTTGGAACACTCATGCATTTCGTACATGTTATTCACATCCTACTTAAATAAATACACAATTATAATTACATACAATTATGTAATCACATATAAAACACATACAATATATTTTAAGCCATAATCATGCATAGCAAAAAAATAATAAAAACTATAATCATGCATAGCAAATTAAAATCACAATTATTAAAGCATTTTAAACAATCAAAAACAATAAAATCACAAATAAACCATACAACCGAATCCTTATGGATTCTACACACAAACACAATCCATTTTCTCATCACCACTTAGGGTTGATGAGATTAAATCTCCTCTTACCTCTTGTAGACAAAACAATCGGTAAGATTCCTTCCTTTCCTCCAAATTTCGTGTGACCACCAATAAAATTCCTAAAATTCTCAAATAATTAGCAAATACACATACAAGGTACAAAATAGGAAAACCATGGAACAAACATGGTTAGAAAAATCAGAATTTAAATTTTGAACCATAGAAATCAAACTTACCCTTAAGGAAGTAAGCAAGAAGTGAGATTTTGAGCAAGTTAGAGTAGGAATTTGGGAAAAGTTTGTGAATGAAAGATGCTTAGAATGGTATTTGGGTTCAAGAAATGTGATGATCTAAAATTATGAAGGCCTTGGTGTGGTTGGATGAGGGCTGGCCGAAATAGAGAGAGAAAATGGAAGAGAAATGTTTGCTTGAGCTTTTGATATTTTAGAGAGAAAGTGAATAGCCAAAATGTGATAAAGATGAAAAACTAAAGTGAAGAGTAAATGAAGAGTGCAGCAGCCGTGAGTGGCCTTTAGGTGAGCTTGAGTGAGTGAATTTGCTTGGTAAAAATATCACAAATGTGTTCACACTAGCTAGCACATGGCCTAGTCATGTTGGATCCTTCTTGAACCTTGTAGAACCAAGCCCACTAAGCCTCCTTGCTGCCCAAAAACCGTGCTCACTCTCCCCTCCATAATGTCTTAATTGTCCTCCAATTACACCTAATTATATGTTAGTTAATTAGGCAATTAGTTAGGTTAATTATCCTAACCATTCTTAATTAACATACTACTAATATAACTAATTAATTTAGTATATATTAACATATATTATAACCTTTAATTAATATTAATATATCTAATTAGTAGTTAGATTATAATTAATTCATAACTAAGCTAATTCACTTAGTATGCTAATTAAGTAATTAGATTAGTTTAATTAAGCTTAATTAGGTTACTAACCATTTTCAAGCCTACAATTGTTGACTAAATCCTAACCCTTGGTTCATCTTTAATTCCTAACCATTGATTAGATCTAGGGTAGATATCACTTGATCAAAATCCTATCATTCTAATCTCACCATTGATTAGATCAATGGCTTAGATTAAAGGCTTCATCATTAAGTCTTCATCCAATGGTCCAAATGAAAACACATGCTCCCTTAGGTGTCCAATTCCTATTGGTTTAGAAAGTCAAGCCTACCTTTGTTGACTTGCTCTCATTGGTTAGAAATTGTACAGTCAGCACAGTTGATTGACTGTTTTCCTACACGGGTCCCACAAAGACTTTTAAAGATCTCGTGGTCAAACCAAAGCGATTTTTACTTGTTTTTGAGACAAGGTAGAGATCTTGTAATATAAAATAATATTATAAAAATATAAAATTATTTTATTGCACGATTAAATCCGAAAAATTACGCTATTAATTTATATATCAATCAATTGGGTTTAGTAAGATCCCCCAAATTCAATTAATTAAAATAAGATTTATCCCATGAGAAAATTTTTATTTTCTTAGGTCGAGCAAATCACATACAACAATCAAGTACACTCACGGAATAGTCAAATTAAATTTACGCTCACGAATTCACAAAACAAGTACAAATCGGGACTATATTGTAATTATTCCAAAAGTTAGGGTGTTACAACTCTCCCCTACTAATAAGAATTTCGTCCCCGAAATTCATCATACATCAAACAATTGAGGGTATTGCTCCCTCATCCTATCCTCTAATTCCCATGTAGCATCTCCTGTTACATCATTCCACACTACTTTCACCAATTCAATCATCTTCCCTCGAAGCTGTTTCACTCTCCTGTCCTCAATTCTAACAGGAAGTGTCTCGTACGTCAAATTATCTTTTAGCTGTACCTCATCAGGTTGTATCACGTGAGTTGGATCGGGAATGTATTTCCTCAACTGAGACACATGAAATACATTATGGAGATTGGATAGAAAAGTCGGTAAAGCTATTTGATATGCTACAGGACCAATCCGACGAATAATCTGATAAGGTCCTATAAACTTAGGTGTAAGCTTTCTTGATTTAAGAACTCTTCCGACACCCGTCGTAGGCGTAACTCGCAAGAATACGTGATCGCCTTCCTCAAATTCCAAGGGTCGTCTACGTTTATCGCATAGCTCTTCACGTCGACTCTGAATCGTTCGCATCTTTTCTTGTATCATTTTCACCTTTTCTCGTAGTCTGTTCGCACAAGATCGGGACCAATAGTCATACTCTCTCCATCCCGATACCAACACAAAGGTGTTCGGCATCGTCGTCCATAAAGTGCTTCATGGGGCGCCATTCCTATGCTCGAATGAAAACTATTGTTGTAGGTGAATTCTATCAAAGACAAAAATTCATCCCAACTTCCTTGCCATTTCTAACACACAAGCACGCAATGATCTTCCAACGACTGAATCGTTCTCTCTGTCTGACCATCAGTCTGCGGATGGTATGCAGAACTCAATCGCAATTTAGTCCCTATAGCTTCTTGCAAACTTTGCCAGAGTCTTGATGTAAACCTCGGATCTCTATCAGATACTATACTTGCAGGCACACCATGAAGTCTAACAATTTCGTCGATATATATCTGGGTTAAGCGTTCCAACGGATACTTAATATTGATTGGCAAGAAATGCGCTGATTTCGTAAGCCTATCAACTATAACCCATATCGAATCATAACCTTTCCTCGTCTTCGGAAATCCAGTAACGAAATCCATCGAGATACTATCCCACTTCCACTCTGGAATAGTTAAAGGTTGTAACATACCAGCAGGTCTTTGGTGTTCCACCTTTGCCTTCTGACAGACAAGACAAGACTCCACACGTTCAGCTACATCTCTCTTCATTCTTGGCCACCAAAACAGTCGCTTCAAGTCTTGATACATCTTCGTCATCCCCGGATGCATACTCAAATTACTTGTATGAGCTTCATCCAAAATCGCTCTCTTGAGTTCGGGATCATCAGGTATACAAACTCTTCCTTGGAACCTCATGATTCCATCAGATCCTTCCTCCACCGTTGCTTTATGACCTTGCTTCAACAATTCTTTCTCGTTCTGTAAAAATGCATCTACATCTTGTTTCTCCTTTATTATCTCCAACAAGTCATTCAAGACCACAACTCTACTTAAACGAATCTTTCCAGGTACCAATTCTATTGATAACCATAGATCTCTGAATTGCTTCATCAACTCCTCCTCTTTAATCATCATAGTAGAAACACTTACTACCTTTCTGCTTAAAGCATCTGCCACTACATTCGCTTTTCCTGGATGGTATTGAAGCTGAAAATCATAGTCCTTCAAAAATTCCAACCATCGCCTCTGTCTCATATTCAATTCTCTCTGATCAAACAAGTATTTTAAGCTCTTGTGATCACTAAAGACATTGAACATAGCTCCATACAGAAAATGCCTCCACACTTTCAACGCAAAAACTACTGCAGCTAGCTCCAAATCATGCGTTGGGTAGTTCCTCTCATGAACCTTTAATTGTCTTGAAGCATAAGCTACCACGTTCCGATCCTGCATCAACACACATCCTAACCCTTGATAAGATGCATCACAATACACCTCAAAAGATTTGTTAGGATCCGCAAAATTAACACTTTGGTGCGATCGTTAATCTTTTCTTCGATTCTTGAAAACTCGCTTCACGTTCCTCCGTCCAATCGAAAGCTTGACTCTTCCTCGTGAGTTGTGTAAGTGGTCCAGCTATCTTGGAAAAACCTTCAATAAATCTTCTCGTAATATCCGGCTAATCCAACAAAACTTTGAACCTCATCACGAGTTTTGGCCTTTCCCACTGTAAAAATGGTCTCCACCTTTGATGGGTCTACCGCAATACCTTCCTTGGAAATTACGTGACCTAAAAATTGAACTTCATCCAACCAAAACTCGCACTTTGACAACTTCGCAAACAGCTTTTTCTCCTTCAAAATCTGGAGAACTATACTGAGATGTTCAGCATGCTCTTCTCGACTTTGAGAATAGATCAGAATGTCATCGATGAAGACAACGACAAATCTGTCTAAGTATGGACGAAAAATCCTATTCATATAGTCCATGAATATCGCAGGAGCATTCGTCACTCCGAACGGCATTACTTGATACTCATAATGTCCATAACGAGTTCGGAAAGCTGTTTTGGGTACATCATCGACCTTGACACGAATCGATGATAACCTCGATCGCAGATCTATCTTAGAGAACACAAATGGCTCCCTTCAATTGATCCATCAAGTCATCAATCCTTGGTAGTGGATACTTATTCTTTATAGTCACCTTGTTCAGCTGTCGATAATCTACACAAAGACGCGAAGTTCCATCCTTCTTTTTGACTAGTAACACTTGGTGCTCCCCATGGTGAAACACTAGGTCGCACAAACTGCTTCTCCAACAGTTCCTCCAATTGCTTCTTCAACTCTGCCAACTCTACCGGTGACATTCGGTAAGGTGCAATCGAAATAGGACCGGCTCCAGGTACTAAGTCGATAGAGAATTCGATCTCCCTTTCCGGTGGCAAACCAGGTACATCGTCAGGAAAAATCTCTGGAAACTCATTGACGACAGGAATAGTGCTCACATCCTTCTCAGACTTGACTTCCAAAGAAGACAGCAACATAAACCCTTGAGCTCCATCCCTCAACAATGACTTGACCTTTACAGCAGTCAAGAATCCAGAACTTTCTTCCTTAGGAAAAACTATGGCCTTACTCGCACAGTCTATAAGGATATGGTTAGAAGATAACCAATCCATTCCTAATATTATGTCTATCTCAACAAGAGGTAAACAAATCAAGTTGACCGAAAACTTACGATCCTTTATGACAATAGGACAATTCATGCATATCTTGGATGTAACAACAGGCTTGGCAGTCGGTGTAGAAACAACCAATTGAAAACTCGAGAAGACACGTGCGGTTTCAAACGTTCCACACAATCATATGCAATAAATGAGTGTGTTGCACCCGAATCATATAGCAAAGTCGGTGATTACCTTCAATGACACCTTCTCCTTGTATAAGATCCTCGGACTGAGAAGCTTCAGTCCGGTCATTGTATAAACTCGCCCTCCAGATCTTGGCTGAGTAGCACGGACATTCCTCACTGCAGGCTTCCTCTCAGGCTGCGTACAATCCCTTGAAATATGTCCAGGCTTTTTGCATTTAAAACAGATCGTTCCTCTTATCGGACAATCTGTAGATAGATGGCCTTTCTTGCCACATTTGAAACAGGTCGGCGTAAATGCCACATTCTGATTAGCTTGATTTCCACCAAAACTTCCCCCAACAGATGGACGTTGAGGTTGACTCCCAGACGGTCTCGCATAAGGCTTCCTCTGAAACCTACCACCACTGCTACTACTTCCTCTTTGGAACCTAGTCGGCCCAAAATTACGATTCCTTTGATCTCGGGACGGCTCCAATGCCTCGAGTCTTCGACAAGTGTCTATCAACACAGGAAACTCCTTCATTCTCATCGGTAGCACTGCACGTCTCAACTCCATTCTTAACCCATCCTCAAACTTCTGGCACCTCCATACCTCATCTGTTTGGTTCGGAAATACCTCGAGAATTGTGACAAACTCTCGAATTTTGCAAAGATACTCTCCAACAGTCATACTCCTTGACGCAGACCAAGAAATTCCATTTCCTTGGCATGTCGAGCAGTACCGGGAAAGTACTTCTCCAGAAATACTTCACAAAACACCTCCCAGGTGATCTCAGCTCCTTCAGCTCGCAACATTTGGCGCGTATTTCTCCACCAATGCTCAGCATCTCCTCTCAACATATATACAGCATATGTTACCTTCTTATTTTCTGCGCACCCCATTCCTTCGAATATTCGTTCCAAGTCTTGAATCCAAAGACTTGCCTTCTCAGGGTCAAACTCGCCTCGAAACTGTGGCGGATTGTTGCGCCTGAACTCAGACAAATTCAAAGCATCAGCAGTCATATCTTGATGTTGAGCTGCTCTTTGATTTTGCTGATTTTGTTGAGCAATCATCTGCTGCCATTTGTTTGAATAGCCTCAAGAACGAAGAACCATTGGATCCACATTAGGTGCCACGTTTGCACGCCTTCCTCTTCCTCCGTACATCTTCTTTCTTCAACAAGACAAAACAATGTCGATGTAACCTTTCGGAAACAAATCACGAGATTCACACAACACAAGCAAAAACAGACCTAACCACAACCCCAAAAGACTCTAACTTGGCTCGATACCAACTAATGTAACACCCTTGTGGGATGCCACATTTATGAATATAATGAAATAAAATAAAATAAAACTCTTACCCAAGTTATAAAACATTTGATACTTATATAAAATTTGCGAAATATTTTTTTTCTTTTTATAATTATAACATTAAATAAAGTAATACGAAACACAAGATATAACAAACATAAACTCACCATAATATACATATGATTCTCTTTTAGTACAAACATAATTTACAACTACATGTATTTAATAAAACAGTAAAGATTTGTCACAAAGCTAAAACATATACTGCCCAAGTGCATCCCAGTAGATAACAAACCCTCCGATGAATCACCATCCGTCACCTCACCTCCAGAATAACCATCGAAAAGTGTGCATCTATGAGATCTCCCAGCACTTCGGACACGAGTCCGAGCTGTCGACTCGCTACTCAACTCACTAGGCGCGTGAAAAACTCCCTGCCAATAGCGCCTAATGGTTAAAGGTAACTCTAAATGAAGATAAAGCATAGTAGTGAATATGACCTCCCCGTCATACTCCCTACATAGGGACACAGTCAATCGTCCCACATACGCTACTGTCCCTCGGTCAGCATGCATACGCCATGCCTCGGAACCTCCATGGAACTCCAGTCGCACGAACCCGAAGAATCCTGGCAGTGCCATGACCTCAAGATCGTCTTGACGATCGGTATGATCTACTGGTTCCTCCTCCTCGTATAAATTGCCATGATCGTTGCTCGTCGAGTCTTGTACCTCAAGAGGCCGATCCTCCTCTACCTCAAACTCTTTACTAAGTAACACAAGAATATCGAGAAAACATATAGAGAGGTGAGACAATCTACACCATTACCCGCATGGCAATAAAGAAAACGACAAGGTACAAACAATTATCACAACAAGACATATATTAAGCAATATACAACAATAATACATAACACAATATCATGCATAATATATTAAAGCAATAAACCATATAATTTATCACAGATTATAATAAACAAGAATATGCAGATAATGCATGAACATTAAAATGCGAGATGATGAATGATACACACACCGACTCGTTCCTACTCCATGGAGCTAAACACGGATATCCGAGAGAATGATCCGAATAGAAACTAATAATACTTTATGGCTGCCCAACCAAGCTATTGCACTTGTCAACACGTCGTGTCTATAGCCCACAAATCAAAACATCGTGTAGCAAGACACAAATCCAAACATCGTGTACCACGGGCATAGTACTTAATAGTCCCTCAAGATCTTGACTAAGAATAGTGCTTGTCAAGATCATTAGTGTGTTGCTTACCACGGCCCAGAGGAGCAACCCACCGTCCGCATGTGGAATTCTCACACACTAATGCCTCCAAGTTCATAAATGAACCACACTACGCCGTTATCACACCAAATACGGTGTAATTCGCTCGTCAATCAATCACCAATTATAACCTAAATTGGCACAACACCCTAAACATGAGCTAAAATTACGAAATACCCCTATTATCCAAATTTTACCATATTTTACGAGAAATTACCAAAATACCCCTAGTCACCAAAAAAACAAAGTATAGTACGTCCCACCGACAAGATACACTATAACATGTCCGGGTCCACCACTTTGGCCCGACAAAGAAAAACTTACAGTATTGTTCAATCGCGTAGGATTTTTATCGCGTTTTCACAATCTCGACGTTTTCACAAACGTTTTTAAATCGCGTAAAGATATTTTGACGTTTTTAAACATCGTAAAATTGTTTTTGAATCATTTTCTCAATCGCGTAGGATTTTTAATTCATTTTCTTAACCGAATAGCTTAAAATTGTTATTTTTAATATGTGTAAAACTATATCTAGTACTTTTAAAATACGTAATGTATTTTCCTTGTGTTCTAAATATAGTATGGAATCTTTTCATTTTATGCGTTTGATTTTAATAAATTTCAAGTGAAAGATTTTGCCTATAAAATCGGATAAGGTATTTT
Organism: Ormosia semicastrata; assembly: GCA_029884595.1. NCBI lineage: Eukaryota > Viridiplantae > Streptophyta > Magnoliopsida > Fabales > Fabaceae > Ormosia > Ormosia semicastrata. Next base: position 6,736,293 of record JAQQTO010000028.1, on the reverse strand, counting down.
TAACGTTTTCCTCTAAATATAGTTTATTTTATTTTTACCCTATAATTTCACTTTAAAATTTACTAACGCAGCTTCCAAATTTATAGTATGAGCTCTACGTTAGTACTTTTCAAGTGTATGATTAATTTCTTACTTAAACTAAATTACGCTAAGTTAAAATTCTAGAACAATTAATTCCTTTGATTTTCTCAATGATTCTTTGGAATCGATTTATGTTATAAAATAATTATCTAACCTATCTTAGTAAATAAAATGGCATGTTGGCCAAATCAAAGTAAAATGGCATTTGATTATACACTAAATGGCATTTTGGCCACAATTAACCTAAACCATTTCTAACTTTGATTATTTTACTTAAATTCCTTGAATCAGCTTATTTAGAAAATTCTTGAGAACATTTTGGTTCTCTTTTTTGGATGTAAGGCAGTGAGCCTCATAGTGTGTTCTTTGGAACACTCATGCATTTCGTACATGTTATTCACATCCTACTTAAATAAATACACAATTATAATTACATACAATTATGTAATCACATATAAAACACATACAATATATTTTAAGCCATAATCATGCATAGCAAAAAAATAATAAAAACTATAATCATGCATAGCAAATTAAAATCACAATTATTAAAGCATTTTAAACAATCAAAAACAATAAAATCACAAATAAACCATACAACCGAATCCTTATGGATTCTACACACAAACACAATCCATTTTCTCATCACCACTTAGGGTTGATGAGATTAAATCTCCCTCTTACCTCTTGTAGACAAAACAATCGGTAAGATTCCTTCCTTTCCTCCAAATTTCGTGTGACCACCAATAAAATTCCTAAAATTCTCAAATAATTAGCAAATACACATACAAGGTACAAAATAGGAAAACCATGGAACAAACATGGTTAGAAAAATCAGAATTTAAATTTTGAACCATAGAAATCAAACTTACCCTTAAGGAAGTAAGCAAGAAGTGAGATTTTGAGCAAGTTAGAGTAGGAATTTGGGAAAAGTTTGTGAATGAAAGATGCTTAGAATGGTATTTGGGTTCAAGAAATGTGATGATCTAAAATTATGAAGGCCTTGGTGTGGTTGGATGAGGGCTGGCCGAAATAGAGAGAGAAAATGGAAGAGAAATGTTTGCTTGAGCTTTTGATATTTTAGAGAGAGAAGTGAATAGCCAAAATGTGATAAAGATGAAAAACTAAAGTGAAGAGTAAATGAAGAGTGCAGCAGCCGTGAGTGGCCTTTAGGTGAGCTTGAGTGAGTGAATTTGCTTGGTAAAAATATCACAAATGTGTTCACACTAGCTAGCACATGGCCTAGTCATGTTGGATCCTTCTTGAACCTTGTAGAACCAAGCCCACTAAGCCTCCTTGCTGCCCAAAAACCGTGCTCACTCTCCCCTCCATAATGTCTTAATTGTCCTCCAATTACACCTAATTATATGTTAGTTAATTAGGCAATTAGTTAGGTTAATTATCCTAACCATTCTTAATTAACATACTACTAATATAACTAATTAATTTAGTATATATTAACATATATTATAACCTTTAATTAATATTAATATATCTAATTAGTAGTTAGATTATAATTAATTCATAACTAAGCTAATTCACTTAGTATGCTAATTAAGTAATTAGATTAGTTTAATTAAGCTTAATTAGGTTACTAACCATTTTCAAGCCTACAATTGTTGACTAAATCCTAACCCTTGGTTCATCTTTAATTCCTAACCATTGATTAGATCTAGGGTAGATATCACTTGATCAAAATCCTATCATTCTAATCTCACCATTGATTAGATCAATGGCTTAGATTAAAGGCTTCATCATTAAGTCTTCATCCAATGGTCCAAATGAAAACACATGCTCCCTTAGGTGTCCAATTCCTATTGGTTTAGAAAGTCAAGCCTACCTTTGTTGACTTGCTCTCATTGGTTAGAAATTGTACAATCAAGACATTGATTGCTTTTTCCTACACGCTGGTCCCACAAAGACTTTTAAAGATCGTAATGTCAAACCAAAGCATTTTTACTTGTTTTTGAGACAGTAGAGATCTTGTAATATAAAATAATATTATAAAAATATAAAATTATTTTATTGCACAAGAAATCCGAAAAATTACGCTATTAATTTATATATCAATCAATTGGGTTTAGTAAGATCCCCACTCTCCAATTAATTAAAATAAGATTTATCCCATTAAAATTTTTATTTTCTTAGGTCGGAGCAAATCACATACAACAATCAAGTACACTCACGGAATAGTCAAATTAAATTTACTGCTCACAGAATTCACAAAACAGTACAAATCGGGACTATATTGTAATTATCCCAAAAGTTAGGGTGTTACACTTAGTCCCATTGATTTTCTTGATTCTTGTTCGGAATTCAGTTCTCACATTCTTTTTCCTGGTTAACAACTCTCTCCAAATTATGAATGTGTTAGTCTTGGAGTCTAACAAGAAAGATAAGTTCTTCTCTGGATAGCTCTAGAAGACTGGATTCGCCTTGGTGAGACCGAACTTCATCATTATCCACTCGTGCTCCTAAACGCTGCAACGTCGATACCTGTTGTCTAGTATCTCTAGAATGTGCTCCTTGCAGATTGAGTCGCTACCTCACTAGAACTCGCTGTGGCAGAGGAGAGATATTTTCACCAATATGGGAAGTCTCTACCCCATCCTATTAGGGTTCTAATTGGGCTGTGACTAGTTCTTGGACTTGCTCCTGAACTAGGGCGGATGCAGGATGACGACGGCAAGAAGAAGGTTGGTTCTAGGTGGCAAAAACATGATTTCGCCTCATGGTGACCATGATGATGGTAATGGGAATCAAAGTATATCTCTTCCCACAGATGGCGCCAATATTCTGAATTGGGTTCAGATGAATACTTGAATAAGGTTGACAAAGATGGCTTCCTCTGATACACGGTGGTTGTGACGGTGGTGTGAGGTGGTGGGTACCTGCAAAAGGCATTTTGACACCCAAGTTAGACCATGCACTAGGTGGGTAGTGTTTGGAATTAGATTGCATACCTTTGCTACCTTGTGTGTTATTTATAGTAGCATCTTGGTTGATAAGAATTATAATTAAATCTGCATTAAATGCTGTTAATTAGGATAAGAATCTAATGAGATTGTTATCTCTTATAATTGATTCCTCTATTTATGAGATATGTAATTGATGTCCTTTTCTATGAGGGATCCTGTGAGAGATTTACGCTTCATAAATAGGTAGATTTACATATCTAATAGCGTGCATAAATATTTGGGATCCAATTCTAGCGTGTCGAGTTGTTCATAAATTGCTAATCCGAAATCTAGTCTAAAACATCTATAATGCAAAAGGGGGTTAAATGAAATTATAATAACTGCTAAATTATGAGCAAGATTAGATTTTAAGTTTATAGAGCCAAAGTGATATAATCTTGGTTAAATTAAAATTTTGGTTCCAACAGTTTCTATTCATTTTTAATTTAGTTTCAATAGTTTTTTTTCTTTTTAAATTAGTTTTCACATTTACAAACATTTTTAAAATAGTTTCCACCCTCTTCTTTTATTATAATACCATTATAATGTCATCTATTGGCTAAATTAGTAATTGTTCCTTTGTCTTGTAGGTGCTCATTTTTCTGTAAAATGTGCAAGTGTTTATACATTCTAATAAGTGTTTCTTTAGGTATTTTTTTCTTTTGAGTAACTGCTCATCTGTTCAATAAATACTTCTTTAGATGTTTTTTTTTTTTGGGTAAACTATCTAGTAAGGACTAAATTGACTATGGTATAATAGAAAATGATGATAGTAATTATTTTAAAAATATTTGTAAGTATAAAGACTAATTTTTTTTAAAAATATAGCAATTAAATTAAAAATGAGTGAAAACTATAGAGATTACAATTTTAATTTAACCTATAATGTTTGGCCATAATTTATAATGTACTAAGTAATATTGTAATATTCTATAATGCAAAGTAACATTCAAATCCAAGGATATGTTTGTTAGCGGTATGTGATTTCACTGTAATATCACCCTAAATTTTTAATGAAATTAGTTATTAGGCCTCACTTTAAAATGAGCAGAGCTTCCCCTCACTTAAAATTAGTTTTACCCAAAATAATAAGTAAAAAAACAAAAAACAAAATGATGTTGGCCACTATAGTGGCTAGAGTATCTTAATTCTTAAACAGTCTACAAACTCAATATAAGTAGAAATATTAAATTTAAGTAATATCCATTGATTAAAAAAATTTTGTTCATCACAAGATAATTGTTCTATAGTTTCTTAACAATTTATTATGAAAAAATTTTATTTTAATTTATTATAAGCATACATAATTTTACATTGTTACTGAATTGTATCATGTTATTTATTTTTTAAAAAATGTTACTACTTTATTTATTTTAAATGTGAATTAAATTTGAATTTTTAAAAATACAAATTTAAGATACTTTTTAAAAACTGTACTTTGTTTTCAATTTTAAATACTTGTATAATTTCAAAACATTATAATAAAGTACTATTTAGCTTTGTACCAAAAAAAAAAAAACTATTAGCTATTAGTCATTCCTGTAAGTATGAAGTTTCTCTCGATTAATTTAATTTGATGCATAAAATTTTACTCTATTTTCCAATGATGAGTTGTCAAATGAGTTTGATACTGGTAAAAAGAGTATTTTAGTTCCTTATTTTTTTTTTTTCAAAGTGATCTTATATAATTTTTTTTTGTCAATTTAATCTTTTATCTTGTAAGTCGTTTATAATGTAGTCTTTTGTTAAGGTTCTGTCACCCTTCTAACAAAAGTGATAACATATCACTAACGATGATGATGTGATTATGATGTAGTGATTATGTGAATAAGACGTGACAGTGACATGACTATCACCAATTGGTGACATGTCATCATTTTTGTTAAGGAATAATGGAACCATAACAAAATGACCACATTAAAAACGATTTATAAGATAAGAAATCAAATTGACCTAAAAAAAATTATGAGACCAAATTTAAAAAATAAATAAAATAAAAAACCAAAATATCTATTTTACCGTTTGATATATCATATAATTATTAATATAATCAAACTCAATAAATAATATATCAACAAAAGATTAAATAATAGTATAAAAATATTTTACAGTGTATCACAATTAAATTGCTTTAACAATTAGTGATTAATACTTGTTCACGTGCTTCACTTTAAATATAAATACATCATATTATTTTTGCATTTATATTTCTTTTTATTTATTTTTTTATTTATATTTTAATTAAATAAGATATGTGATTAAAATATTGGCCACAAATTATTCTCATAAAAATTAAGATACTGCATTTAAATTTTGCATTAATTCTTTAATAGCTTTGGATAACTTCGCTTAAGAAACGCAAAACAGCAGCCCATGGGCGCACAAGCAGTGTGAAAACTGACAAAATCATTAAATTATAAATAAATTAATGTAAAAGTTGATAGCTTCTTTCGCTTTTCAGAATATATTGCACTCAACCAAAGGTGGATATTACGTAAAGAATCAAATACTCCAGGTCCTTCAGGGAGATTGGTCTTCATGATTCTTTCTGCGAGCTTATTATGAAATGTATCCCCACATGCTCCATGCAGCTTCCTTGGAATGGAGATAAGAATTAGTAGTTTATTCTTTGCCGGGGCATTCGTCAAGGGGATCCACTGAATCCTTATTTATTTGTTCTTTGTGTTGAAAGGTTGATTCATTGTATTGAGCTAGCTATTCATGAAGGCATTTGGAAGATGATCAGATTGGTGAAGGACAGGCCTCCTCTTTCACACTAATTCTTTGCTGATGACAATTTTAATTAACCGGGGAGGATTCCATGTTGCAAACGGAAGTGGTGTTTAAGTTGCCTTGATGTCTTTTTATACCTCTTCTGGCGAAAAAGTGAACAAATAGAACACTCGTATCTTTTTCTCTACAAATGTTTAACTATATTAGGATGGTTGAACTCAGCTAGGGATGGCAATGGATTGGGTATCCAACTTGATCCGCCCAAACTTGATCCAATGGATTTAGTTGATTTCATGGTTTAAAATTACGGTTGCAGTCGCTACGGTTGCGGGCATTGCGACTGCTGTGATGCGAATTGCGGTCATTGCGGCGTTAATTATTTTTAAGCTTGCATAAAATGTAAAAAAAAAAATTATAATTATTATAACTCTTCATATATCCTTATTTATAATATTTTATAAGTTTTTACTCATTTGATAAGATTTTGTACCATCTTAAAGAATAATTGAAATTGAATTCATAACCAACATAACATAATTATTGTTATAATAATTATTAATAGGCCTTTTAAAGTTTTATTAGGGCATATATAAGTATAAGAGAGTAAGAAACTAAATAATATATAATCTTAAATCAGTTTCAAATAAATTTCACAAAAATATATCATATTTTTTACACTGATAAAAAAGAATCTAACTCACTTAGAAGAATACAACTAGATGCAACTTTAATCACGTCACCAATTATGCAAGGAACAATGTCACTATTAAGATGCATGACTTCACTGCAAAAGAAAGCATGATATAAACTCATAATTAATATCTTAAATATTTAGGAGCATCATAAGAATTCTTTTTATTGACAATTCATAAATAATAAACTAAATCTCACTTAAAAAACTTTTAAAATAATAAAGTAAGTTATTAAATTTAAAATAATAATTAAATAAATAAGTAAATAAATAAATAACTTAAAGACAACATAAATAGAACTTATATGATAATTATTACCACATGGTAGAATGGCGTGGAAGATCATAACCTCCACTTTCATTTTGGCTATCACCTTGCATGCCTCCTTGTCCGAAGACATAATAAAAAAAATCCACCACTTGATCGTTGATAATAAAGATCTTGATAGTTCATTGAAGATTGGTGGTATGGTGGAGCTTGATTACTACCATCATATTGATCATATGCACTGAAGTAAGGATACTAATAAGATGATAGATAATACCTCTGACTACTTTGAGATGATTCACCAATATCAAAGTCACTAAAACTTTGTGCAATGCTTGAAAAGGAAGACTCTTCTAGTGTAACATTTTGTTGCCTTCTTCCTCTACTAAACTGTGATCCACCTCTTCTATTATCACCAAATGACTGATCAGAAGGAATCATATCTAGCCTAGATGTTGTCATATCAAGCATTAGGCTTTTGTCACGCCGATTGTATGGAATCTCCTGATATAGATCATTTTGCCTATATTTGTCATCCTCTTCATCATTATCATCACTTTTTTCAGCTTCTGCATCAGCATCATTACCACTGTTATTACTAGGAGGACTTGAACCACCACTATTTCATCAGAACCTACATCATCATCATCACCACCAACTTCCATATCTTCATCATTAGTATCAATTCTAGGCAGCCACTCTAAATTTTGTATTTCATTTAATACAGGGCCTTCTCTTTCTTCAATCCATGGGGATAATGGATCTTCTTCTTCAAATATGTTGTCAAGATTAATTGGATTGAAATTAGCTTCAATTTCATCTTGACTTCTCCTTTCTTCGTGTCTCATTTTCAGCTTCATATTGTAATATGTGAAAACAAGGTTTTGTAACTTTTTGTACTTGAGTCTATTCCTTGTCTTTGTATGAATGTAGCTGAATGTGCTCCAATTTCTCTCATAATTTGTGGCTGAAGTTGTTTAACTAAGAACGTTTATTGCCACACGTTGAAGTTTAAGAGCACACGATCCAAATATCAACCACCATTCAGCTATTTAAATGACCAAGCATAATAAATAATTATTTGTCACATAAAGTATAAATAAATTTTAAATAGATTTACTTGTACAAAAAAGAGAAAAAAAAATATTTTACCTTGATTCATTCTAGCCCAAGCTCTTTGAGCTTGTGGTGTGTCAAATGATTCACGTTTTTTCTTAAAAATCATCAACTATATAACACAATATAATATGTCAATTAGTAAATATATAGTATTTAATTATAAATTTATAAGATTTAAATATAAACATTATTTACTAGCCTAATTCAAAACTTTAATTTGATCATCCATGTTTCTTTCTAATTTTATGATGACGCTACTGGTTCCATCAAAAGTTTTTTATAAACTTCAGACTCATGTTCAACTCCATATTAAAATTGTGGGTTAAGAAAATAATAAAAAAAAAAGTTAATAAATTATTATGCATAAAGGCACAAATGTAAAATTTTATAACAAAACATAAAATTATAAATTATATCGATTACTAACGTACTTGCAGAATGAAGATCAAAGTGCACGAATCTTCATCGTTAGTCTATTATTTCATTATATCTTGTTTCATTATATCCTGTATGATATCGAGAATTTTGCTAGATAGATTGTTTGGCTCGATCTATGGCTTCATAAATAAAACTCATTATTGGCTTCACGTCATTGTCGACCAGCCTCAAGACTTTTACAATGGATTCAAATACTTTTAGTACATCAACAGCCTTACTCTAGAATTCACTGCTCAAAACAATTTTCTATGCTTCAAATGCTAGTCTTTTTTTCTCTTTCCCAAACTTAGATCTTCTAAAATCTTCTGAGTTGAACATGTTTCTTAAACCTTGCTTTTGCTTCATAATAGCTTGAATCTGCAAGAACTGTGATGCAAACCAAATTATGCTAGGACGGACAATTTCTCTACCTCCAATGTATTTCTTCATCAAATTTACTGTTCATATGTGGTTATAGATGAAAGTTATCACTGTTTTTGCATCATTCAATAGTTTCTTCATATTTTGCTTTTTCCCTATATCCTCCAAGCATATATCCAAATAGTGAGCTGCGCATGCAGACCAATACAAATGGGGCCTTTTTTTCATCAATTTTTCCCTAGCTACTTTTAGTACTTTTTCATTGTCTGTAACCACTTGAACTACATATTCTTCTCCAACTTCATCTTCAACTTTGTCAAGGAACTGGAAGTAATAATCTATATTTCTAGTATCAACACCAGAAGCATCAACGGATTTTAAGAAAATTGTTCCATTGCTGTAGTAAACAAGAAAATTCATAATTTGTGTATGGTTTATCCTATCGGTCTAACCATCACACATTATTTGTGACTCCTCTTTCTTTCCAGGTACCCTTTAATGTGTTTATCCATTCTTGCACTTTTTAATATTCAACTTTTAAATACTCATCTGAAACTTCATAAGGAGTTGGGCACTTAACTCCTTTGCCTACCTCAGCTGCTTCAACAATCAAAGCATGTAACTAAGGAGAATCAGCTAAATTTATAGGCAAACGCTCATAAATTAGAAACCTACTTACTACTGCTCCAAGCGTTTTTCTTAGTGTTTTCAGCCAACCACCGATAGCTTTTGGTTGCTTCATGCTCTTACTTCTCATAAGGTTAACATCTATAGACCTCAAAGCAGCAGAAATATCTTGTGGCCTTGAGACTTCACTAACACTTGCATGAGAGCTTCCACCCTCTTCATATATATTTTCAGATCCCCTTATTTGTTGTCTAAATCATTGTTGTTCATGTCTTCCTCTTCAACATTTCCCCTTAAGCTTTCTTCAAATTCTTCTTTTCTTTTTTTAGAGTCAAGTTTAATTTTTTTGTTTTCCCATCCATGAGGAGTTTCAACATATTCTCCCTGACAAATGTGCTGACTCTAGGACAACCTGCTACTTGCCCTTTATAATGTACTATGTGTTGCTTCAATTTAATAATATCACCCTTTATTACTTTTTCACAAAGCTTGCATGTGATGTTGTTTCGATTTCCAAGTACAACTGTTCTGAAATGTCATCCAATATCATCACTTGGAGCACCCTCCAATCTTCCTATAGGAAATTCTTCCCTTGGCAACATTGTTTAAATTTTATAATACTTGTTTGCAAAAAAAAAAAAATATATAACAATTATCAATAATTAACTTAATTATCACTATTACTAATACCTCAATTAACAATAAATAATTAACTTTAACTTGAAACCTTTGATATAAGCTACTAATTATCTTCTTTTAAACAAACAATTAAGTAATTAAATTAATTATCACTAATCCTAATACCCCATCAATAATTAACTTTAATTTTAAACCCTTAATATAGGGTATTAATTATCTTCTTTAAACAAAAAAAAATTATCTTCCTTAAACAAACAACTAATTAATTAACTTAATTATCATAAATTTTAATTCATTATTACTATTCCTAATACTCCAATTATCAACCAATAATTAAGTTTAACTTTAAACTCTTACATAGACTACTAAATTTTTTTGGAACCAATAATTTATTAATGAACTTAATTATCAAAAATTTTAATTAATTATAACTATTCTTAACTTAATTTTCATACACTATTCTCAAAATTTTCACTCTTCTAACAATTTTTTTTCAACTTCCTCGCTCCCAAAATTTTCCACTCTTTTCATCACAAAAAATTTTCACTTTTCTCTAATTTCCCCCTTCCTTTATCCCCAATTCCCTCCCAGACCGCTCACTTTCCTCTCTACTCCCAATTTTTTTCACTTTCCCAAATCCCCCTTTAGCCCTTCCTTTCTCTCTCCGTCTCTCCATCTCCAATCTCAATCTGAAGCTTTCTCTTTCTCTTCATTTCTCAACTCAACCCTCAACCTTAGATGTCAAATCCCTTTCTTCCTCTCTGTTTCGGTGCTTGAGGCTTTTGCTTCCCCTTCCTCTGAAGTCTGATCATCTCACCCATCTTCCTCTCTGCTTTGAAATGCCCCTCCACGCCCTCTTCCTCTCTGGCTCTGCTTCTCCTTCCTCTCTGAGGCGCGAAATCGTGCCCCTTACAGAGACCGCTGCCCACCGACCCCTGTCTGCCTTCCTCTTCGTCAGTGTCCCTAAATCTCATAAATTTAGTTCCAATCAACCAAACCCAAGCCCAAATTTCACCTGACCCCCACATCCATAAACAGAAAGTTAGAAAGTAAACATAAGAAAGATGAGAGCCTCACCTGTGGAGCGTCGGAGCCTGATGGTCACCGATCTGCAAGATGGATACTGGAGACTAGAGACATGGAGAGGGTTTCAGTTTTCAGAGAGAATGAGATAAAGATTTAACTCCAAGCTTGAAAGATGAGTTTATGACTGAGATGAGTGAGATCTGATGACTTTGTCTTTGTGTGATGATATTTGTTTGTTTTCTTTTGTACTATTGATGAAATTATTGATGAAGAATCTTCTTCTTTTCTTTTGAGACTGTCTGACACTTCTGATTTGAAAAGAAAAATGGAACGAAGTACCGTTGTAGCCTGTTGCTGTCCGTTGCAGCCACAACACCATTACGTTGTAGTCATTTTGTGTGATTTTCAGTCAGTGCAATTGCGGCCTGATGCCATTGCTGCATAAGCCGCAACCTCAATATTGCGGTCGCATCAGGTGATGCAGATCGTAATTTAGAACCATGGTTGATTTGGATACTTGTATAGTTCTGGATTAGGTCGAATCAGGTTTTTGAAAACCCATTGGATTTATAGGTATCATAATAAACTCAATTGCTTTCATTTTTTATTTCACTTGTTCTTCAATCTAGGGCTCAACACTCCCCTTTGCTCTAATCATGATATCATTAGAATGAAGTGGTGTCGCGTGACCATAAGGGCGATGATGGCGACTTTACCAAGATGAAGGTAGCAGTGACGAGGAGTCTTCCATATCTATTATTGCAAAACATATCTTCCAGATTTGGAACTTGTCGCTGTGGGCAGTGGTGACACGGGCAAAGTAGATGGTGACCAAGGCGAAAAGGATAGTAATCTTATTGCTTAAATCTATTTTGTTTGAACTCTACTCGCAGATGATGGTGGTTGTTGTGGTTCCGGTGGTTGATGTGGTGGTGCTCCTGGAGCTAGTTATGGTGGAATCATGGTGAGGTGAGGTGTGGTCAATCATATGAGAGAGTGAGAGATCTGTGAAGTCCACTGGTCTCACCTTAGTGCCGCCGTAGATGACAATCTTTATGGCAGAGCAGTTGCCAATGACTAGTTCCTTAGGCCACCGTCCAGCGGTGGGTGCTCCTCCAACACTTGGTTGTAGGCGTAGTCATTCATCTCCGCCGTCATGTTTCTTGGAAGAGATTGAAGAAGTTGCTATTGAGAGAGAGATAACATATCTGATTGGGTTTGCTCAACTTGATCCAAAAATACATGGCTTGGATCAAATTCAGATTAGAGCACCAGAGTCAAAGCACTTTGTCTGGAGTGAGGTTGGATCAGATTGGGTCAATCCAAACCAAAATATTTGACATCCTTAAACTTAACAATATGTCAGGATTCTCTATCCCTTCAGACTTGGGCAAACACTTTGGTGTACCATTATTGCATAAAAGGGTGAACAGATAGACTTATCATCATATCATTAATAATGTTAAACAACGGCTCCATTCCTTGCAGTCTCAATACCTCTCATCAGTTGGGAGGATCACTGTAGCTTAGTCTATTCTGGATACTTTGGCCACTTATCAAATGCAAACTTTTCCTATGCCAAAAAGTGACAAGATAGAAGGAATGATTCAAGGTTTTGTTTGAGGTCCATTACAGAGCACCAACACTATAATTTGGTTTCTTAGGAAACTATGTGCCTTTCGAAGTCTATAGGTGGTGTTGGTTTTAAACACATTTGACATTTAATGGAGGTCTTCTCATTAAACTAGGGTAGCAGCTAATTGACAAACCAAAAGCTCTGTGTGTGCATGTCCTTTGCATGAAATACAAAAGCTATGTTGATGTGATTCCATCTATGGCTAGGGGGCATAGATCATCTTATATTTGGCATAGCAACGAAAAAGGTAGATAATGAATGTATATTTCTTTAATCTATATATCATTTGTTGTACAATATATAGATGACAAAGAAATAGAGCTAGACATGAGGATAAGATTCCTACAGTTAGTTTCAACAAAAATACAAACTTCAAATTTTAACTACCGCTGATAATCCTATCTATTACGCCCCTACAAAAGCATGGCACCATCTATGATATGCATCTTAGAATGAAATAATGAGAACTTGGGCATGGACAAAGGCTTTGTGAGACTGTCTATTGTTTGATCTTTGGTGGAGATGTGAGATATAATCAATTGTCTTTGTTGTACTAATTCCCGGACAAAGTGAGAGTCTATTGCCAGGTGCTTGATAAAGGAATGATAAATAGGGTTTGCATATAGATAGGTAGTGCCAATGTTGTCACAATGAATGCGAGGAATAGTGTGCAGCTTGAGACCAATTTCTGAGAGTAAAATCATAAGCCACTTGAGTTCAACTGCAGTATTGGCAAAGATTATGTATTTTGCTTCGATGGAATAATGGACTACATTACATTGACATTTTGAGGAACATGAGATGCGATTACTGTAATACCCTAAATGACATGTTAGACTTGTGTATGTGTTCAAAATGTAGCATATGACTTGCTTAACATGCCTATTAAATTTTGTGACAATCTGAGTTAGTTTAGGTACTTAGTTGCAACCCGAACTGTGATAAGTAGCTTAAAATGACTCAGATAATAGCATAAATTGCTTAGATGAGGGAAATAAATGTGGATAATTTATTTCTAAGTCATAAATGTATAAAACAAGTTACAGTTAAAGTTTCAAGATAAATTGAGTTAGTTTGGTATTTTTAGGCATACTGGTTATCTATTTATAGCCAGACCAACTACTAGCATATATGGAAATATCAAATAATGGTGAAACAACTTTTTATATGAATCTTAGTATTTATTTTAAAGTAGTTGGAAGTTAGAAATCTTGATTTAGCGAAATCTAAGTATTTTTAGCAAATCAGGATTTTATCAGTTTTGGCCTAAGGCCATTTAAGTCTTTAGTTCTCTCTTTTTTAAACCTCACTCACGGTTTCTTGCATCACAAAAATAGAAACAGAAAACTTGCAAGGAGAAAGAAAAAAAGAGGAAGCAAAGACCAAGGAGGAGGAAAAGAGAAAGAGAAAAGCCACAGGAAAAGTCAAGGCTTGAGATTCAACCAAGCTTGAATATCTTCATAGCTGCCAAAGGTAGGGGTTTTATGCTTATCATCACTTCTTTTTACTCTTTTCACCATTTATGTACTTAAGTTGCTTAATAGGTGAAATTGAGTTCTAGAGGTGTTTGATGTGTTTTGCTTGCATGATTGAGTTTCTTTGGTCATTTATGACTTGTTCATAGCATAAGTTGAAGTTAGAAGCTTTGAATATCTCATTTGGACCTTTGATTCCCAAAAGAGGGGTTAGGTCAACCTATATGTGCGATTTTGATGCTTGAATCCAAATTAAGAGATTTAAGTTTGTGATTAATGATTCCTATGTTTTTAAGAACTGATTACGGACTAAGAAGCACTTAGAAACTGATTTGAAATGGTCAAAATCCAAGAAAAGACCAATGGAACAATACCTCAATTCTGCAGAATTCGACAGAATCTGGTCTCTGCTATGCACGCAGTGGCGTGAGAGACGTCATACCGCGGCATGAAGATGAACTGGCTTCAAGTGCCGTGGCGTGAGAAGGTCACGCCGCAGTGTGAGATCGGTTTTGCAGCACACGCTGCGGCGTGAATACGTCGTGCCACAGTGTGAGAGGGATGCTACGCCCAGTAATGAAACCCGAGGCTAGTACATCGCGGCGTGCCCTAGTTTGTGCCGCAGCGTGAGACCATGGTACTCTAAAAATATCATTTATGATGTTTTTAAGCTCTTGATTAGATGGGATCATTAGTATATATTTCCTAAAGTGTGTTAAGGCACAAAAAGGGATATTTTCAAGAGGGAGATTATCACCTAGTATAGATGAGAAAGTATAAGTCTTTGGTCATCTAAGAATAATGGATGGTCTTAGGGTATAATTAAGATACTAGTAGAGGCAAATCAATGAGAGGATGATCCTTTGGTATGTATAAGTTATGTATGATCTTTAAAGCAACCAAAAGTAAGGGTTTGCTATAGATAAGAGTCTAGCACTTATGGTAACTTATTATTACTTAGCTTCACTATAGATGTGATGATGAGGTGTGATCGATATAAGTAAACTAGGATAAGTTGGCATTGTCTACCTTTTAATGCGACTTATATGACGTGAGGCCATTTAGCCACGAAGGAAGGGAGTCAAGAAGTTCCTAAGGAGACAAGTATTCCTAACGAAGTGCTAGGATTGCATGTAGTGTGAAAATTTCAATTTTTCCTATCTACAATGAGGTAAACATGAGAAGTTAGAGTTTCTCAGTAAAACATGCCTAGGTCTTAAATGAGCTAAGTGTGTAAGAATGAAAGTATGAATCTTTAACGTGGTTTAGCTAGTTATTAAAGTTAAATCTTGTATGAATATAACTTGTCTTATTCTTAATTGCTAAGACTATGTTTTTAGGCTATGTATGTATTTCTGGTTTTGATTACTCATATTGAGAAATATTGTTTCTTACCCCACTATTTATCATGTAATTCTAGGTGAAACTTCTTCCAAGAGTAAGAAGAAGAAGGAAGCTAAAGAATAGACTGGCTTTATGGTTTATATTTCAAAAGTTGTATCTTCTAGTACTTCTTTGAAACGTATAGAATTATGTAATACTTCAAGCATTTGCTAAGGCTAATGTTGTATTTGTATATTGATGCATTATAATATAAAGGTTGTGTTTTATGCATTTCATATGGCTCTCTATAATGTTTCCAACGAACATTATGGATATATTAGTTAGACTAGTATGTATATAGTGACATTGTAATGTTAAGTATCTCCTTATATGTCATATACATTGAGATACTGGTATTAGGATGTTACATTATGGTATCAGAGTAGTTCATCCTGTTGAGTCAGGGTATGGACTGACTATGCTTAGGCATATTAGGAGTTCCTTCTTAGAAATTGTGCTTTTCTTGTTCCATATATTTGATATGATGATAGAATTGCATGATTTACCTTAGATTGGTTTGTTATTAGTTTCTGTTACACGGTTACATGGTATTGAGACTCTAGCTCAATATATGTTATTTCTGTGTATACAGGAAACTATGGCACCAATTAGGTGATCTAGAGAAGCAGAGAACTCGACCCCACAAGGTCTAGATATGGCTGAAGCTTTTATGGCTTTGGCCAATGTTATGACAAGGGTGCTTGAGAGGATGGAAGCAAATCCACACTATGCAACTAGTGCAAGGAGTATAGCAAGCCGGAATGAATTAGAATTTCTTAGACTTGATAGCTTTCTGTTAGATGTACCCTCCACCGTACAGAGGCGAGTACAATCTAGCAAAGGCTGAAGAGTGGCTTAGCGAGATGGAAAAGATTTTTGATGCAATGGTTTGCTCGAGGGAGAAAAAAGTGGCCTTCGCCTCATATATGATGAAAGGTGAGGCGGAGCATTAGTTAAGAGGTACCAAGAGGGTGCTTGAAACCGCAGAGATACCGATGTCAAGTTTGATGACATCGAAGTTCTCTTCGCATGATGACAAGGAAGTAGCGTTTTTGGAGTTAAAATAGGGAAACATGTTTGTAGGCCAATATGTGGCCAAGTTTGATGAGTTATCGAAGTTCTCTTCGCATTTTCGTTATCATCCGGACGAGAAATGACAATGTTTCAAATGCGAAACTAGTTTGAGAAGGGAGATCAATAGTATGGTGAAACCTATGGAGATTAGGGACTTTCCTACCTTGGTCAATAAATGTAGGATTGTGGAGTCTAATGCTGACAGCCCTCCATCAGAGGAACGGGTACAAGGCATCCCAAAGAGAAAGGGAGAGGATGATAAGACTAAGAAGGTTCTTCTAAAATAAGCAACCCCAAAGGAAAAGACAAGATTGATTCTAAGTTTTGAAGGTGTCCTCAGTGTAAGAAACTGCATAGAGGCAAGTGCTTAGCAGGCCAGTCTGTATGTTATACATATGGGTAGCTGCAACATTTCTCCAAAGCTTATCCTTAGAACAAGGAAGATGCACCTACACTAAAGCCGCTAGCCAAGGGACGAATTTACACTCTAGGTGGAATAGAGGTGGCCCAATTTTTCAACCTCATCCAAGGTAAAGGCATAATTTGTAATCATCTTTTAAATGTCATGTATGATTTAGAAGCATCCCACTCCAAGGTAAGGATGTTGGATTTTCCTATGTTAGAGTTACTATATGACTTATCTATTTTCACACCCACCGGTAAGCCAGTCATAACTTCAAAAGTGTGTCTTGACTGTTGTATAAGAATCGAGGATAGAGTTTTCTTTATAAACCTTATCTGTTTACCCCTTGTGGATATATATGTCATTCTTGGTATGGATTAGTTGTCATTCAATCATGTGGTTTTGAACTGTTCAGATAAGACTTTGTTTTTTCTATCTGATGTTCCTACCAGAGTTGTTTCTTCACAGTCTGCCTATCTCAATGCTAATCAAGTCAATCACTGTTTGGTAGAAGAAGCTCTAGGATATGTTCTTCTTTTCTCATTAGATGTAGAGGTTGAGCAAAGCTTAGACAGTATACCCGTGGCGAGGGAATACCCTGAGGTGTTCTCGAGTGACGTAGCAGAGTTTCCACCAGAGAGAGAAATAGAGTTTACTATAAATTTAGTGTCAGGTATAGGACCTATATCTATAGCACCTTATAGGATGGCACCCCTAAAGTTGGATGAACTCAAGAAACAGTTAGAGGAGTTATTGGTTAAGCAATTCATTAGGCCTAATGTTTCTCCGTGGGGAGTACCAATGTTGCTAGTGAAAAAGAAAGATGGTACCATGACATTATATGTTGACTACAGGCAGTTGAACAAGGTAACCATCAAGAACAAGTATCATTTACCAAGAATAGATGATTTGATGGATCAATTAAAATGAGCTTCAGTGTTTTCCAAGAGTGATCTGAGATCTAGTTATCATCAAATTAGAGTTAAGGGAGAGGATATCCCTAAGACCGCTTTTAGAACTAGATATGGGCATTATGAGTATCTTGTGATGTCCTTTGAGTTGACGAATACTCCAGCAGTGTTTATGGATTACATGAACAGAGTTTTTGGACCTTACCTAGATAAGTTTATAGTAGTGTTTATTGATTATATGCTTATCTATTCAAAGACAAAGGAAAAGCATGAGCAGCATGTAAGGATGGTTTTAGATATCCTAAGGGAAAAGAAATTGTTTGCCAAATTGTCCAAGTGTGAGTTTTGGCTAACAGAAGTTCAGTTTTTAGGCCATGTTATCTCTAATGGAGGAATTGCAGTGGACCCTAGCAAAGTGGAAGCAATGTTGCAGGGGGATAGACCCACCACTGTGACCTAGATTAGGAGCTTTATAGGCCTATTTAAGTATTATAGAAGGTTCATCAATGATTTTTCTCAATTAGCGCTTCCTTTGACTAGGTTGACTAGAAAAAAGGGTAGTACCTTTGAGTGGACTCAGGATTATGAGAATAGCTTTCAAGAGTTAAAGAAGAGGTTGACTACTATGCCAGTGTTGGTGATTCTGAATCCCTATGAGAACTTTGAGGTCTTTTATGACACTTCAAAGACGGGACTAGGGTGTGTTATGATGTAGAATAGGAGAGTAGTTGCCTATGCATCAAAGCAATTAAGGCCTCATAAGGAAAATTATCCTACGCATAATTTGGAGTTAGCAATTATAGTGTTTACCTTAAATATTTGGAGGCATTATCTCTATGGAGTCCAGTTTGAGATGTTCAATGATCATAAAAGTTTAAAGTACTTGTTTAATTAGAAGGAACTGAAACTGAGGCAAAAAAGATGGATGAAATTCTTAAAGGATTATGACTTTGAGTTAAAGTATCATCCGGGTAAGGCCAATGTAGTGGCTGTGCACTAAGTAGGAAATCCATACATATGTCCCGCATGATGGTTCAAGAGAGTGAACTTCTTGAAAGTTTCAGAGATTTGAGTCTAGCGGTAACTGTCATGTCATAAAGTCTTTTTGTGAGTAGAGTAGACATAGTAAATGACTTAAGGACTCAGATTTTAGAAGTTCAAAAGGAGGATGAAGCTTTAATGGACATTAGTGAGCAGATCTTTTTAGGAACCTCAGAGGATTTTGATATGACTGATGATGGAATGATAAAGTTTAGAGACAGACTTTGTGTTCCAAGAGAGTCAAAGATCAAAGAAAGGATTCTAGAAGCTCACATCAGTAAGTATATCATCCATCCCGAAATCACTAAGATATATCAAGATTTAAGGAAAATGTTTTGGTGGTCTGGAATGAAAAGAGACATAGCAGAATAAAAGTGAAGATTGAACACCAGAAACTGGCAGGACCATTGCAGTCTTTAGGAATCCCATGATGGAAATGGGAGAAGATTTTTATGGACTTTGTAATGGGTTTACCCAAGACTCACCAAGGTTTTGATGCAGTTTGGGTTATAGTGGATAAATTAACCAAATCTGCCCACTTTTTGCCAATGAGGGCTAGCTATCCTCTAGAGAAATTACCTCAACTATATCTAAAGGAGATAATTAAGTTGCATAGAGTCCCCATAAGCATAGTTTCAGATAGGGATCCTAGATTCACATCTAGATTCTAGGGAGCTTTGTAAGAGGCGTTCAAGACTAAGTTAAGCCTTAATACAGCTTATCACCCGCAAACAGATGGGCAAACAGAGAGGACTATCCAAACCCTTGAAAACATGCTTAGAGCATGTGTTTTAGAACAACAGGGTAGTTGGGGGAAGTTCTTACCTTTAGTGGAGTTTGCTTATAACAATAGCTACCATTCTTGCATAGGTATGGTACCCTATGAGGCTTTGTATGGAAGAAAGTGTAGATCGCCTCTATGTTGGTACGAGGTAGGTGAGAGAACCATCCTAGGTCCAGAATTAGTCCAGCAAACCACAGAGCAAATTAAGATGATTAAGGATAAGTTGGTTATTGCTTAGAGTCGGTAAAAAGCTATGCTGACAAGAGAATGAGGCCTCTTACGTTTAGTGAGGGAGATCATGTATTCTTAAGAGTTACTCCTACAACAGGGATTGGTAGAGCATTGAAAACCCGAAAGTTAAATGATGATCACATATTTTATACAATAATAAACCCTCAATTTTAGTCATTTATACTCTCTATGTACTTAATTGATTGAAATTAGTTATGTTTTGTAGGTTTGGACTCAAATTAGACTTAATTGATTTTTTTTAGCATGATTTATGTCTTACATTATTTCTGTATTTTAGTCATATCTTGAGTTTTAGATGTCTGAAAATTATATACTTTACCTTGTTAGAAATATAAGAGATAGCTCTACAACTTTTATGAAGAGCTTGAGGTCAAAGTCGGACATCTAATGGAAATAATTGAGCTTGGAAGTTAGAATACGAGTTTTGTGATTGAAACCTGAATAGTGTGCAGTAATCAGAGCATAACTCGGGTTGTAAGATTTGTATTAGGCTGAAATTTTTGTATCTGTAATTTAAGACCCATATCAACAACTTTCATGAAGAATACAAGACTCAAATCATACTCCTTGAAGGTCATATTGGGCTTGGAAGTCAGAACAGAGGAGCTGTAATTGGGCCTGAATATTGTGCAGTAATTAGGCCATATCTCGAGCTGTAGGTAGCCTTTTGAGGTGATTCTGGTAGCATTTGAAAGCTACAATCCAGGCTTATAACTTTCCTGAAAATCACTTGGTAAAAAAATGATGAATTCAATGAGTTCAGAGCTGAATGATTTCAGAGACAAAGAATCTCCATAATTTTTCACTCATCAAAAGTCATTTGGTATTTTCCACTCATCCACTTACTCATGACTCATCTCCCTTGTCATTTTATATCCCTAATCCTCTATAAAAGGAAGCCTTGGTAGATCATTGAAGGTGTTAGGTGTTAGGTAGTAAAATGATACTATTTTGTTTCTTGTTTTTCTTGTAGTAGTTTTCTTGTGTTCTAAATTGAAGTCATGTTCTTCTTCTTCTTCTCCTCTCTTTCTTTCTTCTTATCTATGAGTAACTAAGTTTAATTTTACTTGGGTGAAAGGGTGAAACTCTTAGTAATGAAATAAGGTTAGATTCATTTCTTTCTTGTGCTTAAATGATATATTTTCAAGTGGTCATTATACGTGTTGTATTTTGTTTCCAATCAATTTAGAAACCCTCCTTGTAAAGTAGAGATCTTGATTCATTGTATACAAGAGGTTGGCACAATGAATTCTTGAGCCCATTTATAAGTGGTGGTGTTAATAAATAATTAAAGAAATTATAATATAATTACGTATATAATGTTTAATGAACTTTGAATATTGTATTTTCTGATTAAAACCTCCATTATGTATGGATTCTAATTAAGTTATAAAAAGAATTAATCTTGTCCTTATTTTATTTGCCAAGAGTGGATCTCCTAACCCAAGTAAATCTTTTTTATTTGTAACTAAGTTTTATCACTTTTATTGTTATGACAAAATATTTTCCTTATGTCAAATAAAATTTTCTTCATCAATTCCCTGTGGATCGACCTCGGACTTCTGAGAATTTATTACTTGAAACAACCTATACTTGGGTTTGCAACTTTTAATTTGCATCATTAAATACTCATTCTCTTGGTCCCTACTAAATTCTAAGGAAAGTTGGACCCGTAACTTACCAAATAGCCATTCCTCCTAGTTTGCCTAACCTTCATGATGTTTTTCATGTATCTCAGCTGAGAAAGTATAATCTAGATCATTTGCATATCATAGAACATGAATCGTACAATTAAGAGATGATTTGTGTTATGATGTACATCCGGTAAGGATCGTGGACAGAGGGGTCAAAGAGCTTAGAGGTAAGCAGATTCCTATGGTGAAGGTTATATGAGGTGGCAATGACACCGAGGAGGCTACTTGGGAGTTAGAGTCCCACTTGCAGCAGCACTACCCAGATTTGTTCATTTCAGGTGAATAATTTTGGGGTCAAAATTTTAAAAAGGATAGGAGAAATGTAATACCCTAAATGACATGTTAGACTTATGTATGTATTCAAAAGGTAGCATATGACTTGCTTAATATACCTGTTAAATTTTGTGACAATCTGAGTTAGTTTAGGTACTTGCCATAACTCATGAGGGAACAAATCAAGTTAAGGAAGCAAAAACAAGCATGATTGTTCATCAATACGAAATGGTCAAACCTGAAAGACCATGAGATAATAGATGAGATGTTTGCAAGATTTACAGTTATTGTAAATGATCTAAAGTCACTTAGGAAAGTTTACTCTAACTAAGAGCATGTGAGAAAGTTGTTAAGAAGCTTTCCTAAAGTGTGGAGACCAAAGGTTACAACTATTCAAGAACCTAAGGACTTGTTAATCCTGAGGTTAGAGGAGTTGCTTGGATCCTTAAAGGGTCATGAACAAGAGCTTGTAAAGATGGGTGAAGAAGCAGCCAAAAAGGGAAAGAGCATATAGCCTTGAAATCCACTTAAAGAGCAGTCAAGCAATCTTCTCATCAACCTTCTTAGAGTTCTCTCAGTTTAAGAATAGAGATTGATGATGAAAGTGATAATGACGATTATGATGAGTCAGATGAAGATGAACTTTCTTTCATCTCCAGAAAGATCCATAAAATATGGAAGAAACGAGGAAGGAAGGCAAAAGGATTCAAACTAAGAAAGACTTTAAAAAGAGTGAACCTAGAAACTTCAACAAGGGTCAAATCACCTACTTTGAGTGCAAGAAACCTGGACATATCAGATCAAAATGTCCATTGCTGAAGAATTCCTAAAAGAAGTTCTCCAAGAAGAAAGGGGTGATGGCAACTTGGAAAGATCTAGATGACTCTTCAAGTGAAGAAGATCAAGAGGAAGTTGCCAATGTGTCTGGTTGCTAGAGATCAAGACACTGATGATGAGGTATCAGATTTTGAACTTTCTAACTTTTCTTATAAAGAATTTGAGAATGCATTTGATAATCTTTTCTCTAACTCTAATACTCTAGCTCAAAAGTGCATTGTCCTCAAGGCCAAATTGGTTTATTTAGAAAAGGAAAATGATTTATTAAAGAGGGATAGTGCAGCTTTGAGTAAGAGAGTTGGATCCCTACTTAGTTTGAACATAGAGCTAACAGTACAATCTAAACTAAAACAGGTTGAACATTTTCACCAACTTTCTCAACAATCTTCTTATGTGTTGGAAGAGAACATATAACTGAGAAAAAGGTGGATGAGTTAACAAAAGACCTACCAAGTTTGTTGATGGTACAAACAATCTTAAAAATCTAGTTGCTAGCCTAAAATGTACTTTTGATAAAACTGGTTTATGCTACAAAGGAGGTTCAAAGCATAAATGGTATAAAAACCTAGTGTGTGTTTTGCTATCATAAAAAGGGACACAAAGTTACAAAAAAAAAAATTTAAACAAACCACCAAAGGCTAAGCCTTCTAATATGAAAGGATCCAAGAAAGTCTGGGTACCTAAGAGTATGATACCTTCTCTTGTAGATCTGTCTAGTAACAAAGAAAAAGAAGGACAAATGGTCCTGGACAGCGACTGTTCCAGGCATATGACTGGGAACAAAAGCAAGTTCTTGTCATTAAGGGACAAAGAAGGAGGTGATGTAACCTTTAGAGATAATAACAAAGCCAAAATCAAAGGGACATGTAAGATTGGTAAGAAAAACTCTCCAATTGTCGATAATGTATACTATATGAAGGGGTTAGAGCACAACCTTCTCAACATTAGTCAATTTTGTGACAATGAGTATGAGGTTGTATTTGAACCTACCAAATGCTTAGTATAAGAAGCCAATGGTGGCAAAGTCCTCTTCTCTGGGAATAGAGATAAGAATGTTTATAACATTTAGTTGGAAGATCTTAACAATCAAAATATAGAATGTCTTTTATCTATGAGTTTTGAAAAATAGTTGTGACATAAGAAGGTTGGTCATGTAAACATGAAAACCATCTCTAAGATGCTCAAACATGACCTTGTAAAAGGCTTGCCAGAAATTAAGTTTGATAAAGATATGTATGTGAAGCATGCCAAAGAGGCAAGCAAACAAAGTCAAGTTTTCAGCCTAAGAATGTTGTCACTACTCATAGACCTCTTAAGCTTCCACATATTGATTTCTTTGGTCCCACCAAAACTGCTAGTCTAGGAGGAAAGGGGTATGGTTTTGTGATTGTTGATGATTTCTCTAGATATACACGGGTACTCTTCCTAAGATACAATGATGACTTTTTTGAGGCCTTCAAAACCTTTTGTAAACAAGTTCAAAATGAAAAAAAAAGGCTTTTGTATCACTGCCATAAGAAGTGATTATGGAGGAGAGTTTGAAAATGTTTTATTTTAAAACTTTTGTGATGAAAATGGAATTGTTCATAATTTCTCCTTTTTTAAGAACTCCACAGAAAAATAGAGTTATGGAAAGAAAAAATAGGACTCTTCAAGAAATGGCTTGTACTCTCCTATGTGACACTGAATTACCAAAGTATTTTTGGGCTAAGGCAATCAGCACGTCATGTTATATCCTGAATAGAGTATCAATAAGGCCAATAATAAAGAGAACATACAAATTGTGAAAAGGAAGAAAGCCCAACATATCATACTTTCATGCATTTGGATGTGAATGCTCTATGTTAAACAACAAAGAACAACTAGGCAAGTTTGATTCAAATCTGATAAATGTATATTTCTTGGATATTCTACCACTTCTAAAGCATATAGAGTTTATGTTGGGAATCACGCATACATCGCGCAGTGAAAAACAGAATTCTCACTAAGCATCCATGCGAAAAAAGTCATAATCCGAGTTTTAAAAAAAATGTTTACCTCTTGAAGCGTGATAAAAGGAAGTGACGTGAATCACCAACACCTTAACAGCGATGATGTCTCTGCAGTATCCACACGAACAGACTCATGAATGTCCAACATTCACAAAAGGGAGTCTCACGTCTCTCACACAGTGCTAGCTGCGAAGAGAAGAGAACAAACCTGTCACTCTCTCACTCACTTTTCTATAGGTGCGGCAAGGGTTCTATAATGCGGGTCTTAGTATCCCCCTTAATAGTACTATTTATAATAATGACTGCCTTAAGTGAGTGTGAGCAGCAGCAAGGTAAGGTGTGTAACCTTAGACTCATCTGTTATGAGTCTGGCCTACATTTGAATCCGATTCCAACTTGGATCTATTGCTCCAATTTTAGTCTGTTCTATGTGTGTGACCCTACAGATTCTCATTACATTAGCAATAATATTAAAATTTTATTTTAATATTACAAGCAGTGAGCGGTATCTAGCAACATATCGCGGCTACCCAAGTAATGAGAATGCTAGTGATTTGACATAACCTTTTCGTGACCAATGTTTCTGTGTCGTTTAGTCCCTTTGTCAAGATATCTAGATTGAACACAGGGCAGAGAATGTGTCACCCTTGTATAGTCCAATCCTTCGTTTCCTGATACTCGAGTAGACTTTGTAATAACAAATGAAATTAATATCTCATATTGACTCATTTGAGCATGGTCATGCATTTCATAGTCTCACTCAATCAGGGGGCCCAAAGATATCGCTCCTGTTATGTAGGAGTGACAAATCCCATCTAGGTCACTCACATCCCTCTGCATGATTCGCGGTATATCCAATAACTAACTTTATAATCACCTTGTTACAGATGACATTTGATAGCATTAAAACATACAACTCCTCATATTGGAATCGTAGTGATTTCAGGTCAAAGGACCACAGACACCATTGTCACTATGAGAATTGCTTATGACACTCACGTAACGATCCATATAGTGTTCTCATGGCGAGTCAGTCCAGTACATCATTACTCTAATATGTACCCATGTGAAGACTTGATATCTCATATCCATGACCCGTGAGATGTGGTCATCAGTCTACGCACATACTAGTTTCAATGCATTATTGTTGTCCTAATTAACAATAATACTTGACTAGGGACATTTAAGAATAGTGTTCTAATTTTATCCAATAGGATCTCATGATCAAGTCAACCACTTGATGTCATATAGTATCAAACTTACTATTCTAAGGATTTTATTATGTTTATTAAAAAATAATACAATAAATGAAATGCCTCATATATTAAAAATAGCATAATAGAATGTATGTAAATATAGACAAACGTATCAGCCTCTAGGGCATACACCAACAGTTTATAATATGAGAACATTAGTAGTTGAAGAAAGTATACATGTGGTGTTTAATGATACTAACAACCTTAATAAGATGAGAAAGGCTGCAGACCTTGATAAGGAAATGGAGAGGCTCACTCTCAATGAAATTGGAGAAAAGATGGTAAGAAGAAGGATGGGGGTGAGAAAGTTGAATGCTAGACAGAAAGAACTCCACTCAACACTTCACGCTTTCATGGATTGTTTCCTCATGTTTGAAGAGTGGATGGTGCACAAAATGGAGGAAGAAGTCACCCCCAGTACAACAAGGAAGGAGCATTACCCATATCTAGCCCACAACAAGATTTTAGATTTCACATCCTCATCCTCATCTTCATTTGTGCACTTTGATTCCCAATTAGGATAGTCCCTGTGATGGCTAGATAGTCCCCCAATTTTTTTTTTGTTGATGACAAAAGGGGAAGTAGGAGGAAGATTGAAATTTTTTATTTTTGAATATATTGGTATGTTCTTAGGGTGTATAATGTTTGCAAGTATTATGATTAATGAATAAGTATG
Organism: Ormosia semicastrata; assembly: GCA_029884595.1. Classification (NCBI taxonomy): domain Eukaryota; kingdom Viridiplantae; phylum Streptophyta; class Magnoliopsida; order Fabales; family Fabaceae; genus Ormosia; species Ormosia semicastrata. Next base: position 6,709,668 of record JAQQTO010000028.1, on the reverse strand, counting down.
CTCTTCAGTTTCATATCTTGACTATACTCTATGTTTTTACTTAAAATATCATGAGTTATATTGAGATCAATGTTTCTATTAACATTTCAAAATGAGTGTTAAGTTGAGGGGGATCAAATCTAAACCTTCTCACTAATTGTGCAAAAATGGTAAAGTTTCTAAACTCACAAGTTAACTCCTAAAAATCTTCAAATAGTTTGTCATAATCAAAAAGGGGGAGAATGTAAGCTCCAAAGTCCTTTTAATGCTTAATATTGTATAATTTGTTTTGATGATAACAACTATGCTGAAAATATGGTTTGAATATTCTCACAACTTGATTTAGTTATACTTAACCTTTGTGGAGTGTTTTCTGTATTATTAAGATTTTTAGGACTAAAACAAAGTTCAAGGAAGCCTTCTGATCATCTAAAAAGATTTGAGAAAACCAAATTATGACTTAAAAAAGTTCAAGCAAGACTTGAGAAGCTTTCTAAAGAACATGAGAAAGTTCATTGTAAAAAGGTCTTGAGAAGATTGAAAGAATGGGCAAACATAAGTCCTACAAATTGATCACTCCATAAGAAGAAGTTAAAATCAACATTGCCATCAAGAAGGGTGTAAATATTTATTACTAAGATGGTGAAGATCAAAGTTGAGAAGGTTGAATTTTTCATGCATAAGAAGGTTAGGTGAGTAAGCTAGTAAGAAAGTACTAGAGAAGCTTCAAGCTGAGAAGACTTAGTGAGAATGTAGACCTAAAACACTGATGTGTCCAAGAAAAGGACAAAATAATGGTCACCTGCAACTAGCAAGTACAACCATCATTTGTAGTGTCCAACAGTCACATTTCAAAACCTATAAAAGAGATCAAACTTGAAGATCAAGTAAAGATCTTTGTTGAAAAATTTCTTACAAGTTGACAAGAATTGAACCTTCTCATCTCTACCTACTTGAATTTGATCTTTTTAAAATCTATAATAGGTGTTGTTACTTACCTGTATAAGTATTTGTATCCACTCCTAGAGTGATTTCGAGAGCTAAACAAGTTAAACAATCACTTCTTTCAACCTTTGATTATATTTTGTAATGAGTGAGATTGTGAGGTTATCCAAGCCACTTAATTTTGTGATTGTAGGCCTGAAGAGGCTATTGAATAATACTTGTTATTCATCCTGAAGAAGTTGTCAAGAATACTTGTAACTAGCCCAAAGAGGCTATTGGTAAAGAATACTTGTAAAAAAAGCCTAAATAGGCTTGGTTGATTAAAGAATACTCATATTAGTGAAAGTCCTAGTGGTTTGCTAGGTACTGGATGTAGCTCTACATGGTTTAAGGGTGAACCAATATAAATCTCTAGTGTGCTCTTTCTATGCTTCATCTCTTAATTTCTTCTTGTTATTACCAAGCACTTAAAGATCAAAATCAAGAACAGTTCTTAAGGGAGTATTTTTAAAACCAAAATTTTTACTAAGTATTTATAAGTTGAATCTGTAATAACTTCTGAATCTCAAGCTTTCGAATCAAGGAAATACTTTCTAAAGAAGTTATAGACTCAATCTGATTAAGAGGAACAACTTATAGTGGTGAGAAGATTATTTTTACTCAACTATTAAAGCTTCTCCCGAACCTTCTCACTTTGGTTTGTCAATTTTATGTTTGAAGTTTCTCACTAATTGTTTGCCTTGAGTTATAATCTTCTCATCTCCAAATATACCAAGTTGAGAAAGTTGTGAGAAAGTTTATTTTTCAAGAAAAGGGGGAACACAATTCAACCCCATTCTTGTGTTGTTGACAACTTCACATATAACTATGGTAACCAAGCTTCTTAAATGACTTTTGTATGTCAGGCAATGTCACCAAGTCCACATCTATATTAAGCAATTTATCTATTTTCCCATGTATATATAACAAAGCACCCTTCTTGGATCTTTCACAATCTGACCCCCATGATGAAAAACAAGGTGAATGCATTCAGTCATATGTAAACATACATCATACAAAAACAACCAAATCAAAAGCTAATTAAAAATTCACACACAAACAAAGCACTTACCACTACAACTATTATTCTACAAAGTCACAGGGTCCACCATCAATTAACAAACACAGAGGGACCATATACCATTAACACATTAAGAATTCAATATCAACTTTGGCACCCTAGAATATTTCGAGGAAAGAGAGGAATATTTTGGGTAATGAATCAAATTACTTACCTTTAAGATTCCTATGTCAGAGCACTCTTTCAATGCTTTGATTAATCAACTCATACAGCAGAGCAATAGTTAGTGCAGATGATTTTTGCCCTAGCAATGATGAAACGGAGGTATTTTGGACTAGTGGGGTGAGATTTTTTTATCCTAGGATTTTTTTCCCTCCATAAACAATAGTATCTAATGGAGGGAAAATGGGGTCAAGGAATTTTCTAACCCAAAAGCCAAACGACGTCATTTTTATGATGTGGCTAGGGTTAATTGTGAAGGCCATAACGATTCCATTACCTTAGTAACAAAAGTGATGATATGTCACTAACTAGTGATGACCACATCATCACCATTAATGACATCTCATCACTTCTATTAATGCGGGTGACATAATCATTACGAAGAATCACATTAGTTAAGGCACCAAATTGGCAAAAAAAAAATGAGACCTAATTAAAAATAAAATAAAATAAGGGACAAAATACCTTTTTTACCTATAAAATATAATTTTTTTATCTTATTCCTATAAAATATATAATTACAAATCTCACTTCTATATGAAATATTAATAGTGATTCCCAATTTTGCAAAGTGAGCATAAAATGAAATCATTATTTAATGCTTTTTTTTTTAACTTTCAAACATAAACATTCTTATTATATAAAATACAATAAGAGTGTATCATTAGGTAGGATTGAAGCAATGAACACGAAAATCTAATGCAAAACTAAATTTAACTAGTTCATTTGTTTGAGACGAATGGGTTAAATTAGGTCAAAAGTTGACATACATTCGGTTCTTGGGCTATGATTTTTGAACTCAAGACTCGATCAACTTTTCTTTTAAAACATATTCCTTGGTACAACTTTTCTTTTAAAACATTATGTTGTGCATTTTGGGACTTCTTCATTTCGGTGTTTAGGTTTCATACTACTCTTCAATGTCTTACACAAGGGCAGAGGGTAGTTTACTCACAAGGGACCTCCAAAATTTTTAAAACTAAAGCTTTTAACATGTACTTTTTAATATATATATATATATATATATATATATATATATACAAGTTTTTTAACTTACCCCCCATAAATAAAATATTATTCTTCTTTGGCCCCTCAATTAAAAATCCACTAGCTTTGTCCCTGGTCTCACACTCATTTAAAGAGACCCAAGTGCCCTAGCTCTACACTGTCGTGATCCATGTGAAAACAAAACTACTACGACTTGCAACATCAACTAAGGTAGGACAGGAGATGTTTAACATACTCCAAATAAACTTTGGAGTATCGATGCTTCTAGCCATTCAAAACCATTGATATTGTTAAGAAAATGATCGATGGTTATTGTTGACTTGAGTACAAGTAACCTTCATAACAGGTAAACTTTGTTACAATGGACAATTACATGATTGGCCCTAAAAAGATTAAGAATTAAATTTAGAATTTACTAAATGATCCCTATTTTCTTTCTTCATTGTGCTCCTTGTGGGAGAGTTGTGCTGGTAGAACCAATGTCGATGCCAAAGAAGGGCAAGAGAGCAAAGGAGGCAATGACAACAAGATAGGCACTAAGGGCAATGATCCTATTAACGAAGAGTAGGAGGACAATGTTGGCGATGATGAGGACAAAAATAATCAGGTGTTCCTTGGTCGCACTACAATCGACTCCGAGTTCCTCAGGAAGCAAGAGGAAAAAGGAGGTTGCTTGGTTAGCATGTGATTGTGAATGGCCGTTAAAGGTGTCGATGCTACCCTTGTGCGACATAGATTGAGTGTTGAGGCTCTTAGTTACCTTAATTTTCTTTATCCTTCTTATGTATTATTTAAGGAGATTGAGTGTTGGAGGTTCTTGTTTTGAATGTGATGTTGAAGTGGAAGATGAAGGGGTGTTGGTGTTGTGATTGTGGTTATGCATTTGTGATATCTGCACTCAATCTATGGTTATGTCTTTCTTATTGTGACTGGAATAATCATAATATCAATAGGTGTATATATATAATATAATATAATATAATATAATATAAGAGTTTACAAATAATTACTTATAATAAGAGGGTTAACAAATAAATAACAAGAAGCTGCAATAGCAAGTAAATTTGATGGAGTATCCATTCTCCAAAGTTTATTTGGAGTATGTTAAACATTGCCCAAAGGACAACTCGTACCCGTAATCCCTCTCTCTCTTTATTATGTTTTGTTTGAGCAGTTTATTCTTTATTATTTTCCTTTTTTTATGATGTTCATTTCTATTTTTATTTGGTAAATTTTGAAATCAAAATAGTGAAACTCTTTCTATTCCAAGACTCATCAACCTTAGCAAAGATTTAGAGTAGAATTATAAATCACTTATCAATGAGGGATTCTTAAATTTGAACCTACGTCATGCAATTGTCATGAGCGAAAGGTCAACTAGGTAAGTCAACCCCTGTTGGCAATGAAAATAGTGTTAATGGAGTATAGGCTTAACAATTCCACCCCACTCTACGGGTACCTAACCCGCATAGGGCAGGTTTAAAACTCACTTCGCTATGAGGTGATTGTGGGTTTTGGTTAATCCAACTCACTTCACCTCGCACTTCGCATCTAAATAAATATTATGTTTAATTTAACTATTAATAAAATCAATTATATTAACTAATCTTTTTTAGTTTAATACTTATCTAAAACATATTTTTTAGTTGGATAAAGCTCTTATAAAGTGAGATTGTCTCTAAAATTAATAAATAAAGATGTATCAACCATTAAATTTTAGTGGATTAAAATCACAATACACTTTAAAATAAATCAAGAATAAATACACTTACTTGCTCACTTTAAAAACAAATCCACTTTAAAAGAATTTTTTCCTTTTTATTTTTGTATGAGATGAAAGATTAATTTTAATATTGTAATTAAATATTGTATATTATTGTAAAATATTCATAATTGCATAGTGAGATGGGCGGATGAAGATTTTAATATTTCTCTTATAGGACTGATGTGAATTTTAGTTCTAAAGGTGTGAAACAAGGTCTGATTGAAAAATGCCAAACCTAATGGAGTTGTGGTTAAACCAACTAGCATGAATAAACTGGCAAAACTTTGCATGTGCCATTGCAAGGTTGTGAGGCAAAAACTTTTCAATATGTACCATTGCAAAGTTGTTTTGTTTGCAGTTAACAAACTCAATCTACGTCGAGTTGCTCGAAAAAAAAATTACAAAATCAATCCAAACTAATACAATTAAATTTGGTATATTTAGAAGTTTGTTTCTTTTTTTCAATCAAACCCGAACTAAATCAACCAGTAAACACCCCTAAAATAAAATACAAGACAAGATGAAAAATCGCGTAATAAGCACCATTCTAGAATTGTGATAACCGCAGGCCCACAGGTCATAGACTAAAATTAACGACTTAAAAAATATACTCTAGTGAATAATAATATTACCCTACAGCTTATTATTCATACGCATCTTAACTTAATATATCAAGAATATACAAAATCCCAATTTCTTCCTGGTCCCCGTTGCCTGTCAAATTCAGCTCACCGTTAATGGCGTCATAGTTGCGGCCTGGGATGTGCTATATACTGGACATGATGGAACAAAGAACGCAGGGAGCATGAAGATTCCTAATAATCCTAGATCTGTGAAACTTCATTGATAGCTGTTTAGGATCGAAGAGGATAAATGCAATGGCAATGCTAACTGAATACTTATGTCACAAGTCATAACAACTTAAGGTTGTTGTTAAGTGGTAACGGCTTCCTCTCATGCATTTTGGCGGTAAGCAGATTAGTCTTGAACAAGGAAGCCAGTCAGAAGAAGTTCAAATCAACCATGTTAACCCAAGTCGCTGACGACCAAGTCACAGCCAAGCAATCCAGCTGGTCACAGTATAGTTTGTAGATAAAAACGTCGTCTTTATCCAGCCAAGCATATCCATGGCATCCTCCATAGCTTGCAGAAGATCCAGTGAACCAATAGCTTCTTTTGAGAGCTGACAGTTGAAAAGTACATGTTCTATAGTTTGTAGATGAAATTCAAATCAACCAGGTTAACAATGACTTTATCCAAGTCGCTGACCAAGTCACAGCCAAGCAATCCAGCTGGTCATGGTCTAGTTTGTAGATGAAAACAATGACTTTATCCAGCCAAGCATCTCCACGGCGTCCTCCATAGCTTGCAGAAGATCCGGCAAACCAAGAGCTTCTTTTGAGAGCTGACAGTCAAAAAGTACATGTTCTATAGTTTCCTCTGCATTACTGCAGAAACAGCAACCATTCCCCACATCAATGCCCTTCTGTTGAAGCCATGACCAAGCGGGAAGGATGTCCCTGCAAGCACGCCACATAAAGACCCTTCACTTAGGAGGAATTCTGACCTTCCAAAGTTTCCTCCATAAGCCAGCAAAACTATTCAAATAATCCAAGCAATTGTGCTGTGCAGGTTCTCCAGCAACTCATTGCATAATGGATTTCTCCCAAGAGCACTCTTCACCGAGAATACACCCTTGGTATACCAAAAGGGGAAATCTTCATGTTGACCTTGGCATTGTAGTATTTGGATAATGGCAGCTGCATCAGATGGATTAAAGGTATTTTAAATGAGCTCCAAATTCCATCTTGTGGGGTTTTCGAACATCAATGGGATACTTGAACTAAGGTAGTGTCATGGACCAGCGGGTTTATTACCTTGAATCCCATTGGATATGCATCTAACTTCATAAATCAAGAATATATAAAATCCCATGTTCTTCCTGCCCCCCATTTCCTGTCAAATTCAGCCACTGTTAACGGTGTCATAGTTGTGACCTGGGATGTGCTATATACTAGATATGAAGAAACAAAGAAGGCAGGGGATATGTAGATTCATAATAATCCTAGATCTGTGAAACTTCAAAGATGGCTGTTCAGGATTGAAACGGATAAATGCAATGGCAATGCTAACAGAATACTTATACATAAGCTGATAAGCATCAAGTCACAAAGGTTGTGGTTAAGTGGTACATGCTTCCTCTCATGCATTTTGGCAGCAAGCAGATTAGTCTTGAACAAGGAAGCCAGTCAGAAGAAGTTCAAATCAACCATGTTAACACTTACAAAGATTTAGCATGGTACTTTCTCGTTTAGCAGCATTGAATTAAGGAGTTCTCCCCCATCAGTTAGTTAACTGCATGACCATATGTCTACCCAATTGTGCCAAAAACGAGATAGCTGTGGTAAGAAAAGATTGACTTCCAGGAGTATCACTAAAATATAGACAGCAATATGCACCATTTATTCTTTCTTCAAATACTCTGGAACTTCTGTCATTCATAAGTTCTCATTTCTCATTTGTTCATTTTTCCCATAAAAAGATTCGATTTCCATTCTCAAACTTCTGAAGATATTGTAAATCCTAAAATCGGTTCACGATTCGCCATATTGCAGGAGAAGCCAACAGAAACACAAATGTTCTCATGAACCAAATCCAACACTAAAAAGGTTTCATAATTTCAAATGACGAGGAAAACGGCCACACCTGCTCTGCATTCTTAATATCTCCTTGGCAAAATCTTGATTGCCTGTTAGAACAAGTCCATTCAATACGCGATTAAAAGTAAACTTTCGCGGCAAAAACCCTCTATCAGTCATCTCTATCAACAATTTCCCAGCCACCACCAAATCCTCTGATTTCTTCCTCACAAACATTGCATTAATCAGAACATTGTACGTGTCCAGATTGGGCAAGCACGACCTATCTCCCATCTTTTCAAACATGTTCAAACCCTTTTCAATCTCACCAGCATCACAAAAGTAACGGATCATGACATTGTACGTCTGAACATTCGGCTGGCATCCATCTTCCTCCATCCTTGCCATAAACTCCAAGGCCCTTTCCATGTCACCCGAATGACACAATCCTCTGATAACAACATTGTAAGTAATCGAATTAGGCACGCATCCCTTCCTCACCATCTCTTCAAAAACCAATACGGCGTTCTGCACACTATCCTTCTTACACAAAACCTGAATCAAAGCATTATAAGTCGCAACCGAAGGAACCACACCCTCTCTAACCATCTCATCAAAAACCCTCTTGGATTTCTTAATCTCACCCGCAACACCAAACCCGTGAACCATGGTGGTGTAAGTAACAACATCAATTTCACACTTCCTCTTCTTCATCTCCAAAAAGAACTCCCAAGCTTCCTTAAGCTGACCAGTCCTAAAATACCCTTTCAGCAATATATTATACGTAACCAAAGTTGGGGTAATTCCCCTCTCTACCATCTCCTTCATCACCTGCAACGCCATTGGCGTTCGCTTAATCAAGCACCAACCGTTTGCGATTACATTATAACTAACAATGTCACATTTAAATCTACCCCTAAATACCTTGAACAAGTTATAAGCCATTTCCACTCGTCTCGACTTACACAAAACATCGAGGACAGTGTTGAAGGAGTTAAGATCCTGGCGACAACCGTGTTCGTGCATCGACAAAAACACTTTAATGGCCCTATGGGCTTTGCCGGCGGAGACGTACCTCTCGGCGATGATCGCGAAGGTTCGAGGGGTGGGCCCGCGGCGGAGGGAGCGCATCCGGTGGACGAGGGTCCAGGCGGTCTTGTAGTCGCGCATGCGGGCGGCGACGTCGATGGCGTGGTCGAAGGAAGACGAAGAGTGAATGTAGGTGGGATGGCGGTCCAGGTGTTTGAAGAATTGCAGGGCTTTGGGTCCGTGGTTCCACAGGCGCTTGAGGACCTTGTCGACTACGTCTTGGGTCCATTGGAAAGTGGGGTTTGCTAGGGTTTCGGAGAGGGATTGTGGGTCTGATTCGAGGACGAGTTTGGCTACGGCGGCGTCTTGCGCCGCCTCCGACGGCGATGGAAGTTGGGCCCCGGTGGTGAACGTGTGACGTGGAAGCGAAAATCGGGGTTTTGGTGGAGGGAGAAGGTGGAGGTGAGAACCGTTCCAGGTTTGTTCAACTGGTTTCGCTAGTAACCGAGTGAACATCTTCCTAGGATTTTGTTAGATATTTTCTGATTTTTCCCTCCTTATTTTTTCTTCATATCACCAAGCATGGACCTGTTTTATGGGCAGCAAAAATGAATTTTTCATGTAGTCAGCTATGGAGACTTCAAATTTTAGAGAAGGGAGCTGTCAACACAGCAAAAATGGCAAAATTGATCCTTTTGTGTTGTTCTTATACTAACTGTTTAGAACTGGGATCTAAGAGTTGTCTGAGAAGGTAAATAATGGTAGACTCATCTATAGTGTAGCTACAACTGTATGAGGAGCGAGATGGTGGGTACTTGTAAAAGGTATTCCGACGCTCAAGTTAGAAGTAGCTCGAGAAAAAGAGTGGGCAATGAAATTAATGCATATGAGTGTATCAATGCGTATTGCGCTTTACCCCCTTGTAGTGTAAGAAATCGTTGTTCTGTATGATCTGTCTCTTAGTGGAGTACTGTCTCTTCTTTTCTATCGGGGGGACAGGTTTAGTAGGCGAGTGACTTTCTGTGCATTGCACATCTGAGGACTAGTTTGGCGGGTTGGGTTGCTCTAATTTTCTAGACCCATACTCGGTCCAAAATACTTGTCCCTAACTTAGCGCTTAGATGAAATAGCTAAGTGTCAAAATACATGTTCAACTAGAGCATACGACACGCAATGGACAAAAGGATTCGAGTCATAGTGTTCTATGCTAGATCTCGCGTTGTTCTCTCAAAGGGTTGAGATCTGTGATGTATTATAGTGAAAATCTGTGATACGTAATTAAGGTCGTGATTTCGGTTAGATCGCTCTGCTTATGTTATCATCCCGAGGTCCAGGGTAGATAGTTAGTTGCCCCCATGTTGTGTGGGGTCTGCTGTGGTTCACTCTTAGATCAATATTCAAGGTGTCGTTTCACTACAGGATTTGCTGAAGGTCTGGTGTTCGACTCACATGTCCCTTCGTGGCACCACACATTGCTTTAATTTTGAACGTTCTGAGCCTTACCATTTCGGTTGTCTTCGTTCAGAAGCGACGTTACACGTGGTTGAGGAGTAGTGGGTGCTGTTGTTTGGGATTCGTAACGCCATGATGAGCCACTTTTGAGTTTCAAAAAGTAGGCATCATGATGGGTCATTTTGAATGAAATGCTTTGTCTGCGTTAAAACGGCGTACCCTTCCCCTAATGGCAATGGTTGGGTAGAAAGGGGTTTTCTCCATTCTTTTCCCTAAACCTGCTTCCAGATTTTCACATCCAAATTTCTTTCTCAGGTGGTTGGTGCTTCAAGGCTTCTTCAGCGCTTTTTCACTATTTAGTGCCTTTTTCCTTCAGTACTCAAGGTACTCCTCATCTTCATCTTTTCTATTTTTGCCCTTTTATTTGAACTCCTAGTGGGAGGCACTTAGTGGGGAGAAATGTTGGGTAGTGAGGAGTTGGTGTAGGATAGTGTCTTGTCAGTGGAGGTTCTAGGTATCTGATGGTGTTATGTGATTTGAGTGATTCTTCAAGGTCTACCTCGAGCGTGTCCTCTGCAGGTATGGCACAAAATTTTAGGGCTACACCTGCAAAGCGAGGGAGGACCATTCCAGCAGAGGAGAAGACGTTTGTCTTTCCTCGCGACGCTGACAAATATCTGTGGGTGAATCAGGAGATTTTGGGTACTCCTTCCAATGTGAGGACTACTGGAGATGCCTAGGAAAAGTAACAATACCTACAGCTGGCTGTGGATGGGCTCAGAGACAAAAGTTCGTGATTCGACATCCGTCAGAAGAAAAGAGGGTGTGCTCGACCCATATGAAGGGCGAGCACTTCGTGTATATGTATGATGCCCTCTTTACCCGGATTGGGGTGAGGTTGCCATTTACTGAATTTGATATGGGTGTTCTTAATCACCTACGGGTGGCGCCTACACAACTTCATTCGAATGCTTGGGGTTTCTTTGGGTATTCGAGCTGGTTTTCCTAGTCTTTGGGTGACCGTACTCGGTCAAGTCTTTCTTTTTCCTTTTCTCTCGTTTGACCACCTCCAGGAGTAACCAAACCAAAGGGTGGGATATGCTACGTGCGCAGAGCAGATGTACAATCTTCAAGCCCTATCAAGAGTCCTTCAAAAAATTTAAAAAGGACTTTTTTAGGGTAGAAGGAGCTTGATGCAAATTAAAAGTTTCAAACAAGTCTACAAACTTGATGCAGGATTAATTATTGCATTGCGAACCCAAGTGCAGGTTGTCTCAAGTAATAAATTTCTCAGGAGTCCGAGGTCGATCCACAGGGAATTATTGAAGATTAATTAAGGTGAAATAAATATTTTGTTACTACGGTAAAAATTATTTACTTTGATTAAAAGATCCACTCTTAGTAAATAAAGTAAAGGTAAGATTAATTTCTTTTATAACTCAATTAGAATCCTCGCAACATGGAGATTCCAATTGGAAAATACAACGTTAAAAGTTCAATTAAAATAATATACATAATTATATTATGTTTTCGAAAAATATTACCACCACTTATAAATGGGTTAAAGCATTCATTGTGCCAATATTTTGTCTACAACAAATCAAGAACTCCACTTTATAAGGAGAGTTTCTAACACCACCACTTGTAAATGGGTTAAAGCATTCATTGTGTCAATCTCTTGTCTACAACAAATCAAGAACTCCACTTTACAAGGAGGGTTGCTAAATTGATTGGAAACAAAATACAATACGTATAATGACCACTTGAAAATATATCATTTAAGCACAAGAGAGAAATTAATCTAACCTTATTTCATTACCAAGAGCTTCACTCTTTCACCCAAGAAAAATGAAACTTAGTTACTCATAGATAAGAAGAAAGAAAGAGAGAAGAAGAAGAAGAAGAAGAACATGACTTTAATTTAGAACAAAGGAAAATTACTACAAGAAAACCTAGTAACAAACTAGCATCATTTTGGTATCTAACACCTAACACCTTCAATGATCTGCTAAGGCCCCCTTTTATAGAGGATTAGAGATACAAAATGACAAGGGGGCTGAGTCATTAGTGAGTGGATGAGTGGAAAATGAGTGGAAAATGCCAAATGACTTTTGGTGAGTAAAAAATTATGAAGATTCCTTGTCTCCAAAATCATTTAGCTCTGAAGTCATTGAATGCGTCAGAATGAGCAAATGTTATCTTCATCAAAGTTGTAGGGCTTGATCTTGACTTTCAAATGGCTTTGGTTTGAGTCCAATATCATTTCTATAACTCCAGATACGTTCAAATTACTATACACTGCTTAGGCCCAGTCACAGCTCCTCTGTTCTGACTTGCAAGCCCAATATCACCCATTAAGCCTCAGATTCTAGAAAAGTGTTCACATGAAAGTTGTAGATATAGATCTCAACTATTCAGCATCAAAATCTCTGCCCATTTGACAACATCTAGACTGAAAAATGGCATGAACAGTACACATAGGTCAAGCTGTTAGGAACAGCACTCTAGTTCTTGCTTCAACCCCAATTTGAGTTATCTACTCGTATGATTGGGCCTTTGAGGTCTTCATGAAAGTTATAGGCTCTCTCGTATCTTTAAAATTCCATCAGATTCACCTCATTTGACCACCTACATCCCAAGATATAGCCCAAATACAGAAACAACGTAAGACTTAAATTATGCTGAAAAATTCAATTAAGTCTAATTTGAGTCCAAACTTACAAAACATAATCAAACTCAATCAATTAAGTACATGGAGAGTGTAAACGACTAAAAATAAAGGCTTATTAATGTATCAAATATGTGATCATCAAATTCTCCCACACTTAGCTTTTTGCACTCCTGGACAAAACACACAAGACTAAAACTAAAAAAAAAAAGAAACAGACTCAAAAGTTAAACACTCTAAAAGACTTAATTTCTAATAATATTTAAAAATGAAAAGCAACCAATCATTCAAGTAATCAAAACATTCATGAGATAACATATCTTCACATCTCAAACCATCAAGTAAGGAAACTTCAATTGAAAAGCATGAGTCAAGAATGATAGATCTTCACAAAATTCACTCTCAATCCCTCAAGTATTTAAAAGGTAGGTATTTCACTCAATTCAACCCATGAAAATTGCACTACCATAAGCTTGCTTATCTTCTACTTCTCCACTACTCAGAACACATGCACACACAAATCATGAAGACTTTAATCAATGTTGTAATGGGGTCAAGGTAAAGAAGAAGGTAATATAGATATGACAAGTTAAATACCAAAGAGAATAAAAGAGCATGAATGCTGAGTTCAATTAACAAGCATGAAAGTTCATCCCAACTCCACCTAATACAAATTCCCTTTACATATTCTTTTCCTTTCCTTTATTGCCTTATTGACATTCTTTTTCTTTTTACTTACTTTTTTTTTTTTTGATTTTTTTTATTTTGAATTTTTTTTATTTTTTTGATTTTTTTTTAAAAAAAACATCATATATACATTTTTTTAACCATTCTGCACACACACTCCTACACTTGTTCAAGAACTCATCAAATGACAAAGCTAATGTTCTCTTATTCCCTAAGGTCAGGTAAGAACATAGTTTTTCATTTAAGATACATAATGAGTTCGAAACAAAGAATGGTCAAATAAGCTCAAAGAGGTTAAACAAGGGGAAATAAGTTATTTTCAATACTTTACGTTGGCAGGAATCAGAGAATTTTCAAGAAGTCATAAGAGTGTTTGATATCATATTAAGACAATATGTCTTTGCTAAGGTAAGTTTAGCTATTTGATTAAAGTAGCTATTTCAAGAAAAATGTCTCAATCATATTTATGTATGCATATGAAAATGTAGTCTCAAAAAGAATCAAAGCAAGTTCTAGAATAACAATTCCATGAGTGAAATTCATACAAGAAAGAAAAGAATGGTACAAATGTTTAATCCATTCATCAATAGGCTCAAAATCTCACAATGCATAATTCTATCATTCTCAGTCCACTAATTCAACATCCATAACCAAGCATGTGATTTTTAAGAAAGAAGACAATTAACTCAATCATGCAAATTTTTCTGAATTTGAATTGCTACTTCCATACAAACTAGTTATCTACCCTAATCTAGATGCGTCTCAAAAGTAAAATTTACTCCTTTACTCTGTCATCCCTAATTGGTTTTGCTGTAGGTTTCTGACAATCATATCAATAAACATACTTCCCAATTTACATGCGTCTCAAGAGCAAAACCATTCCTTATTCTGCCATCCTTCCTTGGTTTAGTAAGTTACTAACAATCATATCATATTTCCCCATATTTTTTTTGGTTAACTATCTTTCCCCCCAAACAGATCACAACATTATCCTCAATGTTAAAAATTAAATCAAAACTGAAGAAATAATCATTAATATACATTAAAAAAAATTTATTGCTACAAAATTAAACAAAATAATGGGGAGAAGTCACATACCTGAAATGCTTAGACGGGAAGAGAATAACTACATCTTGACAATGGTTAGCAATGACAAAAATAAAAAAAAATAAAGTAAAATGAAATAAATAAGCATGCAAACAAATTTTTTTTTGGGTTTTTATTTATTTATTTTTTTGTTGGCCGACACTATTTACATCTCCATACAAAGACTCCGAAATTTGGGAGGCACTTAAGCCAACTCAATAAAAACATGAAATACTAAAAACTTACCTCAGCTTTGGTAGACAGGATCGTCTGCCAAAGTCTCTGCTACATCTGGATCCTTCAACTCAAGTTATAACTTCAACCGTTGACCATTTACCTTCTTCCAAATTAATTTTATAAGAACAGACCAAGGGACGAACAACTTTTTTATCAGCAATACTCCAACCTTTCTTAGGCAACTCCTTAAACTTTGGTTGCCATGCTTGAGTGTTATGATCCTGAGTTCTATCAAAAATAGTAAAAATATCAACTACATCAAAGGAATTACTGATAGAATCAAACTCAGAATTCTCAAGGGAATCAAAATCATAGGTTTTAGAAACTCCCCTATCTATGATTGAGTCAATCATGTATGTCTGGTGACTCTTGTCATCATTTTCTGGCTTAACAAGACTTTTTATCACCTCGGGTTCCTTAGATAGCTTAGCATCACTACTATCTTGATTCTTTTCCACATCCTCTAACTCATTCACACTCAAGGAGTTCATCGCTTTGGACATTTGGCTCTTTATCTCCTTGCTTTCTTCAACAACCTTTCCATTCCTAAGGGTTATCACTGATTTGACTTAATCTATTTGTTGATTTTCTGACTACCCTCATTTAAACTGTACTGGTCTTTGGGATTTAGTTGAGATTGAGAAGGAAATTTTCCTTTCTCGTGAATGGTGAGTGCAGAAGAAAGTTTAGTAAGAGTGTCTTTTATGCCAATCATGACTTGAGTGTTTTGATTAATAATGACATCTTGCTTTTCCATGAATGCATGCAATGTTTCTTCAAGGTTATTCTTGTATGATGTGACATATGATGCATATCCTTGAGAATTTTGTGAATCCTGTTGTGTCTGAGGAGGTGGTGGTTGTATGAATTATGTCTGATTGTTGGTCCTCCAACTGAAGTTCGGGTGATTTTTCCATCCCGGATTATATGTATCTGAAAAAGAAGAAGTGAATGGCTTTTTAAAATTGTTCATTGCATTTACTTGCTCATGCACAACTTCTTTAAAAACAGAAATTTTGGACATTTATTTGTTAAGTGTTCCAATTCATCACAAATGTTACAAATTTCTTCATTTTGCACAGATCTGATTTCTTTTACTTTCCCTGATTCCATGGCTTCAACATTTCTAGCCAAACTGGCAAACCTAGCATTTAGATCTTCTTCTTGACTAAGGTGATATTTTCCTTTACTAGCATTTGCAAGATTTGATCTAATTGAATTTTTAGAATGATTAGTATCATGTCAAGATTGAGAATTTTCAGCCAAATGGTCTAAATAGTCTAAAGCTTCTTCAGGTTCTTTATCAAGAAATTCACCATTGCACATTGTTTCCACAAATTATTTAGTTTTGGGTGTTAACCCTTCATAAAAGAAGCTTATAGTGTGCCATTTTTCAAAATCATGATGTGGACAAGAATTCAACAAATCTTTAAAACGTTCCCAACTTTGAAAATATACTTCATTTGAGTTTTGGGAAAAATTTTGGATTTGTCTTTTCAAAGCATTGGTTTTATGTGTTAGAAAAAATTTCTTCAAAAACTCACATTGCATTTCTTGCCATGTGCCAATTGATCTTGGTTTCAAAGTGTTAAGCCAAGCTTTTGCTTTATCTTTTAAAGAAAAAGGAAACAATTTAAGCTTAACAACCTCTTCAGTGCAAGTTTGATCATGAAAAGCAGTACATACTTCCTCAAATTCTTTTAGATGTAAATATGAGCTTTCAGATTCTAAACCATGGAAATTAGGAAGTAAAGAAATCATACTTGACTTGAATCTAAAATTATTAGCATTGAGTGGAAAGATAAAACATGATAGACTAGAATTTCGGGATGGTTGCAAATACTCACGCATGGTTCGCAACAGTTGATTTTCATGTTCATTATGCATACTTTCATTTTCAGCCATTATGTTTGATGTGTGTGATTGTGATTCAAACAAATTAATATGTAACGTACCTGGATTAATTCTAACCAAACGACTAGAATTTAAATCCCGATACCAATTAAGCATACATAAGAAACTTAATAAGGATGTGGTATAAACCAACCACTAAATAAAAAAAAAAGACAAAGGTGTGGTATAAACTAGCCACAAAATAAGTTAATAAGCAGAAAAATTAAAAAGTTAGTATGCAGATAAATTAAAATGTTAGAAGCAGATAAAGTAAGAAATTAGATAGTTAGTAAGAGAGTTAGTAAGTTAGTAAACAAAAAATAATTAAATAAATAAATAAAAATAAATGACATAAAATAAATAACCAAAAAAAATAAATGACAAGATAAATACAAAAAATAAAGTACGTAAAATAAAATACGAAAATAAAGTGTAAAAAGTAAATTTAAAATATGAAAATCGTAAATCGGCAAAGCCGATTTTTCACTCCAGCGAGAGAGAAGTGAATAAGAAAGATTATTTCATTAATGATTAAAGATTACAGAGAGATTAGGGAGAGTTTCCCCACTAAGTTAGTATGTACAGAAAATAAAAGGAAGAATTACCACCACTAAGTTAATATGTACAAAGAAAATAAAAAGAAGAGGTTCCCCCACTAAGTTAGTATATACAAAAAATAAAAGGGAGAGATTCCCCCACTAAGTTAGTACGTTAGTAGTATATACAAAATATTTACACCAGAAATTTATTCTTCAAATCAAGTACCCGACAACGGCGCCAAAAACTTGATGCAAATTAAAAGTTTCAAACAAGTCTACAAACTTGATGCGGGATTAATTGTTGCATTGCGAACCCAAGTGCAGGTTGTCTCAAGTAATAAATTTCTCGGGAGTCCAAGGTCGATTCACAGGGAATTGTTGAAGATTAATTAAGGTGAAGTAAATATTTTATTACTACGGTAAAAATTATTTACTTGAGTTAAAAGATCCACTCTTGGTAAATAAAGTAAAGGTAAGATTAATTTCTTTTATAACTCAATTAGAATCCTCGCAACATAGAGATTCCAATCGAAAAATACAACGTTAAAAGTCTAATTAAAATAATATACGTAATTATATTATGTTTCCAAAAAATATTACCACCACTTATAAATGGGTTAAAGCATTCATTGTGCCAATATTTTGTCTACAACAAATCAAGAACTCCACTTTATAAGGAGAGTTTCTAACACCACCACTTGTAAATGGGTTAAAGCATTCATTGTGCCAATCTCTTGTCTACAACAAATCAAGAACTCCACTTTACAAGGAGGGTTGCTAAATTGATTGGAAACAAAATACAATACATATAATGACCACTTGAAAATATATCATTTAAGCACAAGAGAGAAATTAATATAACCTTATTTCATTACCAAGAGCTTCACTCTTTCACCTAATCAAAATGAAACTTAGTTACTCATAGATAAGAAGAAAGAAAGAAAGAAAAAGAAGAAGAAGAACATGACTTTAATTTAGAACAAAGGAAAATTACTACAAGAAAACCTAGTAACAAACTAGTATCATTTTGGTATCTAACACCTAACACCTTCAATGATATGCCAAGGACCCCTTTTATAGAGGATTAGAGATACAAAATGACAAGGGGGCTGAGTCATTAGTGAGTGGATGAGTGGAAAATGAGTGGAAAATGCCAAATGACTTTTGGTGAGTGAAAAATTATGGAGATTCCTTGTCTCTGAAATCGTTTAGCTCTGAAGTCATTAAATGCATCAGAATGAGCAAATGTTATCTTCATCAAAGTTGTAGGGCTTGATCTTGACTTTCAAATGGCTTTAGTTTGAGTCTAATATCATTTCTATAACTCCAGATACGTTCAAATTACTATACACTGCTTAGGCCCAGTCACAACTCCTCTGTTCTGACTTGCAAGCCCAATATCACCCACTAGGCCTCAGATTCTGGAAACGTGTTCAACATAAAAGTTGTAGATATAGATCTCAATTATTCATCATCAAAATTTCAGCCCATTTGGCAACCTCTAGACCGAAAAATGGCATGAATAGTACACATAGGTCAAGCTGTCAGGAACAGCATTCTAGTTCTTGCTTCAACCCCAATTTGAGTTATCTACTCATGTGATTGGGCCTTTGAGATGAAAGTTATAGAGCTCTCTCGTATCTTTAAAATTCCATCAGATTCACCTCATTTGACCACCTACATCCCAAGATATAGCCCAAATACAGAAACAACGTAAGACGTAAATTATGCTGAAAAATTCAATTAAGTCTAATTTGAGCTCAAACTTACAAAACATAATCAAACTCAATCAATTAAGTACACGGAGAGTGTAAACGACTAAAAATGAAGGCTTATTAATGTATCAAATATTTGATCATCAGAGCTCCGGGTAAGACACCTTTTTTCGTCACCTCGGAAGGTAAGCCACGCCTTCATTTATATTGGACTGACGTTGGTTGGGGGCGGAGCAACAAAGAGTTGAAAATTTCTAGCTCTGAAGTCCTTCCTTCTGAGGCTTTGGTCTTGGATTTTTTGATTGATTGAATGAAAAGGGGGGCCATTTCTTGTAATGATATATTGGGTGAACATGTTGTTTCTGTAAAGGAAGTGTTAGGTACCTCATCTTGTGCATTTCTCTTTTGTACTTGCTTTCTTGCATGAACTTGTCTATGTGTGGTAACACTCTTCTTTTTTTTTGTTGAAAGTGTGGCTCCTCCTTCCAAACTTCGGCACCTGGCTGAGATGTTGGTGGGAAAAGGTGGTGAGGCGTCGAGGTCTTGGCCCCCAGTAGTTACTCAAGGAGCGACTGTTGTTGTCTCCGCTCCTCCAAGTAGTACGACTTCTCCTCTTGCAGCTGTGGTGGTCTCTCCTCCTAATCCATCGATTGGGGTACAAGACACTAAAAATAGGGTCTTATGTTATGCCACTGCGACCCTAGAAAAGGCAAGCATAGGGCAGCAAAGATGACAGAGGGAAAAGGTCGGCTATTGAAGTCATTTTAGAGTGTCTCAAAGTATTCGAGGCCCCTATTGGCACGAAGTTTAATGGTGCTCCTCTTAGACCTCCATCGATGTCAGTTTGGCATTATGAGGCTGATTCTTTCGGCTTCATTAGCAGCCCCTTGTACAATCAGACCGAGGTCAAGGCGTTAGTTCAGCTTGACATGCTAGAGTTCTTCCGTAGGGCTTAGTTAGGGGTTTGTGGCTTGTCTCTTTTCTTTGACTCATGGAGGAAAACTTAGGATTATTCTTGGGATATTTCTAGTTTAGAGGATGAGCTCAACACCCTCTAAAGCGACAAGCAGAAGCTCGAACTAAATCTTAGAGAGAAAAGCAGACCGCTTGACCTGGCTACCGCAAAGGCGACCTAGAAGGATGGGTAGCTCAAGTTGCTCAGCACCGAGGTTGACAAACTGTGGGCTGAGGTTGACCTCTTGGCCATGGATGCTTTCGTTATCCCCTCTCTCCATGCTCGAGCTGCTCAGATGGAGTCTCTCCTAGTCAAGGTTGCCAAGGCCGACAAGCTTCGGGCTTAACTCAGTTAAGTGAGAGCTTGGGAGGATGAACTGAAGAAGAACCTAACTTTGTCTAAGTTTGCCCTTGTCAATGCTTGGGTATAGTATGAACTTTTGAAGAGGAAGCTCTATTGGACCGTGGATGATTGGTCGACATCCATGGAAGAGACATTTGAAAATGTCCTTACCAAACTTCGTCTCCTTAATCTTGGACTTAATGATGAGGGAATCAGTGCACTGAAGGAAGTCTGGGATGGCCAAATTGTGGACATTGTTACTTTAGAGGATGTCCCTAGTAATCAAGCGAACCATAAGGTGGAAGGTCGTGAAGAGATAGAGATGGTATCGGATGCTGGCCAAAATGCGGGTGGGGTGATCGTGGCCAAGGCAACATAAATTGGGGTTGGGAAAACTGAGGTAGCAATGGAGGCCCCAAAAGATCAGAGCACCACTTTTTTATACTTCTTTTTATTTTATTGCCCCTTGTATAGGGTTTTTACTTTTATATTTGGACAAGTCTCGATCTTGGGCACCTTTTAATTGAGTAGTTGACAATTTCTGTATGTTCCTATCTTTCCATTGCCGAGGCAAGTCCAACGCTCTATCCTAGTGTTGCCTTCATGCTTGTTGATCTTCTGCCTTTGTTAGACTGAGATGGGTTAGACACTCAATCTTGGTATTGGCTTTGTACTTAAGAAGAGATTTTGCTTGCATAGCTCATCGAGGTGGGTCCAACACTTGATCTCGGTGGTGAGGCTTTAGATTTGATGCCTTTTTGGTAGTTTTTGCTATGCAGTTTGTAGCAGTCTGTGCTTGCTCAAGAACCGCTGCTTTGAATTTATTGGGAGTCAAGATTGCTTTAATATCCACAGTAGTTTTCAGTTTTGTTCTCCAACTATCCGTTGTCCTTGCGACCAATCACACGGTAGGAGCAATTAATCGTGGCCTCGGTCATGTAGCTAGTTCACCTTCTTTATGGATCAATCAGGATGTGTTACTTCCTCTATAAATAGGGAACGTTTGTAGTGGGATTGTCACATGTTCCCTTTGTCTTCTAGGTATAACTGAGCATGGGTCTTCCATAAAGAATAGTCATTTTCTTGCTTCTTGTGAGCGTATGGAGGGTCGTATCCCCTTTTGAAGCCATTTTCTAATTTTTCCTCAAATTTTCAAAGGTGTCTCCTTTTTGGCTGCATGATTTGGAGGCCTTTCTTTCCTAACGTAGTGGCTTAGTGAGGACTGGGTAATTGTCTTGCGTAGCCTGGTCCAGCCACTTCTCAGCAACAGAAGACTTTTTCCTTCAGGCGTGTGTAGCGGTGGGGTATAGTTCCGTTTCTACTGGAATGACTTGGGATTTTTGTTTGTAGTTCCTGTAAGGTGTGGATGGGATCCACTGCCCTCTTCCTTTGCTCCCGTGATTGCTGCCTTATCGTGGGCGCGTTGGGGTAGCTAGGAAGTGTAGGGCTATGGGACTTATCTTCACTCTAATCAATGGTAAGGTGGTTGCTCTCATCTTAAGCAACAACTGCGGTGGCCCGTGTAGGTTGGTGCTTGGTCATCATCACCTATTCATTAGGCTACCTTCTTGGTTGTTTTCAAAAGGGTAGTCTTTGCACGAGGGTCTCTTGCTAGTCCTTCTTGAAAGAGAATAATTTCCTTTTTGTAAGGTAAACTAAAATAGGCAATGTCTGGAATGAGAATGAAACTTGTTTTTCTAAACATTTTGCCTTTCGTTGTATTGTTCAGTTGGATTGTCACAGTCTTGTGTAGTTGTTTTCATAGTTCTTATATTGGTCCAATGCTAAGTCTCGATGTACACTTGTATAACGAACGCTCGCTTCACCAGACCTAGGTGAGTGTAAAAATCGAACTCAAAGGTAAGGTTTACTTGATTGGACGAACATTCACTCCACCATCCGATGTGAATACGAAACTCAACCTCGGTGGTACGGTTTGTTTGATTGGACAAACATTCACTTCACCGTCCGAGACAAATACAAAACTCGACCTCGGTGGTAGGGTTCGTTTGATTTGGACAAACATTCACTTCACTATCCGAGGTGAATACGAAAGTTGACCCCGGTGGTAGGGTTCGTTTAATTGGATGAACATTTACTTCACCATTCAAGATGAATACAAAACTCGACCTCGGTGGTAGGGTTCGTTTGATTAAGACGAATATTCACTTCACCATCCGAGGTGAATATGAAACTCAACCTCGATGGTAGGATTTGTTTGATTGGATGAACATTTACTTCACCATTAGAGGTAAATACGAAACTCGACCTCGATGGTTGGTTCGTTTGATTTGATGAACATTCACTTCACCGTCTGAGGTGAATACGAAACTTGACCTCAATGGTAGGGTTTGTTTGATTTAGACGAGCATTAACTTCACCATCTGAGGTGAATACGAAACTCGACCTCGGTGGTAGGGTTGGTTTGATTAGACGCGGTAGCCCTGTGGCGTGGAGTTCACTGTCCCGGGCTACGGTCGATTATCCTTGACCACTGCAAACCACATCGATTGGTGGCTAAGGTGTGGCTCAAATGGGCATGGGTTAAGACCCCTGCTCATGCTGCTTGACCCCAGAAGGTGTTCAAGTGGCTCTCCCCAGTTTTGTTGTCTTACGTAAATGTCGGAATAACTGATCATTTTCAGACCTTGTATTCCTTAGACCTCGCCAAAGCATGGTGACCTTGGAGGATATGGTGCGCCGAGGTACTCGTGGACTTGAGGTCACAACCGAAGTACCGGCTTCAAATGAGATAGCAATTGGAAAGAGTTGATTCATTTATATCCAAAGATATTTACACCGTTGAAGTAGTAATTACAAGATACTATGTGATCGTATGAGTTACTTTAGCGTAGTGGCGACCATCCTCTTGGTTGTCATGTCGAGGTTGCACCCTTTCTTGATTCAGGGAATTAGCCAGAGGTGATCGCGGGCTAGGATTCTCATTCCTAGTTGGGGAATGTTTTGTTTGGTAAGGGGGAGAGAGACTCCAGGGGTTGTAGCTCTGTTTCCTGTGGTGGCCCTTTCTCCAGTCATTGTTGTAGTTTCGGTTCACGTATCAGCCTAGATGTCCATGCCGGATGAGGGACTCGATGACATCGTGGAGGTTAGTATAATCCTTCATGTTATGACCATGGTTGTCATGCCAAGCGTAGAACTTGGATCTGCCCATTGGCCTTTTTATGGGGGGGCCTTTGCGCATCTCAAAGCTTGATGTTCATGACCTCCTTGTAAATCTAAGTCCGTGGCATGTTGAAGGGGTGTAACTCTCGAACTTCCCCTTGAGATGTGATCTCGAATTATGACCCTATTGATCGGATGGTTCCCTGGGTTTGGGTTTGGCGTATTCTCTTTTGAAATGCTTCCTAGCCCAGAGAACATCTTCAATATTGATGTATTTATCGGTGCAGGCACGAAACTCGTCCATGATCTTAGGCTCCTTTTTTTTCCAGTGAAAAGGAGAAGTATCTTGGACGAAGCCCTTCTCTGATATAGAACAGTCGAGTCTTTCATCTTGGTCTCATATGTTTATGATCTCTTTGTTGAACCGGGATATAAAGTCTTGTAGGGACTCCCCTTTCCCTTGCTTAATCTGGACGAGACAAGATATGGATTTAGGTTGTACTTTATTGGTAGTGAAGTGTAGCAAAAATCTTGAGGATAGACTTTCCCAGTTAATGATAGACTTCGAGGCTAAGGTGTTGAACCATCTCAGGGTGGCTTTCTTCAATGATAAGGGGAAAACTCGGCACATGAGCGAATCACCTCCCCCAATGAACAAGAGCGTGAAAGTGTAGGCATTTAGGTGTTCTTGTGGGTTTGAGGTCTCGTCGTAGGGTTCAATGTTTGTTGGATATTTGAACCGCTTGGGGATCTCCTACACCATTAGTTCATCAGAGAATGGCTAGTTTTGAGAGACCAAGCTTCTGGCTCTAAGCTCCCACTCTTTTGCCTGGGTTTGCCTAATGTCGTGACTGGGATTCGTGACCCTTGAATTCTCTAGAAGGCGGTCATCTAGAGAATTAGTTTGTCATCTCCACGATCCCTTTTGGGAGATTGGTTCTCGTCGACCTAGTCCTAGTTAGTTATTCGTACCAGGTTTCATAGTCTTTCATCTTGGCGCTAGATTCACTCATCTTGGAGTTTGACCAAGGAGAGTAGTTTGCCCTGGATAGCTTTTGGTGGTCGATTTCAACAAAACAATACTGACCTTTGTTGTCTATACGGTCACCAAGGCGTTGTAGCACTAATATTCGCTACCTAGCATCTTCAGAGGATGCCCTTTGTAGACTGAGGCGTTGCCACACCGAAACTCTCTTGAAGGGAGAGGGAGATTCTCTCTAGTGAAAGAAGTCTCGTGCCCATCCTGCCTAAGTTCCAGTCGAGGTACGGGTGGTCCATGAGCAGCAAGGACTGATGCTCGATGGTGGTTTGTTGTAGGGGGAGCGCGCACCGCAGAAGCTCGATTTTGGTTTGTTGGATTCTGTCTCCTTCTTGTGTTCACCATTTTGGTGGTGATAGGTAGAGTCTTGAGAGTGGTATTGAGAGTAGAAATTTATCTTTTCCCACAGACTATGCCAATGTTCAAAACTGAGTACTGAGAGTTACTTGAGAAGGTAAATAATGGTAGACTCCTTCGTAGCGCAACTGCAATAGTATGAGGAGCGATGGGGTATGTACTTGCAAAATGCACTCCGACGCTCAAGTCAGTGGTAGCTCAAGGAGGATAGTGGGCAATGAAATTAATGTGTACCTTTGTCCTCTCATTTGGCCTTTATATAGAGATGTATGAGCGTGTAAAAAGCGTAGAGGGATCTGAGCGTATTAGTGCGTATTGCGCTCTGCCCCCTTGCAGTGTAGGAAATCGTTGTTCTGTATGATATGTCCTCTCCTTCTGAATGGAGTATTGTCTCCTCTTTTCTATCGCAGAAGGAGGCAAGTTTAGTGGTCGTATGACTTTCTATGCATTGCACGTCTGAGGACCAATCTGGCGGGTTGGGTTATTCCAATTTTCTGAGCTCATACTCGATCCAAAACACTAGCATTTTGAATATTGCTTGGGTAATATGTAAAATTTTAATTTTAAAATTTCTATTTTATAAAAGCACTATATAATATTAAAAGTAAAAATAATGTAAACAAAATAAAATAAAATATTTTTTTTATAATTTTGATTAAATTGTGAATAAAAGATTAGTTTATTATGCCACAAAAAGTTTTTTGGTGCTTCTCTCATTTTGTCTAATTAATGAAAATTGGAATCAAGCAGTTACATCAAGCAATTAAATTTAGTAATTGATAATTTGATATTGAAAAAACTCAAGCTTCTACAGTTTCTTAAGTTCTAAAGAATCATGTCCAACCATATAACAACAAAAATTTATCCGGGTGTTACACTAAGAGTTAGGCATCATAACTTGAAGTCACTCCGCTAATAAAATACAAATCTTAGACATCATAACTTGCCTCTCACTTCTAAAACGTAATGGAACCATAGGCTATAACTAATGTTGTATACATTATACTAAGATGGTAAAGATGCCAAAAGATGCTGTATACAAATGCTCTATACATATTAACGTAATACATTGCACGATTTTTTTCAAATGCTGTCTTTGATTGAAGTTCACCCTTCTCATATACTGCTTCGCCAATTTTACCAAGCCTGCTAGTTTTATCTATATAAAAAATAATTGTTGAATCAAACTTCATGTAATGATGTAAAGCTATATTGGTGGATAATGGTACTCCATCAAATTACATTCTAAATAATTTTTTCATAAAATTTTTACACTGTAAATATAAATACGTTTTAATGTTAAATTTTCTACCTCCTACAATACAAACTTATTTGCACTAATTCTAAAGGCTAATGTCCAACTTGTAAAACAAAATAAAGATTTAAAACAAAATAAGATATAACCGCATTGAGGGAGCCTAATATTACATCCTTCTTTATTCTTTGGGATCCATATAACTGTTTTTTTCATTTTTTTAATAAGACAAACACTTTTAGTGCAATCACAGAAAAGATCTCAAAATTGCAAGACTTATTTCTATATTCACACCGAAATTTCATAACATTATCAAGCTTTCAAATAACTTTTATTTAATGACTAAAATAAAGTAACCAAAACAATACAATTAATATATAACTTGATAAATTCCAAGCTGCCATCAAAATGACACACCAAAACACTTAATCTTTCAAACTCTTTCAGCTTTACACAAACTAAATCATAATTAAAATGGAAAACAAATTTAAAATAATTAATAATAAAGGTAGTATATGCAACACTTTCCCATTCCTTCTCTACCGTGATAGGTTTCTTCAAATTGGAGGTAGACATCTAAGCAGCTAGACTGAGACTACTTCGAAGGTATCGTCAATTAAAGACTAACTTGGACAATTATTTCTATTTTGCTTCCACGAGAGTATTCATTGAAGATACCAACTACATTATCTCAATAAGCAGAATTTGAATCGTTTTATAAACAAAGCATTACAAAAACATGTTAGAATACTTCAATCCTTCAACATCTTAATTGGTTTCACCATATCATTGATAGAAATTTGAGTTGTCACCCCCAAAAAGAAAAAAGTAAATATCCACCAAAGGAATGAAACCATGGTATTAAATGATCCACATCATTTTGTGTATCTAAGTTGTAGGTCATCAAAATCAGTATATACAAGTCTTAATATCCTAGTACAATCCAAAGAAGTATATCATGATAAGTTGAACTACATATAACACCATAGTAAATTAACATGCTTTAGTAGTTAGGACCTCGAAATAGCAATAGATTTAATTTTCTTTTCCCAAAGTGTAAAGATAGTTTAGCAATTAGTCCTCATATTACACATTATGAAGTATTTCTATGCAAAAATATCAGGGGAAATATTCCATTTACTAAACTCTTAATGAAAATCATAATCCTTTCAATATAAAAAATTAAATTATTACCAGATATTGAATAACAAATTCTTCATTAAGAGTTCCTCTTATTCAATTGCTAACACACTAGAGACTGCCAAAATATCACTTTTATGTAGTTTGATAAGGTTTAAATTTTGAAAGAATACATGAAAGTTGATAATGTAGCAGAGAATCAATTGTTTACCATATACATTTCCTGCAATTTTGTGAAATATATAAATACCAAACAATAAACAGAAAAATATATGAAATGAAGTGAGATTAGAATAGAATAATCGTAATAACTAAAAATACTCAACCTTGATATTTTGTTTCTTGACATAGGCAACACCTTTCACAATTTCCATGACATGCTTAAATTATTAACAATAACAGCTTAGCATATTTAAGCATGGGAATGTGTTGCCAGATTATCTAAAAAAGAATGAAATGAGCAAAATGCATTCAGAAATCATAGTAGAATGCACTTACGTGCATGGGTATTGTGAATCATGTTGTGTTTGGTTTACCAAGAAAGTCCTAAACAAATTGTTTGGGGGGGGGGGGGGTAATCGTACCCTTAAAAAAATAAATAGTATGACGTACATCTAGGCAAAAGACCTAACTTGACATATAGATAATCATTTCCTTAAAAAAATCAATAATATGAATGAAAAAAATACCCCAAAAGGAATGTTCATAGTCATTGGTGTGGTGAATTGGTTTGGAAGTACAAACCTAACCTGGGCATTGGCTATAACATCGAGACACCACGCATTGAAGTCCTGTGACCTGAATAAGGAGATGACTCCCTGTGCTCTGATTTATTATTTGGATTACAATCTAAGAGCACTACTAAAGTGTTTTAAAGAAGGGTTATCCTGACATAGGTCTGCTTCTGGCCTAGATCAACTTAAGTTAAATGGACTCTGGGCGTGATCATTCTCTCTGGACTCGGTTATTCGAGTTATTAACTCTCTCTTGAGTCTCCGCAGCCGCTGACGCGCTCTGGGCTCAGAAGTAGAGGAGAGGAAGAGGAAAAGAAAATGAAGGAAGCAAGAATTTGAAACTTGAATTGGGAAGATAGATAGCCTCGCAGAGGGAGGAAAAAAAGGAGAAAGAAATGAAGATCAAAATAGAGATAACCTGGAGTAGGAAAAGTGTTGGAGTAGGCTTATGCGTGTAGCATTCTCCATCGTATCAGACTACTCTAACTTCGGGTAAATGTGAGGGTTAAGCTTGTTGAACATGCTTTTCAGTTTCACTCCTTTTTAAAACCCTGAGTGGAAAATCTCCTCCTTGGATGGGGAAAATTTTAAAATATTCCTACAAGTTTATAATCGTCTAAATCTGATTTTAAAATATTTAAATTTTAATCTAATCACTTAGGACACGCTTGGCATGACGTATAAAATTTGATAGGATAAACTTATACAATGCATTATGACTTTATTAGTTGTTTGGTGTGACCACATTATTGTTTAAGCTTATTCAACATATCTCTCTTATACATTAAAATAACGTATAACTTAATCAGGCATTGAGAGATGAGATTAGACCTGATTAAGTTTTAATGAATAAGCTCATCTGAAAATATTTTCTTTCTAATAAAGTTTTTATTTCAACCCTACCCTTATCTCTCATCTCTTGTAACAATTACTGACGCTAACCCAAGCTCCAACCACCACCACCACCATGCCTACCTTTTCCAACCACCATCCCCATCGCCTTATTTTCTGACCACCACTCCTTCATCGATCTCTGCCCCACCATCTAAAGCCCCAGTAACAGCGAGTTGCAGTTCCGTTTTGAACAAATCTTTGCTCCTCCACCATGGTAGGCTTTGGGATAGTGTTGCTGAACATCTACGTTGCTGGACTGGTTTTGATTCGTCGTCTTGCAGAGAAGCGTGACATAAGCAGTGATCAAGAAGAAAGAGTCGCTGCCTTTGTAAGAGGTGGAGAACCCACCTATTGCTCATGTTGAGAAGTTGAACATTAGAAGGAAAACTATATGGTGAAATCCAATCGAACTCCAATCTAAATAGAAGCGTGCAAATTTGAGTAATAACCCACAAAGTTCGGTCTTTGAGAAGCGACCCATGACCCATCAACTCTGGTCTCTGAGCAACAACTCACGAACTCTAGTCTCTAAGTAGCAACCAATAACCCACAAACTCTAATCTTTGAGCAACGACCAATGGTTTGTCGCCAGAAATCAATGCGACCAATGGTATGACTTCAGTCATTGATAAGACCAATAGTATACTTTTTACCAAAGGGTATTTTTGTCAAAAGTGTTAATTTTTTTTTATCATATTCAGTATTATACAATGCATCAGTAAACACATGGTAGTATTATCTTATACAATACAATATCTTATACAATATCACACAAAACACTAGAGGGTATTAAAATTTTAACAAGTCTTATATTATCAGGTTTAATACAATTAAATCTTATCATATTCTGCGTACCAAACGGACCCTTATATGATTATAAAGGGTCGCGTGTTATAATTTTATTAGAGTAATGTAATACTCTAGAAGTGTAGAAGAATCTCTTTAAGAGTAAAAATAAATTACTTTGGATGTATAGTTTATAGATAGAAATGGTATTGAGCTCAAACAAAAGGCAGCAAGAGTTTTGCGCGAACAATTCTTGTGGAGTGTGTGAATAGCTAACTGTAACGCCTGGTTAGAGCTGCAATGGTCATGCACCACGATGTATCTAACTATCAAGGATTATTTTTCTGGTCAATGTTAAGCAATAACTAAAGACGGACAATTAGTCTTTGGAAAATAAGAAAATCTATAAGGAGCCATTGGGTTTAGTAATTATCAACAGCCACAAGCTCAAATTGTAAAAGTCCAGTACAGTATGCGGGAATTTAATCGAGTTGAAGCAATATATGAAGGATTGCTGAGGAATGATCCTTACAGAGGGGAAGACATGGATACGTACTCCAACGCAGACCTGAATCTTGTTGTATGATTCGGAATTAGGAATTTATTACAGTTTAAAGGGACAGCATGAAAAGTCGGTGACGTACTGAAGGAGCTACCTCAAATAGAATAAAAATTATTTATCTTCTTGGACTCATGACTCATGAGTTGGTTGAGATGAAAAATATTCCTGCAGCCATGGATGCATAACGTTGGGCTGTAGATGATAGACCTTGTGATTATCGTACCTGGTATGGATTACCACAAACTTATGAGATGATGGATATAACTTTCTATGCTCTTCATTACTTCCAGAAATCTGTGTTCTTGCAGCCAAATAATTCTCTGTTGTGGACTGCAATGGCTCAATGTTATGAAAGTGAACAGCTTAGAATGATTGTTGAGGTAATTAAGTGTTACTGAAGGGCAGGAAAATGTAATGACAGAAGCAATGGCTCTGCACCACCTAGCAAAGATACACTCTCGGCTGGGGAGCCATGAAGAGGCAGCACTTTACAACAAGAAAGATGCATAGAATTTGGAATATTTTTAATATTTTTTGAACAGTTTTCAATTTTTAACAAATATTACCGATTCAATTCTGTCTTACGGCCAGGAGAAAAAAAAGAGTTCGCCTAGAGGGATGAGATGACACAATCTGGTTTCCCTCCAATGCATGTGGTCCTCTCTATAAATATGCATTACAGAAGATGAGAAGTCTAAAAGCAGTGCTCTGTTTTCCAAGCAATACCAATATGAAGTACGCAGAGTCGAAGAGGTTCTCTTCACTTTGAAGAGCTGGTGTACTGTGAGATTTTACCTTGATTATCAGGAATAGAATCATGTTCACCGACGCTGCTTTATAATTATTTAGATGTACATACCAGGCAGAAATCCTGTTCCTGTTTCGCACGCTCACAAATATTGATGAAACAATTATCTTCCCTTAAATGGACTTCAGCACTGCAAGTGTTACGTCGTTACGACCTAGGAGTCTAGCCTCAGGACTTAAATTGCCACAAGCTTGGAACGAGATTAGCAATCGCCGTTTATTTTTAAAACTAGTTTAAACAAGCATGTCTACACACAAGCGAAACAGCATATAGCTTTAACACTACAGCAATCATTGATGCATAAAACACGGGGTTGTTGTTCTCAACCATAGCATACATACTGTTCAGCCTGAGAGATCAACCACATTTTGTTTTCTAAATGCACGATAAACTATCTTTAACATAATAGAGTTCACGTCTCAAATTAACCTTTGTTTATTCAAAGCAAACTTAGTTGCGGCTTGGGTCCGTGAAGAATCTGTTGAGGGTGGGCATGATCTCTGGCGCTCTGTTGCGTACAAACTTCCTCAAGAAATGCTCAGAATACTTCTCTCCCTCAGCAAAGTTCTCCAGCACTCCTGCAGCCCTGCTCTCCTTGCTCACCCTAAATACATGAAAAAAAAAAAATCAACTGTTCATTATTCCTTTAATAACCAAATACTAATTAAATTAACTAACAATAACAACTCTTATAATGATGAGTGACTAAAAATGCTAGATAAAACTGATATATGATTTTTATTTTATTCTTTGTTCAATTGATGGCTGCTCTGAGGAGAATTGAGATTGAGATGTGATTTGGATAATCTCAGGCATATCTTACTAAGTTCTAACCCTTCCACTGGAGTAGCCACAGATTAGTTATAATTCCAAATTGAATGACTCTAGTCACGCTTTATTTGACTCAGCCAGTCAAGGAAGAAATTTTATCTATCAATTAGTGGTGCCAACACTCAACAGCTTCTAACAAATTAATCCTCCTTTCCTACCTTGTTTCCCCCACTTTTTCTTCCATAATTTCATCTTCAATCGGCAAAACAAAAATAGTAAGGGCTAGATCCTAGCCCCACTATCTTGTCTTGACCAGTTCTTAAAAATCATTGGGATAATTACAAAGGAAAGTAACAAGTGAAAAGTTTAACAAAAAGCAATAAGTTTTAATCCCCCATCGCTGATAATTCAAACGATCCCATCCAAACAAGAGAAAACCTCACGGTATCCCTGGTCTTTGACATGAAAAATCAATAATTGAGAGCAAAAACTACCACAGCAAGCAATTAAACAAAGCTATTTGACTAAAGAGACTTGCAATTTCAAGACTGCAAAGAAAGAGAGAGAGAGAGAGAGACCTGACTTCAGGGTTGATGCAGATATTACGAACCAGCTGAAACCCACAGATCCCAACAGCAACTCCAACAGCCGCGAATAGCGGGTATACCTACAACCACGCAAAATCAGAAACTCAATTAAATTAACACGAGTAAACAGAGCACCAAAGTCAGCTTGGATCAAAATGAAACCCTAAAAAGGATAACTGAAGTGTGAGAAACGCAAGAAAGGGATTGAAAATGGTCGAACATCAACCACTGGATGATAGATCGGAACGCACCTCGGGCCTAATCCAGCGATTGGTAGCCATGGACAGCAGAGTCCCAAGTTGACAAGGGAAAAGGGGGAGAGCGCTTGCAACAACGGAAGACGACGGAGAAAGAGAAGCGACCAGTGCCAGTGAGTAGGGCTTTATTATCAGATATATATATACATATATATATATAAAGGATTTTCATTTAAACTATTATTAAATTCCTAAAGACGCAACCCTATTGGTGGAGGCAGTTGCAAGGTTAAGGATAACACGTCATGCTCATGCACACTTGCACACAACTCGATATGTGAAAAATAAGAGCCAATTAACATAGGTTGAGATTTTTTATTTTTTTTTACTTGCCTTCTAGAGAAGCGAATGATGGAGTTAAAAATATAAGTAAACTAATCTTTTTTGCAATGCACGAATTAATTTATAGATTTTTTACTTATGAAATTATTTTTTGATATAATTAAAAATGTATTTTATAAAAAAATTTGTTCTAAATTAAATTCAACAGGTATCTGAGATAGACACGTAATGGTAATCTTTTCCTTGAGCAACAGCAATCGTGCGTGTTGAGATAGGTGGTGGATACCTGCAAAAAGATTCTAATGCTCAAGTCGGACTATGCACAAGTAAGACAATGCATGGTGAGTAATTTACTGATACTGATTAAGGCTACTTAGCCTTGTATTTATAGAGCGTGTATA
This sequence comes from Ormosia semicastrata, assembly GCA_029884595.1. Lineage (NCBI taxonomy): Eukaryota > Viridiplantae > Streptophyta > Magnoliopsida > Fabales > Fabaceae > Ormosia > Ormosia semicastrata. The sequence goes on along the minus strand of JAQQTO010000028.1, from coordinate 6,676,451 downwards.
AAATCCTCATACAATCTGTATTGAATGCAGATATTTAAGATTAGTATCATAACAAGGATTATCATCCTATTATTATTGGGGTGAACCCCTATAAGTTAGGAACTCTTAATACGAGAGCTATTTATCAATCTGAGACAGTTATGAGTCCTATAATATCGTAAGTAGATGATTAGCAGTTACAAATATTCAGGGATATATCCTCTGCACGTATCTAGCAATCTTGATATTATGACCCAACGTCACTCAATGTGCATGGCTCCGAGGTCCGGACTGCCTTCAAGGCCTTAGCTATGTCGCTCAGGGCGGAGTTCGGTTATACGTGTGTCAAGTTGGTCCAACTAGACGGGATTCCGGATCACAGTTCAGAATAGTTGCTCCCAGCTTGGCACTTGGAAGGACAGCCAAGTGTCAAGTTTTAACAGGACCATCCGGGCATACGGTTAACACAAGAGTCCAAAAAATTAACATCCGACCCCGAATGTTTCACGCGAAATGCCGGTGTCCTTAATATGTTGTTTGTCCTGCAAATTCATTGCCCCCAAATATTAATTCTTGGGATCTCCTTAGGCATTCTCTGTATAAACTCTGAGTATAATCTCTGCAACTGCTGATAGTAACAGTCTACGATTCTTTGGGAAACTGTTGTTTTAACTTTATTGGGAATCAAATATCCTTTAAAGAGGATCTCAGTTTCGTACTGCTCCCCAACTGCCCACTGCTCCCGTGACTAATCAAAAACTGGGAGCATTAAACATGGCTGTCGTCACGCAATCAGTTTACCTTTTACAGGGTCAATCAGAGTGCTTCATTCTCTCTATATATAGAGAATGTATGCATTGAAGCTAGCATCCCTTTCATTGTATTCCTTTCGTTTTGTAATTCCATTTGAGAATGATCCTCTTTCATAGAGTAGTTTCTCCTTCATTTTTTGCACTTATATGGAGGGTTTTGTCCCCTGCGAAGGTTATTCTCTTAATCTTTTCAAAATTTCTAAAGGTGATTGACTTTCTGTAAGCAGCTTCCTTTTTTGATAGAGGCCTTTCTTTCTTGGCATAATGTTGAGTCACTATGCATTTAGGGAGGTGGAAGCCTTTCTCTCCTGGCGTACACAGGGGTTTCTGACCCAACGTGTTACTAGGATGGAATGATGCTTCCGTCTACCGATGCATGGGGATACTGGAGAGCACTCTGTCTTTCTCCCTGCCTCTTTCCTGAGTGATTTGGAGGCACCAGGCCAGTTTTTTTCATAGTAAATGCCACCCTAGCGGAAAGGAAAATTCTCTGGGAGTAACTTGGGGTGATCTACTTTCCTAGACTTGCTTTGCGAAGAGGTAGTCAGTGTCAGCCTTTATTATCACTGTGAAGGAGGCAGGGAAGAAGAAGTGGAGTGGCTTCAGTTTGTTCTGGTAAAGAGAGTGGAGGAACTGTAGATGTAACAATACAGTTGGGTGCCTTTGCGGCGATGTTGGCTTCGTCCTTAAACTCTTCTATGGACACTATTTTCACTTTCCTTTTAATGTATTTTTCCTTTCTCCTTCCGTCAAGGTTAACGATGTATGGAATGAAATTAATAAATTTTTTATTTCCCAGAATTTGTCTTGTATCTCTGAAATTTTCTGTTTCTATTTTATGCTTTACATTATCCGGGGTGAGTCCAACGCTTAACCTAGAACTATATTAAGTTGCCCCCAGCTCGACCTTTGGTTGTTGGTACAACAAAATGACTAGTTTTTAGCCCTTATCCCCAGGGTCCGTGAATCTCATAGGGTGAAGAGTTTTGCCACAACCTGTAGAAGTCAACCGACCTTTCTTAGGGAAGGATATGGGGTTCATGGAAAACTTCTATGCTCCGTGGTGAATTCCTGGAGTTGGTTTACTGAAATTCCTGATCCAGGATCTTGAAAGACTTTGGCCCCAGAGACCAATCAGGTTTTTACTGATTTAACGGCTTCGTAATTGACCAAGGTGATCCACTAAATTCCGTGATTGATGGAAGATTTCTGACATGAATTGATAAACTCTATTGAGGTTGTATGTCCCTTAGCCTGCTGCACAACTATCCCCTTAACTGCCATAACAGTTGTGAGTGCCATGTGGCGCACTCTGATTGTGTAAGCATGCATAGTACCCCGCATGCCATAATGAGTATCTTTCAAATTTTAGATTTTCGAGACCGAAATGTCCCTTATTTATAGGGGTTTAGGGGCTTTGGATTCTTTCATTATTCATTTCACTGTTTCTTTCTCAAAATCTGTGGTTTGAGGCAATTTCCCGGTGATATTTTGCAACGGTGGAGGATAGTCTCGGTGTTTCTTTCAGCACTTTGGCCTTTCAGTAACCCAATTTTCCTCATTTTCTAAAGGTACTTACTTTCCCTCTATGTCATACATGTGTATTTTATCCCGTGGGTGGTCATGTACTCTTTTAATGGAACACACTTCCTCCCTATTCTTTTGTGAGCAAGGGGTGGGAGCATTGTTTTCCTCCCTTTCAATGGTGTTGCCCTGTAGAGCACTTCTTCCCTCACGCTTTGTGTGGCGGAGGTGTCTTTCTGAAGCTTTAGTCGTGGAGGGTGCGGAGGCCAGTGTGTGGTTGCGAACAATCCTCTCTGTTTGCCCACTTTCGTGTCTGAATATTTAAGTTTAATTGATTCTAACCACTGGCCTCTGTGTGTTTCCAGGAACTCAAATAGCTAGGAGAAGAGCGGTTAGGCTTGAACAACCAGTTCTAATGCTGCCCTGGTCCCAGAAGGAGGAGAGCCGATAGAACAGGAAGTGGCCATAGAGGATGCAATTCGCATTCGCTGTGGTCCAGGATTGGTATACCCCTGGGTAGCAGACGATGCCTATGACCGAGTATCCCGTTTCCAACCGGGAGAACTTCTTGACAAGCTAAAAAGCTATCTGGTGTTGACCGAGGGGAAGAATAGGGACCATGAGTTCCAAATCCTATAGCCAGAGAACGAAAGGGTGTGTTCTACTCATCAGGTGGGAGAACACTTCACTTACATGTATGAAAACTTCTTCGTTAGGTTTGGACTTCGGCTTCCTTTCACTGACTTCCATATTGCTATTCTCCAAACTTTGAACGCTGCTCCGACCCAGATTCACCCTAATGGTTGGGCTAACATCATGGCCTTTGAAAGGATATGTCAGTTGGTCGGGTTGTGGTGCTCAGATAGAGCATTTTTCTATTTCCATACTTGGTATTCTGTTCATGGTGCCAGGACCCCTAAAAAACCCTGGCTCTTGGTCCGGTCGCGGTAAGGGCGGAAGGTCTTCCATCTGTATCTAGAAAGTTATAAAGATTTCAAAGAGAAGTTCTTTAAGTTGATGGCAGCTCGCGGTGTGCACCTTTTTTGGTTAGGCAGCGACGGGGAACCGACATTTAGCCTGTATTGGAATCCGGGGGCATGAAGCATTCCCACTCAATCGTTCGAGAGAGAAGCAAGTCATCTGAACGACAAGGAACTTGAATGTGTTGACTTCTTCGAAATGTGGGTCGAAGAGATTGGTTCAATTTGGCCCAAAGATATATTGGATACCCCGGATGACGAAACTCTTTGGGCTGTATTAGGTAGTTTAAACCACTATCCAAATGTTAATTTATGTGTTTAACATTTTTCATAATACCTCATAGCAACATTATAACTCTTATCCTCTATTATTTTTGCAGGAAGTTTGGCCGAGATGTCAACTAGGAATGCCTTGGCAATGGAATGCAACCGAGCTATTAGCTCTTCCAGCGAATGTTGTTACAGCTCCTTTGCCCCCACCAATTGAAGTCTCGATGGTGGACAGGGAGCCTATCTAGGTAGAGGGTTCTCCTCAGGCTATCGAGACACGTAAGAGAAAAGCAGTGGAGAACGGGTCATTGGATGGCCGTGGTAAGAGGGCAGCGGTCGATGAAGGAGGCGGCCCGCTCAGGTTATACCATGAAGAATCGGACCCTCGAGAGTTCATTGATTATAATCTTCTGGATGAGCAAGTTACAAACCATCTTGCTCTTCGTAGCACGAAGGATACTTTTGCGTGGTTTGAGACTTTTGGTCTCTGCCTTGTGAATGCTTATGTCTTGAAGCATTTCAAATGGGTTTTTGATGATAACAAAGTCAAAAGTGAAGATCAAGTGCAATAGTGAAGATCAAGCGCAAAAGGAAAAATCAAGATCAAAGAAAGAAGACAATAAGGTTTATTTAGTAATAGGGCTTAGAACATTAATGTTAAATGCTCTCAAGATTTCTCAAATGGTTTTTCAATATATGATTTCAAAATAAATGGGAAATTTCAAAGTTAAACATGGCTTTCAATAAAACTTGAGTTTCAACTTTAAATCTAACACTCTTAAAAAGATTTATGTTTAATCAAGTATCTTGAGGTGTTGGAAATGACTTACAAGCGTTATTGGACTTGAAAAATGTGTTCAAAGGCCAATGTAATCGATTACATAATGTTTGTAATCGATTACACAGCAAACAGAAGGCATGTAATCGATTACATTAGAAATATAATCGATTACAAGAAAGTCAGAAGCCATGTAATCGATTACACAATATATGTAATCGATTACACAAAGCAAAGAAAGGCAAAGAACACGTTCGACGAGTAATGTAATCGATTACATGGATATTGTAATCGATTACAAGCAAAGTCAGAAGCCATGTAATCGATTACATGGGCAATGTAATCGATTACACAAAACCCAGAAACTCAAAGAACACGTTCGACGAGTCATGTAATCGATTACATGGATATTGTAATCGATTACACAGCAAGTCAGAAGCCATGTAATCGATTACACCAAGAATATAATCGATTACACAGAGCCCAGAAAGTCAAGAACACGTTGGAACAACAATGTAATCGATTACCAAAGTTATGTAATCGATTACACGCATCCTGACAACGTCCAACGGCTATTTTTAATGCATTAAATGCATGCCCAAACCACCCCAATGGCTCTATTAATTGAGAAACTTATAAATACCAAAGTTGGGTCTTTATTTGAGGTTGACCTTGAACCAAAAACTGATTATCAATACGTCCAAACGTAAATCAATCCTCAAATCATTTTCTTGCTCTGTTTTCTGTCAAAAACGTAAAAAATCTTTGAGAGCATATTAGAGCTTCAATTTGTATTCATCTGCTCTATTGAGAGCTTCATTCTATCTATTCAATTGCTTTGTAAAGAGGGTGAGGTATCCTTCTAGTGAAAAAGGGTGAGGTATCCCTTGTTGAGAAGAAGGTGAGGTATCCTTCATTTTTGTAAAGAGGGTGAGGTATCCCTCTAGTGAAAAAGGGTGAGGTATCCCTTGTTGAAGGTGAGGTATCATTCAAAGGTGTAAGAGGGTGAGGCATCCCTCAAAGGTTGTATAGGGTGAGGCATCCCTGTATTGAGGCTCAAAGCACAAGGGTGAGGTATCCCAAGGTGTTGTTGAGTGCTCCAATCTGTAAAGGTTTTCAAGCACCCGTTCAAGCTTGAAGTTTAGTGGAAAATCTAGAGTGGTTTGCTTGAGGACTGGACGTAGGTCATAAGGGGTGGCTGAACCAGGATAAATCATTGTGTTTGATTCTCTCAACCCTATCTCTTTATATTTATGCATTTACTTTATATGCTTGCTTGAATATTATTCATCTTGGTTTACTTATTTTGTGAGTGAAGTATTCAATCTCATTTATCTATTCACTTCAATCATCCAATAGCTTCAATATAATCGTTAAACAAACGTTTTGCGAAAGGTTTGAGAAAAGTTTTCATAAACTCAATTCACCCCCCCTCTTGAGTTAGAGGCCACTTGGCTAACATGCCTTGCTACCGAAACTCAATATTTGGAACAAGTTTGTGAAGAGTGTGAACACCCAATTTTGACCGGGCTAAAAAAACAAAAACAAAAAAAAAACAAAGACAAAAAAAAGTAAAAAAAAAAAAAGAAGAAGAAAAGAAAAGTAACCAAAAAAAAAAAACCAAAAAAAAAAGTAAAATAAAAAAAATAATATAAAAAAAACAAAATAAAATAAAAATATAAAAAATAGTCACATGAGGGGGTGGAGGGCTCAATATATAAAAAAAAAAAAAAAAGGGGAGGAGTGATTGACGCAAAAGAAAAAAAAAAAGAAGAGAAGAAAGGGTCACGAAAAAATAAAAAAAAGGGAATTTTGATACAAAAAGGAGGATTTTAGAGAGATTTGTTGGGAGAAGATGAAAATTTGAAGGAAAATGCCAACCTCCCATACGGTGAGCAATCATCACATCCATCATCAACAACAACTCTTTCCTCCAAAATGTGAAGGATCCCTCCATAAATGCCTCTGCCATCATTTTCTTCTGGTATCCTTAATAACCCAATTCCTTCCAAATCCTTCTCCAACCAAATAAAATCAGCAACCACCCTCCCTTCATAAAAACCTCCACGTGAAGCTCCATCAAAAAGAGGGCAGCACCCTTATCCTCCCAACCCCTCCATTATCTTCTTCCCCTTCATCTTCCACGTGAGCTTACTCACCACCTTCATCTCCATAATCTTCTTCCATTCCCAACACCCTTCAAACCCCTCATTCTCACCTCCCAACCGTAACCATCTTCTCTAAACCAAAACCTTTCTCCAATCACTCCTTCTCACATCCCATCTCCATCTTCGCCACCCTCCCATCCAACACCACCGAGTCAACTCGGTGAGCCATATCCTCTTCCCACCATAGCCTCCAAACTACCGTTCACGTAAAGCACATTTGCCACCACTTTTCATCTCCTCACCATGTAGCCGTGGCTACCCACAACCACCATGCAACCAACCTCCATCATTCCTTCCCCACATCCAAACCTCACCACCCTTCACCCACATCACCTTCCATCCCACCTTCTAAAAAAAAACCTCCACTGTCATCATTCCCCATTTACCTTCATTACCTCTAAACCACAATCACCCCTGCCAACTCTCACCACCACTCACGACCACCTTCTTTTATCTTCCCCAAATCATCCCATCTTCAGCAAAGGAAAGAAGATTGATGATGTTGGGTTGATCCCTGGTGGTAGCTGGGAAAAGAAAAAAAAGCAAGAAGACTGGGGAGGCTGCGAGGAACGAAAGGGATTTTTGATTCTTTTTGAGTTGAGTGTGTTATTGGTAGCACAGAAGAGGTAAGCCCTTTCTCATCACTATCCTTGCACTATTGTGAGTAAAAATGTAATGTTCAAATGCATGCTTGGATACTGGCTGGTTAGTTATGTTGTCCATCTTCTTTTCTTTTTCTTTTTAACCATGAGTACCATACGCACACTGGAACTCCACCCCTTCTGCATCACATTTTTTTTAAACCACCAAAGAATTCAAAAACCTCCAGAAAATCGTAACCACCACCTTCAATAACACCCTCATTCTCACCTCCCAACCGACCGTCGAAATGCCACAAACCACATCACCTATCTCCCAAACCTCCAAACCTTCCTCCTCACGACCGTCGAACCCCAAATCCATCATATCCGACTGTCGAACCATCCAATCCCCCTAAACCGACCGTTGAACCTCACCAACGCCAGTTACCACCCTCTCACCGATACCCTCTTCGACCGTCGAAACCCCAGAGGTCAGATCCTTCCCTTCAACCAACCGACCGTCGGACTCCTGAATCCCTCTATACCCGACCGTCGAACTAACAACCACTCCTGAATCCCTCTATACCCGACCGTCGAACTAACAATCACTAATGAATCCCTCTATACCCGACCGTCGAACTAACAACCACTCCTGAATCCCTCTATACCCGACCATCGAACTAACAACCATCATACCCTCACCGACTGTCGAACCTATCCAAACCTTCATCATCCTCTCTCACTATTATTGTGAGCCCACCAAACTCCTTCACCATCCTTTTCACTGACCGACGAACCTCAAATCAGATCACTACCCTCTCACCTCCAATACACCCACCATCTTCAAAGCCTCCATAATCCCCATCACCCAAGCAATTTCCATAACCTCTCCAAACACTATCAAACCCAACCAGAACCGACCGTCGGACCGTAACCCTTCAAACCAAATCCTCTCCTCACTCGACCGTCGAACCATACCATTGCGACCTTCACCGACCAGCTTCACAAACCACCATATTCTCCAATCGACCTTCGAACCCCAAAACAGAACCACCCCATCTCCTCAAACCAACTGTCGAACCTCAGCTAGGTCGCCCCTCACCGACCGTCGAACTCCTGCACTGGCCTTCAACCAACTTCACAAACACATCATACCTCTACACCGACCGTCGAATTCCCCCCTAAATCATAAACCAAACTTCATCAGATTCTTCCACCGACCGTCGAGTCCCCATATATCAGCCTTCACCATCCCCCTAAACTATGAACCCAACCACCATAAGCTCTCCATCATCACGCTTGTAACCACCACCTTCAATATCCACATGAAATCACCTCTCAAACCCAACCTATACCCGACCGTCGAACCCCAACCGTGACCCAAATTCCATCACGCCCTTTTCACCGACTGTCGATTCTTCCTCCTCTCGACCGTCGAACTCCCTCATTAACATCTCATCCTTACTCCCAACCGACTGTCGAATTTCAAAGTAGAATCACTCAATCTCCCCAAACGTCCTCTGTATGTGCTCTGTTATTGGTGCTCAAGTTTTTCAATTTTTTTATTTGAATTGTTGACTGTCTTTTGGGATTTAAGTTTGAATCTCGTGGGCTGCTGCCCATTTCATATTAAGGCAGTAATGATACACTTTTTTGGTAAAAAATAAAATAATAAAAAAAATAAAAAATCTTTTAATCCATGCAATGACCAATGATGATGATTGAATAGTGAATGCTATCTTCATTATCTTTTGGATCATAAGGGTTTATTGAGTAGCCTAGTGCTAACTTGAATCCTGTGCAAAAAAAAAATGGATTCACTTTCAAATAAAATCTGTTTTTAAATAAAATCAACCAACCCACACTTATTTTATAAAGAACTACGTAACTTTGAGTTCCCCATTGCACCAGGGGATACGTAGGAGCAGAATTTCATTTCTCATCAAGCCAAATTTAAATTTTCACAATTTTGTGGTTTCGCTTTTTAGTTACAATGTTTGCAAAAAAGGGGTAAAATAAATATTTTCAAGGATTGTTAATAATTTGCACAATTAATCTAAGGTACCGTCTTAGGACGGGTGCGTTAGGGGTGCAGTGGGATTAAGTTTCCACCCTTCCCTAAGCATAACCGACTCCCGAATCCAATCTGGTTCTAAAGACCATTTTCAAAGAAAGGTTTTCCAATTTTTCCAAATTCAAATAAAATTGGTGGCGACTCCATTTTTCCATTGTCATATTTTAAAATCATTCGAGTTGCTATTTCCCCGCCGCGATTCCGGTCGTGACAAAGAGCATGAGCGAGAGATGGAGGAGAGAACGGCGGCCACTAAGCATGATGAAAACCAAGCTCTTAAGGCCATGGAGGACACCGTGAAGGCCAAAGGTGATACTGAGTCCTGGGTTCGAGAATTGGAGTAGGAGGTGGGTGCCCTGAAAGATGCTGGGAAGTAGAAAGACTCTAGCTTAGTTGAGTTTAAGAGGTACGTGACCGTACTTCAGACTAAGAACGAGGGTCTTCGTGCCAAGGATCGGCGGTCCGATATTGAGATTAAGTCATTGCGAGGTGATGTCCAGAAGCTTGTCACTGTTTGCACTGATATCAGTGGGGAGCAATTTCAAAACGCCATTGATCAAGTCTAGCTCTTTAATCCTGGGTGGCTCTGGCCTTGGGCGGCCTGGATTCCAAGAAGGTGGTACGAGATGGGCGCCTCGTGCAACCTAGGATTAATCCAAGTGTTACTGAAAATTCATCCACCATGGCCATTGATCAAGGAACCGTCGAGGTGTAGGGAAGTGTTTTGTTTTGATTTTTGCTTCTGCCCCCTGTGTTGGGTTTATTGACTTTGTAAGGACTATTGCCCTAGTTCTCCGGGTTTTAAATTCTCCTTTATTTTGCTTTGCCTTACGTGCTTGTTTATTTTCATGATTTATCTTGAGTCCAACGCCCTTCATGAACTCATAGGTTGTCTGTTTGCTAAAAACTGTGGTCTAGGGTCCAACGCCCTTTTGTGGACTTGTGGTTCTCTTTAAGACTTGTGTATTTTCCAAACGCTATAAACCATTGTCTGGGGTCCAACGCCTTTTTGTGGACTTATAGGATCTCATGTGACTTTGATTTAAGTGAGGCCTCGTCTGGGGTTCGACGCCTTTTAAAGGCTTGGGGATCCCCTTGGGACTTTGGCATAAAAGAAATATTGTCTGGGGTCAATTACCAATCAATTTAGCTTTTAAGATCCCTCTTAACGTTGGTATAAATGAAGCCTTGTCAGGGGTCCGCCACCAACCATTTGGGTGTTTAGGACCCCTCTTGACCTTAGCATAAATGGTCCTTGCTGGGGGTCTTTTATGTATATAGTTTAGTGTGATAATTTTCCCAGAACTTGGGATTTTTCTACTGCACAACCTTTTCAACACAAGACATTCTCGAGGGGTACCGTGATAGTCTGTCCGTGCTAGAACGATCTTAGAGTACAATAAAATATCACTCTGTTTGATTGATTCATGAAAGGACTAAGGTCCATACAAAGTGTTCCCATAGTAATTGGGACAGATTAAACATGCAGTAATTTAAGACTAGGCCTTAAAAGGCACTTAATTATAATACTTTCTAAGTTTGTATGCTTTTCCAAAAGTTCTTTACTGGCTTTCCTGTTAGCGTCTCGATGGTGTAAGCTCCTTTGTCGGTGTTGATCATAATGCAGTAGGGGTCTTCCCAATTAGGGGCTAACTTCCCCTGGGGAGCGTTCTTTCCTTTGATGTCAGCCCTACGAAGTATAAGGTCACCTGGATGGAATCTTCTGGGGATAACTTTTCTGTTGTAGCATGTTGTCGTCTTCTATTTGATAGCAGCGTCGCATATATGAGTAACACACCTTCTTTCTTCTAAGAAGTCTAGCTCCTCCTTGATTAGTTCGGGGTTACAGTCTGCTGTGAAATATTGGAGGCGCCAACTGGATTCTCCTATTTCTAAAGGATCATTGCCTCACACTCGTAAGTGTGCTTGAAGGGAGTCTCACCTATTTTAGAGTGAGGCGTAGTCTAGTAGGCCCAGAGGACATGGTTGAGCTGTTCGGCCCTATTTCCCTTGGCTTCATCCAGCCTCTTTTAAGTTTGTGAACAATAACCCGGTTGCAGCTTGAGCTTGTCCATTTGTGCGGGGGTTTTCTACAGCGCTACAATGATGAATGATTTTCAAACCAGCGAGTAGTTCTTCAAACCCCTTGTCCTTAAACTGCGTCCCATTATCTGTCACAATGAACTCCAGAATTCCAAACCTTATAATGATGTGGCGCCATGTGAACTTTTGGATTCTAGCCGAGGTGATCGTGACCAGAGGTTCTGCCTCGATCCATTTAGTAAAGTAGTCTACTGCTACTACCAGAAACTTCAGTTGTATAGGTGCTTGAGGGAAAGGGCCCAGAATGTCCATACACCACCTATAGAATGGCCAAGGTATGGATGTTGTGGGGAGTTCCTCGGGTAGAGCATGGTAGTGGTTTGAGTGGCACTGGCACTTGTCACAAACTTGGACATGTGCTATTATGTCAGCCTCCATTGTGGGCCAATAATAACCAGCCCTGAGAGCTTTCAACGCTAGGGCTTTGTCTCCCAAATGGTGTCCACAACTCCCCTCATAGACCTTTGCTAACACATACTCTGTTTCTTTAAGGGTTAGACATTTGAGAAGAGGTGAAGAGAATCCATATCGGTATACTGCCCATCATAGATGGTGTACCGAACATCAATTTTTATTAGCTTAGATGCTTTCTTTGGGTCCTAGAATTAGATGCCAGACTATAAATACTTTACGATGGGAGTGATCAATGTGGATTCTGAGTCTTCAATCTGGAAAATGGTTGAAACCATGATTGAGGGCTAGGCTAAAGTCTCTTGTACCACCGAACGATTGTTCCCCGGGCTCTTCATGCTGACTAACTTAGATAGGAGGTCGGCCCTTGAGTTTTGTTCCTGGGGGATGTGCTCCACCTTCACCGTTCGAAAGCCCTTAAGGAGTCCTTGTACCTTAGCTAGATATCTCTGTAAGAAGCGTTCTTTAGCCTGGTATTCACCCTGGATCTGGGATGCCACTAGTTGGGAGTCACTGCAAAGTGTGATCCTTGTTGCACCCAGTTCCTTGGCCATCATCAATCCAGCAATGCACACTTCGTATTCTGCTTGGTTGTTCGAAGTGGGGAACTCGAACTTCAGGGAGCTTTCGATTGTTATGCCTTCTGGATTTTTGAGGATTACCCTGGCGCAACTTCCCTTTGGGTTAGAGGATCCATCAACAAACACTGTCCACGACACTTCCTCAGGGTCACTGGGGTCTGATGTAAGTTCAGCAAGGAAGTCTAAAAGTGCTTGTGCCTTAACTGCTAGTCTGGGCTCGTATGAGATGCCGAACTCAGAGAGCTCGATGTACCAAGCAATCATTCTTCCTACTAGGTCTGCTAGGTCCGGTTTATGCAATATTTGTCGGATTGGTTAATTCGTCCTTACTACAACTAGATGACACTAAAAATATTGCCTTAGTCTCCTGGCTGTGATGACTAGGGCAAGTGCGACCTTCTCGATCTTCTAATAACCGAGCTCGGGGCCTTGCAGCACATTGCTCACAAAATAGACTGGCTTTTGGCCTTTGGTAATTTCTTGTATAAGAACCGAACTAATGGCTTCTTCATGAACAGAAAGGTATATGAATAAGGTTTCTCTGGGTTCCGGCCTAGTCAAGATAGGGGGAGATGATAACAGGTTCTTAAGAGACGTGAAGGCATCCTCGCACTCATGGGTCTACTCAAAATCCGTCCCTTTTTTTAATAGTTTAAAGAAGGGGAGAGAGTTATGAGTAACTTTAGCGAGGAAGCATGTGAGTGATGCGATCCGCCCTGTAAGTTATTGAACTTCCTTTACATTCCGGGGCTATACATGTCGAGCACTACTTGGAATTTATCTAGATTTGCCTCAATCCCACGAAGAGTTAACATGAAGCCCAAAAACTTCCCGGCTCGGACCTCGAACACGCATTTTTCAAGGTTGAGCATCATATTATGCTTTCTAACTTCCACAAACACTTCTTCAAGGTTGGCTGCATGGGATCCGAACTCTGGAGTCTTAACGATCATATTATCAATGTATACTTCAAGCATTCTCCCTACTTGACCCTTAAAGACTCTATTCATCATTCGATGGTAGGTTGCTTCTGCATTCTTTAAGCCAAAGGGCATAACCCTGTAGTAGTAGCTTGCCTTTTCAGTGATGAAAGCAGTTTTATCTTCGTCTCTAGAGTACATTGGAATCTGATTATACCTGAAGTAGGCATCCATAAAGGAGAGTAGCCGAAAATCAGATGAGCTGTCAACCAACTTATCAACGTTGGGGAGGGGGTATAGATCTTTAGGGCATGTGTAACATCCAGTCCATCACGGATGCCCAGCCACTAGTCTATCATGGTGTCGCTCAGACATCTACTCAGGTATTGTACAACCATGTCATGACATTCCCCCTGCCTGTAGCCTCCGCGAGGATCGAACCCGTGACAAGGTTCTTTACATTCCTAAGGGAATTGCCTCTCACCATCTGAGCGGCACCGTGATAGACTAGTGGCTGGGCATCCGTGATAAACTGGATGTTACAGCATGCCTTATTCAAGTCTGTGTAGTCCACACATATCCTCCACTTTCTATTTGACTTTTTCACTAAGACCACATTAGAGAGCTATATGGTGTAAGAGATTTCCCTGATGAATCCAGCATTGAGTAGTTCTTTGACATGATCTATTATCTTTTAGGGTCAACTTTGATTTTCTTCTAGGAGACTGGCTTCACATTCCATTTAATAGATAAACGATGACAGACGAAAGCGGGGTCAAGCTCAGGCATATTAGAGGATGTCCATGCAAATAAGTCCTTATTTCATTGAAGGAGCTCTATCAGCTAGCGTTTCTCCTACTCTTCCAGATTCGCGCCTATTTGGGTGACTTGATCAGGCTTATCACCAAGTTGAAGTGGAAGTAGTTCTTCTTCTGGATGGGGTCTGGTGCCCCGAATTTCTTCCCTAACATCCAACTCGGTCATAAGGATGTTAACTTGATCCAAGGCTGGCCTAGACGTATGTACTCTTACTTTCTTGGGAGTCCTATAGATCTTGAGGCTTTCATTATAACATTTGCGTGCCGCAATTTGGTCACCCTTAACCGTGACCGCTTCATTATTTTTGTTAAGGAATTCATAGTTAAGTGAGCGATAGACACTATACCGGCAATACCGTTTAGGATAGGTCACCCCATAATAATGTTGTAAGTGGACGGGCAGTCTACGGCCAAAAATCTGACTTTAACAGTTTTGTAGATTTTATTATCCCCGAGGGTTAGGAATGTTTCAAAATAGCCCACTGGGGTGATTTTCTCACCAAAGAACCCATTGAGCTCGCCTTTATATGGGGTTAAGGTAGACATGGGGAACTCCAGCTTTTGGAAAGCGTCCATGAACATTATATCTGCAGAGCTACTCCAGTCTATGAAAATACGTCAGACTTCGGCATTAGATATTATTCTAGAGATGACGAGTGGTTCATCGTGATCTTGAACAATATCACTGTAGTCCTTAATGGTGAAAGATATCGGTGGTTCTTCCCTATCATCAGCACAGGGTCTGCGCGTAGAGCCAAAAACGCTCAATACCACAATCCGTAGTGCTTTCTTCCAGGAATTACTAGATGAACCTCCTCTTACAAATCCTCCAGAGATTATGTTGACCAATTGATCAGTCCTGTTAATCTTATTTTGAGTATCTCGGTTCCTATCCTTCCAGTTGTCCACATCACAGCGGGGTGGAGTTCGAGATTTTCTAACTGGGCTACACGTCCTCCTCTTTTGTCATGAGGTTGTACTTCGGCTGGTGCTATGACTATGTCTTCATTCCTTCTGCCTTCTGGGGTTATCATTATTTTGGATCCCGATAATAAACTTCTAACGCCGGCCTTCCTTAATAAAAGACTCGATGACATCTCGGAGCTAGTAACATTCTTCTGTTTCGTGGCCATAGCTTTTATGCCACTTATAGTACTTGGAGTGGTCATTCGCCTTTCTCAGAGGTGGTGGCCTCTTAACATTCTGAAACTCGATCTGAAGTGCTTCTTTAAGAATTATTTTTGTGAGGCATTCAGTGGAGTGTAATCAGAATATTTGGGCCGGTAAGCATCACCTTTGGAGGAGTTCCGAGGTTGATTAAAGCTTCGGTTATTTTTCTGGTGAGTAGGCTCACCTTTTTCCAAAGTCTCTTTATCCTTAATAGCTTCCTCCAGTGTAATGTATTTTACAGAGCGAGCATGGAACTGATTCATAGTCTCTGCCTTCTTTTTTGCTAAGGATCGAAAGAAATCAGAATCAGTCCGGAGGCTACTCTAGGTATAGTGAAGGGTGATCCGGTCATCTGGATTGGCCATACGAGCAAGGGACTCATTACTCCCTTGACGAATCCTGGAAAGAGAGTCAACCGACTTGGGGTGCTCCTTAGCAGTGGTATAATGCGATAAAAAAACGTTGCGTGAGATCATCCCATCCGACGACAGACCTCGGTTGCAAGGTTGAGAACCAACAGAAGGCGCCTTTTTTAAGAAGAGAGGGAAAGCCCTACAATGTAATTCTGGGGGTCCTCCATGGAACTACATAGAGTGGATGTAGGCATCGAGGTGTTCTTGTGGGTCTGTCGTACCGTCATATTGTTCAAGATTGGAGGAGGGCTTGAAGCCTCTAGGGATCCTGTACGCCATTAGTTCATCTGAGAGGGGTTATTGTTAGATTCCAGGAATCGGAGTGTTGTTTCTGACGACATGGCTATCTTCATCGCGCGGTGGCCTCCTCTGGTTGTTAGCCACATTTTGCCTCTCGTGGACGTTCACCACGTGCACTGATCGTTCTAGCTCATCGATCTGACGCCGTTGGTCATCCAACAGGTAGTGTTACTCATCAAGCTGTTGCATTTGCTGGGCTACCAGTTCCTTGAGGCAGTTTCTAGTCATCTCAGAGCGGGCAGGGGCTCAGCTGAAAGCATGGTTAGCAACATCGTTATTCAGAGGGCCTAGGCGCGATTGCACTGGACCACTAGATACTTAAGCGGCGTTATTGGCCCTCTCTTCAAGGCGGGAAAGCCTATCCATGATAGACCTTCTGCGCGATGGGAGTGGACTTTCATCGAAAAATGAAGTTTCATGTCCATCGCGCAGTCATTCTGAGACGCGTACTTGGTCTCCTACTCTCCTATGGCTAAAGCTTTAGCCGCAGGTGATGGAGCTGGTTGAGGAGGGGGCTGCATTGCTGGCTCTTGTCTTTGTTCCACAGGAGGTTGCGCAGCATCCTTTTTTGAATGTTGACGTGTGTTTACTATGATTGCGTGGAATTAGAAGTTTAGGGTTTCCCATAGACGACGCCAATGTTCTGAGGTGGATTCAAAGGGTACCTGAGATAGGCATGTAATGACGATCTTCTCCTTAAGCAACAGTAATTGGTGTTGTGTGGAATGCGATTGAAAATTAATATTAAAAACAGTTGCCAAGTTCCACCAAAAATATAAAAAACCTTGCAACCGAAAGCATGGTTCCAGCAACATCGTTATTAAACGGAGAAAAATAAATAGCCTAGGCGCGATTGCAAAAAGAGAAATTAAACTTAAACCAAAACAGACCACTTAGATACTTGAGCGAAATCCGTTATTGGCCCTCCCTTTATACCAGATCAATTATGGCAATTGCGAAAGCCTATCCATGATAGACCTTCCTAACCGCGATGGGAGTGGACTTTCATCGGAAAATGAAGTTTCATGTCCATCGCGCGCATAGCAATCCTATTCTACCACAGACGCGTATAAAAACCTTGGATCTCCTACTGAATAAAAACATATGGCTAAAGCTTTAGCCGCAAAATGGAGAAGAATTAAAAGAAAACATTGTTCGAAACAAAAGAAGAAAAGAAAAACTAAAGATCAAACTAGTTTCCAAAGAGAGAGGATCTTTGCATTGTCCTCGATCGCTTCTTGTCTTTGTTCCACTTAGTTTCCTTCACGTCTCTCTACGTCGAGAATACCTTAAAGGGCTCTAAGTCATCCTTTTAACATTAATGTTGACGTGTGTTTACTATGGTCGATTGCGTGGAATTAGAAGTTTAGGGTTTCCCATCCTTCCTTGTGAAGTCGGGCGACGCCAATGTTTATTGACACGAGGTGGATTCAAAGTCGGTACCCTAGATAGGCATGTATTCTTCATGATGACTTCCTTTGCTTCTAGAGGTTCTCCTTAAGGAATCCATCACTCATAGATCTCCGAAAATCACAATATGTTTATGAGTGTCTATAATCTCATTTAAGCAAAGTTTCACAATAAACATCCGAGAGACAACTCTAAATCGAAACTCTAAATGTCGACAATAAAACACATTTAGAATCCAATTAGAGCGTGTTGAGACAGGAGGTGGGTACTTGCAAAGGGATTCTAACGCTCAAATCAGGCTGTGCACAAGTAAGGCAGTGTATGGTGAGTAATTTATTAATACCTGATTAAGGCTACTTAGCCTTGTATTTATAAAGCGTGTATAGAATCCTCATGCAATCTGTATTGAATGCAGATATTTAGGATTAGTATCATGGTAAGGATTACCTTTCCATTATTATTGAGGTGAACCCCTATAAGTTAGGAACTCTTAATATGAGAGCTATTTATCAATATGAGACAGTTATGAGTCCTATAATATCGTAAGTAAATGATTGACAGTTATAGATATTTAGGAATATATCCTCTGCACATATCTAGCAATCTCGATATTATGGCCCAACGTCGCTCAATGTACATGGCTCTGAGGTCCGAACTGCCTTCAAGGCCTTAGCTACGTCGTCTAAGGCAGAGTCCGGTTATACGTGTGTCGGGTTGGTCCAACTAGATGTGATCCCAGATCACGGTCCTGAACAAAATTATATTTAATTAATTTTATTATAAGTTCATGAAAAAAATATCACTCCTATAATACAATATAATATTTTTTCATATAATTAGGGGTGTCTATGATCTGTATTGGCTCAATGACCCATCCTAACTCGAAGCTAATTGGGTTGGATTTGAGTTCTTAAAATTTGATAAAGTGTGTTATTGGGCCAAGTTCAGGTCACATTTTGCATTGGCCTAGCCCAACCAATATAAGATAATGCTTTAAAGCTTATATATATATTTTTTAAATTAGTGATAAATTATAAGATTTTTGAACATAAATTAATACTTTTTTGCATAACATAATAATATTTTTATATTGATATAATTTGTTTCATAATATATATTATAAAATGGGAGGAGATCCACTTACACTTAATGTAAGTAAAAAGACTTACACACCAATCTCTTACTATTAAATTCATTTTAATCTAATGGTTCTAAATTATCTAATTAAATGATGAGAGAGAATAATAAATACTTACATTAAAAAGGAGATAGAATAAAGAAATATGATTTTAATGAAGAAATAAATTTTAGTTATTATGTTTATTTATTAACTTAAAAATGATATAATATTGAATATAATTTATAATATTTTTATTTTTATTTAGTATAAGTTAATAAAGTATAACTAATTTTTAAAAATTATATTTTAAATATTATATTTTAAGAATATTTGGAGTCATTACCTTCTTATATTAATATAACATATAATTTTACAAGTACATGTCTAAACTCATCAATCACTTGCAAAACTTCGTTTCACTAATAACAAATGGTTTAGATGCCTCTCTTTTTTAATTTGGTCATTTTTATATTTTACTAATAAAAAAAATATAAGAGACGTAATTTGCTTTGCTTTTAAGTGTTAGTGAAAGATCTAAGTCAAACATAATATTTAGTAAAAAAGTTAATTCTTTGTCATTTGTTCATGATCGAGGAAAAAAAGAGTTTACTAAACAAGTCATATGCAATGTTTACTAAATATTTTTATTTAGTATAAAAGTTAATAGTTAATTTTTATTAACTAATTTTAAAATATAATAAATTAATACATTATATAAAAACAAAAAATATTATAAATTATATTCAATATTATATCTTTTTTTAAGTTAATAAATAAACTTAATTACTAAAACTTATTTATTCATTAAAATCACATTTTATTATTCTCTCTTCTTTTTAATGTGAGTATTTATTATTCTCTCTCATCATTTAATTAGATGATTTAAAACCATTAGATTAAAATGAATTTAATGGTAAGAGATTGAGTGTAAGTCTTTTTACTTACACTAGGTGTAAATGGATCCCCTCCCTATAAAATATCTCTTAATTTCATAGTTTTAAAATTTTATAACTTAGTTATGCATAAAATCTAATATTATGCATTTTATATAAATATCGGGTCAATCAGGTCCCGATCCAGTCATTAGTCTGGCCATAATCGGATCAAGTTTAGGTTCAAAAAAATGGTCTGGTCAACATATCAAGTCGGGTTCAGGTTATACTAAACTCGTCCCAACCCATCTGTTAAACACCCTAATAAACACCATTTTCATATATTAATTAATCCTCATATTCATTTATAAGTTTGGGTTCAAATCAGGCTTAGTTGTACTTTTCAGCATTGTGACAATTTTATATTGTTTCTGTATTTTGGGTATAACTTGAGTTATAGAAATCTAAAAATTATGAACTTTACCGTGTAAGAAATCCGAGAAGAAGCTCTACAATTTTAATGAGAGTTCTAGAGCTGATTCAGATGTCTAGTGTGTCATATTGGGTCTGGAAGTCAGAATAGAGGTGTTGTTGCTGGAACCAGAGCAGTGTATAAAGATTGGGCCGTAACTTAGGCTGTAGGAGTCAGAATAGGCTGAAACCAATTCCATTGGAAAGCTAAGACAAAACCCTTCAACTTTCTTGAAGATCACTTATAAAAAATGTGACGTTTTGATAGGGTTTTTAGCACCTCAAGGGAGCTTATGGGATTCAGGAGCTGTTAAACATGTTTTGGCCATAACTCCTTCAATAGGTGTCTAATTAAAGCTAATTGGAAGAGGAAACATCCTAAGCTAAGGGCATACTTGTATTTTCACCTTTAGTGTCTGTTATGTGGGATTTTGAGCCAAATTTTAGGCTATGCAGAAACACTTCTCATTTTTTCAGTTTTCATCTTCTCTCTTATTCTCTCCTCTCCACTCTTCTCTTATCTTCTCACTTTCTCTAGGTTTTATTCATTTTTTCTATTGTACTTTCCATTCATGGAGAGTCAAAGATTTGCAATCAATCCTAGAGATTGAAAAAATCTTAATGTTTAATGTTGAGACCTTGGTTTGAATGTTTAATTTACTTGTTATTCATATTTCTCCCTTCCCTTTCTTTGATTTTGTTATTACTTGGCTGAGTGCTTAACTTAGTCTTGGCGTTCAT
The DNA here is from genome assembly GCA_029884595.1 of Ormosia semicastrata. NCBI lineage: Eukaryota > Viridiplantae > Streptophyta > Magnoliopsida > Fabales > Fabaceae > Ormosia > Ormosia semicastrata. The sequence continues at coordinate 6,655,955 of JAQQTO010000028.1, read as the reverse complement.
ATGATAGTTGCATAACTATCATGTGTTTAATGAAAATTGCAGAAACTAGGCAATGCATCAAAGGTGTTTGATGGATTGTCTAGCTCACTTGAATTATGGAAATGAGGTTGATTTAGGGTTAAATGGATGCTTAATCCATTTTTCGTTAATTGACCGAGATTAATTTAAGGTTGAATGGATGTTTCATCCATTTTTTGTTAATTGATCAAATCCTAGGTGCTTACCCAGTAGAGAGTTCATGTTGGATAAGGATTTCATAGAGAGTAGGTGATGCATTAAAGGTGTTTCTCGAATTGCTTAGTTTGGTCGAATTCTAAGTTTTAGGTTAATTTAGGGTTGGATGGATGCTAACTTCATCTGACTTTGATTAACCAAATGCTATATGCTTATCTAGTAGAGAATTCATGGGTCATCTTAAGACTTCTTAATGTGACCTAAAACCAAGAATCTGGTTAGCCAGTGAATGAATCCTTAGTGGTCAATGATGGATTAAACTCAAGAATTGTTAATTTCCTTAGATTGGTTGTTTACTTAACTTTGTTTACAATCTTTTAATTACTTTATTTAGTTGCTCTTGTAACCAAAACCCCCCATTTGCTAACTTCTTAATTTAATTGATTAATTGGAATGATTTAAAGGCTCGACCTGGTTGCACCACATACTACAAGTTCTTGGTGAATTAGTTAACAAATATCATCTAATTTGGTAGTCTCAGCAGCTATCACATCCCTACATATAATTATTTTTAAAATTCAATTTAGACATTAAAATATTTAAATATTGCTAAAAAATACATATAATAGAATAAAAACAATTATTTTTAAAAAATATAATCAATTAAAAATATCTCTAATAATAAATTATATTTTACATAGTTTTATTATGTTCTTAATTACATAAAAAGTTTACCCCATGCAAGATATATTAAAAACAATATCTTTAGAGGTATAAATAATGTAAATATTAAAAAACCATAGCAAGGTAATGATTGTATAAAAATTTGTGAGAAAATTATAATTTACAGATAAAAAATTATCAAATATAAATCATTCAACTAATTTTATTATGTTTACTTGTAAAGTTTTCTTTTTATGAATGAAGATATATGTTTTCATATAAAGCATTCATCCCTACGATGTAAATATTAAGATATTTTCATATTATAGAAAAAACATATATATATATATGAAAAATTTATTCTAAAAAATATGGTTTATTTATTTATTTTCTTAATAAATTTTATCAATTAATTTCATTATGGCGTCATGTAAAATTGTCACCCTTGTGAGATGTAGATATTTAAATATTGTACAAAAAATATTTTAAAAATAAACAACAAACTTTGTTATAAATATATGCTTTCCTCCAATAGTTTTGTATAAAAATATTATTATTTATTTATTTTATGATATCATAAAGTACATTTAGTTTAATTATATTATTTGGTTAATTTTTCTCCCTCATTTTAGTTTAAACTCAATACTCAAGTGCCACGAAAAATTAATAGTTATTATAATCAGACAAAAGTTCAATGAGAAAATACCATAACTTTATTCTTTGTCGTCAGATAGTGGACAAGAATCGATAACTTGAATCCTTGTATATCATATTTAGAATTTAAAATCTAAAAATAATCTTAGTAACAAAATTATTATAATAATAGAAAATATAAAAGATATTAAAAATAAAAAAATTATTTATTCTCATAAAGTCAAAAGTAGAATAAGTGAAAAAAAAACTAATTTCAAAATCATTATTAACCCATATACTTAGTTTTTTTTAATCATGACTCATTCTCCATGTTTGGAGCTCCAAAAATGTAACATACTATCACTTTCTCAAGAATCATTGGCGCAAATAACTATACCTTTTATAGTAATCTAGCTTCCCAATAGAGGTCGAGAATCTGGCTTGGCCCTTGGGATAAGGATTTTGGATGAGATTTTTGAGAAATAGAGGAGTAGCAACTTTCTTGAAGTTGTTATATGCATGAAGTCCATAAAAATACTTGTTGAAGAAGAATAAGAGAATTCATCAGACAAAAATTCACACACATATAGTGAAGAGGAATCAATGAGAAAATATTATAACCTTCTTCTTTACCGTCATATAGTGGAGAGGAATCGATATCACGAGTCCTAGTATATCAGGTTTGGAATCTAAAATCTGAAAATAATCTTAGTAACAAAGTTATCATAGTACTAAAAAATATAAAAAGATATTAAAAAAATTCTTTGTTCTCATAAAGTCAAGAATAGAATAAGCGGAAAAAAAACTAATTTCTAAAATCATTATTAACCCAGATACTTAGTTTTTTCTTTTTTTAATCATGACTCATTCTTCATGTTTGGAGCTCCAAAAAATGTCAACATACTATCACTTTCTCAAGGACCATCGGGGCAAATGACTATAGCTTTTCTAGCCATCTAGCTTTCTAATAGAGGTCGAGAATCTGGCTTGGCCTTTGGGATAAGGATTTTGGATGAGACTCATTGAGAAATAGATGAGTAGCAACTTTCTTGAAGTCATTGTATGCATGAAGTCTCTAAAAATACTTGTTGAAGAAGAATAAAAGAATCCATTAGACAAAAACTCACACGTAAAAGGTAGAGAAGAATCGATATCCTGAGTCATTGTATATCAGATTTAGACTCTAAAATTCAAAAATAATCCCTGTAACAAAATTATTATAATAATAGAAAATATAAAAATATATTGATAACGAAAAAATTCTTTGTTCTCAAAAGTCAAAAATACAATAAGTGAAAAAAACCTAATTTTCAAATTTTTTATTACCCAAATACTTAGTTTTTTTTTAAATAAAGACCCATTCTCCATGTTTGGAGCTCCAAAAAATGACACTATACTATCACTTTCTCAAGGACCATTGGGGGCAAATGACTATAGCTTTTCTGGCCATCTAGCTTCCCAGCAGAGGCTGAGAATCTGACTTGGCCCTTAGGATAAGGATTTTGGATGAGAATCATTGAAAAATGGAGGAGTAGCAACTTTCTTGAAGTTGTTGTATACATGAAGTCCCTAAAAATACTTGTTGAAGAAGAATAAGAATCTATTAGACAAATTCACACACAAATATTTCCTTTTATAATCCATGAAAGAATGAAGAAGGAGTAGTCCATTGATTTGGTTGGGGATTGGAATAGTATGAGGCTTCTCAATACACTTAAATAGTACAAAAATATACTATCTGTAATATACACAAATCTATTTCCTCATAGAATTACACATTACATAGAATTACACATTACATCTTGAATATTTGTAGGAAAATACATTAATAATGATATAAAAATTTACCTTTGAATGTTGTAGATTTTCCTCCAGTGACTCAAAAAAATAACTTGCAATATCCTCATAAAAATCAAATGAATGAAAGCAATAGATCATAAGAAGTAGATAAACATTAGAGTTTGATAGAAAAAGTATTGAAAGAATAAGATTCATAAAATAAATGAAGTTAATGATTAAAAAGAAAATGATTTCAAATATGAATAGGGAGACAGTTTCTCAAAAGACTTAAAACCTAAAACACTTATAAACAAAAAAATCACAATAAGAAAAAAATAAATGCAAAAAAGAACAATGCCTAGATGAAGTGCAATTTGAAAGATATGAATGGAAATATAAAAGATAAAGATTAAAAAATTGGAACATGAAGAAGACAAAGATTAAAAATAGAAAAAATGTAATTCTTACATGTTCAGGTTTGAATTATAGGAGGTCTTGTAATAATGGAGGAGTAGAAGATAAGCAAGATGATTATATATAAACCTAGCTACAATAAGAGAAAAAATAGGATGGTGAGAAAGAATAGAGACAAAGATAGCAAAAAAAAAAAGGGTGATTGAAAAAAAATGAAAGAAATTGAAACGATTTCATATTTATACACAAACTAATAGAAATGGTTGAAATCTCCAAAATCATACATTCAAATTTGAAACTCAATGATGATTGAAAATTCTTTAATTGATTTTTAATATAATAATAATAATTGATTTAATTTATTTAATTCATTAATTGATAAAATAATGATTATTAATGTTGAATTGACTTGATTCCTTGTATAATAATTGAATTGTTTCAATTAATTTATTTTCAAATTATTTATACTTTTCAAATTTAAACTTTCAAAAACTTACTATTAGTATAAAGTCTTGGAAAATGGAGGGAATTAGAGTGCCATAGAAGATAACACGTTAACATCCTAATACCAGTAACCTAATATATTGTACATATTCCTGAATAAGCAGTATTAGCAAGCTACTTCTAACCTAAAACGTCCAACTAAACCCATATCATTCATTCAAATAAATAAATATAGAGAGCCTGAATAACAAAAAGTTATATATATACATCATCAGCCTCTCAAGGCAAACCGTAAAACATAACTTTTACAAACTCAAGGTAGCAAGAAATAAATATACAAAATATTTATCGCAAGAAAAAAATAAACTACGCTAGTTCTTCAACTCGTTTTGCTTCCCTTACCTGTACCTAGATTTACATGGAAACACAAAGGGATGAAAAATCACAATTTCTCAATATAAGAATTCCAAAACCAATGTTCATTCATCACAATGAGCAAACCATACAATAAACATAAGATTAAGCCTACAACAGATAAATGAGTCATTGCTCAATACTATCAGAACGTATACATATGCTACGTAACATTCACAAGGCAAGCTAAAAATCCTATCTCGCACTAATATCGAACAATCAATGATATCAAACAACCGCCATACAATCGCAAGATATCATTGAGCAAACAATGAGCAAGTAAGGCAACTGCCCATACAGCTACCAACAAATGCAATGCGTTGTGATATGATGTATGATTATGCTCACACAAAGTCTTAATAATATAATGATGCAATGCAAACACAAATTTTAGTTTTTGAAAACACATGCCACTTACTTGTTCCCCAGGAACCGTGTTCCCTTGTATATTATGAGTAGGTTAGGCCTAAAAGCCTTTACCTTACTTAGTAATAGGTGAATACCTTCCCCTCACAATCGTAAGAGTACTACTACCACCCCCACACCGGTAACCCTAACTATAATGAGCTTCCACTTTGAGAATCTAGGACTAGTCCTTATTCGGAGGAATTCCTAGACTAATTACCTATAACTCTCTGGCCAAATGGTTGTGCACACCATATTAGGTTACAATACATGGGAAAATAACAAGATAGCAAGTTTGAAAAGAAGATATACAACGTATTTTGAAAATATAAACACTCATCACTAGGTCCTTCCTAACCAAGTGACTAAGGAAAACTAGCAAACTTCACAACCAAGCTCACTTACCGCTTAAGGAGCAAAGTCACGTTTCTAGTACCTTCTATACCTCAATCTTGTCTCACAAGGGAGTAAAATGTCATCTATGCGTCTCCAGTTCTACCTTCTTAACAAGAAGTAACTCATGCATAATAACAAATACCACTAGCTAAGCACACTAAGCATACAATACCTAGTACCTCACCTCATCACTTCATAAGTGAATCACAAGGCAATCTCCTGTTGCTCAAGGTTCTAGGTATTGACCTATGGCATTCTACTTTTCAAAGGATGCCTAGGGTTTTACAAATCCTATCACAAGATTCACCTTAACCAAGTGAAAAGCTCTAACTTGGCTTAACTCTATCACATAAAGGAACCTATTCATGTCTCTAGTACTCAAAACCTTTCACCTAAGGTAAGTGGTCATTCTCTCTAAGAACTTCCACTAGTTGTGCCTCAACACTAATGGTCTTGTATCTAGAACCCCACAACATCACTTCACAAGTGAATCCAAAGTCAAACTCATGTTGAACAAGGTCCTAAACACTTCCTTGTTGCATTCCAACACACTTGGATGTTCAAGGTTCCCAAGATTACTCTATGGAATTCCATCACACTTTGAATGTCTAAGAATTTCCCAAACTTTTCATATATGCAAGTTGATAATTCTCTCTAAGAAATATCCCAAAAAGTGCCTCAATAGACCCTAAAAGATTTGCATAAATGATCCCATCTAGCCAAGAACTTAAAAACATCAAAAATAACATTTTTGAAAATTATGGCCTCAAACACTGACCATGTCTGATAACATGCCCTCTCTTCTGTGTTTTGTTCTGTGAGCACTATTTCACAAATTAGAATAAGCAGAGAGGGACACGGCCCCCCCGTGTCTTTGGACACAGGCCATGTCTCTCAAATAGACACACTGCAACAAAATTTGTAGAAGCGTGACACTGTTCCATTGGCCAAATTCTTGGATTTTGGCCACTCTAATCCAATCCCCAGGTGGTGTCAAGTCCCAAACAAGTTTACAAATATAAAAGAAACATAAAACACTAATTGATTTCATCAATAATGGATTAAAATACTAAATCCCTCATCCAAACCCCTAAAATCAACACTTTGAGCTTTAATGGTCCAAATGAAGAATTTTCAGTTTCTAATCCAAACTTTTGGCATGAACAAGTTATAAACACCATTTAAAACTTATTCAAGCAAGAAAAATCACTTAAAACATCTCAAAATCTCATTTTGACATATTAACCCTCAAATAAGCTAAACATGAAAAATGAGAAAGATGAAGTTTTATGCTCAAGAACCCCTACCTCTTATAGCTAAGATGAAGATCTTAAAGCCTTGATCTTGCTCTTGGATCCTCCTTCAAGCTTGATCCTTGGTCCTTTAGCTTTTCCTCCTCCTTTCTCCTTCTCCCCCATGGTTTCCCTTTCTCCCTTTCTCTTTTCTATTTTTGTTCCTAGATGTTGTAAGAGAAATGAAGAAAAGAAGTCAGAATTGGCTTCTTATAACCAATCACTAAAGGGTACCAAAAATCCCGATCTGCTAAGAACACTCAGATTCCACTGAATCCAGATTCCTAACTCCGAACAGACTTAAAATAAATCCTAAGATTCATTAAAAATCTTGTTGCACCACTATCATATTTTTCTATATCTGTGACTAGTTCATCCGGTATTAAAACACACACCTAGTATGCTTAAAAATACCAAACTAACTCCAATTATCTTCAAATTTTAACTATAGCACAGTTCACACATTTTTGACTTAGAAATAAAGTCTCCACATTTATTTCCACTAACTGAGCAATTTAAGCTATTTTTTGGGCTAATAACAGCTATTTCTCACAAATAGTGTTATAACAAAGTGACTAAACATGCTCAGAAAGTCACAAAATTAAACAAACATGTTATGCAGGTATTAGGCTACCTCTGTATTCATATATAGGCTTAACATGTTTTCCAGAGTGTTACATTACTCCCCTCCTTTTTAAGAATTTTGTATCCAAAATTCAGATTACTACATATCAGAAACAATATCACACTCGAAAGGATCACATCTTTTCTTAGTGATATTATATTAAACTTACACACAAACTAATGACTCACTTTACATAACACCTACAAGATTATCTTGATGGGTTTCTACCAAATGGCAAACACAAAAAGAATACCCTGCATAGGGTCAGAAAATAAAGCCTCCGCTGTTTTGACTAGAGTTTACACCCTTCCTGAAGCTTGCGGCCTTGGATCGGGCATAACTCCATGCCTCTATGAACACCTCCTAGTATAATGCTCCAGTCGGCCACTCACAAAGTAAACCACACAAGGTCTAACATCACGTGGCCTTCCACACATCAAGCACTCGTGCTCTAAGGTTTCCACTTGAACTCGCTCATCTTCATCACCTTCCAAAAAACTAGATGTAGAAACGCATTCCCTATCTTCGTCTTCATCTTGTGGATAGTTGGGTGTAGAAACATATTCCTCATTCCCATCATCCGTCTATATCAAACCCTTTAGGATTCCCTAAAAGATCTGATCATTTATATCACTAAGAGTTTTATCTTCCTTTTAAGTTTCTAGGATCTGAGTCCTCAAGTCACCTGTAACATCCCAATATTTACTATCCAGATATATCGTCATATATAAGAATAATTAATATTAACCATGTCACTTCTAACATACAACCACTAACCCATATCATTCATAGGTAATGAGTAAATATGGAGAGTCACGAAAACAAAAGTTATATATATACATCACTGCCTCTAAGGCACTTGTAATACATAAACTTTTACAACAACAAAAACTAGCATATTATACAAGCTTTTTCATTAAAAAGAAATATAACTACACTAATCTTCGTTCATCTTCTCCTCCCTTTTGAGAAACTAGCACTAGATTTACATGGCAACACAATTGGGGTGAGAAAACATATCTCATTAGAAGTATTCCAATACCAGTATATATAAACATAAACAACAGATAATATACTTAATTATCAAATAAACACTTAAATCACAGAAGCAAACAACATCTTCATCTCAGAGATACATAATTGCCCATACAACTGTAGTGCATGAATAATGTCATGATAGTAACCGCCCATACAATCGCTATGCTATGCCAAATTATGTCTAGCGTTTATGCCTATACAATAACCTAAATATATAAGGTATAATGTATGATACCATTTCAAGAACCTAGTTCCATGGTAATGTCATGAGATGCATGAACTTTGAACAAAACAGAGGAACTTGGTTCCATAAGCTTTGAACAAGCACTGGAAACCCAATTCTAGCTAATCCACGGGGTGTGGGGAAAAGACCATCCTCAACTCATTACTATGATTTGGAAGGTATGTTACCTCTTCATTTATAATCATGTATGATCACCCTGTCTGGGTAGTAAAGTCTCATCAACTACACAATCTTCAGCAACAATGACCTTTGTGATAAGAAGGATTGATTACCTTCTCATTCTAAATCACATTAGATCACCATAATGAGGACTCACCCTCATCAAAATAGATAAGGAACAACAATAATGCCAATTATAACAATAACTAGCATGTCAATTGGTTTACATTCCTAACTATCAACATGAAATACAATGATGTTAAATACCACAATAATTAATATACCAATTAGTTTACATTCACCACATATCTACTTCATTAAATACTCCTATTAGAGTCTCCACCTACTTTAGGAAACATACATCAATGATTCCATCTAGCCAAGAACTTGGAAAACATTTAAAATGACATTTTGAAAGATTCTGCCCTTATTAAACTTAAACACAAACTAATGACTCACTTTACATAACACTTACAATATTATCTTGATGGGTTTCTAACAAATGGCAAACACAAAAAGAATACCCTGCATAGGGTCAGAAAATAAAGCCTCCGCTGTTTTGACTAGAGTTTACACCCTTCCTGAAGCTTGCGGCCTTGGATCGGGCATAACTCCATGCCTCTATGAACACCTCCTAGCATAATGCTCCAATCGGCCACTCACAAAGTAAACCACACAAGGTCTAACATCACATGGCCTTCCACACATCAGGCACTCGTGCTCTAAGGTTTCCACTTGAACTCGCTCATCTTCATCACCTTCCAAAAAACTAGATATAGAAACGCATTCCCCATCTTCGTCTTCATCTTGTGGATAGTTGGGTGTAGAAACATATTCCTCATTCCCATCATCCGTCTATATCAAACCCTTTAGGGTTCGCTAAAAGATCTGATCATTTATATCTCTAAGAGTCTCATCTTCCTTTTGAGCTTCTAAGATCTGAGTCCTCAAGTCACCTGTAACATCCCAATATTTACTATCCAGATATATCGTCATATATAAGAATAATTAATATTAATCATGTCACTTCTAACATACAACCACTAACCCATATCATTCATAGGTAATGAGTAAATATGGAGAGCCACGAAAACAAAAGTTATATATATACATCACTGCCTCTAAGGCACTTGTAATACATAAACATATACAACAACAAAAACTAGCATATTATACAAGCTTTTTCATTAAAAAGAAATATAACTACACTAATCTTCGTTCGTCTTCTCCTCCCTTTTGAGAAACTAGCACCTAGATTTACATGGAAACACAATCGGGGTGAGAAAACATATCTCATTAGAAGTATTCCAATACCAGTATATATAAACATAAACAACAGATAATATACTTAATTATCAAATAAACACTTAAATCACAGAAGCAAATAACATCTTCATCTCAGAGATACACAATTGCCCATACAACTGCAATGCATGAATAATGTCATGATAGTAACCGCCCATACAATCGCTATGCTATGCCAAATTATGTCTAGTGTTTATGCCTATACAATAACCTAAATATATAAGGTATAATGTATGATACCATTTCATGAACCCAGTTCCATGGTAATGTCATGAGATGCATGAACTTTGAACAAAACAGAGGAACTTGGTTCCATAAGCTTTGAACAAGCACTGGAAACCCAATTCCAGCTAATCCACGGGGTGTGGGGGAAAGACCATCCTCAACTCATTACTATGATTTGGAAGGTATGTTACCTCTTCACTTACAATCATGTATGATCACCCTGTCTGGGTAGTGAAGTCTCATTAACTACACGATCTTCAATAACAATGACCTTTGTGATAAGAAGGATTGATTACCTTCTCATTCTAAATCATAGTAGATCACCATAATGAGGATTCACCCTCATCAACATAGATAAGGAACAACAATAATGCCAATTATAACAATAACTAGCATGTCAATTAGTTTACATTCCTAGCTATCAACATGAAATACAATGATGTTAAATACCACAATAATTAATATACCAATTAGTTTACATTCACCACATATCTACTTCATTAAATACTCCTATTAGAGTCTCCACCTACTTTAGGAAACATACATCAATGATTCCATCTAGCCAAGAACTTGGAAAACATTTAAAATGACATTTTGACAGATTCTGGCCTTATTAAACTTAAACACAAACTAATGACTCACTTTACATAACACTTACAAGATTATCTTGATGGGTTTCTAACAAATGGCAAACACAAAAAGAATGCCCTGCATAGGGTCAGAAAATAAAGCCTCCGCTGTTTTGACTAGAGTTTACACCCTTCTTGAAGCTTGCGGCCTTGGATCGGGCATAACTCCATGCCTCTATGAACACCTCCTAGCATAATGCTCTAGTCGGCCACTCACAAAGTAAACCACACAAGGTCTAACATCACGTGGCCTTCCACACATCAGGCACTCGTGCTCTAAGGTTTCCACTTGAACTCGCTCATCTTCATCACCTTCCAAAAAACTAGATGTAGAAACGCATTCCCCATCTTCGTCTTCATCTTGTGGATAGTTGGGTGTAGAAACATATTCCTGATTCCCATCTTCCGTCTATATCAAACCCTTTAGGATTCGCTAAAAGATCTGATCATTTATATCCCTAAGAGTCTCATCTTCCTTTTGAGCTTCTAGGATCTGAGTCCTCAAGTCACCTGTAACATCTCAATATTTACTATCCAGATATATCGTCATATATAAGAATAATTAATATTAACCATGTCACTTCTAACATACAACCACTAACCCATATCATTCATACGTAATGAGTAAATATAGAGAGCCACGAAAACAAAAGTTATATATATACATCACTGCCTCTAAGGCACTTGTAATACATAAACTTTTACAACAACAAAATCTAGCATATTATACAAGCTTTTTCATTAAAAAGAAATATAACTACACTAATCTTCGTTCATCTTCTCCTCCCTTTTGAGAAACTAGCACCTAGATTTACATGGCAACACAATCGGGGTGAGAAAACATATCTCATTAGAAGTATTCCAATACCAGTATATATAAACATAAACAATAGATAATATACTTAATTATCAAATAAACACTTAAATCGCAGAAGCAAACAACATCTTCATCTCAGAGATACACAATTGCCCATACAACTGCAATGCATGAATAATGTCATGATACTAACCGCCCATACAATCGCTATGCTATGCCAAATTATGTCTAGTGTTTATGCCTATACAATAACCTAAATATATAAAGTATAATGTATGATACCATTTCAAGAACCCAGTTCCATGGTAATGTCATGAGATGCATGAACTTTGAACAAAACAGAGGAACTTGGTTCCATAAGCTTTGAACAAGCACTAGAAACCCAATTCCAGCTAATCCATGGGGTGTGGGGGAAAGACCATCCTTAACTCATTACTATGATTTGGAAGGTATGTTACCTCTTCACTTACAATCATGTATGATCACCCTGTCTGGGTAGTGAAGTCTCATCAACTACGCGATCTTCAGCAACAATGACCTTTGTGATAAGAAGGATTGATTACCTTCTCATTCTAAATCACATTAGATCACCATAATGAGGACTCACCCTCGTCAACATAGATAAGGAACAACAATAATGCCAATTATAATAATAATAAGCATGTCAATTGGTTTACATTCCTAACTATCAACATGAAATACAATGATGTTAAATACCACAATAATTAATATACCAATTAGTTTACATTCACCACATATCTACTTCATTAAATACTCCTATTAGAGTCTCCACCTACTTTAGGAAACATACATCAATGATTCCATCTAGCCAAGAACTTGGAAAACATTTAAAATGACATTTTGAAAGATTCTGGCCTCAGACACGGGCCGTGTCTTGCTACACGGCCTACCCCTACATTAACTCTACAGAATGTGGTACTATTTTGTTAGTGCTTTTCTTGGATTTTGGCCATTCCAAAATAGTTTCTAAGTGATTCTAAGACCCCAATAAGTTCTTAAACACATAGGAATCATCAATCACAAACTTAAACCTCTTAAACCACTTTGATTTCACTCAAAACCAAAGATCATGGAAAATCCCCTACCTAAAATCTAAAACCCCAACTTTGATCTCAAAGGGAATTAAAGGCTTTCAAAGGCTGAAAATTCTATTCCCACACACCCAACAATTCAGAAACAAGCCATCCTCGAATTAACCAACAAGTTTCAACCAAAAACACCAAAATCACACTATAAAATCATGATTCACATCAAGTACTCTTAAGACCTAACAAAGAAAATGGAAAGATAGTATGAAAACCAGGTTCCCTCTACCTAAATTCCCAGAAATGAAGTCAGTTAGTCGGTCCTCTACAAGGCCAAGCTATCTCTCTTGCTTGGTTGTTAATCTTTCTCCCTTAGCTCCTTATTTTCCTTTCTCTTTTCGCTTTCCTGTGGTAGCTGTGAGAAGAGGAAGTGAAAATGAGAAAAATTTCTCATTTTAGCCTTAAATAGGCCAAGAAACAGAAACAAGGGTTGTGCCATCATATTTGGTCACTTAAGTGACCACTATTCACCCGAATAGTTAAGAACGCTTCGTTATCACCAAACCAAGTTTCCTAACTTTCAACAGATTTAAAATAAATCCTAAGATTCATTAAAAATCTTGTTACACCATTTTCATATTTTTTCATATCTGCTGGGGGTCAATCCGGCACCACAACGTACCAATATGCTTAAAAATGTCAAACTAACTCCGATAAATCTCAAACTTTAACCACATCTTCATCCACATATTTGTGACCTAGAAACAAGTTCTGCATACTTATTTCCACAAACTAAGCAGTTTAATTCAAAATCGGGGCTGAAAACAATTATATTTCACACATAGGTTACAACAATGTGACTAAACATGCTTAGATGGTCACAAAATTTCACAGACATGATAATCAGGTATTAGGCTACCTCGATAACCATATACAAGTCTATCATGCTTCCACAGGTGTTACATCACCTACCATGTCCACTTGACTCACACTGAGACTATGTGGCAACACAGTTACTAAAAGACTTATATCCCTAAAACTCTCAAGAAGTTCACTATCCTGGATCATCATCTGGGACACGTGTAGGGATTTCCTACTAGTGCATCAGTCACCACATTGGCCTTACCTGGATGATACTTTAACTCTATATAAGAAATGTCTCCAAGCTTTTAGGGCAAACACTACTGTCGCTAACTCCAGATCATGAGTAAGGTCGTTCTCCTCAAGAGACCTCAACTGCATTGATGCATAGGCAACAACTTTCCTATATTGCATTAGACACAATCTAGACTCATCCTTGAAGTATCACAACATACCTTAAAGTTCTCTAAAAGATCCAGAATTACTAACACTTATGCAGTAGTTAACCTCAAAAACAACTCTTGAAAACTATTCTTATAAATCGGAGTTCACTCAAAAGTACTACCTTTCCTAGTCAATCTAGGCAAGGGTAGCGCTAATTGAGAAACACCCTTTATGAAACTTCTATAGCACCCCGCTAGGCCTATAAAGCTTCTGATCTCGATCATAGTGGTGGGTCTCTCCAATTGTAACACTGTATCAACCTTGCATGGGTCCACAAAAATCCCACACTGAGATATCATATGTCCCAAACATTGCACTTATGAAAGCCAGAACTCACATTTAGATAGCTTGGCAAACAACCTATTCTCCTTAAGGGTTTCTAACATTATCCTCAGATGTGGTTCATGCTCCTCCATTAACTAAGAATAGATTTAGAATATCATTGATAAGCACCACAACAAACTGATCCAGGTAGGGTCTAAAGATCCTATTCACGTATTACATGAACACTGCTAGTGCATCTGTTATCCCAAAGGATATCATAAGACACTCATAATGTCCATCCCTAGTTCTGAAAGTGGTTTTAGGGATAACCTCATCCCTAACCTTTATCTGATGATACCCTGACCTAAGATCAATCTTTGAGAAAATCTCAGCTCCTTTCAACTGATCCATTAGATCATCTATCCTAGGTAACATATATTTGTTTCTGATAGTCACCACAAACAGCTATCTATAGTCCACATAGAGCCTCATGGTTCCATCTTTTTCTTCACTAGAACACAAGTGCTCCCCATAGAGAAACACTCAGCCTAATGAATTGTTTATCCAACAAACCACGATTTGCTGTGTGAGTTACGCTAACTCTAGTGGTGCCATCCAATAGGGTGCTATAGAGATAGGTCCTATTCCAGGCACTAAGTCTATAGAGAACTCTATTTGTCGCTCGGGTGGTAATTCCACTTCTCCTGTTGAAGGTTCTGTGATCTTCGCTCGTCTTGAGACTTACTGCTATGACCCTCAACGATTCTGCATTCCTTCACTAATGCTGCAAAATCCTGGATTTCAAAAAGTTAGATCACTCTCTAAATGTTTTCTCTCAATTCTTTCTTAAAATTAACGCACTTTCGCTGTGCCACTCTGATACTAGATGAGAACTTCGATAGTTCATTAAGCCTGATCGCACACTAACCAATAGACAACTCGCCTTGCTCCAACCTCCAAAATTCTATTTCCTTGCATTCCACAGATTTTGTGGAAAACACTTCTCAGAAACGTATTCTTAAAGATCTCCCACGTAACAAGAGTCCCCGACACATCGAAAGATATCTTGATGTCCATCCACCGATCCCCTGCTTCTCCCTCTAACAAGTAAGAAGCAAAGAGCACTGGCTGCCCATCCGAGCAAACCACAACAGTGAAGACCTCTTCCATCTCCTTTAGCTAACACTCAACTCTCACCAGGTCTTACTCCCCCTTGAAGGATGATGGATTAGTCTCCCTGAACTCTGAGAGGTCTTGGAAGTTCTGATTCTCCCCACTAGCACCTCTTGGGTTGGTTGCCCCAATTGATGTGGTGATGGTGTAAGCTGTTGATGCTGGGTCTCACCCATCATCTCAAACCTCCTTGTAGTCGCAACTAAGTGCTCTTTGGTAGCCTCAATAGTAGCAGCTGTCTACTCCCGCATCACATCAATAATAGTGGTTGTCAGCTCCCTTAAAGCATCCATCGTAGCTACAAAGGCTCCAACCAAAACTGAGCCTTCATAAGCTGAATTCCTATTTCCACAGGTTGGCCTTGGAGATGCCATAGTTTCCTGTACACACAAGAACATATATATTGGGGTAGCTAATCCCAATATCATGTAACCGTGTAATAGTAACTAAAGTAGTCATACCAAAGGCAAGTCATGCAGTTCTATCACACATCTCTCACTAGAGACAAAGAGATGCACAACAACCCTCATAGGAACTCCTAAACATGCCTCAACATGATCAGTCCATACCCCAGCTCAACAGGATGAACTGCTCCGATACCATAATGTAACATCCTAATACCAGTAACCTACTATATTGCATATATACCTGGATAAGCAGTATTCGCAAGCTACTTCTAACCTAAAACGTCCAACTAAACCCATATCATTCATTCACATAAATAAATATAGAGAGCCTGAACAAGAAAAACTATATATATACATCATCAGCCTCTCAAGGCAAACCATAAAACATAACTTTTACAAACTTAAGGTAACAGGAAATAAATATACAACATATTTATTGCAAGAAAAAAAATAAACTACGTTAGTTCTTCTGCTCCTTCTGTGTCCTGTACTTGTACCTGGATTTACATGGAAACATAATGGGGTGAAAAATCATAATTTCTCAGTATAAGCATTCCAAAACCAGTGTTCATTCATCATAATGAACAAACCATGCAAGAAACATAAGATTAAGCCTGCAACAGATAAATGAGTCATTGCGCAATACTATCAGAATGTATATATACGTTATGTAACATTCACAAGGTAAGCTAAAAATCCTATCTCGCACTAATATCGAATAATCAATGATATCAAACAACCACCCATACAATCGCAAGATATCATCAAGCAAACAATGAACAAGCAAGGAAACTGCCCATACAACTACCAACAAATGCAATGCGTTATGATATGATGTATGGTTATACTCACACAAAGTCCTAATAATATATGATGCAGTGCAAATGCAGATTTTAGTTTTTGAAAACATATGCCACTTACTTGCTCCCCAAGAACCGTGTTCCCTTGTATATTCTAAGCAGGTTAGGCCTAAAAGCCTTTACCTTACTTGGTAATTGGTGAATACCTTCTCCTCACAACCATAAGAGTACTACTACTACCCCCATACTGGTAACCCTAACCATAATGAGCTTTCGCTCTGAGAATCTAGGACTAGTCCTCATTCCAAAGAATTACTGGACTGATTACCTATAGCTCTCTGGCCAAATGATTGTGCACACCATATTAAGTTGCAATACATAGGAAAATAACAAGACAGCAAGTTTGAAAAGAAGATATACAATGTATTTCGTAAATACAAACACTCATCACTAGGTCTTTCCTAACCAAGTGACTAAGAAAAACTAGCAAACTTCACAACTAAGCTCACTTATTGCTTAAAGAGCAAAGTCACATTTCTAGTACCTCCTTCTGCCTTCTTCACAAGAAGTAACTCATACATAATAACAAATACCACTAGCTAAGCACACTGAGCATACAACACTTAGTACCTTACCTCATCACTTCACAAGTGAATCACAAGGCAACCTCCTATTGCTTAAGGTTCTAGTTATTGACCTATGACATTCTACTTTTCAAAGGATGCCTAGGGTTTCACAAATCCTATCACAAAACTCTCCTTAACCATGTGAAAAGCTCTAATTAGAATACATGATCCCCTGACTTAACTCTATCACATAAAGGAACCTATCCATGTCTCTAGTACTCAAAACCCTTCACCTAAGGTAAGTGGTCATTCTCTCCAAGAACTACCACTAGTTGTGCCTTAACACTAATGGTCTTGTATCTAGACCACCACAACAATAGTTCACAAATGAATCCAAAGTCAACCTCATGTTGAACAAGGTCCTAAACACTTCCTTGTTGCATTTCAACACACTTGGATGCTCAAGGTTCCCAAGATTACTCTATGGAATTCCATCACACTTTGAATGTCTAAGAATTTCCCAAACTTTTCATATATGCAAGTTAATAATTATGTCCAATAAATATCTCAAAAAGTGCCTCAATAGACCCTAAAAGACTTGCACAAATAATCTCATCTAGCTAAGAACTTGAAAACATCAAAAATGATATTTTTAGAAATTCTGGCCTCAAACACAGGCCATGTCTGATTACACACCCCCTCCCTCCCCGTGTTTTGCTCTATGAGCACTATTTCATGAAGTAAAATAAGCAGAGAGGGACACAGCCCCCTCGTGTCTTCGGACACGGGCCATGTCTCTAAAATAGACACACTGCAGTAAAATTTGCAGAAGTATGACACTGTTCCACTAGCCAAATTCTTGGATTTTGGCCACTCCAATGCAATCCCTAGGTGATTTCAAGTCCCAAACAAGTTTACAAACATGAAGGAAATATAAAACACTAATTGATTTCATCAATAATGGATTAAAACACTAAATCCCTTATCCAAACCCCTAAAATAAATACTTTGAGCTTTAATGGTCCAAATGAAGAATTTTCAGTTTCTAATCCAAACTTTTGGCATAAACAAGTCATAAACACCATTTAAAACTTATCCAAGTAAGAAAAATCACTTAAAACAACTCAAAATCTCATTTTGACATATTAACCCTCAAATAAGCTAAACATGAAAAATGAGGAAGATGAAGTTTTAAGCTCAAGAACCCCTACCTCTTGTAGCTAAGATGAAGATCTTGAAGCCTTGATCTTACTCTTGGATCCTCCTTCAAGCTTGATCCTTAGTCCTCTAGCTTGTCCTCCTTTTTTCTCTATCTCCCCCATGGTTTCCCTTTCTCCTTTTCTCTTTTCTGTTTTTGTTCTTGGCTACCGTGAGAGAAATGAAGAGAAAAAGTCAGAATTGGCTTATTATAGCCAATCACTAAAGGGTACCAAAAATCCCGCTATGCTAAGAACACCCAGATTCCACCGAATCCAAATTCCTAACTCCCAACAGACTTAAAATAAATCCTGAGATTCATTGAAAATCTTGTTACACCATTATCACACTTTTTCATATCTGTGACTAGTCAATCTAGTATTGAAACACACACCTAATATGCTTAAAAATACCAAACTAACTCCAATCTTCCTTGTATTTTAACTGTAGCACAGTTCACACATTTGTGACCTAAAAATAAAGTCTCCACATTTATTTCCACTAATTGAGCAGTTTAAGCCATTTTCGGGGGCTAATAATAGTTATTTCTCATAAATAGTATTACAACAAAGTGACTAAATATGCTCAGAAAGTCACAAAATTAAACAAACATGTTAAACAGGTATTAGACTATCTCTGTACTCATATATAAGCTTAACATATTTTCCAGAGTGTTACAACACGTGGCACAGGTTTCCTGATAGGAGGCTACAATTGTACATTATATATATAATATAGATATAGATATGTACATGGACATGGTGTTATGTTAATAATGATCCATTGATATTGGTATATATTCAATTTTGCTTCGAGATTAATAGTTTGTTCGAAATATTTTCTTGTTTCTTTTTTTTTCCTTAAATGTTATATACATAAATAAAGTATCTTATAGATTTGATAATTTCTCATCATAGATTCGTAACTATTTACTTTATTTTCTCTTTCGCTTTCTCACTTTTTTTCTACATCCAAGGGATCTTTGTGTAGAAACATATATGTAAACTAGTGTTGTTTAGGTTAGACTAGACCAACCAATGTAACCGCTCAAACTGGAAACCAACCTTTAACCAGCTAAGGTTTAATGCTATAATTGGATTTGTGGTTAGACTGTGTTGAATTATGATGCTGAATGAAAATGGTTGAATCCTCTATTCCTTTATTCGATGAAATCCATGCCTAGCCACTGAATCCCTCATTAGCTTACATACCTAAAGGCTATTGCTAAAGCACATCCTTAATCATTTATCTGCAACCAAGTTCGCCACATCTTCCCAATTGTCAATTATCCCTCACTCACCCCACACACTTCGCTTATAACATTGTCATCGTCCTCCTCCTCCTCCTTTTTTTAAGATTCTTCATAGTCATTATCAAGACCTTCTGTGACTTTAATGCCATCAAAGAGATAGAGGGAGAGAAAGAAAGAGATAGAGAGAAAAGGTTTAGGTAGTGGACCAACAATGACCCAAATAATTTTGTTTATTGCTTAATTTAATAAGATTTGATTAACATTTTATTGAATTTCTTAATATAATATCATAAAAATATTTATGTAATTGATAAGTATAATAAACTTAATATTTATTTTGTATGTGTGTGTGTACAGACACGTGAGTGTGTGTGTGTGTGTGTGTGTATAATGTAATTATGACATTATTCAGTTTGACTAGTCAATTTAATTGATTAAACTTGAACCCTAAACTTTGTCGATTCTTTGTCTAGTCCAACCATACTTTTGAAAACTAAAATGAACAGATTGGTCCGACCAAATTAACTAAGAACCAGTATGGCGTTTGGTCTAGATAAGCCTCCAAAATCAGGAATCTAAAAACTGACCTCTAACCCACCAAATTGAATGCAAACTGGTCAAATTGAGCTAAACAACCTCAATTTCACTAGTTCAGCCTATTAAATCTGTTGTAGAAATATATTAAACAGTGATACATGTTACCACTGAGCTAGAAGGTACAATTGTTATTTGATTCTTCAATTATTATTATTATTATTATTATTATTATTATTATTATATATATATATATATATATATATATATATATATATATATATATATATATATATATATATATATATATATATATATGTGTTCCATTTGTTAGCCATGACAACCATCACCCAAGAGGAGAGTGAATTAGGTGATTATAAATTGTTAAAATACTATTAAGAAATTAAACATTTTGAAGCACTCAATTAATAAATGCATTGGAACATGCACAACAAAGATATAACTGTTATAGATTACTCAAACACAACTTGGGTTAAAGGATATATCAAGCAAATAAGATAGATATCAAGTTCAACTTAAGCATGTATAATTAAAGCACAAATGTAAAGAGATAGAGTTGAGAAAAATAAACACAAGGATTTATCTTAGTTCAGCTATCCATTGTTACCTGCATCCAGTCCTTAAGTGATCCACCTGAGATTTTCCACTAAACCTTTAAGCTTGAATAGGTGCTTGAAAACCTTTACAATTAATAACACTTAACACACCTTGGGATGCTTCACCCTTTATGCTTGAGCCTCAATAATAAGGGATACCTTACCCTTACAATCCTTTAAGGGATACCTCACCCTCTTTATAGATTACACAAAGTATATATGAATAGAAACTCTCTCAAAAGTGGATAATACAAATTGAAGCTCAATAGGTATCAAGGAATCATACACTTAAAGCTCAAAATAGAGGTTTATGAGAAAAGAGAGTTAAAACTCGTATTTAATGATCAAGAAGCTTGTTTAGATTGATTCCCAACTTTTCTTTGATGCATAAATACTTTCATTTATAGCCCAAAACATTTTAGAGCCATTGGAGATGGTTGGGTGCATTAAATGCTCCAAAATAGCCATTAAAACACGTTTTCTGCTACCCTAAATAATCGGTTAATATTGTTCAATAACAGGTTATTAGTTTCCAATAACTGGTTATTAGTTGCCCATAACTAGTTATTAGTTTTCCATAATCGGTTATTAGTTTTGAATAACTAGTTATTGGTTTCATCATGAAACACTGTAGCACGCAGATAACCAGTTATTAAGATGCCATAACTGGTTAGGAGCTTTAAAAATATGAAAAACGCTCCTGACTTGTTGAATAACTGGTTATGGATATTCCATAATCAGTTATTACACTTTAGTTTTGAAAGCTGACTTTAAATGGTCATAACTTCTTCATTTCTTATCCGTTTAAAATAATTGATCACTCATTGGAAATATCTTTCAGTTTATTTTCATATGAAATAAGTTTCAGAATAGAACTCAAAATATTTTGAAAGATATAATTAAAAGAGTAACCAAAGGTCAGTTTTGCAATACACAAATTTGACTATTTTTCATAGTTTTGAACTACCACCACCATAACTAGCTTTTCAAAACATGTTTGTTTGGCATTTTAGAATGTAAGAAACATTTGTAAAGATTTTAAAAACATATTTGAGCTCTGTGTGATTCTCATTTACCTTTACATAAGATCTAAGTCCTATAAGCTATTCTTGAAGATCTTGGACTTGATCTTGCCATCATCAATTCTAGTCCTTAGGCTTCTTGATTGAATCCAAGCTTCCAAAAATTTCTTCTCTTCAAATCTTGTAAATGCTTAGAACATCTTATCATTCTAATTCATATTAAGTTTAGCATATTTGTGATCTTTTGCTTTCTTGTTGCAATGCTCACTCTTGGTACTTGAACTATCTTACAAAGTATTACTCACTTTAAACAAACATAGTTAGTCCAAATTCATAATTCAATATCTTTATATGTATGATTCATAAATGTATAAAACTCTAGTTAGTTTAACATGCATATAAGAATTTCATAGACACATCCAAATAAGATATTTATCAATTACTAATAGATATGCTCTATGTAGGATGTAACAAAGAACACTTTGTACAGTTTCATTTAAATAGAGTCAAATCCAATATTAATTCATTATAACTCATATAAAGCATTATTGGATATATTATACAAAGAATGCTACACATATCTCATTGCATGATTATTAAGTGAAATATAACTAGATAAAGTACATAATCATACATGATCCAATATAATATATAGAGCACATTTATGTAACATGATCAATATTCTTTTGTAATGCATTTGTCATCTATTAAACACATCTATGAAGCATAAACATAATTCTTTTTGTCTTATATTTGTTATCATCAAAACTTAATATATTAAACTATTGAGGTAAAGACAATTCTACAATCTCCCCCTTTTTGATGATGACAAATCAGCAAAGAAAAATATGTTGAGCAATATAGAAGAATAGATATTCATGTAAGCATATTAAATAATAAGTACAAGAACATATTTTTCTTTCCAATTTTCACTCCCCCTATTTGACATCAACAAAAAGGCTTAGGAAAGAAAGATAATATTTTCTCTCCCCTATAGATAAAACTCATATTGTCAAAAAGAGTAGGCTTATCAAAATCCAAAATCTTCTTCAAGTTATTCAAATCAGAATTGTCTTCCCCTATTTGATTCTACATATGATTCAAGAATAGAGAGTTAAAATAAGCATGCTTTCAAGATATAAAAGATTATTCATATAATGCTTGTCACATTTTGGTACATCAACATTTAACATATGATAGCAATAAGCTAAAGAATTTATGTCTAACATATAATATCTTGCATACCACATGATAAATAAATACCGCTTGATGAGAGTTACAAAATATTTATATAAGGTCATAAAATTAAGGTTTTCAAACGAAAGATCATACAACTTACCACATATCAAGAATTTCTCAATGAAAGAATCGATAGATATGAATTTTAAGAATGTTTGCCTTCTTTCATTGATAGAGGGAAAGAGAATAAGAGATTGTCTTTATTGACATGTTGATAGTATTAAAAATAAAATACGTCATGTCAAACAAAGATGTAAGTCAAGAGGTATAAGCAACAATTCAAGAGCTAGACTCCCCCCTCAAAATATGCATATTATCAAAATATAATAGTTTAACATAGTCATGCATATATTTATAGTCAACAAGGACATGAAAGAAAGATATGTAAGATGAAAAGGATAAACAACCATTACAAATCAATAAATAATTATAAAAAGTTATAAGAAAAGAAGATAAGCTCCCCCTTATTGAAACACAAGATAGATAAAGAGAAATATGTATGTCAAAACCATGCAAGCACATTACCATAAAGTAAAGCAAGACAAAGATACATATTCTTAATCCATCAATCAAAAACCATTTTAAAACTTCTCTCCCTTTCAAAATTTTTTTGACAATAACACATTATATTTTCAAAAGCATTTTAGAAGGGTTGAGAGATTTAATATTAAAATCACATATTCCTTGAGAATAATTAAACCCAAGTTAAAAGAACATATAAAAGTATATCTCTTCTCTTTCTTATTGAACAAGAGTCTTGACAAAATAAAATACTTTGAAGAACAAAGCTTATCTTTTGAAATATTAAGAAGGGATCTATAGAACATGCCAAAAGATTTATTTGGAAACTTTCTTAAACATTCTCTCAAGATTTAATAAAACTTTTTAAAGCAAAAGAAGAGAGTACTACATTTATAACACGAATCGAATGATTTCCAAATTTTCAAGATAATCAGGAGGTGAAAATATTTTCAAGTTCTTAAGACAATTTCAAAAGATTCTCAAGGATATGGAACTTGAAAAGTTTCTTTCAAATATAATAACGGATTTTTCTTAAAAAAACTTTTTAAATCAAACTAGAAATTCTTTTCAAAACAAAAGCATGATTCTCATAGGTGTTATACCACTAAGAAATCATAGATTAAAAGAATCATAGATATTAATCATCCACCTTGATGAAATATGCTATAAGGATCAAAGCATGTACAAAACTAATATCATCCACCCTATATGCAATGACAAAAATAGCAAGTTAATATCCAATTAGGCATTTTGTCAATGCTAAGCAAACTTTCTCATGTAAGAAAAACATCTAATCATTTAAGATCAATTTATTAACAAGTATCATACAATCTATAGCATATAGAATATCACAATAACTTAGGAATAAAGATAATTATTGAGTTAGATAGAGAGTGATGCTTCTTTAAAATATTCTTCATTTATTGGTCCTTTGAGTTTGAGCTTTCTTCTATTGAGTATTTCATTCTATTGCACTTGAAGAAAGTCTTATCATGTCTTTCTTCATTCAACTCTTTTCATTTATCCACACATGCTTGACATTTCAATATTTGATAACTATATTTGAAGTACATAAAGACACTTACAAAACTAACTCTAAAAGTTCTCTAAAACATAAGTTAGCATCAAACAGCATTTAAGCTTATTTACAAGCATCATTTAGGTTGATATATAATATAAAACATGTACCACATTATCAACCATGCAATGTTAGCTTTAATAAGAATAAAGGAAGAACATATGCACTTGAATTCAAAAATATGGTTTAAGCATGACTCAAGTTTATCAAGAAACACATGATCATCATCAAAACTTATATAGGCATTTTAGGCAAACATTGATCATGTTAAGCATGTTATATCAAGTAAGAAATTCTAGTATGCACATATGACAATCAAGAACAAAAAGTCCCTTATTGTAATGCAAGAATTGAAAAGTCATGGAATTATAAATTTTAAAACCATGTATGATTCATTTCAAGATATACTTCAATGTAAGAATCATTGAAGTTCAAAGACAAGTTCAAGGCACAAGATGAATCATTTACTTATTGTTTTCAATATATGAACATATCAAGCAATTTCAAACAAGAAGGTATATAACTTTTAACTTTCCAATCTCCAAGTAAGTATATAAGACAATTAGGCATCAAAGAAAAAGGATTAGAACTACTTAAGAGCATGTGTGTTTCCATATTTGAACAAAGAGAATTTGTCACAAGCTCAAGAACAAAGATATTACCATAAAACATGTCATTATAAGTAAAATGTGTACATATCTAGCATGTTAAGGCATAAAAATAACTTTTTACTTCTCCAAATATCACATGATATTTAATTTAAACCATAAATAAGGATAACATATTGATATTACCAAAAGTATACTCTTTGAATTTTTGTAGGTGACTCCAACTTTCATGCCTCAAGGCTCCTTGAGAATGTTGTGGTTCTCCATGCCATTTTTTTATGTTTTCATCACTCTTGAAGAACTTGGACCATTTGAAATTTTTCCAATCTTAAGTTGTATAGTTGTATCTCACTTCAATGCATGCTTGAGCTAATAGTCATCCTACAACACAATTCAAAGTACTTTCTTTGGTATCCACTAATTTTGAATCCATAGAAGTTAGTCATTGATTATTAATCCATTATGCTTTCATAAAGATCAATTTTTTTCATAGTATGTAAATTGAGCACAACAAATTAAATAATCAATTATCATTAAGCATATAGCCAATAGCATGCTTACTTTCATGATATATAGATAATTCAAAACATAGCAAGCATTCATAGGCATTGTAGAACCTTATGTACCAAGATATATAACAAATTAATGATATATTGTACACTAAGAATGAACATAATAATGTGTTAAACATAATATTCAAATTTTACCAAGTACACATGATTCCATCAATCACTTAAGGCCTACAAGGAATATACCTCAAATTCATTGACTTTACAAGTGAATATGTATAAGAGGTAAAAGCTTTTGATACCTTAGTCTTAGTAATCAAGGAAATACTTTTTCTTACGAATTACTTCTCTTTTGGAGTCTTGAACTTTACAAGTTCTACATTTTATACTTGAGAAACTTTGGTTGAAGTCATCTTTCTTCTTTGACCAAAACTTCTACCATTGAGCTTTGGAAGCATTCTCTTTGATGATTCCTCTTTCCTTTGACCAATTAGTCCATCCTTTTGAGAAATTTTCTGTATAATTGAAATACTAGGAAAACATTTTGGTACCCACTTCATCTTGGGTCCTTAAATGTTAGTACTAGAACCTTTAAGACTTTTAGGAACCCAAACCATATTATTTCTCATATGAGGATTACTTCTACAATTGCACAAATGAGAAATATGTCCTAGATGATCACAAAAATTGTAAACAGTTGAATTTAATGATGACTTGGTCCTTTGAAGATCATATTTGAAAAACTTAAGTCTTTTGTTGTTATTACATTCTATACTACATTTGCCATAAGTCTTGCTTGAATTTTTATGTGTAATAACATTAATTTTGTTCTCATTAGCAAGCATAAAATATAAACAATTAGAATCATTAGCTTTGAAAAATTTGAAATATAAGTCCTCAACTTGATTTTCTAAATCAATGTATTTTTCACAAAAAGTTGAGGTTTCACATTTCAAAGGCATTTTCTCATTAAGAAAAGCATATTCATTTTTCAAAGTCTCAATTTTATTTTCAATGAAGGAAATATTTTTCAAATAAGATAAGTTTTTTTTTTCTAAAAACAACAAGTCATCATACAATTCATCATATGCACATTGTAGTTCATCATAGAAAGGATTATAATCTAATTTAACATTATTTATCTCAAAGTCTTTTTTAGTCATATATGAAGTAGTCTCAATTTCTAGCATACTTGGCTCTTTAAGGGAATCGTCATCTTCCTTATTGTTGTCCATTAAGAATTCAAGAACATTTTCTTTCTCAATTTTATTTTGTTTTACCTCTTTTTCAAATTGAGCACCATCATTACCAAAAGGCATTTGGCTCCCTTCAATAGTTTGAACATCTTTTTTAGGATATTTTTCATGACAAGCTTCCTTCAATGACTTTTACTCTTCTTGCTTTCTATATACAACTTTGTACACAAAATCATTGTTAGTAACATAAAGAGTATCAAGGGTGTCCAAAATTTCTTTAGCACTAAAGCAATTCTTAATTCTAGCATAAGAATAATCATTCAAACTACTTCTCAAGATTTGCATTGCTCTAATGTTCAAGAAAAAATATTTATTCTCATAAGCATTCCAAGCTTGTTTTGATTTACAAGTAAATCCATCAAGCATAATATCCCACAAATTAAGATCAATAGATTACATATAAAATTCTATTCTAACTTTTCAATAAACAAAATGCACACCATCAAAGAATGGTGATTTATCAATTTCAAAACCTTCCATTTTGAAAAGATTTCAAAGGTTGCCAATAAACAAGGATCTTTCACTCTAAGCAGTTAAGCTTTCAATAGAGCACAATGCTCTAATATCACTTGTTAGTCATGGAAACCATCACCCAAAAAGGGGGTGAATTGGGTGATTACAAATTTTTAAAATACCATTAAGAAATTAAGCATTTTAAAATACTCAATTAATAAATGTAGCGGAACATGCATAGCAAAGGTACAACTACTATAGATTACTTGAACATAACTTGAGTTAAAGGATAAATCAAGCAAATAAGTTAGATATTAAGTTCAACTCAAGCATGTATAATTAAAGCACAAATATAAAGAGATAAAGTTGAGAAAAATAAACACAATGATTTATCTTGGTTCAGCCACCCCTTGTGACCTACGTCTAGTCCTCAAGTGAACCACCTGAGATTTTTCACTAAACCTTCAAGTTTGAATAGGTGCTTGAAAACCTTTACAACCAAGAGCACTCAACACACCTTGGGATGCCTTATCGTTTATGCTTAAGCCTCAACAACAAGGGACACCTCACCCTTACAATCATTTGAGGGATACCTCACCCTCTTTACAGATTATATAAAGTATATATGAATAGAAACTCTCTTAAGAGTGGATAATACAAATTGAAGCTCAATGGATATCAAGGAATCACACACTTAAAGCTCAAAACAGAGGTTTATGAAAAAAGAGAGTTAAAACTTGTATTTAATGAACAAGAAGCTTGTTCAGATTGAGTCCCAACTTTTCTTTGATGCCCAAACACTTTCATTTATAGCCCAAAGTATTTTAGAACCGTTAGAGGTGGTTGGGTGCATTAAATGCTCCAAAAGAGCAATTAAAACACATTTTCTACTACCTTAAATAACCAGTTATTACTATTCAATAATAGGTTATTAGTTTCCAATAACAGGTTATCGGTTTCCCATAACCGGTTATTGGTTTTCCATAACCAGTTATTGGTTTTGAATAACTAGTTATTGGTTTCATTAGGAAATGTTGTAGCGTGCAAATAACCGGTTATTGAGATGCCATAACTAGTTAGAAACTTCAAAAACATGAAAAACGCTCCAGACTTGATGAATAACTAATTATGGATATTCTATAATTGGTTATTACACTCTGATTTCAAAATTTGACTTTAAATGGTCATAACTTCTTCATTTCCCATCCGTTTAAAACAAATGACACTCATTAGAAAGATCTTTGAGTCTATTTTCATATGAAACAAGTTCAGAATAAAACTCAAAATATATTGAAAGATATGATAAAAAGAGTAAACAAAGGTCAGTTTTGCAAAATACAAACTTGACTATTTTTCATAGTTTTGAACTACCACCACCATAACTAGCTTTTCAAAACATGTTTGTCAGGCATTTTAGAATGTAAGAAACATTTTCAAAGATTTTTAAAACATATTTGACCTCAGTGTGATTCCTATTTACCTATACATAAGATCTACGTCCGATAAGCTATTCTTGAAGATATTGGACTTGATCTTGCCATCATCAATTCTAGTCCTTAGGCTTCTTGATTGAATCCAAGCTTCCAAAAATGTCTTCTCTTCAAATCTTGCAAATGCTTGGAACATCTTATCATTCTCATTCTTCTTGAGTTGAGCATAATTGTGATCTTTTGCTTTCTTGATGCAATGCTCACTCTTAGTACTTGAACTATCTTACAAAGTATTACTCACTTTAAACAAACATAATTAGTCCAAATTCATAATTCAATATCTTTATATGTATGATTCATAAATGTATAAATCTAATTAGTTTAACATGCATATAAGAATTTCATAGACACATCCAAATAAGATATTTATCAATTACTAATAGATATGCTCTATGTAAGATGTAACAAAGAACACTTTGCACAGTTTTATTTAAATAGAGTCAAATCCAATATTAATTCATTATAACTCATATAAAGCATTATTAGATATATTATATAAAGATACTACACATATCTCATTGCATAATTATTAAGTGAAATATAACTAGATAAAGTACATAATCATGTATGATTTAATATAATCTATTAAGCACATCTATGTAGCATGATCAATATTCTTTTGTAATACATTTGTCATCTATTAAGCACATCTATGAAGCATGAGCATCATTTTTTTTGTCTTGTATTTGTCATCATCAAAACTTTACATATTAAACCATTGGGGCAAAGACAATTCTACACCATTTTTATATAAAAAATTAAAATATTATTAAAATAAGAACCTAAGTTTTTTACACAAATATGAAACAACTTGCCACTAACCAATGCATCATGTTGGTTAATAATTTTCAAATTATTTATTAATTTGTATTATATCTTGATATTCAAATATATTTAATTATAATTTTATTTGGTGAAAATATATTTATTATAGCATATATTTAGAAATATTTATATAGTTTAACATTTATTTATTTTATTTTAATAATTATCGACTTACTATATGTATAAATTATTTGCATTATAATATTGATTTTTTAAAATACTTTTCTCATAATTTTACTTGTATATTTGACATACACACACACACTGATGCAAATTAAAAGTTTCAAATAAGTTTACAAACTTGATGCAGGATTAATTATTGCATTGCGAACCCAAGTGCAGGTTGTCTCAAGTAATAAATTTCTCGGGAGTCTGAGGTCGATCCACAGGAAATTGTTGAAGATTAATTAAGGTGAAGTAAATATTTTGTTACTACGGTAAAAATTATTTACTTGGGTTAAAAGATCCACTCTTGGTAAATAAAGTAAAAGTAAGATTAATTTCTTT
Source organism: Ormosia semicastrata (assembly GCA_029884595.1). Classification (NCBI taxonomy): domain Eukaryota; kingdom Viridiplantae; phylum Streptophyta; class Magnoliopsida; order Fabales; family Fabaceae; genus Ormosia; species Ormosia semicastrata. The sequence goes on along the minus strand of JAQQTO010000028.1, from coordinate 6,625,629 downwards.
TATAACTCAATTAGAATCCTCACAACATGGAGATTCCAATCGGAAAATACAACGTTAAAAGTCCAATTAAAATAATATACGTAATTATATTATGTTTCCGAAAACTATTACCATCACTTATAAATGGGTTAAAGCATTCATTGTGCTAATATTTTGTCTACAACAAATCAAGAACTCCACTTTATAAGGAGAGTTTCTAACACTACCACTTGTAAATAGGTTAAAGCATTCATTGTGCCAATCTCTTGTCTACAACAAATCAATAACTCCACTTTACAAGGAGGGTTGCTAAATTGATTGGAAACAAAATACAATACGTATAATGACCACTTGAAAATATATCATTTAAGCATAAGAGAGAAATTAATTTAACCTTATTTCATTACCAAGAGCTTCACTCTTTCACCCAAGCAAAATGAAACTTAGTTACTCATAGATAAGAAGAAAGAAAAAGAGAAGAAGAAGAAGAAGAACATGACTTTAATTTAGAACAAAGGAAAATTACTACAAGAAAACTTAGTAACAAACTAGCATCATTTTGGTACCTAACACCTAACACCCTCAATGATCTGTCAAGGCCCCCTTTTATAGAGGATTAGAGATGCAAAATGACAAGGGGGCTGAGTCATTAGTGAGTGGATGAGTGAAAAATGAGTGGAAAATGCCAAATGACTTTTGGTGAGTAAAAAATTATGAAGATTCCTTGTCTCCGAAATCATTTAGCTCTGAAGTCATTGAATGCGTCAGAATAAGTAAATGTGATCTTCATCAAAGTTGTAGGGCTTGATCTTGACTTTCAAATGGATTTAGTTTGAGTCCAATATCATTTCTATAACTCTAGATACGTTCAAATTACTGTACACTGCTCAGGCCTAGTCACAGCTCCTCTGTTCTGACTTGCAAGCCCAATATCACCTATTAGCCCTTTGATTATGGAAAAGTGTTCAACATAAAAGTTGTAGATATAGGTCTCAATATTCAACATCAAAATTTCAGCCCATTTGAGAACATCTAACACGAAATATGGCATGAACAGTACATATAGATCAAGCTGTCAGGAACAGCACTCTAGTTCTTGCTTCAACCCCAATTTGAGTTATCTACTCATGTGATTGGGCCTTTGAGGTCTCATGAAAGTTATAGATCTCTCTCTTATCTTTAAAATACCATTAGATTCACCTCATTTGACCACCTACATCCCAAGATATAACCCAAATATAGAAACAACGTAAGACGTAAATTATGCTAAAAAATTCAATTAAGTCTAATTTGAATCCAAATTTACAAAACATAATCAAACTCAATCAATTAAGTACATGGAGAGTGTAAATGACTAAAAATGAAGGCTTATTGATGTATCAAATATGTGATCATCAAATTCTCCTACATTTAGCTTTTTGCACTCTTGGGCAAAACACACAAGACCAAAACTAAAAAAAAACGAAACAAACTCAAAAGTTAAACACTCTAAAAGACTTAATTTCTAATAATATTTAAAAATGAAGAGCAACCAATCATTCAAGTAATCAAAACATTCATGAGGTAACATATCTTCACATCTCAAACCATCAAGTAAGGAAACTTCAATTGAAAAGCATGAGTCAAGAATGATATATCTTCACAAAATTCACTCTCAATCCCTCAAGTGTTTAAAAGGTAGGTATTTCACTCAATTCAACCCATGAAAATTGCACTACCATAAGCTTGCTTATCTTCTACTTCTCCACTACTCAGAACACATGCACACACAAATCATAAGGACTTTAATCAAGGTTATAATGGGGTCAAGGTAAAGGAGAAGGTAATATAGATATGACAAGTTAAATACTAAAGAGAATAAAAGAGCACGAATGCTAAGTTCAATTAACAAGCATGAAAGTTCATCCCAACTCCACCTAATACAAATTCCTTTTACATATTCTTTTCCTTTCCTTTATTGCCTTGTTGACCTTCTTTTTCTTTTTACTTACTTTTTTTTTATTTTTGATTTTTGATTTTTTTGATTTTTGATTTTTTTTATTTTTTTTTTCACAAAAAGAACATCATATATACATTTTTTTAACTATTCTGCACACACACCCCCATACTTGCTCAAGAACTCATCAAATGACAAAGCTAATGTTCTCTTATTCCCTAAGGCCAGGTAAGAACATAGTTTTTTATTTAAGACACATAATGAGTTCGAAACAAAGAATGGTCAAATAAGCTCAAAGGGGTTAAGCAAGGGGAAATAGGTCATTTCCAATGCTTTACGTTGGCAGGAATCAGAGAATTTCCAATAAGTCATAAGAGTGTTTGATATCATATTGAGACAATATGCTGCTAAGTAAGGCTGGCTATTTGATTAAAGTAGCTATTTCAAGAAAAATGCCTCAATCATATTTATGTATGCATATGAATATGTAGTCTCAGAAAGAATCAAAGCAAGTTCTAGAATAACAATTCCATGAGTGAAATTCACACAAGAAAGAAGAGAATTGTACAAATGTTCAATCCATTCATCAATAGGCTCAAAATCTCACAAGGCATAATTCTATCATTCTTAGTCCACCAATTCAACATCCATAACCAAACATGTGATTTTTAAGAAAAAAGACAATTAACTCAATCATGCAAATTTCCTTGAATTTGAATTGCTACTTTCACACAAACTAGTTATCTACCCCAACTAAGATGCGTCTCAAGAGTAAAATTTACTCCTTACTCTGTCATCCTTAACTGGTTTAGTAAGTTACTGATAAACATATAAACACAACAAACATATTAATACACACATTTCTTAATTTTTTTTTATTTTTTTATGTTTATTTTTGGTTTTTTTTTACACAACTATCCTTCCCCCCAACCAGATCACAACATTGTCCTCAATGTCAAAGATAGATAGGTAAATGATAGAAGATAGTACCTGTTGTTGCAATTACTGAAAAAAAAATCTCACACAAATTTAAACAGAAACAAAGTACGATAAATAAAACTAAAGATAAATGATAGTTATAGATGAAGTGACAGATCACACTCTTGTTCCTTGCTGCCTCCCTTGCTGTTGCCTCTCTTCTTTCGCCTCCTTATCATGCCTTTCCGACCAATCTATCTGAGTTGTTACTGGATCAGGTTCATAAACAAAAGCTTCTAATTTATCAATTAACTCATCAACAGTGGAAGCAAAAATAAGGAGTCGTCTTGCCAAAAGTGTGATGAATTTCTATTCCATAGCATGGTCAAGAAAATATAACAAAAGATCAAAGAAATTATTAACATTCAGCAAACCTATGGGTTTATGGTGGATGTTCATTTGGGCCTAAAAGACAATTTGAAAAATTTCTTCCAAAGTACCAAAATCACCCGATAAGGCTATGACTGCATCAGAGTTTGCAAGCATTGTCCTTATTTGTTCATCCATAAATGATACTTGAAGCTCCTCCCCAATTATTTTTCCAGTAATATTCTGTCGAGCTAAAGGTCTAGGAATGATACCTAAAACCTGACTGCCTCCTAAATGTGCAACAAGTGATATAACCTTCATTAGCCCAATGCTACCTCCCCCATATACTAAATGAATTTTCCTCACAGTAAGTGTTCGACCAAGAGTGATTGCTGCGTCTACATACTCTAAACCCTTCCCATAAGTTGACCCACAAAATACACAGATATTAGTAAGTCTACGAACAGAAGAAGAAGAAGCTCCCTCCATTTTACACTCACACTCTCTTTGAATGATTATGAGTTGCAGGAAAGTGAAGAAAATGGAGTGTTTAAATAGGGAAGAGAATAGAAAAAGTAATAATAGCTCCTATATGGGTAGGTTGGTTGTTGTTAGTGTGTTTGGATGCTTATCTATGAAGACTTATTTTGATGATAACAAACGAGAAGATTAAATGAAGATGAGTAATAGACCAAGTCCAAGTTTATATGTGATTAGTATTAGGACTTAGGATCTATTGTACGGAGCTCACATTAATATCTCTTTGTTTTTGAAAGAAAAGAAAAAAAAAACCTGTTTTGAAACAAACTCAGTATCTTTGAATCATCTCTTTTTCAAAACAATTTTTGGCTTGATTTATTCGAATAAAACATTGCCTATTCGAATAAATGTCTTCACAAGAATCTGTTTTTTAAAGTGGCTATTCGAATAAATATTCGTTTAGTCGAATAACTAAGTTTTTCAGAAACAAGTTTTTAAATGAGTTATTCGAATAACTCATCTGTTATTCGAATAAAGGTTTCTATCTGAACTTCTTTTTAAATACGTTATTCGAATAACCAAGTTGCTATTCGAATAACCTTTGGTTTTTGAATTCTGGTTTTAACAGAGTTATTCGAATAACAGGATGGTTATTCGAATAACCCTTTTCAGATAAGTTTTACACGATGCGTTTTATTCGAATAAGCTGTTGCTTTATTCGAATAAACACGAACCTGTGTTTACGTAAATGGAAACAGACAAGATTTTTTAATTGCCATTAATTGTACCCAACGGCTGTTTAACCTAATTTTTCCCTATAAATAGCAAGCCTGGGTCACGTTTTCCATTACCCCATTATTCTGAACTATTTTCTGATTACTCTGTCTTTGTGAAAACTATTTTATACGCTCTTCTTGCTTAAAAACTTTGAGATATTTCTGTGAGAGCTCTATTAGCACTTCTACTTGTATTACATACTCTGTTTGAGAGTTTCTCTTCATCTCTATTATCTGATATTTTGTATCGAGGGTGAGGTATCCCTCAAGGTTTGTATAAGGGTGAGGTATCCCCATGTAGCCGAGACTTTAGCACAAGGGTTTAGTGTCCCTGTGTGTGAAAAGTGCTCTAATTTGTAACGGTAGCAAGCACCTATTGAAGCTTGTATACTTAGTGAAAAATCTCGGCTTTCGAGGACTGGACGTAGACCACAAGTGGGTTAGTGGTCGAACCAGGATAAATACTGTGTCTGCTTCTCTTTTCCCTAATCTCTTTATTTTATGCAATTTATTTTATTGCACATTTATTTTACGCTGTTCTTTATTGCTTCTTTTCTTCTTCTCATTCTTTCTGTGCATTTATTTATTAAGCTTTTGAAATTTATTTTTTAATTAAAAGAGGTTTTGTGAAAAAGTTTTTATACTCAATTCACCCCCCCTCTTGAGTACTGGAAGCCACTTGGTAACAAGTGGTATCAGAGCTAGACTCATGTATAAAGAGCTTAGCAGCTTCAAGAGTATATGGCTTCTTCAAATGGTTTTTCAGAAGGATCCTCCATAAACCGACCACCCTTTTTCAATGGGGATGGTTACGCATATTGGAAGGAAAGAATGAAAATCTTCATCGAAGCTATTGATCTAGATGTTTGGGACGCTGTTGAAAACGACGCTTTTATACCCACACATGATGTCGATGGTGTAAGGACCGAAACACCACAAAATAAATGGTCTGATGAAGACAAAAGAAAAGTGCAATTTAATTTAAAAGCCAAAAATATTATTACTACTGCTTTGGGATATGATGAATTTTTTAGAATTTCAAATTGTAAAACTGCTAAAGAAATGTGGGATACTTTGCAAGTTACCCATGAGGGTACTAGTGAAGTTAAGAGGTCGAGAATCAATTCTCTAACTCGTGAATATGAACTATTCAGAATGAACCAAGGAGAAAGCATTCAGGAAATGCAAAAGAGGTTCACCCACATAGTTAATCATCTTGCATCTTTAGGCAAAAGCTTTTCAAATGAAGATTTGATTAACAAAGTGTTGAGATGTCTTAGCAGGATTTGGCAACCCAAAGTGACAGCTATATCCGAATCGAGGGATCTGTCCACAATGACTCTAGCTACCCTCTTTGGAAAACTTCACGAGCACGAGTTGGAGTTAAGCAGATTAAGCCAAAGCGAAGAGAATGATAAAAAGAAAAAGGGAATAGCACTCAAAGCCACCTCTTCATTAATCGAAAATGATGATGAAGAAAATGAAGAAGGCTCAGAAAACGTTGAGGTAAGTGAAGAAAATTTAAGTTTGTTAGTTAAAAAGTTTGGTAAATTTCTCAGGAAAAAGGGAACGCAAAGAAGACCTCCCTTCCCTCCTAAAAAGACACACTTCAAAGGCGAAGGAGCTTCATCGACTCCAACTTGTTATGAATGTGGCAAACCTGGTCACATGAAAATGGAGTGCCCCATTTATCAAAAGAAGAAAGAAAAATTTGAAAAGAAGCCCTTCAAGGAAAGAAAAGGAAGAAAAGCCTACATAGCGTGGGATGAAAACGACATAGACTCAACTGACAGTTCAGATAGCGAAGAAGCTCAACTGTGTCTCATGGCAAAAGGAGATGAAGAAGAAAGCGAAAACGAGGTAAGTTCTAATACTTTATTATTTCTTACAATGAGTTACAAGATGCTTTTGAGGAATTACATGAAGAATCTTCAAAACTCACAAAAATTATTTTTTCATCTAAGAAAACAATTTCTTCTTTAGAAAAACAAATTCTTGTTTTAAATAAAGAAATAGAAGAATTGAAAATTGAAAACGAAACTTTAGGAATCATTGATGCATGCACAAATCATTCTTCACATGCTTCTACTTCCTCTTCTTGTCCTTCATGTCATACACTTGAAAAAGAAAACGAAGATCTAAAGAACACTCTTTCTAAATTCACCTTTGGAAGGGATAACTTAAATATTTTATTAGGAAGACAAAGAGTGGTTTTTCAAAAAGCCGGGATAGGTTATAACCCGAAAAATCAACAAAAACTCTATAAAAATTTCTTTGTGCATTTTAGTGTTTCAAGTAGCCCTTTTATTAAATGTTTTTATTGTGGAAGAAAAGGACATAGTGCTTCAACATGCAATGCAAGGAAAAACATAAATACAAAAGTTGGAACAAAAATGGTTTGGGTTCCCAAGGGTGCTATACCAAAAACTAACACACAAGGACCCAAGAAAGTTTGGGTACCAAAAGTTAAAAACTAAACTTGTGTTGTAGGTGTGCTTGAAAGCCAGGAGTTCAAATTGGTATCTTGATAGCGGCTGCTCCAAGCACATGACCGGGGACGACTCAAAGTTCACCGCACTTATTCCCAAGAATCATGGACACGTCACTTATGGCGATAATAACAAGGGTAAAATTCTTGGAATCGGCAAAGTCGGTAAGAACCCTAACTCTTCCATTGAAAATGTGCTGCTTGTTGAAGGCTTGAAACACAACTTACTTAGTATTAGCCAATTATGTGATAAAGGAAATAAAGTTATATTTGATTCAAACTGTTGCATAATTGAAGATAAAAATGACAAGCATGTTAAGTTCATTGGTCATAGAGTAAACAACATCTATATGATTAGTCTTGATGATATATCTTCAAATGATGCGAAATGTCTTTTGAGTAAGAATGATGATTCATGGCTATGGCATAGGAGAATTACACACATTCACATGGATCACTTAAAGAAGTTGGTCTCTAAAGAGCTAGTAATTGGACTACCTAAGCTTAATTTTATAAAAGATAAATTATGTGATGCATGTCAAAAGGGTAAACAAATAAAGGTCTCTTTTAAAGCGAAAAATATAGTTTCTACCACTAGACCTTTACAACTTTTGCACATGGATCTGTTTGGACTATCTAGAACTATGAGCTTTGGTGGGAATTACTATGCTTTAGTGATTGTGGATGATTTTTCTAGGTTTACATGGACTTTATTTCTTGCAAATAAAAATGATGCATTTCTAGCTTTTAAAAGACTTGCCAAAATTATTCAAAATGAAAAAGGTTTTCAAATTTCTTCTATAAGAAGTGATCATGGTGGCGAATTTGAAAACAATGTCTTTGAAAATTACTTGTGATGAACATGGCATTAATCATAATTTCTCTGCCCCTAGAACTCCGCAACAAAACGGAGTTGTAGAAAGGAAAAACCGTTCTTTAGAAGAAATGACGAGAACTATGCTTAATGAGGTTGCTCTTCCTAAATACTTTTGGGTAGATGCTGTAAGTACAGCTTATTATGTAATGAACCGGGCCCTTATAAGGCCTATTTTAAAGAAAACCCCATATGAGTTGTATAAGGGAAGAAAGCCAAATGTCTCACACTTTCATGTTTTTGGTTGCAAATGTTTTGTTTTAAATAATGGAAAAGATAATTTAGGCAAGTTTGATGCTAAGTCTGATGAAGGTATATTTCTTGGCTACTCAAATCATAGTAAAGCTTTTTGCATTTACAATAAAAGAACTATGACTATTGAAGAATCTATACATGTTGCATTTGATGAAACTGACCAAAGTGGATCGAGAAAGGATCTTGTTGTTGATGATGTTGCGAAAATCTTGGCGGAAACACACATGGACAAGAAAGAAAAGGAAATCAAGGAAAAAGAGGATGAACTAAGACAAGAGGATTCGCAAGCTTTGGAACTTCCCAAAGAATGGCGAACTTCAAAATATCACTCCCTTGATCAAATTATCGGTGATGTATCTAAAGGTGTAAGTACTCGTAACTCCCTTAGAAATACTTGTAATCACTTAGCTTTTGTTTCTCAAATTGAACCTAAGGATTTAATTGAAGCTTTTGATGATGAACATTGGATCCTAGCTATGCATGAGGAATTAAATCAGTTTGAAAGAAATCAAGTTTGGGAATTAGTTACTAGACCTAATAATCACCCTATAATTGGAACTAAATGGGTTTTTAGAAACAAACTTGATGAAAATGGATTAATAACTAGAAACAAAGCTAGATTGGTTGCTAAAGGGTATAATCAAGAAGAAGGAATAGATTATGAAGAAACCTATGCACCTGTAGCTAGACTAGAAGCTATTAGAATGTTACTTGCTTATGCTTGCATCATGGATTTCAAATTATATCAAATGGATGTCAAGAGCGCTTTTCTAAATGGTTTTATTCAAGAGGAGGTATACGTTGAACAACCTCCAGGTTTTGAAAATCATGAACTACCCAACCATGTTTTTAAACTTAAAAAAGCTCTATATGGTTTAAAGCAAGCTCCTAGAGCTTGGTATGAAAGGTTGAGCAAGTTTCTTTTGGAAAATGGTTTTTCGAGAGGAAAAGTCGATACTACTCTTTTTATTAAAAATAAAAAGCATGACATTCTTCTTGTGCAAGTATATGTGGATGATATTATTTTCGGTGCTACTAATGAATCCCTTTGCAAAGATTTTGCTAAGTCAATGCAGAATGAATTTGAAATGTCAATGATGGGAGAATTAAATTTCTTCCTTGGACTTCAAATCAAACAAACAAACAAAGGGACTTTCATAAGTCAAACCAAATACTGCAAGGAATTGCTCAAGAGATTCGAAATGGAAAACGCTAAACACATGGCCACTCCGATGGGCACATCTTGCTACTTGGATAAAGATGAAGGAGGTAAATCAGTAGAAATAACGAAATATAGAGGTATGATTGGATCTCTCCTTTATCTTACTGCTAGTAGGCCCGATATTATGTTTAGTGTGTGCATGTATGCTAGATATCAGGCAAACCCTAAGGAATCTCACTTAAGTGCTGTCAAACGAATAATGAAATACCTAGTAGGTACTTCACAAATGGGCTTATGGTATCCTAAGGGTGCCTCTTGTAGCCTAATAGGCTATTCTGACTCTGACTTTGCTGGGTGCAAATTAGACAGAAAAATTACTAGTGGGACTTGCCACTTGCTTGGTAGTTCTTTAGTTTCTTGGCATAGTAAGAAATAAAATAGTGTGGCTTTGTCTACCGCTGAGGCTGAATATGTTGCAGCCGGGAGTTGCTGCGCTCAAATCCTTTGGATGAAGCAACAGCTCTTAGACTACGGTCTTCAGCTTGATCACATCCCGATAAGGTGTGACAACACTAGTGCAATAAATATCTCTAAGAATCCCATACTGCATTCAAGAACAAAGCATATAGAGATAAGGCATCACTTTATCAGAGATCATATACAAAAAGGAGACTGCATTCTTGAGTTTGTTGAAACATCTAAGCAACTTGCAGATATCTTTACTAAACCATTAGCAAAAGAAGCATTCTTTTATATTCGAGGAGAATTGGGCATAATTGATCAATCAAATATTTGAACTGCTTACTTGCTTATTTATTGCTGATCATGATCATGTTTGTATGCCTTTAAAATTTCATATACGTACATGTCTCTGTGTTAGCTTTATTCGAATAGGCAAGGCCTTATTCGAATAAAATCCTTCACTGATAGCTATTTTATGTGTTTGAACATCAGCCTTATTCGAATAAACTTCAACTTATTCAAATAAACTGATACCCCTGCCTTAACCTGAGCATTTTTTATCTCTGCTTATTCGAATAAAATCTTCTCTATTCGAATAACCAGAAACCTATGTTTCTCAGTGTTTCTTTCTGTTCTCTGCTTATTCGAATAAACCCCTTTTTATTCGAATAACCAGCGTCCTGTTTTTATCAGTTTCTGGTCTTGGTCTCGGTCTATTCGAATAGACCGCAGGTTATTCGAATAACCTTAACCCTTGTTCTATCAGTGTTGACTGATTGGTCTCTGCTTATTCGAATAACTCCATAGTTATTCAAATAAACCCTTTCAGTTAGCCAAAACGCTTGGCTTTCCCAGTCGTTTTATTCGAATAGAACATGTCTTATTCGAATAAACCCTAGCTACCACACCTCTTCAGTTACCTACGCGCCTGTCTGTTCACCTTTCCTGTAAGGTTTATTTGAATAAACCTCTGTTTATTCGAATAAACACGGGGTTCTTTAAATAAACCCCTGCGCGCCCAAAGCCTTTCACCCTCCTTTTTCTCTACTCTTCTCTGACTCTTAACTCCTCCCTCTCCAACCTTTCACTTTCTGCTTCCTCTCTCTCTCTCTCATGGCTTCCTCCTCTAGCAAACGTCCTCGCACGAAGAATGCTCCAGGCACCAACCCGCTTGACCTTCGAAGGCTCTCCTCCAATGAAGAGCACCGTGCACGCTTCATCTCTCACTTTTGGGAGCGAAACTTGGTTCAACCCAAGTATCTGGATCTTTCCTTTTTCCAGCAGCACCGCGGCTTCGACTTCCTGACCCTGCTGCAAAACCAGGGTGTTCTTCAGCTTTGCTCTCACCGGGCCACCATCTATCCAGCCTTGGTGAAGATGTTCTTCTGCAATCTGGCATTTGACGACCAGAATCTTCTTTCTGAGGTATGTGATCAGAACATAGTGATCACACCACTGGACTGGTCAACTCTGTTCGGGCTGCAGTTTTTCGGCGCCCTTGTTGAAGAGGATGACACACCATTCCTTGGAGACTTCAACAAACTTCAAGCAGTTGAAGACCTGCTGAAGCCTGGCCTAGCCCTTCCTGATAAAGGTCTCAAGGGTGGAATGCTGAAAAGCCAAGATAGGCTTCTGCATTACGCCTATGCTCACATTCTGGCCCCTCGCGGTGGAAACTACGCCTATCTCAGCGAGGAAGACGTCTTCATGCTATGGTTTCTGAAGAATGGCCATCAGGTCAACTGGCCTGTGTTCATCATGAGGCACATGATGCGGGCCAAGGGCAAAGACAAATCAGACCTACCTTATGGCATCATCGTCACTACCTTGCTGAGCAAGTATCCTCAAGTCTTAGAGACTGAGCGGGCCATTGCTCTGACTCATCACAACGTCTTTGGCGCTCACACCTTATGGAAGATGAAGATGATTCAAACTGATGAAGGTTGGGTGTACCCAGATGAGGTTGCTGAGGACGAGCTTGACTCTGCCGATGACCCTGCTGATGACCCTGCTGCTGCACCTGCTCCTGTCACTCTGGAACAGATCATGGCCACCTTGCAAGACAACCGAGCTTACATGGAACATACCTTCTCTATTCTGTTTGACAGAATAGAAGGCGTTGAACGTGAGGTTGCGGCTCTTCAATCTGCTTCACCTGCTCCTGCACCAGTCTCTTCACCACCACCTTCGGATGCTTACTTTTAGTTTTCTTTTGTTCTTAGGCTGTTTGTGTTTGGCTCTATGTAATTTTATTTATGGCTTATGTACTTGAATCTCATTTTATTAATGCATAAATAATTACTGTTAATCTGTTAATTTGAGCCTGTTCCCTTTTCTACACTTTGCTATATGTTTATGGGACTTACCCCTCCTTTTTGCTCATGACAAAAGGGGGAGAAAATATTTGATCACTTGACTTTTATTAAGAAAAGACAGGATTGGATTCAATTTGAAAGGGGGAGCTGCGCACTTATCTGATATATATATATTACCTCTCATTTAAAGAAGGGGAGTAAGCTTTTATACCTTTTTGTGAATTCAAATTATATGCACTAACGCTTTTCTCATTGATAGTCTTATTGATAGTTTGTCATCATCAAAAAGGGGAAGAATGTGTTTGGATGCTTATCTATGAAGACTTGTTTTGATGATAACAAACGAGAAGATTAAATGAAGATGAGTAATAGACCAAGTCCAAGTTTATATGTGATTAGTATTAGGACTTAGGATCTATTGTACGGAGCTCACACTAATATCTCTTTGTTTTTGAAAGAAAAGATAAAAAAAACCTGTTTTGAAACAAACTCAGTATCTTTGAATCATCTCTTTTTCAAAACAGTTTTTGGCTTGATTTATTCGAATAAAACATTGCCTATTCGAATAAATGTCTTCACAAGAATCTGTTTTTTAAAGTGGCTATTCGAATAAACATTCGTTTAGTCGAATAACTAAGTTTTTCAGAAACAAGTTTTTAAATGAGTTATTCGAATAACTCATCTGTTATTCGAATAAAGGTTTCTATCTGAACTTCTTTTTAAATACGTTATTCGAATAACCAAGTTGCTATTCGAATAACCTTTGGTTGAATTCTGGTTTTAACGAGTTATTCGAATAACAGGATGGTTATTCGAATAACCCTTTTCAGATAAGTTTTACACGATGCGTTTTATTCGAATAAGCTGTTGCTTTATTCGAATAAACACGAACTTGTGTTTACGTAAATGGAAACAGACAAGATTTTTTAATTGCCATTAATTGTACCCAACGGCTGTTTAACCTAATTTTTCCCTATAAATAGCAAGCCTGGGTCACGTTTTCCATTACCCCATTATTCTGAACTATTTTCTGATTACTCTGTCTTTGTGAAAACTATTTTATACGCTCTTCTTGCTTAAAAACTTTGAGATATTTCTCGTGAGAGCTCTATTAGCACTTCTACTTGTATTACATACTGCTTGAGAGTTTCTCTTCATCTCTATTATCGATATTTTGTATCGAGGGTGAGGTATCCCTCAAGGTTTGTATAAGGGTGAGGTATCCTCAAGCAGTGAGACTTTAGCACAAGGGTTTAGTGTCCCCGTGTGTAAAAGTGCTCTAATTTGTAACGGTAGCAAGCACCTATTGAAGCTTGTATACTTAGTGAAAAATCTCGGCTTTCGAGGATCGGACGTAGACCACAAGTGGGTTAGTGGTCGAACCAGGGATAAATACTGTGCTCGCTTCTCTTTTCCCTAATCTCTTTATTTTATGCAATTTATTTTATTGCACATTTATTTTACTGTTGTTCTTTATTGCTTCTTTTCTTCTTCTCATTCTTTCTGTGCATTTATTTATTAAGCTTTTGATATTTGTTTTTTAATTAAAAGAGGTTTTGTGAAAAAGTTTTTATACTCAATTCACCCCCCCTCTTGAGTACTGGAAGCCACTTGGTAACAGTTAGAAAAGTTTGAAATTAAGAAATAATTTTTTTTTAACTTCAAGAAAACCATTAGGGTAAAGAAGTCTAGAAACCCCTGAAGGATCCCGTCCAAAGGATCGTCTGTCCAAAAACAAAATACAACAAAATTATACAAAGATAAAATAATAATAACAAATGATGACATACCTTTATGTACAGGATTCATGGCGTATCTTTATACTGCTCGTCATGAGTGCAGTAATACTAAGACGGCTTAGCCAATTTGGGCATTCTTCTCCCTCCCGCTTGTGGAATATCCCAGCCTATGCATCGTCCCTCTAGTTAAAGAAAGAAAATCTGAATACGACGACCAGTGACCACAGCCAGTGAGAGGTCGCCGAAGAGCCCATGGCATTAAATCATAGGATCCAGCTATGAGGCATTGTCACGCGAGAATGCAAACACGGGACGCTTCTTTCTTTTTTACTGATCGACGTGCGAAAGTCCACCCGAGTCAATGACGAGTCTGCTACTAGTAGGGGCTCCTAATCTAATTAAAGACCAAGTACAACCGAAGTTTTGCCCTTGTTTTATTCTTTTTTATTTCATTTTTTATTCATTTTTTATTCTTTTTATTCTTTTTTTTTCTTTTTATTCTTTTATCTTTTTTTTTTTGAAGATGTACAAGATAATATATACATGTTGTTGTGATTGTGACTCACATCTTCCTCTGGTTTCACGTCCAGAAATGGCTTAAATACCTTCTATGAGTCGAGGATAAGCTTCCCATACAATTTTCTTATAAATTGGCAAGCAAGGTCTTTTTGAGTCAGATTCCCAAGACTATAACGCTCTTGCTCATCCCTGAAGAGATTCCACAAACTAATAAGTTCACGCTGCACAACTCTACAAGAATGCGTCTCAAGAGTCAATAAGATATTATCTAATGACTTCTTACTCAGTCCATTCTTGATGAAGAATATTTTATCTTCTCTGTTTACGGAAACCATCCCCAAAGAGCGACATCGCATGTTACAATTCCATCGTGCACACTTGTAACAAACTTGTATTCTTTTTGCTCTTCTCCTTTTTGAAAATGAACTTTTACCCAGACCAGGCATGTATGGGACAAATGAATCTGAAGATTCACCCGCTAAATGAACCTTTGCTTCGATTATCCAGCGTATATCTTCTGGGATGCCCTTATACATTAACAGTCTCAGTCTTTCACACCTAACTTTGTAGATTTTGGTTAGAGCATTTTTAGAAATAGAAGGGAAATGCTTTCTTAGATTTGAGAGAATGACATCCATTTTGAAGGAGAAGGAATCAGTTATTATGGGAAACTGAAAGACAAACTGACTTGAGAGTCACAGAGTACCATTATCCGCTATTTAACCGGGAACTACAAAAAGAAAGAAATAAACTTAAAATAAATTCTACTCATAATAAGGATTGGAAAGAAAATTGACAATGTTAGCAAACCAAGGCATGGAATTGACAGAAAATAAAAATTCATCAGGAAAAGAATCATTAATAGGTGTGCTATCAAAAGATGAGCCTCTTGTAAGTCTGGACAAATGATCTGCAACAACATTTTCGGCTCCTTTCTTGTCTTTTATTATGATGTTGAATTCTTGAAGCAACAAGATCCACCGTATCAACCTAGGTTTGGCATCCTGCTTAGACATTAAATATCTAACTGTAGCATGATCAGTAAAAACAACAATGGAAGAACTAATTAAATAAGCTCAAAATTTGTTTAATGCAAAAACTATAGCAAGTAGTTCTCTTTCAGTAGTGATGTAATTCATTTGTGCACTATTCAAAGTTCGACTTGCGTAATAAATTACATGAGGCTGACCTTCCTTTCTCTGTCCTAAAACAGCACTAACAGCAAAATCACTAACATCACACATCAACTCAAAAGGCAAAGACCAGTCAGGAGATTGCATGATAGGAGCAGAAGTCAAAAGACTGATTAATTTTTTAAAAGATTTCTGAAAATCTTAGGTCCAATCAAATGGTGCATCTTTCTTTAGAAGATTACATAATGGTCTAGATATTGCACTAAAGTCCTTTACGAATATTCTGTAAAATCCTGCATGTCCTAAAAAGGAACGAACTTCTCTGACTGTTTTTGGGGAAGGTAAATGAGCAATTAATTCAACTTTGGCCTTATCAACTTCAATTCCTTTAAAAGATATCATATGACCTAACACTATTCCTGAGGTAATCATGTAATGACATTTTTTCCAATTTAACACAAATCCTTTTTCTTCACATCTTTTAAGAATTTTTTCCAAATTATCAAGACAATTTTCAAAAGAATTTCTAAAAATTGTCAGATCATCCATGAAAACCTCTAAATAATGCTCAATCATGTCACTGAAAATACTTAGCATGCATCTTTGAAAAGTTTTTGGAGCATTACAAAGACCAAAAGGCATTCTTCTATATGCAAAAGTGTCAAAGGGGCACGTAAAAGTGGTCTTTTCTTAATCCTCCAATGCAATTGGTATTTGATTATACCCTGAATAACCATCAAGAAAATAATAGTAGGAATGTCCTGCTACTCTTTCCAGAATCTGATCAAGAAATGGCAAAGGGAAATGATCTTTCCTAGTGGCTGCATTCAATTTTCTAAAATCAATACACATACGCCAACTAGATGAAACTCGGGTATGTATTAATTCTCTTTTTTCATTTTCAACCACTGTTATTCCAGATTTCTTTGGCACAACTTGTTTAAGGCTTACCCACTGGCTATCAGAGATAGGATAGATAATTCTAACATCAAGTAACTTAAGAACTTCAGCTCTAACTACCTCTTTCATGTGTGGATTTAATCTTCTTTGAGGTTGTTGAGATGTTTTAGCATTATCCTCTAAATGTATTCTATGTGTACAAATTAATGGATTAATGCCTTTTATGTCCTTTAATGTCCATCTAATTGCACTTTTATGCCTTTTAAGTACTTCTATCAACATACCTTCTTGTTCTTTGGTTAGGGATGAGGAAATTACCACTGGAAAGCTTTGTTCTTCTCCTAAAAATGTGTACTTCAACCCAGCAGGTAATGGCTTTAGTTCCAGTGCGGGTACTTCTTCATGGGTATCATCATTCATGGGTTTTAGTACTTCGAATCTTGGCTTCCTTCTTTTGTATTCCATTTCCTGTGTACAGTCAAGCAAAGAGCATATTTCAAAAACATCATCATCTAATTGTGTAGATGAATCTAATGAATTAATTAAACAAATTTCTAATGGGTCAGAAGAACTCCTGGTTTGAAGATGATCATCTATAATGGCCTCAATCCTTTCAATCTCTTCATTGTCATCATAAACTTCATGTGGTTGCTTACACATGTTGAAAACATTAAGCTCCAGTGTCATATTTCCAAATGTTAGCTTCACCACTCTATTTCTGTAATTTATCAAAGCATTAGATGTTGCTAAAAATGGGCGACTTAGAATAACAGGAACTGACTTAGAACTATCATCCATAGGTTCAGTTTCCAAGATAATAAAATCCACAGGATATATGAATTTATCAACTTGTACCAACACATCTTCTACTATTCCTTTCAAAATTTTAATTGATCTATCAGCAAGTAGAAGAGTTACAGAAGTTAGTTTTAACTCACCCAGGTTGAGTTGCTGATAAACTGAATATGGAAGCAAATTAACACCAGCACCAAGATCAAGTAAAGCTCGCTCAATTTTATGTTCTCCAATAATGCATGAAACTATAGGACAACCAGGGTCTTTATATTTTAACTCATTATTGTTTTGAATAATGGAGCTTACCTGTTCAGTCAAAAAGGCATTCTTTTTTACATTATGTTTCCTTTTAACAGTGCACAAGTCTTTCAAAAATTTGACATAACAAGGAATCTTTTTGATAACATCTAACAGAAGAATATTGACCTTTAATTGTTTAAAAATTTCAAAAATGTCACTGTTATGGTTCACTTTACTTGAATTGTTTAATGCTTGAGGATATGAGGGTGAAGGCAAGGGTTTGGTCTCCTTTTGACTAGGTGGCTTATCAACCCCTTCCTCATCTTTTGGAATTAACTCATCATCTTTC
Source organism: Ormosia semicastrata (assembly GCA_029884595.1). Classification (NCBI taxonomy): domain Eukaryota; kingdom Viridiplantae; phylum Streptophyta; class Magnoliopsida; order Fabales; family Fabaceae; genus Ormosia; species Ormosia semicastrata. The sequence goes on along the minus strand of JAQQTO010000028.1, from coordinate 6,607,940 downwards.
TCAAAAAGTTCAGGAATTTGTTTTTCAACAACCTTTCCACTCCTAAGAGTTATCACTGAGTTGACTTGATCTATTTTTTGATTTTTTGAACTACCCTCATTTAGGTTGTACTGACCCTTAGGATTTGGTTGAGGTTGAGAGGGAAACTTTCCTTTCTCATGAATGGCAAGTGCGGAAGAAAGTTTAGCAAAAGTGTCTTTTATGTCAATCATGGCTTGAGTGTTTTGGTTATTGATGGCCTCTTATTTTTCCATGAATGCATGCAATGTTCCTTCAAGGTTTTTCCTATATGGTGAGACATAGGGTGCATATCCTTGAGGATGTTGAGAATCTTGCTATGCCTAAGGAGGTGGTGGTTGCATGAATTGTGCCTGATTGTTGGTCCTCCAACTGAAGTTCGGGTGATTTCTCCATCCCGGATTGTATGTATCTGAAAAAGAAGAAGTGAATGGCTTTTTAAAATTGTTCATTGCATTTACTTGCTCATGCACAACTTCTTTAAAAATAGGAATTTTTTGACATTCATTTGTTGAGTGTCCTAATTCATCACAAATGCTACAAATTTCTTCATTTTGCACAGATTTGATTTCTTTTACTTTTTCGAATTCCATGGTTTCAACCTTTCTAGCCAAATTGGCAAACCTAGCATTTAGATCTTCTTCTTAACTGAGATGATATTTTCCTTTACTAGCACTTGCAAGGGTAGATCTAATTGAATTTTCAGAAGAATTAGTACCATGCCAAGATTGAGAATTTTCAGCCAAATGGTCTAAATAGTCTAAAGCTTTTTCAGGTTCTTTATCAAGAAATTTACTATTGCACATTGTTTCCACAAATTGTTTAGTTTCATGTGTTAACCCTTCATAAAATAAGCTTATAGTGCACCATTTTTCAAAACCATGATGTGGGCAAGAATTCAAGAAATCTTTAAAACGTTCCCAACTTTGAAAATATGCTTCATTTGAATTTTGGGAAAAATTTTAGATTTGTCTTTTCAAAGCATTAGTTTTATGTGTTAGAAAAAATTTCTTTAAAAATTCACCTTGCATTTTTTGCCATGTGCCAATTGATCTTGGTTTCAAAGTGTTAAGCCAAGCTTTTGCTTTATCTTTTAGAGAAAAAGGAAACAATTTAAGCTTAACAACCTCTTCAATGCAAGTTTGATCATGAAAAGCGGTACATACTTCCTCAAATTCTTTTAGATGTAAATATGGGCTTTCAAATTCTAAACCATGGAAATTAGGAAGTAAAGAAATCATACCTGGCTTGAATCTAAAATTATTAGCATTAAGTAGAAAGATAAAACATGATGGACTAGAATTTTGAGATGGTTGCAAATACTCACGCATGGTTCGCAACGGTTGATTTTCATGTTCATCATGCACACTTTGGTTTTTAGCCATAGTGTTTGATGTGTGTGATTGTGATTCAAACAAATCAATATGTAACGTACCTGGATTAACTCTAACCAAACGACCAGAATTTAAATCCTGATACCAATTAAGCATACACAAGAAACTTAATAAGGATGTGGTATAAACCAATCACCATATATATATAAATATTAACAAAACTAGGTGTAGTATGAACTAACCACCAATTAAGTTAATAAGCAAAAAAAAAATTAAAATGTTAGAAGCAGATAAAGTAAAAAGTTAGATGGTTAGTAAGAGAGTTAGTAAGTTAGTAAGTTAGTAAACAAAAATAAATGACAGAAAATAAATAATAAAAAAAAATAAATGACAAAAAATAAATACAGAAAATAAAGTACAGAAAATAAAATATAGAAAATAAATACAGAAAATAAAGTGTAAAAAGTAAATTTAAAATATGAAAACCAAAGAATCGGCAAAGCCGATTTTTTGCTCCAATGAGAGAGAAGAGAAGAAGAAAGATTATTTCATTAGTGATTGCAGATTATAGATGGTTAAGGGAGAGGTTCCCCCACTAAGTTAGTACGTTAGTAAGTACAAAAAAATAAAAATTAAAAGAGTAGAATATATACACAAAATATTTATAATATAAATTTGTTCTTCAAATCAAGTCCCCGGCAATGGCGCCAAAAACTTGATGCAAATTAAAAGTTTCAAACAAGTCTACAAACTTGATGCGGGATTAATTGTTGCATTGCGAACCCAAGTGCAGGTTGTCTCAAGTAATAAATTTCTCGGGAGTCCGAGGTCGATCCACAGGGAATTGTTGAAGATTAATTAAGGTAAAGTAAATATTTTGTTACTACAGTAAAAATTATTTACTTGGGTTAAAAGATCCACTCTTGGTAAATAAAGTAAAGGTAAGATTAATTTCTTTTATAACTCAATTAGAATCCTCGCAACATGGAGATTCCAATCGGAAAATACAACGTTAAAAGTCCAATTAAAATAATATACGTAATTATATTATGTTTCCGAAAAATATTACCACCACTTATAAATGGGTTAAAGCATTCATTGTGCCAATATTTTGTCTACAACAAATTAAGAACTCCACTTTATAAGGAGAGTTTCTAACACCACCACTTGTAAATGGGTTAAAGCATTCATTGTGTCAATCTCTTGTTTACAACAAATCAAGAACTCCACTTTACAAGGAGGGTTGCTAAATTGATTGGAAACAAAATACAATACATATAATGACTACTTGAAAATATATCATTTAAGCATAAGAGAGAAATTAATCTAACCTTATTTCATTACCAAGAGCTTCACTCTTTCACCCAAGCAAAATGAAACTTAGTTACTCATAGATAAGAAGAAAGAAAGAGAGAAGAAGAAGAAGAAGAACATGACTTTAATTTAGAACAAAGGAAAATTACTACAAGAAAATCTAGTAACAAACTAGCATCATTTTGGTACCTAACACCTAACACCCTCAATGATCTGCTAAGGCCCCCTTTTATAGAGGATTAGAGATACAAAATGACAAGGGGGCTGAGTCATTAGTGAGTGGATGACTGGAAAATGAGTGGAAAATGCCAAATGACTTTTGGTGAGTGGAAAATTATGGAGATTCCTTGTCTCCGAAATCATTTAACTCTGAAGTCATTGAATGCATCAGAATGAGAAAATGTAATCTCCATCAACATTGTAGGGCTTGATCTTGACTTTCAAATGGCTTTGGTTGGAGTCCAATATCATTTCTATAACTCTAGATACGTTCAAATTACTGTACACTACTCAGGCCCAGTCACAGCTCCTCTGTTCTGACTTACAAGCCCAATATCACCTATTAGCCCTTCGATTCTGGAAAAATGTTCAACATAAAAGTTGTAGATATAGGTCTCAACTATTCAGCATCAAAATTTCAGCTTATTTGACAACCTCTAACTCGAAATATGGCATGAACATTATACATAGATCAAGCTGTCAGGAACAGCACTCTAGTTCTTGCTTCAACCCCAATTTGAGTTATCTACTCGTGTGATTGGGCCTTTGAGGTCTCATGAAATTATAGAACTCTCTCTTATCTTTAAAATGTCATTAGATTCACCTCATTTGACTACCTACATCCAAAGATATAGCCCAAATATAGAAACAACGTAAGACATAAATTATGTTGAAAAATTCAATTAAGTTTAATTTGAATCCAAACTTACAAAACATAATCAAACTCAATCAATTAAGTACATGGAGAGTGTAAATGACTAAAAATGAAGGGTTATTAATGTATCAAATATGTGATCATCACACACACACACACACACACACATATAAAATCTCAATTCGACCCTAGTTCAACCCCAATCCAATCTCTAAACCTTAAACCTTTTCCTTTTTCGTTTTATAGACTGATTTGATTTTAAAACACTGAGTCCAATTTTAACATCATTCGTGTAAATAGCATTCTTGTTATTTATTTATTTTTCTAATGATTTTGTTAATGTATGCCTTTAAGGCATTTAATATTTTGAAAATCCAACAACCATTTAATTAGAGTTAGCAAAATAGGTTTGACTTTGATCTGTCGAGTTAACTTATTTAACCCACCAAAAATGTGGTTGCATAGTCAAACCAGTTTTATTAAGTCAATCTGTTTAACCTGCCTATTTAACCCATATATTATGGCAAGTTAGGGTGAGTTGATTTGTCGGGTTAAATGATTTTTTTTTTTGTTTTAAGTTGATAGGTAGGGTTCATAGGTAATGTGGCTAATAGGTTCGGGTTGGGTCATGGGTTTATTTTAGAATGATTTTCACAAATGTTAGGGTTTCTTTGATCTGTTTCAAAGAATCAAGTATTAGTCGCATGAGACAAACTAGAGCTAAGCTCCCACCGACTCTTACCTTTTCTTCTCCCCTCAGTGCAGCCACCACCCACTAGCAACCTATGGCAATTTTCCAACGATGCAAGCTCCCCACGCAAGCTCAATTGACGGCGCGATCTCCTCATTATCAAACAATTGGAAGCTCCTCTATCAAACACTTAAAGGCAACTCATGAGCTCACAACTCCACCACATCACCACCCATGATGATCGACGATGCGAGTTCTCCACCACCCACCATTATGTCCTAACATTGATTTTTTTCTTTGTTTTAGTTTTTGTTTCTGGGTTGTATATATGTATTTTGATATGAGACATGAGTTGCTGAATATTGAGCCTTGATTGGTTTTTTACTTGTTACGAGTTGCTTGTTCCTTTGATTGGTTTTTAATTGTTCTGAGTGTATAAGATTATCCTTGGTTTTTTTTTCACTCCATAGACCAAAGCACATTGATATTATGATATATCGTTACTTGTTCTGAGTTGCTACCTTGTTGTATGCTAAGCCTGAACTTGATTGGCTTTTTACTTTCTTTTTTTTGCTATAATTTTTTTATTTACAGTGGTTTTATTTGGTTTTTTGTATGAAAATATAAAATGGAATTGGTCAATAAATCTATCGATGTTGATATGAAAAATATGGAAATTGAAATTGAAGAATCTCAATTCATTAAACCTAGTAAGAAAAAGACTAAATCAACATTGCATTGTTTGATTTTTTCACAAAAATAGGGCTGAGTAAGGATGGAATAAAAAAGGAAAGATGTAATGCTTATAAAAAAGTATATAAAGTTTGTGGTAAATTTCATGAGACATTATCTTTAAATCAGCACACCCAAAGTGTAAAGAAATTATATTTGAAGATGTTGGTCAAATAATGGTGGACATGCAAGAAGAATTAAAAGCTCAAAAGATAGATCAAATGATATCATGTGAGATATGTGCCACTACTATCATTGAGCATGATTTGCCATTTAACTTTATTAAGTATAAGAAGATTAGGTGTTAGATAAAGTCCTTGAATCCTGATGCAATTCATGTTTCTAAGGATACTGCTAAGGACGATGTCTTAAATATTCACATGAAAGAGAAGGAGAAGCTTAAACAAATAATGGCTAGCATTCTTAATAGGATATGTGTTTAACTTCTTATTTATGACCAACTTGAATTACAGAGGATTACGTATGTTTGAATGCTCATTTTGTTGATACAAATTGGAAGTCAAATAGTAAAATTTTCAACTTTTGTCACATGTCTCCTCTTCACACCAGATTTGAATTGGCTACAAGGATATTCATTTTTTAAGGATTGGGAAATAGAGAAATTTTATTTTTCTTACTATGGATAATTCATCTACCAATAACAATATGCAAGAAACTTTTGGAAAATCAACTTGCGTTGTAAAATTGGTTATTATGTGATGGAAATTTTTTCATGTATGTTGTTTTGCACACATTTTAAATCTCATTGTTCAATAAGGATTAAAAGTAGCTAGTGATAACTTGCATAAAATTAGCTAGAGAGTGTCAAATATATAAGGGGATTAGAGTGTAGAATGAAAATTTTTGAAGATTGTATTGAACTAATTGGTGGTATTGACACTAAGATTGGCTTACATCTAGATGTTCCTACTAAATGGAATTCGAACATATTTGACGCTTAAAAGTGTCCTTAGACATCAATGTACATTTGCTAGTCTTCAATTAAAAAATAAAAATTATAAATATTGTTATTTTGTATATGAGTGGAATAGAGCAAAAAAAAAATGAATTATTGCCATCATTTTATGGTACTACTAACTTGATTATGACACATCCTATCCTATTTCCAAATTATATTTTTTTGCAAGTTTTCAAAATTTTAAGTATTCTAAAAAATAGTTTAAGAAATGAAAATGTGATTATAAAGAGCATGGATGAAGGGAAGATGATAGATTTTGAGAAATATTGGGATGAGTATAGTGTTGTGCTTGTACTTTGGGCAACTTTTGACCTACGAATCTACTTGTGATCAAAAGCTAGAACTTGTAAGGGGAAAGTTGTAAATGCTTTTTGAGAATTATTCAAGCAACATCCTTCACTTCTAATATGCAAAGTACTTATCAGATTCAATCTCTAAATTTGCCAGAAGGAAATCAAAGAATATTTAGTGTAACTTTATGCTTATTTCTATCATGCATTTTTTTCAAACTTAATCTTGTTTTTCTTGTCATGTGTTCCACTTGTCAAATATGATAAGAATTGAAAATGTACAATCATCAACTTGCAATTAAGATTGGAAGGTCTCAACTTGATATTTATCTAGATGAGCCAAATTTAGATTTTGATTATTATGAAGATTAAAATGCATTACAATGGTGGAGGTATACTAACAATCGTTTTTCAAATTTATCAAGAATGGCTCGTGACTTTTTAAGCATTCCTATTACTACTATGACATCTAAATCTACATTTAGTTTTGGTACACATGTCCTTAACAAAAATAGAAGTCATCTCTTGCTACAAAATGTCCAAACTTTGATTTATACCCACAATTGGTTGCACGATTTTGTTAACAATGGTAATTTCTTTAATTTGAAGTCTAACAATGCACTTATTGTAGTATTTTGGATCATTATCATTTGTTAATTTAATTGTTTTTCTTTTTTGAATTGTGATTTATAGATGAAAATATTAATGATGGTGATGGTAGTGGTTCAAGATTGGAGTCAATCTTTTTTCCAAGGGAGCATCTAATGTTCTTGATGTGAAAGATGATGATTGATTAATTGTTGATTTACTTGTGTTTATTTTACTTTGGTGCTTGCTTTCTGGTTTGTGATTGTTTAAGGACTAACTTATTGGGTGGATTTAACGTTATTTGTGTTGCATTTTTATCTATATGACTATGAGGTGTATTTTTAATTTTATCATAACTAATATATTATTATGTTTAGTGTTGTTTAATGTTTTCCTACTATTTTTATGTTAATTTGATTATTATCATGTACGGTGTAGGTGAAAAATGTTGTTAGTTTTTTTTATAAAAAAAAATCTTAAAGCTAGTTGACTCGCCAACCTACCATAAAATAAGATAGGTTAGTCTTCCCATCCCATATACCAAAAACGTGTCAATCTATCATGTAACATCCTACTCTTAATTTACTTAAATAAATAGTTATAGTAATTAATAGTTTCTTATTTGATTTATTTGTATGTCTCTAAGAATGTTTGTAATTCACGTGCTGACATAAAATAACTTAGCGTAAGTTAATTCAAAAGTGTTAGTTGAAATATAAGTAGAAAATTTAAATGAGCAAGAAAAATTATGAAAAATTTATAATTAAGCTCTAAATAAATAAATATAATTATGGTGAACTTTTGGGACTTAAATAAATTAAATTAGTAATTTTAGTGAATTATAGTGATTTTATTAACTTAAAAGTAGCATAAAAATTAAAATAAATAAGATAAAATTAAGAAAATAAAATTTTAAATTAAGAAATAAATTTAGATGATAATAGTGATCTTATAATTATATTAGTACTTAAAAAATGTATAAGAATAAATTAGGATGATTATATAGGATTAAAATCCTATTTAAATTAAAGTAAAGAAAAGTAATTATTACACCCTTGACCAATAGAAATTCATGCAACTTTGACTTCTAGGCTAAGTTTAAACCTTATAGGATGATGATAAAAGTTGAAATGAGTGGATTTAAGCTTGATTAGACTTAAACTAATAGGATTTCATGCATGTAGGTTATTCGAACCTCAAGTTAACTACATATTACTAATAATTAGGACCTAATTAACACTAGGTGGCTTAAGTTAGGACCCTATATGAGCCCTAAGGAGTTCTAAAACATGATTAGGAGCTGAAATTTTAAGGACTAAGTGTTACCAAGTGGCCTCAAATTCAAGAGGAGGGTGAATTGAGTTTATGAAATATTTTCGCAAATCTTTTGTAAAACGTTTGTTTATTCATTTTCATTGAAGCTATTGGATAATTGAAGTGAATAGATAAATGAGATTGAATACTTCACTCACAAATTAAATAAGCCAAGATGAATAACATTCAAGCAAGCATATAAAACAAATATACAAATGTAAAGAGATAGGGTTGAGAGAATCAAACACAAGGATTTATCTTGGTTCAGCCACCCCTTGTGACCTACATCTAGTTCTCAAGCGAACCACTCGAGATTTTTCACTAAACTCCAAGGTTGAATGGGTGCTTGAAAACCTTTACAGATTAGAGCACTCAACAACACCTTGGGATACCTCACCCTTATGCTTTGAGCCTCAAAACAGGGATGCCTCACCCTTTACAACCTTTGAGGGATACCTCACCTTTTTTACACCTTTGAAGGATACCTCACCTTCTTCTCAACAAGGGATACCTCACCCTTTTTCACTAGAGGGATACCTCACCCTCTTTACACAATAAACAAAGTGTTTGAATGATAGAAACTCTCTCAAAGAGTAGATTGATACAAATTGAAGCTCTAGAATGCCCCTTTTGAATATCTCAAGTTTTCTCACAAAACCAGGGCAAAAATATTTTCAGAATTTGATTCTCGTATATAAGTGTTAAATTGATGTTCTGAATTGAAGGTTAGCCCTTAATGAAACCCCAAGGCAGGTATTTATAAGTTGCTAGAAGAAATGAGCTGTTGGGAAGCATTTATGGCAACATTAAAAGCCAAGAAAATAGTCGTTAGCTACTATCAGACCACTGGTAATCGATTACACAATCTCTGTAATCGATTACATGGCTGTTTGAATGTGTTCTTGGCTTTCTGGGCACTTGGTAATCGATTACCAGCTTGGTGTAATCGATTACAAGGCCTCTAACTTTCTTGTAATCGATTACCATTTCTCTGTAATCGATTACAGGGCTTCTTGAACGTGTTCTTGCCTTTCTGGGCTTATTGTAATCGATTACCAGATTAGTGTAATCGATTACAAGGCCTCTGACTTGCTTGTAATTGATTACAATGCCTCTGTTTCCTGTGTAATCGATTACAAATATCATGTAATCGATTACCTTGGCCTTTGAACACATTTTTCAAGTCCAATTGAGTATGTAAGTCATTTCTAACACTTAGATCATTGGATTAAACATAAATGTCTTCATGAATATTGAATCCAAGATTAAAAATAACATTTCTTGAAAAACATGTTTAACTTTGAATTTACAAGCTGATTTTGAAAATGATATTTGTAAAATCATTTGAGAATCATTGAGATACTTAAAGGGCATTTTACATTAATATTCTAAGACCTATATCTAATATACCTCTTTTGATCTTGGTCTTCATCTTTGGCTTTGTTATCATCAAAAACCCATTTGATATGCTTCAAGACATAAGCATTCACACTAAGGATTAAAACTTTCTTAGGAGCATTAGAACTTAACTAATTCACCTATGGTAACTTAAGAACTAAGTTTTGTTCCTCTCTTTATCACATGACTAGTGCCCTCCCCCCTTCCATTTCATCTTCTCTTCATTTCTTCTTTCTCTCACGCATACACAAGAAAAAGCAAGGCAGCCATGGCTTGCTCACTTGAGGGCCTTGCATGAGCCACCCATCGACCTCGTCCTGACCTGAGTTTGAAGACAAAAACACTCGTCACCACTTCCTTTATCTTGTGCACTAATTGGATTTTGGATTTCAAAACTTTTATATCTTCCTCCTCTCTTCCAAGCCATGAGCTAGGTGTCCAAGTAAGAGTATTTTCTTACTTTGCTCCTTCTTTCCTTGCTCTTGAGTAATTAATGTCTTTGCATATTAGTTTGACTTGAAAACTGGAGTTGATTTCTCTTGGGGTTGTCTCAGGATGTGAGGGTGAAGGGGTTGATTCTTGGTTGATTTTTGGTTTTCTCTTGAATTGTGAATCCATGCATGGTGGTGGGCTTGGAATTGAAGTTGCATGTGGATATTTTGATTGAATTTCTCACCTTGACTGAGTGCATGGTTTTGGGTCCAAGGGGCATGTTGCACCAATTTTGTGTTTTGACTATAATTAATGATGAATTCATGCTTAAACTTGTCAAAACGGATAAAATAGATGATGAATTTTGAGTGTATCATGTAGGTGTTGATGAACATCTCGGGTTCTATAGGTTGAATGCACCATGTAGAGTTTGAATTGTAATCATGATAATTGAACCTTAATCTCACTTGGTTTGGCTTAATTAAGTGATTAATGGTTAATTGAAAGTTAAAATTTTGAAAGCCTAGGTTAGTTGAGGTCTTGGGTTTAGGGTGTTGATGCACCAAGAGAGGTGTTCAAAATTTAATTTGGCTAATTAGACTTAACCTAGCTTAATGACATTGATTAGAAGCTAAATAGGTCATTAGTTGATTAATTGTGGACTTAGAAAATTGGTTTACCACCTTGGATAAGCTAAAAATATTAGGAAGTTGGCAAATTAGGCTTAATTAATAATAATGTGATTAATTAGAATCTAATTAGGTTAAGGCAAGGTTGATTAACTAGGTTGATTTATGATTAAAACACTAATTGGAACCTTGGTCGTGATCCTAGTATAGATTTTTAGTTAATTGGATGATGCTTAAGTCATAGTGAGAAAGCTACCAAGAGGTATAAGATGACTCATAACACTTAGATGAGATGACTACTGAAAGTGATAAGTCAACTCGTGGTACCAAGATAAGATGACTTATGAGTGTGGTGAGCTGACTCACGAACACTTATATGAGATAGTTGATAAAACAGATGAGCTGACCCATGTATTTTTCATATTATGAATATGAGATTTAATATACTTGTTGATGAAAGATTCAACAATGAGGCACATGATATGATATAACTAAATTTGTTATATTGGAATTGTGCTATCTTTTGTAATATATATATTGCTCTTTGAAACTGCTAAGTTTAGCTAGAAAGATAAAGAATGACATGGTACTATAAAAATCCTTAAGTACTCAAATTTAAAAAAGATGTTTGACATGATCCTCTTGTGCACGAAGGTGATCCTATGTGTTATTCCTAAACTATGGGCAAGGCCCTAGTATTAGGGGATAGACTTGTGTGGCAAAGTATAGTCACGTATAAGATGAGCACATGCCTAATGAGCAATCTATCACTAAGTATATGTGTAGGTTGATCAAGAGACTTTCTACTTATGATTATGAGGATCTGGGATCTATTGGGAATGAGCTTATGGAAAAATGAATTGAAAAAATGAGCACTATAAGGTATAAAAGCATTCATGACATTGCATTGCATTAAATAAAGAGAGCATGCATTCCATTTGCATAACTTTGTGCATTTGGTAATATTACTTTGGATGATTGTTGTGGATGTCTGTTAGTATTCTAAATTAATTGATAGCCTTCTGAGTTTTCTATAATTATCGCAGTGAGTTTTTATAGATGAGACTGTATTTTGAAATTACATCTGTTTGTTGATTTGTTATATTAGAATTATCAGAAAATGAACTTGTAAGTTAAATTATATGGACTTTAATATTAAAATGAATATTTACCTTGGGGATAATTAATTAGTTTGGCATACGCCACTTTAATTGTTATCTGTAAACATTTGTGAAAACTCTAAAGTAGCTGAAATCATCATGGTGATACTTGTTTGCTACAATTAATAGGAATTCTCAGAATTCTCACCTTGTTTATGTTTCCATGGTATTCCAACCCTTGCTACTACAGATTGACGATGCCGCTGCTATTAATCTATTGGGAGCCCTCTGGTTGCTCGTGGGAGTATGACCCAGTGACTATGTAACATCTCAATACTTATTATCCAGATATATCGTTATATAAAAGAATAATCTATGTTGACCATGCTACTTCTAACATACAACAATAAACTAAACTCATATCATTCATACACAATGAGCAAATATGGAGAGCCACGATAACAAAAGTTATATGTATACATTACAGCCTCAAAAGGGCAACTGTTATACATAACTCTAAACAACAAAGCAAATATAAAACATATATATAAGCTCAGCTCAAAACAGCATCTATACAATGTTAGTCCTCATACATCTTCTTCTTTCCTTTTAAAGAACTTGTACCTGGATTTACATGGCAACATAATTGAGATGAGAAAATATATCTCAATAGAAGTATTCCAATACCAGCAATTTATACAATCATAAAGATTATTCAACCACAAAGCTAACACTTCAATCACAGAAGTACACAATTGCTCATACAATTGCAATGTCATGTTTTTATGTTATGATAGCAACCGCCTATACAATTGTCATGTTATGCTTAATTATGTCTAATGTGTATGTCTATGCAAGTCCTAAGAATGAATGCAGTTTCAAGATGTCATGAGCCCTCAGACGTATTGAGGATATTACTCACCTCAACTACTCTAAGATATGTTATGATATGTCATGATTTATCAGGCATAGTGAGGATATGACTCACCAACACTATCCATCAAAACAAACAAATGATATTACTCACCTTCACTGGGCAAACAAAGCAAAAAGGATATTACTCACCTCCTTACTCAACAATGTAATAAGGATATTACTCACCTTATTACTCACAACATAGAGAGGATATTATGTACCCCAATATGCTTCAAACAACACAAAGAGGATATTACACACCTCAATGTGTTTCATAAACAATAGAGAGAATATTATTCATCAATCTATTCAACAAACACATAGAGATGATATTATTCACCAATCCATGCTTCTCAAATAACACAAAGAGGATATTACTCACCTCATTATGTTTCTCAAGCATCTCATGTACAACAATCACTAATTACCTTCTCTAATTAGCATCACAATTGATTTATATGCATTTTAAACTTATCTCACACACACTTCATCAAATACTTATAGAAGTACTTTAACACTCTTAAAAGAGCATATATGAGTGATTCTAACACTTAGGGAAACTCATTTTCTCAATCCAACACAATACACAATATATGTATATGCAACTATGTCAAATTATTTCTCATAATCAACATTACAAATTAACTTGATTCAACACATTCACTCTTTATTAAATACTATTATTAGAGTTTCAACATACTTTAGGAAACATATAATAATGATCATATCAAGCCAAGAACTTGAAAACATCAAAAATGACATTTTTGAGGATTCTGGCCTCAGACACGGGCCATGTCTCATTACACGATCCCCCAGTGTCTTCTGATACGAGCCATGTCTGATTACACGCCCCTCCCTCCCCCCCTCCCCCCCCGTGTCTTGCTTTGTGAGCATTGTTCACAAATTTCAATTGGCAGAGAGGGAAACTACCCTCCCCCTAGTGTCTTTGGACACGGGCCATATTTCTCAACCAGAAACACTGTAGCAGCTTTTGCAGAACCATGGAACTATTCCATTGGTTCTTTCACCTCCTCCAATCACTCAACCTTCATATCCAAATTTCCAACCTTTCACAAGGTTCATCTACACATAACAACTCTTATTCCACTTTGATTTCACTCAAAATCAAAGATCATGGATAATCATCCAAATTCAAAATCTAAAATCCCAAATCTCAACTCAAAATGGAATTAAAGGTATATAAAGGCTGAAAATCCATTTCTATACACCCAACAACTCATAAACAAGTCATCCTCAAGTTTTACAACAAGATTCAAGCCAAAACAACCAAAAACAACTCAAAACCTAAAATCATACATCAAGCCATAACTCAAGAACAAGATGGAGAGAGTAGGAAAATGACTTAAGAAAAAAGTTTCCCCTACCTCAACGTCAAGAAGATGTAGCGAAGGGTGGATCTAATCTCCACTTGATTCCTCTTCCTTCTTCCTTTTTGGTTTCTCTCTTATGTTTTCCTTTCTTTCTTTTCTCTTCTCATCTTTGTTTCTCAAATCTCCCAGTCGTGGGATATTTAACAAGGGAAGTCAAATTTGACTTCTCTTGGATAGGTACAAAAACCCTGATATGCTAAGAACACCTAGATTTTACCGAATCTAGGTTCCTAACTTCCAACAGACTTAAAATAAATCTTGAGATTCATTAAAAATCTTGTTGCACCATTTCTCTATTTTTCCATATCAGCTGCTAGTTAATTGACATTAAAACACACAAATAGTATGCTTAAAAATGTCAAACTAACTTTGATTAACCTCAAACTTTAACTGTAGCACAGTTCACACATTTGTGACCTAGAAACAAACTCTCCACATTTATTTCCACAAACTAAGCAGTTTAAGTCACTTCTGGAGCAAATAACAGTTATATTTCACACATAGTATTACAGCAAAGTACCTAAACGTGCTTTGACAGTCACAAAACTTAACAGGCATGATAAACAGGTATTAAGCTACCTTCGTAACCATATACAAGTCTATCATATTTCCCAGGGTATTACAAACTAACTCATACATAGTCTACATGAACATAACATTATATATGAGCTACTCATTGGGGTCATCATCCTCTTCCTACTTATTTGACATTACTGCTGGATTATTGTATCTCTTTGTATGATAGGCTCACACCTAGGAACTGATTTTTTGTTATCATAGTGTACCACATCAATATATAGTTGTATGTTAGATATGTGTATGCCTATCAGGACACTTGTATAGCTGACGCTGATACTGATACTAATCTTGACTGATGTAGTTGTGATGTACGGGGTATTGATGCCCTTAGTAATATTTATATTTTATTGATGTACGCATGTATAGCTTGAGGCCTAACAGATGACTATGTTTAGGTACTAACACTTGCACCTTAACCCCCTTATATATGTATATATGATAACTAATTTTTGTATTATCTTGCTTGATAGGTAGAGCTGTGTTTTTACAATCTACTTTATGAAATAGAACTCGCGAGAGTTCTCTAAAGAGGACTCATGAGCATTTAAAATGGACTTATTAAATGGATTGATAATTTTTAATTTAGTGGACTTTTAATTTGAAAGGCAATTGACCTAGCTTATTCTAAGATAGGCAAACCAATCCCTCACAAGGCTTTTTAGTAATTATAGTCACAATTTATGAGTAATGGAAACAGTTAAAAAAAAAAAAGGTTCACGTGTAGTTTCAATTTAGAGGAATATATGACGTGCTTGGGTTAATTACTTCAATATAGGTCCTGGGAATAGTGAGATAATATACTTAGGGCGTTACACACCAAGCGTTATTTTTTGCTAATTCATGGTGAGTTAGGGCAAATCGACTTGTTTTTC
Source organism: Ormosia semicastrata (assembly GCA_029884595.1). Classification (NCBI taxonomy): domain Eukaryota; kingdom Viridiplantae; phylum Streptophyta; class Magnoliopsida; order Fabales; family Fabaceae; genus Ormosia; species Ormosia semicastrata. Next base: position 6,592,490 of record JAQQTO010000028.1, on the reverse strand, counting down.
CATCTTTAAATTTCATATTTCATTCTTCAAATAATTAGAATGAGTTAATGAATAGTAATAAATACTTATTAACATGCTCCCTAAAAAAATTATTTCTTTTTATTATAGGCTTATAATATTTCAGTTGCTCATTTTGTGATCCACAAGTTTTAGTAGAAAATGTTGGAGAAAACTTTTTAATAAAAATATATTTTATGGTGAAACTTTTGGTTATTTTGGATAACTTTATGATACAGGAGTAAATAAACATTGATATGTCATTAACAATAAATTTATAATTCAATCAAAATTAATTATAGCCTTTAAGATTGATGTGTGATGATAATGTTAGTAGTTTGACTCTTTATTAGATTGCTTATCTCTCCTCCCTTATTCAGGCTACTAACATTGGGATGAAATACTTTTGTCAGAAACTTATTTTTTAGTGGTTTCATTAGAAAATCTAAATCAAATTGAATATTGAGTTTCAAGAACCTCTAGCATACACTACTACATATATAACTTTTAGTAACATTAAAGTAACAACACGAGTTGAAATATTACTGATACTCATAAATAATTTTTTTACAACAATGGTTAACCCAAATGTTACTATTTCTTATACCTTATCTTCTTTTTTATATTAATTATTTTTTCAACGATTTTGAAAGAGGCTTTATGCTCTCATTTACACTTCCATCCCCAACATGCTTCTGTGCCTCTGCCATGAAAGCTTCATTCTCACCTCTGCCATCAAAGCTTCATCCACCATTCGCATTGTTCACCACCAAGATTGGTTCCACTAAGGGCTCATACTTGCCCTTTTTTTTTCATTGCTTCACTTTTGTCCCTTTGAAGCTGCATTTTGTTCATAGCTATAAATCGATTCCACTGAGGCCATAAGATCTGTTCACCACTCTTTGATTGATCCACTGTTAAATGTAATTTTCACCTTCCATAAATGCTTGTGGTTGTAGATCTGTTGTGTTTAGTCGTTGTAATGCATAGATTTTTGTTGTGTTTTGCTATTCAGAATAGATTTGAATGTTTGTGCTCTAATTTCACGATTTTTGAAATGATTGTTTATGTAACACCCTCCTTAGGGTATTACATTTCAAACTAACTCCTTTCAATTCTTTACCCAAGTTATAAAATATTTAATATTATTTTAATACGGGTTTCAAAATTTCTTTTTTGAGGATAACATAAACTTACCGAATTTTAGAAAACACAAGACACAAGAACTGAATAACATACATCTCTCATACATAACATAGATTAATAACAACTTAATTACATAAAACTTACATACTTTAAAATAATATATAATTATCATATAAAAATTGAACCTAGCCCAAGTCCAAACACTAGAAGAGTAGGGTCCTGCACCCGATCTTCCTCCAGATCCTCCTCGGGATCCCTAACAGGCAAATTCCCAAAATAAATAACACATTCAACATCAGTACCACAGCGCCAGGCATCAGTGCCTCTTGTTGCTGCACTCTCACGTGATCAAGAAATCCCCCCTTCCAGCCATTGCAAACCGATCAAACAAAGTCAATCCAACTCAAACCTAGGCGATCCAACTTCGTCCTTCTTACGGTCTTTATCAAACATAGTCATAAAAATATAACAGATAAACAATACAGTAAAAAGGTGAGATCCTCTACATCGCATACCAATATGGCAGCAAAGAAACGATAAACATGCCAACACAATTCAACATATAATCCATAAAATAACATAAAATCAGCGGATATATCATGATATTTAATAAATAAATAATCCGACAAACTTGCAACACAATATCTGGCATAATGATAATACCAAAATAATATTATATCACAATATTACTATATCACAACAGTATAAATGCTGACTATGCGTATAAACAATATGTACACTTATTATGCATATGCCCAATGAATATGTTGACCATCCTTATGCACAATGCACTCATTTCCTACTCCATGGAACTAAACTCAAATTCAAAGATGAACGTTCTAGAAGATCTGTCTCCTCTCAAAAGACAGTCTACGCCGGACCACGAAAAGAATAGTATTTGTCAGGTCCTCGTCGGTGCATTACAATGATTTTCCACGACCAGGGGTATACAATGTGACAACAGGTCACTAAGTGAATCACTTCGCCCTGACGCCCCCTGAGATCCATCATAGATCACACTATCCTATAAGTTCTCATTCTCTCCTAAGCACAAAAGCCACAACAAACCACCAACTGTATAATGTTCAAATGCATATTCAATGAAATCAAACCACTGTTGGACTGTTCCCAATGCTATTAAAGCAACCACCCATATAATTGTCTAATACCATTAGTATCAATGATAGTATATAATCGCCCATACAATTACATAATACCACTGATCCACTCAGGTTCAGTACTTCAGTTCCACAAGCACAATGCTATGTCCACAATCCACTTGGGTCCAGTACGTCGGCCCTACAGTAAAACTTGTTGTTCCTCTCAATTGCATAGTGATATTATCGCGTTTTCACAATCGCAAAAAACTTTTGTTACGTTTTCAAATCGCATAATAATTTTTCAATGTTTTCTCAATTGCGTAAAGATTTTAAAACATTTTCTTAATCACATAGCTAAAAATCACTGTTTTTAAATTGCGTAAGAGTTTTTCTGCATATTTTCAATCACGTAAAACATTTTAATCATATTCTAAGCTTAAATTAAAAATTTTCTCATTTAATATCAAAATTAGACTTTAATTCCAATATTTCTTTAATAAATCACATTTAAATAATATTTCTAACATTTTCTCACTAAGCCTCATTTAATTAATATTTCCAAACATTTTCCATAAAAACTTATATTATTTTAATTAATTCAAGATATCTCAAAAATATTTGTTCATTACTCTCAATAAAACTTTAAATAAAATACTTTAAGTTCCAAACCATTCTCAAAAATTATTTCCTCTTAATAATACTTTCTAATATTTTCTTCATAGAATTTTACATTTCCATGATTTAATCAAATATTATAGTTTAAAGTTTTCTAACGCGCTTCAAAACCCAAAGGGTGAGCTATACATCAATAAACTTTAACTTATAAATTTATTTCCCATCATGACCTCAATTCATTAATTTAATTAATTCCAAAATTTTGTTTACTTTCTTTTTACATCTCAAAATTTACTAAATTGAGTTCTTCTTAATTAATCCTTTATCTACACTTGAGAAAATATTTTTGGTCTAAAATACCAATTCTTGACATGTTGGCCAAAAATTAACTTATATTCCATAACTAAATATTTATTTATTTCCTATCTCATTTTTCTTTGTAAAAATCTTTAACCCAATTACTTGTTACGTAATCATCTAAAATCCACACTTAGTAAAATATTTTAAGTGATTTGCTCCAAAATACTCATGGAGGCTGTGTGCCTCTTGGTTCTTTGAAACCAAAAATAGTTTTCCTTTTCACATGATTCTTATCATATATAACATATCACTCATGATATTTTTACTATTACATATTCATGCTTACTATTAAAGCAATAAAATCATATTAAGCATTTAATCACAATTCAATCAAAATCATACTATCTCACATAGTAATCACTTAATAAAAATCATGTATAATTATCAAAACAATAAAATCACATATAACAACACATAGCACTTAAACATACACAATCAAATGAATAAATCCTTTAAGGGATTTTTCACCCACAAACACAAACAAATCCATTTCCTCACCACCACATATGGCCGATGAGGTTAATCTTCCTTTTACCTTATGGAAAACAAAATCCTTCAAGTTGCTTCTCCTAGGGATTTTCGTGAGCCTCCAAAGAAAACCCTAACAAACTTAAACCAAACTAAAGTTACAAACAAAGCTTGAAAATAAGAAACTATGGATCAATCATTGTTTAAAACTTCAAGAATCAAACTTAGGAACAAGAAACCAAGATGTTACCTTAGGAGTAGAAAACCTTAACTTGATTTCAAAGCACCAAATGGTTAAACTAGGTGAAACTCATAACATGAAAGGTGTTTAGAATTTTGTCTAGGTTTAGAAAATGGTATTGGATGAAATTATAGGAGAGTGGAGGTTAGTGTTGGATGTGGAGGCCGTGAGCTTCTAGAGGAAGAGAGAATGGAGTTTTTTTTTTGTTGTTCTTGGATGAGAGAGAATGGAGAGAAAGCTTTAGTCACAAAGTATGATAGAAATGAAATAGAATATCCTAATTTTTCATGTGATTGCCATGGAGTGCTTCACAAAGAGGAGTCAAAGACTTAGCTTCCAAGTTTGAGTAGCACATGGCTTAGGTCACTAGTTGGTCACACTTTGGTCACATAAGATGATTAGATTGTTCAAGAACTTCCTAGAACCACTAGGTAGCCATGTGAGCACATGGAGAAAGTAACTAGGTTTTAATTCATTTAGTTCCTAGTTTCACTTACGCTAACTTAGTTAGTTCACTTAGTTGCATTGCTAACCATTTAGTTACGAAGCTTAAGTCATGCATTGTCATGCATTGGTCATGCATTCTAGAAGACTCTAGAATCTCCTTGAAACCATGGAGCTCTAAGGAGTAGCAAACTAAGTTTGTTCCATTTAGTTACTACTTAGACTTTAGGTTAACTTTGTTAAATTACTTTGTTTCTTGGCTAACTAATCTAGTCATTATTGTTGACCACATCTTATTGGCTTAGAAAAATCAAACCATTAACATTAACCAGTTCCTATTGGTTCACCAAACTGAGTCATAAAGACTTTTCCCAGTCTATTGTCCAACAGACAAAAGATACAGGATCTATTACCCAATGGGCAGAAGCTACTGCTCATAAATCAGTAGTGACTGTCCAACAGATGATAAAACATGAAATATTTTTATTTCATAGATAAATTCTAAAAATTAAAAGATCAGGTAACGTATCTCTCAGATTCGGGTTTAGTACGCTCCCTCGGCTCCGAATAAATCGTCAAATATTTTCCCTGGCCCCGAAAATTATTATTTTCCTGACTCGGAGTAACTCACACACAGAGATCAAAAACAGTCACAGAACAGTCAAAATAAATTTACAGCACATAGAAATCACAAAATAGTACAATTCAGACATTACTGAGAAATAATAAATTTTGGGGTGTTACAGCCGTGAGGGTGGTCATCCAAAGGAGAGGTCAAAGCTTCTCCTAGAAGCTTTATGAAGGTCAAAACTTACTCTCCAAGCTCTCCTCCCATTGGTTAGCCACTAAGCTTGACCAATTTCTATTAGTTAGACACTTTTGTTGACAAATCAACAACTTAGCAAGCAAGCTTGCTTCCTAAACCATTGATTTGATCAATGGTAGATACCCAAGACTTCTACATTAAGCTTACTCCCACAACTGTTGATGAGATCAATGTTGATCATCCAAAGCTTCTTTACTAAGTTTGCTCTCACACCATTGATTAGATCAATGGTGATCATCCAAGGCTTCTTCATTAAGTTTGCTTTCATATCCATTGATTAGATCAATGGTTGAGGTTCAAAACTTCTCCACTAAGTCTTGTCATCCAAGGGTTCAAAACAAAGTCCAAGCTACTATTGTTGATTAAACTCAAGATATTTTCTAAAAGATATTTTCAGAAACTATTACCCAAAGAATAATAGCTATTGCTAGTCATTATTCAATGGATAATAACATTACACAATGAATACAAGCATTACTCAATGGATAATAACATTATCCAATGGATAATAAAAACTCAGATAAAGAAAATTTTTGTCAACTATTCCTGATTTTGGGTTTAGTAAGATCCCCCGTCCCCGCCTTGACAATTCGAAACATTTTGGTCCGAGAAAATTTTTTATTTTTCCAGGCCTGCCTCAGGTCCACCTTGGGCCCACACATAGCTCAAAATAATATTAAAATAATAAAAATTTTAGAAAAATCCATAAAAATTCACAAAAATCGTAAAAATTATAAAACTTATATATTCAGAAAAAATGAACTTTGAGCATACAACTCAACATAATATTAAAATAATCAAATTAATTAAAAATTTTAAAAAATTCACAAAAATTCATAAATATTTGAAAACTTATTTATATAAAGAAAAATAAAAAATTAGAGTGTTACACTAGGAATGATCCAACCATGCATAAGCAGGGTTAAATAACCCAAATCCATACCTTTCTTTATGTTTTTAAGACCTATTTGACGTAATGAAAGAGGAACTTGGTTCTTAACCCCATTTTAGAGAGAGAAACTTTAGTTATTGGATATTGAGATCTAGATAGATACTCCCATCAATTTTGAAGATCAAAAGCTCAAGGAAGAGAGGGATTCTCAATTCTCGTGCTTATACTTCATAGGTTTCTTCTCTTCCTTTTCCTTTTATCTGTGGATTTTGAATGGCTATTTTTGTAGAGATGGGTCTTTGGGTTGTATGAATTTCTAAATTTCCAACTAGGGGTTCTTTTGAAACCCACTATGAATCTAGATGTTTATAATTTTTTCATGAGTATTTGTTAGTGAATGTCATGTTGTTTAACCAATTCAATTTTTAATTCATTCATTTGTTTGATCACTAATTGATTTGGGACTTTTCCTTGACCTAAACATAGGAATAGGAAATTGGGACTAAGGTTTTGGGTAATGCATATTCAAGTTTACTTGTTTGAGTTAGGTGTGTTGATTTGCCAATGTGATGGACATATATCCATTGGTCATGCATAGCTTATGTTTGAAATAAGTTCTTAATGAGCATGGAATTATTCTTTCTCACATGGAAACATAGTGATTTGGGTAATGAATGCTAATTCAAGTGACCTAGACATAGGCCTTTTGAATACTTAATGTTTCGGATAACAACTTGAGTTCATTAACATTTACTTGTGTGATTTGCTTAATCCAAGGGAAGTAGTTAGTGAAGAAAGACCCCTTAGGTATTTAATCATTATTATCGCTCTAGGCTTAGTGTGTTTTAGCATGGATTTTGTCATGACCAATACTCGGGGTCCATGACTAGCATGTAACGAAGGCAAACCATAGGATAGCCTAAGTCACACAAGCCTCCAATCCTGCAATGCATGCAGATATCCTAAGAACAACAACAATAGCTACCACATGGCCTCAAAACATACTCCAATACCAAATATGTCTTACTTTCAAATTTAGAAATAACATATTCAAACTAGCAATTTGACCTAAACTTAAATAAATTAATTGTACTATTTGAAATCCTATTTGCAGAAATAATAGAGCAACTCTAAGATCAATAATCATAATGTTTTCAAAACAAAATTAATAACAAAATAAAATAATTCATCAAATTTGCCCACACGAACAATGTGTTGTGCACACTAATAATAACTATACTAGACTCCTCAATCAAACAGGAGGACTAGAACTAGATGTTATTCCCTTTCCTTTATCTGAAAAACATAATCACGATTTGGGTGAGTCATGACTCAGTGAACAATTATTACCTACTATAACATAAACAGGACAAGCGGGGGCACGAGTCTTTTATTAACAAGTAAAAATTATCATATAATAAAATATTTTCTCAAAAAATAACTCAAGTCAATTAATCAGAAATCCAAAACTTAAAAAACATAATAGTTAATGGTAAACAACTTTCAATAATTCAATAAATAAGTGGATCAAATTGAAAACACAATCTATAAGGGAGAATCCACTAAGTAAAACTAAACAGAACGAGCACATAGCTCATGGGTAAACTAACCATCTGATAAGCCCAAGGCTTGAACTAATGAGTGTCTAGCTAGAAACCATAACCAACCCATGTGTGTTGGCCTACACACAGAGTTAGCAAGTACCCTACTAACTAGGGCCTAATCCAATCCTAGGTGCACCAAGGCTAATATTTACTACTATTGGATATAGTGTTCCAATAATGTCTTCTCCTAAAAATATAAATTGAAAAATATATAACAATAAGCATTTCATGAAAATAAATTTCCAATGGAACAAAATAAAGATCAAATTTCTAAAAATAAATTATCTCATAGAAAATAATATTAAATTCATATATATTCAAGTAAACTTATTTTAAGAACAATTTCTATCATTAGAGAACTCATTCAGTTAAACTTAATTTTCTTTTCATAAGCAAAACAATTATTAATAACATTTTCCATCATTAGCACAAAGTCAATGTCTATAGCAGTTACCGTCATTGGTACAAAATTCTTATACGTAATCCTTACTATATTTGTTCCATAACCAATATCAATGCATTTTAATTTATTCAAAACTATCAACTTAGAATAATGTACAAAGTCAATAGTGAGTTTTCTTAAAAACTGTGCCTGACCCAAGAGTCCCTAAGGTTCTACTATATTTAAAATTTCAATAACAAAATCAATTCAAAGTTGATAAAGTTCAAACAGACATATCAGGTAAGAACCACTCATAGCACGTATCGATTCCCAATTGGGTCTTGCCCCAAAAATTCACATTGGAGGTTCCATGTACCATTCTATAGCCATAGAAATGCCAACAATATATCAATCAATCATATATCATTAATTTGCCTAATTTAATTCCTAAATCCTAGATAAATCCCAAATAAATCCTAATTGGCATTGTCCTAAATTCATTAATCAACCTACCCGCTATGAAATTATATCGATAAAATTAATTACTCGAGTTTTTGGGTTATAAGTTTACCTTAAAAAGCTAAAAAATGAATTCCAAAATGTAGGTAACCACCGCTTTTCTCAAACTACAATCTCTAACCTAAGTAAATCACCTCAAAAGTAGGTGTAAGAGAAAGGGGAAATAAAATAGCACTTGAAAGTTTCAATAGAATATCAAAAAGAATAACAGGATGTATAATAGAATACTCACAATTGGAAAGAAATGAAGCAAGAATGGAGGAAACACAATTAGAGGGAGGTTTTGGCTCACAGAGGATGAAGACCTTTTATGGGTTTATATTTGAAGAGATTAAAATAAATGAAATTACAATATTTCCATTACTAATCAATGCGAAATCTTTTTTTTTTTTTTTGCCTTTTAAAAGTATAGTAGGTTTCCAAGTTGTTTCTTAACCAAATGGTCCTTTCCAAGCAACTTTGACTGAAACAACATCTTTTGAACATAAACGTTTGACTTGTTTATCTACTATAGCCACTGGTTGCTCCATATAGCTAAGGCATTCCTCAAGCCAAACCGATTGATGTTGTATGATATGAGAAGAGTCATGGATGAATTTTTTAAGGATGGAAACATGAAAGACTAGATGAATTCCTAAAATATCATAAGGAAGGGCTAAGCAATAAGCTACTTGCCCAACTCTCTCAAGAACTTCAAATGATCTTATGAACCTCGGGCTTAATTTACCCTTCTTGCCTAACCTTAAGATACCCTTCATATGAGAACATGTAGAAACATATGATCTCCCACACTAAACTCCAAGGGATGATGTCTATGGTCTGAATAAGATTTTTGTTGACTTTAAGTTGTTACTAATCAATCTCAGATTAATTAAACTTTCTCTTTTGACTCTTGATTTAAATTCAATCTTAAGATATTAGACTCACTAACCTTAAACTGACCTATCAATACTCTAAATTGTTTCACATACAAGGCCTTAGAAGGTGCCTTCTTAATACTAAACAATTAACTATTGTTATGGGTGAACTCTATCATAGTAAGTGATTGTCACAGTTTCCTATAAGGAACACAAGCATGAGATGTATCCTCCATGATCTAAATGGTCATCTTGGACTAACCATCTATTTAAGAATGAAAACTAAACTCAAACCTAGTCAAGTTGAAAAGCTCTAAAATTGAGCATATTGAATCGAGGTCCTTTATTACAAAAGACCAAAAATGACAGGCTATGCAAGGATACTATATTATCCAAATAAAACTTTGCATACTGAGTCACTTTATGATTTGTCCTCACAAATAGTAAATAAGCAAACTTAACCAAATATGCAAACTTAACCAATCGATCCATAATAACCCAAACTATACTATAACCCCTAGTAGTCTTTGGTAACCCTCTAAAAAATCTATATGGATTCTCTCCTATATTTATTTCAAGTATATCTATTTATTGCAATAAGCCCACTAGCTTTTAACACTCAACCTCCACTTGTTGGCACACTAAACATTAGCACAAAGTCTACTACATCTTCATATCTTCTAAATTAGAACTTATTTTCAAAACAAGTATCAAGGACATACACAAGCATTTAATAATCTCAAAAAATATTAAAAATAACATTCTAAGAAAAAAATTGTCCTGTTGAACCTTACAGAGATTCACTCATAAATTAGCAGCCACTTGGCTTCTAAGATCTTTTCTCAATATATCATTCATAACCTACTATAATATCAACTCCAAATTAACCAAACTAGGAATGTACTGAAACATAATAACTAACTCAAGACTTCAATTTACAATTTATATAAATCATACATCAACAATAACTTATGTTTTTGCTCTACTATTTACATTTCCTTGATCTCTTAGGCTGAGTATCAGATCCTAACTCTTTTACTTCATTATCCTTACTTGAATATTATTAAACAAAATTCTTATTTCTTTATGTATCATATCACACTCAGATGATTGCAAAAAATCAAAATTCTCCTCTTTTATTACAGTACAATCATCCTATGACTTTATATTTGGATTCTATAGAAATTTTACTTAAGATACGTGAATGTATTTCCTTTCAAAATGTTCTGGACCGTGGTCCTGGATCCTATACAGAAGGATCAACCCAGCGCACACTCCACCGGACTCCTCCATTAATACTCCGAAAAGGTCTGTAAGACCCCGAACTACAATACTGGGCCATATGACGAGGATCAATGAATCAGCGCAGACTTCTGTAACTACCAATCAGGATCTTATGAAATTAAAGGCTCTATAACCTCTCCTTGCAATTAATAACCGTAACGTCCACATTCTAATAATACCTGCACTAAATATCATGATTCCAATCATGCTCTATAAAGACCAGGTTGAATCAATCAACCTAATAAGGTAACCGTGATCTAAACACAAAAACCCAACTTGCACACGGCCTGACTTGAGCGTTGGAGTCTTTTTGCAAGTACCACCCCCACCGGATCCCCACGCTTGAGTGCAGCTGTGCAAGGAGGAAACCACCACATCATACCTCTTATGGATATCCCTCTGAATCAATGTCAGAACAAGGCAAAACCAACAGAGAGGAAGTGTTGTGCATGTTGCCCCTGCCCACGGACAGGGCCCAGCAACTCAGCGTGACCCTCTTTTTGTTGCACCACCAGAAACCTCCGCCGTTAGGAGCAGGCCTATTCATGTAGAGACATTCAACGAGGGACATGAAACTTCAGCATCAGCTGAAAGCCCAGTCCCCTTGCGAAGGGTCTCTATCCGGGATAGACTCATCTTTCCCCAAACTGGTGGAGAGAATAATGCAAATCAAGGAGCGAGGATCCCAGCGCATGCCTGCATAGGAATCCCTAATGTGGATGCTGACCACTATCATTATGAGGACAATTTGTAATCCAGAATGGCGAGAACGAGCTTCGAGAACTACTGTGCCAATAGACTGCGTTGATATACAACCAACGACATCAGTTGGAAGAGCAATACCGTCATTTAGACAATTTAGAAAGATCTGCGTGAGCTGACAATGAGGGTGGAGAGCGAATCATAATTCAAAGAGAAGCCCGTCATGCCAGCGTCGGGATCATTAGAAACAATGACCCGGCCCCAGGCTGCCAGTAGCAATTCTCTGATACATTAATGGCGTACAGGGTCCCGAGGAACTTCAAACCCCAAGCAACTTGGAGCCTTATAACGGGACCACGGATCCGCAAGAGCACTTGGATGCTTATACTCAATCCATGCAGCTTTATGGGTATACCCCAAAATTGTTATGCCGTGCTTTCCTACTCTTTTTGAATAAGGATGCTCTCCACTGGTTCGTTACTTTACAAACGAAAATTACAGGATAAGGGGACCTCACACAACGTTTCTTATTACATTATACTACTGCCAAGGAACGACCGAATTCGATTGATTCTCTCTCTAGAATTTGCCATGGAAGTAATGAATCCCTGCGCGAATACATTAAGAGGTTCAATCATGCTTGTGTGGGTATAGAAAGCCTCGATGACAGGATAGCCCTCCATTATGCTAGAAACGGCCTACAGACTAATTCAGACTTTTTCAGTCGCTTGCTAAAAAGAAGCCAGCCAGTTTAGATGAGTTCCACTTGCAGGCAGACAAATACGTCGAACTAGAGGAAATTACCAGGGCCAAAGAGAGCCTACAGAAAGGTGAACCAGTTCACCAGAAAAAGAATCAGAATTCTAACTAACCCCGAGATTCCTCCAAGAGTGAGCGGTATAGGCCCAAGTATTCTGAGTATACTCCTTTGAACACCCCTTGAGAGACAATCTTGAAGGAGGTCCTTCAAACCAAGTTCCAGGATATCAAGAGGCCACCACCAGTTAAAAAATAATCCCAGAGGGATCATTCGAAGCATTGCAGGTGGCACAACAGTTACGGCCACGAAATTAAAGATTGTTATCAACTTCGAGATGTTATTGAGTCCCTGATCAAAGAAGGACGTTTGCAGAAGTACATTAGCGGTTTCCGAGGTAGTGAAGACCACGGAAGGCGAAGGGATCAGAGACGAAGCCGTAGTCCACGACGGAGTCTAAACCAGCGTCGGCAAAGAACCCGGAGTCCAGCCGAAAGAATCTGAAGTCCCGCCAGAAGATCCCGAATCCCACCACGTCAAGACGGGGAGAACAGACAAGGTCAGAACCGGGATGCTCAAGGAAGTGGATACCGGAAAGGCAAACTTATCCATACCATCGCTAGAGGGGGATTCTCAAATAATTCCTGGAAGAAGGCACTCTGGACAGCGGTCTTGAGTGTATCAAGTTCCTCATGAAGACCACACATCCAAGACAATGATGCACCACATATTTCCTTCTTCGAAAAGGACTATAGTGATATTATCCGAGATCATGATGACCCACTAGTGATTTTTGGAATAATAACCAACGTCGAAGTCTGTCGTATCTTTGTGGACCAAGGGAGCTCGACAGATATCATGTTCATAGACGCCTTTGAAAGGCTGGAGTTCCCTTTGTCTGCATTGACACCACACGAAGGTGAACTTACTGGTTTCTCCGGAGAGAAGTCACCCCGGTGGGATATTTTGAAACTTTCCTAACCTTGGGTGATGACAGCACATACAGAACCGTTAAGGTGAGATTCTTGGTTGTGGATTGTCCTTCGGCTTACAACATTATTTTGGGTCGTCCTACGTTGAATGGCATTGCCGCTGTAATCTCCACTGCCCACCAGGCCATGAAATTCCTTAACCGGGATAATAAAGTGGTCACGGTCAAGGGCGATCAGATTGCAGCCCGTAAATGTTACAATGAAAGTTTAAAAATCAGTAGGGCTTCCAGAAAAATGAAGGCGCACACATCCACCCCAACCCACCACTAAATCAATATTTTAATGACCGAATTAGATGTGCGTGAGGAAATTTGAGGCACTAGACCCCAGCCTGACAGAGAATTAATTCTGTTACAGCTTAGTGATAAGCCTAATCAAATCACCAAGATAGGGGCAAACCTTGACGAACAGGAGAAGGCTCAGTTGGTAAATCTTTTGCAAGAGAATAAAGATCTTTTCGCCTGGACATTCACTGATATGCCTGGAATTGAACCCACTTTCATCTGTCATCGTTTATCTATTAAACGAGATGCAAAGCCGGTCTCCCAAAAGAAAAGGAAAGTTGGCCTAGAGAGGCAGCATGTTATTAAGAAGCAAGTCAAAGAGCTCCTAAACGCCTGATTCATTAGGGAGATCTCATATACCACATGGCTCTCGAATGTTGTCTTGGTTAAAAAATCCAACGACAAGTGAAAGATATGTGTGAATTACACCAACTTAAATAAGGCATGCCCTAAAGATCCATACCCCCTCCCAAACGTGGACAAGCTGGTTGATAGCTCCTCCAGTTACCGGCTACTATCCTTCATGGATGCTTACTCCGGGTATAATCAGATTCCAATGTACCCCAGGGATGAAGATAAAACTGCCTTCATCACTGAAAGGGCGAGTTACTGCTACAAGGTAATGCCTTTTGGGTTGAAAATTATCGGAGCCACTTACCAGAGAATGATGAACAGGGTCTTCAAAGATCAGATAGGAAGAATGCTAGAGGTCTACATTGATAATATGATAGTCAAGACCCCGTCGTCAGGATCACACACCTCAGATCTCGAAGAAGTGTTTATGCAGCTTAGGAAGCACAATATGAGGCTTAATCTGGAAATATGTGCATTCGGGGTCCAGGCTGAAAAATTTCTGGGGTTCATGCTAACACACTTGGGGATCGAGGCAAATCTCGACAAGTGTAAGGCTGTTCTTGATATGCACAGTCCCCGAAGTGTGAAAGAAGTATAGCAGTTAAATGGGTGGATCGCGGCTCTTACACATTTCATAACTAGAGCTACTCACAAATCCCTCCCACTTTTCAAATTATTAAAAAAGGGGACAGGATTTGAGTGGACTCAGGAGTGTGAGGACATGTTCACCTCTTTAAAAAATATATTGTCATCCCCTCCGATCCTCACAAGACCTGAGCCAGGAGAAACATTGTACGTGTACCTCTCCGTTCATGAGGAAGTCGTTAGTTCAGTACTTGTCAGAGAAACCGAGGACCTCCAGAAGCTGGTTTATTTTGTGAGCAAGGTATTGTAAGGCCCCGAGCTCCGGTACCAAAAGATCGAGAAGGTTGCATTCGCACTTGTCATCACAGCCAGAAGACTAAGACAATACTTCCAATGCCATCCGATTGTGGTAAAGACAGATCAGCCTATCCGATAGTTATTTCACAAACTAGACTTAGCAGGGAGGATGATTGTCTGGTCCATTGAGCTTTTCGAGTTTGGGATCATCTACGAACCCAGAGTACCAATCAAGGCATAAGCACTCTCGGACTTTCTAGCTGAACTAACCTCGGAAACCAACAGAACCGAGGAAACCCAATGGATCGTGTTTGTTGATGGGTCCTCAAACCCAATAGGAAGTGGCACCAGGGTAATATTAGAAAACCCCGAAGGAGTTACCATAGAAAAATCCCTCAGGTTCGATTTCCCTACCTCGAACAATCAAGCTGAATACTAAGTGTGCATTGCCGAACTGACAATGGCTAGGGACTTGGGGGCCACCAAACTTAAACTTTGTAGCGACTCCCAACTCGTGACCTCCTAGATTCGAGGTGATTATCAAGCCAAAGAGTCACTCCTACAAAAATATTTGGTAAAAGTAAAATAACTTCTCTCGAGTTTTTAGTCGGTATAGCTAGAGCACATCCCAAGGGAGTAGAACTCTAAGGCCGATCTCTTATCGAAATTGGCCAGCACTAAGAGCCCAGGCAATAACCGCTCAGTAATCCAGGAGATCATCCAATAACCCTTAATTACCGACATGATAATTTTCTAAGTTGGTGGATAAGACCGCAACTGGATTACGCTGTTGGTTGAATATTTACGGTCCAGTAGTCTCCCCGATGACCCAAAGGAAGCTTCCAGGTTAAAGAAAATCGCAGTTAGGTATACCATCTATAACGGGCAGCTTTACTGATATGGATTTTCCTTACCTCTCCTTAAATGCCTTGCTTTGAAAGAGGCTGAATATGTCTTGGTCGAGGTCTATGAAGGAAGTTGTGGACACTATCTGGGAGGGAAGGCCCTAGCTTTAAAGGCTCTAAGGGCAAGTTACTACTGGCTGACAATAGAAGCAGACTCTCTTACACATGTTCAAGTATGTGACAAATGCCAATGACATTCGTATCACTATCATACCCCACCAGAAGAACTATCCACGATGTCCATACTCTGGCCTTTCTATTAGTGGGGGATGGACATCCTAGGTCCATTCCCTCAAGCTCCCGGATAGCTGAAATTTTTGGTTGTGGCGGTGGATTACTTTACAAAGTGGATTGAGGCCGAGCCTTTGGTCACCATCACCTTAGCCAGGATTCAAAAATTTACTTGGCATCACATTATTACCAGATTCGGGGTCCCGGAGTCAATTGTGACAGATAATGGGATGCAGTTTAAAGACAAAGGGTTCGAAGAACTACTTTCAGGGTTAAAAATAAAGCATCATTGTAGTGCTATTGAGAACCCCAGAACGAACGGGCAAGCCAAAGCCACTAATCGGATCATCATCCGTGGATTAAAGAGAAGGCTAGACGAAGCAAAAGGGAACTGGGCTGAGCAGTTAGACTATGTCCTGTGGGCCTACTGAACTACTCCCCACTCTTCAACGGGTGAAACTCCCTTTAAACTCACATTTGGATATGAGGCCATGATCCTGGTGGAAATTGGAGAACCAAGATGGCGTCTTCAAAACTTCTCACATAATGATAACCCCGGATTAATCAGGGAAGACTTGGACCTGTTAGAGGAAAGGAGACGGATCGCCCACATACGCGATACTGCGATCAAACAAAGAACGGCATCCCGGTATAACTTGAAGGTCATTCCAAGAAGATTCTAGTTAGGTGACTTAGTACTCTACAAGGCTGATGTCAGCGAAAGAAATACCTCTCAGGGGAAACTAGCCCCTAACTGGGAAGGCCCTTACCATATCGTAATCAGCACCGGCAAAGGAGCTTATACTCTAGAAACTTTAACAAGGAAGCCGGTAAAAAATTTTTGGAACGCAGACAAACTTAGAAAGTACTACAGTTGAGTGCCTTTTTAGGCCTAATCTCCTAGTTTACTTTGTTTGATCTGCCCCAATTGTTATGGAAAGCACATTGTGTGATATTCAATAAAGTAAGTGTTATGCATTTTTTTACTCAAGTTTTTAAGCTTTTGAGATATATTGTGATATCCCGAGACTTCATGGTACCAACCGAGAATTGTCTTGTGCTAGATAGGTCGTACAATAGAAAAATCCTACATTGAAAAAATTCTAGCACCAAACCATAAGCACGAAAAGACCCCGGGAAGGACCAGTCTTTTAAACCAACGTTGCGCAGTATCCTAAAAAACCAAACTGGTTACGGACCCCAGACAAGGTTTCCTACCTTTAGCATGATTCTTAAATACTGGACTAATCTGGACATTGGATCCTAAGCCAAGGTTTAAAGTTTATTACAAAGAATAAAGAATATGACATCCCAGAATAAACGAGAACGAAGGAAATTAATAAAACCCGAAATCTGGGGTAACGTTTTTACAAAAAATCTGGGGTAATGATAAACCCAAAACCCCATGCAGGGGGTTCAAAAAAAAATATAAACTGCAGTAGAGTCCGGACCGCGGATGTTAGCAGAAAAGTCTTCAGCAGCCAAATTTGAAGAGGCAACACGGGGAGCTACAAGGGATCCTTCTCGAACCACCTTCCCGAAGTCAAGCCCATCTAAGACCAAGGCAACCTCGGGATTGAATTGTTGAACTTAGCTAACAGCGTTGCAAAATTGATCTTCCTTTATCTTGGTACACAGGGCTATCAGCTGGTTGACGTCGGCCTACAGGGAGGCAATTTTAGCCTCACACCACTGGGACTTAACACGACAATTATCGCTCTTAGTATGGAGTGCGGCAATTTGCTTCTGCTGCTCAGCTAGGGTGGCCTCTTTTGCCTTACCGACATCCCTCAAAGCAATAACTTCAATTTCCAGCTCCCGTATCTGAGATAAAGCCTCATTCTTGGGTTTGATGGCATCCTCCATGGCCTTGAGAGCTTTGGTTTCACCCCGTTCGGCTATTGCCAGTTTCTCCATCATTTCTTGTTCATGTTCTTCGAGGATGTGTTCTAAGAAACGAACCTCGGCAGCAATATGGATTCCCATATTTTGGAAAGCCAGCAGAGCTTCCTTTGAGCTACGACGGGCAAAGTAATCCCCAACCTCTTCATCTAAAATATGGAAGTCAATAAACTCCCTGGGATCCACTTCCTCACGAAATGGTTCCATTGGCCTGGAAGTTTCTCCTGTTGCTTTTCTTTTACCCCGGCCACTAGACTGATCTTCCTCCACTGCCGTCCTCTTACGCCCTAGAGGTGATTCGGGAGAGTCGTCCATGTTAATAGGATCCACCACCTCGGAGGGAACCTCGATCACTGTGGTTGTAAGAGCCGAAGTGAACCCTACTAGAGGACCCATTGGGACATTAGTATTCCTTGCCCTCAGAGCCTCCAAAATTGCTAAAGAATCGTCATCCTCCATCTCGGCTAAGCTCTCTGCATAACATAAAAATAAGTCATCATATGGCATAAAAAAATCAGGTGTTTAAATAAACATACACTACGGCCAAGACTACCTAGCACGGCCCAAAGCTCATCGTCATCTGGGCTGTCTAACATATCTTTAGGTCGGATCTTGCCGACCTCGTCAACCCACATTTCGAAGAAGTTTACACACTCGACCTCTTCATCAGTAAGTTAGTTTATCTCCCTCTCAAATGATCGAGTGGGGATGCTCCACGCCGCCAAGTTCCAATAAAGGTTGAATGTTATCTCCTCACCATTACCCAGCCAGAAAGGATGAGTGCCGCTAGCCGCCATCAACTTGAAGAACTTCTCCTTGAAGTCTTTGTAACTCTCCAAGTATGGGTAGAACACAGTCCTCCCCTGTCGAGATCGGACTGAGAATCAGGACTGTTGTCGAGCGCAGGATCCATGGATTGAATACCGTGTGGGGAAATAGAAGAATGCCCCATCAGAGCATCACAACCCCACTACTAGGCATATTCTTTCCAAGGCCAGGATGTTCGCCCAACTATTGGGATGGATCTGACTGGGGGCAACGTGAAGAGTCCGGAGAATAGAAATGTGGAAGTCGTTTAAGGGGAGCCATAGTTCGAACCGCGTGAAAAAGTCCTCATAGAGACACATGAAATGTTCACCCGCCTCCTAGGTCCAACATACTCGTTCTCTCCCCGGGGACATAATCATGAATTCATTATCCCTCTCACCCTCCTCGGTGAGCTCCAGATACTCCT